>OY759208.1:100922803-105807050 GCA_963662105.1 Meiosimyza platycephala | reverse complement strand
ATTGTAAGTCGCGTAGCATTTGATCAAATTAAGAACTAAGCGGCTGAAGCGTTGCTGCAATGCAAAAAAATGCGGAGGCGTGTAAAAAAGATATTTAATCTATTTATGGAAAATTCAAATTCTGTCTTTCGCATATTTCAAATTTGCAATAAGCGATTAGTAAGTAGATGGAGGAAAACATAAATGAGCGAGAAAAATGGAGAGGCATTGAGAGATTTACTTTATTTAATTATTTGTATGCTTATGACAATTACAGTGCATTCAATTAGAAAGACACCAGCACATGAAATCCAAGCATTTATAAGGGTGCAGGTCACATTTTGGGTTAAACCAAGTTAAGTACAGAAATGAGGAGGCATCGTATGACAAATTGTTTTGAATAAGCGATACATGTCTATGACTGACAGGTGCTAAGTTCTGGTGAGTTCATTTCAGAATATGCTGGGAGTTCGCTACAGAGCTTTAACTTTATATTCCTTTTTTCTCAAAAACATAAATAATTTTAGCTCTTATCATCTTACCTCCACATTACACTAGAATGGGCTAAAAACAAAGTTTTTGAATTTGTAATAGTCACAGAGTTCCGATAGTCAAAAGAATTTATAAAATATATCTACATGATTTAGACTTCTATCAAAGTGTAATATTCATAAAATCTTTTACAGGTTCAGAGTTATAGGGAACAGTGTTTTTTATTCTTCATTCATGTATCAGGGACAAGTTCATCTCTATTTGTACAGACTGTAACTGACGCTTATTTAACAATATTTTAACGATGCAATCAAGACCGGATTTAGAAATTTGCCGCCCCTAGGCAGTTGCAAAAATTTCCGCCCCCAGTTTTGATCTCAAGTAGTTTTTCACCCGCCGATCGATCACCAATGTTCAGTTATAATTAGATTTTTTACTTATAATGTTGGTACGCGTGCCAACGAAATAGGCGGGAAATTCAATTCCCACGCATAAAACAATTTTTTAAAGTTTCCGCCAATATTTGCCGCCTTAGGCACGTGCCGACTCTGCCTGTATGGTAATTCCGGACCTGGATGCAATACCAGCGGACTATTTTAAAGCTTACCATGCCGCTTTAGGGTGCTTCTCTCGCTTGTTACTGGTAATCAGTGTTGCCAAGTGGTCGCTTTTGACGCAGTCATACGCCATGTAGGAGGCTGTTAACTCGTTAATTGGAGGTAAAAGCCGTTAAAGGCGGTTAATTGGAGGTTAAACTATTTTATTTAAACACAAAAAAATAAGGTCATACATTTTGTCATTAATAATAAGGTACTACCTTGTACAAATTATTTAATATTGCTGACCAAAGAAAAAAACAAAAGTGTCATCAACTTTTCCGACAAAAATTGGCAACCCTACTGGTGATAATGCTCTTGCAGTACTATATTTTTTAAATTTACTTTAAAAATTACTCAGCTTTCGACCGATATTTCTGAAAAGTTAACTATTGGCACAAAAGCATAGTGGTGAACTGTCTGAAGCATCAACCCTGATGGTGATACTCCTGACGCAGTGTATAACTTTACATATCAGCGAGACTTTGCCTACTATAGACATATACTATATGTTGGAGACTATTTCCATCAGTACTGCTATATGTATGACTGTTGTGCTTGGAAATTAACTAAAAATCTTGTTGAAATATTTTTAAAAAATCCGCTTCGGCTTATTTTACCACTATGACTTTAAGTTCAAGTCTATAATCAGCATTTTTGTTCTCTAAAAAAATTCGACTTATTTGCACCCTTATGTCATTAAAAATATTATACTTTTTTATAATCTGGAATATTGTTAGCTATTTTTGCTCCTAGCAGAAAGCCACATTACGTTGCGTCCTCTAAAACAATCCAAACAAAATTTGGCACCATAAAAGCTATGGAAACTTTCTGTCGATAGCAAATTATTAGATCAATTATTCAGATATTTTTATTCGCGTAGAAGTTATAATTTTTAATTTTTTAATGCGCGTCATCGGATTCCAAGTACTTGATCCAATGTAATATTCCACGTAACTTTATTTATTACACTTGATCTTTAGCTGTTCAGTCGATTTAGATTCAACTTTAAACTCGAAATATTTTTTCTCTGCCCCGCCCAAATACCAGAACATATGAATGCCCCCACACACAAAAACAAGTAAACAATTGCCGGTCTACCTAAAATTGCAGTTATTTTTACCATTTTCTGTTTTTTCTTCTAACTCCTCGCTCTATTCATTTTGTTGAAGAATTAAACATTCGCAGGAGCCTTGTTAAAGTGTTGTAATTGTTCTTCAAAGATCGTTTGATATGCAACACTTTTTATCGTTAAATATTTTAGTAAAAATCAAAATTATTTTGATTAAAATCATTCATTAAAAGCACTGATTAATTTATTTTTTTTTTCGTAACAACACAACGGCGCGTGTCAACGCGAATTTTTAAAATTATTCTTGACATTCTTTAATTACGATATCCATTTAATTTTTGATTTCAATTGCAACTTAACGATTTTTCAAAATTTATCACAAATATGTTGGTATTTCAATAAATTTTGCGCTCGGAATATCGTGAGTGTCAATTGGACGGCGACAGCGCGACTGTGAATTCAAACTGAAATTCAAGTTCCTAAGCCATGATCAGCAGCACCAGCAGCACAAAAGAGATAGAGAGCAAGCGTATTTGTTGGGGAGTTAGCATGCCGCCAAATATCAATAACAATTTGTACTCGCATGCACTCACGATCGCAAAAAAGCACGAGTTGCAAGTAAACAACTTCCGTCCGGTTATCCGATCGCAGAATAAAAAGATCGAATTGAGAAAAAAAAACTTCATTCATTCATGCGATCGATCTAAAAATTTCATTCAAAAATTTATCACTACTACTGGTGTGGAAAACATAGATCAAATCAAGTTGAGACGGCCGCAGTGTATCAAGTGTAGGCTCAAAATATATATGCCGCCCCCTCGGGATAAGACTTTGCTTGCATAAAGAAAACTTGTTGATAAAACAGAGGCGTTACAGGAAAAACTGATAAGCAAAAAAAACCTGAATGACAAAAAATTAAATAATTCAATCCAAAATTTGTCGCACCATAAAATTAGTGGCAGGGCTGCCAAGTTGAAAAGATGAAATTTCCGACTTTCCCAAAATAAGATAATTTTTCCTTAAAAATATAATCGTCCAAAATTAAATTTTTTTTTTTTTAGTCGCTAACATGAAAAATTAAAAGACTGGGTTGATTTTCGTCAAGAGATGTGACAATCAAGGCCTTGTTTAAGCATAGGCTGCAGCCTAAAGGCCCGCTCCACAAAATTGATGACCTTTTTTTTTTAATTCAAACTACATTTTTCATGTGTTCAAAAAGATTTGTTTACATCTTTTAGGCAAAAGCTTCTTTTGGTAGGGCCCGCACCAAATGTTCAGCCTGGCAGCCCATATGCGACCCTGCGTAAGCTATAGTAATGCTTGTGGAATAATCAAGATTAAATTGAAATTGCACTGGACCAATATTTTTTGGGATGGTAGAAATAAAATAAAATAAACGATCATAATGAAAAACCGACAAAGGTCGGTCTTTAGGTGCTCAAGACCAGAGGCGGAGACTTCTAAAAAATATTGGGGGGCGCAACTTTCAAAATTTTTTCAATTGGCAATTACTAGGGGGGGGGGGGGTGTTGAGTCATAGTCATCAAAAAGTAAAAGTATATGAAAACACATGATCATCACATTTCACAATTGCAATCATAAGTTATTGTTCAAAATATTACAAAATTTTGGTTATGACAATGTAATGTTTTACGTCTAATTTTGCATCGTTCTATGAATCATTCGCATTCTCGTTTATGTCTACAATAAATGCATCTTCGGAGTGTACATACAAAATGCTTAAAGAGTTAGACGAGTTCGGGTCATAGTACTCCTTAAATAAGTTATCTTCTTAAGGACGAAAGCGATCTTTCAGCTGTGCATTTCGTCACAGGCAATGTTACCATCAATTTTAAAATTACATTAATTCTAGTAAAAAATCTAAACGTGTTAATCACTTTTAAAAAAACGTACATATGGTAGTCGTCGAAATTTTTTATCGAAGAATTCCTATTGGAGGTCGTTTGTTGCAGAAAATTTTATCCACGCAAAGTGTCTAACAGCATTCATCCTGGTCAATATATGCACCAAAAAACATTATTATTTTGTTTTGAAATTTGTCATATTCAAAAAGGAAACTTTCCGTCTGGCTAAGAAGAGAGCAAAATTTCGTTTCAAACCTTACTTTCAAACAATTCACAACAGTATTATCAATAATTTAGCAACAAAAATTACTACATATCAATAATTTCATAGTATTGACGTCTTAATTTTTCTTCGTGGTTTTGGAAACAATCTTCAGCATTATTATTCGAATCATCAAAATATTTTGGAACTTTTAATTCGAATATTTTACCTGCAAATTCGCCCATTATCTTGGGTGAATCTCTCACAAAAATTATAAGATCTTTTGGAATGTTAAGGGCATCACAAAATTCAGAAAATATTTTTACTGAATCTTGGATGAATAGATTCAATTTATGTGCTAGACAGTAGACATGAACCTTTTTCTCAATTTCGGAAATTTAAGCTTGATCTCCTTTGAGTTTTCCAGAAACATTTGCTGCTACGTCAAAGCATACGCCCCGGATGAACTGAACGTCAAGATTTAAACGACGTAAAACATCAATGACCAAGAACCAAGAAAAAGTTATTCGATGTCAAATGAATCATTACCGAATCTGAAAATAATAATCGATATATAGTTTGCATGAACAAATACACTATTCGAAAATATTGGGGGGCAATGCCCGTAAAAAGTGTCTGGCCCCCATAGTCGCCGCCTATGCTCAAGACTATATATTATACACTCATCCATATTATATCCATAATTGAAAAATAATTGGGCTTACTTTTTGTTAAAGGCATTTCAACATACTACGTGTGGTGTGGTTTGGAATTGAAATTGAGTATATGTATGTAATCACCATTTTCAAAATAAATATTATTCCAAAAAATATAAGTTTCTGCGGATTTTATTGTATATGCGATATGTATATGTATATGCTGAAAGTTTTTACTGAGCTCCTTTCCTTTTTTTTTGTTATTTACGAAACCTGGTAGAAGAAAATTTGAATGACCTTGCTATTTTTTATTTAATTCATTTTAATTTTTGTTATAAAAATTAGGAAAATTTTTCCCAGACAGGGCAAGTAAACTTTTCCAGATATTTTCAAGGTCTTATTTTTATTTCATAGTCTCTCACTTAAATCAAATATGTACATATGTATATGTAAATGTTAGTACATATCGTGTTTCTCAATTTTTTTGTTATGACTTTTGCTTTTTACCGGCTCTTGATAAAGTCAACATTTTTGTATCAGTTGATAAAATTTTGATATACGGCGATTGATGAAAATATTATAATACATATATGTATTAGTTAAACATATGTACTAAGGCAAATTTTGTTACTGGGTTAGAATAGAGCTGTAAGTATTGAAGCCAAAAATACATAAATACACCAACAAATATTCAATAAAAATATTCAACAAATTAATCATTTAAATGAGACTATTTGTTTGATATATTCCTTTTTTTTATTTATTATAAGTAGATTTTGCCAACTTAAAATTCAACTCCATCTACATAGTCGCAGCTGTTGGCAAAACTGCATTACTACAAACTGTGAGCTTGATATGCCCCCACACTAGTGGCCTTTTAAGTAAATACTGTGAAGTCATAAGATCTTCCATGTCTGTACTTGCTTGACTGACCGCCCACAATATTTTAATGTTCTGCTCGTTTATTTTCAGCCAAATTTGGTAGAACTGCGTAACTTGCAATGAGAATTCATAACAAATTTTTGGTTGTTGGCCATTTTTGCCAAGTGTAATTATTTGCCAAATAGAGCTCACAATTTACGAGTATTGGAATTTGATTTTGATTCCAAATGAATCACATTAGACACTGTTGTGCTAAAAAATTAAATTTTTGCAATTTCAAGGTGTACGTTTTTGTTTATACATACATATGTACATACATAAATGCTCTGTTCACCGGAAGTGGGCTTTCTACACCCAGGAAACAAAAACATATTGGCAATGTTTCGTTTCGAATAAGATGCAATTTATAACTTTTCTCGCCTTAAATACAGTTTAGCACACGGATTTCGATTTTCTCATATAAAATATTATAATAAGCCCAATAAAGTTTCCTTGCTCTACTCTTCGACAAAAGATAATTTTTAAGTAGCCTAAATAGTAAAGAAAAGCTTTGGAATTAATTTAATGTAATTATTGTTTTTTAGTAAAAAAGAAAGTACAAAATTACCGTTAAGTGGTGGCATAATGTCCTGAGCTAAAAAAAACCTTTAACATATAAAAGTTTTACAAAACTATGCACGACTTTTTTCAGTGTATATTGTTTTGTTCTTGATAGCTCTTGAAGTAATAAGTTTTCATCTTTCATCTTGTGGTATTGTGCATAGGATCGAAAAAATTTAATTTTACTGCCATCTGTTGTGCGCTAGCAAAAGCAGCACTTATTGTTATTTGCGTTCAGAGCACCTCCGACTTTGACCCCATCAAGTGTCAAAATCAGCGCCAAGACAAAGAATGATAAAACATATAGCACAATTTGATTTATTATCTCGGCGCTTACACAAAAAATTCTTACCGAGTAGTATCATTGTTTATGGGCAAGAGGGGAAAAACCAAAGAGGCGAAGTACAAAATTTGTCGTATGTTGTAAATGCCATACAAAAACCATAAAAGAGAATAGACAAGAATTTGTTTGAAAGAAAGAATCTGCATGAAAGGCAGATCGATAAGTACATTATATGATTCAAAGGATAAAAAAGTTTGGATTGCCGCTGTTGACCGCGTGTAAAGTAGAACCACTCGGTTCACACGAAAGTTTTTTCAACGCTCTTTAGCGTTTTAGGATAACACAAAATTGTAAGCAATGAGCCACACCATGACCGCGCGTTGAAACGCACATTAATTTTTGTAACGCTGGAGTTATGATAAAATGTGCGTTAAAAAAACTCTCACGCGAACCGAGCCTTAGGCTAAAAACAAAATTGGGATGTGCGATTTATCTTATGTGTCAAATCGCACCAAAAAATAGAATTTATTCTATTTCTCTGAGATAAATTTTGCTAGAGTTAATTTTTTACTCACTACAAACGTTTAAGAAAAATCTGGACGATATTGCATGTCCTAATTCTGTTTAGCTTTTAAGTTAAATGCCGCCAAGTGGCCACATTCTATTACAAAAAAACTGTCAAGTTGCAAACACTTCTTCTCACGCGATTAAATGCGGGTGTTTTGTTATTATATTATGTATTATATAATAAAAAATTAAAAACTTATTAAAATTTTTGTGGATTCGCTTTGACTATTATTTTGACATTAGCTGGTGTTTAATACTTCACTTTTCGGTATTTCTACGTCGGTGTAGTGAATTGATGCACAACTTCGCTGTCGAGTGAGGCTCGAGCGTTTTTTCAGCGCACCATCATGTGTGGCTCATTGCATATAGTCATGTGTTATGCTGAAACGCGCATTAGCTAACGGCAATACAAACAAACACACAATCAATTATTGAATCATGCAGTGATGCCGTATAAGAGAAAGTTGCAATTACTTCTTTCAAAAAATGTTTGCCTCGAGACCATTAATTTTTTGTTTCTCCTTTGGATAAAAAAAAGCCAAAAATAAGCTTGATGGAGTTCTGAAAATGCGGGATAAAGTTTAGATTAAAGTTTTTGGGGCAAAATTGAAATTAATATAATCAGGTCCCCAAAAAAGCTAAAACGGCAACACTAATCATAAGTTCATTCTGATATTTTGTCAGTTTATTTTGTGCTTTCATTTCTCATGTACACAACGGTTGAAAAAGGTGTTCGTTGTCGTTGACGGGTAACAATAGCAAATGTCGAGGCAGAAATGAAAAATTAAATGAGACAGAAAAATCAGGAAATTTAATTGAAGTGGTGACTTAAATAAAAAACAAGTGTATAATAAAATTATAAGTGAAACTGTTGAAATAAGCGAATTTCGTAAAAGTGCACTGCAAGATGGGAAAATCTTCATACAAAAATGTCAGCAAAATGAAGAAAATTAAGGAGGAGCAGTGAAATTTTTTTTTTTTTGTTTGAAGCGACCCATTTTTTTTCATTTCGTTTCGTTTTACGTTTTTTTGTGTTTCCTTTTTTGTTTAATTTATTGCTAAGTAAATTGTTTATAATTTTGCTGAAATGTACAAACACAATAACAAATAGACGTGGAAATTTTCATTATTTAAATAACAAAAGAGAAAAAAAACAACAGTCTAGAAAATTAAAATGTAGAAAAAAGAAACTCCACAAAATTGAGACAAAAATGTGTATTTAAAAAGCATTCCGTGAAAAAAGCAACAATTTTCTAAATCAAAAAGAAAATGTTCGAAAAAAATAATGAGAAAGTGAAAAAAGAAAACGAAAAATCTAATAAGCTGTGAAAAAAATTAATTGGCAAACGTTGTTTCCACATTTCCAGCATTTTTACATACACACACACACACGCGCACGTAAGCACAAACATAAACACACACCCATACGACGATGTCCAGCTGGGCCGAACGCGTTCATCGGCGCGCTGCCGATTTTGGCAGCGTTGTCACCTCCTGCGGTCATCAAGGCACCGCTGGCACCACCTACCCCTACCGACTGGAGAAGGTTAAATTTGGTGTTCCATTGGAGGAGGTGTGCAAGAGCAACGACAACATTCCTGGACCGTTACTGGTCCTTATCCTCAAGCTAAACAAGGAGTCGCCAAATCGACGCGACGTCTTCCGCGCTCCCGGCCATCAGGGCGCCATGAAAAAACTTATACATTTCCTGCAGGCCGGACGTCTTGTTAATGTGGACAACTATTCAGTTTACACAATTGCCAGCGTGCTGAAAAAGTTTCTACGCAAAATTCCCAATGGCATATTTGGACGCACCGGAGAAAATGAGCTGTTTGCTATTAACGAGTTAGAAAACGAGGCAGAGCAGACGGAACGACTGCATAGGTGAGTAAATTATTGCGGAGCAAAGGAAGAGGAAGAGTTTTTTTAAGTGAATAAAAAATATAACTTGTTTCCTTTGCTACATTAGCGCTTGTGACCATCTTTAAGTGATGTCCACTAGTTTGTTGCTACTGCTGTTGCGGTAAAAAGAACTTGTTCCTCTGCAATTTTTTTCTTTTAATTTTTCCTCTTTTTTTTGTTAATTTGTAAAAATGGAAAATGAAAAGAAAAATCCCTTACGTGTAAAATGGAAATAATATTCAATTTAAATTTAAGAGGGTGTAGTTTAGGCAAAGGTGATAAACTTACGTGTCTCTCCCCGGAAACATCAGACTTCGTTCGCCACCGTCAATTCACATATATTTTTTGAGTGAAACTTAGAGTTGGGTCTGATGCTATCACAAAATGTAATCTTTTATTTAGCTGCAGTCTCTTTAATTTATCGTTTCTGACGTTTGTTTAACAGCGTTTTTGATTTTACAAAACCTTTTTGATATGGCAGCTCAAATGTAATAAAATGTCATTTAAGTTTTTGCCTCTATGGGCTGTGCCACGCCCACTTTTCATGCTGATTTTTATTTGAAATAAAGACCAAGCGTCCTGAAATAAAACTAAAGATACTGTATATAGGAGAATGTAAACCCTGAGCCGCGGCTGAAGGTTGAAAATAGTAAAGAATGCGATTTTCAAGCTCTTAAAAAAATATATGATCAAGTCGTTTCCGCGCTTAAACTAAATAGTTACCACGGTTTCACTTCTTTGGGCTTAGAAGTTGAAAACAAAAAAGAGTTCTCCATTATTAACTAATACATTTTATCATTAGCATACATAAAAAAAAAATTAGTTTTTGGCGCAATATGTGACAAAAAATTTTATTTTCGAAATAGTTGCTGAAGCAGATCCTTGCTTATGAAAAAAAAAAACAAATGGGCGAGTTGCTGTTGCTAATTAAAACAAACAAAAGGCTGATAAAAATTGTGTCAACGCATTTTATCTTCGCAGATTTCGCATTCTATTTACAGTTTTCCATATTTCAAGCTTCTGTAGCAACCAGCAAACTGCTTAATATTTACTTTTGCAAATATTTGTAATCAAGTTGTTGTCTTTGGTATTTGTCATTCTTTAAAACGGGTATGACAAACCGGATCTTGCTTACTGCTCAGTGCTTACTGAAATGCATTCTTTGTATATATGCTTGTATGTATTTAATGCATATGTATTGTATACACATTTTGTATTTAAATTTTTTTTGTCATATTTAAATACTGTGAACTCATGCGCTCGGTGCTTGGCACTCGCCGAATGCTAACAAGTTTCTGACATACTTTTTGTAAGCAACTGAATTCGAGTTTTGTTGCTTCTAATCTGTTTTATATTGAATGGATATTAAAGTGTGTGCTGCACTGGCCCGAGGAGACAATAACTTGGGTTAATTGCTTAGTCTGACCTCAAATTTGGTTCTAAAAAAAAATGTAGCGCAGAAAATGTAAATATTTAGTTATTTCTTTTTTGAAATTTGAAGTTAAATAATTACAATTTAAATTTAGAACTCTTAAAAGCAACATTAGGCTTTACTAAATTTCGGCGCACGGCGAAATTTTATCTAATCGTGCGATTTTTAAAAATTCGTTCTCAATTACTAAAGTTAACTTAAATCTTTTACTCATTTGAATTGTTAAACGATGCTAATTTAAAAAGAAGTCAACTTAAGCATTAAATTTATTGCTGTCATCGCGCTAAATATATTCAAATTAAAAATTGACAACCACAACAAGACATTTTCAACAATTATATTCATTTTAATTTGTGTCAAATGAATTACAAAACCGCATTAAATTAAAGTTAAACGCTTCTTTAACAAACTGTTGTGTTAATACTTTACAGTAGTAGCCCGCTTAATTGACCCTTGTTTATTTGAACTTTGCGCATAAATGAGCAAGAAAATTCTAAGCTGAAATGCACTCCCCCCCTAGTAACGTCACGCATTAAATCGATTTATTGTCAAAGTTAAAATTAAATATTTAATATTTAAAATATATAGTTTCTGCAAAAATAATGACACATTTCTAGCACCGTTTTAACCCTTACCACCACTTTAATTTTATAACAATCTGGCACATTGGGGTCTTTCATGACCCCACGTTAAAAAAAAAAAATTATGAATAAATTAGCGAATTTTGCATTTTTTTTTCTATGGTCGTTGACGACCCATGTTGCCGCTAAGGGTTAATGGCACATTGACACATTTGCATTGGTGCATTATTCATATACAATTTTATTTTATTTAAAAAGGGAAGATATAACTACTCAAAATAAGGGTATAGCTACTGAATAAAACTGAATTTGCAAAAAATGCGCCCTTTCGGCAATTTCCAAACAAAAAATTAGAAAAAAAGAAATGTTCGCTTCGCAGTTATCATACAAAAAGTGAGAAAAGTACGTATCTACACTTTTATCATGTTAATCTGCTAGTAATATAAGTAGCAGTTCGTGATTCTACATGTTAAACAAAGACATAAACTTTTCAAAATGTTCGTCCTCAATTCTTAAGATAATGAGCTTCATTATAATTTAAAGTCTTAGATCATTTACATCTATTTACATATATGTAGTTATACAAATTTTAAATGACTTTAGTTTAGCATAATTTCTTTTATCTTCTATAAATTATTCTTTGTTTTGTATATAACTCAAAAAACGACAAGGTAAACAAAAATTAAACGTTGGATTAGTAAAAAAAACGATTTGAAGCCCAAAGATAAATTAGTGCAAAATAATAAAAAAATTACGTACGTAAAATTACGCATACACTACGCGTAAGCAGAATAGTTCCATTATACCTTACTATAGTCTCCTACTGAAGTAGGGGTATAGGTTAGAAATTTTGATATTTACTCCAGAATTAGCTAGCCGTATTTTCAAAAAAAAAAATATAACTATAGCTTCTTGAAAATTATTTGACAATTTCTCCAACAAATTGCTCATGTTAGTTGAAGCTATCAATTTTGTATTGGTCTGCTACCGTTTAAGATTTTCTCTGTGGAATTTTTTTTTACATTTTGCTTAAAATTACTTGTGCCAATTTAGTAGAATAAAAATATAGTTATACGACAGTAAACTGAAAATTTTGGCAATGCACCTATTCTGCAGCAAGTCCACAATCAAATGTCCCAGACATACATACATACATACATATGTAGGTAATAATTTAAAATTGATCAAATCCGCAAATTATTCTTTAAATAAATGAATATAAAAGATCTCAAAAATTACCTACATATTTCCATTCAAGTTTGGCCTATTTTTATTATAAAAAAATTAAAAAAATATTTTGAATTCATTACGACCTTTGGATTTATTTGTCATTAAAAAACAAAACAAAATTATTTTATATTATGTATTTTGTTTTGGGTTAAAAAAAAATTTGCTTACAGCGTTGATATTTCTTCTGGTTTTTTACAGTTTTTATAAGATAACGTTTTTTTTTTGGGTGAAAAACATTAAAAATATCGTAAACGACTTTTGTTTGTTGTCATTTCTCTTAAATCTACGGCATCTGTATACAGGGTCATTTTCTAATGTTATTAGGGCGTAATTTTAGAAATTAAAATGAATGGATAAATTTTTGTTACTAATTCTTTTTCCGTTTATTAGTTCTACTCTTAAGGAACTTTGTTAGCTCAGAGGTTGTTCAAAATAGACGCCCTCACATACCATGTTTTAATCACATTGAAGCACGCAATCGAATCCTAGAGTGTGGTTGCTCAAAGCTGGACCACGCTGTATATTTAACACTTAGATATGCAGTAACTACTTTGCGTAACAGTTTTGCTGATCGCTAACTATTTTTTTTTTTTTTAAAAACATTGGTGATTGTTTTTACTGACATTTTTTGTAAATACTCTTTCTTCATCTCACTTGATTTAAGCACTCCTTTCCTTACTTTTTATACATTCATCAGTTTTTACCACTAATCAAGTTATGAATCATTTTTATTTCATTCATAAAAATCGCCACTTTAGACTGAACGCTAGCGCTGGCTGTTACTGCTGCTTCTTCATTTCTGAAATCTGACTTTTTCTGTTGTTTGCTGCTTCATAATTTTAAGAATAAATAATTCATATGATTCGCATTTAATTGTTACAATCTCAGTTTTTATAACAATTTTGAACTCGTTTCTTAAGTTTATTTTCACTTTTTTCATCTCTTTCTTTATCTTCCATTGTATCTTCCTTCTTTTTCTTTCGCTGTATTTTAAGCTCCGATTGTATAAGTACTAAGTTGAAGATTGTAACGGTTATGAAAACATGAAAGCAGGTCAAAAAGAAAGTGTAAAGATTTGTTAAATTTTTTCTCTCATTTTATTTTGTAACATTATTTTTCTTCACTTTTTTTTTATTAGCCAGTCTAGCTTGTTTGTAGTTGAAAAAAATGAATTCGTAATTCAGTTGCAATTTCATTTAAAATTAGATGAGTCATTTGATGTAATCGCGTTATCATTTATCATCAGACAAGTGATAAAACACGTAAATGTTTAAAATCAATTTTTCTTTAGGAAAATCATAGGTAACACTCATTTGTTGGCAGTATAAGGATGAATTGAGAAGCTAAATTAGCTCATGACTCACTCAATGTAAGTCCCAAATTATTTGCAGCATTTTCACTGAAACACAAAAATGATATTGTTTTGCTACTAACAAATCAAGCTTTATGTTTGTGCACTACTTTTATTTTTTTTTTATAAAACAATCAATAAATAACGCATTTTTTGTTTTAACTATTGTCTATGACACAATCACGTGGTTACGTTTGAAATTCATATGGAATATTATTATTTGAAGTTACTTGTAAACGACTCAATTATAACATCACAAGGTGGACTTCGACAACTCCATAATACTACACAGGAAAAAATAGGTTATGCTCGGTTAATATTG
The DNA here is from genome assembly GCA_963662105.1 of Meiosimyza platycephala. Taxonomy (NCBI): domain Eukaryota; kingdom Metazoa; phylum Arthropoda; class Insecta; order Diptera; family Lauxaniidae; genus Meiosimyza; species Meiosimyza platycephala. The sequence goes on along the minus strand of OY759208.1, from coordinate 105,793,038 downwards.
GAGAGCTTCAGAATCCGACAAAAACAGAAAACAGCTGTTAAAAGGAAAGAAGATCATGACAGCATTAGTTCTTGTTACAGTGTCGTGTTATAAAAGCTGCGTTTTATTCGACATACATTACTAGTTAACTTTAGCTAGCAACTATAATTGTATGGGAAAGCAAAAACCAAACTTAACGAGTAAAATAAGAGTTGCTTTGTATACATAGCAAGTTGCTTAAATGTCAGGGCTACCCATAAAAATTGTATTTTTCTATTGTGATTTGATGCATACATTTTGCTTTAAAGGTCCATTAAAACTTTTCACTATATATTGGGCATCACATTTTGTCAAATACGTTGTCAGCCTCCAAGTTTTCTTAGTCCGAAATAAGTTGCCAATTGGTTCTTGCATAAATACTAACCTTTTATGGCACAATACTGAAACTTTCCAAATGATATAAATCAAAATTAATTAATTATAAAAATTGCAATAAAATGTTTGCACAAGTTGCAATCGTATTCACTAAATAGAGCGCGAAAAAGCAAAGAATTTTCTAATTACAAAAATATCAAAACAAATAAACTTTGTGCAAGTCAAATGCAACAGCTAACCAAAATCGAAAGCAAATACCAAATTGTAAGAAATCGGCCAAGCTGCAATTAAGTGATGTAAGCGCAGCAATATATCCCCTCAAAGAAAATTAAATGAATTAATCCATTAAATGTTTTATTATTAATCGTCAGCAGCGCAGAAGATGACGTTCTGTTACTGCATAGAAATTTCAGAATTTGAAGTGGAGGATTGGTGGAAAGGGCCTGAAAAATTTAAGTAGAAAAGCAGGGGTTCGCATGTGATGTGAAGTAAATTGAATCGAAAAATTTTTGTATTTTTTTTATCAATTCTTAATTTTTTTTTTTAATTATTTTTATGGTAGCTTACGCTTGTTTTGTAGTTGTAATTATACAAGCTGTTGCTGCGTTCTGTTTTTTTTTCACTACTGTTATATCATTTGTGGTTTTTTATTGGTTTTGCTTAATTGCAGTAGCGTCGACAACAATTATGCTGTGCTCACAGCTTAAATGCAACAAAAAAGAATAACTATGCTTTTTTAACAAAAAAAAAAAAGAAAACTTAAAAAATTAAAATTGATCATTTCCGGACTCTGCATGCAGCAGCAAAGTCAGCAACAATTGTCCGGTGATTCAACCACACATGATGCGGAATATTAACAACGACAGACAGTGCTCTGATGGATACATGATATTTCATATCAAATATTTAGTTTAAAATTTTTTTTTTAGCAATAACATATGATTTTTTTTTGTAACTGTACAAATTTATTACAAATAATTCAAAAACACATACACTGCAGTCGCGGAAGTAAATTAACTTTAAAAAGTTAAGTAAAAAAAAAAAATAATTAAAAACTTTTATAATAAAAATATATTTTTTTAAAAACTAACCCTTTTCACGTAGAGTGTTAGATTCGAAAAATTAAGCTTAAGAGTGGGAATGGGGTTGATTTCAGAGTAAAATTTGTTTTCTCTGTAATATTCTAGCGCAAAGAGTCGGGGACGTCTGCGTTGTAAATGCAGTACACTACCTCGATGCCGAGCATTTACGAAAGATAGAAAAAATTTAAGAAAGTTATAGTCCAATAGTCCGGGACTCCTATTTAAGGCATGGTTCTACGATAGATTTTTGAATTGGAAATAGTTTAAGGGTCTCCGCTCAAGTATAAATTTAAATTTTCCCGGCGGGGAGGTGTGCTTTAGCCAGCATTGGAAAAAATTATTTTTTTTTTTGATATTCAGAACATAAAAACTTTACACGTTTACGAAAGAAATACATGTACCTACCGATAAAATTTATTTTATTCTAAAATTATTAATTGAGTTACTGTCCAATATTATCATTTTTATTAAAATTAATACTAAAAATAAAAAAAATTGGCATAGATCACTGAAAAATCACCTGCGCAGTTAAGGTATCAAATGAAATATTTAAAAAAATGTAGTAATTTCCAAATGAATTTTCGTAAAAAATTATCTTATAACCATGGATGCGTTCATTTCAAAGTTGCTCTTTCTATTTTCGAAATCTAAAACATCTTAACTTTGAAATTTTTTGTCATCTCTTAACGTTCCATGTGGGTTGAAAGAAGGATAAAATCATACCTTAATTTTTGTTTTGTTATGTTCAATTATCTAAATGGTCTCGATAAAAAATGTTTGAGATAATCGAGTATTCTTTTAAATGATTTTTTGAAATTTTTTTATATGAGAATCATCTGTGAAAGCCATATCGCGTTTACCGCAACGTGTAGATTAAGAAGGGAGTTTTATGTTCGAAAACTCAAAATAACAAAAATCGGATAACGATAATTTTTATAGACTTTATAACGAATTTTAGGTCGAGGGTTGGTTGACAGATAAACAGACACGTGTAACTGCATCAATTTCTTACCTTTTTCTTAGGTTTTTTAATCTGCAAATTATATAAGGTACTAGTATGTAAAGAATATATGACTCTAGGTATGAGCGTTACATGTTACATTTCGGCCAATTTAATCCAGTACAGATTTTATTCCATCTTCGCCAGAGATTCCCACACATCAAAAAAATTTTTAATATTTGATATGTATATTCGAAAGGTGGTATGTATTTTTATTTTATAGATGATAGTGTCAGTCTTAAAATATTTCAATTTGAATATGAAAAAAAAATATTATTCCAACTAACATACTTCTTCAAATACAGCAATAGCATTTAAACAATAAAAATTTGTTAAAAATGGAACTTTTGCTGGCGATAAAAATGGCAATAACAAAATAACATGTGTTTGCTTATGTGTCACTTAAGCAATCAATCAATTAGCTGATAAAAAAAAACAAATACCATTTTATCCTTATTCTATGTTTATGTTTTAATTTAGATTTTAGATTTCTATCAGATTAATGTCTTTAAATTTCGATTATTAATAATCAATTAACGACGGGTTTTTTGATTGTTTTATAGCTTTTTAAAATCCAAATATATAATATAAAATTTTCAAAACCTATTCAAAATTTCAAGGCGATTTGAAAGGATTTCATCCATATATTTTTAGATTTCACTTAAACGATTTTAAAAGTAAAAAGAAACTCATTTCATCAAATACTTAAGATTCATTTATAAAGCAGTGAGTTAATTATCAACTCAAAGTCTCTAGTGTAATGATGGGAGTACCGTTTAAGTCTTCAGACAGACAAGGCTTCATGTCGGGATCTTCATTCTAGCTTTTAGTTCTCCACCATATCTAGAAGGCAGTGAAACCCAATGAATGACAACCTCTTTCTAAGGAAATTGCCGTACCATGCAACCTGCACTCCACATAATCAACCGGAAAAACGTATTATCCGAAAAAATAGTATCCTCTCTTTCATACGGTCTGGCGTACATATTGCTTCCTCGCTCTCACAAGATACAGTTTCTTTCGTTCTACTTGTAATACTAAGTAACCATAAAGCTTCACATGTGGGTTAAAAAGTTGTCCACTCTGGATTAGACGTTTCCTGGGTTCACTGGGGATCGGGTTCCGCGGGGTCGTTAATCCCTATTTCTCTAAATAGATAGACCTGCGAGGCATATATGTGTTCCATGTTATTAATTAAAATATTATTTTATAATTAAGAAGAATACACTTGGTGCATGAAAATTGTTCAATTTATCATTAGCCAGATAATTAAAAAAACAAAAAAATTATTCTTGAACGAGTTAAGCGATAAAGCGATGACGACGACAATAACTTTTAAAGGTTTTTTTTTTAGTTCGCTATTTTTACAAAAATAAAAACAAAGCGATAAAATCAAGCAAAACACACAGACAAACAGGGAAAAAGAAGCTGAAAAAAGTAACAAAATAAAATGTAAACAAATGAATAAAAAAAAACCATAATCGTAATATAAAGAAAGGAATAAGAAGCTTTTGTTGGTGTCATTGTTGTTGCTGTCACGTTGTTCACAATTGAACGATTGCGCTACAAATTGACTCGACCGTTGACAGTCGTTTAAAACAATTTTGCTGTCTGGTTATGAAAAGTATATATAAAGTAGGAAAATATAAACGGAGAAAAAATTTTTTTTTTCTTTGAGTGAAATCATCGTGCCCACAACAGGCTAAAGAATAGCGTACTTAGACCCCTTGGATCCATTGTACCGCTGTCTATGTTTCTCTCTAGTCGTTATATTGATCAGTTTTGTCAGCAAACCTGAGTAAATTCTGCGTTGTCAATGTTTGATTTATTGCAAAGAAGTAAAATGTGATTGGGACACTTCTGTACATTGTCAGTAACGTACCTAGTGTGGGGGGCTGACAAAATGGTCGTGAAATATATCTCATTTTGGTAGGGTTTTAAAGTCAAAAATGAGGACATATTTTTTTAGCGAATAAAACTAAATCGAAGTAACTAGTTAGTAACTTAGATCTCATTTTGCTAGAGTTTTTGAATGTGAAAAGTGAGGACCTTTTGGTGAGATACCTAAATGAAATTTGTGTTAAAGAAACACTATCAATTTTTTCGGTAGGGGCGCCAAAGAATTTTTTTGTCCCGTGCACCCGATATGCACGGTACGCCTCTGTACATGGTGCAATCTCCACTGGTGACTGTTTAAAGGAGTCGAAAGATGTTTTTGGTTATTTACACCAAAAATGTGGCTTTTATCAGAAATGTTACATGAACAAAGTTGTAGGGGAGATAAATGCACATCGAATTCTTATACCCTAGACCACTGTGCGAGAAGCTTTGGCCGAGATAAGACGCATTTTAAAATCAAAATTTGCTGTCAGTTTTACAGTTTATGTTAAAAGTTACAGACAAGAATAAAATGTATCCATTTCGGTCAAAAAAACCTCCGTTCAGTTAGTTTGTCCAAGTTTTTTGTTGCCTTGAAATTTCGTACTTGTACAGAAAATGTGGGTTAATATGAAACACAAAAACATATCCAATTCAAATAGTTAGTCGAAACTCAGTCAAATATTATCGGACGGAGGCTTTCTGATCCCTATGTTTTTTGTAATATTAAGTAGGTAAAAATAATTAATTTCTATATTTTGCGGCTTTTCTATTTCCAACAGTTTCTCAGTTACGAAACCTTGTAGTTATTTTAATACTCTTTGAAATTGTCGCTCTAATTGCGATCCGTCAATTTTAGCACTGATAAGTTAATTGGCCAACAGCAAGTGTGTGAAAAAACTAAAACAAATGCCATTTTACACAAATATAAGAACGTCTGTTTAGTTACTCGTAAAAAGAAAAATCAACAAAAACAATAGTCGTACGTTGATAAAAAAAAGAATATAAAGTTGCAACTAGGGCGCGTAAATTAACTTATCGCAAATGTTTTCTGCGCAATTTTTGTTATTTTTTGTTGTTTTTGTTTATATTTTTGCCACTACAACTAAAAAACAGCTGAATTGCAATTGCGCATGCGTAAAAGTTTACTTGCACTGCTTAAAAATTACAGCTGTATTTTGATACGCTTGACAAAGTAGTACTGCCATGCGATTCAGTTTATGTGCGAATCAACACAGCCACCAGTAGTTAGAGCTACTTATAATGGTATTTATTTCTATAGGGTAAAGGTAATACTATAGGTAACTTATACTGCCAACAAGATTTTAATGAATCATAAAAAAATGCAAAAAATGAACAACTAACAATTTTTAGAAATTTTATCAGTTTGTTAATGACTAATGATGCATGAGTGAGTTGAGGTAGTTGATATCTATTTTAAATCCTTGACATATTTTTCGCGCCAAAACTACTTAACAAAATATTAATTCGCCATAAAATGCTTGTGACTTTGTTTGGTAAAAGAAAAAGAAATCAATGTTCAAATAAAACATTGATTTAGCTTAAGTTATTGTAGCAACATTTTTCAATTGTTGTTTGGGTACTTGATGTCAGTCAGTACAACCATCATCATCGCTAACACTGACTGCAGTCGCCGTAGATCATCAAGCAAAAAAATAAAAATTTGTAGCATTGACCTTTAGTTTTTTATTTAACAAGTGGTAACACCGTCACTCTGTCAACAGCAGCATAATATCACGAGAGGCGCAAGATACGAGCAGCAACAACAATAACAACTACAATTACACAGTGGGAACAGTTAATAAATATGCAATTAAAATGAATAATTGCACATAAAAACGAATTTAATAAAGTAATCAAAACAATGAAATACTCGTTAATAATAAAATTTAATAAAAACACAAATTATTTACCTACACAACAATTAAATGGCTATCTTGCGAAAAAATCTTTTGTTGTGGAATTTCTTTTCTTTCAATTTCAATTTGTTTTTTTAATATATAAATAAACAAATTACTACATAATTAAAATAACGCCTACGATTAATTTTGCATGAAGTAAAATTGAGTTGCAGTAAATATTGAAGGAAAAAAGCTGCTGCCATTTAATATAAAAAATATCGAATTTTAGAGTATTATGGCTGTTCAGAACCGAACCTCCCAGTATTTTGCATAAAAGTTTTTTACAATGGAATCACGAGCATAATTTGTCATTGTAAAAAATATTTCCCTAGTAGAAAATGTGCCCGAAATAAATTTCTACAACAGAAATACAAAAAATTTTGAAACATTCTCATCAAAATTGCATTTGCCTCCACAACAAATATTATTTTGTGTCAAATTTGCGTTTTACACTTCATATTTATTAAGGTAGCGAACTACGTAGTTTGTTTCTCGCTGTGTAAACTCCACTGACACATCGAAAGCAAGTACTTGTGTGAATGGCGCCAAGGACTCCCAACGCCGAGCCGCTTATAAAGTGATAACTGATCTCCAGACATATCACAGCTCGATTTAACTCCAGAGCAACGAACATAACTATTAGATAAGCACATTCCCCGACAGAGTTACGCTGCCTGAGGAGAAATACGACTTTACTGCAATTTAACTTTATCCCTTACCTCGATCAGTGCACAGGACATAATTATTATTCGCATTTACTCAACAAAAAAATATTCCGAAGCGGTATGCCGACGCGTAAGTTCGTTGTGTGTTAATAGCGTAATAGAGAACTCTAAAGCGATTTTAAACACAGCTGTAGAGACAAATAATCACGTAACAACAACTACATACATATGTAAAAAATACTTAAAAAATAAATAACAAATAAAATAAAATAAAATAAAGTACATATTAAAATGCATAATATATTAAAATAAAAAAAAAAATATTAAAATAAAATATTAAGAAAAAAAAAAAATTATATAAAAAAGAAAATTATATAAATAAAAAATATATAAAATTCAAAAAATTTAAAATAAAATTATACAAAATATGAATAAAAAAATTAAGTAAATAAATAAGAGATAAATATGAAAACTTATATAAAAAATTAAAAATTTATTAACTTATGTGTGAAAAAAATTATGATATAAAAAATCAAGAATGTACCAACTATGTGGAAATGTTAATTCTTAGAAAATAGTGACTTCTTTGTTAAATGATCTTCAAAAAATATTTGATTCATATTTGTTAATTGTCACTAAATTGTGAAGTTAAAAATATTAAAAATAAATATTAATATGTATATTGAAAATGTTACAACGTCTAAGAAGCTAATCTAATAAATACATGTGTCCCATCTTTGTTGCGAATTCGGAAATCACAAAACAAACTTAAAGTTTAACCATTTCCGAATTAAAATTCCATTACTCGCATCTCACGACCTTTGCATTATCAATTTAAATCAAATATAAAAATACCGCTGTTGCTAACAAAAATTTCCATAGAAAAAGTTAACAAAAATTGTGTTGTTTTAGTTACAATGAAAATGAATAAAAAACACACATTTTATGACTCAGACAATGGCATATTTTTTTCTAAAATAATTTTCGCATGAACTACAGCAAGAAAAAAATTGCAACATCTTTGAAACATTTGCACGAAAAACCAGAGCAAACAAACGCAAGTGAAGCAAAGACGAAAATTGTACCATTAAAAAATAAAACGAAATACTATAAATCCAAATGTTTATAACAAAATATAAAATAATAATAAACACAGTGTTAAAGGTGAGGGATGTAAACGGCTGCCAACGTTAAAGGAAAGCGCTGAACTGAGAAAAACGCAAACGCAGCAACCGCTGCTGCCAAATGATGATTTTAACGAGTAACGAGTAATCATGTTAACATTAAAAACTTGGCGCTCAATTGTGTGATGCGGTTTTGGCTGGTAATTAGTCGATCGGTCAGTTGGTTGCTGCTCGGTCATCGACTGTTTGCTTGAAATGTGTTAAATTAAATAACAAAACTAACAAAAATGAAATGAAAACAAATGAAATTTAAATTAAAAACCCATGCGATATTGCGTTTTCTTTGTATTTCTACCTTTGTTGCTACACAAAATCACTTTCTCATGCAACAGTAGTGGCAACTGTTTATAATTCAATGATGTCTTTTTTGTTAAAAACTGTGTTGTTTTTGTAGCGACCGGCCATTATAATTAAATAAACCGTTTCATAGTTGAAAATAAAACTATCTAAAATACAAACGGTGATTATATAATTAAAAAGAAAGTCAACGATGACAGTCATGGTTTAACAGCGATGATAAATAAAATTGAACAAATACTCATGAGCTTACAAGCAAAACAACTTTATATCAGTTATCTAATGAAATAAAGTCCAATTAATTTGAAATTTACCTATCTAAAGTCAATAAATTGCAATAAGTAATATTAAAAAAAAATGCCCAAAAATGTCATAATCTTCAATAAAAAATAAAAAAAGTTGTAAATAAATTAAATGTAAACATAAAAAATATCATTTCATTGTAATAATACGAAATAATAAGTAATTTTTTAGTCAATCCAAAAATTTGTAGTGCGTTGTTTTGAATTTAAACATTTAATCAATCTATACTTTTGAAGAAAATCGTTTTTGTAAAAGTGGTATAAATACCATTAGTAATATGTATTTCTTTTGTTTATATTGAAGTTTTTAACCTTTCTAAATCGATGTTTCTTTCCCGAGATGTCTTTTATTTAAATAAAGAATAAGAACTACGTAGTATTATTTTTTTTTAATTTCCTTACAATTGCGCTGTTGGCTTAAAAATCACACAGATAAGAAAGAGTTCTTTATAACTACACAGTTATGCTTTCCTGTGACAATAGCCTTTCCATTATCTTACATCGTTATCTTGGGTTTTGTCATTAACACCTTTCTCATTTACCTATTGTACATAAAGTTGGCTTAGTAATTTCTTTTATTTTTTTACTTTCGCATTACTTAATAGTAAAATACTACTTAGCTTGGTCGGCTGATCAATCGATCGAGCCAGTCTGTCTAACATTCTAATGGTATTTTTGTTTTTACCTCAAGTTTGCTTTTCCCTTCTGTAAGGCATAATTTCACTTCTATCTGAATGTGTGTACAGCACTGTCGCGCTAATCTGGACACATATAGTTTCGGAGTATGTCCGAATAACTGGATTTGTTCGGAATACAGAAAACTCAATAATTATTATATAAATTATTTGTAGAATGCATAGATAGTTGAGGTGTAAATGTTTGTATTTCATTCACTTTTTATGTTTTTATAAAGAAATTGTAATCATATAAGTAAGGAACAAAAGGAATGACAAAATACACATATACATTCATACATACAATATTTTATGAACACTATTTTAAATAAATATCGTGCCTGCAAAACTCACAAGTACGAACATGTACTCAAAGAAAGTCCCTTAACTTAGTGAAATAAATTTGAAAAAATCAAAGTTGACATGTTCATGCCAGCGACAGTTTATTTGCTAACTAAAACATACTTTAACTTACTTTTGTCCGAACTGTAGTGGCAAAATTTCAAAAAATGTCCGAATCGTAGAGATGTCCGGATTAGTGGAAAATCCAGATTAGCGAGTGTGTGCATTAGCGCGACTGTACTGTATTTACATATGCATATGTTGAATTCGGATGTATGGATCATTTTATTATCAAATCATTCATCTTGTGGTTTTTGTTATTTAGATTTTCATTACAAAAGAATATTTCTTTCGTAGTAAATTTTTGTAATATTTTCTTATGCATTTTTTGTGGAATTCTTTCATTTTGTACATATATCTCTTTGCTACTTCTTTGAATTTAGAGTAATGATTTATTGTTTCTTTTGTTAATATAAAATTTGTATAGTTAGTAGAATAAAAATCGAATGGTGCTGTGGCAATGAATGAAAATTATTGATATTAAAGAAGTTGTCGAAAGTTCTCACCGTAATATACATGTATCAATTTGATTTTAATTTATTAAAGTTGAATTTAAAAACAATGCGAAAATTATTTGAAAAAATACCATAGTATTCTGATATACTAAAGCAATTTCTCCGAAAATTATATGTTTCATTTAGATGGCGAAAACTTGTTGAATTGTGTAATTTGCGTTGAAATGAAAGGGTATTCACTACATACATATCAAGTAAAAAAAGGGGGCGTCAGTCATTATGTATAACGAAGTATTGAAGCAAGTGAACGACAATAGCACAGATGGTGGCAAAAAATTAACCCACACTAAACAATTTCTAATCGTTTTATGGGAAGTTTCAATTGCCGTCGTGATGCGCTATGTTAAGTTAAAGCAGAAGCAACATCAAGATACTAAAAAGAAATGACATAAATTTAAAAATTGAATTAGAAAAGAAATATAGATAATGGGGAAAAAACTTTGTATACAAAAGTCGAGTTGGCGTTTATGTCGATTGATGTGTGCTACAGCAAATATATACATAGATACGTCTAATGTAACTACACACCCAATAAGAATATAAACATAGTTTTGAATGCATTTTATATAGCTAAGCAAAGATTAAAGTATTCAAGAACTTTTATACAACATTCGTAGGTATCTAAAGAAAAATTGCCCGTTATACATTAGATAGGCGGAAAATCTTGGGCTACTTTGGTCCGAGACTCAGAAATTTTTTATTTTTTTGCATTCGTGCCCTTCGCATATGATTTATTCATCTGCCAATTTTTCATGTTGTTTTTTAATGAAAAAATTCAAATTACAATATGATATGTATAAATAACAAAATGGGAACTTGATTCGGACTCAGGGACCCAACATCAACGAGAAAAGTATGACTTAGTTTCAGTAAATAAAATAAATTTTGTTTATCTTTTCTAATTTTCAGATTATTTACTTCACTGCCTAAATACACACAACATTTATTAGTTTTACTATTTGGCACATTCCGTGTTATTGCTAGCAATGCCGCACATGCCGGCACTGGAATGACAAGCGAAGCGCTGGGCGTTTCTGTGGCACCTAGCTTCTTTCAATCTTGCGTCAGCGATGGGAAAACCGCACGCATGGAAGATGTCCTCAAGTTTAAGGTAACAACAAAGGCTTGCACATATAACAATTTACATTTTACATATGGTAAAATTTTGAGTATGTGTGCTATCTATGTATGTTTACGTATATTGATTTTTTTTATTGTGGTTTTGTGCGCAATTATTTTTCTAACAACAGTTTTTACGTTTCTATTTCTACACGCCACAGGTGGCCACAAAAATTATGAAACACATCATCGATAAATTTGCTACCCAAGATTTGTTCGGACGTGAGAATTACGAATACTACGCTCGTGTTACTGGACGGATACTGAAGGTGCAGGACGAGTGGATTTGCAGTTTTCAGTACCCGCCACCGCCACGTGGTAAGCTGGCACAGCAGAAGTACGCATGTAAGTGTTAAAAAATCTGTAAAGGAAGTGAGGAGAAAAGTTGGTTTTATTTTTAGACTACACTAATTCCAAAAATATAATATCATGTATAAATTTCATATGACGTGAAGTAAAGCTAACACATACTGGTTATATTTCAAACATAAAACGTGACACGTGATTGAAAATTTTTAGCTTGGTCATAATTTTAGTTTTGTCATAATATTAAGTCTGTTATGTTGATAAGGCTTTTTTTCGGTCTATTAAACCGTAAAGTTTTTATTGAAAGAATTTTGGTATTAATTTCGGGATATGTACTACATAGTTATTTAGACTTATTTTTTGAGTTGAAGATGTTAGTTTATTTGCATACATCCTAAATTATACTTCACGGGCCCCCAAAAAACTGTCCGAACCCGATGGAAAACAACTCGTTTCCTTTCTTTCGGTGACTTTGCTTGCCGATATGTTTCCAAATGTTCAAGCTTTGTATTGCCAGTTGTTGAGCATGTTATTATATATTTATTGGCCTTTTGTTATGAGCTGCGTCTTTTTATTCGTACGACCGCAACGAAATTCATCTTGTGAACCATTCCTCCACATCTAGTCTGTCTTTAGTTTCATTGATAGTTAGAATTCACTTTTTTCCATTAAAACAAAGCCAGCAACATTATTTTTTTTTAAAAAAATTTAGATAATTGAATCTAATCTTTTACAAGGAATGATTGTCCAATAAATAAATTGCTTCAGAAGATGATTAAACCCTTTTAACATGTGGTCTAAACGGAGACATTAATTTTGTTATTTGTGGAGAATCTTTCATTAACTGTAAAGATAAAAACCAGCTTTACTCAAAATCAAAAAAATTTTTAAATTTTAATTTTGTTATTTTTATTGAAATAAATTATTTTCTGTTATAGTACAACATTCTCTAGAGGCTGAAAAGACCTGGTTGCAATGTCAGTGTGAACGCTGGGGACTGCGTAAGTACTTTTAAAAACTAAATTTTATTTCCTTTCCATCTTAATCTCATTTAAAGTAAACCAAGAAATTACTAACCTACTGTCTTTAACAAAATAATTAAGATTTGTATTTAAATTTTATATTTTTAAGTGACTTACATCATATTTTATGTATTAAATCATTGTGCTTTCTGCTTGCCATGTTTTTTTCCTTACACTGGGTATCATTGGTTTACATGTAGTTTTTCACATTACTCCATTTCATTTCCATCTGAAAATTTTTCTATCTACTGTAAATATAGTGAATCCTAGCGTTCTTTTCAAAAAACAAAAAAAAAAAAAAAATTCAACCCCTTTCAACTACACAACCAGCATAAATCAATCCTCAACAAAATTTCTCTCTCTTTGCCTATCTGTACCGAACAATTGCAGTCGCCCAAGAAGAATCTCGCTCAACGCCCGCTTTGCTTACTAGCTCCAGTTCAGCTTTGGACAACAGCGTCCTCTCACTGGGTGTCACACCGGAACATTCGTTCATTGAATCATGCGCTCGACTCTCCGTTTCACTTGAGGGCCCAGGACTATTTGCGCTCACCTCGTCGCCAATACCGAAACGTGGCAGCGGCAACGACGAACGAGCTGACGTACTGGATGACTATGATGATGATGATGAAAATGTTGTCGCTGATGATGAAGACGATGACGAAGATGATGATGACGATCATGATCCTGAACTCGAGGATGATGATTTTGCAGCTGAATTGGAAATAAGCAACGATGATGATATTGAAAACAATCCCAAGCATAGTTTACATAACAAATGCATTCGATATAATATGTCTCGGTCTCCACCGAAAGGAGGAAGCTCAGACGGGGGCAGCATAAGTGTTGTCGGCAGCGGTGGCGGCATTAGCCATGATGATGACGATGACGAGGTGACAGTTGTAAAGCGTCGCTATCGTCAAAATAAGAAAAAATTGACAACACAAACTACGCGTACGCAGCACCAACGTCGGCTGCGCAGCGGCGCTTCAAAAAGTTTAGACCATGCGCAGATGAGTAGTGAGAATCTCTCGCCGCCGCCTCCGTTGGGCCCCAAACCAACATTATCGGTAGCGAGTGCTTCAACAAGTTGGTCTGCTGGCAATGGTGGGGGTGCGGGGGGCTCATCAGCAGTAACGACGCGAATCTCAGTAAAAACACGCACCTGTAGCCGCTGCAATCGCGGTATACGACATTCATCGAGCTGCTCATCGGCATCGGGAGGCGGAAATGGCGGTGGCAGTCATATGACAATGGATGAGCTAAGGGCCGTCAACCGTTATGCAGAGAGTACAAAGAGCCTGTCTTACTTGCCACAGGTGAGGGATGAATTCTTACTTGCTTCGCGGATTTCGGTATAAAGTATTTTTTTTTTGATTTGGTTCTAAAATCGTCTTTACTTTTAATTTTTTAGTAATATTATTAAGTTTGTTTTATTTTTCATTTAATTTTTTTTTTTTACAAAACTAAAATTTTAAAATTGTAATTTATTTTAAGTTCTCTTTGGTATTTTCTCTTAAGAACAGCCATATACGCATTAGAAAAAGAAAGAACATGAATGATATTCAAGCCTAGAAAATAGAGAGAGAGATAGAAAAATGTAATCTAATTTTTAATAATGCTAATTTACGTGCTCCTTGTCGATTTTAGGACGTGACTAGGCGAAAAGTGTACAGCATTTGGATTATTTGATTTGAATAAACAAAGAACCAAAAAATCTATATAAAACATTTTGAAGTCAAAAGTTAAAAGTTATTTTTAGCAGAATTTGGAAATACGAACATCGAACAAAACTGTTTTTTACCTTGCAGATTGATTACCTTACATTAAAACATCCAGTTTGAGTTTTTTTTTATTATAAATACAAAAAATTCAATTGGCTAACGATATCAAAGTTATCAACATATTCTGAATAAATCTCTAACCTAAGCATATTATATGTGGAAACCACATTGTGGATGCTGTACACTAAAATTTTCCCTGCAATAATGACTGCTTAATATAATAATTCCAATTTCGGCAAATGCTTGCGGTTAGATGTTTTTAGAAGCTATTTAGCTACTCTGCTAGCATTTCAAAGAGTATTTTTTTAATAGCTGTAAAACAGTCTAACAAAATATATAAAATTTATTTTCGTCTATTTTTTACCAAAATCTCAAATATCTCTTTGTTTACTGTTTTGAAGAGAAATACATATGAGAAACATTTTAAAAAAAACTTAAATAATTCGACTTTTAAAAATTCCTCTTTTTATTTTACTATTGTCTCTCTCTCTTTTGTTGTGCTGCTCTAACTGTGCACCCTAAGCAAACGCGTTTTCGTCGGTTATTTGTCAAAATTTGCCTATCCACATACAAAATGTATGTTGGTAGCTTTCCGAAACATATTGCACTTACCCAACTCAAACTCAATTCGAATTTTTAATTCTGACGGTGCGTTTTCGAAGAATGGGGCTGCAGAAGAAAATATATGTTTTTGAAAACTGACGCAACGCAAACGCGTTTGTTTTAGGTGCACTATAAGCAAAAAAAAAAAAGTTTTTCAATGGGCCCCTTCAGCCAAGTTAAGCACTTAAGCATAAAGCTAAATAAATTCAGTTGACACAATGCTGTCCGTAACCAACCGCAACCGATTGAAGCGTACTTTTCTTTCGCTTCACAAAAATGCCGTTCAGTACAAACTTGCAAAGTTTTTGAAGGCTTTAACTACTTGGCTGCACGGGTCGAACGTTTTCTTACTCTTTTATTGCTCTCACTTTTAATTTTCCAATAAACACACACATCTTCCATTAACTCTATTCATCTCTTTTTGCATACAACACGCTCGCTATCACTCATTATACACTCACTCGCATTGCTACATCTACACCAACACGCAGAGAAATCACATAAATATGCTCAACTTTTGATATTTTTGATTGCAAATTAATTACATTAAAAACCAAAATTTCTTAAAATTAATAAAAATTGTACTTTTTTGTATCTTTTTTATTTAAATTAAAATACCTCTAAATTTAAATCACATAAATTGTTTATAAAAAAAAGTAAAAGTAAAAACAAAAAAAAAAATGAGTTTAATTTCTGTTTTGAAGCAATTTATATAATTTGCAATATGTATGTACTATAAAATTTGAAATAAAATTTTATAATTTTCAATAATCAAAGAAAAAAAAATTTTCTAAAGACATTTTATTTTCATCAAGAAAGTAAAAACAAAAAAAAAAAACTAATTTTTTGTCAAAACATGCTTTGAAAGCGCGAATAAAATATCTCATTATTTTCAACATTTTTTCATCGAAATCATTTAATTTCTTTTCTTTTAAAATTAAAATTACTTTTAATTTAGTGCTCAATATAATACATACATACATTAAGATTTTTTTTTCATATACAATAATTTAAATATTAACATAAAATATACTTGATGCAATGAGTGCTGAAACAAATCCAACTTTACGAATTGAATGCTCGTAATAGTATCATTAGATGACTTAATTAAATTCATGCTACTTTCTTGGCAGTTTTCCGTTTGCAAAATGTGAATGCCATAAGCCTTCATTTCGTTGGTTGATTTGGATGCCAAATCAGCTGAGCATTGTCCAAAATTTGCCGCACCAAAATTTTATTTGTTTTAAATTTTTTAAATACCACTACCCCACGAAATAAATTTAAATAAAATAAATAATAAAATTATAATTAAAAATTTCGACCATAATATAAATTCGATGAGTCATATCAAAATCATATTGCTATTTTATATGTGGCTGGCTTTGATAGAATGTACTGTCGAATAACAGTGACAGATGTTTGTGGATATGATCACATGAACAAATGCGTTGACATTTTTGCTGTGAAGTTTCTGGGCATTCGCAACGTCTTTTGGTAGTGATTTTGTGTTTCGAGTAAAACACCATATGTTGATTTAGTTGTTTTAAAAAAAAAATTCTTAGATTAGATTTTTCATAAAATATTTTTTTATCTCCACAAAGCAAACTTTATCAATTCGACCAAACCTCAATAAATGTTTTATGTTTATATCAGCTTTATACTATAAGGTTCAAACTATCAATGTAAAATTCTATTTTACTTATTTTCCAAACAAATACTTTGTTAAATATAAAAACTAAAGATTTTTATAGAAAAACTTTTGCTGTCACGTAGATGTGATGTTACAATACAGCAAAAACGAGTGGAGTGAAATCAACTATTATGAAGCATATTATTTGATTAGAATTTATAAAGTAGCACAAAACTGAAATTTGGGTTAAATTTTTAACAAATCTTTCATATTTAAATAAATTCGTTAGACAGTAGATTCAGATACATACAGAGTTCTTAATGTTGTAGAAATTAAAAAAAAATCATAGCCTTTGAAGGAATTGCATCAAGTATATTCAATTATTTTTAGTAATGTTGTTTTAGTCTCAAGTTTTTTTTTAGTTTTTGATTTTATTACTAATGAGTTTCTAAGTTTTTATTTAATTTTTATTTTACTTATTTTTTAATCAAAACTTGTCTCTCAACTACTGTAAATAGTTTTTAAAATAAAAATCTATTTTTTTATTACTCTTTATGCAAAGCAATACATATTCTTGCAATAAAATTAAAAATAATACAAAACTTACTTCATACCGATTTGTGTGTAAAATTTTAAAAATTTTAAGTGAAATACAATTTTTCTTTACAAAAATAATATTATTTTATTACTGTGTTTTTTCTTTTATTATTTTATTAGCTGTATTTATTTTGTTTTCCTCAATATTATTTTTCATTTGTTTTCTTACCAGTCTGCTTACCTGCCTGTCTGATAAACTTTTTACTGTAACTTACACTATATATTTTGTTTGTTGTTGTTGTTCGTTTTTCTGCCAATTTGAGGAAACTAAAACGTTAAATTTAATGCAATATAATGTTTCAACATATGTACATACATATGTATGTAGTTTATACTTGTAAAAAAATTTTAGATTTCAAACCAAATGGTACTGTGGCAATCTGTAGTCAGTTTTCTTAATAAAAATTGATCTTTCGGTTTGGCTTAATTTAATACTTTGAAAGCCTCACACTCAAACTTTTGTCATCAAGTTTTTTTTTTTTGTAGTTTAACATAACTAATATTTTCTTTGCACAAGTAAATATTTATAGATTGTTAGGGTCCGGTTTCATAGTGGGTAGTGGGATAATTGTACTAAGTATGTGTATTGAAGCATAACAGTGAAAAGTAATTTCTTTTCTCTTAAAGCGGGAACTACTGAGTTCGAGAGCTTGAGCGCATTTCATTTTTACTATACGAACATTAGATCGTATCAAGTTCCTATAAACTAGCACTTGATAATTAATTGGGATGAATAATCGTTTACAACAAATTTGATAGACATTTCGATATAATAATCACATCTATGAAATAATTTTGCCTTTCAATTCATGATAAATATAATATTTTTTATTAATATTAAAAATTCCCCAGATTTGTTTAACAATTTCATCATAAAATGATAAAATTGAAGAAAACATTGCAGCGACATTAAGTGATACATTAAATGCAACAAACGAACATTCTCAACTCAATATGAAAAAAAATGACAATAAAAATGCTGAAACGTCTAAGAAATTGTAACATACTAGACTTTGAAAATTATTAGTTTTCGTCTGATAAAATTGAAATGTTCTTGTTTTCCTGCAGTGTGGTACGTCGGTATGATAGAAATATACATACTATTAAACCGGCCCTAGCAAAGAATAATAGAAAAATGTTGAAAATATAATTTTTACCTTAAAAGTTGAAACTGATCTGCAGTTTGTTTTTCGATTTTTCTTTCGTGAACTATTTTTTTTATAAACCCTTTTTGAAACCTTCTTTTTTTAGCACCCTCGCTTAGTTTCTAAATCGTGCTTTCATCTAGCTATAATAAAATGATTTCATGTTTTTGAAAATTTTGCTTTTAACATTATCTCTCGACATAAACATATATCCAGGCAGATGTTTTAATTTTTCAGGTTTTTTTATTATTGTTGTTTTGCAATTGGTAACATTATGTTTGCTTGCTAAAGTTAGACATTCGCATTGCTAACTTCATTTGCATTTTCAGACATCGTTTTTATTTAATATCTTTGTATTAAAATGTCCTTATTATAATTTCCTGCACATACATACATATGAGGCAAAAATTTGCTTCTAATATATAACGGCGAAATGCTCATAGCTTCATTTGCTCAATGTTCAAAAAAAATAATTGTATTAAGTAAATGAAGTGCACTGTGGTGGCATTTACCCATGTAAAATATTTACAAACATATTACGTTATTAACACATAAATATCTTTTTTCTTTCCACTTTCGGAATCCTGACGAGTAAAAAAAAATAACATTTTTCAAATTATTAAAAAAAAAAGATTCGGTTTCATACGGAAAAATTCTATGAGTACATGGAAGTTTTTTTCCCGAAAAAAAATTTCAAATAATATTTATTATTAAATAAGAACAAAAATCAAAACTAACGATTACGGTTTAAAGAAAAAATGTGTAATACACATATAGAAAATTACAATTGTTGGAAAAATAAACATCAAAATTCTCGTTTAAAAAAAAAATCAAAATTGACATTTTTTTGATCAAAACTCTCGGTTATTTCATATTAAAAAATAATAAAAAGCTATTATTATTGTTAAAAAAAAATCACGACTAACACTTCTTTTTTATTAAAAAAATTGACGTTTTTGAACGAACAAAAAGAAAAGTTTGTTTTGATAGCACAAATAAATATCAAAAAACTATAGTTATTTATGAACGATAATAATAAAATTAAAACTAAAGTTTTTTTTTTACTGAAGAAAATATTTAGTAATACATATTAATTTTTCAGTGAAAAAATCAAATCAATAATAACGGTGTATCAAATTCAATCAATCAATCAATCACTATTGTGACTGCTTAAAACCTGAATTAAGTCACTCACACTAATACACCGTAGATAAAATCAATAACAATAACAAAAAATGTTTTCATTTCCATATGTATGCCTTTCCTTTTGCTTGATTTAATATTAAAAATCAAAGTTTTTGAGCAAATTTGTTTTATTTTAAGTGCACCACATTTTCACAACTACTTTTACTGCTGCTACTTTTTGTTTGAATTAATTCTATTTTTTGTTTGTTTTTCTGTAGAATTATTAATTTTTTGGTTTTAATTTTCATTTGATGAGTTTTAATTTTTTATTTAAAATCTTAACAAACTTTAACAGTAAAAATCGAATTTTGTTATACAAAACATATGACTTTTGTGATAACATTTAAACTTGGTCCTACTATGTAAAATCCCCCTTTCTTTCCCATATATCTGTGTTTTGCTCGCACGTTTACAACAACTACAACAACAACATCACCACCACCACCATCGTCATGACCATCACATAAAAAATTGACTGAATCAATTAATACTTCAACAACAACAACCACAACAACCACATCCGACATCAATAACTACAATAAATTAAACACAGGTCCATGAGCGCCAAACTGCACGCATGCGCACACGTTCTGAATGGTTCCTTGGTCCTAAAGATGCCATCAGTTCATTGCAGCTGCAGACAACTTGTAGCAATTGTTGTTTAGTCGCACAACATCACCACCCGCAACAACAGCAGCATCATCATGACGCTTCCTATTTGGGTGGTGGCAGTACCAACAACATGTTGCAACACGAACCTGCCAACGACATGTATTTATTATATAAGAAGCGGCAAAAACAACAACATCAGTATTTTCAAGCAGAACACATGGACACCGATGAAAGCATTGACTACGATACACATCACACACAACAACAACAGCAACAACAGCAACAACAACAACAGCAACAACGTCAGCATCAGCAGCAACATCAACTACATTCCACATTTACCCACTGCGGTGGGGGAGGAGGCAGTGTTGCCGGTGGCGGTACACGTCGTTTGCTTTTAGAAGCAACCAGTTTTATACCATCAGCAGCAATAGCAACTGCAACAGTGTCATCGGCAGCTGCAGCAGCAAATTCCGGTAGCTATGTTGCAACCTGTTCTACTAATAACTTTTCATATCATGATAACAACTACTTTATTAACAATTACAATAATAATAACAACAACAATAATAATAATCATTACAACATTAAAGAAAACAGTAATGAATACCAAAAACAACAACATTACGACTTTGATTATGAACAAGAAAAAGTTAAAGAAGACGAACAACTAAAACAAAACTACAGTCAACAACAACAAAATTATGATTTGTCGTTATATCAACAGCAACATCAATATCGACGAAGACAAAAACAAAAACAAAAACAACCATTGCAACCACATAATGAAAAACTGAAATACATTCCACACGATCCAAATTACAAACCACACAACCGACGCCTAACCAAAGCTCATAAAAACCACGCTCATTACTACTCCTCAGATTCCATACGATATTGTGCTGACGGCGACGACAACGACGTGGAGAAAAACGATGCTAATTATGACGCCACGCCTGCTTTATCAAAGATATACCGCAATCCGCGTAAGCAATCGATTGGATCTCGCTCATCGACTATCGATGGCTGCAGCGTTTATAGTCCACACGAGGAAAGCCTGAGCTTATCCCATATAGGTGTGAATCCGCCCATGTCTTTGTCACCGCTGCAGCACAAAATTGATGGCTCTGTAATGCTACAATCCGATGTTACTGCCCGTTCTGCAACGTCTTCTCCATCCACTTACGCTTCACAGCCATCACATGGTATTGGCAGAGCACAAGAGGAAGTTGACTTTATTTTGACATCACGTTTTCGTCACTCAACACCGATGTCACAGCGTAGGCGTTTACACGCCCGACAGCAAATGTCTTCGAGCTCCGCCACGAGAACGATGTACCAGCAATCGATCAGTTCTGCACGAAATCGCAGTGGCAGTGGCAGTGGTGTCAGTGGAACGGGCAGCAATAGTGGAAACAGCAATTTTGTAAATGTTATATTTAATGTATTAGATTTTCTGTTCTAAATCAATTAATTTTATTTAAACATTTTTTTTTAAATCTTATCCTATATGTTTTCATTTCATAAGTCGTTATTATTTTTGTAATTATTTGTTGTTTTATGTGTATGTGTATATAACAGTTTTTGAATTATTTTAATAACGTAAAAAATTTATTTATTTAGTAATTCGAAATTTTTAATGCAGAATGACTGAAATAAGTCATTTCGAAACGCTTAAGCAAATTCGTTTTCCAAACTTCCTACCAAAAGTATACAGTACACACATACTTACATATGTGTGTATATGGGCTTTCTGCCCATACAAACCTTAGACTTCCTAAATATTTTATATGTTTTACTTTAAATCTCGAACAAGGATTTGAAAATTAAATTGATTTTCAGGGTCGACTTTACAATACTCAGTTAAAAATTAAGCAAGATTAATTGACTAATTAAGAGTTCACATACTTGCACGAATTTTAACTGGGAATTTGATATTAAGTTTCATAAAATTTTCTTTTTAACTGGAAGCTAAATTTTAAATTATCATAGTGGAAGCAGGCCAAAAAATGATTTATCGACACGAATTTCCACTTGACTTGACTTTGACTTTGACTGTTACCCAGTTTTTTATTACTTATTTCTATTTTTATACAAATAAAAATTGTAACTAAGAATTTTTCATTGCCATTTTTTAGTTTAATTAATAACACAGTAGAACAAAAAAAATATGAACCATATACATACGTTTGGAGTAGCTATTTTGTGCTGATCAACTATGTTCCTGTAACATATGTATCTTAAAATCTTTTAGAAACGCACTGAATTTTTTGAAACTTTTTTTTATTTTGAACTTTACATTACAAATTTACATTAATTAGCAAAAAAGAACTCTTGATCTTGAAAAAAATCTTGATTTTTGTATAAGAAATCCAAATTACCTTTCAAAAAATATATATTTTATATCACAAAAAATTATTGTTCTAAATTGTTCTACTGAGTAATTTAAAAAAACAAAATTTAGTTGACAGATAGGTTGTTCAACTTCCTCAATAATTTTTATGTCCGTTACGAAATTTCTTCAAAGTTTCAAACTTTTCATAAAAAATCTAAGAAAATTAACATTTTCTCAAGCTAATTAAGGTAAATTTGATTGCAAAAACCTTTAAACGAAAGAAGTTTTAAAAAATTCAGTGGTGTCAGTAGATTGGCTCTGTTCTGTTATGATATGTGCATTGTTTGGGATAGTTGATCAATAAATTTCTATCTCTGTCAATTTGTTTTTGTTGTATTGTGTTATTCAACATTCTGCTTTGTAAATTTTTGCGCAGAGCTCATAATTAAGTTATTTAGTTTTAACTAACTCAATTCATATTCACAATTTTTGAGTATTAATACAAATATTTTAGAGTAAATAAAATAATTAAATCTTAAAAATATTTAATTCTAAATGAATTTATAAATAAATTGATTGATTTTATTTTTAATTAAATATATTTCTGTGTATTTGTTTTTTATTTATTTATTTGCTGTTTGTTGTTGTTTTTACGATATACACATATATTTTTTTGCGTTTGATTATTTGAGTTGATTCATTTTAATCAAGAAGTTTTTTTTTATATCTTTATGAAACATTTGTTTGTTTGTTTGTTTTGCTTTTAAGTCGATTTCCATGTAATTAAATACGTCAATTGTTAAAAAGTATTAAATATTCAGACGTGTGAACGGTGACTAAATACGAGAAATGGCATATGTTTTTCAGGGTGCTGGTGTTACACTGCACTGGGCGCAACATCGACATGACAATATCACTGGCGAAAACTTCTATTGGTTTTTATTGCAACTACTCGTACATACCTAATACCTTTACTACTTTCACCTTAACAATTTTAGCCAAGGTTATAATATACTCATACGTATAACTTTTTTAAGAGTTAAATAACTTTTTATTACATTAAGCTATGTTCTCTTTGATGTTTGGTACTTAGTTACCAATGTTGTATAAGTATTAAGTGAGGTACCTACTGATACTTTTCCGAAGGACATCGTTTTGTTTCAGAACAATACTCGATGTTTCCACCCGTTATCTGCAAAACTATCTTAATACAATCTTAAAATAAACTTTGAATTAATGTTAAAATTGAAAAACAAAATATCGTCACAAAAATTTTACTAACGAACTTGACGCAACTTTTGAAAAAATCAATTAGGTGTTCGTAATGCTTTAGTTTTTGAACAACAACATTAATGCAAACGCAAAAACCAATGCATTGATTATGGCAAACCAATGCGAATGAATGCCTGAACGTGTGTTTGAGTGTTGAAATCTTATTCCTTCATCATTTCTATAGTATAATTTTTTTTTTTTTTCAGAGTACAAGTTGGATATTTATATACTTTTGTCGAATTTTGTTTTTCGTCTGTGCAATTTTAATTATTTTTTTTTTGCTTTTGTTGGTGAGACTACAATCACCGAGATGAAATCTAAGTGACACATAAAAATCTATTTTTGTCTTCGTCTTTATTTCAGTTATAATATAACAATTATCGGTCCTTTCAGTAAACTTTTTTCAATAAAACTTTGTTTCAATTGCAATCAAAAGTAAGTTTTGTGTGGCACTTGTTTTTTTCTAATTATAATTAATGCTTTTAAGATTTTAATTTTCAATATCATTGCACATCAATAACTCAACAGGCGCTTTCACCGACAAATACCTACCATATCACCGACAATCACTGATCCAATGATAATAAATACTAAAAAGCTGACAAAAACTTTTGTTCAATTTATCCACCCACTCTCACCTATTAATTTTTCTTTTATTTTTCATTCCATCTCATTTGTACTGCTTCCAACTTCTCTGAAAAAAATTTAACTAACCTTTTATTTTAATTCTCTCTGTTCCGCCTCTGTGACCTTCCCCGCCGTTACCTCTTAACACTTGTGATTTATACCAATGCACTTCGTCCGGTGTTCCTGTTCTTGTGCACTTTCGATAGTTGGCAACATCCGTTTAAGCAACAGCGCCGAGTCCGTACAGTATCCGGTGCGGCGCTCTTCGCGTCGCGGCCTTGTGGGCCTTCCGCGTCAGTATCCGCTACGCTCATCGCTACGTCGCAACAAAGAGAAACAGTGCAACAGCGGCGGTAGCAACAATAGCAACAGTAACGGCAACAATAGCAACAGTAATAGTTGCGATAGTAACATTCTTGCTGCTACGGTCGCTGCAGCTGTTTCTGTTGCAGGCGGAAATCAATCACCGCGCAACACCAACAGCAATCGACCATCATCTGTGCGCAATTCAATAGCAGAATGCTGCAGCAGCATTAGCAGCAATCAGCAATATCTTGCTATGAATATCAATATTTTAACAAGTTTTCCTTTTAATCGCGTTCAATCACGTACGGTTTCGTTTGAGAATCGTCAACAGTTGATATTGAATATGGATGCTGATGATGACAGCAACAGCATTGGTGGCGATAACATGATGGAAACCAGCGATGGAGGTGCACTTAAGACAACAAACAGTACAATCACTTCAAATGTTGCAGACGTGCAGCCAACGCCATCATCCACTGTTGGAACACTACAAAATTCTGAAGCGATAAACACAAAATTAATAGCGAAACAATCAACTGCAGCAGCAGCAGCAACTGCAGCATCAGCAACATTAACGAGTCTTAAGCCGCCAAGAGTATGAAACAATAGCCAGAAGCCTAATTCACAACGGCAGCAGAAAGGACATGAATGTTACAAAATATGAAATCCCAGACTAGCAACAAGTTTCCAGAGCAACAACACCCTTGAAGAAAAATAAGAGCTTGATGGCACCAGATTGCTGCGTTGCTAAATTCTTGTACATTTACAGTTTTGCTCATAGTTTAAGCTATAAACATGATTCAAAGTACAAGCAGAGAGTAAATAAACTTAAATGTTCGTTAATTCTCTTCCATAAATTTCGAATTTTTTTGATTTAAGAAAAACTGACCAAATTTAAATCTCTACAGAAACTAAATACTATTTTAAGTATTGTATTTACGTTAGTATGAAAGGCAACTGCATTTTATAATCTAAATTCGTTTTTTCGCATAATTTTTTATATATTGTAATTTCAAAAATTAAATCCATACATTAATATGTTCCATTAAGAAATTTTTAAACACGGAAACCTAAAAAGGCTGATTTTTATTGTTAGTTCAAAGATGTTATCCGTTTTGCCAAATAAATGGATTTGACTTATGGTCGCAATGATCCATTTCATTCACTCACCTAAGCACTCAAAAACATATTTTTTGATGAGAATTCTTGAGAAGAGCGCATATTTTTGAATGTTTAAGCGTAGGTGTCAAATATGAGATTTATTTGCAAAATATATATACATATGGGAAAAAGTTAAACTTTTTTTTTGGTCAGCAATATTAAAAAATAATTAATGATTATATTAATTATTTCTTTTAATTACATTTTTGTTTGCGAAAAACTTGACCTTTTTTATACATAAGTATGTACATATAACAAAAACTATCCAATTCCCGACTTTTTTTTTAGGAATTTTCCAATTCCTATGTACCGGGGCCCCAGATTTGACATGACATGAAATTCCGGGCTTGGCCGGGTCAAAACCGGCCACTTGGCAATTCTGAGAATACATATTTTTGCATCGGATGTCATTAAAATTTCCTTGAGTTATGTATATTCTTTTGAAAATAATTGAAAACTAACTGAGTTATAGGTTAGTGGCGGATTTTAGGCATGACACCAATTGCCAACAGCTCTTCTCAAGTAAAATTATTTAATTTTCAAAAAATTGTTGAGCTCCTTGGTGCAACCTACAACGTTTCTCTTACAACCGCCACTGCTAAAAAGATTTTAATTCACGTAGGTAAAGATATACATATATCGTACATATGTATGTATCTCAAGAGTTCTTACTGAAAATTAATTTTTGTGTGCTTATTCGATATATACATATTCTCACTTTAAGTTTTCTAAATTGTCTCAAAAATCTGTCCAATACTTAGTTCAGTTCACAATCAGTATTATTTATACCTCAATCTTGAGCAGTAGTATACATAGATTTAATTATTAACTTTTACGGATTGTCTGGAGTGAGTTTGAACTACCGGCCATCCAAAAATAAAATAATCTTTCCTTTAAATGGTAAAAAACTAAATTTTTTTTTTTACATTTTTTACAAAATTATTTTTTTTAAAATTTATTACAAAATTAAAATTTTGTTAGAAAAAACTTGATGACATTTTTTTAAGTGCATACGTAAGTCACGATAATTTGGTTTTTGCAACTAACAACTTACCATACTTGAAAAAATGTGGTTTTTATGAGTATTTCTCAATAAAACATTGAAATTGTGGAAACCAACGTTTATTACTGTTTTTTTGAAAATTATTCGTGTAGCAAAAAATTCAATAATTATATGCATCTAATAAAATCTGTAGAAGATGCAAAAATTTGCGCTGTAGCTCGAGACAGATTTCTTCTCCAGACAGGCCATGCATCTTTTTTATATACCAGATTCTCTTTACTTGCTTATGATGTAAGCACTGTTTAAAGGGTTAAACTTAAAACATTTGTTATTTTACATTTATTTTATTCACATATTTATGTGCAATAAATATGGCCGAACTTGGCTCATATAAATTCTAAATTTAACAGGAATATCGATCGTTGCTAACTGGCTGTAAAGTTCATTGTTATCATTTATTTCTTAAGTTCAGTGATAATTTCTATACTCAAAAGTTATAGTAGAATTTGTAATTTAATCCGACTAAGCAGCAGATTCAAGACTACTTTACGTAGTATAAAATAAAACTAGAATTTGTTGCTATTCTAATTTAGTAAGAGAAATAGTCACCTGCAAACTATTAATTTTTGAAGTTGAACCTTCTACACTGGCGGGCATAGGTTGGCTGAAATTTTGTTACGAAATCAAATTAAAAAAATTTTTAACCAGAGATTTTAAAATAGTACAAAAGAGTTTGCAATTTGATCCACAGCAAGATCAGTCATCACTCATTAAAAATGCATTCCGTTCAATTCTTGAGAAGATCTTTATTATCGATTTTAAAATAATTTGAATTGAAAGTGTGCCAAAGTAAACCATTAATTTAACGTATAAAATATCATAATTAACATACACTTTTTCCATATTCTACTATGGCTTTTGTGAGATTTTTAAAATTGCATTTGCACGGCACCTACATACATACTTAAAATTGCACACTTCTTTTGAACTAAATATGTTCTGAAAAAAAAAAATCATTACTTGATGCGCCAAAAGAAAAAAAATATACATATAAATTAATAAATATAAATTAATAAATAAATATTTATAAAAGAATCTACGCTTATTATTATAAAATATGTGTGAATATTGTTGTTTTAAATAAACAAATTTCCTTAAGTACATTAATAAAATTTTAGATTAAGTTGACAGAGTCATTAAAATTGATGTTGGCATACTAAAAGATATTAATAATGCAAGCTGTGTACTTGCTAATATCCCAGAAACTAAAGTAAATTCTTAATTTAAGTACGTAAAATTAAATCATTAGATTCTAAACAAAAAGTAACAAAATATTTATGGGTATTTGATGTTTACATTTCTTTCAAATACATAATACTGTGTAAGAAATTTAGCTAATTAATTTTAGGAAATTTAGGAAATACAACAACAAACACCAATTTAGTCATAAGTACTACTCTTTAAAACTAATTTAATTATAGATATGAAATTAACTCAAAATTTTACATGTGTACCATTTATTATACATAAATGTTGTTTCAACTATGATATGAAAATAAAGAAATAAAATAAATAAATACAGGGTGATAATTTTAATGCGTTATTACTTCGGGTGATTGCACGTTTATATTTTTCACGCCCTCAACAAAGTGGCACCGTTGTAAACACAAATTTTTTTTTCCTCAGAAAAAAAAAACTTCCCAAATTTTTTATTTTATGTGAGTGATACCTATAGAATAAAAGTCGAAATCAATTCCTTTTTGTCGTACAGTCATGAAGTATAAAAATTCATTAATTGAAACTAAGCCACAAATATCCAGTTTCCAAAATTTTTCCGTGTGGTCCTCATTCCGCAAAACAGTGAAAAAATTTCTTCACGATATCATGTCTTGAGATATCATTTCTTAAAAAGTACGAGAAAATCTATTTTGAGACATATTTGAATATATTTAATGTCTACAGGAATTTATTTTCTTACTTTCGTCTTAAAAAAAAAGTAATAACTTTGAATAAAATTTCCTGTTGACTTTTTAAGTAAAATACCTCCTCTTCGCAATATCGTCTATGAACACTTCTTCACTACCTACAAACGATCAATTGTATTTGTATAAATCGAAAGCATCTTAACTTTATAACTTGAATGTATTTTATTAAAATCAATATATGATATTTTCAAGAAGAAAGATATTGCTATTGGGTTTCATAAAAATAACTTAATCAGAAGATTTCGTGTAAGTGTGACACAACTTTTCGCGCTATTAAGGATCAATATTTTGAGATGCCTCCATACTAACGTGACCAAATATTTGTCACCAAAATGCGGGGCAGGAAAAAGTTGATGAAACTTTTTTTAAAGATTCGTTTTTTTTATTGGAAAAAAAATTTTATGCACTAAAACAAAGGTTGTAATATTTACCGAAAACCCTATCAAAATGAGATTTCAAATGAAAACGCGGACCACATGGTCACGTTACTTTCTCATGGTTACTTACTCTTTGAGTGTAATGTTTTAATAATCATTTTTATTCAAACAAACAGAAATGAAACAGAGAACTTAATTGTCCTTAATAGGTATTTTATTAAGCTATTCTTAGAACATATGCATATGTAGGTAAAATTTTAATGAGTTGGAAGTGTTAACAAAATGTTTAGCGTTGTAGGTTTTACTGACAGATGAACAAATTATCGATATCATGCGGTCCAATCCCGTAGTCTAGACTGATGTTAATAATTTTTACATAGGCCATCTGCATCACTCTGGCTGCAAATGTGTACGTGTGGCCCTTGCATTTTTAGGCACCTGATTCCGCCGTAGCTATGGGTCTTGTTTGGACCGCCTAGGACTCCGCTCGTACAGCATATTTTAATGGCATCAACTAAATTTTAGTAAATGCGTGCAATATTTTATAGGTACTTATATGTATTAAGAAAAAACCTTATTCTTAATCATGTGGCATTTTGTAGGTTTGGTTAAATTTTTGATTATAAATCATACCGTTTCCATTTTAATTATGCTATGACCACATCAGAAACATGTATGCATATATGTACATATACACGTATATTGATAATAGAAAATTTATTATCCTTTTGGTAGTTTATATTGGTTTTTAATAGTTAATTTTATTGTAGAAGCTCATGCAACTCAGTTATATAAATTTTTATCTGTCAATATGCCATTTTCAATAAGAAAACTTTCCAAATCGGACGGATAAAAATCATCAGAAAGATCATCTGTTACACGCACAAAATTTCCAATAACCGCTTGTGCTTTGTACACTAGTAATGCTGGCAAACCCTTTGATCGAAAGTCACGGCTCATACCCGCAACAGAGCAACAAATTTTGGCAAATTTAAATCCAGGATACTCAGTGGCCAATGTATCTAAGCATTTGTTCAATGTAGCACAGGCGCTCACAGCACGGTCATAGATGTGTATGATAATTGTTGTGTGCTTGTTTTCTTTTTCAACACAATCTAAAAATTGTTCGTGTGTACTTAACTGGTGTACCGTTCCAAAATTTTTCACATGGCCGCAATGGCGCAGCATCTCAGCCATACGCTGCTTCTGGAATTGCTGTAAGAAATCTTCACTCATCAATTCGGCCACTTCATTGTCGATTTCTTCTTGTTGTTTACGTTCTTCTTCCTCCTTTGCTGTTGCAGTTGACATTGTTAATTTTTTAGCTAATGCAATTTGTAGGCGCTCGCTTTCTTCGCGGCGCTCTGCCTGCAACTGTTTGAAACGCTGCCAGTCCTGCACTACACCCTTTGGTCCTGTGTTAGTGGAGCCCTGTGACCGAAAGCCTTCACTGGGTGGTGGTGGACAAACATCAGGGTCAATGCTTAGGCCAGCTGCACCTTGCTTTGATGAGCCCTTGCAGCCTCCGCGGGAGTCAGCATCATAATCTGCGCCATCTTCGTTGTCTTCGCCCTCACTGCTGCTGCAGTAATATTCTAGCTTTTCGCCCATTAATTTGTCCTCTAAGGTGGCCATGGTTTTGATTATATATATATTTTTATTATTTTTGAATTTGAACAAAGTTTTCACTAATTAATTAGAGATTTTTCGTCGCACTTATTTGACATTTGCATTTAGAGCTATGTTTATTTCGACGTGATATTGACGTTTTACAGACGGCGAAATAGTGTTATGACGTTTTTGTCATGGATGACGGTTGCGTTCAAAAGAGCTCATGGAATTTATCATGCTCGGATTCAGAAGGTATACGTAAACCGAAATGTAAGGTCACGCAACATCGTACCTTTTAATCGCGACAAATTAAAAACATTCTAAAAGAAGGTCATAAATTTTGTAATACTGCCGCCTACAAAAATTATTTTGGGAACTCTGGTCAAATGATAGTAATAAATTTTTATTTTGGGTCTTGTCATATTGGCATATCTCGGCCTATTTTGTCGACAGTATGAAATTCGTATGCCCAATTTTTCAATTTTCCACAAAAATTAGATCGGAATAGCAGGAATCCATAGGTTTCGTTCTCTTATACAGTTCCTCCTAGTTTAAGTTTAGAAAATATGTTAGATTCTTACAGCTAGTTCACTACCGTGCATGAACTTAGGCTCTCTGACCTCTCATGCCAATCCTTACTATATAATTAGGTGGACCAATAAATAACCCGGTTCTGAACTCTGAGTGTAAAAGAGTTTTGAATTTGCAAATTGACATTTTCAAATTTGTATTCAATTAATGATGCTTTAAAAGTATATAGAGCAATATAGCTCATTGTATTTTCAATTATAAGACTAAAAAATGTTGATTGGTTTCAATCCTTTGAGAAAAAAAGTTTTGCACACAACTTTTTTCTTAGTATGGCAAATTATGTGAACGTCTTATAATTGAAAAAACCTCACGTAAGTTGGAAGGAGTTGTAAAAAATTCCAATCGTTGTTCCATGCTATTAAAATCAACCTTTTCCAGCTGTGAAATACAAATTTTTATGCTATCATACATACGATTTGAAAGTTTAACTCGGCTTACCTCGTCACATGAATCCGTATTAGTAGAACTATCTAAGGCTAATCTCTCAGCGAAAGATACGATACCACACCAAGCGCGAAAGTCCAGTTCGTTTATATCCAATGTATCATATTCAAGTAATCGTAAAACTTCCGAAATATTTTCTTCATTACCATGGAATTCCAAAACGTCTTCTAAAGCTTTGGGTAGATGTTTAACTGCCATTGTGCGCTCAATGTATTCAGTAACCGGTAGTAGGGGCTGATCATCATGACTTACAACTTGATTACTTATAGAAAGGGGATTAGGTACCTCAACCAGCATTGGTTGTTGTGTAAGATACTTTAAGAAAACACGTTTGTAAAGTTGTTTTCGTTGTCTTGACACCCAAACGTATTTGCTAAGGTACCCAAGGACAGTCATAGCTAGAATGAGGATAATTAGTCTCGTTATTTTCAAGAATTTTACGTTCACCACTCAATTATTAAATTTATTTAAACATACTTTCGAGAGATTTTAAGTTGAGGGGAACTTCAAATCTGGTTGCTGATTTTGAAAATTTTCGGGGCATTTTTGACTGTGGCACAAAAGTTAATTTTTCAATTTCTTCGGTTAATTTCGGCACGGATTTCGGTTTTGGTGGAATGTATTTTATAGCTTCACGCAAAGCACGATTTAGCTGCATATAAAGATATTAAAATCACATCAAATTGTTTTCTAACAAAAGGATCCGTCTTATTAAAAACTGTCAATTTAGTTTTTTATTATCTGGAAAGTGACTATTCACTGAAAATACCATAGAGTTTAAATTTACGAAACTTTTCTACCTCGAAAATTCATTTGCCGGAAAGAAAGCACCCTTCCGGTTTGTTAAATGATTGTTGCTCTCGGATAGAATTTTTGTTAAATTTTACAGGAGACAAAAACTTTGACAGTTTTTATTAAAATATGTACTGAGGCCAGATACGATAAATTTAGGACTTTGCAATTTCAAATCACTCGACCCCACTCAAAACTTTACTCTTAAGTGCTTGGAGACTTTGTTAACTCAACAGAAATATTCATTCCGCGGAAATATCAGACCCCAACCCAAACTTTCACTCAAAAAATGTTAGCGAAATGAAATGTGTGACATCAAAGACAACCACATTTTACAGTCTTCCCAATTTCCTCATAGAAATTCTTTTACGGAAACAATAGCTTCTTATTCAAAATATTACTCGAAAAATGGGTCTTATCTTTCCTCAAATGCATTTTTGAGATGGGGCAGTCCTTAAAATGTGGTTCTTTCTGCTGATGTTTCCGCTGAACAAATTTTTGAAGTTGTTTCATAAATTTATCGTCTCTGCTTTTGGCATACGTTGACTATAAATTAATTTTCATACGCACATATCTTCCGAAAGTGTTTTCAATAATGTCTACATCAAGTTCAGTTTTTAGCGCCTGAAAAGCTTCATCAGTCAAATAGCTGCCTTTTAACAATACCGGTTCGCTATCGCGTTTTTCCTTATTGGGCAATAAACTGGCACAGTTTGGAATTAAGCTAGGTCTGGTACTGGGATTCATTGAATCAGGCCCCAGGGTTGCCACTTGTGTTTCAGGATCTTCACTTAGACGAAATGTGGTTGTAGCTTTTATGAAAAAAAGAAAAGAATTATAAAGGTTGCATTATTGAACCCTGTCACAAACATGGGTTGCCAACGTTTTTTTTTTGTTAATTTTTTTTTAATAATGATTACAGCTTAAAATATGTGCCAAATTATAGAATTCGAAGAGCCTAAATAGAATATATAGGGTTGTCTTGACAAATCCTGTCCCAAACACGTTTTTACGGCCTATTTTGCTTAAGTTAAAGCATACAAATTTTACTTACTTGGTGTAGGTTTAATTTTTTTGCGTTTCTTGCCTCTTCGTACATCTTCGTCATTAAGATCATGCTCATTTATACAAGTTTGTGGTGGTTTCTTCGCATCATCAATTATTTCCTCAGCTATATTAGCATTTGCCACTGCTTGTGATGATTTTGGTCGTTGTTCCTCTGACTTTTGTCGTTTTGGTTTTCGCTCTTCGTTTGCACCAGCACTTTTTGGCTTATTGTCGCCACCGTCTGACGGAAGTGTTGCACCCTGGGAAACATCCGATGATGGCTTCCAATATAATGTCTCTTGTGAATGACTTCTGCGCAGATCCAAAATGATTTTCTTGCGTTTAATTATCTCATTTTTACCCAGTTCTGGTGTTATACATCTTCTATTATTCAGAAAAGAACCGGCACTTGTGCGAGTTCTTACGCTGGTCACAGTCGGCGATGGCGTGAGCGGCCTGGAGTCAGTGTCAGTATAGCGACGAAATAAATCTTCGGGTATATTATCGGTCTCATGATATGGTGCAGCATTGTCCAATCGCTCTTTGGTGTGTAGAATATTTTTGCCTTCAGTTGCCTAATTGAAGAAAAACTTTCGATTTCAGCTGTAAAGTTTTAAAAGAATCTTTACTTACCAATGTAGACTTAAGCTGATTTATTATATCACGCACAGCAGTGGGCGCAGGATGATTGCAAAGCACAGAGCATCCTTTTGCGTAAGGATTAAAAAGTCCACCAAAAGGGCGCAACGAAAGCGTTATTGGTGTCGCTTCAAACTTAGATGGTAGTTGATCGTTCACGTTGATGTGCTGTTAATGTTAAAAGGTCACAATTGAAGTATAAAAATTGTTGAAATATGTTGGTTGGTGTTAAAATTGGTAGCGACAATTATAATTCTAAAATAGTACATGCTTGATAGTAAGAGTCAATACTTATACCTTTTTCGCAAATCTTAAGCTTTTTTTCGATGTTGGTACCAAACCAGTACGACTCGTAGAGCTCATTTTAATCCTTTATTTTAATTAAATTACAACCTAGTTAAGATAGAAGTAAAACGTTAAAAAGCCTTAAAACATTTTATGCTTCTCATTTTGCTTTTGTTTGTAAACAAAGTTGCTAAGCAGCAACTTTTTGTAAAGTAGATGTTAACAAACATGTTGCATATTAAAATTTTTTTATAAATAATTGGTATGCCAATATTAGCGTCGAATTAGAATTTCACGGCATTTTTTACCATAAGGTTGGCGGCTTTAAAAATTTTATGTATGAAAAATATCCGATAGAACTTCTGGCCAGTTTACATTTATTTTTTTAAATGCAGGTCTGTCGCGAATCTCACTTATACGACAAAGTGAAATTGAAACGTTTTAAAAAGTCGTAGTCGATTACTGAACTTTTGTTAGACGTTTATGTTGTATTTAAGTATTAAAGGACCTGTGTAACTCCAAATAAAATGATGAAGAAAAAAACTTTAAACATTTTTCTTTTTAAAAATACTAATATTCTATAGGCTTTCAATGAAAAAAATAAAAATAATTAAAAATTAAGTTAATGCTCTATGCTCACAATTCAGAATTTTTGACATAGCAAGTCGTCAATTTTACATTTTCGAAATCATCAAAACGTCAATTTCATATTCAAAAAGTCTTCAAATCTACCTATATTTGACTTCGAAGACAAATTGATTCAAAAAGTTTTCAAAATGAGAGTTTTTCACGACAGGCCTGATAAACAAAAAAATTAAAAATTAATATGAAATAAACTAAAATTAATATTGATATAATTGAGCTCGAAAGTTACCATTTCTTCAATTTTATTTTATAGCCTAGTTTTTAACCAAAAAACCAATTCGAACGTATTGTAGGTACTCATGCCTATCAGCCAGTACCCCATTTTCATCAAAATCTAACCATATGACATTAAAAATGGACTGGTCGGTGAAGTCATGCCGGTCTTTTCAGCTGTTGGTCATAGTAGTATGGATGGGGTGTCAACATAGTTTTGCATTTCAATTAGAGATTGAGGGCATCAAGCATTTCATCAAAAAAAATATATAGTACTTACAAATTTGGTAAAAATTTAACTTTATCAAGATGTCAAAAAAATGTAACTGCCCATATATACGTTTACTCCAGTTGAAGGTTAAAACTGAATTTATTTATAAAATTTTATATGTACAATTTTTTCTAGTTGAAAATAAGTTTGTGTTTCAGTTTGACAAAAAATTTAAATTTCACAAAAACTGAAAAGTGCAGACCTGTCAATATTGAATGACTAATTGAGTAAATATACATATGTTTTTAATATTTATTTTTAAACGTATTATTAATATAATATACATATGTATGTATGTATGCAAATACACTTACACATATACATATTCCAATAAACAATGAGTCGAGCCTTTGATAATTCTCTTTAATATTTTTAAAAGCACCGGTTATTGTCAACGTGTTGGTAATATAAAAAAATTAATATTTTAATTCTTGCCTTAATTTGCTTAAAAGAACTTAATAATTTTTTATAGTTTAAAAAATAACAAAAAAAATAGAAATAACATAAAAATATTTCTATTGGGATTTGAATTCTCGAAAATATTCAATTTCATGACCAGGGCTGAGGAAATTAAGCTCGAAAAAACTGATCTTAAAGGCTTAAATATTCTCCAAAAAAGTACAAAATATGCACGCACATGCAGACCTCTAATGTAAACATATTTGTCTCAAAAAATCACTTGTTTATAATTACCAAATCATGTGTTGGTTAGGAGAAATCTTTTTTTTTTTTTGGCAAATATAAAAATTTATTATTATCGACCTAGGTAGGCAAAAATCGATATAGAAGCGAAATTTGGAAAAATCGACGTACCGAAAGAAATAAATATTTTCCAATATCGTGCCTTTCTTATATTGGATGTCGTTGGTATTCACACTATCTCTATAAAATTTATTTTATGATAAAGTGAATGTTTCGAGGAGTTGGTAACAAAATAAAATTCTTTGAAAGAAACATCCTATTTTCTCAGTTTATATTAAATCAGTAGCATAACTATAAGACCGTCGGCTACTAAGTAAAACACCTGTGATCTTTAAGCAAAACAAAGGGTATTTCACTGACAGTTCTACAGTCAGGATCAGCTTAGGATATTTATATTTTAAAAGGTTTTGGTTGTGCATCAGATATCACTCGAAAAAGGGTGTCATCTGGTCACCTCTCCGATGCCACTTTATATTTATTTCAATCAAACTTTTATTACTTACTTAATTCATTTGTTTTACTATTTTTTTTTTGTGCAAATTTATGTAGATACGAGTACATATATTAAAAACAATTTTAATAATTTTAGCATAGCTTTTTCAGCCATTACAGAATGGTGCGTCTGTCCTAATTCAATTATTCGATATTTAAAATGTTTCGTAGTTGTTGGCTCTTTATCTTGCATACTGTTGCTGGTATTTCTTCTTGGCAAAGAATAAAAAGGAAGCCATTTAAATTACCTCATAAGATGAAACGCATTGTCTTATACTACTCGTATATGCTGCATAATTGACATTGTTTTAATAGTATCGAAACGTCAAGATTTCAAGTACAATTTGGGGTTCTCGTAATGTTTTTAGAAAAAAAAAAAAAAAAAAACG
Source organism: Meiosimyza platycephala (assembly GCA_963662105.1). Lineage (NCBI taxonomy): Eukaryota > Metazoa > Arthropoda > Insecta > Diptera > Lauxaniidae > Meiosimyza > Meiosimyza platycephala. The sequence continues at coordinate 105,755,573 of OY759208.1, read as the reverse complement.
CCGGGCAGACAGCACAAAAACAATGACATTATTCGTAGACTCATAGAATTTCTTGTGTTTCAATGGCTATTGGCCAATTTCAATTTTATCAGAGTGCCGTGTTCCCTATGCATGCTGTGATTTTTCTCTTAAAACAAGTGCAAACAATGAGAATGGGTACAATTGAAATATATAGTTATATGTAGATGTATCACTATGTTGTTGGTACAGAGTTTGTCTGTAAAAGAACCAAGAATATAATTCAATTCATTAACGTGAACAACAGCATGATGTGTAGTGCTTACATGTGAGAAGCGCAAGAAAATCAACTTAAAGTTGCATAATTTATTGCATTTACAAGAAAATTTTCATATATAGTAAAGCAAATTACAGATGGATACTCACAAGAAAAAGACACGTCAACGTAACAGACCAAAGAACAAGGGAAATAGACTTAACGAACATATAGTTACCAGTGAAAGTTGTGCTACTGGCTTACCAACTTTAGAGCCAAATTCTTGTAAAGATGGCGTACAAAACTCGACATCGGAAGAGTTGCAGACAAAAGCGCCAAGCGAAGGATCAACCCAAGTTTTATCTGGAAATATCGAATCCATCAAATTAATACAGAAACTAATGAGGGCGAAGTTCCTTAATAAACCACAAAATTCGCAGGATAAACCTGAGGAAATTAAAGAAATGAAATCAATAAAGAAACCAACGGAAGAGGTGGAAGATGTTAGTGAGCCCAAAGAAACGGAGAAAGTCACCAGCGATAATGACGCCGAAAAGGGTACATTTATTGCAAATCTGAAGAAAAAAGTGGAAAGTATGATGATGGCTAATGGTAAGTTATAAAATATTAAAGCTCATAATAGTGGTACTCTAAATTATTTTTTTTTGTAAAAAAAATCTTTGATATCGATTACAACGATTTTGTTAGATTTTCGAGGGTTTGAACCTCCAAAATGATTTACGGCGTTTACTCCTGATCTAGTAGAATAGTTCGAATATATCACACATCAAAGCTTTAAAGTGTTCTTGATGCGGCGCTGATCAGCACGAGTAAAAATTATCTTCCATATCGTATATGGTTAGCCCTAGAATTAGAGTTAGAGATCCGGTCCGGACTTGTGTAATCGGATCAGGCCAGGACTTTTATGTTTTACAGTATCTACCCCTTTAAGGCGAAAATAGTTTCAACCACACCATCAGCTATAATCTGATGCTAGCCAGCTCCGGTCCTTGGCAAAACTGATCAGGACAGGACAAAATTTCATAGGGCTTTAATTGCCAGATCTCTGGAGCTGATTATGGTAGGGATTGCCTGATAGGAGTTCCTACTCGGTAAGGCTCCAAACATAACGGATCCCCCAAGAAAAACGAATTGTATTTCTTACTTCTTTTTCATTAAAAACTCCGAAAAAGGCACAAACCGGTAGGATCGATTATCACGTGCTCCTCTAAAACATGATTTCGCTGCCTACTTATTTTATTTGAGGAGGACTTTAAAAAGGCGGACAATTCATTTTGAATTTTTGGAGTAAGCGTAAACTTAAACGACTACTGCACACGACAAGAAGTGTAGTGAAGAGTCCTGATTCCAACCGACCTTGATTATGACATATTTATGCTTTAATAAAATTTTTTTCTTTTCTTTAAGGTGGCACCGACTTACCAAATACTTTATTTGGAAATTTACAAAAACTACTTAATCAAGACCCAATCAGTGATGTCGAGACATCTGATGATGAAGAAGAATATATTGAATATGTTTATAAACCACGTCAATATTTTCTAGTTTCATTGTGCAACGTGAGGAAATTTAAATCATACGTACGATGGAAAGAACATTTTTGCAATTAAAATTCTGTTCTTTTTTTAAGCTTTGTAAATGCAATTTATGTTCAAAGGAACTTCTGCCATGCAGTCGCTGTAAAATGACCTACTACTGTTCAGCTGAACACATGAAACACGATGTTAATCATAAACAACTTTGCTATGCATTACGACAAGTTGCAGACAGCAACGGTAAGTGCATATTTGCTATAAATAAAATATTGGGTTTTCATTATTTTTAAAAGATTTTTTAAATTTTGTAAATTTGCGAGACGGCGCTTTAGCCCCAGATAGGACAACAAGCATCTTGTGTTGTCCTTAGAAGAATTGAAACAGGATGACCTTTTATTGTTGGTCACAGCGTTAATACACATGAAAAATGTTTATTTTTCGAATGATCCTTTTTGTTTTTACTCATGTAATTTTATATGTTTTTCATACTTGTATAGGAAATATAAGTTGTCTCCTATCAGGATCATAAAATTTTTGTTTAAGTGGGACCCATTTCTACTTTTTAGCCGCGGGCCCTGCAAAGTCTTAATCCGCAGCTGTCCGTACATATTCCCGTCCCCGTCAGGGACCGGCAGGCGTTGTTAATTTTATCTTGCAACGACATCTAAATCATTTCAATCGCAAGTTATGGTTACGGTTTTTCACGACTTTTTACTTTTAAATTTAATTTATCAATTTAATAAATTCAAACAATTCGGATCGTGCGTTTTCTCATGAATATGTGTAAAGATGTGATTCAAGTAACTTTGAAAATTAAGGTTCAAAGTTAAGTCTGAAGGAAATTTTATCTTATTTTTTGCAGCTATAAGGCTGGTTGGTTTTGACTATGGCTTCTTTAACAAACATAAAAAATTAATGACAATTTAACTAAAATTTCAAAAACATATTGCAGTGGCTTGGGAATCAAACTACAATTGAAAATTACTGTTTGAGCTAGGAAGCTCAAATTTTGTGACAATTATTTTTAAACCTCAAGCTAAAATGTAGGAAAAAAAATAAAATACTTCCACAAAATTTTCAAAAAAAAAAACTCCCTAATAGACATATAATAATTTACTTCAAGATGTAAAAAGTGTCATTTTACTATGACAATGATCTTCTTTTCGGTCCACACGCGAGTGCGTATGCATATAATTATCGACATAAACCATTTGGTAAAATAAAAAAATTAAAAATTGCTTATCAATAGATTCAATCTTATTTCATGCTTCTCTATGCACAATTTAAAATGTCATTTATACATATTTTCAAAACAATATACATATGTACACTCGAGTTATTGGCCTGTGTGTATAATAAAAAAGGGTATTCGGACAGTGCCGTATATGTGACGTATATAGTATGTATGTCAATAAAATATATTTATTGGTCCTTTCTTTTTTTTTGGAAAATACTCTTGAATTTTTCGGCGAAAATCATATACTCCGACGAAATTAGCAGACTTAAGCGTTACTCCATTTATTAGTGCGGTAAACAATTTATATATGTCGACGTAAACATACAGCTTTGTCCGAATACCCTTAAAGTTATTTATGAATTTATGGACGCATTTACATATATGATTAAAAAAATTGGCAAGTTGTCAACCCTAACTTGTGTGCCACAATTCTTTTTTATGTCTAGCAACAATTATGCTCTGATGTCTTTCTACGCCATTTAAAATGCAATTATTTTTTTAATTTTATTATCTAGGTAATCATATTTTCTACAAATGTGGTAGCTTCACAACAGAACAATTTCGCTGTTATCGCATTGTTACTATACGCAAAGTAGAAGCTGCAATGAATCGCCCACTGACAGCAACTGAACAGGAAGTTATATTATTTCCACGCATTTGTTCGAACGTTAATTGTCGAGAGTATCGCTTTAATGCACTTATTGATTGTGAAAATTGTGGACAGGTACTAAGATGAAGTCAATGTGAAGGTCAATGAGAGAGTCAACGTTGCTGTGAACAACTATGCCAATGGTAAAAACTAAAGTTTACTGCAAGGGACTTCATACGTAGTCTTTTTTTGTAAAGTGTTTAAAGTACAGTATTTAATATGAAATTTAGCATTTAAGCACACAAAATAAGACCACGTGGGAAAATCTTTCTTATTCTTGTAGTAGACAATAAAACAAGTTGCATACCAAAAATTTAAGAAGTTATGGGCTTTTGATGATCAGAATAATAAAATCCAACTTTAAGAATGTCCAATTTAAGTTTTGAATTTCAATTCAAATCGAGTATGAGCATTGAATTTAGACCGCATATAAATATAGTGATGGCGTCGATATTTAGCGAAATTACCAATTTTAAAACTCAACGTAATTTTCGCTCCCTTCAAAATTCCCTTCTTACAGATCGCATCACAATCTTAAGCATATAAATTGCTTTAGATAGGATGTATCTTCGAAAGCAAGCATTCTACTAAATAGGTTGAAACGTGAAACTTGAAGAAGAAAGCAATAGCCTTCTTATCAAAAACGGGACACGTCGACTCCTTGTAAAAAGTTTTTAAACGCAAACTTTCAAAGCCCCTATAAACTTGTATTTTTAACTTCGGTCCTCCACCAGAACCTTGCTGTTTTTTTTTTTTTAAATTAGAATTCCATTGATCCTTTGGTATTCAAAAAATATGGAATTAATATCGACGCTAAATAAATGCCGGTATTGCATATGATCTCTTATTAAAAGCTAAAGAATACAGAGAAAAATAGAATCGTGATTGGAAAAGCTGGTACGGAAAATTGATCACAATTCAATACGCCTGTGTAATCGATCTATGTGTAACCCAAAAAAGCAACGCATGGCAACATACTCTCTATGACAATAAGATTTAATGTTAAAGAAATAAATTGAATGTTTTTCAATTTTCTTTTAGGTAGCATTTTGTAAACAAAATCCAAACCATCTAAGTAAACAACATAAGGAGTGGTGCAAACCGTATCAGTTACTCAAGGAATTGATAATATTTCAAGAGAAGTTTGGGCGTTTGGATCCGTCATTGCCATCAAAAATTTTACGAGACATACCCGGTGCATGTTGCAGTACTAAGCAGATTTTTAGTAAATTATCATTTGGTATGTAAATGAAAGTACTGCAAGGTATCTTATATGTTCGAATGCAAAAGAAAGTTTAATTTTGACTTGGTATGAATTGCAGATTGTGTCCAAAAGCGAATTCCATTAAGCAACAAACAAAACAAAAATCCCTCAAATACGGAATTTTCGGAATTTCTGATCCCTCCTCCTCCCTAGTAACGCACCTTTACAGAGTTGAAGGACTCTCCCCCTAGCGTTACTTTACATGAAGAATTTTTATTTATCGATTCTAATAGGTATGGAGTCAAATTCACTCACTTAACGCAAATTGCCATTTTTCGCTGACCCCTAGCCCCTTTGCCCCTAAGTGCGCAACGTAGTTTTTGAACGTTACCTTCTGCAATTTTGTTGACACAAAAAATATAGTTATGTTGTGAAGGATCGAATTCGGGCAAAAGTTCAGTACATTGTTCAAAAATTGCTGTAAATTTTTAAATGACTTGTATTGATGGACTTGTAAAAACCAAAAATTTCAAGATATCACTTCTTCATCCAAGGAATTTCAGCTAAAAGAGTTAAAGTCATTCCTGAGTGCGCTGATGATGGGATTGTATCTACCGATGAGAAATTGCTTGTTTGAACAGAACAATCGAGTATGGTCATTTGGCTTAAAAAATGTTCCAAAAAAAATTACTCGTCTCAAAACATCAAAATAGCTTTTTAGTCATTAGTGGGCTGTGAAGAAAATAAATGATCATACATTTCATCGAAAATTGTGTATAAGTAAACGCGCAAGGCTATAAGAACAATTTTCATTTTACTTTTGCATTTAAACATATTGGACACATGGTATGTATGTATATATTATTTAATAAATGTACTACTACTACTAGACATGCACGATCAGTGTGAATATGCTGCATTAAGCCAAATATCAACTTGTCCTCTCACGGCGTGGTATGCTCTCAAGCTTTGTAATCAACTTAAAAAGAGTGAAATTATCACTATTCATTTAATTGGTAAAAACACTATGGATGGATGTACTCCTACAATTTGTATTATAAATTGCTGAAATGTTTTATTCCAGGTGCAGAAATAGAATTTGAGGTGGATGCTCTTAATAAGTGGGAGCTGTTTTTCTTACATATAACGCCTACAATCAAAAAACTAAATGTTGTTTTCATTGGACCCGAACTAAATCCAGGCAAAATCTCCTTCGACCAGCTTAAGAAAATCAAGTAAGTGTTACATCCACTATTTCACTTTCGAATACCAAAATTTTTTCAAGTACTCGCCTTAAAGAGGTTAAACCCCTTCTAGAGATCGTTTGTACTACGGCTTAATATTCAGTAGCTGCATAAGGAACAATATTGAGCATCAACAAAATGAATTTCGCGAGGCGAACGAAACAACTTAGTGCTAGTGCTGCAGTCATGAGATGAAAAAAGTCCTTCATTCCCCGCAAAGCATTAACCCGAATCACGCTGAGTACATTTTTTTCGAATTTTAAATTAACTGGGAAATAACGGTTCTTGAATTTGTTTACAGTTTGTGATCGCTTGAAGAAGTGACAACTTTGCGTTGCCATATGGCAACGCCAGGGTGATTCGGGTTAAGATAAAATGATATGATATTCCCAAAAATATTAACGAGAAGACTTTAGCTACGCAAGGCAGTAAAAGTATGTGCAAATAAGTTGTGTGAATCTCCTGGGAAAACGTTGATGGTTGCGATTTTAAGACTATGGCAATTCTGTTCCTTAAGCCAAACGTGAGAGGTTCTAACCAACGCTGAGTACAATTTTGGTTGTCCCCACTAAGGCCTGTATTTTATTGGAAAAGAAGTTGAATTTTGTGTTAGCTAAATTTTTTTGAACTTTAAGAACTAATTAATTATTATATTAAACTAATCACGAAAGTGTGAATGTACTTTAAAAAAAAAAGAATCGAAACTTTCTTAAGCATAAGGATCTTATAAGTTTTACATTTGAACATTCAGTGCCACTTAAATTTTATTTTGAATTTTAACGGGCGGTTTAACATAAAAATTCAAACAAAAATTTTACGATTTGTCGGTTATGTTCCAGTCAATGCACAACTGTATTTTACCAAAAAAAAATTCATAGCATATGTATATTTTTATTTATAGATGTTGCCGCAGTTGTCGCAAAACTGAACGAACAGTTGGCTATTATTTCAATAATCAACTTTATCATAATTACTGTGGGCAAAAGCAAGAGTTTTTGCAGCCGGACTTGGGTAAGATTTTCTTATACATATATATATGTAGAAACGAACGTAAACTGGAACTTTATCAACATATATTTACTTGCATAAGCAGTATGTTTCTTCAATGCTGGTCTTTATCGATCGACGGGGTACAACTTGGAAGATACTTGGCCAGAAACCATATTAGCAGCTGCTAGTTTTAAATGCCCAGTTGTTGTAACTTCGTATACAAAGTATGAGGCTCCATTGGATATGACACGTTTTTTGCAAGAGAGTAATCGGCATCTAAATGTTGTGCTGCCACCAACTATAAATCCTTTCGCTTCAGAAAAACCGGAACGAAATTTTATATCCGATGAAGATGCACCACTGATGTTTAAAAATTATTACTGCTTTGTTATCGAATAGCTTTTAAGTGTAATATTAGAAAATATGGAAATTTTTTTTATGAAATAAAACTGTATTTTTGTGATTCGGAGTCTTATGACAACATTTGTTTGTGATGAATAGTTTGGCCTTATGTAAAATACGCATTTAAGCAGCAAGGAACTTTGAATATGGGTATTCTATTCCTTAGAGTCCTTATTCCTGACTTTGATACACACTTAGTATGTTATAGTGTTCAATTTTATATGCATTCACACATGATTCGATTTATACTGATTGGATTTTAATAATTCCTATCTTTTTTTGAAATTCGTACGTCTTATATCATTTTTTCGAAAATCTATTCATTACGTGAGTTTATTTTACATACCTTTTTCGATTCTTGCGAAGCGCTGGGTGCTTTTAGTAATTTCAAAAAATTAATTTTAAGGGAACTCATTAAACAATGTTCCTGTTTTTTTGCTTTGCTAAATGTTGTTTCAAATCTATTACATTCGCCCAGCTGATAATGACAACAATGATGACAACAAATAAACGTCAAAAAAGTGACATCGCAGATCACAAATCGCACATGTTTAATATAAATTTCCAAGTTATTTTAAATACCACATAGCGCAGATAAGATGTTTAAAGACGATGAAGTGGAACATAAAAACTTCGAGGAAGATGAAACTGAAGTCGTAAATCCACATGCACACAAAAATTTACTCCAAGCAATTAGCAGCCTTGGCAAAGCGCAACATATCAAGCGCACAACACGGAGCGAGTTTGAAAAGCAACCCGATGAATTTCAGTTGGTAAAGAATGCTTTTGCATATGCAAACCAGCGGTCCGTGTCTTCACATCCTGTTGGCATCAATGATATCGTCCAAGTGTTCAAAAGAACAAGTAAACATGTAAAAGTGGGTCAAAATTTGAGAAATATAACGAAGTCCACAAAAGTGGTGCCAGTCCCTTTGGAGAAACCAGCGGCTGAGCGTATAAAGCGCACGATTGGATATGACAACGTGAAAACGAAATTGGCACGTTGGGATGCAGTGGTGGCAAAAAACCGTTCAACGGAAACTCAGGTAGGTGGTCATGTAAAAAATGTATATGAAACAAATGGTTAAAGAATTTCGTGAGCGATAGTGAGAGGGCTTCATTGTAGTTATTCTGATCGAAGATTCTGTTTTTTCTGCAATAGATTAGAAAATAGGCAACGGGTGCACTTAGTGCTTCAGTACAGACAGTAGTTAGATAAAAATAAAATAAACCCTTTTTTGAATGTTTCTCTCGCTGGCCCGTTTCACCTTATAAGAATAGTGTAAAGTCGTCTATTTGTTTTTCTTTAATTGCTACCGAGACAACAGAAAAAACCTAAACTTAAAGCACTTGACCCACTTAAATATTTGATAATTAGAATATAAATTTCTGAGGCTAGCTAAGCGGTCGAATTTAAACTAAGTAATCGAATCTAATTTTCGTTATTTTAATATTAAATTTCAACAAAAAAAAAATGGTCTAATATTTATAAATTTTTTTTTTTAAGATATTTCCATTGTCGACAGGAACTGTCTACATTGACACATCAGCACATGCAAAGCCACTTCAACTTGCTATCAAGTCGGACTTAGCTCGCGAAATGGATGAAATTGAAGCAAAACTGGCCACACTGCGACAGCAACGACATGGTGATAACTCCGACCCCAAAGAGCTAGAGGCTGCTAATATGCTACAATTACAAGAGAAACTAACACGTGATGAGCTCAGTGCACGTCGCAAGGAACTCGCGTACTTAAAAATGCGTGTATCGCAAAAGTCTGCCAAAGCTAGAATGAAAAATAAAATCAAGTCCAAAAAATATCATAAGCTGTTGAAACGGCAAAAAATGCAAGAGCAAATTAAAGAATTTGAATTACTACAGAAGACAAACCCGGAAGCCGCTTTGGAGAAACTAAATTTGCTCGAAAAAAATCGGGTGCTAGAACGTGCTAATTTAAGGCATAAAAATACTGGTACCTGGGCAAAAAATCTTCAAGTTAGAGCTAAATACGACAAGGATGTTCGGAAAGATTTGGCTGAGCAGCTACAGATTAGTCGGCATTTGACACAAAAAAAGCACGAGTCCGATGAAGAAGACGCTGAATTGAAAGACAGCAATGATGTTACAGAACACGATACATTGAACAATGATCCCTTTAACCCTTGGACACGAACACAAAAGGTCACTGCCAAAGAAGATTTAAATAATGAAGAACCAAGTTATAGAAAATATTGGGATGAACGAAATAAAAATGAAAAGCTGTTGGAAGACTATAACAGCGAAATTGAAATGAATGCAAATAGCAAGGAAGATCCAGTGACTAAAATCAAACCGAAATCAAAAAAATCACACGAAAAATCTACTGCAAAGTTAAATTCAAAAAAGTTGAAAAGCAAAAACGCCAAACTGGAAAATGGTTGGATTGTGGAAGATATTGAAGTAGAAAAATCAAAAGTAAATTCTATAAACATTGATGACATTTTTGATGCAGAGGAAGATCGTCAAGTAAATGCGCTTAGTAAAAATTTAAAAATTCTTGCTAAGGAGTCAAAACGTCTTAGCAAATCAAAAGTCGGTAAAGCAAAACCTAAGCAGAAGATAAAAAAATCAAAAGATGAGTTGAAGCAACTGTCAGATTTAACTTTTAAAGAAACAGCCAAGCGTCCGATAATTGATGAAGAACTCAATGGTGATGATGATGAGTCAGCTGATAATCATAAACGCTTGAAGGAAATTGTTTCTAAAGTAGCAGAAAGCAACTCCAGAGTTTCCACTACCAAGACTGCTACGCAATTAGATGTCATTGATCCAAATCAAATTGCACCAATTAAGCTAAAACAGCTAGTTACTTCGATAAACCCACTAGAAACAGCAGAATACGATGATGATGCTGAGGATCAAGATACACACAATTTAACCGCACAACAAATGACCATCAGTCAAGCCTTTATCAATGATGATATTGTTGCTGATTTTACCAAGGATAAAAGTGATAAATCCAAAGTAGCTGATGATGAGATAGTGCTTTCCATGCCTGGTTGGGGCTCTTGGGCTGGAGCAGGAATTTCAAAAGATCTCGCTAATAAAAATAAACGCCTTGTTCTGAAACTCGCTCCCGAAGAGAAGCGCCGTGATGAAAATAAAAGTGGGACTTACATAAATGAAGAGGCAAGTAAAAGCTTGCGCAAACATCTGGTATCGGATGTGCCTTTTCCATTTACTTCGCTGCAGGACTATGAAGCTAGCATTCGAGCGCCAATCGGACGAAATTTTGTTACTGAGACATCTTTTCGCAATTTAACGCGACCAGCAGTTATTGTTCGCAAGGGTCAAGTAATTGAGCCAATGGATGAGAGCGAGTTGGTTAATCAGACCAAGAAATCAAGGGGCTTGGTACAAAAGAGAATACAGAGGGCGGCCCTAAAATAGGATTTATTTCTATGTAATATTAAAATAACAATAAAAAAATATTTTGTTTTGATTTCCTTAAAATAAAGATTAAAAAAATATAAGTTTTATTTAAGATTTCTTGGGATTCTAAACGAAAGTGCTAAATAAGTTTTACATACAGCAGTTACAAGAAGGGGGTGGTGGAGACCTTTTCGGACGACCATTTTTTTAAATGTGACTTGAAATTTTTTTATCCATAAGTAACGAAAAAAAATTAAAAAAGGGCATGATTTATTTCTGAACGTCGTACAAAGGGGTCAGCGAAATCGGGCAAAAGCAGACGATCATGGTGGAGGGGGTTAAAACTCTTTAATTTTTACGGACTTTTTCTATGGATGACCCCTCAGGTAGTTTTAATTCGTTAAACAGAACTCCAACGGTTGACGTAAATACCGCCAGCGTAAAATACGTTGAACGGTAAAACTGTTGTAAAATCCGTTCGAATATACAGAATTGCGACGTACGACGGCTTTTCACTCATTTTAAATTGACACTGTAAACTTAAGTAAATAAACTGACACAAGATGATTAGAAATGCAACACTGATAAGTCTGCCGCGACAGCAACATTAAAGCTTATTCTACCGTCAGCGGTAGAGGCATTTACGTCGTACGTCGGAAATCTGTTCAATTGCATACAGTCAAGGGTGTTGTAATTTTGACCACCGCTGATGGTATTTACGTCAAACGCCGGAGTTCTGTTTAATGCATAATAGCCTCTGAAAATGACAAAAACAGTCATGCCGTGGAAATGTCAAAATTTGGTAATTATTCGTTGTAGGTTGTCAAAAACGAAATTTCAATTTTATACGAGACGTGTTCAATAAATTATTGCGAATTAAAATTGTGTTATGTACGAATTGAAAACGTTGCTACCAAAATTTGAGATTGAACTGCCCACCTGCATGTACAAGATGAGGAACGTCGGTCTCGCAGCAGATACTGCTGTCAGCAATGGCGATTGTCCAAGCAGCAGCTCTGGACAAGTTTGCAACGTAAGTTAAAGAAAAAAACGCACATGTGTATAAATTATTTATGGATATATCAACCATCACCAACAACTTTAAAGGGAGATTCCATATGTGCATCCAAATTGAACACCAAACACGACAGAGTTACCTCCAACAAATGCCCGCTTGATTTGGATATTTTAGGCAGACAAATCCAGAAATTGCTCAAGGTTAAATAAATTGATTTATGAAAACGTTAAAAAAAGAAAAGATTTTCAAATGAAAATAAAACAGTTCCTGTCGCCATTAATCATTGGAAAAAATCTAGTTTAGGGATCAGTAATATTGTTTGTAGTGTTTTTGAATATTAAAATATTAATCTGAAAATGTCGGTCAGATCTAGTATGTCTCACATCATCCACGCTAGCCACAATACCTCCGTGATTTTACTCAAAAGCAAACTAAAGCAAAATTTAAGAAAGGTATGGCAAAAAAGTACCTACTATAACAAATGATAGATACACCAGTTAAAAGCAAATAAAGTTGGTTTTTTTAATAAAATATACAAATTTCAGAAGTTATCCACAATTCGAAAACTTGCACCCATTTTAACTGCATTACTGCAATGGTTGTCTTTTCGATTAGATTTTATTTTTTTTTAGTTTAATTCATTTTAATTGAAACAAAACAACTGGTTCCTGAACTAGATTTGTGCTAAATCATTTATTGACAAAATGTACATTTGCTTGCACTCGTAAATGGAATCATATTAATATTAAATATCTATTAACGTCATTAACATTGGTATGAAAAATGTGGTGTTGGGTGAAGCTTGCTTATTGCATGTTAACATTTCTTTATTTTTCATATAGACTACATCAATAAACTTTTATGAAGGAAAATGTTTGAAGAAAGCAATGCTTTATAGCAAAACTTCTGCAATGTAAGCATGCTTAAAATATAGGTTTGTAAGTTGAAGGGCCTGCAAAAATTTGTTTCTTCAGTTTTTCATTTGATTTTCAACGCGGATAAGAATATAATCGAATAGAATAAGATAAGAATATCTCGAAACTTGCGGACTTCAAGTGACTCATTTTTTTAAAAATTATATATTTTATTATAATTCATATTTTCAGAACGCATTCCAAAAAAAATAAAAAATTTACTACCCTTCCTAACAGTCACTAGTAAGTAGTGTTTCAAGAAAATAGTAATGCAATAAATTAAAACACTTCTTTGTTTGCGTTATTGGAACAGATCATAATTTAATATTGTATTTTTTACTGAGTTTCCTGTGCAGTACTGTCAGTGCTAGTATAAGCAGCTGGTTGCCCATTTTTGATCTTTAACACATTTTGCGCTGTAATTTTCTAATGTTTTTTGCACAGGAGGCTCAGTAAAAAATTAGAAATGATAAATTTGTAAGACATTGCAATCTCAAATATTCATTCTGTTTCCATCAAATAGCAGCTGTTTAGTAACATAAATATTTCACACGTAAACATCGAAAATTATTTTTAGAATTCTAAAATACCACCAAAAATTCACTCCCACTATCATGTGATTTTAGTTAATTTGCGATATTGCATTTATACATATTCATTGCAACTCTCGAAAAATATACGTCGTTGAACTACATTAAACATGATCGAAGAAAAGGTTATAAAATTTGTAAAAACTAATAACTTACTAAAATAAACTTTGTTACATAAAACCACGTGCTATATCTTATTTTTTCTTTTAAATTTATTCAGTTAAAAGTTGTTTATTTTCGAAATTCGTATTTTTTGCGAATGGTTAAATATTTTGTTATTTCATTTCTCTATTTGCAGACTGATAATTCTGATATTGTGCTACGCCAGGAAAAAGTTTTGCAGCAGCTTGATGAATTGCGTGCTCATATGTCAGACATACGGCGCTCGTTAAACCTTTGTCAGAAAGGACTACAGCATACAGGTCAGAATCGTAATGGATACCTTAGAGAAGTAATTGACGTTTTGTTTTTCTCAAATTCGTTCTTTAAATGTTTTATTTTCCATAAGGAGCCTCCTCATGATATTGTTATCAACGGACATCCCAATTTTATACCATATGCATTGTTGGCACTAAAAAATGCATGGAAAGATTTATTTTCTATTGAAGTGACAACATTTACTCATTCAACAATGCCAGATATTGGACCCGATGCACGTGAATTTGAAAAAAAATTATCACAAATAAAAGTTGATCCAACTAAACCAAAAGTAAATGTCACTTTAATTTGGAAAAATTGTAAGGTAACAAATGTTTTATTATATCTGTTATGACTGTCTTTTTTTTCCAAGGTGAGCATACTGAAATGATCAGTTCACCCACGTTGTACGTTCCTATTTATGGTGAAGTAAATATCATACGTTATTTGGGTCGAGTTGGTCCAAACGAATATCGCTATGAAGAATCACCATTGTGCAACGAAATCGATGCTGTGCTGGACATTAGTTATCAACTGCTGCGTTGTACAACGCCAAAAGGAAGGGCAAATATGATACGTGCGCTTAACAATCGCCTGCAAAAGCAGCAGTTTTTTGGTGGCGATCAAATGTCCATAGCAGATATTGGCGTGCATAGTTCGTTAAAACGAATGCCAGTCATAACTGACAAAGAATTGACACCAGCGTTGATTGAATGGAGGAATCGTGCGCAACTAGTTACAATGATTTAAAGCCTCAAATGCATGTAATAACGAAAAAGTTCAAATACACAGACTTTTTTGGTAAAAATAGTTTTTTATTTCAGGTAAATATTTATATATTTTGATTAAACTTGGATTAAAATAATTTATTCAAATTGATTTTAAATCAATGTAACATTTATTTTTATATCATTACGAATTGGGTTTTGTTATTCAAAAATATTTTAAGACTTAAATTTTGATCTTATACTTAAAATTTTCTGATTGAGTACAGAATTGATAGATTTATTTTTTAATGATTAATGCTAAAAAGAATTAATTTGTAATCATAATCAGTGCAATATACTTGAGGGCGTTTCTTTTTCTTGGCAAGTAAAAAATGAAGGCTCAAATTTTGAGACTCAAGAGAGTAAAAACAAATGCCTCTGAGCGAGGCATATATAGTTTAATCATGACTCAATAAACATGCTTGTGGGTGTTCTACCTACTACTCCTTTTTCTTTTTTTTTTATACCACAGTTATCAAAATCAGCTGTTCAAATGCTATAGTTAATTCAATAATTTTTGTTTTGTTCGCTTGATTTGGCAGCAGTGGGATATGTAATATTTCTTTCTCTTGCAAGGTAGCTCACCCTAGAGTGAGACTTGAACTTAAACCGAATGGATACTGTAGTTACTTTTGCCACACCCTGTGCAAACACCAGTGTTATTTTCTATAATTGATAAATGATTAATAATTTTTGCAGGAATATATCTCTACCCGAAAAGATTAACATCTTAAATTTACGTTCAAATTAATATTTTTAAACATTTAGAAACTACATATAAATAAACACTTTTGTTGTCTAATGAAATTAAAATATACAAACTTCAGATATTATTCCCAGCGGTAGAGATATTGGTAGGACTTTGTTCTTGCATAAAATATGTTAAGTTCTCAGTCTATTTATTGTCGTTTATACTTAACAAATATTTATATAAAATGTATATTTAATAGAAATTAAATTTCTTTCGCTATTTGAGCAGTGTTCAAAAACGCTTTCAGTTAAATTACTAATCAATTATTCTAAAGTAATAAATGTAGTTACACTACATTCAAGCATTTCCGCTTAGCGTTAATATATATTGCATCATATTATCGATCTGCAGTTGACCCACTAAGTTAGCAAAGAAAAGCTCTTCAATTATTTCCGATTCCAAGGCACTCAACGGCATCAGGCTAAGTACAAGCGAGTTATAGCGTTCTTCAGCAACTTTTTCAGCAGCTGAACCAATTTTCACATCATTTCCGCACATCTGTTGTAAAATATGTTGACGTAACGATTCTAAAGCGTACAGTTGTATGCGTTTTACAAACGCACGCACCGACCGCTCTCGACTACGTATAAGTACTTGAGGATCAAAAACTAGTGCGAGACGCAAATAGGCATATTCTTCATCATTAACGTCTAATGTTTGCATTTCCTGCACAAATTCATGCAACCGTGAGGTGTGTTCGCTCAATCTGCGTATTTTTGAAGGCTCTATTTTATCAATTTCAGATAGTTGACGTATGTTGCCAATCAAAGTGCTAATAACAGTTGAAAGGGATATATTACTAGCTTGGGCCAACGCCACAACCAGCAATGCAGGCCAGTGTGCGCGTATTAATTTGCATTGGGTGCGTTCGTCCAGCTGCTCGAATGCAGCTATTTTACGCATCCAATACACTGATAGAAATAGAATGCGGGAACCAGTTTCACAAACATAGTGAATATTTAAGTACGTCGATACAAGCGCTGGTGCTTGTAAATTAAACTGAATCTGTAAATCGTTAAATAGCGGTTGTTCAAAAAGATTCTCATTGGCAACAAAGTCTTTATACTCCGCTGTAATACTTTCGTCCAAGTCAAAATTCGGATCATCAGTTTCAGTTCCGCTTCCTGCGATTAAGGTAAATTTAAAAAAATAAAGAGAATGTATTTTATTACATTTGAGATGTGCGAATAATCATGTACCCACCCATATCATCATCTTCGATCTCATTTTTAATCTGTGTAGAATTTGAATTATCAACATTGCCACCAATTCCACTAGTGGCGGAAACATTCATGCGTTCCAACTTCGTCTGTATTGGCAACAAGAGCTGCAACGCTTTGTCAATAACACGCTTGTCCAGCGATGTTTGTATGAGCCCTACTGCAGTAGTAGGATTCGGTAATGAATCAATATTGAAATTTAAATTTGTAAAGTTATTGTTGCTACTTGCAACATTTAAAGTTTGTAAATACAATGTGCTGCTATTATCCATCGAATCGTCATCGTCCTCGTCTGGTTTGACCAGTTCAGGTGAATAACAGAGAGATTGTGGTTGAGACGATGTTGGCAATTGTTGCTGTTGTTGTTGGGATGCGAGCACTAGAATTAAGTAAATTGGAAATAAGCTTTTAAATGGAAAACATTGATGTTTACTTAATGTTTGCGTTAATTCAGCAAAATTGAATCCTACAGGAAAAACGCTTGCTGGCATTTTGTTGTCAAGGGTTAATGCAGCTGCAGCCGCTGCAGCTGCGGCCGCACTTGGATTAACATTTACAGCACCAGCACCTGAACCACCAGGTGAGCTAAATGGATGATTATAAAGTGACTGTTGCTGTTTATTGCGTTGTTGATAAACAGGACTGCTAGATTTGATACTGGAGTTGGCTGTGTTACCACTTAGAGCAGCTACGACTGCTGCAGTGGTAGCGGTCGAACAGCCACCACCACCACCACTGGTGGAGCTGGTGCCTGGCTCCTTTTTGTCAACAATTGGTTTTCGTTCATGTTGCACAGCTAATATGGACAATAGAAATAGTTTTATTAATTTCTAAAGAAAGTACAGGTTTTTTATATAAAAATGTTTTTAAAATGGATTTTGATTTGACGTGTAAATATGTTATGTATCTAACAATATAATATATAATTGATGAAATAGCTTTGTTAGCATACAATTATGTAGATTTGAATGAGTTGTGTTATTAATACATAAAAAACAATACTAGATATGAATGTAAAGTTAAATGTTATGAAAATAGAGGATGATACAAATTAGATTAGCTATAGTGAATTTGGAGAAATTCACTATTTTTTACTGAAAAACATCAGCTATGGGAAACATTTTAAAAACGCATTCGTACGAACTAGAAAAAGGGAATAGTTTAATTTAATATTTTCAAGATGTGGTTTTCAGTTCCGTTTAAGGTCAAGAGTATAGGGTCTAAAGTAAGACTATTAAACTGTTTTTAACTTTCCGTTTAGATACAACATGGTTAACATGGCTCTATTTGTGGTTTTTATATTTTGGAACAACTTTTTCTTGATTTTGCTAACTTCTACTTTATATGTATTTTAATTTGGTAAACTATTTCTTTATATTCGTACACACTATGAAATTCGTCACAGACCATTAAATTCAGAAGCAAATCATTGCTTGATCTTCATTTATTTATACAGCTGTAACAAAGTAATTAGAAGCACCGCGTGCAGCGTTTTTGTCGCCGGTCAAAATATTTTTTTTTGTAAAACTTTAAATGGGTAGTTATTATCGGGGAATTTGCTTTAAAGGGGAAATTCGGAAGTTTCTTAAATGAAGTGGACCGCTGGTAACTTCTGAAAAAATACATTTTTGATCTAGCCGCTTAGTGTGACGTTTTTCACTCTAGTTTCTGAGAGGCGCGTAGAAACATGATTCAAACAGCATATGAAAGGTAAGCAAATTGAGAATTTTTGGTTTTTATGAAATTTGAGATTCAGAAGTCTAAAAGGGATTGACCGATGGATTTTGTTTTATTTTTTTTTATCAAGAAAAAACAATATTTTTTTAAGTAAACCGCCATTTAAAATTAAATCAGTTCTTAAATAACTTCCATTAAATCTTTGGAATATATGCAAATAAATTACTTAACAACCACAAATTTTTTTAATTTGAAATAAATCAAATTTAAGCTATAAAGAATGGTATATGCTGGAATATTTACAATCCGAGTGAAATGAAAGTGAAATCCATACGAATAATTTATCACTTTCGAATTTGTTTCGATCTCACATAAAGCTTAAGTTCGAAACAGCTGATAGCTGACAGTTGAGAAATCAATTTGCATTGCAACAATTAATTTCCTCAAGTTACAAGCAAAAAATTAAAAAAGTTTCAATAACGAAAGAAAAAGTATTTGCTGAGAAAAAAAAATATAAAAAACATCATTTGTTCCAATGCAACAATAGGAGGAGTAACTCCTTAAGAGAGATATTGAAATACAAAAATTCTTTTTGGTGAGTACATCGAAATAAACAAAATTCTAAAAGTTGATTTATTTACAAGGCGATTAATTAAAAATAGAAATTTCTTTGATTACCGCTTTTTTTAAGTGTTTTCAGCCCATTTCAATAGTCTAATCGGGACAAATTTTATACCCATTATATTTTTTCTTTGTGTAAATTTTACTTTTTTGAGTGAAAATTGTACGAGATCGGTGAAGGCTAAGAAAAAATCCTTCCAGCATTTATGCAGAATTTTAAGGGGATTATTTTTTCTTTCATTAAACAAAAACTGTGTTATTTTAAGTAATGAAATTTCGTGAATTGGTGGTCCGGTGTTAAGTTTCAAAAAAAAATTTATACATATTTAAAAATAGAATGATGTTATGGGAAACAATTGGTACCATGAGCACATTAAAGACAGTGAAAAATACGGGAAAAAGCACCTAAGCGATTCATAGCCTAATTTATTAAAACCTCTTAATCAAAATATTCCAGTTTCATCTTTATATTAATTTTTTCAACCACAGGCATTTCGTCTGAACCAAGAATTAAAACCGAACTTTCAATTTGATAAAAAATTATTTTTGACCACTGAGCATATGTATCTACATTAATGGATTTTGTCCTGACTTGGTTTGTGGGAATACTTTAGAAACAGTAACTATTTGTTGACGAAATCATTCGCATAAAACATTTCTGTCCCCAGATTTTACTATACCTTATATTAAAAGTTTTACTAATTTTGACCGAGCATAATCTTTGCGTAAGCGTCTTTTACAAACAAAATAAGTTTAGGTATAGATAATTTCGTTTGCATTACGGAAAATAGGAGAGGAAAATGTAACAATATGATCGATTTGTTTTGGCTTAATTGAA
This sequence comes from Meiosimyza platycephala, assembly GCA_963662105.1. Taxonomy (NCBI): domain Eukaryota; kingdom Metazoa; phylum Arthropoda; class Insecta; order Diptera; family Lauxaniidae; genus Meiosimyza; species Meiosimyza platycephala. The sequence continues at coordinate 105,735,852 of OY759208.1, read as the reverse complement.
AATTACAATCACTTCGCATGCCGCTGGCTATACACTTCTGCAAACGGCAAAATTGACAGCGATTCCTATGATGTTTGGTTACTTCGCAGTTCATGGCACCGCGACATTGGTATCCGAGTTGCTTGCGTATCGAACGTTTAAAGAAACCTTTACAGCCCTCGCAACTGATGGCGCCATAATGTCGGCCCGAAGCGCGATCACCACAGACGAGGCAAAGTTCAACGCTCATATTTGTTGTTGTCGTTGTATTGTTACTACTGTTGTGTTTGTTGTTGACGTTTACGACAGTACTTGCTGCAGCAGCAGAGCCACCACTGCCTAAGTGAATCAAATTTATTGCACTCTTATTATCTAAAACAAGAAGAAAAATTTAAAAGAAAAGGAATAAAATATGTCGCATCGTTATGTAGAGCGAGTAAACCTTGTGTGGCAATCACCTTGAGTGTAGTCACTCAACTCACCTTCAGTGTAGTTGCCACTCGTACCCATTTTGTGTTGGGAAGACGGGTCACCGTTGAATGTACGTAGCTGTGACCTCTGCTTATTGTTGGTATTTCTAATTATAAATTGTATAAAAAACGTCTGGATCTTTTGCCATTATTATTATTTTTCATATTTTGTAACAAGTAAATTCTGAAATCCTGCAAATTTTTTTTTTTATTTTTTCAAGTTTCCTTTTTTAACACTTAAAAAGAATTCAAATTATTCTTTATTCATTAAGTGCGGATCAAATAACATTTTTCAATTGCAAATAACACAAGCCAATCCAAATAAAATAAAATTTAACACACTTTTTCACATAAGTCGACGTCACTCATTTGATGCTGCCATTTTTAGCATTGTTTCTAAATGACATTAGTTGAAAATTGACAGTAGTTAAAACTGACATTAGTGTTTACTTAACTAAACACTTTCGAAGAAAGTCTTTTACATTTTAGAGAAGTTGAAGTTTTAAAAAATGGTTTTCGAAATACTAGTAGTATTAATAAAAAATAGCAATTTCTTCAAGATAGATCCCGTTGCAAAGTAAATGCAAATAGCATTTGTTTAAAATTAATATAAATAAAATAACGCTTGCTATAGCAAATTTGAAAATTCGAAATTAGCATTTGCTTAACGATTGAAGCATCAAATGCAAACATTTGATATTCCACGTGAGCCTTTGTTTGGGAAAATCATAATGAAATCACAAGATTTCTTATCGGAATATGATTCGGTTGACGCCGAAGCGGAATATATCGATGGTTAAAAACTATAGTGTTTCCTGGGGCAAACTAGTTTCTGCGAAGCGTGTTAGCCTAGGATGAACTAGGGTAATTATATAAAGGGAGATTCATTTAGAACTTTCTTTTTTTAATTTTAAATAAAACAATATATAATTGGATATCGGAATCTTTATCAATCAATCTCTGACATTTACTTTTTAAAGATAATTTCATTCAACTGTTGTCCGCGACTATGCCGTAGGTGTTCAATTTGAAACGTTAAGTTTTCGAAATATATTGCGAATTACGAGAGTAATGTTTGCTTCAGAGTGTTGAATCATAGCTGACTTATCGAAGAAGCCTTTTGATTTCACATAACCCCAAAGAAAAAAAAAAAAATCAACGTGTGATATCACTCGATCTAGGCGGCCTTCTTGACTTCATAATTCCAAATATCATGTGAATTTAAAGTCGAAATTTAAGTGACTTTAATAAATTTACACAATTTATATATTTAAAAATATTGAATAAAAATAAGATGTAAATGTAAAAAAACGTCGAACCCTATACTTCAACGGCCTCACTCTCGATTTTCTTGAAATTTTAGTATGTTTGGGTAGGTAGTCCGAAGGCCGGCTCGAGCTTACATCCTCTAATATGTCCGATTTTGGCTTGAGTGAAATACGACGTTTCTACGAAATGACCTTTTTATTTGAGATTGAATGCTTCCTAAACTTATGGTCTTTGATTTATCATAAATGAGAAATTTCAAGAAATCGTATCCTAACCAGGGATGCAGATTTTTTCACATCTGCGGATGCGGATTTTTGAAGGTTGACATCCATGGATGCGAATGCGGATGCTAATCTTAAAATTTTTTATAATTTTATAGGACATTTTTATTATAATTAAACATTATGAGCTTACAGTCATTCAGCAAAGACCAATATTGTAAATTTTACTTATTGATCAAAGCTATTTTTATGTAAATACCAGTATTGTATGCATATACAGTGGAAATTTGGTGCGAACAAAGGCGGTGGTAGGCGTTATCTGTAGTCCCTAGTTATCTCGGATATATTTAATTTTTCAATATTATACACGTTTTTTTGGATGCCTCAACTTATTTTTATCAAATTCGTTCGTGTATGTGAAATGTTTTCCAAAAGTTGCTTAAAGGACGGAATGTAGGCGCTACCTTAGGGTGAAATTAGTTCACAATATGGTGATACCTATAGAGCGCCAAACTAAAATAACATACCTTTTTAAAAAAGTGTTTGAACAGAGAAAAAATAACAATGAAGTTAAAAAAATATGTTTACACATCCAAGTACATAACTTACTAAAATAGCGAACTTCAGTGCAAATCGTGACCGAAATAACAATTAAAAGGACAATCACAATTGCCTACAATATGTGGCGCAATGCGGAGTCATCTAGTGGCGCATCCACTTCCGCTAGAAAATAAATGAAAAAATATTGTACAAATTAAGATAAAAAATTGGAAAAAGCACAAAAAACGGAAAAAAACTCATTCAACAAAAAAGTGTTTGGCTTGAAACACGTGCATCAAATAACATGAAATGCACACGAAATCAAAGAGTAATTTGTTCAACATACAACCAACATTGGTCAATCAGTGGGGCTTGGAATTGAGGTGTTCGATGTTGTAACTGTCGCTGCGCTGCAGTAAAGCAATTAGACATTTTAGTATTCAAAGTTCATCGCCAGCGTTTTTTGCCACTTGACGCTGTGCTCTGATGTTGACGTTGATGTTGGTGGTCAAAATTACAAAAAATTGGGAAAACATCTACAATTTTGGTAACGTGATTTTTTGATGGTTTTTCAATTGATAAACACTTGTGACACGTGAATTGCATGAAATTGAAAAAAAATGAAAATAGGAAAATTAAAAGCAAATAGAACAATCACAAAATAACTTTGCAAATAACACTAAACCTAAATAATTTACATGCATTTAGTCGGTATTTTCTAAAATACATATCAAAGTATGAAAATTACTCATTGAAAATATTTTTCAACAAATGTTAATAATAATACAATTTCATATTAATATTTGGCAGGACCATTTTCATACGATCTGCATGGATATGTTACTTTAACCCTCATGTGAAACCACAATTTTTTACTTAATGACAGACTGTGCTTAAAATTCTAGGCCGCAACAATTATCCGTACGATAAAGTTAAAACTACTCGGACAAGGAGCAATCTACGGGGACATAAATTCTCTGTCTCAACGGTAGAAATTTTGTTTTCATTTAAAAATGTTCAGAAGTAACATTTCCATAAATTCTGAGTGGTCTTCATAGCCATACCTGCAGAGCAGCACATAAAACCATTTAGAGCACTATTTGTGCAATGATATAGTAAAATATGAAAAATAGCTAGGAGTGCCAGTCACTCTAAGGTCCGACTCTCATAGGGCAAATGTTTGTCCGTTGTGAAACCACGAGATAAGTAAGAAAAGATTTTTATTGAAAAGTGAAAAAGCGATTGATGTCGAGCACTATGCATTGCTTGTGGGCCAATTAAAAGAAGTGATTGCACAAAAATGTATTATTTTAATCAGGAAAATATTATTGTGTACTACGGCTCATTTAAGCGATATGTTATATGAGCGAATACCCAGTGGTGTACCGTGGACATTCGGCGGCCGGAGCGAAGATTGAAACCAAATTAATTAATTATCCCATAAACAAAATTTCAAGGACCATTTTTCCGCTCCACAAGCCGTTGCACCCAAGCCAACCGCCCCTCCTCCCTAGATACGCTAATGCTAATAGTTTTGATTTGATTCAATCGAACTTTCACCTGCGCCTAAAAAAATTCTGGGAAAGTAACGATATCACTTAATAATGAAGTCATCAGCGATATAAATGACTTTCCGAAGGATCACATTCAGAAAGTGATCTAGAAGAAGGAGCAAGATTTCAAAAAGCAAGATAAAATACTTTTCGTTCATTCCGAAAAAAGAACACCGGAATAGCAAAGGCCTAGCATGTTTTCAGCAGTTTCCAATCGTTTTTAAGAAATCTTGTTTTTCAGATCAATTTTACTCAGGTTTGCCAAGAAACTTCCATAAAAATAGCGAAAAGTACCTGAACCCTGACCCGGCAGTTCACATAAGGATTAATTGTTTTTCTTTTTTTTTTATCATGCCAGTCAATTCTTTTTTTTTTTAACAAATTTTTATGAAGTTTTTAATATGCCTGACGCATGTTGACTGGCTGTTGAAGTAAGGACATGCAGTGTCCAGTTGCGCGCAGATGTCTGCCTGTTTTTTATGGTTTGTTTGTATGTGATTGGGAGTGGGAGAGGAAGTAGAAATAATAAGTAATGGAATTTAAAAAAAAAATGCACATTTTATTGTAACCATTGAGGCAAATGAATTTAATTGTGTTTTGTGGTAAAGGTGATGAATTGGAAGTAACACAGAAGCTTTCAAAAGCCTTTTTAATGTATTGAAATTATTCAACATTTTCCTATTGCTTCTATAACTTTTTGATTTTAGAATCAACTTCTAAGCTATAAAGTAAATGAGCTTTATTCGCCATGTTGGTATCTACTATATGCGAATATTACGAATAAGTTGCTAAGTTTCCGACTCGGTGAGTAGGTACTCGTTGTTATTCTTTTAACATTTTTTTATTTCAAATTGCTTCTTTTTGCCGTCGGACATTTTAAACACTTATTTTTCCACAAAACAGCTCTTATCCTTTTAATTTTAATAGGCACAATAGATAAAATATAAATCTGCTGGATTGCACAGGCAATTAAACAACTTGCTATGTATACATAGCAACTATAATTTTACTCGTTAAGCTTGCTTACTGTCGTTGCTAGCTGTAGATAGCTAACAGTGGATGCTGAATAAAACGCAGGATTTTAAAATGGAATAACATGAAATCTTCGATTTGCTTACCATCTCCTTTCACTCGCACCTTACAAACAGACCATGTTCTAAATTTACTAAATGTATTTACTAAATATTAGTTCCTTTTAGAACTTATTCCTTCAGGTAAAGTTAAAGTATTAGACATTTATATATATGCTTTGTGGCAAAAAAAAAACAAAAAAAATTGCGTCAACATTCATTAGCTGCAGTAGTGATCCCCAATTTCTATCATACGGCCCACATGTGGTTGGGCATAAACGAAGGATTTTGATTTAATGCCTTTTCGATTTGTGCAAATTATGAAGCATAAAAAGCGCAAGCAAAGCAATGAAAATTTATGCACCCACATGAAAAACGTTAAAAATCCAATACCCTTGTCGACACTCAGTGGCATCTAGGCCAATAATCAGGATTAAGCTGAATTGTCTCATGTGTTCGGTTCGTGAGTGTTAAAAAGTAACTCCAGTCGGGATCAACTATACAATGATTGCCAGGATTTAAAAACAAAAATGAAACAATAGCGCAGAAGTTCAAAACGAGCAGTACAACAGCAACAAGAGCATAGCTCGGACAGAAAAAATGAAGCTTATTACCAGCAGAAGCTGAAAAGGAGCATAGAATAAGGCTTAATGTTGATGAGGGTTGTTTTAGTATTACAACTACTCAGTTTTTTATGCCTTACAAAAATTACGATTTTTTTATGGAATTTTTGCAGATTTCTTTAGAATTTTCCACAGATTCTTTTTACCCTACATTTCGGAATATGGAATTATCGACTTCAGCTTACGATTGGAAAAAAGTAGATGGGCTTGATATTTCTCAAACTATCTTATATTTTAAAATGTTCAAGTTTCTAATAAAAACAATAAATTAAAATTTGGTGTGGCAAATTTTAGTGATTCAAGTAAATGGTAAACAAGAACAGAGCAGGTTCTAGAGAATGAGCTTGGCATCATTAGTACATTCGGAGTGGTGTCGTAGCGCGAACAATTGCCGCCCGGGGCGAAAAAACAAAATGCCTCCTCCTACCTTACGAAAAAATAAAAAATCCTTCCTTTCAAAAGGGTCAGAACTTTTGGCATCACAAAAACCCTACCAAAATGGAATTTTTTGAATTAAAAAAAACTTCAAATTACTAAAAAAAAAATGGGGTTTGAGCACAATTGAATTTTAACTTTAGTACAAAGACCATTTTTCAAACCATAAGTTGTAGAGTGTTGAATGCCTCAATACGACCGATTAAAATTTTAAGGCTCTCTTTACTTCGTTAGACACGGTGTGGTGAGGCCAAGGTTATAATTTTATTTTTTCCGACTTTATGTTAATAAGTTATGCTTTCTCCTGCTACGCTTGTTGTTTTTTTTCCGAGGGTTTGTATTTCTTTTTCTCTCTTGTGCACAAAGTGCAGAAGTGCAACCGCAAAGTGTTTATTTTATATTTTTCATTGCTTTGCTGGTGTAGCTGCTTTCCGCCTAAATGAATGCTTCTTTTGATAATTGCGTTTTTATAAAATGAAGTAGCTTTTCAGGCGCGTTGCGTATGTCTTCTTTATTTATTTTTTTTCTAGTCTTTAGTGCAGTTTTTACCGCTTTATGGTGTAATTTTCATGCTTGGGAATTTCGTTAACTTCAGCTTATTATTAGATAATAATCTTATGGTGGAATAAATTTACAAGTGATAAAAAAAACACATTCTGTGTGGCTTAATACCGTTTTGTGTTTGGGGCGAATTTTACCACATAATGTTTGTACTTGTGCCAACTCCATGATCAAATTTTAATATTTTGTAATATGATACGATAAAATTAAGTGGATTTTAAATGAAACTATATCGGTGATGACAGATGGGGCCAAAACTTATGTCTCAAAAGATCAAAAGGTGGGTACTTCAAGTGTGAAGTTTAAAAAATTTATGAACGTATTCAAGAGATGAGTCCCCATTGAATGCTTTGCCAGAGATTAAGGATCGGCATCTCGATCAAGAAAAAATCAAACCTTTGTTTGAAAGATAATGTCTATTTCATCTAGCAAGGAATCAGAGTTAGGGCGCAATATAGAAGGTTCGGACATGGAATTATTTTAACAAACATCCAAAGCTTTTCCAATAATCATTTTCCAGCCTTAAAAAAATATGATATTGACGTGATTATCAAATTGACTTTTTGAAATCAAATATGAAATGGCTTCAGGGTTGCCAAGCTTAAGATATGCAATCCCTGACTTTCTCAAAAAAATAAAAATTTTCTTACAAACAGTAAAGAGTAAAATTTTTTCTTGGGAAAAAGTTGATGACCTTTTTTTATGTAGCAATATCAAAAAATTAATTCATTGAAAGGTAAAAGCTAAAATTTTGTTGTGGGAAAAACTTGATGATTTTTTTATGCCCTTCAGCAAAACGACCATGTCTCAAAAATCGTCCAATTTAGGCGGGGCAATCCCGGTCACTTGGCAACTCTGAATGGCATCGCTAGGCAGGATGACACGCGGCACGAATGTCGTGGTATCACACTATCCCTGTCATTTTTAAATGAAAAGACGCTAATTTTTTGTTACCTTTTCGTATCCCCCCTTAACTTTGAGATATAATCAATAAGTATCTACTTACTATCTGGCTTTAATTTTGTTTTTATTAACCCTCCGATGACCAACAAGATTCCTAGGGACACATGACGTTTTCAACGATGAGGGATTTCCAAACGGATTAACCGAATAGCTGGAGCCTCCGTGATTTCTACAAATAAGATATGTAAAGTCGATAATAATCATCATATTCGTACTTCGAAGATAATTATGACGTCGATGACCAACAAGGTCCGCAGGATCCTTCTAGGGACTTGCATTTAATTTGTTCGTGTTTTTTAGCGTTATGTTTATCTAATTTATCCATATTTTTTTGGTTTTGGGTAAGGAAGCGATAGAGAAAAATATTTTGAGCCGTTCAAACATGTATTGAGCGATATTTCCTTTGCAGCTGCAGACGTTTCATTCAAATCTTGCCATGTTGCTGCAAGTAGGCTGCTATCGGTTGAACTCTGAGCCAGTAAAATTGGAAATACCCGTGCAGCAAGGCTGATAGAAAGTAAGACAATAGTTTCAGATGGCATATGGATAGTGATGATGTCTAATTTGGAAAGGACGTATACAGCGCATGAACCGATGGCTATTGACGAGCAATTGTCCCCCTATCGCGGCCGAACTTGCTTCATCCAACACATTCTATCCAAGTCTGCAAAATGTGGTATGAAAGTGTGGTGGCTCTGCGATTTGCAAAGCAGTCTGGTTAGGAGTATCAAGTGAATCAAGAACAACAATTTGTCTTGGATTTGGTGCAGCGGACTTCGAGAATATATATTTTACAATCACTAAGGCTTAACAAAAAGAAATAATTAATCGTATTTATTATTATTCATATTAATAGAGAAAGTACCTAGGGATCTTTTTGGTCATTCACGTTGTAAAAAAGTTGTCAGTAATCGGTGGGTTAATGAAAAATGTAAACAGAAATAGTTTCATTATATTTTACATATTACCCATTCAACAATCTCGTTCTTAATTTTACACCAGTAGACAACAAATTAAACTCCATATACAAAGATCACAAGCGCTCTTCCAAAAGCTCTTGGACCATTGTTTTTTGGCTCTTTGCTCGCAATCGGTAGTTTAAAGCCAAAGGAGCATCTCGAACCAATTTATTCAAATTTTCCAAAACATTTTGGTGAAATTTCCTAACATTTATGAATAATTTTTTTAGGTAATTTATAATTTTATCAACATTTTTCTGAACGATTTTACCTGCACTCAATTTGTACACCAGTTTTGTGAAATCTTCACATAAAAAGTTATATTTTCTGCGTTTAAGTTTTTGCTTTCATAAAAGTGATACAAAATGTAGGGTGGACCGTAGGAGTTGAGTTTGAGTACGCATCAGGTTGCCTATTATATTAAACCTTTGATATTCTTTTGGTGATAAAATTTGCTTTCAAATGTTTTAGGGATATTAAAGAATCTATTTTATTGAATTTATGCTGTCATATGTCTTTTGTGCACTGACACAATTTACAACATTTAATTCACTAAGTTTTATTTTCACATCTTTCCCATTAAAATCAAAAACTGGGCGCTACACAACCGGAAAATGTAAAATGTTTATGACATTACAGAATGTCTGTTGCCTGCAACGATTGTGATGATGATACTGACGATGACAAGTTAAATCAAGGGGGGAAATAACAACAACGTACAAGAGCGCAAAGGTGGCCGTATTTGTGGCTAAATACGAAAAAAAAGATACACGGTGGCAAAGGATGTATGACAATATTTGCGCGTTGCTTTAACAGTGGGCACTTTTCCTTCTTGCGAATTTATTGCAGCTCGAATGTACGAGGGTTGTAAGTACGACTATATTTAACCACTGCTACACAATATTAGGGTATGGGGTAATTATGCGTGTGCAGCGTGAAAAATAGAGCGTAACACAGCTGCCAAATGATTTATTTCAGCTTTAAATATTAAAGTCATTTATGCAAACAATTTGACATCCAACAAAAAAAAGTGTCAAAATCAATATGAGTTGACCTATTTTTGTTCAACGAAATTATAAGTCGTTGATGAGTACTTTTTTTTTGTTGAGTTTTTATGTATGCAGTGAAAAATTTGACTTACAAATTGGGGTGTTTTTATTTTGTAACGTATCTAATGAATATCTTGTCTATTCAAATAAGCTATATAAATACAAGTGTTTTGTAGCTGTTGGTATACACTTTGTTACTCCAGCTACTTATTTTATTGGCATCACTTACACGTTTCCACCTCACTTCATGGCATTCTGGATGGCTCTGACTTTTATTTGTTCAACATGTAACTCGGGAGTACTTAAGTTTTTTCACGGCTCTTTTTCTTTGAATTCAGTCTTACTCACCCACCCTTTGCAAGAAAATCTTTCACAAGCAAAAAGTCAGTTTCTTTTTTTAATAACACGGTTAGTAACAATCAATTGAAATCAATTGTGGGTCGATGGTTCTTTTCAAAAGATAAGCAAATTGTTGGTGATACTAATCGACATTTGTGGGCAATCAATTTTTACGTGTTTTGCTTAGGAAATCATGTCGGAAGCTTGTTATTTAGTAAATTAATTGCTTTTAAAGTATTACAATAATTTGGCAATAAGATAGGGAGAAGAAAGGTGTGCGGTGTAATATTTAAGGTATGGGAGTGAATACTTTAAATAATACATATGAATGGTTAAGGAAGTTGGTTTAAATAATTTTTTTTATATTCTTTTTGGAAAATTAAACTGAAATATAAAAGTTAAGATTAGGTGTTAACCAGGCCCGGATTAAGAAATCTGCCGCCCTTAGGCCAGTCAGAAATTGCCGCCCCTCTTCACTAGTAAATACACACAATCCCAGTATTTGTACTTTTGTACTGTAAAAACCTAAAGCCTCTAAAAAATTCTAAGAACATTTTCATCAAAATAAGAGCAAAATGTCTGTAAAACTTTTGTTTTATTGTATAAAATCAATTGTAATTCATATTTATGTATGTAATTTACTACTCAAAATCCGCCGCACCTAACTCCGCTTTAAATCTGCCACTATAGGCATGAGCTCTACGGCAGTATCTTAATTCTGATTGATTTTTCTATTGATTATTAGCCTCCTTTGAAAGTTTTCCATAGATTAAAAAAGTTCAAAGTACTTTCTAAATGTTGCCATATGACTTCACTAAAGATTCCGAAAAACAAGTGGTTCAGTCACTATCGTTTGATGACATAGCAATGATTAAAAAACCACCTGTATTAAATCTTAAAATAAATAATCTTGAAAATCTCAAGTACTATATTTATGTATATAAATTTCAGAACACATTGGTCAAAATACTTTTCTTGATTTTATTCGTATTATATTGCAAATACATAGGTACATATACATCATGATTTTATTCCATTGTTAACTTCAGTACAAGAATTCCTGACATCATTTTTAATGAAAGATTAAATATAGAGATACTTAAGTTCATTGAAACAAATCAACTTGCAGTTGTGCCAACAAAAACAACTTATAAAAATTGTTTATACCCCCCAAGGCTTATCTGCTAATATTTTTATAATATTTAATTAACTCTTGAAATAATCTACATACTTGATTAACTCGCCAAGGTTAAACTTTTTTAATTTATAAAATTTTTATCAAATCTGTAAGAAAAAAACCTAATTTTTAACAACGGAAAGTATTTGAGGTTTTAATTGTATTTATTTTTTCAGCTAAATTGCGTTCACACCCCCCATTCAAGTGACTGCTGAGTTAAATTCTACAATCTCTAAAAGTATAAATTTTATCTTGGATTTTGATTACCTATTCTTGCTGTGTTACCAAGGGACCAGCGTCCACTAGTGGCTTGCAACTTTATTAAAATTCTATTATTTTGAATCTTAACATTTTTTTTTGTATCATTTCAAAATTCATAAAAAGAAATGTTCTCGAGTATGTCTGGCCATCAACTTTAGTTCAAAGTCGATTATTACTTTTACACCACTCGTTTCAAGCTTCGCAGTTAGCCAAAAAATGCGTGAGTTTGGTATCGTCCTAAAAGACTTTTCAGGCGAAAAAGAAGAAAAAAAGCGACCGGAAATATGTTTGCCAATCCGTGAAAAAAAAAACGTTTCACTTGTTTCCTAATTCTTGCGCAAATATGCACCAAATGCGCAAACAAAAGATGATTTCACCCTCGTTTACACTTGGTTTTACACTTAATGCAGGAACAGTGAAATTGATAAGAAACAATAAGCGCCAACATAGCGCATATTTATTTTTCTTCAAGTCGGGTGATAAGTACAAAAATTGTGTGGCATGCAAAGTTTAAAATGCTTTGCTTTTTTTACAAGTTGTTAACAGTGTTGCTCTTATAACTCTTAGATCAACTTGGAATAGTGTTGTAAATAAATCTCTCAAACACGAGTACTTTATTGCCTGAATATTTTAGGCGGTTTTTGATTGTTTTTTCGAACATGGCAAACAAGAATGTATACCGACTCATTATTCCACTTCTACTCGGTAGCCTTTACTTATCGTAACATTATACCGAAAGAGTCAAAATTAATCACCCTTTACCCTTACCCTATTTATAGTAAATTTCATTGATCAAGCTTCGAGATATAATTCGTAAGCGCCAGAGTCATTGCAACCTGCTGTGAATTAAAAAAAAAATATTTTTATAAAATTTGGCATTAATTTCAAACAACCTGCGGCGTATTAAAATTACATAGCGATAAGAATGGAATTAATTTAATATGAAAAACCAATGACCGATTACTTAAATTTTTCCCACTGCACTGTAACCCTTCACGTACATTATTTTCATCTTAACGGTTTTCTTGTCATTTAGTCGAATTTTTATATTTTCTTACGACCCATCCGAAAGTCCGTCTGTTTGTTTGCATATTGTCTCCATTCATACGAAGGGTGAGCGTTGGTCTCATCCGATGACATTCTTTTGCTATTACGACCCGACCCGCCGATAATTCGTTTTTTATGCGCTGTTTTTCTTTAACTGCCAAAGAGATAACGAAGAAATGTCGTCGCCTTTTGTATCAATTTATTGCCTAACGACTGACTTGACTCCCGGCAAGGATGTCGTCAGCAGCAGGATGCTGCTTCTTGGTATTTCAAGCCTCTGCTTTTTCATGTTTTAATTAAAACGTTAAAATTGCTAATTATTTTCTTGGCTTTATTTTTATTAACATTCTAAAGTATTTTGGAGTTTTTTTTTTGGTGTCATTTAATTTTGGTGGCATTTTTGGTTTTTATTAGATTTTTTCATTGTTGTTGGTTGGATGATTTTTTTTCGTTTTTTTTTTTTGTCTCAAAGGAAACGGTGTTTTTTATCTTTATTGCTAAGGCATGATGTTGGTTTTTCTTAGAAATCACAGTAGCATAATTTTTTTTCTTCTTTAATTTAATACATCGTTGGTCATGCTACGATTTTGGTGTCATTTTTGACACACTTTAGACATTTAATGAGGAATTGTATTGACATTTAAAGACTTAAGGGAGATTTTATGGAAATTCAAGGAAAAATAAACGATTTTTTGTTTTGGACCTTATTATTTTCTGAAAACAATATGTTTTTTTAATGGTAAACATGTAGATGAGTAAAACTTTTAAGTTTTCTTGAAAATTTGCAATAAAAAAGGTTAATGCAACCCTACTTTTTGACAATCATATTTCAAAGTATATTAAGCTACTGAGGTCAGCGCCGCATTATGATTTTCCACGGCCCGGGGCTAAAAATGATAGCCCCTTAAACATTAGAAAAATAATTGACATAGAAGAAAAAATTTTTTCTACAGCTGCAACAAAAACTGTTGAAATGGAGAAATGGGACATCAGAACGGTTTTGTCATGTATACTAACGATTTGACCAAAAAAAAAAAAAAGATCTTCATGTTTTATTTCCCACGAAACATGCACAAATTCACATGTAATAGGGACTTGCTTCAGATCGGGCCCTAGCCCAGGGGTGTCGCAACCGGAGGGCCAAACTGGGCATTTTCTCAGATGATTTTGAACTGAGCAACCTTCGTCCTCAACTCCAAATATTGAAAAACATGCCTGGCAACAAACGTGCTGAGCTGAAATCGCTAACCAACTTCATGTGACACAACAAAACACCTTCTAGATCAAGTTTATCGACTCGTCAATTCAATAATGACAGTGCCAGGTTCAGCAGCTTTTTGTGAAAGGTCATTTAGCGCTTTGCGACGGTTAAAGACTTATCTTCGTTTACAAATAACCCAAAAACGTCTTAGCCGTACAACGTTTCGTCATGTTTATAAGGAAAAAACTTAATCCTTAGATTTGTGAGAGGTTATGAAAGAATTTATCTCGCTTTTGGAAACATTTACACAAATCCTACTTTGCCTTTAATTAATAGAAATTGCAACGAATAAAATTAAACATCTTCATACAAAATTCTTTTCAGAAAAATTTATCGATCTTTTTTATATGAAATGAAATATTTCGTTGCGACGCTTCTGCCCTACCGTCACCTCTACCCGTACCTTAATCCAACGCTGGTTGAAGGACTTTTTGAGTTCGGAGACTGGCTTCAACCAACGTTTAGCACTATTTGATCCAAATGCAATATGCTTGGCTCAAACAAATATTTGACTGCTCTACATGGAATATACGTTTGTTATATTCAAACAAATCATTTTATCAGTGTATCAGTATGAACATGGGCATGAGCCCTATGGAGTTTTTCCTACTCAAAAGCCTAATTCCTTTGAATTGTAATGAAAGTCGTTGAATATGTAATATAATTTATCATTATTTTTTCTTAGTCTTATTAAATATTCAGTGCTTATAATGTTCACATTAATATCTTCTGTTTGCATTTGCATTTGCTTAAAATTAATTAATAATATTTCTATGATTCACAAAGACAAAATAGTTTTCTTTATGATCTCAAAGCTCTCTCGTGTTTGAGCTTCTGTCATAACCAAAGGTGGAGCAAAACGTATGATATCACCATGTGTAGGCTTAGCCAGCAATCCATTGTCCCGCAATTTCATGCAGACATCCCAGGCATCATAATCTAAAAGTAATAAAAATTAAATTAATTATATGTATCATTTTAAATGACCAGATCATTTTCACTTACTGGCATCGATAACGATGGCATTCAACAATCCTTTGCCCCGAACAGAAGTTACAATATCCTTTGGTAACTTATTTAACTCTGACCTCAGCAGTTTACCCATTTTATCTGAATTTTCTGCCAAATTCTCCTCTAATATAACATCTAAGGCAGCCATAGCAACTTTGCAGCCCAATGGATTGCCACCATATGTGGATCCATGCTCACCAGGCTTAATACACAGCATAATGTCATCATTGGCCAGCACCGCAGAAACAGGATACATACCACCGGATAGTGCTTTACCCAAAATCAATATATCGGGCATTACATTTTCATGATCTACAGCTAACATGCGTCCTGTTCTCGCCAAACCAGTTTGTACTTCATCGGCAATCCAGAGCACATTGTGTTTGGTACATAATTCACGTACTTTCTTAAGATAACCATCATCAGGTACCACAACACCAGCCTCACCTTGTATGGGTTCGACCATATAAGCGCAGACATTGGGATCTTGCAATGCTTCCTATAAAAAGTTCAAGAAAATAAATGTTTAGCAAATTATCGTATTTTTTTTATTCTGCAATAAATTACCTCTAAAGCTGCTATATCATTATATTTGATTACACTAAATCCAGGCATATATGGGCCAAAGCCTTCGTAACATGTTGGATCTGTTGACGATGAGATAGCTGATAAGGTGCGTCCCCAGAAATTGTTCTCAGCAAAAATAATCTATAAATACAAAGAACTACTTCTTTAGCACAGCAATTAAACAACACAGCAATCAACACTTACTTTAGCTTTATTTTTTGGTACACCCTTCTTAGTGTAAGCCCATTTGCGCGCCAATTTGCAGGCAGTCTCACCGCCTTCAACACCTGTATTCATGGGTAGTACCTTATCATATTTAAACAATTTCGTTACATATTCAGCATATTCGCCAAGTACATCGGAGTAAAAAGCACTGCAAAATATTGATAAATAAAAATTATATTTAATATGAATAAATATGCAGTACGATATATACTATGTATTCAAATGAATGGGTCAATAACTGTTGACCTTGAGTCTTATTGAGTCTTATTGTCATTAGAATTTATAACAAAAGATTAAAAAGTAAAAGATAGCAAAATGTTTATTGTCGATGTTTATTCAATTGGTACAATTGTTAAAATTTCATTTGCAAAGAATGACAAAGGGAATGAGTGGAAAGTTTCCAGACAAAATTTATTAAAAAAGTTTCATGTTGTAGCATTGTTTGATTAAGTTGCATATGTTAATTGACGTTTCATTTTTATTAAACGTTAAAAACTTTATGCATAGACTCGAATGATCTCTAATTGAATTCAGTTTTTGGCTGCATAGTAACACAGTAAATATTTTTATAAAGAAATAAAAACAACAAAGAATTGTTTTACATATTGATAATTTTTCAAATATTAAACTTTCTTGAATATACATGCATACATAAATATGTATGCTTTAGATATGTATACATTGATAGCTGGTAGGAATTCGCTAGAGTTCTATAATATTAAATGACATGAAAATTATTGCAGCAGACTTATTCAATTAAATACTTATATTTAACCATTGTAATGGGTGTGACAGTTTTATGTATAAATAAAAAAAATTTAGTTAAACGATTTAACAGACTGTGGTTTTGGAATAACATCAGTATATACAGTGAAACCTAGTTAAGCGGTACCTGGATAACTGGGAAACCTCTACTAGTGAGACTCTATAACATGCATTGGGATCGTTTATAAATAATCTCTTTAAGTGGAAAATAATGTTTATGTGTGTATAATTTATTATTTTGCAAACAAAAATTTTGGTCCATTGGAGATCCCAGTTATCCAGGTTTCACTGTACTACAAAAAAAAAAACTTTAAAATATTTGACTTGAAGCTATTGAAGACATAGCGGGTTATAGATGGAACTATACAAATTCAAGAAATATAGCAATTTCAACTTTTGACGCCGTTTCTACAAAGTCAGGGCCGGATTTATCTTAGAGGCACACTAGGCCAGTGCCTAGGGCGGCAAATATTGGGAACTTTGAAAATTTTTTTTTTGAATGTTTTAAATTTATTTACACAGGGGGAAAGAAGTGCAAATACTGGGACTGTATGCACTAAATTACCTAAAAATGTTAACAAGCAAAAAAAAAGGTCCTCACTTTTGATATTAAACCTTTTTTTTTTATATTTACTAGTGAAGGGGGGCGGCAGATTTCTAAATCCGAGCCTGTACAATATAATATGTTTGTAGCTATATTGGTTTAATATAAAAATTACATAATGCTTATGTCCAGAATCAATTTAATTACCTAAAAGTGCTAAACATATCTAGTATATTTCAGTGAGAACTACGACAAAAGTACTGAAAATTTATCAGCGAGTAATAGGAAATTTTTTGAAGAATGACAAAAGCGCTCAATTGTTGTTATCAGAGGTTAAATAAAAAAGTTGACCTATAAAGGGTGATTCATTAAGAGCTACTTTTTTCAGTATGAATTTCATGACGATCACGCATGAGTCGTGTCAAACTGTCATGCTGAATTGTAGCAATTTATTAAATTCACAAAAATTTCATCTTCAAATTCATTTAAAATTTACATGATATCTTGAAATAATGAAACTAATTGGCCGCATAGATCATATCAGATCAACTGTAGACTTTTTTCTAAGTCAGCTACGACTAAACAATTGGAAGCCAACAATACTGGCATCATTCTCGAAATACCACTCGAAATGCTCGAACGCGTCAATGAAATGTGAACCAGGTTAGCCGCACTTACGGCCAACATTTGAAAGGAATTATCTTTTAAAAGTAATTGCAAAATATGGCTCGAAATGCTCGAACGCGTCAATGAAATTTGGACCACACTTACGGTCAACATTTGAAAGGAATTATCTTTAAAAAACACTTGCAAGATATAGGTTATTTTGTATGATAATAAAGATTACTCGATAGCGATAAAAATTGAATTTAATTATTTTTGAATGAAGTACATTCTCCTTAATGAATCACCCTAAATAAGTTAACTCTTTCATTTGACCTCTGATATCAAAATTTAAGTGATTGTCATTTTTCAAAAAATTTCCTATAATTCGCTGATAACTTTTCATTAAACACAAGTTTATAAAATCACTCTGATAAGAGAAAAGTCGGTCAGCAACAACAATAATAAAAGTACCTACTATAATTGTGCGCAAAATGTACAATTACGAGTTCACTTTTCAAGTGTTTTTGATAACTAATTGCTATTAATATACATTTTTATTGGATTCGTGCTCCCAAAACCCAAAAAAAAACCCATATCTAACATAAACTATATAAGTGGACAATTTAAAAACAGATAACGCCTTTTCATTGCCAAAAAATAGAAAGGAAACAACAACAACAAAAAAAAAACCGATGAAATTAATGCAAAAGTCGTTGTGCCCCCTGACTGATTGGAATGTTGTTTTATTTAAATTTTTTTTCGTTCAACTGATAACCCACATCAGCGCCATTCACAAGGGGCTCGTACATTGTTTGGACACGTGACTTTTTTTTTTGTGAATTAAAATTGATAATTTTTTTTTCTTAGTTTTTTTTCTTATTTGTTTTTTCTTTGCCTACGTCTTCTTTACTCACCGTGACGTCAATGACAATTTCTGTGCTTGTTCTACTAATGCTTGTATAATTTTTGGATGACCGTGACCCTGATTGACAGCTGAGTAGGCGCTTAAGTAGTCGAAATAGCGTTTACCCTCAACATCCCAGACGAAAACACCTTCACCGCGTGTAAGCGCCACCGGCAATGGATGATAGTTGTGAGCGCTATATTTGCTCTCACGTTCGAAAACTTGTGATGTCAGTTCTTTTGTGCCGCGATTGGATACTTGTGGCTCTGCGACAGACGTCAACGAGCGGGTATTGGTGGCGGCGGCGATACGGGGCACTACTTTTGTTAATTTGGAAAACATGTTGTTGGTGTTGTTGTCTATTGAAATTAAAAAAAAATGTTTGAAATAATTAAAAAATGATTTAACATGATTGATAGCACATAGTACTTAGTTACAAGAAAATCTGGATAATTTGGATGAAGTTTTTTGTTTGATTTTTTTAAAATTAAAATTGTGTTTTAGTAAGGCCAAAATTTAAATAAAAATTTGTTGTAATTGGACTTATAGTCATTAGCAAAGACAAGGCGTTGTCCGATTTGTAAACTTACAAGAACGTCGGTCTCAATTAAAGACTGCAAGTTCAATAACAAATAAATTTTCATTGTTATGTATTTATAATCAAGGTCACAATGTGAATAAAATGTAGCTCGTATTCAAATCGAGGTTCTGACTGCAATTGCATAAATCGATAAATAGTCGCATAAATAGATAACAAATGGCGCGACATGAGTTTAAGATTGAAAAATTCACATTTAAAGGTGATCTCTGTTACCCAAAGTTCTGGTAAAAAATTTTAAAATTCAATAAAAAATAATCAAAATTAAAAAAAAAGTTCTCGGCTAGATACGCCCCACAATTTTTAAATTTTCTTTCGTAATTTCTTTCAAATAAAAATAAATTTTAATTGCTATTAGTAAATTAATAATCCGTTGATTAAAAAAAATAATTTTAAAACTTCATCAATTTAATTTAAAATATTATTGGCACTATTCCTTATGGTAGAAAAATAGTTGTTTTTTTTTAAAAATTTTGTTCTATTTGCAGCAAACATTTTTAAAATTCAATAAAGAATACACAAAATTTTAAGAACAATTTTTAGATGTGACTCAAATACTCACATTTTCTTCGTAATTTCTTTCAATTATTAATAATCTTTATTTATTATTAAAAATCAATCGAAATTTAATTTAAAAATTTTTTAGAAATCATTTCTTAAGGTAGAAAAATAGTTTTTTTTCAAAAAGTTATTCTATTCGCAGTAAAAGTTTTTAAAATTCAATAAAAAAAACACAAAATTCTAAAAAATAATTTTTAGATTTTCTTCAAAATATTCAAATTTTCTTCGTATTTTCTTTCAATTAAAATAGTATTTTATATACTATTTTCTTTTGGCTGAACTTGCTGCTTATAAGTAATTTTTAATTACTATTAATAATTCCTCGATAAAAATAAATATATTTTTAAAATTGAAGTTGAAATTTAATCAATTAAATTTAAAAATTTTTTAGAAATTAATTCTTACTGTAAAAAAAAAAATTGTTTTTTTTTTCAAAATGTTACTCCATTTCCAGTTAAAGTTTTTAAAATTCAACGCAAAAGCACAAAATTCAAAAAAACAATTTTTAAATACGCCTCACAATTTACAGATTTTCTTTTGTAATTTCTATAAACCTCAATTTTTTGTCGACCGGTGTAACTAAAGCTACAAAAAAACCAGAAGAAAAACCGTTCATTGCTTTATCAATAAATGTGGGAATGCTCTGCAGTAAATAACTTACCTTGTCAAAAAATTTAAATAAATTATTTTTTTGTAAATTTTCGGTTTGCTAATTTTTTGCACTTCTTAAAACTTTTGCTTGATTTTTATTTTTTTGTTTATATTGCGAAACTTTATGTTGTTCACTTAACCAGTTCAAACCAACGACTGAAATTGCAATTCTCAGTTGGTTTGCTGTATTGTCTGCTAAAAATAACAAGCGATATGCTAAAAATACGGCACACTTTCACACTCGCCGACCGACCCACCAACAGTTCCGTCACTCTGTCGGTCTATTCTGACTATCCATCATGCGCTCGGGTTTTTTAGTATTGCGAGCCCCCTGCATTACTTGTTTTCAACACGCCTTCATCCTCCAGTTCAGCATTCGACTTGTATTGCTGCTAGTTGGGTTATCTCGGAAACTTGTTGTTGGTACCCGGCTTGCTCACGTTTTGTTGATCGTTTGCATTTCGTTGATCGTTTTGGTATTCATAG
Organism: Meiosimyza platycephala; assembly: GCA_963662105.1. NCBI lineage: Eukaryota > Metazoa > Arthropoda > Insecta > Diptera > Lauxaniidae > Meiosimyza > Meiosimyza platycephala. The sequence goes on along the minus strand of OY759208.1, from coordinate 105,715,157 downwards.
CTGCACGAATTTGTTAAGACTTTTGTTTCTTTTTCTTCTTTATTTTGCATCGCAAATCAGTGGAAATTTTCCATTCCTTGCGTATGTGTAGGGTATGTTGTTTGTGCTTTCTTCAAAATATTTATGTATGGAAAAAATGACACTCAACCTTTCAAAACTTGTCATCAAAACGATGTTGGCATTGACTTATGTTATATATAAAAGTATGGCCTTGCTTGTTTCACTAAATGCCAAATTTCATTGTTCCCCGTGTCTTAAAAATCTGTTTGCGTAAACAACGCCACGCCTATAATTTGAAACTACCACATTTTTCTAAAGCTAGTTTTTATCACTAAATGCCCCGCCATGTGAATTAGAGATTCACTTACTTTTACAAGTCTATGCTCATCACCCACTTACGGAATCGGTCACTGAGCGAAAGTAACTGAACTACATTACCTCAGTAAAACGTGTTGGGATTGTCGTTTCGAAAATTGCGAGTCACCAAGCTATCAGAACACTTTAAAAGAACGAAGTGAATAATAGGAAAAATAAATTTTGATGAAAACAACCACATAGCTTCTTAATAAGAAATTGGAGATTACATTAAATTGAATATTAAAATATTGTAGTACACCTTTTTTCTTTGTTTATACTATGCAACGATTCAGTCCCTTTGTTTGGTAGTGATTTGAGGCCAGGCCAAAACTGGCCTGTTCGAAATGTAAGAATGTAACCTAGCCTCTGTTTGGTAATTAATGAGAAAAAAACTTCTTGATCATATTATTCCGGAATTCGGCCCCACCTTGCGAAAAAAATATTGCGACACATATATTTATGGGAGGGTTCAAAAATTACCGACTTGCCACATGATTGCATTTTCACACATTTGTGTGTATAATGTTGGACGTAACAGATTTTAACCTGTGGAGTCTCATATATGAAACTTACACAATCGCTCTCTGAGTAAACAATACATATATCTATGTAGCTCTAGAAGACACATTTTAAACGATATATGATTTGCAAATATCTTTGAAATTTATTCCATTTTTGGAAAAACATGTATAAACATTCTGCTCAAAGCGCAGTAAAAAATCAAGCTATTTCTAATTCCATTTTAAAAGTTATATCTTGCCAAAAAACAATTAATTTTATCAGATTTTTATGGACTATTTTCATAGGCATTAAGGGTGTTTGAAACGAAGGTAGACGTAAATTTTAGAATTATTTTACTAAGCTTACTGTTCAGTACAGTGTATGTCAACACCAAAAAAATTACTTTAAACAAAAATAAATTAAGAAAAACGAGCTAAAGCTAGTCATACTAGTTCCGTTCGTCGCTAAGTGGAATCATCAGTGACCTTTGAGTCGATAAGAAAGAATTTCCAAGCCCCGTTTTGAATAGATCTGTTGAGAACCTAAGTAAATAGTGAAACAAAGTAGCCAACCAAATTTAGTGAATATACATACATATGTATATAGCTTTTTCTGTAGGCAGAGATAGTCAAAGTTTACAAATGTTTCAGCGCAATCGGCAGGGTTGCCAAGTGGTTGAGATTTGAACGGGCCAAGCCCAGAATTCATGTCAAAGCCAATGGCCTTGTAGGAATTGAAAAATTTATGAAAATATCGGGAAATTCTTTTTGTGAGCATAAAAGAGGTCCAATTTTGCCCAACAAAATTTTACTTTTTCCAACAAAAAATTTTACTTTTTAGCATTTTAAAGAAAAACTATTTTATTTTGCAAAAGAAGAGAATTCCATATTTTCAACCTGGCAATCCTGGTTGAAAAACTACTTTTCTTATCTACGTCCTCCAGCTCTAAGTTGTACCCATAACTAGTTTTTGAGATATTTCGTTTCAAAAAATGCTCAAAAAAGTAAAAAAAAACCAAGTGTGCAGTTATTGAAAGAATGACCGATGTACATACAATGCATTAGATATTGTGCATTAACATAATTTTTTCGATCGACCATGTATAAAGAGTTGGGTTAAAAAAGTATACTGAATTATTAAGGGTTAAACGATTATATGCATTTGGAAACAACGTCAGAAATACCAACGATCAAAGATGGTAATTGACTAGACTGAGTAAAACTTAAATGTCCATCTATTAATAAAACAAAGAAACGATGAATTCAACACAACACAAACATTTGGCAAATTTGGCAGAATTATTTTTTAAACAAAAATTTTTTAAAATTTGTTTTTGTTATATATACATACTGTGAATAATATAAAAGAAATGACGCACAATAGGAATGATAAATACATTTTTTATTATTTTAATTATGCAAAAAATTTTTGCGGAAGGTTTCCATATTTTCAGAAATACATAGGTGTAACAAAGAAAAGTAGGCACAAAAACTATGGAGATCAGTAAACTTCGTAATAAATAACTTTCATTAATTCCTTAGGGTGTATTTTGTTAAATATTTGTGCAAACAGATTAAAAATATTTCAAAATAGAAATATGAAACGACGCATCTATTATCTATTATAATGTGACGTCTTTTCATTTTACGCAGTAGCTTTAGTAGCTTAAACCAATCGTAAAGATCGAAATAGAAGCGGATAAGAGCACTGATGTTTTAAACTTAAGTTATCAGTGAATTACCCATAGTATAATGCAAACGCTGGCATAGCAAGTGCGGAGTGCGGACCGACCCGGCCCAAAGCGCTCCCCAAAAAATGTGTTGTTGGCCCCTACTTATAAGGCAATTTTTTTTGTTGAAGTGAATTGGTTGCTTATCATAAGATGTATTTAATGAGACGAAATAGCTCACCTTATTATTGTTATGAAGTTGAGTTTGACAGCAAATAAAAAAAAAATCGGCACTATTAATTTTCCTGACAAAGAGCGTGTGAAGTTTACTCTTTAAAATAATAGTTCTCAAGTTATAAGACATAAAAAAAATTAATTACATAAATAGAAAAATAATTAATTTATTTATGGGGGCCCGTATTGTATTGGGAACGCCACTGAATTAAAAAAAAAAAAATAATTCTGATATTTATATTAATACATATTTTGGAAGGAAGTGCGTAATTACGCACATCCAGAATGAATAATTATGCTTTTGATCTCGCGCGTAGCGTGACACGTCGGCTTTTTGGCCGATCGCAAGTCGATTAGTGATTAGTTTCATTCGTGTTTAAGTGGTGGTAAAGTAAATAAGGCGATTATTGTTATTGCAAAACAGTTATGTATTTACTGCGTAAAAAATACATAAAATATATTCCTGATTAAAATTTTATTGCACCTTTCGATAGGATTTAGACCCATCCCTTAACTAACTTGGTTTCTATTAGTCGAACTTTTATTTGAGTTATGAAAAAGTTGGTAGAGTATGTGATTTTGTATAAAAAATGTTTGCTAAATTCTTATGTGTTATCAGCCGTTTTCATGATACAATGTGTTTAACATATTTTAAACCTTTGGCCTTGAATATTTTGAAAATGATTGAGCTAATTTGATGTACGGTGCTATTTATTTATTGAAAGTCCAGATTAAATTTGTGTCCCGTTGATAGGAAGCGAGATAATAGCGAAAAACGGTTCTTTGCTACCTTTGACCTTGAATGTAAAGTATGTCTTAAAAAGCTTGACCTTTCCACATCAATTGGCGAAAAAATTCTTTTTTCGTAAATGGCTCCAAAATGGTTTCTCCCAGGGTCCATCTCAAATTATGTTAAAAACCCATTTTCGACCTTCCCTCATCGATTGATGGTAAAAATTTTTTTTTCGGAAATTGGTCCATAACGGTCCGGTGCCGTTTCAAATTAAGTCAAAAAACTATTTCCGAAAATGGTTACAAAACGGTTTTTCTGGTGTCCAGCGGCGCTTCAAAATCTATTTTCGACCTTTTCTCATCGACTGGTTCAACATTTTTGTTTTCGGACATGTCCAAAACAGTCTCTTCCGGGGTCCGGGGCATCTCAAATTATGTTGAAAGACTTGTTTTCGACCTTTCCTCATTGATTGGTGCAAAATAATTTGTTTTAAGAAATGGGTTCAAATTGGCTTCTGCTAGAGTCCAGTGCTGCTCTAAATTATGTTAAAAATCTATTTTCGACCTTTCCTTATCGATTTGTGCAAGCATTTTTTTTTTTCTGAAAATGGGTCCAAAAATATCTCTTCCGGGGCCGTCTCAAATTATGGTAAAAATCAACCTTCGAGTCGATTGAGTTGTGCAAAATCAATTATGTTAAAAATTCATTTTCGATCTTTCCTCAACGGTTAGTGGAAACATTTTTTTTTTTCAATAATGGGTCCGAAACGGTCTCTCGATTTGAGAACTTTCCCTGTGGACAAAGATGCAAATGTTAACGTTGCCCGCAATACATGAGTGCAAAACTGTTTGCGAAAAAAAACCACTCTGATGTCAGTGCACCAAGAAACAGATTTGATTGAATATAGCAAATGTTAACTTGATATGAAACAACCAAATATTTATTTGCGGCAAATATATTATATTTGAAACAAACAGTGACAAATCTTGGTCAAAACAGTATACATTTAACTCCAATAAATACTTAATTGCGCCATTTCCAATATAATTTGCTACTCGTATATTCAATCATATCGCTTTCTCAGTGTACTTCTAATATATTAAGACTGTGTTCTACATATAGCTATAATTGCGTTATCCTAAAAGAATTCGTATTTTGATTTATGAGTGTTTGATTCTGAACTTTGAAGAGAACCTGTTTCCCAATAATACATGCGATACAGTTGATTGAAACAAGCAAAGTTATATCTCGTAGTAGACATAAATGAAAAAAGAAAAAAAAGTGTGTCGGTTCGTATACCTTTGGAAAACAGGATCCATTTAGCGATTACCGCAATTGCGCATTTAAATAAGTAAAATCAAAAACATTCTCTTTTTTGTGTTAGTATTGATTTATTTATTATTCATTTGATATTATTTGATTTTTCTTTTTTTCTTAATTTCGATGAGTTTTAATATAATAACAATTACATAATATATATATAGCACACCATAATATTTGTTGTTTTGCTTATGAAGTAAGTACGGGGTCCTTTAGGGCTTACGTAAGTGATTCTCTTTGATAACTTATGTATTTCGTTATTTTTAAAAAGTAAACAATTTCCAAAGTAAAACCTAAAGGGCCTCTTGAGAAACATAAAAAAATAAAATATTATTTTAGATAAAAATTTAGTAAATATTTTAAAATGTAAAAATATACAACATAATTATATAAAAAATTAACTAACGTTCAACAAATGTGGGAAAATGCTATAATAATATTAAAAAGAAATTATTACTTTGAAATACATAAATGCAATTTTGTTTCTTTTTTTTTTACTAAACTAAATTATTACCAGTGCTTCTTGTTCTTTATTTTCAAGAATTAAAATTTACATAGACTTTTTTTTACATTTACTAAAATTGTATTTGTTTATTTTTTCTTTTTCTAATCACTAAATCTAAATTTGCATTTACTTTAATTTCTACATAAATTCTCAATTATTTGCCCCACAGTTTTGTGGTGATTTGCGTGTTTCCTGTTGTTGCTGCTGTTGCTGTTGTTGTATCAGATTCTGTTGTTGCTGTTGCAAATCTTTGCTTAGCCGGTAGCTGCTCATAACATTCGCACAGCTTTGATGGAAATATAAATTTCTGCCACGAAAGAAATCTGATGAGAAATCCTTTATACCTGTCTTAAAAAATTAAATACACAAAAAGAAAGGCTTAAGAGAATTACGCGTTAAGAAGAAAATTTGTTTTTGTAAAAATAAATAGAAAAAAAAAAATTAATTATTGAGAAAGTATCGTTAGAGGCTACGAAAATGCTTTGTACATTAAGTTTTCGGAAAATTATCCCATGGTTACAAACTTAGGCAAAATTACAAAATTAGGCAACCCGAGATTTTACTCTCAACACGAAAACCTCCTATATGTCATAGAGTTTTTTTGACACTGCCTGAAGTGATTTTGTATGTACTTAAAAATTTTATATCGGGCTGTTAAAAAAAATATGATCAAAAAAATTTAAAACTGTTGAATATTTTTAAAAAGTTTTTAAAAATTTCACTTAAAATGAAAGATGTTGAATAAGTCGAAAAAAGAAAAAGACAAATAACAATATAACTGAGAAATGTTAAGAATGTCAAAAAATCTAAATATTTTACAAAAATTTAAAATTTCAAAATGATTGAAAAAGTCGAGAAATGGTGAAAACATTTTTAAACATATTCGTCTTTCGAATTTTTCAGCTTTTCATTATATTCAAAATTTTCTAAGTTTTTGATGTCGGAAAACGGACATCATTCGAATTTTCCGACATACAAATTATTTAATTTCTTTATTTGTGTCATCATTTAACTTTATTTATTACGAGAATCTACTTTCAATTCCAAAGTTTCAAAATAAATGAGCTCTCTTTTCACTATCTTAAAAGCTGTTTTCTTCCCCAACAAAAAAAGTGCTCTATTTGCACTATTTTGTTGATAGACAAACAAATAATTCTTTAAGAGCAGAAAAGCTTATCGATGAGAAAATATTCTTCCACTAAAGCGCCTATAGGCAATTTCGCCACTGATCAATGCAAAATTTATAACACATCGGTAAGTTCCATGTTCTGAAATTGTTGGTTCAGTTCGAACATTCTTTGAATAACTTAAAGTATTCTGCGACATTTTCACATCTTTATATGAATTAAATGCTTTCTCAATAATGGCAAAAAATAAAAATTAAAAATTTGCAAGAATACAAATAAAAATTTAATTTTAATTTAAAAAAACGTGAAAATAATGACAACAACAAGAAAACTCAATGTAAACGAAAAAACTGAAATTACCTTACAAATGAAACATTTGTATTCTTCGTCCGGTTTATTTTCCGAACTTATCCCCACCTTTGTTTCCAATTGTGTTAATCCGGCCCCATTGTCAGCTTCCTGGCGTTGCGACTGTTGTTGTTGCTGTTGTTGCTGCAATTCTAAATGCTGTTGTTGCTGCTGTAGTTGTTGTTGTTGTTGTTGCTGTTTTGAACGTAAATCATCGAAAATTTGATATTTGTGATTATTGTTGATGTTGTTGTTATTATTATTAAGGGAAATTTCCATATTTGGTTCTGTGCTGGTTACTTGTGGCTCTGAACGTGGACGTTCATCAACAGGTGAATGTGTTTCTGAAGATCTAAAACGAAAGTTAAGACTTAAATTGAACTAATTCGTCCTGTTTTTTATACGGAATATTCCAAAATAAACTTCTACTCTGACAACTCGAAAGTTAAGAGTTTCTGAGAAAAGTGTTTTTAAGAAAAATTGCACGGTTCAGAGACAGAGGTGAAATAGCAATGGAAACATGATATTGACAAGAGGTTTCAAAACCACTGGAATTGCTTTTATTTTAAGGAACTGGTAAGACATTAAAAAAATAGGTGTTATCTTTGGCCTCTAGGGTGGGCAGATTTGGCTGATGTTGAAATATAATATATTATTCGACGGCATTGAACATTTCTTCATAATAACATCAACTTGTGGTATGTGCAGGTCTTACTTCCTAAGCCCCTATCTACTCACTGATGGTCAGTGATCTATAGTAAAAACTGAAATATTTAGCAAGACATATTCGGACTATTTCGACCTCTACGGCCTCATTTTGCAAATTTTGTGATTTTCATCATTTAACAAAATCATATATTATAAGTCAAATTAAGAGTGTAACCGGTACACCGAATTTCATAAAAATTTACCGCATCGTATTCCCGTAATCCTAATTTCCACAAACATACAAGCGGACCGACAAACAGACAGACGAACCGACAAACAGACAGACGAACCGACAACCAGACAGACTAACGGATCAAAAAACCTTTCTCATCTCTGTCAAAAAACTCATTATACAGATTTTCCTCAAAACCACCTTGCTTTACTTTCCTTTTCTTTATTTATTTTTTTTATTTTTTTTTATTTTACTCTGTTTTTTGTCACCTTCTATACATTTTGGCGAACTTTCATTTTATTTAATGCCTTACCTGCTGCTTATGATCGTCTCCTCATACTTCCGTTTTCTATTAATGATGGTCATCTTCATTGAATCATCATCATCCACAATAACATCCTCATCACTGTCATTATTGCACATAGTTGACCCGATCTCCTTGCCATTAAGAAGTCTTTCATCGTTGCAAGAATCTGCGTTGTAGAAATGATGGGTGGTCGAGGAAAGCTCACTGACATTTTTAACTTAAAAGAAGAAATAAACACAATTCTTAGCACAATTTTAAAAAGGGATGGGATCCAACCCATATGATTCGAAATATATATCTTTACTGAGTCTAAGTTGACGTCTAATCTAAATGCCATGCAAACGCCCCAACTTATCATCGCTCCCATAGATCTACGTCAAATGCTTACCACTGATATGTCCCTGTGTTGTAGTTGCTGCCGATGTTGTTGTTGTTGCTGTATTGACGTGACCATCCCAATTGCTGTTACTACTTGTATTTGTTGTCACAACCTCATCATCACCGACGCCATTATTGCCATTTTCCTTATTTATCACACATGCTGTTCTATAGAGTATTCCATCCAGTTTACCTGGCTGATTGTTGGTATTATGCATATTGCTGCCCGTAATGCTGCCTGTGCTACTGCTACCGCTGGTTGAGTTTTGATTATGATGGAGTTCTGAGCCAGAATCAGGCACATCATCATTACAACTCTCCACATCGACGGTTTCGATCTCTTCCTGTAATTTGGGTTCATCCTTGAGAGAAAAATCAAAATTGTGCTTTTGATTGTTACGGAATTGTAAAAATTGCAATACCTCTGGTGGCATTTTGCCCGGTTCAAGCGCATATTTTCTTTTGCAAATTGGACACGAACTGCAGAATAGATTGTCAAGGAAATACATTTCATTGCCATATTTTCGTTTGCGCACCTTGATGCGTAGTCGATTTTGACGGTTGTTTCGTATTCGTTGAAATGTCTGTAAAAGTTTGAAAATATTAAACGTTTGTAGATAAAACATAACAAGCAAGGTTTTAAAGTCGCCTTGATTGCAACATATATTTTTAGTAATAAAATGAACTTATATACCTAATGATAATTACATTCTATATTATATATTATTTTTCATAATTTACCTCCCAACGATTGTGACTCGTTCGTATGGCATTCTCTTGCGATGGACATGGCGGTGCAAACATATAACTCGCTTGTAAACTCGTTCTCTCCATACCAGAACTCAGTTTATACAGTCGATCCAATTCAGTTAGAAAGTGTGAATTCCACTCCTCTGGTGTGAGTTTGATGCCACAGACGGGACAAATATCAGGAACATGACCACCATGACCAACCATGCCAAGTCCGCTAACACCAACACCACCAACTGTGAGGCCACTTAGGCCAGTGGCAACCCCACGCAGACCGGGACAGCCACCGCTGCCAACGCCAAGTTGACCATTTGGATGATGATGATGATGGTGGTGATGGTGACCTGTTGTCGTTGTTGCTGCTGTTGTTGTTGCAGATGATGTTGTTGACTTGTTGTGGACATCTGTGGGTTTCGTAGTTATGATTTAATTTTTTTTGTATTTGAATGTTGCATTTAATTTTGGTTTTTTATTTTTCCACGTTGCGTGTGACGTAAAGTGACAGCCGTTTAAATGCAAACAACAACAAAAAAAGTGCGGAAAAAATGAAAATAAAATATGGAAAATTGTTAAACGAGTACATACAACGCTATGATTTCATTTAATTAAATTTGATTTAAATTGTTTAATTGGCGTATGCAAGAACAAAGAATTTTTTTTTTAAATTTCAAACAGAAAAAAAGACATCGATTCAAATGATTACAAAATAATGCAGTCTAGTAGCACTTCACTTCTTAAATTGAATTACATAAAAATGGGAAGTTATCAGAATTCCAAAGTTATGTACCTACTTATTAACTTTTTTAGTAGACTTATAACATAAAATGTTCCTTATTCCCTGCACTTCAGAGCTATGACGTTTACAAGGTGTAAAATAAAAATAATATGGAAATTAAACATTTTCATCGTGTGGTTTGTTTTTCAAATAATAAAATAAAATCAACATAAAATAATAATATTTACACAATACTATGGCCTTTTCAAAATATGAGATATCCACCGCCCCCCCAACAGTAAAAACACAAAGCAATAAAACGCAATCGTCAACGCATTGATGAGGAAAATATGCGGCTAATGTAGGCACAAATTATTACAGCAACAACAAGGGCAACATGACCATGTGTCTAAAGATTTGTTGCTGATCCACTCTAAAAATATGGCAGGCAACAACAAGAAACATCGATTTAATTTCCGAATTACAACAGCGCCAAAAAGTATGCTACACAGGAATTTCAAAATTGTTTTATTGCATTTTCAGCGTTTACCGAAAGGGGGCTAGTAAAAAGAGCGTAAATAAGAGGGTTGGACCAAACGTAACTTGTAGAAAGGGAGACGATTGAAATTGTGGAATGAGGAGCTATACATTTTCATACCGTTTAGCTCTAATCTATGACGAAATGAATGCAATAAAACGAAGGAGGTTGCATGAACAAATTTAAATATCGCCTATGTAGAAATGTGGAAATAGAATTAGTGAGAAGGCAATAAATTTCTAAAGAGAAAAAAAAACATTTAATTTTTCTTGTTTTTGGTTATATGTACTATATGGACATATACATATATCAGGAGTAGGATAACATTTTTGCGGGTCAAATGAGATTGTATAAATTTTTAACACGTACCTACTTAACACTCGAGTAATCGTGTAATTAATTACCCTGCGCTATTGAATGTGATAATGATTTGTGATTACTATGCGGTAAATTAACGAGAGATTGCATTTCATTTGAGGGTTGCGGTTCTGTTGTATGTCTGATTCTATAGTATTGGAGTTAGTTACTATTGCTAGAGGTAAAATTTTTCAGAGTCTTTTGATAAAAGTTTCTTTTGTCTCTCGGGTCTGTGCGTAAATTTTATGCGTAAATTATATCAAAATTTAAGGTTAGGTCCTGCAATTCACATTTCTCCTGAGAATAAACTATTGATTCTGGCTCTGCTTTAACCAATGAAACGCCAGGGGTTGCCAAGTTGAAAAAAAAAGAATTTCCTCAAAATGGCAGTTAAAATTTTAAATAAAAATTACCAAAATCCTCCTATTAACGGCTTTTTCCGAAATTTTTCAATTACTGCAAGGCTCCCGGCTCTGACATGCAACTCCAGGCTTGGTCGGGTTAAAAGCGGCCACTTGGCGCAGTTTCTTCAGCAGGAGAGCAAGAGCTCTTATATCTACTTACTAAGCTCCAAAAAATAATACTAAAAACCCGAACGCACAAAAAAGCACGACCTAAAGGAGCTGTCAGCTGTTTATGGTTAATTCAATTGTTCGGCAAACTTCGTACCAATTTTTTTTTTTAGTTTTTGTGGAAAGTTAACAAAACCATTTACTTATTGTGTTTTTTTTAATGGATTCAATCCGATTGCGCTCTGATCAAAAAAGGAAAACGTTACTTTGAGCATGCTCAAGGTAAAAACAGGAAAACACCAGTTGTAAAACGAAATGGCAGTTGAACGAGAATTGATATAAGATGGGAGTTGCCAGATGTTTCCATAAGTCTTGATATTGGTATGAAAAAGTTGGATTTTATATTTGAAATGTAGAATAATTTGTGAAAAGTAAAGTTAGATTTTGTGAACCATTTTGTAGAAATGTAAATTATTTTCCGTTTCAAATGAAACAATTATTTTTAAAAATGATAAGATTTTTGTTTTTGAGTGCAATAGAAGTCAGTGCTTTATCTTGTTAAAGAGCATCTGTAAGCCCTCACCTTATGCGTTAAACAGAATTAGAACGGGGTCGAGAAATGGAATAGAATTGCGGCGTACGATTGGGAAACTTGCCGACGGGTACCCGTCGATTTCGACTTAATTGTATTTTCACCGTCGGCAGGCGACGATCAGTGATGCATTTCGAATCAGCTTGTGTCAATTTTTTTGTTTATGTTTGTGAAAACAAAATGGCATCGTTTGTCGTCCGCCGTAATTGTGTTTACTCCAACGATTTTCCGACAGGTTTTTTTTTTGACAGCGGGTTATTGTTGCCGATTTCTCCACCATGTCCCAATTCTGTTCAACGCATAATGCAGCTTAACGTGGGTTCCTTTTAGTTCTCTCTCCGTCCCGGAACTTATTTTTTTTACGACCGAGTTTGACGATAAATTGGTGATTAGTGCACTTAAAATTTCGTTGCATATGATCTTGTTCGGATATTTTTTTTATCAAAAATCGAAACTTAATTGCATCGAGTTAAATCGAAAACGCTATAGATAATGAAACAACGTTTATAGAAAATCGCAAAAATAGCTTTTTTTGTACCATTTAAAAATAAAGTTTAAATTACGCATTGAAAATTTTACAACTTTTGAAATAAACTGATTTTTGTTATTTTATATGTTATGTTGGTTAACCACAAAACAACCATTATACAAAAACACAAACAAAACTGTCCTTTTCTCTTACAAATTACAATACATATTTGGTTTTCAAATTGTTTACATATGAGTGAACTTCAAAATAATAAAAAAAAACTTCAAAAATTTTTGCATAGCACGAGAAAAGTAGTTTTATGATTTGTTTAGTAGATAATATTCTATATCAACTGTTTTGTACATAGTTGTCAGTTGAGAATAAAATAAAATTAACAAGGCAACATTTGTGGTGAGCCATGTTCCATGAGCCGTTTGTGTAACTTCAATGGCAGACGTGCTTATTGTTATTTTATTTTTAACCATTATGGCTACAAAACTGTTGTGTATAGGCGTAATGGGAAAAATGAGCATGCTCGAAAAGTGCTAAGTGTTCCTAGCGATGTATAAAAATACTGAAATATAGGACCGTGGTCCTGTCAAAATAATTTTCTGAAATTGCACAATTACAACAACCCTCGACATAAACGTTGACTATAAAGTATTATATCTGTGGTGAAAAGGAAAAAGTGCTTAAATCGACTTAAGCACGAATTGAATTCAGAGCGCCATGAGGATCTCCGTATTTAAAAGTATCCCTAAGCGAAATTTTAATCATATTAAATGATTTTTCGGGAAGTTATGGTGGGAGTAACTTTGACTTAAGCACCTTTTCCTTTTCATCACAGGTACATATAGTATATTCTTTGCCTACCTATTTACCAATCCCACTTATATCTTAAACACCATTCAAATTAATGACGGAAAATCCGCCAGCAGTTACCCGCTGTCAAAATTAGAGCACACTTGATCGCTTGAAATTAAACAGGAGTGGTATTTTGTAAGGTGATAGTTGACTGTCGCTTTTTTGATTGTCGTTTTTGAAAGCGACACCTAAATAGCTGTCACTTAAAGCAAGCGAGACAAAAATGCGATAGTTGATAATTATCAATTGAAGATGATCAAGCTGATTATAATCAGCTATCAAGTATCACCTTACAGAATACCATTCCAGAATTGCGGTGGATGACAGAAAAACCGCTCCCTAACCGTCGACCCAGACTTAATTCTATTTTATCCGTCAACGTCAGTTGGTAAATTGTAACCTTTACGATTCTTATCCGTTAAAAAAGTTTACAGCTGGCAACGCTAGTCAACTGTCACTTTAGTTTTAATTTCATTTGCTAACTACTCAAATTAAATTTTGTATTCTTAACAATTTTTGCATTTATTTAAATATAAAATATTTGAAAGTAGTGAAAATTAAGTCTTGATGAGTGATTTGTGCTAAATTCCAAAAAATATTTTATATAAATTGCATGAAAATGCTAAATCATATGTATATGAAGCGGCGCCGTCGGCAGAGCCGCCAGTGCAAGTGCTGTGTAAATTTAATCAAAAATTAATTTTTATGCTAAATAAACACAAAGTTTTAAGGTTAAGTTTTCTTTTACAAAAATTACGCGAGGTTTGTTTTCTAAATTTACTAAAAATAATTCGTAGAAAATAGTGTAATTCCTCAAATGTATGAGTATGTGTTCTATATACATATGAGTTTTATGTGTATGTGTATTATAAGGAAATGTGTCAGTGCTTCAAAAGGGTTTAGCTACAGAGTTTCAGGCAGTGCTTGTTAAACGGAGTAAGGAAATTTTCTATACTGGTAAGTGCTTTATTTTTTGTTTTATTATTGGATTTAAATGCAAAGCACAATTTTCTCATTTTATTTTATACAAAACTATTATTTCTTTAAATAAACAACAATGAATATAATTGAAATTGTGCATGGCCATCAGTAGTATTACTAGGAGGTTCCGAAGGCGTTCCGCCTCGTATGACTCTCCATGGAAAAATGTTTTATTTTGCTAAAGTTTTTTGAAATTGAGTTATGACTTATTTATTGAAAAGAGTTAACTATACTCAAATGAGCGAATATTTATTTTTCTTCAGGTTTTGAGATGCAAAATGTGAGGACCTTCTGTGGTCATAATTTTGCACACTGTGCGAATGAAAATATATTGTTAAACACATTTGAAATATAAGAATATTTCAGAGTATATTAGGGTTTTCCAGATGCAAAAACGTGATGTCATTCTAAATTCTACTTAGGGGTGTCCATAATTCTAAAATTCTGGAACATAAACCCCTTCCCCCCTAAAGGAAGTTCAAAGGATTATGCTACCGTTTGATTTTTTTGTTCGTTTCTTATGAATAAAAAACGAAACGAAAAAATTCAATAGTGGTTTCTTTAAAAAATGGACGTCCGCAAAGGCCTCGACCTCTTCCCCCTGTTTTTCCTTTTGTGTCCATTTTTACGGACACAATTATTGAGAAATTTACGAAAATTTCTTATAGTTAAAATGAAAAAATTAGCCTAATTGGAAAAATAAATAAGCCCAACATTTACTAAAAAAATGTTATTATTTCTTTTCCCCAAAAATATTTATCAAGCGGTAAACCATGAATATTTCAGTTATTAGAAGACATACCCTTTTCAGTAAATATGATATTAATGTTTCACTTCTCAAGCATGATAAGCGTTTTTCGGGGGAAACATTTTTTGCTGTACAAATTCGATATTAAAAATACCAAGTGTTCACATCACTCATGTGGTATACAAAAGAACATGGCAAATAATAAACAATTTGTTACCCATCAGTTTTTATGATTTAAACGTTAATAATAATAACCAAACCAAAATTATTAATTTCTTTGATGGCATTGTGCAGAAAATTAATGGCTTTATCTGATGAGCAGTAGGTGGTGGGATTTTCAGAAGCGCTTGTACTTATGTTGAAAAACCGTTTGTTTTTTATATTAATTGTACAAACAAAGATGATTTCAATAAAAGTTAACTACGTGTTACATTTCAGCTCAATTTCGAGTTTACCAAGTGCACCCTCAAAGGATTCAAGGAAGCGTTAAAAACAGGTGGCTTGGGCAAAGAAGTGCCAGCTAAAAAATGTTTCGACAGCGTTCTGCTATAAAAAGGCTAATTTTACGAAAAAATATAAATGAGAATCAAAGCTTTGCGAAATAAAGGCTCTTTTGAATTTTAACCCGTTTTGCAAGAACTTTGCTAATTTATCTTAGATCTGCTAAGCCCATTAACATTTATCTCGAATGAGGATTTTTATTATTAGATTGAAATTTTGTATTAAATTCATGGAAAAATGGCTCAATAAAGAAAAAGGGTACGTAATTAATGAAAAATTAACCAAAAATTTTGGGAAATTTTCACATGCTATTTGCACTAGAACATAATGTTTGTGAGCACGGTAAAATGCGTTAAATAAATATCATAAATTTATATTCATTGGAATGAAAATAATTAAATGGTATCTTTGGTTCGGTTTTTTGAGCGCAGTCTACGATGCGAAGCGTGTGCCACTTAAATCCTTTGAAAAAGACACACACATACAAATGTATAATAGGCTTATTAAAATCTCAAATTTCAACTTTTCCCCTCATTAAGAAAAATTTTCATTTCATTTTATTTGTAATATAAATGTTAAACATTGAATTAGAAAAATTTAACGCTCCCCATCCTACTCACCTTTCTGGCCACACTTCAAAATACTTAAAATTCTATTTATTTTACGAGCGCGTAAAATATTTCAAAAATGCCATCTCTCCCTTTCTCCAACTTTCACGCGTAGCCAAAAGTAAAGGGTTCCATCCCAACACATTGAACTTTTTAAAATGTTTACGGCGACTTTTTGACTTCTGACGCCTTACGTTGCCCTTTCGAAATATTCGTGGTAGGACCAAAGGGAGGAAGCATTTCGTCTCGTGCCTGCGTGCACGTCCGTCTGTCTGCCAACCATCGTTGTTTGGTGTAATCACCCTGAGGTCGGCATTTATAACGCGTCTTTACCAAAGATTTTCATGACTTTTGAATTTGTTTTGTTTGTTGGTTTAGCTACATGTGATTTGTTATAATTTAGCGCCATATGTTTGCAGGCTCTTTCCGTTTGAGTGCCGTGGCAAAACTGCGTGCTCTTATAACTTCTTAAAATTATTTGAGTGGTTTTTAATATTCTGCATGATGCTTAGTTTTTCTTTGTGAAATTATAGTAGCAAGTATTAGAAACATCTTTTGTTTGTTTATATAAGAATGGCATGATTTATTGTTTTCGCTTGTTCCTTGTAAACAAAGTTTCTTATGCAGAATATAATTCTCCAACATAAATTTTTTGCAATAGTGCAGTAAGCAAAAGAAAAAGTGAATGTCTAATCAAACCAAAAATATAACAGTAATAATTTCACTTCTTCCTACACTTAGGGAAAAAGAAAAATGATTTTATGTTTGATTTAACCATATACCTTTGTGATTAAGCGCCAGAGCCGAAAATTTTTAAAGTGAAGAAAAATATTTTTCATTAAAAAAGAATTCACATTCATTTAAAGTGATGTAATGTAAAATAAAATGGAGTAATTTCAAATATTTTGCAGCTTCAAAATACAATTTAAATTCTTGTATTATTTATTGGTCATCGTTTTCAGATAATGAGCAAAAACAGATTTCTAAATATCGGACTTACCAAAACTCCCATGGAGTCTCCGAAATGGTTGCAGAAACTTTGTAATTTGCGGATGTCTTAGGCTGCGTTTATGGCTAGGCGTTTTTTGCCGCGCTACATGACAGCTTTGGAAGCGATGGCACCTTCAAAACAGTCACCTCCAGGGTTCGGGACTTTTTCATTTAAGCTATAAATCCATTTATGACCTTTACTCTTTACAATAACATTGATTTTCACGTACCATTTTTATTTCGTCGCTCACCGTAGCTCCAAAAGTTCTAAATATTTTGGTTGTTAATTTTTGTAGTAAGCGGCGGCGTTTTGTAGCTTGTGTGCTATAGAATTTTACATATGAACGCATATATTTGATCGGCATGAGCGACAAGCTGTCGTATAGCGCAACAAAAAAACGCCTAGCCATAAATGTAGAGTTAAGCAATCTGCTTGAAGTATATTTTCTCAAGAAAATATATCTTCTTCAGAGACATACAGACTTATCCTAAGCAGAGCCTTGCACCAGGGGCGACCGCAGCCTCGCCCCCGCCCTCTCTAGGTACGCTACTGACCCTAAGCACTTTCTTTACCGAAATAAAAAAAATTATTTCGTTCAGGAAAAGTTTGAGGTGGAGAGCCCGCTTTAAAAACAGAAAATATGGCGATACACTTTGGTGAAACTAACCAGGGTTGCCTTGCCAAAGCCCTTCTTGATGCCCTAATTTTGGCTAATTTTGTTTGTTTAGTTAAAAAATCATGAGATTGGAGCTTGAAATGTATGCCAAACTCTAAATATATTTTCCTCGACTTTATTTGAGCAATTCTCCAGCTCTCCGGCCGGCTACTGAGCCGACCCATATGAAATTTTAACCACATATTCGTCACATGTATGGGAATCGCGTGAACCAGGATCAAGTTAATTTTGATTTTTTTTTATTTTTTAAGCCGGCAATTAAAATTTTCAGCTGCTAGGTTTACCAGCCTTCGTCTCATAAAGGTTGAACCTATTTCCAATAAGATGCTGTGGTTTTAAAATATTGTTTCTGCTCGAACGAGTTTGGTTCTTACACTTCAAGTTTTTTGAGATCGTGTTATAAAGGAGATATTATGTAAATAGAAATAACTTTTACTAATACTTTTATGAAATGCTGAAAGTCATAAATGAAGTTGTATTTTCATAAAACTGGTTTTTATAACCCTCAAATATGACTATTAGTTACAAACATTAGCAACAACATGTTACCAATTGCTTTTTGGCATTTGATAAACACGATTTTCTATTTCTAATAATCTACAGCAGAATGGTAAGGGTAAAAATGGGAGTACCAAAGTGATGTTTTTTTTTTACCATGGTAATTAGTGAAACTGCTTAATTTGTAAGGATGTGTACAGTGGGTGCAAGTGCTTGTTATTTAGTTGCATTTTTAAGCTTTTAAGTAGTAAAAGCAATAAATCAGGATTTTAAAAGTGGTGTGTCATTGAAAAAAGTTTCACAGCGAAAAATTAAAATTAAAGTCTATGCACTTGTTTAAAGTTATATTCAAATTTTGTTTTATATCAAATCATACATACATGCATATGTATATTTCATAAAATTATATTTTTATTCAATTGCAATCTTTCTTACGGTTGCAAATCATAATTTTTCATCTAAAATGAGCATGATTTTTGGAGATGGCCTTTAGAAAAATTGAATAGGTTTCAAAATAAATCTGTATTATACTAAATTTAATTGAGAAATCTTTTGCCCAAGGGCGATCCATCCCTATGATTCCCCTGGATTGTTCGGATACATTCATATATTACCTAATTTTTATATAAAAACTGTCTCTGAATATGAAAACATTTTTTGTTACGAACTTTGTTACAATGAATCTATTTGGGGATATTTTCTCGTCACTACCATAACTTTGTGTGATCCCAAGCATAGCTAATAAAGTTGTAACAGATTTTTCGAGATTAAGCTATAAAAAAAACTTCAAAGACTCAGGAAAATTAAAAGGCACAACATCCTAGGTCATTGGTTGAAATGACTTTAACATGAAAATAGCGACGGTATTTACTTAGTTTGTTCCAAAGCCGACAAAAAAAATTAAATTTATTATGAAGTAATGAAAAAAATTCGTACTTCGCTGTTAAACGGAGCGCAAATAAAAAGTATCAAATTGAATTCAAAGGATATCAACACGCCAGCGACGTTGACGAGTGCCTGACTGACAAGAGAGCAGTCAAGCGTTAAAATTCCCCACTCAAAAAACGAAAAAAAAATTCAAGTAGAAATCAGTAAAAGTTAGCAAATATTTAAAAACTTGAAACAAATACTGATTTTTATCTCATTTTTTCTTAGAAAAAAAGGATACTTAAATGTTTTATTGCGTTATCACAGAGAAGTGCTTTACAAAATGCAAATGAAAAAGCGCTAGAAAAAAATAAATTTTGCACACACACGCCAACCCGCAATTCTAAGTCTGTTCGCCCTCAACTCATATGCATTGCACATTTGCAAAATATTTGACAAATGTTAAGGAAAAAAGAAAAAAAAATGAGAAAGAAAAACTTACGTCTCAAATCTCTTGGATCAGAATTATTACTGCGAGGACTCTCACCCTTGTCAGCATCGTAATCGTTTGATCCTTCCATCGATTCATGTGATGTGCATGTCGGACTCGTCGAATCCGTACGAAATGAATCGCTTCCATTGAACAGATTCTACAATAAAAAAACGAAACGGAAAAAACAAAATGAAATCAAAAAAAAAAAGGAACACAATATGCAAAAAGGATAAGAAAACGTAAAACTTCTTAAGTCCTTGCGAAATAATTGGATTTTCGCAAACGGGCTGCGTAAACTCTAACAATCCTTCAATAATCCAATTGTGGGCGTTAACCCCTTTTTTTTTGGCACCAACTGTCAAAAGTGTCATAAAGAATTTTGCATATCACAGCTGCAAAATGCATTCGTCTTTCGTGCTTTGTATTATTTTATTCTCCTTCTTTTCTATACAACTTACCTGATCCAATGAAATGCCAATATATTTGGGAGGTGAAAATGCCGATGGTAGTTGAAAATTTGACAGCACCGACGGTTTTCCCAACCCTCGATCGCTGGCAAAATAACTCGCGGGACCACCATTGGCCAACATGCCATGGTTAAGTGATTGCAGGAGATGTGGATGAAAACTATGCAGCAGATGTGTGCCGTAGCTGCTGACTAGCGACATGTTGTGCAGGTCCTTGGCGTCAGGTAGCTGCAAGAAAACAAAATTTGTTAAAAGTTTAGAAGCTTCACAGTTCACAGCATCGAAATTTTAATTGAATTTTGGCCGGAAGAATATTGTTATTTTTCTAATACCGTCTGATATTGAGCAGCAGTGAATTTTGTAAAAATTTTGGTAAAAACCAATATTTATGAAAACTCCAATGCTTCTGTATATTTTATATAATAAACAAACCCACATATTTTTGTATAATTTTATCTTAATATTAACTCTTTACGAGTATCTTTGTAGTCTTATGAAAAATTCCACAGACCAGTAAATTGTAGTTGTTGCAACTATGTAAACTCATAAAATAATGAAAAAAATCTCCTTTATTAGAATAAACCCGACAATGACCCAAGTAAGAATTTGCTTATTTTCTCTTCATTCTTTTTTGTTATTGTAATATATTCATGCTAAAATGTATCCTGGTTTCTATTGACCTTTGCTGTTAGTTGGGTTAAGCCGTGTCAAGTGCGGAATAAACCAAAAAATATAAAAAGAAAAGGAGAATATATTGGGTTATAACATACGTAAAGATACAATTTATATACGTGCAACAGTGTTGAAAAATGGATGGGGTGGATATCAGTTCAAGTGAAAAATGTTGAAGGATATTTTGGTAAATCTTAATCATTTGCAACGAAATTTTTTTAAACTTATAAATAAATAAAAATGAATCGGAAAATAAGAAAAATTTATAACTCCCCACCGCCGTTGAGCAAAACAAAATAAATTTGATAAAATAAATTTAAAATCATATAGCTTTGCCTGGATTTCAGACACTTTTGATATTTACCGAAATAAATGATAAAAATTAAGTAAAAAATTTAAATAAATGAAAGTTAATTACTTAAATGAAAACAATTTGAATAATAATTTAGTTATACAAAATAAAATATTACAAAAAAATTTAAAAAAACCATTATATATTTTTAGAAACAAACAAAATAATAAAATAAGTTAATAATTGAGAAGAAATATGTGAATTAAATAAAAAATTCATGTAATGAAGTTAAATAAATAAATATATATCAAATGAAAATTAAATAACTGATAAATAAAAGAATAATACATAATTACATAAATATAAATAAATGAATATATAAATTGGTTAGTCATTAAAAATTTCTAAATCATTGAAGTGATTAAAAAAAAACTATGCACTCGCTGGCTACCAAAAAATTCTGAAAATATTAAAAGGGGCTTACATACATACACAGGCCCGGATTCAGAAATCTGCCGCCCTTAGGCCAGTCAGAAATTGCCACCCCCCTTCACTAGTAAATATACAAACAAATTTAGTAATATCAAAAGTGAGGACCTTTTTTTTCCCAGTATCCCAGTATTTGCACTTTTTTCCCCCTGTGTGAATAAATTTAAAAAATTCAAAAAAAAATTTCAAAGTTCCCAATATTTGCCGCCCCTAAAACCGTGCCGCCCTAGGCACTGGCCTAGTGTGCCTCTAAGGTAAAAGGAGAAAATGTATCGAAACAGAAAAAATTATGTAAAAGTTCTTGCTAAGAATCGTAATGTAAAATTTATGTGCAAATTTCAACAGAAATTTAAAATTTGCTGCTAATTGTATCGAAAAATGGCAACACTGATTCAATTTCGAACTTTTCGAGGCTGGTTGCATCTCAAATTTGCCTCCTTCATACAAATCTTTTCGAAGCTCGTAAATGTTCTCAGCTTTCGAGGCATCTTCGTGTTTAGAGCAATACCGTTATTGTGAGAATTGTCTTTTCTTAAAACAGTCAAAAATATTTTGGAAAGCGGATCTTACAAACTGGAAACCATAGTCGCAATTCGAACTTTTCACAAAACAACTCATTTTCTCACACTGTTGAATTAAAATTTTCGCAGCAACTCTCTGTCTCATTTCAAAAAAACATTCTCTTTACCAGTGGATTTTATTTTGGTTCACTATCTGGAAAAGGTAAAAGCGATTTATTCTAATTTCTTGGATCGATATTGCTCAGAATTTATGGAGAAGTGGCTTAATTTGAAAAAATGCTGTTAGCACCAGACTTAGATATTCTCCTACAATCCATGTTCCGAGTATTGCAACATTTTTCTAGTTTTTCATATTGTACCATGGTTATAGATAAGTCCACCACTGAACACAATACTTATCACTCATACGCAATGGCAACATGCAAAGTGTTTGATCTCTACACGAGTTGTTTCTTTATCTACCCTATATTTTTGTCTCCCTTATTTTCATAGAAGCTAAATAATTGAAAATTTGCTCATTTAGTTGTTTGAAGACACATGTTCCTGGATACAATTTGATATTTTTTACTATCAATCTCCATTAAAGAGAGATAAAAATGCGCTATTACTTAAACTGCATAAATCCTTTTATCCGCAAATCTTTTCAAAAGAATTTCGTCCTACACTAGATCGACTATGACCAAAAATACAGACCTGAATGACCAGAACAACAGATATTTCCAACCCATTTATTAGTTTTTGTTTATTTTTTAGGGAAAGTAAGTCTTAAATGAAAAATTATTATGTAATGGAAGTTGAAGAAGATCAATTTTCGAATCAAAAAATGTGTGCATGTTACGATTTCGTTATTATTGTGCTTTGAAGTTTTACATTTTGGTGTAATTTGTTTAGTTATATGAAATGCTTAAATACACTAAACAAGACCTTAAAAGTTGCAACATGATCCATGATGATTTCGCATGTAACTAAGCTGTTGCAACACTCTTCAATGTAGCATATTGTAAATGCTAAGAGTTCAAATAAATGCATAGTATGATTTATATTGCTCAACCTATATATCCATTTGTTAATACAGACATCAGAACGATGTACGTTTTGTGCCGCCTAGGTAATGCGTCTGTTTCAATAGGTTTTTTGCCTACTCAAAGCGGAGAGAATTAGGAATTTCTACTCTTCAGGTTATGAGCAAAGTAAATTTTCCTTTCACTTTTTTAATCAAATCCACGTAAAAGAAAGAAAAAAAGACTTGATCTTTAAAATTTGCAGAAAATTCCTTCAAAAATTCAAATCGAAGGGCGAAACATGGTACGTTATCAAGTTCGCACCATCTTTGAAAGAACAGCAAATCTGTATTATCGAATTCTCCATATGTTGCCACACGCAGTCATTAGCAAAGATATAAGCAAATCGTATTGTTCAAAGTCACATTTTCGTACACACGCATAGTTTTGTTTGTACTTTTAATGTTACTAAGGACTTATTTGTATGTATATGGATGTGCATACATATGTGTATGTTTGCATCCGTCGTAAATCGTTGGATTTGCAGATTCTATTTAAAATACACAACGCATGGCAGCAAGAAAGGAGTTACATGATAAATCATTGGTTAGATTGACAAATCGTTGATAATGCGCCATGTTGTATGCAATGTTATCTTTTATTTGTGAAAAATTTAGTTTAATTTATTTATTTTTAAAGCTTTAAAAATTTGTTTTTGTCAAAATATCTAGCAGCTTATTATGTACAAAGTTCTTTTATAGAAATATAATGTCGTCGTTCATTAAATTAATTAAAATATTACCCAAAATATACAAAAATCAGGATCCTCTTTGGGAAGCCCGCCAAGTTCGAGTTCAAAAAATGCCACATAACAACTACTATAAAACTTAATCTCATATCTAAAATTAACTTTTGAGACCTCATAAAGTTTTTCTTTTTTGTTTGACATGAACTGTCTCAAACACATATCTATTCCAAACTCACATATTCTACTGCTTTGTAACTCAATTGTATTTTATATCCCGGAAGAATCATTCAATAGCACAGAAACTTGATAATTTATTGTATTTGTAATTTTCATTGACAGCTTTTATTGGATAAAACCATGCGGAAACTCGTGCAAGCGCGTATAACCCAATCGTTTCAAATGCTTTTTGATTAAAAGCAATTCAATTAGATTTTCTCAGCGACAACAATACAGAAAAAAAAACAACAGTCACAACGAGAAAAACAACAAACACAACAATTATACATGTATGTATGTTAACATTATATACAGATCAGCAATTGGATAGACATTAAAATGCCAACATGACAATACGATATACAACAACAATACAATATAGTTGCTGCGATATAGCATATACTAAAATAAGTCAGTTAGCCATAAATTATGCAACGTTTTTTTTTTCATTCGTTGGCTTACATGCTACTTAGGCACTTCATACCACTTTTTATATTATCTTTGTCTCCTCAATACTTTAAAGGCATTTGGTTGCTGTTGTTCTTTGCAACAAGCAATTGAAGCAGTCAGCAATATACGGATTATAAAATTGATACACATGTCTTATAAAATTGTTGTTGCTTCTTTCAGCTTCACTTCAATTGAGATTTATTATTGGTGACGTGAGCAATTATTGCTTGAGTGCCTATTTAACCTAACAGCGATGATGAGTTTTCGTTATTGCCTATGTTATACAGCCCTGATAAAATTTGTGAGATAAAATTTGAATTTTTTTCATAGTCAATACAATATCCTTAAAATTTTATAAAGTATTCCTTTAAATTTATATAAAGTTTCACGCAGTATGCTACTCGCTAATTGTGTTGATATGTTGTCCTTAAGTAAACATTTTGTTTATATGTGCAGAGATCACATGATATTTTCCAACAAATTACACATTTGCACTCGTAAATTTAACACATTTATATGTAAATTTACATTGACAGTTTTTACAACTTTTTTTAACATTATCATTATCATCGTCGTTGTTATTGATGTTGTTGCTATTTAAACTAACTGTCAGCGTAGACAAAGTGTCACACATGTTCGCACATGTCATCCTTGAACAACAGCGTTATTATCCTTTTTATCAAGCGATTACTCTGCTCGTCTGTGGGTGCTTTGGTAGCTGTGCAAGTGTGTTTGGATATTGAAACTCATATCATTTGCAAAATATGTGTAGAGTTCCTTTTTTTCTTTACGTATGGGTACTCCTCTTGTTATTTGACTTGGCGTGTGCAAGGACTTTTAGTTTTGTACAAGTGGGAGGAAATTTGCATGCGTCGGGTTGTTAAGTGTAATTTTTAAGGATTTTTAAAGAATTTGCCAGTTTGCATTGCTTTCGGAAAGATTGCGCCATAAATTAAGACAGGATTTAAGAAAAACGATTTTCAGGAATAACTTTATATTTTTAAATCAGATAGCAAGGAGATATCGTAAAATTTGTAATTGAGTCATGTTTTCAACATAAAAACGTATCAGTTTAAACGTTTTCCAATAAAAGGAATACATACTTGCAAACATGGATTATATCCGTAATAAAATTACTTAATTTTTAACGCAATTTTTATAGCAAGCAAGAGGAAAATTATTGAGGAGAAAATAACAGGCGCTTGTAAACACTCGTAAAGTGATTTATATATTCGAAAATTGTTGAGAATTATCGATAAAAGTCTAAAATGTTCACACATCAAAACTCATTCTAACGTTATTAAAAGCTTCCAAATTGATCATAAAATATGCATAGATCACCATCAAGGATCAAGGATCTTCCATTTGATGCGTTGGGCAGGGTTGAATCCAACTTTCAGGATATGGGAGCGGAGACATTGTCCCCCAGATATTATACGTATAATGTATTACCAACTACTTTGTCTGGTTAGCCACACGTGCCTTTAGATTCCTCTCTGATGAGCGATAATTAAAGTACTGTTTAAGGATCCATTCGTTACTATTTTTCATTTCACATTTTTCCGTTCCTTTCACGTTCTTCCCGTTGACGCTGATGCCTAAAAATTTGTACCGGTGTTTTTTTGACTGTTTTTATTAACTTGTTTTATATTTTCATTCTTTCTTTATTCTTTTAATCAATTCCCTTTTACAGTTTCTTCTTGAGTTCATAAGAATTTCCATTGACGTCCGTTTGTCTGGCAAATTTTTGCCGTTTAACTGACCATTCAGTCAACTGAAGTTAACCATTGTTTAAATGCTTTGGAATAAAGGCATTTGTTGTTGTTGTTTCCACCTAGCAGTATATTTGTCTGAACTGAATAATACAAGTCAATGAATATTGCAAACGATTTCATATGCATTTTTTAACCACATGCTTGCCAATTTAAACGTTACGAATAGAAAAGTTCAAGATGTTGCTGAAGTGCTAAAGCATTAACAGAATAAAGTTGAATAATACATTAATCTGATGAACATTAAAATTTTCTGATAAAAAAAAACTTTTTTATTGTATATACATTAGACCGGCTAAAAAAAAAAAAAGTCTCTGAAACTTAGAGGCTCCGGCAGTTTCCTATTCCCATAAGTGTCCCGAGTGGGATGTGTTACCAATTTTTTCTAAATATTGCGCTCCTGATTAGCGATTATCATATTACTCTTGAAACTTTCGCGTAAAAAAAAAGTTCACCAACAACCTAAAAACGATGGTGGTTATCCCTGAGGTGAACTTTTTTCTTTTAATTCAGTCTCACATTCGGAGTAGTTTTGAATGGGGAATTCGAATTTCTCATTATTTTTTAATTATGTTGTTTTCTTCAGTGGTAAAAACTGAAAATAATCATGAAATTTTGTCAAAAATTTAAATTTTTTTTTTTTAAATGAAAAATCAGGTATAAATTTTTGGATTTTTTTGCTTTTATTAATTTGAATAAGTTATTTATTTCTCCTCTATCTGATGGTGGTAACCGCAAATTTTTATTATTTTTGTACATAAAATTATAAACATAAACATAATTGAACAAAGGATTTTTTTCATATTGAAGCTATGTTTTAACAAGGAATATAAATTTTAATGTGGAAATTTGTTTCGAAAAATATGAAATATATTTATCTAATTCTATACAATTGGTTTGGTTCAAGTAAACTAGATTTCATATTTTTGAAACAGATTTCCACATTAAAATTTATATTCCCTGTTAAAACATAGCTTCAATATGAAAAAAATCCTTTGTTCAATTATATTTATGTTTATATTATTAAGTACAAAAATAGTAAAAATTTGCGGTTACCACCATCAGATAGAGGAGAAATAAATGAATTATTCAAAATAATAAAAGCAAAAAAAATCCAAAAATTTATACCTGATTTTTCATTTAAAAAAAAAAAATTCAATTTTTGACAAGATTTCATGATTATTTTCAGTTTTTACCACTGAAGAAAACTACATAATTAAAAAATAAAAAGAAATTCGAATTTCCCATTTAAAACTACTCCGAATGTGAGACTGAATTAAAAAAAAAAAGTTCACCTCAGCGATAACCACCATCGTTTTTAGGTTGTTGGTGAACTTTTTTTTTATGCGAAAGTTTCAAGAGTAATATGAAAATTGCTAATCAGGAGCGCAATATTTAGAAAAAATTGGTAACACATCCCACTCGGGACACTTATGGGAATAGGAAACTACCCGTGCCTCTAAATTTCAGAGACTTTTTTTTTTTTGAACCGGTCTAATATACATACATAGTAATTTTTGATGACTTGGAGCCAGCCAAACAACTTTTCTCATAAAATGTTTTTCAAGTAAGTAACTCTTTCAAAAAGATTTTCTAATAAGATTTTAAGGTTTGAAGTTTTTTTTGACTACTGTACAAATCAGATATTTAAGTATAAAGATCTGCCAAAAATTGATTTAAAAAAAATTGAATAAAATCATCAAAATGTTCTCAATGCGATATTTTCGACGCCGTGTAGAAAATTAATTCAGTATCAAAGTTTGATTGCTCTGTCTTATGTTGATTGGGTCTGCTGACAAAAAGCGGCATGACTTTTTTGACAAAAATTTTGCAAAGGATGCTGGGTTTTCTTTGAAAGCATTCTTTTTCTCCGTTTTTTCGGCTCATATACTTAATATGATATTTTGACAGGTGATTTTTATTTATACGCTTTTATAACTTTATTTGAATGAATTTCAATAGCAGAGAAGTTCTTTATTTACAGACATACATCAGAAAAAATGATTTTGAGCTTTTTTCTTTTACTAGTAATGATTTTTAAGAAAATAAAATATACACTGGAAAAAAATTACTTACATAATTTTTTCACAGTAAATTACTTTTTCAGTATTTATTACATTTTCTCAAAGGTCTATTAAGTGTAGTAACAACTTAGAACCATTTTTTCTGAATGTTTACTACACTCAGACGAAAATGTTTAACCTGCGTCAGGTAACACATTAACCTGATAATTGATTTAAAAAAAAAATTTTTTTTCTTGCATCCAGTGGGGTTCAAACCTAGATATTCCGTGTTGTTACATGCGCAGTAATAATATAGTATAAGAAGGAAGGATAATCGTTTCTCCAAATAAGTTTAAAGCAAATGAGTTCTTACTTGAGTGTCATTAATATCAATATAAGATGTTTTAAAATTCCATAAAAAATCTTAAAATCTTTACAAGAAAAAATTTGCAATAACTAACTTCTAAAGCACGCGACCTGCTGACACAATATAAACGAAAATTGTCATTTGGCTTAAAAAAAATAAAATATTAAAATAAGCAAAACTAATAAAAATTAATATTCGCACATATGAAAATTGTCAATTTATAAACGAACATTCTCAATCAGCATTAACCCCATACTGCGTATGCGACCCCTTACAGCCACGCAGCATGCAATTGAACACCTTTCTACGTTTGGCTTACCACCTTTTCCTCACATGTGTTTTTATTTATAATTTAATTTAATATTTCATTGTAATACATGTGAGTGCGTATGTACTTTTTTTTTTACGTAAATGGCAACCCCGCTGACAGTGAGTGTAGGTATCACAAGCCAAAAAAAAAAAAAATTAAATGAAATGAAATAATAAACATTTTTAATGCGAGTCGTCGCACAAAATTAATGTAATAATTCATTGCAACAATAAGTTACGAGTTACTCGCATAACTACAGTTGGCAGCACTGTTTTCCCATTTCCCACAACATACACAACAACAATTATGCCACGCATACACAAATGTACCCACTAAACCACTTGTAAATCGTTTTTGTCATGGTTTGTTTAGTAAAACGCGCACTCGCCATTGTTGCAAGTGCAGTATTGCCAGCACTAATTCATTTACAACTGCTTTTAAGTGTTTGTTCTGTTGAATAGCTGTGTTTTTTTTTTGTTCACATCGTCACATTGTGGTGTACAGTGTGTGTTCCCTGGGGTATTTTTTGGCTATGTTTTTGTGTTTGCAGCTAAATTACGAGTATTAAATTGTTTTGTTGCTGCTGTTGTAACTTATTAGCACTCATAACTTAGATAAAAACTTTTTTGTAGGTAAGTAGTCCTATTTGGCGAAGTAGAAAAAAACTAGCTTTGCTTGTGACTTTTCGAGCTTACTTGGTACTACTTAAACAAAATGGGTTAAGGCAAAGCTTCGCAAATCATTATCACAAAAAGAAAAAACAATATCTGAAGATCACCCAAAGAAAAAGTTCAGACAAACTTTATAAGAAAATTACCCATCATTTCGTGTGTTGAATAAGACATTGCGCCCGTTGCGACTGTCCCCTTCACACCCCTAAATCTACTTCTGGTAGTATTAGGCTATTTTTGTATAATTTTTCCATTTTAGTTTTCAGGCGGTTTTTCTTAAGAAAAATCTTCCAAAATTCATAAAATAAATTGATAGGGAAATTAGAATTTTGTTGATTTTCAACGCAAAAAATCTACAATATATGTATGTACATAAGTATGATACAAAAGGTTCTCATTTATGAGTTTCAAAAACCCTAGCAAATTAAGATATATTTCGATTTGCCGTACCCTCAAATGCTGCCGCCCCTACGGTAGTCGGTAATCCGGCCCTGGGGGGGGGCAATGCCGTCGTTTTTCATTAATTTCGTTTTTGTATTGCGTTTATAATAAAAGTCTTTCACACTGACACCTTACATTTATGCGGACTTGTTTTTGTTTGATGCCAGCTCCACTCATATTTCCAAAAGGAGCTCATACGCATTTTTATTTGTTAATTTATAAATTTAAGCAACTACCCTTTAGCATAGCAATACTTGCATTGCTTTGAGATTCCGTTTTGTATTGTAATCGTTTACTTTGTTCATTTGTTAATTTTTCTTCTTTTTTTAATTGATTTTTGATGATGATGTATTTTGTAAATCCGAAAAAAATCAACTCAGACAAGAGGACTAGTTTTTGTAGAAGGAGCTACTGGTTTTTGTAGGATATGAAGTCCGAATTGTTTTTGTTCGATGATATTTGCAAAAAAAAAATGGGACGTTTTAAGCTCAGAACGAAATAAACGAAAAACAGACCGTTTTTGATGACAATGTAAAAGCCTTATTATAAAGCAAAGAAATTAATTTCAATCCCCGTATTACGTATGTATGATGAAACAAGTGAATGACTGATGATCGTCTGTCTATATCTTGTACATGAGAACAATAACTTGTTGAAAAGTTCCCAAAACAATATGGGTTTGGAAAACAAATATCCCAACAACTTATATACTATCAACTAGTGACCATTACTGAAATGCTAAATTCCTCTATGAAATTTTCAGTTTATAAATTATCAATCGAGTTTCCAGCCGAACAGGAACCATTTCAAAACATCCATTCTTCTAACTTTATTCTTTTTTATCCTTTTTTTAATTTCTTTTGCATAAGTTATGTTATTAAATATTCCTTTTAGACTGGTAATGTTATTTTATATAGGGACCCAACTACTTAAATTACATAAATAATTATCAGTTATGTGAATAGATTTTTAACTTAAAATATTAAATGGAAAAATCAGTTAAAAGACAAATGATCACAATGGGCTATGGTCATTAAGAAACGCATCTACGTAAATCGAAATTTCTAGCACTCTAAGAAACGCCCGTTATTTCAATAAAATACATTTGAAATAAATAATTTTACCTTACGCCTTGCGCTTCGAGTGTCGGAGTAAAATACGCTATTTTTAACACAACGGGCGGATCATCTGCTCCAAACTGTTTACTAATAAACCAAAAATATTTTAACTTTTGACAACAAGCAGTAACATCACTAGCACAGATATATTCACAATATTTTCACTGCAACATATCTCATCTAGACTGCTTACCGCTCGTCGTTCCGATCTTCACTTCACTGATTTACCTCGTCGCATTAAGATTTATAAAGCAGCGTACCCTCTTTAAAATATGCAGCTCTCAAGTCATTTGTTTTGCTATCCTCACCATTACTGACTGACCAACTTCTTCGCGGCTGGCTAACTCGCCGTCTGTCTGTCTGTCTGTTTTGAGTAGACGTCGGCTACCGTTGTTTCTACCGCGTGCACTGTTGCCATTGTTTGCAGATTCTTGCCGATTATTTATGAGTGCCTGAAGCACCGTCGCGTCGTTTCTTCAGCAGTTGCCAATGTTTATGCTGTTGATCTGTCATCATAAACATGAGCGATATTCTTGACGCTGATTCAACAAATGATGAAAAATATTTGCTTTGATCATTCCAAGGGTACCTATCAACTGTAAAAGCGTCAAAACCTATGGCGTTGCATTGAAATTCGTTTCATTGGAATGAAATGGTGGAATGATGATAAACTCAACTCAGCCTAAGCTGGGCCAGTTGTTGACAACAATAGGATCATAAAATTTTAAAGCTGCAACAGCAACAGCAACTGAATTCGTTTGAATCATTAGATTTGAATCACTAATCGGAATATCGAAGCTTTGTTTATTCCAAGTTCAGTGATGTTGGTGTGAACTTGTTGGTATCTGTCTGACAGTCTGTTTGACTGTTCGTCAACGACAGATCTATAATTTTGTCATGTTTATTACTCGTTTATTGCAGCGTACATAATATATGGCTGACTTGACGCTCTTTCAGCAAAGCAACTTGAATTCATAGAAACGAGTCCAGTTTACTGCCAGCCACATTTGGTATTTAATTTAGTTTCATTTAATTAAACAAAAAGAAAAAACATCTAGCAACTTCATTAACATTGTTCTGTTAATGCTAGCGTGTGTAGTTAAGTTAACTTTTTTTAATCGTTTGATCAACAATTATGTCTAAATTATCTATCTTTTTCAGTTTTACATAAGTATAATGATTTAAATGTTCACATTGAGTAATTTTTTTAATTATTCAATCAATAAATTAAGACTTTAGCTATTAATGAAAAAAATATTTTTGAAATTCGGAATGTTCTGTTTTAAAATTTTCAATACAATTAAAACTTTTCAATACATTGAAATTTTGAAAATTCCCAACAGAAAATCTGGAAGCAGCTTCCAATGGGAGCACGTCAGATGTGCTATTTTCTATTTTGCGCATCAAATGGGGCTTGAACCTAGGCATTACGTGCTGTTACATTGCTAAAATTATATTATGTGAACTATCAAGTGGCAACAATAGAAATTAAAAACTAAATCAAACTAATCAAACAAAATCTAATTTTGACAAAAAAATATTTTAGTTTTCGTCTCAATTATATTAATAATAAGAGTATACTATAGCTCAGTTGGTTAAGATGTGCGCATCTCAGAACACTGGTACAACACAGGGGGCCTAGGTTCGAGTCTGATCGAAGACATATAAAAAATTAGTTGAATTTTATTTCAATTTAAGCTCAATGTGCTTTTACTCAACATCCAAGGAAACGTATTTAATATGCTTCAAAGAAGCGCATTTCATGTACTTCCAAAGATGTGCATCCCCACAATGATATCCTATGTTTGAAAAAGATAAGTAGTGAGAAGTGCATTGGAAGTGCTTCCCTTGAAGCATACCCAAAGCGCTTTATACCCACTTTCGTTTCCCGTTGGGTTTCAACATTAACTAAACTTCAGGGCTTGATCAACACTCACCTCGTAAGGCCCGTCTTGCCCTATAAAAAGAGCTTATAAAAAAACTTCGCTATATATATTTTCTATAGACTTTTTGGAAGTAAAGAAGTGAGGAACATTTTAACCGATTAAAATGAATGGATGACGAAATCAGATCTGCTTACGGGAATTTCTCTATCGTCTTAATTAACAAAAAAAACAATGAGAACCTTAACGTTAAACATTTTTTTGTTTTGTTTGTTTGTTTGTAAAACTCCTTAAACTTTTCGGGGGCAGAAATTCATCTATAATGAATGATTGAACTTTCGAATAATACACGCCAGCGTACGCTCATGTCTATAAATGGATCGTGGCTCCCAAGGAAAACAAAATATGTTCTTAATACTTTAGTCAATTCGAAAGCTTCTTTTAGTTCCGATGTTATCAATATGTTGATGAGCACAAAAATATTCCAGCTTTTCCATCGCAAAAGCTTTTACATAATTTAAAAAAAGGTCTTCCAACTTACGGCCTTGTCGGCAATCTGTTTGCGATGGACTGGAACTTATCTTCAGTGATGACTACAAATTTTCATGTTTTGATTTGTGAGCTTTCGACCTTTTTCAATACTAAACGAATAGAGCTGTTCCAAAATAAGTATTCCAAGAATTAAAGTATTTAATTTTATATAAAAACTTAGACACAACTACCAGAGTTACCAAGTGACCGGGATTGACCCGCACGCAGGCCCGGATTTAGAAATTTGCCGCCCTTAGGCCGCCCCTCTGCACGAATAAATATGGAAAAAAAAAATGAAAAAAATTTCAAAGCCGAGGCCCTGTTAGGAATTTAAAAATTTCTGAAATAGCCGGGAGTTTCAACGATTTTTGTGAAATGGCGTAGAAAGATCTGTACCGCGAAATTTTGTTTTGATGTTATTTTATACTGTTTTTGACAGAGCTTTTAATTCGAAACTGGAAAGTGAGATTCAAATTCCATGGCTGTCAAGTGAAAAATATTTTTATTTAAAAGCTCCCGCAAGTCACAAACAAGCATTCGTAATTTTCCGTGATTTTCTTAGCTATCTTAAAATTTGTTTTTCAGCTAGCAAAAAAAAGACAAATTTTCTCCCAAAAAACAATGTAAGCTCAGGAATTAATCTATTGCTAACAAAAAAATACTTTTTCCCACAAAAAGTTTCATAATTTTAGGAACGACTTGGTAGCCCTGCGAACTGCCCATTTAATACATACGAACAAAATGCTGTAATTCATTTTAAGCGCAAATCCCATACATGCCATCATACAGAGGTTAAGACACACATTTTTGAAGTCATTTCGATCAGGTGCGTTACTTCTCCAAAACAGTGGGGGGGGCAAAGAATTATAATTCCATCAGATCCTTGGGGGGGCCAATGTCCTCCCCAGCCCTACCAAATTGACGCCACTGATTTCGATGGCATTCGCTGATCTTCTTATCTTTATCGTTGCTAGGGGGTTGTCACTCCCGTTGCAAAGGCTTAGTGGGCGGAAAACGGTCTTCGTACCATTAAATTAATTTTTGCTTTTGATCAGTAACGTGCAAATTTATTTAAATTTGTTGCACCTTTTTATGCTAGGGCATTTGTGATGTTAAAACGGAATATTTTCAAGAGAAGGGGCGGCATATTTGTTCCTCGGCACTGAACGGCAAATGTTAACGCTACGCCACTGCTTCTTATGGGCCATTTCCAAGATATCAAAGTGTGGGTTGTCATAAAATTGAAATTACAAAGGATAAATAACTATAATTAAATGATATTCTTCAGACATTTTCTAAAATATTGAGTCTCATCAGGCCCGGATTTACCTTAGAGGCACACTAGGCCAGTGCCTAGGGCGGCTAGGTCCTCACTTTTGATATTAGAAAATTTTTTTTTCCATATTCACCAGTGAAGAAAGGCGGAAATTTGTGAATGGCCTAAGGGCGGAAAATTTCTAAATCCGGGCCTGAGTCTCATTACGGGTGAACTCCAGAATACAAGACAACAACCAAGTGTACAGTTGAGGGTAAAGCCTGTTCGAAAGCGTATGAAATGGTGCATATGAATCATTCTGAAAATCTCTTATGGATGCTTTAACTTCATTTATATACTTTGTTGCTCTTTCCACGGACGGACTTAAAGTATTTATAGTCGAAAATACCCGGGCCTAAATTGGATGAAATTGACTTATCTGTTTTGTAATTGATCCTTTCTAAATCTCATAATTTTTGTTTGGGCTGGTTATCAAATTCAATTTGCGTATTATGAAATTCTGCTATTTATTTTTTCTCAAGTCGGTGGCAAATATTTATGGGCCTTCGATTTAAGAGAGTATAAATTCAGTCCTGGCTTTACCACTGATGAATTCAAATCCTTAAATATTGGCTTTAACATTTTTTTTCCCCATGGAACTACTTACCCTTGAAGGAAATGGACGCTGTCCTCTTAAAGCCTCATGCAATCCCGACGCAGCTTCGGATAAAACGACTAAAGCTTGTGATGGCAAATGGCTGTTGCCAAATGCGTTACTTTCCATAATCTTCCGGCGCAAGCAGTAGAGGATTACAAAACCACAGAAAAAAGCGGGTGGCAAAATATTCTTACACTAAGCTACGTTGTTGCAGGCATTTAAAATTGAATTGAGTTGGTAATAAGATAATATTAAATTTCTTTCGATTTGGCAACACTGAATATTAATTTTCAAATTTATGTTTAGCTTATTTCTTTTTTAATTCTTAAAGCACTTTAATTTCTTTTATTTATGTAAATTTCCAGACCATACGTGACGCGACACGTAGTCTACTGCGTGTTAAGCGTGATGCACTAAAAAAAATTCTCAACTAATTACTGCATTCAGTAAGTTAATTTCCGTCACTATTTGATTTCATTTCATACACTTTTTTTTCTTATATTCTTACACATGCACCACGTTCTTCGTTTCGTTTGTTTGTTACCGTAACGTTTACGTATTTTGTCACAGCGTTTCACCCGCACGTAACTAAATTCAACTGAGCACTGAACGACGGCACCTCGTTACGAAAAACTTGCTGGCAACTTTTTTTTTGCTACTGTTGTTGGCTGCAACAAACTTGCGCACTGAACACAGCCGCACGTAGTGGCAGCAATAAAATTAAACAACAACAACAACAACATTCAGTACCGCCCCACTTTAATACATAACTGTGTTCGTTTGCATTCAAATGGAGAAATGCGTTTGCTGCTGCTGCTGTTGGTGGCTGCTGAGTGCTTGTCGTTTTATCTCACTCTGACAGCAGCTTTTATCAGTTCTTCGCGCGCTCGTATGTTGTGCTATTCTCACAAAAGGACGCCATTTTTTCTCACATTTATACTGTTTGCTTGCACAGTGGCTGTTATCGTCTGAACAACCGTATGTTTTGTGTTCCTCAACGATTTTCTTATTTACTTTTGATTTTGTTTATTTTCGCTCGTATTTTGTTCATTCAACTGTGAAACGAGTTATTTGCATTGTGTTTGCTCTTTATTATTGTTGCTTTTGTTGTTGTTGTTACTCTGTACCGTGTGGATTGTCCATTTGTTAGTCCGTCCATTGGCATAGTCCAAAATGGTTGTTTTGTGTTGTGAAGTTTTTGTTGTTGCTTCCTAAATATTGTTCGTGCGACTGTTTGTCTGGTGTAGCAACTGCTGCTATTCAAGTTGTTGTTGCTGGTGTTTCTGTTTGTTGCCATCTGGGCTCCGATTTCTTGTTGAACTTCCATAGTGGACATGTAGAAAACAACGACAAACGACAAGCTGGTAAATTAAACAAAACAAAAAAAGTCAAAACAATGGATGGTTTCATACGGTTACAGTGGGACAATTTGAATAAAGTTTAGATATAAGGCTGTAAGCTATTAAATACCTATTTCGGTGTGTGATTAAGTGCATGGTAGTTAATGAGTAGTACGTTGTTAGTAGCGTTTTCTTAAACATCGAGCCGCCAAAAATATTAATTATGATGAAATTGAACTATGAGCGGAAAAAAGTAGTATGTAGTTAGAAAATTGAAGTCTTTTTATTTGAAAAATCATATTGAGCGCCATTAAAAAAACCATTGTATTATTCAATAATCTTAAGAAAAAAGTTTTACTAAGAAACTAGGTCCTTTAATCAATGGCAAAACTAGATTGAGTTAAACGTAATTCTTAAAATAAAAAATTCGCAACAATATTTTTTCCATTTTCAATCAATATCTACAAATTTCGCGAACTCCATTTCTCTTAACGAGCAACCCTTTTCAGCGATGAAGTCTAAAAATACAAAGTTGCTTTCAATATATCTGCATTTAAGTTTGGGCAGGTGATTGGGTCTAAGCCGTAGCTTAGGAACTTATATCCTATAGTCTGTGCAACACTGTTTCGCTTGCAAAAGTAAACATTTTTACGGTTTAGTTTCACAGCCTTATTCATAATATTTATAGCAGAAATTTTCCATAAAATTTATATTATTGATAGTAAGGCTTTAAATTAATGAACGGATCTTAAACACGGCCCAGAGGCAGCTTTTTTGAAAATAATTTCAGCAGATTTTCGATTTTTGGAACCTAAAATTGAAATGCGCATAACTTCGTAAAAATGTTTTTTCAAATCGAAGAAATCCGTGTCCTTTTATTTCCTTTGGAATACAACATATTTTATTGTTAACCAATTCCACAATGTGAAGTCAGATAGCCTGCACAATTTGAAACCAAAAAAAAGAACGATGTGTTTCTAAAAAAGATTAATGTGCCTCTAAAACTATTATCAGCCTCCAAAAAGAATATGAGCCCGGAGAAAAAGTCGTACTCTCCCGTCCCACCCTCTTTTCGGCATCGGTAATGGCTCTGATCAGAAAGTTATTTGATAACTTTGATTGAGGAGTATACGAACTTCTACTTTGGAGAGCATTTTTGATGGTAGATCTGAATCTGATCAAAATATATCTTTATTTATTTTTTGCTATCTTATCGTTTTCGTACCACTGTATCATTCAATAAAGCCTGTGAAACAGCAAAGCTTTAATTTTAACCTACGTACCACAAAAATGTCCGCAGGCTTGATTGCATTATAGGCGCAAAAGTGATTTTAGTATCTGTTTAAGTGTGTTAACATGAAGCGACTACTAAATAAAGTATTTTTTCAGCCATCTTTGTCTACAGACATATTGTTTTGTAGATAAATATGTACATTGGCAGCGTGATAAAAAAAATAAAAATAGAAAAGAATACGCAAAAGTCTAGATAAAAAAGTTTTTTGATGCTCTAATCGTAATGAGGAGATAGTTGTTAACGTGGGACATCTATGTATATACAATATCATGTTGATTGTTCATAGTAAAGCAATTTAATATTATATCATCATATTTTTTAGACCTATGTTTCAGTTTAAAAAATCTAAACAGGAACGATTTTTTATTTGTCGCCCTAAAGTTTTTAAATTTTATTTTTAAAAATTTCACAACAGAAGTCAGGAATTTGATTAAGATGGCTGCAATTGCTCTAGGTGGTATGGTCAATGGGCGGCAAATAAGCCGTGCTTTGAAGAATTAACAGCCATATGAACAAAATTTATAATGTCAAATTTATTATCGGCCTGTCACCTTTCAGAAAGTATCAGAAACAGTATGTAAAGTAGGAGAAATGTTTCATTTGAAATGTTGCAAACGAAACGTTGCAGAAATCTTTTTTATATATCTCAAATGTAATGTTTCACCTGCAATCATTCTGAAGTGTTTCTGAAATGTTCCAGATTCAACGTTTTCAAATTAAATATTTCAGACACTATATAAACGAAATTTTCCACATACAATCATTTTGAAGTGTTTCTGAAGGGTTCCAGAATTAATTTTTTTTATTTATCTAAATAAAGTACGAGTATGTTATACTAAATCATCAATAAAATAACCAGCGCATTAACTTATTTATTATGAGCGTATTTCCGAAAATGCGCATTTCATATAAGTGAGAGAATTGTAAATAATAAATAATTAAAATAGAAAATTTCTTTTTTAGTTAACACAAATTATCCTATAAATATATTTCATTAAAATACATTTCATCATATGAAATAAGTGAATGATTTTTAATGAAAACTGAAGGATATTTTATAAAAGTTTTTCATCAATCGAAACTTTTCAAAAACAGTTTCAAGACCATTGAGCTTTTTCTATAGTTTTTATATTACTAAATAATCTTTCAATCCTAGAAATCACTGGAGTGAATAGCATGAAGAGTTTCGCGTGTTTATTTACAGCTTACAACATAAGAAAATAAAATCGGATCACCCTGTACTATGAATAATTGAAGTTTTAATAAAAAGACATTGGAGATATTTTTTCGTAGCATACCATGCTTCGTTGCATTCCTCATATGGAACATATGTAATATGTTTTGTAATGTATAATGTACCATGTAGATACAGATTGCAGAATTATATTCGACTTTTCTCAACACTTTTCTTAGCCAACTTTAATTGGTTACTGCTGTCACTGCAGTAATTTTTGCTTAACGCCTTTTTAGGTAACAATTCAACTGACAACATTTTTGCGATAGCAGCATTTTTTGCTCATTAAAATTACATTACAATCATGTTGAGAAAATTAAGTTTATAATTTCATGCTGATATCTATGAAATACAGCTGCTGCTGCTGCTTATTTTGTTTCCTTTTCTTTTTTTGCAGCAGTGAACATTGGTAGTTTTTAGATGAACAAACCAACTGAATGTTGAAGTTTTTTTTTTTTTTGTCTCTTGTATGACATTTTTTCCTAATTTATGCTGTACATGGGAGTATATCTAGATATTTGTATAGGGTGCCCCTATCTTTATATATGCCAGAGTACAACATGTTAGTGTAGCAGTTTCTGTGCGCATGTCGCTGCTTCTCCAAGTCGCCTACTTTCTATGGTGTCGTTGGATATGGACTCGTATATAAAATCAAATTTACTGTTTGCCACTCCTTTGCAGTAGTCACGTCACGTCACAGTTGGTTTTCTTCTTTTTTTCTTTTTTTTTGTGCTTCAAGTGAGGCCAAACTGCTCCTGGTCCGCCAACACGCTTTGCCACCCATTCTTTGATTCAGGCATGAGAAACTCCTTGCCGCTTGCTTATGTAAACTTAATTTTTTAGTAGATTTTTCATTTTATTTATGTTGTCAGCTCTGCAGTTGGCAACTCATTTTATCGTTGACTTTGTTGTTGCTGTTGACAAAATTAAATACTGGATGGTACTTTTGTCTCAGTCTTTACCCGAGTAACTGCGTTTTATTTAACTTGAACTCATTTATAAACTTTTCTGTTGGCTTTTCTTATGTTGAGTTACATGAAATTTCTTGCTGTCTTTGTTAATTTGGAAACTTTGGTTTGATGGTGATTTTCTTTCTTTTTAAGTTGTGTGTATCTAATATTAAGATACTTAAACTGATAAAGAAAAAACTTTTCCAAATGAATTAATTTATTTATGAAGGCGTAGATAAATTAAATAAAGTTATCAATAAAAAGATTTAGGTGATTTAGGTATTATTTAAAGCTTCCCCAATATAATGTTCCTAAGGACGTTTATAGTAAGGAATATTAAAGATGGGATTTTACACTAAATTTAAACATAAAAAAAATTTAGATTAATATGATTAAATATAAAATTTTTTTTAGGAATTTAAATTCTCGTATTCATTGGTATATCACGAGCAAATATTGACGTTTTGTCTTGACTTATTAAGTATCCTTCGAAAATCAGTTTTATATACTCTACAATTATGCGAAATTAATACTGCGTAATTTATTCCTACATTTTGCATACTTAATTTCGCGTAATTTTCAAATGTAAACGCGTTACTTCTAGTTCGTTAGCTAGGAATTTTCATTCCGATTTCCCTACCACACAACATTGTCATCATTCCAGTGATGCACCTCCACCCCATGCATAGACAGTCACCGCAGACCAACGCCTGATGGGCAAGAGTTGACATACCCACTGTACAATGAAAAAAAAAGTTCAAATTGTATTTGTAAATGGAATTTGAATTGGTAATCCATATCGTTAATGGATGACAAAGGCGCTTTAGCCAAAGTGTTTGAACGTCGAATTTATGTAGTCGTGGTTTTTCAAAATATGGCCAGAGAGAAAAGAAAAAGTAAAAATCAACAAATCCGCCAACGTGATATCTGCTGTAAACAGTTTTGTTGCTATTTTTTCAGAAATAGCTGTCCACAATGGGACAGATGGCTAAAAAATTGAGATTTATTTATGTAGATTTTTTGAATATTCTTAACGCTGTCATTCTTGTGAAAAAATATTTAATTAACATAGTATGGCCATAGGATTGTAAAATAAATTATTGACTTTTCAGCAAAAAAATTTAAAAAATGAGAGAAATTTACGAGCGTAGCAGTATTTCAAAAATGATAATACGTTCTTGGTTCTTTACTCAACACAGCGCTGGATTAAGACTTTGCTAGGCTCGTCACTATAAACTGTAAAGCACAAAGTCTGCGCCTTACCTGTACCCCTAGTAAACACCTTTATACAGAGCTGCTTGGGGGCAACCTTGAGCTCGGGACCCGGGGACATGGCCCCCTCTAGACCGACCTTAATGCAGCGCAGGCTCAACTGTGTAATTTATTCAAGAAATCAACAAAAGGAATAAAGTGTTTGATAGAAGCGTTTGCGAGTGCTTATGGAATTGAAACGTGTAGGTATCTGGTAGTGTGAGCTTCACAAGTTAGCGCTAGTGGACAATGGGAATGTACCTACCGACTGCATTTTTGATATAATTTACGATCTGCGCAAGAGGCTGAAGGGTGCCTGGATCCTAGGATACACATCGACACTAAGCCTGAAATAAACCGTCGCCGATTTATAAAATTTCTTTAACATCAAATCACGTGATTTTTAGATACCATTTCCAAACCTAGTCCCTGAAGGTGAGAGGTTCTGGTGATCACATCCGTCGACAAAGACACGTACCTTTGCCCTGGGGAATAAGGATTATACACATTGTAAGATCACAGTGAACCAAGGAAGGGAGCCACTTGTCATTTTCTTATAATAATGTACATATTTGTGAACTATTTTGAGCAGTGAATAAAGAATGCAATTCTTTATCAGCCTTTTTAACTGCTCAATCTCGTTTAATCCCTTTCAACATGTTCCATATTTTTTTCGACTTTTTTAACCTCTTTGAACTTTTTTTCCAACCTCATTCAACTTTTATTCG
This sequence comes from Meiosimyza platycephala, assembly GCA_963662105.1. Lineage (NCBI taxonomy): Eukaryota > Metazoa > Arthropoda > Insecta > Diptera > Lauxaniidae > Meiosimyza > Meiosimyza platycephala. The sequence goes on along the minus strand of OY759208.1, from coordinate 105,672,976 downwards.
AGATTTTCAACTTTTTTCGAGTTTTTAACTTCTGTCAACTTTTTTCAAAACTTTCATATTTTATGGACTTTTTCAACCTCTTTCAATTTATTTCGACTTTTTTAACCTTATTCAACTTTTTTCGAGTTTTTCAAACTCTTTCAACATCTTAAATGTTTTCCAACATTTTCCATATTTTTTTCGACCTTTTCAACCTCTTTCAACAGTTTCCATACTATTTAACCTCTTTCTTATTTTTCAGCCTTTTTTACACTTTAAAACAGTTTTCAGCTTTTACGATTTTTTCAACCTCTTTCATATTTTTAAATAATTCCCATATTTTTTGAATATTTTGCATATTTTTTTTATGATAATAAGGATCCTATACAGATTTTGAGTACCCTGCCGCCTTTCCGTGATTGCACCATCTCCTCGAACGAGAGAGCCACTAAATGGGCCCCAGAGCGAAATACTGATTTATTTCTTTGTTTGTAGTAGTTAAACATTATAAATCTTTAAGCGAGTTGAGTACAACAGACTTCTAGTCTATCATAATCCAACACGAATAGGCAACAGATGCGGCCAAAAGCCTTTATGTACATAATATCATATCCATTGCTGCTAACTCAACTAATGATGAATTTTTGTCATCGTTTGTGACAACAACTAAAAAGATTTCAGTCACATGTTGCATGACAATAAAGTTGATGAGTGTCTGCATGTCTGCCTGCCTAGATAAAACTGTGTGTGTGTGTGTTTGTGTGTATATGCGTAATTGCATATGCAACACCTTCAGTTGTAGTTCGTCTGATTTTTCCATTTTTCTTTTACTTTTTGGTGTCTATTTAATAAACACGACACGATGTCTGCAACATTTTTGGCTAAAAAAAAAAAAAGTGTTGCAAAACTTTTATAATAAAGTCAGTCCGAGCGACAAACGACAGTGATAGCTTAAAATTGCAAAAGCGACATCTGTATGAAATATGCAACATTAAAAGCAACAAACTTCTTTTATGATATAGAAAAAACTTTGTTTTATATTCTGCGAAGATATTGCATGCGGCTTTGTGCGCTCTGAAAGGATATTTTCAATGATGGACACCAACATTCACGCAAAATTTTGTTTACATATAGTGGTATAACAACCATATGGAGTTCTACTTCTGCTGAAAATAAGTTTGATAACAAACAGACCAACACACACTCAAATTAGTGAGCAAACCTCTGTTGCTGTTGACATCTATGACATTAATGTCAGTTTAATAACTTTGTTAGTCGTCGATTTTCAAGTGTTCCGTCGGTCACTTATGAAAATTGATGAAAGTCCAGAAAGTCTCTACAACAAATGCAACAACTAAAACAAAATTGACCTTATCATTGACGAATTAACACTTCTTTTGCACTTTGCTTATTGTTTTTGTAATAAATCTCTAATTTTGTTTTTGTTTTTGTTATGTGTGCAATATGATGTGTGGGCGCGCGTCTGGTCGTTTTGTACTGTTGTTATAAATTGTTGTTGTCTACTTTTTGGCGCATATTGCACGAAATGACTTTGCAACCTTTTGTACAAAGAAGAAATTAAGCAAAATCCTATTGATGATGAAGCATTAATGCCATTGTGATGGTCCAGTAAAACCCCTAGTCAAAAGAAAAAACAAAAAGCAAAAAAGGGATTTGCCAACAAGGATACAAAACACGCAACAATGCAGTGGCAATGGGAAAAAGAAAAAAATCAATGCTGACATGCATGATAAGTTGAGCATTTAATCCTGCATGTGTAACATTGTGGGGTTGTTTGATTGCGGTTGCGTTTGCGTTGTAGTTTTTGTTGTTGTAAACTGATTCCACTAAAGCGAACTAAATTTGTTTATTTTTTGTAACGCTTCTTAAAAGAGCATATTTTTTGTTAAAAACATTTTCATCAAGAATTGCAAGCGTAAAGGCTTGTAAACGGACGACCGACCACTTCTAGATTGAAATAGCATCTAATAAACATCATTCCAAGCACAATATAAAATCGATTACGTGGAAGAATTTAAGTGTTCCCAGATTTGTTTGCAACATGCCAAAGTGAACACCGCCGATCTGACATGGAGCTTTAGTTGGGAACTTTCTAATGTCTTCTATGTCTAAAAGCTTTGTGTTAGTAGAAATCTGATCAGCAGAAAGACAACTGCGAAAATTTCAAGATACAACTAATATTCGGCAGCGTCGGATTAAGATAAGACTGTAGCCCCGGGTGCGAAGGTCAAGAGCGCCCCATCTTTGTGAAATTAGGAAGACCGTTTGTGTGCTTTTTTTTTTTTTGGTAACGTAACGCCTTTTTTTGTCATCAATGTAATGTTATGATTTCTGTCTTAAATTTTCGTCTTCATTCAAGTCTTTTCCAAAGGAAACACTAAAATAATATATTTTAATAGCTACGAAATTGAGTCAAAAATATGAAATCGGTAAAATTTTTGATTTCTGGGTTACGAAACAACTTTTTGATGCCAGATTCTTAATCATGGTATAGTATTTCGTAAAAATAATAAATTAGTTTCATACGATGTTATAAGGATATTTGCAAAACAATTATGGTAATCCATAAGTCCACCATATTGCATCAGGCATTTTTGGTCATCAATATGTAAATTTATAAAAATGAAAATGATATGTTGACCTTTATTATTTTCATCATAAAATTTTTGTATGTTTAGTTATAAGGAGCACCTTTCCAATTTCATCGAAAATGGGTCAAACTTTCAGTAATGTCCAAATTACATTTTCCAACTTTTCCTATTTATTAGAGCAAAGAAAATTTATTTTCAAAAATGGATCAAAACGGTGCCATCTATGGTCCGGGACCATTCCAAGTGATGTTCAAATTCAATTTTCGACCTTTCATCATCAATTAAAGAAAATAAATTTATTTTCCGAAAATGGGTCAAAAGCAGTCCTTTCCATCGATTGGTGAAAAAAACTTTTTTCTGGAAATGGGTCATAAACGCGAGCGCTCTATTGGATCTTGGATTCAGGTGGGAGCCAAGAGCTCTCCTTTGGCTCGCAAGCCAAGAGCCAACCCAAGCTGTGATCCAAGAAAGGCCTCACGAGGTGTATTTTTTCAAAATTTTGTAGTTGAATTTTATTTTTTTGCTTATATTTCAGTTTGAGGTTTAAAAATAATTATCCTAGCTTAAACCTGTAAAGGGCGCGGTCAGAGTTTCTGTCCGATTTCGTTGAAACTTTACGAAAAAACCGACTTACTAAAACGTAGAAAAAATCTATCTTAGGTGCCAAGATATAGCGTTTTAGTTATTTTTTTGTATTGGAGAGGCCCTTTTTGTCAAACCTCGCCCAGATTTTTCGTGTAGTTTGAATACAGACAAAATACTGCCGAAGAGGTTTTTTTTTTAATTTGCGGTTCCATAGGCCGATATTGTAGAATCGGGTTTGAAGAAAATTCTTACAAAATTTCAGCTATCCAGATCAAATCTGCGAACGGCGCCAAAAATTACTAAAACGCAAAAAAATCTGCCTTTGATTTTTCTGCTTTTTTGTTTTTTCATACGTATTGTTGTAGAAAACAAACTGTGAGAAGATCTCTAATATCTACGGTCAGCTGCCTTGACTGCAGCACTGTACCAACCCGACTTTGCGTGGGGGGCTAATACAATTCCAATAGCATGATTTTTTATTTTTCTCCTTCCAAAAAAACAAATTTGCAACCAAATGAGACGCGTGGGAGGGGCAAAGCCGCCTCTTGCCCATATGGTGGGTACGGGCCTGCTTGACTGTGAGATAACTGTACATTGCATGATCAGCTTTTGGATCCTGCAATTTCGAGATATCAAAATTAAATTGTAAGCTATATCCCCTTACAAATTTTTCCTACACACTATAATGTTACTCAAATTAACATTTCACAAAGTGACTTCCAAAGGAATTCTCCATTAAGCCTTTCATATATAAAAATCAATGTTCCTTGTGACATTCACTGCACCATGCACCAATTGGTTGCAGCTCGTAACCAGCACTTGCAGCCAATTTTACGTTTTGCCAAATTAAACGCACACAACAGCAGAACGTCAAAAATTGACAATTGCTGTCAAATTAAGTGCGGCCGTAAGTGTGTTGCATATCTGTGATTGTGATTGTGACTGTTCACAAAACGGTATATGAACCGGAAACGCGTAAAAAATGACGACAGGCTGACGATTGTTGCAATTTAGCAATAGGTACAACGTTTAGCATGCAACATATGTTGTCAATGTTGTTGTTGATGTTGCAACCAACAAAAGATTTTAGCAATTTGCAAAGTTGTATTTGCTGCTGCTGTTGTTGTTGTTGTTGTTGCATCATTAACAATGCATGCTAGACGCAAAGTCATTATAGCCAGTCATTTGCAAGGTTATGAGTCAGAAAATTGCAATGTTAGTGAAGTTGACAATAAACATCTCTAGATTAGTTGTTGCATAGGGCACAGTTTCAAAGTGTGGGGGTTGCATTAAAACATTTAATTGAATTGCCTCGTTTACCGCATTAAAATATCAGAGAAAAAAAATTTTTATTTTACGACGCCACTAAAAAGCACAAAATTAAAACTCAAAAGATTTCTTTGATGTTGCACAAATTAACGCCACTTTTGCGACTTATTAAATTCAACATAAGCGCCACTTAATCAGCAGATTAATTTGCTCATCATCAACAGCAACATCGTGCTCATCCTCCTCATCATCGCCTCACAGTGACGAAAAAGATATATAAGAAAAAATTTAATTAAACGACCCAAAAAAAAAGAATGAATTTCGCCCTAAAATTGTTTGAAAAAATGCCAATTAAGTTTGTTGCAGGGGCAACACCTGCGTACATTTTTTTTTATTTTTTATAACAGAACACTTTTACATTGACCTTTTCACAATTTCTGCAGAATTTTGCTTTTTTTTTAAATTTTTTTTTACTGCACAGGAAACGGAAGTACTTACGAGTTTCAAACTTCAAAGTGTGAATGGACAATCAAATTATGAAGATAGCAAGAAATCAAAAAAAGAAAAAAAAGGTTTTCTTCAGATATACAACAAGTTTTTATAATCTTTGAAAAAATTTTCTTTGCTATAAACTTTGGTCAGGGTTAATTGGGCGCGAAAATCCAGCTGTGAAAAATCTACACCCTAAGGCTGTTAGCTGTGCTGTGCGCCATGCGAAAATCATTTCCATGTGTTTTTATGGGAGTGGATATAGTGAAACAGTAATACATGACCTGACGAGATGATGATACTTCTAATTGGAAAATTCCGTCTTGGAGGAAAGTAAGCGCTATATGTTCCATATGTTTCTAAGCGAACGGCTGAAAAAGTGAGGTGATTGCAGATATAATTGCAATAAGGCATCTCATAATCAAAAGTGGGCGCAACAGTATATGTGGGCGTGGCAGCTCCCATACAAGCGATAAACGTTAAATGTCATAAAAGTTGGTGTAGGTAGAGGTGTCGTTTATAAACTTTGCAAATAAATCGATTTTGACGGAAGTGCATCAGTGGGCGTGGCACCTCTCATACATATGTATGTACGTAATGTTATATTTAGTGTACTATGGGAGTAATGCTATTAAAATTTTAATGTAGAGATGTCAGTTACTATGAGCTCTTAAATTAATTGGAGTTCGACGGGATTGAACCAGTGGGCGTGGCACCTCCCATACAAGTAAAATACGTTCTCATCACATATCAAGCAAACAATGTCAGCAGTTATACTAAAAATTAGTGTTAAAAAATGTTGTTCATAAAAAGTTATTTCTGGATCAAAATCGGACTGGATTGTTCCAGTATGTCACTGCCCTAAATTTTAAGACTAATTACGGTATATTTTGCAAATTATACATGCTATTGTGATGAAATTTTAAGTGCGGATGCCGATCAAAAATATAATTTATTAAGTCAAAATTTGGTGAAAAAGTGACCGAGGCTTTTTTCGATTTGTCACTCTCTTTCAACTTTTTCTACATTTTTCCCATTTTCAATTGAACCGAATTTACCAAGATTTTTCAACATTTTAACAAGTTCAAGAGTCTTACAATATTTTGATTTTTTGAAACTCTTTCAACATTTTAAATATTTGGCATATTTTTTGACTTATTCAACTTTTTCAAATTACACAGTGCAACACAAATTTTGTCTCAGGGCTCTAGATATTAAATTTTGATTTCTTTCACATAACTTAAAAGAGAAAAAATGGTTTTTTTAGTTGAAGTTTGCTTTAGTAGGAACCAGATCGACCCAAAAGTGCAAAAATCGCGGTCTTTCGAGATATTTGAGGTAAAATTACAATGAAAGGTACATTTTTTTTTTTCTAAAACTATTAATGGGGTCTGAAATTACTATTTTTTCTCTTTAATACGCACTTCGAATTGTATCGATATCTTTTTTTTTCTCCAAAATATCGTAAACTGAAATTTATCATACAGGTCTCCAAACAAATTTACATCAGTTTTAGTAAGAAAAATGTGGAATAAATTTAAATTTAAGATAATATATACGAGTTTCAAAACCAGAGGCTTGACCAAGTTTTGTCGCCCTGTTTTATTTACCATATATTTTTTCCGACTTTTTCAATCTCAAAACGAAAAACCAAACTATTGTCGGTCACATGGTACTGATTTATTAAAATAGATCGTAGGCGGGACTGTGATATAAAGGCGAAATACATGAGCTCTAAAGTGACTTTGATGGGAACTTTCGATTTGCTATATAGATGACGTAAGTGCGATATGAACTAAAGTCATGAAGCTTTAAACCAACTACATATTAAATCACTTAAACCTTTTAGCTTCAACAACAGTTTTTGGAACTTGCATTTCTATCCATCCATTGGCAGTTTATTTATCATTTTTTTTTAAATTTTATTATCTTCAATTTCTAGCCATTCTTTTCCGTTTCACTGAAACTACTTAAGTCTATCTATCGTTTTATTTATTTAAGCAAAGCAAAAAATAAGAAAGAATCATGTTTCGGTTGCACTTTATGTGCGATTGTGAACACTACGTTTTTCTGAACCAACTCAACACTCGGAATTCAGAATTTGCATATAAAATTGGAAAAATGCAAATATTTTTATTGTCATGCGGTGTATAAAACATATTTTGTTGTGTGCACTGAACTTTGGTCAAGTTGAAAGCAAAAAAGCAGAAAAAAAAAATCCAGAAAAAAGTACTTTGCATAAAAACGACAAACTGGAGCAGCCCAGATATAATGTGCATAAATACTTGTACTTTAGTGGAATCGTATGGCTTGGTAGTATTCGCTGGATCTAAGTAAGCATAATATGAGTTTGCTACTGCTCACTTTTGGCTGTGTTGAAAAATTATTATCGAACACCTGTACGTAATCAAGCAAGAAGACAATACCGAATACTGTAACGCTTAGTTTAGCTAGTGAAGCTGAACTGAATGCGCGCTCTACATAACTGTGAGCAGCAGGAATGCTGCCGCTGCTGCTGCTTTTGACTTTAAAGATTTCTTGGAACTTTTGCATATGAATTGTGCAGCAGCAGTAAAGCTTTTCTTTGTCCACGCGGGAATAACAACTGCTGACAGCGTAGTAACCAGCAGGAGTAGCTACCAAAGGTAATAAAGTTGAGCTTTCAGATTTCAATACAATGCGTAGTTATATGTAGCTGTGTTCATATAGGAAACTAGATAAGTATTCCCTAAAGATTTGCTTGAATGCAAGCAACTGACCAATGTTGTTTGTTTACAAGACAAAGGCTACAAATGTGTTGACCATGGGGATTTAATTATTTTTAATTTCATAGAAAGTCAAATAGGTGAAAATGTTGCAGTGGTTAATCGAACATTTCCAGAAGTGATTGAAAAGTTTTGGAAAGTATTTACAAACACTTTAAATTCGATAGCTTCGATTTAACATTTTTAAATTGATTTGGAAATAACCGAATGTCCTTTTAGTTTCCTATAAAAATATCAACACTTTGGATTGTCTTTTCTATTTTGCATAGGCATCATGACCAACACAAACGTTGTCACATAAAAAAAAAACGGATCGATTTAAATAAGAGAGAAAAATTATTCAAATGTCATGTTGTATCTACAATTGAGGATAAAGCCTTAAGATAGCAACAACAACAACAACAACAAAATGTGTTAAAACACATGCATTTCAAATCGTATGAAACAACGGAACGGAACACTCGTTTCGCAGTTTGCAAATGGAGCTACTGTGCACGAATGCGTCCATAAAGGGTGTAATCGCACTTCATCTTCCGCATGTTGTTGTCGAGGACGCTTACATTGCGAGCGCTGCCTTTGACTATAAATCTGTTCATGCAAATAAATTCTAAAAAAGAATTCTAATATAAAAATCGTAAAAATCAGCTAGAAAAATATGTTCAAAATATACAGGGTGGTCCATTTAGCGTTTTGGATTTGAACTACACTTTTTTTTTAGTGTGTCAACTCTTATGTCTTTCGTAAAATTATTATTAAAATTGTATTGTTCTTTTTTTTCATTTATAGCAAAATCAAATACTAAGTTATAAATGGTCCACCCTTTACAAATTGGCATTTCTACTACGATGGACATATGTACTAAATGTTTGCACAAGTGCACTTAAAACGACATCAAGCCACTCGCCACGATTGCGAGTGCATCGAGTCCTTGTGCACGAAAACCACCAAATCAAAACAAATGGTGCTGCACTCGCAAATTTAAATGTTTTACGAGTTCAAGCACTCGTAGTTTATTGCATTCGGCACCGAGTGTCTTGTTGTCTTTTACGGCGCTTGCTCAGACAATAGATTTGCTATGCCGTATTGCTTTGCGTATTTTTTTTTGGCCTGCAAAATATGTTATGGCTGGGAAAGGCCCTGCCTTCCTGCCGCAGGTGGGGTTTTAGCTTAAAAAATGTATTGCTTCAATTAGGACAAAATGAATTTTGCATTTCTGTTCCCATTTTTAGAGTCTTGAAGTCACTGCGATTTGTTTTTACGTGTTTTACAATCACTCTTAATAGCAGTGATTGAAAAGTAATAATTTTCACATCCCTAGTCAAATGCTCTTAGAGTTTTTTTCTCTGTACCGCGTACCATCTCTTTGCAGCACTTCCTTGATGCTCGCGTGCAACGATTTGTTTGGAATTTGCATAAAAATCAATGCAAATTCTTCGCTTTATTTTATGTTCAACATTCTGTCGACATAATCTGAACACAATAAAATTCGTATAATTTTCCGATCACGCTCTGTGACAACATGACGTTTTTGTTGTTCACGTTGTTTGCTAAGTCGATATCACTTTGCAACAGACCAGGCGGGATCTGAAGTCCAGTGCACTACAGGATCTGGACTGTATGTATATAGTAGGTACTTGAATAAGTTGCAGTTGTTATAGTTCTTTTGTTGGTGTCATTGTTTCAAGTGTTGTGTTTAAAGTGAGCCAATCGCACTTAAAAATGTGAAAATCTTGTAGTTACAATGTGAGAATTTTGTTTTTTTTCGTTTGAAGATGAATTATGCGAGGACTTATTTTTAACTTCATGAATGAATTAAGGATAATGTGGAGTATTGAGGCTTCGTTGTTCTCTAAAATTACAAGATTTTCAAATTTTTTGGTTAACTATAGATGTGGCTATTATTGATATTAAGTTAATGTTACATTCATAATATCGTTTCACTCGATAAAATACCGCTCATCTCGATTTCAGTTTCTCATAACAATCGCTCAGTATAGTAATCCCTGCGCTCATCTTATGCCCAACTTAAAGAATCTTCTTTTATGGAGCACCGCCAATAACTCAAATAAAACATGATAAAAATTGCAGCTTCCAAGACAAAGGCGCTGCCACCAAAAACAACAACAACAACAAGAACTGGCCGTTTGTGCTACTGCTGATAGTTGGGAAGATAGTGAAGTAGTGAATTACCATATTCACGGGACCAAAGACAAAAGACCGCAGCGTTTTCATGAATAAAACATTTTGTTGTTTTGTTGTCTCTCTTGCAAGCAGCAACTCTACAACAACAGCAATAAGTTGCCACTAGTTTTAGCCGAGTGTCATCGAGGCGTAATCGAACTAATGCCAACATTTACAAGCTCACCAACTTTGCGCAATACCCACTGTTTTTTTGGGGCCAGCAACATTTTTTAGTTGTTGTACTGCACGATGACAATGCAAAACTCAGTGGGTTTTTTTTTTGTGCACTGCACAGTCGTTGTATTCGTATTTGTCTTGTTGACTGACCCACAACTCGGAAAGATGTTCCAGGAAACAATTCCAGTGCGAATCTTTTAGTTTTAAATATACCGTGCTACCGCGCTTCCTGTGACTGTTGCCGAGGCGAGCAGCAGCAGCAGCATCAGCAACAGCCGCGATTGCTGCAGTCAAGGTTTATTAATGGTAATAAATCAGCGCTTCAAAAAGTAGCAGCCAACTTCACGCATTAAATATGCGCGCATTTTAAGCAGGGGGCAGCCGTTTGTTACAGTTTAACAGCATGTTGTTGTTGTCAATGATGTTTATCATGTTGTTGTTGCTTTATGATATGCCTTTTATTTATGTGGGATGTTGTAGTTGAGCAGCTTTCAAAAATTTTATCGTTTTGTTGTTGTTTTTGTGTGGTTTTGCACCAAAGTCTTACTAACCCATTTTGATCCCAATTTTGGCGAATTTTAATCTAAAAATTGTTCTTTTTATAGAAGGTACTAGTCGATGGTAGATTGATTTGATTCGATGAATAAAAACTAAAAGTATTACGGATATTTTTCACATATGACGAAGTATTTTCTTCGAAATGTAGTGCAAATAGTCGCATTGCGTGAATATTTGTTACCCGGGGCGAAGGACTAATGTGCCCACCTCTTGTATTGGAACAAAATTTTTTTACAACAAAAAAAATTTCTGAACAAAAAAAAGGAAAAAGTTCATAAAATTGATTAAAATTTAGAAGTTAAGATCAACGCAAATCTTTAGTTTGATATTCCAGGAGTCATTTTGCTGCCCCCTAGCGATGGTGCCTTTCACCCCACCGCTACTGAATGTAAAGCGCGATTGACAAATTAAAACCATGCTAATCTCTGCTTTCTCAAGCTAGGCACGGAATTTATCGCTCCTACTTTAACTCGAGATAGTTAACCTTCGTCATTTAGACGAACATCAGTCAGATATTCACCTCTCTCACTTTAACTGTCGATCGTAGCTACTTACAGTTACTCTCATACCAATTCAGTCATTGTCGGAAATTGATTTGTGGTGGTAGCGCGTAGTCGGTGAGTATTTTAAATGTTGATATTTAGGCTATTTGTTCGTCATTTAGACGAATGGTTATCTTTTGTGATTTTTAAAATAAATTAAATTAAATTAAATAACGAAAACTTATCGATAATAACCCGAAAATGTATTTTTTATTTGTGGCTCTCCTGCGAAATTTTGCCCAGGAAGGTATAGTGCTTTTTTCCATCGACGATCATATATTTTATTGCCAGATATTGATGATTAAAAAAAATGGAATTGCAATTTTTTCAGAAACAAATTCATATGTAAAATAAAACTGAGCCAGAAAGGGTTAAGGTCGTTTCGTTTTTTGTAATCTTCTGTGCGGATATTGAAAATGTTGTTCGATTGAAGTCTGGTTTATGTGATTCGTCAATTGTAAACATTTCAACTTCTTCAACGCGTTGTCTCATCATAAATTTGCAAAATGCTTTTTGACGCTGATGGAATCATGATTTTCGTGTAGTGAAATCAGAACAAGTGAATTCCTGTGCAAAATAATTAATCATGAGAATGAAAGAAAAAGTTTTATTTGACTTTAAATATTCTTTTTGGGCATAAGAAAATTTATGTAACTAAAAACATTTATTTCATTATAGAACTTAGAGTGTGGGATTCAATCAGGTAAGAGATAAGAATGTTTTGATAGAGTCTTCCAGTTCCTCTCATTAAACCAAACTGCTTTCATCAACTGAACATGTGCACATATGTATGTATATGTTTGTGACCCCAACTAAGATTTTTCAAATCACAATTAAAAGTCGATAATGTGCAAAATAACATAATTGCGTCCCCATTTTTGATGCCCCCAATTAATGCGATTTTAATACCTACTACGTTTAATTCCTCACAAAATCCTTAATGCTGGTGCTTGATGCTGCAATAGCAGCAGCATTTTATCAGTCATCATGAGATGACGTTGATTAAATGCAGGATTAGACGATGACACTCTGCCAAATGACTGCTGCATCAGCATACGGTATGGGAAGTGGCTACATATATAGAGGAGTGTGCTTTTGTTTGGCTCAGTGGGTAACTGCTGTTTTGTGGTCAAAACTCATTTGCAAGCTCACAGCGTGAAGTTGGAGAAAAAATTGGAAAGGAGGTGCATCAAAATGTTGTGAAATTGAAGTTATTTCGTATGGAAGGTACTAAAAGGGTAGCTCGCATGGTGTTGTAGAAATCTGTCAATGCATTTTTTCTTACAATTTTTAATCGCTTAAGATTAAAACTCTTTAAGAAATCCTAATTTTTTTAAAATACATTTCCTTCCGCCAACATCGGTATATCTTCTAAGACAGTGTGAAATGAACTAATAAAATCTATTTTTCAAATACACTTTCCTTATCGTTAAACACGTGCTTCTAAAAATTTTAACTTTTTATCATTTTTTAAAATCATTTTCTTTCCATTTGAGAAAAAACTTTAAAATACATCCTTTTACACAACAACAAAAAAAGTGTTAAATATCTAGATAAACTAAATGCTATCCAACAAGAGCGTCAAACCGCTCGAGCGTTGTGCAATAAAGATATTTGCTATTTTCTATTGCTTTTATCCCCTTTTTTTTTATTTCGGCACAACCCGCTCTGTTTCATGTTGTTGGTTGGTGGCCCACATGAAAAAAACCGTCCTTGACCACATTTTTCAACATAAGCGGAGGAATGTCGCCGTTTATCTCTAAAATGTGAAATGTATTTTCCAACTAAGCTCTAAAATGTGCACAAAGTACTTTTTATTTTGTTGTTGTTGCTGTTGTTGTTACAGTGTTGGGTTGGTTACCCTATTACAACAATAGCAACAGCGAAAACATCCATAACAACTTTGTCACCGAAAATAACAAAGTAATTTCATTTTACTATGCGAAAAATGGAGTCTTATGGTTCTATTCTCTAAACGCGATATTTACGAGATTGGCTACACTCACAGAAATGACAGCGAATTTTCTATTTTATATATTAATTAATTAAAACGTTTTTACAACATAGTGAAATATGAAAAACGATTCACTGTTGAGGAAAGGATCTCCTGTTTAGTTTCCTCTAAAAACAGCAAAAATCGTTCTATCTTAAACTCCTAGCACGAGGCCCGAGCCCCACGTTAATCCGCCGCTGATGATGAGACGATCAAATTAATTCATAACCAAAAAAATGCTTGTGTCCGATAGCAACCTGGTGCTAAGTTTTACTAAACTCCTATTTTAAAGCAGTAATTTGAAACTTCTGCTTCTAAGGGATGTGTTACGCCCACTTTTCAAATATGCTTACATTTAGGTGAAGTAAAGGCTATACTACTTAGTATCTTTGTACCAAGTTTTATTACAGTCCGATGAAAAATATTTCTGATATGTATCACGGTTCAGGGACGGATTTATCTATAAGCAGCCTGCTACCTACCTAGATTGGCAAATTTTAAGGAAAAAAAATTTGAAATACATTCAATAATAATGTATGTAGTTCTTTTTCTGTTTTGGATTTGTAAAATTCAATTCGGAAATACAATTTTTCAATAGACCAAATCCATCTCAATCCATGCAGTCGGAGTGACCTCAAATTGCGGAATTGGTTGCCGATTAAATATGTTGTTTTTCAAAGTAATTAAGGGAATATACCGTCCCCCGATTTGATTGAAAACTATTTTTTACGAAGTTATGCCCATTTAAAGTTTTAGTGTCAGAGCTTGAAAAACCGCAGAAAATTGGTTCAAAATAGTGGCATTTTCATCCAAATCAAATTAATTAATTTTTGTCTTTTGATTCTTATAGAACTTCTCTGTCAGAATCTTTAAGAAATTTTGGAAGTTGTTGAAAATTAGCGGAATTATAGCGCTTTTTATGAAAAAAAAAACAAGGCTGATATTTTCAAAAACCGCAATCTTATTTACACTTAAAATTTTATTGTGGTTTTGTATTAATATGAGAGAGAAATGACATGAATTTAATGCTTGTTAAACCACATTTGAGGTCAGGAGATTTTTTTCCCCAAAATGAAAATGTAAATTTTTTTTTTCATCATTGCCAAGCCACTCTACGGTACTATTTTCAAAGCAAATAACAAAAGCAGCATTCCAAATTACTTTTTGCAGATCCTGCTTGCATTCTGCATAATTTTTTTACCGTTATTTTCATAATAACATTTTATCATAGGAAATATATAAAAATATTGTACGCACATATAGCTTTTTCGCTGACAAACTCAAGCAAACAAAACATTCAAAACCCACAGAAGTACAGTCAGTGAAATAGCTATATTTGCGTACAATGTTTTTATATTATTGACTATAGTCAATCAAACTTTTTTCATACAACTTGGCCCTCACTAATACACTCGTACATACCATATGTATGTATAACTACATCGAATTGAAACTTTTCGATTGAATACAAATTTCATCAATAATTTTTTTAGAGTGTAAAGCATCTTTCTAACGTGCTTTTGACAACTACTAAAGTCTTTGCAACTGTGAAAAAATGTTACTGACAAACTTCCAAAACAAAAAAAAATTTTTGGTGTAGGTACATTTTTCAAATGTTTTCACCACAATTTAGTCGCATCCCCCATTAGGTTTTGTGTAGTGGTATTGTGATAAAACGGAAGTAGCTCGCATGGTTTTAGTTTCCGTTTGACAATAACAACCAAACCGCCAGTCATGAGCTACATACATTCGTTTGTTTGTCCGTCGTCGTGCAGAGTAGACAATAAAAGTTCCCGCACATTTCTGCCCCATTTGATTTTCAGAGTTTTTCCGGAAATTTATGTAAGTCATGCGGATTAACACCCTTTGAAAAATGTAGAGTTACTTCGCACTTGTGATTGCGCTTTTTTTTTTGTGGGTTGTATTTTTTTTTAATACTTTACGTTAACACAAAGATTTCAGTTGAAAAAGGATAATAGTTTTTAATGTGATATGCAAACTATTCTCTCATTTTCTTGTATAATATAGATGTTTTATATTACAAATGTTTGTTTTTATATCATATGGTTTTCTGTTTTAAGTCGTGAAAGAAACTCAATTTGGCTATTAAGTATATATTTTGTGGCAATATATATATTCCTTAGGAATATAAAAACTTTTTGCCGCAGCCACCTAAAACCTGCGTTTAAACAACGTTGATCTTCACACCGGCTGCTAACAAACAACCCGTATTGCCTACAAGTAAAGTGCCAGAACAGAAAAGGCAATGTGTTATCGACGACCGCTTGCTGTGAGCGACGCGTGAAAATTGCTACCAAGTTACTCGCGCGCAAGGTCTCCTTTACTTTCTGGTACATCCGCGCCTCTTTAAGTCCTTTAGTTCTTTTTTTTCTTTTTTTGCACGGCACTTGGTATTTTTTTGGTAGCAACAATTTTTTGTAGTTGTCATCAAGAAACCAGCAATAATAAAGTTGTGACGTGATGACATTTCTGATGAGAATTGCTGCCGCTTCCTTTACTGTTGGTTGCTCTTGCAGTCAATGTATGCAGCAGTAGCAGCAACAGCATTCTTTTGTTCCTATCACTTGTGCTGGCAATGGTCTGATCCTTATGCTGTTGTTTTGTTTTTGCTTTATTTTTGGGTTCTTATTTTTGGAATCTATCAATCTCACTTTAGTTCAGTTTAGTTTTTGTGGCAGTTAGTTAAGAGCATTTTTTGTCAACTTGGAGTTTATTTTTAAAGTATTTTCAGTTGAAATTGACATCTTCATCGTTGATCGCCATTCGGTGATCCTTACCTTCGGCGTCTACTGATCATGACGGGAACAGTAGCAATGTCAGTGAAGACATTGAAAAGATGATGATGAAGATCGACAGACGTTGATCAATTTTTGCACAAGTCAATAAAAAATATTGCTTAATAGCTTATAGGGTGAATGGGGAAAGTTTTGATGATCACCTCATATAAAAAAAATCCGTTTCCGCTAAATCATGGTACGGGCTCAGCTAAATTTTTATATCAATATTTTTCTAATGATTCATCTTTTGACTATATATTGCTGACATATTTTACCAGCAGGCAGGACCGCTGAAAGCAAATCGGAGCCAAGTTGTAACTTTTCTATATCTGATTAAATCTGCCAGGTTTCGATTGAATAGATCATCATTAAGAGTCAATGTACAAAAAGCACCTGAAAAATTGACTGTCAGATAGAGAGATAAAAATTTTCAAAACAATTAAATTTTAGTTATTTCTTGTAAAATTAAAAGTGTGATCTAACATGCACCTCTACCCTATATCAATCTAATGTTGTTATATATTGCATTAATTCAAACAATACCCATTCGGCCTCTACAGACATGAAGACGTCTTTACCACATTTTTTCGTCGGTACTGCATCGACCCAGACGCAGAGACACAGAGTCTTATCTTCCCAGGCATTCAACGCAAACCCAGAGACCAACGTTAATTCATATTGATGGCCATTTTTGGTATTTCAATTAAATTTTGTAGAATATTATGAGTATGAAAAGCTGTCATTGTTGTTATCAATGTTGTTGCCGTTGTTGTCGATCCATAGGAATGACAAAAGGTGCAACCCGTGTGTACGTCAACTGGTCTGGTTTGGTTGTTCTTTGCCGACACTTAACGTCTTAATTGTAATGAGTGTGAGCAAGCAGATCATTTAATGATCCTGCGCGCAACTGCTTTTACAAGTTTAATTTCCCTCATCCCACTTGGACCTTCCCTTGCCGAAGGCTGTCGCTTTGGGGTCTAGAGTTTTTGTTCACTTAATGATGTGTGATGTTGGAATTTTGCGCACCTTTTTACAGCAAAAGCTATATTGCTATGTTGCTGCAAATGCAGTTGCTGATCTTCGTTGTTCCGACGACATAAAATTCCATTTTTTTGCAATTTAATTTGATAATAGACTTGATCGAGTTGACGACAATTTTCGGTGCGGCTTGGCTTGTGTTTGGCTTGGTATGAGGAGATCTTAAGTATATCATTTGAGAGAATGTGTTATTAATTTTGTACAAAATTGTTGGTATTTGCAGACGTTCAAAAATTTTCTACATAATTCGGCCTTGAATTTGTGTTTTTTTTTATATAAATATTAAAATTCTTTAATCACACTATGCAGTAAATGCGATTTACAGGCGGGTATGGAAAAAAATCTATACCTACCTACTATAGTGAATTGACGGAAAGATAAATCATAATAACATTTTCTACTGAAATACTTCTGCTTGTTAGAAAAATTAAGTATTTATGATAGTGTTATAACTAATGATATCCAATACGCATAAAGATGCCACGATATTATAAAATATCGATTTGTTAATGTATTGACATCGATTATTTGTTTATAATTTTTTTTTCTAAATAAATTTATGTGCTTGTAATTAAAAAATAATTCTTTCGCTCAAAACATGATTTGGTAATTATTAACATGTTAATGTTTGCGACAAAAAAATGTTTGTTTGAACCAAAAAATGAAATGATATTTATTACTAAATATTCAATGAAATTGTTCAAATAAATGGCATGCTTACAAATATCAATAATTAAAATAATTTTTATCAAAAATTCCATTTGTCTACTTTCCCAAATCGCGATCCAAACCAAAAATCTGTTCCAGGAGGTTGTTACAACAACATCAGTCTGGATAGAAAACTCAAAAATAATTATTGTTGAAGATAATTTTTTACTTACAAAGAAATAAATAACAAAAATAAAAAGCTGAGCTGACTAGAAAACCAGATTACACAAACAAAAAGCATGCTGCGATGTCGAACCAAAAGTGTTTACCTCGATTAAAGGAAAGAGTTGAAAAAGCCGACGTCTTGAAGACAAAATTACATAAGCATTTGGCGATAGCGAACTGAAATTATTTTACTTGACGACAAAAATTACACTAACAAAAAGTATGTGGTGGTTGCGAACCGAATCGATTTAGCTCAAATAACGGAAATAGCTCCAGAAAAGCTAAATACTTTTTGTCATTCTTATAAGAGCCGGAAGAGCTAAACAAGATTCGAGCTGTGCATCCTTCATTCAAGCCATAGATGGGCAAAATTTTGGTAGCAGGAGTCACAAACAACAAAAGTTACAAAAATAATAATTACAACAGCAGAAAAATCCACTATAGCTTGGATTTCAATAGCAAAAAAAAATTTAACAATAAACCAAAAGCCAATTCCAAGAATCAAACGAAACGAGAGAAGCTTTCGGCAAAGGTGAGTACACGTGTTTGTTATTTAGGTTATTTCTTTCAAGAGAAACGACGTGTTTGTTGGAATGAGCCAGAATTGGTTCATTTTTCGTATATTGCCCATCGCTGATCTAAACAAAAAAATTGTTTTCGTTGATATTGCTTTCCTATTCGATTTTTGAACTCTTCACAAAATACTCCTTAGCCCACAAATAGACTCTGGCTTAATCATGTAAATTTTTCTCTTAAGCTTTCAGATAAAAGTAAATATTGACATAACAATTTTTCGTTAAAAGTAATCGAATGTCAATAGCTGCTACTCCAATCAAAAAAATATACGAATCAAAAAAAAAAAAAAGTAAAAACGCGACATCAACTGTCAGAATTTGGCGATTTATTAACGCAAATTGAGTATTGAGATAGATATGAGACATTTTTTTGTAGTTATATCGCCAAAGACCAACACAAAATCAAAACAACAATTTTTGTCGATCTACAATTTATAACTTTGACAATTTGTTTGATGTATCGCTTGATTTGTTAATGCATTTACGAAAATTCTTCAGAAAAAGTAGCGAGAAAGCCGGATTTCATATGAAGCAAAAAACAAACAAAAAAAAAAAAAAATTGCCAAATCGACAGATAGCGCGATTTTGTGATTTTCTTGTAGTGAGTTTTAAATTTATAACCAAACATTTGGTATAGACGATATAGCGATTTACTTTTGTACTCGCGCAATGTTTGTAAAGTCTTTCATGCGTCATGTTGTCTCTCTGCCACTGTCCATTCATTCCACTGCAGTGCTGTGTCCATTTCAGTTCACTTCGGTACAGTGGAGTTAAGTCAAGTCCACTCCTTTGCTGTGTTCATGTTGACTAACCGTTCTGTCTGCGAAGCGCGCTTTTGAAAATCTACGAGTTCGCTTATGTTGTTGCCTGCTGATCTGCGTTAACATGTCAACAAATAAATCGTCATGCAAAATGGAATTTTAAATCGTTTTTGACATTTGACATTTGCAAATGTTCGACTATCGAAAGGTTGAAGTTTCACCAAAAAAAAAAAAAGAGTACATTAAAGAATAAAATTCCTTGGCAGTTCAAATGACACATATTGAATGTTTTAAAATAATTTTAACTTAAACGCTAAGCTGCGGAGACATTCTTTGACCTAAAAAATACACATTTAGAAAAGTAAGTAAGTAGCTTTCCCATAATATATCTACTATAAAAAAGAAATTAAGTATACATTATTTGGCAAAATGTTCGCAATTTATTTATTTATTTTTTCTTACCAAGTTCTATGCGGGTATCCCAGTGTGTGGTGAACCAAAAAAGGTTATAAGTTCACATAAACAACTTAGCGCTCCCTTAGCTTTGTTTACCTTGACAACGTTATGTTGCTTGTGTCCTATGTTAAATGAATTAATGTCTTCACATAAACTTCCGCCTTTTTTCCTGGTTGTAACTGCGTGCTTGTCAGCAAGTGGTTTCTCATGGACCACCTAGTAAACCGCACCAGAGTAGTTAAATTATGACCATGAGTTATGATATTAATTTCTGCGTTACTGTGTTACTTGCGATTATTAATGTGACATGCTGCATTATTGTTATTACTTTACTTACAACTCAACTCGCATGTGTGGAATCGGGCTGCCATTGTTAGTGCGTTATGCTAAGGATACACAAATTCAATTTTGTCGCATTATTTTTAAAAGATTCGAGGTTTGTGCGCCAGCTTTAATTTACCAATTTATGACTAAATATGTGAGGTTTTTTTTTGCTATAATGCACATTATACATCATATGAAGTTTTAAATACAATACAACTGTTAAAATAATAAAAATTGGCATTTTAAGAAAAATTAATCCAATTTATAGCTTCATTCTCCAGGAACAAAATAAAATTAAAAAGTACCGTCAGCTCATAGCTCACAGTGCGTGAGTTGGATACTCATAAAACCAACTTTTCCTGCTTTTAAATTTAAAAAGCGCTCTTAGAGTAAAATCAGGTTTTAAGTTGACTATAAAAGACTTAAAATGGTGTTAATTTTAAAATGCATTCTAAGTCGTTAAAACCTGCCTCTAATTTGTTTATATCTAAGGGCCATTAATTTTAAATTAAATGCAGTTAAGACAAATTTCTTTGCTGTGTTCAGGGCATGCGGGCAACATATATTTTTCGCAAAAAGTTCTTACTTTTTTGTCTCGATTTCTTGGACACTGCACACACCTTGACTACCTCTGCGATTTTACTGGAGATTCATCTGCAGAAAGTAATTGGTTCATGTTTGGGAGATCCCGTATAGGGATATGCTAAGTACCAATATAACATAAATCCACAACTTACCGCGATAAGTTAATGCGTGCAACTGATTACTCTCATTCCAATTAAAGAACAGACGGAACGATAGCAAAAGACAACAACAACAAGAAAAATTTTTAAAGACTTTTATCAAGTAGGGAGGACTGTGCAACCCACTTGACTTCCGAAGGTTAAATACTACTACCCCGTGTAGAAGTGAAGTGATGGCCTTACTTACGCCGCTGATATACGAATGGCCTGTACGATTTTTTTTAACCTGGTAAGACTTGCAACAGACTTTGTTCAGTTCACTGTATAGTTCCTGATTAAATTAAAGTACTTTACTAACAAACGATGTCATACAATTTGTTTTTACTTCATTTACTTATTATTTTTGTTGAGCGAGTATTTTTTTTTTTTGTAAGTAATTGTTGCATTCCCACCAATTGCAATTAAAACACTTGTAAACATAAATTTCACATTTATAAAGAACATTAAAAAATTGTATCATAATTAAAAATATCAACTTTTAATGAAACACATCGTCACGAAGGCTGTCTGTCAGTCAGTCAGTCAGCTCTCAGCACTTGCAGCGCACCCCACACCCTCAATCACCATATTCTCACAATAACCCTCGGCCGCACGCTGTACCTACTTTGCTTGCCACATTTTGCGTTAATCCACAAAAGTTTACATTACATGGCGTAAACATTAAAGTAAACATTCAAGTGAGCCAACAACAATAACAACAAAAGGATAAAACAACTGGAAACAGCCGGTGTGTGGCACGCAACACAATAGAGACCAGAGAGAGAACATCAAGCCTCAAACATAGGGCTAATTTTAGATCAGAAGATGTGGAATTTAAAAGGGTTGTGTAGTACAACAATTGTAAGTGTATCGTTTCTAGTTACAACAACAACAACAACGAAAAGACTCGAGGATAAAACAACAACAATAATGAGCGTAATTAAGAGCTGCCAACGTAAATCAAATGGCTTACGGGCCGAAGGGGCGAGCACTCATGTTGAAAATGTCGAATATTAAATTCGAAAACATTTATTTAATTCTTTTGGAAGCGAAGCATTATGTTACGTTGAAGATTTTCTTCATGCACAGAGATCAAAAAAATTGTTATTGCGGTAAAATTAAAGTCATCTTGACATACGCTGCACAGTGGGATAAAATAAAGTTTCGAACTTTTCATTTTATTCTCGTAATAAAATTTTCATAGCTCGGAATGAGAAGTTATTTTTTCTCCTATCGTCATTTCGACCATTGTTGATCAAAAATATTCCTTTACTTTAAATTTATATGTATGTATATGTTACCGGCCAAACTAGTTTTTAGGCCAAACTAGTTTGGTTAAGCCTAAAGATGTGCAATGAAATTTTAATGCAAAAGCACTGTGGTCACTGAAAACTACGACAGTAGCAAAGTAAGGCAACAAAATTTGTCAATTTAATTGTATACTTGGCAAGTTGTAAATGAGGGTAATTGGGAGGCCTTCGACCGAGGCTCAGGATTTACATCCCCTAACATGTCCAATTTTGGCTTTGGGGCGGCTTCGCCGCGGTTCAGCCTGTAATATGTGCAACACTGGCTTCGCTATTCACAGTGCTTTTGCATTAAAATTAAATTGCATACTTTCAGGCCTTCAAATTAACTAGTTTGGCCTAGGATAAACTAGTTTATCCTAAAAACTAGTTTGGCCGGTGCCATATAGATCTATTTATTTCAAATGAAAGTCACCTTAATTTCTGAGTTTTGCATAAAGGTGGTGCATTTATCAAAAAAAAAAATTGTTTGTACATAACTGAAGGCACAACAACCGGTCGCTAAGGTACCTTTTACACTCAAGAATTTTCACAACAATCGAAGTTTTGAACATTAGGAACGTCTTTGGGTCACAAAAGAACAATTTGGATCATATTATCAGAATTTAAATTTACTACCCATTCGATGGATAAGGATTGAAAATTAAATTCATAATTCTGTCCTCTAAAACGCTTGTGCCTGTGTCTGAAATGGTATTGTCAGTTAATCGAAATATTAAGACTTCCTGAGAACAGTCCACAGTTCATCTTTAAACTTTGTGTTGTGTGCGAAGCATTACTAAAAAACAGGTCACTCTGATTTTGTACACACATGTTTCATAAAATATTCAAAAGTGGATCATCACTATATCATCAATTTAATAAAACTTTCACGTTCTGATCAATACAAATTTTTCATTTAATATTACGAGGACAATTTTTCGGCCCTCCCAAATCTTTGCACTCAGGTTAACGGCCCCTTCGTCTCACCCTAGCTACACCACTGCCAGTAATCCATAGTTCGGAGTACCAAATTACAGGCTAGCTTATCCAGCATTTTTCTGTGTTCATAATATTTATTGAACTAACTCGTTCACTCTTGTATTTTAATGATCCTAAGGCTCCTTTAACATCTGTTATTGCAATATATACCATACTTATTATACAAAGCGTTTCTAATAACTTACACTGAAAAAAGTATGCAATTTTAAAATTGATTTTCCCACTGTAAATTGCTGGGATATATTGTTGTTCTCCTCAAACCAAAGAGTTGCGTCTGTTGGCGCTTTGGTGATCTTCGTTGATTTATATTGAATGTCGTGTATGGTATTTAAAACTCTTAAAAATTAGTTCGATATATTACTTTATTTATTTTTTTACACAAACACCCTTTTGAACTTTTTGATCCTCATTTATGTTTAGTTTTATTGTTGTAGCAATTGATTTGTTTACATATTTTGTTGTAGCCATATTAAGGCTATTAATTTTCCGGCACCATATGGTTGCAAGTTTCAATTCCATTTTTTTTATAAACATGAGTAGAAGGACGATAAGCGCTGAGTAAGTCGGAATAAATATGTTGAAAAAATGTTGGAAAAGTCGAAAAACAATATCGAAAAAATCGAAAAATGTTCAAAATTATTATTTATTTCTGAATTTTAAATAAAAACTTTAGTGGCAAAAAATTTCATAGTTCTGTTGGGACGACGCATGCTGCGATGCATCGCATTGGTATAACTCTTTCAGTTCGATTTTCTAATTTTTGAAAATTACTATGCTGCAAATAGTGATGAATGAAAAATACTGTTTAGCCATGTATTCTTCACACTTTAATTCTCGTACGGTCAGTTATAAATGCGCTTGCATGTCCACCTATACTCTCAATAATCTGGAAACATCGATGGCACCATATGCTGTTACAGCAAACTATTATCAAAAGCTTTTCTCCATGCAACAGTATCCTTTCTAAAATTCCAGCAATCATGTTTACCATACTGTAAAATTTTAACAAATCTATTTTAAAATGAATGATTTACTTTTAATTAGCTTTGTAACGCATTTTATGTATGGGTTGGTTATAACCACCACCCATCACAGCCTCACATCCCATTATATTTCAAAATCCAGGCCACATAATTTGTAACAAGTTCGAGTATTTCATATTAAACACGTGACATTTTGCTACTGATGTTGCCGCATGGTTGACAAAGTGACTTTCATGCCCTGTTCCTCTTTTTTTTTTCTTCTCTCTTCTGTTGGATCCTTTAAACATGACGCTCGTATTATGGGCCATTCAAAAGGGTTGCAAATGCTTGATTTTTCAATTTAGGTATTTTGTGAGTTTTGGGTAATTAAAAATAATTGCAATCAATTTAACGCACTTGTGAAGCTGTTACCCTCGGCGTTTTGTTTTTGTTATTCGTTTGCCAAATGTAGTTTTAACCGCAAAACACATTGAATGAATAACTTAATTGATGGCAATTTATTTCATTTATTTAAATAATATTTCACTTTGATTAATGTAAAGTTATTGTATATAGTTTTATGTGTCAAAATACACTAAGGAAAATTTATGCAAATAAATATTTGAATTCATTTGCTAATAAATATATTAAAAAAATTCCATGTTTAATATTTTACACTTTGTTTTTCAAACCCTCCAACAAGTTGCATTTGTTTGCCAACGTATTTATCCCATATTCATTTCGGTTTGTTGAAAATTGATAGACTTTAACCGCTTGTACAGCGTGACACCACAAAAAATTGACAACAAAAAAAAACTTAATGAAAGCAAAAGAAAAATCCGCGAAATAATGTCAAAATGTCAATAAAAATAAGATTAACAATCACATACACACACATTTTTACTTACGACTACAGTAGCGGAGAACTCACTATAATACACATTAAGTCACATCTGGTCAGCTTAATGACGGCAAAGAGAAAAAAGCAGCAGCAACAAATTGATTAATACGAGTGTACGCATTTATTCATTTTGTTTTCGCCTGTACGAGTGAGTAATAAATGAAAATCAAAAATAAAAAAAATTTAAAAAAATAAAAATTAAAAAGCAGCTTAAAAATGGCTGCTTTAACCAAAAATGGTGTCAATTAATTTACAACTGTTGACTGATTTATGATGTTTGTTCAACTTCTTGCAATTCTTATGGCAGAGTCAAATAAAAACCAATAAAAAATAAAAATAATTAATGATATTTTAAAAACGAGAAGCACAGTTGGGAACGGTTGTCAAATATACATACATACGTAGGGTACATGTACATATGTAGATATAAATATAATAAAAATCCAAAATAGAACTTAAATTATATAAACATTCAAAATTATGGCTCAACAAACATTATTTTTGATTTTAGTTATAAGAAATAAATGAATATTGCTCGTTATAGACTTGTATATTTTCATATTGACTCTGAACCAGTGCCTCGTAGGCGCGTTCTCAGGGTTGCCAAATGGAAATCAATGAGTTAACAGCCTTCCCAAAATTAAATTTTTTTCCTTAAAATTATAAAAACTTCTTTAATTAACGGCTTCTTCCGAAAAATCCTCCAATCAACGGATTTTTCTCAAATTTTTGAATTCATGCAATTAACAGCCTGGCCAATGGTTAGGATGAAGTGTCTCAAAATTTTGACTTCCGCTCAAGCCCAGAATTTCATATCAAAGCTGGGAAGTTGTGTGACATGGTATTACAATTTTTGTTTAACGAGCAAAAAAAAAATTTAATAAAGTTTTTCCCACACAAAAATATTACTTTTACCGTTTGAGGCAGAAATAGATTTTTTTTAGAAGGCCGTCAATTGCTTCTTTACGACTTGGTAACCCTGTTTACAGCTAATGTACCAAAAATTCCATTTTTTACAATAGTATTCTTCGGTAGGTATGGGTTCAATATGTCGATATTCAGATGTTATGGGATATTTCTGGTACTGAAATTAAATAAAGGACACCCAAATACATAAAAAAGTGTCTGACCTCCCAGCGCCGGATTGAGGAGCTCAAAGACCCGGTTGCGAGTTCAAAAGGTCGCATCATGTTTACTGGACGAAATGTCTGTTAGGAACCCCTTTGTCACCGCCATTTTAAATAGCAAAATGTATTTAGGAAGAGAACAATTTTCTTGAACTTAAAAAAATTTTTCTGCTCATTACCTAATATAATTTTTAACATGAAAAGCGTGGGGCATGCTGTCAGTCTTTAGATGTTTTTTTTTTGATTATTATTTAATTTTTACTAAATACTTGAGGGCTGTTCACCATTGTCCTCTTCAACCTTTTGTTGTAAATGAGAAGAGTAAAATAAACTTCTGCTCCTATTGTAGTTCATCTTTGCAGTTGTGCCATAGACCAGATTTTACCCGGAATCATAATTGATAAATAGAAGTATAAGGTAGAACCTGTAAACTGTAACTGACTTAGTGATGGCAAAAATCTTAGTTGTTTAACCAATTCCAGCCTGATTCTAACCTGACAACATTTTGTACGTCGAGGGCAATCTGGCCTTTTTATGATGCCAATAGAACGCGAAAAGTAATCTCATTAGACAAACAAACCCTGAGAATCTTTGTAGGTGTTATTACAGGACACTATTTTATAGGCAAGCATGCCTCAAGACTAGGGTTTTCTGACGTAGGGGATCTTTGTAGAAGCTGTAAAGATCCTGACGTCGAAGAGTCTGTCTTTCATTATCTTTGTGAATGCCCAGCGCTGACAAATCGGCGCTATAAGGTATTCGGATTCCACTTCTTCGACTCTCTTGAAGACATCGCTCAAAAGTGTCCAAAATCCATTTTGAAGTTTATAAAAATTTCAAAACGGTTTGAATAGGTTGAAAGCGAAGTTATAAACAGGGTAAACAATGGGCCCAACTGCGGCCTAAGTTATGATGACAATTCTCATCTCCCGTGCTAACCTAACCTAACCAATTCCAGCACGATGAGAACACCAACAGTTACTGTATTCGTAGCATTGTTATATGCTTTTAGGAATAGGGCTCTATTTTTAAGTTGTTAACGCCGCTTTTAATCCTCCACTGGTACTAACTCAAGTACTGAACATCAGAAGTCGCATATTCCAGTATTCATTAAATAGCACAATGTTTTTAATACTCAAATTTGTTGCATTATTAAAAATAAATTTACTAGTGGCAACATATGGCAACATCAACAACACTAAAATATCACAGTCATTACGCAATTGTGCAATTTTTTTTTATGTAACTGACAAATTTCCATGTTACAGTATCATTGATAAAACCACAGCGACACAAATTACAAGTTACGAGTATACTGCTCATTGATTTATGCAGAACTTGCTGTTGCTGATGCCCAACATTTATCATCAGATTTTCGGTACCTTTTTTTTGTTTGTTGTACAAATATAAAATTAAATTTGACAAGTTTTTACATTTTCAATTTCCACCCTCTACAATTTTTTGTTTGCTGTTCAATGAGGGTTTTTGTATTACAAGTGTCATCACTGGCATTGACACAAGTGACTCGAATCCCTTTTTGTAAACAAGTGAGAGTTTTTTTTTTTTGGTTTTTTAACACCAGCTGTATGCTGTTTTTTTTAAAGATATATACACTCAGAGAAAAATTGCATTGTAAATTTTATTTTTGATTGAAAGCAGAAAATTTTTAAGTTGAAAATAGTAAAATTAACATTTACAATCTTAAATTCATTTCGAATTTGTAAAGTATTGAAAATGAAATTTTTTAACTTTATTTTTTGCTTTATTTAATTGAAATTACTCTTTTTAATTTTATATTATGTTTGAACCAAACATTTTATTATTGAATTTTTCGCTGAGTGTATATATTCTAGGCAAACATTTGTTTGAGGAAACTCTTGCGAAATTATCATAGAATTGTTCTGAAAATTTGTTCAATATCCTTTAAGCATTGGGTATTTTGTTTTATCAGAATTTTGTGAATAACAATTTTTGTTTAATATGTAGATATAAATAATTGAAGTGTGGTATATCACCCTTATTACAGAAAAAAAATTTAAATCACTAATCTTAAAGTAAACAAAGAGAAATAATAGGGTTGCTGTAGCTTTTAAGTAGAATTTCTAGTATTTATCATTGTGATGAAACAAAAAAAAAAAGTGATATTCCACGAATAAAAGTGACGTTTGATAGCACCATTGGTGTCAAGTCCAAACACTTTATTAGATAAGTAGTCTACGCAAAATATGACGGTGATCACTTTTCGTCACCGAGCAAGCATAGCAAATCGCTCGCTTTGGGCTCCCTTAATTTTCAGTAAAATGTCACCACCACTCGAAATCTTCGTAACTTAATTTTAAAGGATCATAATTCCTCAAATACGAGTTTATTTTTACTAAACGCATTAAGGAATTGAAAAAAAAAAAAACGACAAATGTTAAAAAACATTAAAAATATAACAAATTACCAAGCGCATTTTTTTCTTTTCACTATTTAATAATAAGCTATTTACTTTTTACCAAGCTTCAAGCTGAATAGCTAAGAGCTCTAATGGCTGTAATAGCTAAATTTTTATTATTATTGAATGATTTTTTCCTAGTATTTCGTCAATTACGAAATTCTTGACTTTAACCGATATAGAACAGCGATGGGCAAAATACGAAAAATGAGCCATAAGTGGCATATTACCATATGTGGCTTATTCAAATCAATTTGATGATAATAAAAAAAAGCAAAAAAATATCCTGAGACTTTGATGCTAGGTCGTTAAAATTACGAAATTTGAGGAAATGTCATACCTCTTTGAAACCATTCCAGCTACAATATTTCTGTTAAGAAAACAAGCCTAATTGATTGACTATTTTTTAATAAATTATTGGCAATTTTTTTTTTTGGTGAAGTTTTACATATATCGAATAGTTTCTTTGGACAATTTGGTCTACACTCCTTTTTATGTGCCGTTCTTTAAAAATATTTTCTGGTTTCTGCTCGCTTTATTCACCAAAAAACTTTCATCAAATTTGAAACTGATACAACCTTTATATAAATACTAAAAATAGTTATTATCCTTAATGCTGTTCACACTTTATATAACAGACATCTACCCATAGCCAAGAGCATTTTAAGGATTATAAAATTTGTGCTAAACTGATAACGCAAAAAAAATAGGAAAAAAACGTATTCTTAGCCCAAGGGTACAAGTTAATGGAAACAAAATTGAGTTTTTCTCTGCATCACAAACAAGGATTTCACAAAAAAGTGAGGCAACTTCTAAATAATTTTTTCTGTTACAATATATTTTTTACACTAAGCTGCTCAATGTGCGAAATCCTGGCTGCCTCAATATTTGATGTTTCTCTAGTTACAATTTCTTATTTCATTTAAAGTTATCGCTTAATCAGGCGCAAAATAGTTTCCTCTTGGTAATGAGAAATAAAAAAGCGAGTCGCAATGTTGCACACAATTTTCTTAGACTATGTAATGGGATTATTTTGGAATTTATCTTTTTGGATTTTAAGTGAAAAAAACAATTTTTTTTTTAAAAACTTTGAAATAAAAAAGTATGCTCCGAAGGACTTTGAAATACATAAATTTTTTTCAGATTCACCTCATGCCCTCTTGACTGAAAGCGTTATGCAATAACGATTTGAATTAATTTACATGCAACTTTTTTTTTCTCAATGAAAATCTTCCAAGACCTCGGTACATACAACATAATTTAAACATGTCCTTTTATACGCTTCGTTAAAATTTGCCCACACACTTTGCCAAAGATATCCCATAATCTTTTTTCATTTTATGCTGTTGTCCTTCCTTGGCTATGTTGATATTTTAATCTTTGTCAACATACTTCAAGTTCAAGAAGTTTAAGCATGTCCTTTTTATCGCTCAAGTGGGGTTGAATAGTTTCATTGGCCCAGAAAAGAATATGAGTGGTAGTCGCCGTCATTGTCTTTGCAAGTTTATTGAGCTACATGACTTCGATAACCACTTTGGCCACAAAAGCTTATGAATGACAAAGGATACTCGTTATTGAGCTTAAATGATAATGATGATAATAGTGTGGCATTGTTGTTGTTATTGTAGCTGAAAGGATTATTTTGTTTGAAACTGCCCAAATAGCTAAAAGATTAAAAAAAAATGTTATTGACAAGCGTGTCAATTAGGGTCTTAAT
The DNA here is from genome assembly GCA_963662105.1 of Meiosimyza platycephala. Classification (NCBI taxonomy): domain Eukaryota; kingdom Metazoa; phylum Arthropoda; class Insecta; order Diptera; family Lauxaniidae; genus Meiosimyza; species Meiosimyza platycephala. The sequence goes on along the minus strand of OY759208.1, from coordinate 105,642,847 downwards.
TAGTGGACAATTTATATGGATCGTTCGTTTAATTTATAGAGCTTAACATAATTGAAGCTTCAGAACATTGTTCATTTTTGTATAAGGACGTACATTAAAAAATTTAAATGAAAAGTTTTTCAATGCAGAAAAAATTACTCCGTTTAGTGAAAACTTTTTAAATTAAAGGAAACATTGTAAATTAATATGCACTAAAGCCATGAATCCCTTAAAGAAAGTAATTTGGTGTCCTTAGTATAAGTAAGTGCTCCTCTGTAAAAATGAAACTTTGTTCAATCTAATAAAGAGGTACCATAGATAAAATTAAGATTCTTATTGGAATTGTTTTCATCAATGTACTTTTATAGGGGAAAAATCCTTGGAATGACCTTTGTTTTTTGATCATCAATATATTTTTATTATATTATTTATTTATAAGGAACCCCGCAAACTCGCAATCCGGCGCTGCAACTATTTTTTACACTGAGAAAACGATTTGTTTGAATATAACATATGTATGTATATTTGATATACATATGTATGTAGATGATGCATATAAATATTATCAGAATCTTTATATTAAGCTGTGTCTGGAAAAATTATAGATAAGTGAGATACCTACTTATGCGATCCAAACAAAATACTTAAATATTATTAAATGATCTTGTATGCGAAATTGCCTAAAAAAATAAAGTGACAAGCGAACTCAGAATACATGTGGGCGCTAAGTCGACTTTAGGTAACATTCTCTATTAAGAAACTTATTGACTTTAGGAAAAATATTGTTCAAACAAAACATTACCTTAAATTGAAGAATAACTTACTTGAATTAAGAATAGGGCATTAAAAATTATTTTCTTCCATCCAACAACAAATTTACTGAAAACGTTTAACTTTTTTAATGGAACACAAACTAATTTCAAAGGACTTTTTAACTTAGTGCAAGGATAAATTCCTAAATTGAGGGAAAATTAAGGAATTTTTAACGAATATTTTTGTGCTAAAACGAAGAAAATTATTGCCTTGAATTTAGTTTAACCTTCTACAAGTGGATAGTCGTCTCTTAAGTAGCGTGGAATTTGGCATAATCCGTTCGCCTCTCTTTGGTAAGGCAGTCAAATTTGCTACATCGATTTAGTTTCTTCACTGAAAAAAGCCCCTCATTTTTGACTTTCAAAAACCCTAGTAAATTGAGAAATATTTCACGACAATTTTGCCGTCCCTCGCCCTCCACCCTCTAGGTACGCTACTGCATACAGTCAAGAGTGTAGACTAGGATTAGATTATTGGGATAATTTTTTCCATGAACGTTTAATAAAAAGTTTGTCCCCTACTAATACAGTCGAGGATGAAATGTATAGGATACCCGACAAAAAGTGGAATGATGAGTCTCTAAATATTCAGTTGTAAGCTGCATTATATTTTTAAAATTAAATTCACTCAAATATTGACTGTAATTATCGGCACAAAATAAATATTGATTCGGTCAGTTGCCAATCAAATTTTCATTTGTTCAACTGAACAGTTTTGTTAATTTCAATTTACTTGGATGAGATTTACAATTAGAGTGTTTCATTTATTCCAAAAGTCAAAAATTTGCAAAGAGCAAACGTTGATTGATTTTCGTAAAAAAAAACAATAAAAATTGACAGACCGAACAACAAACAAACAAACGGACGTAAAATCAATGAAATGGAAAATTTGAGCAAACTGACAATCACAAGCTGTTTAATCATAAAAAACATAAACGGAAAATAAAACTGAATTTAATTTTTAGTGAAATTTATATACCGACATATATGTAGGTATTACCACTACCACACTATTGAGGATACGCCCTCATGTAAAGCATTTCCCCTCTGAGGTTTGCAACACGCCCACTTGTACTTTATTTACTTATGCCTTCTGCACTCATTGGATGGCGCTCTAAACTGGTTTTTGCTCTCTGCATCGATTTACTTGGACTGCTACTGTTTCGCTTTCACTTGTCAGCTGCTGTATGTTGTTGACTCTTTCATTCACTCTATTTACTCATGTAACTCACAATTGTTTTTGTTTATATCTTTTTTCTGCTGATTGAAGCGCAACATTTGCTGCTGCATTTAGAGGCGCTGCTCCCTAATAAAAAAAAACAACAAAAAATCAAAAATTAAAAATGGAGCCGCACTGGGTTCTGCTTGGTTGACTGTTGAGAAATTATGGACGCAATGGTTGCTGACGGCTTCTTCTTGATTGTTTTTTCTGCTGTTGTACTTAATTTTGTTGTTGCGTTTCGCGTGTTCATTTATTTCTTTTATGGCCGCAACTGCAGCTACACATTTGACAGCTGACAGCAGCAACTGTTTTTTTGTTGCATTGTTGTTGTTGCTTACATTTAAAATGTTGTTGGTATTGATGTTGTCACCTGGCAACCCTAAAACGTCAGGATTAAAAAAAAGTTTATACATCAGCTACACTGTCGTTATTATTGTTTTTGTTGTTGTTGTTGGTACTGTCCGTTCAGTAAGATAACTCCAAGCTAACACTTCATATAAGTTGGATTAAGGCGAGTGCAGTGAAACAAAATTCACAATAAAAAAAAATTTTAAGTTTTTCTTTCATATGATTAAATCTCGGGAATTTAAACACATGAGATTTAATGAAAAGATGTTTCAATATATAGTTTAACATGAGAAAATAATAGCGTTTTCGAGGGAAACGCTCTGAAGAACTTCTACAACGCTTCTGTTTCCTTTTATTGCATAAATATGTAGAGATAAAGAGACTCTAAGGGTGCTCCAAAGCGTGTCTCTAGAAAACGCTATACAAATAAATGCACACAGACACATGTATCCAGCACCAGTATTTATTATTATTACAATCAAATTATAGAAAATACTTCTGTTGCGCGAGGTATGAAGTATTTAATAGATTGCCAAAAGAATTAAAGATAGGTAGGAAAATTTAGTGACTCTACGTCTAAAAAAAAGTTGAAGAAATGGATCATGAAGCAAAAAGAACGTGACATTAATGAATAGAAATATTGATAGATTCTTTTATAATGTTCGGGTTGGAAATTCGACAGCCGCAAAATTTCCGGGTGTCAACTACTCTACACCGAGGAGAGGCCTTCCGCCGGGCCTGCATATTAAGGTTTTAAGTTAAAGGACAAAAAAATAAAAAAATTTTTTTTTTTTAAATTTTGGACTCCGATGATTTCTTTGGCATTTTGGTAAGCATTAATTCAAAAACAAATTGCTATTTTCCAACGAGATTAACGCTCTCTAACAATTTTGAACCCGTGTAGTTGAGTTAGAATTAATCTGAACCTGGCACACTCACTAGGCGGTGGCGTAACAGGGGCAAAGGCAGTGCCGTACGGTGGACTGTTGGCGCCCGAGCCGAAGAAGTAATTTGCCGCCACCCATTTTTTCCACCGTGCACCAAAAAAATAATTTTAAATAAAAGCATCATCACATTTCGCTTCCCAAAGGCCTTAGAAAAATAAGATATATTTCACATCAAATTACAAAACCTGATAGTGATCCTACACATTATATTTTACTAATTACAATTTTAATTTATTAAAAAAAAGGTACATAAAGTTGAAAAAAAAAAATTTGATGTTACGAGAACCGTTTTGCCGCCCCCTCCCCCCAACAAAATAGTGCTCGGCATTCATTAAGACAAAATTTTATGAAAATTTAAAAAGCGATTAACAGATTGGTTCTTCGCGCCAGGCGACAAATATCGTCACTGTACAAAGTACTCACGTGTACTCTTCATTTCCTTTTCTTAATAAAATTTTCTAGAAAACTTTCATTTTCGGAGTAAATTAGAAACAAAAATGTTCAGAGACAGAGACTTCCAAAAAATATTGGGAGAACACAACTTTTATAATTTTCTAAGTTACATTTTGTGGGGAAGAATGGGTGTAGAGTCATAATCATCAAAAAAAAAAAAATTTAAATGTAAAAGTATGTATGTGATGAAAACACATGAACAGTATACAATTCACAATTGGAATCATAATTTATTGTTCAAAACATTTTAAAATTTTGGTTATGACAATGACGTAAAATTTCTAAATTCGCACCGTTCTATGAATTCATTCGCAATCTCGTATAAATCTACATTCAATGCATCGTCAGAATGTATAAAAGTTAAGCCGAGTTTGGGTCAAATAACTCTTTAAATAAGTTAACTTGGATTTTTTGTCTTAAGGTCGAAAACTATCTTTCGGCTGGGCATGTTGTCACAGGCAACGTTAGCATTAATTTGAACAAATTTTATTAATTCTGGTAACAAATCTAAAACGTCTTTATCGCTTTTCAAAAAACTTATAAAGTCGACGAAATTTTTTTTCAAAGATTTGCCATTGGAGTTCGTTTGTTGCAGTAAATTTTTAGATCGGCAAATTCCTAAGAGCATATTTCTATGTAAAATTAGTCGGTCCTTGTCAAAATCTGAACCAAAAAACATGATTTGTAGGTACTTCTTTTTGAAAATTGTCATTTTCAAAAAGAAAACTTTCCGCTGGGCTAAGAAAAGTGCCTTGTGCCTTGGCCCTCCAAAGTCGCCGCCTATGAAATACACATTGACATACACAAACACCTATCTATGTATGTAAATGCAAGCTATATTACGTTGGACGGTAATTATAGAGTAAATGGTCATCATAACCGATCTTTTTAAAATTATGTTGTAGCGAATGCCAAGTAATTGCATATGAATATGGTGAGAGCGGAAACCGTTAGATACAGAGATTTTAATATCAAAAGTCCCGGATGTATACGCAGTCCTTACTGCAAACAATTTGGGCCATTTACCAAATTTTACAACTTCGTTTAAGTGCCAATAATAGCAATGAAAGAGTTTCTGTTGAATTGTAGGAGCCAAGATCCATTATCCAACCGCTTTCACATTTAGCGAGTTGCTTGGCACAAACAATTTACATCTACGGGTCAGGTTTCACTACTGTAGCTGCCATAGATGTCAAGATAGAGGTATCCCGTTCAAATTTCGAGAGGTGCTTAGCATAGACAATATATTTACAGTCGTGTTTGAAATAATAAGAACAACTTATTGTTAGATGAAAATCGCATTCGTCGTACAAAATTTTTATAATAATATCTTATGTAATAACTACCTCGAATCAAATTTCGAAACGCCCGTTACCATGGGTGCTTAGATATTGCGTTTTAAGTATTTTTGTACTATGAAAGGTCTGGCCGATATCTCGTTCTCGGCATAATTTTGTGTTATCGTATCGTATCGTTGTCTTGTTTTACGTATCGTACGATAAAACTACATTATCTCCGAGAACGAGATATTGGCCAAACCTTTCTCGTTTTCGTCCTCGGTCATACGAATCCGATTTGGGACCGAGAACAAGAGCGATAACCATATTTATCGGTTCTCGGTGGAGCAACTTAACAGCATTTACTTCCATGCTCTAACTGAGCAAATAAATGGCAACGAAGACCATTGCCCACTACAACAGCACCAAAGGATGAGTGGACATTATGGATAGAATGCTACGTAACTATACAACCAAAAGAAAGACAAGTAGATGGCCGCTCGCTCCCTTCGCACAATTTTTCAGGAGGAACTCTCGAGTCAATTATGCAGCCAGACTATTGTAGCCTGTTCCAGAATTCCACGGATCACCCAGCATTTTCTCGTTCGACTCAAAATGGAAACGAAGCTGGATTATTAGTTGAGCTCTCCGCTAGCAACAAAAACAACAACTGCATGAAACCCAACGCGATCTAAATGAAAGGAAAATTGGCTTTGTCTATTCTAGTTTTATAATTTGAAGTTTCAAGGAGCAACGATCATAAATTTCAGAGATATATTTATTCAAAGTTGCCGTGGTACCCTAGTCTAGTGCATTTTAAAGATGAATTTACCGGTCACTTCTTCAAGTATTAGGTGTCTTAATAATAATAAGACGGTCTTATGTCAGCAATAACTCGAGTTATGTAGACTTCAAAGAAGGCAATCGTTGCTGGCCTATCAGCATAAAAAGTTACTTCACGTACCTATTCCAAAAAAAGATAATTCGAAGAAAATAAATTCAAAGTCACACAAATTTAGAGACCAATCCCCAAAACTCATTTCTGGAGATTATATTGCCGTTGAAATGTTGCTTCGTAAACCGATTGTTTCATGCGCAGTATGGCAGTGGGACGATCGCGATGCATCGTACAGAAATATTTCCTCCAAATCTATGCCCTTAGTTGGGACAATTTACCTATAAAGCGCGGTCCCAAACGTAATATTTTTTTATTGATGTGATAAAAGTTACCTAGTTGTATAAATATATAATATATAAACTTGCCTTGGTGAATTCTGTCCCAAACATGAGTCGCCACCGGTTTTTGGGTAAATTTTTATTAAGAAAGATTACAGCCTAGTGATAGAGCTTGAAGAGTCTAAATAGAATATATAGAGTTGTTTTGTCGAATACTGTCCCAAGTCAACCCATGTTTGGGTTTGCAACCCAAATATATGAATATACATATAATATATTTAGGCTCTTCGAGTTCTATTATTTGATATACATTTCAAGCTGTAATCTTATACACTTTTTATTAAAATAACTGAATTGAACAAAATTCGGGCATCGGGACGGGTTTTGGCTAGACAAATCTGGTTAGTTAATTCACCAAAACGCATCACCATATCTCCTGTACATCCCATCCTGCAATCTTTCGACTTTTCTACAGAGGCCTCTCCGCCTACAAGCTCTTAATAATTTTTCTGTGCTGTTGGCACCCCGAATGTTTCATGAATATCCATAAATTCTACGAATCTTGTGAAATTTATAGCTGCTAAAAATAAGTTATTTGTATATCTAAATCAGAATCAAATTAATCAAATTTGGAGCATAAAATGTCTTTGTTGAAGGGCAGTACAAACAATTTCTAGTAAATCATAACTGCCCTGTGCTATGTTCTAATGCTGATGTTATTTATTATACTTCGATACTCCTCAGTTCTCTTTACTTAGGTTTATTCTTAGGAGTAAGTAAACTTCAAATTGGCTTGCATGTTAAACTTATTCAGTGCCAAAATATATTATTTTTGTAAAGAATTATGATTTGATATCTAAGCGGAAGCTTAAAGTTTAGTTTTTCTTTCCTTGCTTCATTGGCGGGATAGAAATTGATTTAAAATTAAAAAATTTACATGTATTTACACAAAAATTCTGTACGACTTTATTGTATAAATATTCAATACAATTGTTTGATGAAACGTACACTGTATATTTGAAAAAAAAAAAATTTTTTATATCATTAGTTAAAATTACCATTTTAAAACTAGCCTGTATGCATGTATATACATAAGTATATATATTTGTATATAAATATATTTACCTATTTGACCTACTATTTACCTATTGGACCTACTACACATGTACAATATAACAATTCTTTAGCGCATTTCTACCACTACACTTTACTGAGAATTTGTACATAAATCAAATAAAAAACGATTAAAATCAAATAGTTTATTTTTGTGAAATAAACTATTTATTAATTTAAGTTAAGGGCAAAATAGTAACTAGCGAATTAAAAAGATTAAAATATTCAATAAATTATATTAAACCCTTTGAGTGTAGGAGCATAACCCATAAATTAACTGATAAAAACCTAAGATAAAACTGTTTCTTTAATAAATTATTAAAAAGACTTGTTAAAGTCCATAAAAAAATATTTATAATGGGATTTTTCCCAATAGAGCCGTATAATTTTCTAGTCGGCATTCCATAAAACTTCAAAGTATAAAGCACCCAAGAGGGAATAGTGGATAAAAGTTATAAATTATATTATAGATAATATCGCAAGGTTAAAAAAATGTAGCGTTATCTTGCAAAACGAACCCTTTCGAGTTTTTAGTATAAATCTAGAAACACATTTGGCTTACTTGATACTACGCGCATCATTCCAATCCAACCAGTTTTTATTTAGCTTTAACGGAAAATGCTAATTTGGAAACACACTGACTACACGCTAGGTAGGTGCTATTCGACAGCCGTTGCTTTTTGATCAAGTCAATATCAAAACTTGGCTTGGCGTCATCGTGTTAGCAAATTGTGTTTTTAGCTTAAGTAACATAAAACTCAATAACTATATAAGTCTACTGATAAACTAATATACTATTTGCCACAATCATTTTTGTTTTTGGGTGCTCTACAATAACTAAAAACCAGTCGCCATATTTTTTGGGCAAAGCTTTTTGATACCAAAAGTCTATTTTAGCCCGATTTTTCAACTACAATTTCTATTGGTTGCTTTTTCTCTAACTTTTCAACAGCAATTCTTTCTGATTAATGATTCCGCAATGTCTCATTAATCACACGTAGTATATCAATTTGTAGATCGGTAAATGCTACCGGTGACATCTTTGCACTGCGTATTTTCATTGCGATGGCCTTAAAGAAAGCGCCCACCTCATCATCATCTGTGGTTGGCACAGCTGCATTGCTACTTCCAGAATTTACTGCAGTAGTAGCAGCAGAATTAACAACAGTTGTGTTTAGTGCGTCGCAACCGGAAGAGGATGTTTCCGCTGTTGTCGTTGTGGTATTCGTTGCAGTGACTTTTCCATTCAGCAACGAAACTTGCAGTGAGTCTGTAAAGTCTTGTTGTTGCTCTGTCTCATCAATGGTTTCATCATTAACGATATGTTGGTGTTGTTGATGCTGTTGCAAATGTTGTTGCATAACTGCGGATTGTTGCGATAGTGAGTGTGAATTCGGTGTTTGCGCTTGTGTAATTGAACTGTCTTGCGAGGTCTTAAATTCATTTTGTTGGTGCTTCATCTCATCTTCTACATCATTGTCATTAGATGTTGCAGCATCTTCATGATGTGAATAATCCGGAAATTGTTGCGATTTACGATCAATATCTTCATCGTCATCGACATCTTCATCTCCAGCACCAGCATCATCACCATCCCCGATGATGTAGTCAGTTATATCCATTTCATCATAACCACTGACATCTGCGCCAGCAACGCACATCGTTTCTTCGGTGTCATCGTTGGTGACTTCATGTCCGGTTTGATGATGTGCATCCTGAAGTAATTGCTGTTGCTGATGATGAAGCGATTGCTGCAATTGTTGCTGCAGCGTATTTTGTACTTGTGTCTGTTGATGTGTGCTTGTGCTAGTGTTGTTGGTATTGGTGCTGGTAGCTACAGTATGTGGTCCAGAAAGCGATGGCAATGCTTGCAGCTGTTGCTGCAAATGCTGCTGCTGTAATTCGCTAGGAGTATGCAATGGTGACACCGTCGGTGAAGTCATTCCTCCTTCATCCATATCAGTGTCAATTTCTGTTTTTGGTATTTCAATGATGTTCTTTATATCAAGTTCACTACAAAAGAGATGTTTGATGATGATGATGATTACTTAACTGATAATAGCTTACCCAGATTTATGTTTGATAAACTTCTGCAAAAAGCTTAAGGCATCATAGTGTTTCCAACGCGGTAAAGTTTCAGGATTCTCACGATTTTTTAAGCGTTTGTGCTCGCGTATATACTGATCACGCAATGCTTTCCACTTAAGGCGGCATTGTTTTACTGTAACAAAATAAAGTCGTTAATTTGATTTTAAAATTTATCTAGGTGTTTGCTTGCGACATCTGTCTCATATATTTCCAATAATCAATTACTGTCCCAACCTATGTCCCATTTCTATTTATATTTCCATTTATATCTGTGCCTATTATATCTACCACTTGATATTATCATTTTAGCTTTTTACTTTGATGAGAGGTGCCACGTGTCCCCCTTCGAATATTTCCAGTTTTCGTGCATACGGTGTTTTCCTAGAAGGTGCTTGTGAATGATATATTTTGAAACATTTGCTTCGGTGAAGACACCACGCCCACTTTACTAAGTTGATCTACCCCTCAAACATGATATGATTGTCAAAATTTAAATTAAAGTTTTATGGAAAGACCACGTGTTTCGTGTACATAAGAACGAATAGTTTTATTTTAGAAAGCAATTTTTTATAAGGAAGTGAAATTCTATGCTTTGTACCGCTTTGAATTTCAAAAAGTCGTTTCTAAAATATGTACTTCGGCAAACGGATTGAACCGCGAATCTATCGTACGAATAATTTTAATTATGCGCTTTTGGAATCTTTGTTTTCGGTCAGGTTAAACAAGAGAGATTTAAAAAATGTGTAGTTATGATTTTATGCACATTCAGAAGAGAAATTCCAAAATATACCACTCACCTGTCTTCTTCAGCTTACGTGCAATATCATCCCAAACTTCCAATTTCATCTTGACATTGCGATAATTGGGATGGAAGCTGTTGTATAAGATATCTTCCATTTGGATCATTGTGATCAATTCTTTTTCAAAATAACTTTCAATATTGAGAAAAGTATGTATGGGATCATCATCTTCTTCATCAGCATTTTGGTTTTGATGCACTGTGGGATGTTGCTGATGCATTTGTCCCGCTGTGACCAAAACGTTTTGTTGTTGCGTTATTTGTGCAACAAATGAATTGTAAAGTGCATCATCCGCAGCAATGGTTGTTGCTGTTGTTGTCTGCATATTATTGCTACTACTAGCACTGTTGTTGTTACCATTTATGTCACTGTTGCTGCGAGCTAATGTTCCTGTTGCTGTAATAAAGTTCCAGTTACCATCTTGTTGCTGTTGCATCACATTCAGTTGTTCATTTGTCAAAGTGGCAATCAGACGATTCTCATTTTTGATTTGTGTAGCAACAAATTCTGTAGTGCTGAATTGAGAAGCCTCGATTTTGATATCGGGGAATTTGTTGTTGTCACTATGAAAATTATTATTGTTGATGTTGTTTGTAGTTGCAGTGGTGTTGTGTATGGTCGCGATGTTGTTACTGCTACTGCTATTATTGGTTGTGTTCAAGGAATTACGCGGACGGTAACTGTGTGGCAAAAGAAAAAAGAAAGTAATAGCATTAAAATAAGTTAAGATTTTTTAGTTTACAATTAATAATTGTTGCAGTTCTGTGAAAGTGCATAGAGAAATTAGATTTAGTGAATTACTATTTTACATTTGGAAGAAATAACGGTCTCACTTAACCATTAAATTTGATTTGTAAAAAAATATAATTTGATTTAAAAAAGTTTAAGTGTGGAGTGCGTAACCTGCATAAAAATCTTGCATGTTATAAAAATTGTAAGTTTTGTTCTTAAATACAAACGTACTCGTATCTATGTATATAAAAATGAATTCAGAATGGTGCCATTTTGTTGAGCACATACTTGCAGCATTTACAATATACAAATCTATATTACATTTACACAAGAAAACTCTTCAGAATTATTATCATGGTACGAGTTTTCTTATCTCATGTAAACAAATCAAATTTACACTTGATGTGAGATGAAATTTAAACAGCAGGCGATTGATTTCAGAATTTACAATCTCATCTTAAACTTACTTTCTTGATAAGGCATAGGGTCGTAAAAAGTCCAACTCCTTAAAATATTTCCATTTCACATTGGCCTTGGTATTGAATTTTGAACGTTTAAGCTCACGACAATACTGATCACGCATTGCCTTCCATTTGGCCTTGCATTGTGTATCTGTGTAGAAAAAAAATAACAATAAAATTGTAGCTTAATGCGTATGGCATCCCTATTTCTACTTACCTGTCCAGCCAACGCTTTCCGCAATATCAAGCCACTTGGCATCCTTACGTTGCGAATTACGATAGTGCTCATGTTTTGGATTATACAATGCTTGCTCTTGTGAGACAAGTGAAATGAGTATTACCTCCTTGGGTATTGACACAATATTTTCTTGTATCTCTTCGATTTCTTGCATCTCTGTAAGATCTCCTAGATTTTCTTCCAAGTCCTGCTGATCCATCACGACCCCGTTACTAGTGTTGTGTTCGTTTGGTGAATGTTGCTGCTGTTGTTGGTGCTCTTGGTGACGATGATGCTGGTGCAATTGTACCACGGCAGCAACTACCTGCGCTTCCACTGAAACATTTGACATTGAAAGCGTTTCCATGTAGAGGTAGAGCTGCTTTGCAGGTTGTGAAATTTTCTAAGTTTTCCTACTTTATCTTGAGTTGCACATTTTCTTTTCAATATTTTTCATTAGTTGAAACTCTTATCTAACATTAATTTATGTTTTCATTTGAGTTAATTCATAAGAAACTTATTAATTTGCTATAAAAATCGCAAGAAAAACAATTTTCTCCGCTGATGATGATAAAAATGAAAGAAAATCACTGAAATGTCAAGCTGTATATGAAATGTCAAAAGTGACAACGCAGCTGAAAGTGAGTGCGTTCAGAAAGTATGAGAAGATAGTTGGATGAGCATATACAATGGCAGTACTGTGGATATTTTACAATATTTTACGAGGTTGTAACTTGTGTTGTTATTGTTTCCCTTATAAATATTAATTACAACTAGTCGATAAATTTGAACATGTCTTTAAGCATGTTTTTTGAAAGTTGTATTCGTTTTTAATTTTGGTGAAAGAATCGGATAGGGAAAAGAGAGTGACAAAAATTTTTGCTATTTTGGTGAGAGGATCGTATAGGGAAAAGAGAGTGACAAAAACAAACTTTGTAAACAATAAATTTTTCAGCTCACAGTTATATGATTTGACACATTGTAATTTTGTCACGTTCCAATTTTATAATGAACTGTGAATTGCATAACTATTGTTTTCTAAGCTTAACTTCCATTTTGCAAAGCAGTAAGTTTATCCCTCTAAACTGATCGAATTTTTACCATTTTATGACTTAATTTTGTAATATTGCTGACCAAAAAAAAAAAAAGAAAAGTTAATTTTCTTGTCACAAAACAAAATTTTACTTTTTACCATTTGAGGAAAACATTTTTTTTTTAGATGGTCGGGAATCGCTTCTGTACAAGTTAGAAACTCTGTTTATTAGTGATCACATTGCTGTATATGAAGCCGTTAGAGAGGGACTGACTTAAAAATATTATTAATCCCTAGAAAAACATCCAAAATTAATTATTAATTACTTCATGCAAGAAGTTTTGGGCATACGTCGATATTAGTAGTAAAAAAATTAGTATTAAACCACTGTACATTTGTTTTTCCAAATAAATCAAACAAACTTTAAATCATTATTTTCAAATTTCCAGCCACCTGTGTCACTTAGCTTACATATATTTGAGTGACATTGATTACGAGCACCCAGCAGTGATAAGATTCCTGGTTCTTTAAAAGTATGCGAACGATTAAAAATCAAAATTTAACAAAGTTTATGCAATTCACAGTTCATATTATATATATTGATTTTTAAAAATTGTCTGTTGAATTTATTTTCTTCAATTCCTTGAAAAATCAAATTCCTTTTACAATTTCTTGGAAAACGTTTGAGGCATTTCAATTGCCAAATAGATTCCTGCAATAGAATCGATAATCATTCAAATTCTAGTTCCTTGGAGTTGAAATCGAGAAGTATTAAAAAATAGTGGACGACTCAATTTTAGCGGCTCAGTCTTAATTTTATATTGTGAAACAAGTTCTAAGTTTAATGTGTACTAATCTAATTATAATTTTTTTTCTGAAAAGTCATTAAAATTTTTTTTTGATGTATTTATTGCATTTATTTAACAAAATTACTTTTCTAATCGAACTAGAGACGAAAATATTAAAACTACGGCAATACAACTGTACAGAAACCGTTTTGACTATAATTTGAAATCAATAAAATTTCTCATATTTTACATTTTACATAGATAAAACCATTTTATGGCATTTAAAGTAACTATGATTTTAACATATAACTTTAATTAGTATGTTGTTTTCTATGTTCTTTTTATCAATAAGTTTGCTTTAATTTTGGCTTTCGGAAACTTACATAATTAAAAAACTATTTATTTAATTATATTTTTATTTATGTTTTTAATAGTTATTTTATATAATTTTTTTTGTCCCTAATATTTTATGTTGAATTGCAGCACATCATAAGGGTACGAAATGAATAGTTATCTTAAAATAAATAACACAAACCTTAAACAAGGTACAATTTTTACATTTGGTTAAACGTAATACATACAACATAACTTTGGAGATGTTGCACATTCCAGTTGGGACCTGGAAGAATCTGGTCGAAAATCAACAAGTGTTTATTACATGAACTTTGTTCTCATATTTTTGTGAATAATTTGATTTCGGTTTCATACTATAGTACTTTTTCAAGGAAAATTATAACTAGCAAACCTTAAAAAATTGGGACGAAAGTAAAAATATGGAAATTTTAAATATTTTTTATAACAAAAAGTATAGTATAAAATAATAAATTTAAAAAAACTACACGTTAACCAAATCCAAACAATGCCTTTATAAGCTGATTAAATAAATATAAAATATAGCATACTTTCTTGCGTTTCTGTATAAATGCAAATTTGTTTTCTGTCAACTCCCATTGTTTTTTTTTGTCCCGAACCGCATAAGGCAAAAAAGAATGGATTTGTTTAATTTGCAGCTTGTCCAGGCAACTATCTATCATTAGTTCTATGATGCTTATAAGTTCAACTTGGTCACTAAGCACATCAGCGCACCACACAGATACAGACAATTAATTGTCTTATTTATTATGAGGAAAATAATTTTAATTATTCTGTATTTTCGGTAAAACATTTAACAATATGTATGAATTGTGCTTTGTTTAAATTATGTTTAATTTGTGTTAAGATATTTTTTTATTGATTTTCTCTTCAGCTCTCGCATGATGTGCTCAATTCCAAAACACGAAATATGGAAGAAAATAATACAAACTAATTGAAATAATTTTAAAATTAATTATTTACACTATTGTTATGCTGGGTAGTTTCAAAAGTCTTTATACAACAACTTCAAAACAACCTTCTACGATTTGCTTTAAATTTTGAATGCATTATATTTTTGTTCTAAAGATTTTAGTTTTAGAAAATATTGCCATGTGAAAACTTTTCTTAAATGTTATATGAAAATTTCTCTTCATGTTTTTTTATATAAAAGGAACAAAATACAGCTTTTGTATGAAAGATGTTGAAGTGAAAGTTTTAAAAATATAACCCCCACTAGGTTCGCAAGTTGAAACTGTCGCATTACGCAGCAATCAATATAAATTTTCATGGCATTATCTTTAAGCAAAACCATTAAAATTTAAAGCAAATCGGAGAAGAGTCGTATCCGAAAAATTAAATTTTTTGCTCGATAAATTTTGGAACTGCCCATTGCAATTTAATTGTGGCCTCGTTGATAAGTTACGTTTCGGAAGTCTCTGCATTACTGTCCATTGAAAATAGATTCCGGATAGTAGCCGGATGGGTTGAACATACGGGAAAAACCATTAGGATCCAATTGATTGACAGGTAGAACAGACATTAAATCGCTGAAAAAATATAGAATAGAGCATATTATTATAAACATACATATGTAAAAATTAGTTAAGAAATATGGTTGATGGCTTAGGTGCCCGTGTTGTTATGGTTTGATAGATTGAATTGAGCGATGACATAAAAGTATTAGAAGTGGAAGTAAAAGGTATCAACAGAAAAATATATCGAAAGTAAAGGGTATCAGAGGAGTAAGCGGCAGCTATCATAAGACATTGAATAGCATCAGAAGTCATTGAAAGCTGTTGGAAACTTATGGGAGGTATTTGTTGTTATTGAAAATCATCGGAAGATCGCGAAAGTTAAGTTAAGATATTACAGGCAATTTAAATGTATAGCCATTATGAGCAGAAATTTTATGATTTTTTCAATTTTTAGACAGCAACATAGCTTCGAATGCTTTGCACATATTCATTAAAGTTAGCAACAGCTTTTGGAGATATGCTATATAGTGATCAAAGCTGTTGCTCACTATATAGACCTGCGTTTAAACTATTCGCATTGATTTTGAAGAAAATTTGACTCATTAGAAAAATAGCAGACAACAACAAATAAGTAATTTGTTCTACATACGCTCGTATTAACTTCACACTTAAGGCATAACATATGCAACATTCTTACGCTTATATGAGCCTCCGACGCACTTGACCGCCAACAAAGGCTACATGCACATTTACGAGCACTGGGACTACATAACTTTTTTTTAAGCAACATCATACCATAACGGAGTCATACCACGCCATCGAGTCTCATTACTTTCGGTGAGAAGAATTTATTCAAATGGCACGCACTTAAGTAGGTAGCATGTGCTGCGCATGCGTAGGTCCCTTACATACTCGTACTTTTTTTTATTTTTTTTTCAGTTTTATGTTTTATGCTACGTTGGCGTCCAGTGGTCTAAAAATATATTTACAGAATGTAGTATGTGTAATTGTATTTTTCATTTTACGAATTGTCGGTCAGTGCAAGAAAATGATGTTGCCACCTTGCTATTAAATGCTGTGAATGAAGGAAATTCAAAGCACACAATTCTCAAAGTAATATGCGTCGAAAATATGCCTTTTACGTAAGAACCTTTTTTTTCATGAACCTGGGGTAGTTGTCTTTTCGCTTTTGGGTGGCTTTACACTTAGGCCAACATTTTTTGAGTAGCTTATAGCTTTTGTTTGCTCTTTTTGTTCGAATTTACAAAAAAACTTACACAAAACCTTTTCGAAATTGAAAACAAAATAGTACTAAATTTGAGCTCCACTTCGAATATTAAGTCTTAAGTCTTCGATAGTTTTGATATTTTTAAATATATATGTTATTATCTGAAAAATAGCGCCACAGGAAAGATATTAATAAAAAATCACACGAGAACAAATCTTGAGTTCATTAATTTGTTTTTTGGTAAAAATAAACTTTTTAATGAATTCGGAGAGTTCCTCTAAGAATGCATGATACCCTGCCTAGACCAACGAACTTTTTGCCGTTGAGATGGCTTTTCTCTGAAATTCAGGGCATTTTAGGCACCGATTCCTTTTCCGTGTAAGAATCTGAAACAAAAAAGTCATACGCAACCCTAGGCAAACGCACGTAATACTTTGATTTAAGTGTAAAATATCATTGGCTTTTCTGTGACTAAGACGAGGCGAATAATGTGCTTCTGACTCATTTATCTCCTGGTCGTTTGTATACATAGATCTGTAAAGAACTCCTTTTGTGAAGTATATAGTATTGTTTCACCAACATGTGCTCTATTTAAATTTCCGATTTATTGAGCAAGTTCAATACGCATTTCTATTTGATACCATATGGGATCCAAGGACTGTCCAAACTTGGTTTGACTGACAACGGGGATGTAGAGATCTAGACAGTATTGATAAAATTGTCTCTGATTTTCTTTGTGTATGCGCTGTGTTTTTTCCTTAGATGAATTATCATCAAAGGAGTTAAAATCCATTTTGAAATGAGTTTCGCCTATAGTCTGAACATCTGACATTCCTTTCATAAACAATGTTTTTTTTTTCTAAAAATTTTGATTTTCATTGAGCCTGAGATTCTGATCTTGACCTTAAAAGTTAAACATTTTAAGTTTAACTGGGGTAAAAGAAGTAGAATTTTGGCTTTCTTCATTTAAAAAATAATCTTAGAAAACTATGCTCTTCTGAGAGAAGGTGGCAACGCCGCTCATTAAATAACCGTATTTAATGCCAATATGAAACAATGCAGCAGTTTTTTTACTTTTTTCTTGCACATTTTATGAAGTGTACTTACTTCATTTGTGTGAAAATTTTTATTAGTTATTGGGAATTTTAGTAATCTTATTGAAATCACTTGCTGTTCTTGCCATCCATCTTGCCAAGTGGCTTCCTGCAGTGCAAAGTGGAACTTCTTAAAGTATTTCGTTGTAATTACAAAATTCATTACGTTTTTATTTTATTGGTCTTCTTTTCAATTTGTAATTTGAGCACTTCTCGGAGTATTTTACACCATTGCAAGTAGTAACTTATGAATTTTAAGCATTTTTTATTGGAGTTTTAGTATAAATGGATCTATAAAGTAGCATGCCATTTTTTTGTTTCAACGTCTGATATGTATGAAGATTACATTACTATGTGTATAGTCAGATCACTTGAAAAGCACTCCAAGCAATTCGAAAATTTTTGAAATAGTCGGGAACTTGATCAAACATTTTTTTTTTCTTCTACCATTCGAGACAAAAATATTTTTTCTTTTTTTTGGGAAGGCTGCGAATTGCTTCTTTTCAACTTGGCAACCCTGCCTGTCAAGGTGGGGTTTCTAAACCTAACCCATTTAAGTTTTTTTATTTAAAAAATATAAATCTGATCTAGATAACGTGCATTTATAATGTGCTGAAAACTCTAAGGATTAAAAAGTAATTCTTTACTTACGATCTCTGTTGTGGCGTTCGGTCACGTTGCCTTCGATTTTTAAACCAATTCGACACTTGTGTCAGTGTCAGTCCTGTCTTTTTGGCCAATGTCTTCTTTTCATCGGGGGTTGGATAACGATTTGTGAGATAGCAATCTTTCAATGCATTTCGACTCTTTTCCTTAAAGCAATACACTGTTTCTTCGCCGTCCCAGATAGTCTTGGGCAGCGGATACTTTTTACGCAAACGATATTTGTCGACTGCACCCAGGGGACGCCCTCGCACCTTTTCCGCTTCTTTGTAATGTGCACGAAACCAAAGATTTTGTAAATCCGGATGATGTTTAATGGAGAAACAATGTGTCTCCAGTAAGTTATATAACTCATGAAATTGTCCACGATGGTAGGCAACTATTGCACGAGCACGTAAAACGCTTTCGTTAGTCTTAAAAAGTTCACTAGCTGGGAGGCTGCACAGAAAGGTTGTAAGCTTTTCAATATCACCGCGTTGCTGCAGTGCCTCACACATGCATTGAATCTGAAGTATTGGAAAACATTTCGTAAATTATAAGTTTTTTTTTTTACGAAAAACTGAGCTACATTAAATTAACTTTTAAAAAAATTGTAGCATTAGATATGATAGTGCCAAAAACTTTTTTAATTTTGGGCTTAAATTAGAAAATAGTACGGGTCAGCTAAATCATTTTATCTTCAAATTTTTTAACAACAAATACGACCACTCTTTGAATGTTAATTATAATGCCAAACAGAAAGCCCATGCAAAAATTTGTTGGCTTAGACTTTCTCGCAAAGGTCTGTAATTTTTTCAATGATAAAGAACAATAAGAAGACTTACTTGATCTGTTGTGAATTGTAAAAATTTTCGATCCAGTTGAAAACTGCCGCTCGTCGTTATATTATGCGCTGAAAGATTTGAAATTATTTGATTATTGTTAGCTGCGTTCAACGCAGCTGTACGTTGGTTCATCGCCGTTAGGGCATCACTCGCCAGCGAGCTTTTCGTATTGCCATTAAAATCGCCAATGCCATTCTCAAAAATGCTACCATTCAACGCAGGATAAACCACAGGTGAACTGTTCGCAGTAGGTGGCGGTGATTTATCGTAATCGCTGGTAATGTCATGAAATCGACGCTCGATATCTTTGTCATTTGAGTAAGATGCGAACTTGTCCAAATGTAGCACTGTCTTACATGATATATTACCGCGATAGCCTAGACAAAAAAATAAAGAAAAAAAGTTACGTTTCTTTAAAATTTTTTCGCGCTTGCAACTTTATATTGGTAAACATTGAATATCCGTCTTCCCACGTACCCAATTAGTAATCGAATACGAATGTATTTATATAGACTAAATTCAAAATGACTGACTCATTGCGGCCAAATATTGATTTTTTTTTTGTGTTTTCTTTTTCAACTGTAACTCTATTCCTGAAAAATGTGTCAATCTATGCTAAAATATTTATTTAAAAAATTCCATACGGCGCCAAATTTGTAAGGAGTTCAGATTGCATATTACATACATACAAAAGTTTCTTATATTTGCAATTGCTTCCCTTTAATGCTTTTATTTCAATTTCCATATTTCTGAGATATTACACATCAGAATTTTTTTTTGTGATATCTTAGAAAGTTTAGAAAAAAATACCTTCAACAATAAAGGGATTCAAGAAGTCAAATTGAATTTTAACTCAAAGTTAAATTATAACTAAACATTTATAAACCGGCTCTTAGAGATATAAATTTTGAAATTCTTAACAAAGCTTCAGAATTATTCTCCAACTTAATAAGAAAGTCTTTGATAGGATATAGGATTCAAGGCTAGTCGACTCGCAGAGGGCTATTTTCTAAGATATTTCTCAAAATCTGTACTCCAAACACAGACCTGCTCTGATTCCGATTTAGTTCGAAAGTGGAGGTGAAGCTCAAAGTTGAACATAGTTATTTTAAGTTTCTTCGGAATTTGCTATGGAATTTTATTTTTAACTTCGAACTTGCATAAGCTGTTATAATTTCCCTTTTTTGTATGATCCTGAAATAAACTTAAAATTTCAATTCCATTTCCACAGCAAATCCGAAACGGAATCAGAACAGACTCCTTCAAATTACCGTCCAAAAATACAGGTTATCACTTCTCAGTTTAAAATCCTATGATATTAATGCCAGATTTCAGTTATCAGCCTCTCATGTGCAATATGGTGGAAACAATTTTGTATCTGAATACTCAACATTTTTGGAAGAATTTTTGTTAGAAATTTAGTTTTTAGTTAAAGGGGCGGCTTAGCAACCATGCTAGAAGCAATTAAGTAGCACTTATGTGCCGTTAATGCAGTGTAGGGCATTTAATTTTTTGCTAGACCAAAAATAACTCTTCTGCTAGTGTTTTACTCATAGCACTGAACATGGAGGGGTCAAAGAGGTCCCCAAAAGGATTTTGTGATGATTTTTTATTTGCGGTTCAATGGGGTCCAAGAGGTTTTTCTTATATGTGGAAACTGTTTTTTTTTTGGCAATCATCATATTAAATGTGGGGAAATGTGTCATGCTAGAAGGCCGCGAACGACCAAACGGAGGACCGTCAATTTCAATCAATCCGATCATTATTTAAGAATTCTTGGCATTAGTATATCATCAAAACGGCCGGTCATACGTATACGTATAAAATTATTATAAGATTATTTGTAAAAAAACGCAATTCGAAGACATATTAATAAAAAAATCTAGCATTTTTTGGCTCAAAATATAAATACATATACCGTTATACGCATGAACAACTTATTGGAATAGCGAAAATTCAATAAAAATTCCTTAGATCGTGCGATTTCATGGTATTGGACTTGAGGCTACGCCAAATTAGTGACGACAAAGCAGCAACTAAAACTTGAAATTAGGACACAAAATTGATGAAAGTTCCATTTTTTTTAAATTTTTTGTATTTTTCATTTACAATTTAAAAACATTTCACGGCATATGTTCACCACGCCAAGCTGTAATGAATCCCATTCAATTACTTCAATTTCGGACCTCATGAGGTCTTTTTCTGAAATAACACAAGTTGTAATGATTTCCAAGTCGTTAATTTTTGCTGGATTATTGACATAAGCCCGTGATTTCATATATCCGTATAGCTGCAGAGCAAATAATCCAATAATCAACACTTTTGCATAATATTGTTCGAAGTTGCTAGTCGTGGAACACAAATGCCAGAATTTATATTTGATATGTTTATTGTTATGGAACTTTTCTGAAAATTCAGACCAATTGCAACAAAAGCCTCGGCGACCACTTGCTAGATATCTTGTTTCATTATTTGAGCCCTTTATTTTGAAAGTGGGGCAAGTACCTCTTCGTTGATAAGAAAAAATTAAGTAACCTGATATGAACTATATAAAATTTATTTAATTTTTTGTTCTCAACAAAGAGGAACTTGCACCACTTTCAAAATAAAGGGCTCATTTATCGCACAGCTTGTACTTTGTCTCGAATTAAAAACATGAATACTTTCTTCGAAAGAAGCTCGTTTTTCAAACGATTTAAAAATCGCGTTTAAAGTAGAGATATTTAGATATAAAATTTTCACATTGTTGGACTGTATCGTTCTAACAATTTTTTTTTTTAATTACCCGCACCTGCATTTGGTAGAAATAACGTCCCGTACGATAGGGGCGAGTGCATATCCTGATTTATTGTAGAGTTGTCAGATGCAGTGCCGCCGGAACTTGTTGAATCCAAATCACCGTTCAGCGATGATGACAGCGTGGTATCCATATTTTTGTCAAACATTTGCATATCCACAGATTTAGCTTAGGAACAAATTTTAAAAAACAATTCGATTTATTCTTTGAGCCAACTTTTCAATGACTTTTAATTAATTGCATTGTAAACTATACATTTTGGCAAATAATCTGTTAATGGGGCTCAAGAAGATTTAATTTTTTTATTTTAATATTTCAATGTTTATTTAATTTTTATTGCACTTATACACGAATACTAAATAATTTTTTTTTTATTTTTGTTAAATGCAACCCTTCTCTACTTGGCGCGCAAGTATTTTATTTTGAAAATTTTCTGTACCGCTCGTGCACGAAGTTCGAGACGAACTGAAATGAAAATTTGGAAAATACAAAAGAAGTCTTTGAATGCAGCAGAAATGCGCTGCAGTTAACGTGAATATGAATACTGACTGGCGGCATGTGTATGGGTTAACGATTCTTATTGTGTGTGCGACATTTGGTTGTCAAGGGTTTTTTGTTATGCTGTGCTAATATTCAGTAAAAGTGTGTGGGTGCTATTTGTGTTTGTAGAAAATTGCGTACGGAATGATTCGGCATTGGAACTGACGTAACATTGTAACAAGGGTAGTGCGCCTCTGTACGTAAGCGTATCCTGTTTGTTGCAATAGGCGTTTCCTTTGTATTGGGCGCCATTTTTTTTTCATGCAGACAAGCAATTATTCTGGTAGTTCTTGTTTTTCAATTTAATTGTGAAGAACTTTTATCAATAAGGTTTTTTTTTTTTTTAAAGCAAACTTTAAGGATGTATTTAAATACTTTACAGTCCTTGACCCACAAATATGAAATTCAGTTCATCATTAAATCAATAAAAAATATGTGAATTTCTGCCTCAATGAATTGAAAAGCTTTTTTTTTTGAATAATATGTCTACATTAGGGTGATTAATTTTTTTTTTGTTTTAAACAGGTTCCATGAAAGAAAACTCTGGCGCAAGGACAGCTCATAATACAGAATAATATCTACAGGCGGCTCATCGAGCATTTTTGTTTTTCTAAGAATATAGTATATTCTATATCTCTTTACACAAAAAAAGGATCAAGCTCTTTGGAAAGAGCATACAGTTAAAATAAAAAATTACCTAAGCTCTGTTAGGTAATAAACTGACGAAATATTATCTTCACGACAAAAATAAATTTGTAGATACTTTTCTATGCAAAATTTTATGTTCTTTCCGTCTGAGAAATATTTATATATCACAAATTATAGAGTTTTATTGTGAAAATACTTAGGCAAAGATTGGACCGAATTATTTTGTTTTGAAACTGAAATATTTTGTTCAATTAAATTAATATTGCTAACAAAACTTTAATGTTATAAAGAAAAAGGAACACAGGATTTGGTCTGGTAAAATCTCCAATTTACAAAAGAAAAAGAAATTCCAAACGTTGTAGATTCTAAAAAAAAAAAATTATCGCTTTTTATTTATAACAATTAATTTTTATAACAATTTTTTACAATTTTTATATTATACAGAAATATTCGTTTAGCATGAATAAAATTTTCAATAATTTTAATCTTTTTTTTTAATTTCAGCTAGAATTGACAATTTTCTTACAATCCGATGATAATTTTTGTATAAACATAACTCAACTATAGTCTCGTATCAAGTAAGTAAAAAATTATGTTTACTGATAGTTGCTTTTCTAAGTATTTATTTCTATTTCCTCATACCATAGAAAACTACATTTTAGAGACTTTCCATTCTAATAAACTCATTTGTTGGAAAAATTACCATCCGCTTTTCACCGTCAAATCATATATTTTTTGTGTAACGCTTTGCGTGCGAGGCTGATGCTTCCACGGAATCAATTTATGAGTGGAAATTGGGAAGTTAATTAAATGCAGTTGTCTCTGCTAAAATTTATAAAAAAACTTAATAAAATTGAGTCGGAATTGTTCCAGAATTTTGTTCGAAATTTGTTTATTTTGATATTTTCCTTTAATAATAATTGAACTATATTTTATTGAATTTCGGTCATGTTCGAAGTGTGGAAACTTGCTCGTTATGGTATGGGGATACATACTCGTATCATGCGAAGGCGTTGGTGAATTGAGAGTTTTTAGCCATATTATGATGAAGAGGTAATAAGTTAAGCACCTTTTAAAACGAATTGAAAAAAAGTTCTCAGAATTTCGGCTTCACTTACACTCAAATTGCCGAAAAGTTAAGATACAAATCGTATCAGGACAATGATCCTTAGCCCAAATCACTCTTGTCCAGGTCCTGGGTGCTGTATAAATGCAGTGAAGTGATGAGCATATCAGCTTAAGGCCACGATATGATGAACCCAATTGAAAATTAATAGACACAGTTAAAAAAAAAGTTTCAAAACGGGCTCCAACAAATAAAAACGCTCAAAAGATACGGGAAGGACATGATTTATAACAACTTATGGAGTCTATTCCAAGAAAGCTACAAGCCATGATTGGTGTTCGTGGTGGAAACAGCAAGTATTCAACTTTTTCTTACTAGTTTTTTCATATGTTCCTTGCATTTTGCAAAGAATTATTTGACACCATGAAATGTCTATTGTTTTTATTTATGTTCCAATAATTTTTGATTTTGTTTTTAACAAATAATTATTTTGTTATTTTCTAATGAGGAATGAGTGAAAGATTTGAATAAAAAAAAAATTTCAAAAATTATATGTACATACATATGTATGTATTTCTTATTTTCACTCAATATTAAAGTGAAAAGTGACTGTAGGTTATCTTTTTGAAGAAACTTATTTGTAGGTTTTTGTTTGTTGAGACTTTTTTCTTTAAAGTTTTTTTTTTTTGTTAAAATATTGTTAACTCAGAATTTTGAAATTCGAGCATACGTTACGCTCTCATTTTTCAAAATATGTTGAGCTTGTATTTTTCCAGAAAGTTAATTTTCAGATTTCTTTATCGATTTTTCATTTTTCCGAAACTTTTGTTGTTGATATTTTTTTTGTTCAAGATAAAGAACCCAGACCAGAAACCCATAAAAACGCATCTAAACGCATCAGCATATTTTCATACCAATACTTAGAAATATTGACAACAAAATAATTATTCAGTGCATATTGTGACGTTCTTGTGTTAATGTTCTAATTAGCTTTGCAAGTAATTCACCGCTCATTTAATTAGTTGCATAGAAAAATTTAATTTCTTTAATATTAATATGACCCATAAACCAATTATGTTTCCTAATACATGCTCGTACAACAAAAGTTTCTACTGCAATGAACTTAAATCGTTATTGAAAGTATCGAGTTTAATAGGATTTCCATGGAAAATATTTTGCAAAAATTTGACTGATATTTGTTGCGAGTTTTTGGTTTCAACTTTCGGAATATGTGTATGTGCATAAAACTTGAGATCTCTTGCAAGAGCATTAAGTTGTGTAAAAAAAGTTCTTTGACAATTGGTAAAGTTTCATAATATAATTATGAAATTTTGATTGCAATAGAAGGCTACACTTTAATGAATATAATGAAGGCTTTTTGTATTTACATGCCTATTACTGTTTTGATGTTAAATTGTTAAAAAATATACTGATGCAGCAAATTAGTGACTTTTGTCTAGTGAGACTTATAACGGTTTTTTTTCTTGCATTACTTAATTATACATATCTCCTTATTTTGTATTTCCAAGTCGCTTCCTTGAGTTTCCCACACTCGTTCAAATGCTTAGTGTTGCACATTTCATCAGCAGTTTAATATATTTTGTTGTTGGTGTTGATATCGTATTCATAAAATTGTTGAACGATGCCATTTTTTTATGTTTTTTTTTTATAAATATTTTGTTTTCTTTTTTTTATTATTTTTAAATACATAATTGTCTTGTTGTAAATGCTAAGGGCATAAAGTTGGTTGCGTTATGTTGGCAACGCTCGTGTTGTAGATACAAAAAATAAACAAATGACAACAACTGCAAAATGCAACGATAATTTCGAGTAACTGAGAAAAAAAAAATTAAATAAAATTAAAATAATAAAACTGTAGCGATTATGTTGATTTAAAATAAAAAGAAAACAAAAGAAATTAAGTAAAACAAATTTGTTTACACTTTAAGTTTTGTGAATGAATGAATGAATGAAATGTTTGTTTATTTGGTGTCTTTATTAAACAATTTGTTGTTGTAGCTTAATGTATTTATGTAATTCTTTGTAAATTATGTTTAAATTAACTTAGGTATCTTTGTGTTCAAAACTATTGAAACAAATGCGATCTTTGAAATCTTGGAATTTTAAGCCAAACCATTGACTTCTTCTTTTTCAACCCAAGGAGGATACATCAGATTTAATAAAGCATTCTGTTTAAAAAAGGTCTGGTTTTTAAATAAGCGGTGATTTATTCAGTTTTAAGCAACATTTTGTTAATCTTAAAATGTGCTTAATTAATTGAGTGATTAAGTTTAGTAATATTTCATTTAAATATTGCTGGCATTTTACACGATTTTGGACGGTGAATAATTTTGACTGGGAAATCGTGGGTAGCAAATAATTAAACGTCTGAAGTCTGACAAATTGATAAAGTACACTGAGCAAACGATTCGATTAAATATAGAAAATTACATGCAATTAAATCTTTATTTGAGTCAAGCATATAATGTTTCAACCTAGATTTGTTCCAATTCAAATATGTTTGGCTCAAATAAATATTTGATTGCTCTATATCAAATATACAATTTTTATATAAAATGGGATATACCATTTACAGAAAATATTTTTATGCAATTTCAACATTAATTTTCGAGCAGTTTTCAAGAAAATTCCATTTTGATTTTAAATGTTTTTTTATTTATTCAAATCTTTTTTTGCGCATCCGATGAAGTATTTTTTGCATAGATTGTTTAAGAAAACCTAACTAAAATTAAATGAAGCAAATTTAAGATATCGTTTTCGAAAAATTTTTCCTCTTATTGTATTTGTTTTTAATGTTCTAAGTTGTTTCACTTACCTGTCAATTTTGTGTTATGTTTACATTTTGACAACTCAATCGTGGGATAAATGAAAATTTTGCTAAAAGGCACAAAGTATCCTTTGAAAACTATTCGCACTCAAAAGGTTTTGCAATTGTGTAATTGTTTGTAAGTCTATGTAAACCCTGATGCTTACCGTATTCATTGCGTAGACAGCAATACAATGGGAACAATCCATGCACAGACAAATGACTACAATAGTGATCACACCTTTTCATTTGTCATCGTTATTTGTCAGGCATATTGCAATCTCTCAAAAAGGACATGCAGGATTTTTCACTAAAATATATTATTGACGTGTTTTCATTCATAACTGCATACTTTCATTTTCATTTTTAAGAATAAAAGAACCACAAAGCTGGAAAATGTAAAAATTTACTACATTTTTAGAGATGTTACAGTACATTAAGCGAATATCTGTATTTGTTTTAAGTAGTTCTTACAACAGTGTCATTAAAAAAATTAAATTTCAATTTCAATGCGATGCAAATACCTCTAAGTTCAGGGGAGTTATCGAACCTATAAATGTACACATATGGCATATCTTTTCGTACCTTAACCTACATACTTCTAAAAATTAGATTTCAAATAATATTCTTAATTTTTGCTAGATATCCTTAAACTTCCAAACGAATATTCAAAAATAACAACTATTTAAGAGAAATGCATATAACATTCGGAACATCTCTCATTCCTGCGCTCAATAGAAGAATAAACAAAAAGGCAGTCACTTTGTTTGTGTCAAGGTGTGAAAAGTATAAAACCGAACTATTCCCACTCATTTAGTGAAAACGTTGTCGCGACTCTGACACTATGACTCAAAATGGTATAGCATTCGGTACCATGTCACTATGACATTTAGATGAAAGAAAAGTTATAACAAAATTGTTAGGGATTTTAGGATTAGAAGTGTTTATGGCAGCAATATTCCAACCTTCTATTCATATTGAATTCTATAGGCATGAAAGCATTTGGCTGAAAAGGATTTCTGTGTCTATGGTATACAGTTGATCTTACTTAATTTCCATATATCACAGTATTATGCTAAATTGAGCAATAAATACATTTACATTATGAAGAACAATTTTGAAACTTTGGAAAATCATTTTTATTTTCATTGGTAGAAAAAATATGTTTTCAAAGCTTCATGATCTCAGAGAAACGCAACGCCAGAGTTCGATATACATGACCGCGGATGGTTATATAGCAAAAACAATATTAAAAATTTTTATAAAAGCACTATGCAGCTTTCGACGTGGCAATATCTTAAACTATAATTTTACTCATTTTCAAAACTTTGTTATTTTTAATACAAAATTATTCATGACAATAATTATTAGTTTAATATTTTTATTTTCAAATAGGCATTCTAAATGAAACGAATTTGTTTCAACGAAAAAAATTCTTTTCTCAATGGGTGCCAATATTTCCATTATAACATGCATTCCATTCGTCTTTTTTTTTCGTTTTGCTCACTGTCTCTACGTGTCTGTCATCCAACAGAATCAAATTTCAATTTAAGATTTTCACAACGAATTAAAAATGCTTAGCGTAACAAAATACAAAGCTAGAAAATGCTACTGAAAATATGAAGGTGCTGTTGATGTGCAGGAAACAGTGGAACAACACAAAAAAAGTCTATGTACTCTATAGGGCTATCAAACGTAAGGACAAATAAAAAAGACTAAACAATGCACTGGGTATTAACTAAAAAAAAAAAAATAGCAAAATTTCATTAACACAAACACTCAAATTAGGGATGATCCTTAAAAAAATTCCTAAAATCATGACAACACTTACTGTGATTACGTAAAGTACTTATAGAAATGTGACATAAAAACTTTTTAAAGCTACATCCAGAGTGATAAATAATGTAAGAAAGTATTCAATTGCTTGAAAGTTTGACCTTCAAGCTGCGCTAAATATTGGCCCATAGCAGCGCTCGTACATATGTATGTCGAAAATCATATTTAAATGCGAAAATCGCCCTAAACAGTTCTGTAAAAGGAATATGCAATTTTAGCTATATAAAATAAGCCCAGGTTCTGATATTCCTTTTACGAAAGATTTTTTTGGTGATTTTTCACTTCCCATGTTGTTGCTTCAATTTAGACAATTTTGACTACACCCGAATAAGTTTAATGTAAATTATTACAAAAGTTAAATAATATACCTATGCGAGTATTTTGAACAAAACATCATGAAGATGCGAAAAGATAAAGATATATACTCCATACACTCTGATCGTGGCTTAAGAGTAGTAGCACATACAAATTATTTGATAGAAAATTTACAAGTACTTTTGACTGGCAATTGCATCACACCTTTTTCAAAAGGCTACAAGTGTTACGTGGAATAATATAATCCTGAATAGATGAAATGGTCCAAATTGCAAACAGTGGGAGAGTCAAATAAACACACACACTTTACAGATTTTCTAAAGAAAAAAGAAATTTAAGCCGTTGCTACGGATTTTCGAGATTTTCGGAAAATGAAAAGCAACAATCTCATTTGTAAGTGTGGTTATTACTTATGTTGTTGTCTTTTGTGAATATTCATTCATTCGGTGTAATTTCGTAAGGGTGAAAACAAAAGTAACAAGTGTTTCACATAAACACAGAAAGAGTTTATTAAAATAAAATTTTTATGTTAGGGTTAATAAAAACTCTTAGGTTACCATAGGAAACACCCTTTTTTGATGTTAGTCTGTAGGTTAATGCAACTTTGTTTTCATTTAATTGGATGCGTGTCTGAGATTAACAAAATACAGAAGTGTGAGCGTGTGAGTTTTATAATTAGTTTAAAAAGTGACAAATTGACCTCGATGAGTATTTTTTTTTCAAGATAATTCAGATTACAATGAAGTCATTTTTAGAGACGATGAGAAAAAATGTTTCGTAAACAGCTTCTGATTAAAATGTCTGAGCTCCTGTTGCCAACCCACTGCATACGCCAATGGTATCTCATTCTAAAAACTTCTCGGGCAATCCAACTGTAAGTGGTCAAACTATACATTTTTGACGGGAAGATATTCCCAAGACTTTTTTTTTTAAAATACAAATTCAAAGGTACGCTATTACTAAACGTCACATTAAAATCTTCATGTGAAATTAGTGGTTTTTAATGAAATCAAAGCCACAACAAAATAACCGACTAATTATGACAAACACTTCACACAAACAACGTTATTCCTGTGAGACATATAAATAATGTTGCCTCTCCCTTCACCAACGGACTCTATCTATATGGCAAATGTACTGTAAGTGGACACCCGCCAGAGGAAAAATAATAAATCATAGTGCGTGGCGCGCTCGACAACATGCCACACCAGTACACATGACAAACTAACACAGCGAAAGAAAGGGTCGTTTTACACTAAAGCCAAATTGTTGTTTAGTTGAGGTTGAACGATAAGGCGGAGGACTTACGGCAAGAGGGACATTAGTAGATTTTTTTTTTGTACGGGTTGTAAACACCCCTTTAAGAAAATCAGTGTTTTCCTCGTATTTTTTTGTTTATTCTTTTAAATTTGTCCAATTAGTTGTTAGCAACGCACAGAAAAAAGAATGGAAAATTGTGGCGCCATATGTTAAAGAAAAGTGAAAACGGATACCACATTCAAAAGTTATGCTTGATTTGAATTGACCAAATTAATTGCAAGCTAATTAAGAAGATATGACAACCTATGAATGGATTGATGAAAGATGTTTGAACCAAAAAAATTGCGATGAAATTGTCTCTGTAATATGAAGTACCAAACATAAATTGTGTTCGAAGTCAAGTACTCGTTGTCTTAGTCATTCACAATGTAACAAAAAAATAGAAAAATTCGAAAGGCTTTTAGTTCGATAACTCTTGTGTTTCTATTTATTCTTTAGTTTTTTGTTTGTGCTCAAAAATTTAGGACATTGCAAATATCTAGATCAATGCCAGACTGTTTATTTCAACTTAATCCTTGCCACTGTGTTGAACAGCAGATTGTAGAAGAAGTAGATTGTCTCGCCAAAGATAAGTGTTCTACTGAAATAAATTTAAAAAGAAAAAACAAAAAAACATTTCTTGCACTGATCAAATCAATTGATATTCGAATTCTCGGTAGTCAAGGTGACAAAATGGAATTAGTTTTGATAAAATTTATTGGTTTTTAAATTTATCTGCAACATCCGGCTGAGGAATGTTAAAATTAAGACTTTTGTCGAAAATAAAGTGAATAAAAATAGTCCATGTCTAATAGTCAACTTATATACTGCCATATTTATGTATGTACATAAGAAGAATATTTAGAATATTTAGGCACTACGGCCCAAAAAGGTCTCGGCTTATTTATCACCGTCATTATTTTGTATTGCAAGGACTTGCAGAAGTGTACTCACACTGGTTTGAATTTTGAGCTTTTTGTCTTGAGCATGCAGTTTGACAACTAACTGCAGGATCTAATATAAAAGGCGTTCTTTTAAATTAGGCCAAATAATTGCTCATTACAAACGACTAACATATATAATAATTTTATACCTATCTAAAGCTTAAACCGTTCTCACTGATAATTGTAGCAGAACGAAACCGCTTATATGGTAAAGTACAAAATAAGTTATGGGTAGGTACAAGAATTTAGCTCGTAGCAAAATGTAAAATGTTTGCATTGGTTATAATTGTACATTTATCTATCTCTCAAATAAGTTATCAGTGGTTTATGCCTGAGGTCGGCTTCATATTTGAGTGGTTTAAAAAAAAATTGAAGTGTGAACTTTTTATATAAAATTGTTGATCTTCTGAGCGGGCTTAGTTATTTAGAACGAAAACGATTCCGCTGTACTATAATAGACTTGAAAATATGTATTTTTTTTTAATTATATCTGCTTTCAGTCGAACGATCTTTCCCTATAGCGAATCGGAAGGGGACGAGAAAAAACTTCGTTATAGAGATAATTCGTATTGCAGAATGATGAAAAAAATTTGTTACTCTCATTTTTTTATTTATTGTTGCAATAGTCAGTGATTTTTATTTGGCGAATTCCGAATTGCTGCCCAAATATCCTTTATTCTTTTGACCACTTTCAACTTCACTTACTATTGAAACCTTCTGCTCGAGCGATAAACATTTTCTTTTCGAACACCAGAAATTTTTCTTCTTAAAAAAAGTTACAAAAAAAAAATAAAGGAATAATTCGCTGTATTGAGATCAAAATGCACGAGCATTTGATATACAGATATAAAAAAATCGTATTAGAGAAATAATCACAATACTGAAATTCGTTGTATTGATATCAAAACACAATAAAAGTAGTTGTACGAAAATGTAGTGTTCGTGAAAGGAATTCGTAATATAGAAAAACTCCTTGTGCAGAAGTTCGTAATATAGAAGTTCTACTGTATTTTGCATTTGTTATACGTACGCACAAATTTTAGGTGATTATTAATATTTTTTTTACGTCATTTACCTATGTTTTGGATTTTTTGAGGTTTTTAAAAAAAGAAAAATTACCATAAATTTTTTTAAAAAAATGGCTAAAAATTTTCAATAAGAGAAAAATCAAAGTTTGGGCAATTTCCGATTACAAGATATTTTTTCTGACAATTTTCTATATTTTGGCTAATTTTTCTCGGATAAAAACATATATTCTTCAACGATTTTGCCTTCATCAAAATTTTCTAAAAAAGTTTACATAATGAAAAATTGTCTATAACATTTCTATGTTATTTATGGTTAATTTTATTAAAAAAAATTTGATTTGATGAATATGAGTACTATCGCTTAAAAATCATAAGTAATCATCTAAAAGAGTTTGTCTTAAAATGTAAAGAAACACAGCCCAAAGTCGAAAAAATCATGAAAATTCGCCCAAATTACTTTTGGGACGCTTTAAATATTTTTCTTTTTGACCATTCTATTGTTTGATTTTTCTTAACGAAAAAGGTTAAAAAATCGTCCGTAAAATAAAACAAAATCTTGGAATTTTTTTTTTAATAAAGAAATAGTTACCAAAAACTAATGTCCCAGAAACTTATACATACATGTGTTTTGGTCTAACTCTAGATCGCTAGTGCTTTACCTCAAGATTCGTCTTTTCATACACGGTATGTTTTTTCTAGTTACATACATACTTATATTGTCAGTGAAGGGGAAAAATTCAAATTCAAAAGTAATAATTCGCATAATTTAAAAAAATGAGCAACATTAGGAAAACCCCGGAACGACATAAATAAAATCAAATGTGGGTTATTCTGATTGCTGCTCTCCAGGGACTCAATTATAACAATAACTTCATTGTACGCTCCTGCTGAAAAATAAACATATGGGTGAAAAATAACAACAAATCACTCGAACACCAGGATCGAAAAATCTGCAGCTCATCAACCATTACATCCCCTTAACTGGAAATGAGCAACAATTACGTTGTGTTAAAATATGTTTGCAAGCAATATATATTTTTCTATTATGATTTCAATATTGAAAAACTTTTTTTTCACCATTCACAGATTTTCGCAGATTTTTATGAGCTCAATGAAATAATCAGTTGATTGAAATTTGATATCGGTTTAGTGGAAACTCGTCGTTAAGGATAAACGAGAAAGGTACCATGCACGTAATATTACCATGGTAGACATGACAATGAGAGGAACATTGCATTGCTCAGAACGGTAGGTAGGGTCGAATTAAGGAAGGAAATTTAATGTCAAGTTTTTTGTCTGTTTGTGGTAAATGTTGTGTTAGTGGAACAACTCTTACGGGGGTTGTTTGATACATGCGTGTTTGTGCACTTAATAGACTCCGCCTTTAAGGAAATGAACTGGAATTGAAACTGTTTCCTTGCTTAAGGATAACACTCAGAGACAATATACGTAATTTTCTTCAATCGACGAGATTTCTAAGTACATATAACAAAAAGAACGTTTTTGAAGTGTCACCGTGCACTAAATGTCTATTTTTTTACTCAAAATCTAGTGAGCTTAAGCTTATAGTTCTTGTTATATCATAGACTCTTAAGAAAAAAAAAAATATTTTTCCATTGTGTTTCATTTTATCCTTAAAAGCACACAAAATAGTGAACAAAAAACTTTAAGCCATTTTATTGTAAGATAACTAGTTTTTAAGTAAAAGCTAAATAATTAAAAGCTGTTATAAAATTCTGAATTGTTATACAGAAAAAAAGGAAATTTTTGAATTTTATTCAAGAGATAACTGTCATTTTCTACATAATAAAGAAAATATTAAAGCATAACAGCAAAAAAAAAAATATTTTATAATAGTTTTCCTGACTTAACTTCAGATTTTATTTGCTATAAGAACCATCAGCATGTCCGATTCCCCACCTGAGCGTAACTCCAATTCTAAATCAAATCTGATTGAAGTGCAACACGTCGGTGTAACAGCTAAATTGCAATCACCATTAAAATCGTTGCTTCAAACATCAAGTTCATCAACAGAAACGGAGCATAATCAAATCTTTTATAACACCAAAACGAACAAATATAATAAACTGTCGAATGGAGATACACAACTGGACACCGAGAGCAACACCGACACATCAAAAGTCCTCTATGAAATGCGCGCCATACGCAGCAGCACTGCTAGACCAATCTCAAATAAAGTAACGCCATCGAAAATTGAATTTCAACTCTACAATAAACCCACTAAGCGACGACACAATCGTAATGCTAAAGTTCCAACCAAGAAAAAGCCGACGAGGCGTAATCTCTTCAGTCGACAGTCGAAGTTGGAGTTTAATGAAACTATTGCTGAGACTTCGCTATTGCAGCGCCTTCGTCATTCATTAGGTAATATGCGGTCATCTAAACCCCAAAAATCGAAGCACAATATTTTTGATGACTTACCCGAGCCAAGTCGAAAAGCATCAACTACTCCTCCGCTTGAAACACGCATTGGAATTTATCCTTTTGAACATGGATGTGCCGAGTATTTACGTACGACTGATTGTCATCCGCAAATATTGTCGATAGTACTAGCAGAACGCGCCACACATTATGCAACACGTTTTTGGGCCGAATTCTTCGGAACACTACATATTGGTGTCGCATTTGTGGTTACTTTTGCACTGCAGTCCTATCGCTTTTTGCTATATTCATTGGTTAATACATTGCTTGTGGGTTTCTTACATATGACTTCGGATTATCTGATAAAGCCGATACTAACAGTGATTTTCAATGGGTTTCTGCAGCCGCCGCTAGTGTTGATCTTCAATATTTTAACATCGATACGTGATATTTTGGAGCCAATAGCAGATACAGTAAATAACTTTCTTAAGCCGATTGGAAACGTTTTAAAAAATGTACGCTTAGTACATGCAACCTATAGTAATCGCAAGATTTCAAAGAATGTTTAAATTGCATTTATTTTGTTTATGAGTTGTACATCGCAAGCTTTGATTATAAAAATCTCTTAATGATTTCAAAAATTATTAAGAAATGAATTTTTTAAAATAAGTGAGCAGCACATTAATTACATAAGACGTTTTGGGAGGTGTTGGTCAAATAATTTCTCACTAAATCTCATTCAGAGGGGTTGCAATTCTGATAATTTCCTACGTAAGATATATCTTGAATTTAGTGCTCAAAACAAATTCAGCATTCTTTAAAAACAAAAGATCTCTGGAATCTCCAATTTTGCTGCCTTTTTGAAATGAAACTTCCTTAGCCACGGCGTGATTTGAAACTCGATGAAACGGTATCATATGACAATAAAAACGGCATCTATCTGATTTAACCTGAGATTGATATAAATTGTTCAAAATGGAAGCCAGATCAAAATGTTTTTTTTTCTAATTACATTAAACTTATGTGTGTCTTAACTTTTTTTTACATCGTATCCCATGCACAAGCCATTTAGCACTTAATGAATTCTCATAAGCCGTAGCGTATGCAACGAAATTTTTTAGCTTTCTTTTCATTTTACTTGCTGACACAAAAACAAGGAAAGAAAGAAAAAAACTAAACGATTGTTTGTAAGAGATCCAAAAGGAAAAATGAAAACGATGGTGCGTAAGCTGTCTTCGGACATTAGCTACGCTAGCCACCGTGCTTTAGCATTAAGAATTCATTGCATATTTTTAGGCTTACCAATAACTAGTTTGACCTAAAACTACAGAACCCTTCCAATAAATAATCGATCACCCAAATGTGCTTGAGTAAAAATTTATAATATCACACAAGCCCATCCACATATCCACACAAGCCACAAGTTGGCTTTTCGATATGCGTTTTTATTTTTTTTGTGATTTTTTCCTGCGATTATGTTGTGTTTCTTTTTTTTTCAAATTCTTATTAAATATGAAACCCGCATAAGTCGGGGAATACCATGACGTTGTTTATTGTGCGTATATGATATGTATATATATATATAATATGTATGTATATATATGTATATATATAATATGTATAAATAATGTTTTCTTTCATTCGCTGTGTATAATTGTATGAAAGTAGACGTTAGCTCAGAAGGTATTGAAGTTAGTTCAAATATTAACTTTATTTATTTTTAATTACATTAAATAAAATTTAAATTTTTAGTGTAATATGATATAAGTTGATCGCTTTGTGTCAAAATTCAGTTTGCGTCTTTACTGGTGGAACCGAATAGCGACGCAAAGCGAGGCCTTAGTGTACATTGTCTAATAGATGAAACAGAATTGGGACGTGCGATTTATTTTATGTGTCAAATCGCACCAAAAAATAGAATTCGTTCTATTTCTCTGCGATAAATTTTGCTAGTGTCAATTTTTTACTCACTACAAAAGTATAGGAAAAATCTGGACGATAAAGGTTAATGCACGCCAGCGTATGCCGTATGCACGTTTTTAAACAACTCATCATATTAGAATATAATTGAATGAAGTGATTTTTTAATGGTTATCTCTAATACTTTTCACCTGCACAAATTTAGATAATTTTATATAATTTGTACTTGGCAACAGCTAAAAACCCTTCATACGAACGCACTCGCATGTTGTCAAATAGCAGCTGTCACTTTTTGTCTGCAAAGCTGTCGGCTGTCAAATTCTGAAAAAACGAACTACAGTGAAAATTCTAAAGTGTACGATAAACTCCATTTAATTTAAAAAAACTAGTTTTTTTATTTATTTTTCATTAGTTTTGCACAAAAATTTTGTTCGAATTTGTTTCTTTTTCGCAAGAGTAAGCAGTAGAGTAAAGAAAAAGTTTCAATAGCACACCCACAAAAACACAATCCTAGCAGTTTTATTTCTGTTCTTTTACAAAATAGACTTCAAAATATTTGTACGCCTTAAAAGAAAAACAATTAAACTAAATCAAAACGCACAACTGAATAAATTACAGCTAACACTAAAGATTTTCTTGTAAATAAATCTAATTGAAATAAATGCTTTCAACATTTTGGGGACGCATACAAAACAGTGTTGCACAAAATCTTATAGCTGTCTATTTTAGAGGTTAGTTTTTTGTGTCCACCTACTACTGCCGTACAAAGTAAATTTGGTACCAGAAGTTTGCTAAGTGTCTAGAAGTACATATGTGCGTTTGTCATTGAGTGAAATTAACTATTTACTAATACATTTCATTTATTGTTATCAGTGAGAAAATACTGATAGTTTATCAAAATGCAATCTAATCTTGGCGCTTCTTTATTTTTGTTTAATACCTGTGTGTTCGCTCGTTGCATGCGCTTTTTGTTTTATCAGCTGATTTTTGTTGACATTTCTGCTTAAACGTTTAATCGATCAGAAATTTAATTTATTCAATTTCAGCTCAAAAGCTACGAACAGTTGGAATACGCGGTACCCACAGCTCGATTGAGGAATTGAAGATGTGCGCTATGCATGTGACAATTTTGCCTGCACTGCAGGATAACTATATGTATTTGGTGAGTATAGTTATAAAAGTCGATTTACGGTAAATATAGCGTGAATTCAGTCATATGGAATTGGTGTATTGGACTTAAAATATATACATATGTAAGCGGATTCTGCGAGTCGGAAAAAATATCGAAAATACAAATATTTTAAGCAGCAAACAAACCAATTCCCTCCCCCCTTGTCGAGGATGTTAAGCACGATGGCGGTGGCGGACAAATATTTTACCGATGTAAGTCGCTGAATATGCCATCGTGTTCAGCACTTAAAATATTATTTTATTCGACTCACAGAATCCACTAAATTTACAGTATGCTGCCTTAAAGTTATGACCGATTGAATATTCGATGTAAACATATCTGTGAGCATTTGACAAAATAACCTCATTCGATCTACAGTAATAATTCAATATGGCATTGTATTATTACCGTAGATAGAAAGAGATTGTTTTGGGAAATGTTCACAGATTAGTACATTAGGATGTCCGTTATTTAACATGCTTCGTTGTCAAAGAGTTCGGTATATTTATGTTATTATTGAAAAAAAAAAAAAAATAAAATTTTACCTTAAAAATTTTTGATTAGCCCCAGTAAAAAAAACTGAAAAAATTGCTTATAGCTTTAATATGTTTTATTTTAGGTCCTTTTAAAATGAAATGAATGAAAGATCCATGGTACAATTTTTCCACAATATACATTTTTGTATGTCTAATTTATGAATAAAAAGCTTGAGATCATTTTTTTAAACCTTCTCTTTTTAAACAAGAAAACATACTTATATTAACAAACTTTGGATTTCATATACATATACTCTGTATGCATGTATTTGTACTACTCTGCTTTATTGAATTTCTTGCCTTTCTTCATTTCATTGCTGTCATAGATTGTCGATAATACAACTAAGGAAGCTGCAATTGTCGATCCCGTCGATCCGGAGTCTGTAATTTCAGCTGTACAGGAAGAGAACGTCAATCTTACCAAAGTGTTGACTACACATCATCATTGGGATCACGCTGGTGGCAATGATAAGCTTGTTAAATTATTTCCAAATCCCTTAGAAGTGTATGGTGGTGATGATCGTATTGGCGCACTCAATATAAAAGTAACGCAGGATGATTGCTTTCAAATTGGTGCACTTAATGTGCGTTGCATCTTTACGCCATGTCATACCACTGGACATATTTGTTATTACGTTGAGGCGCCAAATGGTGAGCATGTTGTCTTCACTGGCGATACGCTTTTTCAAGGTGGTTGCGGACGCTTTTTTGAGGGCACTCCTGATCAAATGTACTCAGCATTGTGTCAGAAACTGGCATCGCTACCGGATGATACTAAAGTGTTTTGTGGTCACGAATACACGTTACAGAACATGGCGTATGCACGTCATGTAGAGCCATCGAATGAGTGTATTTTGCGACGTATTGAGTGGGCTAAGTTGCGACGTGCCACACAGGCGCCAACTGTGCCATCAACCATTGGAGAGGAGAAGTCATGGAATCCATTTATGCGTGTGCATGAACCTAGCGTGCAGAAGCATGCTCATGAGAAGGATCCCATCAAAGTAATGGGTAGTCTGCGCAAAGAGAAGGATACATTTAAAGCATAATGCAGTTACAGAATTTTTTTTGCGTTTGAGATGCAGAATTATTCCATTGTTCGTCATACTACTTATTTTATAATTTGTACAGGGTGTTTGAAGTTTTGAAAATTAAATGGTTGAATAAAAAAAAATTTAAAGCAAATAACTTCAATCGACTTTGAAATTTCCGACAAAAAGGATTTTTTTTAAATATTTTTTTAATATTTTTATATATTTTTTAAAATTTTTTTATTTTAATATTGTCTAATTAAATATAACATTTGATTGCATTTTGGGACAACCTGGCATTTCAAGAGACTTAATCTCCGCCAACAAATTTGAAATATAAAACAAAAATAAAATTTTACAAAGTAAAAATAAAAGGCTCTGAATGGATAAAAAAGGTGGGAAGAAAAAATCAACAAAGGAAAAAGTATCACTGCCATCCGTAGATCAAAAAGATGGAACGAATAAAACTACTCATAAAGAATCGCATAACAATGGGTCAACAAATCCTGTCAAAGAAAAATTAAAAAAAGTGCACAAATTGCAGAGCAAAACAGAAGAAAGTATACCAACCTCTTTGAATGACTTTAGCAGTTCCATTGAAGCTACTTATTGGTAATTGATTCCTTGAATAAATTCCATTTGCAAGTTCGCGTTTTATCTTTCTTTTTTTAGGCCAGAAGAGGACGTACTAACGGACAAGTTACCAAGTGTGAAAACATCAGTATCACTCTCACGGTAAGCTAGCATTTTTGTAGAAAACATTGCAGAAGCAACTCAACTTTTGTCATCCACTAAACGTATTTATTATGCTAAAATCTTTTTTCTTGTTTATTTGCTTTCAGCACTTCCCCTCTTCTGCAAAATTATCGTGAATTTAAAGCAGCGCGTAAAATTCAGGCTGTCTGTCGCGGCTGGTTCGTTCGTCATATGTTAAAAAAGAAAAAACATGCAGCTATGGTTATACAACGTGCTTGGCGTGGATTTTGTGCACGTCGCTACTATTACCGTAAGCTGGAGGACACAGTACAAAAGCGTATTGAAGAATACTTTAATCATTCCGCTCGAAGGATTCAAGCAGTCTGGCGGGGTTTTTGGTCACGACAAAATATTCACGATCAATATCGTATGATGCGCATGCAACTGCGAGCTTCTGAAGACTTACTGCACTGTGTTGCCTTTAAGTTGCATCATTTATTGCGTACGCGTCAAATTCCTGGCATTTATTCGTTGAAAAATTCTACGTGAGTTTTAGTTACATGTATATCTTAAGAATTAATTATTAAAGTAAGCTCCACTTTCTTGTGCTAAACTGACTGGTCAGTAGAGATTTTCCGTGGCATATGAAAAATGTCCCTTAAAATTTTGGATGCCATTTAACATTAGGCATTTAGCTAATTATTGTTCTAAATTAAATTTGAGATAAAAATACTGGGAAAAGCTACACTGTATCAGCTTAAGATCACTGTAGAGGTTCTGTAGCTATAACCAAAACTACAGTCTGATTTGATAGGTTTGTGTAGATTTTGTTTTTATGTTTTCTTTTGTGCCTTGCACTTACTGTGATATTTAGAGTTCGATGAAGCCTTTTCATAAAGAAAGCAGCCGAATTAAAAGATATACGCCATTATATTGTAATTAGCCAAATCACTTATCTGCCTTCCAAAACAAATTTTGTTGACGAATCAGGAATAATCGTTTTTTTTTTCCTTACTTATCTAATAAAATTCTTTCTCTAAATAATAAAAATAGTTAAAATCATGTGAATTTAATGTTCCAATTAAATTATTTGAGCCGGTGAATTTGAACACCCTACCTGTTTTACTTTATAATCGAATGAAAGCAAAAAAAATTGGCCTTCAAAAAACGTCGTAAAATTGGCAGCAGATTCATAGTCCGGTCTTATTATTTTTAATATTATTGTTCCTTTCTATTGAAATTGGAAAATTTTATTTAAAATTACAAATTGTTTATCATATTCTCTATTTTAGTTGCCTCTCAAAAGTCGAAGAACTGTTGTATGCCATGCAATTTAAGCAGTTTAATAATCAGGTTCGATTGGCCCGCAGACATCGTGATCATGTCATCGATGAAGCCAAGCATACACATAAAGAATCTGCATTTACGACAGAGGTACCGTATGCAGGTCCAAATTTTTCACAAGTTTGTGAACCAAAATGTTGTGAACTATACAAAGAGGCTGATGCGGATAATAAAATGTTTAGAATTCTAAGTTTGTATGCAAGAGCAACACGTGATGATTCTCGTCTCAAAGGCGTGAGAGATCGTCAAAAAGCTCGTAAGTATCTTAAAAAAAACAATAATTGCAATTTATATTTTTTTATTTTAATTTATAGAA
This sequence comes from Meiosimyza platycephala, assembly GCA_963662105.1. Taxonomy (NCBI): domain Eukaryota; kingdom Metazoa; phylum Arthropoda; class Insecta; order Diptera; family Lauxaniidae; genus Meiosimyza; species Meiosimyza platycephala. The sequence continues at coordinate 105,601,067 of OY759208.1, read as the reverse complement.
CAAAAATCGAAGGCTCCACGCAAGAAAAAACGCAGTGATTTTTGTAGTGACGTTATTGAAAGCATGAAAAAATGGAATATTCTTGGAACCAATAAAGTGACGGTAAATAAGGATGTATTCAAGTGTCCAGAAAATGTAGAACATTTTCTAAATGAAATAAAATCTTTGACTAATATCTTGCAGTCACGTTGCCACTGCAATATTAATATCAAAAAATTGTATGCAGCTGCAAACTGAGTAAATCATTATGTTTTTATTTGTTTCTTAGGTAATGCGGTTTTTAATATCTAAAAACTTATTTTTTCAAACACATTTGTTTTGAAAACTTAAACTTTTTTTAACATTTAATTGATCACAAGTAACATCAAAATGAAATTTTAATGTTTATATCTTCATGGAGGTGTTTATGCATTTTGACAAAAATTTATTTTAATGACATTGAAAAAAACAAAAACCGTACAGAACTCGTATTTATTTGTTTCTATCTTAATAATAACATACGAATTTAAAATTAATGAAAAGTTACAATAAGTCAACATTTATTGTAATTGAAAAGCTTTAAATTTTTTGATAAAAATTAGATGACTTAAAAAACGATAACTCATTTTTCAGCAGAAGATACCTCAACGTCGCTATATCAAGAAATCAATTTGCTCACTTTGTTTCTTTTATTTAAAATCTTTCTGCCTCTGGTATTGATTATCCTCACCCATTATTTAAGGATGCTTACAACACTAACAATCTTTAGTATTGTACTGTGTAAATAAAAGCGATTTTTATCCTTATAACATTTATAGAAAGTTTTATCTCTAACAATTTCAATAAAACCAAACCCTTAATACTCGAATGTATGTAAATAACTATAATTTCTAATAAAATAAAGTTAACTTTTCTCCTCACTTTCTCAAGATATCCTTTGTCTATTCTTAAATAGTCACATTTAGTATACAATGAGTTTATTTTAGTTCGACATTTATAAGATATTTTTATTAATATTAAAAACCCTGACCCTTTTAAAACAGACAAGAACATATCAATTGACCAAATGTTAAGCGTCTGCGTTTCTTACCATATTTTCAAATTTTATAAAAGTTTTACTTGGGATATTTTCTTTAAAATTGTATTTATGTATGTATTTTTTAGTTTCTAGAATCTTTATATGTTATCAAAGGCCGCCTTCTATGTAATTCCAAACTTGTTTGTAAATACATCCTTAATACTTCGATATTTTGCGGTAGCCTTAAAACAACTGACACAACCCAATCAGCTTCAGGTGCATATGGTATTTGACTAATGTCGATAGTCCAATTAAAAAGACCATAAGTAACGCCCTGAAATAAAATAGATAAAGCTTAAAGAATGTGTGTGCGATAATTTGCAGAGATTTGAATATTACCTTTAATATAGGGCATTTTGTAAAATTACCGTGTGCATCAAAAGCTTGATATATCAGTTTAATCATATTATTGGTTTCGCCTTGGGAAAAAAAATTGCAAATGTCTACATCCAAATCTAATAAATTCAATTGTTGATTATTAGGACGTGGCACATCAATGCGAAAATGCGCCATATAGCCTCGATATATACTCTGTTCATATTTAATTTGCGTAGAAATGTACTGGTTGTTCGATTGTTCGATGTAGCAGTTGAAATTGTGTATAATTTTAGGATTGAAAGTGCAGTTGATATGCTTGAATAGGAACACATAACGTGTGCGGGTAGGCTATATTAGAAATTAAAGTTTAAAATTTTTTCACAATATTGAGATATTCTTACCTTAGCATTAAGTATCGTAAGTAGATACAAAAAATATGTTAATAAATGACAAGTTTTCATGGTGTGCACTAGACGCTAAACTTCACAAAACAAAAGCTTTTAAAAAAATTTTTTTAGTATTCATTGAAAAAATAATTGCTTTTAATGCATTATTAATACTATAATAATTAGCTATAGATAAGAAAATCAATTTTAATGTATTCAACATAATAAAGGAAAACAAGTGAAATGAGGCGTTTCATATCAAACCCATTAGAATGATTTTTTTTTGGGAACTTGACGAAAAACTGTTAATTGATTTTTTCTCAAGTTCTCAATGTTTCAAAATAAATTGTTTTAATTGTTTACAATTAGTGATGCCATTTTCTGTAAAATTGTATTTCTTAATATATTCGTGCGTTGAAAACACAACCTTAATATATTTTTATTTAAAAATGCTTTAATTTTATAAAAAAAGTAATTAACTTTGAATAAATTTGTTTAAACATGAATTATTTTATTCACAAAAATATTTCTGAAATAATATTCAACATAACATTTTTTTAGATGTTTATTTTCAATCAATCTTACGAATCTATCTGCTTTCAAATTGAAATTCCCAACATAACGTTAGAAAATATGAATTTTTCATTGAAACCATGCACCATTTTAATTGCATCAATGTGAAGCATATAATATTTTAGTCTTAGTTTTATGTCGTTCTCTTTGAAAAATCGGTCGTTGATTGCAAAAAATTTACATTAATTTAAACGGGCTTTTAATTGAATAATTAAATTGTTGGATTTGAATCCGGTACCCGATATGATATACCCAATAAAAAGATTTTCAAACAGTTTTTTGACTTGAATTTGCTGTATATTTTAGGCCGATTGCCGATTTAAGCAAAAAAATTTTTTTTTCGTAATAAAAATCATATCCAAAGCGGCAAATAAGTGACCAATTCATTTCCAATTTAAAAGTTTTCCAGCTATTTAATCGCTTGTTGGCATTGGCCCTTAAAAGGCATATTTCTATTAAATTTATTTTATATATCAATAAATAAGCCGGTTTTTTAGTAAGCAAATAAATTTCTATCTCTAATACTCTTTTTGAGTCTTCTTCTCTTCTTATAACTTAGCTATTCTTCAGATATTAGTTTTGTGGTTCGTTGTCCTTTGAAGTTTCACAACGAATGTTTTTGTCACTTCAAGTTGTCTGATGGCCCACTATCGTAGTCGTTGTAGTCTGTACTCGAAAGTTATACAATTGAATAAATGCAGTTTATTTTCTTTGTAGCTATTCATTTATGTTGTTTTTTTTTTAATGCCATTCTGCATTCGCCACTAGGGCACTCATCTACATTGTTTTATTTGCTCAGTTTTAAAAAGCTTTTTTAGGTCTCCGAAGAAAATTGTATTCGATTGCATTTTCAACATAGACAATCCGGAAAAACAATGAAAAAAGAAATTTATTTAAAAAAAGATATCAACAAAATAATCGATAAATTTGGCATAAAATATAGATTTTCGCCAATTTATATTAAACCCTTTATGTTACAAAAAGGCTTCCAGTTAATTCATTTATCAAAATATTCGAATTTGATAAAATTGAAATGTGTTTTGGACGAGCTCATAAGGCGCAAAAATGTGTCTCCCATCAACGATACTTCAAATAAAAAAAGGAAAAATAGGTCCCATCTTTAATGATCTAAAAAGCATCTATAACCTGATATTACTAGAGAAATTCTTAGGTCATATTCAAAATATACTTAGATACTTTCAAACGGGCAGTTGAAAATATGTGGTAAGCTATCAACTGTTGTGGCTAAAAATGTTATTTTTTTCATCATCAGCATGGAGTTTAAAAAGCACTTTTCATATGATGGACGTGATTAAGAAATTCTGGCTTCAGATTAGATTTTAGCAGCTTCAAAATCAATACAACTACCTTATTTTCGTAAATCTGTTCATGAATTTTATTTGCCCACTTAGCGTACATTATTATCTCACCCTGTGATGCTTATTTAGATATAATTCGGGGAAAAATTCTACTTAAATTAAGACAACATTGATTTGTACCAGAATTTCAGAATGAAAATAAATATACTTCAAATCGATACGAATTTTTTTTTGCATGAATACAGTTTTGATAAGTGCATTTTATAGCATTTATCTATCAAATTTTTTATTTTTATTGCTTCAGTGCAAATCATTAAAATTATACAAAGAGAATGACACCACATTTGTCAAAATCGGTGCAGTAGAAGCGATTAATTTGCATGTCAAACCCATCAATAGTTGCAGTGCAATGTTTCAAAATTTGCGCCTAAAAGATGCAATTTTTTGTGTAAATTTTACAAAATTTGTAGCATACATATGTGCATATGCTGATTTCCGGTCAGCAGCTACTGGATTATGTTTGCCTGGTTGTTGATCAACCAAAATTGATTTTTGGTGCAGCCCTAGTAGTGGCAGAGAGCTCAAAAATATACCACTGAATATGCAAAATACCAGGCCAACATGAACTGGTAGCAAGTAAATTTTGTTTTTACCTTATCTTTATTATGTAATATCTCGGCTATTGCTGAACGGATTTTGACAAGTGAGGTGTCATAGGATTAGTGAGATATTGAAGATTTTTATGATGTCATCAGTGATTTGATTACTTGCCAATAGATGGCGCTGCAGGTAAATTAAATGTACGAATCGCTATAACTCGAAAACGAATTGTGGGATTTTGTTGATATCTTGTAGCAAGGTAGCTTATGTTTAATACTTTGATTTGCCATTATATAACTATTAAAATTCCATTGATTTACTTAGTAATTAAACAATGCAACGAAGTATGCGATACTTACCGTATGTTGGAAATGGTGTAGCAAAAATGAAATTTCACGGCTAATACTGCACTGATTTTATTGAATGAGGTGCGGTATACATATTTATACACATATATATTTGTATCCAAATCCAAGTACGTAAGACACTTTTTCCAAGCAAAATTTTGCTGTTTTTGAATTAATTTCAGTCCTCTGTGTAGATTAAATTTTAGTCCTAATATGTTTAATATAAATGTTCCATAAAGCTAACATTTGAGCAAACAATATTTTTTTCAGATGCACTCAATTTTGAAGAGCGCATTGTTCCACTTAATGCGTTTTGGTCCATGCGAAGATATGAGCCATATATGTATGCAAATCGTTAAGACGGTTTCAACTGTTCGTTTTTCTTTTTATCTAAATTTTCGCAGTAAGCCATATTGCGTACATATTTAAATAAAAGAATCGAGAAATTTTATGTGTTTTCTTCATTTTTTATTTAATTATTTTTCGTTTATTTTTTGTTGTTACAATTAACTAAGTATTTTTACACAAAGTGGTGCTATACATATAAACTTTTTGTGTTAGTTCTATAAACATATTTTTTCTACATTGTATACATTAATATTTTTATATTTCTTTTCTAAAATAGTTACAATAAGAAAAAACTACTAGCAAATAGAAAATAAATAAACAAATAAATAAATTATAGAAAATAAAAATTTTGAATAAAATAGAAAATTTACATCTGTGAAACACAAGAATTTGTTATTTTTTCTTCTTTTTTTTTTGTAAAATTTGGTTTTTTTTTTGTCGTCTTTAGGCAAATCAGTCATATTTGTTATATTTTTTTTATTTGTAAAAAAATTTTGAGTAAAAATGTCGCGCATATCCTTATGTTTTTCATACTTTCATTTAAGGTTCGTTGTTTTATACTTTTAATGGTTTTAGAAAAAGAAAACAAAAAATTGTTCGTATCGTTGAAACTTAAGTAAAATTATATCCAAGAATTGCATAATTAGTGTTTCTTATAGATTTTAACTTTTACTTTTCTAATTTATATTTAATTTTATATACTTGTGAATAAAATTAAATAAATATAAAAATTGTAGTTATTTAATTTCGTTAAAATTAATACATTTTGTTTTTATATAATTGTGAAATTTATTACAAGAAATGGAATTTTCGCAGTGTATTTTTAGTGTATGCTTTTCTTTAATTTTCGATTAATAAACTAAATACACAATAAATGAAATACTTTTTTAGGTTAATACAATTCATATTTCATTTAAAATTTGATATTTATAAATAAATATTTGTTTTAATTATAAATTTAAATATACATTTTTTTTTTATGTGCAGTGAAAATTATTTTTGCTTACTAATTATAATAAAGATAATAAGGGGATATTCATGCTAAATTGTATATCAATTGCCTACCAATTGACGTGAATACCCGCGGTATATTAAAAAATAATTTTATAAAAAATGAGCGTATTTTGTTTAAATATAGAAATAAAAAACTAAACTAAAAAATTTTATTTATCACAATCGCAAACAATTTTAATTTAATGTTTCGTTATAAAACTAATGAAATATGATGATATGAGTTATTATCATTACATTGAGAATAGTTATATATTAAAAAATAAAATTAAGAAAACATACATACGTTGAAAGCTTAAGAAAACAATATAGATAGCTAAAAGTTGTGGGGTTATAGAACTACTTTTATCTTATAGAAAGAAAAAGTGTAAAATATATTGCTTACAATTTTGTCAGCTACTTTAAATTCGTTCAAGATACAATTGAGTTTATTGAACTTGCACAAAAAAAAAAAAGAAAAAAAAAGAAATAAAAATTAAATATATAAAAAAATGCAACATTAAAATTTAAATAAAAAGCCGCAGTAGTAAATTGTTTTTTTATCATATATGAACGTAAACAAATTATGGTAGCTACTGCATTTAAAATGAAGAACAATAACAAAGTCATAAAAAATTAATTACAGTTGACGCCTTTCAAAATCCCCATACCAAAACCAAATGAAATTTGTTGTGTAAATAAGAGAAATGTTATTTTTGCTTCATGCAAATTCTTAACAAAATTTGAGAAAAATTATCGTAAAAACGAAATTGCAAAGATTTCACAAAAGAAGTGAAAAAACTCTTTATTAGAATATAAATAATCCTTGAGTTCTATATTTGCACAAAAACTTAATGGTTTCATTGGAGAGGAAGTTGCATCTGGAACTTTTTGTTTTAAAAATTTTAATTATCTGCTCTCTTTGCAAACTTAACTTAAAGATTTTTGTTTTAGTTCTTTGCCAAAAATAATTTAATAAAAAATGCCTCTAAACTGCCAGCACACATACATACAACATAGCTAATAGCAACAATTTATTGCTTTCTCCCCCACACACTTTTAATTGCCCAAATTCTTTTAAACCCTCGCCAACGCTGCTCACACCTCCAGTACCGTGCTCATTGAGTTATGCGACGTATGTGACATGTGACTGAGATTCGTCTCAGAGCTGGGAACTGTTGAGTAGATTTTTCTTTTGTTCTTGGCATGGCAGTGTATGATCAACACCAGTACCAGAACCAGAATTACACAGGTTATAGAAAATAGCATAAGCCAGAATATGACAACTGGATCGAGTTCATCAAAAGAACAGCACGTTTGTTGCTGAGTGCTGAACAAATTTGTATCCACCGAATTTTCATCACTTTCGTTGGAGCCATCAGTTATGCTATTGCTACTGCTGCTAGAGAAGTTATCATTGGATATAGAGTTTGGTGCATATTGGCGCTGTTGACGTGTGGGTGGCAACTGTTTGGGTGCAGGTGGAGCTGAAGTTACAAAAATTATAGTCGATGCAAAATCAGTGCCTTCTGTACTTGTGGAGGAAGATGATGAAGAAGAATCATATGGAGAAGATGTTGAAGAAGTTGAGGGAGTAGAGGAGTATAGTAAAGAGGTTGAGGAAGAAGTGGAAAAGGGAGTTTCAGTAGAAGTAGAGGCACTTAATGATGATGGTGAACTTGTAGAGCTTTTCTGTGTAGAAGTATGTAACTCGAGCCCAGGGGATGATGTTGTAAAGTTGGTAGAAGACGTTTCAGTTGTTGAGGAATCAATTGATGATGCTGTCTCAGCGGTTTGTCTTGACGTCTGTTCATTCAAATTACTTTGGGTACGTTCTGTTGTGCTTGATGACTCTGCTTCACTCGCCGCAGATGATTCTTTTTCTTCATTTATAGAAATGACAGTATATTCTGTGAAAGAACTCGATGTATCTGTGTGCTCTGTCACTGTTGTACTATCATTGGTAGCTTCAATCGAAGTAGTGTTGGTAGCTTCAGTTAAACTAGTGTTGGTAACTTCAGTTGAACTAGCGTTGGGTGCTTCAGTTGAACTGGCGTTGGTTGCTTCAATTGAGGAAATAATGGAAGCTTCAATTGAACTAGTGTTGGTAGTTTCAGTTGAAACAGCATCAGTTGATTCAGTTGAAATAGTCTTGGTTGCTTCATTTGAGATAGTGTTGGAAGCTTCAATTAAATCTGTGGTGGAAGCTTCAGTTGAACTAGTGTTGGCCTCTAAAGATGAACTAGCGTTGCTATCTAAAGTTGAACTAGCGTTGGCTTCTAAAGTTGAACTAGCGTTTGTAGCTTCAGTTGAAGTAGTATTAGCAGCATCAGTTGAACTAGCACTGGCGCTGGTAGCAACAGTTGAACTAGCGTTGATAAATTCAGTTGAACTACCATTTGTATCAAAAGTTGAATTAGTGTTGTTATCTAAAGTTGAACTTGCATTGGTAGTAGCCCCAGTTGAACTAGCGTTAGTAGCTTCAGTTGAACTTGCATTGGTAGCAAGAGTTGAACTAGTGTTGGTAGCTTCAATTGATCTAGTGTTGGTAGCTTCAGTTGAACTTCCATTGGTTGCTTCAGTTGAACTTGTTGCTAGTTTCGATGTGGCAGTTTCCGTTGTGTTATCTACGGTCGATCCTATCAAAATGGACTCTACCGCATTATCATCATCTTTAAGTGCTTCCGTCAATGAATGTAATTTAAGGACTTTTGCTTCTCCTACTGAACCTGTTTCACTTTCCACTGCAGCAGTTGCGTTCATCATAGCTACAGTAAGTGTTATATCTTCTTCAGCCACAGCATGCTTTGTTGTATTTACTGGAACTTCTCCAAGTGGAAACTCTTCGTAATTTGTGCATACCTTACAACATTCACCTTCTACTTTTATTGGATTTGCGCACTCATAGTGATTGCTGCAAAGTGAGCTTATGCAGCTTTTCTGTCCATTTGTACAACTGCATTCGCTGCAAAATTCATCTTCAAACCAAATATCGTCTTCATCTTTGTTGTAACATTCGACATCCACGTCGTCATTCACTTGCTCACACATAACCTCGCATAGAACATCGTCACCTTCACATTTACACTTAGTACAAGCGTTTTCCCAATACTCAATACTATTTTTATTTGGTATATCTGCGTCGCATTCAAACTTTTTTATACATTTGAACGTATCACAGCAATTACCTGGATTACCCAAACCCTTATCGAGTTTCACTACGAGCTCATTTTGAGCACATTTCGGCCATTTCGGACATTTTCGGCAACTGCACATATCGCTACTGCAACATTTTTCCACATCGTCAATATTTTGGCTTGAATTGTCCATTTGTAATGGTCCCAGCGGATCAATTTGTAAATCTGCGAATATATCATAGTCGTCGGACTTAAGTTGACTATCTGGTGGACACTTGAAATCAGTAGGACACTGTACGTTTACGCAGTCATCGTTGTCGTCATAAGTATCTACAAAAAAAAAGAATATAAAATTAAAGTTGGTATGCATTTAAAACTGTTCATATATCGAGTGAATTTAGAGTTCGATTTGTTAATACTAAAGATAAAAAACAAACTTAAAACAAAACTCGCATAAGAACGCTCCTCCAACTTATGTGAATCCATCATGTAAATAGATCACATACATATGTTATATATAAATAAATAAAAACAATTCATAGTTGAGTTGCATAAAAACGAATTACTCATACGTCATTTTCAGATAAAAATTAAACAGTTGGTTATTAGCTGCGATGTAAGTTTACTGTACATTTCTTAAGCATTTGTGCGCTCTTTTGTGCCTTTTATAATTATATGCTGCTTTAATTGTTGGCTGGTTAAAAACAATGACGCAATAATGAAAAAAATGAGAGTTAACATTAAATTTAGCTTGTCATTTTCCCTTGCATAAAATAAAAAGTGCAATTTATTATAAAAATTGTTCTCACAAGAATAAAGTCTACTTTAAATGCACTTATTTAAAGTAAATTAGATTGATTTGTTTAGAATACCGTCAACAATCGTTTCATGTAGCAAAAACGCTTTGATGTTCTTTTCAAATGCGCTTTCAAAGAAAGCAAAACAAAAATAAACAAAGATAAGCAGCTTATGAAATGTCAGATGTCAGATATCAAAAACTATTTTTACTAAAAGATAAAAACAAAACAGTGCAGAATAATAAGGTTAAGTCACACACTGCTCATATTAAATTTGTTAAAAAGATCAAAATAAAATTCATATTTTGTATTGGATTATTGCTGAATGGAAAATGCAAGCACAACATCTAAGGCGGATTATTCTGAGTTCGTGCACACTTTAGTAAGTAACGAAGTTCAGTTTTAGCAATAATATTCTGTTGTTAGAATAATTTAATGCGGCTAACCATGTCGTATGAGTAATATGCATTTATTACAATGCAGGAAAAAAATACATTAAATACGCATTTGATCGCAATTTATAAAAATGCAATAACTTACGAATTCTTCAAATTAAATTAAATATATTTGGTGCTAATTGCAAAAAGGTTTTATGAATTCAAAAAAGCGTATAAAAACAAATATTAATTGAGCATTTTTTATTGAAATAACAAAAGTTACAAATCTTTTACATTTATGTAAACAAACATACTTACACTTTACACTAATACACTATCAATTCACATGACCAATGAATGCAATGCAATTTGCTTTCAATTTTCTTGTTTGCTCATTCGTGTTGCCAATTAATTAGAGACCTATTAAATAAAGTGTTTGCTAACGCACTTCTCATAACTCATAACTCATTATAACCAATGTTTAAGTGTGTTTGTCTGTTTATTTTACACTCACACATATACTAAGTAAACATATCCATATATGTATGTATACACTCATAAATGATTTATGCAATTCTTCGAGGCATAATAGTCACGTTTTTCATTCATTCGCTTGTCAGGCAAGCGGCACGCGACTCTTTATCGTAGCCACTTCGTTGTAATGAACTCTACGCTTTACGCTCTCCACTCTACACATTTTCCACACATGATTTGTTGGCTAACACACTACGATGAGATATTGTTTGGTTTTATTTCATTTAGTGTTGATTTCAAGTGTTGGCACATAGCTGCGCGCACATTTTCTATATGCTAAGTAAATAGAGTAACATGGCAAATGCAAACAATCGCACAATATCGGCACTTTAGTTAATATGCTACCTTAGTTGGTAAAATATATATGTATGTATATGAAATAAGTTAAGCAGCAAATTTCAACAAACATTTTATTACAAAGAGAGCTTGTTTACAAAGAGCAAACAAAAAATAAGTGATGGATGCTATAGTAAAGAATATGAATTACTAACGTTAAAAGCGACGACTATCAGATTTGTGGATGTTGGAAAAACATTAAGAAATTTCAACGAAAAAAAATAATAAAAATTGTACTCAAATTAAAAGAATTGCTAAAAAACGAATTCGAGATGCCACTCAAAATGTGTGAATCGCAAAAGAAATACGTCGTTTGCAAAGATTTTAAGTGTTGTATGCGAAAAAAGTCAAGAGAATTTTGACGATTTTTTGGACGACATGTATTTTATTTAAATTTTTTTTTATGGAATATATACCAAAAATATATAGGTACCAAAAATCAATTATCAATTATTTTTATATAGCCCGCAATATATGTAGATATGACTTTAAACTCAACTGTTTTATACTCATGCATCTATTGTTTCACTTACAGTTCACTTTTTTTGTAAAATTTTCAAATTCCCAGACGCAATGTAAACCAAAAAAAAATAACAAACCCAATAAAAGGTGGCAATGTTCACAAACCATTTGATTGCTTAATATCCACAGCCAGACAAACAAAAGCTGCACTATGTGACGTATTGTCAGCCATGATAGTAATGATGATAATAATTTTTTTGTTGGTTTTATGACTGACATGTAATCGTCATAGAGACAGCCTACATTGCATGCAAACACATTCATTGAAAGCAAAAGGAATAATGTCACTCTCATGCCGACATGTTGGTTCAATTCACTTCGGTACACGTTATCAGCGGTTTGGAAGCGCATCGTAACTCTTCTTCTTGGTATGCACAAAATAACAGTGATGTAAAGTTGGCTGACTGCATGGCTACATTTTTGTGACAGAAAATTCCACAAAGTTGCCAAAATAAAAGCCGCAGGTTGTGGACAACAATGTTGGATGCGCTTTTGTTTCATTTCATTTTTGGATTTTAACTCAGTGTCACAAATCTGTCAGGAAATCCAGTGATAAATATCAGAAGTGTGAAAAATAAATTTTATTTAACTTTAAATTTATGCAAGAATCTTCATTTTATTTTGAATATTTAATATAAATTCAGTGAATTATTTTTATCGTACCGGTCGTATGAGTAACATTTAATTTGAAATTGAAAAATAAGTTGCTCATATGACATTATTAATCGTATAAGAAAGAAAGATAAGAAAATTATAATATTTTCATCTTTAATTGCCGAAAATTATTTCAAGTTTGAACGCTATGCAGAAGAAAATATTTCAGCGAAATTGCATTATGTATATTTTTATGTATATATATAGTTTCCAAAACAAATATTTTAGCCCCGATGTATCTTAAGATATAATGATAGCAGAAGTGTGCTTTAATTCTCTGCGAGCTACAAGGCCTTCGAATTTGGTTATTGGCTACGCAAAACAACGATATCAAATTTTCTGAAATTTAATTTTTTTTTCCTCTTTATTTATTGAAATGTAAAAAAATCTGTTTCTCTTTTTTAAACAACTGGAATTTCAGACACTATTCGCTTCTATATTACTAGGAATGTAATTGAAGTATGTAAGTGATGTATTAAGCCATCTACAAAACAATTTATTGGCCACAAGTAATGACAACATTAGCTTAAGATAATTTCAGTCATTTATTTTAATGCGAAAATTTCTTCACTTATTATAGTAATATGCTAAGAACTCGCATAGCTTTCGACTTAGATATTAAAGTAGCTCCACTGTAAATTTTAATTCAATTGTCTCTTAGCAAAACTATACGCAAAATGATGCCACAACTTAAGTATAGTAACCATATCTGTAATATTGTGCAGCTGCTGGAACATAAACAATTTCGTACGCCTGCTGTTACATACAATTCACATTTATGTGAGGTTTATTTCAGCTCCAAAGCTAAATTTTGTTTTGATGTTTGCTCATCTACCGTAACAACCAAGCTTAAGTCTCGAAAAAGGATGCATTGCCAATGAGTACGTAAGCATTACAGTTACGCACAGACATTGACAAACTAACACCTGCACTATTACGAGCACAAAATTAAGAAAAGTAAACTAAAATTTAAAAAATTTTCAGTAGAAAAATCATTGTGCGTGAACATTGTAATTAAATAAAAATTTTTTAAAGCAGCAGATTTTAAAATTTTTGTCTCTTCTTTTTGCAACAAACTTGCGGTAACATCTTGAATGCATTTTAAATGCTTTTCCTAGTTCTTTGATAAGCTTAAGCAACTGAAGCTTCTAAAAATATCAAACCACAAACAGTTCAGATGTATAGATGCATTCAAGTATTGTGTGAAAATTGAAGTAAACATATAATAATAAAAGGACATACATAAAAAAATGAGTGCATTAATATTAAGTTCCTTATCGATTTTTCACAGCAATTTTTACTTTGCCATAATGAAGCTTTTACTAACTTCAATTCTCTTTAAAGAATGAATAAATTTAAATTTTATAATAAAACTTCGTGAACAGCTAAAATCCACTACGCATACAATCAGTTATCACTCAACCATTTTTTTTGCACAACATGTCGTATGAGTGACATAATTTAAAAATAATAAACTTTAATACGTGTATATAAGTATACCATATTAAGCGCCATTTTTTATATCATTTTAATTAATTGCCAATTATGTTGTGGCAACTGAGCAACAATTTTTCCAATATGAAATGCTGTGCTTTTGTAAAATGAAAAACTGCGCATAAATAAATTAACATTACAGATTAAAATAAGGCCATATCAGTAGAAAAAATAAAAAAAAAAGTTTTTAAATTAAAACACTGTCAGTTTCAGGGTTGCCCGCATAATACAAAATTCTATTGATGCAAAATAAAAAAACTTAATTTTCACATAATATTTTTGCTTTGTAACACGTATGCTGATTTTTCAGCTGTTTGTTATAAATGAGCCCTCAGGTTGCTCTGTTAAAAAGCGCTACATCTTTTGAGTTTTTTAAATTTTTATTTTTCAAAGCTACACGCGTAAACTGTTCGCTGCAAATATGTAAAAGTATGATGTTTTCATAGCTAAAAAAAAGAAGAAAAGCGCATAGTGGCTGCAGGGTAAATAAGACAGCATGTAGCAAACGCAGTCGAATTTGAAATTATAATAAAAATGATTTCTTTAAGTAGCAATTAACTTAAAAGGTTGCTGCGTAAAATAGGTAAGTTGTGTATTGATAGAAAAAATATGAACCGATGAAACTGCCAGCCCATCAAACAGTGTTTTCTCTGATGCTGTTGAACCACTTTGGGTTACTCTATAGCCTAAATACAGAAATTTGCTTATTGACGTAGCCATTAAACTAGAAATTGGCCTCATTATGTGAAACATAAGTTGCTCTAAGCGTACGAAAAACATTTCTCGTAGAATGCTTATACACATATGTATGTAATGCAGCTGTATAATTTGTAGACGTTGTGCCAGGCTAAGACTATTCATGATGAATTGTCAAACAATATTGAGTAAAAATATTATGAGAGTTTGACACGACTCACGAGTGATCTGTCATAAAATGCCTACTGAAAAAGAATTAAACAAAATTTATGCAGTGCAATTTCTGGTTTCACTTACTGAAAAGATTTTTAATTTTTTCGACTTTTTTTAAATTGGAAAATTAGATTAATTTGATTTTTATTAGTGCAATTTTTTTTGATACAATAATTTTACAAAAGATTTAATTCAAGAATTCACAATAGCATTTGTATAAAAAAAAAAATACTGGCACGTGTTAAGCGAGCTGGGATTTTGCACAACTTTTTTATTTATATAGAAACTAAACTGGGGTGATTTGTAAACAAAATTGTTTCCATGTACATTGCGGTACCCTATGTTCTTGAATTTTTTTTCTTAAATATTAAAAAATTTATGCTAAATCGAAAGTTTATGAAATCAAGTTAAATTATACTGCAAATCTTGCTGAAGCAAAGTGTTTAAATGATATCGAAGAAGTTAAGATTAGCAGGCCAGAGTTAGTAGTAAGTTATTTGCTTTACTTTAACAGCGTAATACCAACTAAAGCAAATGCTGTCATTAACCAACTATGCCACATATATATAAATGAATTAATAATAAAATAAATCAGTTCATTTGCGCACAATTTAAGTGCTGCTTTATATTTTGCCTGCTGGAATTACCGGAAGTGCCATCATCATCATCATAAACACCATTGTGTAATAAGTGATTCCTATGTGAGTGTGTAATTGTAATGCCGATAATTCGCATGCAGCTTGCCGCGTTACAAAAAAACGACAAAATCACAGACCGACTCTCGCAAAATAATACTTTTTCGACACAAAAACGTTACGACTTATCTACAACTCATTAAATAATTCGATTTATAGAAATGCTTAGCGCTATCAAGCAAACAGCAGCAACGACTTCCGACAAAATCATTTAATAACGCCGTTGGTGGCAATTTCAAATTTCAAACAAATGTTTGGCGATTGTTTTCCTATCATTAAAAGGGGTAAAAATGAAAACATCGAAAAGTAATATCAATGAGAAATGTATTCTAATGATTGCTAAAACTTTAACACAAAGAGAAATATGTTCGAAATAACGATAATTTAAATCAATTAATAAAACTTTGCGCTTTAACTCTATCGAGAAGCGATAGCGTAATGAAGATAAAAAGCACAAACTTTGTAAATTTAGTTTTAAGGGTGAATGGGCAAAACTTTTAATTAAGTTTACAATTACTCATGGTAGATAAATGAGAAGTAAATTTAAAGTTTTAATACAATATGAGCTATATTAAAGTTTAAATTATCTGTAACACTGGGCGTATGAATAACAATTAGTTACTGCTTAAAGCAGATATTACTTAATCATTTGCTTGTTCAGAGAACATTTTTTAAATAAATTTAACTTTATTGCAGTGAATGTTCAAAGCAATTTGTTATAAAGTTTTAAATCATTATAGACTTAGAAGCTGACGAAAAAATAATCTTTTTTAAAAGCTTATGCCTCAGTTTTGATATTACCTATATAAAATCTATTCGATGCTGTCATTTCTACTAATTAATAATTAACAAATACTTAAATTTTGTCAATGGCTGCAACAGCACAACTCCGCTCACGTCTCTATTAAAGTTTTAATATTTTTGTTTTATTATATTTTTTTTGATAAATTTGCTTTGAATAAATTTTAAACAGGTCGACTTTAAGTGATTTTACAAAAGAAACCCTTCATCGCAGATATGTATCATGCTACAATACAAACAAATAAACAAATTTTCTGTTCAAATATTTACCATCAGAGTATCAACGCGCTGTTAAGCGTTTAATCCGCCAATTATACACAAAAATAAACATATAGTACATATAAGCAATAGCACACAAATGCGCTCTCATGTGTAAGTTATTGTATAGCTTAGTCGTATGTCTTTGTTTGACAATGAAGCTTAAAGGTGAGATTTATGAGTTTAGGGTAGTAAAATGATTATCGATGAAAGAAATAAAAAAAAAAACGCTAAATATTTAAAGCGTTTATGAGAATGTCGTAAGATTTTATAAAAAAATAGAATATGTTATATGTTACTGCATGCAAATCACAGTGCTTATTTCTGATGTTATTAATCATAAAGTTTTTTAATTAAATGTTACTCATACGTCATGATATAAAAATGTGAAATTCAGCCAGTAAATAAAATTTCAAAAATTTAAATATATCAGATAAAGTCATAATGGAAGAGATATGCAGCAAAACTCAATTGCGACCGAAGTAAGCAACATCAAAAAATCGAACTCAACTGCAGACGATGCCATTTTTAGCCAGCACCAGTTGCAACAGAGTTCAGTCACAACAAAACTGAATCCCTTTTAATTTCAGTTAACATCGAATACAGTTACAGTAGAAATCATTTATAGTCAATGTCCTTATCATTATCAATCATATTTGTACTCATTTATAATAGAAGTCAGTCAGAATTGAGTTTATTTACATTTGTAGCAAATTGCAGGCAAAGTTAGGCACAGGTCATAATCGATAAAAAAAATAAAAATAAAAAGTTTGTCACAACTTCCTTTAACGTCAGGCATAGTAAGCTAAATACAGTTAAAGTCAAACCTCACCCGAAGAGACTGCTGTCCAGTGCAAAATCAAAGTCAAAGAGTCAAGAAAGTCAAGAGTGCTTTAATCGTTTAGTGATATCGAGAATTCATTTTTTAGTGTGAAAATGTACCCATAATAAAATCTTTAATCCACTGCTGGAAACAATAAATTACTTTTATTTTTTATCAGAAAAAAGTTTTTGTATAAATTTCCTACTTTATAGCGATTACGAAATGAACATCATCAATACATTAAAAGTACTCGTACATTTTTATCGCATGCAACAGTGGAAAAATGATAAAGTGCGTTACTGTGATAGCACAGCAATGACTACGTCATTCAATTCAATTCACTATGAAATTTATTGAGTGGAAAGTTTTATTAAAAAAATACACTCACTTGAGTTTTATAAACTTCATTTTAAAAAACTTCACAAATGAAAAAAAAAAGTATTGTTAAAGCAAAATATCAGTGGATAATAGCTGTTTTTTTTTCTTTAAAAATGATTTACGAACGCAGTGTATTTGACAAGCTATGAAAATTATTATGAAAGTTTCATTACAGTTAGCTTTTTTTATACGACTGGCTATTTTGTATATTTCATAATATTTTATATTAATACATTAAATAAAATAAATAAATGTCACTCATACGTCATGTTGTCCGCAAGCATTTTCATTCAGACGGCAACTGTATAAAAAATATTTTATTGCAACAGTGTTTCCACTTTAAATACCCATAAACAATTTAATTTATGTATATTTTTTTTTTAATTTTAGTATGTAAGTATATTCATGTATGATATCATGCGTCTTCATAATTTGACTTAAGCTCGCATCATAAACAAAGCAGCTATCATAAAATTAGACTTAAATTAATAAAGTCCTTTTATGATAATGCGTTTTGTAGTATGTCACACACAAGAGCTTGAAACTGCCACACGCAAGCCGTCATCTATATATTTTTGAAGAAACTCTCTGCGCTATTACTGTGATACTTTAATAAAGTAATCCGCTTTGATGTTTCATCATCAAGACATCAAGATTTTATAGCAGCTTTCCGCGCCTTTTACTCCTCTCTTTCTCGACTTAACAACTTTATTTTGTCGGCTTGTGTGCATTTACCTAAATTTTCTTTTGACATTCTTTTAATGAGCAATTATGAAAAATAGCTTGCTTGTTTAGCAGCTTTTCTCTTTACGGTGTTTTGTTTTTATGTTGTTGTCATGCCTATTTTTACGCTTTATTTTTTGACGTTGTTTGCTTTGTCATTTGGTTTAGTTGTCCTTTTTCTAAGCCAAAAATTCGTAGAAAAAATATTTTTTCTTATTTTTTTTTTGGGAAAAAATTTAATGCTGCTGATTATGATGGACATCAAGTTTTTATATTTGACATAATTTTTTAAGGAGATTTATGTATGTGTGCGTTTGTCGTTTGTAAAGGAAATTGTACACTAATTGCACAAAAAATTTAATTCAAATGAATTTTCATTAAATTGTCATATGTCATACTAGTTGGCTTGCGACTGACAGCTTTTTTAATAGTAAATATTTTAGTTTTTTTTTTTGAAATTTATAAGGTTAATTCATATTAAATTTCTGGTTTTATGATTTTTTTTTTTAATTTTAATTCAAGCATTGCTTGAATCTTAAATTTACTTCCATATTTGATATGATTTATTTCTTTTCTGCTATAATTGGATAACAAATCAATCACAATTGTTTTTCTATTCAAGATTTAAAATAAACAAATCAAAACTGAACTATTACATATCAGAAATTTCGAGTATGTATTTTTACGAAGAAAATTATAAATTCTTCTAATTGCAATGATGAATTCATATGAAAAGTGAAGCTGATGTTAACTTATAAATCAAAAATATGTAAGTGAACATTCCAAAAAAATCCGTTCAGCAGATTCCGACAGAGCGTTAAGCAAACAATTTGTTGAATTTTTCTAAATTAAGCTAAAAACAAAAATTTTTTTTAAGACAAAAAACCAAAACAACGTTTTTGTGCTTGAAATAAAAAAATAATTTTTTATAAGAGAATGAGATGCGGTAAGAAAAAAGTGGAAAAAATTTGTCCCGTAACAAATAAAATTTTTTTAACAAAGTTTTGCAAATTATTTAAAAAAATTAAAAATCATTGGATAAAAATAGAAGCTACAGTGACCGCAGACTTAAAAGGGCGAAATATTTTAGCAGCAGTAAGCCACACCATACAGGAGACATTTGAGACAAAAATACCTTGACCGAGAAAAACGCTGCTGTTCAAGTGGGTCAAAAATCGGCACAGCAGGTTCAAAACCAAAAATCCTACGCAAACCAAAAAACATAGGCAACTCAACATTTATAAATTACTGAAAATTTTTGATTGTATATTTAATCATAAAATTGTTAATGAAATAAACTTTGAATTTTGGACTGAGTGCACTTTTGTGTTGCATAAAAGTAATTCAGAGCTTCCCTTTTCTCTCTCCTTGAATTATACTACTTGTCGTGATTAAAAAAAGTACAAAAAAATATGCACGCATTGTTAAATTTTAATGCATTCTCAATGTTGCCGCAACAGCATAATGAAAATTGCATTAAATTCCGCACAACGAGCGGTGGCAATTGTTGTAACATTACAGCATTACAGCATGCTGCCGTTAAGGTTACAAGCGATGCAGCAGTAATGCACTGTTGCGGCAATCTTGTGTTAATTATAATTGCAAACGATAATATTAGCAATAACAATAACAACAACTGCAGCAGCAACAGCAACATTGTAGTCCTTAATTTACTTATTTTTTATTGATTTTAAGAGAAAAAAGAACCATGGTATTGAAAAAAATTTTAATTGAACTTTTGCTTTAAGCAGTTAATGAGATTTCATTTAATTCAATAGTAAAAATTGTAAAAAAAGAAAATAATAAAAAAAAACGAAAAAAATAAGCAATTTTATGGTTTCATGTTAATAAATTAACAAAAAAATTTTATCTTCATGGGCCTTGGGAAATTAAAGTGTTTTTTGACTGTTTTTTCCTATCCAATACACTGCAAAATTTGTGCGTAACTTCTATCTGCAAGCAGACTGATATATTTTAATTTAATTTGTATGCTTCACATGACGTATGAGTAACATTTAATTTTAATTGAATATATTGTGTAAACGTCTCTATTTTCGTCTCGCGTTTACAAATTAATCCCACAATCAGTTGTCAATCATAGTTAATTAAGTAATACAATTCGGTATAAATATTTGACACATGCTATCATCATTAAAATCATTTGACGTCTAAAGGGATTATGTAACATTTGCTGCAGTTGCTCAAGGTTTATTGAAAAATAATATTAGAGAGCTGTTTGAAAAGTTTTGCGTCAGTTATAAAGTAGGAACTTTGAAATCGTTACTGATGTTGTGCCCTTTGTGAGCTTAATATTATATTTTTTATTAAAAATATAACTTAATGTTGGACAGTTTGCCAAAGTGCATATGTGAAGTGATATCACCCGACACATACCATAATACCTTTTTTTTTGTAATTTTCTTTTAAAATTTTCACAACACCCTACTATTGAATGCTCTCAGTTTTAATTAAATAATAGATGACATTAAATAATTAAATCACATGACTATTCATACACCCAAGCAACTGTTCATATTTGCATTTTCAATTAGTAGTGATTTCCTATCGCAATAGTGTTGCCATCAGCTTGATTAATGAATACACTCAATTTGTTGTTACAAATTAAATGTTGACAGCAACATCTATTTTTAATTAAATATTATTTTGAAATTTTTTCAAATTTTTAAAAGAATTTTCAGAAAAAAATCAGAAATCTATTGCAATTGGAATTTGGTATTTTGCAGTTGCAATGCAAATATTTTATTTGAAAAATGAAAATTTGCATTTTCTTATTTTTGCATGCTTTTAAATCAATATTTAACTGTTATGCTTCTTGTTGTTTCTTATATGCACACACACACACACACACGTACACATATGAACAAATTTAGATGCATTGATTTGTTGGCAAACAAAATAAAACACTACGAAAATAAAGTTCGCTGCTGTTTGCTGATATGACTAGTGCTTGCAGGGGGAATGGCAATAAAAGGGTTAACTCTATAAAGCCAACGAGGCCACATATGATGAATTTGCCGGCATATATACTTTATGTGTGTGTGTGTATTTATTTGTTTGTATCTGTAGCAGATCACGTATCAAAAGTTTAGTTTCTATTTGTTTGCTCGTAGAAGTGCTGCTGTTGCTGTTGTTGGATTTGTAAATATTGTACAACGTGCATTGTTGTTATGTATATTGCATTTCAAAAAGTTTTGTTTATTTCATTGATTGACAGTTACTACATATATCTAAAATTGTTGCAAATTCAATTATTTACTTGAGAACTTTAGAATATTTTTTTAAATTTATTTTGCTAATGGTTTTTTAATTTTAAATCAAATAATGTGACGGCCCAAAGATGATCACGTTTTGATAGAAGATTTTCATTTTGAAAATTTTATAAATAATTTTATATTTTTAGTAATTTGTTTTTATATAAATTTTATAATGTTTTAAGACGCAAAGAGGTTTGTGCGCTAAAAGTTCTCATTATGAATATTTAAGTTGGTGAGGTTTTCGAGCTCGCACTTCTCAGCAGATCTACCTATTTTATTGAGTTATTACAAAAAAAAAAACAATAAATTTTATTATTCTGTTAAATAACTAAAATGACCAAAGGGAATTGCACAAAACTGCAGCTGAAGTGTGACAATTTTGTAGCGGAGATTGAATAAAACAAAAGACGTCGGAAGAAAATGTTGAAAGCGATTAAAGTTTTCATGAAAATTTATAATGAGTAATTTGTATTATCTTCAAGTGCTAATAAAGAGTGTTCAAATATTAGGTTTCTTTTTAAATTTGCCGCTATTTTCTTTACAGGTAACAAATTACACCGATTTTTTTTTAGCTATGAAGTAAGTACATTCCGGTTAGTTAAAATGGATTGCTACACGAGTGTACAATATGTTTTCATTACTAAAACTTATTCTAAATGTGGTGAAAGTTTTTCAGATGTTGGAAAAAATTTCGTTCAAAGTGCAGTAGAGAAAATGCTCCGAAAAATCGTGCTATTGAACTTAAAGTTGTTAAATTTGAAGAAAGTGGATAAAGATTTTAAGCCATTTATGTCTTCTATTTTAAATTTAAAAAGACATTTGATCACACTTTACATCACTTTAGGCAAAACATATCCATAAAACGTTCTTGCATAAAGCTCCCAGATGAGGCAGAAACAACTGCATGTTAATATGGACTACATTTTTCTACGCAATAGTCAAAATGTTGGCCCTAGTTAAGCCTTCTGAGCTTTAATGGAAATTTTAGCAAAATTAAGAGAGTAGTAATTGCAATAAATTTATGAAATTTAGCAATTTTTTTGATCGCAACTATGCACTGGTTTTTACAAAAATAATTAATAAATTACAAATTTTAAATAAATTTAAAAAAATAGTCCTAAATTACATGAAAAAAATATTAAATGTTACTCATACGACATGTTTAACTTCAAAGCAAATTTTCATGCAATGACTTGAATGACCTTCGCATACATTAACACTTGCAATTGAATTCAATTTTATTTCAATTTATTTATTTTTTGATTTCAATTTAATTTTTTTTTCAAAACTATAACATTCTTTGCATGGGGTATTACGAAAAAAAGCAATATGAATTTTCCAAAAAAAAAATTATATTTCCTTTCCTTCTAGCGGAAAATTCTTACGTGACTTGCTGCCAAAATAATCGAATGTTGAAAAGTTACAATCAAAATACCAGCGACAACAATGAAAACATCGAAACCTAACGAAAATATCAAGGGCGCATAGTGAGTAAAACTAAAGTATTTTATTTTCTTCTAAAATTTCACATTCAATCGTATGAAAATTCCAAACGAACAAATATAGTGGCCAGTGGTCGCTTTAGTTTGGAAAAACCAAAACAACAACAAATAAAGCAACTAAACGAGAGTTGAAAACACTCCCACGTGCATCTTCGCGCGCAAAAAAAAATATGATTTTGTAGATTCGTATAAAGTGGATGTGAATTTCCAACACGACAACAAGGAATTTTATTTATTTATATTTTACACAAAACATCTGAGTCCAAACAACAATGATGATGACGATGGCGATGGCGATAACTGCACCTGTGAATGAGGCAAAAAATAGTCCAAGCGAGCGCACAACAAGTAAAAGCTTGTGGAATTGTGTGATGACATATAGTTTGCAGTATTCTACATTAACCATATGTGTATGACTTATGGGGCATTTTGCACCAAACCGAAAGGAAGTGGACGTTGATGTTTCCGATTTTACTGATTTTTTTTTGTGAGCAGTCTGGCAGAGGATTTCATAAAAATTATTTTAGCATAATTCGTATTATTTTTGCACTACATTTTTGAGAAACTTTAGCGTTATCTATACTATTTAAATATAGCTGTTTATATGCAAATGGTTTGTAACGCTTTGGCGCAAAATATATTGAATCTATTTTAATAATTTCTTTTTTAAAACAACACATTTGTGCTAGAGAAGGTTATTGCATACTAGTTTTTTTTTTAAAAGTTAAATATACTTTATTTTAAAATTAAGTTTTTGCAAAATTTTGATTGACAATTCTTTGACTACCCCTAAAAGAAAATAATAATAGAAAATTAAATTTAATTTATATTAAAATGTTTTCTTTTTAAAATTTATTTTTTTACTACACATTAATATATTGCCTATATGCATATATTTATATAGAAAAATTAATACAACCTTGCTTGAGCACAAAAACAAGACCAAATCAAAATGTGTACAATGAGGTGGCCAAACTACCAAATGACTGAATGAACAAACGTACTGACCTGAAAAATATGAAAACGTGATCGAAATAAAAATACTTTAAAAAAAAAAAAAAAAACAATGACGATAACGACGTTTCGTTTGTTATTTTGTTGTTGTTATTTTCCCTCAAATTCATCCAATGTCGGTTACGGCTGCTCCAGTGGGTAGTTGGAGGTATAATGCTTACCAAAGGACATTTACAACACACGACAGCAAGTCGACTGCAAATGGTGCACCCCAATAGCCAGCAGCCGCAGCAGCAGTAGCAGCGTAAAGCTGAGTAAATAGCATAAGCGACCGTTCACACTGCTTTTTTGGTTTTTGCAGAGGATTACGGAAGTTTTAGTAAACGACAACGTTGGAGATTGAATTTCGGATGATTTAGCCAATGCTAGTGTTAAGGCAAATGCAAGCAGTCGCTCAGCCGGGCAGCGGAAGGAAGTTAGCGGAAGCACGAAAGGTGCACACAAGCTGTCCTGATTTCAATTGGAAGGACATTAAAAAGACATTAGAGTAGCAGCACCGGCAGCTGCAATAGCAGTTGTGGCATTGGTAAGAACGAAATATTGAGCAAAAATATGTGCGCATTTTATTGTTGCAAAATGCAGCGCAAGCAGCAAAATTCAATTTTCGCGGAAATCGAACGACGACAAAGACATTGAAAATGAAATTTTCACGAATTACAGAAATTCTGTTTGGTATAGTAAACATATTTTAATATTGGTAACATAAAATTTAATGCTAAAATAAAATTTAAAATATTTAAACTGTTTGCATTTATGTAATTTTAATATTTTAAATTTAAACAAACTGAACATGGCGTATATGAGTAACCATTTATGGAGGCTTATACTGGGGCAGAAACAAACGCTTTTTAGCAGCCATTACACAGCATAATTGGTTAATTTTTTTTGTTGGATAGGCTGTGAAGAGCGGCAGTGCACAATGTAATTTTGTTTTCCAATAGTAGGCGGTGCCACACCTTTGACAAGAAAATAAGTTTATACCGAAAAACAATAGTCCGATTTAAATGAAGTTTGGTGTGGAGATAGATTCAACCCGAAGAAAGGCTATAAGAGTCATTTAATTCTTTCAGTGGGCGTGCAACCGCCCCTTATGCGGAAAAAAGCTCCCACGAGTGTGTCGCTACACTGATTTTGATGAAATTTGGTAAGGTGATGGACTGATTTCTGAGAAAAAAATTTGTTTTTACTGGGGTGGTGCCACGCCGCTTACATTTTTGGTTTTTTTAGTAAATTTTAGAAATTTTTTGTAAATTTTGGTGAAATATGCGTAAAAAAGTCGAATGACCATTTCGTGATTTAATTTTTTTTTTTTTCAGTAAACGTTGCAGAATTCGCCACTTAAAAAGTCAATTCCAAGTCTCGATTTCCACAAAACGCAAATGTCATCATTGAACAGTAATCGTATCAAATCACAAAAAAACCCTCTACAAAAATTGTTTAATAGCGAAGTTAGTTAACATGACGTATGTGCAACTTTTATTTAGGACTAGCGAATACCAATAAAAAATGTTCAATCAATTACTTCAGAATTTCAGTTTATCAAAGTTTACGAATTTGAAGCAGTAAAAAATAGTGTTACCAACGACTACAGCACGCACAGTCTCTGAATATGTGTGTAAGCGTTTACAAGATTTAAATATAGTAAAATGCCTACCGCAGTTAGCTGGTGTCTGCTTGGTGGCGCTGTAAAAGAATGCAGCAAAAAACAAAATTCTACTTGAGTTTAAAATATTTGCAGCTATTTGTACATAGTAAAAATTAAAAAAAAATGGTCTGATTGAGCTCAGTATATATGTGGTAATAGCCGATATACACATATGTCACCAATTACCAGGCTACATTGATCCATTTGCTTGTTGGAAAAAAAGGATTAATTGATTTGTAAATTTACAAGAATACCGGACTTTAGTAACGATTATTGGTATAATTCAAATAGAACGCCATTAGATTTAATAATCGAACCGAAGGATTCCTTGGCTCTGTGGTGAATCCTAGAGCGGTTAAGCATTACTTCAACTATGAACACAAATGGTAGAACCTAAATGGCTTTTGATAGTTCAAAAAGACTCAAATGACAATTTAATTTGGTATGCTAAGTTAGCGCAATATATTTTAATTTTTAGTTGAAACATTCTTTTACTTTAAATAATATATTGAAAAAGTTATTAACAATTTTTGTGGCAAAGCATTTGAGTCATTTCCAAATAACTTTAAGCTTTGTCATTTTAAAACTTAGAATGCTGATATTTAAACATGGATGTAATCTAAGACTCACAACTAATTGAGTAAAATTTTCTTCAGGCTACGAAATTTTAATTTTATTCATATTGCCTTTCAGATGTTGTAGAATGTTGTAAATATTTCTTTCTAAAAGTGATATTTAAGTACTTTACAACTCTGGCGCTTGAAAGCACGCATGAGTTTTTTTTTCGAGCACGCACCACTGAGTTTCAGACAGAGTTTTTCACTTTTTGCAGACTTTGACTAAAAAATTATTTTATTCATATCCATACCATCCCCCACAGTACTACATTTGGCTGAGCTAGCAATTTTTCCAATTTGGCAAAAGATTTTGATGCTCGTTATCGTTTTAGCCAGTAAAATTTGTAGAATGTGGCTAGAAAAAAGAAACGAGCAGATTGTAGGCGCAGAAGAAATTAACGAAAGTATGAACGTGCTTGGCATTAAAAAAAAAGAAGAAAATTGCAAGTAGCACAATATATAAACAAAACACTAAAAAAAAAAGAAAACTAAAGTGCATAAAAAAGAAAAGTAAAAGACAGAAGAAAAAAATGAATAACGCGAAAAAGTTTATTGACTTTTGAATAGAAATCACATGGTGCAGATGTGTTGCTATGGTTGAAGTTCAATGGAATTTATCGACATTAACCTAGTTTTGAAGTTTTGCGCACGCACATATGCTACCTAACTTAAACAAAAAAACTGAAATCTTTTTTTTTAGCACGAAAAATTCTTGTGCGGTATTTCGGAGAGAGAAAGCTCATACAAATTTTTAATGAAAATATCAATTGTATAAATAAAAAAAGTGAATTTTTCTTTCAATATAAAGTACACTCGAAAGCAGTAGAAAATGTATTTTCTGCATTAAGTTGCTTTCAATCAAACTCTTCAAAATTACCAATAAAAGACATAAAAAAATTGGAATCTTTTAATATGAAAAAATGACAAACAAATTGTTTGAATAGCGCACAGTGGGGTGGATTAAAATATTTGTTTTGCTAAATTTGGATAGTGTACAAACATATTTTAATAAATGTTCATTAAGTTGTATTACAAAAATCAGCGCTGGATTAATTCAGGGCTGAAGAGAGCTATGGTCTCGGGTCTCAAGCTTAAGGAGCTTAAGGACCTCATTTCATGTTCTTAGCTTCGTGCCTTAAAAAGTCTTAATCCGGTGCTTAAAAAAAGTATTTTTTAATTACTACATATTTTTAAAGTCCTAAGCCAAAATTTCCCAGTAGAGCCGGCAATTTCTTGACATCTTGACTACACACATACATATGTTACATAGCGCATAGTTTATACTTCTTCGCAATAAAATATAATGCATTCTATATACTTTCTACTCGATTCACTTATTTATGGCATTTTTATTAAATTTCAACCACTGTTTGATATGGCGGCATTCAATATTTGAACTCAAGTAGAAGTAGAATTAAATATTTTATTTGTAAAAATATCTTTTTGATTAATTTCAACAAACCAAAAGAAAAGAAAAAAAAAACAAAATTTTTTTAATTTTAGAATTTTGTTGTTGTTGCCTGCCCCAAATTGGCTTATTTGTCATTATTTATGAGAATTGAATTTTGACACTTCATCATTGAATTAGAATTGAGTTTTTAATTGATAGTCGATGGCAGTAGAACGATCAACAATTGACACAAAAATTTCGAAATGAAAAACTTGGTAAAAAAAATTGATGCTAAATAAAAATTCAATCAAAATTTGGCAGAGGAATGTCAATGAAATCTAATTAAATCAACAACGAGTGCCAAAGTCCAACTTTTTTTATGCTGCAGTTGCTCTTCTCTAAAGTCTTGTTAAAAAACGATATCGCTTTAATATAATTGGCAGCAATGACAGTATTCAATGCTTTGTTTTGTTCCCTCTATTGGATGCCAAAAATGTATGCCAAACGGGTGTCGGCAAGGTACGAATTCATTTTAACACTTTTTTTTTTTCTCCCATTGAGTTCATCTCAAAAAGCTACTTGTCATAGCAAAGGCAAGAAACCTTAATTAACTGTCAAATTTTTGTGGCTGCCCATATAGTTAGCATTGATTGATTTATGGTGAAGGAATTTATTTCTTGCCTTGGCATACTTATATCATAATATCGTATAATGAGTTGTGTATTAGAAAATTTTATATATAATATAACAATTTGCCTGGCGATAATTTTAAAGAGCAATAAATTACTTAAAAACATTTCACTAACATGTGCTTTTATTTTATATCTCATATTTTGAGCAACAATTCTGATGTCCTCATATATTTTTTCATGCATTTGCGCTGCATTGTTGGCAGCAGCCGCAATAACTGGATATCGATTATCAACATTGACACCAATACAAATGCTAAACTAAATGTTGCTGTACATAGTATACACAGTTACACACAAATATTGGTGTATAAGTGTTGTGCAACAACAGATACCGATGCATCATTTTAGTGCATTTATCTCTGGTTTATCGTTGCCGAAATTTCACAATTGGTCAGCCACTCATTCATTTGTTTTGTTGCGTCATATTTCATCAGTCAAACGTTAAAGCTGATTACTCTAGTTTTATTTACTTTAATGTGTATGTGCTGAATCAAACATTGGCACCATGTATGCAGATGTATTTGTTCTAATCAATCGAATACATTTGCATTTGTAATATTTGTTTGTATAAACGATGCAAAAGTTTGAAAAGCAAACAACCAAATAAAGTTGTTTTCGCTGAAAAAATTAATTAAGCTGACTGTAATGCAAAAGCAATAGCTTTCATGGTAAGCGATGAAAAGTTCCTAAGCATCAGTTACCTTGCAGACATACAATCTCATGTGTACCTAAACGTCAATCGATTGTTTATGCTGCGCAGAAAAAAGAAAAACTGCGCATCATTAATTTTGATAATGCTTTTGTGATGCACAGCTAATTCGCTAATTTTACAATAGCGGAAGCATACAAATTTGGGCACCGTAACATTACGTTTGGTTCATCTCACAGCGCCAGTTCTGTTACTGAGCTCGTCATTGTTTATTGTGATGCTTTGAAAACAGATGTTCCTTATCATCACATTTGTGGTCGAAGCTTTAAAATAAATTTCTAACAACGAAAGATTTATTTGCTATAAAAACGTTGGCTGAGCTATACGACAGTTCGACAAACATATTATTTTCTTAAATCTCACCAATCGGATGTTAACGCTCAAGTCAATTTGTTTACCAACAAATACAATTTTCATTACTTAGGCCTCATTGCTCAAATAATTTTCCACCGCTTGTCGTCAGCGCTCATTGTAGTTTTTCGCCGCTCTCTTAGAAAGATTACTTGTTTTATCACAGTGCATTTTATAAATTTATTATTTACGGTCAATTAAATTCAAGAATGAAATGTCACTTTTACGTTACGATAAAGGATCAAAATTTATGTAAAAAAATATTGAAATTTTAAGGCAACCCAGTGAAATATTTTTACAAAATCGTAACCCCTTATTTGGAACTCGATCCCCGATCGACATTACGTACAATGCCATAAATAATGTGGGTCGACGAAGAATGCTGGGGCGTACTGCATGAACATTTTTCGAACTGTGCGATAAACTAAAATGCCGCTCGTTGCGTTAAAAAAATTAATTATTCCTTCCTTCAAAAGCTAAATTTTTACTAAAAAATTTTTTACATTTTTTACGTAACAAAAGCCCTAGCAAAGCGAAATAGTTTTCAATTGAAAATAAATTCAAATCCTCTATTTGACAAAATAATTCACTAAAAAACAAACAAAATCATCAAACTTGCAGCAATTTCACTAAGTTTTATTGAAGAAATTTAATTTACATGAAGTTTTGTTTTTCATATAACACGCCTTGACTACATTCAAAGTGTAATCGATTACTGCTAATGACATGTCTATGTTCAAATAATGCCTCATATAATCTACAATGTAATGGACAAAACAATTTTCTTGATTACTCAGTCGTTTACATGTTAGCAAAGTTTTTACTAGCATTGCACAGAGTAAAAACGAATTAAAAGCAGCTCGAATGTTCTATTTCTTTTTTGTATTATTTTTCTAAAAAAATAAAGGATAGCAGTTGTAACAGAGATACATGCAAACTTGTTTGGAGAACGTCGGGCTGATAGAAAGTGCCAGCAGAACAAAAAAAAAAAAATAATATAGTGCGAATTGCATGCAACAAACTAACACTACAACACAACACAATACATACGAGCACATTTACCACAAAAAGTTGATAAAAAAATATGAAAAATGCAGTTAAAGCGTGGGAAAAAAGAAACAAAAAAAAAAAAATAAAAAATTCAAATACATGTGAGTAATATGAATGTGTATGTGTTTGTTTTTATTTTGTGTAGCGCAAGCATGAGTGTGTATGTGTTTTATTAATGGCATGCAGTATTGCACTTGTGCACATATTTATGCAGAGCACAATTGTTATCCTTTTGAAGTTGAACAAGAAAACAACAATGGATGAAAAAAAAAAGATCTAGTGCACGCTCTCTCTCAACTCCATTGCTACCAAATTAAATGCAACCGGAATGACGACAAATGCTTGAAATTTCCAAGCTGAATGTTTGGGAAATGCTTTAGTACTGCGCTGTTTGCCATTTTGTTTATTGTATGCAACTAAATGAAATTGTAATGAATTTTGCTTTTACTGACTAGGCAAATTTTTTAAGTGCATAAGGAAATTTAATTTTTATATTTTTTTTAAGTGACCAAGCACTGTTGGTAATGCCAATATTAATAAAATTTCTCATTTAAATTGAAATTCTTAAATTGCTAATTTGTATATCATCACTGTGACAGATTTGTTCAACTCATCATCACCATCATCTTCAATCTGAGTATCAACACTTGTCACTAAATGGCGCGAGTAGCAAATTATTTCCGCATCGCAATAAAAGGCGCTTACCAACACACACACATACAATGCGTATTTGTCAAGCATTTTCATCACCCTACGAGACAATTGGCAAGCAACAACACAATGGCAATTACAATTACAGCAATGTTGTCAAAGTACTTGTTGTTCATACGACTGTCAAATTCATAACTGTCAGCTGTCAGTCAAAACAAAACAAAAGTTTGTTGTCGCTGAGAGCAAACAGTGCGAGCGCTAAAGAAAAAAAAAAAAACGTGTCAACGTTTGAGTAAAAGAAAAAAATAATTTTACAATAAATGAAAAATTTCATGCGTGTTTATTGAGGGCATGCCAAAAGGCGCACATTGGCGTTGCGTGCGGTCCGATAGCAACAAGAACGGAGGATAAACGATAAGTAGACGATAAAAATTTAATTGTCAAATCAACATAGTTTTTTTTTTTTTTTTTGCCATTCAAGTCGACTGATATATCGAACAGTGGTGAAAGGATATATATAAATGTATAAAATCAGATATTTAATAAGGCTTTAAATTTTTGAATTCTAAGTCATTTCAAGCAAATCTTGTATTGTATTATTCAGTAAAATTAATTTCATTTTAATCCGATCTTTGTCATTTCTTAAATAATGTAACCTTCAGTCTAACTCAATTTGATCCAATCCCATCAAATCAAACTCAATCTAATTCAATCCAATCCAATCCAATCCAATTCAATCCGAACAAATCCAATTTAATCCAATCCAATTCAATCCAATTTAATCCAATCCAATTCAATCCAATCCAATCCAATCCAATCCAATCCAATCCAATCCAATCCAATCCAATCCAATTTAATCCAATCCAATTCAATCCAATCCAATCCAATTCAATTCAATTCAATTCAATTCAATTCAATTCAAT
Organism: Meiosimyza platycephala; assembly: GCA_963662105.1. Classification (NCBI taxonomy): domain Eukaryota; kingdom Metazoa; phylum Arthropoda; class Insecta; order Diptera; family Lauxaniidae; genus Meiosimyza; species Meiosimyza platycephala. The sequence continues at coordinate 105,568,872 of OY759208.1, read as the reverse complement.
TCAATTCAATTCAATTCAATTCAATTCAATTCAATTCAATTCAATTCAATCCAATCCAATCCAATCCAATCCAATTCAATTCAATTCAATTCAATTCAATCCAATCCAATCCAATGCAATCCAATCCAATAAAATCCAATCCAATCCAATCCAATCCAATAAGATAAGATATACATATATTCCATAAATATTGGACGGAAGATTATGAAATATTTCGGTTAATGCCTTAAAAAATAAAAAAATCGCCGCTTAGGTTTTCCTTGCCACATTCGTGCCCGATATTGTTGCACTGTGCAGCGAGCCTCCTGCTATTGATGTCAAATTAATTCACTGCCCACACAGGCGCAATCGATTAAATACAACAGCAACAGCGAATGTTACAGCAACGACAATGTAAAAAAAGACAAAAAAACAATTGCGACAAATGTGCAACATTGTCAACTGACAACACACACAGAGAGTCATGTTATGGTTGTTGCGGTCATATCGCTCGCATCTGTCGAATGCAAAGCATTTTGTGCTGATCGATCATTTCATGTCGTATGTTCATTTGTCTGTTTGTCAATTGCAATTTGTTTCTCTGTTTTGTGCTGCTGCGAGACATTCAGACGTCTAACTGTGCACAAATCGCTGATAGTGGGTATATTTGCTTTTCAGTTTTATTTATTATTTGTTTCCGACATTGATATTTAAGACAAATTCACATTATCAGTGGAAAGTTTCTTGACAGCCGCATTTGTTTGTTTGTACTTGTATGCCAACCAGGAGAGGGAGCGAAGAAAGGTCATTTGGCGTTTATTTATTTTATTTTCTTTTATTTTATTGTGTCGGCACAATTATTTTATTGATGAAATTAATTGATAAATTAATGAAAAGCAATAAAATTACGATAAATGAAAGAAAATTTATTGTAAATCAGTGGGTGTGTGAACCGTTGTTGCTGTTTTTTTTTTTTGGCTTCATGTGACATTAATTGAAATTGCTCGAGTAAATAAAACTATTTTGAGTTGGCTTATAAACACATAAATTGCGAAAATAATTTTTCTAAAAATACATTTTTTTTAATTATAATGAATTTATAATAAATGTTTTCAACTTTCAATGAAACTTAAAAAAAAAAAAAAATTAAAAACCAAAAAAACTTTCCTCAACACCTACTTTTTACAGCAGCAATTTTTATTTTCACTCTTGATGCGCGATGTTTTTTCAACTGCAAAAATTGTTGTTAAACCAAAAGTTTTCCTTTTCAATTTTTGTTTTTTGCTTTTGCAGTTTTTCGTCGTACATCAAAAAACGTGAGCTCTTTTTAATACTCGCAGCATTTGAAAATTCATTACCACCAACAGTTGTTAAAAAAAAAAAACGTCACCTCTAATTCAAAGTATAAAAAATTTTCCCGCTTTGTCCCGCGACCAACAATAAAGTGCAATTAAAAGTTTAAAAAACAAAAAAAAAATGGAAAAAAACCATGAAAGTTTTAAAATTTTTTCAAAAACTTTTGAGCGTCAAGCAAAAAAAAAAAAAAATTGCGACTGCAGTGTCATAATCAGTGTTGTCACTTTACTTATTTTTGACATAGAGTCTGGTACGTTGGTAATATTGACCGCATGAGTAGAATTTTTATACCAGAGCGTTGACTTATGGAAAATTGTTAATGTACGAATGAAATCAAAAACAAAATGTTGGCAAAGAGACCACAAATCGCGGTGCTTGGGCGTGGTTTTCTTTAAAAAAATCGCTCAAAATTTTAAGAACTATTTTTGTTGTAAGCTTAATTTTTCTCCTAGTAATATTGACGACAACACTGATTTTCGCTGTTAGACAGAGTTTGTAAAAAGCGGAAATAAACTTGGAAATAGAGAAGCTGTTTCTTTTTTTGTCAAGGTGTTAACTTTTCTAGCGGCAACGTTGTGGTTCCTTTAAGCGTAACGCATCCGACGCAACGTTTACTTACTTTGTCTTTGAATTTGTGTTTTATCGTCAATTTATTCATTGCGTCATGCTCGGTAAGCAACAATGGTACGCAGTTGAAGTTACTTCCCGTTTGTCATTCTCTCTTTTCACGCGATTGCCGGGAACTTTTGTTTCCGTTTCTTAACTTTTTTTTGATGCTTTATTCCACTTTTACGATTCTTCAGCTAATTGATTCTTAAACTCTTTGATGCGCTTGTGACGGCAGCGGCATAGCCGCGTACATTTTCATCACTGCTATGGTTTGTGAGGTGCCACAGTTTTTCGCTAGAGTGCGTTAGCGAATTTTTTTTTGTACTTTAATCCCACGTAATTGAAAACTGATAGAAACTCTTAAATTGCAGGCAAAATTGTCAACAGCAAAGACATTAGTAAGCGCAGAAATATAATGCATTGTAGAAAGACTTTAACGACTTTGTTTTTGATTACACTTCTTGTGCTAGTGTTAATTGCGGAAGTATGCACTGGATCTTAACAACTTCTGCGTTAGCGCATAGTTTTAGATGTTGGAGAATTTACTCTTTAATTTGATAAATTTGACATATTGACAACTGTGGAAAAAAGTTTTCAAATGAAGGCGTAAAGAGCTTGAGAGAATAAGTTAATTTGCAGTTGATGGTATTTGAAGAGCTAAGCTAAGTTTTTATATAAACATTTTTAAACATATCAATTAAATATAATTATTATTACTAAGCATATCTATTCAATATATTAGTTAAAAATGTTGCTCTCTAATTGATATTGGCTTAAAGTGTGAAAGAATATGAATATAAAAGTTACTCATACGTCACGTTAAGCAAAACAAGTAAAGTGTATAATTTGTAATAAATGGCCTTACAAAATTTATTTTTCATTTCTGACAAATAAAACTAGTGATATTTTAAAATTTATTGTTTCAAAATATAAAGCATATTAACACTATAAAATAAAATTTTACCTTTGTGCAAATTGTTCATAAATACTTGGCAACAAGTATTTAAAGTTTCACAAAAACATTGCTGTGAAACATAAGGGAACAACATAAATTTTATCATTTTTAAGCTTGTCAAATAATTCAACAAGCCCACACACATGTGAACATCTGTATATGTATCCATAAACATAGGATGCACTCACTTGACATTCATTCGTTTAGTTAATACAAAGTTGCTGCAACAGTTTAGTATGACAGCTGTTTGCTATTGTTTTGTTGTTGTTGTTGTAATTAAGTTATAATTGTTATTTAATTATAATTACTGCATTTATTTTGAAAATCAACTTAATGTTTGTCAAACGTCAAGTTATAACAGAAGTTGGTGCAACTTTGTTGCTCCATTGTAGTAGACAGTAGACAGTGTTGCCATATATTTTATAATCGAAAAAAAAGTATCAAAAGCTATCAAATCCAGATTTAGCAATGATATCTACGAACGAGCTAAAATTGTATATATTAAACAATTCTCATAGAAAAAAGTGGGCGCAACAGCAATAAACTTTTAATGTTATATAAAGTGCAATATGGGAGTAATCCTAATAAAATTTGGTGTTGATATGTCAATTACTATATGGTTTCAAATTATGTGTATGGATTTCGAAAGGATGGTATCAGTGGGCGTGGCACCTCCCATATAAACAAAAAAATTGTAACCTTTATTTTAGAGGAACTATTGCATCAATTGGTATAGAATTTAATGATGATTTACTTGCTATTAGGTATATCGAAATCAAAAGTTCTTGAAATTACACCAGTGGGCGTGGCAACTCCCATACAAGTAAAATAACTTAAATTTTATATCTAGCGAACTATGTGAGCAATCCTACTAAAATTTGGTGTTGGTATGTTGTCCATAAGAAGCTATTTCTGCATCAAAATCGGGCTAAATTGTATCAGGTGGGTGTGTCACCGCCCTAAGTTTTAAGACTTATTACGTTATATCTCGCAAATTATGCAAGCTACTGTGATCAAATCTGCTATGTGGCTACCAATTACCAATATAATTAAATGCACCAAAAGTAGACGGAATTGGAAAAGGGAGCCTGTAATTTTTGACTATTTCTTAACAAAGCTCAACTATCCATTTTTCAATCTCTTTCAACATATTTAATCATTTTTTGTTTATTTCAACATTTTCCTTTGTTCTTTTTGACTTTTTCATTCTCTTTCAACATTTTCCAAAATTTTTTTTTTAACCTTAGTTAACATATTCTATATTGTATATATTTTTTCAGCCTTTTTGACCTGTTTTAACCTCTTTCAATTTCTTCCAACAATTTCCATACTTTTTCGACTTTTAAAACTTCTTGACTTTTTCCATATATTTTTTTTTATTTTTTCAGCGTTTTCAGACTTTTTAACAATTTTCGACATATTTGACTTATCCAACCTCTATTGATTTTCGAAATATTTTACATTTTTTTTTCGATTTTTCAAACTCAAAACGAAAAACCGAGCCATGGTCGGTCTCCTGCTATTTATTTCCTTAAGTAAGCCTTATGACTTTGTTGAGGCAACTAAACACAGTTTTCGTTTTGTTTTTAAAGGCCCCTTCATGGTTGGCTACTGATTTTGGTCTCCGAGACGATACAGAAAGGAGACAATTTTAATTTTCGGCTTCATGGCTGGCTACCGTTTACTGTCTCCATAGTATTAAGTTCCACACTTTGTGGATGACAAAAATATTGACATTTCTGGATTTACTTGACATTTCTGCCAAACATTTATTAACATAAATTTTGCCATTAAACTTTTGTAGGTTCATTTCCAATTTTCGTCTCAACAAAGAAGTTTTATGTACGTTTGTAACGAAATAAAGGACTCTTTTTAGAAACCCAATACGTGCATCAAGCATGCCACCCGTTTTGAAATTCTGGTTATTTTTCCAAAATTTCAATATTTCGTTCATATTCCCGTTTAGTGCTGATTGTTGTACTGAAAGAACATTTTGAAATACATTTTTTGATATAAAATGTAAATATTTTTTTACTTACGTGCACTTTTTCAATTTGGCGACAGCAAAATAGCTGTCTCCGAATTTTGACATTTCTGGATACAACTATAAGAGACTGTTGCCAACCATGTAGAGAAAAAAAGTGTGGAAGACATTGCCGCGGAGATACTTCGCCAATGTCGCCAACCATGAAGCCAATTTTATCTCGGCGACTAAAAAGGCGAGATTGCAGCCAACCATGAAGGGGCTGTACATTTGGCTAAAATCATTCATACAAAATGTTACAATTTTGATAAGTATCAATATTATCACTATCGAAAGTTTTGCGTTTTCTTGACAGAATGAAATATAGTCTGTACATTGAAAGCAACAGCTAACATGTCACTCATATGTGCAACATGAGCTGTCTCCTTGCATTAATAAAACATTTCTTAAGAATTTTCCTGTTGAGTGGCATATTGTCAAAACTTGTTGTCATGTAATCATTAAAAGTACATTTGAGCTTGAAGGTTATGATATTATTCCAAAAAAATTTTGAATTTAGAAATAGCAATAGTATAGAAGTTTTTTTTTCACATCCTCACCATTTAATAAATAATTTCGTCAATTTTCATCGAATATTGATTATAGTTTCGCAGCTGGCGCTTTATCCTGTGCAACGAAATGAAAAAAAACCATTCGGTTTTACATAAAAAATATATCATCTCCCATTACAAATTTGATTTGACAAATTGTAATAGTAGCTGATGGTATTTTCAGCAATTTAATATTTTAGATTGGCAAGTCCTTAAAATAGTAGTCACTGTTTTTATAAAAAAAAACGTGCGATATTTATTCATTGCCACATCTGAACTTAAAAATACACAAAAAATACATATTGGAGTTTTGTAGAGAATTTCACTTAAGTCAACAGCTGAAAAAGTTTGTCAGCTCGGTTTCCATATAATAAACATTTCACTCTTTATTTGTGTTTTTTTTGTGTATCTTTTTGCTTTGAGTTTTTCATTGCCTTAAAGCCAAAATTCAAACTCATGGAAACCCCACATAAAGTTTCGCGCTCAAACAAAAAAAAAAGGGATAAAACTAACGTTGCTGTTTTTACTAAATTACAGTTATTCCCGCAAAAAGTTTTACCCTCCCCTCACTCTTTGCTGCTCGACCGACAATCACCGCCGTTGCCGTTGTGTGTGCAATAAAATTTAATTTGCCTCAACTTGGTCGTACACAGAGCGATAGCGCGCGCAGCGAAAACATACGGCGAATAATAACTTCCGGCTGTGCAATTGCAACAAAAACACTAAAAAAATTACAACAAACATACGTACTTGCGTGTACAACAAAATTTGTACTTTAACATTTCGTTTGTTAAATTTGGCGTATGTAAAATTCATCAAGTCACGCCCATACTAAACGCCCATTTCGCTAGTAATGTTGATACGAATGATAACGTTGACGGCTGCGGTGGGAGCGAAACTCTTTAGCTAAAATTGCAAATTCATTGAATAAATATGGCGGGTACATTTGAATTTTGAATGAGTATTCTGCATAATGAGGTTGTGTTGATAATTCGATGAAAGTGGCCCGCACTTTGTTTTGTTATTTAAATCATTTAAGCCTAACAAGCATTTGCTCAAAGCCTAAAATATTTGCAAGCAAAATAAATTTGTGCAGTATTTTATCGTTAATTAACAAACAACTGCAGCATTTAATATTTTTACTTTCATGAGCCACCTTCGTTAACTTATGGATACCAGCGCCTTAGTAACGTGCATACGAAATTGTATTTGTATAAAGTGTGAGTGTGTCTACGTTGTGCGTGTCGAATCCCCAAGCGGTTTGTTGACTTTGGTTGGTTGCATGAAAATGAAGCTCGCGCCAAAAAAAGCGACAAAATCAAAAGTGGAATTTCCATTTTTTTTTTCTTTTGCTTAAGCATTTCCTTCTTGCCTTTGAAGGGTTCTTCAATATTTACATATGTACGTGTGTGTGTACTTGTGTGTCTGTAAGAGTAGACGTATGCCTGTTAGTATGAGTATGTATTTAAATGTGGCAACAACTTTTGGCTTTTGATAAAGTTTCTGCTAATTTAAACTTTTGGCAGCAACATCAGCAGCTGCAGCAGCAGCATGAAAAATGTGCTGCAATGGCAAAGTGAAAAAGAAATTGCAGACAGGATGTATGTATATAAAAGGAATATAAGAAGTAGAAAAGAAACGTTGCTTACTGCCGCTTTTTTTTATATTCAAATGTAAACATTGCTGTTGTTTTCTCTTTGCTCAGTGAATTTTACCTGAAAGCAAAGCTGAAAAACCGCGCTTTACCATGTCAATGTTTGTCGTAAGGATCGCGCAAGGATCTTGGTAAACATGCATATTTAAATTACACGAGCTGGGTGTGGCACGAAGTATTTGCTTTTAAAACAAAACAGACATTAAATGTAATTAAAAAATTTAAGCATTTTTAGTGAACTGGACAGAAACCTACGAAACTTTGTAAAAAGGTAAGGGCTGGATGATTTAACTTAACGTAGCCACATTGAATTTGGCAACATTTACTTAAATAGCTTTGTTTGTAGCGTATGCTTGTAGACCAAAAACCAAAGTATTTCTTATATTTTGTCTGCAATTGGGTTTCATAACTTCATAGTAGAATTCTTGAAATTTTTGTTTGAAAAGAAGGTGCCACACCCTCTTGCCAAAATATATATAATTTTTGCCTAGAATTATTTGTAGAATTTCGTTGCTCTACTTTAAGTAACTCCTCCAGTCGAACGTTTTAAAACTTTACAGATATGGTAGATGCCACACCCTCTATTTTAAATTTTTCACTTTTTTCTGGTGCCAGGACAAAGCATTTATAGTATTTATGTGTAATTTTGTTGTATTATCTTGATATTTTGTTCTTTAAAAGTGCCATGCCCCCGAGCAAAAATTCGCCTAGGTCTTTACAGAGCTTTTTCGAATCTTATCTAGCACTTATCTACTAAATACTGCTCTCAGTATAACATTTTGAAGGTAACTCAACGCCTTCTTGTCGAAGTTCACCAATTCTTTATCCAGAGCTTTTCTGAGTTATTTGTACTACGAGTTTGCCCAGTGGTTAAAATTCAACCAATGACTAATGAGTGATAAAAGAAAAAAAACTTTTTGGTATAAAAAAAGTGAAATGGTACCATGTTGACTTATCCCTGCCTCTTCCCTAGAGTTCAATATACATATTTCCATAACAAATTTTATCAAAATTTTAAGTTTTCTTTTAAGGGCGTGGCACCACCCACTTAAACACAAATGTATTCTCTCAAGGTTCAATCTACGTTCATACCAAATTTCATTAAAATCGGTCCATTAGTTTAGCTTTAAAAATCCTATAGGGGCGTGCCACTATCCTGTTTAAAGTCTTAATATTATCTCTGTACAAAATTTCATCAAAATCGGAACATTAGTTAAACAGCAAAAAAAAGTTTAACTGGGCGCGGCACCGCCCATATAAAAGCAAATTTATTAAGTTAGTTTAATCAGTTTATCTCAATACCAAATTTCATTCAAATCGGTGTAGCGACTCAGCCGTGGCGATGTTTTTTCACACTAGAAGCGCAGCCACGCCCACTTAAAGAAATTAGTGTCTCTAATAACCTTTTTTAGGGTTAGATATCTCCACACCAAATTTCATTGAAATCGGTACATTAGTTTAGCCGTGGAAATGTATTTTCCTGTCAGTGGCTCGCGCTGATCGAGTATATATACATTTTTGTATACTTGCCACGCCCTCTTCTATGCGTTATAAATGGAATGACAAAGTTAATATAGCCTGAGTGTAGGGTATAAAAAACTACAAAAAAAAAAAAAAAAATGGAGGGATGGAGAGAGTTAATTGCAATAGCCACTTTATAATACATAGAGTGAGGGAGGATGTCAAGAGATGATCATAATGAAAAGCTGATTTGCAGGTAAATAAATAAAGACCCATAGACACTAGTGTCCATTGTAAGCAAACAGGTTGACTGATTTCACATTAAATACAATATCGCTTAGTTATTTTTTGTTGAACACAAGTTTATTGAGCGCATGCAATATATATACATATACTTGGCTTGGTAAATTAACACTCACATGCTAATTTACAGTGTTAAATATCTTGTTGTCTTATGTAAATTAATTATATTTTCATAATATTTTTGTTTACAGCAAAATCTTTACTTGTGTCAAAATGCAAACAAGAAGATTCTTAGCAAATAATAAATGCATCATGTAATTTGAACTGAATCATGAATTTCTTTTGAAATAAAACTCAAATGCAACCTATTTAATTCGAAAATTCAATTTATTAAGCACATTAAAGTTAAGTTAAGCGAAATAATATTTCACTTTTAACAAACATATTCTTGAATAGTTTTTCTCCCCAACAAAACAAAAACGAATTTCTATCAATATCAATGTACATAATGTTGAACACACTTTCAGTTTCTATAACATTGGCACAACCCCAACATTTTACGCGAATAGCATTGATGAGGGTTACATTTTACCAAACACACATACACACACACACACACCCAGAGATAGCAAAAATAACCAAACCAATTTTCACTATTTAATAAAAACAAACATAAGTTTACCCTTCCTTGGCATTTACTTTAATTCCCAATTTACCGATTCCCCCCCACCAAACACACCAACCCACCTATCAAATTCATAAGAAATTTCACGTTGTCACTCCCATTTCAATTATTTTTACGAAGTTGTGCTTGTAAATTGATAAAAGCAAAGAATAACCCAAATGACAAAAGATGGCAACACTGCTGCTGTGCGTTTAAATATAACAGACATCGTGAGATGGGGAAAAAAAAGAAAGTGCTGTTACACATAAAAAAAAAAATAAGTAAAGTGCTAAGAAAGTGCGGTAAAGCATGAAAAATAAGCAGTTTTTGTTACACTTAAATGAAAATTCAATTTCGCTTTTTAAGCCATTTGAGGTTGTCGTCGTCATTGTCTTTGTTGTTGTCATTGCTTTGCGATTGGCAGCACTTTGTGATGGTGTGAGTGCATATAACAACTGTCAAACTAATGTTATGGCAAATGCTGGTGCAATTTGAAGCAAAGGTTGACTGAAGGTTAATGCAAAGTAAAGGAGCTCATAAAGGACAAAAGTGCCAAATGTGTGGGGACTTTCGGTATCAACCGAACTAAATTTAATACTTCAAGATCTTGAAAAATCTTTAATTTGAGATCAAAGTTAAAACATGAAAGATTTCTTAAAAAAATAATTGAAAAAAAATAAAAAATTAAATCGGTCTTAATAAAAATGATTCATTGTAAAAGAAAAAAAAAAATTTTTTTTTCAAAAATCCTTTTGAAAAAAAGTATCAACTTCTTATGTTCTGGAACTTCTAGAAGAACTATAGGGCCACAATCAAATCAGTTAGTAAGCGATGACTTTAGTTTCGCTTCATTACTTTTCCCAATCTTTATTTCAATCTCCCACGTGAAGTGCTTTTTGTTTTACAAGGTTTTTTGTTTACACACACCAGCTTGGCGGCAAATTTTAGCTATTTACATACTTGGTGTAAGCCCATCTTTAAGATGGCGTTTGGCCACCATAAAGTATTTTTATGTGACCTTTAAATATTTTTCGACGAATAGTTGAAGTTTGTTCATAAACTGGTCACACCTATACAAAAAGACTGATTTTGCATTTGAGTTCAAAATACAAATTTTTTTTAGGCTGAAATAAGAAACGATCCCAAGATTTTGCTCAGCTCAGAAAAGCCACATACTTTTTTGCTCATGCAGTATTATTATTTTTACAGGGCAATGCACGTATTATTTGGTCTATAGTTATAAGTCAAAAATGGGGATGTAGGCCCTCAAGAAATATTTTGCGCAAGCTTTGGCCATATTTAATGTGAGGTACGAAATAAAAATTTTAGTAATTATTTATATACTTAGTGTGCTCTTTTCTATTTCATTGATTTCTCCCAATGATTCAAAATATATCAGAAGCTTAAAAACAAAAACCCTTTCTCATGATTCGGTCTATATTCGTTTCGAATTTCACAAAATCGGTCCATAAATATAGCTGTGAAAGAATATTTTCCTTAATCTTAGAGATAGAAAATTTCATCAAAATAGGTTCATTAGTTTCGCAGGTGTAGCGTATTTTTCTGTTAAGGGCAAGACACCGCCCCACTAAGAAACAAATATCTTATTCAGGAATCAGTCTATCTCCATATCAAATTTAATCAAAATCGGTGTAGCGGTTCGGCTGTGAAGCGTATTTTCATTAAAAGACCGGTTTTTAATACTCTTTCTAAGAATTTAATCTCTCTCTAAGCAGACTTTCACCAAAATTGATCTAGAAGTGAATGGATAGAACCGTAATGCCACCGCCTATTTATATCTAAATGATTATAAGTTTGATATCTCATGAATGAAAGATTTTATGTCTAAGTCTGCAAGAAACTTTTAACAGAATTCTTATTACACCAAAATGCATCAATAGGATTAAAAGCTTGTATCATTTTTGATATGAATTATTGCACAAATTTTATATAATTTTTCTTTTATTAAGAGATTATTTTTATCCATTTTAAATTTACAAAAGCAATTTATACTATCAGTCAACTATAAATTTCAATATTTTTCATATACCAGAAAATTAAGTTCAATTCTTAAAACTCAAATGTTTCGTCCTTGCAGTTGAAATTAATTTATAAATTTAGGATTATTTTTACCAAGCTCATAGCTATATAAATGAAATAGTATCATGGTATGTATTTCAAAAATTACAAAAATTTTCCACAAATTAATTTGCTTTTGTTGCAAGTTGCTTCTGCATTGCCATCCAAATAAATAGAAATGTAATAAGTAGAAAATCTTAACTGCACTGGTTCTTGTAACCTTAAATCTGATGAGATTGCACTTAGCAGCTGCACAATTACCAAAACCAAACAGTAGGTGCGTGTGTACAACATTCGACCCTCTTGCCATTAAACTGAATTTCATTCTTTTCATTATTGCGTTCAACCAAGTCGATGGATGCACCCCTCTCAAAACTTGGTTGTAATCATGGTTGTGTTGGTGTTGATTTCGCAGCTGGTGTTGGTCGTGGTGGCTGATGATGGTTAAACAAACAATGTTTTCCATTAAAGTGTCATCATAACACTCACACACACATACGCATACATTTATATACACAAAAGTTTTACTGGTGATAGTAATAATAAACTACTTTATTATGTTTACATTGACACAAATATTAAATTCCCTCCAGACAAAGAAAAGAAACTAAAGTGAAAGTAAATTTTAATGGAAATTCGAAAAAGAAAAGCAACGCTTACGTTTATAAGGAGAAAAAAAAAATCTGTGTGAGAAATAATAATAGTAAAATACGCTATTTAAAACATAAGCTGAAAATGGAAAGAAAATGGTTTTGTTTCTTGAAAAAAAAAAAAAAAGAATTAAGAAAAGGAGTTTAGTTGGTAAGTAAAAAGGAGTAGATATTTTGAGGCTAGAGATAGCAACAACTGCAAGGGGAAGTAAATACTATCCTCCTCTATACAATGTTTCAGTGATTGTGCTTTAATAATAAATTCGTATAATCGCAAAGTTCATATTTGCGATATGCAGAACTGAATCTTAACTTAAGTAACCTTAAAAGTTACATAAAAATTATTTACTTCAAATATTAAAAGATTTTTATTGAAAAGGTAGTGATGAGAAGCAGCAGTGCCTAATGTAAATTTTTTCTAATAGAAACAGTGCCACGCCTCTATCAGAAAAGTACGTTTCCACGGCTAAACTAATGGACTTATTTTGATGAAATTTGGTTTAGAGATAGTCAATCTAGTCTAACCCAAACAAAGGTAACTAAAAACTTGTTAAGGGGGCGTGATTCAACTCTTAAAGGATTTTGATAAAATTTGGTATGAGTAAAGATATCTGTTTTAAGTGGGCGGTGGGTGCAATGCCCCTATCAAGAAAAAAACGTTTTCACAGGTAAACCAATAGACTGATTTTGAAGCAATTTGGTGTGGTGATAGCTTAAATAGATCGATAGATACCATGAGAAATGGTATTAAGTTCTCAGTAGGTGGTGCCACGCCTTTACAAGAAAAGATGTTTGCTTAGCTAAACTAATCCAATGGGAATGAGATTGGGATAGGGCAACATGATACCAAGATTTTTATGTTTGGAAGCGATGACAAAAAATAGCTCTTTTTCAGCTTTTTAGTACCAAAAATATATTTTCTGATTTGGTTTTGACACTATAATGATTGAATTTTAACCACTGTACGAACTCTAGTTACCAATTAATGAAAAGACCATATTACTACAAGGCAAAAATTTAACTTTTTCTATAGCATGACAAGTTTTAAGTTAATTCTTTTGAGCGCTATTCAACACTGTGCATTAAACATCAACAATTTTAAAGGTATATGTAAGTATATGTATGTATGTGTTATAGGAGTGCGTTAATAATTCCTGCGGTTTAGAAAAATTGACGCCTCCATTGTAAGCGCAGTTTATTATAAGTTTGCTAATTTTAACAAGTCCCAGCAATTTTTAATTAAAACTACATTTTAACTAATTTACGATAGACACCCATAACAAAATTAGCATATAAGTTTGTGGTTTTCAAAATACTACAAGCGTTTTCATTGTAAATGCTGCCGTCATAGAGTGCATTGTTGTTGTTGTTGATTTTTAAATTAACGATCAAATACGGAATATTTAAAAGTATTCATCAATATTTAATGTTTTTGCTTTTAATAAGTTGTGGGTGGGTTTTTTTTTGCACTTTTTAAAATTATAAATTTTTATATACTGTTAAAAGACAAAAAACAAAATACTTTAGCTGTGAGAATATTTTAAGTTTATAATTCAATTCTAAATAAATAAATACTTCACGAATAACAGCAGACAATTGACAACATCAAGGCGCGAAATTTCGCCATTCTTATTTACAATTTATTTTCTGAATTTCATTCTTTAAGAAATAGAAGAATTTGCAATTTTGAAGAAATCCTGCAAGTTAGATATCAGTTACTTGTAAGTGTGCTGTTAAGTGTACGTAAGGACTAGTTAAAATAAAGGTAAAATCAGACAATTTGTTTGAAATTTCGCTTTGGTGTTTGCCATAGTCTAGTGAATATTTTATGGTATTAATAAATACCAAGTAGACCAAGTTAACAAGTTGTGAGACGTTTATGCGATGCTTTAAATATTCATGCGGCCGTTGACTGTATTTGCGTGGAACTAGCATAAGTTTTGCGAACTTGGGCACAAATGAACAAATAGCAAGATAAGAAAGTTTTTTTTTTGAAAAATCGAAACTGCAGTGAATTAGGGTTAATTAAGATTTTTCTATAATTTCTGAACTGCACCGATTTATACAATATTTTTTTAAAATTCTGAAATTATTTATACCTTATTTTTGATTTTCTGAAAACTTCAGATTTCTGAACATTTTTCGGATTTGTATACATCTTTGAAATTTTTTGTTTGGAAATGAAATAGAATAAAAAAATTAAATAAAACCCTAAATTTGTATAATTTTTTTTTTTGGGTGACTTATAATTTCTTTGCTGAAAAATATTTTGGATTATTTTTCACAAAAAAAAAAAAAAATTATAATAAAAGGGGTAACACTTAATCAAATATTTTCTTTTCATTTGGAGATTTTCCTCAGACAACTCTAAAATAATATATACAATGTTGTTTTTCGTTTAAGTCTCCTTGAAAAGAAAAAAAAAACTACACTACAACACTTGGGGCTCATCAATATTCATAGCCATACTTATGAAAAGCGTGATGAGGTACAAAGAAATACAAAAGAAAATTCTATTAAAAAACACACACAAAAAAAAAACAATAATAAAATACACAATGCAAACAAATGGAATGGGCAGCAGCAGCAGCACTGACTTTACGTTAGCATTACAACCCAACTAGTCAGCTGAAATACGGCAGCTCACAAATATGCCCAACTAATAGGGATTTTCCCTATACACTGACCTTGACTTTTCATTATGCTCTCGGTATGTGTGCGGCCCCCTTGTTAGGTAAACAAAAGCAAAAAAAGAAAAACCCGAACATCAAACAAATCAAAAATAATCAATTTCCAAATAGAACAGAAGATGGCGCTGCATTAGCAATTTGTCTGTGTATGTGTGTGTGTGTGAGTGAAAGCAAAACGAAAACCACAAAAGGTTGGTTGCATTGATTTTGGTATTAAACATTTGGTCTGAGCTTAATTTTTCAATATTGGAATTCAATTCAAAAGAGATTTATTTTATTTATTATGTATTTTCTTAGGTACATTTGCACTTGCGAAAAGAGTTCTATCTTTGATAAAAATAGCTAATTTTATTTTTAAATTGTTATTTGTTAATTTCTCGTATTGTTTTTGTTTATTTTTATAGCTCTTTTCTATTTTTAAGTGATATTTGCAAATTTGTTTTTGTTTACAGAACGTTGATCAGCGAGAACACAGACAGCGGGGCGACTGTAGAATTTGTGATGAAACAGAAAAATTGCGCCGCAAAGATGATTAGCTTTCTTTTCAATTGAATTGCGTTTTTATTATTTTAATCGCAGTAAATAAATTATGGAAATTATTCAAGGTCAAAGAAGAAAAAAGGATTACTTTTTTGAAAAATGTGTTTTTTTTTTTCAATTGGTTGAAAGGTAATATGCTAAGATTTAATGTTGATATTTTCATTTCAGTTAGTACAGCACGTTTTATTTTTTAAAGGAATAAGCATCCTAGAAGATTTCAAAATCCTTTTTGTTCCTTATAAGGATGGGAACAGAAAATACTTTATTTAATTAAAATTGCAATTCTTTTATTCAATCATCATAAGCTTCTTGCCTTATATATGAATAATAATTTTTTTTGTAAAAGTGGTAAACGTTAAATATCCCTTGGAAGATGTCTAAGGAATTTTCTCTCTTGCTATAAAATAATTATTGCAATTGAAGTTTGTCAAAGAAAACTAGTCAAATCACTCATATAGAGAATAAGGGAGACTTTCAAAATGGAAATTTTTTTGTTTATGAAACGCTTATCAGCACTTAAGAAAAAATTTTAAATTACAGTCTAGTGAGCTTAGACATAAATTCATTATTTAAATATATTCACTCTTATAGAATCATATTACTCACTGTGGGAAAGAAAGATTTTGTTGAGTTTTTACCTGAAAATAAAAAAAAAAAACGTTTATCAATAATTTTATTGGAATATACATTTTTTTTAAAATTAAATATAGATTTAAGGACAGAACTTTCGAGTAAAAATTTAAATTTTTATGACACGAACTCCGATTATTATCTCATTTCGCTTGATCATACCATACTATTGTATAAGATAATATTTTTTTTTGCTCTAAAAGTTGTAGTTATGGAGATATGTATTGCTATAAAAAACAGAGTTTTTGCAAAAACAAATTTTTATAGAATGGATAAAAAATCAGAGAGAGAATGTAAAGAAATGATATCCATTTGAAAGAAAAAACGACTTAACTGAAACAAATAACACATTCTATAAAAGGACCTTATAAAGCATAGTTGGGCAAAATTTTAGAAACAGGAGCTTCTTACAACAAAAATAATAAAAACAACTATTAAAACAACAGAAAAAAACCCCACCAGAAATCATTAATTCGATCTCGATTGCAAAAAAAAAAAGAAGCAGCAATAATCCAAAAGCCAATTCAAAGAATCAAGCAAGAACAACATGAGTGTAGAAATAAAAGTACACTGATCAAACGGGAGAAGCTCTCTTCAATGTGCGCGTTGTTGTTTCTGTTGTTTTTCTGTTGTTCGTTCACATCGGGTTTTTTTTTCCGAATGATGCAACAATAACAATAATGCAAATTGCCAAAAAACTAAAACGATAAAAATGTGCGTAGCAGTGGTGAGCGCATGAGTTTGTTGTTTTTGTTAAGAAAAGCGATGTGTTCGTTATTAAGAGCTAAAATTGGCTCATTTTTCATATTTTGCCCATCGCTGCTTTCAAAAAATTTTTGTTTCAATATCTGTGCCCGCAACCACTTCGCAAACTCATCTTGAGATCCATGAACATTTTTTTTTCAAATCGCCTTTTCACATCAAAACGTATTAATTCCAATATATGTATAAAATTTTTCTAATTACACTACTCGACAAATTTTTGCAAAATATTATTGCGGTAAATCAAAACCACCATTCCTATAGGAAAATTTTTCGCTGAATCCGAAAATCATAGTGGTTTTGCTGGATCAGGTCTAAATTTCGAGATAAAGGGCAAAAACCAAAAACATACACTGTCCAGGGAGGTAACGCCATATAGGCTCGATTATAAACATTATTTTACATGATACTTATTCCAAATCTCTTTGTTTCCTAAAAGTAGAGATCACGACAAAAATTTTGGAGTAATATGTCACAACAGCAGCACTAGTTTGGCCGCTACGGCTAAAAACAGGTCAAAAAAATGCAATTTTTCAAAAACCTTTGTACTTTATCCTTATCCTTATCCCTTTATCTCGAAAACCAGACCTGATCCAGCAAAACCACTATGATTTTCGGATTCAGCGGGAAATTTCCCTATAGGAATAGTGGTTTTTATTTGCCGCAATTTTTCTTGTCGAGTAGTGTTATTAGAGTAATATTTAAAAAATAGAGCGAATTGAACACCCAAGTCTAAATTTCGCATTATGCAAGTGAGTGGTTAGTAATCAATGTCATAAGAAAACTTATTAAATATTACATTTCCATTAACTACGTGTATTGTATTTTTACCAATTATTTAATAACTTATTATTGATTACACATGTTTACAAATTTGGGGTTTATCTAGAGTGCAGTAAATTTTATAGCAAACTCAGCTATAGACGAAAAATTATTGCAATATTTGCAATTTCTAATAAGGCACAGCAACTGATTGCCATAAATTCAAATATTGTGTATTCATTAGGGTGTATCTAGCTCTGCGGATAGAAAAAAGTTTGAAGTGACCGCTATTATTTTGAAAATGATGCAACGGCAGAAAAAATGCTTTTCCTTCACGCTATAAGACTGTTAATATTAATTTTTCCGCACAACTAAATATATGTATTGCTTGATCCATTCTTCATATACAAAATATTTTCGGAAATGTTTTGAATTATTTTTGTAATGTTCACACTGTGAAAAAAAAATAATGTATCAATGACTTTATTTTAAAGAAAGTTCTCAAAATAAAGGGTAAAAAAATTTAAATTCTTTCTTTGATGACACACCCTATTATTCATTTAACAATTTCCGCCCACTGTGACGTCTCACGTGAGTGCAGTACAAAACAGCCAGCCATGATGATTTATTTGCCACGCAATTAATGTGACGCAGGAAATCGTTTAATGTTGCCTCATTTACACCGTAAATCAAAATAAAATTTTATTAAAAAAATAAATAACATAAACAATACCCTACTAAACAGATGCTGAGAATGCGTAATGGTGCCAGGAATATTACTACCAAACCAAATGACTGATGATGAAAATAAATAAATTAGATTTTTTAATTAAATTGAATTGCGAATTGTTTTGTATTTACGAAAACGACGAACAACAACAGCAACAACAACAATTACACATTAGAGCACGTAAATGACAACAACAACAACGAAATGAAAATAAACAATTTGCAAAATTACAGCAAACATATGGTATGCAAGTTGCTGCGCACAGTGGGCTTTACAACCTGTTGATGGTCACTTGTTTAATGATGAATTGATTTTATTTTTTTTTTTTCTCTAATGCATTTCATTAAACTTTTGCCATAGCTGTGCTGACATTGTAAAAATAACAGATTTGTTGTAAAATAAGCAAATTGTTTTGTTGTTTTATGAAACGAAACAGCAAAAACTTTGATTTGATCTCTTGTTATTTTTACATTTTGTTTATTGTTTATCTTTGTAATGTTGCCAGATGTTGACTTTTTGTTGTGTTTAAAGCATTTTGGTGACGTTAATGAACGACAGACAAGGCAGCCAAAATATTTAGATTGAGATAAAAATTTATTTTAATTGAACCCTTTGAATATGAAGCCAATTATAAATGTCATATAGTACATATATAAATATATTGATTTTATGTACATGAATTCGGTTTGGCGGCACACATGAGGAATTTTTGACATTTATTAATTCCAGATTGAAATTAGCTTTAATTAAATTTCATTTGTTGTAAATGCCACCTGTTGCTGCAAAAAAATTCACAGAAATTTTTACTTAAAAATTTGCGCTGTACAGCAATTCTTAGCAACAATTTTTATCAATAATGTTGATAAACAAATTTTCTAGTCTATGTTGAAAACAAAATTAAAATTTTCCATTTATTTTTTCTTGTGAAATATAGTCAGCGTTTATGTTAAGACACTACAGTAAATTACTACCAATACTATCATCATTATTATATTAGGTACTCGTAAATATAATTGAAGTTGTGCGATCCAAGCAATTCTTCAATTGAAAATCTATTGAAATCAATGGAAAAATTAAATTTGATAAAGTCAATGTCTACAAATGACGATAGCGGTTTGTCAATGCCTCATGTAATGCGGGTCATGTACTTAATAAGTGTTGAGGAGAGTATTGAAAATGTAGTTTAATATATAAAAAAAAATTACCAATTTCTTTTGTTTATTTATTTTTTTTGCTATTTCTTTTTACAAATATCTATTAAAGTTCAATTTGTTTACTACACAATAGCAATAAATTTCATTGTTTTTCGAACGCAACATTTATCACATGATTCATTTAAGCAATTAATGGGGATCTCACAATTGCGTCATATGTAACCCTATTAAGTGGCTGCGATTTCAATGTTTTTGTTATTATTTTTTTATTGCTAAAAAGTCAATGAAAAGAATAAAAATAAAAAAAAGACTACTTCCGGGTTTATGGTACTTCAAAAAAAAAAAAAAAAAAAACAAAAAATATTTTATTTCAGGAAAATAATATATTCTATTATTTTCATGTGCTAGTTTTTATTATTGAACTCTTTTTGCAAGCTACTACTTGATAACTTAAACGAAATTTGAAACAAATTGCTTAACTTCAACCAGGACTTTCTATTTTATATTGGTTACGATTCCAATGTACACTTCTGAGCGCTTGGAAATCATAAAATAATGGCATAATGCTACATTCCTGCGATGTCTTTTGACTCTTCAAAATAAATATTTTATTAAAGAGAGAAATTCCTCCAGCTACAATGAAAATGACATTTAATTTTCTTTACTCTACAAATAATTTTTGTACTCTCACTCAATGGTTTAAAAAAAAAAAAAAATGAATTGTGTATCAATTGCAAACATAAACATCATACATAAATCTATCTATAATCAAATAATTGCTTAAGCTTGCGAATAAATTATTTAGTAGCCGCTAGTGAAAAACCCAGATAATTAAATAATTTTAATTTTTTGTTAAAGTTTTAAAATCTCTACCTATTGATTTTTAGCGCAAACAATTACGCCTGATTGGTTGAGTTGCACGAATAACAATGCCGCAAGCCACTGGTTCAGTTGGCATTGCAAAAAGTTCACTGTTTTGCGGCTTAGCGACAATGTTGCCATATTTTGTTAAAAAAATATGAGCAGATTTTAGGTTTTATTTTTTTAATTTGTTACTTAAAACAAAAAAAAAAAAAGATTCACGGTTGTTTGTTTGTACAAGGTAACTTAAACAACAATTTTAAAAATGTATTTATTGGGTTTCTTAATTTAATAAGAATCACAACTTCTAAAAAATATGGAAATTTCGTCATATGAGAAGTTTGTAATAAAATGTTAATCATACGCACTGTTGACCTATGCAGCGGTGGTATCAAAAATGCATTATAGGATAATGAAAAGTAAAATGCAAATGAGTGCAAGCACAGTCAATTTTATTTTTTTTGGAGTTATAACAATTATTTGATCTATTTGCAGCCTTCAAAAAAGAGTGGCAACATTAACTGTGGCATTATAAATTCAAAATTGACAACAAAAAACCTAAACAAAATCAAACTAAAACAAAACCGTATTGCCGTTGCAAACTATGGAAATGAAATATTAATTTTAATCCATAAATTTTATTTGTGTCACTATCTAAATATGCATAAGTAATAAATAAATAACAATTGTGCCCCAAACAAATTGAAACCGTTCATAGGAATCCACCAGCTAATTGCAAATTAAATCAAATAAACCTGATAATATAAATAAGTTGCCATTTTTTTTGCGGATGAAAGGTTTTAGTGCTTAAGAGCACATGATCAGCTGCATTTTGTGAAATAGAGTGGCACCTAGTTTTTTTTTTAAACTTTGAATATTTTTAGGTTACCAAATTAAAGAAAGTTTTTAAATTATTTAGTATTCTTTTTTTTTTAACTTAAACGTATAATTTATGCTACGCAATTTTCCGTAAATGTGACAACATTTTATATGTTTATGCTCGATAGCTCCGATTTTTTGATTTATCAGCAAGGATATCACAGGATTTTGATATGATGATAAGAAATGAAATAATCTTAGTCTACGTAATCTGATTTCTGTGTTAATAATTTGTATTTATTAATAAATAAAAATAGTGTTCTTATACACTAGTCGTTCTTTGCACCACTTGGACACCAAACACAAGCATTTTCAACTCAAATTTGCCAAAAAAAGTTCGCAACACCATAAACAGCTTGTGAGCTAACTTTGTGCTCTGTGCATTTAATGTGAAAACACAAGCGCTGATGTTGAGGAGTTTGACATGCTAATTACCCACTTACTCTGGCGAATAAGGAATTTTTCAAAAATAGTCCTGTGGATTTTATCCTTGGCAGTGATCTTTATCTACAAATAATTTGCACTCGTGTGCAGTAGAAATGAATTTTCTAAACGCATTGAGATCCTTCAGGGCGCTATGGTGTGACCTTTTTATTTAAGAGCGAAGGATCGAATTGACTTAGTACGTCCAATTCTTGAGGAATGAAAAGTTTTTACTCTAGCACCCCAAATTTTAAGCAGATAAAGTTATTTGCTAAACTATTTTCTTCTTGTGCTGATTTGCTGGGTCATTATGCTCTGGGTTTATCAATGAGTTTTTTCATATAGTAAAAATTAACGCTTAAACTTTAGTAAAATTTATATCAACATACATATTTCCAATAGCTCCAACTATTTGATTGAATAGGTCAATTCATCAATATAAGGTCGATCTATTCATTTTTTGAAGCTGCACCATTAAAGGTCGAAATATAATAAAATTTATATTTTCTATAGTCACATTCTTGTGAAGAAATTTTCCCAAAAATAAACACAAAATGCCACACTCTATATTGTGTAATACTATAAAAGTTTTTTAGATGCAAATTAGTAGGAAATACTAATTGAATTATTGCGCTAATTAGTAGAAATTTAGTAAGTATTAAAGTAATGTTGCCGGATGTATGACAATCCTTGTGCAAACTGCACTTAAATTCTAAAATGCCATTTTATATAAAAACTCTTCAAATGGAATTTCAAAATCTCAATGAAAAATCTTAATAACTGTAATAACGGCTATAATCAAAATAAATTAATTTCATATAAATTTGCAATGTTTTGAAGAAAAAATTGGATTTTTCTAATAAAAAATAAAGAAATACAATATGAAAATTACAGCGCATTAAAACTTTTTATCGCTGAATTAAATCATGATTTCAAGTATCAATTAATTGCAAATTGTTTGTAATAGCAATTTAAAAGCTTACATGTATCTAATATAAAAAAAAGCGAAAAAAAATTAATTCATTTTTGTTGTAGTGGAATTTCAATCAATTCTGTCTTGCCAACGTAGTAATAGCAAAACTTTTAAATAGCGGCGGCAACTGCTTTGTGTGATGAATATCACTCAATGAAGATTTGAAAATATAAATCAGCAATAAATTACATTTATCTCGCAATCATATATATGAATGTATGTTAAATAACTTATTTTTTCAGTGTACGTTTTGCGCTAAAGCTGACAGTTTGACTTGCTCGCTGTTAAAGTTGTGACGCCTGTCAGTCAATGCTGTCAACACGCTGTGCGCATCATTTTGACTGGCGCACATTACATTGAAAAAGTGCTAGTTGCACACTTTTGCTTGCACTTACTGAGATTAAACGTAAAAATGTTTATGACAGTAGTATACATAGGAAATATTTGCAAGTTAGAAGGAATTGATATACCGAAAAATAAATTTTAAAATTTGCTATGAGCTTAAAAATATATTTTGCTAAAAAAGTATTGCGCCATCAATTGTAATAATTTTTCGAATTTTTTATATAAAATTTACCTCATGTTATTCGTTGATTTTTTTTTTAACAATAATAAATTATTTAAGTTTTCATTTTATGCAATTTTCACTTTTGACTTTTATTTATTTTGACCATAAATTACCTAATAATTAATTTACTGAGCTTACTGTTCAGTACATTGTGTGATTACAAAAATCAAAATAAAAACAAGAAATAATTGGCTAAAGCTAGTCATATAAGTTTCATCAATTAATAAATGTAATCATCAGTGACCTTTGATCGCTTGCAATAAATAATTTCTTATAACAAAGGACAAACAACAAATAATTGTTCATACTTGTTTCATCCATTGCTAAACGTAATCATCAGTGACCTTTGAAAAAGCGCTTATTGGTCTCATCAGTGACCTTTTTTTGAGAAAGAGAAATATAACAAAATCTAAATTCAAAATAAAAAAAAAAATCCTTCAAGCTACTTAAACAGTGTAATTATAAACAAAAAGTGTACCCCACATTACACTTGTTTAAAATTATATTACATATCGTACTAAAAACACCTTAAAAACTTTTCACTTAAAATACACCAACACACCTCAAATTGTCTTTAATTGACATGGAAAAAAAAATACCGTTAAAAGCGCGCTGTAATTTGCTAGCGTTTAACAAAAAACACACAAAAATTATGTCTAAATTCAAATTGCTTAATTTGCACAAAGCCAATTAACAACAATAACAACAGCAGCAGCAGCAACAACTAGAGCAGCAAAAATTACACTAACAACGGCAATTAAAGCATAATAACAATAACAACAACAATAAGAGCAGCAGCAGCAGCAATGTAAAATTCGCATACTTAAGTGTTTTCCATGTTGTACGAGCGCTGCAGTGCTCCTTTTTCTGCGCTCATTTTATTTTTTTTTTCTGTCTCTTTCTTACCTTTAGTATATGCCTTAGCTAAAAATTGTTTTGTTTTTCTAACACACGTCACAACATTCTCTTTTTGTTATTCGCCCACTTGAGTGGGTGTGTTAGTAATTCGACGTGCGCGATTATGATCAACACTTAAGTGTTTGCTTGTTGGAGTGAACTGGATGAATGAAAGGAAGGAAAAAAAACGGCGCTGCAAAATAATGATGATGTTGCTGTTGTTGCAAATATTGCAGTTGTTATTGTTTTGTTGCTACTTAAATGTTGTTGCTATAGTTGTCGATGCTGTTGTTGTGCATTCTAATAGCAATTTGATTTGATTATTGCTGCAATTTTTTTTATTGTTGCTATTGTTCGTAATTTGATGTTTTTTTATTCAAAAGTGGAATTACAGCAACAACAATTTAAAGTGCAACTGCAACGGCATTGCCCCTGAGAGAACAATAAAAAATTGTGTTTTTTTTAACTCTAAGCTCCGCGACCCCCTTTTGTTTTAACATAAATTATGCGCAACAGATGAAGACAGGTTTTTTCAATTTATGTAGATCCAATCTATGTTACAATTGTAACATCTTCGATTGGTGCAGTCTTCAATAACTGTTAGAGAAACTTGTGCCTCACACACTAAAGAAAATGTGGTGGCCTTTGTCCAAGTTCAAAAGTATTTTAGGTCACCTGCTTAGAAGGGATTACTTTTTTTATTTAAAAGCAGATCAACTTTTGAGTCTTGGAACATTTGTTAGGACACTTTTCAGTGAAATATCATTCATCATTCAAATGTAAACTGACATTTTTTGAGTGCTTCGAAACTATTTGACCTTTTTGAAAATAACGCACTTTCCAACATTTTTTTCTTCAAAATATCGATGCTTTAAGAATTCGGTTAACTTAAGCCCAAAATCAGGTTATCGACCGCGAAATGATATTAAATAGAAATGATATTAAATACCTTTTATCAAAACATTGTACAGTCAAAGAAAATCACTAAATGATTTTAATTAAAATTGCCCCAAATAGAAACAATTAAATATTTTAAAATGTCAACAACATTTTTCCATAGCAATGTAATTGGAGTAATCTATTTTTTTTTTCAATTAACTTTTGTTAATCATTGTATTCCCGATTTGATGTTAACGTATTTCATTATCTAACAAAAAAAAAAAAAAAAAATAATGAATAAAATCAAATAATCAGATCGTTTAAGCTCCAATTGCAGTAAATGCAACAGTAAAAAATTATTAAAATGACAACAACAACAACATTTGACGGAGTCACTGGCTAGCGTAACAAATCGATTTCATTCAAGTTAAACGCTGATGATTGATAACGAACATGCAACGATCAACAACAAAAACAGCAACAATTTAAATGACAATAAAATTCGATGCGATCAATGAACGCGTTGTTGTTGATGCTGCTCCACTTCGTTAAAATTCGAGCAATGTACAGGTTGGCGCAAAATAACGTTTGTAGTTTGTTTTTAATTTATTTTGACTTTAACTCACTACTAAAAGATGTTGGAAAGATTTTTGAAGTCAACTATGCGAAAGATTGGAGGCTCGAGGGTGTTATGGGAAGCTCAAACTAGAAGTAGATAGTTAACTGTACTGTAGTTAGCACCCTTTAAGCCAAGTACCAAGTGTACTTTTAATAAACTACTAAGCCTAACCAGAGGTAAAAGTCTGCACCAATCTGATACCACGGGTTGTTCGTGAAGCCCAACAGGGTGGATCGCATGCGATAGGTCCCATTGGGGGTGCATCGTGGTGGCTAAGGTTGAAACCTAAAACGCAACATGGCGGCCGTTCAAAAGACGTCAAGAGATGATAGAAGATAGATCTCGACTCGAACCAAGGGGTGAAGTTGTGTCCATAAACAAAGCTTAACTTGGTAACTTTTTCAATAGCAGTGGTCCTTTAATTAGGGACGTATATAAGATTATTCAGGCATACCATGGCTTTAAAACTTTCGAGGCAGGCGGTCACTTTAAAAACCAAGGCAGTTGTGATCAGTCACTGCATAAGAATATCCTCAAATTTTTATTTCAATTAGTCGCCATGTTCTCGAGACCTAATAATTCCCGACCTTTTTTTGACTTTATTTAAAAAAATTAGAGTATGGCAATAAACTAACAATTGGAATTCAAATCATGTGATAGCAACTAAAATTTCACAAAAGGTCATATAAAATATGTTGGAACAATTTGCAAAATTGTTTACATCTTCTTTGCTATACATACTTAAGTATATAAAAATATTACAACTAAGCTAAATGGCTAATAGCTGTAGTAGCCTAACTCTATTATTAATTTTTTTTCTTTTTGATATAACAAAAGTACTTATAACACAGATTCAAAGCATAAAGTTGATTTTGCGCCACCCTGTACATATTAGCTGTTGCCAATTATTGTTTTTTTTGTTGTTGCAGTTTTCGGTGCTTTAAGTTTTTTTTTTTTTTTGATGTTTTATTCGATCAGCATTCGCACAAGCGATCGCTTTTTCGAATGCTCAGAGCATTTCAATTATGGAAGCTTCCTTATGCGATGGCATATTTTGCCGCTCTATCGAAGACACTCTCTTTCTCTTTAGCTAATTTTTAGCATATTTGGACTACGTGTATTGATTAATTATTAAGAAATATTAGGGTAAATGAATTTATTTTTGGATATGAAATATCGTTTGTTCTGTTTTTATCAATTTAAAAACTATAAATTTATACTTGATAGAAATATTCTCGTATATATTTCAAAGTGTTCTAACAACACCATCTTAACAAAATTCGAGCTCCATATTTAAAGACCCCTCCGATGAACTTTTATGGTCTCAAATGGAAAATTACAGGGAAAACTCCAAATAAAAATTTTTAGAGTATGTAAGAGACTTTAAATTTATGAGGCAAGAACAAGATTTTAGCAATACATTGACTGTATCCATTCTATATAATATTTCGGTTTTATGTTGACATTAATTAATTAAATTCAAGGCAAGTCGTTTTTATCATCAGCGCTGCCACAGACAATCAAAACTTTCTTCTTAGATTTCGAATTCCTTCCAGCTTTTAGAAATTTTAGTTTAGACAAAATAATACCAAATAACCAAATAAGGATAGGTAGAGATTTTTTTCGCTTTAGTAGTACAAATCGTATATTTATTGTCTAGGAGTATAAGAAAAAGCATAAATGTCTATCGTTCTAAGCTTCCCTGCATGAAATACTCTATCTACAGTCTTTTACCTTTTTAAGCAAAAACATACAATTACAAATTAAAAAATAAGTTTTAATTTGGCTTAAATCTGTTTGTAGCATACTTGAGTATTTTTTAATTTTCCATGCTGTTTGTAAATAAAATTAGATTTTTGTAAACAAAAAGATTTATTAAAAACTGCTGTGCCTCTATCTCTTTCCTTGTGAAAATTGAAAGAGAAATAAGAAAGTTTAAGCTTAATCTCTACTCTGTTTATCCTCATTCCTTGCTGTTCCATCTCACATCGTAATAATCTTGTTTTAAGGAGAATAAGTCAACTGTTGCTAGCTTATAAATATCCAGCAACAATTTAATATAACTTTAGAGGAAATATTCCCGTACACTGAATACAATGCTCAGGATGCTGGGAGCTATCCTTAATATTCTGAGAATTTGGTAATGCAATGAGTAAGAACATAAGATTTTTTTAAGCAAACAAATAAAACATTGAGCAATTATAAATAAGAAAGTGAAATGTTAAACCTCATATTGTTGGCCTTTGAACACTCAGTTTTTTTAATAATTGATATTTTTTTATAAATCGGCAAATAGTTGAAACTAAGTTTACAAAAAGTAGTTAAAAAAGAATTCTACGATATACGACCTTAATCAACTTTTTAAAGAAATTAAGAAACTTTCGATGTCATGAATACCCTTTGTATTTTTTAAATTACTTTACTTTATTGCCATTTCTGTTATTGCTTTTTCTGCTGATTTTTTTTATTGTTTTTCTGACCTACTGACGCTGAGACGTTAAGTTTTTTTCTTCACCCATTTATTTATATATTTATTTATATGCTCATTGCTTCAGCTTTTACTTGGGTGCTGCTTTCCAGTTCATCTTATTTTCTGTGTTTTCTTTGTCATTGTTTTTGTTTGTTTATCATTGTTTTTATTATTCCATTTTTTGCACCCGTTTTTAGTTTCTGTTTCAATATTTATTGTTTTTTATTTTGATTTTTGTTTTTGCTTTGAATTTCGTGTAATCGCATTGGCAATAAAAAAAAAAGAAACAACAAAGTAGTTGACAGCAAACGTCAATCAATTGACAATTGAGGTATTACATAACGGTAAGTTGTGAGCGCTTAAATGAAAGTGCCAGTATTGTATGTTTGCTATATTGTTGGTTTTGTTGTTATGCTTCTAATTAAAACATTTGTTTTTGTTTTGTTTTTGTTTTTATATGGCATATTCCATTAAATCTTTTATTACTTTACTATAATTTGTATTTTATTGTATATTATTACAGTAGAATGTCAAATGTCAAAATGATTTAATATCATATTTTGTCATAAAATTAAAAAATAATATAAATGCAATGATTTCATGCTCAATAGCTTATGATTTAATAGTTTGGTTTAATTTTTATTACTGCAATGATTTTTTCAAAGTTTTTCTTAAAGGCATTTAATTTGTTAGTTTTCATTTTTATTTGATTGCATGGAATTTATGCTGCTGACGTCAATGGAATAGTAGATGCAACAATTTTTCACGTTAAAAAGCTGAACGTTGAAAGTTCATTTTAATTATTATTTGTCTTGATTGAAAGTAATACAAATATGTAAATTTAAAAAATGCAAGTGCAATGTGATGTTTCGGTATGAATAGTACAAAAAATTTAAAAAAATCTAGAATGTAATTGTTGTACCACTTTAGCGCCATATAAAGAAACTTCTCTAGCAATTTTATCCAGTATATGAAGAGCTGACATTCAAAACCCGCCAAGTCCATATTTTGCGTAAGGAGAAAAACGCAAAAAATGTATACCACTGAATTTAACAATAGTAAAAACTGATTGATTGATCCATTGAAATAGTTGTCAAAAGCTATCAAAATCTTGATTTTTTATTACATTGTGTGACCTAATTTATAAGGACTATTATAAAAAAAAGTTTGGACTCGGCGGGTTTTGAAACAAAAAATGTGGACTTGGCGGGTTTTGAAATTGAAAATCTGGACTTGGCGGGTTTTGAAAGTGAAAACTCGGGATTTTGAAAAATAATAATAGTAATTTGCATTTATGAAAGCTGAATTTTTTTTAATGAAAAATTGGGCTTGGCGGGTTTTGATTTTCAGAAATGTGGACTTGGCGGGTTTTGATAAAAAGAATTTATCAGAAATTATTGCAATCAAAAGTTTGTGAAGGGAAAAATTTTGTTTTACAATTTAGAGTATGTGGGCTTGTAGACAATGTCACACATATTCATTTTTTGGACTTGGCGGGTTTTGAATCTCAGCTCTTCATAGGTAGATTTGCTTTAATTCCTTTCTTTCATACCAAATAGTACAACTATTCATCTATATCTATACTATTTATACCAAATTGCTTAAATGAAATTGTTTGTAACGCTTTGTTGCAAAATAAACTGCACCGATTTTAATAATTTCTTTTTTAAAACAACATATTTGTGCAAAATAAAGTTATTGCAAACTTATTTTTTTTTTTATTTTTTTAGAAATATATATCTTTTTTTCTAGGATAAAGTTTTTGCAAAACCCAATACAAAAATTGCTGTTTGATTTTTATGCTTCTTCTTGAATTCAGTGCTGCTATTATTATTTTTTTCTTCTCATTTGTACCGTTTGAATTTGGCTTCGAAGTTTAAAGAACAAACTTTCTTAGAATGATTTTTTTATAACTTTTAACTATGTAAAAAACAACAGGATGACTCTAAATAATGTACGTTTGCAAAATAGTCAAATATTATTATATTTTTGGTCATGTTCAAAAAATTTTTTCAAACTTTTCTCATCAACTTGTACTACGCTCTTAAGATGACTTCAAACACTCTCCTTGGTCATGTCGGCAAGTGCAGTTAAAGTAGAAAAATATTAAAAAAAGTCGAAAAATTTATTTTATTTAATCTTACGCAAAATTTAATGCCAATTGGAGTAGATCATTTGTGCGTAATTGGCCTTAACATTAAATAGTTACACATAAATTTGTGTAAAATTCTTTACTGTTTTCTTTTTATTAAATTTTAACAATATTTTGCGTTCAATTTTTTATAAGAAAAAAATTAATTTAAGCAATTTTTATGTAAACTGAAACAACTACTTAAGAAGAGAAAAGAAAATTCCTTTTATTTTTATCACTGATGCAACATTTTTCTATTACTGGCAACATTATTGTAAAATACATCAGTAACCGCAATAAAATGATGATGCAAGAAAAGAAAAGCGAGCGAAATTCGGTTAAGTGCAAATGCTGCTGCTGACTATTTTCATTTTAGTTTGCTGTTCTTTGTCTTTCCTTTTATTAGTTTTTCTCTTTTTCTTTCATTTTCCTTTTTTTTTTTCTATGCTGCAGTTCACTGAAGTTATCAGCAAATCCTAGACATAAATCTTCGACAACATTTCCGGTCAAAGCGACTGACAAGCGTGCGCGTGCTGAGTGCCTGCAGGTGAATATGTTTCATAGTACAAGAAGTGCAGTAGAGAGCAAAATGACAGTAAACTACTGTCTCAAAAGCGAGCATACAAAATTACAAAATGTAATAAGCTACAATGAAAAAGCGCAAATGTAAGCTATGGCTTTTGTTAAAAGAATTCACAGATTTAAAAATTTAATTTATTTTATGTGCTTTGAAGCTTAAAAGTTTGGCGCTAAAAATGGAAGATAGCACAGGTCTGACTAAAAAAAAGGGGTACGAGGAATGTTGGTTATAACAAGGCGTTAGGCTAAGGCGATAGCCTCAAAATTGCGATGTTTCAATGATAGTGTTTTCCCTAGAAAGGATCATTGCCAACGTACTGCAGGTTTCGTTTAAAAACTGTCTAGATCTTGATCAATGATATGCACTTGTTGCCTGGAGTTGACAAAAAATTTACCTCAAATTCAAAATCAAATTCTGTTACACATTCACCAAAATTAAGTGTAACGGATTTTGACGCCCGTCTTTAAGCCGTAGGAGAGCGTTATGTTGTAACGTGGTCGTGTCGCATACTCCACTTTTTGCAGCGTTGTGCTTAATTCAATTACGGCGCAACTTCAATCGTCACCAATTAAAAGTACAACTAAACAAAAACAAAAAAATTAACGCAGACTGTGTGCGCCAACTCAGATTTGAGATTTCAAATAAAAATGCAAAAATTTCAAGTTTTTTTTTTTGATTTTGTTTTTCAAGCGCAACCCACAGCAACAACTCTGACGCGATTTCCGTCGTCGCGTGCCATTCGATAAGGTTTGAATTTAATTAATTTTTTTTTTTACAGTTTTCTTGCATTTACTGCTACAAAATTCAAATATTTACTCTGCTATTCGAGTGTAAAGTGTGAACCGGCTGACAGATAAGCGCCCGTTGCAACAGATTTAACGCCGCTGCCAACCATGCGGTTGGTTAATAAATCAGAAATTGACAGTTTCAATTCTGTTTTCCCCCTCTGGCTTCTAGCTGTACCACCACCAAATCAATCAAATCGTGTGTCCGTGCTTCGTTGCGCGGTTTACATAAAAAATTTAAATTTTATGTTGCAAGTGGAGAGTTTTTTGCATTTTAATTCAATTTTATGTTCACAGTTACTTTCTGCAATTTATTTCAATTTAACGCCTTCTTCGCATGCGAAACGCTGCGCGTGTTGGCGTAAAGCGGTTTATCCGTAAAATGTGTAACCAAATATAGCGCGGCGCTTGAACGCAATGCAGCAGGTGAGGTGCTTTAATTAAGTTGTCTACTTTTTACTGTGCGGTTTATTTCGATGTTTTTTGCACCAGTAAGTAAATGTACAATTACTGACAGGGAACAATAAGTTGTACTTTAGAGAGAGAGAAATTAGAGAATTTTTTCAAAACTAAATGGAGGAAGTAAGGTAATAATCTTTAGAGGTATTAGCCATATCAGCCATCATGTTCATTAAATACGAAACTTTTGCACAAAATGCAACTCATAATTACAGTAATTGCTTTCTACTGATTCATTTGAAGCCACCCAGTAGTTGCAACTTGCAATAACAACAACAACAACAACAGCAGCAGTTGAAGCACAAAATTAGCTGCCGCATCATGTTGAAGCCGACATTAATTTATAGCCATTATAAAGGTGCTTCAGACGCAAACACAGCAGACAGCAGCCGCTTCAAGATGAGATTGATAAGAACTACCAGAATTTACGACTACAACGTAGCGGATGACGATGATGATGATGATGATGATGATGATCAGTGATGCCAAATTAGTGAGAATTAATGGTAAAATATTGATTTTCAACATAGCAACAACAACTTGTTTTACATGTTATGAAGGACGATTAGAGTTAATTACCTAGTGGAAATAGTTAATAAAAGAAAAACATTATAAGAAAATGCAAAAATGTGATAAATTAAAAGCTATACATGGACATGCTGGTGCTTGTACAAAAGATTTTTTCAATATCTTTTCCATAAATTTTTATTTTCCATACTTGTTTGCTAGTCGTTATATAAAAAATTAATTCACTAATTTAATCAAAATGAAATATGCTATTAAAATTACATCGAAAATAAGTTTTTCCATTATGGGATCTATATAGCATTTTTCTAATGAAAATACAAATCAGAAGGTACACGGACTAACTTGCATTTTTAGAACAAATTTTTGTAAGGACAAAAATCAATCAGTAATCATTTCACTAAAAACGAAGTTAAGAAATTGAAAACCGTTCTGGCAAAAGGAAATACTTGATGAAATATTTAAATTAAAAATATTTGTTGTTCGAAGAAAGAGAGCGCATTAAAAATTTTGAAAGTGATTTTTCTGTCCTCTCTAAACGCTGAACAATTTTAACACCATTGCGTGCCTCATAAGACAGAGCAGGGCCGGATTGAATTGAATTAACAGCGGACACTGATAAATTGGCGCATCGTTTGAGACGCTCGCTACCGGTTATATTAAAAATTTCCTCTTTAAATTACACAGGCCGACAGCATGTCAGACCAAGAAAGCAGACTATATATTTCCAAAAGATTTTGATATGCTGAAACCAAATCTGGCCCTGGAAATGCTCTATCAGCTCTGGTTTTTGAGATATCCTATTTCGGATAAATAAAAACAGATATCGACATAATTTAAAAAGGGTTTTAAAGGGTAAGAGTAATACTTTTAGAGGCCGCAACCAGTTTTGAAAAAAAAAATTATTCGCGATGTAAAATAACCTCAAATATAGCCAAAAACCGGGTTTTTTGCACTTTTAGGTTAGGATATCTCAAAAAACCAGAGCTGATAGAGCATTTCCGAGGCCAGATTTGGATTCAACGCATCAAAAATCTTAGGAAATATATAATCTGGTTACTGGGTCTGAATATTGGTGAAATTTTGTTGGCCTGTGTTATTCATTGCCCCAAGATAGCGGATTTTCTCTAAGCGACCTCGCATTTGGCGAAGTATTTATGTTTTGCTAGATGAACTATATCAAGGATGCACAGCTCGAAGCTAGTTTAGCTCCTCCAGCTCTTACAAATATAACAAAATAATATCCAGCTCTCTCGCGCTCCTTCCATTATTTGAGCTAGATCATTTTTGTTTGTGTAATTTTGTCTTCAACGCATCGGCTCCTTCAGATCTTGCCGTTACTCAAGTTAAATAATTTCGTTTCGCTATTGTCGCATTGCTTTTATTTGTGGAATATTGTCATCAACATCAAACACTTTTGTTTCGAAATCGCTGCATGCTTTTTGTTTGTGTGATTTGTTTTTGCGCAAAATATTTTTCAGTTTTTTACCGAAACTGTTGTTGTTGTAACCAGCATTCGTAGCAGATTTTTGTGTGCATCTTTGAAGTATATTACTCGCAGATATACGAATACTGTAATTTTAATAATTAAATGTGGACTGTTGTACTCAAAATAAGTCATTAAAATCTGTTTGGAATGCTAACGCCATATTATCTCTCACAAGGTATTTTCTATTCAAATATAGTTCAAGACCTTTAGTACATATTCCAAAATTTTTGTACAATTTTACTAGCGATATTAAAGTTCCTTAACAATTTGTTGATATACATATTTATTTGAAGCCGATACCAATTTCCTAAAAGCGTTTGCAACGGCAGTAATAGCAAATACAACAACAAATAACATTGACTACATGGTAGCAGTTGTTATTATTTTCATATCAAAAAACCTAAAAACCATGAAGTAGGCCAACATCACCTGTGGTGCAAACAGCAACTGCTATCGCTGCTGTTGCTGTTGCTGCCAATGCTTTCTTTAAACGCCTACAGTTGATTTCATATATTTTTCCAATAGAGATTACATTGCTGTTGTTGTTGTTGTTTTTGTTGTGATTGCCATGATAATTTATAGGTTTGCAAACTAATTGCATGCAATTTTAAAATGTGCATCATATGTAGCAACTGCATCTACTACCACTCGTACGATGATGTGTGGCAAATGTTGCATGCAACATGTTAAACGTTTGTTTGCTTGTGTATGGCTATTGTAGATATTTTTGTTGTTGTTGCCGTTGCTATTACTAACATGCAAGTGACGTTAAAATAGCGCTAGTTTGGCGCTTATTTTCCAAGTGCCACAAACTTCAACGCCAATTGGCAGGAACAGCAGCACCAGCAGCAGCAATAGTGGCAGTGGCAACATTATTGTGGTATGTTTTGCTAGTTTAGCTGTTTGTCTGTCTTTTTATCTGTTCGTGTGACTGTCTGTTTAGTGCTGACATGCTAAACGGTTTTTCGTTACACTCGCACAGCGTAAGTGTAGGAAAAATTAGGGAAATCGCAGCATAAAATCTGGGTGAAAAAAAAAAAAAAAATAAACGAATTTGAAAAATGACAGCAAATTTCGAGTGCACATGCAACTTTTTTTTTGCAGTAGCGAAATTTTTTCGAATTGAAGAAATTTTAAGTTGCTGTGTGAAAAGAGACTTAAAACAGAGACAGGAAATTTGTTATGTTATGCTGAGAGATAGAAGGAAATGAGAACAAAGCCTGAGCTGTCGCATAAACGCGGTACATATTAGAAGCCTTAGGATCTATTTTTTTAATCATTTTTATTCAATGATTTTCGATTGTTTGCGACTGAATTCAATACTATTTGACCGTTAAGATAATACATACCCATCAAGCGATAGGTACAATAATAGGACAGAATTCAACAAGTAGCAACAAAAAATCAATCGACAATTTTTGTAAGTTAATTAAATAAGTATGCAATAATCTTCTTTAACACAAATCTGTTGTTTTAAAAGCAAAATTATTAAAAACGGTTCGGTACATTTTGCGCCAAAGCGTTACAAATAATTTACATATGAGCAATTTTATATAAATTGTATACATTATTTTGCTTACAGGTTGAAAATGTTCTGTCTATGATTCTAGGTTCACATGTCCTTAGGAAAATTTAAACTTAGTAACACTATCTAAAAAAAAGGTCCTCAGTATCTCGATTTCAATTATTTCCTTAGTGAAAAGAGTCACTCCCTTTCTTCTATCTAAATATTCAATGTAATAAGGCATTACTTAGGGAATATTATGTATATTCGTTGGTGAAAACCGATTCGAAATGAAAGCAATGTTTCCTTAAATCTCCCTGCAAATATTGACAGCTCAGGGTAGTTTTTTTTTTCATTTTACGGATATAGTGATTTTTTTCCAATTTTTTATCTTTGATTTCTTCAAGAGAAAAAGTATAGTTTTTTTAAAATTTTTTGCCTGCAAATTTTTCCTCATTCAAAAACACGCTTCGAAACATGAGCTGCAGAAGTTGTTGCTGATGCTGTTGCTGATGCTGTACACGAGTGGTTAGTTGCCCACTGGCGCTGATTAATAAAATGCATCCGCTTTTGTTGCTGTCGTTGTTGTTATTGCAATTGTAGTAGCTGTTGATGTTGTTGTTGTTGTTGCTGCTGCTGTTGCTGTTGCCTGCTTCTTCACTGTTCACATAAAATGAGCAGCAACTATAGTCAGTGTGCCTGCCAATAGCAACATGTGTTACCAATTGCAGACATAATTCAAATGCAAATTTGGAATCGTGTGCGATTTCTTCTTCATCTGCTACATCTTCTTCCGATTCGTTGTCTACTATATCTTGTGCTACTTCAAGTTGTTGTTGTTGTTTTTGTTGTTGCTGTCTGTAGCTTCATTAGCCTTGCACATCCATAAAATTC
The DNA here is from genome assembly GCA_963662105.1 of Meiosimyza platycephala. Taxonomy (NCBI): domain Eukaryota; kingdom Metazoa; phylum Arthropoda; class Insecta; order Diptera; family Lauxaniidae; genus Meiosimyza; species Meiosimyza platycephala. The sequence continues at coordinate 105,532,444 of OY759208.1, read as the reverse complement.
AAATGTTGCTTTTGCCGCCTGCTGTTGCTGCACTCAATGCATTTTTGATATGCCAACTGAGTCACATCATTGCACTTAGCCCTCCCTCTCTCCCTTAATTTCTAGCTCTGGCTCGTGTAGCGCTGTTGTTATTGATTTTGTATGCTACCATTGCTCTAAGTTCCTTGCACAAATTTGGCTACAAAACGTCGATTTGCTACACAATTTGCTGTGCTTTATACATTGCTGCTAACACACCCCTCACTGTTGCTGGCTGGTTTTGGCTCTTAATTGCTGTTATGGTCAGCAGAAGGCTTCTTTATGCTTTATGGCTTCAGTCATTTAGGCTGCGTTCATTCTATGTCAAATGAAACTTAAGAGCGTGTTTTACAGCAGCCACAGCTGTTGGTTGCTGGTATGTTTGTTGTATTTGCAAATGATTTGGAATTAGTTGAATATTATTCGAAAGGATATTTAGTAGTGCATGAACAACTAAAATTTAAATTTAAAGCTCTAAAGTTTAACTAAAATGAATTGTAAATTTTTGGTTTACCTAAACACTGCGGTGGTATTATTATTATTTTGTTAAACAGATTAAATTATTTAGTGAATAAAAAAATCAAAATATCTGCTATTCGATGCCATATAGCTGCCAGCATATTGAGTTTTTAAAAATGTAATGTTCATGATGCAACTTCACATTTAGATAAGGGAATAGTAATCCCACAACTTAGCTCATTAATTTTGAAAATCATGCGCATGCTACGGAGAATGTTTTAAAGTAGATAGTAGCAACAGCTGAAACGAACCGTGAATCCTTTGAGATCCCTTTATTATTTAGCATGCTTTGAGGCACAGCGTAACTAATAAACTCATCTCATGTTATGTGAGCAGTTGTTGTTGCTATAAATTAATTGTCTTGTTTGCAAAGTTTCAACCACAACGCTGTGTCACAGCGAAAACGTAACGCAATGTAGGGCTACAAAACGCATCAGAAAACAACGCAACGCAGCTCAATGTAACGAGTGAGGTAACTCATAGCTTTTCTTGTCTATGCACTTTCGATGTAATAGTGAGATAAATGTAAAAATAATATTACTCCGTATTGCATTTATATTTCATGTAATTATAATGTATGAACTTGTAACTTTAAATGAAGATATCTTAGCTTCGATATCAGTTGTCTTCAAAATTTTTGAATGATTTTTATTGTACTGTTGAATTTCATAAAAATGTAAGAAACTGTAGCTGGCCGCATAGTCTTATGTAGTTAAACGCAATTATCTCAATCGACATAGTCCACTAAAAACTGTTAAAAATTCATCACTCTCCACTCTTTAGTTATTTTTGACTACTTATCGCTAATCATTTATTATTTTTGATTTACAATTTTTCACTTATCACTCGTAGTTTATCACATTTTTTATATCATTGATTAGTTGTAATTGTTCATTCATACAGCCTTCCACTTTAATTTCATAATTAATACCTAATCTATATTTAATTACCACTTACCATCAATCACCTTACATTCGAAACTTATCAGTCACTTATTTCTTTACACTTGTCACCAAAGACTTAGCATTTATGATAATCACTTATCGTCATCACTTAATATTTTTTATAAGTCCACGCAACAATTCGTAGTTATCATTCATTTGCTTAATACTTATCAGATACAATTTTTCATATCTCAACTAATACTTATGATTTACCATATCACTCAACATTAGGCAACATTAATCACTTATCTTTAGTCATATGTCATTTATCTTAAAATTTTGTACTTATCAATTTCAGCTTGTTACTAATTAATTATCAGTTTTTTTAATTTACTTATCACGTGGTGTTTGATTACTTGTCATTTATGGCTTATCATTTTATCACTAGTCAGGTCATATCTTATCACTTACAATTTATGCTAAGAAAATAATGCTTGACACTTACTTAATTATCGCTCATCATTTTTCTATGTAAATCACTTATCACTTTCCGCATATTATTTTTCACTTATCAAATATCACTCAAATTCATTTCATTTCTGACACTTTTTCCAGTGCCAGTACGCCACACTCATTGCGTTTTGCTCCACTTCATGCATTCCTTGTGCTCTACTCTAGAAATGATGACAAGGACGTTACGTTGGTTAAATATCGCACAAATTCTTGCGTCATCTCGTTTGTTGCAAAGTATTTCTACAACAACAGTTACCAACAGTGCCATTGCACTGCAATGCGTTTGATGCGCTTTTACATTCGGTTTCATTTCTAACAGAATGGTGCATCAGCTGCAGCAGCAGCAACAACATCACTTGAGTTGTCTTCATATATCTGGTGACATAATTATTCATATCCTTCTTTGCCATTCGTGCTTTGGCCAATTATTGTTGTTGTTGTTTTTGCTGCTACAATTTGCATTCAACTTGAATTTTACATTTGGCTTCACTTGCGTTTTGAGATCCAATCACGTGTTTCCCTTGGTGTTGATTTTGAAGCATGTATGTATGTACCTGCATGTGGGTTTTATAAGTGTGCTAGTTTAGTATTTTGTGGCTGTTAGTGTATGTAGGTGTTTGTGCTCAAGAATCTTTACAGGTGTTTTTCGTGTCAAGCACTTGCACAGTTTAATTACATCCTTTAAAAGCACAGCACAAGTGGGACTGCTTTTAGAGTGGTTTTTATTTTTCTTTTTTCATCAATGCATGCATCCATTTCGTAATCTTTTAAAGTTTTTTGAGGGAAGTGATGTACTGTGTGTGTAAATACTTATAATGGTTTTTTTTTTTTGAAAACTTTTTTAAGCTTTTTTTTTTTAAATATTAAGTAGTTTAATAAAGTTCATAATAGAAATATAACGCTGGGTTTAATTTGCACAACTGTTTCCAAGCTAATTAAAATAATTAACATACATATAAGTTATTTTTCCAATTTAATAAAACACAATGTAATATTTTTTATATATTAGCTACATAAACGATTTTCCGAACAAGAAAAAAAAATATAAAAAAAATGCACCGTCATCTTTAAACACACATTACTGAATATGTGGCAACACTTTTAATGGCATCACATAAAAAAAAAAACAACAAATCATCAAGTCACGTTTTAATCAAACTGTCAATATTACGAGAAAATTACAGCTAATTGCAAGCTAATTTGTGTTACGCCTCTGTAGCGTAGCTGTGCTGCTACCTACTTTAAGCCACGTTTGTCTTCTTCATTTCACCAATTATGTTGGCAACTAAGCAGACAAATATCCGGCAACAAACCAACAGCATGACAGCTTAATAAGGTGTTGTTAAATATCATTAAAAGCAAAAATTAATGTGTCAATAATTTTCAATTTTGAGAACATTTTTTCTTAATGACTTATTAGAATTTAACTGAGCTTGCAACATTTTATAACATTTTGAAAAAGTTAGTGTTGTGTTAGCGTCAATTTTCACAAAACAATTATAATATGTAAGTGTGAAACGCTCATATCTGCTCAAAGTGCAAACTTTGGTCTCTAAAATTGACAAGATTTGAAAAGTATACACATAAAATTAGCCGCAAATAAGGTCGCCTACTAAAGATTCATGTTAAAGCACACATATACACATACATACATAGCATGTATTTACATATTTAATAGCATGTTGGTATTGATGTTTGCTTCTTCATTTCACACATGATTTGCTTTTCAATTTTAATGATAGTGCTCGCGTGTCATTAGTTGCTGTCAATAATTAGCAGCGTTTGATGTTGTCACTATAATTGTTGTCATTATCATTTTAAAATTTATTTTTAAATATTTATTGTAAAAACAGAGCATACACATAGCAAACAACATACATGCTCATATGTATGCATGTGTATAAATTTGTCAACAATTCCATTAATTTAATTAATCATCTGTCATGAGATATCAAATCAAGCGAAAGAAAATTTTAATTAATTTCACATTTGAATTTCATTTTTATGGTTTGTTTATATTGCGTGTTTTTATTATTAAAATTAAAAAACGTATGGTATGTACGTACGTACGTACATAAATGTGTATAATTTTAATTTCGAAATTTATTAAAAATGATTGTTTATATTAATAAAATAAAAAACAGCAATACACATCATTTAAAAATAATGTACATATACATTTTATATGTAACATGACGTATGAGTGACATTTAATGGTTATACAAAATCGCAAGTTATCACATTTTTCTAGAGAGTCTATAAGTTTCATTTAAAAATTTAAATAAAACCATGGCATTGAGATAATTTTCCTGAATATAACATTCTCCCCGCTTACCACTTCTTGAATTTTATTAACAATGCTGTGCATTAAAATTATCCATGCTGCCATTATTCTTTCTGCATATTTTTCCATTAACCATTATCATACCGAAAAAAAAACTGCAAAAATTTAATTGCCAAAATGTTGCTACTTTAAATGCCAATTTAAGTTAAATGCTCATAAATAATGCCAAACGCTCAATAATATCGCTAGTCGTGGTTACAGTAGCAACAGTAGCTACATTGGTAAGTTTTTTATGTCTGCTGTAGCAAAAATGAAAGACACAAAAAAAAAGAAGAAAAGAAAAAAAAAACAGTTAAGAAAATAAAAGAGTCAAGGAAAATTAAGCAATAAAACAAATGTTACGCCGCTGGGGTGCACACACACACAGTAAAGAGATTTTTTTTGCAGTACGCGTCTTTCTTTATTGTTTTTTTTTTTTTTTGTACGCATCCTGCTGTGTGGAATTATGACCATTATGAGCATTGTGCATAAAATTGTTTTTAATGTTGCCAGCCTTTTTTTCATTAAAACATACACTTGAGTAGTTATTGAAAATTTCATATAAAACTTCAAATCGAACACTTAGTACAACTGACTAATTGAGTAAGTCAAATGAAATAAGGAGGAACCTTAGCCCAAGGAACTGGGCTATTGAATTTATTCTATGCTATGTTTACGAAAAAATGTTTTACCGGCATTAAAGTACAATTTGTCAATCCATTGTGAAATTTATAAAAATATCGAAATTGTTCAATTAGGTTAAGTTATATATAAATCGGGCAATTGGCTCATCCGTGGCCCAAGTTATGATGACATATCATCTCGTGGAAATAACCTAACCTAAAGGCATATTGACATCATTTTAGCTCAAAGATGAAGATAATAAATGAATATAAAGACAAAAACCAAAAATTCTTGAGTTTTAAAAAATTTCGTAAGCTACATATTTTCGGATTCATGTAAAAGTTCTTACAATATTCTTTTGCGGCCATAAATAAAAATTAAGTTTTCTAGAAAGGCTTTCATTGCAACAATATTGATGTTATAATATACGCCAAAGCTTATATCGATTCTGAGATACAAGAGCATAAGCTTCCAATGAAATTTTGAAGAAAATGTCACGGCCGTTAGGATTTAATTTTCAAAAAATCCTATGCCAATCAATCAATAGGATTTTCTATTTGAAAATAGTACTTGACACTCGGACACATAGTGCTTTAGTTACAAGTGCGCAAAATAATTATTCTCGATATTTTGTTTGAAAGTTTGCTATCAGCTTTGAATACAACTACGCCTTAAAATTTGATATTTTTTCATGAACTCAAAAGTTTTTTTTTGTAAAAATATCTACTTTTCCATTTAATTCTAAACAATCTGGCAATGTAAATTTTGAACAATTGCACAGAGGTATGTGTGGTTTTTATGTCAGAAATATTTGTGATAATAAAATTAATGTTTTTTTTTTTGTATATTTTTAATGCAAAATTGTGTTTTTGTTTTTCGAATTTTATTGATATTAAATTTACATAATTTGTACAAGACAAGAAAAATATTTTTATTATCTTTTTGTAAACAAAATTTGTTTACATTTTCAATTTGGCCTTCCTTTGCAATTTCAAATACATAAAACTTAATTACAATTTGCTATTTTTAGTTTATTTGATGTTAATGAAATTTCCGAAAATAATTCAAGTATGTCTACGCACACATACATGCACACGTACGCTTATTAATAGCAACAGAAGTAATTAATAAAAACTCACGGTAAAGTTGTAAACAAACTAAAATTGAAAACAAAAAAAAAAAAAAAAAACAAAACTTTCATTGAAATGAACCTTGAACTTGGGACTAAAATTTTTTGGATTTTGCCTAAGCGATGTTCAACATAGTTGCGATTCCATTAAAGGGCGGTATATTAAGTTGTTGTCATCGATTGTAACATATTGATTAAAAATACGATTATAGATTCGATAGTAAAATTGTGTAAGTAATAAATGAAAAAAAAAAATTTATGTTTTAATTTTTTTTCGGCACAATTTTTTCGAGAATTTTTCAAAATTTTTTTTGATTTTTTTATTAAGTGACTAACTACATTGTTTAAGTGTTTTGTTATTCTTCTAACTGCCAACTATGCCGAAGGTATCGTTATTATCTATATTTATTTTAATAATTTTGTTTTTATATTTTTTTTTATTATTTTTATTTGCCATTCATTTTGGCGCCGCCAGGTTGATTAATGCGTTCGCAAATCACAAGACGCTACAAAGTTAACCGCAGAGAGTAGAAACAGCAGAAACTGTGCATTTTGTGGTATTTGAAAAATTTCGCAAACGTCAAAATTCACAAGCAGGTGCTAATAAAGTTTACGGATCTTTTGGATAGCAATACCACAAAGTAATCTGGCGTTAAGGCTGAAGTACATGAAGTTTGATTTTTATGACTCAGCTACTAATTATGCGAGAAAAGAAAGCTATGGATTTTTTTGTTGGGATATAAAAGAAAATTGCTTTTCAATTGTGTAGTGTTTTTTTCAAAATCGGCTATATTTCAACATAAAATTTTTCACATCAATTAATAAAAACTTTTCACTTGACGAATACAAATTGAAAAAAAAAAAAACAGTTAATAAGTTTTTGGGCACTCAGGTAGAAAACATTCTGTAGTGAGCCTTATTAAATAACAAGATTTGCACCTAATAAATGTTGTTGTTTTTGTTTCATACTTTGACTGTAAGTAGCACCTTTTGAAACAAATCAATGAAATGGGTTAACTTTTTCATGGCTAATTTTTAGTTAGTTTAAGGTCTTACTTTATGTAGTTTGAGTGTTTTAAATGAAACAAGTTAGTAAACATGCAAGCAGGCAAGCATCAGGTTTAAAAGCCGACTAAATTAAATGGCAGGATTTATTTAAAATCAAATATTTGAGGCACTATCTTAGAACAAATTTATACCTTTTGATATTTTTAAACTTTAATATATATATTTGATTCTATTATGTCGCAAACTTTGAAAATAAAAAAGTTAAGTAAGTTATATAAATAATACGAACAAACTCTGCAATTGTGTTGCCTCTGCTTCAATAATTAATAGCCCTTTGAAACTGTAAAAAAAGGTACATCGCGTATGCTTTTTATATCACAAAATGCGTCTAGAGGCAGACGTTTTTATTGCGGCGTTTAATTTTGCTCAAAATTTTATGATATTTGAAAACTAAAGTGATTTTATCGTCAGGCAGATTGCGAGTAGTAAGAAAATTATGTCATAAGAAACGAGAGAATTAACATTTGCCACTTAGCTATAGCTGCATTTAAAAATTGCAATATGAATAACGAACTTTAAAAAAAAAAAAAATGAACACAATCATTTTAACGCGTCTGCCTCTTGGCAGACTTGTTCCTCTACTTATAAAAAAATAAAAAATAGAGAAGGCAGACGATTTCAGCGCTGCTTTTTCGCAGGCATACGTTTTTGAGCCCTTAAGGTGCATATTATAAAAGATATATCTAGGTTAAACTAATACCGTGCACATTTTGTTTACCATAATTTACTATTTTGTTTTTTCGATCATTTATATTATATTACTGACTATGTATATGAGGCCTTCCACGCCAAATCAGAAACCGTTTGCTTTTAATTAATACTTAAACGAATTTGACCAAAATCGACGTTTTTGACACATGCAACTCCATATATTTCGAAAAAGCGGAGACATACACGTCTGCGTCTAGTATATTTAGCTTACAGGGGCAATACTGCAGACAACGCAATACAACAATTGCTATTATTAAAAATGTAGACATCTGCCTTTAACATTTTGTTATCTATACTATATCCTTAAGGCAATATACCAAAGGCAGACGCGATAAAATAATTTAATATAGTTTTTTTTTGGCAACTTCAAAATTCATTTAAAAAAAAAGCAGCGCTTTCTCTTTCAATACCAACGACGATAAAATCGTATGTCTCAAATGTTTTCCGGAACCTTAATTATTAAAAACTCTATACTATAAATTTTCCATACTTTTTTTGCATTAAAATCTGCACATAAAGAATTTCCCCATATTAAATTTTTACCAAAAATTTAAAACCCTTACGGAAGAAAATTTTTTTTTCTTTTTTTTTTTGCAATTTTTATGCTTTCCTTTATCATAATTTATTTAACAACAACTGCATAAAATTATGCTGCTGATTAGGGTATTCTGCTACGACTGGATGGAACTTTTTTATGTTACTCGCTGTACATAGTACATATTATTGTTGTTATTTAAATTTCTGTTCACCCTTACTAGTTATACTTACTATTGTCAATCTAATGTGACAACCGCACAAAAAATGAAAAGTTTTTTTTTCTGTTTTGTTTTGTCAAACCCACAGCGGGCAATCAAAAAAATTTTGACATTTTCTTTTAAATTGTAAGCATCGGAAGAGCAAAAAAATAATGCTTAAAGCAGACAAAACTAATTAAAAGTTATGTTAAGTTAAGCAAAACACAAAAAAAAGGGACCAACAAATTTATAAAACTGAAAATATAATTGAAAGGAAAAAAAAAAATTTAAATTTTCTAAATGAGTTGCGGAAATTTTGGATTTTTTTTTCTTCTTAAATTGGAAAAGCAGCAATTGACAGGAACATGACGCGTTTATTAAATAAGGACAGAAAGCCAAAATTATATAGTTCATCCGAAAAAAAAGGACGACGCAGAAAAATTCCAATCATCAACTTCATTACGGAAGGATGCGGAAATTGTAAGTGACGCGAAAGACACGAAGGAGCAGCTTAAGCTTACGAAGAAAAGTCTTTGTAAGAGTTGAAGTTTGTGTCTTCTAATGACAACAAATTAGTGTATGAAGCAGCGGAAAAGAAAAAAAAGTCATTCCAACCGCAAAAAATTGGGTTCTTTTGGTAAAACATTTTTAGATGAAGAAACCGCTTTAACGCCTGCAAAGGTCTTTATTTTTGCTTGGCGTATTTTAAATAAAAAAGTGGCATTTTGCGTTGTCGTGCTGTTGTTGTAACTGCGTTTGACATTTTTTCCGTAGTCTCATCATTTTTCTTATTTTATTTGAATTTTTCTTTCTCTCTCTCTGCCTAATTGCATTGTTATTTTTCAAGCAGGCGTGTTGTGCTGACATTAAATTTAGCTTTTGCACGCCTGTTGATAGGCAACAATTTTTTTTTTTTTTGGTTTTTCTACTTTGTTGTCTTTATTTGTTGCTGCGCGTTTGTCAATGCCAATGAATTCTATTTTTGAAAAAAAAAAAATTTTTTTTTAAAGTTTTTCTTTATTATAAGGTGCCAAAGAGGCGTTTAAATGTTATGTTTCGATAGATATTTATTGTTTTAGTAAAAATTAGGTTTTTTTTGAACTATGTATGTTTAAAAAAAAATTGTGTTAGTAAACATTATTTCTGTGCATGGATTCATATGACCATTAAAATATTTTATACCACCCTTTGACTTCAATTGAGAACTTTTCATGAGGAAAATAAAATCTTCGACTTTTTTGGTTATTATTAAAATGAAAAAAAAAAAATAAAAAATTTACTACAAATTATTATTTGTAAAAAATTTTTTACAAATCACATTTTCATAATTATTTTTTTTTTTTGTATCTTAGCCAGTCATTTCTTAAGATATTTAAGAAATGACATCAGCAAATTATAGTTTTGAAACAAAGAGTCCATATTAGTAAACACATAAGCAGTTTTTATGTATAAAAAAAAATAAAAATAAAAGCAATAATTGCAAGCCAATACAAAACGATCCATCTACATTTTGCCACACTTCCTTTCCTCTTCAAAGTTGTCTAGCTGCTTTGAATTTATTAGTTTAAATTTAGTCAGCTACGAAAATGAAGATGTCATTATTTTTATTATAATTAAAAAACCCCAAAGCCATAAATCATTTTAAAAATACAATTTTTTTTATTAAGCTCCGCAACATTATGCAATAATATTAGGTTTTGATTTTTAACATAAATTGTTTAATTAATTTATGAGTTCCTTAATCAATCTTAAGTAATATCTTCATTTTGCTCACTTTTGTTCAGAGACGAAATGAAACGCAATAGTGAACTCTTAATTACACTAATCTCTTAATTAAGCTAATTAAGAAATTAAAATTAATTATCATAGCTATGTACATAGTGTTGTTGCACTATATTCCGTCTACTTTGAGAAAAGAAGGAAAAATAATGCAGTGGGCGTGTTGTAGTTGGATGTAAGAGCTCAAAAATTGAAGCATTGATAGAAGTTTAAAATTTTACTTTAATTAAAATAGAAAATTTCGCAATACTGGAGCAAACTAGATAGCTTAGTTCTATGTGACTTCTTAAAATCGGGACTTGGTGAATTTTGAAAAACAATAGTAGTAAGAGGTATTTATGAAAGCCGAATCTTTTTTAATGAAAAATTGAACTTGGCGGGTTTTGATAAAAATAATTTATCAGAAATTATTGTAATCAAAAGTTTGTGATGGGAAAAGTTTTTTTTACAAATTTTTTTCTAGACAAAAATCTTTTCCGTCCCCTCCTACAATAACACACATTTTCATTTTTTTTTGACTTTTTTTGGATTTTACATCTCAGCTCTTCATATATAGAAATACGCCTACAATCAAAGAAAAATTGTATTGCAACTTTTGAAAATTTTACTTTTAATTTAAACGCGCAAGGTTCAAAGTTGAAAACGGTATAAATAACATTTTTTCCATTTATTTTTAACAGAAACAACTTTTGAAATTAAAAAATATTAAAATAACATGTTTTAACATTATTTGAATCTCTTAACGTCACACTCTTTTTAATTTTACATTAAGCACTTTGTCACGGCCCAGACATATTTTTCACTGAGAGTCGTTTATCTGCTATTGATCTTTATAAAAATCTTACAAAAAGATATCAATTCAATGGTTGGTCAATAGTGGCTTTAATTTCAAGTTGGTAAGTTCGGGAGAGTGAAGGATTTTTACAGCAGATCTTTAAGTATTACTAAATGTCGCCTACTGGAAGCGCCCATTTTAAGAAAAAAATGTCTTTACTCAGGAATAAATCTATCTTCATACCGAATTTCATTAAAACCGGTGTAGTAACTCAGCCGTGGCGGCGTTTTTTTCCTATTAGGGGCAATGCCCACTAAACGAACTAAGTGTTCTTATATATATACTTATCTCCCAACCAAATTTCATCAAAATTAGTCAAACGTAGTTTCCTGTTAGGGGCGTGGCACCGCCTACTATTGGACAAAAAAATTACATGCTGCACTGCCCCGCTTCACAACCTTTCCAACAATAAAATAAATCAAGCGATTATTTTCTGTTATGGCAGTTAAAAAGGGATGATGCCGTTCATGATGCATCTTCACTAATGATCTTCACTAATTCCCAACAAAACTATATTTCTTTGACAAGTCCTCTCTCCAACATTTTAAACGTAAAAGCACATTTTAAGTGCAAATTAAAATAAAAGCGAAAACAACATGGTCACGTTGCAAACGAAACATATGTTTACTGCGTGATATAGCATTATAGCTGGCGCTAATGTTGTAAATGCAATTAAGGACCAAAGCAGTAAACAATGTTGCCATTTCACAAAAAGAGAACAAAGAACGAATTTTTACATATGACAACTTAAGGAGCTTCTAATGATATCGAATGTATGCAGCTACTCCCCAGCCAAAAAAAGTAGAAAATCAAAAAAAAAATATACAGATGAGAACCTTGGTAAACTTAACTTGCAAACTTTGCAAACTTCCCCATAATGAGTTGTAAAATGTCATATTTTTTTTTGAAAATGGTTACATTATGCTGTCATAAATACCTCATTATACCAGCGCATTACGAGATTGATAGTAAACAAGATAAGGCTTTGGGTCTCTTTTCGCGCAATTTCTTTAGGGTTGTCGCTTAGTACGTTAGCTTAGTACTATTTGTATGTGTGCCTTTAAGAAATATATATATGTGACATTCCACGTCAACTGGCCCACCGCCGAGTCCAAAAATGGGAGCCACCTAGAATATCGATTGAGGGCTTAAAATTTTCGTAAAGTCAAGGGCTTTCGAAATTCACGTAGCCTTTTTTCCGAAACCGAGCCCCCCACCCACTATGCCCGCTAACAGCCCGTGGGCCAACTTTTTGCATTGTTCATCTTTTCATAAAACCCGCATAGTGTGGCCGACTGAGGTCTAGGATGAACCAAATGAAAGGTTTTGAGCTCTACTTTTAAAAAACGCGTGATACGACCATTTTCGGGTGATGTAAAGTGCCGTATGGCTGCAAAAACCACGCGACGCGTATTTAAGCCTCTCTATTTTTTATCTCGAAAACCATTGAGTCAAGGAAAAAAGTTTATTGAACAAAAAAGTCTTAGAATTGATCGAGGAACACCCTTAAATTTTTTCAGAATTTTTTGGGTTAATTTTAAATATTCGGAAACGATGGAAAATCGAATTTCTCAAAATCATTTCCAAAAAATTCTGAAAAAATTTGAGGATGTTCTTCGATCAATGCTAAGACTTTTTTGTTCAATAAACTTTTTTCCTTGACTCAATGGTTTTCGAGATAAAAAATAGAGAGGCTTAAATACGCGTCGCATGGTTTTTGCAGCCATACGGCACTTTACATCACCCGAAAATGGTCGTATCACGCGTTTTTTAAAAGTAGAGCTCAAAACCTTTCATTTGGTTCATCCTAGACCTCAGTCGGCCACACTATGCGGGTTTTATGAAAAGATGAACAATGCAAAAAGTTGGCCCACGGGCTGTTAGCGGGCATAGTGGGTGGGGGGCTCGGTTTCGGAAAAAAGGCCACGTGAGTTTCGAAAGCCCTTGACTTTACGAAAATTTTAAGCCCTCAATCGATATTTTAGGTGGCTCCCATTTTTGGACTCGGCGGTGGGCCAGTTGACGTGGAATGTCACATATATGTATTTTTAAGTTCCAATTCAAAATTTTATTTTGACTTATTTCGCGATAGTACTAATTTACATTAGTAGATTTAAGAAACTGGTACTAGACAAAACTTATTATTTTAGTATCATAACAAACGCAAAAAAATTCTTGACATTCTTGCTCTTGTTATCCATCATTCTTGGCCACATTACAAGTCCATTAGTTACCATTAATTAGAAATTCAATGCGTGAGTGTTTATCAATGAGCACGAAAGTGGGTGGCCAAAAGGCGCAGCGCCATTAAATATGAAAACATAAATGCAGCATGTCTCAATTGAAACTTCAACGCCAGTAAGAAAATGCGTAATTTTCCATTTTTCATTTTCATTCACTGTACATTGCAACATTTGATGCAAAGCTCTAATACCAAAAGAATGTTGCCAGATCAACGTGACTTGTTTTCATATTTTGTTAGCAGCCCATGAATTTTGCTAAGAATTAGAGCAACTGCTGCATGCTATTTTTGCGTCAGTGTTCATAATTTAAATGACAACTTAGAAATGCTAATGTACATGCGATCATATCATAGTTTACACAACAAAACTACTCTTTAACATACGAGTATTTCTTTTCTTGTCAAAAAAAAAAAAGAGAAAAGAAAAAAACAAAAAATTTAGCATTGAAGAACACAACGCTCTTATACGCGCCGATTGCAACTGCCTGCTTTTGCTGATTTTATGATTAATTATGTGTTCTACTCAAAATTGTGTCATATTATGAGATGCACGAGAAACATCTGGACAAATGAACGGATTGGCTAGCTAGCCAATTGCGTCACTCCCAAAATGCGGTCGTTGCTCAAAGACCACTTGCATGTCAAGTGATTGACAGCCTAAGGTGGGGGACGCCATGCTGAGCTTACAGCTGTAGTGGTTTTTGATGTTATTATGTCAATAATACTTCAAGGTCGTTATTTAAAATTGAAATGTGTGGTGAAGCATACTGTCCGAATTGCATTGCATGCAACAATCAAGGATATTCATTGTGAACTTTAATAAATGCGCAAAGACGTCAAATTGCCATGATGTGTTTGTTATATAACACGTATAGGCTATATATAGAAAATGATTTTAAGTTGACAGTCAACATGAAAAATGATGCTAAAATTTTATTAATGTGATCATTTGTATTTTTATAGAAAATAATAATGACAAAAGAGTATATTGTATGTTGCTTAAAATCGTCTAAAGACTTATCGTTTTGGGTTGAGCTGAAAAAAAAAAACTTTTTTTATATTTTTTTTGCACTTTGACAATTCATATGCATTTGAAATAAATGGTTGTTGATGGCTCTATGTGACGTGGTGTATTATTTAAATTCTCCTATTTTTTGAAACCAAAAAAAGAAATTGGAAAAAACATTGAAATGAAGAAGATAGCCCAAAAAGGGATAGGAATGCTAGATTTTATGCATTATATTACGATTACTATCCATCCATTGGTCTTAACTACTACATAAATCAACAAAGAAAAATTACACAAAATGACAGATATAGTCCCTCCGAAATTTGGAGCTTTACATGAAATCTTATACATAAAGTTTCAGTTTCGTTTCAGGAATCTTTCATTTGCATTTCAGAAAGCTCACTGCAATGTGTCAAAGTGTATCTATTGACTTCATTTGAAACGTTTCTGAAACGTTACAGAAACTTTGTAAGATTGAGAAAAAAAAAAGTTTATTATGTCCTTGGCCTCTGAAAGTTGTTGGTATTTTTTATTCACATAGTTTACGGCGCTATTATTTTATTACGTCATAGGGAATCTAAATTATTGATTCATTTTACTCGCGTTCATCACTTGCGTTGACGCCGTTATTTATTGTGACGTTTTTAAATTCGTAATTGACAATGATTACACAAAACTATACTAAACATATTATCAAAGAGTCAGCCTGGCAACATTTACGCAATTCTTTACTAACTATGTAACTAACAATTTAGATAATAAAAATGCAACAATGCAGATAACAAAAAAGTCATATCGAATCATAAAACATTATTTAGTTTTCATTAGAAAAATTCAGTTAAAATATTGGAACCTTTCAGTAACGCTTCAGAATGATTATATATGAAACATTACATTTGATACACATATAAAAAAAAATATCTGTAACGTTTCGTTTGAAATACAATATCATAGGAATTATTTTTGATAAGTTACATTTCTGAAACTTTCTGAAATGTTACATGCCGAGTGGGAAATAAGCAAAAATTCGATACATGAAAACATCAATAAAATTAAATTTAAGAATAGGTCGCAAAAGGAGCAATTTCTTTTGTTATGAAATGGAAAAAGCCGATTCTGTATTTGAAGTCCATTGGAACTGCATAAGGCGATTCTAAATCCCTAGTTCTTAGAAATTGCACTTTTTATTAGTATTTGATTTCTCCCCAGCTCTGAGAATATTGCGGTGAATGCCAAGGCCTGAACTATTATCTTAGAACAATATTAAAAACACAAGACTTTGTAGCTCAGGAAATTTTTTGCTACTCATTAATTTCTTTTTTTTTTGCAAATTTAAAAAAGAAAAGAATATTTATCAGCGTGCAGTAAGTCAGTAATGACATATTTTGCTGCTTAAAAGCAGACACCGCTCATTTAAGTACTAAGCCAAAAAAAAGTGATTATATACTTGAAAATTTCATTGATGACACACTCGTAGTTTATGTCAAAAAGAAGATGAAAACTTTTAAATATCCGTCTTGAATTTTAACATCAAACTCAACTCGTTTCAGCTAAAATGTTACTCGTCTCACATTATTTTCAATGATGACGATGACAATGATGCTGACGCTGACGCTGATGATGTTGATAATGATGCTGTGTTGTAAAAGTTTTTTTCAAACTACTGTTTTACAAGAGTCAGATACTTGAATGTCGGTGCTTGGCTTAAGTGCATACGTGTATATGAATACGTGTGTGTGTGCTGCTTCTGTTTATATTTATGCTCTTGTCATGATTTATAGTTTTAATCCTTTGCGCACGCTTCACTACACCATACATTTTCACATGTTACTCCCAATATTTTATAACATTCAATGGGGTTCTTTTTTTTTTTTCAAGTGCACTTTCAAGAGTTGCTCCCCTGTTTTTTGTTGTGAGTTGTGTGTTCGCTTTATTTTATTGACTTTTTACAACTACTGCAAGACCATGCGTAAATTTAAAATATATATAGTTACATACAAACATATACACGCACACATATAAAATAAAAAAAGTTTGTATACAAATCCTTGTTCATTCATTGAATATTTTGAAGTAAAATTGTTCAATAAAATGAAACATTGGCAGTAGAGGCGCAAGTTGTAACATTCAGGGCTACACAGGAGTTAAAAGGCACTTCATGTAAGCGTATCAGCTTAAATCGCATTTTATTTATGCGTTCAATGTCATTTATGTTGCTTACTTATAAATCCTTTCGCATAAAATGAAATTTTGTAAAATTTCGTGGCAAAAGTGCATGGGCGGACACTTTTACAAAATATTGCAGTGGTAGTGGCTTAAAGCGGTAAATCAACGGTAAAAATTTAACAATTTTTATTCAGCAAAACCAATTTTTTTTTTAAAAGTTGAGTGCTTCATTTAACACAGTAATCTATCTGGAAAAATCTTTTAATCTTTAGATTTTGTATATGTTGGCTTACATTTGGAAGTGCCTTCATGGAAGAACATTTTATTTAATGTCCTAACAAGGTTAAATTATTGCACCGATTTTGATTAAATTTGATATGGAGGTAGGTTGGTATGGAAGTGCTGGAGATAGGGATTGGGCAAAATGATATTAAATGATATAAATTTTTTGGGAAATATGACAAAAAAGGGTTCTTTAATTTGTCCTTTTTTAATATCAAAAAGTAATTTATGTTATTTTTGTATTTCACTATTGTAGTTGAATTTCAACCAATGGGTACATATTCTAATACATATAAATTCTCTCATTTTTGTAATAATCCTTTCTAGAACGAGGTAATGCAAAGGCTTCTCTATGAGGCACATAATTTGAAACACTTTTTTATTTTTCTTTAAATTGAAATTATTGATAAACTACCATTACATAGTCGTTAAAAATGTTTTTGTTTACATATTTTTTCCTAACAATTTGTTCGGTTACCTAATATTTATGGTTTCATACAATTTTTGTGTCCTAAGGAAATTATCATTCTGTACATATGAGTGCTAAAAATTGAAGGCTTAAAAAGGCTTAATTTTAGAAACAAAAAAAAGTTGTATAAATAAAATATAGCATTGAGAAAACAATGTAAACTTATACAATGTAAAGTAGTATCCCATTAGGAAAAA
Source organism: Meiosimyza platycephala (assembly GCA_963662105.1). NCBI lineage: Eukaryota > Metazoa > Arthropoda > Insecta > Diptera > Lauxaniidae > Meiosimyza > Meiosimyza platycephala. The sequence goes on along the minus strand of OY759208.1, from coordinate 105,514,942 downwards.
ATAGTTAGGTGAGAAATAAACTTTAGCGTTAGAAGACCACAATGTAAATTACAATATTTATCCTTAAGATATTATTTTATGGGTTGTTATATGGATCAGTGATGACTTCTCACATATGGTTTTTCAAAGTCTTGCGATTCAAATTTCAAATTTTTCAAAACTCCAAAGCAAATAATGTATTAATTAACAAGGCGTTGTTTTTATGTTTGAAATATAAGCCAATATAGGTTAGGTTAGGTAGGAGTGGCAGTCAGTTACGAAACCGACTCACTTAGACCAAATGTGATCCATTGTGATACCACAGGTTGTCTGACTATACCCTCTCGTTGAACCAACTAGATTTCGCAATAAAACTAATTAGAGAAAATATTTAATGTTTTCCTCTTCTTCCACATCTCCACAACTTCTACAAAAGTTAAAGGATCTAACACCTAATGTCTCCGCATGTCTGCCGATGAGGCAGTGGCCAGTTATGATTGCAACAACTGACGAGACGCAATGTGAAGTGCGGGAAATCAGCTCTGACGAACGCTTTGCGTCCCATTTCGGCCAGATCTGCCTAGTTATATTACCAGTTGACCCTTGAGTCCATCTTTTGTTAGCATTTTTTACCATTTCTTCTTTAAGCAGTAACTTGCTGGTAGCAAGTGGCATGCCAACAACTTCCTTGTCCTAAGGCATTTGTGCAGTAGTCCCTTGCCTATCAAGTTCATCTGCTTTGCAATTGCCATCAATGTTCCTATGCCCTGGCACCCAGATGAGGTGAATGTTAAAATGCTGAGACATCTCAATTACAGAGGAGCGGCATTGTTGTGCCACTAGTGAGTTTAGGAAGACTGATTCTAGAGATTTGTTAGCAGCCGGACTATCTGAATAAATGTTTATATCCTATCTGGATACAACATTCGTCCTCAGCCAGAATGCTACCTCTTCTTTCGCTATAACTTCTGCCTGCAAAACGCTACAATGGTCTGGTAACCTCGCAGCAATTCTTGTCTTCAGTTCCTTAGAGTAAATATGATAACCCACCTGGTTATTTAGCTTGGAGCCGTCTGTGTAAAAATTAATATGGCTTCTTCTGCCTGGGAGTCCTTCCTTCCAGTCATCCCTAGATGGAATGTGATTTACGCAATGTCTATTGAATGAGATTACTGGAAAAATGTAGTCCAAGTTAGAGGCTACAGAACTCAAGCTATGAAGGATAGTTGAGTGTCCTGTTGTACTCTCCGACCAGCAAACAGTTTTCCTGAGTCTAATGGCAGCACAAGCTTTGCAATTCTTAGAGTGCGAATGTATTAAAAACTGTCAACTCTCCAAAGACGAAAGTGCTATTTAAAAACTCCAAACTATATTTTCCATATGGCTTTTGTGTTGCTGAATCCTTATGTGCAGCTTATTAGAGAAAAATAAGCAAAGTGCTTCCTTGCTTCAATAAAAGTTCTTATGCATAGAATACAGCATGCAATCTCTATGAAAACTTTGTCATCATTATTTTCGATTGCTGATATTTATTTTTAGTTTTATTTTTGTGGCTCTAACATACTCCAATGCTACCCTTTTCTATACAAAATTCGTAACATATGTCTCTTTGATTATAAATGTAAATATACCGGAATTATACGTTTACTCATTTAAAAAAAAAAAAAACATTGAAAGCATTATGCGCAAATTGCACGAGTAAGGAACACAGTAAATTTTACTTATAAAAAATTTAAATTTCATTTAATTAAGCAACAAAGGTAAAATTAGAAAATTAAGACTTATGGATTTTAATTCTTGAATTTTACAGCAATAAATCAAAAATGATGTCGTGTATCAAATTTCCAATGTCATAAGTGTTTCCAGCAGAGTGGTATAACACACAGCGTAACGCAACGTTTGATGAATAATGTTGCGATATGTGAAAAATGTTAACAATTTTCAGTGGCGCAACTCAACTCAGCTGAAATCATCAATCAATTGAAAGTTAGTGCTACATATTCTTTAAGTAGCAGTAGCAGAAGCTTAAAAGTTGTAAAGGATTGCAGAAGAAGTGCAAAGAGTTTGAGGCTGCAGCGCATGTACTAACAACGTTGGGATTACCATTTGTTTATCGTCAAACAGCGCAGCAAAAATGGCAAGAAAGGAAAGAATGGCGGAGATGCTGTCAACAAACACACGTGACAAATCTATCTGTCGATTGTGGCTGCAGCAGTTGTGCAAAAAATCAAAGTTTCCAAAGAAAGAAACTTTTAATGGGAAAGAACACAGAGATAAAAGGTAGCAAGTCAAAGACAAGGACAAATAATGTGCAATAAAAAAAGTAAATCCTTTTGCATGGAATGGTATTAATGTCATGTGCTTGTAAAAGAATTGTAGGAAAAAAAAAATTGAAAAAATTAATGTCTCTTAACCCATTTTTAACAATTCTAGTTGAATAATTACATTATTCAGAGTTTACACATTCAACTCATTGTCAGTGAAAAATGGGTTAAAGTTGCTATACAAATCAAACCTCCAGAGCATCGATGAATTTAAGCGCTCTTGTTGCAGTATCTTGGCTTTTAATATCTTTAACATTTTTCACACTTCAAGGTGAAAGTACGCACGTAGCTGTGTCCTTTCATGTAAGCTCGTAATCCCTGTTGGCAATGGCAACACTTTGTTTGCTGTACAGCTTAACGTACACATGCTGACGCGTGCTGGGGAAACAATTTTTCACCATTTTTGCTTTTTTCTCTTTTTCAATTTTTTTCCATGGTGAGAAAGCATACTTTAAATTGCCTTAAGCAGTGGCAAATTTCTTTTAAATTAATGGGTCAGGGAAATTTAAAAAATAAGGATAATATAAAAAATAAGGATGATATAAAAAAAAACAGAGTGTGCCTGATAAAACGTACAACATGCGCTTCAACACGCCGCTGTTGCGCTGTGCATTGCTGTATAGTTGCATCATGCAGCTGAAGCAATTTTAAATTGTAAAGTTTGTAAAATATGGCAACATTGTTGGCAAACTTGTCAATGCGGTCAAAGTTGAAAAGAAATTTTATTTTGGTTTAAGTACTTCTTTTAAACAAAACTCCTCAAAAGTTGATCAGCAAAAGCTTTGAGTTTCTCTTGCGACTTAAGGTATTTCATTGGAAAAGAAAATAAAAAACTTTTGTAGTGTAATTTTGTCATAGTGGACTTGTGGAGAAATTAATAAAAGTATTGTCATTTAAGATTCACCAGGAAGTTCAAATTTCAATTCAAACAAAAGTGAATGTCTAATATATAAAATTCTCGTGTCACAGTGTTAGACTCCAAACTCCTCCGGAACGTTTTGACCCATTCTTATGAAATTTTGTGTGTATATTAAGTAGATCTGTGAATAGAAAGTAAACTATTTGTCATACCCCTTTATGGGTAATTTAGGGTGGCCCTCATACAAAAATATTTTAAAAATAGCATTTTCACAAAAACCACTTACTCGATTCACATGTAACTTACACCACGTGGCTTCTATATTAAGAATAATAGCTTAGGCAAATAAAACCTTTATTTAGGGTGGCCCTCATACAAACATATACATATGTATATAAACTATTATTTTTGCGAAGACCGGTCAATTGATTCACATGGAATTTACACCACGCGCCTTTTATTATAAACTATTTTATGTAGGGTGCATCTTTAGGGTGGCCCTCATATAAACATATTTTTAAAACATAATTTTCTCGAAAACATCTTAATCGATTCTCATGGAATTTACACCACGTGGCTGTTCTATTTAGAGGGACATACTTTGGGTGGCCCACATACAAAAGTATTTTTTAAATAGAATTTTCACGAAGATTTCGTAATTATTTCTTAAATGTTTCTAATGGTCCACGGATGGTTTTTGCAAAGTTTGGTTTAGAAAAATGGGCAGTGACACACCATCCAAAATCAAATTAATCATATCTCATCAAGTACTGGACACAGATTAATGCGACTTGACATAAAATGTCCTGGCAAAATAAGTTTCACTGGAAAAATTGGCTGTTTCGCTTACACATTCCATCGCATGAGTTCATATGACATCCGGAACAACTACCGGAAAGGGACAGCTAGTATAATATTAAAATTCTTCACAAAGAATGTTTCGGATTTTTTCAACGATACGCTTCGTTGGAGTGTAAGATAAATTCATTCTATTCTTCGTCTTTCATAAAGATCCTTTTGTAATCTGTATCTAAACTATTTAAAAAATTTTTTAATATGGACATGCTTTGTAACGCTTTGGCGCAAAATATACTGAACCGATTTTAGCAATTTCTTTTTTAAAACAACATATTTGTGCAAATGGGGAATATTGCATATTTATTTTTTTATATTTTAAAGTTAATACACTTTATTTAAGAATTAAGTTTTTGCAAATCCTCACTGCTGGAATTCCGTGCTATTATTGTTGTTTTTTTACTCTCATTTGTACCGTTTGTATTTGGCTTCGAAGTTCAAAGAGCAAACTCTCTTTCAATTTTCGTTTATTTTTGAAGAGAGAATATACAATAGAATTGAAAACTACGGACAAAAAGTTTATATATACCAAACCATCATATATCAGGAAAATTATATGAAAATATATTGATTTTACAACAAATTTCTGCAAATAAGTCAGTTGCTCTTTTCAAAGCACCATACTGCAAACAAAGTATTCAAAATTCCTACATTCATCTACAGAGAAATTAATTTTAATACAACTTTTTGAAACAAGTATGTGCCATATTCTCTAACTTTTCAGTGCATAAGCACTCAATGATATGCAAATATTTTTTAACATTTCATATAAGATAACTACAAAAATTATCACATATTTATGTAATGCATATGTCAATATTAACTTTAAATATTGACAATAAATTAAATTGCCAATCACTAGAATTAAATTTAATAATCAGATTTTCTCGCATGCTACAAAATTTGTATCTCAACACTTTTGTATTTTTTCTTTCAATTTGAAATGTCGTTTTATCTTATCAGCAGTTTGTTGCGCGTGAAAAAGTAATTAACGCAAATGTCAAACAATGTGACAGATAAATAAAATAAACAAATAAGAAGTAAATAAATAAAAACATTTATTTTAATTGCAATTTATTGATTTTTGCAGTCGAGAGTGAGAGATTTTGATTTTAATTAAATTTGCAAAACAAAAACCAAAGCACTCTCTTGACTTTTTTTATTTTTTTTGGCCCATACGCTACGCCCCCCTTAAATGTCAAAGTCAACGAGCTATGCTTAAGTGTCACTATATAGAAATAAACATTTCAGTTTTTTTTTGTTTTCAAGTACTTTGCTCATATGCAAATATGGCGCCAAGTGTCGTAAAAAAAGTTTAAAAGCAGTTTGAAGCAAAATAAAAATGCAGTTAGTTAGCCACTGAGCGAGCGTCATTGGCTGGTCATCTTATGGATGCCGTATATGCAACTGTGCGCTAAATGTTAACTGCAACGGCATTGCTATTCGAAATTATTTACAAGCTATTAAATGGATTTGCGAATGCAAAATCATTTTTTATTTCTAAATCTTTGATTATAGCATACTAGGTAGCCACTATTATGAGGGAGCTAAGCGGTGGTAGGAGTTACAGAGTTGCTTGGTGCGCACCGCTATTAAGTGATTAAAGTTCGACACGCCATTAATCAAAGCCTTTAATTATACTTTGGCTTAGCGGCAATTTATGTTAAGCTTTGACGGGTAAACAAAACGGGCGCTATCGAAATTAATGTCTAAGCCAAGTTGAAATCCTGTCTGTTATGCGCTTGAAAAAATGGCGCACTCTTGTTACATTGAAGGTTTATGAACACGTGAGTAAGTTGATTTGTAGAATTATAGCTTTTCAGTTTTTTTTTGAAATATTTAGATATTAGTTTTGGTTCAAACATAATTTTTGAACTGAGAAAATTAGTTATTTAAATTAACCATAAATAAATGGGAAACAACTTAACTTCTTTCAATGAAAACATACTGAAATTGAAATGTCTGTAATGTATGTATGTAATACACACGATAAGCAGTTTTTGATTTTTAAAAATTTGTAAAACAATGTACCTAACTTAAAGAATCGTATGTGGAATAAAATTATTTCAGCGGTTAATTTTTCACAAATAGAATAAATTTTTTGCCCTGCAGTCAACCTGATTTTTTCTTATTTTTAAAATTGTAAAAAAAAAGAAAATTAATGCAATTCTAGAAACTCGTAAATGTATTTTTTTACGTTAATGCTTATTTTTTATTTTTCCAAATCTATAAATGTTGTACTTTAATGTACTCGTACCGTAAAAAAAAAACATTGAATGAAAATTGAAAAAACCTTCGGTTGAATTAAAACAATACAAAGCGTTGATCATAGTTAGGACAAAAAACTCAATTTCAGAAAATCTGACGGTTCCAATACAAGGGATATGAAGAAGAAAAGGCTAGAGATTTGCTAGAGCAAGCACTTCTCTGGAGAAATATTGCGTGAAAACTATGGTCCTCCCGAAACTAGAGACCTATAAGCCCTACATTTCCTTTAACTTTTTTCAACCTTATCAATATTTGCTCTTATTTTTCAACATTTTTCGGCTTTATATACATTTTTATGCCTTATCAACATTTTTAAACTTTTCAACATTTTCCAACCTTATCAACATTTAATCGACATTTTCAACATTTTCAACCTTATAAACATTTCCTCCACTTCTTTTAATCTTATCATTTACATTTCGATAGAATTAAGTCCTCTTTTTCAACTTTATCAACATTTGCTCGACTGTTTTAACATGTTTATCATTTTTCACTTTTACAGCATTTTTCAACATTTTACAACTTTCTCAACATTTTGCAACATTTTTAATGTTTTTTAACATTTTACAACCTTATCAACATTTGGGTCGTATATTTTGGAAGTGGTGCAAGTTCCTCTTTCTGGAGAAGAAAAATAAAAACTTGAAATGAACTCTATGGGACTTGCACTTCTTTCTAAATAAAGGGCTCATTTATTTGACTTTTTCAACATTTACAAGTTTTTCAACATATTTTAAAATTGGATTTTTAAAATTTTTTAACCATATCAACATTTTCAAGTTTTTCAATATTTTTCAACCTTATCAACATTTAATCGATTTTTTAAACCTTTGCAACATTTTTCAACAATTATTCACTTCTTTCAACTTTATCAACATTTGCAATATTTTTCAACCTAATCAAGATTTATTCGATTATTTCAACATTTTTCAATATTTTCCAACCTTGTCAACATTAGATTTTTCAAATTTTTAAAAATTTGAACATTTATTCGATATTTTCAACATTTTTCAATACAATCAACGATTTCTTCAAAATTTTTCAAGTTTATCAACATTTTCCAACCGTATTCGATTTTTGCAACCTTGTCAACATTTATTCGACTTTTCCAACATTTTTCAAGTCATTCAATATATTTCAATCTTTATTCGTTTTTCAACATTTGCAACATTTATCATGTTTTTCTATATCGCAACCTAATCAACATTTATTTGACTTTAACAACCTTTCAACATTTGGCCGACTTTTTAAAATTTTTTGGCTTCTCAACATTTTTAACTTTTCGACCTTTCTACCAATTCTTCGACTTTGACAACATATATCGACTTTTTTTGTTGCCATTTATACGATGTTTTCAACATTTGCTTCACTAACATAACGAAATATCATTTAGTTGACATATCTCGCAGCGTATGCTTGCAATCAGTTGTTTTTTTTTACCCTACTGAAAAGTATAAACCAAATTTTAAAAAATCGAGTGCCTCTCAAAAACTAGCCGTGGTTGTCAAATAAATTACAAAATGAATGCATTCACACAAAATGCAGGTGAAAGAAACGTCAAGAACAAACAAAAGAACCAATCCATAAAATTTCTAACCTGACTGTTAAACTGTCGATTGTCACGCAATGTAAGCGAATGTCTTAACTAAACGTTAAAAATAAAGTTAATAGTTTTAGCCATAAAATGCATAATGATTATTAATGGCTTGGCAAGTAAGGTAAGAAGAAGAAGGAAAACCAAATAATAAAATAAAGAATAAAAAAAGAAAAACAAAAAAGTGTCACTGCAGCGCCATCTATTAGAAAATCATTAAGCACGTTGTAAATTGCAGCAGCGGTCGGTAGCAGACACATGCACACACATACACATTCGCACAAAGAAAAACCGCAAAAAGTATTTATGCATATGAGTTTTTAGAATTCGTGTCACATAAATTTGTGTTTTGCTTAAAAAAAAAAAAATGCATCAAATTAAATTTTCCGCTTTTAAAATGATTACCACTTTTTACGAACAAAGCAACCAACGTTTGCGTGTCCTCTTCTGCGCTCGTTCACATTTGTGTCAATGCAATGGAACCGCCACGCGTCAGCGTTAGCGTCGGTGTTGGCCCGATGACTTTATGCGGTTTTTGTCATTTCAAACATGCAACAAAATTGTGTTCTGACTGACTTCGCTTGTGTTTTTTTTCTTCTTCAAATTTCGCTTTGTTTTTTCTAATTTCTGTTGCATACTAATTACGTGTTGAATGTGTAGATACGCGCAACGCATGCGATGCGGTATGAGATGATGTTTTTGTTGCAATTCATTTGAATTTCATGCAGCACAAAACACAAAAAGCAGCCGTCGTCCTATGACTATGCCGCCAAAGCACAATGTTTACGTGACAATTTGCTGGGGTTTTAATGGCGCGTTCTTTTTTTTTTTTTTTTATGTAAACATGTGTTTGAGAAGAGACGACCAATTAATAGGAATTTCAATTTACAAAGAAATCTTTTTATTATCTTCGACAGAAAGACCAAACCAGTATGTTCCTATGTATACATATATTTTCTCAGTACATCAATTTGGAAATCAATTATTCCGGAATTATTAATATTAAAGCAATTTAAGAAGACTCAGATCTTCTCAATATATACTTAGGTGGATAATTTTATTTTAATTTTCACAAGAAAATCTCATTGTTTAGGCTGAAAAAAAATCTGCGAAATTTTTAATATAAGCAAATAATTTATATGAATGAAAAAAACTGACGAAATTATATATAAAGGCTCAACTAAAAACTGAAAATTTTATACATCTTTTAACATTTAGTTGAATTTTTCAGAAAGACAGAAATTGCTTATCTTTGAAATTATTTTTGTGAAAGTTATAACTGTGAAAATTACACATTATTTCGGATTACGATATTGCAGATTAAAGGTAAAATTTTTTTGGAAAGGTTCTTGATAAAAGCATAAAATTTGTTATGTTATATGTATATCTTATCTGACTATGGTTTTAAAGCATGATATCAAGGTATGGCAGCTTAGTACTTAGTTCGTGAAATATTATGGGTCCTAAAAGCTGGGACCTTAAATAATCGTTATTTTCAAAAAATGAGGTAAAAAACACAATGAAGCGAATGACGAAATATGAGCGTAACTATACAGATAAATTTCTTTTAATGAGAAGCGTAGATATATGACTTGATTTTTAATTTTGTGATTTTTATTTTAAAAATCAAAAATAATCGTTATATTGGACTTTTATTTTTTTCGATCAAAAATAGTCGAAATTTTTTATTTTTATTTCATGCGATCAAAATCAAACGAAATTTTGAAAATTCGACCAAAAATGCTGCCGCTCCTTTTAACCTGCCACTGTAGGCCCAGACCATTCCGGCTGTACTCTAAATCCGTCCCTGAAACTAATTACAACATGCTGATTGTTTTGTGAAAATTAGTTTAGCATATAAAAAGTGGCAAGTATTTGCCGCATGTTTTCTCAAAAAATAAAATAAGAACTGTCTATGAACTGTCTTAAAATCAACAGCGACAACAAATTTGAAAACTTTTTTCTAAAAAAAAACCCTATAAAGCGTTTCGTTCATTTACTTTTTATGATGCGTTCGTAAAAAAAAAAATGTTTATTTTGTTTTCTGTTAAAAGTGCTGCTTTTCGCGTAATTTAATGATTTTTTTTGACGTCACTCTCGCTGTGCCGGTATTTAATTTTAAATTTAAAGAAAATTTTGGCGGTATTTTGTAAATTTAACGCATTCTTGTGGCTGGTTGTGAAAAATTCACAGAAATCAATGACCCCAATTTTATGTTAATTTAATGATGCGCTCGCAAAAAAATAGGAAAGTAGTGCGTGATAAAAAAATATCATTTAACTACGCATGAAAACAAAAATATTTTATGCAGTTTTTTTCTATAATATGTGATACATTTAAATCATGGAACGCTGCGGATCGAATGGGGCGAGAATCGAGCCGCAACGATTCACTTTTTAGACGTACTGTCTTTATCGATCTTCACACGCCATTATCGATGAAAAATTGATCACTGAAAAGTAGCATAAAAAACGTTCGTGATAAAAAAGTCAAAACAACTCGTTGCAACAAATCAGTGACTTCAATAATAAGAAAATAAAAACTTTAAATTTTACTAACACCGCAACGATTCAGACAACTTCCTTAATCAGAGCGAATAATTTAATCAAGTGCTACTTGAAATTGAAATCAAAACAACAACAATTGGGTAGTTATTTATAACGATGAGACTTTGAAATATTTAAGTGACATATTTAGCACAGCTACGATAAAAAAAAAAGTTAAAAATAAATGCCAGCATTTTCGTACAATCTCTTGGCCAACACAATGTGTTACTGCAACCCAACGACAATCTCTGTGGAACCTTATCAATATTTAAATACTTTTTTCGGGTACTTATTGTTGTGTAGAAAAACAAAAACATTTGATAGTCAAGGTTATGATGATAAACGTATGTAGGTATTAGTTTCATCTAAGGAATTTCATAAGATTCCATAGATAAGCTGTTGTTGCACGCTGAAGGCGATGACAACCGTTTTATAGTAGGAAATTTGTTTAGCCTTCAATTTTGTGCGTTATTTGGGTAAACTAACACAACTACACTGGCGGAAAATTTCATGTGCTTACTGAATTTAATTTTTGAATAAGCTTTAATGAAATTTAAGTAATTTAAAGCTACATTTTTTTCACTGTATAATTAATCTTTTTGTATGGCTGTTTTTTTTTTCAAAGTAATACTAAAATTACATATTACTTGTATCAGTATCTTAGTAGCTTTAAAAATTTTGTTTAAAAACTCATTCCATTACCACTTGTGTGTGTGTGTGTTTTTTTTTGTTTTGTTTAATTAAGAAATTTTTGTTTATTTTTAGGATTTTCTGCAAGTGGCCAAATTGCTTTTATGCGCTAATTGATGAGCTGTGTTTAGTAAACAAATTTTTAGTATTAAACTTAAGTGCATTAGTGGTGTATTTTTTTGTAGCTACTTTTGAATTAATTTAATAATATTGTGTTTTCTTGCTAATGACTCTGCTGATAGCCTTGAACCTGAAAAGTATTTGTTTATTTTTCAGAAAACGAGTTGCACATTTTAATACACTGTAAATGCTCAAGTTAAATAAATTTAACAAAATTAGCAGTCAGTGTGATGAAACTCTTGCAAAGGAGTTTTTATTAATATCGATTTGTTTATAAAAAAAAACTTGTTAACACTCGTCTTAGCATTTTGTAAAAAATTAAATAAAATCTTAGATCATTTTTTACTCTCAATGGATTTTAATCTGTTATGGTATTAAGTATTTTTTTGCTAGTTAGTTGAACAAAAATGAGAGCCCAAGAGCCGTTACTATTTTTTTTTTTGAGTCACTTGGCGTTAATGTAATATAATTCAAAAATTTTCACTTTATTTGCTATGGCTGTTTTCCAATTTGATAATTTAAATAATTAGACAAAATGGTTTGAAATTATTTTTCTGAGCATAAGGGTCACTGATGATTCCGTTTGCCAATGAATGATACTAGTATGACTAGGTTTAGCACATTTTTTGTTTAGTCAATCTTTGTTTTGTTTAATTCTTTCGTTGTTGCAAGTTTTTGTTGTTTACTTGCAAAACTCGTTGAAAGGCGTGGCACCGCCCACAATATTAATGACCGTTATAATTAGAGGACTAATAACGTATTCAATATGAAATTTAACATGGTAGATCTGCCTGATATACGGTATCTTAAAACTAAAAGTGGATGCAACAGTACCTATGGGCGTGGCACTTATCATAAAAGCAGAGAGCGTTAAGTGTACTTTCAGAGTAATAGCTACAAAATTTGGTGTAGAAATGTCGGTTACTACTTATAAGGGGACGTCCATTAATTACGTGAGCTAAAATAGGGGGGAGGGGGTCCGGCAAAATCTCACCAAATCTCACCAAGGGGGAGGAGGGGTCATGGAAAACCTCACGTCAACTTTTTAATGCATAGAATTTACATTAAAAATTATAATTTAAATCTCACGGGAGAGGGGGAAAGAATTTCCGCCAGATCTCACCAAATCTCACCAAGGGGAGGGGGGGATTCGAATTTTCAAAAAAACACCTCACGTAATTAATGGACGTCCCCTAAGCTTTACAATTAGGTGGAATTCGAAGCGATTGCATTTGTAGGCGTGGCACCTCCCATATCAGCGTTTATTTAAGTGAGCTATCACATTAATTGGTATGGAATTTATTTAATTGCTCTAAGGTATATCTGCATCAAAAGCGAGCTTAATAGCACGAGTGGGCGTGGCACCTCCCATACAAGTAATATAGCTCAAATAACATATCTAGCAACCTATGTATGTTCATATGTGAGCAATCATACTAAAAATTGGTGCATGAATGTTATTCATATAAAGCTAAATTTCGATGAAAATCGGGCGGAATTGTACCGGTCTTTAAATTTTAGACTTATTACGGCATATCTCGCAAATTATAGAAGCAATTGGGATAAAATTTTGTGTGCGAATGCTAATCATGAATATCATTTATTGCGCCAAAAGAATTGGGCATGGAATTTTACGACCTTTTCTTTAACCTTTTTCAATATTTTCCACATGTATTCGACTTTTTCACCATTTTCTGTATTTTTTCCACTTTGTTCAATTTTTTTAAAATTTTTTCAACCCCTCTCAAATTTTTTTGAAATATTTTTCCGACATATTTAATTTCATTTATGGTCGGTTTCTTGGTACTAAATTATGTTATTACAAAAAATGTAGAAGCTTTGAAGCCGATCTTAGATACTGGCGGGTCAAGACTTCGGTGACGACAAAATACATGCTTACTTGAAGTAGCATCTTGGCGATTTTCGGACAATAGAGGGCAATTTTTTATCATTATTTTATGACAGAAATACACTAAACATTTAGAAAATAAAGAAAGAAACTAACCTTTGAGCATAAGACCTAATAAAAATAAAAATTCGACCAAAGGCGAAAGAATATTTCACCTAATATACATTAATAAATGACCCTTAAATATTAAAGAAAACAATCACCAGAACAAAATATTCTGTTTTGAACAAAAGTTTGTCAGTGGCCATCAAATGAAATTATTTTTCACAAACTCTTTAAAAGTAAAACTAAATTAGTTCAAATTTTATTATTTTATTCAAAAAGCAAATTGCAAATTTAGGAATCCTTGTTGAAAATTCGCTCCTTATAGCAACATAACATTTTAATTTAGGTGATGTTGCTGTTGCTGTTACAGCACAAGCGGTTTCATTTTAACTTATTTAAGGCGCTTAAGTGAAAGTGTTGCTGCAACACAACAGCAGAAGCAGAAGCAGCAGCAAACACCTCTGAGCTGCCTTAATTCAATTTACTAAATGACGTTGAAAGAACTTAAGTCTGCAATTAAATAAAAGAGTTGCAGCAGCGGCAACAACAACAATTTCAACAACAACGTGGGAACAGAGCAACTGCAATAACAACAACAGCAGCAGCAGCAGCAGCATCAACAATGCAGCCAAGTACTTCTTGTCTTGTTAGTGTTGAAGGGCGCTTTAAAGCTCAACAGCAACAAGGAACGTTTTATTTTTTGAAGCAGCAGCAATTTTATTTATTTTTTTTTTTTCATTTAACATTTTTTTTTTTTTACTTTGCTTACAACGTCAGTTGCTGCTGCAATGACAACCGCGCGTTATCTTTAAAAGGCAGATATGGCACACAAAGTGTCTCACGTGACTAAATGAATGAAAATGAAGGAGTGACTCTGACTATGACTGAGTGACTGACAGTAGCAACACTGGTAGCAGCAATGATGTTGACAACAACAATACCAGTAGCAACAATTACTACAACACAGCAACGACAACTGTGATGAGAGCATCTCATCTAATGCATGTTAAGCTCGTCACGCTTTATTTTCAGTTGTGCCGCCTGTTTTAAATTGTCTTTTTTGAGTTGTTGTTGTTTCTGTTGTTGTTTCTGTTGTTGTTGTTGTTGCTGCTGCTGTGCTGTTGCGTGTAGCATTACTAATTTTTGTTTTCATTGTTTTCGTAACTCTATTTCTATGTGCCTTACTATTTTTATGGGGAGCTTAGATGAAACGTTCTGAATTAATATTAGTTTTTCAATGAAACAAAAAAAAAAAAACATCAGTTTGATAATTGAATATATGATGTTAAAGATAAGAAACCTTTAAAAATAATCTATTGGAAAAGAAGATACATGAGATTTATAAAAGTGAGGTGCAAATAAATCTTCAACAGAACATATTTTGTGAAAATTTGCAGGAAAAATGTGTACGGAACGGAATCATCAGTGACTTTTAAGCTGACTAGTAAGAATTTCTAAGCCTGATATATTTCTGTTTTTGCATAGATCCCTTGAGAACCATAGCAAAAAGTGAAACAAAACAAAGCTAGAATTCTTTTTTCTGTTCAGAAAAGGAAAAATTCGTCCGTTGCTAAACGGAATCATCAGTGACTTTTAAGCTGACTAGTAAAAACTTCTAAGCCTGAAATATTTCTATTTTTGCATAGATCTCTTGAGAATCATAGCAAAAAATGAAACAAAACAAAGCTAGAATTCTTTTTTCTGTTCAGAATACAAGTATGTATTTCTTTTCGCTCGCATGAAATATTTTTTGTGTTCGAAAAAATCAATCAAATCGATTTTTAATTTAAAGTTTTATAAATTCAGAAAAATCTCGTTATTTTAAAATTGTTGTTTTTTTGCACTAAAAAATATGAAAACAGTATATGTTATTCACAGTGAAAAAATAACGCCATTCTCAAAGTTTGCTTCCTTTCCATTGACACTGTGATATATTACATTTCGCATTCTACAAAAGTAAATAAATTGCATTTAGTTCATTTTTTCTTATTTTTAATGAAAACTTTTTAATATATATATTTATTTACATTTTTGGTCAGCTTTGTAGAAACTATACAAATGTTTTATTTTAATATTTTTCTCTATCTGTTTCATGCATTTGAAAGTCAAATATGAGCGTTCTTAAGCAAAGCACTTTCATTCATTCATTTGTCGGTACCTCAGGGTACAAAGTGGTTGTTATTTATTTGTACAGTAAACAATTTTTATTTTTGAAAAAAAAAAAAAAATAAAAAAATGCTTACTTTATTCGCAATTTTGTTGCAACGAAGTTGTAGCAAACAGAATGAAAAAGTTTTTTTTTTGGTGTGTTTATTTTTAATGACGCATCAAAGGCAAATTAGTTTTTAAACTTAAAGTAAACATTGTATTATTCAACTTACATTGTAAGTGGAAAATTTTTTGATATTGTAATTTTTAGAGATAAAAAATTAAAGCAGTAGATAAAAATATATCACCTTGAATTGAAGTGTGAAATTTTTACAAAATGTTATTGAGTGTTGATATAAATTAAGCAGCAAGAAAATAACATTCTCACTTTAGCAATTCATTTCATTTATTACAAAATTTTTTTTTAATAAAATTCAACATTTTTAAAAATTAACAAACATTCTAAAAAAGTTTTAGTAAATCAAAAATGTGTTGATATTTCTATGAATATTTAAGTGAGACAAGTGAGAAAGCTTTCAATAATATATTTTCTGCTACTTATTGTTTTTAATAAATTTATATTATATGTTAGTGTTATTATAAAAATTTAAAAATATTTACCAATGCTTAAGGTTGTATCATCAGTTTTTTCAAAAATGTTTAAAAGCATTTACCTGAAATAAAAGAAAAAAAAAATTAAAAATTTTTAAGTTTAATTTTAAATTGCGTAAAATTAAATAAACATTTTTGCAATAAAATGTTAATTTAAGCATTGAAAAAATAAACATTTTGTTGTTTTTACATGACACAAAAAACAATAAAATACCTGTGGCGCACAGTGTACTTTTCTTAAAAATCATGATAGCAGCAAAGTATTGACAGCTCGAAAAAACTTCAAATGCTTCTTCAGAAATATGCTGTCAAAGCATTTTTTATTTTTACTTCAATTGCTTAGCCATTCCAATTATTCTTTTTTCAAATGTAGTTTTATGCTAAATAGTTTTAATTTGCTAAATAACTGTTGCTGTCGATAGTCGTCTATTGCTGTCTACTGCTTAAGATTCTGTAGTCAAAGCAAAAGTTCAGGAAGTGCTATCGCAATAGACTGTCGCCTATCGCTATCACAGTCGTGGCAGTTGCAGTCGATAGTAAGCTATTGCTGTTTGCTGCGTGAGACTTTGTAGTCGAAGCAATGTTTCACGAAGAGCAGTCGTAGTCGACAGTCGCCAATTGCTATCGCAGTCGTAACAGTTGCTGTCGTTATCAATTTAGTGACATTTTTATGCTGTATAATATTCTCGTTTTCTTTCCATTTTTACACAAATTACTTCTGTGTTTTCAACGAAAAAATTGTAGTATGCCATAGTTAATAGCTTAGGGAAAATATGGAAAATAGTAATAGCTGACATTTGACTGCGACAGCTCTTCGTGAACTGTTGCTGCGACTAATGTATTTTACGCAGCGGATAGGAATAGACGGCTGCCACAGCTCTCCGTAAATTGTTGCTTCAGCTATCGAATTTTACGCAGCACATAACAATAGCTGATTATCGACGGCGACAGCTGAGTATATGCTGCGCAGCCACAGCACGAATTTTGGTGCTGTTGGTAATTCCTGCACAGCAATTTTATTGATTAAAATTTGAAAGTTTTACTCTTAAAATGGTTCTCAAAGTATTGATCAGTAGTTACTTAGAACGTATAGAAACCATGTACCATATATTCTCCAGACAACAAGCTGCTTGATTAGTTTTTGTTAAAAAGATAATATTTTGAAAATTGTTAATTAAACTGCATTTCAATAATATGTTGGAATGACCAAGGAATTCAAGTAACATTAAATATCACTTGAATACCATTTATAAAAAAAAAAAAAAAAAAATTTCAAATAAAACTAATAAAATACAATAAAAAACAATGGTATACCAACATGTTTCGTAGATGCAAAAAAATACGAGTTGAGCTGACCTCGAACTTCATTTTAAAGGTCAAATAATAGTGAAATTCTCATCAGCTTAATTTTCGTCAATGGAACAAAACTAAGACCGTGTCAATTATACTTTCCTTTTAGAAGTTCTACGATTATACTTCTCCTATTAGAAGTTCTACGATTTTGTTAAGAAAAATTCTAAAAAGGTACACTGTGCGGTGCAATTAAATATTTAAAAATATAAATTGAATTGAATAAATTTATCTTCCATACAATTGTACAACATGCAGTTGTTCAATATAACAATTTTCATAATAATCTGATTGTTTATGATAATTATACGCTTTAATTAAATGCTAAAGCCTTTTTAGGCGCACAGCGGCTATTGCACGGTATAATCGGATTTTATATAAAAGAATTAAAATTGTTATTGTGCAGTAAATGTTTTCTGTATTGTTGCGATTTAAAAATGCAACATTCAAAGTGTTAAGTTGGCAATAAATCGACGATTAGCGTCGGAAGTTGGCCTATTAATTTATGATAATGATGAATGTGACGCTTGGAATATGATATGAGTTAATAATGGCAAAAGAAAAAAAAAATACAACAAATTTTTATGATGCTAACTAATTAATTGAAATTTTATGTGCGTTTTTGTTTTACGTTTTTTTAGTTTTAGTTTATTTGACTAAAAGGTTTTTTTTTTGTTTGCTTAGCGCCTTTTGAGTAGATACTTGCGGTTAAATTAAATTTCAAGTTTGCATTTATTATGATATTAATAAAGTGCAAATTTTTTAGGGTGATGGAAATTGAAATTATATTAATAAAAAAACTAAATTTGAATCAATGTTTCTTTGTTTAAAAATAATTTCTGGCATCTGTCCGCTACGGCTAGTTGTAATAAATCGCATACAATTAGTTTAATTTTATTCTTTAGGTCTTATTTTCAAAATAACACAAGCTATGGGGACTTTTAAAGAGTTAGCTGTTGCTAAGTTAGCAGCATAAGCCAGTAACTTCACATATTTCCATACAAAATTATTCAGTAATCAACACTTTCGCTTAAGGCACCGATATTTTCTTCTTTACTTATTGTGCTGTGTCTTGCTGTTGCATCGAGTAGAGCAAATACTGCATGAAATTGATTAATAATTTATTATAGCTATTCGTACACGATATATTCCTCCCAGCTTTTGAGATATTTATTTCAAAAATTGTTTTTAAGAACTTTGTGCAGAAAGTCTAGTGTGATATTAAGTTTGGTATATATTACTTTTAAGAAAAAATATCTTAAAATATTTTCGATGTATATTTTTTGTCTATAATTCAGCTTCAATTAAAGTTCTATTTGGAGTCCAACCATAGACTACCTGTCAACCCAATTATACACACATTGCACTAAACAAAAAAAAAAAAAAAATGAAATCGAATGTACCCATTACGGTCGAACTGTGCGACCCATTTAAATCGCTTACAATTTATTGTTTAAATCATTCAAGCGTACACATTTAATTGACAAACGACAGCGAGTCGCCTGCTGCCGCTCATCAACTCTGGATTAAAATCAGAAAAAGAAACACAAAAAAAAAACTTTATGAATTTTGCAGCGATCATCGTAGCAATAGACGGATGCACATGAAGACATACAAAAAAAAAGTAATGATCGTTCGATCGAACCTAGAGACTGCCGACAAAAATGTGCGCTCTTGCCAGACTCAAATAAGCGATTAAGATAAGCAGTCGTTTGCGCATGCGCATGCGCTAGCAATTTAACTTCATATAATTTGAATTGAATGCTTGTTGGGCAGGAAGTTACATGCAACAGCGTTCATTTTGCTAGCATTACAGATAGCGCTGCTTCAGCACTAAACGTTAGATGACAAATCGTTGCATTTTGTTGGGAAAGAGAACGAATAAAAATCAAACGTTTGCTAGCAGCTCAAAACAATTAATCAAAATTTAGAGCCAATAATTTGAGATGACGATCAATTGAAAATGGGGGGGAGGGGGAAACACGCAGTACAAAAGCTTTGATGTTGCCATTTGTAAAATTTATTTATACCCCAGAGGCTGATCAAACGATCAACTTTGTTTCAAAATGTGAAATACAGCTGCGCATTGACCAGCTTTGCTTAGCTTCACTGAATCGCTAGCTGGCTGGCTGACTGGCCTGGTTAATCGTGATCGCTGATCGTGCGCAATTTTTGTAATAAATTTTGCGTAGAAAATTTGTTTACAGAGCATCATAAGTTTGTTGTAATTTCGATAGTTAAGTTTTTTTTTGTTATTTTGTTGTTGCTATTATTGTTAATGCGATCATATATCGTAAGTTTTATCTCGCTTTTAAGCCGCATGCGATCTTGTTTGTGTTTTACGTATAAAAAAGTTCATATGCTCAACGTACGGTGAAGATCAAAGCTGCAGGCGACAAGCGAGATTCACTGGCTGAGATTTGGTATTAAAATTATATTCTTTTTTATAACGGTATGAAATTGTGCGCAACTTGAAATTGGAGTGATGAAGTATGTTGAACGCCTTAAATTAGTCATAAAATAAAAGCTAATGATATTCTTACGAAATTAGTATAGTTTGACTTTTTCAAATATTCATAGTTGACTCATCTTTAGTGGTGCCAATATTGATGCAGCTATTGTTGATTATTTCATTTCCGATTGTATCGATTTTTAGTCACGATCTACTTTGACTCATAATCCTAAGGTTTGGCCTTTAATGTCGCTTTTTTATTGTCATTTTGCATTTAAATTTCTAACAGTAAGGTTTTTTTTGATTTTATTTACTGCTCTGAAAGAGTTTGATTTACATAATTTAAGCTATAAGCCGAACAGGCTTTTTTAGATTTAAAGATTTTGAGTTTTTGTAATGAAGATTTTAAAACATTTATATTGTAAAAATTGATGAAGAAAACTTGAATATTTTGATACAAGTGAAATAAATAGCTTTAAATAAAAACTCGATTATATAAAGTCACTTTCTGGAAAATTAAGTTGATCGAATTAGGGAATTAGAGTGTCATTATAATATAAATACAATAGAAAAGTGTAATGAGATTTTAAAATTAGTGAAAAAAATTTTAGTGAAAATCTCATGCGATTTTTTTTAAATAACATGAAATTTTTTATTAAGTTATATCAAATTTCCCATCGAGTGTAGGTTTTTTTTGTGCCTGAAATGAAAACAGTTTTGTTAGAACTCAAATGTGCTTCAGAGCTCTGTAAAAAAAAACTTAAGTTTATACAAAAAAATGTCATGAAATTTTTAAAAGAAATGATATGAGCTTTTGGAAGAAATTCACTTAAAGATTTTTCCGGAAACTATTTGAATTTTTACATAAAATGCATTGGATTTACAAAAATCACATGAAATTTTTGGAAAATTTAAAATTTTCTAAGACAAATCTGCATTTCTATATTCTATATTTTTATCGAACAGTTTTAAAAAAATTTCAAAATTCTTTTATTTTATCGCAGCTACATGATATAAATATTTCAATATCTTAAAAACCTATAAAAAATCTCATGAAATTTTTGTTAGTGTCATGTGATTTAACAAAAAAATCATGAGATTTTTTGAAAATTCTAAACTTTTTACATTAAATTTTTTTTTTGTAATAATAATTATTTTTTAAAACAAAATTTCCTTACTTAAGAACAACAGCTTTGATATGTGCCTACTGAGACTTCGCAGTAGAAAATGTTGCTTAAATTTTGTTTAAATGTACATATAGAAATGTATATATAGAAAATTTTGAGGCAATATTTTGAATTTTTTTAACTTAAGAATTATCAGCTGATTTTATTGAGTCTATCATACATTATGATATTTTCTATCATATCTCATGCATAAAACTGTTCATGCGATTTTTTCAAATTTTAGCTATTTTTCATCAATGCAACGGTAACTCAAGTCAATACACTGTGGTAGCCCAACACTCGAGTAGCACACTTAAATTTTCTCAAGCACACTTAGGCGTCTGCTAAAGAAGTTTTTTTTTTTTTTTTTTTGTAGTATTTTTGGTTGCCATACTAGCGTTTTTTCACTTATTAAATGAATATTTTTTTTATTGTAAATTCCAATGAAATATATTTTTTTTTTGTAAGACTGTCTGTGACTGTCTACTACATGCACTCGTATTTGGGAGAAATTCGTGACTTGACATTTTTTGCTATTGCTATTGTCATTTGGCAGTATGAACCCATACACTCGTAAGTTATCATTTTATTTTTTTTTTTAAATATTTTACCCAACCTTTTTTTAAATATATTGACATAGTTTTCCTTTATTTATTTATATTTTTTCTTGATTCCTGCGCCATTTTTAAGGCTTTTTATTCTACTTTAAGTCTTCATTACTCGCTGTTTTGTTTGTCTAGCTGTATTTATTAATCAATTATCAGAAATCTGACCTAAATTTTAGCGCCTCTTACTCAAGTTGAAGTTTTTGTTATGAGATTTTTTTTTTCAAATGCTTTTTTTTTTTACTGTGATTTAATATTTGTTATTTTTAGTTGCGTTGGCGTATTTGTTGATTTATTTTATTTTTTCGAACTTCTATTTGTTTATTTAATAATAAAAAATAAATTGATATTTTAGAAACTATAACATGACGGTTTTCTGTGTCATTTTTTCTACTCTAATTCGTGTAGATCACATTTCAATTCATGGCTTTGTGTGGTGATTTATTATGGGTCATAAAAATAATATGCATCACAGTAATGATTTGTTTTATTTTCGTTTTCTTAACAGATTTTCTGATTCATTTTGCAATTAATACGACTGATATTAATTGTGTTTGCATTGAAAAAATTTTCATAAATGAATGTTTTTTGCAATCACTACCAAGCGTTATTGAAGTTTGTATTTAGTTTCATTATATAAAATAATCATCAGTAAGAAATCACTTCTGTTAAACATGACGTATGAGCAACGCTTAGCAAGCTTTGTATATAAATTTGTCCTAGTTACATATTTCCGCACTAATTTTCTCAATTTTGATGTAACTTCGAGGCTTTCAAAGCTAAACAACTTTTTGTGCTATACAAACGTTACAAAAATTAAAATTTTTTCTTTTAATCCAAAGTCTCAATTAAAATATTTTCAATTTATGTAAAAAAAAAACCAATCACTATTCATGTTTTTTTTTTAAATTATAAATTCTTGACATTTGACAACAAAATTATTATAACTGCTGTTGTACGGTTGCTTTTCCTGCTATCTACGCTCGAATG
The DNA here is from genome assembly GCA_963662105.1 of Meiosimyza platycephala. Taxonomy (NCBI): domain Eukaryota; kingdom Metazoa; phylum Arthropoda; class Insecta; order Diptera; family Lauxaniidae; genus Meiosimyza; species Meiosimyza platycephala. Next base: position 105,492,430 of record OY759208.1, on the reverse strand, counting down.
TATATACTTTACATTAACTTTTGACAGCTGTCAACCCTTGTAACAACTCTATTACAAAATACAGCAGAATATAATGTATAGCCAGCCCACTTGTTTCCTCCGCTTATGATTTTGTACATTCAGTGCTTTCATTTAAAAGCATCATTTTGTATGATTCCGTTTTGTTTGTGTCTACTTTTGTGTCCGCAATTATCACCACTTCATTGCTGCTCATGCTTTAATGGTTTGCTTTTAATTGTGATGTTATAGTCAGTTCTTTTTTCTCTTCTACTCGAAAACACCGAATCATTTTTATTTTTTCTTTCTTGTTGTTATTAAATGAATTAAAATTGTACCTACGAGTACTTGTCGTCGTCGTCAAAAAGTTTCAATGTCCATTTAGTGGGCTTTAATCATTTTATTTCATATTCTGTACTTAAGTAGTTTTGTAAATTGTAGACAAAGTAATCGTAGGATTAAATGACAACTCAATAACAACATGTCATGATGGCTCAAATACAATGTTGGTGTGGATGTGGGCAGCAGCAGCAGCGAATTTCAAGTGTAAATGACGCTTTTAAGCTGACATTTGAAAGAGAGCAGTAAATTTTAGAAAAAATTACCCTAAAGGCAATTGATAAATGATCAGCAACAGACAAACAACCTTGCATGTTACTAGTATGATTGTAGCAAATACATCTAAAAAAATGTCAATGTTGAGGTAGAAGAGTTTTATTGTTTGAGCTTTTTTTTTCAGGAAACATTAAAAATGTGTCTAAAACTTAGAGCGTTATGAAAAGTTTGAGTGTTTTGTTTGCTTGACTTTGCCAGCGAAAAAGTTATATGTGCGTAAAATGTTTTTATATATTTCCTATGATAAAATGTTATTACTAAAATAACGGTAAAAAAAGTATGTAGAATGCAAGCAGGATTCGCAGAAAGTAATTTGAAATGTTGCTGTTGTTATTTGCTTTGAAAATAGTACCGTAGAGTGGCTTGGCAATGATGAAAAAATAAAAATAAAATTTTGATCTTGGGGAAAAAGTCTACTGACCTCAAATGTGTTTTAACAAGCATTAAACTCATGTCATTTCTCTCTCATATTAATACAAATCCACAATAAAATTTTAAGTGTAAAAAAAGTTGGGGTTTTTGAGTAAATCAGCCTTGTTTTTTTTTTCATAAAAAGCGCTATAATTCCGCCAATTTTCAACAACTTTCAAAATTTCTTAAAGATTCTGACAGAGAATCAGAAGTTCTATTAGAATCAAAAGTTGTTTATTTTGATTTGGATGAAAATGCGACTATTTTTACCCAATTTTCTGCGGTTTTTCAAGCTCTGACACTAAAACTTTAAATGGGCACAACTTCGCAAAAAATAATTTTCAATCAAATTGGGGGACGGTATATTCCCTTAATTACTTTGAAAAACAACATATTTAATCGGCAACCAATTCCGCAATTTGAAGCCACTCCGATTGCATGGTTTGAGATGGATTTGGTCTATTTATAATTGAAAGTGGGTTTTAAAGAGAAAAGGTTAAGCTTGTCAACTAAATAATTAAATATATTCAAAAAAAAAAATCTGGTGTCATTGAATTATTTTAAAGATCTCATCAAACAACTGAATCTCAGACATTATGAAATCATCTACGAAAAAATTTATGTCAACATTATCTTATGCAATTTATTCGTCACATAAGCGATTATTCAAAATCAGATATGTGAAATTTTATCTGCTGCATTTGCAAAATGAAATCATCTGCAGCAACAAAAGCAACAACAAACAGAAATCAAGCATGACATTGAGAAAATTTATGTGCTCGTTAAAAGTGCAATAAAAACAACGCCAACAACAGCAACAGCACAAGAACAACTCATCATCAATTCATAATTTTTCAAAAAACTCACATATGAACTGCAGGTAATTTTGTTGCTGTCATTGTTAAATTTGCAATGATGCCATCAAAGCAGCAACAACAACAACAACAACAACAAAAACAACAACAAATTGACAATGACAACTGGTTTCAGGTCAGCTAACAAAGCGCTGATTGAGTGCAGGAGAAAATTTAAGAGTTTTGAAAAACTTAAGGACTTTCTACATCTGTCTATGACTCCATGTAAGTGGAGATGCAACAAAATTTGTATAGAAGAAATTTCATCAATTTTTAAAAGAAATTTCTTGATATGCAACATAATGCTTGACTATCCAGTGCTTAACTCTAAGAGGTGCATTAACTGTTGCAACATTAAGCGAATTTAACTGCTAAGTCCGACACTTATTCAGTTTAATAAAAGTGACAAATAGCATTAACAGCTATGATGATAAACTTTAATGGTATAATTAAAGTAGAAACTTAATGCCATAAAAGAAAGAAAATAAAAAAAAAAAAAACAATTTGAATCTGAAATTGAATACCAAATAATCACCGACAAGAATAAAAAAGTTCCTACTCGAGAGTTAAGACGAAGATCAATGTCAAGACAGATTATTTCAGACAATTGGAATAATGACGAAATCATAAGCACTCTACAGCAATAGCAACAAATTTAATAATACAATAGTAAATGTATGACTTAAGGTATCATTAACACTTAAGTACACTTTTTTTTTTTTGTTGTCATTCGTAATACCATATATAGTATGTATGTATGTAGTATGTTGCTTTTGCTATGGAGATTTTTCGATTTTTGTCAAGAAAAAATGTAAGAGCGGTTGTATTTGCGTTGTACGGCGTTCATGCGAAAAATTAAATAAAAATTATATGAAAGAAATACAAAAAACTAAATACTTAATTTTTTTCTAAGAATAATCTTTAATGAGTTATTACAAAGCTGACAACGACAATGACAACGACAATAACAATAACAACAAAAGTTGTGAACAAGTTGTTCAGCTTTTCAGTAATTCAAGGATCTTTACAAATGACAAAAAGTAGTCGTGTTTATTGTTGAAAAAAGACATATGTACATTTGAAAAGATTAGCAAAACGTTGGTTGAAAAGGTTGAAAAGATCTGTATATTAAGTTGACGTTAAACATCAGTTTAGAAGTTAAATGCTAAACGTAAGCAATATCATTGAAAATGTTTACAAATACAATCAAAAATTGATTTAATAAATAATGTAGCTGCTATCTTGCCACCCTGTATTAAAAGTTTGATAAATAAAATAAACAATTTAAGTAAATATTAGCAAAAAACTTTTAAAGTAAATACTTACTTCAGTTGCCGTAACTTGAAAAAGTCGTTTTCAGCAAATCGCATATGATGCACTGCTGCTAAACACCCCACCGAATCGACAAAAGCCTATATTGTATTTGTGAAACAATGAGAGCAGAAAACAAAATTCACAGACGCGAATCCAAAAAACATTAAATTGTTTGACGTCAGTTTTTTTTTTAAGCCAAAACAGTGATTTATGACCTTTTTCTGTTCAGAGCTGCGGGTTGTTTTCTGTGCTGCTTAGTTTTGGCTTTGGTTAGATTTTTGCTGAAATTTTCGCTTGTGCCCCTTGGGTTGCTGCTGTCAAAGTTAAGCAACTGTCAGTGTGCGGGCCAAATGGCAAAAAGAAAACTAAAAAACAAAAAAAAAAAACCTCACAATTTTTTGTGTGTGTGTATGTGTATTGCATGTTAAAATAATTTAATTGATGTTGATTCGCAGCGCACCTAAAGAAGCAGAAAATGTTGCAAGATAGGGAATCGACACGAATTCAAAGGTCTCCCCGCAAACTCTGCTTTGACAGGTGAGGAGGCTGATGTTGCAAAAGAAAAAAATGAGGAGCAAAAAAGCAAATAACAGAAGTACGAAAAATCAACGAACGAACGAACGAAAGATTTAATCACGTTTTGACATTTTCTCGCTTAAATTTCAAATGTTGGATATTTTTGTTCTGTTTTTTTTTTTTTTTTTTGTGATAAATATCGTTAACTTTGAAATTGTGGTTTCTTATAGTTTATGCTTGATTTGTTGTTGCTTGGCATATATCTTGCTATATTTATTTATGGTGTTTTTATTGAATTCGTGCAGAAATCGGCAACACAAAAAATAAAACACCAGAAGCCAAACAGCAGCAATCGCTTGATTTATGGAAGCTATCGTGTAAAAGGGTTTTTTTTCTTGTCAGTTTCACAAAAAAAAGTCAATATTAGCGATAAGTTTAAAGAAACATTTAAATTAATTAGAAATTTGCGGAGTTGCGTGCGTGTGGCAAATTATTTTGTGGTGAAGTTTTAAAACAAAAACAAAGAATTTTATAAAAAAAGAATTAATCTTTTAGTGAAAAAAAATTCGGAGTAGCTAAAATGATTCAAAATAAAATCTGTATAAATAAAGAGTGATAACAAGTGAGAATAGAAAAGAATTTCTTTCACCGAATTTCCTTGTGTAAACGCTGACTAAAGAGTGATTGTTGGGGGATGTCCATTAATAACGTGAGATGTTTTTTTGAAAGTTTAGACCCCCCTCCCTTTGGTGAGATTTGGTGAGGTCTGGCGGGACCACTTCCCCCCCCCCTCCCATGAGATTTAAATTATAATTTTTAATGTAAATTCTATGCATTAAAAGTTGACGTGAGGTTTTTCTTCTTAAGGGGGGCACCTTTAAGTCTGATTTGGTGAGATTTTGCCGTACCCTCTCCTCCCCTATTTTAGCTCACGTAATTAATGGACGTCCCCTTGAGAAATAAATGTGTTCACAACGTATCACTATTTGGTGCGGATATGGGATTGTAGGTATCATCGAACCATTCTTCTTCGAAAATGCGGCTAAATAGTTAAAGGTGCTCGCTGTCGCAACATGATAATCCAATGCTTTGTGTCTAAGTTTCAAGATATGGATGTTGACGAAATTGGGGTTAAACAAAACGTTGCCGAGAAATAATTCAATTACTGAATGAGTCATTTCCTGGTTGTGTAATTTCCCATTTTAGTGAATAGAATTGGCAGCCCAGTTCAGTGATTCAGCGCCATTTCTTCAGAGTTTTTTGAAGTCTAAGCTATCTGACAGCAATGCAAAGAAAACACGTGCGCCGTGAAGCAGGAAGTTGAGTGCTGTATTAACAAATTTCAGTCACATTTGTGCAAAACGGTAATGGAAAATCTCGACAGAAAATTGCGTATATGCCGGCTATTTCATTTCATTTGCTATTGCATACACAACCCCTATACCCGATACTTTATGAATCAATAAAAAAAATTACAATTTATAATTAAAAACCCTGTGTCTAACAAAACTACTTCTAGGATACCTTTATAAAAAGTCCATTAATATAGTTAAAACATCAAAATATTAGTTAATTAGTTTTATAAGCTTCAAAAGATTTCGCCTATCCACTTTCCCTGGCAAAAAAAAGAAAGAAAAAAAAAATAAATAAAAAATTACATTTTTGTTACCTGTCAAACGAAAACCTACAAGTTAATGTCAACAAAAAAATTTTAATTTTTTGCTTACATATTTCCAAACGAAAACTCAAAGAAGCGTCCGCAAAACATTGGTTTGTACATACAACAATCATTGACGCCAACAAAATCAATGATGCCGACAACGACAAGATGCAAAAATCACAATAGCAACAACATAAATAATGAATACTATGCAAACAAGCAAACAAACAAACAAACAAACGAAAACCGAACAACTAAGCCCAATGAATGAATTATAAAGCAACAACAAAAAGGTGCAAAAAAAAAAATATATCACAGTCAATGGAAAAAAATAAATTATAGGAAATCAAATAAAATAAAAAAAAAATTAAATGAAATGTTTTAATAATGGCGCCAAAACGACGTCAAAATTGCTTTGAGTAAATATTTCAATTTACTTTATTTCATTGTGTTAAAAAATATAATGAAAGAAAAGAAAAAAAAAACTACAAAGTTATCAAAACATATTGCAATGGGTTTCATTTTCAAAACCACAAAATTTACAACATATTTAGTTGCAAAAAAAAAAAAAAAAGTTTAAGCTTATGAAAAATTATGCGGAAGTCATACGGTGGTAACACAAAAAAAAAAAAAACTTTTTTGATAAAAAAAGTCGTTTTTTCACTATTTTATTTTTGCAACAGTTGGCAACTGCTGGTCATTCATCTGTGTATATTAACGTTTTTATCAGCAACAATTTGTTGCACAGTCACAAAATATAATAAATGAAAATGTTCATTTAATATGAATGAAAAAAAAGGAACGAAAATTATATTAAAAATATTTCGAGTAGGTAAATACATACGAAAAATAAATTTGTAGATTTTTTTTGACTAAACGCTAAGCGTTTCCGCTTTCGTTTTAACGAAAAAACATAAAAAAATTTAAAATTTATTAACTTTGCTTTTTACATGTATTTAATTTTTATTTTTGAAAGTATTTTCAAATCAACTTTACCAAAAAAATTTCGATGAAATATATTTTCACTTATACAGCTGTTTTTGTAGAATTAGTGCCTTTGAAAGGCGGTGCATATAGCAAATAACAACAGTAATATAACACTAACACACTGTGATAAATCACTGCTGACATTTATGGTATAGTATGTGTCTTACTTAAAAGGAAATTTTAAAGGCTATAATACTCCCCGAAAAAATAAAAGCTATAGCTTCAACTTCTTAGAGATCAAGCGGCGATCATGTTTGCTAAATTTTTAACTCAAATCCATCTGTAATGTTTAATTATTATATTGACGAAAATTCTGAATATAACAAAAAGTATTTGCAATAAATTTTTTAGTTAAAATCTTTCCGATATTACAAACTAATATGCCAACAATTTAGATAGCATTGCAAGAAAACAAAAACAAAATATAGCAAATTTTATTAAAAAAAAAATAAAAGCCAAGACACACGAAGTAGCGTAAGTCAAACTCATTGGCCTTGCGGCACAATTTTCAATGTCAATGTCAATATCAAGTACTCATATGTTGCCTACAGCAGCAGCAACAACAACAGCAGCTGCCACCAGTTCATTACAGTCAGCCCCCGAAGTAGTTGTTCTTTATGTTTTGTTTTTGCTTTTGTTGTTGTTTTTGTTGGTTAGTTGTTAGCAGCAGCAGCAGCAGACAGTCTGCGTGAGATAAGACAAACGTTGTGGCATATACTCGCCTTCAACAAACTCTCATTTAAGAAGGCGCGAGAAGTATAATAAAAATAAGAAAGAAGAAACGAAGAAAAAAAAAACCGGAAACAATTCGAGCAAGACGTAATAAAATACAATGAAAAAATAATATGAAATTAAAAAAGAAAAACAAGAAAAAAAAACGATAAGAGTCATAGCAAATCAAAAGAAAATTTTTTATATGAAAAGGGCAGAAGAAGAAGAATTGCAGTAAGGAAAAACGTAATATAAAAAAAAAAAAATTAAAACAGAATCTTGAAAAGAGCTGCTTTCTTTGCAATTAATTAATGTTGACAGCAATTTAATTAATTAATTTGACAAACGACAGCTGTTGAAAGTTGTAGGTGTAATTAAGATTATTTTTATTAGCTTTTTAATTGTATTGATTAAAGTTGTATTTAATTGAAAAAAGAGCTTGCTGTTTGAAGTAAAAATTGTGCTTTTATAGACACTTTTTAAGTTATGGCTCTTAATAATTTTAAATTTAGACAGTATGTTTCATTCAAAACGTCGCATAATTTATAGTATTTTAAATATAGCATTTCATGTTTTGCATTTAATGTTATTCGCACTCGGCATGTAACGTTTTGTATACATTTCAGATAGCTTTCAAATTAAATCTTATTAAATTTCACTTACGTTTCAGAAAGCTTTCTGCAATGTGAAACCTTACAAAAACCTTGTAAGATTAATGGAAAAGCAAAGAATTTTTTATTGCGTAATTCTTCATCGGGACTCTGGATTATTGTTGAATTTTACCTGTAACATCATTTTCATATGCAATTACTTTTTGTAACGTTTTGATAACACAAAATTAGACTTCACATAGCTTCTAAGAGTACCAGCTTGGCAACATTTAAACAGTTCTTTACTTTATAATGCAATTAACAAAAAAAGGAATATTGAATCACAAAATATTATTTTGATTTCTTTGGAAAAATTCAGTAAATATTAAATCTGCAACCTTTCAGAAACATTTCAGAATGATAAGATGTGAAAGATTTCGTTTAAGACGTTTCAGAAAGATTTCATTTGATAGTTTCAGGAAACGTTGAACCTGAAACCTTTCTGTAACAATTAAGAATGATTGCATATGAAACATTACCTTTGAAATACTTAAAAAAGGGTTGCTGTAACGTTCCGCATTTAATATTTTGGTACGTCATGTATTATGTTTTTCTAAAACGTTAGATGCCAAAGGGTTAAAATCGTACTTAAGACTTCAAGCTCAATGCTTTTACTTATTTTCGCGCTATACGATTACATTTCATACACATCATTCCCTATTACTTCATACTTTACTTTTTATGCTTAACGGTTTATATACTTTATTTTTGCCACATTCATAATACTGCATTACTTAGGTATATTTTGTGCTTCATACTTCAGTCGATAGTTTATGCATCATACTTTTATTAAAGATTACGTGATTCAATCTTAAACTTTCATGATGACTTTCACATCATACTTAACATCTAATTTATCTATCACCTACTTCACGCATTACACATCATACCTGAAATGTCACTTTTCATACTTCAAATTAGTAGCATACTTCTATTGTTCTCATATAGATTTAATTTAAGTTAAAAAAATCATGTAACTTATTAACCAGCTCATTATATACAACTACATAAGACAAATCGATCATTTGCTTTTTTGCTCAAACTTTAATTTTATGCAATCGACCATTAATGGCAAATGATAGATGTCAAATCAGTACAACAACATTATCAGAGTAAAGCAATGATGCCAACTGAAAAAAATTGTAGTGAAAATTACCGCATTAAGAAATGACAAACGGCATCGTTATGAAAATTGAATTATAGTAAAGTGCTGCATTTACTTATCCAGACTAATGAGCCAAAGTGAACTTGAAGTGTAGGAGGAAAGATTCCAGTAAAGCGCAAAAGAAAGCAAATACCATTAGCAAGCAATGCGCTGCATTTATACCACTCATACATACTGCTGCCAGGGCTACTACTACTGCTATTGCTCTTAACACACACAATGCGATTCGCGACGACGAGCGTCATTAGTTTCCATCAAATGTCAATTTGAGAGTGCTATAATAATTTATAGCACTGTCAACGTATACGGCTGCTATGTATATGAATAGCGCTTGCTCTTTCACGCATAAGTTTGCACTGCTTTAGTTGGTTGCACTCTTTTGCTTGCTGATGATAGCGAAGAAAAAAAATTTAATTTGACAGTTGAAAATGAATTAGATTTAAGAGCTTTTGTGTCAAATTGCAATAAGAGTTCGTAAATTTAAGTGGTCGAGAGTTGAAGGAAAATTAAAGAGACGCACGCGTTGTAACGACGTAAATTTAAGATGCGGTAATGAGACTTTTTGTTTTCAATATCGAAATTATGATCCATATATATTTTCGTAAAGCCATTCAATCATATTTCAGCTTGAGCGCAAGCAACAGCCTTTTCCATCAAATTATGTCTATCATATTTTGTACAGATTTCCAAATCTCAAAAAAAATAAAGAAAAATTGACGGAAATGCATTCTGACAAAATTTCAATTTGATTTCCATTTAGTTTTGCTCAACATTTCCAATACAACACTTTGTCAATCAATACACACAAATTTCAATAACAGAAATCAAAAACGCACGTCAGCTGCGAGCGAATTTGCTTTGAAATTTTTGACATTTGCACTAAAAGCCCTGCCAAACGTGCAGCGTACAGTAATGGCCAGAACGAAATAACTTATTTTTAGATCTTTGACGGAATTCTAAAATATGTTGGGATTTGATGCGTATAACGACTATCTAAACTTGATTTGTCACAAAAATAAACAGAGTTTTTTCTCAAGAATAGCTTGCAGTTTATGGTTTGCATATTTTTTTTTTCTTGGTATAGTTAAATGCAGTTAGAAAAATTGCAATAGTAAAAGAAATACAATCACAATGTGATGTATCAAAATACGGAATTGACTTTGCGCGTGGGGTCTGACTCGGACAAAAAAATAACATAGAGTTCACTTTAGTCTCACTTTAATCCAATTTTAGTGCTTCTTCAAACACTATATTTTGAGTGTTCTTTTCTTTCCACTCGATTTTTATTCCTTCCTTGCTTCTGCATCTTGGCAGAGCAACATATAACTGACAGAGTGTAAGAGCTGTGTATTTAATTTTAACATCGTGTTTGGGGTACTGGATTCCCCAAACAATTTTAAAAGAGAATTAAAAGCCATACTTTGTCAGTACTATTCTGTTGGACCTTATATTAAGTCATGTAGGTAAGTAACATGAATTCCAACTATATTTTTTAATGGGCTGAGTGAGAGAGAACTTGAGGCGACACAACCTCTCTACGTGTATTGGGGGGGGAGCTGTATTCCCCATAATCTATCTCATTACATTTTGTATGAAACCGCTGCTGATTGTGTTCTTTTGCGCCTATAGCTTCATTTTAAATCTATATAAATTTAATAACTTTGATATAGCAGATATAAGATATAAAATTGAGGTTTAGACTATTTTTTTTTTTAATTAAGTTTTTGATTTCTTTTTACATATTATGAACAAATTTAATTTGCTTGTTTTTTCCTCATATAAAGCTTTGTTTAATAAATCTATCAAATTCGACAGTTTAATTTGTTTAAAAGTTAACAGTAAGTAAATTTTTACGCTATATCCAAAAGGAAGAAAACGCAAAATACAATGTCAGTTTAGTTAAACTTTAGCGATTCCCAAAGGGGCATAAATTATGCGAGACTCGCACGCAAATACTTTGTCAAAGCATTCATAATAAAATATATGCTACACTGTGGGATAAAATATAATTGGTTTAGGACAAATTACATTTCCAGAAGAAATTTAAAAAAAAAATTAAGTAAAAATGATAAAATTGAGATCAAGCGGATCATTTCGAATCGCTTACGATTTCCAGCACGAAAATTTTTCGTTAGTAATTCGAGAAAACCGAGAGCACTGTACTTAAACTTTTCGTGTTGTTTATGGACTTTTCGAAGTAATGACCTATTCCTAAGGACGATGTTTTATAAAATAGATAAAATTGCGCCCCTAAAATAAAACTCTGGCACAAATTATTATAAAATTAGACTGAAAACTATGAAAAAGTTTTAGATCTTATTGATAAAATATTTATGGGGATTTCAGAAGAATTATTTGGTTGCACTATTTTACATAAAAAAATATTTTCACAAATGTTTTCAAATAACTTACATATAATTCTGTATAAGTTTTTGAAGACTATATATTTCTGTAAAATTGGAAATTGGCTGTAAGGGGAGAGACAAAATTAATTAATACAAAGAGCACTAATTTTCTGTTGCCCACTGTATAGCATCTTGAGGCCGACAAAGGCAAAATTTGCGTATTTTTTCTTTGCCCTTTTTTATCCATTGTTGCTATTGCTGTTACGACTACTGTTCTTTTTAACGCCACACAAATCAAATTTTTTCGATTTACACAAAGAAAAAAAAAAAGAGGCGTAAAAGACACAAAAAAAAAAACGAAAGCTAAACTGAATACGTGCTTTGGATGCCGCGAATTTTACAAAAGAGGGCGCCAGCTGGTTATCTCATATATGTTAAGAAACATTGAAGCAAATAAGGCATATGTGTTGCGTTTGAGTCTTTGGCGCTTAATTAATTGAATTATTTACTTCTCAGTAACAATGAAATGAACAACTTTTTATTAAATTGACATTTTTTTATTATTTTTGGTTGATCACTTTTTGTACTTTAAAGTACTCTGTATGCTGCTACTATTGCAACTGCTATTTTTCGTTATTTTGGTTTGTTTTTTTTTTATTACAAAGTTTCTTTTTTGTTCGAATTTACAAAAACACAAGAAATGAATTATGACATCAAAATAAATTTTTCTACTGCTGCTACCACTGCTGCTGTCAGTGTGGCTGCTGCTGCTACTGTTGTTAATGAAGTGGTTTCACACGCACGCAACAAAACGTGACAGTTTTGCATATTGGCGGCGCTAAAGTTTTTGCTGTTACAATTTTTTTTTTTTTTTTGTTGCTTTTGTTTTTGTCATTTTGCATTGGAAATTTAATTTACTGGCATTTTAATATAAAATGACATTTCACAAAGTTTATTCAGAATTTTTCAATTTATATTAAATAAAGTTTTGTTTTTTTTTTTACAAATGTTGCATGCGATTTAAGTATTATGCTAAGGCAGCAGCATAAGCTAAGATTGCATTAGTTTTAATTTTTTTAAAAATTTATTTCAAAATAGCTTATTCTTTATATATAAAAAAAAAGTGTTGAACTAACACTTACAAATGAAAATCATTGCTTGAAAAATAAAAAAATTTTTGAAAAATTAATTCTGTTCAATTTTTATGACCTTCACTGTAGCGTTCACTAATGCAATTAGCCGCATAACTCAAATAACAAAACAAAAATTTTTTCCACCATAATTGAAAGTGCAAAGTCCAACTCGAAGGTTTGCCTGCTACAGTAGCGATTTTTCATAGTGATCGAAATTCAATGATCGCAGCACATTTTTTGGCCCGTCTATCAAATGAATTTAGCAGCAGGTAATGACAGCGTATGCCAGACCTTTGCACTGCAATTGTGGACTTTGATTTGTTGAAGAATTTTTGTTGATCTGAGCATTTTTATTAATATTTATTTTTCTTTTATTACTAAAATGAATATAAAAATTCTGCAATATTTTTTTAAGAAAGCATATTTTAAAATGCCCCTCCTTAGCTAAACTAATCGACTGATTAAGCTTTAAGGACAGGATGGAGATAGGGATAGGGATAGGGCAACAGGATTTTTATTTTTGAAAACTTGACGGGTTTTTGAGGATTTTACTATCACCTTCATGTTCTAGATCAAGTTGTTTCGAGCTTTGTAACTTACATAGATGAGATAATAGATTTTTTAAAAACTTATCATTGACCATCCATGGTTTCGACATATTTTCGCAATATTTTAACCCATTTTCTTAGAAGATAAATAAATTTGCAATTCGAATGCATCATATGTCCCATATAAAGTTATGGCAAAATTTAACTAGCAATGAAGCATATGAGAATTTTAAAATTTAAATTGAGTTGTGAATTTACCTTGCGTTTGTCAAGTGTTTTGCAAATATTTGTCTATCATTTGCACGCATACTTGTATACACACAAAGCTGCAGAAACATATATACACTGTAAGCATAGCACACACATACAAACACAAGAGCAGTTGTATATCTTTATTGAGAAATAACACTACAGACATAACAACAGTAAGGAATGGATTCATTTCTCAAATAAAGACCATTGGGTATGAGTTGCTACGTTCATTGGACATTCAGTCGTCGTTTATTCATGCAGAGTTTCATTCATGGAATAAGGCATGCGGTAAGGTAGTGGGCGAAATGAAGGCGCACTGCGACTTAAGAGCAAACAAGGAAAATTAATGTTGGTCAAAAGCAGCATCATAGGTAGTGTGTAAGATAGACGACTACTGCATAAATACACAGGGACTATACTATATTTAAAGTCTTTGCGAATCTTCATAGTTATTTTTACACCTGAACTAAATAGTTAGGGAGCCGGTGGGCTAGGCTTCTTAATGATTTAAACGTGCGGCAGATGTTGAAAATCACGAAGTTTGAAGTAAGAGAAATAATACGAACAGGATCTGCCACTGCATTGTTTCTGCGATATTAAATGAGAGACATTTGAAACTGTAAAAAAAGACACCAATTAACAATTTCGCGTCTGCCTTTTATATTAAAAAATTTTTCTATACACAAAACAGCTAAATGCAAGTGGCAGACGTTTTTGTTTGCGCATTTAAGATTATTTAAATTTTCCTCAAAATTTTATGATACAAACAATCTTAAGTAATTTCAGCGTTAGGCAGATTGTGATTATTTTAAAGGTTATGACATAAGAAACGAGAAGAACAACCTCTGCTACTTAGGAATTGCAGCATTTAAAAATTCCAATTTATCAAACGTGTAAATAAAAAATTAAGTACTGAATCATTATATCGCGTCTGCCTCTTATAATAAACATAAACCTAGAGAGAGCAGACGATTCCAGCGCTGTTTTTTGGATGGCAGACGTTTTTGAGCATTTAAGTTGCATATTATCAAGAATGCTCATACATATACATACATATGTATGTGTGAAACAAATACCGTGCAAGTTTTGTTATCCAATATTTACTATTTTATTTTTTCGGTAAATTATATTATTATTATTTTTTATGTTTTTCAAAAAAATGCTTTCACTAACAAAAATTTGTTAATATTTACAAAATTAAAGCATCTGCCACTTTGGATCTTTTTTCATGCAACTTTATTTTATATTTAAACTAGATGACCCGGTGAACTTTGTACCACCTAAAATTGATCCCTATCCCTAATCCAGCCGTTTAGTTGCTGTATAGATAAATAACCTAGATACCGACTGCAGCGCTTTGTGAAAATTCTATTTTTAAAATATGTTTGTATGAGGGCCACCCTAAATATGTATCCTACATAAAATAGCTTAATATAAAAGACACCTGGTGTAAATTCCATGTGAATCGATTTAGTGGTCTTTGTGAAAAGGCTATTTTAAAAATATTTTTGTATAAGGGCCACCCTAAATAAAATTCTTATAACCTAATCCATGCCTCTTAATATAAAAGATACGTGGTGTACTTTCCATGTGAATCGTTTGACCGGTCTTTGTGAAAATGATATTTTAAAAATATGTTTGTATGAGGGCCACCCTAAATATCCACCCTATGCAAAAGCATTGTAACTTAAAATATGCCTCTTACTATAGAAGCCACGTGGCGTAAATTCCATGTAAATCAATTAAGTGGTCTCTGTGAAAATGCTATTTTTAAAATATTTTTGTATGAGGGCCACCCTTAATATGCATCTTAAATTAAAGTTTTATAACCTTAGCTATTTCACTTAATATAAAAGACACGTGGTGTAAATTTCATGTGAATCGATTAAGTAGCCTTTGTGAAAATGCTGTTTTTAAAATATTTTTGTATGAGGGCCACCCTAAATTGCCCATATAGGGGTATGATTTGTAAATCTAAACCATCCAGGGCGCCACCCAAACGCATACGAAAAAATTCATTCAAATCGGTCCAGCCGTTTAGGAGGAGTTCGGTTACATACACACGTACAGTAGAATTATATATATAAAGATTGTTTTTATTTTTAAAATACATTTTTTGAAATCACAAGGCTTTTAGAAAAACCATTTCTAATTTTTAAACCAGCGATGGGCACGTTGTATCACTTTTCGCCCTTATGGCCCGAACCGTTATTCCACGCATAAGTAACAAAAAAAAAAAAAACTCGCAGAATTTCAACGATATCGACGCACACCGTTGACTTGAGTTCAAATGAAAACAAAAACAACACACAAAAGCATTAGCATTAGCGACGGTGCCACATTGTGTCTCGACAAATGTAGCAATTGTTTTTGTTTGTAGTGGTATTTGGTTTTTTTTTCTGCTGTTGTCGAATTTGGAAATGCAAACAAAAAAAATTTTAAATTTTTTTTTTGTTGTTGTTGCGCCCTTTTGCCAGATTTCTATGCCCACCGCTGCTTTAAACAATTTTTTCCGTACAATCGAACCATTAATTATTGCTGCTGCAAAACAATATAGTCTGTTTCAGCATAAGAAGCAGCTTTGAAGTAAAACTTATAGAAGGTGCATTAGGTGGAAAATTATCTGGATTAAGTGAGAAATGATTTGCATTATAAATGATATTCTATAAAATTTTTAATTAGAATATTATCATTGTCTGTATTATATTCAATATGAAAAATTACCGCTTTCAAAGGACATTGCTTTGGTATATTGCCGGATTGTAAAAGTTTATACACAACTGCTTTGAGTACTCCATTGCCACGTGGATTAACTGCAAAGTGGCTGCGGTGCATGACACATGAAATGCAAGCCAGAACAATGAAATGATAGAAAACATTTTGAAATTAAACTTTTTTTTATTTAATACTTTTCTAAAAATTCAAGCATTTGCTGTCAAAGCGGTTTTTATAGAGCTCGCTTGTATTTTTTTTAAAATATCATCTAAGCTCTTTTATGGTAACAAGGCTATTGACGCTGTTTTATTTTTGATGGCTTTATTATCAAATGATTGATTTTAGTTTCTTCTTTCGCTGAAATCAATTAAAAATCTATTGGCTGTTTTTTTGAAACTAAGCAAAAATGCAAAACGGAGCATTTTATATTTCATTTAGGTCACGCCTACGTGTTTGTATTTTTTTTTAAAAAAGACGTCATTGTTTTGGATGAAATTGGGTTTAATGTCGGGTATTAAAAATTGGTAATTTTTATTGAAAAAAATTCACTAAATTTAAATTTTTTTTCGAAACGATTTTGTTTTTTCTTAAATTTTTAATTTTTCAAAAGTTTTTGTTTTATTTAAACTTTTAAAATTGTTCTTACAGGTTGAGTGGAATGAATACAATTCTCGATTTTTGGGGGGTTAAGAATCTCAAGTTGCAATAGTTTTTGTGGAGCATGTTAATTTATTTATATAACTTTTTTTTTGCCCAGAAATCGTCTTCAGTGCAAAGTTTAATAATGTTTTATTAATATATTTATAAATCTTTTTGTTGAATGCATTATAATGTATACTATCCATACATACGTAAAACACACTTTTTTTTTGGCACAGTCCGTTGTTCATAGTTAATGTTCATATAATTAACCATGATTTTGTTGTTGTTTTGGACTTAATTACCCCGAAAAAAAAGAGCTGCAAAAATGAAAATTGTAATTTAATAGTTTTATACGCGTTCTTTTTATGTCTCTCTCTCATTCATTTCAGTTTAATTTTTTTTTTTTTCGTTTTAATGCGCTGAATTTATTTTTTCATAATGTTACCAAAATTTTTGTAAGCTTTAGCGGCCATTGACCGTGCGGCCGTTTACTTGCTGCTGACAGTTCAGTTAAGTGTCAGCGGAACAATAATAAAACCAAGCAAAAAGTTTATATTTTATGTGCGACAATAATTGCAGATTTGTTGAATTTTAAAGTATTTGTTGCTCGATTCATTGAAAACCGCATTGAGACAGAGTTTTTTTTGACATTGTGGCTAAAAAGTTTTTAGTTTTTTTGACATCATTTATTTATTTAAATTGAAATTATTTCATATTAAAGTTGCCAAAAAAAAGTTAAATATTGTGAGAAAAATTTGTAAAGGATTTTTAACATTTTTGATTAAAAGTTGCTTCAATGAACAGCATTACAGTTAGTAGCAATTAACAAAAAAAATAATTTGATTTAAAATTTTTAAAAGCTCACTTAATGTATAAAAATTTCATTTTATTAATCGCTTTCTCATTTTTCTTATATTTTATGGATGCTAAATGTCAACAAGAAAGATTAAACGCCCACCCACGCAGCACAACTGTAACACATGTCAACATTATTGTTAACATGCAATTAAAAAAACAACAACGGAAACAAAAGCAAAAACAAAAAAAAAAAAGAGTGTAAAAACTTTTTACTTTGACCTATGCCAAGGGCAGCAGCAGCGCTATTAAAATGGTGACCAGCAACAAACAAACGGAAACATCAACAAACAAATAAACAAACGAACAAATGGCGAGTAAGACACACCCACCCATTCATGCAAGCACCACCCACAAAAACAATGGGTTAAACGCCAACAAGAGCACCATTTCACTAGCCACTGGCTAACACTTGAGGAGCGGAGTGTTGGTGATGGTGATGGTGATGGCGCTGGTGTTGTTGGTTACCAACATTGTGGCATTAAAATAAACCGTAGCTGACCAAGTTGCATGCATCATTGCAAGTAGAAATGATGTTGCTTGCTGTCGATTGTGTACAAAGCATTTTGACAACAACAACAACAAAAAAGCGCGGTAGTTAAATGTCGATAAGGTAGTTTAACAGTGTTTTAAATTAAAATTACAAGCTCTCGTGAGTGAAAACAATTAAAATAATTGAAAAAGTCGTTACTGGAGCAAAGAGATAATAAAATGTTTATTACGTTTATTCATTTAAATTCCATTTTAACATAAAATGTTAATAAAATTCTTCACTTTTATATTTGGTAATAGTGAAAGAGTCTACGTAGTGCCAGACTAAGTGGCAAACAAAGTAATGAAAAAATGTTTTTAATTTAAATAATGAGGATTTAAATATGAGTGCTGAACAAAAATGGGACTTAAATGTTAATTGAAACAGCATAAGGTTTAAATGATTTCGTAGAAATGAAATGAAAATTTAAGAAAAACATATCGACTAAAAGTCTTTCCAAAAGAAGTCTTTGAAGATCTTTGAATATTAAAAAAAAAAAAAAAAAACTCAGTCAAAAATAGAAAAAAATATTTTTATAGGAATTGAAAAAATTACTATTTTCTTCTGTTCATATAAAAAAAATAAAGTTGATTTGAAGATTTTTGCGCTTAAGAGACATCAGTGTTTCACTGATGCTTTCTTAAAAAAAAGGCACATAAGGGGGCATCCATTAATTACGTGAGCCGAAATGGGGGGAAATGTTCTCACCGCGGAGGATGGGCGGTCAATGAAAATCTCATGTGAACTTTTTAATTCAGAGAATATTCCAAGGATTGAGCAAGCACATTGGTTCTCCTTGTCGGCATGCCGCTTAACATATGTACGTACGTACATACATACATACATCTGTACGTATACTACCAAAAGAATGAATTTCCATGATATTAATTTTGTTTCCCTTATTTCACAGAAAAAATGTAAAACATACTCATTCTGCATGTAACGTATCGTAAATCTTTCACATGAAATTGTACAAAGTTTCAATTACGTTTCAGAAATCTTTCATTTCCAACTCAGAAATAGCTTCTTTTGCGCTGTTATTTTATTACGTCATCGAGACTCTAAATTATTGTTTCTTTTTGTGGCGTTTTTTAATTTATAATTGATAATAAACTATACTTCACATAGCATCAAACAGAGCATCATAAAACATGTGAAAAGTTTTATATGATTTGTTTTGAAGATTTGTGTTAGCAATTTTTCAAATGAAACATTTCTGGTACATTACGTACTGTTCTGAAACTTTACATCCCGAGAGGGTAAAAGACATCAGTATTGATAGGTGGTATGAAGCAAAATAAAAAATTTGACCTATCTTCTTTTAAATTTACTAATAGTGAAAGCCTAAAAGTATACGAAGTAAGTATTGACCCAAGGGTTAAAAAACAACTTCATTTATGTTTGAGCCTAAATAGATGTTGTCCTTAATTTTGAGTGATTCTACACGTGTGATTGTCGAAAATGTTGACAAAATTGTGTCTTGAAACATAACTGTAAAGTCGAAAAATAGTAAAATATCAAATAATATAGAAAAAATCTGCATTGAAAGGTTAAAAATTCGTTAAAAAATGAGTTGTATCGAAAAGTGTTTAATAATCTCGAATAACATAGAAAAAGCCGGCTAATTCAAAAATTTATCGAATAAAATATATAAATCCGATATATATAATGAATCAATTTATGCCTACAATTATCATATATAGCAAGGTCGAAGAGCATTTAGTAGTTTTAAGAAACAACGCAGAAGCATCGCGCTATGAAACATGCTGGAAAATTCGTCAGAGGTGAAAGTTATTGCTTAGGATTAAATAGTGATTTTTATCGGAAATTATCGAAAAAGTTGAGGCGAGTCTTGAGGTATTCAATGTTATCGAATAAACTTCGATAAGTCGAGAACATAAGAAAAACTCGACAAATCGAAAAAAGTAGATAATTGTCGAAAAGTATGGAAGTGTATTGCAATATAGTTGAAGGATTTCCAACGGTAAGGTAAAATATTAAATGTCCATCAAAGTTTTATAAAGATCTAATTATTATCTTACAGAGAAACAGATCGCTGATCTGATTTTTTTTAATATGATTGAAATACATAAAATAACATTAAAAAATTTCAATGCTCTGAACATAGACATTGTCATGATACATTAGTTGTTGTTTTTCAAATCAACACCCTTTCAGCAGTTTTTAAGTTATACGCAGACAAATAAACAGACATCTCCGCATAGAATGTTGTGCGTCTTTTTTGTTGTTATTTAACAAAAATAACACGCACGTTTGCTAGCAAATACAGCATAAAATTTTAATGCCTCTTCTGTGAGCATAGTGTGACTTCTTCAGCTTTGCTGCACAAATAAAACAAAACTTTTACATAAAATCATTACACAAATATTTTACTAAATAAATAAAATCTTACTTATTGTTAATTTAATTTTTAGTTGCTGTTGTTGATGTTTATTAATTGTTTATTTGCACATTAAAATATTTATTTTGTTATTATATTCGTTTCTTATTTAAATTGTTCTCACAAGTTGAGAAAATAAAAACTTATTGACATGATAGATAAACATATGTACGTATGTATAGAATCAACATAACAAGTAAAAATGAGTGACAATAGAAAAATACACAAAAATTTCAAATATTTTAATATATACTTATAAGTAAATAAGGTTTTTTTTTTTTTCTTTGAAATTCTTTCGGGTATGTTTCATTCGATTTCAAGGTCGAATTCAGAAAAATTATATTTCAGAAACGTGTCGTATATTGTAGCTTTTTTAAATTCTAATTGCAATATTGCTTAAAATAAAATGTCATGTAACTTGCCAGATAACAGTGCGTATGAGCAACATTTTATTGCATCAAATAGGCTTAGAAGTTTTGGTAGGAAATTCAAAAAAAAGAGATAATCTTCATACATATCAATTTTTATTTCAAGTTAATAAATAATTTCAGTTTAAAAGCATTCAAGCATCATCAAGCTCAGATTGTGCTTGACTCAATTAAATAATTTTTTCCCATATTCCAAATCGCATTTTAAATGCTTGAATTTTACTCATATGTGTAAAATTAAGTTATTTTGAATATTGGCTTTTAATAAAAACAAATTAAATAACAACAGTTTTAATTTAGCAATTGCTGTGCTGTTAAGCGAAATGTCTTGGTTGCTTTTGGTATTGGAAGTAATGTTGCTGTCTTGCAGCATTTACTGTTGGGTATGTTGTTTAAGTTTACAATCAAACATTTCAATTTAACAAATTGCTTAAAATATTACAACAGTCCACGTTTGAGCTAAGCATAACCGATGTAAATTATGAAATTTTTCAACCTAATATTATGGAAAAGCTGGAAATAATTATAGTTAGACATCAAGGACATAATGTTATCAATGGTACCTTTATATACGGCAGACCCCTGACAAATATACAAATACAATTTATATTGCAATTTGAAAAGGCTGATGGTAGCGCTATAAATTTGGCTAAAATGGATATTGACGGTTGTAAATTTTTAGATTCTGCATATGAAAATCAAAATCTGGCAAAATATATATTGAAGTCTTTGCAAACTTCTAAAACGTTTCCACGCAAATGTCCAATCGAAGCGGTAAGAAATGAGAAAAAATATCGCAAGTAATTAATTAGAACTTTTTTTAATTTCATTTTCCAGCAAAAGGTTTATAAAATGGAGCATTTTGACTTGCAACTACCACAATTTCCGGTCTATTTTCCTGATATTAAATTTTCTTCGAATACAACATTTCTGACAGATAATAATAAAATCTATAGACTTTTCATAAAAAGCAGAGCTCGGAAGGTGCAAAAAAGAAGTACATGAATTTCTTATGGAACATGAGTTTTTGAGGTTCGAAAAGCTTGGATACATTTTGCTGCATTTCAAAAACTTATATGTATTACATAATTCTACATTGTAAAAGATATATTTTAAAAAATAACTAATACTATAATCGAGAGTTTTCATGTAAAGAATTCAGCAAAATAAAATAAAAATAAAATTCATTAATAATTTTAATCAGGTTTTCATAGAATGATATTTTGTACATTGCTCTACATCAGTGATGGCATTTTCGGTACATTTGTACTTTTTTCGGTACATTTGCGTCCTGAAAAGCCGTCGTCAGTACATTTAACAAGTTTTCAGTACATTCGGTACATTTGCCGTATTTTTAGTATATTCGGCGAATTTTCAGCACATTTTCAGTGCATTTTCGGTACATTTGAACAATTTAAATAATTAATTTAATTAATTTAATTTAATTCAATTAAATGAAAGTAATTGCAATGTGAAGATATATAATAATTACCTTTTTTTTTGATAAATTTAATTTTATATATATCTCATTTCTCATTTGATGTATGTTAAAATAGCTATGTATATCCAGTTAGATTTATTAAGCTAGTGGAGCAGAGATCCGATTTCAACTTCAGCAAATCCGCTGAGGTCATTGCAAAAAGGTTTGCCAAGACACCTTAGCCTGATTCTTGCTAAAGCTGGACAGCTGCAAAGAAAGTGCTCGAGTGATTCAATCTCGCTTGCGTTCAAGCAGCTGCGGCAGGAAGAATTGAATGGAATATCTAATCTTTCAGCGTGCTTGCCAATTGCCCAGTGTCCAGTGCAGGTCGCTGTGATTCTTGCGATGTCAGACTGTCTCCTAGACAGTAAGTAGGTGGTTCTCAGTTTATTTTAAGAGAGCCAGATTGATCTGGCTGTTTTACAGGTACATATGTAAAGACTACCAGTGGTTTTCCGCTACAGATAAAAAATGCGAGAAAATTCTCTTCATAACTAAACTGAGAGGAGTGAAAACACGCTCCGGTTTGACTTCATTAAGGGAAGAACCACGCCTTGTTAGTTCATCAGCCTTATCATTTCCCTCAATGATTGTATGACCTGGAACCCAAATAAGAGTAATGTCAAATCGATGTCCTAGCCTGACAAGTTCTTTTTTGCATTTTTCTACTAGCTTCGATTTGATATGTGCCGAGCTCAAAGCTTTGATTGCGGCTTGGCTATCAGAGAGAATGGCTATCTTCTTTTCTGAACTTATACAGCCCACTAGTTTGAATGGTACAAGAATGGCAAACACTTCAGCCTGGAAAACGCTAGCTGAATCAGGTAAATGAAAATATTGAGAGATTTTTGGATCTTTTGAGTAGACTCCTACGCCTACTACACAGTCAATCTTGGATCCATCGCTGAATATAGGTAATTTGTTTTATTTTTGAAATTGGCCTTCTTAAGTTTGAACTTTTTGTGAATAATTAAGCTATGGGCGTAGTAATAAAGCAAAAATGTTTAATGTTTTTGTTTAAGATTTTTAATTATAAACATTTCGGCTTAAGTTTTAAGCCATCATCAGGATCTGAATAATTTGTTTTTGAAAAAAAAAATAAAGTGCTTTTTAATGTCGTGCAATATCGATATGGCAATCTATTTTAATCGTTACTCAAACTATTAATGCATTAGTAAGTTTTTAATAGAGGTAATCAAGCACAATTTTTATTACAAAAGTTAATTGAACGTAACGCATTTTATTTGCGTTTACAATAAAATTTATTATCATTTGGTTCTAAATATTGAACAAGTAAAGAGATGAAAAATCTCGTGCTATATTTGTGTGCAATCACAATCTTTTCACTTGTGATTCAAAGTCGAAAGGTAAGAAAATTTGGCATTATTTGTTCACATTATTTAGATATTGCTCTTCTCGGCAGCCTGCTTCAAGATATGTCATAATATATCGCGATGTTAACTGTACCTACAATCCAAAATATGTGCATTATCTTTCTTGTGATATAATGCAACCGGAAAAGCAATCTATTTCTTCATATCTGATCTATGCCATAGATATGAACCCGGGCTATATGGTTAATGTGCGCATAGATATACCACGCCCCAACAGTCAGATAATGAATATGGTCGATTTAAATGTCGACATATGTGCATTTTTTGATAAGGAATCTGAAAACAATTTGATAAAGTTAGCAAGAAAAACTTTCGATGATTACGGAAATTATACAAGTTGCCCCCACCGGAAGGTACAGAGATATTAGATTATCTTAAACATATTTTTATATATTGTTTATATTTTAGGATGTTGCGTTAGGCCTCTTTAATTGGACTTTCGATGTGACGTATTTACCGTATGCGCCTGAATCGGATTTCGTTATTAATATGATTTATTTGTTACCACAAAATATCGAAACATTGCGCGTCAGAATTAATGGAAGATTGGACTTACGTAGAAAACGACCTATGCGTGTGTTAACTTAACCAGCTGGATAAAAAAAAAAAACGTTTAGTAAAAGCGCAAAATTCAATTTTACATTTAAAAATAAATGAATTCAGATAAAAATTATTAAAATATTTTAGTGCTAAAATTTAGAAAATAATTTCATGATAGTAGACATAGTTTCATGAGATTTTAATAAAATTTTGATGATGTGAAATGTTTCCTAAGAATACGTCACAATTTTTTAAAAAAACTCGTTTATGCAGGTGACATTCACCAAAAATTTCAATGAACCAAAAAAAATCTCATTCTGGGTACAATTTAAATTTATTTATATTAATTTGTTTTGGAAAAAAAAAATAAAGTGCTTTTTAATGTCGTGCAATATCGATATGGCAATCTATTTTAATCGCTACTCAAACTATTTATGCATTAGTAAGTTTTTAATAGATGCAATTAAGTACATTTTTTTTTTTGAAAAAGTTAATTGAAAGTAACGCATTTCATTTGCGTTTACAATAAAATTTATCATCATTTGGCTCTAAATCTTGAGTAAGTAAAGAGATGAAAAACCTCGTTCTATATTTGTGTGCAATCGCAATATTTTCGCTTGTGGTTCAAAGTCGAAAGGTAAGAAAATTTGGCATTATTTGTTCACATTATTTACATATTGCTCTTTTCGGCAGGCTTTTACAAGATATGCGATTATATATCGCGATATTAACTGTACCTACAATCCAAAATATGTGCGTTATCTTTCTTGTGAAATAATGCAACCGGAAAAGCAATCTATTTCTTCATATCTGATGTATGCCATAGATATGCACCCGGGCTATATGGTTAATGTGCGCGTAGATGTACCACGCCCCAATGGTCAAATAATGCATATGGTCGATTTAAAGATTGACATATGTGATTTTTTTGACAAGGAATCTGAAAACCATTTGTTAAAGTTAGCAAGAAGAACTATTGATGAGTACGGAAATTATACAAGTTGCCCCCAACGAAAGGTACAGAGATTACGGATTATCTTAATCATATTTTCATATATTGTTTATATTTTAGGATGTTGCGTTTGGCCTCTTTAATTGGACTTTCGATGTGAGATATTTACCGTATGCGCCTGAATCGGATTTCGTTCTTAATTTGGTTTATTTGTTACCACAAAATATCGAAACATTGCGCGTCAGAATTAATGGAAGAATGGACTTACGTAGAAAACGACCTATGCATGTGTTGACTTAAGTACTTGCGTAAAAAAGAAAAAATTTAGTCCAAGCGCATGATTCAATTTTCTATTAAAAAAAAAATTAATTCAGATTTTTTTTTATTTAAATATTTTAGTGCTGAAAAATTCGACACGATACATTGCTTGCCAAATAAGAACTTAATTAAAATTTTTCAATTTCGAATATTAAATAAAACGATTTTTGAAAAAAATTCATGAGATTTTTTTTTTCGGTTTTTATTTATGTTATTTTTCATTGAAAAATTTAAAGGTCGCATGACTTATTAACTGACTGAAACTGAAAAACTCAGATAAGATTTACCAAAAATCGCATACATTTTCTTTGAAAATAAGTTTCTTTTTTTCAAATAAATTATACGCTATGAACACGTTGAAAACTTAGAGATGCCATTGTTGGTAGTTTAAAAAAAATACAAATAGAAAAACATAAGAAAAAATTATTTAAGACTTACGTCAAAATAATTGTGTTGTTATTTCTGCGCGTACATACCTGGAAAAAAAAAAAAAAACAACATTAAATAAATAAATTTCCAACAATACTTAACGTTTTATGTAAAACAGTTTCTCAGAATTTATCATAAGTGCGACTCATGCCCATTACAAAATGAAATAACAAAATTCCCCCATTTTTATGGAGCTGCAACAGTTACAATTGAAAGATTAATCCATTACGGCATGACAGCACTTGAGAAAGTAAAACAAAGGCCTAAAACCGCTGCCGCTGTCAAAAAAAGTTGACAGCTTCATTTTAATGCGTAATATAACGCGAAAACTTAAAACTAAAATAGCAAAGTCATTTTTAAGCCTAAAGCGGACATTTAAACAATTTGTCAAATACGAATATAATGGCCTACATGTGAAATGTCAACTTTTTGATACTAAGCTAAATCTGTATTTTTTCATAATTCGAAATTGTAACAATTGTCAACTTTTTACTTTGAAAGCTTAGATTGCAGCCTGAGATTAGCAAAAAGAGAAACGCTGTGAACCTATGGTGTACCAAAAGTTTAAATCAACATTAAAGAAAACAGGTTATGACAGAAATTTACATTTAAAAATGTTTTAATTTTAGCTCCTTAACAGAAAAAAACATAGCATTTCATACAAAAAAAAAAAACAATTAAATTATGCAAAAAATCTTAAAAAATTTTGGTATAAATTTCATGAGATTTTATCAAAAATCACTAGTAATCTTACAAAAAAAATCATATGAGTCTTATAAAATATATCATGAGATTTTATAAAAAAAGCACACGAGATATTTTTTTAATGAATACTGAGATGTTGCATAATATTTCATAAAAAATCAACAACATTTGATTTATTTAGAAGTATTATAAGATTTTTCAAAAAATCTATAAATATTTGGTATACCAAAAAAAAAAAAAAGTAAAAAACTAATTATGAACTACTTAATTGAGATTTTACAAAAAAAAAAAATTATAACATGATACTTTACCAAAAACCACGAGAGATTAAATGACAAATCAAATGAGATTTTAACAAAGAATCTTTCAAGGACAAACTTTTTTTTTTGCGAAATTAATCATGTAGTTTCAAAAAAAGTTCCCGGAATTACATAAAAACATTTTACTTAAGATGCTCTCGATGCTTTTTTTTTTGTTTTAATAAAAAACATAAATGAAATAAAATATAACTTTTTATATATGCAATTTTGACAAATAAGACTATTTTTAAATAAAAAATAATAATCGCACTTTCATAGAAACTTTCAAGGTGCGCTTGTAATCAAGGTTCCAAATAACCAAGTGAAAATATAATCGAGAGTATACTGTATTTAGAGCCTTTAATATTTTTTGAACCACGGGGTTTTTTTTTTTGGAATTAGCTCATATTTTCATAAGCAACATAATGTTGCAAATTTAATTTAATTTTGAAATCTTAACCGCATATCAATTATACATTCTTTGAATTTACAACATGTATCCCGCAGCTTTCATTTTATATACAATATTTGTCCTTGACATCAATTAAACCAAAAAATTGCAACACTTCACGTTGGTGTTGATTTTCAACACCTTTTACCACAGCATCGTTAAGTGTTTTCAACTTCATGGTTCATAAGTGAAAAATAAAAAAAGTTACATTTAATTAGCACACTTCTGAAAGGGGGGAAAAAGAAGATGCCAGCAACCAACATTTCTTCGTCAGTGACAGGCTTTGTAAAATTCTTTGTACACTGCAGCTTAAAATGTTGACATTGTGCTGTGATAACGATACAGTAACTTTTCATACAAGAAATTTTTCAAATTTTTCAGACAAAATTATCAACCATTTGTTTTGCGGAAAGCGAAAATTCTTTTTAGATTTCAAATGTTATTCTACAAAATTGTATAGGGTTAGTTTAGTTCTGGACAGTAAATGCCTTTGAAAATTTTTTCAGAAAAGTTTTCTTGCAAAATCCATAATTGTATAATTTCTAATTCGATGGTAAAAGTATAATAATTTGTAAACAGTTATTCTATCGTTAATTGAGAAGTGTGTACCCGAAATGTGATGTTGGTTGGTTAATTTTTAGAAAATCTTTTACAAAGTTGTGGACAACTATCCTATATCACTCGAATTTAAAAAAATATTCATATACATTTTGTAAGATCTCATGATGACTACTACAGAATTTAGCAAATCTCCATATTTCTGAGGAATCAGAATTGAAGAAGTGCCAAGTAATTTTTTGTTAGTTTTCTATTATATCAATTTATTGGAGATTTTGAAGAAACAATAATGTTTTATGTGATTTTCGTAACGCTTCAAATAACTTTTAGTAAAATTTCACCTGTTTTTTATGAGTTGTCCTTCTTTCTCATGTTTTGTAAAAAAATTCATACAATTTATTTTAACTCTCATGAGATTTTCGTTAAATTACATAAGACTTTCGTTAAATCGCACGTGATTTTCGTTAAATAGTATGAGATTTTTACAAACTCTCATGGGATTTTTACAAACTCTCATGGGATTTTACGAATTTTCATGAGATTTTACAAACTGTCATGTAATTTTTTTTACATCACATGTAATTTTTTTGTTAAATTTTTAGCTGAGCTTTTAATAATGTGTCACTTGATCACAAATATTTTTGCATAATACGTGTAATACTCGCATCAAGACATTTTTGCTAATTTGTGGAATAATACTTATGATGATTATGGTATTCAAGTTAATTTTGACTTCCTGATATGCACCTACAAATTTATCGATCTCTCAAAATTCAATATCCTACTTAAATGACTCATAGCAAATATAATATTTCCTACGATACTACATCGCTATTTGCTACATTTAGCATGTATGCTAAATTGACTGAGAGTAGCGCATTAATAAATGAAGCCATTGTCATTTAACGGGTGCGCTGAAACAAAAGTAGAGCAAATGTGCAGTTTAACTTAACATTCCTTCACTCATTTAAATCATGCTCTTCTGGCATTCTATGGTTTCTTAGATCATTGGTTGTTTTATTCCACTCATTTATTTATAAGAAGTTGTAGACGGAAATGCTGCTGCAGTAGCAACCAACACCATCAATTTGTGCCACATAAATTATGGCCACATTAACGTTAACTTATGTCAAGCAGCTTGAGAAGTGTAGATGTATGTCTACCATTGGCTTGATGGTATTTCAACATATATTTCATTCAAAATTTTCAAAATTGGCAAAGTGATAAATAAAAATAAAATGAAATTTGCAATGCAATATCAAAGTGATAAATCTTTCTTTTGCTTAGCATACAACGCTTTTCACTTATGCCTGGCTTTCCTGTATTTTAGTGTGTGCGCCCTCCTCTAGAGCTCAGCTGTCTCTAATGAAAATGTCATTCATTTTAAAAATGTTTTAATTGCAAAATGTGTCACTTTTATGTAAATAATTACAACTTAGTCTACTTTTAGGATTTAAATCATGTGTTAATTGCTGTCATACGTGTTAATTTTTTAATGTTTAAAACAATCACGGGATATTGAAAGAAAATCGAATATAAAGTATAGGAAAGAGAGCAAAAAGCTGCAACAAAATAGCAACGTTAACACTTTTTGCTAGATATGTACACATAAATAGGTATAGGTTTTAAAATTGTCAACAAAATATACAAAAGTTTATCTTAACATTTTTTACAGTAACGCAAACTTTGATTTTTATTATCAACCTATAAAGTTAAACTTAAGTTTTTTTTTATCACTGATTTATTTATTAATACTTTTTGTTATGAATTTATCACAATTTATCAATTTTCTATTCTTTTCATTTTACAATGTCAATGTTATCAAATTACTAACAACGTCATAAAAATTTGTGTTTTCGTGATTTATATCTAACAAATAAAAAACTGTTCTTTATCTTTTCTATAGTTATTTTAGGAAACAACAAACTGCGCATCTATTTTTTTATATTAAGTGTATATATCAGCAGGTTTTTGGATAAAGTATTGCATTTCATGTTGTTTATACTTCAAATAATGACAATTGAAAATAGCTGGATGTATTTTTTTGTTCTATTAAATTATTGCATGGTTTCAAAATATATTTTTAAAAATAGTGAAACATTATTTAAGAATTTGATTCAATAACGTAAGAGGGAGATAAAACTGTAAATGTTTTCAACCCAGATGGTCACAGGTTCGATTCCCTAGATGATCTTACTATCCTCATAATTATCTTTCCTTCTTATACTATAAGTTTTTCGAACTTTATGCAAACTGGAAATACACTGAGCTTTTTAGCTGTCATCAGAATGTATAGTATGCATTTGGGCAACACATGATTAAATAAGGTTCTATTATGTTCAAACTTTTCGTAGACCAATTTCATTCCCACTGTTATGGCAGAATTAAATATTTCAAATAATACACTGCAAACTATAGTGCATCACAATCCCACTCTTCTCGAAACTAAAGGACCTTGCCATTTGTTAATGTCTTAGCTTTTTGAGAATAAGAACTTTTTATAGAAATTTTTACTTGGGTTCATTTTTTTTCCTGTGATTATTCCTATAATTTCTTGTACAAGTTCACCTTTAGCCACATAATTATAGCCATTTTCAGCATTTTTCTTATGAAGTTAGGATACAGTTTGTCGAACAAAAACTCAAAACGATTGAAAAATGGTCAATAGAACATTTGAGCTTTAAATAAAAGCAACAATCGGCATCAATTATCGATATTGTAATATAAGTCAGACATTAATCGTTTTTTTTTTATTCCATTTTAAATTTTTGGATACAAAAATAAGGATCAAAATTGTGAAATTTATATAGAAATAAATAGTATAGAGACGTTGGAAAGAATACATAACATATAATGATAAAAAATGTGATTAAAAACTGACACAAAAATTATTTCTAAATTAAAAATTTATCCTAAATTGACAAGAAAAATTGTTGAAGAATGAACTAAAAATATATTTGGTTTATTCGAGGAAGTTCAAAAATATCGAAAACGCCGAAATATAATGAATAAATTGAAAAAGGCAAATAAAGTCGAATTGAAATGATAGAAAAATGCTTAAGAATATCGAAAACTTTTAAGCAATGTAAAATATATTTAAATAGTCGATTAAACTTATAACAGTCAAAAAAGGAAATATGATCCTCATAACTTTTTATCAAATTTTCTCCAACTAAAAACATACATACATTGAAATGATCATAAAATGTTCAAGAATATCATGAAGTTTTGAAGTATGCATATAAAAATTCTTTGAAAAGTTGAATAAATATTGTACCATACGTTAATGAAATATGATCCTTATGACTTCTTCTATTTCAATAATTTTATCAGTGATTTTATCAGTGTACAGCTCTTTTGCAATTTTACTGCCAGCACTAAAGAGGTTAAACTTCCAAAATGCCGGCCGGTAAAATAATTAGCACTGTCATTTTAATTTTTGTTGTTATAGTTCTTTTATTACATAAAAAAAAAACAAAAACAAAAAAAAAAAAAACAAAGAAAAACAAAGCAAAAAAAAACAAACAGTCAAATAATAATTTTATTGCCATACTTTTTTTTGTTTAATTAGTCATCATGAAAAACGACGGCATCGGGCCAGTACGGTCAAACCTATCTAACTATCAGTTGAAGTCAGTAGTAGAGACGTTATAACGCTATGTTTTTTTTTTTTTTATTTGAAATTGCCGCAGTGAATGTTGTTTTTATTGTTATTGTTGTTGTTATTATTATTACTATTTTGTTTAATACAGTAGCGTCCGTCTAGGGTGAAACGGCGTCTCTGTTTGTTTGGTTTTTTACATTTTTTTTTTTTTTTTTTTTGCCAATTTTATTGTTGCTGCTGTTGATGGTTGTAAAGTTTCAATTTATAGCTGCGGGCCAATTGCTGATACTTGAGATTAGACGTATTTTTTTTTCTCGATCAGCGTTATTTGGCATTTTTATTTTTTAATTGTTATTTGGTCATTTCTACACTTTTATTTAGTATTCTTTGTGAAATCATCAGGTATTTAAGTGAGTATTCTCGTACTCTTATTTGTATTATGCATGATTTCAGAGATACTCGCTTGTACTGCATTTATTTTTAGAAATTTCATCATTTTGACTGTCGCTTTGAGTTGTTGTTTTGTTACTGTCATATATTTAGTAGAATTGCGCGACAGTTTTGTATATTCAATATGGGTCAACTTGGAATGGGAGATTTTACAACCAGTTGAAAATGCAATGTTTTTTTATTGTTTAATTGTGGAGATAAACATTATAAAATATAGCTATTGTTGTCAAAAACTTTTTAAAAAGTCAAGAAAAATTGATAAAAAAAACAGTTGATTTCAGGAAATTGCCATAAAAAATACACGCAATTTGCAAGAAAATTTAAATTTAAACGACAAATTCACTGTGACTCATTTCCTGTAATTTGTGTTGTTTTAGAATTTTAGCAAAATTTGCCATATCATAATATAATTTATTTGCTAAGTTTTTGACTAGTTCACTAAGCTAATAAATTTTATTTAAAAAAAAATGTGTTAATTTATTTTAATTTACATATTAACTTGGCTTAAATACATATTTTTTGCGTCATATTAACTTGGCTAAGGTATAAATTTCTACGTCTAAACTTTAATGCTAATTAATGCTCTGCTTTAATAACGTTATGCAAAATGCTTGCAAGTAATTAATAAGATGTTATTGAAAGTCAAAGCCCGGTGGTCTAACATGGATATAAAATCGCCAATGATGCGATTAAGTTGTCGTGAAATAATAAAAATAAAAATTTTAAATTTTTAAATTTATTATAATTTAAATTTGGCAACCACATTTTTTTTAAATTCTACACTTCAAAAATTAAATTCAGTGGAGTGAATAATTTTCAAGAACGTTTATATTAAAATATTTAATAGCATATTTAAGCAAAGTGTTTTTTATAGAAAAAACTTTTTTGAGGCTATCAAATTTTTCATTAAAACTCGATTACAATTGGCGGAGAAGATTATTCAGCACAAAAATTATATTTCGAGCAATAGAAAGTTTTAGCAAAGAAAAAATATTTCTTTTTACAATCGGGTATAGGCAAAATTGAATGAAAAAGTATTGGAATCAAAACTAAGAAATCGTTCAAGTGAAAAGTAAAATGATCATAAAACAAAAAAAAAAATCAAGCGTCTTACAAAGACAACAAAGTTTTGATATTATAACTTTGGAATCATTCGTCCTTCTTTGCGTACACTGAGAAAAGGAGAGTATGTTTTATTCAAGTAAATATATTTGGTTGAAAGATTTTCAAAATATTTATTAACTATAAACAATTTTCGGTAGATATTATTATACCACGAATTGAACGTTGATTTGTTGTCGATTCGAGAGATTTGATTGCGTTGAGTAAAAATTTAATAATTCTATTTTGTTTCATTTAATTTCTCATTAATATGGAAACTATTCTGTTCTCAACATATGAGGAGTCCAGTTGCAAGACCGTCCAAATCTAACAAATTAAATTTTGAGATATTCTCATATATCAAAATCGAGACTATGTTTTTAAATTAAAAAAAATTTTTTGACAGAAATATTACATTTTTTAAACTTATTCTTGGATGCATAGATTTTAAAACCGGCCAAGTCCATGAAATTGCTTTCAAAACGGGCCAGGACATTGATATCAAAACCGCTCAAGTTCACTTTTTTTTCAAAGAAAATTTGTTGATATCTATGTCAAAACCAGTCAAGTCAATGTTCAATGGACCATAACCCGCCAAGTTCAAAATTGTTTTCTCAAAAACATAGGCAGATGAAGCTCGAAAAGTCTGATCTGTGGTGTTTGGAGTAAGAAATTTTGAGTAAGAGTTTTTCGCGAAACTATTCAAATTTCTAAAAAATATGCCAGCCTTCTCACCAGAATATATTGCATGCTAAACTATATAATTTTTTTATTTATTTTATGTTTTTTTTATTTTTGTTCTAAGTTTTTTTTTTGTAATTTTTTCAGTGTAAAATATGAAATATAAATTGTGGGAATTAATTCAACTATCGGTCGCATCAAACAATAAATGACAGCATAAGTAGGTAGCAAAGGTTGTTTTTATGTTTATACTTTTGTGACTAATATGCCTTTTCCGCAGTATTAAAAGGTTATTGCCCTTAGATTTAGTACAAAACATAAATTTGCGGCTTTATACGTACGTATGTATGTATGCATGTATACTGAGATTGTTTATATGAGAACTTTTGTTAACTTTAAACATTAACACTGTTGGATTTTAGTGTGCGAAATTTAAAAAAGTGCCACTTTTAATACAAAAAAAATTAATTTTAATTATTTATGCCTATCAAATAAAAGGCAAAATAAATTTATGGTAGTGTATGCTTGTCAAATTGAAGCCATAGATAAACAAACCGAATAAAAAAATAGCACAATGAACGTATGTATGTATGTTGGTACTGCGCTAGATAATATTCGGCGCCAAGCATTTACTTTAAATTGGAGCCAATTGAACTCCTATTAAGGTTTCATATCTAAATTTGGTTTCATTGTAAATTGTTTTCTGTTGTTTTTTTGTACACGTTTTTTATATGCAAAATCATCATTTTGGCACCCACCTGTTATTTAATCAACGTTTTTTTCTTTTTTTTTTATATTTATCTACAAATTTCATGGGAACTAACAGTTTTTATTTTTTGTTAGGAAAAAAAAAAAATGTTGCTGCTTTCTGTTGTCATGTTGCAAGAGCTTGTAATTAATTTCTGTTGTTTTGCACGTCATTTTTAATTGTTTTGATAAAAGTTGTTAATTTTTTTGCTTTTCATTTATTATCTGCAGCTTAAATTTTAATGGAATATAAATTGAAAAAAGGGTTTTTTTTTTACTAAAAGAATTTTGCATTTTATGGATCAATAGAGGAAAACTTTATTTATGTAAAATATATAATTTTACTCAAAAGATTGAACCTATTGAAACATTAACATTGCAATATTTTGAAAAAATTTAAGTCCTTTAATATAAAAAAAAATGTACGTATTTTACTACGCGGCATAAACTTCATTGTTCAAAAATATATGAAATTTGGAAAGTTAATCGGTTTTTATAAAAATAAATTTAGGTATTGAAAATTTTCGATGGTTTTAAAACTATGAAAATGATTTTCTATTTTTTAGAAAAGTTCTGAATCATGTCTACACAAGAGCCGTTTATTTTGAAAGTGAAACAAGTCCGTCTTTATTGAGAAGACCAAATGAAGACGTGCCGTACTTTCAAAACAAATGGCACATATATCCGATTTCTCAGATATCAATATTTCCCAAATAAATTCATAAAAAAAAAATATACTCAAGGAAATGAATGAACATCCGGTCTCAAAAAAAAAGTGCTGACTTTGGTCAAAAGTTAAAAGGTTTGCTCCACCTGCTCGGCGGCCCTGGTTTACATGAAAAATTCTTAACATTCAAAGAAACTTTTGTTTTTTCATGAGATTTGTGCTGGATGAGTCTATACATTTAACTGTAAAATTACATGACTATCATCACTTTGCTTAGGTACAAGCGCCCGGTTTAGCGTACATATTCAATTTCTAAAAAGCGTTTTCCTCGTAATGCGTACCTTATCAACACATGAGTGTGAATAAAGTTGTAGTCTTTTGATTGGAATGGAAACGACTGGTATGTATATATACATATTTTCCACAAACGACAATATAAAAGAAACATAAGGAAAACGAGAAAACAGGGAAACGAGGAAACATAGAAAACGATTTACTTGTATATTTCGAGATTTGGTAATAATTAACAAATTATTTATTTCATATAGGCGATATAAATATTTGATGGAAGTTGCACATTTCGCTGAATTGAATAATATTATTGAATTAATCTTATATTTGGTAAGCATTTACTTAGTGAAATTAAGACTAAACCAAGCAAAATCAAATTTTATTTTGATTATATTAAATATTTGATCTTCACAAACTTTTATTTATTTATAAGTACTTAATCACCAAATCATGTATTTGAAGGAGAAAATATTGTCACATCCTTATATTGGATGTCGTTGGTATTAGCACTGGCCATAATTACCTAAATTGCATACCAAAAAGAAGATACTTAAGTAATGTTTTACTTAAACTGCATAGTTTCTATTTTAATCCAAAATGAAATCAAATAAAAATAGAATTAATTTATATACATAATATGTTTGGCACAATAAATAAATATTAAATTTTCAATAAAGGGCATGTTATATCTACCAAATTTCTTTATAGCCAAGAAATATTTTAAAAATATATTATTTATTTGACGAAAGCATACTCTTTATTCGGTGTAGAACTTAGAAAGACTTACTATCTATGTATTATTTCGAAAATATAGCTTTCACTATAGCGATAGTTACGAATATATGAAATTTTAAAGAAATATGCAGTCTGTGCACTGAGAAAACAAATTGTTTAAATATATCAAATGTATTTTTTACATAGACCAATTAAATATTTGTTTGCGTGAAATTTATTTTATTTGAAACAATTATGGCATATGTTTGAGTCAAATAAATATTTAGTTGTTTCTATTCAAACCCAGCGTTTTTTTCAGTGCAAAGATTTATTTAACTGATTTCAAGCTGATATTTCATTTTAATATCATCAGCAAAACATATCTGCTCTATTTGCTAAGTACTATAATTTTTGATTTATAGCTGATGTTTTTTCATTATATTTATAATAAAAAAAAAAAATCATTTTGCAAAGGTCTTGGCTTTCTTCACGCACATTCATTAACGTTTTTTTTTTTACATTTTTTTTATTAATATTATTTTGCTTTTTATATATGTAGTTCGTTTTATGTATTTTTTTTTTTTTGAGTTTCTTTTGCAATTCTTTCACAAAGTGCATTGACACCGATTTCGAATACTTTTAATGCCTTTAGTTTTTTAATCTAATTAAACTGTGCAAAAGTTGCTTAGTAGTTTTTTTGCTTTTGCTGTTGTATAGTGGTGATATATGTATTTTTGTTGTTGTTTCTCATGTTACTGATTAATTTATGTATACAATTTTTTAAAATATTATTTTTTGTTTTATTACGTCCACGCTTATCAGTTGAATTGATTTTGTTTTGCTAATTATTGTGCTTGCAAGAAGTGTGTGCTGTGAAATAATTTATATATATTATATTTTAGAAAATAAACTCTTAATTTAATGAAATTATTTTTGCATTGGTTCACAGGCACTGCGCGTGGCTAATACAAGATATGGCGAATACATGAGATAAAGCGTAAACGTAAATTTATTATTTTTTCTAAGAATAATAGAAAATAATTCAAAGTAAAAAAAAAGTGAGTGCGCTTAAAAATTGCTTTTGGCAAAGAATTTCATTCAGATTTTAATATCCTTTTAAGTCTTGCTTTTAAAATTCATCAAAAAAAGTTCAACAAAACCAATAATATTGAAGACAAAGGCGCCTAAAAATCCGCTACAAAAGTTTCAACGCTTCAAAGAATAATAACAAACTCAAACAGAGATTAGCATAATTTGAAAATTAACATGAAAATTGATTGACCAAAACAGATAAAAGAACTCAAATTAAAATTCAATCCAAATAAATATAAAATGTCAAATAATTTATATTTAACTTTACTTAAAAAATCACTGAATTTGCATAAATTTGAAATTTTGTTTATAATATTTTATAGTTTTAGTTCGTGTTACAGTTTTAAGCTTTATTTTTGTTGTTATGTTAATTTTTTCCCAGCAACATAAATTTCATTTTTGCCAGCAGCTTAAAAGCGACTAATGATATCAATTTTTCAAAATTCATTTGACATTTTTGGTTATTAATGTGCTGTGAAGAGTTAACATGTCATTAATTTATTTTATTTTTGAGTAGTGAAAAATAAAAGCTGGAAAAAGAGAAAATGAGACTTAAAGGCTTAAAGATTAGTTGAATAGGACTTTTCGCAAATATAAAGCTTAAGAACTGTTGCAAAAAATTTTGTAAAGTATAGGTACCTATATTTTCAACAAATTTGGCACTAAAACTTAAATTTTTTTTCATATTGTAAGTTGGTTGTTATGTGACTATTATTCAGAATAATTATACTATTCACAATTATTCTACTAATGTACAATTATTTTATAAGTTTTTTTTCTCTTATTTATCTTTTCATTTTGTATTATAATGAACTTTACCACATAAAAAAGAATTTATTTATTGAAATATCATAGTTACTTTAAATTATTCACAATTATGGCTGAATAAAATTAAAATTAAATTCTAAGTTGATTTACATTCACCATTGCAATTTAACTTTCACATGCTATTTATATATATTATGGGTTTTTTTTTTAAACAGAATTATTATTTAACTTTATAATATTCATTTATTTCTTTGCTGTTGATTTTAACTTCAAACTAATACCAGTACCTTAATATTTCTGCTACCCACATGTATATGCAATCAAAATAAGAAATTTAAGTCCATAACAATATCAAGAACGTGATTGAATGATTACAAAGAAAAAAAATCGATAAGACCAATTGATAAGTCAGTAGTAATTTAAGACAATTAACATGCAGACAGACAGTTAAATTGAAAACTAACAACTCGTATATGCCAAAAACACGAAACCCACATAAAACCTTCACCGCCCACAAATTACCCGCAAAAGTTTGTAACAACAAATCAAAATCTACTGATATGCAACAAGAGCTATCCAAAAATAGTGAAAAAAATTTAGCAGGTTAATTAAAAAACACTTCATTACAACACAACACAGTAAACCAAAAATCATGGGCTGAATGGTTGGCAAATGATATAACACGTGACACGTAAATCAGTCTCTCACAAAAACTCATTTGTATTTCGTTACAGTTTTCATTATCTTTTCTTGTGTTCTATAGAGTTTTATTACATCAACAGCAATAACACTGACACTTACATGTGTACAACAGCTTAGAACTACAATATATAAATCAAAAATTTGATTTTGCCATAAAAACAGAGGCGTTGTAGTTAACAAATAATTTGAAAAATATTCTTTACAAAAAAAATATATTAAAAGTTAGGAAGCAGTCACATTTAAGCCTTAAGAAACTTTAATAGCAGAATTTTGGAATCAGAAAGTAGTCTTATGGGAATCTGGAGAGTTTGGGGAAATCTCTAGTTCTGAAACCCAAATATATTTTTCCGTAAGTTTTTGATGCGCTGAATTCAAATCCGAGTTCAGAATTTTGTATGATAGTTCCGGTTTTTGGGTAAAGCCGATGTGAAAAGGCACAAATAAGAAAAAAATAAAAGCAATAATAACAACACTGAATTCAAGAAGCAGCACAAGCATCGAAAAATTTTGTGTGAGATTTTGCAAAAACGTAATCCTAAAATGAAGAATATTTAACTTTAAAAAAATAAAAAAATAAGTAAGCAATATTTTTGATTAGCACAAATATGTTGTTTTAGAAATGAAATTATGAAAATAGGTGTAGTATAATTTGCGCCAAAGCGTTACAAGCCAATTTCACATAAGTAATTTTATATAAAAATTATAGAAATATAGTTTAAAAAAAAAACCAAAATATGACATCTAGAACCTAGACACAAAATCCATGTTGTGTTGTGTAATTTACTTCTAATTATTTTGTAAAAAATCGAACTACAACTCACGGTTATGAAAAAAATGTGCTGATTTACAAGTGCGACTGAAAAAAAAAAACTTGAGTGTAAGCTGGGGAAAATTATGGCAGGACCTTTTGAGATTGCTGATAGCGAATCGCAAGTTCAATTTTATAAAAACAGAGCAAATAGCGACTTCAAAATAGCTGACCGATATCTGCCAAGTGTTAAGATTTTTATGAAATTTAATGATTACTTACTTTAGTATTCTCAAATAAGAAATATGTAGATAAATTTATAAAAGTTAGTTTCATAAAAATGTAAATTTCGTAGAAAAAAAATTACATAAAAATACTAAGTGCGCATTAAAGAAAACGTTCACATTTAACTTATTTCCTAGACTTTTTGTTTAGATTTTTTTTTTTCAATTTATTTATTATTTTATTGTCTGTTATCTTCTTTACTCAATTTATTGACAATTGAAGTTTATCGCAAATTTTGTTATCATTGCATATTCAATAGTATAGAATTGATTATTAGTGACTTGAAATTGATAAAGACTACAAAAAATAGAGATATTTATTATGAAATAAGCGATCTCTAGTACATACAACTAAATCTAAGCGTGTACAATAAAAGTGCTGAAGTCAAAAAGATAACACTGCAAATAATTTTAAGTTCTAACACACTTATAATTTAAAAGCATTCAAGAATGTTATACAATAGTCAATGAAATTCAAGTTCAAAATATAAGTTGACTTTTATAAAATACACAAGAAAGATATAACATGCTCAAGGTTAAATAACAAGCTGTTACATGATATATTTAGTTCAGCTTTCTTTTACTATCTTCAGCTATTGTAGGCGAGACTTTTAGAAAAAAAATTACATTCATTTGTATTTTAACTCTAACTAATCTAATTTGAAAGCTAAGTTGACATATCCAACTCCTCTTTAGCCACTACCAGTTTAATCAGTTCCCTTGAAATTTCTTTTCCTCGTGCTTATCACCTCTTGGGGAATCACATATTATTACTATCTAACTACACATCAATGCAATAAACTCTTAAAAGCAAAAAAAAAAAAAAACTTTTTGTTTATTTTTTAAATTCCTTAGACTATGAAGTGCAAATACAGTACAACAATAATAATAATAATAACAACAATAAAATTTCATGTGATGCGTTCATAATTTTGAAGAATGTGGAATTTTCGTTTATCTAACCTCCATTGCCGTAAGTAAAGTGGAGCAGAAAATTGTGCACTTAAAGAAATTCTTGTGTTATGAGACATTATGTACTGTACGTTGAATTTCCTGTTTCGAAAAATGGAAATACCAAAAAATTGTAGTCTTGCAATTGCTATTTATTTTAGTTTTAATATGTTTACTTTTCTGATTGCTCACTATAAATTCCAGCTAAATTTATTCACACCTTTAAGAAGACGAAGGTTGGCATTACTGGAATTTCGCAGAAAACCCAAAACACAACTATAAATTTGTGCCAGTTGGTATATATATATATTGTACTTTGGAACGAAAAGTATTTTGCATATTGTTTTAGAAAATATTTGTTTTAGTATGCTGTACACTGTAACTAATACAGCTAACGCTAGACCATTTACAAGCTTAGTTAGAGTATACTTAAGTTTTTGGATTTTAAGTAATCTTATTTATGTATAGTTTTTATTTTCTAATGCCGCATATTCAGAATTGATTTTTTTATGTTTTCTAGAAATGAAATGAATGAAACTTTAGCAACAAAGCAAAAGTTGTTAAAATATTTTTACTAAGTGTTAGTAAAGTACATTTATTAAAAAAAAAAATTTTAACGCCCTGCATAAAAAAAACTAGCAAGTTAATGTATGATCATAAAATACTGATTGTTAATTAGAAAACCAATTGCACAATATTAAAAATAAATAAACAAATTAAAAATAAATAAGACAACGAAGAAATCATGAAAATCTCGCAAGTAGTTCACTTCTTATTAATGCACTATTTATAAGATCAACACCATCTTCATCAAAAAAAAAAAAAAAAAAAAACAACATCATTAGCAGACGACGGACGGAGTGATGCAGCTTACCTCAACCGCAACTCATACGGCTGCCACTACTGTTGTTGTCCATCCAACAATAGAAAACATATCGCCAATGTTGTCTTTTGTTTTTATTTCAACGCCACAAATCTTTTTATTCTCATCACCCCATCGGTGGCTTTTTCACGATGAGTCATGATATTTGTTTTTTAATTCAATTTTCTATCATTTGTTTTTTTTTTTTAATTCGAACTAATCTACTCGTGCATATGTGTCTGTCTGTAGATCTTCCTTTCCGACAGTCTGGCTTTGTCCAACCATACATATATGTATTGTTGTCTGATGTTTTTTTCTGCCCCCCTTTTGATTGTCGTTGGCATCTTTGTTCGTTTTTGGCCACATAATTTGTTAGTGATTCATTTTTTTTTTTTTGAAGCCCTGTACTGAACTGAATTGAATGATTAAGCGTCTATGATTTTGACTTTTGTTGCTGGTGCCGGCTACTTTGAAGAATTTCATGAATTTGCATAAAATTTGGAAAATTATTTCTACCGCTACTGAGATACAAAAGTATAACAAGTGATTAATTGCTTATGTTGATAGCTGTGCTACCGGAAGGTACTAGTATTTATTAGAAATTACAAACACAATAAAATTTTTGATTAAAACTAAAAACGTAATATGATGAAATTCAGTTACTGGCAAAGGAATGCCAAGGACTGGTGAAAATAGGAATATTGAGCTAGTTCAGCTTATCAAAACTAAGTATTCATTCAAAATTATAACATTTTGGAATACTTTGTTAATACACTCATCGTAGATATCTGGGTATTCTATATAAAATTTTCAGACTTTTACGATTACGTTAAGTGAGTTATGATGTCATCGCTTGGGAGCCGGGGGTCTTAATGTCTATATGATTTCG
This sequence comes from Meiosimyza platycephala, assembly GCA_963662105.1. Classification (NCBI taxonomy): domain Eukaryota; kingdom Metazoa; phylum Arthropoda; class Insecta; order Diptera; family Lauxaniidae; genus Meiosimyza; species Meiosimyza platycephala. Next base: position 105,450,022 of record OY759208.1, on the reverse strand, counting down.
TACGGCAGAGAGTGAAAATCATGAAATTCGTAATAATTTAATTAGTACGAACAATGTCTGCCCTTGCGTTGACTATAATAATAAATAAAGGTACCATAAACAATTATATCGCGTCTGCCTTTTATATTAAAAAATGTGTTGATACACAAATATAGATAGGTGCAAGAAGCAGACGTCGACTTAAAGAGTAATTAAATTTTCATCAACATTTTATAATGTATGCAAATTAAAATAATTTTATCGTTAGGCAGATTGCGATTATTATAAAGATTATGTCATAAGAAACGATAGAAACAACCTCTGCCACTTAGTTATAGCTACATTTAAAAATTGAAATATGTATTCTAAACATGTTAAAAAATTGAGTACTAAATAGACTAATTGCGTCTGCCTCTTGACTGACTGATTCTTTTATTTATAAAAAGATAAAAATAAAGAAGGCAGACGACTCCAGCTCTGCTTTTTCGAAGGCAAACGTTTTTGAGCCATCAAAGTATATACTATTAAGGATATCTAGTATATAAAATTAATATTGTGCAAGTTTTGCTATTCCTATCCTAATATTTAATTATTTCGGTCAATTACTTACAATTACTGTCTATGAGACATCTCTGATTTTTATCTACATCAATTACAGTACGCAGGATAACTACAAAATTTTAATGTACGACGATATCTCGAAGAAAAAAGAAGGACATCGATTTATCACAAAATGAGTTTTGAATGGAAAAGGTTAAGCTTTTAAATAAATAATAAAAATATATTCGGAAAAATCTGGTGTCCCTAAAGCTTATAAGCGAATTTGTCCAAAATCGACGATTTTGGCTTATATATTTTGAAAAAGCTCTCCTCTACGTCTGCCTGGAAGAAAACGATGAAATCAATTTCAAAGCATTTTTTTTACAGATTAAAAATTGCTGTCAATAAAAATGCGGCAGACGTGATTTAAAAATTAAAAAATAATTTTTTTTTTTGGAACATCGAAATTTTTGAAGAAAAAGCGGCTCCATCTTCATTTAACTATTTCTTTCTAATTCGTATGCCAAAATGGTTCACCACCTCCCTAGTTATCAAGCAAAGATAAGATATGTAACAAAAATGAAATAAGATATAGTAATATACTAAATAAAATATATTTAATATAAGATATAAAATACAAAATATAAGCTACACAATATAAGATCTAAGATATAACATAAGATACATATAATATAAAATATTAAATTAAATATATTAGATACAAGATGAGAGAAAAAAAAGATATTAGATATAAAATAAATGATTAGAGAAAAAGGACTAAAAATAAAAAATACAAGTTACAAAATTAATGTTAAAAGACACAAGATAAAGGACAAAACATAAAATATATAAGAAAAAAGATAACAGATAAAAGTTAGAAGACAAAAAATAAAAGATAGGAGATAAAAGAAGAGGGATAAAAATGCGCAATAAATGTTTAGTTGCATTTTATAAGTAATGAATGAATGATAAGCGATAAGTAATAAAAGATTACTGACAAACGATAAGTACTCAGTAAATATTACGAGAACAAGTAACCAAATTTTTTATTTTGTTCATTGCTTTTGTTTCAAAACAGATTACACAACATTTTTCAAAACAAAAACCACAAAGTTTTAGTTTGTATATTTAATATAAATTCATTTTACATTCTCTTATCATTCGCTTGTCTTGTAGTTGTTGTATTTAAATTAAATTTAAAATAGAGTTATATGAAACTAAATACTTGAATATTTATCGTTCATTTTCTCTGTTGTTTTTTTTTTGCAATAAACGTCAAAACGAAAAAAAAACATTTGAGTGACTAATGCCAGCGGCATTTGTAGGCTGCTCACTGGCGTTTTATAACCGTTGTGGCTGTTGCTGTTTTGATAAGAAATTTTTTACCCTAATCTAGCAAATACTAAGAAAGTAAATTTCTAAAATAGAAAAATTATAAAAGTATGGCATTTATTCAAAACGAGTGCAAAAATAGTAAATGCATAACAAAAAAATTAAGTTTCTAAAGCGAAAAAAAAGGAAGAGGAAATGGATAAAACATAAATTTCTTGTGGAGGAAAAGAAAAAAAGAAATATTTGTTTGAAATGATTATAAATTTATTTTTACTTTCAGCATAACACGTGCCTTCTATGTGGGTTGGATGACCTACTTTCTAAGCTGTCGAAGCTGATAACTATTAAAACTATTTTATCTCAAATGATTCATTTAATGTTCAATTAAATAAACAAATAACTAATTCATGAGTAAGATTTCCGACATATTTTTCAATATTTAAAAAATATTTTCATTATCTAATTTACTGGAATATTTAATTAACAAATTAATTCGTATACCGTTAATGAATGCGTCATGGTAACGTCACTTAAGATTTCGGATATTAATCCGTTCATAAAAAACATCTGTATCACGATTTATTTTAAATAAAACCACATTGTTATTTAAAACAATCTATGTGTGTTCATTAGCATAAGAAATCATGTGTCGATTAAAATTTACTACAAATATTGCAGGAAAAACTACCCACACAAAAACAAAAACAACAAAAAACAAAACGTAGAGATAAAGAAATCTTACGCACTCAGTAAAAGAAAAAGATGAGCAAAAATCACAAAATAATTTATTTTTTTCATTAATGAACAAAGCAGAGAAGCATAAACAGAGATAGAGAAAGAAAAAAAAGTAAAAAACTATTTGAAAAATGAAAGCATAGAAAATTTTATGAATGAAAATCATATTGCGAGTGAATTTCTTAAAACAACACGAAATAAATAAATTTGTATGAGCGGTAGGTACAAGAAAAATGCTAGAGATAGTGAAAATAACACACAGAAATATATATCTCAATAGTACTATAGAATTGCCTTCAATACACACATAATTGATCTTTTTTAGGTTTTCCTTTTCATTCTTATTAATTTATTTAATGTTATTTACGGGTTTCTGCTGTTTTTGAAAACCGCTCTAAAAACTCAGTACGACAGGTTTTGAAAAAGTTACATTTAAGAACATTAGAGTGATCCTTTTTTTAAAATTTCAATGTTAGTTTTCATTAACTTTTATTTATACTATTATAAATTTTAGATCTATGTTTATGTTTGAAACTGGATAGTTTTGCTTCCATATTTTGATGTTAAATTTAAGGGTGAAAATGTCTGAAACTGATCTATAGTATTTTCAATTTACTTTCAAGTGAAAAAGAAGTGTTGGTTTGTCGATGGTATACACCTCTACATTGCTTTAGCTAAACTTGACCACCGATGAGACACGGCAGAAATGTGAAGAGTTTTAATATTCGTCATCTGACCTGAACAGAAGTTGTAAAGATGTTAAAAAGGATTTTCTTGCACAGCATTTGATATATAAGAAACATAAGGTTCGTTACTTAGATTTTAATAAAGGTTTGCTACTTATTCTCATTACGGAAAGATTGTCACATAAAGTCATTACCCTTTTAGCAAACGGGGAAGTTATCAAGACAAAAGTTCAGCTTATAAAGTAGTGATGCTTTAAAATAGCTTCGTATTGTAATTTAGAAGATACATACGTTGCTTTTGTAGTGATATATATTAGTTTTTTTTATATCCTGCTAGAGCAAAATATGAAACCACAATAAATAGAGACATAAAAATCACTTTAATATGCATTTTTAAAGCTCATAATAGGCTGCTTATAAAGACATTACGTGACATGGCTCGTATGTACCTTTAAACTGTACATAACAAAGTGCTATTGAAGAGATCAGTTGGCATGTATCGTGTGTTTCTTTATACTGCAGACATAAAAGTCACTTGAGTGACATGCCGCATCATGTCTTTATAAGCATTTTATTATGTTGAGTATAAAGAGACACACTTTCTCTACACATTTCACATAATGTCACATATGTGTCTTTATACGAGAGCAAGCGGACACATTACTATCCAATTATTGTCTTTATAAGGTGCTTTACCAAGATAAATGTGAAAAAAAATATGATTCAACTTTAACGTATAATATATTACACGAGGTTACACTACTGTGCAATCTTTGTCTTTTTAAGGCGCTTTACCAAGACAAATTTGACAAAATATGATTCACCTTTTAAGGGGCCATTCAAGTATTACGTAACGCGATTTTTGAAGATTTTTGACCCCCCCCCCCTCTCCTTAAACGTTACGGTATCACCTAAGTGACCATGTTTAACTAAAAGTCACAATTATGTTGCGCAATGTACCGGTAAGTCATTTTAGCGACTTTTGTTATGTTTTAGTCGCGTTTGCGATAATAATAAATAAAACAAGAGATATTTAACTCGCAGCGTAACGCATTGTTCGCACCCCCCCCCCCCCTCCCCCTAAATGCGTTACGTAATACTTGAACGGCCCAATACGTATAATATATCACAGATAGCGTAGTAGATATGAATCGTTGAGACATGGGTTTGAGACCAGCATACAAAATATAAGTAAAATGATATTTGATACTAAAATAAAATTAATTGTAATAAAGGTCATTATTTTATATATAAAATATCTAATATATCTTTAAAGTCTCTAAGTAAGACACTTTTTACCCAACTCTCATTTAAGTCTTTTTAATGTCTCTTTTAAAGGCATCATAAAGATAATTTACCGAGTCTTTTCAGATATAACACAAAAGGGGAACTTATCTTTGTACTTCATAAAATACTTTATATATATACCATTTTTTGGCTTTTTTTTTTGTCTTTGAAAGGTCTATAAAACCGTTATTTTCGATAAGGGTATTTAGCCAAAGTAAATTGACAAAAGTTTTAGCTTACAAAACAACGAGTGACAGTTGTTTAAAATTAAAAAAAACAGTTTCTTCGCTATAAATGAAATTGTCCAACAAAACGATGAGATAAAGTTGTTTTTCCAATATAAAAATTTTTATGAACTGAATAAAAGTAAATTTTTTTCTTTCGCACGGAATGCAGAATTTAGATATATTTAACACTTTATGACGTCACAAATGGCAGGAAACTAACACGATAAACAAAAAATATTTCGCATGTTTTTGAAATTGTTGTTGTGAAATGAAATATCAAAGAAAATTAAAAATTGTAACATGAAAAACAAAATGGAATTTGGCTTTCAATAAAAAAAACGCGAGCAGAAAAATGTTATTAAAAGAAAATATGCAAAACAACAAAAACAAAAATAAATATAACAAAACAAATGAAAATTATTACTATATGGAATTATCAAGAGACCACAATATTTTTTGAGGTTGCTTGTTAAGAATCTAAAGAATTTTAATTATAATGCAATAGCAATTAAACTGAAATTAAGTTATAAAATGAAAATAAATTCAATAAAGATTAGCAGAAAGAACCTCTGGCGCACTTTTTTTTCTTTCAATTTTGATTTGCTTCTTCTTCGTGGCGCAATTTGTTAATTGTCTGTTTTATTGTCTGTCGATTTGAGTTCTCTTTTGCGTTTTTGCATTTAGTTTGCAAATTTTTGACAACAAATAAATAAAACTAAGACGTACAAAGAATTTGAAAAATGTAAAACATTCTCATTTTCATTCCGATTCATAGACGAAATCGCTTAAAATAGCAGGACGAGGTGAAATTAAAATAACATTATGAACTTGCAAGAGTCACAAGAGCAGAAAAAGTCATTGAAGGAGGGAAAACCAAAAATTTTTGTAGATTTTTTTTAAGAGGTGAGAGCGAGGTGAAACGCAGTTGATTTTACAACATAAAAGTTTATAAACTGCGAAATATTTGACAGAGTTGTAAAATAGCTTATACGAAAAGAGATCTATGTTTTATGAAAACTAAATAGGTCATCTAAGAGCTAAGTTATTATTGATAAGTGGCGAAAAAATTGTGCTGATATTACCAATCTATGAATTTTAAGATTTATTAATAAATGTGATCTATAAAGTTGATAACTCACCTGACATAATTGTTGAAACCGTCGATGACAGCAGCACTAAAACCAGCAGCTGTAGCAATGGGAAGAACAGCGTTGAACTGTGCTGATTCATGTTGGCGTGTTGTCCTTCAAATTAATCCTGAAAATTTTTACTCTGCAATGAGTAACGAGAAACACGTTTTTCACACTTTAAATTTTTTGTTTCTTTTAAATGTTTGTCAGCTATTTTGCTTTGTGACAAAACACTTTATATCATTTAAATTCAATGAATTAATTTTTAATGAATGAACGTTTTTTTTTTTTTTTTGCTTTTTGTGTGTTGTCAGCTGTTTGAAAATTGTAAAAACAATGCGTGACACAGTATGGGTAATATATTTTTTTAATTTTTTTTGCTCTTAATTTGTGCGAGCGATCGATTGTGGTAGATTTTCACTATTGCTGTCGACGCAAAAAATTATTTTTAATGCTTGAAAAAATTTATTATGCTGAATAAATCCTTTTTTTTTTAATTTTTTAAAAGATTTGCATAAGGCAAAAACATTTTTTTTTTAAAATCTAGGTGACCGATTTTTAAATTTTTTTTTTTTTTTTATTATTTATATATAATATAATGAATGTCAAAGTATTAAATAAACATTTCCATGAAAATAAAACGTTTATGTTTTTGATAACACTGAGTTACTGTTTATATCAAACATTGAGTGAATTTGTTTTAGTTTTCTGTTTTATAAAGATATTTTTTTGCTATGATATTATTTAAAAATATTCTCAAATTGTATTAAATATTTTTATTTTTATTTATAATTTTTTTTTGTTATCAATTTTCGTTTGAGATCCTGCAAATAAATTAAAAGAAAAATTGTATTAAGTTAATAAATAAAATTATTTGAATAAAAAAAATTATTTGAATAATAAATAGTTTATATATATTCTAACCAAAGGATTTATGAACCAATATATCATTTATTTATTTTTTTTTTGTGAAAAGCAATCTTATACCATTTACCAAATATGATTTTTTTTTCGAAGAACTATTCTGCACTCAGTAGCTTAAAAGCCGTATCTGAAAAAAATGCGTTTCGAGAAAATTGATGTTTTGTTTATGTCTCTAAAATTGAGATCGAGGAAATTGTCTTAGGAGATTTTTTAGTTGTTTGAACTAAGTACCAGCATTTGGCGTAGCTCATTAGATGCGTAATTTCTTAATGGCATAAGAATCCAGAAAATGTTTTTATTTTTCGAGATACGTCTTTTGCGCAATGGCAAATGAAATTGCACTGATTTTCAAATTATAACCGCATTCTAAATTAATATTTAACGACATGCTTCAAAAAAAAAATTATAAGTAACTCATGCGCCATGATAAGCATTAAAAGTACTAAGGCAATAACGAGACGTAGAACTGATTATTAAGTAAAAAATATTGGCGCTTTAAACGAAAGTGCTAACTATTGGATTGTTTCCCATGGAGATTTGTGAAGCCACCGGTTTATGCTGATAAACCAGCAATAATTGACGCTTTGGATTTGACGATTTAACTTATAGTATCTTCTTTTGAAAAAAAGCGTTTAGTGTTCTACAGACTTATTCCGGAAATCAACTCTTAACAATGACCTTTATAAAGTTTTCTTTTATATTAAACAAACTATAAATGTAAGCTTAATTTAAATGTATTATATTACATATATTGCATATACAAAAAATTATATCACTACTGAAAAAAATCTTAAAGTTCACTGTCAATTTTAATTAAAAGCCATAGTTCCCACTTCGCTTCAGCGCGGCCATATATTATAATTATATTATCTCAAGGAGTATTTTTTTCTTAATGAAAATACTAAATGTTTTACAAATAAAATTGCATCGACAAATATTTATTAGAAACTGAAAAATCATTTAAATATTTTATATGAAATTAAATGTTACTTATACGTCATGTTCAGCAAACTTCCAAATAGAAGTGAAGTAAATTGTTTTTTCTCTAAGGAAACTAATGTTCGATGAAAAAATAACTAATATTTTAAATGATTTTAATTCATCAGTAGATAAGGTAACCTAAATAATACCAAAAATATTATTATATGGATTTTAAACTTATAAATTACAAGAATATAAACAGTTGGAAAAATTTTAACTGAAAAACAATATTTTTCAATTAAAAAAAAAAAAAACATTTCGATGAAAAAACAACTAATATTTTATATATTTTAAATACATCAGTTTAATATATGCAAGGTTAGCTAAATAATAGCAAGCAAATTTATGTTTTTTCCACTTAATATAAATTCATTACAAGAAAATAAACACAAGGAAAAATTTAGCTGAAAAACAATATTTTTTAATTCAAATAACAATTTCTTTATACATATTACCGAAATATATTGAGGTGTAAAACAACTAATGAACACAAATTGCTTTGACGCACATCGTAATTTCGCAACCAATGACGAAAGCTAACATACTACAGATAAAAAGTTTTTTAAAAAAATAAACCAAAAAATTACATTAATGAAACTGGAAAAAAAATTTTGTAATTTTTTTTTGTTTGGATAATTTTTCTTGTTTTGTTAATTTTTTAAAACATATGTGCGAGTTAAAAAAATTAATGACCCACGTCATTAGAGCGCACAGACAACGGTGTGGAAAAATCAAAAATATAAGCAGTGAACAAATCAAATTATTAAAATTAAATTAAAATTAAAATTGTAATTGAAATTGATTCAGCAAGTTGTACAACAACAGCAATACGCAATCAGCCGTAACATCCACAATTACAATGAGGTTTTGTAGCAGCAGTAGTGGCATCATTGCGTTTTAAGTTGTCATAAAGTCAAATAAAACAATTTGGGATGCATTTATAATAAACACAAAATAATTCTTTACAAAAGTAGATTAGATAAATAATAATAATTTTATCAAATGAATAAATTAAGCAAACCATATCCTTTTACAGTAAACCACAAAGGTTACAAAGTTAAACGTTCAGCAGATCAGATCAAAATTAACATATAAATATATTTCATTTATCTTGTGATTTTTCTTTTATCGTATATTTTGTTGGTATTATCTTTGTCAAAAACACTTTCGTTAAAGGTATTTTCAATGACAAATTAAAATTATAAATTTTATGTCAATTGTGACAGTATGTAAATTAAATTTATTTTGGTTTTAGCTTGTTCTTTTTTAAATTAATTTTTGGCATTATTGTATATTTTAATTTGAATTATTTGTTTTTATTGTGCAATTTGAATGGTACGGCAATTAATTAAACTGAAAAAGAGTTAACACGGATCAATTAAAAACTAGAAACATCTTGGTTTTATAAACATTCAAGTCAAATAAATACCGGTTAACTAAAGTATTTCAAGTTTTATGTCAATTATGTTGTTTTTTACTGATTAATACCTCATTATAATTCAAATAATCAATCAGATCTAAAAAAAATATATAGATATAACTACTCTTTTGAACATTGATTCAAAGAAAGCCAAAAAAAATGCAAAGCAAAAAGAATGATTCATTAAGAATATACTGACTGATATAATAGACACCTTTTTGGGATATATGTAAATAAGAACATGTTCACAAAGCTCTAAAAAAAAGAGCAGGTGACTGCAAGCACTAACAGTGTTTCGCTATGCAAGTAAAAAAGAGTATCAAGTTTAGAAAAGAGTTAGTGAGTCAAAGTGTACTAAATAGTTTTGAATAGTAGTGTATAAACATCGAACGCAGCGAATAATCGAACTGTGTCAAAAAATGCCAAATAAGTCGATAAAAATCTCAAAATGTTGAAAAAGAATTTTTAATACTTCAAAGACGGTGCAAAAAAATAATTCAAAAACATGTTGCAAAAGTCGGAAATTGCTGCAAGCAAATGAAAAGAGTGGCAGTAAATAATATAAATTATGACTCATACATATGGAACTAAACTTATCATAGAGATTAGTTTGTATTCATCATTTTTCTTCAAATGAGAGTGTTTAGGTCTAAGCCTGAAATACATGAAATGTTAATTTTCATATAGACTTTATATATCCAATAAGGAATCCCTGCGTAGTCAAGTATATTCAGTGATAGTGTATCGATATATTATCGCTGAATACGATGGACTTTGCGGCTTTTTCATTTGTTCGGCTTACCGAACTTTTTCAATTGAATTCTGTTTAGTATAGGCCTAAACAGACAATTTAAGTACATACTTTTATTTAAATGAGATTTAATTTTGAAGGTATATTCGAGAAAAAAATTGCGAGCTATTTTATTTGATTTTTCTCATTACCAATCTAATACTGGGTTCCCCAGTCAAGTCAAAAAATTGCAAGTCATTCAAAAAATGTTTCAAATAAAACTTGGTGGGTATCAAAGGGCTGATCCAGCCATGACTTTAACCATGACCTTGACCTACATTTTCAAGGTTATTTGAAGGTCAACTTTAGTTTTTCAAATGGAAACCCATATGTTTGACCTCGGATTCCGAAAGAGCGCAAAATTCTACGTTCAGATAGGTATAGGTATGTTAGAAGTCAAAGTGACACCTGAAGGTAATTTCAAATTCGAATTCCCGCTTGGTGCAGAAAAGCTAGTAAATACTGGTTTTTCAATTCAGTTTAATTCAATTCCCAAGCGGGAATTCAACCTTGAAATGACCTTGCAATTTTTTGACTCATTCAGCTGTGTAAGTTAAAATGGGACACCCAGTAGAATATGAAAATTTATTCTGATTTTCCTTTTCATTTCCGACTCTGCATCAGATCAGAAAAAAACTGGTCGAATTTAATTTTCGTAAAAGTGACATACGAAATTGTTGGAGAGCCTTCACCTCTAAACGAAAGGAAAATCGAGATCGATTTCTTTAAAATAAGTTAATCAGTGTGCTGCCTGTACCAAGGTTTTATCTTTTTCTGGAATCAAAAATGATTTTCATATAACTGACCGAATTCGTTTCAAATCATTTGAATGAAAAATATTTTAACTTTAGGTGTAAATAATCGAAAAACCGCTGAAATTTTTCACAAAAAACTGTATTTCCATCTAAATCAAAATTTATAATTTTTCTGTTTTATTATTCTCTTTCAGAACGGATATACAGGAAAGATAGTGATGCATTTTGGTGTAACTAACCAACCAGAACTGCCTTCCCAAAACCCGTCCCGATGCCCAAAAATTAGGATATAACAGGTTGTCTAGTCAAATCCTGTCTGGGAATCCTGGGACCCATGGAAACTCTTGTTTGGGTCAGGATTAGACAAAGCAATCCCATATATTCTACTTAGGCTCTTCATTTGGCATACATTTTAGGCTGTAATTTTTATTAATTAAAATTTATACAAAAACCGGTGGCAGCCCATGTTTGGGACAGGAATCAGCAATGTAACCTTATTTATTCTATTTAGGCTCTTCGAGTTCTATCGTGTGGCATACATTTCAAACTATAATCTTATACTCTTTTATTAAAAATAACAAAATTTACCAAAATTTGGGCATTTTCGGGATTGGGGCAGGCTGTGGCTGATCATTACTAATTGCATGAACATGAATTTTTTTTTACAAATAATAACCGCAAACACAGCTGAGCTTTGTTGTAGTAAGCCTTAAGAATCAGGTGTGTTTTACATTTCACCATCGAGTGAAATTCATCTGAATTTCATATATATTCATGTGATTTCGTTTCACTTTCACTTGAAAGTGAAATGTAGAACACACCTGATTATCAACGTTTTATAAGGAATTTTTATTACGATATTTTTTGAAAGTTTATTTTTATGAAATACATAATTTAGTAAATAAAACAATTTTTTTTTTTGAATTTTATAATCAACAGACAAATATACCAATTAAGCACAATAAAAAAAATAGAATATTGCGCTTATCAAAAAACCAATAGAAACAACTGAAAACAGGCTGCAACAACAATAAGAATAACAAAAACAAAAACAAACGAAAATGGCATGAAAAACATTTGGCTTTTTTTTTGTTGTTGCTAGCTCGCGTTAGAAAAACACAACAACAAGGGCAAAATTCAATAAAAACAATTAACCAAAAAAATCGATGTCACCAAATCAAAAAAACTTAGAAACGAAATACAGTAGAAATTCTAGAGAAAAAAAATAAAAAAAAATTAGGAAAAACTGAAGCGCAGCAGTGGCAAAAAAAAAAACTCAATTTAGGAAAAATAGCAGAAGCCGTAGGCAATTATAGCAACAACAACAACAAATAGGCAACATTATTAAGTCAGAATTTTCATAGGGCATGCAATTAAAATTAAAAGACATGACAACAATAAAAATAATAACAATAACAAAATGTAATTAAATAGCAACTAAGAATACAATCGATAAAAAAAGTGTGTGTTTTTTTACAGTGTAAATAGACGAAATTTGTTTGTAAATTTACATGATTTAAGTGCAATTTTACACAAAAGCATCATGCATCTTATTAGCTAAGCTGCAATATTAAAATAATTATTGTAAATTTACGCACCTTTGACTGTGAATGCAAAAAAAAAACCAGCTGCATACAAAATTTATTTGTCTTTAGATTTTTCTAAAAAATTTTAAAAATTCCACTTTTTTAAACTATTTTGTAATAAACACTTAACGAAAGGCACAAATTTTTTGTTTAATTTCAAATTTTAAATTTTATCTCAAGCCGCACGCATGACGTTTTGTTTTTTTTTCTTTTCTTCGTTCAAAACTAAAACTACGCACGACAACAAATTGCGAAATAAATTGCAAAGAAATCTGGTCAGAAAATATACTCAGCCAAATTAACGTTTGAACAGGCGCGAGTGTCAACTAGAACTGAATTTAAGTCCACGCCGAATTATTAAATCAGCGTCAGCTTCAACGTTGTCGTTGCTGTTGCCATCGACGTCGACGTCATCGTCATCGCAGTAGTATCCAATGAAGCTGAGCAGCAAACAACATTAAAGGAAAATAACAATAGCGGCATAAATAGTCGCCGCCGCTCAACGTGCAAACAAACCGAAGAACACCATCGTCGTCGCAGTCAACTCAACTGAAGCCGTGAGCGCAGCGCCAAAATGTATTTTGAATGTCTTGTGAGCTCCACCAAAACCAACTCCGAAATGTGTGGGGAGAGTGTGAGAGCAGCGAAAAAAAAAAGAGTTGAATTGGGAGTAACAATGGCCAGCTGTATTCCGAAATTAAGTGATAAGAAAAATTTAATGAATTTTGAGCGTAACGCAGGGGAGCATGAGAAATGAGAAATTGAATCATTGAATTTTGTAATTGTGTGCGGTGAGTGGTGAGCGCCAATTTTGCATCAGCTGTTTGATTTATACTACAAATTTTGTTTTGTTTAAGTACAACAAGCACAGCTGATTTTATTTTAAAATTAGAAAAGTGAGGTGTTTTATGAGCAATTTGTTTTAAGGCAAATTGAATGGTGATATTACAGAAGAAATTTTGAAATAAAAAATCTGTACTATTTTACAGCAGAATTCTGTGTTCGTTATTTCAGTTAAGCTTATTTTATATGTAGAGTTTACTATTTGTTTAATACTAAATATTAAATGTTTTTGTTTTATTTTCGGTGTTTGAAATATGGGTGGTATTTGTAATAATTCTACAATGCGATCACACTTAGAGAGATATCAAAACTTAAATTTTGTGGATGGTGTCATACCGATTTTTATAAAAATTCTGAATAGTTCAAAAATCAGCAAGCCCACCGGTGCGAACCCGCACAGTGAAAGTTTATAGTAGCCGATATAACAATATCAAGTTTCCCTTGCGAGTGTTTACATAATTAATTAATAAATTCACTTGTATGGTTGCTGCCACGCCTACTGACATAATTGCACCCAGCTAGTGAAAGCTTCGAAAAAGAATAGCCTTTAAGTCAAATTTCACAGAATTTACTGCAATAGTTCACTAAAGAAAACATTTTTATTTTGTAGATGACAGGTGGCAGGCCCACTGACGATAAATATTTATCTAAACTTGTATTACGACACACATATGTTTGTGATTAAGATTGCTCACTAGTGCAGTCCATTTTAGAGCAACTTTTTATACCAAGCACATGAGGTACATATAGTCACTTTGTCATTCCGTTTGTAACGCATGGAAGGGGGCGAGGCAGATATAAGAAAGTGTATATATTCTTAATAAGCATCACCATCTGAGTCTGCCTGTGTGTTTGTCTGTCTATGGAAATCACGATTACGATAAATTCGACACCAGGCTACATCTCCCTCATTCGGCCGAACAATGACCCGGGTGACTATTTAAACTTTTTCAACCAGCAAAATGTATTTCTTATCAATTCTCTTAACCTATCTTCCTTGACATCTTAAACTAATGAATTTAAAGTGTAAAAAACACAAAATACTTGAAATTGTTACCTGTTGAAGTTTTTTATTCTCATTTCGGCCGAAGCAGCCATATGGGACGTTCTTTTACAAACCGAACGAATTTTGATAAAAATTGACCGACACATTTTTGATTTGGTTGAAATTTTTTTATGAGTTCTGTATCGAAAAAGAAGAGATACGTGTTCGAGGATTTTTTTTGAAAAAAAATTTTGTTTTTTCAAAATAGAGCGAGTTTAAATTTTGAGAATTTCGTGATTTTTGCCTTGGAGACTCACTTTGAAAAATTCATAATAGTTCATTTAAATAACGTTTATAATTTTTATGAGAAGTAACACGCCCATTGGATAATACATATTTATAAGGACACAAGATTAAATTTTGTGGCTCTTTTTTGCAATTGCGGTACCCATGCTTAGCCCCATGTCCATTGTTACATTGGTTATAAAACCTAAATTTTTCGAACATTATGATCTCTTATGAATATTATTTTTTATATCTGGCAATAAGACGTTTCGGCTAACTGATTGAAGGTAAAATCCTTTAGGATACAAGGCACAAATACACTTTTCATATTTATGGGAGGTGAGTTTGATTTTTGATCTTTTTTAAATTGTTGCTTAACAATATTTTTATTGCTGAACATTGTTTCTAAATATTACTATTTATATATTGTTAACAAATGTTGAAGCTAAGTATTGTTGATAAGCAATAAGACATTATTGCTACATATTGTTGCTAATATCTGTCATTTACCTTTCTACTTTAGCGATGTTGCTGAAAGTTAAGTCGTTGCCATCATATGATACCATTTTTCATTATGATCTAATAAATTTACTACACAATTTTAGCAAAATAATGAAAAATTATTTTGCCTATTAGTGTATGTTAGAACCTCTGCGAATGTTCAGAATAAGTTAATTTGTTGTTAAGCTGCTCGTTACCAGAACTTTTTTCAATAAAAAGCTTAAGTGAAAAGCTTTTGGGCAACTTGCTCCAACAAAAGCATTCTATGTTTTTTTAGATCAAAACAAGATCACTGAAAACTCTCTTGTTTAAATGTTAACTTTATTACTCACAGCTCGTACACTCTTCTTCTCTTTTACTTATTCTCAATTTATTTGTAGGCACTCGACTGCTCTACTCAACCAAGCTGTTTCTCAGCAACACCCTTCACTACTGGTAACATTTCGTCGTCATCATCATCAACAACAACAATAACAACATCAACATCAACATCGTCATCGCTACGGCTAAAATGGAATGACATACTAAAACCAATTTCTGGCTGCAATGACCTCATTCTTAGCTGCCACAGACTTTGCGTGTCGTAGTCGTTGTTGGCAGCAGTTTTCATTTCTTAATCACATACATTAGTCGCATCTGCTGCGCTTTTTAATTCACCAACCCCACGGAGTTGGGATCCCATTCTCGCCCTAACCATTCACGCAAAAGACCTAAGGATTATGAATTTGTGTTGCTTACGTGTTTGTGGGTAATTTCATAATGGTTTCGCGCACCGAAATTTGTTTTTTATTTTGGTTTTTTTGTTTTTTCTTGATGCAATAAAGAAATGCAAATCGGCAATAAAATTTTATAGCACACGGATTATTCATTCGCTAATGTGCGCCGTTTTTTTTTTTCACTTTGTTCTTTTTTGTATATTTTAACGCCATTTTTGGGTTGTTTTTTTTTTAATGAAATTGGCCTACTTTCAATTTATCATCTCCGCAAAGCTTTCTGAAGACCATGTTATAGTAGGTGGCTGAAAAAGAAGCAGCAATTTAATAGAAAAAATCTTAGGAGCATATGAGGCATTCTATGTCAAAATAGAAACAATTTGAGGCCTCCGAATTTGTGGGGTTGCTTTTCGAATAGTAGATGATTCATAATAAAACATCTTGGTGAGCTACAATTCTTCTAAGTTTATGAGATATAAAGCAATTATATTTAAATTTTTTTAGCTTTGTAAATAATGGCTCTGCCAAAAAAGTTATTGAGAGAATTAATCAATAAAATAATTAATATAATAAAAAATATAATAAATAATATAATAAATAATATAATAAATAATATAATAAATAATATAATAAAAAACGTAATAAGAAATATAATAAAATATAATATAATAAATAATATAAGAAATAATATAAAAAATAATATAAGAAATAATATAAAAAATAATATAATAAAAAACATAATAAATACTATAATAAATAATGTAATAAGAAATATAATCAAAATATAATAATAAATAATATAATAAATATTATAATAACTAATTTAATAAATAATATAATAAATAATATAATATATAGATAAAAAAAAATTATTATTTCAATGTTTCAACTCATAAGAGGTAATTTTTGTTGTTATTGTAGTTTGACCAGAAAATTTGGTTAAACTGAAATACACTGAAAGAGTAGCGTAAAAATGGTACGCCTTATGCCGAAATAATTTTTGGTACTTCAATAGTTAGTCAAATAGCATCTACAAAAAAAAAAAAAAATTTTAAATAAAAATTGCGAAATCAAAGTTTTCAAGATACAACTCGATTTGTCTTGGGAAATAATGTTCATATGTACGTAAGCTTAATAAAACATCTGAAAAAACTTTTATACAAGGTGGTCCAGATCCGAACCGAGACATAAAAAATTGTTAGTAGACAATATTAGAAAATTGTGTATCTATCTAGAACCCCTGTTTAACAAATCTCCTTTAGAGCAGTGCTTAATGAATGAAGTCGAAAATTTCTGATTAGCTACTCGTATCCCCACCACCCTGTATATACCACAGCTACTGCAATGAAACAATTTTACTTGAAATTTCATTATATTTATTATTTTAGCAGTTTTATTTATTTTTTCTTCGTCTTTATATTGAAGTCATTATTTTTCTTTTAAACATAACCTCTTTAAGATTTTGCAATTTTTATATGTCATATATCTTCAACTTCATTGTATTCTGACTGGTTTTACTATGTACATAAATAAATAAATTATTTCTTTTTTTATATGCATTAATTATATTTATATAATACTTTGAGTAAATACTTTTACTATTAATGTACTATAGTTAGTATATATATATATATATTTATATAAACATTTTTAATATAAATTTATTTTTTCTATAACTAAAACAAAATTTTGTACGGCTATAATTAGCTTTATTTAGACATTTAGAAAATTTAGACAAGTGTACGTTGAGAAAACGCTATTTTAAGATTTTATCGCATAGATTGGATTTATTTCATTTTTTTTTTAAATGACGCTTTACAAAAGAAATGCTAAACATAAGCCCCTTGCAGTACAAGATCTTTTTGGTTTTCTGCCATATCCTACCGATCACAGTATCAAAGACTTGCTATCAACTTAGCGGTTAGTTCCCAAGATGTGATAGCGCAAAGACATCCATACGATAAGATTTGATACAACTTACAGCGTTTAAAGGTCATGAATAAAATATATATATTTTTTTTTCTTCGAAAAAAACCAGGTATTTTGCTGAAATAATTTTCAGTTATTTTTCGAAAAATGCCGTTTTTCAAATGAAGTCTGAAACAATATCGGTGCGATCTTTTCTAATCGTATGAAGATAGTCAGGAAATCGATTTATTTTTGTCTACTTTTTTACATTGTACTTAGTATATATCTTTATTTGAGGCTTAGATTTCGAGATATTGAGCAAATAAAATTTATCGGCTTCCTTGTTAAGCAATATCTGGCGAAACGATCGCTTGATAATTATATGAATATTTGAAGTCGTAAATAGTTAGGACAGAAACGCAAAAATTTTATTTTTAATCAAGAACCTTCTTAAAAAAAGTTCACGAGCTTTGTGTTTATTTTTTTTAAATGAAGTCAGTACATACATATATAAAGCTCATTGTGAAACATAAAGTAAGTTACCGTACAATGTTGCAACATGAGACAATGACAAAGCGTTTTTCTTATATTACAGAATATACATCTTAGGAAAATTAAAAAAATAAAAGTATTTCAGTAGAGAATTTGCTGATATTATTGCGCTTATCATCGGGATATCTCGCTTGAACATTAAAAATATCCTGAATAATAGGCAAAATTACAAATTATTTTATTTTATTTTTTTTTTTTTTCTTTTGCAGAATATACACTGTGTATGGGACTTAGTATGTATGTATGTATAAGTATATGGTCAGTAGTCTTAAATTAAATTTTTAACAGCCTTAAAAATAATTTTTTATCGCAAATCGAAAATCATTCAAAACTGTATCAGATTTTTACAAATGACAATTTTTATACCTCTTCAGTAATATTTCAAAATTTGATCGAATTTCAAGGGATCAGTTCGTTGAAGCTCTTGGGTAGCAAAGTGAGTTTAACTATAAGTTTATCAAACATTGGAGAAGAATAGGATTTTATTCAAATTCAGTAGACGAGCAATGGAGATTTTTTCAAGACTTAAAATAAAATCGATCGTACACTATCTATACAGCGAATTCAAAATTAAAGTATTGTACTGTGAGATCAAGCTGAAAATAAGGTTTTCTAATCATAAGACAAAATTAATTATAAAAATTAAACAAAAACATTAATAATATTTTGTATAAATTTAAATGTTTCTTAAAACTATTGTCAATTTTTGCCCATATATGTTTATGTATGTACTATATATATAATTTTTGGATTTTAAATGTTTGGAATTATAAGGTGGACTTTCATTAAGTTTATCGAGAATTTTGAATCTACTGATTCTTAGAATAGTTCGGCATACATAAAATAAAAAAACTAAAAAATGTTTTTTAGAATATTTACAAAAAGCCCCTATACTTGGTTTTCAGTTGAAAGATGGCGAAGCCTGAAATTTTTTAAATTCAAAAATCTGTCACCAAGGCAAGTCTCTTGACAAAATTTAACGAAAATCACATAATTTAATCCGGGCCGATTTTACCTCTGACGTAGAACGAGCGATAACGCAGCTCAAGTCGTACGGATCAAAAATCTGTGTGGTTATAGATTTAAACAGTTTCAGACATAAATGTCAGAAATTTGAAACCTACTCGTAAATGGCTAATTTACAGTAGGACCTCTGTAAGTCGACCTTGAAGGGAGACGCTTCGTTTCAAATAATCGAGTTGTAAAGGTTGTAAAATCAAACATGTTCGAGATGAAGAGGTCAAATTTATTTTTTCGAGTTATAGAGGGAAAATATGCACTGAATTTACTTGTAGGGACTCAGGAATTATTTCGACTTATAGAGGGGTCAGATTTCGAGCAATAGAAATTTTGGAGCTTGAAGGGAAGGGAACACAACATTTTTTCGAGTTTAAGAGGTTTTCAACTTATCGAGATTCGACTTAAAGAGGTTCCACTGTACCTGGATTTTTTAACGGGTTTCGTTCAATTTCAGGTCTTTTATCTGTACATAAGTAGTCGGTGACAAAATTGTTCCATCCGTCTGAAACTGCCATAACACAATATAATCGCAGTGCAGAAGGTAATTTTTTATTCTTATAGTAGGTAGTGCCACGCCTCTATCAGAAAAATACGTTTCAAAGGCTTAACTAATGAACCGATTTTGCTAAGGAAGAATATTAAAAACTGTGTACTTTTAGTGGGCGTGGCACCGCCTCTTATAGTAAAAAACGCTGTCACGACCGAGCCGCTACATTGATTTTGATGAAATTCGATATGGGAATAGATTGATTCCCGAGTAAAGATTTTTGTTTGAGCACGCCCCAGAACCTTAAGGACACATATTTAATTGAAGTGGGCGTTGCCACGCCTCTTACAGTAAAATATATTTTCACAGCAAAATTAATGGACCGATTTTGATGGAATTGAAGAAACATAGATTAAACACTAACAAAGAGATAGAGATCCCAATCCCTTGGTCAAGAAGATTTTAATTTTTGGAAGCGATGACATTCAACTAGGTAAAATCGTTTTGTTGGTTACTATCATGTTTAAATTTCAACCAGTGAACGAACTCTAGTTATATTAAATATATAAATGGAACCCAAGAAGTGTAATTTGAATAAATTCATTCAACTCGGCATCTGCAGGAAAGAGGTACTTGATTTTTACGCTTAGCAAAAAGAGTAGTTTCAATTCGAAATGCGCAACAAAAAATTGAAATCAGTACATCAGTACCAAATTGGCATATAGCCAATATTCTAAAACAGTTTAAGAAAAAAGTACTTATTAACTTTTAAGCTTCAAAATTCACGATCAATCTATTAAAGATCCACACTATATTGCACGCTTGCAGACACACATGCAAGTAAATGCACGCGTATACATATGTACATATGTCCATGTATGTATTTGTAAATATATAAATTTATTGTATAGCATATTGTTTTGTTGTTTACTGTTTAGCTGTACGTTTTTTTTTTATTTTCTTTCTCCCAGTGTATACATTTATGCTTAATTATTGTAAGGATTTTTCTTGCCGCTTACTTAATTAGTATTGTTAGTTTAATTTTGTTATTTTTTCAGAATTCGTTTTTCAAAGCAAATGAAATTGTTTTTTAATTTTATATGAAACTTACATACAAAATTTGTTTTTTTCTTTAATTTAACTAACGCTTTGATTAGCGAATTCCTTTTGTTAGTCATCATATTTTTTATTTATTTTTCCATCAATGTCTCTGTCTTTGCTTACGGCTTAAATTTAACGCTAATTAAATTTTAATTTATTTTTTAGCTTTACAATGAATTTTTTACTTACAGCTGAATTTAACTCTAGGATCTTTTGGATTTTGTTTGTCATTTTATTTTGCATACTTTAAGGAGTTGATGAAATTTGAGCATTCATATGTGGTATATGAGCGTTTATGTGTGTGGCATACCATTTTGTACAGATCGTTTTAGCTTTAGTGCATGATGAAGCTGCTGAAAGTAGAAGGAAATTTTTATTTAAAATTTAAACTTTATTACTTAAAATAATATAAAAAAATAATTTGCAAGTTTGAAAGCAATCTTTAATTAAAAATTAATGAAAGAGAAGGAGAAAATAACAAATTTATCAACATTTTTATAAGCAAATTCAACCACGAAAAAAATTGCTTTGAAATAAAGCAAAAATGTAGTCGATTTTAATATCAAAATTTTTTAGCACAATCTGCTGCATTGCTCCGCATACCTTGAAAAAACAAAAAGTAAAGAAAAATTCCAACAAACTTTTATTATATTTCTATAGAAACGAGTCATACGCTGCATTTTTTCCTGAAATAGGAATAGCTGCCGTAGTTGCTGTAGTTTGACCGCTTTTTGTTGCAGCAATAGCAATAATTCATTGCTTCACAAAAAAACAACGAGAAAGATAAAGTGTGGCCTTGAAAATGTTAAAAAAAATAATGCAAAAACCCCAAAATAAAAATTGAGAAAAAGCAGATAAAATGTAAGGACATCACACGAACAAAGCATTCACAATAGAAAAGCAAAATTTTCATATTTTAACTTTTGCCAAAATGTGAGTACCCTACATATACCGCTTTACTATGTCGGTAGTTAAATTACGCGGTAAGCTCTTAATTTTATTAAAGGAGTACGGTACAGGCGGTGCTATATGCATGAAAGTTCACCACAAAATGACTAAATGCCATATTTTAAAAAAAAAAATTTCCATTGTTAAAAAATGCCACGCCCCATATTTTAAACCTCTTTACTATCTTCTTAAGACTAATATCATTTTACGTGCCTATTTTTGTAACATTTATATCAATAGCTTCCTATCGTAGCTGTCAGGCCACGTGAACTAAGCAGCATATACTTAAAGTAAGATGCCTTTCACACTTGTCAAAATCTGCCCACTTTTTATCCAAACTCATACAAAACCACTAATTGAATTTGTGTGTAAGGTAAAACAGACAGACATGGTCATATCGACTCACAAGACGTTGATTAAGAAAGTATATCCTCTTCTCTATCTGCCATGCGTTACAAATAAATGTAGGGTATATTGAAAAAAGGAAAGTGTTATGCAAATTTTCAAAATTGAAATCGCAAACGTCTTAAGTCAAAGGTCAACGTAGTGTGAGTGAGATAAAAATGGTTAGACTATGTAGTATGAGAAAAAGAGATGTAGAAATGAAGCAAATAATATTTTACAAAAGAGTGTGTAGAAAACTGGAAAAGCATCTGTATTGAAAACTGTAGCATTTCAGTTCCACTCTTTTGGGTTGAAAAAGCAACGGTACAGCACGTAAAAACGAAAACTGTTGTGCTTCGCAAAGCATTGACTTGACTTTAAATTAATGGATTCGATATTGTTCTGCTAGGTATCATTGTTGTTTTCGTTTAACTTTGGTTAAAGTATTTTTGTTATTTAAGAATAAATGTGGTTTTCATTTTCCGTTTCAATTCATAGCTATTGCAATTTTTCAAACTTAAAAAACAAAAAAATAATAACTGAAGTTTGCCACGAAAAATTGCTAATTGTTGTAGGTTGTAGAGGAAAGAGTTCAATTTATAGAATTCTAGAAATATATCAAAATATTAGGGATGAGCCCATGAGCCCAAACAATTTATAAGAAAACTTTGTAAAAATAAACACCAATAGTACATAGCTATTCAAAAGAAGTAACGTGTGCAATAAGTAGTCACACTATGCTATAAAAGTGTGGGCCCTTTTAATTTTTTTTTTTTTTCTATCCATGGGTGTGGTTGTTGATAAATGGCCAAACGGCTCGCGCTGCTGTGTTTTCGCACGAGTACTGTATGATCAACTCGCTCGTAATTGAAGGCTTCTTAGAAGAAAATAATAAAACATAAATCGAATTTTTTCGCGAGGAAGTGAGTTTGAAGTTTGGGTCGATTCTCTGAAATTCGCCATTATTACAAGAACGGAAAGAACAACTCTATAGCAACACCTCCATAAATTTTAGAAGTGGGGTAACAAGAAATGCCGCTTTGAAAACTTATGGAGGTGTTGCTGAAGAGTTGTCCTTTTGACCCGTGTAAGTCTTATTTTAAAAAATTTTTGCGAACTTCAGAAAAACGTCCTGGGCTACAGACTCATTTTTCATTAAAAAGAAATGGGTTTGAGCAAAAATTGCATCATCGCAATGAGCGGGTCACTCCCCTGCGATTAGGAGTGAGTTGAACACTTATAGGTGGCCCGCTATTAATGAACGCTAATATCACCTAATAGCCTTAAGCATATCAGATCACCTGACTGAGCTAAGTCCTTTTGTAAGTGATTAATTATTGTAACAGTTTATATCATTTATTAAAAAAGTCGTCAAAACTCGAAATTCTGAGATCTTTTTAATTCTGTTTTTTTTTTTATCCAGCTAAGGAGTTTCTAACGACATGAAGCGCCACACATATATTTCTATTTACTTTGATTTTTTCCAGTGCCCATTTCTTATGAATTTCAAACGCTTTTACATGGAACCGCTATTGAGTGTTCTGTTTTTAATTGCAAAAGTTTCAGTTTTTGATGAATATTTTCCTTAACTCTTTCCGAGTTTAACAAGGCCCAAATAGAATTACTTAACCCTTTGACGACCATTGGGGCACCGCTGACCCTTTTACCTTCGTATTTTTCCTGGAGAAACTATCGAATCGATTTTCGTCAGTAAGGTATGTATTGTTCAATAGAGAATTAATGTGGCTTTCAGAAAGTACCTAATTCTTAAAGCACCAGACTACTCGAAAGTCGAAATATCTTAACTTTTTCTACCTCTTTTTCATGCTGGAATACTTTAAAGGTAGGTGGAGCTAAAGCTATAAAATTTTTGTACACGTTTCGGACAACCTTCTTCTTTCCAATAAAAACTAAATAAAAAAGATAATCCACTTTGGCCACCCACGTTGTTGGGACCTCTATGTCCCAATGGTCATCAACGGTAAAAATCAAATTCGAAGTTATTTATTTAGAACAAAAGTAAAGTTGTTAACCTTTTTGATCATTACATTGAACATTCATTTAGGGGCAGGAAAGTATCGATCGGTGTGTTAAATTTACATGAATTACTGTTAGTTTAATTGTAGCTAATAACATGCTGTCATCAAAGCTATAGTACTTATATTAAAAAAATAAGTTGTAAGGCTTCAAGCGAACACTAAAAATTATGTTGCCATACGGCAACAGATTCCCCAAAGGCTTAAAAGTGACTTAAAATTTGATATAGCGCTAAAAATGGGTTAAACAATCTATTTCATTTGACTGATCTCATAACCTAAATATTTCGTTTATGTGCAACTTTTCCAATGTCATCTTTCAAACTAAGCGTGCAACACACACAGAAAAATGCGATAACTGTAAGGTAAAGCCTACTATAAGGTCACGTAACATTGAAAGACTCAATAAAAATTAGCTCACCTTAGTGCTGCGTGTTCAAGTTTTCTTTCCATATGTTATTTTTTGCGAAGGTCAAAAGATTGCCACATACAAATTTGGCTGACGATTACTAATGTTGGCTAATTTATTAAAAGCCCAAATGGAAACCTTGTTACTAATGGCAAAATTCACAAAATTCACCTTGACCATCAGAGTCGCAATTTATGTCGAATTGATTTTGAAATATTCGAGCTATTCAAATTAGCACACCCTAAAATGTCAGTCACATTTGCCTCGTTTTGACAGTCAATTAAGATTTATTTGCCAATTTGTAAATTAAGTGTCAAATTGTGCTATGGCAAAGCAAAGGAGTTGTGTCTTTTATGGCATAAATGTGAAAACTGATTCAATGTCAAAAACATAACATTTTATCTATGATGTATTAATTTTGAAAAAGGTTAGATTAGAATAAGGGAAGCTTGTCGTTACAAGTCAGCTAATTAATTGATATTTTAATAAAAAAAAATATTATGTCATCATGTAAATATTTGATGGCAAGGTCTCGCTTAGTAGACTGAGAATACTCTTAGCTCAACCATAATGCGTTTACAATTTCCGCGAAATGTCCTTCGCATTGCAGACGTTCTGTTGGCATTAAATTTTTTTTCTATTTAATTTTTCAAGTGGCATCATGCGGTTTTAAGGTTAAGTGCATTCATTCACTTAAGTAGCACTCAGAAATGCGTGGAAAATCTTTATGAAATTGTAATTTGTTTATTTTGCTTTCGAAAAATGTTATTGTTATAGCTTTGATCTTTTAATTAATTGCAATTGGAAAAGTCAGCAACACTTCAATGCTGCAGCTGCATATTAAAAGCTTTAGATTTAATTTTCCGCATTACAAGAAACAAAAAAAAATTATCGCATGCGAGTACATGCGACTAAAAAATGTTTCTTGAAAATTAAATTTACATTAACTTATTGTCAGCTCATGGTGAAATTTCGATTTTATTGATTTCCTGCTATTGACACATCGACTGAATAAAGAAGCCAACATAAAAACGTTGCAATAAAAATCAAAATAAAAACAAACAAAATAACAATCACAATAAAATAAACATAATAATAAAAATACATTACACCCGGCCCCCCCACGTGGCTTCATAATTTGTTTCTTCCGCAATGTTTGCGGTATAAAAAGCGTTAAGAAAAATGTGTACATATTTTATACACTCAACGCAAATTATTAGTTAGCTTTTTTTCAAATTTTTTATTTAAAGAAACGAAGGAATTATGCATTACTTTTAAAGAAAACGGCTAAAGAGTTTATTTTTGATTTTGTTAAGTTTTTTCTTTAATAAATTAAAAAAAAAAAAACTTATTGCTGCTTCTGGCGTAAAGTATTTACGATTTATGAAAACATGAGAGCCAACAAATTTTGGTATTAAAGCAATATAAAAAAAAAACATATGTTTGGTACAAAACGCATTAAGCGTAAAAAAGCTTTTAAATTTTGTTCTTTACTATAGTAAAGTATAGTGGCCTATAGGGCCAAAACCTGCTAAATTGGATTAAAAAAACTGTCGGAAAAAATTTTTAAAAATTCCTGAGTATTTTGGCAAACTTTAATCATTTTTTTAAGACTTCTTTATAAAAAATAAAACTACGTAAATAAGTGAAAAAACTTTCTAATAAAAATTAAGAATTCAATAATAAAAATTCAATTTAAAAAAATTATTGAAGTTCTCAGCAGTGGCGTAGGCACGGGGGGACGGCGTAACGGGGATATATAACCCTATTGATGCATTTTAGAATTAAATTGTTACTAAGTGACAATTCTTAAGACAAAAAAGTTGTGAAAAATAATTGATTCATTATCATATCAATGATAAATCTCTAGCTATCTCGATCAATGACCTTGATTTCAAATTGAAGTTCATTGCGTCTACTACAAATCTGTCATACTACGATTTTATCGTAAGCGTAAGAGTTTACGAGCTTTCACATTTTTATTGCAAATTGCGCCGAGAAATTACAAAGAAAAAGGGTCACACTGTCTAGCTAGATTAATAAACTTAACTTCAAAATTATGGCAATTGCGTCGACTACAGTTCACACGAGATATCGCAAAAGTGAATGCTCTTTTATCAAAAATTAGTACGGAGCAAACGTAGGGACATACATAACTCATACGGCACTTAATGTGTGTTCACAATAGTTTTTTTAGTTTAGATTACTACGTTATCACAATAGCTAATAAATGGTGTTCCAATTTGCGGCACCTTTTTAAATTTTAAATCAAAGATATAAATTGTGCGAATTTTTTTTTTATTTGCATAGGAAATTAAAGTACATTTGTTCCGGTTAATAAAAATTTTAAGGATTACCCGCATCAAATTAACTGTTCAAGAAACCCCATAAGAAGAAATTGAATGGTTTTGAATCGCATGATTTTGGTGGCCAAGTCACGTCTGTTCTTCGAGAAAGTATTCGATTATTAAACCACTCTTTCAAAAGATCGATTAATCGATCGATTAATTCCGTTGCTGTGTGACATTTTGCACTGTCCAGTTGAGATCACATATTCTGTACATCAATATTTTCCAATTGATTCCACAAAAAGTTTCTAACCATCTCTCGATATTGAGCTCCATTCACAGTAATTGAATTTTGTTTTTCGAAAAAAAAAACGTGAACTAATTACGCCATCATAACATTCAGTAACTTTTTTTGAGTTCATTGGCTATTCAAATAATTCTCTAGGATTTTATTTAGCACAAATGCAACAGTTGATCTTTGAGTAAAATAATAAACAAAAATGTTGCTTCGAGGTTGAATTTCTATAAAAGACGACATATTGATATCTTTGGCTATTCAGCAACACTTGTGCTAACGGCTCCAATATTTTCACTTGAACGACCACTAAGATGATAAATTCTGCAACTCTGATCTTAAACTGAACTAATTTCTTCAAATCTATCAATGAGGTATTCAACGAAATATTATTTTAACTTCTGAATAAGGTTTTTTTTTGTTTTTGATTAAAAATATGCTTAAGAAAAAGTTTCATGTCTTGAATGCGTCAATTTCAAATTCCCAGATGACTCGTTGAAGGTCAAAGCTAATGTAAATATCTAATGATTTTGGATGGTTTCAGCTATGAAATTAAAAATTTCTTATAAATTTTTTAATAAAAAATTATATGTATATCATTATTTGAGCCTATTATTTTGTAATTGGTACAAGCTCCTCTTCGTTGAGAAAAATAAATTAAATAAATTTTGTACAGATCATTTCAAGTTACTTAATTTTTTCTTCTCAATGAAGAGCGGCTTGCATCACTTTCAAAATAAAGCCCCCATGTAATTTTTTTGTAATGGTTTAATTTTATTTTTTTTTTTTTTTAGTACAAAATATAACTCTTGTCAGTTAGATGTTACAAAATTGTATTTTCTTTAAGTACTTTTGATATCGTTGTGCTCTATGTAAATAGTTTTAGTACATGGAGTGCTTTCCAAATTTTTTGAGTAGGTCTTTTCGCTTTTGATTACGTACTTCGCTAGAAGTGCTCACTCGCGACGCGCTCTTATGTGATCAAAATTGTTAGCTGGGTAATAATTTTCATGTTATTTACTTTTATCTGTACATTTTGCATTACTACGTCCGTCAAGGTCTATGCACTCTACTGCTGCTGCTGATGCTGATATTGATTTACTTGTGTACGCCTAAAAGATTGCAATGGTTTCAATTCAATAAAGCATATGAAGCAAAACTTCTTGTTTATTTTATTTCTACTTGTAACGACTAAGTGATGCTGATGTTGTCGATGTTAATGTTGATGATGATAATGTTGCGGCGGTTTTTGTTAGAAAGCACAGCATAGCAACCGCAATAGCAAAGATGCCTAATGTGGCTTTTTGTTCATTTAGCTGATGGTTTGCTTTTTCATTTGTGTCTGGCAGTATGTGTGTCTGAGTCAATTCCTTTTTGCCTAAAAGTTTACGCTGTACTATGCCGAATTATTGTAGCGCTCAGTTTAAATTTGAGAAAAAAAATACTGCCCTGGTTGGGTATTTGTTGTTGAGCTTTACAGAAACAGCTTTGTTTTGGTATTTTGTTTTTGAAGCAAATTTTTGATGTGTAGCAGAAAACGTCACGTAAAGATATTGGTTGCTTTTGAGCAATGTTAGTAAATTATTTTTCGGAAGCAATGTTTAAAAGCAATATTTGGAACCGAAATTAAGAAACAATGTTTATAAACAACACTGACAATGTTTACAAATTTGTTTCTCAATTTTTTTTTTAAAAATGAGGCAACGTTTATAAATATACAAATACAATACATTATTTATAAGCAAATTTTATAAAATACATTATTAAAAAAATTTATTTGGAAATTATATTTTAAGACAATGTTTACATCGCTTAAAACAATGATTAAAAACATTATTAAGAAAAATTTTTATAAAAATTAAAACCAATGTCTATAAACAAAGTAAAGAGACAATGTTTCGAAAAAATGCTAGGAATACATTTTTAAAAGCAAATATAAGTTTGTAATGTTTCAATATTTCGTACAATGTTTTAAAGCAATGCTTATAAACAATGTTTAGCAACATTACTAATCCGCAATACTCTAAAGAATTTTTTATTATTGCAGTACAAAGATTTATTTTTTTAGTGCAGTTTTTTTATAGATTTTTTTTTTCGAAAAGTCCAACAAAACTTCAGGAACAGCATCAAATTTTAATCAAAGCACAAAACTTAGCAGACACCCACCGACACGTGCACACAAAAAACGTAGACAGAGAATGTAAATCAACTGCTGAAAAATGAAAATAAAAAATTTCAGCAAAACAAAAAAAATCCTCAAAGCTTTTCCCAGAAAAATGACAATTTACAAAAAAAAAAAACAAAATATTTTGATGTCCTTGCAACATTAACAAAGAGTCACACTTGATCAAAATCAAATAAGTTACAGGCACTATAAATAAATAAAAAAAACAGAACATTACAAGGAATGACCTCGACATAAAAAATGCCAACTAAAGCAAAGTCGGAAGGAAGCAACAAAATAACACAAAGCAGCAGCAAAAAAAAAAAAAAAACTTCGAACAAAATTGAACTTTTCCAATTTTCTAAAATAAATATCTCTCAATTTTTTTTTTTTTTTTTTTTTTTTTTTGATGCGTTTGTCAAACGTTGTATTGGAAGATACCCGCAAGGTTAGAAAGTAGAAGAAACCAAAAACAACAACAATTATGAAAACAACAACGATAATAAGAACAAGCAACAGCTTGCAGCCAAGCATGCGGAAGTGATGTTAAGGTTGAGTTGCTTTAAAGTTTTTCAGAAAAACTTTTCATCAAAAATTATATTTTTTGTTTGTTTACAATGAGAATTTTATATTCTTAACTTCATTTATTCGCACAATTTCCTTCCACCAAATTTCTATAGAGCGTAAGCAAAATTACCGAAAATATATTTTTGAGAAAACGTAAAAAGCATAAAAAGAAGTTATACACAAAACTTTAGGAGATTTTTTCTCACACAGATATTAAACCTCAACACAAAAACTACATTAAATTTTTAACATTTTTTGATGTGGGAATATGTGGTTTCTACAGGACGGTGCAACATGCCATATAGCAATGGAATCAATCGATCCTTTCTCAAAGGACAGACGTTAATTGGCCACCAATATTGGCTCATACTTTTAAAAACAAAAAAAAAAATGTAGCATTTCAAAGTTTTAGTACAATGTTTATATAATAAGTTTTCTCAAAATCAAAACTGGTTCAAAAATGTTTCTTGAATCAATATAAAACTGAAAAATAACTGTTATTTTATCATAAAAAATGTTTTTGCATTTTTTTTTTTTACTAGAACGAACTACACCCCAGCACTTACAACCCTAAACGATATCGGGTATGCAGCGAAACTCGTCCAGTAGAAACTTGTCGGGCAAAAACTTATAAGGGTATTAGCAACACCGTAAATTTTCCAGAATTAGGTGTATTTTATGGATTGAATTCACGATGAAACTGAACGTCACATATTTTAATCTTCTGAACCAAAGCATGTTTTCTTATGAAGCAATTAGTTTTTACTCTTATTCTTTCTATTTTTTTCATCAAAATTAAAGCAACAAATTTTACTTGAAAATAAAGTAGAATAGCAATACAAAAACTTGCCACAGATAATACCTGTGAAGGTACTATGTTGTGTCCATAAATCAAGAGCTTTAACATTAATTTGCATTTGTTATCTCACGAACTCATGAACTCGTTGCTCTCTCTTCGCACACTCACTCACACTTACACCTACTGACTCGAATACCGGCTAAACTGAATAAATTTGCTTGTCTGCTTAAATTGGAATTTCTATGTTGAATTCCTTCAGGTGTCAGACTAGAAACGTAATAAATTTTCATGCCCACTTGCAGCACTTTATCCACACCCCTTTGTCCTTAGTGTTGCTACGCTGTTTTTTTTTTTTTTTTGTAAATTATGTTTAGCTATGTTGCCCTGCATTTTTTTAAGCGCCTAGGCTTATGCTACAATTTTTTTTTTTTTATCTTTTATTCCATGTATTTTCTTTTGTTATTTAGTTACTTTTTGTAACGACGACAACAACGAAAAACGACAGGAACAGCGACCGACCTCACCTCATCTAAACCATTTTTGACCTTATTACGAAATGAAACGTAACAACAAGAGAGCAACAACGGCGACAACAATAACAATGACAGAAATAAAAAAAAAAGCGAAAAAAACTCAACAAAAAAAAAAAACACAACAACAACAATGACATCAATGGCAACAAACAGAAATTTGCCCAAAAGACATTTACGCCTGGTATTAAACTTTCTATGTAAACGTTATTGTTTTTCAACGTTTACTCATACATAAACAAATAATTGAATACCTAGTATATGCGCATACATGTTTACAATTGTTTTATGTAGTTGGCAGGGTGGTGCAAAAAAAATTTTTTTAATATATTTGTTAATTATTTTTCACAAAAATTTTAAACTGCAATAAATTAATTTTGCTCGAAATAATAATACAGAAGTGTACAAAAATTAGTAGCGAAAAATTCAGCCAAAAGAGGAGTTTTTAAGAAGGATATGAATTTCAGAAAATCTGATTTCATTTTAAATTTTTTGCGAAATTTTCAAATTTATTTGTTGGACCATGAAAAATTATCTTAATTTAAGTTCAAACTAAAATGACATTTTTGAAATAGACCTCTAAAAAAAATGCTCTGAGCAACTTTTGTATTCACATCAAAAAACTTTTGTGCTCATCCTTTTACCTATGTACTAACCAAATACATATATACATGAGTAGTTGATGGCAGCAACAACTAAAGTTCTTTACTTTTCCCTTTTCACTTTAAGAGTGCACAAAATTCGCGTATAAATATTTACGAGTATTCACGCGCCACTTCAGGGCATTCGACGTGATAATTCACAAAAAAAAACATCAGTCAAATAAAATACAAAAAAAAAAAATGAGAAACTAAAAAATTGGGCTTAAAATGGCAATTCTTCGTTTTTACTTTCATTTCATACTTGGAATGAATGATTTTTTTATTTTGTCTACAATACATTTCATTTCCTTTGGCCAAAATCATTTTACAACATTTTTTGATACAAAATTACGTAGAAAGCTCAAAAACAAGAGGCATGGCAGTAGACAAATGTAAACAGGGCCTATATCAACTAGAGAGTCAGCAGTAAAACGTCTCATGGTGGAGGGTGATAAGAATTCAAAGGAAAAAAAAAAAAAAACTGAAATGAAATAAAAATTAAATGAAAAGAAAAGGAATTTCCAATTTCTTGTTATGTTGTCTTTCTTTTATCCTTTTTTTTTTGTTTATTTCTTCTCGGTACTTTATGCGGGTTGTAGCGCTTTTAGAGGATTCGCGTAAAAAATAATATATATATCTGCAACAGTGAAGTGGTTGGAGTTGGAACTTAGGCGTTAGAGCTGTTAAAAATATAACTAGTAGTCAAGCTGCACGCTTAACTGTAAGGAATAATTCATGTTATATTGCAACAATTTCAAGCCATTTCAATGTTCTTCTTAGAAGATATAAATTGCAGAAAATAAGCTGCTGCGTAAAATGTAAAGGTTGCTGGTTAAAAATTAAAATAATTAGTGTCTAAAACAATTTTTAAAGGTTAAAAATTGTTAGAGATGTCAGTTAAATTTTAGCGATTCCTAAAAATTAATTTGAAAAGTGGGTGTGGGGCACAAATCAACATTTTTTGTTTTTGACTGAATTTAATTTGTTAACACAAAACACGCATTTCACGTTCAAGAACAAATTTTTGACAGCAAAACAACCTCCTGCATAAGATTTATTTACTTTGAATTATCTTTTAATGCTGATGCCGTTCTACGTGGGAGTTCAAAGCTCCACGTTTACAGATCAAAAGACAAGAAAAAAGAAATGCAGAAATAAAATAAATATTCAGACATGAATAATTAAAACAACACACAGGAAAACAGTGAAAAGAAAATATGAAAATTAAGCCAGAAAGGTGATAGGTCGAGTGGAGCGCACTGAGGATGGAATTAAATGATAAAAAAATAACAAGCATGAATATAATATACAATAAGAAAGTAAGTTTCGAATGAAAAATTTTGTTAAAAAAAAAAATATTTTAAGGACGAAATTTCATTCGCATTGTCTTTGTATCATTGCAGCTAAACATTGCAAAAAAATATGAAATTTATATAAAAAAAATACAGAGAAAAAGATTTGAAAAATCAAATTTAAATTTTTCAAATACCTAAAATTTAACGGAGAGTTGCAGCACATGGTTGGTTTTGTTATTTTTTAAACAGCAATCTGTAAAGTTATATGTCAAAACAACAAAGAATTTCATTTTTCTGAAATCAGAATGAGCATAATTTCCATCATAAATGATTTTGGCTCGTTTTTAAGAAGTCTACACTATAAAAATTTGTAACGCTCTAACTTTTAACGCTTTTTCAACTTTTGTAATACAAATGTGTTTTTAAAATTCATCGAGTATAATAAAATTTTTCAGCTTTTTTCGAAATTCTCAATATTTATCGACTTATTTAACATTCTATAAGGCACTCAGTTCGCTTTTTTTTTAATCTCACGCAAACTTTTTAAAATATTAATAAAAACAATGACTAAAACATAACTATGTACATTCCTTTCTTTCTTAGCAGAGGTAAAAAAACTTTTTTATTTTACATTGTAATTTTTTCGTTTTGAAATTAATACTTTTTTGAAACCGCTAATTTTAGAGGCCGCCTCTAGACGACCTAAGTTTACCATGAGTACTTTTTCTCTTGCTATTTCATTTTGATTCTTTTCTAATTTTATGTATTCTGAGGAATCCCAGGCTTTCTTTTGATTGTATTCGCAGCAAATTCCAATGCGTGCATCAACTGTTATAGTCATTCAAATAAGAAAACTTGCGCGAAATAGTCTTATTATGGTTTTGCGAGTTGTGTGAAAAGCAAAGCATGAACTAATATATAATTTGTGGCCCTATATGTATAACAACGATTTGGTGCTGCTTGAAATGTTTCCTCTTCTTGTGTTCTTGATCCCCTCACGGAGCATAGGACCACCACAAATCTCTTCCAACAAGAGTGGTGCCTTCTAAAAAAAAAATCGTGATTCACATATTTCCTTTTTCAGGGATCGTTTCCAAGATGATTTAGGCCAGCCACGTTTCTACTTCACTGAGGAGACCGCTATAGTGCTTGCCGACAGACTTCAGTTGCTGGATTCGTAACGTATGTCCACTACATTTCTTCTTTTCATCGTTTTATTTGAATGGAAATCGGATCTTGACGGCATCGGGTCAGCAAATCGACATTAGCGATGGTGCTAGGCCACCAAATTTTCGGCATACGGCGCAGATAATTCTTGGTTAATACTTGTAAATCTGCAGCAGGACGCTGCTGGGAAGCCAAGTTTCACAGCTTGAAGTGTTTAGTAAGTGAAAATAATTTTTGTTTTGAAAATGGTATTTTAGGCTGTATAGAGGCGGTCTTGGGGATAAGCTGTGTAAAAAAAACTTGAATTGTAATAGGAAACAAACTGTTTGCGCCATTTGTAGGTTTGATCTAGGAAACTAAATATTTGAGAGAATTTTCTTCAAACCCGATTCTATAATATAGGAATATGGGATCGCAAAACTAACATCCCTTGGGATATATTTCGACAGCTAAAATGCATAAAACGATATATCTTGGCACGTATAGCAGACTTTTTCTACGTTTTTTCAACGTAATTGGACAAACTCATTCTACGTCGTTAACTGGTTTGATCTAGGAAGCTAATTTTTAACCAAAAGTTTACTCAGAAACAATTTTTTGGAAAGTAAGCTGTTTGAAAATAGAAATTTTCGATAAAAAGAGCTCCTCGTTTTTATGATTTTGGCGTCGACATGGAAAGATCGAAATAGTATTTTGGACTTCTCCAAGAGTGGTCCCGATTTCGGCCCATTTTTATAAAAAAGAAACAAAACTTTGCTCCATTCGATGAAGATAGATTGAAAATTGGGTTTGGCCAAAAATTAATTTTCAACTTTTCTTTGATATAAAAGAGTTTTTGTAGAAAAAATTTCGCTTATTTTAAATATTTGAAGCTAAAATAGAATGATGAACTGATTAACAAAATCTAAGCACTTCCGATGCTAGTGAACATTAGTTCACTTGAAGAAGCACTGGTACTGTTTAACGTTAATTTCAGAGAAAAAGAATGTTACACCACAATCAGAACATATCAAAGATATCAAGCGTTCGGGCTTATACTTTAAAAATTTATAAAAAAACTAAATAGAAAACCTTGCATTATGTTGAATTTACTCGATTGGCCACAATTTAGCCCTTTTGAAAAAATTAGTGAAATAGTACGGGAGGCAGCGTTGCATTTCAGGTGGCGATTTCCTCCCGCTTAATTTTGTTTTTAATTGATAGTTTTGATATGGCTGATAATCGGAACAAGAGTCAGTCGCCAGGCTAGTGGTGGACCTGGTTGTGAGAAAATGCGCATCAGTAAAAAAAAGATTGTCCAAAACCCATCTATATATCTGCCACCCTTTTGGGGGTCACCCTACAAAAACACAAACAATTTCGAAAAATAGTTTATAGCTCCCCCAGAGTGACCCGTAGAGGGTTCATATGTATCACCAGGTCCTATTATATTTTCTTTTCTAATACTTTTCCCGAAGATACCTATCCTCTATCAGCAACCCTTTTGGGAGTCCCCCTACAAAAACACAAAAAATTTCGAAAAATAGTTCATAGCTCCCCCGGAGTGACCCATAGAGGGTTTATATGTATCACCAGATCCTATTTTATTTTCTTTTCTAATATTTTTTCCGAAGATACCTACCCTCTATCTGTCACCCTTTTGAGGGTCCCCTTACCAAAAACAGAAAATTAAGAAAATTTCTTAATTTTTTCAAAGGTATCCCCCCAATGGGGTTGAGATAGGGGGTAAGTATGTTCGGAAAAAATGTAGGGGGACCCTGATAATACATTTGACTCCTCTACGGGTCACTCCGAGAAAGCTATAAATTGTCTTTCGAAAATTTCCAAATTTTTTGGTGTTGTTTGCAGGGGGACCCCCAAAAGGGTGGCAGATAGGGGGTAGGTATCTTTGGGAAAAACATTATAAAAAAAAATATAATAGGACCTGGTGATACATATGAACCCTCTACGGGTCACTCCGGGGGAGCTATAAACTATATTTCGAAATTTTTTGCGTTTTTGTAGGGGGACCCCCAAAAGGGTGGCAGATAGGGGGTAGGTGTGTCGAGAAAAAAGTTTGGGAGAGTAAAAACAATAGAAAATGGTCTAACATTTTACCCCTCCAGAGGCGTCTGAGAAGAGGGGGGAGTCAATTTCATAATTTCACAAGAATGCAATTTTTGCAGGGGAGACCTCCTAAGGGGTGGTGATAGGGAGTAAGTATGTTCGGAAAAAATGTTGGAGGAGAAAAAATAATAGCACCTTGTCATACATTTGATCCCTGTACGAGGTAGCTTCGGGGAGATATTAATGATTTTCGATAGATTAAGGACCATTTTCCAGTTTTCAAAACGGTAGCGGGTCCATCAATTGTTTTCTGAAATGGACCAAATTTTACGTGGTTCTTATTGGCATCAATACGAAACTTTTGGTGCCCGGGGAGCGTAGATCGGAGCAACTTTAATTTTTCCCATGTGTGTCTGAACCACCCTAATGATCACTCAGCTGACGGTCTTACCCCCATTATAAGAATAGCTGATTATGTTTTTTATCATTGTAATTATATTATGAGCTAAATGTATAAATTTCATTGAATTTGAAATGACCTTAGAAATTTTTTTTTTTGTACACGTTTATGTAAGTAGCTGACGTATAATCCCCCATTATACACGCAGCTGACTATTATTTTTATTATTATGATCATCTTAACATTAATTGTGCAAATTTTCAAGTGAATTGAAATGGGTTTTGGACATTCTTTTTTTTACATGATGCGCATTTTCTTACAACCAGCTCCACCACTAGCCTGGCGACTGACGCTTGTTCCGATTATCAGCCATATTTCAAACTATCAATTAAAAACAAAATTAAGTGGGAGGAAATCGCCACCTGAAATGCAACGCTGCCTCCCGTACTAAAAGATTTTTATCGCCACAGTACGGTGTCTTTATTAAAATTTCCACAAAACTTTACATCACAGCTAACACACACTACGGTATAATACCGAATTTATACAACAACACCAATAAATGATGATCCCTCTCCAGGGTAGAGTACACACTAAGGACAAATGGGAAGCTTCCACTTTTTTTTCTCATTTTTATTTTGTTGTCGTCTTCTGTTGTATTTAAGCAGCGTAACATGCAAAAACAAAAAAAAAAAACGGCGCCTGGATCAGCTGTTTGTTGCTCCGTTGCGTTAATTTTGTTGTTGTTTGTTGTTGTTGTTGTTGTCATTGTGACTAGTATTAGATTTCCTGTCATTGTTATTGTTACTGTCAGTGTTATCGTTGTTACTGCTGCTGCTGTCAAGTGGACAACATAGCCGTCGCTGTTGCCAAATTCACAAAAGAAAAAAAACGGAAAAAAAAAGGAAAACAAATTTCAACGGACGGTCGATAAGCGTGCGAAAAGAGAATTAGAGCGGAAATGTTGTACAGGATATGCAGGATATGCACGACATATGCGATAAAGAAAAGGGATATTCAAGAAGATTACAAAAAAAAGCAACAACAAAAAAAATACAAAAATGGAAAAACCAACAATGGCAGCATGTAGAGTGTCAAAGCTTCAAGTGGAGGGCAGCAGCAGTAGTATCAGCATGCGACAGCATATGAAATTATAAAAGGAAACGGAAAAATTTGTATATCCGATAGATGTGATATTTCATACAGATATGCAAATGAATAGTGGGAAATTTTGTGACAAAAAAATATTCCCATTATATTGTGTTTTTCATTTTTCATTTTGAAAAACAGCGTGGCTATGAAAAATGACGACACTTTCCCAGTGTACGTAGATTTTTTTTTTGCAATTTTTCCACGAACAACATTATTATATTAAAGTTTTTCAAAATATTCTTAAGTATAAAGAGTATATTCTTCAAGTAAATTTAAGTAGAATTTATTTTTCATATACAACAAAATAAAATACAAACACGAAACCAAATGTATGCCGTTGCATGCGCTAAGGTTTGCTTGCATTGGCTTCCTATGCATACAAAGCGTAAAAACTTTTTAAATATGCAACATATCCTTATGCAAACTAAGCAGCAGCTACAGCCCTTAGAAATATGCTACAAAAAATATAATAAAAAAGACCGCAGCAGTAAAAGTAGAAACAACTGACCCACTTCAGTAAAGAATTTTATGCAACAACGAAACTTAACATAATACGATGAGTTTTACAATAAAAAACACAAGAGACAGCAATAAAAATTGTAAACTGCAAAATTGCAGCACTACAAAAAAAAAAAAACGGATGCCACAACTGAAATACAGGCTAGAAGTTGAAAAAAAGTTGTTTTCCCCAGTAGTTACTCGTCTGGCTATGACCATGACAAAGCAGTTCGAAGAACCCCTTTAGCTGTAAGTGTAGCAGTGGAACAGAGAAAAACCAACTTGGGTCGCAGTGCAGTCAAGGACACTGCTGAGTGGCAAGTTATATGTAATAAATTTGATTTTGCAAAGATTTTTATGCAATTTTTTTGTTATTAAATTTTTTGTGCAAACTTTTGTTTTGTTCCGATTCAATCCATTAACCACGATCATAAGTTATGCGTCAGCATTGTTGTACTGTGGAGTTAAGCGATAAAATTTTTTGTATCGGAAAATTGTTGAAAAATATGATAAGTCAATTATATATTACTCATACGTCATGTTGAATCGGAGATATTATTATGTATTTCAGTTTCGATACAGCGATGAAGTTTCGTTAATCTGCGATTCAGCAAATGTACTTTTAATGCTCATTACAAAGAACAATCGATAGTTGGCCTACGGCTGTAAGCACGGTTACCTTTATTTCAAAAAATATACGCCGCATAAATCAAACAAATGGAGTAGGAAAAATTTTTCTTAAATTCGATATAATCTAGACGATTTATATCACTTTAATCACAAAAAAGTGGCCTATAATTCAAAGGTCATGAAAAAAAGCAAAAGTTTCAAAAGCGAATAGCTCAGCTCCGATGTAACTTAAGACTTCATATTGTGGTAGTGCTTGGCCAATTTTAAACATTTCAAAATATGTTTGAGGTTTCTTTAGTGGCTGCTTTTTAAAAATTTTATTTTTAACAAACGAAATTAAACTTTTTTTAAACTATTTGCTTCAGATTGCACTACTGAAGTACATTGTACTTAAATGCAGTCCAAACTTTTAAAAGAGGACTTAAATACACCTTTTTGTTACTGGTGAAACGCTAATGGAAACACACGGTTGTACATAACACACGTTTAAGTATGATTCGAAAATCTAAATTATTTCTTATTTTTGTAGTTTTAGTATATTGGAAATTGCTTGAAAATTAGATGACGTCAAGTTTTGGAAGCAACGAGTTCAAATGGCAATATCTCAGCCCCGATAAAATTTAAAGACTTAGTGCTTGAGTATAATTTGTAACCTTTTAAATGCAATATAAAGTTTTTGAATATAAATAAAAGGCTGCTCAAGAGAAATTATCTTTATCACTGTGAAATAAATTGGCTTCATGTTACAAATATTGTTGTTTATTTTCTTTAATTGCTCCACAAAAATTTTTAAACTTGGAAACTTCCTACTTTATATATAAGAATTATGGTTGTTAACCTTTTCACGGTGGTGCCGCGACAACAAGGCAGCGGCAGCAATAAACTTTTTCATTTAATATATTTTTCATAAGTTGCAAAGATTTTTTCTGTTTACTTTCCTTCGGTGTTTTTTTTTTTTCATTTTTGTTTATTTTCTTTTACGATAATTTTCAGCTTCTTTTTATAATATTTTTGTCTTATTTGTACCACAAATATTTTGCTATGCATAACGGTCAAGTTCGCTGACAGCTGATATTGTCCTGAAGGGAAATGCGCGCCAAGGATGTAAAAAAAAATATTTGGTTGGAGTTAAAGTTACGGAAGAAACGCAAAACAAAAAAAAGCAGCAGCAGCAGCGGAAAGTGAAGCGTATTAAAATTTATTTTCTTCATTTCTTTTTCACCGCTCTTATCAATGCTTGTTGCTGTCAATTTGTTTGTATGTATTTTGTTCAGTCTTAAGCCTCTGGGATAACGGCAGCGGCTTCTGTTTATCATCATTAAATTTACTCAGGATATAACGCTGTACGTTGAACAAAATAAGAAGAAGCAGCAGCAACATCATTGGTTAGTTGTCAACATGATATCATTGATTTTTATATTTTTATTATTTTTTTTATACAATTTTATGCCATTTTACCTGTACGGCATTTCAGGCAGCACCCTTATTCCTCCTATCACTTCAAAGCATCATTGGTTTATTTACATTGGGTCAATGATGCTGTTTCTGGATCTCTCTTTTCATTTCCTGTTTTGTAATTTTTTTATTTGATATTTAATCATATTTTCTTAAGTCCTTACATGCAAGCAATTTTTTTATTTTTTCCTAAGCCATGTACTTACGTTCTTTTTCTTAAAGATTTCGGCTTCCTACGTAGTTTTTTGTATGTGAATGTACTAGGTGAAATTGTATAATCCTCATCGAATTCCATTTCAATTTTGATAAGATTTTGTAAATTTAATTGGCAGTCCTGAAAATAAAACCAAAAATTTTAATTAAATGCTTAGTTTGTTCCTTAGCAATTAAATGTTAATCATACGACATGTTGAATTACAGTGGAAATACTTTATATATAGTAGAAAATTAATAAGATTTTTTTTTTTATTTCATTTAAAGAAATTTATAAATGTATTATAGTAACAAAAAATTTCCTTTCCCCCCATTTCTGTCGCACAACCGTCGTTAAAATCCTATCAACTTTCATCATAATGCCATTTTCTTAAAATAAATCTCAAAGTTCAGAAATACACTTCAGTATAACCTTCAGTAAACAAATTAGGATTTTAGTTTATATCCTGCACACAGGAAACTTTTCATTGATAAGCCACCTGAGCCAATAAAAAAAAAGAAAATCCAACACAAATACACTAACACAAAATCAATAAAGCTAAAAGTTGACTGCATGTAAACATATGGCTTCATGTCAACAAGCCAAAACAAAAATATTAAAACAGAGTAGAGAAAAACCTGGAAAATCAAGACTAATGTTTTATATATGTAGGTACTCAGGTATAAATAGAAATAAAACAAAACAGTGCAATAATAATATTGTAAAAATTACACAAATAACTTATATGAACATATGTATGTATAATTGAAGTAATCGCAGAATGTATTTATGTGCATATGTGCGACTAATAATGATGACAGTTTTTGTGCTTCACAGTAAAAGTGTGGTTGTGCTTTAATTGAAATGAACTGATTTATTATTCGACAAAATTTTGTATGTATCATTGCCTTAAATAATTTATGGTAATTACTAGCTATTTGATTAAGAAAAAAACAAAAACTGAATTCAAGTGTGTAATACTTCTACTCGAAAAATCAATATTCTACATATTGGTGATTCTACCATTTCCACTATTTATATAAAATTTCTCACATAAAAATGGTTTGTAACGCTTTGGCGCAAAATATGCGGATTCGAATTAAATAATTTCTTTTTTAAAACTATATATTTGTGCTAAAGAAGGTCTTCGCATAGTTATTTTTTTGAATTTTTAAGGATTAAGTTTTTGCAAAACCTTACACAAAAATTGTCGTTTGACTAGACTAGTTCTTCTGGTTAAGGTAAAGTAGAGATCAACCTTTAAAAATACTTGATAAATCTGTAAAATATTTGGTGAATTCATTAGTATCAAAAATGTTTCTCCGGCGCATTTTTATTCAAAATATTTTATTCTAAATTTATAGCTCTATGTTGTGACCATTATTCAACTTTAATGTTTAAGCCTAAAAAGCATCTATCAACTCGCATTTAATTTTTAGAGACAGGTTGTATTTGTCGCTAATGTCCTACGCGACTATGTTGAGCTACTGAATGGTCTATTTAAAAAACTCTTTAGTTTTGAAACAAAAATTCTTAGATACATTATTTATATAAAATTATGATTTGAATACCAACTTTACCTTCTAAGATGCTTAAAATCTTTTAAGTTAAATTCAAACTCACCTCTATTGTTTTGAAATGCCATCGCGTATCCGTCGTCGCTCCACCATCAACGTCATTTTTGCAAATGCGCAACGTTGGCCAGCATTGGCAGCGTTTATTTGTTATCTCGCATCCTGGTTCCAGCGTTATTGTCTCTGCATTTGTACAGTTGTTTATATAATTACTATGATGATATGTCGTTGAATATGGTGATGATGCGGATAATGATAATGATGCTGATGTATCGGAGGATGAAGAAAATGGAAGATCTGTAAGACAAAAAGAGTAAAAGTTAATAAAAATATACATAATAAGATAAACATAAATTAACTATTACTACAATTTGTGTATATATAATTTTCTCGATAAAGATAATGAATAAATGATTTTAGTTAACCTATTTTTGACTGCTGTTGACTTAATCGCGTAAGAGATTTCAAAAATTTTGATGTTATTAAATTTTTTTTTTTACAATTTTTTAACTGCAAGATTTAATTAATTTTATTAAAATATTTAGTGTGTTTCTGTAAGTGGCCATTTATAAAAACAGCATTTTTTAAAAAGCATTTTATTGCTTGCAAAATATATCAAGCCATTTAAGTGTCTGGTTGTATCGGAGCCTAATGATCTAATCAATGATATTAGTACTCTAAATTCAATAATAAATGTAATAGAGTATAATTAGGAGCAGTCACAAGCACTGCTTTTACTTAGTCTTCTATCACATATTCGCAAACCTTGATATGTATGGGTAAAATATGTAAAATGATTTAAATTAATGTTACTCATACGTCATGTTTTTTACTACTTTTTTTGTTCTCATTTTTTGCTATCACTTATTATTATTACATTTTTTTTCAAATTCTAACTCCAACGACACGTCAAATAGAAATACCAGAGACAATTTAAATTTTTAAAAATACCAGAGACAATTTAATTTAAATCCTTTTACTGAAATGAATTTAGAAAAAGGTCACACTACCAAAACTAAAAGTTAGAGAAAAATTGTTTTTAAAATGGGTTAAGAGTGCTTTGTACAATTATAGTGTTCATTTACGACGTTACATAATTTAGTTGACATTCAATTAATTAGCCCCCATTCTTTGAGCTTCTACTTTGTCTTTTATTTTATGCTTCTTTTGTTACATTCCCATTTTTTTTTATTTGCCTTGTTTGCCCGCATTTTATTTACGAGTACTGGCCAGAAAGAACGTTGGTCCTTCGAAGGAGTCAACTCACTCGAGTGTTTAAATATTTTCTTTTATTTGATGCCAATGAATAGCAATTGTAGTGGTGTCAATTAATTATTTATAAGCTCATGAACAAACACTCACATTAGCACATATACATACATACTATCACACATGCACATACGCTCAATCGGAGTGAACATAATATGTAGCTCCTTCGTTCTCATCAATCGCATCAATTAAAAATGAATTTATTTCGATCTATCGATTGGACGTTGTTTGTATTTTAGCTGCACGTTAGTGTGTGTGTGTGTGTGCGTGTGTGTTATTTACACATTCTATTGCAAACACATAACATAGTTTATTTGTTTACGGATGTGTGTGTTTGATTATATAGGTATATGATTGTCTGCTGAATATAAAGTGTAATGGAATTCAATATTTTTCTTTTTGTTTTGTGTCAGTAATTTTTTTCTTCTTTTAAGCA
This sequence comes from Meiosimyza platycephala, assembly GCA_963662105.1. Taxonomy (NCBI): domain Eukaryota; kingdom Metazoa; phylum Arthropoda; class Insecta; order Diptera; family Lauxaniidae; genus Meiosimyza; species Meiosimyza platycephala. Next base: position 105,406,079 of record OY759208.1, on the reverse strand, counting down.
AAATTTGGGGATTATTTTTTGTAGTGAAGTATTTTTTTCCCAAAATATGTAATAGTGAATAAATTAAAAATATTTTCTCAAATTTAAATTTAACTTATTAAGTCATAGGAACCAAAATTTATGTTGCTCATATGATACCGTCTCCAAATTAGCTAAATGAAAGAGTTTGGATGCAATATGAGAGCAAAAGCGTTAAATAATTGACATTGATTTTCACTGTGTCATATAAAAATAAAAATTGATTAATGGCTGCCTAATGGAACAATGCAATTTAAGCAAGTTTATGCTTAAAAGCATCCAAAGTGTACATTTTTTTCCCTATCTAGTGAGCTTGTCACTTTTGTAGCATAATTCTGACTTCAATAGTTTTAAAATATTAATTTTTTTTTAACTTTTAAGCAAAAACTTAAGTGTCATAGCATGACTTAAATAAGCTACAACACACAGCCACTTGTGTTAGCACTTACACTTGTAAAATCTATTTTTCTTCTACACACATTTCACTCTTTAATCTCCGGAGGCAAAGGACAGTAGAAGTAACCATTTAAGTGCAATTAAGAAATTTTCAACTCATTCAATTCTTTACTTTAGTTCTTCATTCTGAGATTGGAAAAAGAAAAAAGAACATAAAAAAATCTAAACGACACAATGCAGCAGTTGGAAAAAATAAAAATGAAGAATTTAAAAGAACAACAAAAATGAAGAAATTTTTTACATTTCAATCCTTAACGTGTTAAGTGCTTAAAGTGTAGTCATAATAATGGTCTCTTTAGTGGGATTTAACAAAGCATAGCTGAGGCAGCAATGTTACAAAACCAAAGATGTCGAATATATACAATGCAAAGGAAGTCAATTGGTTTTTAAAAGTTTTCCTTTGGCAGAAAGACACTGGAACAATTTTCAAGCTGAATAGAAATTTTTTAGTTCAAAGATAGAGTCCATCTCGGAGCATCGGAATATCACGTTATTGTCTCAAAATGTGCTTATAGCCCGGTATTGCCATTCTTTTTTGATTTCAAAAAGTAGAACATCATATCCATTACAAACAAAACTTTTCTTAAACTTAGCTACGCAACCCTACATTAAAGAATTTTCACAGCAAAAAAAACTTCAACCTATATCTCAATGAAGATCCATTAAAGAGATATAAAATTTTCGAAGCAAATTACAAAATCTTTGAATATTTAAGGATCTAAGTTATGCTGACTCATTTAGTGATTGGAATATGTTTAGAGACTCATCTTTCCTTCAAAAAAAATCTAAAAATTCTTTCTTTGCTACATACACTGCCTTCATTGGCTTTATTAGCTTAAAAGACTATGTCATCTCAATAAACATACTCCCACATGTACATATCTATGAAAATTTACTGTATATCCTTTTAACAACATTGTATTACAACTCACTGCATGAGTTTTGAAAAAAAAAAAAAAAAAAAACAATCACAAAAAACTTGAGTTTTTTTTTGTATTTTTGACACTCAAAACTAAAGCCAAATGAAGCGCAACGTCATCAGCATCAACAGTTTTTATCTGCTCTTCTTTTATTCCGGGGGATGTAAATATCTTTCACATGTTCCCTTTGGTATCATACAAAAATAACACACACACACACACACGCTCAGCGCTGCATACACATATCCTTTATTAAAAAGTATGCGAGTGTGGCAACCTTTTACTTAAATTACCAACATGGGATTCCAAAGTGTTTTTTAGCAGGCAACATACAACAAACACGGCTCAATAGCTAACACACATACCACAGCGCTATGGTCTTTGACTCATATCCTTTTCATTATCCTTGTATGCAGATAGAGCAACACTCAGTGTGAGATTGAATGTGTGCGTGCTATTTGAATGCCTACAACAACTTTTTGCTGTAGTTGTTGTTGTTGTTTATTTTAAGCTACTACTCCAACATTGCAACCAAGACAATAATTTAAGTGTCCTAAGTGTCCTGAGTCCTTATCTTATTTAAGCATTAGCAGCTGTTTTGCCTAGCAAATCCTTTTTACGTCAATTTCCGGTCTTAATTTTCGTCGTTCATTGCCTTGCTGCTGCTGCTGCTGAGTTGTGTTCTGTGCAAGTGCGTAAAGCGTAAATCGCACTATTAAATAAGGACGAGTCAAGGGACCAATGTTGTATTTTATTAGAATTTTGGTGTTGCTGTCGCTCTTGCTGTTGCGTCATTTTGTGCGTCCGCTCGTCACGTTTATTTAGTTCTATTTGGCCCTGACTGTCAGTTTTGTCAATTAGATCACCGCCGCCGCATTACAGTAAGTTAGGGGATATAAAAATGAAAGTAAGTGCGGCGTAAATGTGTACGCATGCAAGATTGACTTAAGCCAAGTGTATGGGTGGGATTTGAATATGTATTGTATGGGCATTTGATGTGTTTTTGCTTTTGTTTTAACGCGAATTTCCAAGAAGGTTGAATTAATTAACGCTGTTTTTATTATTTAATTAAGTTCGTTATTGTTCATTGTTTGTGCGCATGCTGAAGCATAAAATGTTGCCAGGCTACAAATTTCAAAGATTTATATTTTTCTTGAGAGCGAATGCTGCAAATTGAAAGATTTTCGCTAATTCAGATAAAATTGTTTTCAACATATATGTATGTGATAACTATAAGCTATAAGCTATGCAAAAATAGAAATTTTAAATTTAAAAATTTTTTTTCGTTACCAGAGAGAAAAAAAAAACGAAAACGCCTGCCAACAAATTCTTATTGAATGCCAGCCAGATTAAACCATTTGAATAGCAATCAACAAAACGATCAAAGTGTACCTACCACACAACAGACATTCTATTTTCAATTTTCGATTTCAGTTTTCAATTACAATATGCTTTCAAAAATTTATTTCTGCAACCCTTTTTTTTCCCCATATTTCATCTAACGAATGTCAGCTTTAAGCTCACAGTCAACAACCAAAAAACGAACGAAAAAAAAAATAAATAAATGAAAATTTGGAAAAAAATATTGCTGGAAGGCATGAAGATGATGATGAAAATGAAGAAGACATAATATTTTATGTTTGTCACATGTCATAAGCATATCACACACTAAGCGAGTTGATGTAGCAACAACTATAGAACCCGAAGCCACAATATTACTGGGCCAGCACAATAAGGAATAAAAGCTCTTGCTAGGAAATGGTCGCAAAGTGGCAAAGGTTTTACTGTAATCAATTTTGACAATTTTTAATATTTTTTTTAAATAGAGGCATAAATATGCCTGTAAAAATTTGAAAAATTCAACCTTAGCAAAACTTTAAAAGAAAATTCTATCTAGCGTTATATTTTCAAAGTTTTTAAAATTATTTTACTGAGCTTACTCACTGTATCAACAGAAAAGAAAAACAAAGTGCTTAACATCATAAAAGAGTTTAAGCTTAAGTCACACTAGTTTCATTCATGGCTAAGTTGAATCATCAGCTACCGATTGGTGAGAGTTTCTAAGTTTGATGTGTTTCCTTTTTAGCATAGATTTATTGAGTTACACAAAACAAAGTGTAAGCCAACAAAAAGAAGAGCTAAAGCTAGCCATAAAAGTTTCATTCATTGCTGAATCGAATCATCAGCGACCCTTGAGCTGATTTGTGAGAATTTCTAAGTCTTATGTATTTCCCTTTTAGCATAGATTTGTTGAGAGCCCAAGCAAAAAGTGAAACAAAGCAAGGCAAAAATTATTTTTTTTTTTTGTTGTTTATCTTAGTTTTTGTAACTCATTTGGTATCATACTTTTCAGCAGGCGCATCAATGCAAGCTTTCTTGGCGAGTCAAAACGAAGTATTATATTACTAGACACTTCTATTATTTTTTAGCTTTATAGAAATATAACCGATAAATTTTTGCAATAATTTCGATCAGTACACAATATAATTTTTCCACACGGGGCTGTATTCAAAACGTAAGTGTGCGTCTTATTGTGTGACATTACGAATAAGAAAAAAAAATGTTCTATTTTGAAATTTGAGAAATTGTGTCTACGTCCGCATAAAAATGCCAATTTTCCACAAGTTTCACTTAATGTCCTTACATATGAGTGAACGATGCGACGACGACGACGACGATGATGACGACGACAAAGTCGGAAAAGTGAGCAAGCACGCATTGGCTTTTTTGATAGGGTTGTGTGCTGTTGCTATGTTGCTGCGAGGCATGAAGGATGACAAAAAAATCCACAAAAAAAAACAAAGTATTTTCCGCTAGCAAAATCATTAGAGGAAAGCGTTGGCTTTTTCTTTTATTATTTAATATAAATTCTGGTTACGACGCTGCGCGCCTTTCTTGTGATGTTTAACTTCTCATGATACTCTTTTTTTTTAAATTTAAAAATCATTTTAACCTCTTCTTGAAAATAATATAAAATTGTCGAAAATGTTTGCAAATTGGGCATAAAAAACAATTAAAGTTTCAACAAGAAGAGAACAGGTCGCATAAATATATAAAAAAAAGGGATATACATAGGAGCAAATTTGTTTTTCTTCAGTCTAAACGGCACCATCAAATCTTTGATATTTTCTGAATAAGATTTTTTTTCCAATTTGTGTTTTTAATTTTGATGTCATTTTTCATTTAATTATTTAAGAAAAATATAAAATCTCTGAAAAATATTTTGACAACGGCAGCAAACGGGTTAACACCACACAAGGCAGCCATAAATGCAAATAAAAAATAATGAATCAGCGAAAGTATATATGCTCAAATTACAGCAGAAAAAATAAATAATATGGAAGCCTTTTCGAGCATGCAACATGGCGCCATATGCGCTATGATATTCACCAAAAGTAATCAGCGTCATTTTCATTTTTTTGGTTTCGGTTTTTTTTTTTTTTTTTTTGTTCTAAATCTAACAATCCACTTTGAGGTGTTCATTTTGAATAAATTGAAATTATGACTAGTATGTGGGCATTTTGTGATATTTGTCACGTCTGCGAACGGGTACATCAGTGACAATATTTTGCATAAGAAAACTTTCATTAAAATGTAAAATATTTTTTTAAAAAACATTTTTGTTGCATGCGCTCATCGTTATACTAAAAATGAGCTCACGTAATTTTTGCAACATAATTTCACAACGTTGATTGTGAATTATTGACATTTGAATAGCAAATATAAAATCCAAGATATATCCTTTCGTCTAATGCTTCATTATATAATCATTACATATGCATGAGCTCAAGGATGTACGAGTAAGTGTCAGCTTGTGAGAGAACATGGAATGACTTGCATTAAAGTAAACGTGTTATTAACGTTCTGGTGATATGTAATTAGGGAAACTACTAAGCACGGAGCTATATTGTGATTACACTGTACGTGACTTCGCATTATTGGGAACGAGCGAGTGTAGAGCACCACCACATGGTGTATGAGTGCTGCTTTTAATAAGGTATTAAGTGGTAGTAATGGATGGATGGCATATTACCTCATGCATTAGTAATTGTTTCATGGTAACAAGGTAATTATTTTATGCTTCACAAAAATATCACTACTGGAATATGTTTCACTGCTGCTTTAATATTTCACTGGAATGTATCGTGCGACCTGATTGATTTTGTTTTAGTTATGATACATGCTTGTGTATAAATTATTTTTTCATTTTAAAACTTGTCTTTTTCCAAAATGTCATGATATTCTTTCAATAGAACAGTTTTGATACTTTTTAATATAGATATCAAAACCCTAGTTGCCTTAAAAACTTTTCTTCATACATAGAACTTTTTTTACATACAAATACAAATTGCTGAAAGTACAAAGTTCTGAACTCAATTATCACATTTTATTTTTTTTTTTTGTTATGTCATGACATTTTTCATATTATTTATTTTGTAACGATTTTTTTTTTCTTGATTTTTTCACAAAACTTAGGTTTCTAAAAAAAAAAAAGTAATTCTTAGATATCTCATGACATTTTTTATTGAGTTGCATTAGTCATCTCATGACATTTTTTAATCAGTTACATCTTGTGTTTTTAAATAGTTAGTCTTTTGTATTTAATTTGGTTTCGTCTTAAAACTCTTTACTCAGATATCTCGAGACACTATTTTAAAAGTTGTTAACCCTTTCACGTCCAATATTGCCTATACCCAAACAAGGGTACGTAGGAATTTGAAATTGATGTCAGGTAACCTTTGTAGTCGTATTAATAAAAATATGAGCTCAAATATTTTTTAAGTTCTTGCACTTTAATTCCGACGTGAAAGGGTTAAGTTAATTTTCGAGCTTTTTTTGTATTTGGTGCTCTTATGAATGGGATTTCTAGTCGTTGCACAACACTTATGCATTTTTGAAATACTTTTTTGTAAAAGTGTGATTCAAGTGATTTTTTCATTAAATGTACGATAAACTATTTTTAATTTAAGTTGAATTTTCATTATATCTTTGGGAAGTTACTAGTTTTCGTTTCAGCAAGTTTTTTAAAATTATAAATAAGTCAACCGAAATTTTTGCCTTTTGAAGTTTTTTAATTTTTTTTTTCATAATTTCTTGCGCAATATACTGTGAGATGAACGAAAACTTTGCTACAAAAAAATGCTACAAGGGTTCTTGTTATCACTGCAGCACTCTCAATATAGTAATTTTCGTTTCTTCATATGTTGAATAGTAAAATATTTATTTTTATCATTTTACTCACACATATAAGTAGTAGTTATGTATAAATTTTACTAAACTTTTTTTCTTTGCGGCAGCAAAAAAAAAATGACAAAAGTTTTTCTTTTAATTACCAGCTAAAAGAAAAGCCAAAAATAATGCTTAAGTCACTTGAAAAAAATTGCAAAACTTATTTAAATAAAAATTTAATACCTGACCTCACGCACAACGAGAAATTCCTTAAAAACACATACACATAAGCTTACAGAGAATTACTTTGCTTTTATTTTTTTTTTGTAGAGAGAAAGAGCAATACAAAAAAATTCAATGATTTAAATTTTTGCGCAAAAAACCGTGCATACTTTTAGGGGCTCAGTTCAAGTTAAACACCCAAAGCAAAAAATTTTTCAAAATAAAAATTCATTTCAATTTTATGCGCTTAAGTGTTGCAAAAGATATTTTTTAAAGCAAAAAACCATTTATATATAAATAAAACATTCTGAAAGTGTAAAATGTAAACGTCATCAAACTACAACCTAGGTAAAGGAAATAGTTACCATTGAAATTCTAATATTTGAAACCGTTCGTAATTCATACAGATTTTGTGGAATTTGCACTCAAATATTTTTGTATTGAGTGTATGTATACAAAACAACAGCCAACACAATTTTTACCAGCAGCACTTTTTTTTCCAAACATATTGTACGTGGTCTCTTTTGTTAGCAAAACAATGTATGCACTTCTGAAAGGCTTACTTGTGTAATTTGCATTTTCTGTTTTGTTAGAAGTGTGGTATTTGTGTAAATTAATAATTTTTATGTATCGTAATAAAAGCTTTTAAGGTATAATGTAAATTAATAAGAGAAAGTAAACAAAAAAAAAATGGCTAAAAGGCTTTAAGCGCACAACGACGCATGATGCCTGTGGCAACACGCAACTCCATGTGTTACTTCATTCATTCCGTATGCCTGACGCACAAGCATTCGTTTTCGTTTTCGTTTTTCTTTTTTTTTTTGTGGCAGAAATTCCTTTTGCGCTATTGTTAGTGAAGAAAGCTCTCAGAAAATATAAAAGTAAATGAAATTAATTGAAAAGATTTGCATTTTTAATTTATATGAAAGCAGCTACGTGTTGTAGTTGGAAAGTTTTATTGCTACACAAGCCTATGCGTATAGTTTTTGGCGTCGCTTTAAGTTTTGAATAATTACGATATATGTATGTAGATGAAAAACTCTGCATCAATATCGATTAATAAATGTTTATTTATTATTTTTTAAATGAATATTGCGCACGTAAAAGTTGCATGAAAGAACGGGGTAGTTGCAGCATGAAATGCTTAATATGCAGTAAAATTATTTTATGCATGCAAGCATATTTTACTCAAGCATAAAACTGTTACTTAAACTATGCGCAAAAATGTTTATGCTAATTTTTTACATAAACATTTTTATTTCCAAAATTTATTATTTACATACAAGTACATACTACCTACTCAGATGTGTCTGTATGCGTTTTGTAAAATGTGTAAGCTTTAAAATAACAAACAAATAAAATTTTATATAAAAAATACGTATCATAAATATTCGTACGTACCAGCAGCTTTACTTCTGTAAATATTTGCAAATCAAATTTTTAAAATACAGCTGGCAGAAACACAAAATTCAGCAAAATCAGCAGCATGTTGCGTCATGTTGACATTTATTGCTCAACATAAAAATGAATGCATTTGTGTTAGTAACACGTATGTTTGTCTACATACGGACTAATATGACGAATAGCTTTTCATCTAAGAAAAACATAAAGAAGCTTCCCAGCAAACATTTTCAAACAGTGAGTAATCGATTTGCTTTTCTTGGATTACTCAAAAATAAATTTATACCCCTTCTAACAGGTTTGTAAACTAACAGTAAAAATAATGGTATTTTTTCTACCACGCTATTAAATAGCTCTTAATCTGGCCCCATTTTGATTCCAATTTAGTTCGGATGTGGAATTGATGTTCGAAGTTAATTGTCAATAGCTTTTCAGAATCTAATAGTCAAAATTCGCTATGGTTTTTATTTTTTTTAACTTAGAGCTTGAGCTGCTATAGTTCCGATAATGCCGAAAAATATGCAATATAAATATTATTTTTCACTTCAATTTTCTAAGTAAAGTTGCAAGCTCATCCATCTCGTGAGGTTGAATAAGATTTAGCATTCATCCAATTGTTGGCTGGGTTGATGTATAAGAGTTAAATGTTAAATAGAATTTCTTAAATGAAAGTTACATTGGATGTACTCGCATTAAACTAAGTAAATGAATTGAAAGAAACAAAGTCGTAAAAATTTCAGCTACAAAACATCAATGCGGATAAAATATAGTACATTAAACAGTGTTGAGCATAGATACATTTTTCAAAAATGTTGTTTCTATAAATGATTTTAAAATAACTGAAATGATCCTAAATAATATTTTAGTTTGTGTCATTACAACAGCATTAAAAAAAAGAGCGACTGAAAAACACTAGCTAGGCACAGTGTATTTGAAGGTTTTAATCAAAAGGAGATAGCTTTTGAAGATCTTAGTTTTAATACCAAACAAAGTTGGTTCTCAGTATCGTGTAAGACTTAAAAGTACCATAAGCCAAAAAAGTGGCGAGAGACTAAAGAGTTGCATAATATTAAGGAAATAAATTGGATAAAACTACAAAGCTTCTTGTGAGACAATGGAAGTATTATAATTGGATCGTAACGACATGCTTTATGCAAAACATTTACAACTAAAATTTAAAAAAAAAAAATCGGTAAAGAAATTTTATTACGCTTAATAACCATACAAACTAAATTTAATACCTGCTGTTCTGTAGCAGTGTTCAACTACGCAATATTTGAAAGAGACGCTGCAGAATTATGATGTTGAGAAGAACGAATGACAACTGATGAGTAGAAGAAATGAGGTCAAGGTTCAAGTTAAATGTTCATATTTCATGGGTATGTCCAAATGTATTGGGGTCAAGAACATATTATTTGATTTCTTCAAAATAAGCAGGATCATCCCATTACACTTTGGCTTCTGACCTTGCTTTGGTTCCTCTTCTAATAATTAAAACAATTAACCGAAAACTTTCGATATGTGTCTCTTCTTCTATATCAGAGCGATTTTGAATGTCAGATCAATTATGAAATTGCTATAGTCCAAACGACCTAACTTTAAACTACACAGAAAAACGAATTATTTGTATGGTACTAGATTTGGTAATCAATAGCAAATTATATATTGCATATAGAAAAAATAAATTTTTGATATTTGTTAATACGCCGCACATTTCTAAGGTATTTTTATCTAAAAATGTTGAGTTTTTTAGAAACTTTGCTCTAGAAATTTTACAAGGAAACGTTCATTAATTACGTGAGTTAAAATAGGGGGGAAGGGGGTCCAGCAACATCTCACCAAGGGGGACAGGGGGTCAAGGAAAACGTCACGTCAACTTTTTGATGCATAGAATTTACATTAAAAATTATAATTTAAATCTCATGGGAGGGAGGGGAGGGGTCCTGCCAGATCACACCAAATCTCACCAAGGGGAGGGGGGTCCGAATTTTCAAAAAAAAACATCTCACGTAATTAATGGACGTCCCTCAACTTCCTACAAATAATTTGTGTAGCTTTGGGAAAAGATATGCCATAATTTTTGCGCTCCACTGTAGCTTTACATAAATATTTTTGCTATTTTTAAAAGAAACATTTTAAAAATTTGGTGAAGAAAAGAAAATTTACAAACGTTTTAATGTTAGTACACAAATAGAGTAAGCCAACACATTCGCTCGCTTACACGTGAATAGCACTCTGTATTATCTGTCTTTTCGCAGAGTACAACAAAAAGAAAAAAGCTGAGTAACTTCTTCTATTAATACGTACACAGATACCCTGCTATGTCATCCGCCCGCAACGACGCAATAAATTTGACAATCTTATAAAACTTTAGGTGTATTTTTTGCTTTGCTGTTTTGAGTTAAATTTTGTTATTTTTATTTTTTTCTTTATTATCCATTTGTTTATGAAGTTTCAGTTAAAGTTTTGTTTGAGTTTTCTGTTTATATTGTCTGTCATAAAAGCCAAGTCACACACACACATACAGAAAAACGTAAACCCAGTCAACATTTGGAAGTTTATTTTAATTTTCCAGCCGATGAATTTATAACTCTGCTAAAAGAATTAAATTGAAATATGTCTTTTAGTTGCATATTTTTAGGCATTTATTTTTTAAGTTTTCTATGTTTCCACGTATTATCCCAACGGAAAATGTGGAAGAGGCTTCTAAAAATTATGTAGTTTCGGTCTCACCGCAATTAATAAAAAAAGGAGCTCAGTTGATGCGCTAATCTCAGAACACTGGCATATTGCAGGAGACCTAGGTTCAAATCTGATCGGAAACAGATACAAAAATTAGTTGATTAAGTTTTTTTTTGAAGTTTTAAATAACACAAAAAAAATAAATTCAGCTAAAAAACTTCCTTGAATATATCTTACTTTTTATATGCTTCCAAAATTTCGCTTCTACTTAGGTTCCGGGAATGCATTTCATCCCCGCGATAAATAATCGTTAAGAGGTATACATTTTAACAGTTGCCATAATTTTTAATTATAAATTGAAACATAAAAAATATTTTGTCGCCTGCAACAATAACTTTTGAAAGTACGCAAATTGCAAAGTTTTGCTCTATTGCTTAGCAACAGAATATTCTGATCAAAATGATCACATCGGTAATTAATATATGTCACTTCAGCGGTTAAATATCTTTGCTGGGCAATAAAGGCATGCACTCCTACGCATACACTGTCACATATACCAGCTACTACTAATACAACTTTAACGAGTTTCTGATTATTTTTTCAACACAGTAAGAGTTATTCGTTGTACATTTTTTTTCGCCTTCACTGTTTGTTTATTTGTTTTTAAAACTTTTACTTGTACTCGTACATTTTCCTGTGTATAACTTTAACTTGATTTTTTTTGTATATCTTTTGTATTTGTTTTCTTTTTTTATGTTGTAGCTCGTTATGTTAAGTTTTATTATGTATTGTCCTTAAATATCCTTGTAATACTTTGCTAAAAATTATTTTTCGTTTCTTATTTGTTTTCAAGTTCAATTTGTTGGCTTTTTTTTTTTTGGGATTTAGTTTCCTCTTTTCTCTTTTATTTAATTTAATTTTGTTGACAAATTTGCTCAATTTTATTAATGCATTTGTGTCACGTCCTTGTGCTGTTTCTGCTGATATTGTGCTTTTTATGTTAATGTTCATTTATTTTTTTTGTGCTTAATGGAGTTTTTTTTTTTTTTTTTTTTTTGTTGTGCAAAATTACCTTGGGCTTTAAGCACCTAAAATCATTTGGCACCAATATAGTGTAGAATTACTAAGGTTGATTGCTGTGTATGTAAAACACTTAAATAAATTTTTATTTTATTGGGTGATAAGAGAAAATAATGGATATGCAGGATTAATATAAGGCGTTTTTATTGCTGTAATTTTCATTTTTCCAGATGCCAATAATATGTGCACATATTTCGGCCATAGTGAGATGCTTATTGAGAAATTTAAGTGAAATATATATAGGTATGTATGTATACGTAAATGATTAAATTTTGTTCAACGGCACAAGGCATAAAATCGCATGATTTGACTAAATTTGGGCATCATTAGTTTCAGTGCTTTGAATTTTTAAATAATTTAATTTTTATTAAAAATTTTACAGAAACTGATTGAACACTAAATGCGTTTTTAATAACTCCATTTAATTGACATCAACATGTGATGCAGACAAAACAACTTAATTAAGTTAAGTATTTCTATATTTGGCATTAAACTAAAAGCAATATTTCAACACAGTAAATAAAATGACTAAAACGCTTAATAGTTCGTCAACAGCTTTATTAAAGCAAAGAGGTCAAAAAAACCAGCAATGCATTTAGCATTATTACTACTCTTCCTATTACAAATCAGCTCTATGCAAGCAGCGGTAATTTATAAGCCTTAAAAATGGCACACAACTTAAAGAATTCATTCTGTAATTATTTTTCTTAACAGCGCAACTATTATGTAGAGATACTTAGCTGCAATCATACTGTGCTCAATCCATTGGTGGTACAGAATGTTGGCTGCTGGGCAGGACGCAATGGTACACTTACTTACTTCAGCGCTGAATTCATGCTACTGAAGCAGTTAAATGATTTTGATATCAACTTTCGTTTTGATATGCTACGAGGGGACAACACCAAGCTCAATCTGGTCAATATGGAGCTCAATGGCTGCAAATATTTCGAGGGTTTTTATACCAAATATTTTATGCAGGTTGGACTGCGTGAGCTATTGCGTGTTAGCAATTTACCACGCCGCTGCCCAATATTAGCAGTGAGTCGTATTATAATAAATACTGCCAATGACACATTTTACAAATATTTAACATTTCTAGCATAAACACTATTTAATTAGCAATTACACAGTTGATCCAGAGGACTATCCACCTTTTGCACCTTTTGTGACATGGATACTGCATTTAGGTTTCAGGCTTAATCACAAAGAGCAAGGTGGCCTTACATTAGCTGGCAAAGTGTTGAGACGACATTAGTCTTGTTATTGAAACCATATCGATTTATGTATGTTGTTTATTAAAAAAAAAAAAAAAATTCTGAATTTTAACTTACCCCTGCACACACCCAATCCACTTATGATGGGCAATTTGGTCACGCACTGTAATGGCGGCTCACATTGGCCAGAAAAGCCACCAGGACCACCGCAAGATTCGCCGAGAGTTTTTGCACAAATGCGACAGCATCTTAAATAAATAAAGAAAATTTTAGTAAAAAAAGTTAACAATTGTTTTTGAAATGGTTTTAAGAAAGAAGTACAAAGAAAGTAAGTGCACTAAAAATATTTCATCACATACTATATTAATATATTGCAATTTTCAAAGGTTTTCTTTTGTAAACTTTGAAATATCTCTTTTAATTTGATTCGTCAATAGATTTAGCACAATGTATTAGCCGCTTGGTTCCAAAACACGACCTGATCGATTTTTTATGAAACCAATGACACTTCTACACTTATTTCCAAAGCGCATCCGTTTTTTTTGTGTCTCGTTTTTCACGTTTTCAGACAAATCTATATATGGTATACGAAGACAGAACAGTTCCATCCCTTTTTAACTGCCATAACACAACAAAATCCCTTGATTATTTTCTTTTTGTTGGAAAAGTTATGAAGAGAGAATGTGCTGATATCATTGTTTTTACACTAATGGTCTGATTTGAATGAAATGTGCCATGTCTTTTACCAGAAAATATGTTTCCACAACGAAAAAGACCGATTTTAATGAAATCTGGTATCTAAATAGTTTGAACTTGTAGGAAAGGTATTTGTTTTAAAGTGGGCGGTGCCACGTCCCTAACAGGAAAATATATTTTAACAGCTAAACTAACGAACTAATTTTGATGAAATTTAGTATGAAGACAGATTGAACCCTAAGGAAGAGATCGAGATAGGAATAGGACAACATGATGCCAAGGGTTTTTATTTTTGGGAGCGATGACATTTAATCAAATGAAATGGTACGGAACTCCCTGAATAATCGCTAAAGTGGTTGATATTCACCCTGTGGGCGTAGTTTAGTTACCCTAAGCGTTCAGATCAGGTTTTGGACATAAGCGACTCATGTGTATGTCATTCTAATTGAAACTACTGAAGCCAAATACGGACATTTAGAAAATCTTGAATTGAACCGTCTTCATGTTGTATTGCTCCTAATTATGATCGTAATGATCACAAGTCTTGATAATTGAAAGAGCTGCTTGCTTCACTATAATTTTCCTTAGTCGAACATCAGATTTGCAGGCGACTATGATAAGCAGCCATTTAAGTCAATTCACTCTTACGTAGTTAAAAGTTCTAGTTTCTTGGACAAAGCTTTTATTTAATGACATTGAAAACTCAATAATATTGATAAGCATTGAGTCATGTGACTACGTTTCAGTTGGTTTAATAAAAAGCCTTTGGAAATTCAACATACCCTTCATCCTTCAGGTCTTTGTCTCACAGAGATAATTATGCAATTAAATAGGCAACTTGTGTTCAGCGATTTCGTCAAAAAAATGAGGTGGAAGAAGAGCTGGCCCATCACCTATTCTGGCATCCATGATATGCTACTTTGTCAAACATATACCAGGTGAAACTAACGCATCTGATAAATTTCTTTAGAGTAGTAGTAGCTTTCCGATACGTACTATTTCATCTAAGCATTTACGGAAGAACTATCCGTCTAAGTTTCACAAAGATTTTGGGTTGTTCGACGGTATTCTCAAAAAGTTTGGAACAAAAAATATTTCACAAAAGACTTATGTATGCTAAGATTGAAAAATCAATGTCCTTAAACTTTGGGCAAACCAGTCGAAACCTCTTTTATGTGATGAAATAAACGTAAAATTTATTTTATTTTGAGAATTCTCAAAACCTTAAAAATTTTCGCTTTTGCATTTACTATCCTTGATATGCTCGCTACTATATAATTGATTACTGTGCACACTGCTCAATAATTTAATACTCACTTGCATGGATCCCACAGCATCAGTCCTTTGCCTGGACAGTCGAGCGCACGTATGACATCGCATTCACGCGGATTGCAGTAGCACATGAGGCCATTAACGACACGACTGCCAGCGGCGACCATAATAAGCAGATAGCAACACAGGTAGATGAGATATGTGCGTAGATTAAGAAAATAAAACTGCGTTGTTGAGAACATTTTTACAATTTGTGGGTGTTTGGGATTTTATTTTTTTGTAAATGTTGTTTTTGTTGTAGATTTTTAAATCGTTTTGTTAAGATCATATCCTTTTTTATTGGTAAGTTTACTGCTTAAAGTTTGGAGCTTTTTCTTTTGGTTCAACTTCCACTGTAATTTTCATGCAAACATAGCTAGTATTATGTGCTTTAGTTGCCAAAATGCAGCAGATCCTTTAAGCTGGAAATAAAAACAAAATTTTAATTAATTATTAGTGAAAACAGTCTCAATTGATTTTCTTATTTTGCAATATTTAAATTCAACCTAAAAATATGCAATACATTTTTTTAAATTTTCTTTAAACATAGCATATAAATTTCGCGTATAACTTGAAAGGTTTAAGGCATATTTTTAGGCTGAAAAATAACTTAAATTTCATCACATTTCATTTTCAGCTTTTTTTACAGTCTATTTGTTTGACTTAGCTTTAAGCATTTTTAAAGCCTCTACTCAAACAGTGCTTTATTATGCGCCCAATCATGTCGTCCTTGCCAAAGTGCCCTTTAGCTCACAAGCAGCTTCACATAATAATGTAATCATAAAAATTGCTTTCCAAAAATGAAACCAGTGCCAAAAAAAAACATTTGATTCACCGCTACGCTACTTGAAATTTTATTCATTCCCCCAATGCAAATGAAGGACATGAAGCGTAAAATTGTTATTATCCTTAAAGTGACAAAAAGTAATAAGGACACTCAAAGGCAGACATACAAACAATACTTAGTAGGAGGAAAAAGAGGAATAAATAAACTTTTGACGCCAAAGCAGCAAGTGACAAGCGAGCGGTTGAAAGAAAAAAGCGAAGGAGAAATGAGCAGGAAACTGCATGAAGTAACGAAAGAAGTAGTAGTGGTGCAAAGTAATGAGCACAAAATAATATAAGAAAACAAAAGGACAAAAGCAACAACAAAAGTAAAAACAAAATGAAATACGCGTTAAATAAAATTAAATTACGAACGGAAGTGAGCGCTTAATTTCCGCAATAGCAACAAAGTCACGACATTTGTCGCGTGGCACCCGGCGTTGCGTTCTGCTGCGCTGCGCTTCAAATCCCTTAGTGGGTTGAAAATAGCAGCAGCAACTTACAAGTCACATGGCAATGAGGTCGTCGCGGGGTGCAAGAATTTTGATTAAATTAAAATGCTGACAACAGCAGCTGATTTTGCTTTTTGTGCATCAAATGCATTTGGTGTTGTTAGTTTGCTGCATTCTGACGAACTTAATTTTATTCATTGAGATTCACTGCATTTGCAATAAGGCAGCTGCTACAAAAGACAATAATTTAAACAACGAAAATCATAGCAACCACTGTTGCAGTTAGTTCATTGTTAGCAATTGCTCAAGGATATGCATTTGTAATGGCAGCTTTAGCCGCAGGTTGCGGCTTCACAACTCTCAAGTAGTGTTGTTTTACAACGCCATCATTGTTTTTAATTTGCATAGTGCTAGAAAAAAGTATTCGCCACAAGCAGTTGAAGTTAAAAGTCATAGTTTCATGTGACAAAATGCATCAGACTTATGACTCATAACAATCTTTGTTGTTGCTTACAATTATTTTTAGTATTTCGTCACAATAAATTTTTTTTTTAGAGTAGAACTGCCTTAGGGACGCTATTGGTCGCTTTTCCATTGATACATTTAATATCAGAATGCCCCATTAAAGTGTGGGAGGCATCGATGCCTCAATCATCAAAAAAAGTTCCTGAACCAATATTTTAAGAGAAATAGTTAGGGAGCCGGTGAACATTTTGGAATATGATTTTGTCGTCGTTGTTATGGTTATGCAATGTAGTTCACATTTATCGGAATTAAAAATGTTAAAAATTAAGTGAAGATAGTGCCGATTTTTTATAAGAATTTCGAAGTTGCAACAAAAAAAAATTTCATTATATTATTTTATTGCGTCTGCCTCTGATATATTATGTTTTGGGTATGATATGGATAGCGAAAAATAAATGGCAGACGCCTACATTGCCGCATTTTTAATAATAGTAATTGTTAATATAAAAAAAACAAAACACTATTAAATTTAATCCTTCCAAAGTTTCATTCTCTTCAGTATTGTCCTTAGGAGCTGAAAATACAGGAGGCAGACGTGTAAGATTTTGGTTAAACTCTTATATTAATTTTAATATCACCAGATTTTTCCGAATATATTTATCAATATAGTTGAAAAGCGTAATCTTTTTTCTTCAAATTCAACTTTGAATTATAATTTTTTTTTCCGAGATAAAGTAAATTTAAATTTTTCAGTTATCCTATCGTATGAAACTTATAAGCATAGGTAAAAAAAAAAAAACAGTATAAACGAGCGAACAAATAGAAAATTTATTAAGTTTTGGATAACAAGATTTACACGGTATTAGGTTTATATAAATTAGTATTAAAAAAGACTTAAAATGACGCTGGAATCGTCTGCCCTTTCTTTTTCTATGATTTTTATAAGTTAATCAAAAAGCAACCTAGAGGCAGACGCGATAAAATGATTAAATACAAAATTTTTTAATTCATGTTTGTGGTATTAAAATTTTTAAATGTAGCAATAACTAAGTGGCAGAGCTTGTTGCTCTCATTTCCGATTTCGAAGTTTTTAAAATAATCGCAATCTGCCAGACACTAAAATCACTAAAATTTGTGTGTATCTTAAAATTTAAAAAAAAAAACATATTTCTAACTCTTAAACGCAGAAAAAAAGTCTGCCTCTTACATTTATTAGTTATTTTGTATAGACAGATTTTTAAATTTAAAAGGCAGACGCAATAAACTTTTTAATGGTGTCTTTTTTTACGGTTTAGTAGAGCTCTTAATTAATGATGCAGAGGCAACGCAATGGCAGATATTATTCGAATTATTCATATCACTTAGAACTTCATGAATTTCAATCTCTGCTGGACGATAAAATCATATAGAGATTAAGGCCACTGGCTCCCTCAATATTATGAGGGAGCGCAGTTGTAAGTTAAACGTCTGCATTCCCAACAATGAACAATGAAATGATTCAAAAGCATTTAGTATAAAGGCTGCGGTCCTCATCAGCTTGCTTGAGATTTTTTTGCTAGCGTTAGAAAATTAAAGTTTACAACCAGCTCTTTTTCAATTCAAAAATTAAATTTACAAATAACACATGAAATCGTTTTCTCATTAATTTTTCGAAATGAAAAAGAGCTGCAGAGAAAAGGTTGCAGTTATAAATTTAAAAGCTTTTGTTAGCGAATAAAGAGTAAATTCAAGTTTTTCGATGCATCTCTGTAGTCGCCTTTTTTCAGTTTATTTTCCAAAATTTTTAAAAATACTGTTCAAGCTGAAGTCTTATTTTCGCTTAACTCCAGTGTTGCTAACGACTACATACGCAGAGCAATTACATTGCACATTCAATTATGCTGCTCATTGTTGAAAGTCATTTTCAATTTATTTTTGTCTGCAATTCAATTCGGTTTCATGCTGCTCATTAGAAAAAAAAAATTTTAAAAAAAAATTGAGCTGCAAACGACCAACTATGTGCACACACCCATTTGGCAACGCTAACAGCATAGCTTAGCATACTTTAGCCAGCGGCCAATAGCCAGAATCGTTCATTGAAACTACGAGTAACAGCTAACACACACAATCACATTCTGATTTCATTTCATTACATTTTGTTTTCGTGCCCGTTTTGTTTTTGTTGCTGTTGCTGTTCAAGTTCTTCTTTATTTGCAGTTGCTCTTCAATTGTTGTTACAACAAAAGCTTTAAAAGCAGTTGTTGCTTTTGTTGTTGTTGTTGTTGTTGTTGTTATTACAGCTGCTACTGCTACTGTTAGTTTCTGTAATCCTTTTTGCAATTTCACTTTTGTAAATTGAAAATGATGCGGCAAATGTAATGCGCTCCATTTTCCACTTCAGCTGCTCTATACACAAATATTCGCACACACACACACACACACAAGAACTTTTGCTAAGTGTATGCTATGCTAGAGTGTGCGTGCCCTTGCATACAATGTTGATTCTGTTCAGTTTTTGTGAATTGTAATTGTAGTTGTGTTTTGCTGTTGTCATAGCTGATACAGCTGCTGTTGTTGTTACCATTTTACTGCATCGCCATCGATGAATTTATTTTCTTTCACTCTCTGTTAATGCAACTTAAGTGCCAGCCAGGATCAGCATTTTTGCTGTTGTAGCAACAACATTTTCAGTTGTTTTGCTGTGTTTTGCATTAAAAAAGCCTTCTTTTTAATTTTATTTGTTCACATTGATTCATTATTGACAAAAGCAATTAAAATCAACTAAAAATTCATTCGAAAATAGAGATAAATTGAAATGATCAACGAAGAAAACAAGAAATCGCTCTAAGACAAAGTGAGAATACAATAATTTTTATTAATAGTAGGTATATCGGATCGAATATTTTTGTAGCAGTTATGAAGTAATCTTTAATGCAATAAGCTGATAACAAATATTCCTATTCAGACTTTTCAAATTTTGCTGATTGTTGAAAAACACATTCATACATCTAGGTGTAGATTTGGGGACAAGAAGTTAGACCATTTCACCAAAAAAACTTTATTTAAAAGACCTTAGAGAAAATCAGCAGTCTCAATTATCATAATGTCACAATGCATATTTTTCCTATATCATTTGCCTTTTGCCCTTATGCTTAAATTACCAAAAACATGTCAAAAACACTAATGTCCTTTTATCATTTTTATCAAAAACAAACTACGAGTATTATCAACAAAGCCAACAAGCAAAGTTAGAAAACAGAGAGAAAAAAAAACTCACAAAAAAGGAGACCCAACAAAAAATTACAAAGGACAAAATATAAAATTTGTCATAGTACACACACACCAAATATTATGCTCCACTTTTGCTGAAGAACCTTTATAATTTTCATGTTTATTTTTTATGAAACGTCACTTTTTAACACACACCGCGTTATGGAAATAACTTTAAATGCTACAAAAGTATCAATAAGAACGAAGCTGTCGCTCTTCACATTTTCTTTAGAAATGTTGCAAAAAAATCAATTGTTGTGTTCAACTAATACATACATATTTGTATACCCGATTATTAAGGTTTTCTAATCTTTTGGCTCGGACTTTTCAGAATTTTCCTGGAGAGCAATAATCAGAAAAAGTTTATCAATAAACATATAAAATTCAATCACTCTTAACTGTAGTAATACAGAAAAGTGAAATTTTATATTTGGAACTTTTACTCACGCTTTTGACAACAACGATAAAGTTGGCATACTCCGTTTTTGTTAACATTTTTGTCTGATATAAACTTCCTTTCAGATCGCCGTAACTAAGTTCCAACTATTTTGCATAATTTTTTGACAAAGATTTATAGCAATCCTTTTTGCTGTCCCAACAATAGAATACATTGGGTTAAAAGGAGCCACACGTATTTTTTTTGTTTGAATATTTTCTTGACATATATTTACGGAATTTGTTTTTATCTCTCTTTTGTTATTTATTTGTTTTTCTGTTTCAATTCACTTTGTTTTTTCTCTTGTTTATATTTTTCTTCATACTGTTTTATTTATTTTATTTTTTTTTCATATGTTTACTTTGCGTTAATTTTGTATAATATGTATGTATCATTTTTTCAGTAATGTTTGTCTTAATTTTGCATTACATTTCTGGTTCAAAGTTTGTCTTTATTTACACCAGGTCAGGTTATAATATAATATATCCCACAAACTATATATAGGCCCTGAATATATTCCACAAACTATAGTAAAATATTCAAAGAAAACTCTATTTCATCATTAGATTATGACTAATGTAGAGCTTTTTTCCTACAACCTGCTCATTGCATTCTGGGTTTAGGATCTTTTTCATGTTGTGTGTGTTACCAATAAAGTTTGCTGCTTAAACTTTTGACTTTATCGATGAAAACTAACGCTAGTTTGTATAGGGGAACATCACGAGTTCAGCGGGATGGATTTCAAAATAATTACCAAAAACCGAATAAGAAGATGCGCTGGTATTGTTGATTTCCAAGAAAGTTTATTTAATATTTTAAGGGTTCAGGGGCAGTCAGAATTTTAAAAAAAATGGATATTTTTTTTGCATTTTCTTAAAGTATAATATCTTAAAAATATATCCTGATAACTAAAGGGATCTCGGTAGTAAGAGTACTGAAATTCATGTGTTGTGTTTCTCGTCGTTTTTCTCAAACCTATGTTTTCGGAACTGGTGACCACTGTAACTCGAAAACCGCTCGATAGATTTCAATGAAATTTACACAGTTTTTGAAAAACATAAAAAGCTAGTCCCTCATCAAAGGATTTTTTTTGTTTTAAAATTTCGATACCAATTAATTGTTGGTATTTCCCCAAAAATCTGGAGGTACATTTCCTGAGGCCATCATTTTGTTGATTTAAACAAAAAAAAAAATATCGATCAGGCACTAGATTATTTATTTTAATAACGAATTTTTCTTATCCGATTGGTTTTAGATGATTTTGCAAGGATTTGTGATGATCACCGCAAGGTACTCTGTATGGAACAAGGTACAACACAGCCAGCTATAACTTTTTTTATTTTTAATTTTTTTTTTTAAACTTTCGTCAAGTCAAGTTGAAACATTATGCTATGATGCCATATTATCAATTTTATTAAATAAATTAAATTAATTCCAAAAAAAAATTATTGAAAATGTTTTATTTTTCACGCCTCTGACTGTCCCCTTAAGTTCGTTAAAGAGCTGTTAGAGCTGAGCCAATTTTCCGATTTTGATGAAATTTGGCATTGATTTGATATATTAAATCTAGAGTAAAGACATTGGTTTTGAGTGGGCGTTGCTAAGCTCCTAGCACGAAAAACGTACCTATTCACTGCTAAACTAATGAACCGATTTTGATGAAATTTGGTACAAAGATAAATTGAACTTTGAGAAAAGGTATTTATCTCGAAGTGGGCGGTGCCACACCCCTTACAGAAAAATATGTTTTCACAACGTTTCTTATTTACCGATAAAATTTGGTATGGAGATGTATTGAATCCTAGGAAAGGGATGCAGATAGGGATAGGGCAACATGATATCATGATTTTAATTTTTTGGTGCGATGACATTTAATCAGCTTACATGGTACAGAACTATTTTGCATTCTCAACATTAGTTATACTCGCTAATACCTATACAATATTAAAATTTTTAGTTTAAAATTATTATCAAGAGTAGGAACGCAAGTGCACCATTTATGACTTAATTGCAACTCGAAGCTTCGTCCATGAAACAGTAGTAAAAATAAAGCTGATATTTTTTGATTAACGTTTCAATATTTGCAATTACAAATTTTTTTGTCTAATTTTAAATTTTTGTTTTTTTCTAATGTAAAAATTTCTATCAATAAAACTGCACTGATTGTACGTAACGCTGCTATTAAATTTTAACTGTACGTTAGAATGTATCTAATTTTCAGCAACAGTACTCCATAATAATTTAATACGCTTTGGTATGTTAAAATGAAACGCTGTCTAATGTTTTATTAATATTTAGTGAAATATCCTACGGCTACTTGCTAACAGAACGCGTCTGCTTCTTCGCTTCTCATAACATTTATGCTGCTTATGTTATACATTTGAATATTTCATTTTACTATCGCTCTTTACTTTAGGTCCTCAAGCTGAATTTTAGATTTGATTTATTCCGCAAGCTGCTTATATTCTTCTTATGTTGATTTATACAGATTTTACTTTGGTTGCAATTTGTGTTTTTTGATTTAAAATTTGATAGAAATTTCTTGTGAATATACTAAGCATTTTTACTTAATTTTTTTTTTTTTTTGTTTAAATTTATAAAGGTTTCATATCAAACTTTATACTACATTTCTTTTCTTTAATAAAACTTCCATACTCAAGTCAATTAAGTATGTATGTATGCATGCAGATTATCTTATTTTATCAAAGTACCATTGACTATTTCTATGGCACACTTTCGAAGACACATTCAAATTTACGTAAAACAATTTTCGTAACATAAATTGAGCTGCATAACGTTATAAACACCCTCGTAAAATGTTGACCATTTAAGTGCGACATTAAATTGTAGCAAGTAAACCCAAATCTAACCCCCAAACGACACATAACACAACCAACAATGGAAGACAGAAACTTCTGAACCTCAGAACAGACAATCGACCACGTTGGATGACCTACATGGGGAGCGCTCTTTATACAACATACGTTGCATATCTCTAGGCGAAATGTTAAATAAATTAAAGCACAAGCGAAAGCATGGGGCAGCAGGAAGTGAAAGCAACCGAACGTAAAGCTTTTTTCCGTCGTAGTGTAATTAATATAACGTAAATTTCAAAAAATTACGAAGACCAACGTAACGTAAAATTACGTAAAACTAAGTGAAAATCTAACTAACATAAAATGTAGAAGAGACAGAAAAGACACCTCAGTAGGGGAGCGAAACGAAAGTTGGGATTAAGCGTCGAAAATGACAAAAAACAACAACAACAATATGAATCACAATAATAACAACAACAACAGCAGCAATAGCGTTACGTTGACACAAATGAGCCAAGGTTGCTGTTGCGAACGTTGTCGTTTGCCCACGGGTTCCGGCTTATGCTTTTGCTGTTACCGCTGCTGTTGGTGACAATAATTAGTTTTTTTTTTTTACTTGAAATGTGAACATAAATGCGATAGCGCGGTGTGCATGTAAGTCCTAGCATGAATTTTGGTTAGAAAACTTTTCGTAATGGTCAAAGCGCATTTTTTCATGAATTTAACTTAAAGATTAAGAAAATTTCATGACATAAAATTTTAGATTGAAATAAATTGCTAATGCTCAACGCATACATATACAACGTAGATTTCAGTGGCAGCAACGTTGTTAGCTCTTCATCGTAAATTTTAAAAAGAATCTCTGAAAAACTAATTTCATTTTTTCTAAGAAACAGCAAAATCTAGAAATTCTCTACTAAGTATGTATCTCTTAGGTTTTCTTCTATCTATTATTTCTGTTTATTTTCATTTTATTGGCTGATTTTGATTTCATACAGATTTCTTGGTAAAATTCATTACCATGGAATTGTTTTTAATTTTAAGGATTTATTCTTTCAAGTTGCGCGTAGCTAACGAGTAATCACTCAGATGAATGAGTGCTTTTTTCTTTCAATGGAACTTCTTCAGATGCTAATTTTAATGCTGAACTGTTTTCTTCACTTTTTGATTTATTTTCTATATATTTTTTTGTTTTGAAGTCCCTTTTATATCCCAACTAACTGACGTCGTTGTCTGCTTCGTCTACTTATTTCTTCATCTTTACTTTCATTAAGTTGTTTTCTTAGCGTACATTTAGCTTTTTCTCAACAATTTCTTTTTTCTTCTTCACTGACCTGCTTTCATTTCACTCGTTAGCCTTAGAGTACTACACTTAGCTGGGCTTAACGCTTCAATACCCCACATTTTACTCTCCATTTTACCCTTAATAGCTGCTTATTTAGTTTTAAGCTCTCACTCACTTCTCATGCCGCGCACTCGACACGATTGCCAGCGAGTTAGTAGGCTTTTCCACGGAAATTAGCAACAGTGTTTTGTTGAGCATCTCATCTGCTTTTTACCTTTTCACTTTTTGCTACTCGCAACTTTTGCTTTCTTTAGCATTTGGACTTGAATTTCAAGTACGACATTTCATTTCGATTGAGGGTTTATTTCTGTGGTTTAGCCACAGTAACGAACTTTGATTTTCTTCTTCTTATTTTTTTGTAAAGCTCTAACCGAATGTATACCAACAATTGCAATTTGAATGTCAGAAATGAATTGAATTGATTTTAATAAAATTAAGTTTGGTTTTAAGTGTGAGTTATTTGCTCTTTTAGTTCGTCCTGTGTATTAATTTTGGGCACATTTTTTGATGCTATATTTTAAAACGTAGCTATATAAATTGAGCATTTGATTAAAAGTTAATTGTTGAAGTTAAATTGGGTTCACTATCTTAAGTCTGTCATATTGCATTATTGATAAGGCTATACTTCTTTCATATTTATAGATATCTACAAATGTTTTGATCCAATTTATTCATTGAACTGAATTTTTCGCAATGATATTATAGTAAAATATTGAATATTTATATAGGGGTTTTTTACAAGCAATTCCATGTTTTGTATGGGATTCTGTGTGTAAAAGTACAAACTTTAGTTTAAGTTTGAATCCACACACTCACAAATAACATTTTAAAGAGAAAAAATTCAAAGAAAGAAATAAATTTGTTTTCACAACATTATGTCCCATCACCAGGGGTCCTCAACACCCCAGAGGACCATTTTCATCCCATTGGAAGTAAGAATTCTTATTGCAACAATAGATTGTGAAATGTTAAAAAATTTCCAATAAAATTGCTTTCATAGCTGTCTCTTGGGTGGTGAGCCGCCCAACTCCCCTTTTTTAAAAAATTTATTTTCCATTTTATGGGGACGTTCATCAATTACGTGAGGTGTTTTTTTTTGGAAATTCGGACTCCCCCTCTTCCTCTTGATGAGATTTGGTGAGATCAGGCGGGATCCCTCTACCCACCGCCCCCCCTCCCATGAGATTTAAATTATAATTTTTAAATAATTGATAGGATACAATCTGTTATCTGCTATAATAATGTAAATTCTCTGCATTAAAAAGTTGACTTGAGTTTTCCTTGACCCCCTCCTCCCCCTTGGTGAGATTTGGTGAAGTTTTGCCGGACCCCCTCCCCTTTATTTTGACTCACGTAATTAATGGACGGAAATTGTAACAATGAAGTTTTGCTTCCACAAAAGATAGTAAAAAAAAACACACTTTGGGGGCCGTTGCCCCTCTGGTCGGCCCCTTCTGCTATAACATTCTTCAATAGAAATGTGCATCATTTGGTGAAGTAAAAGTTTTATAAAAAATGGTTTCGAAATGAGCTGCAGTGGGTCGCTTAATATTAACTCTAAAAATTTCATTCGAATAATTTTTGAGTTGTAAATTCCGAAGGAGTCTAAGTGTTTTCCATGAATAATTTTTGTCACCGCAAAAAAAAAAAAAAACAGTGTGAAAAGGAAATCAGTCAATAAGTTTCACGAATGGGCTGATTGTATTAAACATTAGCTTCATTTTAAATATTTTAATTATTTAACCAAATTACTAAATTATGTATATTATTATCAGCAAAAATAAACATATTATGGATATTGGAAAAAAAATACTTCATTAAATATAAATACATAAAATTTGTTCTACTCGAATAAATAACTTTGGCCAAAACATAAAAACAAATACTAAAAATTAGTAAAACCTTTCATTACCAGTTGTATAACAACGATATATCATTAAATTAATGACTGGCTGAGAATGACATTTTAATTGGTTGGGTTTTTTCCAGACAGGGCCACTTGCTGCGTAATTTGTTGTTTATGTAGTTCATGAGAGTTTGTTGTTAATCAAATCGACAAACACAACAACACAATGATAATATTTTCATTAGCATTTATTTCAAAAACAACAAAAAAAAAGTCTTGAAGCAAAGTAATAAAATGGGACAAAATTGATAATGTCACAAATATCTGAATAAAACAAAAAAAAAATAAATACTATTGCACAGCACTCAAGGCTAAGGTTTCCAATTTCAAATTTACTTATATATCTTTTGCTGATTTTTCAAGTTGCAACGTGCACGATATGGATAATCACATGCCTAAAAAAATTCAATTAGAAAATTGAAAATTAAAATTCGTTGATTTTGACTTAGTCACGTAATAATTCTCACCAGCACTTTGGCATTGTAATGCAAACCTGGTGGACAGATTTGCATAAATGCTACGCCACGATTACATTTGTAGAAAACGCTACAACTGGTTGGTGATGGTAATTGAATGACAAATGAATTTTCTTCCGATTCAGTTGGACAAACGATTTCCGCTGCAATTAAGCGACAGCGCCAACTGACCAAAAAGATATATAACGCCAAGGCGAATACTCGTATATAGTTCAACATGTTGTGTTTTATTAGTGAAAGAATATCTTAGATTGCGTAAAAAATTTTCTAGCATCATAATTTAAGTTAAAATTTATTTTTGCAAACAAATAGAAATCAAATATCCGTATCTTTCTTTATTACAAAAAAAATAACGAACGTACATGTGATAAGATTGATAAGCATTTTAAAAGATAAATTACACTGCGATACAAAGAATTGCTGACTTTAAAAATATGAAGTTTTTTTTCACTTAGTTCCGAGATATTAAAAAAACTACTTTTTTTTAATGGAATCTAGATATAAAGGGTGATCCAATAAGTGCTTTCTACTTTGTTGTAAGGTCCATAAACCGAAATTAAAACTTACACCAATATCAGTCGGCTTCAATTTTTGTACGAGCTGTATTTTATAGGCCTTCAGACCAAGATCACGCCTCAAGATACATACGCCACAATGATGCAGTAGCATTGCTTACCATATTAAGAATTGGATCGTAGATGACTGGAAAAGGGTAATATGTGGGTAAAATGTGAATTTGAAAAATTTTTTTCAAAACATCCGGCGATAAATTTTTAACTTTTTGTCGGATCTTTGAGCCGGCAAGGTCTCTGACACTCGTAGAGACTAGTGGCTTTAAAAAATCACGAAAGTTTAAATATGACACGTTTATATGGGACGATCGTGCCAGCCGTTGAAAATCGCCAAAACGAGAGATAACACTGTCGAGAAACCTTTGCTTCAGAATACTGCATCGTCTTGCTGAAACCGATGGTTCTCCAAATGCAATTCATCAGTATAGAATGACTTAAAATCCTTGATCATTATTTTGTAGTGCTCACCAACAACAGTAACTGTGTCACCGACGAGGTTCTCAAAAAAATGTGGGCCAACCACATTTCCTGCGAAAACGCCGACATTAAAAGAGATAATTGCCCTGTGGAAACGCAGGCTTTAAGCATCCCAGTAGCAATAATATTGTTTACTCAAAATTTTCCTTTGATGACGTGGCCTGCTAGTTGGTTAAGGTTTGAGATTACTATTGGACAGCTGTAGTCACAGCAGCGATATTCTCGGACATATCGGTTGCTTCGTGACCTTTAGGCTATTTAAGCTATTTTTCCTATAGCACATGCCACTCTTTATTTAAAATTCGCCAATCTTTTGTTAAAGGCTTGTCGATACCACTTCTCTTCACTACTACCTTAAGTTAAAATCTCACTAAAAGCGTTTGCAAAAATGATAGGTTCCACGCCCACTTTTTTTTTTATACTCAACCAAACCAATCTCTATAATTGTGTGGAATTATTCTATATTATAATAAATGAATATTCGGACAAAGCGTTTCAAAACATTTATTTATATGCAAGTTGCCACGCCTTCTTTCAAAATTTGTCTGCTGTTTTCTTCGGAACTTATTTACTTTTTTTTTACATAATACTTGTATTACGTTTGATGACAATTTTCTCAAATAGAAAAACCGTCGTTTGAAGCGGCTAATGTGACCGTAGACATATTTTTTCTATTTTAGCCAATAATGGAACATTTTATATGAAGTTTTTTTTTTGTCGTAACGAGTTTTTCTTCAAGATTTTATTTTGCAAGTTATTTTATTATTTCAAGTCTTCTTTAAATAAATTATATTTTAGGGATTTCCTCAATGTGTACATATTGATTTTTCAGCTTGATAAATTTTTATTATATTGTATAACAAAACTCAATATAACACAGCTAAGTAACCATTAATTTAAAACCTTTGCAGCAGCCTACATTAAGGAGCTACTGGCTTAACTTTTGAGAAAATATTCAAGGAAAAAAATGTTAACGAAATTCACAAAATACAGCAAAGTAATAGCAAAAACATAAACAACAACAACAACAACAATTATGCAAATCGCCCAAAAGCAAAGTAAAGCAACACATTTCTCAAAAGAGAATTTTAAATAAAAACGACAAAAATAACAACAAATACGCAAATATGCTAATGGCATGTAAGCAAAATAAAAACATGTGTATGTTTGCATGTGTGTGTGTGTGTGTTTGTGTTTGTGAAAATATATTATTGTTATGTGCAAATTCAATATTAAAGTCAACAAATGATTAAAAGCGGCTGTCTTTTCATTTTAGCTTTACTGGCGCCTAAGAGTTGGCTTAAACAAACACGTTGTGAAGAAAAGTTAAAACTCTGCATCTCATGCTAATGTAAGAGAGATTTTACCTTAAAATAAAAATCATCACATAGCAAATGAAGTAGAGTGTAAGTAAGTAAACGATATTTTTTATGAAAATAAAACAAAAAGAACGACTAAAACAGAGGAGACACAAAATAAGTGAAATTTCTTGTTATCAATATAAAGCAACAAGCCACAAGATTTTTATCTAGAAATTTCTTTATGCAGTAACTAATGCTTAAGAAAATTTTCATTTCCACAACACACCAGCGCCATAGTACCTGTATGTAGTCATACACAAATACATAATGGCAAATTGTGACGTAAGACCGAAGCAGCCAAAAGAAAAAGCTAAAAAAAAAAAGTAAATTTGTAAGAACATCAAAATGCAACTAAGGCAGGATTAAGGATACTCGTCGTTCTTTAAGCAAAAGCACCAGACTGTGAGTGTTAAAAATAGCAGTAAAGTTTGTGTGTGAAATTGTAGCACCGGAATACGTAGAAAAAACGTAAGAGCAAGAAATATGTCAGCTTCAAGCAACTAAGAGATAAATTAATGATTGAAATGGAATAAGTACTTCTAAGTAAAATACAATTTTTTTTGTTTTAATATTTCAAGCCAAATGTGAAGATGGCATTTTAAAGGTAAATTATAATATGAAGTACATATACACTAAAAAAATCTCATTCTGACCAGCACAAGACAAACTATATTTATTTTTTTATTAACTTAGACCAGGCTTAAATAGAAATTTTTTAGAGTTTTACTACTTTTCAATCAACCCTACTAACAGTGATTACTACTTGAAAAATACAGTGAAAGATAAGTGTGATTTCAATCCTAGGTGGCTGTAGTTTTCGATACCCTCTATTTCACATATTTCAACTTTAGTGATTGTTATAGGACACTCAAGGTGCCAGTCACGACTTCCTTCAGTGTTAGTATAAGCAACTTCAAACCAATTATTAAGTCCATTGTATTTGGAACCATTTCCATTCATAAAACTTGCAAACAGATGTATTTCACCTGGAATATGCCTGCCAATTCCAACCGCATCCGACGTCGTATTCGGTCTACCCACATAACAAATGGGTCAGAATTTACGAACTGGGCCACTTTTAACAAAAAAAATTTTATTTTTTAATGAAATTTTGTTATTTAAATAGTGGTATGTGATAGAAATTAAAATGTGAAATGATTTTTTTTTTTTATTTATTTTTTTTTTGTTATAGGCAATTGAAATTCGGGGACAAAATTTTTTGTTCGATTCGTATTGAAATATAAATGAGATTGTTTTCAATTCTAAATAATGTGTTTTTCAATGTTTAAAGCATGTTTATTTATTAAATGTTAATGAAAAAACAGCCTTCCCTGTCCGATCGGAAAACGAAAAAAATTATATAAATGTTAAAAATATTAAAGTACAAGAAAAAAAATGGATAGAAAATCGACATTTTTTAATTTCTGTCCGGGTAATTCAGTTTTCAATATTGATGAAAATCCTTATGGGTTGTTTTGTCCAGACATATATGGCTGACACATCGTGAAAAAATCATAAAGTTTTTATTTTGAACCGCTCTAACATACATACATACAAAAGTCGGCATTTTTGATGTATTTGTTTCGGAAACTTAACCTGATTACCATGACGAAATATAAAGAATATAACAAAATATCGGCACTTAAAGAGGCATATTGACTTAGCATAAGCGATAAACTTTCTGACTAAATAAAGGGAATTGATCATTTAAAGTTACATATGTTGGGTCAAAAGATAAATTGCGATTGTCTCTTGTGATACACTACATATGATATTCCTTCTCCAGAAATCCTTTTACTCAATAATGGGCGCGAAGTTGACAAAGTTGAGGATGCTCGTGAGCTCCAACTCGGCTAATTCATCAAAACAAAAAAAAAAAACAAAAATAACGCAGAACTACAAAGTTTGATGCGTTTCCTCATTAGCCATGGGCGTTCATCTCATCTTCATCTTCGTCTCAGCAACTCCTGCAGAAGTCTCTGTAAGAGGCAACATATCTTGCACCTATAAGGACAATGTCTAACACTCCTCTGCTGAACCTTAAGGGACTCTGTGTCTTTGCTAACTTCAGTTTCGGTCATATGTTTCAAGACGTTTTGCATCAGGCGTTAACGTTTCACTTACTGTTCGTTTGTTTCTTGATTGTGTTCTCTATCCATTAGTACCGTTCCACCAGCGCGCTGCTGCTTTATCCTTGCTGATTCTCCAAATGTTTTGATGCTGTATCGGCATATTCACCAGTCTTTTCATTGCAGGAAATACCCTTATCCACTACTCTATAGTATGCTGTCGGATTGAACGTTTTCCAGTTCCATATCATCTGTGCAGCTTGGTCAATAGCTTAGATTTCAGCCTGAAAATTGCAACAATAATTGGGAACTCTAAAAGACATCTTCATATTCATATTATCTGATAATCGCTCCTCTGGTAAGCTCCATCTTGCATCCAACCGTGAAGAAGATTGGTTATATATCTTATTTCCAGAATGGGTTACAAATATATAAACACTGCTAAAAACACGTGACTACTGAATGTGTACTTTGAAAGTACTAAGGCGATATAGTCGATTTCGTCAGGCTATTTGAAGCTACTATCAACTGGATAAGAAAGAAGCAAATAGTCGCTTTTAATTTACATAAATAGTACACATTGCATATATTTGAAAAAGATTCATACATATGTACATATATCTATGTAGCTCTTTGAAAAAAAATTTAGTTTTATTTTAAATATCGAAACAAAACAAATACGTTTTTTTTAAATAACCTCAAAAAAAGAAAGATGATTATGGTAACCAAAGTTAAATTTAATCATCTTGTTTTCACTAAAAAATTGTATCCATAACTAATCTAACTCTGCCATAGATTTTTACAACAAAAGACCAGTCATCATCGTTTTCTTCATACATGATAGCAAAGTGAAACGCACTAGGACCACCAAGCAGTGTTGAGGTACTGAAGTTCCTTAGTCCATGTATATTACTTATTTCAGTATAGGTGATTGTTACAGGACACTCAATGTTCGTGCCGCGGGTTCCATCTCCATCTCTTTTTAAAACTTCACACCAGGCATCGTTTGTATCATACTTAAACTCTTTTTGAGTCACAATACCATCAAACATAAGTCTCTGACCAGGAATTCTTCTGCCAATTTTAACAACATCCGATATATGTTTCGACCTAAGCACACAGCAAATTCGGAACTCGACAAGCAAAAAAATTAATATGCAAATAATTAACACTTTCATTATCATTCAATCCACGTAAGAATCTCGGCAGGCTCAAACTGATGGAGCATTCATTTCATTGCTTTCATATATATATATATGTGAGCAAGTTTTTTTGAACGCTTTAATTTAAATGTGTTCAAGTAGTTGTTGCATTGCATATATAAAAGTCGGCATTATTGATGCATGCTGTTTCGGACACCTAATTCAATAGTCATGACGAAATATAAAGAGTTTTACAAAAAAAAACGGCACCGACAAAGAAAATCTGTACCAAAAAAAAAAAAATATTATTTTTCACTTAGATAACACAATATAACAAGATATATTGTTACGGAGAGCGAAGAGCATTTTTAGCGTCCTTAATATTTTTAAAATATTTTCCATCATTAATTGAGTGAGTTTTTTTCGTATATTTGTGAAAATTAGTGATGATTCAAGAATGCTTAGGTAAAGAATTTTTAAAAGAAATTACTTTAAAAACATAAAAATTTTCAAAACTACAATCAGGAAAACTATTGAAAAATGTGCTCTATTTAAGAGAAGTAAGCGAAAAACCTTTTTCACTTAAATGACAGAAATTGTTAAAAACTATTTACATTTTTTGTACAAAACATCGCATTTTTGTCATAACTTTTCATGTAGTGCTGTGTAATCAATGCGAATATAAATGAATTTTTCAAAGATTTCAAAGCTATGCCTTTGTGAAAAAGGTGTTTTTTGTTTGGTCTTGGTCTACATTAAAATTGCCGATTTGAATCAATGAATTGGTTACAATCTAATGAAACTTATTGAATTAACTTAAACTAAAGCGTACAAAAAAATTGCATTACATTAGAGTGGTTTTAGTAATACTTTTTTTTTTTTTTTTTTGTTAGAAGGCTTCTAGAGATTTGGAAAAAATTCAAAAAACTCTTCGCTTCGCTTAATTTTTTAAACTTTATAAAACTTTTTTATGTGCATCAATATCTACCTGTACCTTCCTTTGGTACAATTATGTAATTAGGATTTATTTTTCTATAAAAATATCATGGATTTTCACTAGGCTGATTGAAAAGTCCCGGGCCTAACAAAGAAAAATAATTATTTTTTTTTCGGAAAATTTGATTTTATTCTTTAATATAATCTCCATTTAGCTCAATAAAACGAGTATAGCGTTCCTCGAGCATTTTGATGCCTTAGTCGCCATCAAGTTTCTCAAAATAGGCGTCTGTCTCGGCAATGACATCTTCATCTGAATGAAATCGCTTACCAGCGAGCCATCTTTTCAAGTTTGGAAAAAGTTAATTGTCTCTGGAGGTCAAGTCTGGAGAATACGGTGGGTGGGGCAGCAATTCGTTTAATTTTGCCATTGCTTTGAATCACCGACACGATGTTGCTTTTGATCAATTGCCAGCAAACGCGGCACCCATCGCTCGCACATCTTTTTAATTTTGAAATGCTATGCAAAATATTGTAAATACTACCGATCGACAACTTCATTATGTCTCCTAGCTCTCTCTCTCTCTTTCACTTTGTGGTCTTTCAAAAGGATCAGATGGATTTTCTTGATCTTTTCTGAAGTTGTAGCCTCATTTGACCGGCCCGAACGTGGTGCATTACTGGCGCTCGTACGACCCATTTTAAATTCAGCAAACCATCTGTAAACAATTGTTTTCGACGGAACAGATGTGCTGTGATGTTCTTAGAGCCATTTAAATGCTCGCTTCTCGTTTTTTCCGATCACAAAGCAATGTTTTATCAAATTTCAGGAAATGTGCTGTCAAAAATAATAAGTATTGGATATTTGTGGCACCCTCTCTGTATCAGGCCCAGAACTTTTCAATCAGCCTAGTACTCAAATATTTTCATATTTGTTTTCGAACATGCGATAGCTAAGCACAGTCTAGGCCAACTAATTGAAAACGATCATTCACATTCAGTCATAAAGTTTCAAGGCCCACTGGTAGTTTAGAACCAAAAGTAATTCCCATGGCAAGCTGCTTCTAAAATATTACTTCAGTTGCCAACTAAGACAATGCTTAAATTCAAATTACACATTGAGGAACTTGTCTAAGTACTAGATTAAGCAGACCTGAGGCTTTGCTGACTTTATGGCGCCAATGACAGCATTTGATCTCTATTACTAACAATAAGAAAGACTGAAATCAGAGGCGTACTGTGCATATCGAGCGCCCGGGGCAAAGAATTTAGTAGCCGCCACTACCGAAAAAATGTAGTGTATTTCAACAAAAATTGCATGCCTCACCAAAAAAAAAAAAAACTCACTTTTCACATTCAAAAACTCTTTCAAAATGAGATATATTTTACTAAAACCAAAAATTTCCACCTACACAAATTTCCTACATCTTTCACTAAAAACCAAAAAAAGGCCTCATTTTTGACTTTCAAAGAATCCTAGCAAAATGAGATATATTTTACGACCATTTTTTCCAACCCCCAAGCCTTGCGCCCGGGGCGACCGCACTCTATGCTACTGATTGAAATAATTGCCAGCTTCACTGGTGACGACAAAGTTCAGGGCTTTCAGGCACCTACCCAAGTTTCAGCAGATCTCTATTTCACAACTCGGAGAAAATTATAGCTGTTATCAGAGCACATTTTGACAAATGAAAGCACTTAGCTACGGAAACACAACATCAGAGTGAGCTTGCCAAATTCATTAATCGATTTTTCATCTGTTCTAATATCACAATCAAATTCGTTAGATAATTTTTAATTTTGTTCAACAAAAGAAATGCGGCCAACCAAATGCATCAGAAATACCGATTTTTATTTGATAACGAGTAATAAAAGTTCTCTTCAAACATACGTTCCATTCTAAATGGAACTAATTTAATTTATTTCAAACAAAGCGTCAATTTGCATGAGTATATCGGTTTATATACGATAGCACTTAGGGCTTTCTTAATCAGTTTGCGTTCGAGAATTAAAATGAGAATTTCAATAATTTTTTTATTTATTTTTCTACATGTCGAGTTACGCATATGCAACGGAGAGGTTCCAAAAGCAGTAGACAAAAAATATGCAGTAGGCGAACGTGTTAACAATGAACAGCTTGTTGTGAATGCCACTATCACAAAGTATGGTTGTGAAATGTTTCCAATACCAGGTGTCCGTAATAAGGCACATTTCATGTTTGACACAGAACGGAAGGAGATAGTCTGGTCGGGAAGACACAAAATCAACTATATCAGTGTTACTTATACCATGGCAGGACCGGACAACGCTTTAAATACAAAAGGTGGCATTGGAACTAAAAGTGTAACATTAACCTTTACAGGTTCATATTTACGTAGTATTAATGGTACTATTAAAATTTATGGTATATTAGACAAGACGTATTTTTAAAAAATTGCTTTTATCACTTGCTTTTCCCTAAAAGTTTTCTTCATCAAAATAGTAATTAAAACGTATACAACACTCCAAAAACATGGAATACAGGCAATTCACAAGGTGTTCTAAAGTGTCACATAATGTTTTAAAGTTAGATTGAATGTCTTAAAAATGTTGTTTTTTTTTCCATATAAAAATAAAATAAGACTTATGTTCTTTGAACGTTCTGTTTGTTTTTCTATTTTGATGAGAGAAACATATAGGGAAAAGGCAGTGACAAAAAAAAAATTTTTTTAAACAATAATTTTTTGCTGAGAGAGTACATACTATCTATCATTCGTCATATTTTTTCCACAATAATACTTATGACTTTTTAACACATTGTTAATTCAGTAAGAGTTTATTGTATTATTTTATTTTCTTTTGGAAAACAACAATAAAATTTTTAAGACAAAATTTTAAAACCTTAATTTTTTTGAAAATATGATAAAGGTCGATTTTCTCGAATTTTTAATAAACATGATATTACTTTTTCTGATCCGCCTTTAGGTAGCTCATCTGCTGTTAGTAGGTTGTCTATTATTTATGGGATACCCTCTATCAAATTGCTTTCATGAATATGGTTTGTAACGCTTTGGCGCAAAATATGCTGAACCGATTTTAATAATTTATTTTTTAAAACAATACATTTGTGCTAAAGAAAGTTATTGCATACTTATTTTTTCAACTTTCATTTAAGAGCATATATGTATTTTTATCTACCAAAATATCTTAATATCTAATAAATATCTTAAAAACTTATTAGAAAAATATATTTATTTGAATGAAGCATACTCGTTTCTAAGTGTCGTTACATCGTTTAAAAGTTTGCGCGCTAAACCGAATTTAAGGCAATAAGGCTTATTGTTCGAAAAATTTAATTTTTATTAGAAATACGAGGATAAATGGGCCGAATCTTATTATGTGTAGGAAATTCTTTCTTCTACAACCTAGGGCTCGCTCATTGTCTTTATTTATACGCTAATACATAAAATTTAATTGTAGCTCGTGGGATTAAATACAAATAAAACCTATATTAAAGGAGTTATTTAACTCTTAGCTTGGATATAGTGAACGCATTTGTATTAGAGATCATGGTATATTATACTTTCATCAACAGCTTGCCAATTCATAAATGATTTGGCTACACATTTGCTTAGAAGAAAGCCAACATCATTGCGTTGCAGAATATTTTATTATCGACCAGAGTATAAAAATTAATCAACAAAGCTATTTGTTAGTATGCAGACATATTTAATATTTTCATTTGATTATGTGACTCAAAATAAATTAAAATCACGCAGTATTCCTTAACTTAAGCATGGCGTTTATGACCCACAAAATGTTTCATTCTTAGGCATTTTTATGTGCATTGATTACAAATTTTTATAGAAAATTTACTAGATTTTTTTTTTGCTTTAAAGTGTCAAATAAAATAGGTACAAATAAATAAATTTGTAATATGAAATGTTCGCACTTCAGAGAAATGAAAGTGAACAGCAGCAGCTAAGGTTTAAACTTAATGTTGGAATGGGGCTTAGGAAAAACAAAATATGACAGATTTCTGTAATATGTGCTCGTATAAAAAGTAAATGCAAAAAAAAAGACTTTATGAAAAACAACACAATCAACTTAAGCTTGATTACCATAGTGCCTAAAAAACAACCTTCTGAGAAGCAAAAGCTTTCCCTATGGGCAGCCAAGTTAATCAAATGAAAACACTTAGTAAAAGTTGCCATAGATAGAGAGAGAAATATTCTTCAATAAACAAAAAAAAAAAAAAAAACTTAAGATAAAAAAAATAAAAAAATTGGGAATAAATGGATAAAAAAAAAAGACTCAAACAAAAGACCAAAATTTGGGGCGCTACACTTATCTCTTAACTCATTCAACACAAATAACAAGCCATCAACTTGTAGCAAGTTTGTTGTAAAATAAATGACACTTCATTTGATACTTTCGGCTGTGTATTGGCATGTGTGTGTGTGTGTGTGTGTGGGACCTATGGGACTTAGATAAAATGCCAATAAAAAAAAAAATAACAACAAAAATAAATAAGTAACCTCGATACATAATAAATGAGCTAAAGGTAAACGGCAGACAAGCCATTTTTAATGCGGGTTAATGTGACTGACAGTGGTGGTAGAGTTATTTGCATGGAGAGTAATAGAAAATTCAACAAATTTGTTAAATTGCTGATGAAAAATTGTTAAATCTTTTAAAAAGGAACTTAGCGTAAGTTTTAAGGCAATAAAAGCTTAAGAGCATAAATTTACCTTTAGCTGCAGCATTTTAATTCCAACTATAGATTGAGTTTAATAAACTTATACAGATTTATTTAAGAAACTCAAGGATAACAGCTCCTTGTTACATATATTTATTAAATTTCTTTTAAAGTGACTTGAATTGTACCATTTTCATTTCAATGCATTTAATTTCATTCACTTATTTTATTATCAATAGCATAAGGATTATATTTCGTTTATTTATTTTTTTAATGCGCCTTTATTTTGTTGTAATTATTTTACAAAAAAGTAAAAAAATTATTGTATTACAAGCGCGTCGAAACCGCATAGGCCAAACTATACACAGAGTAGTATACTTCGGTTATCCTTGTAAAACAACAAAAACAAACGACAGTGTAACACTTTATTTCTGTGTATGCGTACGAATGTAGTTACGTGCGAGTGAAAAAGAAATTTATGATACACAGCCTCTGCGAGCCTTAAAATTTATGTAAAATTTTTTTTGCAAATTGAAATGTTGTTTTTTATGCTTTAAGGACATCAATCAAATACTTTTTGACAAGGAACACAGCAGCTGTTGTTAAAAAAGAAGAGTTGAGCAAAAATTATGCTTTTTTTGTTTTAAATAAAAACCTTACTTTTTTTAAAGTAAAGTCCTTTCACTCGCGACTTTCTTTTTTGTGAACCTTTTCACCGATTAAAAAAAAATGTTAAAAGTTTCTTTTAGATATTTTTCGCGTAACTCATGCGCTTGGACATAACTATTCACGAGCGTTAAATAAACGAGACTGAATTTTGTTGTCGCAGGACATGTCAGCATTTTGTGGCTGTGTAGACTTTCTATGTCCTTTTTGCCAAAATTCCCAATATTTATGCCAACATTTGTAAGGGAAATTTTACAAAGCGCATGTTCAGGAAGTTTTTCCCGTGTGTAGATTGGAAATTTTCAAAAAAGAACTTTTCACTATATCAATGCTACAGTAAATAGTGCCATTGTAGACTGCTAAGCGTAAAGTTGCAAGCAGCTGTGTATAATTTTTGTAATCCAGTGAAAAAATATATATTTTGCGAGTTGACTTTTTTTTTGAGTTTTTTTCTTTTTTTTTTTGGTAAAGACTTCTAAAAAATATTCAAGTTTTCTTCATGAAATATTCATTGCCAACACTTGCGTTGTTGGTATTTCAAGGACATTTGGCTATAATGACTGCAAATGACACTTGAATTGCCAGCGCGCTCTCATCGCAAGCTCTGGGGTGTCAACATTCACATGGCGGCCATAGCTGTCGATGTTGTCGTTGCCGTTGTAGTTGTATTTGTGTGCTTGTGGTTTTGGTATAAATTATAATTAAGGATAATAAATACGTGCATATACCGTTATGGGCTACAAGTTTCTACCTAAATAGCTTGAGTTCTCTCGCAACGTTACATATGTACATTCACTTTGTTGACAAACGACATGTAATTTAAATGTCAAATGATGTTCGAGAAATGACAAATTCCTACAAATATATGCGCACTTAATTGTTATTTGCTGTAATGATTGCAATCTGGATTTCACCATCTCTCGTTGCAAATGGTTTACTGATACTAAGAAAAGAATAATTTTTCTGTCTGGCTTATAATTTGTGCTTAGAGACTGCGAGCTTTTCAAGTTGGAGACTAAAATTACAAATTTATGATTTTTTTGACCTTAGACATCTTAGGGCTAACGCTTATTTATTCCGATGGCAAATATTACGCATAATTCACTAAGGCAACATTTCAATAACAAAAGGTTATAGACCTTCAACAGCTTGGTCTCTTTATGAGTTTACGAAAATTAGAGAATGAATCCTTATCTTATGAAAAAAATTTACAGTAAAGGTCACATCTTTGATGTCGACACAATTTTCTCAGATTTTGATGTCTTAACAATGGCAATTGGAAAAATATCAAAAAAAGGAAAACATTATCTCGGTGTCCAGAATCAGTTTGTTATAGTAGTAACATTTTCTTAGTAGCAATGTTTTATAGCTTTTTTTAGAGGCCTTTTAAAGACAAGTCGATAGACAACACCTTATATTTATAAAGTATTTATACGGGCTTATCAAAGCCATTTTGTATGAAATATGATAGAAAGACATTTTCCTTCTGTGTTATCTTTGACGAGAAACGTTAAAGTATCTATCTGAGGTCTTTAAAAGACAACTTACAAAGGCTTTAACAACAGTTCGTTTCCTGACAAGCACCTTGTGTATAGCTCTTTTAAAGGCACTTTTTTAATTTTATTTTATTAGCGAATTTAATTTTTACTTACGTTTTGTACGACGGTCTCGAAACCATGTTCAAACGATTTATACTCCTGTTTCCTATTCCTAGCTATCTGTGATACAGATACATGCAGCTATTCTTAAAGAGGAATCATATTTTTCTCACATTTGTCCAGTCTTGCGCCTTAAAAAGAAAAAGAAATGAACAATAATAGCGCATGTTCTTTAAAGTGACTTTTATATCAGAGTATGCCTCCTCCTGTCTTTATAAGAAATTTATTATGTATAGTATAAAGACACACACGAAACATGCAATATATTATTTTCAGTATAAAGACACATACGAGACATGAAGAGGAAGGTCTCGTGTATGTCCTTATACTTTACCATAAAGTCGCACATACGAGAGCTATCACTTAATAGCTAAAGTTAAGCCTTTAGTAAATGATCTCCTAGGC
Source organism: Meiosimyza platycephala (assembly GCA_963662105.1). NCBI lineage: Eukaryota > Metazoa > Arthropoda > Insecta > Diptera > Lauxaniidae > Meiosimyza > Meiosimyza platycephala. The sequence goes on along the minus strand of OY759208.1, from coordinate 105,364,976 downwards.
CAACTTTAAGAGAATGTCATGAATAAAAGTAGCACAGTTAGGTTGAAAAGATTTTTGTATAGCAAACCAATCATATCTTGCGGTGTTTTTTTTTCTCTCCCTCTATATGCCAAGATGCTGCAATGTCCTGGCACAATAGTGTGGAAAACAACTCTTTAAAGCAGATTTTTTCTTATGCTTTAAAATAGCAATAACCTTACTCTACCATTCTGAGCTTTTAATCTGTTCATAAATGTGATTTCTTTCCAATGTAAAAGAAACATGGCACAGAATATAGCAAAAAACATATTTTTTTTGCCCTTTGCCATTATCATTTTGATGAGACCCTTAAAAAAATATATTTTTTTATGGAAGGTACACTTTGTAAATTTTTAACAAAAAGCCAATAATAAGTAAAAATCAAAAGTCAGTAAAAATAAAGTGATTTAATTAAGGATTCCTATTTCTGGTCGACAAACTTTTTTAATTTAGTTTTAATAGCAGAGCCTATGTTAAAACATAAAAAAGTTTTCCAAAATCAAAGCACAAAATATGCAAATAGATATGCAAATTTAAGGTTTCAAATGCTAACACTTTTGCTGAGGAATAGAACAAAAAAAAAAATAGAAAATTTGGACACGTTTTTAAAACAAATTTTTAAATGTAAGAAAAAAACACCATTTGTATACACTTTTCCACTTCATTGCTTTTCAACTCGTAGTCCTGCTGTTGTAAATCGACTTAAGCAGATTCCTTCATTATTTTTTTTTTTTTTTGTGACAACACCTTATCATACTTTGCTGTTATTAGTTAATGCACTGGGTACAAGCCACTAAATATAATAATTGTTTATTATTTTACGCTGAAGAATCTCTTCTTTTTTGATTTTTCTTAAGTTTTTTAAGAGAAAAATTAGTGAACGCTCTAATTTATTTAACTTTTTATTTCATTACTTTTAAAACACACGCACAGTGCTATCAACTTTAAAATAAAACATCGCTTAGATATGAAACAAACAGAAGAACATGTCTGAGGAAAGTTGAGCAATGGTCGGTCTATTTTACTTTTGTTTTCTTGAACAGCCCACGTTTTTTTTTTTTAGATTTTAGTATCCTTTTTTTACAGCATCTTTTTTTCAAGAAGCTTCCTTTCTTCAAGCTAAAATATATAAAATATTCTTATGTGTTTAATAATTTACTTCTAAATATCATTTGGACAAACGTGTAGGACAAAATGACTAGTCAACTTAATATACCATTGCGTAGCGTGCAAAATATGAAAAAGTTTAAAAAAAAAATAAGAATAATTTGCCTGACCTCATAATAGCCAGGCATTCTTGGAGTATTGCAATGTGGCACAGATCACAGCGTGCCTTGCTGCCTTGGCTACTAACGTCCTTTCAAGACCAGCTCTCTCTCTCTCTCTCTCTCTCTCTCTCGGGCTATTTCCATCACTACTGTTGCATGCCTGACTACTCTACTGGCTGCCCTAATGCTTGTTTCGCTAATTGGAAAAGTTTAACAGTATTTGTTTTAAAGAAACAAAAAAAAAAATTGTCTTCAAAGACTGTTGGGCTAGTGGTATGCGATTGCAAAATAAATAAGCCGGGAATTATGAAAAAAGATGGCGTAACATGCGTTTATTATGGCTTTTGTTTTGTTTGATATTTCTCTTTAAATTTTATTTCTTTATTTTCTAGTACTTTGCATGCAAAGATTATGTTGATTTCGGTGTGGATAACGTTAGATAAAAAGGGGGTGTGGTTACCATAAAAAAAATGATATAATTGCTATGTTTTGAAGAAAATTGGAAAGTGAGGTTGCGTACGATTTTATGGACCTTTTGCTGAAAACACCACGTGATGGAGATTAGAAGCACATTGGTTTGTTTTGTGAACTTAAAAAAAAAATTGTTGATGAGAGAAAAATTTGACGGTTAATTTGTTGTTGTTTTTTTGTATCATTTTAGTTGACACTTATCGACAGCTGTTGCCGCAAAAACTTTGGCATTTATAAAATGCGTTGTAAGAAAAAAAAAAAATATTAAAAACTGATGATGGAGCTGCGCAAAATGTGGGATATGCAACAGGAGGCTAAAAATTTTACAAAGTAGTGATGATAAGCTACTTTAGTAAAGTTATTTTTATGACTTCTACATACCCGTTAGCATACTTTTTTCTGTACTTTTCTACTTTTGTTAGTGTATGTTTAATTTAATAATTAAAGTTAAGTTGATTAAGTTGATCATTAAATAATTTGAGAGAGTAAGCGTAAAAAGTTAACTTTAAACACTTAAAGATACACAACACCATAACTCTCTGTACTTCATGCAACACTGCGTGAAATATTTGTTGTTTTTTTTTTCAAGCTGCGCTTATCAGCTTTGCAGACTTTATTGCTGACAGCGCGCATAAAAACCACAACTATGTATGTCATTCTTTTGCATCTTATTTGCAGCAGTTTTTTTCGATTGCTGCACCAACAAGCGTTCATTTGTTGCTGCTGCCAACTGACCGCAAAAGTGTTAAATGAAGACTATAATATTTTGCCGCATTTACGGCAGCAAACATAGCAATAGCTCTCAAGCAAAGTTTTTATCACCGCTGATGTCATCGCTATCTTTGTCACTGTCACTGCAATTTAATGCAGTTTTTCTCACTATTTCGTTATCCGCAAGTCTCTGTTGGTCTGAGCTGCTGTCTAGACAGTAACCGCAAATAATTTAAGTACTTTTTCGTTTTCTCTTCAGCTAATCAGTTGCAGAGTGTTGGTTGTCCTCTGTTTAAATTATGCGTTTATCCAGCGTACTGAACGAAGTTGGCTTGGTGATAATGTTGTCCAATGTAAATTAATTTCGTAAATAAAAAAAATTTGATAACTTATTTTCTTCCAGTAAGTAGCTAGAGTGACAGTACATTTTAAAATATTTATTCATCTGGAAGACGCCTAGTAAAGTGAAGTACGAATTGCGTCTACCAGCGAAGTATTGTAAAGGTGCTATCTTCGGCCAGGCCGAAACTCACATGTCCTACACTGCATTGAAAGTGCTTTTCAAATAAATGTTAAAAAGACGTTGAAAAGGTTGAAGAAGTCGAAAATAATGTAATAAGGTTAAAAGAGGTTGAAAAGTGTTGAAACAGTTGAAAAAAAATCAAAAAGTCTAAAATATATGGAAACCATTGCAGAAAGTTAAAAGAAATTGAAAAAATCGAAAAAATGTGAAAAATGTTGAAAAAATAAAATAGGAATGCATAAAACCAAATATGCCACGCCCACTTCTCCAATTCCGCCGACTTTTGGATCCAAAAATTATATTCGTCATTGACATCCACATACTAAATTTTAGCAATATAGCTTGTATAGTTTGTGATATATGCCTTAATTAACTTTAAAATTTAGGGCGGTGACACACCCACTGATACAATCGAGACTGATTTTCGTAAAGAATTAGCTTTCCATAAACAAACTTCTTATACTAAATTTCAGTATAAATTCTCATATATTTCGATAGATATGCCACTTAAGGTATTTTACTTGTATGGGAGGTGCCACGCCCAGCGGTGCTATTTTGCCAGCTTCAGATGCTGACATATCTTATAGCAAGTTAACCACCTACATCAAATTTCATACCAATTGTTGCAATAGTTTCTCTTAAAATATCACATCCAACTTTATATTAATATGGGAGGTGCCACGCCCACTGATGAAATCCCGTCAAAATTTATTTGATTTTATAGCTTATAATAATTGAAATCTATGCACTAAATTTTATGAAGGTTACTCTCATTGCACACTATCTATAGCATTAAACGTTTTTTACTTATATGGGAGGTGCCACGACCACCGGTTCTATTGTGCCAAATTTTCGTAAGAAGATACCTTTTAGCAAGTATATCTGCGATACCAAATTTCATTACGATTACATTGTTAGTTCTCTTATTATAATGTTTATAAATATTGTGGGCTGTGCCACGCCCTTCAACAAGTTTTTCCAGTATACTGATGAAGCTTTCATTGATGACTGCTCTCAGTAATATCATCCCTAAAATTTTCATGAAAATCGAATGTGCCAATTTTGAATTATACGAAATCAAAAGTTTTAATTGTTAAAAAGTGTCACGCCCACTTTTCCAATTCCGCCCACTTTAAACACAATTCAAGATATATATGATCAGTATCCGTGTACCAAATTTCATTACAATATCTTGCTCGGTTTGCGAGTTATGGCGTTATTAAAGTTAAAATTTAGGGATGTGCCACGCCCCTTTAAGAGTTTTTTCAAATTTAAAACCTAGCCCAATATTTTGTTCACATGTTCATCAAAATCGCAGCAAATGGGCTGAGGTATATTTACATAGAGTATCGGCGGTAGGCATGGTCGTGACCGGATTTTGCCCATTTTCATATGCTAGCAGCTTGCAAGAAGGTGTGACCTTTGTGCCAAATTTCATTGAATTAGCTTGCTAATTTTCAGATATTTCAGACAGACAGACGGACATAGCTATAGCGACTCAGGTGGTGACGCTGATCAATAATATTTAAACTTTTCAATACCTGCCACGCCCCCTTCTATGCGTTACAAACGCAATGAAAAAGTGAATATAGTGTAGGGTATAAAAAATATAGTGTAGGGTATTAAAATTAAATACCAAAGGCAATTATTAATGCAAAGTCTTTAAATTATTAACCAAAATTTGCTTTAAAGACTGTTTAATTTCTGAGAGATCTCTTGGACATCTGCAGTTAGAGTAGCTATATTTTACACTGAATAGCTGTTAGCGGACCGAAAACGTCTGTAGTTACCCCATGTTGAGCTAGTCGTCTTGAAGTGCTATCGACCAAGGGATAAGCTACTAATTCCTGTCGAGGCATAATCTTGAAAAGTATATCGATTTATGGTCTGCTTCAATTTATTCAATAAATGTCAAATTTGTGATCACATAATATGCCATTGCAATGGTACAAATGAGAACAGCTTCCAAAAGAATGATGACTTCTGCGCCGCCTTGTACAACGCTCGATGCAGAAGCTCATCTATTATCTGATTTTTGACATCTTTTTCGACGCTGATCACAAATTTTTATAAAATAAAAAGTTTAATTTCATCAACTTTTAGAGCCAAACTGAGATTTTTTTTGCATTAAAATTTTGTTGTCATGTTATATTTTCAACTTTATTTTTGCTGTTTTTTTCTAAATTTATTCTAAAATGTACTGTTGTACTAAAGACGTGCCTAATTTCTCGCTTTCCTCAAGCAAATGTGGCCAACATACAGCAACATGTAGTTGATATGTGCTATGCATTGTTGTCAGTTTATGTTCTCTCTTGTTGTTTCTTAACAACTTCATGAATTTATATTTTTTTTTTTTTCATTTTACAGCGTCATCGCGCATGTGTATTCTTTTACGCCACTTACACGCTTGAAGTTGCATACTTTTTGGCTCGTTTTACAATGTACGTTCTTGTCATTGCTTTGGTCTATAAAAGGTTCATCAGTCATAACAATAATTTTACTTGCCATTTACTGCAACTTAATCTCTATTTCTATTTTGTGCTCTTTTTTTTTTGTGTTGCTTCAATATTTTCTGCATTTTTTTCTTATTTTCCTACATAGCACTTATGTATGTGGTACTGCAGACATTGTTTATGTGCTGCACTGAAAAATATTTCGGTAACTTTACATTTACATTGAATATATTATTTAAACTTAAAAATTGTCCAAGGAATAAACTATACAATGAGGAAAAGCAATTTTTGTAGTAATTGAACTCTCTTCACCGCATGCTTTTTGTTTGTGTAATTTTTCTTCACCGCACTTATAGCCTACCTTAAAATGGTACATGGACATTAGCTATGGAATAGTGAAGGATTTTTCGATTTCGATACGCTGGGACCTTTTATTTTGTGAGGTTTGATAAAAAAAAATGCGTGAGCCATAAAATTAAGGGAATGAGAGGGGAGTAAATGGCGTCTCATCAAGGTCAAAGTTTAAAAGTTTGGAGATTTACATAGAAATTAGCCCACAGTTGCTCAGGAGTAGCCCATAGAGCGGGGGGTTGTATGACCGACCCTCAACAATATTGCATGCTCAACATTTTTTTCAACCACAATTATTCCCTCTCTCCACCCCTTTAGGGCGTTTCCATACAAAAGTGGTGTTTTTATGAAATGTACTCCCAACGTTCCCAATGCTACCAGGGTGGCCCTAGAAGGTTCAAGTATACGCCAAACCCCCCTTAATTTATTCTTCCCAACATTTCTTCAGATTATACTAACCCCCTATCTCAACCCCTTAAGGGGTTCCCCATACAAAATTGAATTTCTTACGGAATTTGGCTCTTTCCAACCCACCAAGGCGCTACTAACTGTTGGATGTTATTACCAATTTTACATACCTATAATTTTTTTATCAATCTACCCCTTTCTGCTCCCCCTTAAAGGTTTCCTAAACAAGTGGCCAAGTGGAACAAAATTTAAGCATTCCGGCTCCTTCACAAATATAATGAGCTCTCAGCTCTTTTGGCCATGCCTGCTTTAGATTTTTAGGCATTTTTTTCCCAGTGTATATGTATTACTGCAACTGTTTTCTATTGCTTTGATGTTATTGTTATATTTCCACACATGTTATTTCGTAGTCCTGACATCTATGAACATGTGTACACAAGGGTGTAAGTTATTTTTTTTAATTTGAGAAGTTCAGTATATTTATAGTATGTTTTTGCAAAAAAAATTAAAATTCTTTTTCGTAAAAAGTGATTGAGTTTAACTCAATTATGGAGCACTTACATTTTCTATTTATTTTACTTTTAAATAACCAACTGTTTAATTTGTATGGAAAAAGGTCGGCTTATAGTATGAAAAACGAAATAAATGAAAAACACGAGTTTTTTGATGCCAGTGTGAATGCTTTATGTGTGTTATATTCAAAATTCGACTGAACTTTTCCATATATTTCCAATAAGGAAAATAATGGACACTCTATTGTAAATACTTATCTTGGTGTACTAGTGTACTTGATATACTTAGTTTGTGTGTATTCCCCCATTTTAAGTTTCACATATTTTAATGCAATGACTTCCTAGAATTGTAACTGCATTCTATTTGTAATTTTTTTATTGCTTTATATTGCCATTTTTATGTGATTTTTTGCTCAGTTGTTTTAACTACATATATTCTTTTTGCTATTTATTTAACAACTTGATTGCTAAGTTTTCTTAGTAGTCCTTTGTAACGCATACAATTAAAGTACTCAGACATAATGCTGATATTTCAAGCATACTTGTTATGGCTTAACAGTAGCATTAGCATTTCACTTTATCCTTGTGTTTTTAAAGAACTTTTATGTATAAGTATAGCACTTTTTTCATAGAATTTTTACTGAATGATAATACAACCATGACAAAAGGACGGTGAGGACAAATTATATTTAAGTATTTTGCCATATTGTCTGAAATATGCCGCATTGACTGGACAATTTAAGCGACCCAATCAGCACAGAATCCTGAACCCTGTCATCGAAACGTTGGTGAAAACTGGAACTTACTTGTGATCAATGTCTATGAAGACTGTCGAAAAGACAGCTCTGACAAATTTCCCTCAAAAGCACTGCATGAACGCCATGTAATTTTATGTTAATGTAGTAAAAGCTTCGTAGTAAGTACTGTAGTTTGTGTTCTTTAGTAAATCCTGACTACAATAATTTTTGACTAAGAATGAAAAATTTTTTCCCCACTGTAACCATTCGACTTCTCGTCGAAAGCATAATGAGTTGTAATTTTATACAAAACGTAACACGAATCATCCGCATTCACTACCGCTAAAGTTACGCGCAGCACGTTTTGCATGTCAGTTGTGTTAAGTGTTCCGCTGGGCGCTAGAAAGCACTGCTCTCAGTGCGAAACGTTGAATGACGACAAAACGCGCAAGGTCGAATGCGCAGCATGAAATTTAATTAACTTGCATTATGCTAAGTTGTAGCGGCCAAGTACGTGGCTTAGGTCACGAAGGTCCTTTTTTCTGCCTTCATTAGATGGCTTTCATTTAAAATGTTACGCTAATGATAAAAAAACAAAAAAAAAAAAAACAACAAACTTTTTGTATATTCTGCATTCCAACGTTTGTTTACGTCAGCACGTTCGCCAATATTTAAAATTTACATTTGTTATTTTGTGATTTGCTTTGTACCATTTTCTTGTGATTTCCTTTCTTTTTTTGGTAACGCCAAAGTTGCCAAAGTTCAAGTTTGCCAATTTCGTGCGATCTGGGCTTGACTAAGTTCAGTTCAATGCAGCAGGTGTTTTTCGGCAAATTACATTGTCATGGGACTCTGCTTCTGTTCTGTTCTGATTTCATGACATTGGCAGCAATGCACAAGCACATTCATACATTTTACTCGTATAAAAAGCATAAAAAAACAAAAGTACAAGAAATTTAGAAAATTGTCATTATTTGTGTGCAGAGTTTTATTTGGGTGGTAAGTATGCGCTCCAAAATTGTCAAAGTTTACTGCGTTTTTGTGTGAGTTTTGTACAGAAAAGTATTCAACTTTTAACGCAAAATCTGGCAAAATGTGGTAAACTTTTGCTGTTTAGATTAGTGATAAAATTTAAGTAAGAAGATTCCATTTAAAGGATGTTAAAAAATTTAAATAAAAAACTCAAGTTTACGAGTTATAGAAATTCAAGTAGTTACACGAATTCAGTTTAAAATTTTAAAGAAGATATCAAAACTTTTTGGTGACGCTGTTAAATTTCTATAGCATCCACTTACATTGTTTCGATTACTTAGTTGACATCTGCCAAAATGGTCTTAATTGAGTTCAGGCAAATAACAAAATTGAAAAGAGTTCTGCGCGCTTATTGAAAATTTGAAAAAAAAAATGGGTTTTATGAAAAAAAAATAGCGTTGAAATTAAAATTGCAACCTTTTTTGAAAGGGTAAGCGACATGTGGCGTTTCTGAATAAACAAAACTGCAACAATCATTCAAAAGAACAAATGTATGCACCTGTGAGTGCAACCACAAAAAAAATGCATTCCCTTGTTTGTATATATCCTGTGGCTGCATTTTTCAGTAGTGTTTGCGACTTGGTAGGAAATACTATGAACCTATGTTAGAAGGTTGAATAGAAGGACTTACCAAAGCTAGAGAACATGGTTTTGAAGAAATTGCATGAAGAAATTGCATGCACCATGAGTACGCAAAGAAAAAAAATTCTGGAATTTTCATATCTTTAAATTTTATTTATACCACTGTTGAGCAAAGTTTTGGAAGGAGGGCCCACTTACATTAAAAGCAACAAAAACAACAACGCAAAAAAGCCCAACACCTCACTTTGATCTCAATAGCAAGAAAAAAATCAGTAATAAATCAAAAGCCCATTCCAAGTATCAAGCAAGAATAACATGAGTGTAGAAATAAAAGTACACTAAATAAACGAAACGAGAGTAGCTGTCCTTAATGTGCGTATTGTTGTTTTTTCAATGATGCAACAATAACAATAATACAAATCTCGTGCATAGCGCGTGTAAAAAAAACACAACATTAAAAATATGCGTACCAGTGGTAAGTGCATATGTTTGTTGCTTTGGTTATTTTTATTAAAAAAAAACGATGTGTTTGTTGTAATGTGCCAAAAGTGGCTCATTTTTCGTTTTTTGCCCATCGCAGCTTTAGGGTAAAACGTTGTAATTTTTTCAGTTGGCCCCATTGCATGAGGGTTAAATAACACAAAATTTTTGGAAATTACAAAACTCAGTTCTTAACTTATGTCTCGCTTCCGTTTGATTCGCCAGACTGAAACTAAGTTCAAACAAATGTTATAGATTGTAAGACTTTCCACGAAGAGTTTTACTTTATTTTATCGTTTCAGTTATATCCAAGGTTAAGAATTGTTCTGATTATTAACCCTTTTAATAAAGAAGAAATAAATTTTTAAACATTGTAATTTCAACAGAAAATTCTATTGACTTTGATGTTCAAAAACGTAACAAATCCTAAGTTATATGAATAATCTTACAGATTTTTTGGCAATTTTTTTACGCATGATTTGAACTAATTTTGTTTGAAGTTTCTTATAAAAAAAAATGTTTTTTATAATAATACTTTGAAATGTTTTACCGGTAAAATTTTTAACATTGTGTACAACTATTTTGGCAAACTTTTTAATAATTTTATAATTATAGGCTATACGCCATGTGAAAAAATGTATCAAAAGTAAAATCTGTATGGGCGTATTGTTGGAAAAAAGCCGCTCCTGTCAAAAAAAAATCACGTGATGCAGGTTTGTCCTCTGCCAAGGAACATCGATACTGTCTTCCTGGTCAACTTTGGGTTCAAGATTTGACTTTTCGGGCGACTAGCAAATGCCTCTTCATCTGTACGCAGTTGATTTATCTTTGTCTCTTCAGTCCAAAGTATATTTTTCCAAACGCTTCATCACGTGCTTTTTTTGTCTGGAGCGGCTTTTTTCTAGGAATACGCCCATGTAGATTTGCTACATTGAGCCGTCTTTCTATTGAGTTCTGTGACACGCTAAGCCCATATTCTGCATTCTATGCTAGCTACATGCATGGTAATGACCCGAAACATACGACCAATATCATCAAACCCTGGCTTCAGCGAGAGAAAATAAGTGTTTTGTACTGGCCAGTTCAAAGTCCGCACCATAATTCCAAAGAAAATTTATGGGGTGATGTAGAGGCAAAACTATGGAATAAGAATATCAAAAATTTTGACGATTTGTGGACTGCAACTCAAGAAACTTGGTGTTCATTCTTAAGGAGAGGTCTCAAAGGCTTGTGGAGAGCTTGAGCCGAAGATGCGAAGCGTTCATGTAAAATAAGAGACTTAGTACAAAATATCATTTACATGCAGATTTTTTTAGATTTCAACATTGAAAATAAAAAAATTTCCAAATTTTAGTATTTGTGCTATTTATATGAACATCTCATAATGGCCATTTCTTTTAAATTATTCAAAATTTTTTAATTTTGATTTCAATTTTTTTTACTAGTTGAATTGGTAATACATTAAGTTAAATTTATGTATTTCCATAGTTCTGGAAAAAAAGTCAATAAAATTAACTTGTTTAAACTTAAGAAAATATATGCTATTTATCTGATCATGACTGTATGTACAATATTTTTCCTGCTGGGCATATTTTGAACTGAAAATGTAAAACTCGTTGACCGCTTTGGTGATTTGTTCTGCACACATGTGTCTGTTTTGTGTTCATTTGCAACTCTGTAGTTGTAAATACATTTAGCAGCAATGTTTGTGTTTATTTTGTCTATTTAGTTCTTTTCAATTGGTTTTGTTTTTTGTTACTTTTGCTATCAATTCTTGATTTCTTATGTTCGCTGACCAACACCAATTTTGCGTTTTAATCAATTTACAACGCTCATATGCATCGTTAAGTCAAAAAAAAAAACAATTTTTCAATTAAACTCCTAGTTCAAGCTTCAAATTGAGTTTTAAAGTATTCGTATTCAAGTTAATTAACATATAAAACACCCACTTTTAATGTGGCCACTCGAGCTTGGCAAAAATATATTATGAAAAAAATTGATAATTTTATTTAATTTAAAATTGTTAAATTTAAATATTTTACAGCTATAGCAAAATTCGATACCAAAACATCCTCAAAATAATTTTTGAAAACTTTACAAAAACCACCAATCGCATTATCTTTTTAAAGTTTTTAACAAAATTTCCACATAACCAAACCATAAGACTTCATCGAACATATAAGCATTGAAAGCTTTGAATTATTTGTTTTTGTTTTATGCAAGCATTTTATCTTTCTTATTTCGAAAACATATCTAATGTAAAGGCTTAGAGCTACCACACTCAAACTTTGTTAAAAATTGGTCAAGGATAGTTGAATGGTTAAAGCACTCGAATGTTTTCGGTGCCAAAAAAATAAATGCGAAAACAAAATACAAACCATTCAACTTCAACAAAACCACATTTAGCAAAAAACGAAGAACGTCTAATTTAATTTTGTATTGCATACTTAACGCCGCGTATGCGGGGAAAATATGCAACAGCAAATTTTCAAAACTTAGGCGTTATGCAACAAAACATGAAACAAAACGTAAAGCATAACAACTAAATGTGGTGAACACGCATTAAAATGCGAAAATCATGCAAGCAGCAGCGGAAACCAACAAAAACGCAAAACTCCAAATAAAAACACGAAAAAGACTATGAAGAAAACCCACAAAAAAAAAACAACAAAGAAAACGAACCAACACAAATACACGTACGCGCGGTGAAACAACAAAAAAAAATAACATTTTATACTCGCACGCTGAAAAGTATGCAAAGAAAATGCAATTTCACAAAAAACATTTTCACATTTTTCTGTTTTTTTTTTTTTAAATTTTTTTGTGCATTCGGTTGTTTTTGTTGTTGTTGCACATTGCATGCAAAATTATGCTTCATTCTTTCGCTGTGGCGTCCAAGTGTCTGTTGTGCTATTCCTGTTCATTTCTGTTGTTTTTCGTTTTGCTGAATTTTCTTTGGTGCCACATTTGCATTGCATACGTTACGGCACTAGCAAAAATATTCACGGAAATGTTTTTTTTTTTGTAACACGCTCACATTTCAATCATTTGTCAGATAAGTAAAATAATGGCGACGCTTGTCTGCGGTTTGCATGACGAATTATTATACGCTTGCCGTGAGTGCAACGGAAGGGAAATAAAATATTGCATTGCATACTTTTTGGCATGTGTAACAAAAGAATTATTTTAAATAATTGCATTTAAATAAAGATTTTGCCTTAAAAAAGTGCAACCGAATATTGCATACTTTTTGACGCAAAGTCTTCATATCTTAACTCTCAATTTTGGCTATTGACGACAAAAGCACAAAGGAAACACTAAACTTTACCTCAAAATCAATGCTTCTTCTTCACTTTCTTTACAAAAAATATCACACATAAACTAATGTGGAAAACTTTGTCGTACTTTTATCAAAAAAAAAAACGTTGAAAAATAATACGTTTGTAGATAATGGTGAAAAGCAGCAGCAGCAGCAACAAAGAACAAATTCCTGTTCATTCTTCTTTTGCAGCACTTGACATTGATGCTGATTTTTCTGTTTTCAACTCAACTCCGCAGGATATATTTATTTGCATGCTTTGCTGATGCAGGCAGACAACTTACGCAGAAAAAAAAACTAATATCAAAATGTCAGCAAGGCAACAACAATGCAACCAACAAAAGCATACTTGTACTCCAACAGTTTAGAGTTTCCTGCAGGAGTTCAACTTGTTGTTTGTTTGTTTGTTTGTTCGTATAGTAAGAGCAGAAAACAGTATAAAGAATCCTTGAATAGATGATGGTAATTTGGTTTGCTTGGTTTGACAAAGCGTAACTTTTTCATGCTTTACGCAACGATTGAGTAGCGTTAGCGTAACTTTTTGCTTAAAAGTTTGTGGAGAGCAGCGCAGCGCAGCGCACAACAAACAACAGCAAAAGTTGATATTATCTGAGTAGAATGTCAAAGCAACTAGCGAAAGTTCAACATGGCGTATGCTTAACATTTTAAAAGTTTTAAGTGCTTATCTGGAAGAGCACAAAATATAGGCGGTATTTGCTTATATGATATTTTCAATTGTGGAGTGAGCGATCGATTATTTTCACTTTTTATAGAAGAAAATTTTTATATTAAACCTTTTATTACCTTTAAATTTGTTTTTTACAGTACCACAAGCATATGCTCTTAAAAACATAAATTTCACTGTAATTTTTTTTATTCCCCTAAGACAGCTTTAAACAAAAACTTTTTGATTTAAAAAAAAAGGGTAATTTTTGTAAGCTATATATGTTAAGCAATTAAATTGCGAGAATTTTTTAAGAATTTTGTCAGTTCTTAAATCTTACTTACAGCTTAAAACCAAACGTTTGCATTGTAAAAAAAACAAAAAACAAAATATATGAAAAAGTATGTAGTTTTTCTTTTTGATAAATGAAAAATCATAAATTTCAATGTCAAAAATTATAGCTACAATTTATTCAACCGCACAAAAGCAGAGAACGAAATAAAAAAAAAAACCAAAAATATGATTTACATGGCAACAATTTGCGTTTCCAATTTAATGTCTTTATTCAAAAAGGCAGCCTCCTTCATTCTGACTCCGCTGTCAGTCAAAAGTTAAAAGGAGCGAAATAAAAAATATCAACTAACGCAAGGATTTCAGAACAGAGTTGTAAAAATTACAACACAATTAAAATATATTTGAAGCAAATTTTAAAAAAAATTTAAGTTGAACTTTACTCCTACTGAAAACTTTTTGAAAATAAATTTTTTGAAGTTTAAATATTTTCAAAATTCAAATTTACTATGCACTAAATAAGATGTAAAATTAGAAATATCGGAAGAAAAAATTCAAAATAAATAGTGCAGCTAGTTACGGAATAAATCTAAGCTCTTGGTATAAAAATGCTTACATGTGCTTACATGGTTTGTAACGCTTTGGCGCAAAATATACTTAACCGATTTTAATAATATTTCTTTTAAAACAACATATTTGTGCTAATGAAGAATATTGCATACTAATTTTTTTTGTTTTTATTATTTTATTAATAAAAAAAAAAAAGCTGAATATCCTTTTTTTTTTAATTAAGTTTTTCGTTGCTTACGCTGGATTTTGAATTCTGTGTTGTAATTGTTGTTTTTCTTTTTCTCCCTATTTGAGCCGTTTGTATGTGGCTTCGAAGTTCAAAGGACAAACTTTCTTTACCTTCTTTTTTGTTTTATTACTTTCGAAGAGACTAGAGATAGAATGATATGTTAAGAGCGTAATTTTATTATGAAATAATGTGCGCGTGCGAAGCCGTGGGTACCACTATTAACACATAAATATTTTGTGAGTAACACAAGGAAAGAATGGTCTTTTTCAAAATCAGAAGAAAAACAGTTGTTGACTGATCATATTTTTTGTTTTTTTTATGAAATATACACTTTATGGCTTATATTTCTATGCTTCAAAAAAAATGTACGAGTTCGTGTAAAGTTATCAAATGTTCACACAAAACTAATGCTTAATATTGTCAGTCGCTAAAACATGAAATGTTGTTTTAAAATATATTTAGCATATTTTTAGGCATTACGTGCAGCATCCAACATTTTACAACGCTGAACGCAAAGAAACCCTACAACGTAGCTAGCGTCTTCAGGAAGCAAAAAACGGAAGTAAAATAGGAAAACGGAATAACGCTAAGAATAAGCAAACTTCCGTTAGACAGTAACTTCAACCCCTATTGCTGAATGTTAGCGCATCAGTTAAAAATCGCAAAAGAAAAGGGGTACGCAAAACCATAAAAATCACACAAAAACATTTGACTGTGATGCGAACAAAAAAAAAAAAAACCGAACATAACCATTTGTGGGGGACAAAAATGCGGGTGAAAATTTAAAATTAAAATAACGGTTATCGTTATTTGATTTTTACGCTTCATATCCTTAGAGATTCCTTGGCAGTGCCAAAACGGCAGCAAACTAAAAAGAAAAGCAACGCAAATCGAGCGTAAGTTAAAGACAAGCAAAACGCAGCGGGGCGTTTGGTTTGAATGGGACGACTAAATGCGTGCGTCAAGAAAAAGAAATCAAGACATAAGAAAATCAAGTCAAACACACACACACACACACACAGAGACACACAATAACACAGCGCAGTTCAGGAACGGAAGAATCAAATCATCCGAACAACGTGACCATCAACGAGTTGATTTTTAAACGTTAAACATAGATCGATGAATGATTTTTATTGCTGAAACGATTTTTGATTTCTGATTTGTCTTTTCATTCAATTTTTTTTTTTTTTTTTATAATACTTCGATTTTTTATGTGATTTATTTATTCTCTAACTGATTTTTGCGGTCTAGCAGAAATGATGATATTAAATTTAATGTTTAAAGAAATTAACAGTGGTATAGAACTCAAAAAAGAACTTTTTAAGAATTTCATATTTTGTACAATTTTTCAAAAATTTATTAGGCAATGTTTAATTTATTTTAAATAAAAATTCATGTTCATTCTTCGGAATGTCTTCTTTTCTGCATAGTTTCAAATTATTTCCTAAACAATACTTCACCAGTAGTGGAATATTCAATTCCGAAAGTTTTCAAGAATTCGAAGACTTTCAGAGTAAAACATTTATATCCCCGAAGCAAAAAATCAATTAAATCGCATAAAATTCAGACGTTAATGTCTCTTTAACTGCCATAGCAATTGTAAACAAAGGCAGTGCAGAGTGAGTTTTTTATTCAATAGTAGGCGGTGCCACGCCTATAACAAGAAAATGCATCTTCATGGCTGAGCTAATTAACAGATTTTGAGTAAGTTTTTTTGAAGATAGATCGAACTCAAAGGGTATTAAAAATTAGGTGTGCCTTTAGTGGGCGTGACACCACCCGTAATGGGAAAAAAATTTGTCACAGCTGATCCGCTGCACCGATTTTGTTAAAATTTGGCAAGGAGATAGATTTATTCTTGAGTAAATATTTTTTTTTTTAGTGGGCGGTGCCACACCCATAAAAGGCAATTATGTTTAATCTGCTGAACGACTGAACTGATTTTGATGAACTTCGATATGGAGTTGGGCTGGACCTTGAGGAAAAAGATTTGTTTTCAGTAGGCGTTGCCACGCCCTTGACAGAAAAAACATTTTTACAGCTAAATGAATGGACCGATTTTGTATGGAGATAGATTGACTTTTATTTTTGGGAGCGATTACATTTAATCAGGTAAAATGGTACTGAACTGTTTTGTACTTTCCCTATAATGGTTGAATTTTAATCAGTGGGCATACTCAATTAAACGGCGAAAGTGGAAATGAATTAGGCACACATTGAGAAAATCACCAATCCTTAGGGTTTCACCGTGGCAACTTTGGCAGGAAATAAGTGAATCGCTCCTGTGAGCATGAACGTATGAAGAGTTTTGTGGAGGCCCTAAGCTCCATGAAGAGATAAAGGACATATGATGATGAAAATATGTTATTTTTATTGATTCAAAACTAACTAAAAATTATTTAATTGTGGAACCAAAATCTGAAAATATTTTTACGAGGTATAATCTGTTCAAAAATTAACCTTTTTGACTCACTTTTCATATAAAATTAAGTTAAACTTCGTCATAGTTTTCATGCGTCACTTTTAAGCTCAAAAATATATCATGCCACTGTAAAACAAAAATCAACTTAAAATGCAAATCGCCTGTCGTTATGTCAATTGTCAGGCGTTGCCACACGCTCACATAAGCAGCCTAGATACAAATGCAAAGGGTTTGTCATTTTCTCGTGTCAACTTTTGTTTCCTTCTTTCTACCATTTTGTCAGTGTAAGCAGGCATAAAAATCAACTGCCAAATTATGGAGGCGGGCTGTTTTCAAAAAAAAAAAAGAAAAAAACAAGAGGTTGACGGCGGTAAATGTGCTTCAAATTTCGCCTCAACTTAACATAAAAAAAAAACAGCAAATATCACTGATGGAAGAACTTCAAGTGTTAATGTTTAATTTAAGGTACAGTTTGAAATAAAAGAAGCTACAAATTTAATGCAAACGGGACAGCACTTTTTTTTTGCAACAAAATCATTTGGCGTTGAAATGAAAAAAAAAAAAAACAAATAAAAAAAAACAAAAAAAAAAAAAAAAAACAAAAAAAAAAGGAGGAAACCAACAAAAAATAACCGAAATGCCGGAAGGCGATTTTTTTCGTCACAAAGCCAACACAACGAAAAATGAAATCTGCAAACAATAAAAGTCCATCCATCCTGTCCTATTCTCCGGGCAAAAGAAAAGGATAAACTTTGTTGTAGACCATTTTTAAAACTGATTGTGAAATATTTTTGTAATTTCCGTTGATTGCGCTTAAATTGCGTAGGCCCTTGTACAGTTTTTGTTTTCCTTTTCTTATTAGCAAAAAAAAAAAGGCGTCTTTTTGCCATTAGGCATCACTTTCGGCTGATTACGCAAAAAATTTTACCATTTTGATTAAAATTTGTTGAGACTCTGCAGAGCCGAATGGCATAGCATTATAATGAAAAGTTTAAATTTAAATAGTGAGACGCTTCAATCTACGTGCAGCAGCTATAAAGCACAAGACTACATATCATGAAAATTAATATCCTTTATATCCTTTTGGTCGGATTTAATATACTCTTTACAATTTAATATTTTTACCAATAAATTGCAAATTTTCAGCGCTGTTATCAGTTAATGCGTCTATACATCAACAACAAAGACACTACAGTTTTTCATTACGCTATTCAATGTTTCGCTTCTTTTACAAAATTTTTCTTTTGGAAATATCGCCTATTTATGGAAAGCATTGTCGACATCCCAATAAGGTTTTCAACGCATGTTCGTGGCGTAAATCCACTAAAATATCAATTTGTTGTCAAAGTTAGAAATTTGCTGCATGGAATATTAAAATATGGAAGCCACACATTTTTACTAATAATAAGTATGTATGTGCAAAATAGAAGAAAACCGACTACTCACTTGAAACTGTAAAATATCAGAATTTTTCAATAGATGACATTTTAAGACGATGATTTCGATGTTGCTAAACGATAGTTGTTTTCGGAACAAAATGTTCGAGGATAGCGACTTTCTAAAACTATTTGCATATCAAATATCAAATTCAAAGTGAAGATACAGAACCAGACATTAATGCCGAAAGTTTGGACTACTGAAAAATTATCCAAACAACAGTCCCACAGTACAAGCGGTTAAGGAGAGATAGAGTGTAATAGTACGATTGTCAGTACTTGTATTAACCTTAGAAGTTTTTTCTTTTAAATAATTATAACTCAATGAAAGTTAATAGAAAAATAAAAATAAATAAAAATGCAGATCATAAATATCTTAAATTTTGTCAAAAGTGGGCGGAAACGAAAGAGTTGGCGTGGCACTTTTCAATATATGAAAATTTTGATTCAATATTACTCAAAAACGGCACTGACGGTTTTCATAAAAATTTTCAAAATAATACCACTGAAAACAGACATCATCGAAAGTTTGTCCCTATACTGACAAAACTCGTTGAAGGGCGTGGCACATCACACAATATTTATAAACGTTATATAAGGAGAACTAACAATGCAGTCGATATGAAATTTAGCATGGTAGATGTACTTGCTATAAAGTATTTTATAACCAAAAATTGGCGCAATAGTAAATGTGGGCGTAGCACCTCCCATACAAGCAAAAATCGTTAAGTGTTAAATTTAGTGTGCTATGAGAGTAAAAATTTTAAAATTTGGTGAGAAGATGTCGGTTACTATAAGCTTTGAAATTAAATGGACCTCGACGGGATTGCATCAGTGGGCGTGGCACCTCCAATACAAATAAAAAACGTTTAATGTTATATTATGTGTACCATATGAGTGATCTTAATAAAATTTGGTCCAGAGATGTCGGTTACCATAAGTTTTGAAGTTAAATTGATTTCAACGAGATTTCATTAGTAGGCGTGGCACCTCCCATATATGCCAAAAACGTTTAATGTTATATTTAGTGTACTATGGGAGTAATTTTCTTTAAATTTGGTGTGGAGGTGTCGATTACTATAAGCTTTGAAATTATATGGATTGCAACGGGATTGCGTAAGTGAGCGTGGCACCTCCCATACATATGTACGTTAAATGTTATATTTATTTAGTGTAATATGGGAGAAATTTTTTTTAAATTTTTTTTTTCCAATCGATAGAGAAATCTCAAAAATAGTTTTGGACATCTCTGACGGTGGCTCCGGACCCTGGAAAGGACCATTTTTAACCCATTTTCGCGAAATTTTTTTTTCTTCCAATAGATTTTTAATTACAGTGGTGTGGTATTAATATTGTGCTGGTCATTTTTAATATTTGACCACTTAATGTGTCCTGAGCGATTTGCGGAATTTTTTGCTGAAAGGATATTTTTCTTGTTCTTTGGATTATCCGGGAGATAGTAACTCCATAAGTTACTGCTCAACGAGGCGGTTCACCACGAGTTAATTTGGGTCACTTGAAGTCACCGAGGTGAGTGAAAATCACAACTTTGTGATTTGCGTGCGATTTTTGTAGAATTGCAATCAATCACTTGATGTAAGAATGTTGGCTATAAAAAGCTATTTCTGGATCAAAACTTGGCTGAAATGTTTGGCTAAATTTTCTAACTAATTACGACATATGTCGAAAATTATACAAGCTTTTGTGATAAAATTTGGTATGTGGATGTCGATTACGAATATAATCTATTGTCAATATTCGATTCTGTAATATTTTTGACGTTTTTAACTTATTCAATCTCTTTCAACTTTTTTCAAATATTCAAACATTTTTCCAATGTTTCAACATTTTTCAATTGTCTCAACCTCTTATCAACTTTTCAACACTTTCCATTTTTTTCCGACTTTTCAATTCTCTTCATTATTTTTCATATTTTTTTCGTCATTTACAGCGATTTTCATTTGTTTCAAAATTTTTTAACTGTATTCAACTTTTTTCAACATATTCCGATATAATAATGTTTCAATATTTTCCCACCTCGATCAAATTTTTTCAATATTTTCCATATTTTATCGTCTTTTTCAACTTCAGCAATTGAAATTTTCTTTCGACTTTTTCAACGGTTTTTGAACCTTTTTTAACTTTTTCAAAATTTTTCAACTTTCTTAGCCACTTCAACATTTTATATACCTTCTGATTTTGAAAAATGTTGTAAGAAGTTGAACGAGATTAAAAAAGTTGGAAAATTTAGAGCCTTTTTCAGTCTCATTATAAAAAAAACCGATTACCGAATATAACTATGCAATGTTACTTAATTCTATTTATGTCGCGCTTACAGCTTGTTGTCATTATGTTAATGTAACAAGATACCAACAAACATATGGGTATTCGTTTGTGGTTGTTTGAATGACAATGTATGTGCTTTTGTAGCCATTCACTACATACTCACTGACAACAGCAACAGCAACAGCAACAGCTGTTGTGACAGCAATCTATATGTATATAACAATACAAAAACACATTCAAGCCGCACATGTGCTTACACTCATACTATCACAAAAGCATATATCATACATACATACATCACATACATAGTAATAACAGCAAATTTTGTTATTATAGCGAATCAATATGGCGTCGTTTTCATCGTAGCTGTCGTCATTGTTGTCATCTGTGTTGTCTGCTAACATGGATCAAATGGTGGCCTCATATAAATTTATGAAATTCATTTCATAACCCGCATAAATAAAATGATGAAAAACTGAAGAAACATTTACATATGCAACGAAATGGAGGAGGAGCAGCCCTAAGGAGAGACAGCGTGCCAGAGATACATACAAACGTTAAGAAAACATTGCATATTTACAAGCGTTTTGCAATTATAATTTATGTCTCCATTGCTATTGAAAATATTTTTAAAAAAAATTATAATAATAATATATTCATTTTAGTTATGTTCTTTATTTGAATATTGCAAAAGCGCCTAAAAATATGTCAGCATTTGATAAATGATTATATAAAGCACAGGTGCATAAGTTGAAGTTGGGCCAAACCACAAAAGTACGAAAAAGCAAGCAAAAAGCGCTGCTACACAAATTAATTTTGAACTGTACAAAAGTTTGACACACACACCAACACACATAGGTATGTATCACATACACACACACACATGTGTGTGTATATTAATGCTGTATAACACTGACTTCAAAGTTTTTTCTTTCCTTTTTTTTCACTCAGTACGGCGTGCATGAAATCTCTGTTTAATTTAATAACTGACTCATAAATCATTTCTTAGCGGCGCACACATTTGCTGAAGGCAATGAAAATGCTTTGAATTCCTTTCAATTTTATTGTGAATATTTTTGTAATATGATTAAAATTTATTTCATTTGCTGTAGATTTTACGGGGGGTAAAAGTTCATTGAACTTTCAGATATTTAAATCAAATTATTTATGTGGGTATAATCATATGCTCCCATGATTTTTTTTTTACGTCTCTCATCAAAAACTTTGGCCTTATCTTCAATAAACAACCATCATTTTTAAGCACTCAGCATATCCTTGTCTATGCATATTAGGACATGATTACATCAGCTTATTTATGCTTTCATTTCTCGTTATAATTTTCTGTTTTATCTGCCATTCACTAAATACTACATGACATCTCATTATACTTAAATATTCATAATTCCAACCGCATATCCTGTGAGGTATAAAAGCAAAACAAGCAAGCACTAAGTTCACTCACACGATTTTAGCACAGAATGCTTAAAATTAAAAATATTGGCACTCAGGTGGCTGCTTCATTTTCAACCGCATCATAAAGCTGCATTTGGCTGCATCTGCGTCCTACAAACGGCATTCATAGCCGAAGGTATATGCATACGTCTAGCAAGTTTTTGCATAATAAATTAGAAAATTGCGGTGCAATTTTAAGTTCTTATTTTAATATTTTTTGCACTATACTCATTTGTTGGTAAATTATTTATGAACGAACTGTTGAAATTTAAGGATTCATAAAAAAAAAATGGCTTCTTAAATTGGATGCCAGATTTTACGACAATGGCTTTCAAGGCAAAATTTTATAAGCATGTACTTATCGTGATCGAAAATGTAGCGGAGTGATTTAATATAATTACTTGTATGGGAGATGCCACGCCTAGTTGTCTAACTTCATTCAATTGTAGTCTAGTGCTTCCTCGTGCAATTTAGGTATTTACGGGAACAGTTGGTTGCATTTTCTTTTTCATTAGCTCCCTGAAGATAGTCTAATAGTTTTTGTTAGCATGGGAGATGCCACACCTATCGCTGCTAGCCAAAATCTTAAGCCCAAATTATTCAAATGAGCAAATATCTTCTCTTCTTTTTTTTTAGCTTGTTAGACGAGAGTATTTGCATTGATTTGCAATATTTCCGGCCATTTTTGGTCTGGCAACCCTAAAATTGAATGACATGCCAAACTGTAAAGAGTATAATAACCTGAAAACTTATTTATGCCAATGAACTTATAGTTTTTTAATCTCGCTTTAGTTAAAATACATACATAGTTCATATTAAAACTTGTTAATATTTTCATGATACATAGTTACATTTTCAATTTATTTAAGAGTTGTTTGCTTAAGTTATTATTTAGGGAATGGTATAAGTTCGTTAACAAATTTTAACATAATTAATGAACACATCAAAAGTTAATTTGTGTTCATTAGCACTCTCCAACTCTACCCTTTAAAATGTAACAACTAATTAATGAAAGTGCTCGCTTCAAGGGATGGAGTTTTATAAAGTTCAGATAAGCGAAATTGTAAAGCAAAAATAATTTTGTATTGAAATTAAAGTTATTTAATTTTATTGCAAAAAATCTTGGATTGACGCTGAAAACAATTTAAATCATATTTGGCTATCTGTACAAAAGCTGAAAAACTATAGGACTATATCAGAGATATTGTTTTTTTTTTAATTTGTTCGACCTCTTTCACTTTAAAATTCATATCTCGAGCTAGAAATGCTCAATTTAATCGTTTTTGATACCAAATTAAAGGCATTCAAATGACAAACAAACTTAGAAAGAAGGTCGGAAAAATGAAAAAACCACAATATCTCGAAGACTGTGCCATTGAAAAAATTTTTATTTTTATTTCCGAACTCAGCAGGAAAAACTACATAAGAAAAGTAACTTCTTATCAATGGAACATTTTGAGTGTAAACTAGTGTTACACTTGTGTTAGAATGTAGTTTTTGCATGTTGACAGGGGTAACTACATATGTGGAAAAAATGTTGGGATGAAAAATTTATGTGGGTCGGTGATACAAAGGAATCGGCTTAGGACACGCTGGAAGCGCTGGAAAGGTAAGAGTAGTCAGACAAATTCCGTATGAAGTTCAATTTTGTATGGGGAGCCAATTAAGGGGTTGAGATAGGGGGTTAGTATGTTTTGAAGAAATGTTGGGAAGAATAAATTAGGGGGGGTTGGGCATATACTTGAATCTTCTAGGGGCACCCTGGTAACATTGGGAAAGTTGGGAGTAAATTTCAAAAAAACATCCCTTTTGTATGGAAACCTCCCAAAGGGGTGGTGGAGAGAGGGGATAAGTATGTTTGAAGAAAATGTTGGCCATGAAAAATAATTGAGGGTCGGTCATACAACCTACTGCTCTATGGGCTACTCCTTAGCAGCCATGGGCTGATTTGTCTGAAAATCTCCCAAATTTTGTAACTATGACCTTGATGAGACGCCATTTAGCCCTTTCCAATCCACTTAATTTTTTGGCTCACGCATTTTTTTATCAAACCTCACAAAAAAAAGTTCCTAGCGTATCGAAATCAAAAAATCCTGCACTATTCCGTAGCTACTGCCCATGCATATAAGCGTACCAAAGTTAGGGGGGCCGATTATTTTTTTTTTTTTTGCATAACTAACAAATTTTATAAAGTTTTGAGGACTCTTTTTTTAGTAGTAAACGTTGCTAGAGTTTTTGGGATGTGAAAGCATATGACTTTTTTTACCTCTTCGCCCCGAGGGCCAAATGTCTACGGAACGTCACTGTCTATCTAACAATAACAAACTTCTTACGAGACGGTTATTTTTTTAACTTTTTGCAATTGTAAGCCATTTGAAAGTTTTTCGTTTAACACAGGTCCGTTTTGACTAATTTTATTAGCGATTATCATGGCGTAGTATTATTAGTAAGACATAAGTACAATCCACGTTCCTAGGTTCAAATCCCAGTGCAGTTTCCTTATTTTATATTTTTATGAATAAAAAAAATAAGCTACAAAAAAAACAAATATCACAAGAGAAAATATCATTAGCGATATTGTTATCAATCTCCGAAGGGATTATAAGACTCATACGAGATAACTAGACAACTCTTTTGCACGGCCATACATCTTCTGGCAAAACTTGGTTCAATATTTAATATTGGCTTACATAAACTTAGCTATCGAATCATTAGTTCTACGAGAGCGACTAAAAGACTACAACCAATCTGAAAGTGTTTTGGCACTAAAACTTTTTCCATGTAACTGTTGAATTATTAACTTACGTTACATGCAACAACAAAGGATTTAAATATACAGAAAGCATTACCATAGATTCTCAAAATACGCTTCTAATAACTTTGGTTGAATTTACAAAAAAAAAAGTCAAGAAATTGTTTAATGCATATTTGCCATAAAACTCAAACACAACTACAAAGAACGTCTATCTATGTATGTAAATGATTCCAGCATATGCTGCATAAATTGTTGCTGCTGCATTCAATTATTTAAAAGTCGAAAAAGGAAGCTGAAATGGAAAATAGTTTATAAGTAACAAGAAAATATTCTTGCAAATTGCAATAGAAAATTGTGTGAATAAATTTGAGATACAGACGTTTATGTTTGCACCACAACTAAAACAACAAAGCACATGCTGCACACATACAAAATATTTTCAAAATTACCTAAAAGACAAACGAGAAAGGGCTTAGCATTCTGAATTTCTAAGCAAAAGTTTGAGCAAATAATTGATGTCGGCAACGAATTTAAATAAAACAAATGAAAGAGTTTGTTAAATGAAAATAAAATATTTCAGATGACGTGCATTTATAGGAAACATAAAGGTAAAAGTAATAATAAAAAATTGAATATAACAACAGAAAAAAAAAAATAATAAATAGAACAAAACAATTAGAAGGAAATAAAAGGAACAGTAGAAGTTTAAAATAACTACCGTCTTGTAGAAAATTGAGATATTTTCAAATGACAATTACAATACAAAATTTCAAAGGGGAAAGTCGTTAGAGGGAGCATCTTTTGTTTTTTTTTTTTCTGTGCTCAATTAAACTATTTGAGAGCAATAAAATAACAAAATTTTGTATATAAAAACAACCACTAAATGTTGCAATAGAACACACTTACAAACACACATCAAACCAAACAACCACACCGACATTGCAGTAAATAACTTCATCGAAGTTGATTTCAAGCCAATTAGTCAAGAAAATAATAGTCTTTTTTTTCCTTAAACAAAGTGTATTAGGACTGCCATACTTTTGAGGATTCTTTGTTTCGAGTTGTATTTTTTCATTTTTTTTTTTTTTTTTTTTGTAAGCCTAGCAGTTCTTCAAGTCATTCAGTCTAGTTTAAAAATAAAAATTCCTCAAGATTTAGTTTAAAAAAAAAAATTCTAAACTGGATTACGTATTGACAAAATATAAACGACCGCACTCATTTTGATGAACCTCGTAGTTTTCGAAAACGGAAGGTCAAAGTTTCGCTATAACCTGGCAGTTACATGTGCACTACTCAAACACAAATTACAATAGATGGCGTTGCAATGCAAGTAAAAATATACCCGTATACCGTTTTGCCCCACTTTCCCCTATGTGAATTAAAATACAAAAGTTTTTTTAAAACAGTTTTCCCGACGTTGCGTCCGTTGGATCCAGGCTTCTTTAGCGGTTTGCATAAAAGACATTTTTTCTTTGGAATTAGTGTTTCAAAAATTACTTTTTGTTGTTGGCCTACATCACAAAAGTATACTTCCAAATTGAATGTCCTCAATCAGTTAAGTCAAAATCTTTTATATAGAAATAAAATAATAAAGTAGACTATAGGCATGAAAATATCGCATTAAGTATATTAAAGATAAGGGTCGTTATGAATTTTTGACGCAAGTCCTGAATAAGTTCTTGGTTAAGGGGAAATCTGCTTTATGAGGTACAAAAGAAGGTTTTTGCCAGAGAAATTTTTGGGATATTTTCACGAATATTTGAAATAAAAGAAAAATTTCCACAACCCAGAAAAAAATTCAAAATCAAAGTTTTTGAAGGTTTGAAAAAAGAAAGAAATGGTTTTTGATAAAAAAATCAATTCAATACGCGATAAAACTCGTTTAATTATAATTTTTCTTTTATCTTAAGGGACGTTCAATAATTACGTGAGTCAAAATAGGGAGGGAAGCGGTCCGGCAAAATCTCGCCAAGGGGGAGGAGGGGGCCAAGGAAAAACTAACTATTGCATAGAATTTACATTAAAAATTATAATTTCAAATCTCACGGGAGGGAGGCGAGGGATTCCGCCAGATCTCACCAAATCTAACCAATGAGAGGGGGGGTCCGAATTTTCAAAAAAACATCTCACGTAATTAATTGACGTTCCCTTATTTGTTTAAACAGATGAAAATACAAAACTGGAAAAAAAAATTTGAATGAAGTCAATAAGGTCCTTTAGATTCTTTGCAATTACGCCCGCCAAATCCGTAAAATCGAAAAAAATTAGAGCAAAAGAAAACCCGATTCAAAGTTTTCGTTACAGATCTTCAATTTTTTAATACAAAGATGAAGAACTGTAGCGGGACACATTGTAGCTTTGTGTATTCTTAAATACCTTAGGTATTAATGTAAGCAATAAGAAAAAAAAATAATTTTTCAGACCTTTTAATGTAGAATCTCCCCTTAAAGGATTATAAGTAAGTTAATAACGTTAAATACGTTTTGGGCTTCGCTGGGGAGTTCGTCAACGATGTATCAGAAAATTATATTAAAAATTTTATTTAGGACACTAGCCTTTGAAGCAAACATGTACATGGGTACATATATGAATGAAACCTACTAGAATTTAATCTTATATTAATTTGTTGTATCTTAACTTTTAAATTTAATATAGCTTTTTAAAACTCCTTCACATAATTTGCAGCTGTTTTTCAATAACTTCTGCAAAACTTAAGTTATGTGCAATTTTGCGAACAATTTTGCTTAAACACGCAGTCAAATATTAAAAACTTTCATTTCAGCTCTTGTGTCTTTTATATTCCGTATGTTATTTCAATTGTGCTTAAAATTTTTCAAATGTTCCTTTTTATTTTTATGTGGTTTTTATTTTTATGTTTTATTTTTGGTTTCTGTTTATGACCACATGCTGAAAGAGATGCAGTTTTATTGCCGTACGGATGGAAAGAAGGAAGGAAGGAAGGACACTTTTTATATTTCATTCATATGAGCATTTCACTGCATACTTATGGTTAGCTCTTTTGAAAATGAATTTTATTGTTTTATCTGGCATGAATTTTAAGCTACCACACGTTTGCTATTGTATTTTTAAACTTATAACAGAAATGTATTATTTATATTACTTAGATTAATGCTAAATATCATTTAGATTTATGTCTTTTTATAGAATTTTATTAAAAAATGGCATTGCAAAATGCAGCTTGGACAAAATACAACGCTAGCATTTTATGAGCTGCATAAAAAGGAAAAGCAAAATCTGAATATAAAGTAAAGTAAAAAGACAATACATTTCAATTAAATTTAAATATGACATAATGTCAATTTTGCACAAAACTTGCAAAGTGATTAATGGTGCACTTCAACAAACAACTCCAAAATGAAGATATTTCTAAAAACACTAAAAATCCCTGTTCAGTCGCAGTGTCAACGACGCTTTTCTCAATGTCATTTGCAAAAACAAAAAAAAAAAAAATCTGATGAAATTGAAGCCAACACGCGACCAAAGGTGTCAAAAATAGAAAATAAATTAACACAAAACGTAAACAGACGTCATTGCAAATTGTCCTTTAACGCGCTAGCCGCACTCCGATTACCTCTAGCCACGGACACACTTAACGTAATGTGGCTAAAAGAGTTTGCGTGCACACAAATGACAAATTACCAACAACACCAAATCTCGACGCTGACTTGAATAATGACACAAAGTAAGGCGCACAAGTAGTGATGGCATTGTGGAAGGGAAGGCGCGTCAGAGTTTCTGCCGTTTTTGGTGGTCAAATTACGTTTTACTTTTAGTGCTGCTGCTGCTGCAAGAAATCATTTTGGATTATTAATCAAAATAATTTGCCCAAAAGCAAGCAAATAATTAATCTTCTTATTAGCTGCCTTTGCTTAAGATCAAAAAAAAAAAACTGGTATGGTAGGGTTGGTAATAAAACTCCAAGGAGGATTAAATTAAGATTTTTTTGCTAATTTCTATCGCTATACTCGAAAGCAATTTCCATTATGGAAACCGGAAACCGCATTCATTATCCATGTTGTTATGATATTTTTGCCTGATACTGCTACTTAACTTTTGTGTGAACTACACTCATTTCCGTTCATTAATATTTTATCTATCATTAGTCTACAACGTCATGGGCCCTTAGTTGTTACTAGGAAGGTTTCTTAAAAGAAATAATTTAATCCAATTTTATACAGTGCATAATTTTTGTATCAACAACTTAATATCTCTTTTCGTAACTTAATTTCCTTAGAATGACGTGCTTTTAAACTACGCTTTTTAATTCTATGCTACACTTTTTCACTCCTTCACTTTCATCGTCTTGAGTGCTACCAAAATAAAATAATTTCTTGGCACACAGCCGTTAGCCACTCAGTTCTGATTGTGGTTCTTATAATTAAACCGCATACGTCACAAAGCCAATGTGCATGTTGAGGACTAATGTGTGCATGTGTATAATAAATATATATACATACATATGTTTGTGAACTTATATTGTGATATCCTAGAACCCATACTACGATTCTTAGTCCGAGCAGTAGATATGTACAGTTGAGTGGCAGTAAAACTTCAAGATGGACATGTAATTTAATATTTTAATTTGAAATGAATGAATGTCATGTTATTTGCAGAATTTTGTATTTTACTTTGCATGATTATTCCATAAGGTCATATTTTGTGGTTAACCAGAAACATTTTAGCAAAATTAATTTGCAATCATCAAATTGTCGTAAATTATAAGTTGTTTGCTCAAAGTGACATTTATGATTTATATTTTGTCTTGTGCTGGTGAGGACTTATTGGATTATTATGCCAAATTTGTGGTATCATGGTTGCTTACACAGTTTGATCAATGTACAATATATAAAATATTATGAATTTTTCATTAATCAAATTACTTGGAAATAAAGTTGATATAACAAAATCTTTTAATTTCACTAATTTACTAAAGAATTTATATTTCAAATTCATAATGGCACATATTGTATGTATTACAATAAAAAAAAATTCATCATACAACATATGAATAACAACAGGTATAACCCAAAAACCAGATTAAAAGTCCTTAATTTAAACAAGAGGCTAATTACATAAATTATTTGTACATCCTTGCACAATTGTGACACATAAATTTGGCTTCTGTTACACAAAATACAAGAGTTGCAGCAGAAAATTCATTATTTAGGTATATAAATCTAGCGACCATACACACACATACATAATGCACAGCACACACACAGGCACATGTTCTTAGTTTATGGTATATGTTTATGGACACAGGCTTCAATTTCATTTTGGCAGCACTGTCATTACGTTATGTTACTTTGCATATGTATGCACCATATATATTGTACGTATGGATGTATGCACATATAAACTAACGACATTGAGGACGTCGTAACGCAATTTGATGTGCAAATTGAATACTAATTTATGATTATGCAATGCATAACATATGAAACGCTCACAGCGTAAAGGCTGGTCTGCTTGTATTATGTTACGTGTATTTGTAGGTGTTGGTTTTTTAGAGTGGAACTGACTTAAATAATATTATAGAAAAATTTAATTTTCATATTAAATTGAACTATTCAACGACCAAAAAAATTTCATAAAACTTTTAATACTTTTTTTCACCCAAAAAGTGCAATAAAATACATTAAAAAATAATATAAATTAAAATTCAAAATGTAAATTCGTAACGTTTACAAATTGTAGTAAATTTTGCCAATCAAACACGATTTATGATTGTCAACAAATTATTTAGCATAATTTTAGGCTGCCTAATAATCGACACACACGAGCGCACAAAAACTCATTGAAGCTAATGTGTATTAGAGGCGTAAGGTTAAATTGTAATGAATGCGCTAAAAACTCATTATTTTGTCGATTGAAATCTAAAATGCAAAAATTTTAGCATTAAATTACTACATTGAAAAGTTTATTGATTTACCCCAAAAGTATGCCATATTTTATTGCAATGCTTTCGAAGTGATTTAAATGTTTTGATTCCAGTTCTAAAAATGAAGGCATTTCAAACGTATGCACACAAAACAAGTTAAGTTTATTGACTAAATTCTCTCTCTCATTAGTCCGCTTGCATTCCATCACCCATTCATTTTATCCTTGATACAGTATGGTATATACATATGTATGTATACCTTTTTGTTATAAGTTTCATTTTCATTGATTTTTACGTACTACATTGGTAGCACAGTTGGATAAAAAAAAGGCGTTTAATGTTTGTTGATAATCTTCAGGTTGAATTTGTGAGACTTAAAAAAAACCCTTAACAGAGCAGCAGAAGTCGCTTAAAAAACTGAGAAAACTTGCAAAAGACTGTCAAAAATTAAACACACAGGACTGTTAAGTGAAGCACTTGAATGTCCAACTTTTCATAAAGTTACGTTGTTGATTCTCTTATGATGACGTTTAAAAATATTGTGGACTGTGACACGCTCTTCAACGATCTATTCCAGCATAATGACTTAGTTTATATTATTGACCGCTTGTAGTAGTATCATCATTAAAAATTTTATGAAAATTTCGAGTAGGAGAGAAACACAATATACAATTATTGAAAATTGGAACGCCTCTTTTTTTAATTCCGCCTACTTTTATTGCAGTTCAAAATACATATGATCTTATTCGTTTACCAAATTTCATAACAATATCTTACATGGTTTGGGAGATATGACGTTGTAAAAACGTTAAGAAATAAGTTTTGGCATATACACAGTATGGGCGGTAGGCGTGTACGTACACCGATTTCGCCCATTTTCAATCTGAAGTTGCTTGGTCGAAGTTGTGGTTTGTGTTTTAAATTTCATTCAATTAGCTTGCTTAATTTTCTCGTAAACTTGATTTCCACAGACAGACAGATATAGTTAAATCGACACAGGTGCTGACGTTGATCACGCCCCTTTTTTGTAGGTTACAAACGGAATGAATAAACCGTCTGTGTAGAGTATAGGGTATAATATATATAGAGAAGATATTGAATTGGATTGATTTGCTCCATAGTGGACGAATTTTTGTGTCATTTCAGAAGTAACAAAACAGAAAGAGTGAAAATTAAATTGAACGCTGTTTTCTTCTCTCTCTCTCTCCCTCGCTTTTTCTTTTCGAACAAAACAACTTTGCATGAAAAAATTTTTAATCCCTGCTCAACAGCTTAAATGCAACTCTTTTAAAATTTTATTTATTTTTTCTCCATTTGTGTTATGTTCAATGTGCCATGTCCTACAGTTGAGTCCTTTTTACTTTTTCACTTATACTGCTTATTCACAAAATACAAATTTATGTGCGAAAAAAAATTAATGTAAAAAAGAAAAAAAAATACAAAAATTAACATAGTTAAAAGGACATAAAATATACAAAATAAGTGTAGTTGTATGTATGTAAATACTTATATATGTAAAAGTAATCCTTGTGCTTGCGAGTAATTACTTTTTCAACGTTAGTGATTTGCAAGCGAACACTCTACTCTGGGTAAGGGTTTCACTATAATAATGACTTTTTAGCGTTTCGACAGCAAAACAACAAGGAACAGGAAAAGCACAGCAGGTCGGAATGGAGTATATACAAGGAAATAGCAAAAAATTAGCAAAATAAAATGTTAAAGATTTCATGCAAATCGAAATAAAAAAAGTCAAAAATTGAAAAGTGCTTTTAAGCCGTTTAGGGCTATGAACCTTTACGAGCGAAATGCGATTTTTGATTCGGTTTTTTTTTTTTGTTTTGTCAGCGTTTATTTACCTTTACTTTACTGACTTTTTTTTCATTCTTTTTTTTAAAATACACAGTGTGGTAATTTGTGGAAAATGTTGGTTTACATTTTTCAACGAAATGCTGTTGAAGGCAAAAAGTTTAGTTATAAAAAATAACCACAAAATTTAAAAAAAAAATTGGCCATAAATTTAACTAATTGATTGCAATTTATTACAGTTGGTCGTGGCAAATATTTGCCGGAAATTATTTTTAAATATGAAATTGAATTAATTCAATTTAAAGTTCTATCACATATACATACAAAACATATCCCTTCATAAACGAAATTACTACGAATTCGACAAAGGCAACAATTGTGGTCTCTAGCACAAAAGTAGTAAATACTTGTAGCATGCATTTAGGCTTCCATGCATGTTAATTATTTCATTTACTTCTACGATTGAATTAACTGAATTTACGCATGAAACCCCAAAGTATTACTTGTGTGCTGTATGTGTATTAATTGCATTTGTATTTGTGTGTATTTTAATTACACGCATATGCTGCTATTCAACATAACAAATTGGGTTTTGAATTTCAGCAGCCTTAAGTTATGCAATGCAGTTTTACAGTTTCTTACAAATTTAATTTGATGAGCAGTCTGTTGCTGTTGCTGTTACTGCAGCTGCCTGCCAGCGTGACAATGTGATTGCTGTCAGCTTGTTTGCAAATATTTATGAATTCAGCTGCTTATTTGCTGTGTGTTTTTATTAATCTCATTAATGTGCTGTCTGTACACATACATACATACGTACGTGCGTGTTAATGTATTCGCATTTCTCATAATTGCGTTCACACTCATTCCCTACTCTACGCTCTGTATTGCCAGCATTGCATTTAATTTTATGTATTTGCATATAATTTAAAATAATTTCATTTATTTTTCCCCAACTATTTACAATTCATTTTACATTCGTGTGCATTTGTTATTTTGCATATGTTTAATATTAATCATTTTCGTATGTAAAAAGTTTTCATATGACATTTAAACATAATTATCAGCAAATAAATTAAATTTTTAAAAATTAATTCAATGAATTTGCTCCTTTGCTTTATTTTTGTGGCAACGTCAGGTATTACAGATATAAAAAAAATATATTATTAAAAATGGTTGGAGTTGTTGGAAATTGGGTTGGAAATTTTTAAGTTCTTTAAGATCTCTTGTATGCCAAGGAACCGTATTAATTCGCCCTCTATTGGGAAATTATTGAAACTTTAATACTGAGCTCATTAGCAATATAAAAATGTTTCAAAAACTTTTAGCATGAGTTAAAGCTTCATGCTAAATTAGCTAAGAAGACACTGAACTTAATTTGTTAAAATCAGTCAGGCAAAGCAAAAAGGGATATGTCCATGTGTACCAAAAAGGTACATTTTCATTAAAAGGTTAAACAAAAAGGCAAATGTTCAGTTGGTCGCTGCAAAATGACACATCTCAATTTTTTTTTCCCCTAAAATTATTAAAATATTTTTTTTTTGGGTCTGAATGTGTTAAAAACGTAGCGTGAACCAACATATTCATAGTAAGTTAATGTGATCAGTTGAGAGGCATAAACAGTTTTTTGCAATTTCTGAAAATTATTAGCAACTGGACATGTGCCGTTCTGTTCGTCTACTCCTCAAATGTCGGTTATTTAATATTAAGCCATTGACTTCAAAATGATGTGCCCATCTAATGAACACTTGATAAATTCGTAAACAAAAATGTCGATGAAAATTAAGAGAAAAATCAAAAAGTTACTTTTATACTTTCAAGTCACTCATGTATAAACTGCAAAAACATTTTGACAAGTAAGCAAAACTATTTACTTGTACACAAAAGTGTTAAAAAAAACCTGAAAACACCACAACTGGCATGAAAATCCAAAAGAATGCAACGATTTTTATGCACTTTTCTTACAAACGAGTGTGTATTTGAATGTTTTTTTGTTGCATACTTTTGGGAGAAACAACATCATAGTAAGCTGTTACGCTTGGTTTGACAAAATCAACATAGAAAACACAAAAATCTACTCCCTAAGTTGCAGCAAATACCTATGTATGTACGTCAAATTTTTTTTTTTTTTTTTTCTTCGTTGCAGTGGCTCTATTGTAGGCGATGTGGTAACGCCATTACCGAAATTATTATTTTTAGCCTTGTTTTTTACTTAAATTTTTTTTTTGCTGCTCAAATAAACTCAACCTCAACATAGCTGCAATGGTATGCCACAAGGCATTCAACGTTACAGGGTTGCGCTTTTATCTTTTGTGCCAATTATACTCATATGCACGTGGGGTTAGAAAAAAAAAAAAAAAACACCCAGCAAAAAATGTTTGAAACTTTTGCGTTATTTTTACAGCTTTTAACAAGCAGCAGCAGTTTTAAAAACTAAGCTTTAACAGAAAAATAAATAGCCAACGAATTTTGTTTTTTCAAAAAATACAAAGGATGCAGTTGTAGTTATATTACTCTGCTAACTTTTTGCTGCGCGTTACTGGCGTCAGTAAAAAAGTGCAGCTTTTTGCTTCAGTTTGCTTTGCTTTCAACAATCAACCACAAATTTTGCTCATTTCACGCAAACTAAGGAATTGTTTTCACTTGGCATATCATGCTGTTGCATTGTGCGATTTTTTTTTTTTTTTTTTTTTGTTGCAATTAATTTTCAAAAACAGCTTAACAATGGCGGTCAACTGCAAAAAATAAATGGCAGTAATAACAATAGCAAAAATATCAAAAACAACAAAAACAACTAATATACAACTAATAAGTGTAAAAAAAAACAATATGGCAACGCTTTTGTTAAAGTCTTCGGGAGCTGAAATGCTGTGCGTCAACAACATGCGTGGGGTAAAGTAACACAAACTTTGTAAAACACTGAAAAAATTTAAAATGATTAAGAAAGAATGTAGTCCTTGCTGTCCATTTAAAATAGCAAAAATCGCCAAAATTGTTCCGACATTAACCCCCTCGTTTTCGGAGTTGGAAAATGCGAGATCGATTTTTTTTAATGAATGTGACTAAATTTACTAGCGTGGATTGAAACTACATCCTTGAGTTGAAACCTTTCATCTAAAGGGTAAAAATACTCGATCAATTAAATATTGCACCCGTAGCGCAAGAAATAAAAGAATTTATGTTTTCTGCACTCAAGAGTAGTTAGAGTTTAGCTACTACAACTATTAGCCTTCTTAGCTATTTAGCATTAAGCCTTAAATCAAGCAAAAAAGCTTAAGGTCATTCGTTAGTATATCCCTCCCAGAATTTTGATAACTTTTAAGACGTATACGACTTTTTGGTCGTACACAACTTTTTTCCGGTATATAGGTTTAAGGTACTAACAATTTTTATTTTCAATTCAATTCGTTATTTCAATTTTTAATTGAATTTTCAGTTTTGTGTAATTTAGTTCTTGCGCGATTTTTCAGTTGTATGAGATATTCAGATGTTTTTATTCATATATATTTTACAGTTATATGCGACATTTAGCTACAGACTTTTAAGTCTTACTTGACTTATTAATCATATTTGAATTCTTAGACTTATGCGAAACTTAAGTCAGATGTGACTTTTCAGCGCTATGCGACTTTTTAGCCTTCGCAAACTTATTACTACAAAATTGTAGGTTTTCAGTTACATGCAATTTTAAGTCTCATGCGATTTTTAGTCTCATGCGATTTTAAGTCACATGTGACTTCTTAGCTGCATACGATTTTAAGTATCATTTAATTTTTTGCACGTTTTCGACTTTTGCATCTTGCGTCTCAAAAATATTTCATGCGACTTTAGTGTTTTTTTGTATTATTTAGTAATTTAAAGACTTTGAACATAATTGAAGATAATATTATGCTAAGTGCAATCCTTTCACTATGTACATACGTTCACTTTGCTTAGTAGTCACCTCAGCATCAGCGCTAATTCTCTAATATTTTTCCTATCTATGCAATTGAAAGACAAACTCTGTATTGTGAAAATCTTTTGTTCATCGCTTTCCTTGCTTGACTTTCTTTCGTTTTGTTTGTATTTTTTTACTTCTATTATCATTGCTTATATTTCTGTTTATTTTGCTTTGTTTCGATTTTTTTGTATGGTTTTCTTCAATTGTTTTACAGACAAAAGCAACAGCAACTGCACCTGAAGCAATAAATTTTCACCCAGAGTTAATATCTTTCATGGACAACAAAAGCAATAAGACAAAGAAAGCGGGGCAGAGACATCATCATTGTTTCAGGTGCGCAATGTAAGTTAACGTGCCTTTGCCACGCCCTCACTACCAATGTAAAGTCGTCGACATGCAAGAACTCTCTGCTTTGCGTCTTAAATGTGCTCAGCTGCGCTTAGCTGAGAGTTGAAACGCTTCAAGGAACATATCGAAATTGAATAGAGTTGAAAGCAAACTGACTGTCAGTTTGTAGTTGTTGTTATTGTTATTGTTGTTTTTTTTATTTTGTGTTATGACAGTGGTAGGGTGTGAAGTGGCAAACGCATATTGGTGAAAGGTGCGAAAAAGCGTTAAGTGAAAATTATGTGCTTTTGAATTTTATTGTTATTGTTATGGTGGTTGTAATTGTTTTTCTTGTTTTCATTGCTTTTGTGTTGTAGTTGTAATTTTACAACTCATATAACAATAGCAACGAGTTGTAAAGTGAGCAGCAGCAGCGCTCTTTCACTTTCCCATTCATTCCATCTCACGAATACTTGAAAAATTTTGACAGTTTTGGGCTTTTGTTTGCCAGCGCTCTGTAATTTGAAAACAATGACTACACTGAAGTGTAACCTAATGAGACTTAAGGGAATTTTTTGTACTTTTTTATGCTGCCTCTTTGTTCAGGTGAATGTTGAAAGATAAAAACGCACCACATTGCTGCGCAAGATTTGGCATAAACTTTAATTTTTAGTAGACATCAGATAAAATGTGTAAAATTTGCTAATAATTACGGATAATAAAATTGCAAATTTATTAAACATTTTAGCTTAATGCATTGTGGAATATTACAATGAGAGCAACCGATAAAATAGCAAAATAAATTCTTGACTTAGGGGTTAAATTTGGTTAACTTTTTTGGAGTCACTTGAAAAATTGCTGCTCCTTTCACAGCCAAAGCAGTGTAACATAATATTTAAAGCTTCTTCAGACACACTGAACAAACCACATGAACTCGTTGGAATACTTTGCAAGTTAATAACTTCATCTACTTCTTAAGTAAAAATATTAAACACATCGGCAACAGATACAATAAAGACGAATTTGTATATCCAGAAAAGTATGCAACGAACAAAACTTTTTTGTAAAATTTCTTAACACATGCTGGGATAATCCATAATAAACAAATTAATACGACAGCAAACATTAAGAAGCAGCAAAAGCATCAATTTATCGTAAAAGTTATGGAACGTAAAACAACAGTGCAACGAACAAAAATCATAGAAAATTATTTTAAAAACCTTTGATATTTTAGTGTGTGCAAATATAAATTATTAAAAATGGTCTGCGAGAAGGCTTTCTGGTACCGGAAGACTAGGTGCTTTTCAAAATTATCAAACAAACAGAGCTCAAATCAAATGTTTTTGGCTTTCATCTAATGATTTGACAAACAGCTTGATAAAATCCAACGGTATTATGTTCAGAGTACCCGTTGTGAACTACCCCCGCAACCCCCACCCCCAGTGGCAATGGGTCAAAAAGTACATTATTACACTCAAAACATTTGATTAGAAAAAACTAGTTAATTTTAGGCCAAACTAGTTTGTCATGAAATGGTAAATTTTTTTATCAGGACAAACTAGTTCGTCCTAGGCTAAACTAGTTTATCCGATGCGTGTTAGGAAAAACTAGTTTGGCTTAGGAAAAACTAGCTTATCCTAAAAACTAGTTTGGCCGGTAACATATACATCTTCAAACTCTTATCAAACTCTATGCATTTTTTACTTGATCAATAATTTGATTGAAAATTTGGTCGTCAGAATTCTACACGTAAACGATTTTGGTAGATATCATGATTGCACGAGAATATGTGTAGGTTTTATAGAAGTTAGCATTGACTGGCATAGAGCAAAATAAAGCTGAAATTTTAATCTGTGCTAATCAATATGATAAGCAAACATTTGTTTTGTTCCAATCAATAGGATTTTGGGCAACATTGAGGGTGGCTGCAAGCCCTGAAAGTGACAATTTTTAACCTATTTTCGGAAAAACAATTTTTGCTACAATTGATGGGGAAAGTTCGAAAAAAGATTGCGGACATCAGCTGAGATGTCCCCGGAACGTGGAAAGGACAGTTTTTTGCCGAAAAAAATGTTCGGTTACAAACGCTGTGGAAAGGTCGAAAAAGAATTTTGGATATCACATGGAGTTGCCCCGGGTCATTAAAATTGTTCGAAAACAGTTCATTCTATGACCTAGGGAAATCTCGAGTGATGTACAAAATCTTTTCCGACCTTTCTACATCGAAAAAAAAAACATTTCCCAAAAATGGGTCGAAAACCGGTTCTTTCAAGGGTGTGCAGCCACCGTTAGTGATGCCCAAAATCTTTTTTCAACCTTTCGCTATCGATTGGAACAAAAAATATTTCCATCGTCCGGGAACATTTCAAGGTAAAATTCGATTTAAGTTTATTGAGGTCAAAAGGAGAATTGAATGGTTTCAATTTGAAATACTTTAAAAGTTTCTAGAAATTTGAATTTAGTGCCCACGGTTATTCAAAAATTGAAATAAAAACGACATTTTTAGGGGTTTTAACCCCCATTTTATCGAAAACTATACGTGATGAACACATTTTTAACCCAAATTCGTGTTAAGTGTGCAAAAATATATCAAAAACATTTAGTATCTTTCTATTAGCAGACTGTTGCTTTAAAATTGCGGACCAGTGTTATTGAACTTAAAATAAATAATTTTATAAAGCAATTATTCTTGGAAATAATCTAACGATGCAATGACGAGTTGCAGCACAGTAATGCAGAGGTCGAACGCAAGGCAAATAAAAAAGAATCATTTTTTCAAAAAACACTTTCAAAATTAATGAGCTTTGTATTGAAAATGTAAGCTTATGCCTTATGGCAGTATCATCGTTTTACAAAATCAACACGAATTTTGTTGCCATTTCTACAAATGTATATTTTTTCTGTAGACAAACAAATCAAGGATTAAATACAAAAATCTGTGTAAGAAATATTTCAGCATTTAAATCCTCCGCAACATTTTTCTCAATATTTTCATATTGGTTGCAATTACCACATGCTAGAGTTGCATTTATAATGCCACCCATACATGTGGCGTACAAAGTATTCATATCCTGTACAACATGTCCGTCCTGTTCTGTTTATCTGGCTAACCGTCTGTCTGTCAATAAAATATCAATGCATACACTGCAATGCAGCTGAGCATTTACTGTCTGCCTGATGTTTGTGTTGAATTATTATACGTCATGTTGCAGTTGCATGTATGAGTACATTTTTCTTGTTGTTTTTACAACAGCACAGTGTACGTGCTTGACATAAACGCTCGAATGAATGACCCAATGCTGTTGCTACTGCTGTTTTTATACCGCCCACAGTCAAATATGTCAGCATGACTACAATCTCTGCTACTGGTGCTATTTTTAAACTAAAGCTCTTTTTTATGGCTTACAAATTTCCAAAGCTAAGCTTTTATTTTCAAATTGGTTTTATTTTTTGCACTGGTTGGGATTAACTTTGAAAATCTATGACCAAACAAAAATGGCACGCAATATGGTCCAGCGCACGAATTGAGCAAAAAAACAAAATGAAATAAAAAGCACAAATATTATGGCATAGAAAATAATGGAAAAGCCCAATTAAATCCCTTAGTACACAAGATAGAGCTTCAGGGAGCACAACTAATCCAGGCAGCACCATTTGTACTTTTGGCAAGGGATTAAGTATCGTCCCCTGTTGCTATGGATAGAAAGTACAAAGTTTAACGCAATCATTATTTAATACTTTGTTTAATATTAAATGAAATACTAAGCAAAATATTACAATTAAAAAAAATAAATAAATCGTTTAAACATGTCAATGTTTAAATCATTTAAACAAACGAGAAATATCTATTAAACTCCGATGTCTTTTGATATTTTCCACACGATACCGTATCGCTATCTTTTCTACCCACCAACTAAAAGTCAATTTTCTACAAAAAAAAAAAAAAAACAAATGTTAAATTATGGTAAATTTATTTACTTGCAAATAATTTTTCAGTCATTTTATCAGGGCTCAATTTGCAAAATGCAAATACGACAACGCAACAATGACCTCGCATAAAAAAAAAATGGACAGGCTTTGGCTAAAACTTTTCTAATTATCCTTTAAGCCAACACAGTCAGCCAAGAGGCTAATGCCGCAACCAACAAGCGCAAGGACGACAACCACAACAGCAACAGCAACAGCAACAACAACAACAACAACAACACCAACTAGAGCTACAAAAAAAACAACAACAAGCACAAAAGGCATAATGTTGCTCAAAGGCAGCCTAAGTAGTTGAAAAGTGCGTAAATGAAAGGCCAAGGATTTGCAGCAGCGTGCTCGAGAAAATATGGTTTTGTGCGGATATACTTACATAGTTAAGAGTTGATGTCTCATATTCATCAGTGCTTTTGTTATTGTTGTTGTTGTCATAGTGATGCCTATGGGCTTTCATAATTTAGTTTACATAACATTTATGGTTTATTTACATGAGAATTTTTTTATTCTTGTTACGAGTGTTAAGTTATCATCTCTCTAGATACTATTGCTGTAGGGCAAGAGCTCACCCAAGTACAGTAAGTACTGCTTCTTACCACCAAATGATGCAAGACCTTAATGACAACAATTTTTTTTTTTTTAAATATGTCTTGGTAGGTTTAGAGAACATACGGTAGGCACTAGTGCTGCAGTAAAAACGTCTAAGTCCCCGTCCTTTTCATGAACTACTTATACAACAATTAAAATTAATTTTTCGTTTAAAGTGACTTTTTTGTCTCATGCAACTTTTAATTTTTCAAGAATTTTTTATTTTTTTATTTTTTAGTCAAAGTGACTTTTTAGTCTTACATGTCTTTTAAGTTTTATGTGACTTTTTAGCGTGATTTTTCAGCTACATGCGAATTTTAAAGGATTGAAATTTTTTTAGTCTCATGCGACTTTCATTATAAGCACCTGATTAGCTTTATACGACCCCTTAGCTTAATGTGACTTTTTTACTCATTACATATCACTGGACACTGATCACTTATACCGGTATCAGTTGAGCGGAAATCACTCGTTGGATCAATGACATTATGTGGTCTGATCCTGATTCCGGCAAAATTGCAAAAGGTTTCGGGAAAGGACCGTCTAGGAAAGTAACGAAGTTTCTTATTCACCTGGGAAGAAAGGACTTACGACGATTAATCACGGGACATAATAGATGTATGATACATGTGGGCAGT
Organism: Meiosimyza platycephala; assembly: GCA_963662105.1. Lineage (NCBI taxonomy): Eukaryota > Metazoa > Arthropoda > Insecta > Diptera > Lauxaniidae > Meiosimyza > Meiosimyza platycephala. The sequence goes on along the minus strand of OY759208.1, from coordinate 105,322,824 downwards.
ACCAATGACGATACTATAGAGCAGAGGTGCACAAAAATTCTACTTCGTGAGCTGGTTACAACATCAGTTTGGGTAAGAAACTCAGAAATATATTGCGAGAAAAAACCAATGTTGACGAAATTTTTTTCATTAGCGGGTGCAAGTTAATTACATAAAAACAAAAGAAATAAAAAACAAAAAGCAAGTGAATTGAATACAAAATTTACAAAATTTAGTTATTTTCAACCTTCTTTTTTATTTCTATGCACTTCCGCTTCTTCTATCCGGACTTAGAACAATGGTCTTTGGACTGATTGCTATGTAAAAGTCTTTTTTCAGCCCGCTCACAACTTTAAACCTTCACTCAAGGTACTTGACTTCTTTTTATAGCCATCGCAAAACTACAAAAATGTTCCTTGGCCAAATTTTTTTCATTTACATTAAAAGTAACAACAATTTGTAACCTTTAAGGAATGACTTTATTACCACACAGATACGAATATATTAGCCTTGATACTTCATCAGCAATTGCTAAGCCATTTAGTTTGCATTTATCAAGCAAATTGACACAAAATGTCCTTGATTATTGCCGTCTCCTTCATAGTTTTTACACTAACAAAATTTATTTAAACCTAACCCATGTAGCTGATGAGAAGGTCAAACCTAAAAGTTTACATAAACCGAACGCATACTGTATAATCTACGCTTCAATGCGTTGTCACTTTGTCAATATCTTATACGCGTATTTGCATAAAACCAATTGAAGCTGCTGCTCTTACAAGGACTTTGTTTCATCATTTCAAGCTAAATATTTGAATAAACGCTTAAAAGATTTATGTTGCGGATATTAAAACTTCTGCAAAAGAAGATAAACAAAAATATTAAAGTCATCAGTTTGATGCCAAGAGACGGACGACAATGGCAGCAGCACAGCATTTTGTGTGCACAAACAATGACAGCATGAAATTAAGATACCAAAATCTCACAAGCAAAAGCACAAACAAAACTGTACGCTGAATGCGTGCGTAATATTAAAAAGAAAATAATTTTAAAGAAAATTAAAAAAAAAAAATAACCTTATGAAGGGAGAGGAGAGAATGTTATAATGTTAATATCCTCATGATGAGCAAAAAACTTTGACATTTCGATGTGGTCGAAATTAAAATGTCAACAACAGCAGTTGTTACTTTATTTTATCTTACAATCTCCTGTTGCTGTTGCTGTTGCAACCTCCATGATTGTCTACGTCTGATATTCTGTTGTCCTGCTGCTTTTGTATTTTATTTTAAGATAATTAATATTTTCTCCTGCTCTGTTCAAATTGTGACAATTTGAGCCAATCAAGAAGCAACAGAAAATGCAACTGAATTGTAAAAGCACAAGTTAGTACTGTTAGTGGAAAGTTAATTAAAATTCCGTTTTTTTTTTCTTTTTTTTTTTTGCTGTCTGCTCTCTAATCCTCTTTCTACTTTTATTTATGTAATGGATGCGCCATCTCAATCTGGTCAATACAAACTTCCGACGTTTCGTGCAATAGTGTTTTGTGAATTATGTGAAGATTATCGGTGCCCTTACATATAATTTGATTTTTTTTACGTCACCAGTTAGCGTGATATGAGAATTCGTCCCTAAAAATCGGGCTCAGCATTTAACATTCGAATGGTGGCCACTTAATCGATATTGTTTTCGCAAACTAGTTGCATTATAAAATATTTCCATTGACCAAAATTTAATATCGCTCAAAGTAACTATTTTTGATCAAATTTACAGTGTTTATTGAAAGTTTAGAAACGGTAAAAACTGGGTCAAATCTTATCGTATCGAGATTATTCGGGCTCATCTATGCCGCGTAGTATTAATTTTTTACTTTTTTTTTGTATCAAAATCGTTAAGTTTGTAATAGTTATCATTCTATTTTCATAAGATTTTTTAGTTTGATGTTTATTTTTTGTTTTGAATAATTTTTTACGCTAAGTGATGCTCAAATTTTCATGAAACTTTCCGCGAAATTTTTCAACTTTTTTTTTTATTTTGTTAATATTTCGGATTTTGCAATACATATATCAAAAATGTTGAGAACATTAAGCAGCTCGTATATTGGGTGAAATATAAATAAAAGAAAAGTCATTAATTTATCTCCAACTCAGCAGATTTTATTTTCTTTTTTTTTAATTTTCTTTGCTTTTTTTAATTGAATGTTGTCAATGTAATCAAATTAAATCCGCTGACAAATAAACTTAAATACCTACATTCATATATATACACAATATACATATGTATGTGAAAGTATGTACGTACACCTACTCATGTAATAAAGATTTTAGCTAATAAAATGTTTACTAACACCAACGCATGTAAACACTTAAGAAGATGATATAAATGCAAGGAAGTTACGTTGAGCCTAAAAATATGCTTACAAATGTTTGCCACTGTTTACATTTATGTGAGTGCTGGTAGAATTACACGTACAAAATAAAGCTCATAGTAAGCACGACGCACAGTGGTATGGCCTTCATACATGTGGTGGAAAAAAATACGACTACAATATGAAGACAACCCCCCAATGAAATAGAATTCACTTTACTGTTTTGGTAAACACAGATTTGTCGCATATCCTTATAGTATGGTTTAATACTATAAAGTATAATTTACTCTAAATAATTTAGGCAAGTTACAGTGAAGATTACGCGCTAGCACAAAGTGTTTGTTGCTTTAATTGATGTCATTAAAATTTTTAACCCTAAAGGTATTCAACACAACATTTCTTTATAACATTGTAGGCACGCATTGAAATTTTCGTGATCTTTTTCAAAAAATTCATAGCATTGTTTAGCTTGCGAAAATATACGCAAAATTTTTTTACTTAAATTGTAACAGTAGATTCCCACCTCTCATTTTTTAATAGTCAGAAGACATAGAAGTGGCAGAAGAAAGCCACTTTAAAAATACAAAGAACTCCAACTTTATAATTCAAGCACAACATTTTCATTCATCATTAAATAAATTTTGAATGCAATAAGCACTTTGAGCTGTAAAACGTTCCAAATTAAAAAAAAAAATGTTTTCTTTTATTAATTTGTGAATCTTCTTTTAAAAAAAACTGCGCATCAATGCCAGTCACAAAATGATTGCTAAAGAAACGGATAGTAAAGAAATAGAAACGGAAGAAACAGCAGCAAAAAATGCGAAATTTTATGAAAAATTGCGCATTGCAATAAAAGTGCAAAATCCTTAACTTTATTGAGCAATTGCACATAAAATTAAATGCACTGCTTTTATGATATTGCCAATAGAAATAAATTTTTTACAGTCACCTAATGTAGAAATCTATCAATTGCTAAAAATTATATTGAGTTTTATAGAATTCAGTTACAAAAGAGAATTTCGATCGAATTAAATTGAAATGTTCTAGCACACTTAAGTGGAGCTTTGAAGCGTTTCAAAAATTATTGATGATGATTCTTACCGCATTTACAAAAAACGGCTATAAGTTAGTAGCAAATAAATAATACCACTAAATTATTTTGGTTTTATTTTTTTGAAATAAACATAGATTTACTAAAAAGTCACTTGATATGTTCATTTTTTAATACCACTTTTCAATGGGATTTTGCCAGATTGAATTTTATTTTCCAATTAATTTCATTTGTACGTATTCTAATGCACTGAACCATATATAGAAACATGTTGATTTTCAAATTTAACTATTTTATTTCAGCAAAATTTTTGTTCATCACTTAGCTTATTTATTTTTTTATTATTAAAAAAAAACACATACACAAACTATCTTTTGATATTTCGAGCTTTTAAACCTGTATATTTAAAAGTTTTAATTGCTTTTGTGGGCGCCATAAAAATGGTTTTTAAACTCAATGCCATGCACACGCAATTGTAACGCAAACTTATATACATACATATGTATGTAAGTATTAAGGGACAATTTTGTAGAGAAGCACTTTTGAAACAATATAGTGTTTTTTTCATTGCTTCGAAAAAGTTTAAAAATAAATTCAACGAAAAATTGCATAGCAAAATAAATAATGTAAGTAATTTGAACGAAAATGTAAAAAAAATCTTAAAATATCACATTTATTTCTTGTTTAATAAATGTTCGGTGTAAATTTGATTGAAAAGGGGATTACAATTGAGAAAAACATCTCTTAAAAAGTTTTTTTTAAGTGAGTAAAACAATTCGTAACGAAGAAAAATAAAGATGTTGGACTTAGTACGATATTCTCTAAAACAAATCACCAAAACTTGAAAGTATGCAAGGCGTAAGAGAAATCGTAAAGTAAATAAAAGCCCAAAATAAAATTTTAAGAATAGCACATAAATTTGACTCAAACTATAACTGTCCAAATAATGGAAAATTACAGAGAAAACTATAGTTAAGGAGATTTGGTAATAAATTCAACTTATTTGAGCTCAAAATCCGCAACCTGAAAACTTTCTAATTAAGTATTTAGGGAATGTGATAGGTATAGATCAGAGTACCTTAAACACAACAAAAAAAAGAGGAAAAGATAAAAAATGCAGCGCTAAGGAAACTATGTAGGAATACATACATGACCACAGTCTCCAACACATAACGCCTAGGCCAACGTATTTCTTACTGTGTGCGATGCATAAACATACTTTTTTACGTAACTTTCAAGAAGAAGTGAAACAAAAGCATTCTACACATGTAAATTATACCAGACGTAGAGTTAAGGGCGAATTTACTTACGAAGTTACAGCAAGACAAAACATTTATTGAAAGTGTTGAATTGACCTATAGGCCCGAGCTTAGAATGGCAAATTTAGGGGCATGGAAAGTTTTCGTTACATAGACTTTTACTCAGTGAATTATGTGCTTGTCTATCAAGTGAAAAATGCAAACCAATTTGTAGACCTTTGATAGGAAAACACAGTCGCCAGAATTGTGGTGGGGCCGGTTGTGAGGGGCCAATCTTGTAGAGTAGATCAAAGCTTATCGATTTCATGACCGAAAAATTTCCGCATGACAAGATTTGACCCATTTTTTGTGGTCTTAGAATTACATACTTATAACCATCGCTATTTTCAAAAAATTACGGTTTTTATTGAAAGTTTTATATGAAAATTACTTGTTCAAATTTGAAATACGCATTTTTCTCCCTAAATAACTAGATTTGTTCAAAATTACAATATTTATTGAAAACTTTAAAAGGGTGAAAAGTAGAACGAATCTTGCCGTAAGTAGATTTTTCAATTTATTCCATTTCAATTTATTATTAACTTCAATTAATCGTATAATATGAACCAGATTCCTTTAGAATACAATGGTAAATTGGTTGAAATCGTTGGTTTTTATCCACTCTACAACATTGGTTTCAATAAGTTTTCCTACTTGTGGCCTACTTTCCGAGTTATTGAGCAAAATATTTTAGATTGGACTCTCACAACCACCGACCACTAAATACTACGAAAGGGATTTTAAAATAGGAATCAAGAAGGAAGGAAATGATTGTCATTTGAAACGCTTCCCCCCGAACTAATATTTTTGTAGATCATTGGCAATATATAAATCTTTCCAAGAAATTGTATATTACGAATATGAGCTCAGTGTGGTTGGGAACCAAATTTTTACAAGGGTGAATGTGTGCGGTGAAAATTGAAAGGAGTACCTTGCTTTTTGCTTTATAGTGCGAGCAGTATCGGGGCTCCTCAGCTGACGATTAAGTAGGCGGCGGTGACTCGCTGGTACCATTGCTACTTCTTACGACATTTCTGCATCCTGCTGATAGATGCTCTGCTGCTGCTGTTGGTCTGTTGGTGGCGGTGGTAATGATTGCTCCAATGGTAGCAAATACGTTTATCGGTGGCGCACTGCGTTTTTTTTTACTTTAATCTGTATTAGAAAACAACAACAAACACTTTTTCCTTCAATTTAACATTTCTCACGTTTTAATGGCTTGGTAGCCATAAACTCTAGTTTTAAGTCAATTTTTCTTTATTCTATAACACAAGTAATGCGTAAAAAACAAAATTTGGCCGGAGGATCACTTAATTAATTAAAATTTCCTTGAAGGTAATTTAACGTTTCGTATATTGATGAGCCATTGCACTCATTGACAGTTAATATTTAATTGACAGTTAATACAAAAAAAAGAAACAAACGGGTGAAAGAGTGAGACAACAGCATATGCGTATTGGATATGTGATATTAGGGCTATTTACATTATCGCTCGTGCTGTCCAACAAGGCTTGACAACATCAACACTCGATCATGTGAACTCTGCAAACAGCCGCATGACTGTTCGGATGTCAGAATGTTTTGATTTCCTCTGACTGTCAAGCCTTGTGCAAATTTTTCATTTTAAGGCTTGGGCCATACCAGCAATTTTTCAACGCACGTTTCAGCATTCTATACAAATGGCCACACGATTATCGCGCGTTATTTCCGCGTTCCAATGCACGTAGATTTTATTAACGCCACACAGTGATGCTTTTTTTTTTTAAAACAGACGTCAAAACTGATAGAAGTAGAAGTATTTTGATATCATAAATCCAGTTTTGCTGCAGAATTTTTTTTTTTTTCAATATGATGGCTTCAAAATTTGTTTCAGAAGAAGCATATAAGGTGACAATAAGAATATGCTAAAAGTTCTGCTGACGTACAATCCTAGGGTTTTTGAGTTTGCTGATTTCAAATATCAATATGCCAAAAATTAAATCATTGGATGAAAATCGAGTAGAATAGGGATTGAAAAAGGTGTAAAAATTAAAATAATACAAAATACGTAATATTCATTCCAAAAGTATATTTCTATGGATTTTTGAGGTGGTTAATTTTATATATATCAGCGTCGAAAATACTTTGGACTACTCGGGTCAAGTTCCAGGATAGAAACTGTTTCTTGTGACTAGGTTATTTTATTGAAATTATCATCTTTTATTATAATTTTCTGAGACTTGATTTTTTATTGAGCACTTCCTTTATGGATATATTCAGTTCCTTATTCGGAAATGCAAACATTGGTACATATTTTGTATTTATCAGTTTTAATTTCAATTAACATATAATTATTCTTATTACTTAAGGCATATGAGCTAACATAAGTATCACTTATATTTTATTATGAAACCTTTTCTGTTATCTATTTCATTATTCCTCAGAACGAGTGTATAAATTTAAATGCAAAGTGCACTCCACTATATTTAAATTCTATTTCTGCATTTTATTGAAATTCTTCCAAAGCACGTTGTTCTCCACTAAAACAAAGAGTTTACTTAGATTCTGTTCTTCTCGTTATCTCGAAAGTGTTTGTTCTTTTCCTTAAACATTTATAAGAATACATTTTGCGTAGCACAACAGCACTTTCGTGCTGGTTATCGCATTTGATATCGACTCACCAACCCAGCAATATTATGAACTCCATTATTTTTCCATAATCTGAACCATTTATTTTTTTTGTTAAGCTGCTGCCACCAAAAGATTTCCATGCAATACCATTGCTTTTACGGATTTTGTTCTTGTTGCTGAGGTCTTATCTCTGCGTTGCTCCTTTAAGTGCAACACTGAAAGTAGCAATAGCAACAGCAACAACATCAACCAGTGTTGCCCCATTATTGGGTTTATCGCAAATTTCATTCAAACGTAAATTGCGCTAAATTTCATGCTCGTAGTTGTTGTTCTCTAGGAAAAACAAAAAAAAAAAGTTCTGCAAGTCGTTGTCGTTGTCGTCGTCGTCATCGTTGTTGCGTTGCTGGCTTCTCATGAAAACTCATTTTGTTATCCTTGCAACAGAGTTTCAGTTTATCCTCTGCTGTGTGGCTGCTTTGACACTGAATTAGAGAAAGTTTTCTTTTTTGTTGCTGTTACTGATAAAAACTGTTACCGGAAGTTCCGTGTTAGCTAAACTTCAAAATATTTTGATGCTTCGAAATGTTTTTTTTTTTTTGTAGCTGCTGTGGTTGTGCCCACACTTCATGGTCTGACTTTTAGATTTCTTTTTGTTGGTACTTTTTGTTTTGTTTAATTTTTTTTTTTACTTTTTCTACTACTACTACTGGCAAGAATAACCACATAAATACTCATTTTGTCAGCTAAGCAAGCAGTGGCTTAAATATCTTCCGCATGTCGTTTGCTTATCTGTCCAAAAGTATTTTCATTGCTACTTTGCCCACACTTTGGCAGCGTTACCGCCTATGCAAGAAAACGCACATTAAAAGCAGCGCTGTAAAAAAGCTATGTTTTGACAATTGATGTGGAAAAGGAACAGAATGTTGGTTATGAATTTCAAATGGAGGTCATGATCTGGAAAATTAAGTTATGGTAAAGAGAGATATAATTATCGTAATCAACTCTTTTGGAGCAAAAGCAATACAAAAGTATAAAAACATCAATAAAATCATTTGAATCCTGATACAACTGGAACTAATGTTCCAGATCAGCGTCACCACCTGAGTCTATTAAACAATGTCCCGTCTGTCTGTGGAAATCACGATTACGGCGAAACCAAGCAAGATAATTCCATGAAAATTAGCACACAGGCAGAGGCGTACCGTGCACATCGGGCGGCGGGGCGAAAAAACTTATTTGCCGCCACTACCGAAAGAAGTTTTCGTGTTTTATTAACAAAAATTTCATTTACCTCTCCAAAAAAAAGGACTTCACTTTTCACATTCATAAACTCTAACAAAATGAGATATATTGCACTTAAACGCATTCAAATTTACTAAATCGATTTATTTTCATTCACTAAATAAAAGGTCTTAACTTTTTGACTTTGACCCTATCAAAATGAGATAAATTTCACGATAATTTTGTCGCCTCCAAAGCCTTGCACCCGGCCCGACCGATCGTTTCACGGACACGCCTACCACCCAAAAATTAAAATATTTAAAATTCATCTGAAGGTAATTTTAATAAAATTCCTTTGTTCAAACGAAATTTTTTGCAAATAATATTAGGTGACCCTTTCCGAAAAACACAAAAATAAATCATTGGTCAATATCTCGAAAACCTAATCAAAGATAATTATGAAACGATGATTTTTGAGATTAAGGGACCATGATTCCAGGTCAACGAGAGTTTTTGGAATATTGTAAGCTAATGTAACTTTAAACATCTCGGCCTTAACGACGTAACTTTTTTTTTCATATGATGACGTCACTTTCTATTGACCTTTATGATTCCCTCTTTACCTTTTATCTAGGCTACTTAATTTCGAAGATTCGAGTTGAGAAAGAACATTCTGGAATTGTCATCTTGTTCAGCAGATTTGCTTCCATAAGAATATATGCATGTTGTTTTGAAAAGAATGGATGATGAGGCACTTTTTATATAAGTGGGCATATATGTATGTATGGGCCATACGCACAAAGTTTTACGAATTCAAAAAGAACTCTTATGGCTTGGCTTGAATGGAGTCAAATTAAAGTTGGATTTTTATCATGCAATGCGTATTCTACAGACACTGATCAATAAGTTTCAAAATTGTGGAAATGTTCCTTTTTGCAGCTCTGATAAACGGACAACAGCAACAGCAACAAAATGCAAAAACAATATAAATTTTTAGCTCTGATTTTTTTTTCCTCTTGTCCTACTCTGCCGGCTGTCATCTCGTTGCAATAAAGCGGAAATAAATTTCAAAGGACATAGTCCAGCAGCTAAAATTTGAGAGCAAAAAAAACTACAAAAATATTCGAAGCAGCCAACGGTGACGGCAATGCGAGTATAAATTTTTATTACTTGAGATCATGTGACAGTTGGGCTTTACTGTAAGAAAATGGCAGTGAAATTCGTACTGTTGCTATGCAATGAAAATTTTCACATCAACGCAACTGTTGAAAATTTAATCACTGACAATGTTTTTTCAATTTCATACCATTTGAGAAACACTGGTAATTGACGGGTTAATTTTTATATATTTTCATAATTGAATTTAAATTAAGAAGATTTAAAGAAAGCTTAGCTGTTTCACATAATTGATAAGTAGATTATTTTACAAAAATATTTTCAATAAAAAACTATTTGAAACGATCTATAGATTTGCTCTTGATTTTGAGTTATTTAATACTGAAATGTTAAAATCACCATTTTTTCTGTTTTTTGTATTTTTAAAAATACTCGCTTAAAGTAACTTGAATTTTTTTTAATTTATGTATCACAATTTCATGAATTTTCAAAACCAACAAAAAGTTTTGCTGGCATATGACCATTGAACACTCGCTTATAACCCAAAGCAAAGCTGAAACCCGAAATAAAGTTTGTAATTTCCGTTTGACACAATGAATTGGCAACAACCGCAAATAGCACGTAGTAGTAATTTTACAAAATTTCAATGAATTTATGCATCAACTAAACGTAATCGTATGGTTCCCTTATTTTATGTAGCTCCGAAAAAACCACACGTTCGCATAGTTTCGAAAATCATATTTTGTTTTGTGTTGGCTATTGAATTTAGTGTATGTTCAGGAGTTTCCGTAAAGTGCATTTGCTTTGCTGGCTCTTTGGTGGCCCACAATGTGACCAAATTTTATGTTATTGTTCCATGGCTGTTACTATCACTTCCCACACAAATGTGCATTGCTGCCTGCATGAATGTATGCGTCTGCATTACGAGCACGCACACGCACGTTAAAAACACTCTTTTGTGGTCAGCTTTTAATTTGTGGGAAAAATTTGAAAAATTTGAATTTGAATTCGAAATTTGAATCGTTGTAATCTGCATGTTGCATGTAAAATCAACAGCGAAATCCAGTTGCCGTTTTGTTGTCTCGATTTGCATTTGAATGAGCTGTAGGTTTTGTGTTATGCCATGAACACATTGATAGTTTGCGGAGCTTCCATTTTTTTTAGGAAAAGCCACAAAGCACATGGTATGTATGTGGTTAATTTTTCAACTGTTTATTATATTGAATATCCAGAAATCGGTTTGTCACTTCTCTGCCTTAAAAAAACTTAATATAGATTTAAAAACAATTAAATTCGTGATGTTTAAAACTAAACCTTGGAAATGACATGGAATTTTGAAACTAAAGATTTGGACATGAGATATCAAAATTGACATTTTGAAAAGTACCTTCAAAAACTGTTAAATATTGAAAGCAGAGAAACACTATAAGTGAAAATCTTAAACTACGTTGAGTAGTTCACGAGATAAACGAACGATTTTCACTCTTTTTTCATATGAATGACATGGCACCGTCCAACTTTTTCATTGAAACTTTCTTTGGTTCATGCCTTTTATATATTTACAAAATCTCATTCATCTACAACAATTAGTTGTTATGATATGATGAATTTGATTTTGGGGGGTGTGCCAACGCCGATTGTTTCCAAACCAAATTTTGCTAAAAATCTTTCACAGACCATAAACAGCGCTTAAATAAAAATTATTAAAATCTGTTGAGTAGTAGTACATGAGTTAATATGCGACAGACAAACGAATTTCGGTTTTTTTCATATGAGAGGTGTGGCACCGCCCATTTTTTTAAAGAGACTTTTGCTCGTACCTTTTATAGATGTTCAAAGTATCACACATCTGCGTCAAATAGTTGCTGAGATATGATGAACTTGATTTTGTTCATATATGGGGGCGCGTCATCGCCAATTTTTTTTTCTAAGCCAAACTATACTAAGGACCTTCCGCAGACCATATGAAACATTAAAAAAGAATATGACTTCAAGTCGGTCAAGTCTTTCTGAAGTTATACGATAACTAACAGACGCACCAACGATTATACATATACATATATAAATTTAATGCACATGCTAACAAAATTGAATTAAATTTAAAGTCATTGTCCTTCCTATTTATAATAATCCAAAGTAGGAAAGCCATAACTTATATGAAAACGAAATAATATTTTATTTTACTTATGTCTTTATCTCTTTTATTTACAAACTTTTCACTGTCACTCAGTTTCCTCCTATTAGTATGCTGTTAATCACAGCTCACAGTAGGATATCATATCCTATAACATACACTTAGCTCAAGGATATAAGGAAACATAGCATTTCTATTGACTTTGGCAACACTCGTAATGCTGTCAATTTGTAGCAACACATACTTGTCTCGGCTCGTCCTACTTCCTTCCTGAGCGCAACAACATAGCTCAGCATGAAATGTGCTACACTTTTTCATTCCTCTCGTTGACATACACACACATACTCTTATGTATGTATTTAATCCTTTTTTTTCTGTCTACTTTATATGTAGTATGTTTACCATCCCCCCAGTCAACATCAATTGAAAGCTACAAAGTAGCTGTTTAATTTTCTATCTCTGTCTTTTCATCATTTTATTGTGATTTTCTAATCTAATTTTTATGTTGTCTTTTTTTTTTTTTGATGTTGTACTTGGCCTTATTATCCCTGTTGCTGTTGCTGCTGTTATTCATTGTATCGAAACAAAGTGTGCATTAAATAGAAACGACCTTTTTTGTTTGTTTTTTCTTGCCCCTGCTGTGCTTGTTTTAGCCATTCATTTGGTCATTCATTCATTCATTCATTCCATGCGTCACAGAATATCGTGCGAATAATGCTGTCTCTCGCAGGACACTGCAGATTCTTTTTTATGTCTCATTTTTATATTCGTACATTTTTTTTTCTACATGCCATGCTATAAGTTTATTTAATATTTTGTTTTATTTTATCTCTCTTGCTGGTTATCCATGTGAGTGTTTTTCATTTTTCATAAAACACGTCCTTACGTTCGTTTGGAACAATACCCTGCTGCTGCTGCTTCAAATGTTTATCATTTTTCTTTTCACTACGAGTGGACGTTCATTTGATCCTTGCTATAGCAGCTGCTCTATGAGTAGTTGCAACTTATCTGAATCATATGGAAGAGAACGACTTGATTGTCATCAACGGTGATGAGCTTAAATTCCCCAGTGACACTTTCTGACCGAAGCCAATTTTATATACTCACATTTATGACTTGCAAGTAGCACAAAATGCTCGCTAGAGATGCAGCGTGATAAATAATGGTGGTGGTGTGAGAATTTGTGGAAGAGACAGAGAAGCAGATTTTATTTGAAAACTTTGAAAAAATTGTAAGATACGAAGTCTTCATTAGTTGAGATTTAAGAAAATTGTGAATTTTATTGATGATGCTTGATGAATTTTATAATTAAAATAAATAATTTTTCGCGGTTTCACATGTCGTATGAGTAACATACATATGCATATAAAAATTAGCTTTTTTCAAGCATTATATGACAAAATTAAAAACAGCTTATGGCCCAAGTGATTAGCACAAAATTTCATTCATTGTTTTCCAAATCAAACTCTAGTCAACTAACAAAAGTTTCCCACGCCTTAAAGTATGCAGCAATATAGATCAAAAATTGAAATATCTGCTGTTTTAGCCAAAATAAATGGTTTAGTTTATTTTTTCAATTCATATTACTCTGTGCACATTTTCCTCAATTTATTTCTTTGCTGTCTTGTTAATTTTCTTTATGGCTCTTCGCTGGTTTTCATTATTTTGTCATTTTCTTGCTTGTTCAGTTGGGTTTTGGCATATCTTTCTATCTTATTTTCTTATCACCCTGGATTTTATTAGAGTTAGTAGAAACGAGTGGCAATATTTCGTGTTTTTTTTTTCATATTCTTGTTGTCATTCATTGCAGTTTTGGTTAGTTGTTCTCGCTTTCTGTCATTTTGCATTTTTATTTATTTCGTCTACAATGTAATTTTTTTTCTTTTCCTTTTGGGAAATAAGAAAACATCAACATTTTCATAGCGAATTTCCTCGTTTATTGTCCACTGGTGAGCAACAAAAAGCCAATTTAGAAGAATTGTTATTCACAGTTGGTAGGGGAAGCAAAGAATTAAAACATTATGGCATCGCAGGATACTACTATATTTTGCCACACACATTTTTATTTACTTACTCAACCAACAATTTTAAAAGTAGTTGTGGATTTTTGGGGGTTATGTCTTTCTTATTTTGAGGACTATGTTAATTTTAAGTAGTGGTTATAATTTTCAAAAAAAATTAAGGATAGTGAACAAGACAAATATGGGCATGAGGTCCTTATCATTTTGTGGACTTTTCCAATACTAACCGCACAACTGACATACTCGAAACTGTAGAATGAAGTGCTTTGTTTTCGGTTTTGTTTTATTAACAGAAAAACCAATCCGACACGAATCCGAATATGAAGTCCGTTCCGCGTTCAAAGCGGATCTGACAAAGCAGACGATCCTTCCCGCTGTTTGGAGGCGAATCACCATGATTTCGGATTCGAATCGTATCAGAAACGGAATCTGGAACGGATCCGTTTTATTTACAAAAAACGAATCCGGAACGGATCCATTTTGTTCACCAAAAAGGAGTCCGGAACCGATCCGTATAAGAAGTCTGTTCCGAAACGCATAACGAATCCGATTTAGTTAAAAAAAAAATGAGTCCGGCTCGCATACGTTTTATTTAAAAAAACGAGTCTGTAATGGATCCGTTTTATTTAAAAAAATTATTCCGTAACGAATCCATTTATGAAGTCCGTTTCGGATCTGTAACAGATCCGTTTTAGTTTAAAAAAAACGAGTCCGGCTCGCATCCGTTTTATTTAAAAAAACGAATCCGTAACGAATCCATTTATGAAGTCCGTTCCGGGTCCGTAACGGATCCGCATCCTTTTTTGTGCACATTGGGACGCTACGATCGACACGACTCTATAACGTTCGGTTGTTATTTTATGTATTATATTGTGTATCACGCACACATTGACATGTTTTGGTAACATGCATCTTTGTAGGTTTGCGGACATTGATTTATACAGACAATCAGACAATACAGAAATCGCCCACTGGTTAAAATTTAACCGTTATAGTAACAAAACTGTTCAGCAAAAATCATACTATCATGTTCTTCTATCTCTATATCTATCCTTTTTATTTGAGTTCAATCTATCTCTATACCAAATTTAATTGCTGTGGAAATGTATTTGCCATTTAGAGGCGTGAGACTGCCCACTTAAAAATTAATATATTTACTTAGGAATCAATTCTTGCCCATACCTTAGGGTTCAGTTTACATTCAAACCGAATTACATCAAAATCGGTCTTTTAGCTTAGCCGTGGAATATGTTTTCTTGTAAGAGGCGTAGCTCCGTCACAATTGAAA
This sequence comes from Meiosimyza platycephala, assembly GCA_963662105.1. Taxonomy (NCBI): domain Eukaryota; kingdom Metazoa; phylum Arthropoda; class Insecta; order Diptera; family Lauxaniidae; genus Meiosimyza; species Meiosimyza platycephala. The sequence goes on along the minus strand of OY759208.1, from coordinate 105,307,741 downwards.
AAACTGTCCCCCTTCACAACCTCTCTAAAGATTATGTTGTGTTATGATTTCGCGCATATATACCTGCATATTGTATTTAGATTTCAAATATATAACTTCATACTTTTCATGTTAAGACTTTGAGTAACACTCTAGTTGTCACATGCTCATTTCAGTACCCAAATTGTCACTCTGATTGCACAAAAACCAGCAGCAAATCTTAAGCTTTATTCATGTGTTTTCAGCCATCAACGCAGTGTTTTGGAGCGCACTTCCGCAAATACTAAAAAGTTCATTGATGCTCCCACAGAACAGAAGTGCCGAAAAACTTGTGCTTATCTATTGCAACAGAAAACTTAGCACTAGTTGGTGATACAAAGTGCCTGAATGCAATTCAACACGAATGCGCAAATAAATTTACACTCAGACAAACACATAGATTAGACTGATACAAAGAAAACACAAACTTATTAGAAGAGCTAGGAGTTTATTGGATGGTTTACTGATGAACTAAAAGTCCACAGTATAATTTCGAGTCTAAATGGTTAAAATTCTTGAGGTTGCTAATGTCGCTTTTCTTTTAAAAACAATTATTTAACGATTATCCGATTGTCACCAAACTGTCAGAATTTTCAAGAAAAGACGACATAGCCAACCACTGAATGTCGTCCTTCTGACTGAACTTACTTTACTTCTTTCTTATTAATCAGACTTTGCAGCACTTGGGTGCAATAATCGAAAGTTTTTTTTATTTGTTTCAGTCTAATAAACATATATAGAAAACAAACAGTCAGCAGAAGATAAGCATGTCAGATATAACAACAACAACAACAACAACAATAATAACAACAACTTTTCAACATATCACTACTGAAAGCCACATTAATGTGATAAAAGGCCAAGTTTTATGATTATAGTTGTTGTTTGTTTTTGTTGTTGTTGTTGTTGTTGTTGTTGTTGCAAGTTTGCGGTTCTGTTCTGTCATGTTGATGTACAAACTTGGCAACCAACATGGGAAATTACGTTGATGCTTAGCAAATAGTTAGCAAAGAAATTAGCAAGATGTTGCTGACAAAGCTGAAGAAGCCCCCCCCGAACAAGACAATTTTAGTCCGCATTTATTATTGTTGCCACAAAATGTTAGAGAAAAAAAATTGAAAGGACTTTATGTTAAAAACTATAAAACAAAAGTTGAAAGTTAAAAAACTAAATGCTGCCACAATTGTAACTGGTGCTGCTGCTTTTGCTGAATATGTTGCTGTAGCCGCAGTAAATGGAAATTTTACGTAAAAGAATTTTGTGGTCACAAAACCTTAGTTAAAAAGGAAATGCAATAACAAACTGAACCTGAACAATGATGTAACTAACTTTGGTTAAAATATCAAATGGATTTTGGTTTTTACGAGAAAACTGTAGCTAATTTTGCTAAAGAAGACTTGGAAAAATTTTAATGAATGACAAGAAAAGATTATAATCGTATGAAAGGAGCAGCATTGTGAATTAAAATTGCAGATATCTTGTGATAAAAGAAATTATTTGATTTGTGGTTTCAATTCAAAAATGCTATCACTGCTATTGATATTACAAATCAAGATGATAAGTACAATTTTTAAGATTTATGTTATGAGCAAATCTTCTTTGACTAACAGAAGTTTAAAACAAGAGAGTCTCAGAAAGAAAAAAAATCCTTATCAAAGAACTTCGAATGTCCTGAAAAATTGGTGGCTATCAATAAATATTGCTCATACCGTATTTACGGTAGATCTTTAATTCTTTAGAAAATCTAAGATATAATGCTTATAGCATCGAGATAAGTTTGCTATCGATAAGTAGCAACAACAACAATGTTGTCTATATTTCAGCACATATCCTTTACAAGGTCCATTTTGTACCATTGGTTAAGACAGTAAACTACTTATTTTACTTGAAAAACAAAACGCCGATAGAAATCAAGGCCAAGTTATATGGCATGTTAAAAAAGGAGTTCACACGTGACAAGCATAATTCGGGATATTCGCTAGAAAACATTGAAAAAATCAACGATCCACTGATAATGAGTAGTCGACGATGTTTTTCACCAGATTTGGCTCCCTGCAATTATTTCTTGTTGCCAAATATGGAGAAAGGCCTCATCGAAGGAAGGTTCACGACGTACGAGAATTCATCGAGAAAACATATCCTTATTCCAAGTGCTTAAGTTGGAGCAACATTAATAAACCCTTAATAATAGATTTTAGCTACTTCAGCTATAAAAGCCTACTTAGCTATTTAGCTTGAAGCTTTCAACCAAGAATAAAATAAAAATAAAAAAAAGTCCAAAAGACAGCTATTTTCTTGGTTCAAAGCATCAAGCCAAATAGCTAAGAAGGTTCTAATATCTTTAGTATTTTTAAGACAATATTAGATAAAGTGTAGATATCCAGCTAAAAGCATAGTTTATTGAATAATGAATTAATCCAAAATAATATGTTTTTCTATAATTTTTAAGGAGTTCTTTCCTAAAGTTACTTTACTCGCCAAACTCGTAACCATTGAATTTTATTGAAAACAAACAAACTTTGACAGAGAACTTTCTATAAGTTTCGGTGTTGTTTTTGTTATGAACTGATACTTTTGTTTTTGTTGTTGTATCATAGTTGATAAACTTGATATTGTCTATTGGCACACACTATGGTATAATCAATTGTTAGTGGTCTGTGGATGAAACATTTCAGGACAAAAACTTTGTTTCACGCCAAACTTTTGTAGACAAACAAAAACGCGTGACTTCCGTTTCCAGTTGATGGCTTTGATCAGAATAAAGTAAATGGAAATATTTCAGCCTATAAACAAATTCACTAGCTTAAAATATGTATTAAACTTTGAATATGTAGTAAAAGAAATAATAAATCATCTAACAAAATTCTAAGTCAAAAGCGATACCTTAGGAAATTAGAACTGGAATAAATTTTAATTTTGGCAATAAACTTAAAAAAATCCAACATTTTAATGTTATATCCAACAAAGTAAAAAATTGTTGTTGTGTTTAGTAAAAAAATTGACTTTAGTCGCTAGATTTCAGTTGTTAATTTTATGATGCCGTTTTGGAAAACATTTTTATTGAACATTTTTTTCAGAGAGTTGCCATCCCAATTTTTTCCAAACAGTGTTTCGGTCTTTTTTCGAAAAATTATAGACCAATCCTAATTATATGGCTAAGTAACTCAGGTTAGTTTGACCCAACCAATAGCAAATTATTGTTATTATTCAGAAAGGATTTTGGTTTAAATATTTAAAAAACTTTCAGGTTCTTGAAGATATTGGTGTTCTTCAACTATATATCTGATGTTGCCAAAAATTTAAATATTTTAAAATAAATATGTTTCAAAAAAATATATAAAAATATTGAAATCAGACGCAGTAAAACTTTAAATTAATAAAATAGGCAACTTATTATGCTAATTTAATAAAAATAAATTGATATGCTCACAAATAACATTTTTCAATAGAAATTATTTTTAGAAAACATTTATGTAATTAGCGTACAAATATTTTTACTAACGTTCTATTTGTAATTTAATTATTTTACATGCAGCATAATTAAATTTTGTCATGGCAATTGTTATTAAAATAAAACTGTAGCTTTATTATTTGGCTGTACAATCAAAACTAAGTAAGTTATCCGATTAAATTATAAAAAAGATAAATTCGTATAAAATTATATAATGAACATTTACATTTCTCTGAAATATGAAATAAAATCCATTACTTATAAGGCAAAATATTTTGATTACAAACAATTTAATTAGATTGCAGCTTCTGCAGTTACACAGCAACATAACGATTGCCAAGTGTACGGAACTTCTAGAAAGAAAAAAAAAAAACCTTTAAATATCCACCCTACAGCAAGTTACATTTAATAGATAGCTGACATTTTTATGGACGAAAATAAAATGACTGTCATAGCGCCTGTGGGAAATATAAAAATACAACATCACGCGTTATGTCAGCACACTCGTAATTCGAACTTATTCCATATCGTACTATGCTGCATAAGCATTTTCCGCACAACCACAAAACAAACATACTTGTACTCTAGGAGTAGTTTTGGCAACATTATGAGGTCATGAAAAAATATGATTATGAAATGTCCTTTTTATTTTGCTTATACCATAGTTGTGTTGCCAAAAGCAAATTGACAAAGCGCTGCAAAACAGGAAAATTAAAATTCAAAATTATTTGGCCCAAAAATTTTCGTTGAACAATAACAGAACAAAAAAAAATTGCAGTGTAATGTAAGTAATTCATTAAAAAAAATAGTCAATAAAATAATTGACAGTCAGTCATTCAAAAGGCTCTTACTTCATACGAAAAATTGCCTAAGATCTTGGACAATTATTTGTGCAGCTATGAGATGCTCAGAACAAATTAAGAACTATTTTAAACTTTCGATTCATTGTGGTATTGGACAATCCTTTAAAAGAAGTAATAAGTTAAAAATCATCAAAGAAAATTTGTCGAAAAAAATTGCTTTCACAACATTTTTGATTTAATTAAGGCGATTCTTGTTACAGTGTTAGATTTCTTTACTTTTGCAGCTGTTTTCTTATTTTGTTTTTGAACTTTGTTTAATATCTCTTTCAACTTTTATTAAATATTTTTCATTTTTTTCGAATTATAGTCGACCTCTTTGTTATTATTGTACAAATTCTCTTCGCTTCTTCACTTCACTTGCTGTCAAAATTTTTAAATCAATACAATTTCTCAACATCCTATTACTATCTTTCCAACTTTCCAGTTAAATCAAACCGTATTATCAAATAGATTTTTCTTCATCAGCTATAACTGAACACTGATTAACATAATTGAATAGCATATGAAAGTTTCCTCTTATTTTTGCGAGTATTGACTGCAAATCTGTATGAAAGCAACTGATGAAAAAAAAAAAAATAACATTAGATATCCGCAATCTGCACACACACATCCTTTTTAGCATCCTTGATACCATGGTATCTTCACTTCCGTCGCACAGCATTAAGCCCGATTTCAGTTGCTGCCACTCGCACGCTCGGCTGAATCTCTTCACAAAATTGCATATCATATGCTGGAACGGAAATTGAAAACGACTGAAAGTCTATGCACATGAACATGCATGCAGCAGCAGCAGCATGCAACATTCACTCAACCAGTCAGGAAACTAAAAACTTACTGCAACTCTGCGTGCGCGGAATTTCTAACAGTTGGTGCACGTAGGACGTGGTTTTAAGTCGCGTTCAAGATTTGCAAGGCCATCGATGTTCAACTCTTACAATAAGCGCACAAGAAGAAGAAGAAGAAGAAGAAGATGATGTAGTCGATGTGCATAAAATCTGCAAACCCATTTGATTTGCTTGCAAAATTGAATGGTTCGGTTTTTTTCTTCGATCCCAGAAATTCATTGGTAGCGTTTTTCGAATGGACTCGAACTGAATGAGTGTAAATTAAACTGTATGTGTTTTGTTTGATTAAATTACTATCAGCACAATCTAAAAATGGAGAGTGTGAACTTATGACTTTCATTCTGTTTGTATAGAAAAAAATATCAAATAGCAGATAAAAGCCGCAAAATGTTCAATCCTATCGAAAAAGTTAAAAAATGTCGAAAATTTACTATCGAATTATATCGACAGATTAGAAAAATGTTGAAAAAGTTGCAATATCGGAGAGGTCGCAGAATGTTGAAGAGGTCGAAAATGTTGAGAAAATCGAATGATATTGAAAAATCGATAATATTCGTAAAATTTCGATATAGTCAAAAATATAACATACAATTTTGACATATTTTAAATTTTTTTCTAAAATTTTTTTTCTAAGTTTTTTCTTAAAAATTTAATTTAAGTAGTGTTTCATAAAATGTATTCTTTCTTCTTAACATTAGGCATATAAGTCAGCAAATCAACACTTTCGTCGTACTGTAAACAAAATTTACCTCTCCATTTATTTCAGCACATTCCGCCAATTTCAATGAACTCGCGCCATAACGCCGCTTCCCACTTTATATGAAAACAATTGATTCATATTAAGTAATATTTCTATTAATATTTTACAAATCTCTTATGTTTTTCTTTTTGGCTATGTACTTAAAAATGATTCATCATACAACTTTTATCATAATAAATAAAATATTTTGCATTCTTTCGTTTTCTGGCATCGCTTTATCTTTGCAATTTTTATTAGTGAGTGCAAAGCACTTTTCCGATAGTAATCAAATCGCTATAATAAATATGAAAATTGCGAAAAAACTCAATTAAAATTCAGAGAATTTCAGCAATTTACAATCAAGTGCATAAATGACGTCAAAGTTGAAGTGCCCATTTCGATTTCAACAGAAGTGATAGATCAATTAATTATTTTGCGCAAAGTTCTGCATTGTTTACACGTGTACGTGTTATTATATTGTTTGTTTATTAATGAGAACTTCAAAAGCATTTCCTAATTTAGTACAGAAAATAAATTGAATTTCAATGTAGTTGCTGAAATTCCCCAAAACGTTCTGTTCTTATTTTCAAGAAATTATGTTATGTTATGTAGATATTTTTAGGTTAAAATTTGAGAAAATTTCGTTGGAAATCTTGATTCATGTTTTGCTGTAAAAAAGATTTTAGTTGTGAAAATATATAATTTTATTTTAAAAATAATTTAAGGTCTCTTACTAATTGGAGCTCGCTGCAGACTAGACCGTTAATCTATTTGAGTAGTAATACCCCATTGTTAAGATGGTGACGTGACATAATCCCAACGGTCATAATCACAAGTAGAGTTTTTGTGATTATGTCCCCTCCTCTGGATGTCACAATACCAAATTTTTCATTTGGGGTTGTGACACTCTACGAAGGGGGTCATAATCCCAAAAAAATTGCAGACATAACCTCATATTTTGTTTTGGGATTGTGACCTCATATGATGTGGTCATAACACCAAATTTGGGATTATGTCCTACTCCAAGGCGGACTTAATCGCAAATGATTATTTTTAATAATTATTGAAATTTTGTGAAGAATCGGATTTAGAAGAAATTTCGGCACGATTATGATATTCGTGGCGCCACGATTTGACGATTTTTAAAAAATAAATATGTTAAATGTTAAATGTTAAATAAAAAAAATTGATAACTTGTTTGGTTTTCGAATAACGATACTTGAAAATGTTTTTTGATTATACCACTACAATTACGACTCTCATGGCACCATGATCTAAATGTTTACATCCTATAGCATGTCCAACACCGGCTTCGCTAGCCACAGTAATTATATATAAAAATTAAGGTAAGTGGGCCGCCTACGGCCGCAGCTCAGGATTTAAAACCCACAAAAATTCAACACCGTCTTCGCCGCGGATCAGTCTATAATATATCCAACACCTGTCGTGTTTTATCGAAAAGCATCGTCAAATCGCGTAATTACTAGTTGTTTCAGCCATTGCATTGATGGAATCATCAGTGACCTTTAAGTCGATGAGTGAGAATATCTATGTCAGTTGCTAAGTTCATAGGCGCATAGCTGTTGTAATGTTTACTCTGTTGCCGAAAGTTACAGCTTTTGGTAATAGCATAGTTTATCAACAAGTACATCCCTGCTTTTATTTAGCAGAATACCCAAAAGCAATTTCAAGACATGTCATAAAAAATTTGGTTAAAAATGCAAAAATATTTATTTTACCACAAAATCTCATGACATAAAAGCTGCACACATGCAAAGACTAAGCATTTGTTTGTTTTCAATTTTGTTTGTGAAAATATTTTTTTTTTTTTTTTGTTGCTGCATGTACTCATCTATGAGAAAATATATTAAAAATAAACTAAGAATTTGTTTACATTGAAAGTTTGGAAATGAATGTATGTAGTTGAAGTGATAAAATTTGTTAAAGTTTTATGTTAGTTAGTTTTTATAGTTTTTTAAGAATATAAGTTAACAGTCCTCGTTTCTGTACAGAAAAATAATTATGATTATGACAATGGTTTAGCTAACAAACTTTCGTTTATATAATTTTTCTTAAATATCTACTATTATTAAACGAGCTAAAAATTTTCAAATCGCACCAACGACCTCTTCTGTCCAGACTTTTACAAAGGGACTATAATCGAAATAATCTCATCGCACTATCCACTGGTAAGGACAGAACAATGTATGCCAGGCTAGTTACCTATAAACGAAAATTTTCACATTTATGCTAAGAAATTTCAGCATTCTAAATATGGTTCTTGTTAGCCGCTTACAGCAGACATAAAATTTTGCAAGTAAACCGAGCAAACATACTGGCGGTTAGTACTTTACTAATTTAGATGTTGTTTCTTTGAGTTTATGAAATTTTTAATATTCATTAATAATTATTATATTAGTCATAAAAAATGACTTAAAAAGTAAAAAATCATAAAATAGTAGGTACTAAAACAATTAATCTATAAATTAGTAAAAATTAACTAAACAAAAACTTAAACTCAATAAATTTAAAGCAATTGGCTTAAGTTTGCACTTTTTTTGCCATATTTTACATATTATTTCAATTTTATCAAAATTTATTTGCAACGCATAAGTTTTGTTTATAACTTTATAAAGATATGGGAAAACACAATTAAAACACCTAAAATTATGCAATACTTTTCTGCTTGTTTTCCATTCAAGTACCAATGCTGAGGTAGCAACACTCCAGCAAGTATGCAGCAGCACAATTTTCATGATTTATTTGACACTTTTATGAGCCTCAATGAACCGCAACAGCACAAACACACGCAAAAGAGTAGGAGCAAACAAAGTAAAATGGTCGAGGCGCTATAGAAGCTGCCTAAAAATGAAAAACTGGAGCAAGTGGAGTAAAAATACGGACTAGAAGACGAAAAACATCTTCGTAGCTCTAACTGAAGTTTCCAAATACATAGTGGAGTCAATAGGCCAACAAGAAAAACTAACAAATGACAACAACAACAATAATTGCTACAAAAAAACCATGGCAACATATTGACAATGAATACAAGTAGCACAGAGTGAGCAGTTACTATGTATGAATATGATTATGTTGCGCGTTTAAACCACACTTAGACTTTCGTGTTGATAAAAAGTTGGTAACCCAATTGGAAAATGATTAATTCGAGTTAATTTGTAAAAATTTTTTTTTTATTAAATGAAAAATTAATTTGGGCTTCGACTGACAGACTCGTCGATCATAGACAAATTCACGACGCATTATTTAACGCTAACTTACTCTACTTGGCTGTGACTGGATCAAATCTTTTTTTTTTTTTTTAACTTAAAACGCAAATTTCTCGGAATAATCCACAGCTGCATAAAAAAACTGAATGCAAATCATCTTTAATCTTTTTATACTTCATAAACTGTCATATAGGTAATTCCATTTTTCTATGAAAAGCCTGTGCTCCATTATAGCTTCAATTTACATCGACACTGCATTTTCTCCTTGGGTATGATAAAATACAAGGAAACACAGGTTTGTTTGTGTTATGCCACATACGCTACTTTTATGGAGTTCCATTTATTGCTGTTGGCTTTGTTATTGGTCGCTTCATTGTCATAGCAAACGTGTCGACAATCATCACAATTGCAATGGGACAAACATACAAAAAAGGTGGGAAGTTATCTATCAAATACATTAATTTTTAATAATAAATGTATGAAAAATAGCTTTAAGCAATCACAGGAATAACATGTCGTGTGAGTGACATTTAATTTAAAAACTAAAAATTTTATATCCGAGTTTTCTTTTTATTAAAAGAACGGCCAACATTTAAACTAAAATTTTTCTACTCAGCACTGAACTCTTAATACACTTCGCTGACACAATATATTTTAATTCATGTCACAGCTGAGACATATGAATTTAAAGTCAGAATAATATGCAGTTAGCATTCCTTAAAAAAAATTTTTAAAATAAATTAAAAGAAAAATTTGTGCTAAGTAAATAAGTAGCTTGTGCCAAAGTTTTTTATGTCGCTGATTATTGGAACAATTTTCAGCTCTGAGATTTATTGATTTTAAAGTTTAATTTTTTTTCTCTCTTTATATTACTTTTACTCACAGCTGCAAATTTCAAATTACAAATTTCTTAACAAGCATTAATTTTGGCCCACTGTACGCCTACAGCATCATTTGTGTTTGCTTAACAATAGCAGCTATTTATTTGTAGACTTTTGTGCTTGCGTACAGCAGGATATTGCTAGATTAACATACATGCATTGAAATTGAGCGTAGGCTGCAAGTATGTGTTTCTTCTTTGTTGCGAGTAAATAATTTTACGAACTAAGTTTAATGATATATTTTACTAGCCAAAAATCACGTTAATTTAAGCTTTAAATTTTAAGACTTTTAGTAATTCTCGATTAATATCGAAGTGGTTGATAACCTTATTAATTTTATTTAAGCAGCGTGTAATATTTGGAGCGAGTGTAAAGCATGAAATGTTATCTGCTTTGGAAATAAAATTGGAAAAATGTATGCTGATGTCAATTAAATGACAGCTACTTACCAACATATGTATATGCTTCAGCGCGCTGTCAGCTTGATACTGACAATATACGCTGAGTGCCAAGGTGTTGCTCACGTTATTGCATCGTTATCCTTGTCACGTGCATTTCAAAAGCTGTCACTTGCATATGCAATGTGTGCGCAATTTAAAGATAGCAAATTTGCATGCTGCATCATACATTGTGGTATTTATTTATGGCAAATGCCTAGAATGCTTAAATATCTTTTGAAATATGCCTAAGGTAAATATCTGAAGTAAGTACATATATACCTTGCACTTAAATTCTTTTAAAGTCTTAAATGACTGAAATCATGGCTTGAATGTGACCTATATTATATTAACTTTAATGATAAAATTCTTTCATTAAATATTACTTTGATTAAATATCACTCATACGTCAAGTATTACTTTTGCTTTAATTCATAAAATAAAACTAAAATTATGCACAGCTACCGCAAGTTTATTCAACATTTAAGATCACTACCCCAAAAATATTCTAGAAATGTCAAAAATCAAAACAATTCACTATCATTGAAAATGCTAATGATGTAACAGTGGATTTGCAATCGATGTGCTCGTATTACCAAAGTAACGACATTAATGCGCAAAGGAAAACCGGCGAAAACAAACATCTTCAGCAGTAACAGCAACTGAAATGCCTTAAGCTTACTCATCGTCAAGGTATCTACATACATATCTCTCTACACAAGATAAATGTAACAATAGTGACAGTCGGTAGAACGACAATAGCAACAACAACAATCATCAGCTTAGCAGATTCAACAATACCCATTATCTTCGCTGATAAAGCAACACAAAGTGACTTTAATGTGTGTTTTTGTGTTTTTAAATTAATGAATGCTATGCCATTAACATTAACGCTAACACCGTTAACAGCAACAGCAACACCAACGGTAAAGTATTGCCAACATTGTCAGGTGATGCTGTCTGTTAAAGTGGTGGTGGTGGTGTAGAAAATACGTTACATCAAGCTGTTGTCTTTGTCTGTATTAAATTTGTTGCTGCTATTTTTGTTGTTTTGCTCGTGTTTGTGGTTTTGTTTTTTTGGTTGATGCCTGAAGCAGCAGCTTTATGTGTTTCGTTTAGGGTTACTGTATACAAATTTTTCAAGATATATTATTGTTTTGAAATTTGACATTAAAATTGTGTTTTTATGAACATTAGTGTTTTTTTTTTAAATAAAATCAAGATCGGATATGATTTTTTAGATGCAAGTATAATAAAAAGAATTAAATGGAATACCTCGGCATGACTGCCAAGAGCCATTGTGCTGAGGAAATCGCAGTGATGTTACAGATATCAATAAGGCTCTTGAATAGTAAGTAGATCGTTGGTTCCCGAACTGTTATATGAGAGCCAAATTGTTCTAGATATTTTTCAGGGTTCTTAAGTTTTCGAAATAATGTGAGAAAATTCACTTCTTGATTAAATATAGCAGACTAAGTATGCGCTATGAATAGATTTCCTGAAGACAGGAACCATACCTAGCCAGTAAGTATGTCAGCCCTTTTGTTATTCGTATGTATCATCAATGTTCAAATTTGAGGTATTTTTTTTAATTTCAAATGAAAGACATAAATTGTATGAAATCAGTATTTATTTTCATTGAAAATCATTGTACATTGATGCCAGTTAATAATCAAAAAAAAAAATATGTCATTGTAGTGATGTCTTTGGCTCTTCAGCAACACTGGATAGCTGATATATTTTCACTTGAACGAACAGTACGGTAAGAAGTCAAAAGGTGACCAAAACCAAACCCTCTCAGATGAACGGGCGAAGCAAAGAAGGAAAATGAGAGAGAAGTAAGAAGAGGAGGAAAAACCTCAAAAAAGAGATGAGAGATACCAGAGGCAGTTCTCTTAAAACCAATAGAAAGACACAGCAGTGCGGAGATGCTCAAAAACGTGCTTAGCAAAATTCAGCCCGAAGAGGTCGCCCATATAAGAGGTATCAGGAAAACGAGGACTGGTGCACTCCTTCTAGAAATGAAAAAAAGAGGAAAGGTGCAAGCCGAATTTCTACAGAGGCTGAAAACCACTGTAAAGGAAGATGCTTCTGTAATGGAGCTGAAGCCAGTCGCTACAGTGGAAAAAAAAGATCTGGATTCTCTTACTGTCCAACTAGAAGTTGAACAGGCAATCAAAAAGGTGCTAGGAGATCAACTTGAGGAAATGCGCGTCAGGGTAAAGGCATCGAACAAGCGCGAGAAAACACGAGCGTTTGTAACACTAGCGCAAGAAAAAGCTGAAAAGTTGCTCAAAGAAGATGGCATAAAAATCAGCTATGTCAGAGCCAAATTTAGACTCTGCCCAATCATCAAACGATGTTTCCGTTGTTTCGGAATGGGCACTTGCAAATGGACTGCAAGGGACCTGATAGAAATAGTGAAGCACTGTGCATGAGATGCAGAGTGCCAGGGCATAAAATAAAGGGGTGCAGCAAGAGACCAAAGTGCTGCATGTACACAGAAGCTGGCCGTAGCCGGGTACCTGTGAAAAAAAGGCGGCAAATTTAAAAAAATACCGCAAATTTGAACACCTTTTATTTATAGCCTGGGATTGTAAATGAACTTATGCCCTACACAATGAACTTCTGCATTATTCTACAAAGCTTTTGACCAATATTTTTTGTTTTTATAAAAAAATTGTGGAAAATTTTTTTTCTTTGAACTATTTCGATCATTTATTATTGTGAATTAAAAACCAAAAATTTTCTTAATTTTTCTCGACGTTTGCTATTATTTATATGTATATCCTTAAAGATTCCAATTTTTTATTTTAGTCGATACAATTAAAGTTTTGCTTTGTTTGAATTTTTTTAATTTAAATTTTGTGCTATAGACTTATACAAAAATTTGCTTTGTCTACAGTTCTAAAGGTCAATACAAATATTTTTGCTTCGATGTTGCTTTGTGAGGTAGATTTTAGACCTAACTATTTACTTTTAATTACCCTACGCAGTATGAAAATTTGAATGAAGGCCGCTCTGTAAATGATAAAGAAATATGACTTTATTTAAATGGTACTCATACGTCATGTGCTTCTATACTTTTTAAAGCAAATATTTAATTTAATTTTCTTCGAATTTCATAAGCCATGACTGTTTTCTTTGACAACTATCTAGTAATTTGTCTGTAAATTCTTTTCTTTGTCACAAATATCCTCACAATAAAAATCCTTTTGGTTTTTCCAATTAAATTACAAAACTCAATTTTAGTGTTCTCTAACAACTTCCAATTCATATTTTACATTTGTTGCATTCTATGGTAATTTGTTTTCTTTTTGTTCATTAGAAAATTAATATTAAGTTTTTAGAAACATGAGCCACCCTTATTTATATTGCACTTCATAGTTTGTTGCTCAAGTGAATTAAAATTCGTTAACAAGAAATTGCCAAAAATTTATGCAAATGTTAATCACTGGCAGGCTTTTAATTTGCAGGATGTTATGTGTCGGATTCGGATAGTGTAGGTGAGTAAAAGAAGAATTATATGTTGGTTTAACTTAAGTTGAAGTGTATGTATTGTATGTATATATTCAATTAGGGGGGTAATTTGCAAATGGATGCTAGCGAAACGTTTTTCTGTGGCTTTCAGTTACTTTATTGCGTTGTGTATTTTTAATAAACTCACTATATAAATAAAATAAAGTGGTTGTGTAGTTTGGGGTATGTTTGTGTTCACACAAATAATTATCATACTCTGCTTCCATTTAGTTTATTGGGTTCACTTTTATTATCATTTATACAGAATTTATGTGCGGTTTTGTTAATTTGGTATCATGCATAATTAAATATGTATAGTTGTTAGAGATAAAGTCTATTTATTGCTATTACCAAAGAAAATTAATGAGTGGTAATGTTGCTTAGTTGATTTTTTTCAAAAACCACCCATATGAGTAATGAGATTTTAAATTATTTAATTGAAGAAATGGAGTCGAAAAACTAAAAAATTTGATTCAAAAGAAACATAAATTAGATATGTGAACTATTTATTCATACACTGAAAAGACTGAATCAGTTTTCAATTTATAAGAAAACAATAAATTTGCAACTGCGCTGAAAAGTATGCTATAAAATTGCGTTGAAAGCTAATGATACCTACGCCAACACTTTCGCTGAATACCTTTTTATTTTACCTGCGTCATCATTTACTCAATCACACACACACACACACATATGTATGTACACATATACAACCGCAAACCTATGCACAAGCGCACACCATTGTAAATCGCATTAAATTGCAATTAAGCGTCTTTTTAAAACGGTTACTTTACCTTTTATGACATTTTACTATTTTAATAAGTTTACGCATAGCTGTTGCAAAAATGTTGCATGTGTGTGAGTGTATTGCTTTTGTGAATGTGCTTGTGTGTATATGCGATAGTTTATTTGCATAGGTTGCAAATTACCCTGAAAATTTAACCAAGCATTTAATAAGCTTCAAGAAAATTTTCTTAACAAAATGTTACTCTGCCGTCTGACGACGCGTCATCAACATAAAGAGCTGCCAGCAGCGTACAATCACATACACACACACACATACAAAGTACACGGGTTGCCATTTTCCAAATAAATTAATGTTTGCGCAAAGTGTTTGCTAAAAGCCAATTGCAAACACTAAACGTAGCATAGTATTGCACTCACACACATGCATACTTATGCACACACACACACACTCGAACCTTTGTGCCATGTTAGTTCAATTTGCTGTTTAACTTGAGGTTGTGCGGTTTTATTTACTGCATAAAATACAAAATTAAATTAAGCTCTTAACATTTTACTGCAAGTTGTAGAAAATTTACAAAATTATATGGGTTTGCAATTAATTGGCATCGTGTGGTTAAATAAATAACTAAAATATTGACAGTTGTGTGATATAAATTTAAAGTTTGCTGTCAAATTGATAACAACCGGAACGAACAATCAATCGACTTGAAAGGTTTGTGAAATTTTTTTGGATTTAAATTGTAAGATATGCAGTTAAGACGTTTATCAATTGTTTATGTAAAATTTATAGTCTGTGACAAGCAAAGAGCATTTTTTTTTTGTGGTCTTATGTGGATAACAAAATAAAAAAAAATCACTGAAATATCATTAAACTCCTAAGTCTAAGTCTCAATGGTTTCTAATTACAACCCACTTGTTCAAAAAGTTTTACGTGCCTGCAGTTATTCTCAAACTTTATGGTTAGTAATCGTGAAGCAAATGAAACAAATTCTGTGTGTATTTTTTGCTGAAGTGTAGCTGAAGTCACTTTTCGATGGATTAATTAGTCCGAAAGGTCATAGGCGATCACTTACTCGTAATATCCAGACACGCACTGCAGTTGAACTTTCCGAAATCTTTGAAAAGCATTTGCATAATCAATTCTTCTTTGATTTAACCTGTAGGTGCTGTATGCTTTGTTGCATAATTCCTGTGTTCTGTGTCTGGATACAACATTCATCCTCAGCCAGGATGCTACCTCTTCTATCGCTATAACCTCTGCCTGAAAAGCGCAACAATGGTCTGATAACCTCGCAGCAATTCTTATCTTCAGTTCCTTAGAGTAAATACCATCTGTGTAAAAATTGATATGTCCTCTTCTGCCCGGGAGCCCTCCCTTTCAGTCATCCCTAGATGGAATGTGAGTTACGTTATCCCTATTGAATGAGATTACTGGAACAATGTAGTCCAAATTAGAGGGTACGGAATTCAAGCTATGAAGGATAGTTGAGTGTCCTGTTCTATTCTCGGACCAACAAACAGTTTCCCTGAGTCTAATGGCAGCACAAGCTGCCATTCGTTTACCTAGCAGGTCAAGAGGAACAAGATGAAAGAAGACCTCCAAGGCGTCAGTCGGTGTAGTCCGCAAAGCACCACCGATACACATGGAAGCTGCCCTTTGAACCCTTTGCAATTGTTTGTAATTGGTGATCTTGTCTAAGACAGGCCACCACACTGCAATACCGTATAACAGAATCGGTCGAATGACCGGTGTGTAGAGCCAGTGAATAATACGAGGTGATAGCCCCCATCTTCTACCTACCGCTTTTTTACAAGAGTATAGCGCTACAGTTGCTTTCCTAACTCTTTCAACATTTATTTTCCAACTTAATTTCCTATCCAATACCAGGCCAAGATACCTTGCACTACATTTAAGAGCAAGTCTAATGCCATTAAGCGAAGGTGGTTCTAAAATTGGAAGTTTGTGATTCCTAGTAAAGAGGACTAGTTCAATTTTGTTTGGATTTACATCTAAGACAGCCTCATATGCCCAAGAGACTAGTATGTTTAAGGCATCCTGAAGAATTTTACACAATGTGTTTGGGAATTTTCACATGCAATTAATGCTACAACATCCGCGTAGGCAACAGCTCTACAGCCATGCCCTTTTAGTGGTATAAGCATCCTATTTACTGCCAGATTCTACAGTAGAGAAGAAAGTACCCCCTCCCCCCATCCTGCGGTATTCCTCTGCAAACGAACCCCTGTTTGCTTTAGATTTACCAATGTCTGCAATAAATCCAAGAGAAAAGACGAGCGGTATCAAAATTTCAATAGCACCAACACAAACACGTCTAATTTCTACAGACTACAGTTTCTCTAAAAGCTCCAATAAACGACCTTCAACCAAAATTCATTGTCAAAGGATAATATCTAGAATAGGCTGTGAGCCTCGAACCATAAGTTTTTCTTCCAAAGTTTGATAAGTCGTTGTTAATACTAAGATGATCCTAATAATTTTCCTGTTTAAATTCATTTGAAGGCTGCAGTTTTGCTGCAAGGATACTCAGTAATGATAAATGGGCTGCATATATGTATTTGTGCTTTTATAAATACGCGGCTGATTATGGCTGTTTTAAGAGCTCGACACAAACCACATCATACTTTGATTTATAGTATTTTATATCACAACATTATCTTTAACTAATAGCCATTAAGGATCATAAACAGCGAAATAACTTACTTTTCTGAACAACTTTGTAACTGGAAAGTTGGAGGGGGGATTACCGCCTTCGGAAAAATTTTGTAATTTTAATGAAACACTTAAAAATATTTGGTACACAACTTATATGATTTATTTGCCTTTTTTCTTGTTTCAAGTCGGAAATCTGTTTTTTCGATTTATATTAATACAGTTCCATGCATTTTTTGATTTATAGAAATAATTAATTGAAATAAAATTTTTCATGCAACTTGTAATATAAAGTAGAAATTTCATTAATACCAAAGCCATAATTCAACTTTTCGTTGGAAGAAAAACCAATTTGGCTTCGCTACCAAAGAAAAATTAAATTTTCAGATAATTAATTGTTTTAAGCGCTTAAGCCGCATTCTGGCAAGAGCGAAAATAATTTTAATTCATTTTCATGAAAATTTAAAATAATCTGTTTTTGGTTGAGTTCTTACAATTTTAAATTTCTCTTAATGTTATTGATCGTAATTTTTAACAACCACAAAGTACAAAGACGCAGCATTCGATGTGCACTTTATTTCTGCAATTCTGTCTCCTTAAGCGCTTTCTCAACATGCTTATGACAATAAGTTGTTAATGCGCTTTATACAAAATTGTCAACAACATTTTAAGCCAAAAAAAACAACAATAAAAACAAGTTAATGCCAGCAAAGAAGTTGCAATAGCAGCGGTAAAGTTTAGTATCCATTGTACTATGCACCGGTTTAAGATATGCAAACAATAAAATGCAAAATATGCAAGTAAGACAAAAAAAAGGGGATGTATTTACCACATTAACGCTTTTTATCAATAAAAAAAGAATAAAAATAAGAAATATAAACGAAAAATGCAAACAATGTCGGTGCGAGTAAAGAAAGATAAGCGCATCATGTGGGAAACGCATTTAAATTTTAATTCTTTTTTTTTTTTTTTTTTTTTTGTTACTCATAGAAAAAGAGCTTAACAATTTTCTTATTTTTCTTTTTTTATGCAATTTATTATAATTTCAAAAGATTGTGAAATTTCGTTCAAGTGGATTTATGTGCTGTTTTACTTGCAGTATCTGGCACAGTGATATACATATATTCCTTGCAGCATGAAGTCATTAAATTAAAAATAAGATACATACCAGTGAATTATGGCATCAAAGACTTTCAACTGATTTGAATTTAATCTCTGAAAGCAAACAATGCGTGTAGACAAAATCGCATGGAAAATTTATCATAAGAAAAATTCACTTAAAAGATATCATAACTTTTGCAAGCGCAGAGATAACTAAATTTTTGAAATTTCACAATTTTTCCTTAGAAATTCGTCGGCGGAAAAGTCAACTTCCCACATTAAACTTTACTCATCACGCAGTTTGACAAACTTTTGATTGCGTTTTTGAGATTAGAAAGTCTCAAAAGTGTAGTTGTATCAGCCTTTAGTTTTCGTTTTTGTATTAGTGGCACAACATTTTTTTTAGTAACTGCTGCATTACAGCATAAAAATTACCCAAAAGTTATAAAAGGAAAATCACCCTAAAAAAGGTCTTCTATGAAAGTAATGCCAAGCAGATCGTGGGAAATATTTACCAAAATCCTCTCTCACATAACATCTTACATTTCAGTTCCAATGAAACTGAGTGCTTTTATTATGTTATTAACAATGTTCCCTGTAAAAGCCTTACTAAAGCTTTTTGCATAACAAACACTACTTTTAGGAATGTAGCAATTTACTTCTCAAGGGGAATTGACTTCCTATTCCGAACAAATACCAGCAAAAGAGCTATTACCTATGAACACCCAGTAGACGAGGAAAGGAGCAAGCAGCAGTTTTAGAAGGCCTTTCCAACTGCTTTCAAACGTAATATCAATTTTATATGAAACTAGTGGTACCCGCGGCTTTGGACGTTTTTTTTTTATAATAACAACTTTTTTTTTTCTTTCGACTACTCATTCCATAGTCTCTCCTCAAAAGTAACAAAAAATAAAAACAATTGAAAAAAAGTACCGCCAAGTACCGCCAGTACTTCAGTTCGTATCCCAATTTATGGATTTTTGCCATGATGACTACACACCTATTGTGTGTGTCTTGATGGAGCAGCACTTTTTTCTTCGCCAAATGCGGTCGTTTCTGCTTCAAATCAATATCGAATCGTTTCAAAAGCTCTGAAGAATATCAGCCGGTGAGCGTTTTAAACTTTTCAAGCTAATTGATGTGAATGACACCGCGTGTATTCCAAAAAACTGTGGCCATGACTTTGTTAGCCGACAGACCCACTTTTGCTGTCTTTGTTGCAAGTTCACCCGGAGAAACCCAATGTCTTGATTGTTCCTTGGTGTCTTCTGTTTTGTGATGGATTCATGTTTTGTCGACGAGAAGAAAACAGCGAAAGAAGTCGTTTGGATTGGGACTGAACATCTCCAAACACTCTTTTGAAGTAGTCACACGTTTGCGCTTAAGGCCGAGTATGAGCAGTCGCTGCATCCGTCGCGCCTGCCTTTTTCATGTCCAAATATTCATGTAAGTCCGATCAGTTGAGATGCCTAGAGCCTCAGCCATTTCACGCAGTTTCATTCTTTGGTCGTCCAAAATCAATTCATGGATTTTGTCTACGATTTCTGGCACGGATACTTCTTTTAGGCGACCTGAACGTTCGGTAGCACTTGTGCAGGTATGACGATAACGGAACTCAGTAAACCACTTTTTAACCATTAAAATCCACTTTTTTCTATTTCCATTAAAATTTGCAAGGTTTTCTGCTTTCAATGGCTGTCAAACACAAACTAAATGACGCTATAGAGCCATGATTAATGACTTTTTCGTTCCCCGATTGAATGGATAAAAATGATAATCGCATAATTTCGCATAATAAATTTGTAAATTGCCTCCAGGATCTTGCGATTTCTTTGAGAATACGTAAAGTGGCTAGTTCACGCTGACAAACCAACATGTTATTGAGGACATACGCTCATAAATGCTTGAGTCAAAGTGATCTAAAACTTTGTCTCTCGGATGACATTCATCAGATCCAGCCGTGGTGGGCATATGCCAGCAGTTGTGTTTAAAATCAAATTACAGAATGTATCCTCTCGATTGAATATTTCATGAGTTTTGTTTAAAATCAACAATAGTAATGGCTTAAATGCTGGCAAATGCATTCAAGTTGCTTTGAGGCATACTTTGAAGTACAAAATGTACTGCTTTATACTTCTTTTTAATAACTAAGTAAAATTTTTTTTTTTTTTTTTTTGGAAAAATATCATATATTTTTTTACTTATGTATTTTCAATTGGGTTTGTACTTATGTTTGCTCCAAAGCAGTTGGTCATATTACCAATGAAAGATCCTTCCGTATACAAAATTATGTAATGTGGGATAAGTCTGGAGTCTCTCTCTCTCTAATGGATACGACATGCGAGCGCGTGAAAAAAAGAGATAAAATAATTTTTGCTAAATGTTAGAGCAAGATACGCAATAGAGCTTTTTTGAGCTTGTATAAGTTTTCTCGTTTTGTTTTTTTCTTGCACTCGCATTAAAGGGGCATTTTCGTGAATGGTCACGTAAGTGATTTTGAAAAATCAATTACAACAGCAATATTTGGTTTCATATACTGAATTTTTGAACTTTTTTTTTTTGTAAATTTTTCATTCGTACAAAAACAAAACGCTTACCTTTTAATTTACTATAAATATTGAAACGATGGCAAAATCTTGCTGTATCACGATGATATGAGATGCTGCCAATCAGCTTGTTCAATCTGTAATAAAATTGTAAAAGATTTTAAAAATTACTATAAAATTTATAGATCGTGAGTACCGTAATTTCTTACTTAATTTCGATAGGACTTATTCAAAAGTGTTCCCCACACTACATAAAAGTACTTACGAAAATCTTCCCATATCACTTCTATTCGAGGGCCAGAAATTTAAATTTTCAAAAGATCATGCTTAACCATAATGTAACAGATAAAAGTACTGAAGATTTCAATCTCGAATTAAAATAGAGAGACCATTGAGAAAAAAGTTTTTACGCTCACTTAATTCTATGTTTTGCAAAAGCTCTCTCTATGACGAACAAATGCTATGAATTTCGATTTCAAAAGTTTTGCGCTCGCTGAAAGCAAAGCTTTTGCTCAAAACTCGTAATAAATGCACTCAAACAGCAAAAGCACAGCGGAAAAACAAAACAAAACCACACAAAAAGCTCACAGTTTTACCGGCTATGAAAGGCTTGAAGCGCGCCGATCATCACATAGCCCAGTTGCACTGTGCAAAATGTAAACGACGAAAGCAGCAAACTTACAAATTGTGCTGCTGCTGTTGTGATCACCTGCGTGATCAGCTGCAACGACGGCAGCAGCAGCAGCAGTGACGTCAGCAGCGACGCTAGCGTGCGTTCGTTACTTTTGCCGGGTGTAAAGCAAACACGATCGCGCGATCTTCGTTAGCCACGACGAAGTGAGTAGTTAAAACTTTCGTTTGGTTGTTGTTGTTTTTATGTTATTGTTGTATTTTTTCGAACGTTTTGGCGAACATTTTCAATTTCTGTCGTTTCAGTCTTGACAGCGCATTGAACGAGCAAACGTGTGGCGTCGTTGAAAAGGAAAAAAATATCTGAATTAAACGGAAGAGTTTTTAGTTACAAAAATAATAATTTCACATTAACGGGTTAATACAAAAAATCGCATACGTGAAAATTTTACTTTTTTTTTCAAAACATAAATAAAAATTTATAGTAAATATTTGTTTAAATTAAATGGTCAAACAAATTTTAAGAAAAAAAAAAAAATTGTGAATTCATGTGTAAATTTTCATACCGCAGCGGCAACAAGTTTAACTACAGCAACATCGAGCGAGCGAGCGACATCTGCATAAATTAAACGAGCAGGTGTGCAATGCGAAATCTTTTCAAAAAATAAAACGCAAAAATTAAGAAAAAGAAGCAGCAACAGCAGCGTGACAGCAAAATTTAAGAAAAAAAAAAAAACTGAGAAAAAAATCTCATTCACTTTGGTTTGGTATCCATTGGAACCAATTTAGTTTTACAAAACAAAAAATAGTGAAAATTTGAAAGCAAAACAACAAAAAAACCCAACTGTGTAAAAAATAAAGAAAAATTTTGCGTATCGGCTCGGTGTGTGTGTGTATTGTGACAAACAACAACAAAATTATTTAATTTAAATTTATGCGAGAAAAAAAGAATCTTGTTAATTTATTTTGTATCTCGACTTTAACCAACGTCAGCTGTTTCGACGCAAGCGTTTATCATTAGCCAAGTAAGTTGACGACTCTGTTTGACAGATTTCTATTTAAGATTGAAGACCTTTTTCTTGGAAATGAGATATATTTTGTATGTTCGTGAATTCTGTCAGTGAAGAAAATATCAAGACTCTATGCTTTTGTATGGGAAATTCTAATAATTAACTGATTAGAAAAGGTGCAACAATTTTCTTTATAATCGAAGATAAATGAAATTCGCATTTAATAGTCGAAGGGTTGTGAATGCGACGATTGGTGGCAATTGATAGTTCACGAAAGTAGAAGGCGCATCCGATGTCTTGAGTTAAATCGTAACACAAAATTTAGTTTTTTCTGATTCAGTCCGTATGTAATATTCCATATCAAAACTTTTATAAGGAATTTAGTAACTCACGATATGTTAAATACAATAATTACTTAAAATGTTCAATTACTTTAGGATAAAATAGTAATATTTATTTAATGATTTAGTAACATTTACAAAATTTTGAATTTCATACACTACGTTCAATCCGAAAGCATATTATAGAACTCTGCTGGGTGACCGGTTATAAGGATATTTCCGTAAATGAGAAAGCTGAGGTATGTGCCAAAATAGGATCAGAACAATAGGAGAATCAACAAGTGGTAGACCTTAAGATGGCGGGTGGAACTACGTTATAGCATAGACGGCATAATCAAGAAACAAACGAACAGAAGGTGGAATCCTACCGCCGCAAGCAGAACGTCGCGGAACATGTGGCTTAAACTGAATCTAGGAAGGACACAAACTCTCTTAAAATTCAGCAGAGGAGAGCTATTGTAGGAGTGCTGACGTAGCACTATGGCCACCAAATAAGGTGCACCTTTCAGAGCTTTCTGCTAGAGTTGTGGAAATGAAGAAAAGGATGAGAAGGTTAAACAGCTATTCTGCGAATGCCCGAGGCTAATGAGGAAACGAAGCAAATATTTTGGTTATGTATTTTTTGTTGGTCTTGAGGAACTAGCCGAGTTGGAGCTCACCAACATCCTCAACTTCAAAAAGGCATCTGGGTGGTTCGCCCTCATTCAATAAGATAATTAGAAGAGAAGGAGGAGAATATAATATATATGTAGGATATCACAATGGGCTAACTGCCTCCGATTGAAACTTGCTAGCTACAAGCGACCCTTTTAACCAAACTTAACCTAACCATGATCCGATTCTCATCACTATGGTGGAAATGGATAGTTTCATATGAGGTGTGACGTTTGTTGTCATTATCGAAACCGAAAGCCTAACCCCTTCCTGATCATACTTCAGATATATTTGATCCGATCTGATTTTTGTTTTAAGGCCGCAAAAGTTAAAGTTGAAAATCGTAAAATAACATTTTTTCACATTATTTTTAATACAAAAAAACTGTAAATACATTTTGAATTTGAAAAGTATTGAAAATAATATTTTTTAACTTTAATTTAACCGCAAACAATTTCAAATTACATATCGAAGTTGCAAAGTATTTGTAATGACGCTTTTTTTTAAATTTTCCATTAAACATTTTGTCACTTTGAATTATATATGAAATCACTTTCAATCAATGTGGATTCTGTTTGAATTCATACCACAAATCTTCAGTTTAAGCATTTTCGAACATTACGGAAAACTTTACTGGAGAAAATTTTTTACAAAAAAAATTTCATTTGTCAAATATCGCAAATAATATATCAAATTGCTTACATACTGTCCAGGCATTATAATCTCAAGTATTAACTACATAACATACATAATATTAATTAACATCTGTTCAATGAAACGAACTGCCAACGACGCTGCATTCAAGAATGCAGATGCAATTAAACACTTTCGACTAAAAACATTTGTAAATTTTAATAATTCAAAAATATCAAAAAATACGCACATAGTTTTAGTACATTCATTCCGCTGTGCAAACATTAGCGGCACAACATTTTTATTTATTGCAGTATTATGATGAACTTGTTTTGCTGCTACTCACTTGTGACGTAAATGCCAACAATTAATAAAACATTTATTCGTCGTAATATAAAACAAAATACATAAATTGTTACTGTTTCGAAATGGATTGCATTCTGACAGACATTTTAATTGCATTCCATACACATTTACGGAACATAAAAAAGATTCTTACACAAAAGCTTCAGCTCATTCTTCTAGAATTTATTTTTGCCGATGTAGCAATACTTGGTATTGGGTATGGCATATTTTTCTGCCAAAATGGATTTTTTTTTTTTTTTTTAGCAAATGATGCACACATGGATACCCTAACGAACAATCACTTTGACCGAAAATTATTTTATGCATTTCTTACACAAGTCAGCTCTTTTTTTTTATTTGTAAAAAAGAAAAAAACAAATTACAGAATGTTGTAAGTTAGGCCATAATTTTTGACTTTCAATATTGGCAAAGTGCATATGCTACATCGATTTATGGGTAAATATTATCTGCGATATTGCGCTTAGATTGCATTACCAATGTTTGTGCAAAATTTATTATGAATTTGATATTATATGGGAAAATTTTTCACTTTATTATGTTATTATTTAATATCTGATCTGGGAACAATTTTACTTTAAAAAATATTTTTTTTTTTCCATTACGCTAGTGTGAGTCTATGTGAGATTTCCCCTGCTTATTCTAAAAAAAAAAAAAAATTTTAAAGAAATTATTTTTATATCACGCAAAACAAGCTCAGTTAAAATAATTAAATATCCAAAATTTTATATTTTTGATCAAAATAGTTTTTTTAAACAAATTTTGTTTTATTAAAATAAATAATTCTGTTAAAAAAAAAAATACTTTTTATTGAAAGAAAAAACTAAAATCAAGAACTCAGTAATTTAAATTTTAATGATTTTTAAAATGTCTTGCATTTAATTTTTTTTTCTTTTATTATTCATGAGCTTCACTATTTCATAACTTAAATTTCAATTTAACTACCGGTTCAACCTTTTTTTTTTCTTTTTGAGTCATATAATTTTTTTATTTTGCATGTCTAAGCACTTTTGCTGTCATTTAGCCATTTAAGCTACGCATTATAGCGTGCGTATATATATTTTTTTTTTTTTTTTCATATTCATAGGTATAATTTTTATTTAATTTTTTATGCTTATCTTGGGGGGAAAAAAAAAAACTAAGCGAGATTGCTGG
The DNA here is from genome assembly GCA_963662105.1 of Meiosimyza platycephala. NCBI lineage: Eukaryota > Metazoa > Arthropoda > Insecta > Diptera > Lauxaniidae > Meiosimyza > Meiosimyza platycephala. Next base: position 105,281,910 of record OY759208.1, on the reverse strand, counting down.
CATCGATAAATAATGACGACGATGTATTGCGGTTTTTATTTGTGCGTTACCTTGGGATGTAAGTTTTAAACTTTTAAGAACTTTAAGCGGCAAAAACAACAACAACGTTAACAAAACTAAGTATACTTTAAAATGGCAATAAAAATTATGATGAAGTAGCAAAAGAAAAATTATAAAAAGCAATGTTATATACTCGTACTTAATGTTGAAATTATATCGAAAGGTTTTCTATTATTTTTGAAATTTTGAGAAGACTGACACAGCGTGATCAGCCACACAAATTGTGAAAAAATATTTACTAAGTTATTATCAAACCTTAGGAATTGTATGATAGGAAATGCTTCCTTACACTTACTGACTGATCACTTTTAAAAGAAAATAAATTTAATTTCAAATTACTTGAGAAAAAGTCTTTGACAGCCTCTAAGTACTTGAATTCGTATATTTTCCTATACAAATATACGATTATTTTTACTGCTGAATTTAAGAAAAAATACAATTTTCTCAAAAAAAAAAAATGCACCCTGATTGGTCATAGTCATAGGTGACATAATTGTCTACCAAGAATTGAAAAACGAAAATCCAAACCAAATACTGCTAGTCGCACACTGACCCTGTGCCTTCACCTCCTCGCCCCCTTTTTTAACCATCGGCATGGAATCATTTGAACTTACATTACCACACCACTCTTTCCGACCGACAGTTCCATCATACAGATATTTTCCAATAATAAACACCTGAACTTGCTATTTAGTGCACTGTGTGATAATACCAAAAAAATGCTAAAACAAAAAACGGCCAAGACTATTCGTACTAAATAAATACATAGCTTAATGGAATCATCAGTGACCTTTGAGCCGTTGAGTGCGTGTTACAAAAACAAAGACACAAGATAATAAAGAATTTTAGCTATGTTTTGTTTCAATTTTTGCTTGGGTTCTCAACAAGTCTATGCAAAAAGAAAATCATATCAGATTTAGAAATTTTTACTCAACGGCTTAAAGGTCACTGATGATTTCATTTAGCAATTGACGCCATTCGTATGCTTGAGCTGTCAAATTGTTTGACAAACAATCAAAAAGTACTTATTTTTGAATTTCAATGCCACACAGTTGAGTTCTAGGAAAGTTTCATATATCAGGACGCCCCCCCCCCCCCCTACAATTTTTAATAATAAACTATTTTGCTTAAGATCGTAGGAAAACATTCATAGGCGTTTGTTCCATACATAAATTTTTTCAAAATATTTAAATTTTTAAGCCCAAGTGGGATTAAAGAGTGGTGGTAGTTCAAGTTGCATATTTTCACAAGATAATTGAGCGCGTTACCTCTGAAAGTTTTAAAAAAAATTTAACTATTTTTTGTTTTAATTTTTAACTAATATTTGACTCACCAACTTCCTCTATGTTAAAAACAAACTTTTAGCTTTTACGCAACAATTCAATTGTTAGTTCATTTCATTAGCGTTCTCTTCAACTACCACGCAACAACCTATATATTTTTCTACCATCATTTTTCTTATCTTTATGTTGTGTTCTGGCTCGTCTACGCTATTCTATGCTGCGTTAATTTTTTTGTTGTTTTTTTCATATTTTGTTCATTTAGAATAACCAGTTTTATTTTTGGCCGGTTCCAAATGAAGTGTGAATGAGTAGCTCGGTAGTCTTTGTAAATAAAAAATATTGAGTAATAAAAAAGTTTTTTTTTTTCCGGAATTTTATAAATTTTGGAACGCTGGAATGGGAACTAAAAAAAACTAAAACGCATGTATGTATGTATGTAGGTAAGATAGCATCTTTGATAGTAAAACCAAATAAGTTACTGATTATAAAAACAAACAACGGAGTAGCAATGACGAACGCTTCGAGCTAAGAAGTCTCATTATGGAATCGAAAAATAAAAAATTAACTTTACGATAAGTTCCTCTTAAAAGCTTGATTGAAAGAATTAAATTGTTTTGAATATTTATGTATGTATGTAGTAAGTTAATTTTTTTTAAATTGACCTAAAAACAAAAAAATGTATATATTTGGAAACCTGTTTTTACTTTCGAACAAAATCAAATTAAAGAATTAAAAAAAATTACTTAATATCCATAATTATATCAACAGCGTACATACATACATACATACATAAGTATATATATCACAGCAACAACAACCAAAAATGTCATTGAATTTTTAAGCACTTCAAAGTGCGACAATTTTTGTCACAGCGTAAAAATAGTCGCTATTTAACTTTAACAATACGCTGTTAATTAAACAACAATTACAGCAAAAGCAACAACAACAATAATAAAAAAAAAAAAGTATGAAATTCCAAGAAACATGTCAACCATATTTCATGCAATTTAAAATAATTACAACGAGAAAAAAAAAACAAAAATTACTAAAAATGTTTTCTTAAAAAAAAAAACACACAAAAAAAAAATAACAAAAATTCGGCTCAAGGTTTGAGGTGATTAAACCGTATCACCACAAAGAAAAAAGAACCCTCAGAAATGTTACTCAAAAGCTTCAAGGAATTTGTACGAAACCATATGGCATGAATAAATTAATTCAAATATTAAAGAAATTTTAAGTTTTGTATTTGTATTTTAAATATATATGTATGTATATAGGGTAATGCTGGCGAAATTTCGATTTCAAAACTCAATAGCCTTCCGAGATTTTTTTAAAATTGTGTTATGTCAAAAAATAAGTAGGTACCATCTCAAGAGAAATATGCATTCTGAATGAGTGGAAGATCTTCACTGAAAACATTAATGGTTGGAATTACGGTGTTACATTTTTCTCAATTTTCATTTCATACCACAAATGTAGACGTAATGTCTATGAGCACCTCAGGAAATGTCCCAGCCACGCAATTTCATCGTGAACATTGAAGAAATATACGCAAAATAGTGCTCGTTAGTGCAAATAGATTGATTCTTGAGTAAATATATTTTTATTTTTAGTGGGCAGTACCACGCCTCTAACCACAAAATATGTTTTCACACCTAAACTAATGGATTGATTTTGTTGAAATTTGGTATGGAGATAGACTGAACCATAAGAAAGAGATAAAGGTAGAGCAACATGATATCATGATCTTTTTTTGATGGAATGATGTTTATCCAGATAAAATGGTACTGAAAAGTTTTGTTTTGACACTATAATGGTTAAATTTCAACCAGTGGACGAACTCTAGTTCATCTAAAGAGTCGAGTAAGTAACTTTCAAAAGCCATAAAGCGTCGTTGAGTTAACGAAAAGCATTCGCAGAGAAAATGCAAAACACTTTCTTCAACATCTAGATCTTTACAGCCCTTGCAAAGGACTCCGATGTTGGGCAATATAACTCTAAAATGTTTAGATTTTCCATTTGGCAAACTATGGCTTATGTGGTCTATCCATCACGATTTAGAGCTTCAGTTTCTTTGTAACTATGTATTCATAAACTGGATCCCTAACAATATACTTATTCTCTTAATATTCTCGACTTGTTTATAGGCTTACATTTAGTTAAACGTTTATTCTAGAGTAACTCCTCCTTGAATTGAAAGCTTAAGTATAGTAGTATCAAGGGTGGGCAGTATCGTGCCTAGCTTAATGGCTTTCGCAAGATTAATATCTAGTAAATCTCTGACTTTGGCCTCAACTGTACTTAGCACTTTTTGCATTAACTCCGAAACAATTTGCTTATGCCAGCCTGCAATATATATAACTAGATCCCCCGCATATCCTTGGAATATGTTAAATTCAAGAACTAAACGCTCCTAATAAAGCCGTATACATTAAGAGGAAATTTTCTAACTATTTAAAATATATCCCATAAGCAACAAATGGTTAAACATTTTTTTTTTTTTTTTGTCTAAGGAAGTATATTTTTACCGCTACACGTATTTGCACTTATTTGTCGCTGTAACTTGTAGCTGCGGCTGCTATCTCATCTGTTATCTAAGATAAGTAATTGAGGACAACGACATATGAGCACTTTGCGTACAATTTCCAGCAACAAATGAGAGAAAATAAAATAAAAAATTAAGCAGCAACTTAACTGCAATTCACTGACAACACAGTTTTAACTCTTCAGGTTGCATCCCAAAAAAAAAAAATGCATTTAAAAAGCAAAAAAAAAAGGAAGAAACTCAATTAAGAATACCATGGGCGTGTATTTAATTAGTGAATGCAAAAAAAACTGTGATACCACAAGAGAAGAAAACAAAATTTAAATTATTGTTAACCTGCGTAAAACTCAATTAAATTTTATAATTTATTGGCAATTATTTTGCGAGCATTTTAAGCCAAAGCGAAATTAAGAGAGAAGAAAAAATCTTACAAATACATACGTTGATTACTTTGTCTTGCGTAAGTAAGAGGGGGAATTTTTGTTTGTGGTTTTTATGAAATCATCATCATTCAAGCTATTTTGGCAAAACTTTATCAAGCTGCGCAGTTAATTAAATTTTAAAGTAATAGAAGTCACAATGATTCATTTCAATTAACTACAACTATTTAATCAAATTTCAAATGCCGCAATAAAGTCTTAATGGACTTAAACCATTTAAAAAAGTACCATTAAAAACCACAACTTAAGAAGAAGAAGAAAATCTTTAAATAGCCCACTGCTCATAAACAAAAAATTATAAAGTGCTCGCCTTACTATATTATAAAGCTAGACTCATTACTTCAAGAGCCACATAAATCAAAAATTAAAACGGTGCTCAGAATAATAAAATAATAGAAACTACAAATAGTTCAGTTTGTATAGGAGTCTTTTAAAAAAAAGCCGGTGAGTTATTTTCATGATGATTCGTTACGTCACTATAGAAAATGTAAAAATAAATTGCAGAAAATTCAAAAAAAAAAAAAACATTAATTGTTGAAAAGGAAAAGTTTAAAAATCAAGAATTATGAAAAATTCAAAAATGCTGAAAAGGAGACGTCCATTAATTACGTGAGCTAAAATAGGGGGGAGACGGCCCGGCAAAATCTCACCAAGGCGGCGGAGGGGGTCAACGAAAACCTCACGTCAACTTTTTAATGCTTAGAATTTACATTAAAAATTATAATTTAAATCTCACGGGAGGGAGGGGGGGGGGGGGGTCCCGCAAGATCTCACCAAGGGGAAGGGGGTCCGAGTTTTCAAAAAAACACCTCACGCAATTAATGGACGTCCATAAAATGACGACATAAAATGTTGAAAAATATTGAAAAAATTCAAAAAAAGAAAAAAACGTTGGAAAACTACACATAAATAGTAGGCGGTGCCACTCCTCTAACAGAAAAATATGTTTTTACGGCTAACTAATGAACCGATTTTGATCAAATTCGATAAAAAGATATATTGAGCGCTAAGGAAGGGCAGTATTCATTTAGTGGGCGTGGCGCCACCCCATTATTGGAAAAACGCGACCACGGCTGAGCTGCTACTGCAATTTTTATAATATTTGGTATGCAAATAGATTGATTTCTAAGCAAAAACATACGTTTTAGAGGGTAGTGCCACGCCCTAAACAGGAAACTACGTTTTCACTGCTAAACTAATAAACCGATTATGATTAAAGAGATAGATTGAGGAAGTTATTTCTTTTTAAGTGGACAGTGCCATGTCCGCAACAGGAAAATATTTTCACAGCTAAGCTAATGGACCGATTTTTGTTGACATTTGTTATAGAAATTGATTGAACTCTAAGAATTTATTTTTCTGAAAAACATGATTATGAGATCTACTTAAATGCTGAAAAAAAGAATTTATTCTCAAATCATTTGAAAGCTTGAATAATATGGCACTTTAATTAGGGGCGTGGTACCGTCTAAACGTTTAAATTTTAATTCAGTTTATTTCGAAAACCATACAAAATATTACAAATGAACTAAGTGTGGTGGAACCCTTTGACAAAAATAGCTCACAATAACTTATAGGAGGATCAACGCCTACTTTCTTCAACATAGAAGGACGCTCAAATTTTATAAAATTTAAAATTTTCACTCATATTTTTTTAACTTTTAGATCAAACAATACCGACAGTTTCAACGGAATTGGTCGAATCATTTTGAGGTAAAATTTTTACCTTCAGCATATGTCGCATATTCACGTTGCTAGGAGAAAATTAATCGCAATATTTTCCCCCAAAAATATTTAAAAAACTTAATTTTTCTTTTTTAATTAAATCACGTCGATAGAGCACTCGATAGTAACAAATTTTTTTTAGCTACAGCCACTGGACTAATATTAAAATATTACGATAAATTCAGAAAAACCCACACTGTTACAAACAAACATTCAGTCAATGACCAGTGTTGCCAAACACTTAAAACTATAGCATCGAATTTTGCCGATGTAAAGTTCAAGGTATGCGCCTAAGAGTTGATTATTTCGGAAATCCATTTGCGCTTAAATGATGCGAGGCGATAATTTTTTTTGTTTCATTAACATTTTCAATTTATGTACATTCAAAAATAATTGAAATAAAAATAAACCAAAAAAATATGTGAAGTAAATAAAAAAAGGAGCAAAAACTAACAAACAGCAGGGAGGGCATGTAACATTTCTAACTTTGATCAAGAAATCTAGATGGAAAAATTGAATTTATAATGAAAAATAAATTTACTTTAATCATTAGTGAACGCTAAAGAGGAATGAGGAACTGATTACACTGATCAACAGTAAAATAGCAATGATAGTTTTTTTTTTGTTTTAAGAACTAAACACTAAGACTGGGATTGAATGTAAATCAGATGTGAATGCAGATCCACTAAATTTTCATGTTATAGGGTTTAACTTTCAGCCAATTTTTCTCCCATTAAGGAACTCCTGTCATATTCAGTCAGTGAAATAGTTATTGCCGGAGACCTCAACGTTCATAGCTTCAATAGATTGGCGCGCCATTTCGGCCAATTTTTTTACTGAATAAAAAAAATCAAAAAAAGGCACTTCAAAACTTGAATAGAAATATGTCCCCACTTCCTTCCTTGAGCACTGCACAAAGTGTTTCTTGCTAATCAGTGCTGCCACTGTTTGAGTGCGGCGTTCCATTCCAATGCTGGCAAATAGTGAAAAGTAAGCTGGCAATCATACAAACGCTGATCATCACCAGCGCTACACTGGTATACACAAATTAAGTGCACATGTGCGATTATTTTTTGTGTAGGTGTGTAAACATGAATTATAAACACGTTGGTAAAATGAAAAAAAAAAAATAATAAATATTGAAAGAAAAAAATTTTTGTTTACTTTGGCGAAGGTTGAATTCAAAGAAAAATAAAAATCTTTAGGTTATTTTTTTGTTGTTTTTGCGGTTGTTGTTTTTGTATTTATGATTCTTTTTGGTTGCAAAAAAAAAAAACTACAAAACTAAATAAACTACAGCCAAGTAATAAAATTCCAAAATTTCAACTGACCCAACAAAAACAAAAACAAAAAAACAACAACTCTAGCTAAAATAGCCAAAAAGTACACAAGCAGCAGAAAAACTAACAACAACAACAACAACAACAACAACCACATGCAATGTACTTTGGCGAGCGATCTGCAAAGTCAGCAAAGTGAAAACGCTAAATGTTGGCAACACTTTGCGCGCGTCGGTGGTAGATAGAAAGCAAAGCAACAACAACAAAAAACGCTCGCGCTGCGAATTGCGATCATTCGCTAGCTCTTGCCCGCGCGTTTGTTTCTTGTACGTCAGTTTGTCTGTCTGTCTGTCTGTCAGTCTGTCCGCGCGCGTCTGTCTTACGCTGATTTACAGTTGCAGATAAAATCGTGCAATTTTAGTTTTTCGAAATGTTGTTTTTTCCGACTTGTTGTTTTTGTGTACTTAAAGTTTTTATTTTATTTTTTTTTTTCTTTTTTTGATTTTGTTTTTGTTTTCTAGTTCAATTTAGCTGCGGGGCAAATTCAATAAAAATCTTAAAATGCGCAACATTGGCAACAGCAGCGAAGAAAAAAATAAAATCATGTTCAGGGAAGCGATCACTGTGATCGTGGCGTGTGTTGTAATGGTCATCACACGATCTTCACTTTAGATATCCCGGATACTTTCCAGACATTATGAGTTTCAACAAAAAGGTTATTCATTTAACAGAAATTGTTTCTTGAACTGACATATATGTACGTAATATGTATGTATGTATATCATATTGTCAATATAAATTGTTAAGTTCAATAATGGAGAAAGGGGAATACCCTATTTTCATCTATTGCAATTCGTTCCATTCTATCAATTACACAGGCTTATGAAATTTTCTGGTTAACCAGTTGGTGGCTACCACCGCAGTAATTTTTTCGCATTTTACTAGGAGCACCCAAAAAGACAACGTTGTTGTTTTTGTTTTCATAAAGACTCAACTCAACGCTGTGCGCCGATATCGTTGAAATTCTGCGAACTTTTGGTTGCTTGTTTGTGCATCGAATAACGGTTCGGGCAATGAGGGCTGAAAGTGCCTGTAATTGCCCATCGCTGTTTTATAGGTTTGATGCTTTTCCCAGATAATTTTCTCAGTATTAAAGCGTTTTAAAGTTTTTATTTGTATCAGAGATGCCATGCACATTTGTCAAAATTCGCTTTCAATTTCGGTGTATCAACTCAAAATCATAATATTTTCCCTTTGTGTTGCTTTGGAAGATGCCACGCCTTCTTCTATGCGTTGTAAATAGAAGGACAAAACTAATATATACTGTTTACAGAGTATAAGACCATATAAAGGGAAGTATGAGAGCCAGTGAAAACTTGATAAAAAAGTAAAGAAAAAATCAGATTTACCTTATATACAAACGTACAAATTATGTTAGCATATTTTTAGGTGTGAAACATTGCAGTGAAACAAAATTGATTGCAATGGGGCTCATTAATGTTAGGTTCATAAGAGCGGAAACGAAAATCAACTATGCGCATTATGAATGTTTATAGTGAGCCGTTCTCTCAAGAGATCCAGCTATTGGCATGGTCTTCGTAAAAGTAGTTAAGAGTTTTACGAATTTAAGGAAAATCAATTTCAAATTCTAAAAAATATACTATTGATTTTAAAGGAGACTAATATGAAATTTAATCAACTACCTCGCCACTCCACTGACTTTGTAACTTCCCTTTTATTGCGAATTAAGTGCACAAATTTCAGCAAAACTAGCGCTAACATCTTTTGATATTAAAATCTCTTCATTTAATCGCTTTTTAAAAGCCATATGATATTTTCATATAATCATTTTTTTTTTTTATTACCAACGTCACAAGCTATTTTTGATCATCATTGCAATGGCTATAAAAATGACGAATGGCTAGGACTTAAGTGTTTGCTTAAAATTTTTTTGATATTTTTCGAAAATTTAAAGCAGAGCAATTAAAAATTGAATGTGTTTACGATGCGTTAAGAAGCTTTTAAAAGCGTTCAACTTTGCAAAGTTTAACGCATTGCGGCATGCTGTCATCGTCAACATCAACATCAACTTGAGCTATAGCCACATCAGCATCAAAGCATTAAAGACGACAGCATCTTAAACATCACATCAAATTTGACACGGACGGTATTACGGTGATTGGCCTTTGGCCACAGCACGTTGCGGCGGCTTCTTCTTTGTTGCTTCCACAAAAAAAAATGAAAATCTGGTAATAATAAAAAAATTAATCAACCAAAATTGTAGAGGCAGAAGTTTTAATGCAAAGCCGTTGTCTCATTTAAAATTCATTTTAACAGAAAATTAGACAGCGTTCGTGATTTAAATTTAAAAGCCAACAGTAAAAACAATCGAACTCTGACGCAGCAGCATGTGCGGCGGCATTTGCGGCATGTTGCAAATTATAATGCAATCTCAATAAATGGTGCTTAAGAGGCATTCAATTTTAACAAGAATGGTTCGGCCATGTGTGATGCAGCTAAAAACATCCAAAAAACTAAATACAAAAACAAAAAAAAAACAACACGGATTTTTTTATAAAGATTTTTTTTAATTTTATTTTGATATTTTTTTAGTTGGAAGCCGCATTGCAAGGTTCAACATTTGCGCTTTTCTCGGCCATTTTTGCATGCGTTTCAAGTTCATGGCGTATTTTTTTGTTAGTTCTCTTCATACTTGTTGTTGCTGTTTCTGTTGTTGTTGTTGTTATTTTTGTTATGTCTTTAGGTCGCGTCTTTGGCAATGAAAATGAAAGCGCGCGCCCAGCTGCCCGCATATGTGCCATACATTCACAGAGCTTTACAAGGCTATACGTCTTGCAGACGCAGACGCATGCGCAGCTTGCAAGCAAACAAAAAAAGGCCACAGCAAAGAGTAACACAAATCGCGTAGTCAATGCGCGCGCTCACAGACGCAAAAAACCGAGAAGCTAAGAAAAATAAAAGTGATCATAAATTAAATGCAGTCACTCAGCAGTGATTGTTGCTGTTGTTGTTGTTGCGCTGGTGGTGCCACAGTTTCTTTTTTTTTTGCTGCAATCATAAGTAAATGACTTGACTTGGTTGCTGGTATTCTAATTTGTTTTTTCTTTTTTTTTTTTTGTTGCCAAAGACAAGAATTTCATCAGACTACCAGCAGTCAAGGCAACAAGGCGGACAAGCACTTGGACAGACAGACAAGCAGACCAACTGACACACAGTCAAATTTGTCATTAAACCGCTAAATTATTGCATTTGCAACGCCTTCAATGTGAATACCATAAAAATGTTAATTTCTTATTTTTATGATTTTTTTTACAACATTAGCAAAAATGAAGTTAATGAGAAACCCCCAACATAAAAAAATGCAAATACGAAATGATGTCATGCAGCTAACACACAGCAGGTTTTCTTAATTTTATGAAAAAAACTACCTTGATGAGTCAAGCTGTGGGTAATTAAAATGAGTTAACGCATTTAGTGGCAGTAACTAATCAAGCGTTAGTAAAAAAAAAAAAAAAAATGTGTAAAAAATGAAACTTGAAAGAGTTAATAAATAAGAGAGCCATCATGTATAGGGAAAATAATATTCTAAGACTCAGACAAGAGATTGTAGCGTTCACGATTTTTAGGAATAATGTTAACAAATTAACACTATTTATATCAACTCTTATTTCATTTTTTTGCCAGCAATAAAAACCATTAATTTTGGCTTTCATTTTCATTACGACTAATAAAAAATATCACACTTTTAATGACCAATAAATAACAATTAATAAAAATTAGAACAAAAATATTAACATAATAAAAACTATAACTTTTATTTTTAAAATCCAAAAAAAAAATCAAAACATCGCATTAATTTTTATCGTAAAAGTAACACTTTGCTTGAAATGTTTTAATATTTAATTTAAGAATATATTCCCTGCGATTTCCAAGCCCTCATGTCGAAATGTGTCCACTATTTAATGAGTGGTAGTCCAAACAATTCCTCGTTTTAGTATGAAATTTCGAAGTATTACTTCATATCAGAGATGCACACTAAAATTTCCTAAGGGAGCTGATTACAACAACATTAATTTGGTTAAAAAAATCAAAAATATTTTGAAAAAAAAAAAATGTTGATGACGAAATTTTCTTAATGAGCAAGAGCTGCAAGTGACTTCAAAACACATTGACACTAACAAAATTCCATTAATTGTGTGGGTTTTTTTTTTAAAAAATTCGGACACCCCACCCCCCTCCCCTTGGTGAGATTTTGTTAGATCTGGCGCGACACACCCCTCTCCCTCCCGTGAGCTTTAAATTATAATTTTTAATGTAAATTGAATGCATTAAAAAGTTGACGTGAGGTTTTCCTTGACCCCCTTGCCGGACCCCCTCCCCCCCCTATTTTAGCGCACGTAATTAATGGACGTCTCCAAAGCAAGCAGCGATTGTGTACCGAAATTGTTTAACTTGAGTAAATGCGTTGAAGACAAAAATTACACAAACAAAAAGCATATGGTGATTCTGAACCGAAAATATTTAATTTGAGTAACGTAAGAGCTGGACAACCCGATGCGTTGAAGAAAAAAATTACACAAACGAGCGAACCGAATTTGCTTAACTTGAGTAAATGCCTTGAAAACCAAATTACACAAACAAAAAGCATGCGGTGGTGGCGAACCGAAATGATTTAGCTCGAATAACAGAAATAGCCTTAGAAAAGCTGAATATGCTTTGTTATTGTTGTAAGAGCTAGAGGAGCCAATCGAGCTTTGAGGTGTGCAGCCTTCCTTAAAAATGTAGCCCGCTCACTGTAGCATGCTTAAGTTTTTTCTTATATAGCAGGTGCTACGCCCACAAAATGGGTTCATTCTTTTCAATTGCTAGGCAAAGTCATTCCTAGCATACGCTGTCAATTTCGTTGCATAGCTCTTAGGGGTCGTTCACGTATTACGTAACACAATTTTTGAAGATTTTTAACCCCCTCCTTCCTCTGCTTAAACGTTACGGTATCACCCAAGGCACCATGTTTACCTAAAAGTCACAATTATGTTGCGCAATGTACCGGAAAATCATTTTAGCGACTTTTGTTATGTTTTGGTCGCTTTTGTGATAATGATAAATAAAATAAGAGATTTTTAACTCGCAGCGTAACGCGTTGTTCGAACTCTTCCCTCCCCCCCCCTAAGTGCATTACGTAATACTTGAACGACTTCTTAGTATAACGTTTTGATAGTTTTATTATTATTTAACATTATCCTGTAATAGTAATTTTCACAGGCAGACTGGTAGCGTTTTCTTTAACTGCCACGCCCCATTCTATGCAATGCAAGCGGAAGTATAAAGCTAATATATAATGTTTTCTCAGTCCTAAAAATTTTAGCCAATACAAATATTGTTAAGAGACTTATTTATATTAGAGCATAACATATGACTTTTATTAAGAAAGTAAGCAATTAACAAAAATCATACGACAAGTACAGTCCAGGCAACTTATGTTGGGAAAACCATTAAAATTTGAAGAATTTGTGCTTTTTTTTATTTGGGACATAATTACACCGGACTGCAAAGTTTTTGCTGTTGGGCAGATGAGGCTCATTTTCGAAGGAATTTTTTGTGCTGTATCTGAATCAGCGATGGCATTTTCGGTACAATTGTACTTTTTTTCGTTTTGTTTTTGTTAATTAGTACATTTAAGTAGAATTGGATGCTCAAGGCAAAAAGTACATTTGGGCTCAAAAAAGTACATTTTAAATCTCGATTCAGTACATTTTCACAAAACCCAAATGCCATCACTGATCTGAATTTGACTTCAGAATTAACGCATTACGTCAGAATTTTGAAATATGTATATTTAAAGTGAAATAAGTACCTTAAAAATGGCGTTTGCCCTTCAGCTTATTTCTTATAACAACATAATACTTTCATCATTGTCTTATCTTTAAAATAAGCTTTCTAGTGATTGTGTATGATATTTCCTCGCAAAGTTTTCTACTTATGCCAACCAACTAAGCTGAAATTGTTTTGTTTGTGAAATTGTGAGAATCACTCAGTTCACTCAAATCTAATCGCTCTGAGGTTTTCATTTTTCTCAAGAATTTTTATTCTTGTTCTCTATAATTAAAGACTAAAATGTTATTTTTTTTTTTTTTTTTTTTTTTTTTGTAAAGAACAATTCCGAAAGTTTTTTTTTATCTTTTTCGCCCGAACAACTGAGAAAATTAAATTTTTGATTAATCAACTAATTCATAAGATAATGTCACAGTCAGACAACTACGACAACGACATTCCACAATTTAACAATTTAATTAAAGTAGCATTTAGAGCAGCGCAAATACGAGTAATCTAAAAACGAAAAAAAAAAAGTTCTAAATTTTATCAAAGCATTCATCACACAACAACTCTTTCATCAATTTAATTCAATTCAATTTCCGGCGTTGTCACACACACACACACACACGCACACGATAGAGAACAGTCATTTTATGTTGGAAAAACATTTGTTTAAAAAAATTCTTTAAATTCTAAGCGCAACTAATTTTATTTGACAATTTAGTTTTCCCAAAAACGAGAAAAAAAAAACGAAAAAACAACAACAACGACAATTTCAAATAAAAAACTCACTAACAACGACTTCATTTAAAACGAGTAAATTTCAATTACAAAGCGATTTAAAGCTGCGTGATTCTAACAAATAAGGCGCTGTTGCCGCCGCCGCCGCCGTCGTCGTTGATGCGAAGCACTTTAATTGATAGTCGAAGCGCGCGTAGACGTTTGTTCAATCAACGCGTTCAATACGCGTCAAGTGTTGATTTTATGATGTGAGCTAAGTTGCCAATAAAACGAAAATATTTAGAAAAAAAAAACTAAAGGGGAGCAAAACGTGCGAAAAGTGTATAGTGCATAGTATAGGGGAGCAACATTTGCAGAATAACGTAATCAGAGACGCAAGGTAGCAAGCAAATTATGTTGGTAACTTAATTATTTAATTAGAAATGTGACTGTGTTGGTATATGCACTATACGAGGTGCATACAATATAGACCTATGATTTTAATCAAGACTTTCTATCATATATTTCTATCTGTATTGGCTGAACAGTAACGCTTATGATAACGCCATTTTCAACATTTTTGAATATTTTCTAACTTCCCTTCTTTTTGAAAATTTTTTTTTTAATTTTTCAATGTGAAAATTTCAATACTTTCTTTTACTTTTCAACATTTTTTGAATTTTCTTCAACTTTTTCAACATTTTTCAACTCTTCCAATATGTATATTTCAACATTCTTTCTTTTTAGAAGAATATTTACTGATTTTGGAAAAAAAAAAGTGATATACCTTAAACAAAAAAGTGTTTGTTGTGTTGTTGATTGAACAGCAAAATTTTGCTTCTTTCGTCATTTTTGCTGTTATTTTTAATAATTAGAAAATTTAAATTTTATGATAGAAATCACTACATAACTGTTATCAATGGATTTATATTTTTTTCGATCCAAAGTAATCATTATTTTGAATTTTTATTTATTCCGATCCAACATTTGTCATTCTTTTTGCTGAGAGTAAACGCCGGCATATGTATGACTCACTAGCTTATGACCTCAACAAAATCACCGAATTCGGTACAATTAACCCAATGTTGTCTCATGTCTCACAGACGAATGGATTACCCCCCTCTTTCTCTTAATATGGCTGGCTTAGATATTGCGAGGTCAACAACTCGTGATGTTCTGGGGATATCGGATCAATCGAACCTGAGGTGGACAGATCATGTATTCGATGTGTCAAAAGAAGCGGCCAAGTGTATTGGGTTTTTTGAAACAGTGTAAGAAGTACTTCGCTTTGTTGATCTTCGTACTGTCTACTTCACCTATATTAGACCCAAACTGGAGTATAACTTAGGCCGGGGCTCCAAAAAACACTTTGCAGCAACTAGATCGTGTTCAGCGACGTGTGATGAAACTAATAGGCGATCAATCTCTCATCTCCTCCATCGATTCCTTTCACCATTGGCGTAACGTAGGGTGTTTGACCCTTTTCTATAGATATTATTACGGGAAGTGCTCTAGAGAAATACTGAATACCGAACTTTCTCTTGCAGTACTCGGGCGTCTCATAAGGCTCATCCCATTTTGTGTCACGCCGGTGTTCAACAGGACATCACACTTTTGTGATAATTCTTTTTTTGGCCGCACGATTAAGTTGTGGAACAGCCAGGCCCGGATTTAGAAACTCGCCGCTCTTAGGCCGTTCACAAATTGCCGCCCTTCTTCACTGGTGAATATGGACAGAAAAATTGTTTAATATGAAAAGTGAGGACCTTTTTTTTATGCTTGTCAACATTTTAGGTAGTTTAGGGGGCGACATTGCAAGTGTTCGCAACTCTCACCATCACCAATACATTATAATGCATTACCAGAGTTAAAAAAATTTTCAAAGTTCCCAATTTTGTCCGCCCCTAAATTCTTGCCACCCTAGGCACTGGCCTAGTGTGCCTCCAAGGTAAATCCGGGCCTGGTAGCAGCCTGCCTACGTTTGTTTTCCTTTTTCTTAAACCAACACGGTGCATTGCATTTATAGGGGGCATCTCCTGAGCGTTAGCTTGACTAAAGCTTTAATTTCTGAATTTATTCAGCATAAAGCTATTTTGGATTTCTATTTTTTTAATCAAAAATAATCGTTATTTTGGATTTTTATTTTTTACGATCAAAAAATATTCGTTATTTTTAATTTTTCTGTTTTTTTGATCAAAAATAATCGTTATATTGCGTTTCTAATTTTGTTTTGATTGAAGGCCTACTTTCTTAATTTATTTAGCATAAAGCTAAAAAAAATGGCAAAAAAAAGCGCAATATATAATGCGCTTTACACTAATGAAAAAATCATGTAAACAATAAAATTGCAGGAACTGTAATAAAAATAATAATTAATATTGAAATTGTTGTAATTAAAATAACAATTAAAACAATAATCAATAGATTAATTTTTTTATTGCTCTTTAACGAAACAGCTTTACAGTAAGGGCATTAAAAAAAAGTTAAAACAGCAGCAGCAAACAATTTCGTACTGCTGCTGCAGTAAGGAATGCGGTAGTAGCAATAAAAAATAATGAAAAAAAAAAATAGACGACGTTGACGAAAAAAATTTTAATTTAATTGAAAGTACCAGAAAACAAAAAGTTGTTTGGTTTTTATTAGACCCATTGTCGTTATATCAATACTACAATTACCTACCTAATTTAAGAATAAATTTGAGCTTTAATAGAAAATATTTTGCCCTGTGGAGCAAAACGCTTAAGGTTTTGTCTAGTGGAAGCTATTGGGCTTTATTTTTTCACACTCAAAAAAAAAACTGGCTTCAGATTGAAAATTTCACATGCATTTTTGGTCCCTAAATTTACAAGCCAACGATTAAAAAAAAAACTTAATAAAGTCTCCCATTTTTGTCCCTTATATATCCTGGGTAATTTATTTCACTTTTTGCAATCAAAAATAATTGAAAATATTTCGCCTACGCAACTATTGGCATTTTGAGGAATTTTGCTTTGGGAGAAATGATTTGCTGAAAAAATGTTCTTATGCAGCAAGACGCATTAATTCATTAAGCGAAAAAATTAAAAATTTTGCCACAAAGGCGATTTGTTTTTTACCTTTTGCCTTTGCATAAAATAAACTTCGTTAAAATAATTTCGCACACCACTTAATTAAGGGAGAAAAAAAAGGGTACTCATTAAAAAAAAAAACACAGGAGTTTTATGTGTAAATATTTTATTGTACGTGTGCTTGTGTACGCTGGCTAGTATTTGTGTCAACGTATTAGCATCCCAACGGGAAAATGCAATTGTGATGTTAATCGGAGCTAAAATGCAGCAAACGATTTTCATAGCAAAAGTGAATACAAACGACAAATTATAAAGTTCGAAATCTTTTTTTAATTTTCTGTTTTCTAATCGGTGAACTTTTGCTTAGTTAGTAAAAAAAACACACTGCTCTTTAATGAAACCCTGCGCGCAAAAAAAATTTTATTTATTTATTTTTTTTATTAAAAGATTTTAATTAATATTATTTCTTAAGCTGACTTTAAACTAATCATTTTTTTTTTTAATAAAAAGAACTCATAATCTCACATAAGAAAAATATAAAAATTATGGTTGGTTGCAGCCGGATTCAAACCTGCTGTTCTCTGTTTCGAAAGCTATAGTCTCAATGATTTCATTGATTAAATTTAAAAATAAGCCAAAATCTGTGATCCATTCCAATAGCGGGCAATATAAAAATGCATATGGGGATGGGGAACACAAATGGAGCCAAAAAAGTCAACGATTTTCTCCATGGGATGGCAACAAAAATGACTTGTTGTGTTGACACACAAGTTATTCCCACAGCTACAATTTATTTAAGCTTCAGTAACATGCAACACCAGTGGTATTAACAACAACAACAACAACAGCAACAACAACAACAACATTAATATATACAACAAAGGCCTTAACAGAAATTACAACAAAACTAACATTAACTAACTGCAATAACAAAAACAAAAACAACAACGACGTCAACGTTTCCCCCGTTTTTATTTATTTATTTTTTCATGTGCTCTGATTGCTCTGGGTAGTAATTTGTCACAATTGCTAACATGAGCGCCTAAAAGTATGCAAAGTAATTAAAATTTACATACTCAAAGAAAGTTGCGGGATTATAGCAGCGGCAAAAAATAATGAGCAGTTATTTACTTTTCCTCAAGAGGTTAACAATTAAAATTAATTGCGTATTATTATGAATCTAATTATAGGCCAAATATATGTATGAGCTAACATTTTTTTTTTTCATGGCATACTTTAAGGTGCTTTTTAAGTATGATATTTCAATTAAATTTTAATAGTAATTGAAATGGGGTATTTCATATAACTCCAGTGTACTTAAAAAAAAAAAAATACTCTACAGTAAAGATATTTTTTTAAAAAAACCACGCAAAATTTTAACAATTCATTTATGTTTATTTTAAATTATGTGACAATAAAATTTATTTGCAAATCGTAGCCTTTGACTTATGCACCAACTAGCGTGGGTGTTGCACATTTATTGCTTGAATACATAGCTCGACTCTGCACTTTGTTCAACCAGTTTGTATCTTGCTGTCGGCAACTTTTCAATGATTTCTATTTCCTAAGGTTACTTGCGGCAAAAAATGCGTTAATTGAATGTGGCTACTATACTTTGAAAAGCTTTCAATGAATTTAACAGCAAATAAATTTTAATAATTGAATGCTGCATAAATTTTACTAAACCTGGTTACTTTGAATTGTTGTTCTATTAGAATTTTTATGAAGAGTTAAATATAAATTTTAATTAAACTTTTAACATTTGAAATGAAATTTATGCACATAACAGCGAAAACCACTTTATTAAATATTTTCGTTTTTTTTTTGCCTTTTAGATTGATCACTTTATTTTTTATTTAATTGAAAAGTTGTCATGTACTGTTAACTTCATAAAATATTTAAAACTTTTTGAAAAGTTTACTAAATTAGTTGGAAGTTGTGAGTGATATTAAATATTTTAGCGTCAAAATAATCTCACATACTATTGGAAAAACTAGCTTCTTATATAGGGGAGCGGATTGGGCTGGTTTTAACATGAATAAGTGTTACATACTCAAATTATTTGTATGTGCTTTACTTCCTCTCTTCACTGTGCATTGGCTGCGCATGTTTAGTTTACTCTCCGACTTTGTGGTCTTTTAACTGTTTGAACATTTTCAACAACTTTCAACGTCTTATAACAGTTTCAATATTTTTTCAACTTTTTCAACCTCTTTCAATGTGTCAACATTTTTCCAATTTTTCTAGCATTTTTCATATTTTTTCGATTCTATCGACCGTTTTCACCTGACTTCAAATTTTTTTCAACCTCTTTCAACTTTTTTCAACCATTTTTTTTATGGATTTTACCAAAAATTTTTTTGATTTTTCGACTATTTTCAACGTTTTCCATACCTTTTCTACCCTATTTTGATGTTTTTCAAAATTTTCCATATTTTTTGTTTAAATTTTTCGGCAAAATTCCTCATACTTTCCAAGGGTTTCAGCTTCATCAACCTCATTAAACTTTTTTCAACATTTTGCATATTTTCTCGAGTCCTCAAAACGAAAAACCGAACTATGGTCGGTCTGCTGGTTACTTCATATTATATGCTATCAAATATAAGGTTTAGTTCATTAGCTTTGCCTGGGTCACAACTAGAGACTTGGGACAAAAACTGAATCAGCTTCAGTTAAAGAATTAAAATAATTTATTATAGTTTCTATTTATTATTATAATCTGTTATGATTATAATATATTTCATTTGTTTTAGCAAAGAACATAATATTAATAATTTTTCTACCCATGGTGCTGCAATTGTAGAGCAAAATAAAAGGGATTTTCTCTTCAGTTTTGGGCTCATTAACATATGGAGCTTAAGCTTATTTTCAAAAGAATAATTATTGGGTTCGCCATTTTCTGACATTTATAACTTCAAAATATTTTAAAATTTACAAACTTATTTTTTCAGTTAATTAATTATGGAACATTCCGAAATTTTGCTAACAATCGGGACACGATCTTCTACGATTTGGCTCAAATTTTGCATGAGTATACATTAGGATCAGATTTAAAAAAAAATTTTAACGGTTTTGTCTAATGAGCCTTAGTTCACGAGAAATCGAGGCTATAAAACTGAAAATTCGCCAAATACGTTAAAATTATTGTTCAGGGATGTTTGTGTGAATTTTTGGAAATGGAAATGGTGGTGAAATATCTGTTTTTGTGTCTCGATATCTCGTGAATAAAACGACAGAATTGAACAAAATTGTAGCATTGTTTGCTAAGTCTTATTCAAAGATATACTCAGGAAAAGTTTGATTCGATTTTGTTAAAACAAAAAAATTTAAAATGTCTCTTATATATATTTATATTTTTAAAAAATTGTCTCTAGGCAAATTGCAAGTGGTTCTTTTAGATTTCAGCGAATCCACAAACAGTTTGCTTTGTTAGTGAATTGGTGGAGTTAGCTACTGATATAAAGTTACTTTCACTTGACGGCCTTTTGTATCAAGGATCCAATGTAGATTGCGCGGAAAATTATTACGTATGCAAAAAAATAATACTTCATTTTGAAAGAATGGATCGGAAACCGATAAATCTGTTTTGGTTGGGTTGAAAACGAAATTTTGATTTGAATTTTTCATGTCATAAATTTACTATGACTTGAGATTTATTTATTAATCTAAATACAATCAAATCATCACTTTAAACCTGTTCTATTTGTTTTCTGGAAAAAAGAATTTGTCGGTTTTAATATCGTCGCTACTAAAATATCATGTGATCTTCCAAATAGCATGAAGTTTTTTTTAAAAAATGTCTATTTTAATAGCATGAGATTTTTTCAAATAAAATGAAGTTTTTTGAAATAAAATGTGATTTTCAAAATAGCATGCGATTTTTTCAAATAGCATGAGATTTTTTTAAATAACATGCGATTTTTGCAGAAAAATCATTTTTAATTTTTTTTCATTAAGTAGATTTTTTCAAAATACACTTGCGAATAATAGTGATACCCCAATAAAACTTTCCTCACATTTCTTAATGTTGTCAGCAACTTTGGCTTCTCAATTTCGATAATATTTCATGTTTAAAACAAATTATTAAATTCACTATAATGATATGTAATTTGCTTAATTAAAAATTCTGTCATATTTTCGAATACATGATTTGGTAACGTGTTTTGAATTATTATAGCATAATTATATTGATTAACACCTTTTAGCATAAAACATACAAACAAACATTTCTCAAAAGCGCATATTAAATTCTTCAATTAAAATTCCATTCGCATT
This sequence comes from Meiosimyza platycephala, assembly GCA_963662105.1. Classification (NCBI taxonomy): domain Eukaryota; kingdom Metazoa; phylum Arthropoda; class Insecta; order Diptera; family Lauxaniidae; genus Meiosimyza; species Meiosimyza platycephala. Next base: position 105,260,700 of record OY759208.1, on the reverse strand, counting down.
CTTCAATTAACAAGCATTTTTAATTTTTAATTTATACAAAATACATACATAATATTAAATTGATTGTGATTTTTTTTTTTATGTATCTTTTACTGTCATGTTTTTGCCGGACACAACGCCCATAAATCAAAGTTCAATAACGTACCGAATGCTCTTATTTAAACCCGCTTTACTTGCAGACCATCAGCGATTTTTTTCGCCATTATTTCAGCGTTTTTGTTGCTCTACCCGCAACATATTGCGGTTACATGTTGCTATGACAGACTGTCTCACTTCTATGTTTTTTGTTGGCTGAGTTTTTTTCTCTTTTTCGTCTCAGGCAATGAAAAAATTTTATTAAAAAATACAAGTAAAAGATTTTTTTTTGCAAATAATTTAAAATCATTTTTTCAGCGAAGCCACCTTCTGACCTGGGGCAATATATCTTTGTGGCGCATGGCGGAGAGTATAGTAGTAGTGGCATGTAGCGAAAATTCGAAAACAAAAATGTTTGTTGTCTGCTTTAGACAAAACAAAAATAAAATGGAAAGAATTAAAATCGATATGGCATATATTTAAAGTTTTGATTTTTTTTTTCAAATTTTTATAAATAAATTATTATTTTTGGCGCCATTATTTTAAGTTTGTATATAAGTTTTATAAAAATATTTAATTTAAATAAATATTTTACAAAACTTTGTTCAATTCAATCATTGAAATATTAACTTGTATCAAAATGAAAAGGTTAAATTGCAAATACATTTATCATACAATCGCAAAAAATGATGTTGCCATCAAGCTGAAATTCTTCAAATTCCACAGGATATTTGCATTTCGTCTATACAAACAATAACAATTCTTTTTATTATTTTACGCGCTTTTTGTATTTCTTTGCTATTTCTCATTTTTTTTTTTTTTTTTTTATTTATTTATTTTCATACTCTAACGCTGCTATACGTTCGTTTTGTTTGCTTTTATTTTTGCTAATTTTATTTTTAAACATGATGTGATGACGATTTCATAATTGTTGTTGTACTTTGCCACTAAAATAAGTTTAACGTTAAGCTATAAAACAAAAAACAAAAAAAAAACACAAAATTATCTGTTGAGAAATTCGCGTGTTTGCGCATTTTTTTCGGTTTAAAATTTATTTGTCTAATAAAAATAACAAAAAAAAAAAAAATATTTAAAAAATCCAAAAAAAAATCAAGGAAATAAACACTTTAAATTAGGCTGCGAAACCTTTTTTGCGTTACCCCATTTAAAAACGAAAAATAAATTAAAAGAAACCGACGAAGAAAAAAAAAAACGTGTACTTTTTCGCTGTTGAATTTAAAAAGTTCCAAAAAAAAGATATAACGCAAATAAAAAAAAGTAAAATTGCAAAAATTTGTAGGCTGCTAAAAAATGGGTTTTTAATGACTTTCTTGGAAAAAGGTCTTGCTGTGAGCTGTACGCTATGCGCGCGAAAGAGATGGCGCTTTTAAATCAAACTCTTGTTAATGAGCTTAATTTTTAATTTGTGGCAGATTTAGCCCGGTGTGGTAGCAAAAACATTTATGGCTCCGCAGGTAGAGTGTTAGGATTATAGTTAAAAAATAATTAAAGATTAGTTATGTTCAAAGTTTTATAAAGGAAGATACACACACGGATTACAAATGGCGCGCATTCTTAATGAGCTTAACATAAAATTTTATATTTTAATGAAAATGTTCAGACAACAAACAACCTCGGCTTAATGAGTCTAATTTGGTAAAACACTTTAAACTTAAGTTTAATTTTATAATTCAAATAAAAAAAGAACATATTTAAGTAGGTGGCCAAAAATATCAAAAATTTCGCTATTATATGCGGAAATGGGAGCAAACACTATTTATTCCATACAACCAGTAGCTATATCAAAAATGTAATGAAACTGAGTGAAATTCTGCTAAGTGATGCAAGAATTTCCGGAGAAAAAGTGAACAAAACATTGCAGTCAGGTGTCGAAACTCTCATGGAAGTAAAATATTGACATTGACATCGCCATTAGGAGATTGACTATCGTAAGGACTGTCATAATGAAGTTGAAAAGTCGAATAAAATGGCATATTTTGAAAAAAGTGTGATGGGGTTGAATAATTAATTAATTAATTTATTAATTAAATACACTTAAAAAACTTTAAAAAGCCAAAGAAAATTGAAAAATGTTGAAAAAATTTAAGTAGATTGAATGAATTGAATTGAATGAGGTTGGATAATGTTGAAATAGTTGAAAAAGTCTGAAAAAATCGAAATATGTAATGAAAAAAGTTGAAAGAGATGGAAAAAGTCGAAATAAATTGAAGGAGGATCGAAAAGTCGAAAAAAATATGGAAAATGCTGAAAAAGTCGAAAAAAGTCGTGATGTAATTTTGAAAATTTTTAAAAATTCCATTAGGTTGAAAAAAGTTGAAAAAGTCAGAAAGATTTTAAAAAATTCTAATGACACGCCCACTTTTCCAATTCCGCCTACTTTTGGTTTAATAATAAATATTCGTGACCGGCATCCACTTCCAAAATTTTATCATAATAGATCGCATAATTTGCGAGATATGGCGTTATTAGTCCTAAAATTTAGGGCGGTAACACACCCACTTATACGATCCAACTCGATTTTGACCCTGATCTTGATATAAATAACATTCTTTCACCAAATTTTAATTTTATTGCTCTCATGGTTTGCTAAATATGTCATTTAAGCTATTTTATATGTATGGGATGTGCCACGCCTACTGGTGCTATTTCGCACACTTTTGATTCTGAAGAGCCGTATAGCAAGTAAATCATCTACATTACATTTTATACCAATTGCTGCAATAGTTGACTTTAAATAACGCTTACAACATTGCGTTAATATGGGAGATGCCACGCCCACTGATGCAATTCCCTCGAATATCACTTATTTTCAAAGTTTATAGTAACCGCATTTCTACACTCAATTGTTTTATTATTTCCCTGATAGCACATTTAATAGAAGATTTAACGTTTTTTGTTTGTATGGGAGGTGCTACGCCCACGAGTATTATTGCGCCCACTTTTGGTCCTGAAATACCTTATAGCAAGTTTATCTGCCATTTTAAAATTGACAACGATATAACGTTTATAAATATTGTGGGCTGTGCCACACCATTCTCCGTTTTTTGCCAGTATAGTTACTTAACTGATGTTGATGACTGCTTTCAGTGGTAGGTATTTACTTCAGAATTCTTTATGAAAATCGCAAATTTCGTTATCGAGTAATAGTAAATAAAAATTTTTAATCGTCGAAAAGTGGCACGCCCACTTATCTTATTCCGGAATTTTCATTTTCAATCCAAATCAAAAAAGTTTCTCTTCAATTTAAATATTTTCGGTTCTGATGCTTTACTCATTGCTTTTTCCCTGAGTGTAAGCATTGAACAGAAGATAGGTATAGAGTCTATATTAGACTATAGACACTCTGTATACGTGAAAACTCATACCTGAAAATTCTTTTAGAGCCCTTAACTTTTTTAGTTAGGTTTTATTCATAGAATTAATACTTAAACTTTAAGAAATCTTTTGTAAGACAGAACTGAAACTCATGTGTACATAGTGCAAGTTCCCTACTTCTCAAATGAGTCAATAAATTAAAGTACAAAAATAGATAACTGAACAATTATTTGCTTTAGTTGTTAGTATGCTACTGTTATCAGCTACCACTGACCGCCTAATTTGTTCGATTATATTTCGAATCTTAACATGATTGTGAAATATTTACAAAGATTAAATTTGTTTTTCTTTTTTATTAAGCAATTTTTTTTTTTTCAAATAAATATGAAAAATAAAACAAGGAAATTGTTAATGGACTTTTGGTTGAACTTAAGCTTTTAGCTGTGACTCTGTCTCAAATATTTCAATGACAGCATGACAACGACTTTGTTTAAAAGTTTTTGCTACGTTTGAGTGATTTTTAAAACCTTCAAAAGAAATATAAGAGAAACATTGGAAATATATAGCATTTGCAATATACTCTATGTAAGTACAGCATTTATAAATATGAAAAATTCAATAAAACCAATAATGTGAATTTTCAACTGTTGAATTTTATATGAAACCTAATGGCATACATATAAAAAATGCACAATCAACATTTTAGTCCTTTTTCATTGTTACTGCTACTCCTCAATGGACTTAAATAAATTATCGCAAAAATCAGCCTAATGTTTGTGAGTTCAAATTCAACAGCAATAATAACAGAAAAATAATAAAAAAAAATAAAAATCATATCAAAAAACCCATAAAAAAAGGAGGGAGGGATGGAGGAGACGCACAAGCAGTTCAAACCAAATTGTTCAAAATCACGCATGCAAAAGCATAACGTTGGCCAACATGACATGACCACAATATTTAACAAAATAACAATAATAATAAAGACAACAAAATAAATACCAGAAAATGACATTAAAAAAACAAAAATGAAAAATCAAAATTAAATGAACACCAAAACATTTTATTTGGTTCAACGATTTATTTAGACAATAATTTTATCGTCCATTGAAACTTTGGGGCAAAAACACAACACAACACGCAGAAATAAAAACCGACCAAAATAGCAATCAGAAGCAAAAATCTAAAATCAGAAATCAGAAATAAATAAAACAAGAGGCCACGATAGCACAGGACACACATAAGTAGGTATAATGACTGCCAAGCAGGCAGGCAGGCAACAGCAAGGGACAGACAGATTTTGTTTAAAAAAATTGATTAAAAAATCAAACAAACGTACAATATAAACAGACAAACGCAACATACGACAAATTTTTTGTTAAATCATTCGGACAGTCGAAATGGTCTGTCCGCCGGCAGGCATGCAGGCAGTGTTCAGTGTCTTCCTTCAAGTAGATTCTTAAAGTTGACCTAAAAACATTCTTGGAATATAAATTGTAATTTATATGAGAATCATAAGTGTGGAACAAGGCAACAGTTGAGAAAACAGAAGCGTTGCCAAGTATGCGAAGCGTAAAATGAAATTTGGTTTCTTGGGAATGAATAAGAGAAATCTTATGGCTAAAATTGGTTATTCATTTAGAATCATTAAGGTATTTAAAGTTCGTTAGAAATCAATTGACAGAATTGAGAGAAGAAAAAAAAATAAAATAAATGATTGCATATAACAGCTCTCTGATGTTTGGGGCATTCATTGCGTCTATAAATTTATTTCATTTATTTTTGAGCCCGGAATATTTTACCGAGCTTACATTTTTGGTAACCAAAGCAAATATTTTTTAGATTGTTTTTCAAAATTGCTATAAAATTTTTACTTCCTCTGATATATTCCTGTTTTCTAAGGATCAGTTTGACATCACTCAATTAGTCTAATCAAGAGGCTACATACAAAAAAGTAACTCTTAATCTACTGAACTACTATTAAGAAATTTATACAGGGATATTAAAACATCAAATATAAAGGTGCTGCAAACAAAAGGAATCCTGTGTGTAACAACTAGTAGCGTAGCTAGGTTGGAGTTGCGGTCGCCTCGAGCGCAAAGGCTTGAGTGGCGGCAAAATGCTTTTCGTACTATTAAATTAAAATATGATTTTGATCACTAATTTTCCAATTTAATGGAATAGATTATTGATACATTTTTTTGTTGTAATAAATTTAAACTTATTTTGTTGCAAAAGGGATTCAAAATGATTTTCAATTAAATATAAAATCCGTTCTGTTTTTATATCGAGTGTACAACAAATCCTTATCTGATGTGTGATTTCTCCTTTCTGGCAGCCAGTCAAAAAATATCTTCTGACAAAGAGATGTATGTGATATGAAGTTCTATGCAGCGCTAGATAACAGTAAAAGTAGAGGGGGCTATAGCCCCGACATCGAGGGGGCCTCCAACCAGAGCTGGATTAAGATACTCACTAGGGGTTTCGGTAGGGTAAGAAGCCGGACCGAAAGCTCAAGGGGTCTCTAACATGATGATGAAGGATGTGTGTATGCTCTAGCTTACTGGGGAACTCATTACTATTTAATGACTTGCAGTATAGAAATATTTTATTTTGTGAATGCATGAGCTGTTACCATCAACATGTAATTTTAAATATTTATTGCATTTTTAGAGAAAAAAAATTAGTAGTAATGGACCCCTTTCCAGCACTTAGCCCTGAGCCCCGCAAAGCCTTAGTCCGGCGGCAAACATTGATAAATTTTGTATAAAACGTAGTCATAAATAGTTATACGAGTAATTGCGCTAGACTCTTGAAATTTAGTGCAGATATTGTTTTAAATTAAAATAACAAAACTTTGAGGATTTGAAGAATTTGGACCTATTTCCCATTCAAAGAAGGAATGTGGCTGAAAATTTTCCCTACAAAATGGGTCTCATTTTCTATTAACTTGGCAACGTTGCTTTCAAAAATCTTACAACTCATGCGATATCTCTTATAGTTTAAAAGATTTTAAAGAAAAATCCGTTTTGAGGGCTTATCCATTGTGTATTTGAAAACCATCCGATTTTATATCCCTTATCGCAAGAAGAATGAAAAAGAGAAAAATATTAGAGGAATAATTTCTTTTTATTTTCAAACTTTATCACTTTTACCATTTTTAATAATAATTTTTGAAGAAATCTGTACCAAGTCACATAAAAGCAATAGAAGAAAAATAAATTGGTTTTTTCAAAGTTGAGACAATGTCCGTCGATGGTCTGTAAAATAAATGGCTATTGCATTTGTTGAAATTAACGTACATATGATGTATTTGTATGATTATAATATTTATTTAACTCATTTTTTATGAAACACAATTAATTTCATTAATTTCCTAATTATGTGCCTTTCCTTTTTTTACTTACAGTTGGCAACACTACACACTTGTGTTAGCATTTCTTAAAAGCTCAATTAATAAACGAACAACATAAATTTGTTGCAACTTTCTCAACATCAAGTGACTGCCTGCCTGCCAGCCTTAGTTACAAAGTATGTTGACTAGTTACAACAACGAAAATCAACAAAAGCAATAAAAATAATAACAACAACAACAGCTCCATTATCATAACCTTAAAGTGAAAAAAAGTGTTCATTTATTTATAGATAAAAAGAGGTGCGTTAATGTTACTCTATCGCTTATCAGTGTTATGATAAGAATTTCATAGAAAACAATTTTTAATACCCTTTGCTTTAGTTAAAAACCGTGCATCAACATAACATGAAGTCATTGGTGAAATATTTTTTATAGAAAAAAAAAAAAAAATAAAATTTTAAAAAAATATTTTTCAGCTACAAAAGAAAGATTAATAAAATTCTAATAAATTGAAAGTGAAAAAGAAATTTAATGAAATTTTATTGATTTCGATTTATTTTTGATTTGTGAAAATTAAAATTTGCTAGAAATAAATTTATTGTGCTGAACAGTGAAGCAAAAAAAAAAAGTAATAAAAGTGTAGTGCAAAGTCTAAACATTTTTTTCGGTCATTTAAATCAAAATTTAATTGTAATAGAGAGAGCAAAATTTAAAATCAGCGCATTTTTATTGCCAGTAATTTATATTTTTAAATTGAAATCATAAAACACATCTAAAGTGACAACACAAAATGGCGCTTAGAGGTGACATTCGCTTGTGGCATGGCAACACTGGCAACATTGGTTTGCTTTATTTTGTTATGGTGGCCGCATTGACAATGCATGCCGGTTACGTCGAAGCATCACGTAAGTAACTTTTTTATTTAATATTTCTATCAAAATCTGAGAGTCTGATAATTAATAATTTTTCCACATTTAATTATGGGTTAAGCAATTTTAAACCAAATGACAACGTCAAATCCTATTTTGATCTATTGCGACCTTTGTTTTCTCTGCATTTCATAAAAATGCTGAATTTTTTCATGAAAATCTCTCTCATAAATATTTTTATACTAAAAAAAAACGACCTTTCAAATATTTTCTTTTAACACACAAAGCTGATGAATTCATTGCAATGAAAAAAAACAATTCTCATAAGTTATGTGTTAGCCCGTACTTAATAGATTAAACTGTTAAGCATTTTAATTGAATTATTTAACAGTTAAAAAAACAGCAACAAATTAGCAGCAGTAAAAACAACAAAAATCACTCAGCGTGTTGCTAACAATAAATTAGTTGCTGAAAAACAAAAAAAAAAAAAAAACTCTTCAAAAAAAATAAATAAAAATTTCAATCAGAAAATAATTCAAGAAAAATTCTGTAGGTGTAATGTGCGAAAAAAATTCATTCATTTTATTATGTTATTTTTTTGAATTTTTCTTCAAATTTTATTTATTTATTTTTAGATTTTTTGTGTTTTTCACTGTCATATTTTATCTCAAGCGCACTTTATTAAATGATGTTTTAAAAATATCTAATTTTGTTTTGTTGCTTTTGAAAATGCGTCTTACTTTTTAATTATGTTTTTTTTTTTTTGTTCCAAAAACAATTTTATTAATCAAACATTAGTTGATGAGATTTTGAAGATTATATAATTTATGACTTAGATTGCCAGCTGAGGGCGAAATTGTAATAACTCTTCAAAAACATTAAAATAGTAATGTCGAACTCGTAAATTTAACAAAATTTTATACGTCTATAGATATGTCTAAAAGTCTTAAGAAAGTAAACTGAGGAATATGTTCTTGCATATGGGGAATTTTTCTTGCCAAAATGAAAGCTGACTTTTAATGCTGACTTATTGGTAATATAGCTGATATCCGACAATATATTCAGATAAGAATTAAAACTTCTCAATAGCCAAAAAATATATCAAAACATTCGATGATTGCCGGAATGATAGAAGTATCACACTGCTCTCAGTGCTATGAGAAGCACTGACAAAAGTGCTGCTTATCGGAGTGAACGAAAAACTTAACCCGGCTGTAAGAATGTAACAAGCAGAAATTGGGCGAAATAAATCATACCAACATTTTTAGTATAATGTTCAAACAATCGTGTGAATAATGCGCTGCGCTTAAGTTGTCTTCGTAGACTATAAGGCACAACCTTCGACAGTATCCTTCCAGAAAAAGCATATGGGTTTCACTACAACGCAGCGATATTTGCGCTAAGACTATCGATTTAATTCGCGCGCAGTACAAAAATTTTATATGCAGCCGAATGTTGTCATCGACGTTTTCCCGAAATCAGGCGTCTGACAGGGCTTTTCTCTTCCATATTGTTCTACACGAAATACTAAATAAGGCTGAATGATGTATCCGAAGGAACATAAACAGAACAACTACAGGACTTCGACTACGCTGATGATATTTGCAAAATACACTGCAAGATCTAGTCTTGAAATCGTAAAAAGACGGCATAAAATTGAATACGTCCAAGACGAAAAATATAAAGCTGAAACCATCAAGGCAACATCACATCTATGGACGACGGGGCAAGAGAGAATATGAAGGCTAAGTTCCTAAACATCAATAAACAAAGCAGTGTTACGGTCAGCATGCTGTTTCGAAATAAAACAAGCAAGCTAAGTTTAATTAATATTGGTGATTAGGAACGTCTGCTTGCAAAGCATCACTATAAACAATGGCGAACGAGGTAGCAAAAAAGGTTTTCGTCGTAAGGGGAAGTCCATTAATTACGTGAGCTAAAATTGGGGGGGAGGTGGTCCGGCAAAATCTCACCAAATCTCGCCAAGGAGGGGAGGGTGCCAAGGAAAACTTCACGTCAACTTTTTAATGCATAGAATTTACATTAAAAATTATAATTTAAATCTCACGGGAGGGGGGGAGGGGTCCCGCCAGATCTCACCAAACTCACCAAGGGGAGGGGGGGGGGGGTCCGAATTTTCAAAAAAAAATCTCACGTAATTAATGGACGTCCCCTAAGCACTTTTCCAGCTCATTTTTTGTAAATATATTGATAAAATATAGCTAAAACATAGAAAGGAAAATTTATCTGTCTGCTACTGCCATTATGAAATTAAAGAATGATGCTATGCATCACAAAAGCATCATTGAAGATTGTGATGCACAGCTTGCTTTTTTCTGCGCATCATAAACATAATTCGATTGACGTTTAGTGACATATGATATTGCAACATTATAAAGGGTTGCATTTAGGAACGCATGATTTTGAATATATGTCTGCAATGCAACTGATGTTAAGGAATTCAGCTAAACTCAAGAATTTGAAAAGCAAAAGACACGTTTTCTCAGCTAAACAAAATATCAAAACGTAAGTTCGCATTTTTAGTTAAAATATAAAGTCGGTCTTGTTGAATGGATGCAGGATCTGACTAATAAACAAACTGCAAGTACTCTTCAAGAAATGCCTTAAACGAAAAAAGACCATGAAAATGGGAATGGATGGGACAAACTCTTCGAAAACCCCACAATGAAATTTGTCACCAGACTCTTAAGTGAAATTCACAGAGCAGTAGAGGATGTGGTAGACCAAAATTCATCTGAAAAAGGAAATCCAAAAATCAGGAATATCGTGGAAGGAAATAAGTCAATGCAAAGAATCGCTTTGGATCGATGAAGACCTTTTATTTTGACACTATGCTCCCCTAAGAGTTGGAAAAATTCAACAGCTATCGCATAATGCTTCAAACGAAATTTATTTTAAAAGCAAATAAAAATTTCCTTCTGACATCATGTAATAAAAACTTATAACGAATATATTTTGCTAATTTCCCCGAAATTCAGCGATTCCTATGCAGAAGCACAAAGGCGGTATTTTAATGGAAGTATATAAGTTTCGAGAAAATATATGTTTTGTTAATGACGTATTTTTCAAATAACTCTAAAACCACATAGTAAAATTGAGATAAAGGAAATTCTCTAAGGATATTTTGTATATGTTTGAGCTACTCGTTAGACAACGGCACTTGGCGTAGTTCATTTCATAAGCTATTCCATGCCATAAAAGTCAAGAAATATAGAGTAAAATACATATAAGCCCAAAAATGCCTTTTTTAAATAAAAATAATGAATTTAATTTCAAAAAAATTTCTTCAGAAGTTTGAGTTATTTTTACAAAAATATATAAAAATATGTTTGTGTTATATTCGTGCATTGTTCTTTATTGCGTCGTTTCGTCTTTTCGATTTTTCATTTCTATTTTTTATTTTTTTTTTATTCTACACCCTTTATCGCTTGTGCACATGTGTCTTCATTTTTAAAACATATATTTCTCATAATTAATTGTTTGTAAAATATGTTTTTACTAATTTCTACACATTATTTTATATTTTTTTTTAATTTTATAAATCGGCCACTTGAAGACGCCACTCGACGCCATTTGCGGTCACAATAACATAAATTTTGTTGAAGTGTATGGGTCATTAGCTTTTTGGCTTTTGGCTTTATTTTGTTTTCTTTGACTGAACATTAAAGTATTTGGGGTGCGTTTGTTGATTTGATTTTTCTACTTTTAGAGCTGCTGCTCATAGGTAAAATTTATGAACGGCACAGCAAAACAACAACACAACGCAACACAGAGTCGACAAAACAACAAATTTCGCAATGTAATGTAAAAACGCTTTGCTATATAGCAAACAACAAACAAAACAACAACAGTAACAGCAAAAAAATATTAAAATTCCTACGTTTTTAGGTTAATTTCTTTTAAATGCCACTCGAGCGCATTCCTTATCGATGATTTATGTGGATTTTACTTTTCATGAAAGTGCTGTACATTTTCTATAAATAAATTGATGTAATATTGAGTAAAATGAGTTAGCTATGTAAAGAATTTCATTATTTCTAAATAGAAAATATTTGCTCACAACTATTTTATAAAGTTTTTTTTTTTTCTCTATATATTTTTTAAATTTTATTACCACCTACTTTATGAAAAAATTTATTATATTGCAAATATAATATTTAATAGTGCTCGTGTCACACGAAAGACATCATTTAAAAAACACATAAATTTGCAGCTATTTTAGAAACAACCATAAAAGTTCTATGCATTAAAATAAATTGAAATTTTTATATTTTGTAGAGAAATAATAGAAAAATTGGAAATTTGAAGTTCTTAAAAAAAACACGCATTTGCATAATAAATTTTCATTCAACAACAAAAGATGGATTTTTATATTGTGCATTAATTTTAACAACTTATTAAAATTTTAAATTTTTGTGAAATTTTTTATATTTTTTATTTCTATTTTTTTTTATTTTAACTATGCACTCAGATTGATCGTTTCGTAGAGTGATCAAAAATTTATATATAAAAAATATATTTTCTTTTCAGTTATAAATAAAGTTTACACGTTGAAAACTTTGAAATTTTCATTAAATAAAAATGTGTGAAGATTTCATTGAGAGTGCAGAAAACTTAATTTACATAAACAACTTGAGAACTATATTGCTTTTAATGCTATCTAAGTACTTACAATGCGAGGTTGATGGTTGCTGATGAAAGCGTGTAGTAACTTAAAGTGCAAAATCAAAATTAGCAATAACCCTAATTCAGGACATGGTTTCAGTTTACGCTGCAGAGTCTTCATCAGATATCCTAACCTCATACAAAAGAGAGAAGAATGTTTTGTTTTTATTTTTGCTATCGTTCTCAACGTTTCCGCGTAAAATGTAAATAAGAGGTTAAAAATTAATCAGTGCATCACGTTAAGGTCGCTGATGAAGGTTCTGTAATGCTACTCAAAATCATTTAAATATCATGCTGTTTTGAGCTTTTAATGCAGTATGGTTCTTAATATATTAAGTACCTGGAGACCGACAATAAAAAAAATATACAAAAAGTTGAAAAAATATGGAAAACATTTTACAATTTGAAAGAGGTTGAAAACTCGTAACAGCTGAAAACTATTGGAAAGTGTGAGAAAGACTGAAAATTTAAAAAAAAAATATGGAAAATGTTGAATAGGGTTGACAAAGTCGAAAAATGTTGCAAGAATCGAAAAAAGAGTGAAAAGATTGAAAAAAGTTGAAGGAGGTTGAAAAAAGTTGAAACAGTTCAATGAGGTTAAATTGTCGATAATACTCGTATATTGTTGAATTAGGTTAAAAAATTGAAATAAATTGAAAAAGGTTGAGAAAGTCGAAAAAATATGGAGGCTATAAGATATAGGAAATGTTGAAAAAAGTTAAAAGTTGAATATTTGAAAAAATATTAAAAATATTTAATAAGTTGAAAAATGTTGAAAAAGTCGGATGATAGTGGCCGTATGTTTCGGGTCATGAAGGTTCATTTAATTGGCATAGGAAGCAGAATATGAGCCTAGCGTATCACAGAACTTCATAGGAAGACGGCACAATGCAGCAAATCTGTATGGGCGTATTGATAGGAAAAAGTCGCTCCTGTCAAAAAAAAGCACGTGATGAAGCGTTTCTCTTTTGCCAAGGAACATCGGTACTGTTTTCCTGGTGAACCTTGGGTTCAAGTTTTGACCTTTCAGCCGACTAGCAAATGTCTTTCCATCTGTACGTAGTTGATTTATCTATGTCTCTTCAGTCCAAAGTATATTTTTCCAAAACTGGACATCCTTTCTCCCATGTACCTTGGCAAAGGACAAACGCTTCATCACGTGCTCTTTTTTTTTGAGAGGACCGACTTTTTTCTAGCAATACCCATATTTGATATTCTGCCTATATTCTGCATTCTATGCCAATAAAATGAAACTTCATGACCCGAAACATACGGCCAATATCATCAAACCCTGGCTTCAGCAAGAGAAAATATGTGTTTTGGACTAGCCAGTTCAAAGTCTGGACCATAATTCCAAAGAAAATTTATGTGGTGATGTAGAGGCAAAACTATGGAATAAGAATATTAAAAATATTGACGATTTGTGGACTGCAGATCAAGAACCTTAGTATTCATTCCTAAGGAGTGGTCTCAAAGGCTTGTGGAGAGCTTGAGCCGAAAATGCGAAGCGTTCATGCAAAATAAGGGACTTAGTACAAAATATTAATTATACTTAATCATTTACATGCAGATTTTTTTAGATTTCAACATTGAAAATAAAAAAATTTCCAAATCTTAGTATTTGTGCTATTTATATGAACATCTCATAATGGCTATGTGAGCCATTTCTTTTAAATAATTCAAAATTTTTTAATTTTGTTTTCAATTTTTTTTGCTAGCTGAATTAGTAATACATTAAGTTAAATTTATGTATCTCCACAGTTCTGGAAAAATAAGTTCCTGCCAATAAAATTAACTTTTTTAAACTTAAGAAAATTTGTGCTATTTGTGCTGTATAACATTGAACATTTTTTGCTTATATGAGAGTTGCCACGCCTAATGATGCAATCTCATCAAACTGCATTTCATTTCAAAGCTTATAGTAACCGACACCTCTACACAAAATTTTTAAAAAGCTACTCCCATAGCACACTAAATATATGGGATATGCCACGCCCATATGTATTGTTACGCATAGTTTTCATTATGAGATATCTTATAGCAAAAAGGTTAAGATATTTTCAAAAGACCCTAATGTTCTGCTTGTAAAATCATATTACTTTTTATCGAATACCAACAGGTTGCTGATGAGAGCGGATGTAGTGCAGTGATGCTAATTGGCTGCTGATGAATGCGTGTAAATTCCTACAAAATAGTTAATGATGCATACTTTATTTTAAGTCATGTCATTTTAGAACAACTTCTTATTTATTTTGCCAGCAAACTGTAAGAATAATCATAATCGACATGAGACTTTTGTATTTGCCTTTCTCAACAAACATAATATTCTTACAAAGAAGTTCAAAGATAAACAAATTGAATCTTTAGCAAATATTTGTAAATCAAGGCAAACATTTAAATATTAATTTTTCGTTAATTTGTGGTGTTATTTTTTGTGTTTTACAAACACACGTGATATGAGCTTAAATAAAATAAAGATAATGTGATAAAGCGGCATTTTACCAAAAACAAAAAAAAAGCAGCGCTTAGTAAAATAATTTTTAATCACAACAAAAGTGAGTCAGCATTCCAATGTTCAATATCATAGATGTTTTAAGTCTAAAAAATTAAAAATTATTTATAAAAAAAAAAAATCTCAAAATAACTCAAACTCTTTATGACATTTTTATGAAAGTTAGACATCAAAACAAAGAAATCGTGACACGTTCTTATCGAACAGCCTGTAAAATAATGATATTCATATAGGCGTGCGTACCTATTTCTTTTGTCTAATTAAAAGTTCAAGGTCTTCGCTGTTGTTGTTCAAAAATCACACTTTTTTCGCTATACTACTTAATATTGACCATGGTTGGCAACGCTTAACATATATTTCCGCTACTAGGCCACACAAAGGAATCTTATAATAATAAAAAAAAAAAAACAATTTAATTCAACTTTTAACACGAAAGTTTGTATTTTTTTTTCTTTGTCAATTTTTCTAATTCTTTACTATTGTGTTAAATTTTGCGCTCATTTTGTCACTTTGTATTAAATATGAAATTAGTTGCTTATGTTTTTTTTTTTGCTGGCAGTTAACCTGTTTTAGCTTGAAATTTTTTTTTTTTTATAAACATTTGATTAATGTGGCTTGAATTATTAATTTATTGTATTCAAAACATAAATTTTGTCAAGAGCGAGAAAAAAATCACAAATTTAATAAAATCAAAATATTTTTTTTTTTTTTTTTTGTTATAGTAAATTTTGTTGTTTTCTTAAGTTTATTTTGAAATTTTGCAAAGTTTTTGCGTGAAATTTTTATGCTTTAATTGTGCGTGTAAAATTTATTGAAATTGTTATGATGACATTTTTAATGATTTTTATTTTATTTCAAGCAATAAAGTGTGACTAGCAATGCAATGATATTTTAAGTAATTTTTTTTGCCATAATTTTAAAAATTAATTTAATAAATTAATTGTGTCATTGCTAGCAGTAGGTACGCACAAATTAAATTATAAAAATTTATAATGTAATTTCATATGTACAGCGTTCCATAGGCGTTCCTAGGTCTAAACTCCTAGCCAAAAATTCGTATGAGTTGGAGAGAGATCTACATAGTGTCAAGTAAAATTATACAAACTCTCGGTGTTAATGCTCGAACTTTTATGATGCCCGAAAAATAAGTGCCTTCAAGAAAAACTTTTAAAAGTAAAAAGTGCTTGATGCGTGGGACAAAAACGTCATTAGGAAATTTGACATTTTATCAACATAAGTGTTTGAAATTAAAAAAAAGGTGCTTTTATTAAAAGTTCTTTGTTCTGTAATCATCAGCATTTCATATTTCCAATGCTTAGTGTTTAAACTATTCATGGAGTCATAAGGCCAAATAAGCATATGATCAAAATTTTACACCACTAAAAAAAATGTTATAATATTGACATTAAAGTTCTCTCATCACAGCCAATTGAAAGAAATCTAAAAAAAAGACTTTTATTCCTTTTTCAATGCCCATTGAAAACTTTTTACGCAAACGTCATTTTACTAGGTATATCCTGGCAATCGGAAATTATAAATTTAAATGCGCGCTGGCTGGCATAAACAAATGCTTACAAATAGGGAAAAGTTCTATCTAATGCGGTACCTTGACGTTTGTTGCCAAACATCTCACTCAGCTGCTAATAAGAAAACTCTTAGAATTTCCCCAACTCGAAACGTTAACAAGCAAAACAATTTCGCAGTCACGTTGTACCTATACGCTCTTGAGATGTGTTCGCGTTGCCAAACAATGCATGAAATGCTAATAAATTTAACACAATTTTCACACAACTAAAAATAACACTTTTTCCGCAGCAGCAGCAGCAGCAGCAACAACAACAACAAACAGAAATATCGCACAGTGCATTTGTACTCGAGGAGTCGTCGTCGTCGTCGTCGCCGCCGCCGCTGTCGTATTCATTTTCCACGCGGAAATTTGCGTTTCATTGAAAAACAAACAAAACGAACAGAAGAGGAGAACGAACAAATTGAAATTTATGTGGAACATTTGAGAAATTTCGACTGTCGAATGACGACAATCAAATAGTTTTGCGCCTCAACCAGGCACACTGTCGCTGCTGCCGTTGCTGTTGTTGTTGGCGTAGGCTTCTGCTTTCTGTTGCTAATTTGAATAGTTTTTTTTTTCTCCATTTCATTTTCTTAATAATAATAATAATGTTTTTCATTTTGTTTATAAATTAATGTTTTTTTTTTCGTATTAATCAACTAAATTTTTTATTTTTGGAAATCGACAACGTTCATCATTTTAATGGCGCACCGGAAGACATTTAAATTACGTTAATTATAATTGTTTTGAGTTAGTTATTTTATATTTTTTTACAAAAATTTACACATATTATTTGTAAATTTTTTTTTTATTTTCTTTGAGTCATTTATTTATTTTTTTTTTTTTTTCTGAAAATATTTTAATTTTGTTCACTTGTTACCTCACACATTTTTGTGGTTGAAAACAAAAAAATTAAATTGTGCTTAAATTTGATATTCATTAAAAATACATTTTAGTATTGTGAGCATGCAAGCAAAATAATAATTTTTACTGCAAATACTTTTTAATGAACTTGAATATTAGAAAACATTTTTGTGGTATTATATTTAAATAAAACAAAAAAAAATTGGCGGTTTTAAAAATTCTAAATTAAAATAGTTTTTATTTGCTTTTAATTTGCATAACTTTTAAATGTTGCAATGGCGTGGCTGTTCACTTTTCGCTCTGGGTAAAATTCGCATTTTCAGTTTAGCCTTAAACAAATTAAGTTTTCATTCAAATTTATTTTAATTTAATTGCGAGGAAAAAAATTCTCCGGTAAATTTCATACCAATAATGTTTCGCATATAAAACGCCCAAATAATTTTGAGATATTTCTCATGACTTTTTACTAAGGCTGTGCAACGAGCTAATCGAACATGTTCGAACTTTTGCTATACCTCAACGTGTCAAACTCGAACAACTCGATTCGTTCGACACAACT
Source organism: Meiosimyza platycephala (assembly GCA_963662105.1). Lineage (NCBI taxonomy): Eukaryota > Metazoa > Arthropoda > Insecta > Diptera > Lauxaniidae > Meiosimyza > Meiosimyza platycephala. Next base: position 105,242,880 of record OY759208.1, on the reverse strand, counting down.
CATGTTCAGTTCGTTCGTTGTCCGTATCATATGATTGGCTCGGTGATAAAATTTTGTTAGAAGCTTGTGAGTTTCAAACGAGTTCGGCTTGTTGCACAGACTTACTACGACAAATTGTGTAATAACACTGAAGAGAAAAAGATGAGCTTTTTAAATGGTTACATTACACTGTGTAACAAATTTTTTTTGCAAAAGTCTGAAAATGTCTGGTGAAAATATAGGCCTAAACAAGTTACCATTTGGCTCTGTTTGTTCAAGTTGGCTCAAATTTTTGAGAAATGGACATTTAAATTTTGCACCTCGATTCATATGATTTTTTCGATATATCTCGTAAGCAAACTCAGATTTTATTGCATCTGGTGCTGGGGTTTTGTTCGTCTCTTCAATATCTACAACTTTCTTCAACAAATCAGACCTTTCGAATGCATTTTCAGCAAGTTAGAGCTCGAATTTCCCAAAAAATTTAATATTTTTTCGGTAAGAAAGGGTTAATGTCTAAAATTTTTGTTTAAATAATATATCGTGTTAAAGGGGATAAATTGAGCTTTATAAATATGTTAATAAAACTGTAGAGTAATAACCAAATTTTTGGAAAAATAACAGTTTTTTTAAAAAAAAATCGGTCCAAATTGCAGAAAAGTCGTATTATCTCGAAAACTAGGAGCCGGATTTCAAAAGTTTTTGGATCAATATTGTAGCTTTTTATATTCCCTTTCATATTTTCGAAATCAATGCCGGCGTTTCTGACTTATATAGATTTTTAGAAAAACCATATCCGCAACTTCCGAAGGCTGTATCTCCAAAACCAGATCCGGGCGTCACTTTTTGATTCCATATTAATTTTTGGAATTCAAAAGCACATAAGAAAAAATCTTCACTCCGCAGCGTCAGATCCGAGTAGACTTTTTCAAAAAAAAATTTTGTTCCACAGTGTTACTCTATCAGAAAATTCGCATCTTATCTCGGATTTACAAATATAAGTAATCTTGACAGAGTTTGTAATGACCAAGAGATGGAAAGGGTAACCGATCATAGCCCCCATGGTCATAATCCCCTAGTGACCGTTTTGTTTGTCTCTCATAATCCCCTTTTTGGGGGGCTATGACCACTTGTAAAAATGGACATAATCCCCAAAAATAAGAAAACATAAGCCCAAATAATTATTAAATTAATAAAAAATTAAATAATTGTTAAATTATTTTGGGGATTATGACCGTTTTTAAGGTGGATAAAAGGCTTAAATATTTTTGGGCATTATGACAATGAGAGTTATGATATGGCACCGATGTGGCGCCCAGCGCTTTCTTTAAAGTAAAAAAATATATTCGAACTTTTAACATTTGACTCATTCTCTCCAGTGATTTCTAGATTCTTATGAAAGTATATAGTATATAAACAAACGTACATATGTGTAGTTTCGAATGATTCTCACACAATCCGATCAAATCTATAGGGATATAAAATGGGCCTTTCACAGCATAAATAATTGAAGACAAACTGATCGTTTCCTGAATATAATTTAATCTTCAAGCGACAAAGGTGCACAATTTTTTCTGAATCCCAGACATAGAACCCGAGTCTGATACAGTGAACTGGAAGAAAAAACGTTGTCGAAACGATAGAAATTGAATAGAAAACGACTTTAACCTTTGAGAAGGCCATCAGCAAAAGATAATGAACCTATTAAAAAGGGTAAGCTGGTTCCAATACTTGGATAGTATGCTATCGGAAACTGATAGTTCGCTTTAAGGTGTGGACCGTCAAGATAAAACATAACATACTTCATATCTTTGCGTCAAACACCATCCAATGAAGAGTTTTGGATTAAAACAAAACTAAGCGATAATAATGTGCAGATCGAAATAAGAAAATTCGGTTGATTGAGGAACAACCTCTGCTCTCGAAGATAGCAGAACCTGAACTATAAACGATAGCGAAAATAAATGAGCAACTGGATAGGTCTGTAGATATATGTACAAAACTTGAAGAAATTACGAAAGTGAAGAACCCATTTGGAGATCTCACCAATAAATTATGCCCTTGGTATAGAGGTCGCTAAGAATCATTAAACGGTTCATTGATTAAAACAAAAATTTATGTATCTTAATTTTCCTATGATGAACGTAGTGTTACCAACATCTACCAATAATAACTGATAATATACAGAGCCAAGAATGTGATGTGCAAATATTTGTTAGCAAATGTTTTGTCAGCAATAATAACCAAACAGTCAATTTCATTCAAAATACTTTTCAATTGTTACAATTATAATTACAACAACAATTGTTAATAACGCAATGTACATATGTTTGTATGCAACCTTCATTGAAGGACCCTTAAACAGTTAATTAAAAAACAGTTAGTCTAGCTGAACATATGTGCGATGATATTACACAAGTTTTTTTTTGTTGTTTAATTGTTCAACAAACAAATTCGACATTGAAATATTTGTTGCTACATTTGATGTAAAACATTTAGTTCATTGAGAATGAAAAACAGCGATGTAGCAAATAAATCATAATATTGAAACATACCATTGAAACAGTAATGAAGTTCTTGTTTACAATAAAAACAAAAACAACAAATTTTTCGAAATGGTTTTTTTTAAGAAACGAAAAAGGAAACAAAAAACAATAAAACTGATCTAAATTGGAAATGTCGAATCGAAATTGTTACAGCAAAAGATTTTTTTTTGAAATTTAAGGCCATCATAAATAAAATTTTATTGTTTGTTTGGTTTCAGAGCAGAAATCTGGCCAGCATAATTGGAGCATAACCAAATGTTTATTTTTTTTTTTTTTGCTTTGTTTCGTACAAATTGGTTTTTTGTATAAAAAGCTTAAAAAAAAATCTTTGCATAAACTGATGCTTTCAACATTTACAACATATGCTACATATGTACGCACGTCGCAGGCAAAAAAAAAACAAAAAAAAAAGCCACGAGATCAAAGTATTTGAAATTATGAATATGAAATGAATATAAATAATAAACTCGTTGTAAAATATTGAGTAAATAAATTTCTAAATTAAAAAAAAAAAAGAATCAACTGAAATTTTAATATGAGCTCAACAAAAAATTGGCAACATTATTTGTGTTTACATTGAATTATGGCAAGTTTGTTTTTGTTTTTTTTTTTTATGGTAAAAATACTTGGTGCTCTTTTTAGGACAACTAATGGATATTGAAAGATTTAAATTGGAATGTTGATTTTTTTTTATGTTAAACATAATTCATGTAATATAAAAAATAATATTAAATAAAAATAAAATAAATTTTTTGTGTGAAATTTGTTCGAATATTAAGCAAGAAAAGTATTATTTGTAGCATTTAAGCTGAACCTCGTATTATTTTTTAAATCGTCTAGTTTCAGAGATATGTATGTATATATGTATGTATGTATGCATGTCTGTATATGAGACCGAAAATGTGAAAAAATCCAAGAAAAAACCTATGCAAAAGGGGAAGCATATCAGGTTTAGAAATTCTCACTAATCCGCTCAAAGGTCGCTGATGATTTCATTTGGCAATGAGTGAAAACAGTATGACTCTAAAGTCATTTTTGTTATTTTGTATAATTTTGTTGGTATTATCACACACTATATTGAACAGTAAGCTCAGTAAAATAAATATTTAGCTCCATTAGCATACCTAGGAGGGGCGGCGCGGCGAGATGCGGCAAAAAGTTCATGAAATATATATCAATTTGGTAGAGTTTCAAAACAATTGACCTTTTTTTTAGTAAATGAAAATAGTTGGCTATAGTAAATTGAAATTGTGTATAGGTAGAGATTTTGGAATTTAAGGAAAATATATTAATATCTTTTTTTGGTAGGGTAATTTAAAGTTAAATTATGGAAATTAATTAAAGATCAAAATGTTAAAAAATTAACTAATTGTTGGTATATTGAATTTTCTGCGTTGACTACTCCTTCAGTGTGATTCTTTAGCTTTGATTTTTAAAAGCAACGATCGATGAGCAAATGTAGAACTACTTAAGTAGCTATTTTCAATACTCTGACTGTTCCATTCCTAATAAAAGTAAATAAAATTTCGGAATGTGAAAGTTATTTTTAAGTATGCGAATATGACAGACACGCCGTGAATATTTCCCAACTAAATAAACTGTCAAAGAGTTATTTTCACATAAAAAAATATTATTAAACATTATTTATCTTCTAAGAAAAAAAAAAAACTGTGCCGTCAAGAAAAGAACATTTGTGGACAAATGCAAATCTCCTACAACAAATCACAAACCGCAAAAAAAAACGAACGAAGGAACTATAGAAACATCAACACAATGACTGTAATCCATCAAAGCAAATTCAAGCGCTGTGTACAACCAACATTAAAATACAAGGCAGCGATCAATCAAACTAGAAATTGAACAACCAAGAAAGTGAAATATGAAGAAAAATTGAAAATAAAAAAATAAAAAAAAAATATAAAAAAATTTGCAAAAAATTTCTCACCGGCCGCAGCAGCTGTGTCGCCGTAGTGACGTCGTCTACTTGGTAACGCGTGTGGGGCCGCGTCGCCAATAGGAACAACTGCATGAATGCCACAGCTTGATTGCATGACATCGACACCCTCGCCAAACTACACGTATGTATTTCAATTTACAACATGCGTACTCGTTATTGAAGTTGCTCCGGAATGGTATCTAAGGGTATTAGGACTTTGTTGGAAGTAGGCTTTTGCTTGAGAGAAAATATATTGAATTGAAAGAAATTATTCTGCTTAGTTGAAAACTTGTACCAAACTTTCAAAGCTAATATCACGTTAGACCTCAAAGAGAAATAGACTATAAATTTTAGTGAATTTGATTTCACAAATTTGTGCAATCATTTTTGCTTGCTTGAAGTGGACGAACTTGAATTTTTGATGGACACTTTTGATACTTTTTTCAGATATAGGTTTTTATATTTGAATCAATAGACTTTCTTTCTACAATCCCCACTTATATAAGTCGACTTAACATTCAAATACAATAAATAGTCCTGATTTTTTTCTACAAAGTTTGATATTTCAGTTTTCTTACAGCATAAACCTTTTTCTTGCCTAAGGGTAATTACTCCTATTGCTTTTATTGCGGTTTCAGTGCAAAAATTAAACAGATCACATGACGTAGTTACAATTCCAAACTCTGAGTCCATATGTCTGGCTAACTGACTGACTGACTGATGGACGAACGGACTGACTAAAATTCATGCGGCCCACCACCAACGATGTTACTAAACTGATCGCTCACTTAAATATTTGTATGTCCGTCTGCCCAAACGTCTGTACGTCTGTCTGTCTGTTTTGTTCGCCTGGCTGTCTGTCTATTTATCCAGGGCTTTTGTTCGCTCATATCCACTTGGTTGCCTCTCGTACTCTGTAACAACTGAACTTTTGACCATGGCCCATAAATTTTTTGCACTCGCTTGTGTATTTCAACTGCCTCATTCGTCTTGGCGAGTTCGAGTAGTTTATTTGTTTGTTTTTGTTTTTCGAACTTTATTTTCTCGCTTTGTATTTTTAAGTGTTTTTTCGTCGTTGGCATTTTATATGCTGCTTTATTTTAATTTCATTTCACTTGTGGATTTTGTTACTTTTGTGGTTCTGTTCATTGGAGTGAAATGCGACGCAATGTTTTTTTTTTTTTGTTTTTGTGGTCTCTGTTTGTTTTTTTTTTGTTTGTTTTTGCCTTAACGTAACGTTACGTTTAGTGTACGCATACGTATATGTATTACGTTACAGTTGCTTTCTGCCATGTCGATGCGATGATTGAGTGCATGATCGCTTATGTGGGTTAAGTTGCTACGAGACGAGATACTTTAGTTTAAACTATTTAGGGTGCTGAGGCAGCGCATAAAGAACTGAATGAGTTATGAAGTAAAAGATAACGAAATGTATCATATTTTAGCAGAAGCGTGTGAAAGATTTTTATTATTTACGATTGCGTAGATGAGACTGAAAGTAATTTGTTGAAATGCGTTTTTGAGTAATTACAAGATAAATAAATATTTAAAAAAAAAAAAATAAAAGTTAAGGTAGGTACTTATGTACATGAAGAAGAATTGTTGCAACCTTTTACTTCAAGTGTTTTTATTTATTTCAATAATTTTTAAATGATGAAATAGTCACAGATGTATGCAATTTTAGCTCTACTCAATTTTTATTCATAGTTAAAAATATTCTTAAAATTTCAAAACTTAACAAATAATGAAATTTTGAGCGACTCAAAAAAGTTTTGTTCGAGATCAAATCCATTTCAAACCATGCAGTCGGACTAACTTCAAATCTCGGAATTGGTTGCCGATTATATATGTTGTTTTTCAGAGGATATAAGGGGGCACATATTCCCCCAATTTGGTTAAAAATTATTTTTTAGGAAGTTATGCCCATTTAAAGTTTTAGTGTCAAAATTTGAAAAAAAAACCGCTTAAATTTTTTTCAAAATAGTCGCATTTCGATTGTAATTGAACTTTTCATACTCTGTCAGAATCTCTAAGAAATTCTTTAAGAAAAAGTGTTGAAAATTGGAGGAGTTTAGCGCTTTTTATGAAAAAAATCAAGGCTAATTTTCTCAAAAACCCCAAATGTTTTTACGCTTAAAATTTTACTGTAGATTTTTAATATGAGAGAGAAATGACATGAGCTTAATGCGCGCTACAAGGCATTTGAGGCCAGGAGATTTTTTTTCCAAAATCGTAATGTCAATTTTTTTTATCATATTTTCAAAGTAAATAACAAAAGCAACATTCCAAATTACTTTCTGCAAATCGTGCTTGTATTCTGCATACTTTTGCTTCACCGTTATTTTCGTAATAACTTTTTATCATGGGAAATATATAAAAACATTGTATGCACATATAGCTTTTTCGCTGTAAAATTCAAGCAAACAAAACACTCAAAACCCATAAAAGCATTTGGAAAAAAAAAATGCTTAAAAACGTTACTTTCCAAATATCTGTAGCTCTCGAAAAACTTGACAAAAAAAAATCTTAAAAATCATGGAGAGTAATCAGTAGAATAAGAAAAAAAAATGTTCAAGTAAACCAGAGTCGCATAAGCAAATTAGAATGCGATTTGGTGTGGAATATCCCATAAAAAACTCACATTAATGCAGAAAAATTTATACATATGTATTGACTTCACACCACAAGCAAACAACTCAATTCCAAAATCAAATTAATTTGTAGGCCACACACAACAAATGTGCGATTGTTGACACCATGTTTCCATTATGCCAAATTTGAAAAACAAAACAATAAAAATTGCAGCAACACACAAAACGAGCATGCGCGCCAGCCAGCGTTGATAGAAAATTTGAAATACACAAAACGCAAAACGCAAAACAATAACAAATTCAAAAACAACTAATGAAATTTACATTCAAATTTGGTGCTAAACGATTTGTTGTCGATTTAAAATAAAACAGCACGCGTTGAATTGAATTGAAGAAAATGATGCGCATGCGCCTTAAGCGTTTGTGATGATGCCATATTGCGGCAAAACGTTAAAAACAAAAATTATACCGTTATAAAGTAGATAGTAAATTTTAAAATGAAACAAGATATTGTTTATTTCTACAGACGAGAGAATATCATTTAAATATTTTAATCTTGTTATGAGGTGTTTTATTAATTTCAACTTCATGTTCTGAGTTGTTTATCTCGAACGTCATTGCTACGCTCAAATTTATGTTAATTAAATAGTAAACAAAGTTTTTTAAGCCGCAAAAATAATGAAATTTAAATTTTGGAACCGGTCGATTTACAAACAAAGTTTTGATTTAAGCGCTACACCGAAAAAAAAACTTACTTCGTTTAAGGAAAAATGCCTAAATGTAAGGAAAAAATGTCCTTCAATACGAGTTAAAACCATGGGTTCCTCAAAATAAGTAAGTTGGATTCCTTAGTACAAGTAAATGTTGCTGTTTTGAAATAAGGAAAAGTTAACTCAATGTGAGGACAAGGTTATAAAACTGAGGAAAATTTTACTTTTTCTAAGGTTGAAGGTATCCTTAAATGAAAGAAATTTAGTTAAAATAAATTCGTTGATTTCAAAAAAAATTTGTTAATTTTCTATTTTCTTATTTGTTGGTTACTTATTGTCAGTCAATTCTTATTATAATTGTAATACGTTTTTAAAACTTCAAAGAAGAACTTAAATTTTTTTTTATCTGTCGTCAGCCGATCAGAGAATTGAACCTGTGTGCTCTGCGCCATGCCACTGTTCAAAGATGCTCATCTTACCCAACTCAGCCACCGACAGCATTTTTAATAAATAATAAAATGATGTTGTTAGACTGCGCATGTAACAACCATTGTCTGATCAGGGAAGCTTCGGTTCAAATCCCGGCGACGACATAATTTTTTTTTTTTAATTTTTTTATTTTTTTATTTAAAAAACAAGTAGAGAACTATAAATATATAGGCAAAAACAGAATACTTACAAGAAGAATAGATATTAATTTCAGAGAGTGTTGCCACTCATTTATTAAGGAAAATTTTCCTACGTTATAGTAAATTTTTTGAAGAAACTAACTAAAACTGAGTACGGTTTTCCTTAAACAAAACATTCCATTAGATTGAGGAAGTTTTTACTCAAATGAGGAACAAGTTGTCCTCAAAAATTCTTCCCAAAGAAAAATTTACTATTTCAAAGGAAAGTTTTACTAAAACCACAAACTCTATATTTGAGGAAGAGCTTTGACTTGCTTTAATGAAACATGAACTCATTTCAAAGGACTCAATTACTAAATGAAACGATATTTTCATCAATATTAGGAAAAATAACTTAGATTAAGGAAAATTTTTGTACTAAATCGGAGGAAGGCAGTTCTTCAAATTTAGTACGGTCTTTTTTTTCGGTGTATGAGCAAAATTATTGATGAGTAATATTTTTGAGAAAAAAATTTTTTTTTTTTTTTAAAAAAACAAAATAATTTTAAAGAAAATTTATTTAATCATGGGCCTTTATCTCTAAAAGTATGTTTCGTAAAATTTTCCAAAAAAAAAAATAAAACAATTAACTATCAGCAGCAGTTACTGCATCGAGGCACATCATACTTTTTTTGTTAAAACAGCGCATCCGCTGTTGACTTCTTGCATTCTTTTGAATACAAAAAAAAATTTCACAAAGTGTACGCTTAATTATTTCCGTACCCATTTTAAGTGATACGAAAAAGCTCTTCACACCACAGTTCAATAAACAATTAAGTGTCTTTTTAACAGACCAGAACAGACAGCCAGATAGGAAATCTTGCGTAATTTTTAAATTTAAAAATGAGCACAATGGAGATATGCAGTTTTTTTTTTTTGCATTAAATGCTGTTTGTTCACCGTTGCCATAACTTTTCGCAGCGATGATTCAACTTTTGAGTGGGTGTAAATTTTAATAATATGATACATATATGCAAATATTGGCTTAAATTTTCAAAGATAATTTGTTAAGCTTATCAGTTTAAGCAAACAGCCCAATTCAAGCAGATATGTAAGTGCAAAATTTATATGAATTTCGAGTTAATCATCAACAACACGTTCATTAGAGCGCTGAACAACTTAAAATATATTTTGTATCAACTGTTTACAATTGTAACTCAGAAACTCAATTTTTTTTTAGGTCAATAAAAAAAGCCATAGTACTGTTTCAGAAGCTGCTATTTTTAGATATTTTTTTTAGCTCTATAATACTTTAAATCAGTTAAGTTTTTGCACTATAGGTAATGTTTAGTTGAGAAGAGGATAAATTATTATGAAAAAGGAACATTTCCATTTGTAGCTATAAATAGTCAAGTAACATTCTGTTAAATAAAAATTCCTTTCGACAAAATTTTAATGTGCTGCACCCCAATTCCTTAGGAAACTCTCTTAAAATCTCTTAAAAAGTTCATTGAGTGAACAATAAATTGACAACGTATTGAAACTTTCTGAGACTTCAATATATAATCTATATTATTTATATAAAATTGCTTACATGAAAATGGTTTGTAACGCTTTGGCGCAAAATATACTGAACCGATTTTAAAAATTTCTTTTTTAAAACAACTTAGTTGTGCTAAGTAATATTATTGCATACTTACTTTTTTTTAAAGTTCAGAAATTTTTCGTATAATTTACTTTTTGCAAAACCTCACACAAAAATTGTCGTTTGATTTTTCATTGCTTATATTTTTGCTGCTTCTTGAATTCTGTGTAAATATTGTTGTGTTTGATTTTGTTCTTTTCATTTGTATTTGGCTTCAAAGTTCAAAAAACCAACTATCTTTCAATTGCTTTTTTTTTTTTTTTGTTAGATTTGCAGAGAGAAGATAGAACGAGATGTTAAGAGATTAATTTCATTATTAAAAAACAACCGTTCAAACTTTTTTCCCGTGAACGTGTTCTTTTTGCATAAAAAATAGACAAAAAAATAAGTTTTTACTGTAGTGTTTCTTCAAAAAGTCTTCAATTTCGTTTTGATGAAAAATTGTGGAAAATCTTTTTTTCCTCGAGCTTTTTCAGTCAATTGTTGTATGTGAAATAAAATGCAGATTTTTTTTTTTTATTTTTTTCAATAAAATTTCGATTTCACGGTAAAGTTTTGGAGCAAAGGAACTGCCAGTTTAATTTAAGATTAAAGAGTAAGAGAAATATTTTTACATATAAAATCCGTTGCCCAAAACAGCTCTGAGAAAGTATCTAGAAAAATTTTTTTTAAATCAATACATTTTATTCATAAGCTCTCAAAAAGTTTCTATTATACGAATTTTATGCCCAAAGAAAAATTTAAACATAGAAAATATACACAGAACGCATTTTAAAGCTATGCAACAATGTTACTTTTGATAAGTTAATTCACATATCTACAACAGATTACAAAGTTCTTAGCAGAGATAATAAAAAAACAAAACAACTTAAGATAAATGTCATAAACTTTATGATCACAAAACTATCAAACTAAGCTTTCTCTCAAAACACAAAGCAAAGCGTGTGGCTGCCATTAAAAAAAATATATGAAAACAACAATAACAGTGTAGTCAAACAAACAAAGCACTAAAACAACATTTTATTTATTAAATTTGGATTCAAAATAAAAGGCCTATAAAAAGCGTTAAAAGAAAATCAAATAAAAATGACAAACACTTTTCCCAGAGCGCTTTGGCAGAGTGAATGTAACATGAGATGGTGCAACCATCAGCCTCTAACAACGACTAGACACCAAACAATCAAAGTGCAAACCAAAGAAGGCGTCAATTTTGACATAACAAACAATTTAAATGTCAATCAACTTGAGCAGGGTTGCCGCCGCACTTGTTCGTTCAAGAGATTATGTAGAAGTATACAGGAAGAAGAAGAAGAAGAAGCAATACGCAATAAAAGAAATGAAAAAACAAATAGAGAAATACGTACCTACATATATTATTTAAACGTAATGTACTTAAAAAATTAAAATCTTTTGGCCAAAAAGTAAAATAAATTTATTACCATTGAAGATGAAGGCCGGCAGCGGACATCAAGTCAGTGATTCCAACTGTCAGTAAAAGCAATAAGCTGGCCCACACCTGCGCGAGCTGGCCGCTAGCCATTGAGTGTCATCGAGAAGCATTTGGCTTTTTCTTTTTTTTTTCTAGTTAATTGAAAAACAAAAAGATAATTTTTACTTGCATATAATTTCGTAGAACTGTCAAAAGTGGCAGTATGACAATTGAAGAGAAAAATAGACATTTCAAGTGTGTATATTTTTGTTTTATTTTTTATTTTTTTTCTTAACCAAGTTAATATAATGCAACGAAAAGGTAAACAAACAGAAAAGAAAATGATATTTTCTTAATTAATTTTTAATTCAATTACTTTTTAAGTGATTACTTAACCTAATTTTTGTATAGTTATTTAACTACACACAAAAAAATTCATTGATTTTTCTCATAAAAAAAGCAGCTTAATTTCAACGATTTTTTTATTTTTATTTTCAGGTAAGCATTATAAGAAATACTACAAGCATTCATATGTATCTCAGTAAGTAGTTTAAAAATTAAATTAATAATTCCACTTTCTTCAATGAGTGGTAAATTGAAAAAGAGTGAAAAACCTTAAAAACTGAAATCACAAAAACAAATCAAATTTGGAAATTAAATTAAAATTGTTTCTAAATTTCATGTGATTGAAGCATTTTTATAAAAATTACTACAGCAAAGAAAAACTTAGAAAAATCTGAAGTATTAATTTCTCGCATAACATTTTAAAATGCACCATGTTATATGCTGATATTCAGCAAACATATCACAAAATTTCTCGCACGCGATTTTGGATACTTGAAAAATGGGCTCCCAATTTTTTTTTGATAAATTTTCAGTACAGTTATTTTTAACACGATTTATGGCATATTGAACATGAACGTTTTGTTTCTTTTGCGGTTTTTGAAATCATTATATAAATAGGCTAAGGCAAATAGTTCCATACCTTTTAAATTGCCATAACACAGCTAACACAGGTAAGTTTAGCAACCAAACTAGAAGCCATTAAGTAGCACTAATATGCCACATGCTGGACCCTACAAAACTGGTAAGAAAATTATCAAGAGAATTTAATAAAGATCTTGATAACAATAGAAATTATATTCAGTTAATCCTGCTGAGATAGTTAAGCAGCGATCCGATTTCAGTTTCGGCCAATTCGCTGAGGTTTTTAAGGAAAGCTTGTCCTAGATATCTGAGTCTGATACTGGCAAGGGCCAGACAGATGCAGAGAAAATGCTCAACAGATTCTTTCTCGTTAACATTCAGACAACTACAGCGATAAGAGTTGGACGATAGTCCAGTGTCCAGTGTAATTTGTGGTGATTCTCGCGATGTCTTTGCGGCTCTTGAACAATAGGTCAGTGGTTTTTGAAATATTATATGATGGCCATATTGCTCTGGATATTCTGCAGGCTTGCAAGGATTTGCAGTTCTTTGCTGCCTCTGGAAAAAAGTGCGAGAAGACTTTTTTCTTAACTATACTAATCGGAGTGTGCACGAAATCTGAGGCTCCGGTTTCATCAAGGGAGAAACCATGCCTTGCTAATAAATTAGCCTTTTCCTAACTCTCAATGTTTCTGTGGCCTAAAACCCATGTGAGGGCTATGTCGAGGTGACGCCCCCAGCCTATCTAATTCCTTCTTGCACAATACTACTACTTAATTTAGATTTTGTCGCCTCCGAGTTTAGAGCCATGATGACGGCCTGATCGGAGAAGTTTGCTAGCTTTCCGAAAAGTGAAAAGATTGAGAAATTTCTGGGTCTTTTGATTAGACCCCCGCACCTACACCGCAGTCCATTTTTGACCCATCGGTGTATATGGCGGTTTCAAAATTTAAGTCGATAGTGCACTCCTCCCATTGAATCCTCTTCGGAATCTTCACCTGAAAGTTTTACTCGAAGTTGAGTGTTGGGCAGATGTAATGGGTTGGAAGATGATCCAGTTATTTTGGCAGTGTGTCGAGGATGGAGCAATGTCCGTATTGCTTCGTTAACCAACTAACAGCTTCTCTAAGCCGGATCGTACTACAGGACGATGTTGTTTTGATGAAGGTATTATGAGGGGAGGTATCAGGTGTAGGAGGACGTTGAGGGCTTCTGAAGGGCAAGATCTCATAATCGCTTGAATTTATTTTTGTTGAAAAGAAGCAGCAATGTATTTTTTTTTTCAATGGTAGGCGGTGCACCGTCTCTAACAGCAAAATACGCATACATGGATAGACCGATTTTGATGAAATTATTTATTGAGATAAATTGAATTTTAAGAAATGGTCTTAAAAACTCATTTTTTTTAGTGAGCGTGGCACAGCCTTAAATGAAAAAAAAACTGTAAGAACTTGCTAAAATTAAAATTTTTTATGAAACCAGAAATTAATGTTTTTGTTGAAAAATACTAAAACATACATATGAAAAATGTTGAAAAATTGATTCAAAAATTTGAGAAATTTTGAAAAGACAAAAAAGTTCTCAAAAAGCTCTAAAACATAAAACTTAAGTTGAGTGAGCGACGTTCAAACATCATAAATTCCAAAGGGTTGCTGTTAGAGTAAATATGATCGCTTTAAACCCAAGCGAGCTTTTTCTTTGCCCTCACGCTCGAGTACTGTCTGTGCGTGCCTTGTACCCAATTATTGAACGAAACAGTTACTTAAGCGTAAAGCATAAATTTATCGTAAAATCACAAGTAATTTATGTAAAACACTAGTTTTTTAAAAATAAAGTAGCATTTTTTTATGAAACTATTAGGGTCAAACAATGTAGACAAGAAATTAAAAAACATGAATAAATTGATGACTCGAAAAATATAGAAAACATTGACAAACGAAAAAAAAAGCATTACTAAAATGATAATCATAACTTATACGCCAATTATTGAAATCACGCCCACTGTACACATAAATCTTGCAGCAAATCAATTAAAGCCCACACGCTGTGTGACAAAAGAACCATAAAAAAAAAAAAAAAAACAATAAAAAAAATTTAAATAAAAATTGAAATATATACAAAATTTATAATAAATAAATATTATAATTCTGAATTCATTATTTTTGTTTCTGTCCATCCTCACAGTTTTTCGTTATACAACATAAACAAATGCAGTAGCCAATAGCAAATAAATGAATTATGAATGCGTGCGCGTTGGCAACACTGCAGCATACAAAATTTCATATTGAAACTTAAGTAAAAACAACATATGTGTTGTTATGCAAAACCGCAATTTATCATTTTTTAAAAACAAATTGAAATGTGGGTGTTTTTGTGGGTATTTTTTTTTCATTAACTCAACGCTGTTTATGTTGTCTTCACGGTGTTTTAATTATGGCACTTAATTAATTTTGTGTTGCATCTCATGCGTTTGAAAATCAATTAATTAATTTGTTTATTTTTTTATTCTTCGCTTCGATACTGTGTTCTCTTTTGCATTTATTTTCATTTTATTTTTTTTTTTTTTTTTGCTTTGATAAGCAAGAGTATAAACAAATAATTAATGATTAACTGCTGACGTCAAGCCCCCGATTCCCCAACTGTGAAGCAAAAAAAAGAAAAAATTGTCATTTGTAACTTGTAATTGTTAATAGTTTGACACGGCTGGTTTGGCATTGCCGTGAAAATGTGGGCGTGCCCCTGCGGTTTTGTTTCGTTGCAATTAATTAAATACATTTGGCAATTAATTTAATAATTTATGGTTTTCAGCATCATTAAATAATTGAGGTTGATACAAAAATATTTTTTTTTTTTTAAATGTAAATGAAAATTAAATTTCATGATAAAAATGGAATTTTTAAAGAAATTCCATTTAAATTAGTTTTAGAGTATTTTATTTAAATTGAAATTATTAAATCGAACCTTTGGTGGATATTTTGTGGAAATTTGTTTGTTGCTAACCTTTGCATTCAAGTGTTATATATAATAAAAAATTTAATAATATTTCAAAAACATAATATTCTCACATCGAATAAAAAATTATGCAAGTTTCGGAATAATTATTTAAGTTTTTTTCTAATTATTTCTTTTTGATTTAAAAAAAAGTCACCAAAATTAATTTTTGAAAATACCACAAAAAAAATAAAAAAAAAAATGATTAAAAATTGAATATATGTACATACATACAAAAATCCTTTAAAAAAATACCACTAGCAAAGTCAAATATATAGTAACTCAAAAACCAAAAAAAAAAAACAAAGGCAAAGGTCTTTGATTGCTATAGCCAACATTCAAACGGAATAAAAAATTAACGTTTTTTTTTTCCTAAAAATTATACAATTTAATATTAAAAAATTTTTTTTTTTTTCGCATTATTGATTGCTTATGCACACTAAAAATCAACAAGCAAACAGCTCAAGTCAATTAAATTACGTTGGAACCAACCCACCAGTTAACTACTGTGCGCTTGCGTAGACGTGCGTGTCAACTACTCACAATACAACAGAAAACATAACAAAACAAAACAATTGAAACCCACAAAGACAAATCCCCAAACGGCCTTGTAAAACCCGAAATAAATAAACAATTTACATGTGCCCATTGTCTGCTGTCGCTTTTTGTGCTCATTTGATCATTGAACGTTCTTTATTCTTTCATTTATTATTCATTTTGATATATTCGAGTATATATTTAAATTTACATACAAGTCATCTGACATTATTGATGTTGCTTTTATTATTTTAAATATCTGCAATTTGACTGATGAACTGTCAATGATATGGTAAATAAAAAATTAATTTGCTGCTTAGACAACGAACAGAGTGAATGGCAGCGCGAGTACGATAATCTGAGCTATAATTCTATGCAAAATAACATGACAAGCCAAATATGTGGCTATGCTGCAAAAACAATAATTTTACAAAAAAAAAAAAAATAAAATCAATTACAAAACTACCTAGCAAAAATGACAACAAAAAGTTTTTATTAATTAGAAAATTAATTGCGTATTTTTTGTATCAAATTCAATTTTAATTGACTTCATGAGTAGCAAAATTTTATTTCAATTCAAAGGGTTTCAACCATTAAAATGAACTTAAAACAAAATTGGATTTTTAGTTTTCAGTTGATTTATTATGTTTTCAAAAAATATATACCTATATATGTTTTGTAAAAAACTTTGGCCCACTTTTCAACATTTTTCCTTAATATCTCTATTTTTCAAGACTGCTTTTAAATCAATTCATTTGTGCAACATGACGTATGAGCAATATTTAATTGCTTAAAAGTTTTCAAAAAAGAAGAATTTGTTATTTTTAAACCGATGCTACCTAAAACACAAATAGCACTACTTTTCGTATCATTACTTTATATACAATACAAATATATTTTCCTAACAATGGCTGCATTAAAACGAGTACAATTTTCAATAAAATAAAACAATTAAAATTTTTGAATTTTGTTTAACTTTATATAACAGAACTATCTTCTATCTTCAACAAATTTTAAAATTTTTATTTTTCTATAGCATTACATATTTATTTGTAAAGTCAATATTGTTGTCATGTTAAATTTTCTGCTTTCTTTTAAACAAACAAAACTTTCTAAAGCTTTTTGTTTGGTTTATTCAATTTTTTTTTTTTTTTTTTTGTTTTTGTTGTATCTTTAATCTAACAATTAATTTGTCTCTAGAGATAAGCAGGCAAACATTTAAATTGAATTCTGTAAGCATGACATATACGCAGAGTGACAAACTGACTAAAAGACAGACAAATAAACAAACGGACAAACAAATATGCAGTGATACTTAGCATTGATGATTTATGTGAATTTCTGTATTTGTGTTTGCATTCGAAATGGCAAATGGAAAATGCGTTGTTATATCAGAAAGAGATTTATTTTCCAATTAATGACTGAAGCGATAGATAAACAAAGCTATAAAACACTAACACTATGAATATTAGAAAATAATTCTTTACAGAATACGCAATAAACATACATAAATTGGAATAAATTGAAAATCCAGTAAATTTGTAATAAGTCTAAATTAATCCAGAGGAAAAATATCACATTAAATTGAAATTAGTGCTTAAATAACTATGCTAGCATTTGATTGCAGCAAATATGCATAGAGAAAAATATCATCAAATTATTATTGTATAAAAAAAAAACATTTTCTTTTGTAACTTTAGCATTGATTTTAAGCAAAAATTAAAAAAACTAACAAATCCGCTACTATGCAAAAATCGTAGCCCATTTTTTGCAGCCATTATACAAAAAATATATTTTTGTTGAGCATGAAATGATTGTTAACACAGCAAAACAAAATTGATAACAAACTGCATCGAAAGTAGAAAAACTTAAAATTTTATAAAAATTACATGTTACTCATACGCACAATAAAAATCATATAATTTTGATTAAAATTACACTGTAAAACTTACGCGACAGCATTTGTTGAATGAGCATAACTTATTCAATATCAATTTTAATTCTCAAATTAATTGTAATAGATATATTTTTTTTTCGTTTAATTTTTCTCTTTTTAATTTTTTGCCATAAATCAACTGAGCGGAGATAAATATTTGTTTTGTTCAATTAACTGTGCTGCACGTTGTTATTCTTGTAATTTATTATATTGCTGTAGTTTTTATTATAGCCGCTGACAACACAAATCACTAGAGATCAAAGTTGCCACCGCCACCGCTACTGACATTCATGTAAGTGTTACCAATCAACAACATTATCACATCATCAAGAGCAGTGGCACAACATCAATGCCATTGTAATTATAATAAATATTGTGTAGCACATTTGGCTGAAGTTGTTGGCACAACCAGTGCAAAACGGAAACCTTAAAAACTTCAGAAAGTTTTTTTTCACCAAGGATTATTTTTATCGCTGAAAATCTGTAGTTTTGTGTGTCGAGAAGTATGAGCAATATTAAATTTTATATAATATCTCAAAAATTCAGCTGTTTTTATTAATGTTCCGATGCAATTTTGAACAGCAATAATTTTAAAATTCTGTCAGTCACTTTATGTTGCACTGATGAATAGTTTTTAAGCAAAGGCTGAAGAAGAAAAACTTCTGTTTTAATACACCATAAACTGATGTATGGCATCCCACAAGCATAGTGTTTTCGTCATTTTCAATTTATTATAAAAAAATTTTAAGAAAAATCACAATTTTTTACGTAAAAAGTAGCTGTTAGTAGTAATTTATTCTGTTAGTATTTATCTCCAATGAAATATCAATAATTTGACACCAATATCTGAGCTTTGTATATCCTCAATTTTACAACATTTGTTTGCAGAGTGTTTAGAGCTATAATGTTATACATACAAGCATTTTGTTTCCTGCACAGTACTATGACAGTTGGTTTGTTTTTTAAGCTGCAATTTGTTTTAAATTCATATCGTGATACACGTCGTATGAGAAACATTTAATTCAATAAGGTACATACTACAAAAATTAAAAGTCAGCTAGTTTTATTTCGATTTAGTTTAGCACAAATATAAAACTATCATATTTCTTACTACTTTGGGCATAATTAAAATCTAAATTATGAACAATGGCCGGTTAAGTTTTGCAGAAAATTTAATATTAATATTTAATATTATTTTTTTAAGCTTCATATTAAATAAAAAAAAAATCTATTTTTTACGTGAAAATTAACCCCTTTGGGTCGCAATTGATTGCCGGAGATTTATATCTATTTTTTTCTACCTCAACTTCACACCAGCGCCTCAAGCGACCGCAAACGCATAAACTTTACATTTTAAATAATTTAAATCAAATTTTTATTACATGCATTTTTACTTTGTATTCTTTATATTTTACTTTATTTGCATTTTTTGTTCACACTTAAGTTTATTGATTCCTTAATTGTCTGCGTGCGGGCCGCCTTTATAATGTGCAATAAACTTAAATCATTTTAATCTCTTTAAAAAAAAAAAAACAACAACAACACAAACAATTTCACAGCAAATTGACAACATTTTACGTTGACAATTAAGCGAGTGACAACAACAATTTTATAAATGTTTAATATGCATAGTAAGTATATGCACTTAACACGCATACAAACAAATGCAAATGCAATGGCACTTGCCCTCATAAGCACACACACACACACACACACACGCACAAATGCGCTAGCATTCGTATGCATTATGCAACTGACAACTTGCTGACTTTGCATAACAAATCAAAAAGCAAAATAAAAGAAAAAGAAAAAGCAAATCAGCGTGACAATTCATGCAACTCATGCGATTGCTCTCTTTAAGTTCAGTGCACCCCCTTTCCTATAACTCACTGGCACTCACCGCAAGTCACTCCATTTAAGTGTCACTCATATGTATTTGATTTTTTTATTTTCTTGCTGCTGCTTCTTTGCCTTTTTCAGTCATTTCATGCAGGTATTCGTTTTACAAAAGCTGGAACGGATTTAGGACTACAGGCTTAAGTTCTTAGGGCCTCAGCATAGTATTTTTTCTACATATAACTATCGCCCCATGGCAGCAAGGCGCATTTAAAGCGCCCCTGACTACTGCCGCTGCTATCAGTTTTAGCATCGCTCTTTTCTTATCGCCTTTTTTGCAGTGCTGTTGATTTTTTTATTGCTGCAATTTTTTTCTTGGCGAATTTTTTTTTTTGCTATTGCCTTGGCTTTGCTGTCAGCAACATTGCAATGCTGCATTTTTTTTTTGTATTATTTTTTTTCAATTTATGCTGGCTGACGTTTACTGATAAACTGCATTCAAATTGTAATTGATAATCAAAGATGAAAAAAAAAGCGCCGCCGCCAATGCCGCTGTCATTTTATGTACGTCGTGCGTATGTCAATTCAGCTGTCTATCTATTTGTCAATAAATGACTGTCAAACGTTGATTGAATGCAATTCAGTTGAAAATTTAACAAATCGCACTGTCAATTTCAATGCAGCAGAAATTCAACGCAACGCAACACTGAACGTTGAACGTTGAACGCTATGGAATGCGGAATCAACAGAATGCAGCGGCGTTGAAAATTGATTTTTAATGTGACATAACAGCGATAATGTTGGCTGGTGTTGTTGCTGTTGTTGTTGTATGTGTGATTGTTGTCACTGGTGTTATATTACTTGTGATAGTGCTATTTCTGCTGTTATGTTATTGTGTGCAGCTCCCCTCCTCCCCCCAATTGATGTATCAATTGAACGCATGACAATTGCGTTTTTAGCTGACAGTTGACTGTCGTTTTGACACTTGACAGTTTTTAATTGCACGGGTGACGATCGGTCTATAGCGCATGGTGTATTTTTTATTATGATCATGAACGCTTTGAAGTGAAAAGACACGCCTATGATCACAATTTTTTATTGATATTAATACCATCAGCACGTTCTGTGTTTAAATTCCATATGACTTTTATTGGAAATTATAGCATGCAAGTGATCATGTTGCAATTTTCTAAGATTTACATAAAAGCTTATTACAACATAGATTGTTGGCTTTAATATTTCTGGGTGCATATGTTATAGGGAAACATGATATGGTTCTTGAGCGATGCATGTAAACGTGAAAAAATGCACAAGGTCAAAATGCACTCTTATTGATTTCTCAATAAATATTGTGTCAATCAAGCAAAAAAGCTTTTAAATTCCTTTGAGTACTTACCTTACAGACGGCAGTCATTGACGAGTAGAAAATTTCACAGATGTACATATATGATATTTCTAATTTTTCGAGAATATAGTATTGTTATTGCAAAAGCTTTTTATAAAGAATCTTATATAAATTAATAACATCAACAATACGGCACTGATAAGCTTAAAAGCCCTAACTACAACTTTTTCTAAATGATTTTTAGAGCGTTCTCGAATCGGTCAAAAAAAGCACCCATCTATGTCATTAGGAAATTCTACATCCAATTAAGTGAAGAAATTTATTTTTCAAATTTTCTGTAAAATTTTGTTTTTTGAAAGATAGAGTTTTCTTTCTTATGAAGGCAGAATACTGTAGCGGCCGTAACTCAAACTATGGATTTAATGTAATAATAAAATAGGCCAAATTATAGCATTACAATTTGGAATCTAAGTAGCATCAACAAAAAATTACTAAAGTTTGAATTTTCAAAAACTGAAAAATATTCGTATCGCGCCATAATTAAAGGTTACTCAAACGTCATCATGAGCAAATCATAAAGAAGCGAAGAGAAAGGCTAACGTGAAAATTTTTAAAGTGTATACTTTCAAAGCTTGATTGCTTTCATAAGCTATAATTTAACTTAAAATTGCGGCATTAAATCAAAATCAAATCAAATCAAAAGAGTAAAGTTGGAAAATATATATTTTGTTATTTTTAAATTTCGCCAATTATTCCAAAAATGTTCTTGATTTTTTAATAAACAAAAAAATAAATATTTTTTGATTTTGTTGCAAAAACAAGTTTTCAAAACTTGCATTATTTTTATCGAAAATATTTTGCAAGCGCACAGGTATCTCTGCTTTAAAACGCTGCTAGTGAAAACTGTTTCATTTAAAACTTTCAAGTGGAAAACTTGCAAATGGCCGCAAGAATTTCAATTAGTAAAGTTTCTCATGCTGTTTTTGTTGTTATTTTGCGTTAGTATTTTGTTGACACTATGAAGTTAGAGCCCCACTCTTAAGACAACTAACATTGCAACAGCAAAAGCACTATGTACCGACATAACACCAACAAACAAGCAAGGACACAACCAAGTGCAACGTAATGAATTTTCGTTATTTGAAAAATATCTCAAGTAATTTACTTCTAGTGTAAATGCAAATTTTGTCTTTGAATTTTAGTAGGAAATTTTAAGAAATGTGTAATTTAAGCCAAAACTTAAAAGAAACATTTTCTTTTTACCTTCGTTTATATAATAAATTTCAATTAAACTTCTACACATTTTTGTTGTTCAATCAAAACAAGTTTCGTTTGGGAAATAATTTTTTTGTATCACAAAGATAGAATAAAAAATACATTGATGCTAAAAAAAAAAAAATCTCAATGGCAACAAAATTGAATGAACTTCAAAGAATCTCAAGGATTAAAAACGCAACGCATTTAATTACAGTTTATCTTTGAAATACGATTTGATTATATGACATTACAAAAGACGATGTTAATGCTACTGCTGGCGCTGCTGCATGAAGATGTTGACGGCGTAGAAGACCAACAACAGCAAAACATTCACAGTGGCGCACAGTAGTAACACCGGAGTTAAGCTAATGACGTTGACCATTAACTGAACTTAAGAAGCAACTAAAGCGCTGCTTCAAAGCGTAGATTAAACCATAGAAAAACCAGCAGGAACCAAAATGAAATGGCAAAAATAGTGGCAGCAGGTAAAAATCGTAGCAGTTGTTGGCTATTATAGGCAGTAGAGAGTGAAAAAGAAAATGAAACCTTCTGAATACGCGCTGTGATCACTAAGGTTTTAAATTTTCAGTCAAAATGCGCAATTTTCGCATCTAAAATTACAATTTGAGCAGTCGACTGCTGTAGTTAAGGCGTTGAAGTTGTGCCAAAAAATAGTAGCAACATAAAATGTTGAAAAAAATATTATTGCCAACTAGAGATGAGCAAATGCACAGCTCAGCAATATTTAAATATCCAACAAGATATATATAATCAACAGCGATAGTATAAACTTATGCGTGGTCTGTTTCGAATGTTAAGTGGACTCTGAAAGCATGAAGGCTAAGATTTTTATGCAAAATAGGGTGCAAGTGGTTGCGGACATACTCTCAGCTGCGGTGGCGATATTTTCAACTGACTTGAGCGGACGAATACAAATTTCAATCGTCACATGACTAACGTGTTCCAGACGTTCAAATTTATAGATTGAATTAACTATAGCTGTGCGAGAATGCGCTTGATGATGACCAAAAGTAGTACGAAATTTAAGAAACCTCTCTCCGACCTAGGAAAGCTTTTCTTTATGAAAAAAAAACAATTTTTGGTTAGTTTCGATTTAATTGCCTAAAACCTTTCTTATGGTGACGTATGAGTAACATTTATTTATGCATTATAGAAAATGAAAAGCTTCAAGTTGAAATACATATATTTCGATGCAACTTAGGGTCCCAGTAAATTTGTTGATTTTTATAATATTTTATGATGTTTAGTAATTTAAAGTTTAAACGATGGCCGCTTATGTCTTCTCATGTTATTTTAAAGTACTTGAGATATTCTTTATACTAAAAGTGTCAATATTTAATTTTTTTGGCGTTGAAATTTTTGCGGATAGTTGCAGCAAAAAATTTTAAAAAAAGTTATAGATGAATCAGGTTGTGGCAGAAGTAAATATTTTTAACAAACATATACATAAATGAGACCTACTCGTGTTATCTTTTTATAGATTTTTTTCATGCTTAAATTCGCCGAAATCACTGATTTTTAAAATAGAATTTTCCTGCTCCATGAAATTTTTGTATCTTGCACAACAATAAAACTTGTTTATACTGTATTAAAACCCATATATCTAAATATCGATAATGCCATTCGCTAAAAATTTAATTAATAGTATAGCGGTATACTAAAATTGAAAATATCGCAAATCAAAACTGCCTGAATATATAAATTTTATTGCCAAGGTTGAAAATTTAACTTATGGTGACGTATGAGTAACCTTTGATTGTGCAAACTTCAAGCTTAACTAACTTTCTTTCGATGTAACATCGAGTGACATATTTTTTTGTGATTTTTAAATTGTTTTACGCTTCGGGAAAAATTAAAGTTGTTGTGATGGCCACACATGGCTGGTCATGATTTCGACAAGTCCTTAAGATATCCATGATAAAAGTATTAATATTTTAATCATAAAGCATTTTTAGATTGCAGGAAATGGCCGATATTGTCATTTCTGGCAATTTTCGATTAGAATAAGTCAAAATTTTGCTGCACTTAAATAATGCTGTGGCCAGATTTGGGCCCAAGATAAAAAACATCTTTTAATTTCTTTAAAAAGTTATACATTTTTTTGTAATTATTTTGGAGAATTTATCATTAAATTAAAAAAATATATATTTTTTTTTGTACTCTTTCTCTCAACAAAAACTCATTATAAGCCATGGAAATTCAAATATACAAAAGCGACTTTTTGTGACATCACTATAATATACACTGAACTCAACGGCATAGAATTAGTGCGCCAAAACTATTAAAAAAACAAACAAAATTATCGCAACACTGCAAAGGTGGGGAGGGGTGAACTAATCATTGACGTCACTATCATTACCACGGTGTGGTGTAGCGCCCATAGTTTTGCCATGCATAGCGATATTAATTTAATTGCAACTCAGCAACAGCACAACTCGGTCCACGTGAGTGGTATGCTGGGAGCCAGTTATGCAGCACAGTGGTTTATTTGATGTTTCGTCGTTGTCGGTGTTTCTCTCTCTGCTCTGCAGAGTGACTGTGTTAGCAGCATTTAAGTGCGGATTTAATGTCAGGGTTAATAACTTTATGTAACTCATAGCCGTATTTATGAGTGTCGAGCACATTTTTTCCTCTTAATTGAATACTTGAAATTTATTGAAGAATTTGAGCTTGCACTCCATAGCAGTGTGGAATTTAACGAAATGGAAATTGAATACCAACGTTGGTATCAACAATGTTTGCCAGTCATTTGTAGTTGGGAGTGGTTATGTGATAAATTTTAATATATCGTTGCACGGTATTCAATTCAGAATAATAAAAAAATTCTTGTAACCGGAATTTTTTTCTTGATTATGATTACTGGATTTTTCTTTTTACGAAGAGATTCCATATATTTTCTACTTTTTCAGCAGTTTTCAATTGTTTCAACATTTTTCGACTTTTTCTACATTTCTCATACTTTTTTCAATATTTTCCATGTTTTTAATTTTTCAGCCTTTTTTACACTATCCAACAGTTTTTAAATTTTTTCGATTTCTTCAACCTCTTTCAAGTTTTTCCATATTTTTACGACTTCAAAACGAAAACCCGAACTATGGTCGGTCTTCTGGTACTTAAGATATTATGAGTAAAATTTTCAAAAACCAAAATTAGAAAACATATTTCACAATACCACGCTTTTCTATAAAAGTGCAAGAATTTGCATATAATTTATTTAACACCTCAAAAACTACACGAATGCAACATACGCATAGCTTTGTCGAATGCGACAACTTCACGTCAATTTTGAATTATCTCCAACTGGTTGACAGCGTAACTTGCTGATTTACAACGTGTTGCAATTTTAACATTTTTTTTTTTTTTTGCTGTCAATCTATTTGCCTTACATATCTTTCGCTTCAACATGCAAATTAAAACTAAACAACTTTGCTCCATTTAATCAGGAATTCGCATGTAACATTTACTTTGGTTGTGCCAACTGTCGCATTTGTCAAAAAGCATTTTTAATTTTTATTGAATGCGAAACTTTTTACTGCTATGGTTTTACCAGAACTGTTCATATTTCCCGTAAAAAAATGCAAATTGCTATTTTAATTCAAAGAAAAACGCTATGTAATAGTGATGCCAATGATTCGAAAAAAAATTTCCAACTGTTCTTTTCATTAAATGCCTAAAAAGAATTATGAAGTAAATATCAATTCTAGAAAAAAATAAACATTTCAAAAAAAACCATAACAATTTGTAATATCACAAATTAATGCATTCACATGTTACACTGGCAACACTGCCCTGCGGCTTACTGCACTTTTTGCTGCCATAAATTAAAATCATTTGATATCGTAAAATTGTATTCATTTACACAATCTATGCAGTTGCTGTTTTGACATTTTTGCCGCAAGGTTAAATAGTGCTAGTTAACAAAAAATAATTTCTTAAGATATAATAAAATTTTCTAAGAAAAATATAATTTTTAAATAATTATTATGTTAAAATTTTACTAAACACTTCTGTTTTAATATAAATTTTAATACTAAATTAATTGCTCCACACACATTTTTTAATGTTTTAAAAATAACTGCTTTATTTACTGTTCATAATAATTCACAAATCATTAAGCAATTGTTCACAAATTGCAATTTGGAAAATTATTTTTGATATACCCACTATTTGTCAAACGCTTAATGTTCCTTTTTATAGCATTTACTAAAAAGTTTTGGCAATATCAGACAGCCTTAAATTGATAACTTATTATTTGTGACGCATAGCTGTCATAACTTTTTAGACCGTACAAATAACTTGCCAAGTTTCTTTAAAAATAGCAGTAATGGCTTCAATTTGATTTGATGGCCTTTTAAGATTACAAAATAAGAATGCTAAAATCAATTATTTTCCAACACTGTTGACACCTTCTCTTTTCGCTTTTTTTCTCTATCGCTGTTCAATCACCACATCAACCACTTGGCATGCAAACAAATGCAAATGACAAATAATTTTTGCCGATGTGACAAATTATGCTGCAAACAACTGAACACGAGTAATCATTTCACGTTGAAAATATTTTATGTAAATAATTTTATGGAAATTACAACAAAAGTAACAACGAAAACAACAAACATTTTTGTTAACTACATTGCAAAAAAAGGGCGATCAAAAACAAATATTTAATGAAATGATTCATGGCCTTTTTCTGGATCATACCTAATGCATTTTCCATTAACTGTTAACAGCAGTGAGTGGTTCTAGAACCAAATTTTTCAGATTAAATTTATATATGTATGTAGCTCGGAAAAGCTTCCGAAACATGAAAATATACCAGGTGTCCCATTTTAACGTAAACAGCTGAATAAGTCAAAAAATTGCAAGTCATTCAAAAAATGTTTCAAATAAAAGTTGGTGGGTATCAACGGCCTTGACCTACATTTGCAAGGTTATTTGAAGGTCAACTTAAGTTTTTCAAATGGAAACCCCTATTCGGATTCCGGAAGAGCACAAAATTCTACGTTCAGATTGGTATTCATGTAAGAGGTCAAAGTGACCCCTGAAGGTCATTTGAAGGTCGAATTCCTGCTTGGTACAGAAAAGCTGCAGCCGGTTAAGGCAAGATTATGCAGCGGTCCAGCCAATGATTACTCGCTTTTCTGCACCAAGCGGGAATTCGACCTTGAAATCTACCTTCAGGGGTCACTTTGACCTCTAACTTGACTTTTGACTTATTCAGCTGTGTAAGTTAAAATGGGACATCCTGTAGAAATACATAATTTTTTTTAAATTTACAAAAAAACAATATGATATGCTTCGTAAAAACTGACTCCGGCTTTGAATGCAGCACTTTAAGCGATTCACACTGTCATCAAAAACAGCACAGTTTTCATGTATGTCGTTTTTTATCGCGTTTTCGAAAATTGCTTTCGCACTGGTGATAACGTGATTTTGCCGACTTTAGCTATCTGTTTGACATTAGCGGACTGTTTTTCATTAAAATAACACATTTTATTAAATAAAACTACTCTTCATCGCGTTGACTTTCAACAAAAGTAACTCTTTATTAATTTGCCTCTTATGTTACAGTTACCTCTTTGATACCACAATGATTTATAGCAAAAAGCTCTGATCTTGTATTTTGAACAAAATGCTACATAAATCCACTTATGCAAACATTTTTGCAATTAATTTATATAATTTAACAGTGTGACATGCGTGCATTACTTTTTCGCACTGACGCACATACTACCCATTTGACAGCTGTCAATTGACAACATGTGCAAATATCAGTGTTACGCCAGATTTCTAGCACGCGTACAAATTTTGTATGCGCACATTAAAAAGTCATTAATTATGCGGCAGAAACACAAAAAAAAAAGTGCAAAAGTTCATAATGGAAAAACGCTGCCAAATGTTTAACAAAATTAAATAAACTTTAATTTAATCACTTGCATATAAACAGACAGCTGGGTTTTAAAAAATAATATGGCCATATAAAATGTAATAAGTTGTGTCAAACATGTGGCATTTCGCTTCTTTACTGCGTGTTGCTGCTTCTTCCAAATGGCGGATTTGGGCGGTTGGGGCGTGTTAAATCAATGACAAAGCGTGTTGTTTACATTATTAAAACTGAAATTAAAACTATTTTGCGTGTCATCAAGCACGCGTTGGGTTTTATTTCAAAAATAAAGTGTGAGTCGACAGGAGTTTCAGTTATTTTTCGAAGAATTTAAGTATCTTAATCGCGCAATTTTTGTATGTGATTTTTGACTGTGTTGAGTTTTCAACATAGGCAATTTTGTTAAATTAATAAAGGAACATCTGCTGAAGTTACAAAATATAAACAATTTTTCTTTTGTTGAAGGTACTCGTAGCTATAATATTTTTCAGACTCTTAACCCTGTACAACTTTTTTTGTCTTATAACAACGCTTCCATGTGCCAATGATTGTAGAGATATCGCCATAAATTTTCAAACATAAGCAATAAAAAGTTCATTTGCAGTACACATTGTGTTAAATAATAAAAAAGTTGGTAAGAACTACTATTAAAAGAAATAAAAAGTAAAGTTATTCAAAAGAAAATAAAAAATAAAGCTGCTCGCTGCTCTTTTCTATTTTATTTCTTGTTTTCTTATACACAGGAAATAATATCTTGTAAAAATTTACAAAAAAACATTTGAAAGTAATAATGGTCACTCCAATGACTTACGATGTAAAGAAAACTCTTAGTCAATCTATAGTTTATTGGAAAATTCGGAACCCTTTGGAGGGATTTGACGAGGTCTAGTGATACCCCTCTCCCCTTTCTCTCACGTTAGACTTACCACATACATATTTTTTAAAATAATTCAATTAATTTGATGATTATATGTATTATGTTTTATACCATTAATTCTGATGTCTGCTACCCACTCGGTATGTAACGTTTCAGAAACAGTACGTAACCAGTACCAGAAATGTTTCGTTAGAAATATTGCACACGGAACGTTACTGACATTTTTCTATATTTCAAATGCATTATTTCGCATGCAATCATTCTGAACTGTTTCTGAAAGGTTTCAGATTTGTGTTAACTGAATTTTTTTTTTAATTACATCTAATTAATTTTTTATGATTCTCTGTCTGATGTTATGTTAACTATAGTTTATTGTCAATTAAAAATAGCTGCATATTAAGTATCAACGCAATTGATGACGCAGGCAAAACGAGACAATAATTCCGAGTCCCTTTGATGTAATAAAATATCAGCCCAAGTGACGTGGAATAAAAAACATGACGATGACGCAATAAACAATTTTTGCTTTTTTTTCTTGATCTTGCAATATTTTTGCAACATATCGGAAACGTTTCAAATGAAAGCGAATTAAAAATTAAAACATAACTGGAACTATGTAGGATTTCATTTGAAAGATTTCTGTAAGATTTACGAATCGTTGCATGTCGAGTGATGATGGAAACCAAGTCAAATTTGAGATTGCTGCTCATATTGCAAGAATTATGATGAAAACTTAAAGCTTATTTTTATACGAGTACTTATGAGTCTGCGTTTCGAACAGGATACAGAAAATATTGTACGAATAAAGCAACCAGGCGCTCCACTTTCGGCAATACAGTAAAATGGTCTCACAGATACTGTCCCTATGTATAGCAACATAAAGAAAATAGAGTGACTTTTACAGATTTGATGAAACAAAAAAATGTGTTACTTTTGGTGGGAAATTGTTTTTTTCCTTTGAACTTAAAGCTTGAATTCACACATTTTAATGCCTTATTTTACATTATTTGTAGAGTAAAAAGTTTTTCATTTTGGAAAACACATGGGTTGTGTGCCATTTTACGACCTTATACTAATAAGAGAGCTAAGCTACTGCTGCTATTAGCCCCCATAGCTATTTAGCTTCAAGTTCTAAATCAAGGTAAAAGCTTTTTTTTTGAATAATGAAACCGTATGCTTGTTACTTTTACATTTTTTTATTAAACTGAGCTTTTGAGCACTTTCGCAACGCTAAAAGAGTGCATATATTATTTCTAAGCCAAAATTTTACTACAATTGTGAGTCAAAAATGAGTAGTTATATATTAATAAAATTTATTGCTTTGTCTTGGCAACTGAAATTTCCATAAAAATGCTGGCAATCTGTGTATTTTAACAATATGAAAAATTCTCACGAGAGAAAAAAATCTAAAATTTGACATAAGAATGTGATTGATTGGATTAAATCTACAATAGAAATTATCAGGACATTTCTATTTAATATTAAGCTATTAAAGTTCTAAAATTGCTTAAAAAATTAATTGCGCAAGCAGTAACAAACACGCAAGCATAACACACCTTTTAATGACAAGTTAATGTGTTTGTATGCATGCTGAAATTGAAGCTATTTTGAGAGAGTGACAGTATATCGATTTTCATTTGTAGCTAACTCCTTAAGAAGTAGCATTAAAGCCATTTTAGCACTGAATTTAAATTTTTTGCATGTCCTAGGAAATGATCAATACATTTAGGCTTTCGAAATTGACCAAGTCAGTTGCTCGAACAAATGTACCAACTCAATTGATAGTGCCATCACCATCATATCTTTATTTTTTTTCACCGTATAATTTTACTGCTTGTTTTTGCTCAAGCAGCAATCTTAATAAAGAGGAAACTTTTCTGAATACTTTAAAGTGGAATGCAAAATGTTATCGCTGTTATTTCAACTTATATTGTGAATATTATTGCAACGCAGCATAAACGTAAAGTCAAAGGAGTACGAATAAAAATCCACTTTTAATAAACCTGCAATCATAAAGTGCATAACTTTTACTACTATTTTACTACTTTTTATTTACGTTTTTTCTTTTGCTACTTAAACAGTGTTTTGCAGAATTTTTTCTTACTTTTTCATTGAGTACTTTTGCTGTTTTTGTATTAATATTGTTGAAGTATTATGAGCACAAGATTGTTGGTTCAATATCATTTTTTGCAAGTAAAGTAAAAAGAAATTTAATTAAAAGAAACATCAGTCATGAATAAAATATTTACCGCTTTTTTTTTAATTTAAAAAAAAAAAAGTTAATTATTACGTACAATAAATCAAGAAAATTATGATCTTAATAAACTAAAAACGATACATAACGAAAATGCAATAATAATAAAAATATTTTATACTTCAACATAAACATAAACGCATACGAATAAACTTCAAAACACACGCATACACATATACTCGTAAATTACATACACAAGCACATTCACATTGTTAATTAATTAGAACCCACGCAGCGCCATGTTTCAGCAATATAATTTCTAAAGAAATCGACAACGTTTAACAGCAACACCACCACCACCGCCGCTCACCACCACCGGCCGGGGGAGACATAAACGCAGTTGGCAAACTCAACAAATTGAATGTATGAGTAAACGAATGAATGAAAATAACATGCAGATGTCACAGTGTGCGTTTCCGTTTCGTGTCGTTTTATAGGTATCGCTTGAGTGACTACACCAAGCAACCGCATGGTATGGACGAAGGGAACAATTTAATGAAGGGATGTGGAGCAAATCGTTTAAATGGTAATTAATACGACTGTAATAAAAAAAAAACAAAAGTGGAAAATAAATTAAACAACTAAACACTGTGTTACGCTAAAGAAAAATGTCACTAGATGGCGCTATGATTGTT
Source organism: Meiosimyza platycephala (assembly GCA_963662105.1). NCBI lineage: Eukaryota > Metazoa > Arthropoda > Insecta > Diptera > Lauxaniidae > Meiosimyza > Meiosimyza platycephala. The sequence continues at coordinate 105,210,939 of OY759208.1, read as the reverse complement.
GGGAACATTTGAAAGTACAGCGCGAAGCGAAATTGAATTCTTTATGCAATGAAAATGTTGATATTCAATTTAAAACATCAACGCTGTCGTTGTGTCTATTTTAAGAAATAAAGTAAATGAAGGATTTTTTTGATTTATTTACTGGAAATAAATTTTACTATTTAAATCTAAACATTTATGTGCCGTATTTTATTTTGCATGGCACATTAGCGGAGATCAATGTTGAAGCCATTGGAATTTTTTAGCTCAAAGACAGCCGATACAAGTAACTGAACGCCAAAGGCAACATTACAAATTTCTTACTGTCATGGTGACATTAATAAGGCTTTGCGTTGCGTATAGTGTTGCCATCTGGTGAAAAAATTTCCAAAAAATTAGGTATATATTGAAACTAGTGTCACACGCGGATTCGCACACGCACGTCTCTAATCTATCTTCTCTCTTCAAAAGCAACAACAAAAAAAAGCAACTGTAAGAGAGTTTGTTCATTGAACTTCGAAGCTTAATACAAGCGGTACAAACAAGAATTAAAAAAAAAACAACAATAACAACCCAAAATCAATTAACAATTTTTGTATAAGGTTTTGCAAAAACTTAATACTAATAAAAGCGATTTAACTTGAAAAAATAAAAAAAATAAGTGTGCAATAACTTTCTTTAGCACAAATTTGTTGTTTTAAAAAAAAATTATTAAAATCGGCTCAGTATATTTTGCGCCAAAGCGTTAAAAACCATTTTCATATAGGCAATTTTATATAAATATGTATATACCAAATCTGTGTATGCATTTTATTTCATCAGAAATTTTATTGACATTTTCGATTAAATAAATAAAAATATTAAAGTTTAGCTACTACAGCTATAAGCCTTCTTAGCTATTTAGCTTAAAATTTTAAAAAGCAAGTAAAAGAAAAAAAACATAAAAGTCGAAAAGTGCTATTGGAAATTATGTAAACAAATTTGAATTACAAATTCTTTTAAAAAACTATTTGAATCACACTAAGTCTTTTCTAAAAATAGTTTTTGAGTTACTATAAAAAAAAATTAATTTTAGATCAAGTAATTTTTTGGCAACATTGGCAACACTTTATCAACACAACAGAAATCCTAAAAGTATACAGCTCACATTTTTGCAAAATGTCTTAAGAGAGCTCCGCTGTCATTTTTCGCACATAGCTTTAAAACGATATAACTGTAATTCAAATGTACGCGTATAGTTAGTTGTCTGTATACAATATATATATATATATGTAAGTGTGTATAAATGCGTTCATTCAAGCGTTACTACAAATTTTCCATCTCTCAATTTCTATTTACCATTCAAACCGCATTTGTACGCAACATCAATTCATATCACTGCAGTGAGAAAAGCACTACCACCTACATATACATAAACCGTCATACTCCAAAGACCATGTCCATTCACAACCAAACTATTGCCATAGCATTGGTATCAAAAGCTTTTTGCTTGATTGACTGCGTGCGGCATTCGTGCCTCATTTGCTCTCCAGCCTGCTGGTTGTTGTTGTTGTTGCTGTTGTTGTTGAGGGCGTTGAAATGAAATTTCACTTTACCGCGAAGTGTCATTAATTTACCAGCTTGCTGCTGGTGGACAACAGCGGCAGCAACGTAACAAATACAATCAGCATAGCATCAATATTATTGTCTCCGGCAAACATCATCATCATTTGCGTTATCATAATCATCATCATCGTTATCATATACTAAGTATCGAAAGCATCAACTCATCAATATGAATGAATGAATGAATGAGCTCGAGAGTGCGCTTGAGTGAATTTAACAAAAATTTTACAGTAGGAACGCGATAAAAGTAATTTAAATGAAATTGTCGACATTGCATATTTAGAAGAACAAAAAATGTTGCTTAGAGTTTTGGATAATTAAGGGCCGTTTTCACAATGTTCAGTTTCACTTCTTCAGAGGAATACATTGTATATGCCTTTGTTATTGATAACATAATTTAAACTTGTTTGATATCAAGCATTTTTGGGTTACTGTGACCCATGGGTCCACTTCTGTTTGACGTACGACCATAGTCTATGAATAAAAGTTTCAAATCTAAAAACAACCTTTATTTTATATTGCTAAGTAGACTTGATATCTTAGTAACTGATTCGAAATTACTCAAGCTTGAACATAGTTCTGGCACTACATGAGACGTAAGTTAGGTCATAGATTCAAGTTCCCCCGTCTGGGTTCCGATAACGTAATAAAATAACAGCGCAAGTGAAGCGGATACAAAAGACCAAAATTTTTAGAGTTCGATTACGCAATAAACATTTTTTTGTTATATTTCCCCTTAATCTTACAAGGTTCTGTAAAGCTTCAGAACGTTTGAAATGAAATCAATAGATGGATATTGACACATTGAGCTTTCTGAAATGGAAATGAAAGATTTCTGAAACGTAACTGAAACATTGTAAGATTTCTGAAAGGTTTACGAAACGTCACATGTCAAAGCAAAATTTTAATGAAGACACTGCCGCTTTATTTGAAAAATTGAGCTCCTCTATCATGAAAATATTCTTTAAAATGAGCAAAATTTAATTAAGCTTAAAAGTTTTAGTAATTAGTCATTTCATTTATTTTTGTCTAGTTTTTTTAAGTTACCATATCGAGCAAAGATATCAATTTTAATGTTTTTTTTTTTTTTTTTTTTGTTTACAAAGTAATAAAAATTCAACGTTGTTTTTCTCATTTACATTGAAAATGAAACTCAATTGAGTTCTGTTGACTTAAGTCATAATTTTTTCATTGGAAATTTTTGTTTATACTATCAAGTCTGATATTTCAATGGGGCGGGCGCAGTATCAAATTATATCGCCAAATTTATGAAAACAACAACAAAACCACTTAATGCTGCATATAAATAAAATAAACTAAACAAAACACTAAGACAAACTCATATATCATTAAAAACAAAATATAATATCAACTAAATGCAAATAAAGTATCAACAAAAGAAGAAAGAGTAAAAAACGCATAAAATAAAATAAAACTTAAAAATAAATGAATGCATAATAAAAGCAACACTTAACATAACAATGGGCAACACTGCTGAAACTACGATAAATAAATAAAGCTTCGAGGCTCACAGCGCTCAATGCTCAGTTTCAAATAAGAGTGTTTGTTGGTAAAATACCGAAACAAAAACAAAAAACTAAAATCGCAGTCGAAGAAAAATTGTTTTGTTTATTGTATTGTGCTGTTGTTTAAAGCGCAAAAGTGCCCGGACTGTCAAAGTGACATTTTGGTTGATATTCGCAGTTAATGCGAAATGCGCGCCACTTTGGCTGCGCGCACACAATGGCAGTGGATTTGAGTGAGAGAATGTTAATGAAATGGAAATTGAAATAAGGTAAAATTCAATGAATTGAATTGAATGCATAGAATGGGTATTGAGTTGAATTGAATTGACTGAAATTGTAGTGATTTGGCACATTGGAGGATTGGCACACAATTTGGCATAAAAATATCATTTATTAAATGCATTCACCAGAGCACTAAGGTGCTGGTTGTGATTTTATTATTAAGATTAATGTAACTCCAAGTTTTTCGTGTGTTTGTACTGCATGGAAAATTTATTTTTTTTTTAGACTTTACTTGCACAAATTTGTACAAACGTACTTTTATGAAAAGTGGGTGTATATTGATGTCAATAATAAAAATTCGTTGTGACAATGGAATCTTGTCTTGCCATAGGGTGCTTTTTTTAGATTGTTGCTGAATTACTCGAAAAGTTAGCATGGAATAGAACATTCGATGTGGTTGATATTAAGCGAGGTAATAGCGAAAAACTACGCGTACGCTATTTCAATCAGGTCATGAAAACTTCCGACGTAAAAAGTTCATTTTTGAGCACGCAGTTTGATATGTCGCGCCGTTTTGTTGAAACTAGAAATGTTTCAGACCTGTTCCACGCATTTGCGGTAACACAAAGCAGGCCACCGATATCGATCACCTATGACTATCTGACCAGCTTCGAAGCTATGTTTGCTCCAAGTCCATTGATTTGAAGCAAACACCGGTATCGTCACTCTCTCATCGTGCAAAAAGAGACAATTTTTTAGTTGACTGCGTCAGTGAGTGTGAAATGAGCCTCGTTGGTCATCAGAATTCACTCCCTAAAACTCCGGCTCAATTTCAGATACAAAAAAATTTAGTATTAAATGTCATCGCTTCCAAAAATAAAATCATGGCATCATGTTGCCCAATCTCTATCTATATCCCTTCTTTTCGATTCAATCTATCTCCACAACAATATTTATATAAATCGGTTCATTAGCTTAGCTGTGAAAACATATTTTTCTGTTAGGAGCGTGATACCTATTCAAAACTAAATGCCTTTTCTCAGTATTCAATCCATCTCCATACTGAATTTCATCAAAATCGGCCCATTAATTTATTCGTGAAAACATATTTTACTATTGAAGGAGTGACACTGTCCAATTTAACATAAATACATCTTTCCAGAGTTTAATCTATTTCTGTATCAAATTTCATCAAAATTTGTTCATTATTTTAGCAATAAAAACGCATTTTATTGTAATGGGCGTGGCACTGCCAACTAAAAGCAAATATTATTACTTAGATCTCAATCTAACTCTATAACAAAACTCGACAGCTCAGCCATGGCAGCGCTTTTTTTTCGTTAGGGGCGTTGCCACGCCTTCTAAAAGATCATAGAATTTTTAATACTCTTTTTCAGGGCTCGATCTATCTTCATACTAAATTTTATCAAAATCGGTTCATTAGTTTAGACTTGTTTTTTTTTCAGTTAGAGCCGTAGCACCGCCTTTTGTTTGGAAATAAATTACACTCTACACTGCTCCGCTTCAAAACCTTTCCAACAACAACAAAAAATCAAGCGATTGTATTGTGTTCAGAATTTTTGAGTATTCTCTGGGGAAATTCTCGCAATTATTTTAAAAAAAAAAAAAAAAAACATCTTTAACCTTCTACTAAAAAAATTCTAAATAAATAAACATTTAAAAAACGAATTGGGAAACGCTAATTGGGCAAAAACTTAAAAATAAACAAATCATGAAACGATCATGACGTCATCAGTGAAATAATTTTTGTGCCCATGTGGTAGAATTGTCCAGGCGTTAGTGATATACAAAGGTAAGCGTAAAAAAATAAATAATAAATTTTGTTGCTAGCGAACATAATGCCATGAAAATATATAAACAAATTTTGTAAAAAATAAGCTAAATCGGAAATATGTAGCAAAATTATAAAAAAAAAAAAAAACACCAAAACGACCTTACACAATTTTAAACAAAACTGAAGAAAATATTAAATTGTAGATTAAAAACTTACCACTTTTTGATATGGAAGTATGAGCAAATGTAATGAAATTCAGCATAAATGTCAGCACAAGACAATTCTTGTGTTGCCACGTGCATAAAGTTTATTCAAAATTAACTAAAATAAACAAAAAAATTTTCATTAATTTAAAATTTATAATTTGAAAAATATTTAAACTTCAAAGGAAATAATTTCACCTGAAACTAAATAACAAAGAAAACAAACGAAACACAAATTCTATAAGTTAATTGCAGAAATAAATGTTTAATTAAAAACTTTCAAAAATCAAATAAATAATTGTTAAATAAAATATTTACTTTCAATTATTGAAATAAAAGAAGAAAATTTTCTCTTTCATTAATTCCCAACCATCCTCCAATTTATAAATATTTTTAAGGAAATTCTACTTTCTCACAATTGCTTGCTGCAAGTTTGTTGGTATGTGCTTGCAGCTTTGGAAACTTTTTCTCTTAAACTTTTACAAAATTCGTAAAATGAAGCCTCAATTAAAATAACTTAATGACGCCTCAAAACCACACTCTGCCTGCTTTGCTACCTTGCGTCACAAGAGATGCTCAATTAGTGGAAAGAACTTCAATTTTTTTCATTTTAATTTCATATTTCAACTACAGCTTTTTCAACAAAACACACACACAAAAAAAACACAAAAGTTTCAAGTGATTTTCTTAGCAAATGTTAAGAAAATACCACTTAAAAATATGAAATATTTTATCAAGTATTTTGTTACAGCAAAACAATTTCATTTTCTTAGTGAAAGAAAGAAGCAAACAATTACTTGTTTTAAGTCAGGTGCTGCAAGTGCAATTTCCAAGGTATGACAGACCACATTTATTTTAAAAGTATAAAAACTTTTAATTGCCTTACAATGAGAAGAAATACTTAAAACTGTAGTGGTTCGGGATAGTGACAAAATATTTTCCCTATTACACTTCAAAAGAGAAACTTCAATAGTCAGGTAAGACTTAAAAGATCATCAATACAGTGTATTGCATAGATAAGCAGATAGATAGACGGACAGTAAGGCAAACGTCCAATTAAAAAAAATCGTTTTCGATAGCAAATTTGACATAGAACACGATGGTCATATTAAAAATTTGATACAGGGTGGGGGAAATTCCAAAAAATCAATTTAAATGATTTATAACAATATTAATTTGTAAATAATTTTTTAAAAAAAATATTTTTGTATTAAAGTTCATTTTCTTAGCTTCAAAATGAAAATTAAATCAACTTTCTAACCTTAACAGAACCGGAGTTATGAATTTTTGAAAGTGAGCCTCCAGGCCAAAAATCACGAAATTCTTATATTTTTTAAAAATATCCTCGAATACGTTTCTCTTCTTTTTTTGGTACAGAACCCATAAAAAAAATTTCAGCCAAATCAAAAATGCGTCGTCCGAAAAGTGTTCGGTTTGTAAACGACTGTCCCCTATGTCGATTCAGAAGATAATTTATTTGAATATGACTGAAAGGATCCTTGTTAGAATTTTGATATCGATTGATGACTTTTTAGACTCTTCATCATTTACATTGTATAGGGTGTTTTTTTAAAAGTTTGATTTTTGAATTGCCAATACTATTTCTAGTGACAGTCAATTTGACAGCTGAAAAATGATATTATTTGCCATTTTACCATGAATAAGAGATCGTGGCAATCAATAAAGTGCTAGTGATTTAAACATTTTTTTACGACTATAAAAGTTCTAAATTTTTATGTACAAAATTTTGGAAGCTGGAGCTACTTATAACAAAAGCAACAAAAACAACAATTACTACAACAACAAAAAACCCCACCATAAATTCGATTTCGATAGCAAACAAAAAAAAAATTAAAGAAAACGACATTTTGGTTTTAAAGAGCTAAAATTGGCTCATTTTCCCTTTTTTGCCCATCGCTGCTCTAGCAGCAAAAAATACTTTAATCGTTTTTTACTTAAATTTTGATGTTGTTCAACGAATTCTTGATAAGTATTCTCAACGAGAAGTTGGTAGTACACAAAGCATTCGATCATTTTTCAAATTTCTCGTCGTCGTAACTTCTTTTCTACAAAATTCAGAAACTTCTTAGAAAATATTATTAATTTTTTATCTAATAGCAAACCTTAATCTGAAAACACATTTCTGCACATTATATATTGTGCAAATATATTCCGCATTGCAACCATAACCTTAATTTACGCAATACGCAGCCACCTTGTACCCCTTTTTAAATAAATTTAGCATAAAATGTTGCCAATAAAATTCGCCATTTAATTACTTCCCAAACACATTTCTACAATTAAACGGGCAAATTTCTTACAATTTATTACCAAAATAACGGAAGCAACACAACTGCGCTCGAAATTGCCAAAATTAATTGCAAATTAGTAATTTGCATAAAGCAAACAAAATGTGCTGCATAAATTTAGGCGTCGCGCATTAAAACACAATTTTAACGCTCATTTAATAATTTCTATGCTATATTCTATATATATATATTATCGTTTCTAATTGCCTAAGGCATAAAAACACAATTGTGTGAAAAAAACAAAAACAAAACAAAATAATATTAAGTGTGCGGTTTTGCCCGCTGAAATTTTTAACTCTATCATAAATACTATGAATCTTAAGTTGAAGAAAAATTAATTTAAATTTAAATGGAATGGAAACGCATTCCACTTTGGCCGTCTTTCGTCAAAACCTAACTATCTTAGCGCACTAAGATCCCTCAGTACCCCTCAAAAAAAAAATTCAAAAGTTAAGCAAAATACTCTAAACTTTAACATTTCATACAATTAAATTGCCTATAAATGTAATAGCATTTTAGGCGCCATTACAAACTTGCATAAAAATTTACTAAAAACACTTATTTTTACATGTGTCAGTGGTAAAGTTCATAAATCTCAGTCCCACAACTCAGCTTTCTTTGGGGAAAATCAATTTATCCTCAAGCGCACAACTGCAAACCAGAAACCACAGCAGAAGTAGTACACTACCACTAGTACTTTTTTTGCACTTATTTGCTGCTCCTTTTTTCTAACTACGATATTTTTCATGCATATGCATAGCTGGTATTCGTCGTCGTCGTCGTCGACGTCATTTGTACGTCGTATCCTTAGCTACCTCAAGGGATTTTTCAATTTCTAAATTAAACAACACTGGAGACGTTTCAGTCCAACAAAAACCAGTAAAGTGGAGTGAAATGAAGGAACATTGCAAAAAAAAATAGTATGCAAAAAAAAATGCACACTCTGCATGCCAAGAGGCAACATTGTTTTTACGTGAAAAAATACACTCCTTTCTTTCTATGAAGACAGTTTTATGTATTCAGTCAGCGCAGAAAAACGATTTTTTTACAAAACCACAAAAAAACTCTGCTTCGCCACTGTTAGTGCTACACTTTTGCTACGTTTTTTTTGTTTTTTGTGTGTGCATTTTCTACTGCTTTATTCACTCGTACTGTAATAGTTGCATTGTCAGTTTTATTTACTTCATGAAGTATTCATTAATTTTGTGTGGACCCATGTTTTGCACCATTTCGATTTAAGTTTTTCTCCCTCAAGTCCTCTACTGTTTTTGTTGAATTTTGTGTGGATTGAAATTAAAAATATCAAAAAGCACTTTATTAATGCGCTCTGCAAGGTTTTCAATGAAAAAGTTTTCAACATTTTGGTTAAATAAAAATACGAATAAATTTATTTTAAATCACAAACATTTTAATTTAATTTCAATTGGGAATACCACTCGATTAAGTTTTGTTTCGATCGAAAATATATAACATACATATATATCTTGATTTTTAAATTTTCAGTTAAAAATAACCATTATTTTTCGATCAATTAAAATTTACAATTATTTTTTTCTAATGTAATTATTTTCGATTAAAAATAACTTAAATTTTGAAAAAGTTATTTTTATTGTTCATTGAAAACATATCATTTCTTATGATTTTTAATTGTGGATCAATAATAACTATAATTTTCTGATTTTTATTTTTTTAAGCGAAAATCTTTGAGTTTTATATATTTGACCAAAAAAAGTTTTTATATTTAATTTTTATTTTTTCATTCAAAAATAATCATTATAATTGATTTTTATTTTTTTAATTTATTAAAACTTAGATAAAAATAACCTTTACATTTGTTTACTTTTTTCTTTCAAAAATCACCCTAAGTCACACAAAATCTTAATCGACATTATTTCCTTCCTTTGTTTATTGCAGAAGATGTTCTCCCCTCACTTTGCGACAATGTACACTGTCCACCCTTGGATGAGCTTACGTGTCCCGAAGACAGCTATGTACGTGACTCCATCAATTCATTAGCTGCTGCTGCGCTGATGCAAACCGTTACTGCTACACCCACCGCTAACATTACATTCACTGGCTACAATACAAGCGATATCCCAGATGAACTTTTTGCTCAGTGCTGCGTTGCCAAAAAATGCATTTGCAGAACCTGTTACATACCCGACTGTCCGGATTCGAAACATGATGTCATCTTTGAGTTGACACCTGAAAACATGAATACACCCGGTCAATGTTGCGGCACCTACAAATGTCTCGGCGAACCCAATTGCACTGAAGTGCGCGACACTGAAAGCTACTGGTTGACAAATTGTCAGCGTTGCAAATGTTTCTCGGGTGAACGCATCTGTCACCAAAGTTGCGATGAGGGCACCATCAACAAACCAACTGCCATGTGTAACCCCAAAAGTTTGAATCGATTTTTCCAACATGGTGAAAGTTGGAAAGACGGTTGCTATGAGTGTGAGTGCGTCAATGGCGAGGAGAAGTGTATGCTGCCCTTTTGTCGTAGCGTTAATTGTCCAACTCATCGTCAAGTGATATTAAGAGACAGCTGCTGTCCAATTTGTTGGCCAGCGCATATACCAATGCCAAATGCAGATGATGCAGAATATGATGAAAAAGAAATGCTGCCACCAATGAAGAGTTATGATGAAGACGATGAAACAGACGAAAATGCAGGAAGATCACATGATTATGAGGATAATGAAATAGATACGCTGCCAAATGTATTGCTAAATAGCGCTGAATTGAATTCTACTGCAGTTGGGACGAATACTACAAGTGCTAGTAGCATAACCAAAATTATACAGACAACGACTACTGCTAAGCCTGAGGTGAAAGTAGCAGACACTACAACAAGCACTTCCACAGAATCTACAACAACTGGTAGCACAACAGTAATGCCAACAATTATTTCCACTACGAGTGCCGCCCCATTGCCTATAACGATTTTTACTGCAAAAACTACAACACCATGTCCACGTCATGATGCAGCGCCTGCTACCTATCAGGTTTATCCAGACATCGTTGAGGTGGTGCATCAATCAAATGATTGTCTTTACTATACAATTATTGGCTTCCTAATCTTCTTGGTGCTTGTGTTGGTTGCTTGGAATATACATTTGCGTGCTAAACAGCGCTCATATCGTCCAGTTTCCAATTTTGATGATAATTTCAATAAAATGTCATCGAACATTAAGAAAACGAACGACTATGTTTAAGCGTCCATGGGGCTTAACTGAGGCGTAACTGTTGTAATAAGAACATTAAGCAACTAATTTTCATATATAAAATATTTTTTATTTCTGCGTAGCTGAGGATCTCAATTTTTTTTTGGTTTGGTTGCTTTTAATTTTTTTTTTTGTTGGTTGATTCAGATTTTAGCATGGCATATTTTTTGTTATTAGCGGCCATTAATAATTTTTGAAATTTTTGCATAACACATTTTACTTAAGAGCATAAATTAAAAATGTTGCTTATAAATCACGTCGGAAATGCAATAAAGCAGCCGAAATTATCAAAATCATTCATGTGAATTGCATGTCGCTCATACGTCATGGTTTGCAATGAAATTTATAATTCACAATTAGATTGCAATTTGTTATGAAATAGTGCTCTACATATCTACATTGAGATTTAGTTAATGGCCGCCAAATAGCACAACTTTGTGCCCACAACTTTTTCAAAACAACACACGCCTCAGCAGCTTCGTTGACAAGCTTTTTATAACATTTTAGGAAAGCAATTTAAAAAAAGTATTCAAAATTTATTTAAAATCAAAGTAAAGCATATTCTTCCATTTAGTTATAACTTTAAACTTAAGTTGATTTGTGGCGTCAATTCAAATTCGAAACATCATGATTTCATAATTTTAATTTTATTGCTTTAGCAAATATTTATTTTTTCTTTTTTTTTTTTGTATTTTTTCCTTTTATTATCCCACCATTAAATTAATATATTTTGTTTTTAATTTTTTTTGTTAGTAAAATATTCATAAAAATTTGATGCACCCGAAAGTTTTTGTTAAGAATTATTAACAGATATTTTCGCACTATTAAAATCTAAACATAAATTTTGTTTTTCTTTCGTTATGCAACAAAAAGTATTTTTAATTTTATAAAGAATAAAATCAACCATACGCTAAATACTAAAACTGTTTTCAGAACAAAAGCGAGCAGAAATACTAACTTTTAAAATTACACAAAAGTTATACGAAAATAGTAGTAAAAATAGTAGTAGTAGTAGGTTGCTATTAAGCAAAAAAAGAAAACTTTTCTAAGAGAAGAATCAGTTTGTTATTGTAATAAAAAAATTAATAACGCTGTATTTTAAATAACAAAAATTAATTAAATTAAGCCTACATATTATTAATTAGCAATAAAAATAACTTCTAATGAAATGAAAAATTTTTACTAAAGCACTGTACTACATATAGCTATGTACTATTTATGTGATATTTGCTTATAAGTCAACACTTACAACAACAATTTTTTCTTTTCAAACATATGAAAGAACTACAAAAATTTTGTAATATATAAAATAAATCTAAGATTTTGAAATGAAATCTTAAGCTAAACTTAAGTGCTACATCATAGAAAATATACATTAGTATTTGTTAAAAAAAAAAAAAGAAAAGAAGTCCGCTCGCTTGTTACCTTAGTTAAGTTTGTATTACCAGTAACGCATAAGAAGAGTTACAACAAATTCGAAAACGAAAACTACATTTTCGAACTGAAACGAAATTTAAGCTATGTATGTATGTTAGATTTACTTCTATGTTTCATTATATGTAACATTCAAAACAAAAATGATTTCAATAAATGAAAATTAAAAAAATATAATTTTTATATTTTATTTTTGCGTAAATGGAATTTATTCTTACTAGGACCGATTATATAAGACAGTTTTCGTTTTGAGGTTGAAAAAGTCGAAAAAGTATGGAAAATGTTGAATGAGTCGAATATATATGGAAAATTTTGAGTAAGTTGCCAAATGTTGAATAAAATCGCAAAATTTAAAAAAATATTTATTAAAATGTTTAAAAATGTCGAAAAAAAGTGAAAAATGTAGAAGAAGGTTGAATTGAAATCGAAAATTGTTAAAAAATTCGAAAAAATTGAAGAAAGGTGTCATATGCCACGCCCACTTCTGCGTTTTCGCCTACTTTTAGTTATAACATATTATATTCGCAATAGGCATTCACATACCAAATCTTAACACAATAGCTTGTATAATTTGCGAAATATGCCGTAATAAGTCTTAAAATTAAGGGCGGCGACACACCCACCTGCTACAATCCAGCACGATTCGAATTCAAAAATAGGTTTTTATAAATAACATTCTTAAGGCAAATTTTAATATGATTGCTCACATAGTTCGTTAGATATGTTATTTAAGGTATTTTACCTATATGGGGAGGTGCCACGCTCACTTTTGATTCCGATGTACATAATTGACGACAAATGCCTATTCATTGTAGATATTTCTGGAAGTATCCATGGCCCGATACAAACTGAGTGAGGTAATAATTTTTCCAAAATTAAGTTTGAAAATTTATATATGTTACCGGCTAAACTACTTTTTGGGATAAGCTAGTGTTTCCTAGGCCAAACTAGTTTATTTTATGTCTAAGGCTATGCAATTTGGTGCATATTGGTGGATGTAAGTCCCGAGCCGCGGTCGAAAGCCCCTCTTTTATGCTTACTTTCATATAGAATTACTTTGGCTAGCGAATTAAAAGTTGGGCAGATTTAAGGATGCAAATCCTGACCGAAGGATTCCCACTTCCCAAGCATACAATGAAATTGATAAATCTTTATTGTCTTTCTTTGCTTACCACAGTACTTCTGAATAAAAGTTGGTGTGTACTAGGAGTCTTTAACCGCAGTTCAGGGTTTACATCCTATATTATGTCCAAAATCGGCTTCGCTAGCCACAGTTTATTTGCATTAAGATTTCGTTGCATATTTTTAGGCAAGGAGAAGGGGTACAAAAATCGATTGGCAAGCCATATGCAACTGTGGGCAGAGAAACAACTTTTTTGTTACCCAGTGCACACGAAATTCTAAAATTTATGTTGACGAAGGCCCGTGTTATAGAACAGGCATTAATTTCTAGTGACTTCTATTTTTATGAAAGCAATGAGTTTCTGCTACTTCTCTGAAATCCATATCAGTTTTGCAGTCAAATTATCTACTGGTAAAATTATGATTCATGGATCCAAATCGAACATGTTCGAAAATTTGGCATACGCAACGAGTCAAGCTCGAGCAACTCGTTTCTTTCGATACTACTCATGTTCAGTTCGTTCGTTGTCCGTATCAAACGATTGCAACTCAACTTTGGAGATACTCGTTTGTTCAAGTTTCGACTTTTTACAAAAATGAGAGCAAAAACATCGAACTTAACAAGCTGAGTTGAGTCGAGTTAAACGAACTTGGCATTCATCGTATTCCCAATAGTTTCTGAGATATTTCGTTTCAAAAAAGTTTGGAAAAGCCAAAAAAAAAAAACAAAGTGTGCAGTTATTTAAAGAATGACCGATTTATATTTTTATATTTTATGCGTAAGCCACCAAATACATGAATTTTAATGTAAAGAACTATGTATACACATTATCCCTTCCTGTTCGTTTTTTTAATGCCCTTTAACACATCCACCTTTGTATATACAGTGTCATTTATATAGCTTTTATAAATATAACGACCATTCACTAAAATATGAAATTTAGCCATATAATTCATATCGGGCATATAGGGCGGAAAAATTTCAGGATCAAAGTAAAAATTCTCCAAACTAATTGGCTTATCCTGGGAATATAAAAAAAAAAAACTTCATATTAAATCGATACATAAAAAAAATGTTCAACAATAGTTAACCAATCTTAAGCAAAGGGCAACGATCTGGAAAATAGCCTTTGGTACGATAGAATTGCTTTAAAATAATCTTTACCATATTTGTATTTTTTGAACTGAACGCTGCCTCAAGTGTCTCACATGCATTAACTGTTGCATCCATAATGGTAACAGGTTCATTGTGTGGCCGCAACACAAAACCACCAATTTCTACGTGCAAGCTATTGAGATTCTGACGAAAGGTAAATGAACCGTTGAGGACCTTGCGATGTTTATACGGTTGCAATGTTATGTTTACATCTGTGATGAGTTCATAATTGAGTATGTATATCAAAGTGAAATCCGGTGAATTCTGTATCGTAACTACACTGAAGCAAAGAATGTGGTAGAGGTTATTTTTCTTGCCTTAATGAGCATAGTGTATATTACTTACCCAGCTATTAATTATGCAAATGCATTGGAAAAAAAATAAAATTGACGGAAGCATAATCGATGAAATTTGAGTTCTTTCGTAAGAGACTTAACGTATTGGAAATTATAGCTTATTCACTTATTGTAAGTACAAAAAAAGTAAACCAATAAATTTTATTAGTCACAATATTTAAAAGCACAATTTGATTTCACTTAGTTGATAAGAAAATAATTAGTAAATTATAATTATATATGTCATATATTGGAAAGTTATCAGTATTTTTTTTTTTGTAAACAGCTCATTTAGTAACACGAGTTATTGCATATATATATATATATATATATATATATATATATATAGTCCAGTCAGTAGAACTTTTAAACTTGCAAAAGCTGAACAAACTTCAGTTTTTATATAGGCTTTGAAGGTTAAAATTTTTTAGAAAACTCCCAGCTTTTAACCATTTGTGTACAGTGCTTTACAAAAGGAACGACTATGAATAACCTTTAAAAAGATATAAAGCCCATATTTTTTCTTAAGCACTTTTTTATAAGTCTGATGATGGTTGTTAAAAAAATTACTTTGATCGTATTTTATATCGATGATATATGTTTTTAAAAACGCTTGCAAGTCAATTATAGTCATTCTCTTCTTAGAATAAACAGTTTAGATATTTTTTCAAAAGAAACATAGTCTTAGGTAGTTTTAAGCCCAACTAAACAAAGGCTTAGCAAAGGTGCCTTTCGCTTTATTGATTCTAGGATGGATGTCCTTATTAGTACCACCATCAGGTGTAATTACATTGCCTAAGTATCTAAATTGATACACTTCTTCTAACGTTGGGCGAATAGAAATGTTCTTTGTTTTTTTTAAGTTGATTGTCAGACCTGTTTTTACCAACGGAGACCTCACGGAGGTGAGCTTTTCTTGACGGTCTGACTGCTTGGTGGCTGCATAAGCGAGTCTTCCATATATTCGCTAAAAATTCATTGAATGCACGATTTGTAGAGTCAATGGCTTTGCATCGTCAAGTATTATTAGAAACAGATTGCGGAAAGGAAACAACCTTTGGCGCACACCTGAGACGGACTCAAAAAAATTCTGAAATGAGATAATGAACTTTGTGCTACCCCTCGTCTGTTTCATGCATCCAAAATGCAATTTCGGTCGATGATATCAAAAGCAGTAACTTGCGATGAAAATTAAATGTAATGACGGTTATCTTTTTAAAGATTTTCACTGACGTTCCTATGAGCCAGTCTACAGATATTCGTTAATTTTTCCAAATTTGAGTAAGAATTGAGTACATACATAAGTTCTCGATCATGAGGGGTGTTCCCTCAGGGAGAATCATATACCTATCGTTAATGGGTGGGGGCGGAACGAAAAATATTCTTCCCAACGAATTAGCTGGTCATCTGTACGATTTTGTCTGAATTTGTTGCCAGACTTCTTTCGTGTTATTTCGTAATCGGTATGAATTCTTTGAATATTTCTGACCAAAATTCTTTATATTGTAAAAATAGTGGTGTCGTCTTTTAAAAACCACGGTCGTCCAGATAAAAATCTTCAATTGCAGACTAAAAAATACTGAAAAACTAAAGTAACAATCTCTTCACATGAATCGATGAATATCAAAAGCGCCTAAGTCGCACTGCCGCTTCCAAGTCTATTAATATAAGCCTTATTCAATTGATTTTATTTATTTTATTTAGCTTACTTAGCAGAAAAGGACATAGACACTTTTGATACTCACGGACACATAAAATATTCGTATTTAGTATAGATTTCTTGATCAGTCACCGAACTTTACAATATTTAAGAGACGAACTTCGGCATTCCGGGACATTCTAAGTTCACGCAAAGAATAGTAAATCTATAGGAGCTAAGGCGTGCTTGAGTAACGGGAATGGGCACCAAACTTTTAAAAACAAATAGCCCACACAAAATCACTTACAAATAGGTAGTTGAAAACGTGACAGGGTAAAACGGACGTTAATTTCTTAAAGTTGTCGTCCCCCGTATATAAGCATCTATATAAAAAACTGAAACCTTATTTTCCTCAAAACTCTTTCGTCATATTTACAGAATTTGACCTTCTAAGCACTCGATTTTACAAATTCGAAAGTACTACTCAAAACTCGACACTTAACTATAATTGATTGATCATTTTTTTAAAAAGCTGACATTAAATGCAATTAAATTAATTGATATTTAAAGTGCAGGTAGGTAAAACATAACTAAAGTGTTTTATTAATAGACCACAAGTTGTTAATAGTAAACGATATATCGAGTTGCATAGACAAATATGTGGATGTTATACTCAACAAGTTTGATTTTATTTTATATCCTTACGCTCATCACTATTTACTGCAATGGTTGGGTAAGTCAATAAGATTGAAATTTCGTATGACACATACACTTTTAATATATGACGTAAACTTCCTTATACAGCGTCCTTTCGATATCGATATTATTGGTCACACATATCAACTCTATGAAAATGATACTTTTGATTTTTTACATTTTAAATTGCTGCCATTCAAAAAGCGCCACATCATCAATGGTTCACTGTCAATAAAACACGAGACGCATGAATTCAAAATACATGTGGAATTCGCCCTGTTACGCCCACAATCTGAACCCTTTACACTGATCAATGTGACTACTGATGGTTGCAGCTTTCTAAAGTCCGCTTTCGGCAAAGTGAATATGTTGAGCATAATTTTAGGCGCATTCCGAAATGGTAATGGTTATTTTCCAGATAAATGTCCGCTTTTACCGGTAAGTCGAGTTTCCTTTAAGTACACGACTATATAAAATAATTAATGTAACATTACTTGTCATAGCATAAGACAATCACCGTTAATCAATTCTACTTTGATCCCGAAAAGTTTCCTGCGTACACGGTGGATACTGATTTTATGTGTGTACTGCGTCTATATACACGGGGAAATCAGGTTTTTAGCACACAAATGAATGGCAGCATTTTCACCAAAGGTAGCCGCAAAAATTTATCACGAAGGAAAGGTTGAAATTCGAAAAAAAATTTAAACAATGTCTTTAAATAAATGCAATAAAGAAAAATGTTTAAATGTCACCCAAAATGTATGAAGAAATAAAATGTTTTTTAAATTTATTACAGCACTTGTGCATATTTGACCTTTTGACCTCAAGGATATAGTAAATACAAACAAAAGCTCTTCCGCATCGCATACAAAATACAAACTTAATTTCCGCCGATGATTTTTCATTTTACTTATTTGACCTTTACTTTTGGCCCTTTTTTATTATACGTACCATGCTATTGTCAGTTATATCCCAGTAGAAAATTTAATACAGCAAGTTCAGTAGCTGAAATATTTCACAATATTTTTTTTGGGAAATTTGGTTTCACTACCTCAAGAAATTCTCTTAGTACAGCGTTTTGAAGCTTATGCTTGTGTTGGCGGTACCACGCCCTCTTTTTTTAACATTGACCAACTTTTTATCTGATGCTTGGCCGAAATGTTTTTTGTATTTGTGTGAAATTCAGTTCCATTGCTTTAAATAATTCCCTCAGTGAAGCGTTTTAAAGTTTTTGTGTCTATGGAGAATGCCACGCCCAACAAGTTTGTCTATGTTTTTCCTAGTATTTTTGAGAAATTTGGTTACACCATATAAAATAACTCTCTCAATATTCTTCAATAAATAATAAAAATAATAACTCTCTCAATATAGCGTTTTAAAAGTTTTACTTATATGGACGGTAGGCGTGTCCAGATCAGATAAACTCCAAAAATTTAAGCAGCTATAAAATTCATATTGATCGGAATTAAACGATGCACTTAATTTATTAATTGATACAGAAAAACAAAATTGAAAATGAGTCAGAATACTCCAGGGTTTCAAAATGTAAATTCCATGAAATACAAAATAAGTGACCAATGCTGATAATACCCACCTAATGTGCCCTATAGTTTCGGTGCAGAAAGGTTGTGACATTATCTGAAAAATGTATTTTCGGGCTCTATCAGAAAGCTTCAAAAAAAAATTAGAAGAAGACTTTCTCCTCTCAGATTTTTTAAATTCTACTTATGTATTTATTTTTTCGTATACATTATTAGTTGTAAGTTTTTTTCATTTCACCAAGAATTATTTGAAACAAAAAACGACACAAATAGTATCAAATGTAATGGCATGTGCACCCTGGCTCATTTTGTAAAAAGCTGCCATGAATTCCTAAGTAAATTATTAAAAACAATTAATGCATTAAATAAAGTTGGCAATTAAAGTGTTGTTTTTATTAAAAATTGCATAAATTGGGCAGTAGTTATAAAATTTTACACAGTTGACACGTGGGCAAATATGTGTATAATATTTTTGAAAGTTTTGACTTTATTTTATATCCTTTTGTTCGCAATTACTCAGAGTAATGGCTGGGTAAGTAAATTACCAACAACATACAATAGCATTCAATAAATTCAATATATTTTTGTCTAAAAATAGCGTGCATTTAATATTGATATCATTGGTTACACCTACCGCCTCTATGATAATGATACTTTCGACTTTTTTCACTTCGAATTGCTGCCATTCAAGAAACGTCATGTCATCAATGGTTCACTGTCAATGAAACACGAAGTGCGCGCATGTAAACTTCAAGTCGAGTTCTCTTTACTGCGTCCACAATCTGAACCGTTTACGCTGTTGAATGTGACCATTGATGGCTGTGAATTTTTGGAATCGGCTTTTAGTAAAGTTAAAATGTTGAGCATAATACTTGGCGCAGCTCAGTATGGTGAAGGTTACTTTCCAGATAAATGTCCAATTATGCCGGTAGGTTGATTTTCTTTTAAGTTCTTTATTAAAAATTATATTCTTATCTTTTTTTTTATTTATATAGCATAAGACTCTCAGTATCAATAACTTCTACTTTGATCCAGAAAAATTTCCATCATATACTGTAGATACCGACTTTATGTGTACGATGCGTCTATTCGTCCAAGCAAAGCAGGTCCTTAGCGCTCAACTAAATGGCAGTATTTTCACTAAGAATAAGCGCAAGTTAATAACAAAGAAAAGAGGATAAAATTCAATTCAAGAGAATGTCTTTTATAAAAAAAAATTTGATATCAATTTTTACGACGTAAAAATATAATAAAATGTTCGTCTCCAATATTCCATATTTTGATGTATGATTCTTTATGCTATTTAGTGTAAAAATATTATGTCTTAAAGAACAAATTCGAGGCTGACTGAATTCTAAAGATTTTGATTTTGCTGAATAACACGAAAAATAAAACCAAATAGAAAAACTTAATGAGTTCAAATTGTAGGGGAAATGAAAGTCTACCGAATTTATTTCCACAAAATAGAATTTTGTCGACTTTGAACAAGCTCTGGATAAAAAGTAGGCAAATTTCGACAAGATGGAGTGGCACCTCCTATGCAAACAAAAACTTTAAAATGCTAGAATGTGAGAATTATTTGAGGTAATGACACTAAACAAACAGAACGATTCGCTCTGAACAAGAAAACGGCCTTCTTATAAAAGTTTAAGGCGCAAACATAACGCGCTAGAACACAACTAGAAAGTCATATGTTTATAAGATATACTTCATTTTAAGAGAAAATATCTGAACCAGTAGTTAAAGCCAGAGTGTCTAGTTTTTGAGCTCAGCAACATGGGAACTTTTCTAGAAATCCATAACAAAAAAAAAGCAGAAACTGAAGAATCTAAAAATGTTTGCTGCTATAAAATTGATATGAATCGGTATAAAACAATTCACTTAATTTATTTTTTAGCAAAGAATATCATAAAAATATTTCAAATGAGTCAGAACAGACCAGGGTTTCAAAAATCAAATTCCATGAAATACCAAATAAGTGATCATATCCAGGCCCGGATTTACCTTAGAAGCACACTAGGCCAGTGCCTTGGGCGGGACGATTTTAGGGGCGGCAAATATTGGGAACTTTGCAATTTTTTTTTTTGTAAATTTAAATTTATTTACACATGGGGAAAAAAGTGGAAATACTGGGATTGTGTAAATTAGCTAAAAATGTTAACAAGCAAAAAAAAAAAAAAAAAAAAGTCCTCACTTTTGATATTACAAAATTTGTTTTCTATATTTACTAGTGAAGAGGGGCGGCAATTTCTGACTAGCCTAAGGGCGGCAGATTTCTAAGTTCGGGCCTGACCATATCTGATAAAAACCTTTTAGTGTGGAGAGGCTATGGAACTTTCTCGAAAACATGTTTTCCCACATAAGATGAGTTTTGTGGAATAAATATTAAGCCTGGATTTCGGAAATAGTAGAGATTTTTGTTTCATATTTTTAATATGATTTAATTCCACATAGCCTCACATTGAACACAGGGGTCCATTGTGATACCACAAACTCTTAGCTTCAGTCTTATTAGAATTTACTAGTAAGTCCTTTCATTGTGGTACTCGTCCAATATGAAGGAGGCTTTTTGTTACAGCGAAACCTTTGATTTCACTTAGGTGGAGTTTTATTAATTACTTTAAAGATAAGGACGATGGCTGTCTATATCCATGTATCCATCTTCATGGCATGATGCCCAATAAGATAGTGACCTGTTACAAACCTGGTCAATAAGCTGCATTCACTCCGAGTTAAGACAAACAAATAGTTTGTATTAAATTTATTGAAACGGAGCTAGAAATGTTTTGTAATGCTACTAGTGGTCGAGCAATCTCACCTCCTTTCCGCTATTGAGAATAGCTCTCTAAATTTTAATAGAAATTAATGTTGGAGGAGTGCAGAGAATCTTATTAGTTGTTCTTCTGACTGAGCATTTTGCTTTGCTGGTAGATCTGCCTTTTCATTTGCTATAGTTTCTGAATGCCCAGGTACCCACTGAAGGATTACAGTTTTCTCCTGACTTAGTGTACACAAGGCACTACAGCATTCTAAAGCTATTTTAGACTTGATGTAATTTACTTTTGGGCTTTTAAAGCAGCTTGACTGTCTACATCAGAAATGCACATAAAAATCTGCTTCGGGAGCTTTCAACTTCAAACTATTTGCTAGCTCTGAGTCTTGGATGCCAATGTGGTACTTCCATGTATTTTTCCACGCTTTTATAAATCGCAGCAACATTTCATTATACTATAAAATATAACAGCATGAGCTCCCTGGTTCATTTTGGAACAGTCGCCAGCAAGTTTTGGGTAAATTATTAAAAAACAATTAAGGAATTTAAATTAAAAATTTTCAATAGATAAAAATATAAATGTTGTCTATTAAAAATAACTTTTATTTATTTTAAATTGCATAAATTGTGCAGTAGATATAAAATTTTACTCAGTAGACTCGTGGGCAAATATGTGGAGAATATTTTTCAAACCTCTCACTTTATTTTATATCATTTTGTTCGCAATCACTTACAGCAATGGCTGGGTAAGTAAATTACCAATTACATTCAATAGAATTTAATACATTCAATATATTTTGGTCTAAAAACAGCGTGCATTTAATATCGATATAATTGGTTACACCTACCGCCTCTATGATAATGATACTTTCGACTTTTGTCACTTCGAATTGCTGCCATTCAAGAAACGTCACGTCATCAATGGATCGCTTTCGATAAAGCAGGAAGTAAGCGCATTTAAATTTCAAGTTGAGTTTTCTGTGATGCGACCAAAATCTGAACCATTTACGCTGTTGAATATGACCAGTGATGGTTGTGACTTTTTGGAGTCCGCTTTTAGTAAAGTCAATATGTTGAGCATAATACTTGGTGCATTTCGGAATGGTGATGGTTACTTTCCAGATAAATGTCCACTTATACCGGTAGATTGCATTTTTTTAAGTGTTTTATGAAGAATTCATATCAAATATTTTTAATTTATATAGCATAAAACTGTCAGCATTAATAGCTTCTATTTTGATCCAGAAAAGTTTCCACCCTATACTGCAGAAACCGACTTTATGTGTATACTGCGACTGTTCACCCAAGAAAGGCAGGTTTTCAGCGCTCACATTAACGGCAGTATTTTCAGTAAAAATAAACGAAGGTATATGCCAAAGGAAAGAGGATCAAATTCGATACAAGCGAAGCTCTTTTAACAAAAAAAAATTATATTTCGAAATGAATTTTTAATGCGTTAATTAAAAAAAGAAAATTTATGCAAATGTTGGTGTATTTATTTAAGTGTATTAGAGTGATTCTTCAAAAGAAAATTTACGCTATTGTCAAAAATGGTAGCAATATCTCAATTTGAATTCGAAATTCAATTTCTCCCAATTATATTTAAATACATTGCATTTTTTAAGCAACATTTCCCACAGGGACATTTGATGATGCAGTGATTTTTATTTTTACCCACATACACAATAAACACAAACCACACAAACTGTATCTCAATCAACACAAAAACTCAAAATTCAATGAGAACGCGAACGTGAACACTTCAATGCCTTCTTCAGACCCAGCTACGGCAACAACCAAAAATTTATCTGACAATAAGTTTTGAGAATTTTTTTTTTTTGCAATTTTAAAGGATTTTTCGTTTTATTTATTTTTTCAACTTTTTCCGTGTCATATGGCTACTACAGCAACAACGACGACAACACAACAACAACGACAGTATTAAATGTCAATAATAAATGTCATCAATGTCAACGCCGCACCGCGATGGAGTTCGTTGGTTGGTTGGTTCCATATGTCGTGTGTGCACAAGCCGCATTTAAAAAATTTAACCAAATTTTTATCTGCGTAATTTTTGTGTTCGATTTTTTTTTTATTTTTATTTTTGGAATGACCATTCAATTTTTACGCTCAGTTGTAAAGCATGTTGAACGAAATCCCAGCGCTGTTTGTATGTATTGAATCGAATTACTTTTGATTACAACCGAGTGCGTGGTTTTTGTTATTTGGATGCCACCCACGGTCACCGTCAGCACTTACTGTGTGGAGCTCGCAGATTAAAGAGGACGATGTTGTGAGGCATACATGGAACGAAAAAAAAAAGATATTCTTGTGGCTTGTTTATATAAGTAAAATAATGTTTTTCAAAATCAATATCGCCCAAAAATAAATAAGAAATAGTTCAAAAAGATTTTGTGTGAAATCGCATTACCTTTAGATAATCTCTCAGCATAGCATTTAAAAATATTCACTTGCATGGAATCTGCATCACTTTTATGTCATAATTTGTCCCATATTCTATGCTCAGAGAAAAATGCAATGATTTTGTGTTTGATTCAATCATAAACGCTTATGATTTGAAGCTAAATCCGAAAATTTTTAAATTGAAAAGAATTTTTTTTGATTTGGTGTTCTGAAAAACAGGAAAGAACGTCTGCCACTTATAGCTAAGGTGTCGGTGGCCTAAATTTCTATATTGATATTGATATAAGTAATACGAATAATCTTTGTCATTGCGTTTTCTCTCTAAGTTACTAATTGACATCTCTTTGAAACTGTAAAAAAAATAAGTACCATAAGCATTTTTATCGCGTCTGCCATTTATATTAAAAAATCTGTTTATACACAATAAAAGATAAATGCTAAAGGCAGACGTTTTTGTTGCTACGTTTAAAAGTAATTAAATTTTTTTCACAATTTTATGTTATATACAAACTTCAGTGACTTTGTTTTTTGGCAGATTGCAATTTTTATAAAGATTATGTCATGAAAAACGAGAGAAATCACCTCTGCCACTTGGTTGTTGCTGCATTTAAAAATTGCAATATTACAAACATGTATGTAAATACAAAATAGATAATTTTATCTCATCTGCCTCTTGTCTTACTGGTTTCTTTATTTATAAAAAACATAAGTATAGGAAAAGCAGACGTTTTCAGCGCTGCTTTTTCGAAGGCAGACGTTTTTGAGCACTTAAGGTGCATACTATAAATTAATTTGAAAAACATATACCAAGCAAATTTTGCTATACAAAATTTACTCATCTATTTTTTCGGTCACTAATGTATACATATTATGTTTCTTTATTATTCTTGCTGTGCATATGAGGCATTCCATGCCAAATCGAACACCATTTTGATTTAGCATATCTCATTTTTCGAAAAATTTTTTCTTTTAGTACTGATTGAGACTAGCCTACATAATTTTTTCCAATAATTTTCATACTTTTCCTCTGAAATATCATAAATTGAAATTTTTTACACAGTTTTCTATACAGATCTGCATAAGTTACAGTACGGTAGGAT
This sequence comes from Meiosimyza platycephala, assembly GCA_963662105.1. Taxonomy (NCBI): domain Eukaryota; kingdom Metazoa; phylum Arthropoda; class Insecta; order Diptera; family Lauxaniidae; genus Meiosimyza; species Meiosimyza platycephala. Next base: position 105,185,847 of record OY759208.1, on the reverse strand, counting down.
AACTTGAAAATTTTAATTATAGGATATTTGGGGGGAAAAAAGGATATCGATATGCATACGTAATTCAAAGTGAATTTTGAAGAGAAAATGTTAAGTTTTTTAACTATATAATAAAATATATTCGGAAGAATCTGGTGTTCCCAAAAACAAAATATACGAATTTGTCTAAAATTGTCGACTTTTACATATTCAAACCCATAAACGATAAAATAATTTAATAGATTTTTTAAAATATTAACAATTACAGTCATTAAAAGTGACCAGTCAGGACGTCTGCCTTTTATATTTTGTTATCTATAATATGTCCTTAAGACAATATATCAAGGGCAAACGCGATAAAATAATTTAATAAAATTTTTTTTTTGCAACTTTAAAATTCATTTAAAAAAATAGCGGCGCTATCTTCACTTTACACATAATTTTTCTAATTCGCATAAGTGTGATCTTCATTAAATATCAATTATAATGGCTATGAAATCATATAGCTAAAATGTTTACCGGCTCCTTAACTATGAGTACCTAATCTCTGCTCTAAAATAATGCAGCAGCTGAATGATTCTTGTGGAAAATATTTAAAATCAAAACAATTTTATGGAATTCAAAATTTTAGGAGCTGCACCCTTAAAGACTTTTATCGTGAGAGGTCAGAAGCACAACATACTAAAAAATACCGAATGATAGCAAAGCGCATTCAGTTTTTATTATGACGCGCCATTAATCATTCTCGACAAACGACTTCAAAGAATACTTCCCTTGTGACTTGGAACACCACGTAGTTAGTTGGTACGGTTTGGAATAACATTCAAGAGCTCTCTATTGGGTACAAAGCTCGAAATTACATATTTCGAAATTATAAATGATGGGAAAACATTTGTTTTGATGTGCTAAGCGGACCCTTCGAAACGTAATTTTTTGAACTCGTTGATAAAGACGATTTTCTTTCATTTTCATCTTCATCACAATTTTGACAAAATTTTATTTTTGAGAAAATTTTTGTTGAACAAAGTTTCGTTTTCCATAAAACCTGTGGCGGGTATTTTATGAAACATATGCTGAGTTTTATGTTTAAAAAAACTTTTTTTTTTGTAATATTCATTTCTCACCATGTAGTTATAAATTTGGCTGTGATGGTGGTCATTTGTTATGCTATCAACCACGCTTCACTTGTCTTTTTGTGTAATCAAAATATTTTATATTTTTTTCTTTTTTTTTTTTTTGAATTTTACAGCACTTTTATATTTTACATACCGATAACTTTTTTAACATTTGCATTTATTTTTAAATCTTTTTTTAATATTACTGGGTTTCGCTTCATCAATTCGACGTTTTGCGAATATCAATTTGGAGTTTTTGATTTTGTGGTTTTTTATGTCATATGGCACTTTGATGTGAATATTTATTGTAACACTATTAAAAATATATTTCATAAAGTCAAAGCTTACAATGAACAATTTAAAAGGAACACAAATTGGTAAGGACTAACTCAGTTATACTCATACGACTCCTTTGTTTTTAAAAATCGAATTTAAATTGAATTTTAATTCTGATTTAAGAAAAGAGTTTATTGGCACTGACATAATTCAATAAATTAAAACACCACTTACCATGACAATGTAATGCCCATATTGGTAACGCTGCGTAAGTCCACCTACATAAAAAAATGAAAAAATTTTTATTGTAAAAATGCTTGCATTCGAATAAATGAATATCGCAAATCTTGAGTTACGATGTTTTCGTGCGTATAAATTTAATTTATTTGGTGTAAAAATGTCGAAATTGTTGTTCTTTTGTATAAAGACAAAAAAAAGCAAATGTTGTTTTATACATTTCAATGTAAAATAAATGCATTAATGAATCACGCATGGATTAACCGCAAAATTTATTAAAAAATGATTTTTTTAAAATTTTTTTTTTGCTTATGCATTCTTTTAATATTTCATCTCTCATTCACCCTTTGCGAAACAGGGTTTTTACACGACATTGCAAAAATATCTTCAATGCGCAAGTTTTGGCATTCAAGAAATTTTGAAGTATTCGATTATCTTAAAAAAAATTTTCCAACTTTTGAAAAAATAAAAGTTTGAAAAATTTGAATTGAATTTTTCCAAATTTCTGAAAATTGAAAACGGCATTTTAAATGTTGAGTATAACATTGGGGTCAGAAAGATAGCTTGCATTTTCCCATTGAAGAAATAAGTTCATATCTCGAAAACCACAATACATACCATACCAAAAAGAAAGTTCTAAATTATTTTTAATGGAGTAGTTTTTTTAAAATTTTTTTTTTAACTTTATTTTTTTTTATGTTATTTTTTTTTATGTTATTTTTTTTTAATTTTTTTTTTATTGGTTTTTTAATTTTTTTATTAATGTTTTTTAAAAATTTTTTTTCGTATTTTTTTTTATTTTAAATTTGTTTGTCTTGCAATTCAAGTACTCAACAACTTTGAAAAGTCTAAGAGAAATACAAACTTTCGTTCATGAATTACTTTCCAATAGGCTGTATGGATTTTATGGCACATGCAACATTTTGCATCCTCAAATTTTTTTAAAAATCATACTTTTCAAAATGAAACTAAAATCGAATATTTTTCACTGAAGTATCATAAATAATTTATTCCGTCAAACTTAAAAATTGAATATGAAAATCATATAGAATGACTCATATCTGATATTTATTGCATTACTAATTACAATTTTTCTGAATTTTATTTGACATTCATTCGATTCCAATTATTCAAATGCAGTGCCCATGCAATGAAAATATTTAATTTTCCACAAAAGTATCAGCACTTAAGCCGTCATAATTGTACAACAATTCACAGCTGATGCTCCAATTTATGCCCACTGAAATTACACTTGTTTTGGCATTATTTCGAAATACTTGCTATAAATAATATTTACAATAATTTATGACGTAAATACACAAATCCCATGCAAATTAGCTTGAATTGTGTTTGATTTCTATTCAAATAAAATATAACAACAAACAATAATACTGCACTAATGTTGGTGTGTAATAATTTGCGCATTTAAAAAAATTTTATTTTTAGAAATTTATTACAGAAAAATTTTATTTAAGTTTTTTTAAGAGTAAATTGATTGATTGACTTTTTATAGCAAATTTTCATGGGTGATTTTTCTTTAAGGGAGTTTTTTTGATTATGACTAAATGAAAAGTATTTCTTAAGATTTCTTTAGTGTTTTCCTGAAATAATTCCAAATAATTTTCCAAACAATGCATTAAATATATGTACTTTGCAGCATTTTTACTGTCCAAGTAGTCGAAAAGGCTGTATTAGATTACTGATATTTTTTTTACTTTTTTGAACATTTTTGGAAAGAAAATATCTCAAAAGCTATGGGATATTTATTTAATCATATTTATTTAAATATTCTTATTGTTATAAAAAAAAATAAAAAATTTTAAGTAAATTAGTTTAAAATTTTTTTTTTTTTATTTACAAAAATGTTTCTCAAAATATATTTGACATAGGTAAGTCTCAAAAAGAATAAAACTAAGCATAATATATTTTCAAAAAAATATTCAACTCAAAAATTTAATATCATTAAGTTCGAACTATCAAAATACCCGGCATTATATTAGTAATTATTAATCAAAATTATTGTTATTTTGTTCCCAATTCATGGCATTTTTTAAAGGCATTTAAATTTCTTATTAAATTTCCAGCAAATTTTTGCACAACGTACACGCTTTAAATGCCAATGCCGCCATATTTATATTTTAATTGTCAATTAAATGAAATTAATTGCATTGCTGTTGAGCATAAGCAAAATCTTTTAAATTGATTTTTTTTTTTATTTAATTTTTTTTTTTCCTCTTTATTACAATTTAATTGTCACGTGTTGTGTTTAAAAATGTTTCAAATAAAAATTACATTTTAATGACATACACAGTCTCTCTGTGCGCCCATTCGTTTAACTTAAAACATTGCCATCCGCAATTGCCCCTGGCTCACCAACTGACTACTCGTTCGCTACTTTGCCGTTTAAGCGCCTCAATTGAAGCCACAAATTAAAGAATTTTTTCAACGCTCATCAAAATGCAAATCGTTCGTTTACTTAAATTCGTGCTGCGCTAAATTATGTTGCGTTTCATCTCACCTGCTGCAGTTGCTGTTAATGCTGCTGCTTCATTTGTATCGCATTTCATCGCATTTGCATTCGTAAATGTGGTCTGCAAAACGTCGTCAGCTGTAGCAAATGTGAGAACGAGATATGAAAAGGCAGCAATTGTGTTGGCGTTACTTTATTTGTCGTGCGACACTTAAAGTTAACATAGCCAGTGGTGGTGTTTGAAATTTGACTGCTTGGAATTTAAATGTTAAAATCAGTGATCGTAAATAATCGTTATTTTTTTTTTTAAGAGAGGTCAAAAAACCACAAAGAAGAAAAATGACGAAATGTAGCATGGATGTATGACATGATTTATCAGTTTGTACTTTTTATTTTAAAAATCAAATATAATCATTATTTTAGATTTTTATTTTTTTTCTTATCAAATTTCATCGTTTTTTTTTATTTTTATTTTTTTGGATCAAAAATAATCGTTATTTTCGAATTTTTTTTTTTTGATCAATAATAATCATTATTTTAGATTTTTATATTTTTGAGATTTTTTGATCAAAGTTAATTGCAATTATGGGTTTTTATATTTTTAGACGAAATATATTCGTTACTTGCTACTTCTTTCATCAAGGGGCGTTTTGGGCCTATTAGTTTTTTTATTAACGAAAAAATCAAAGAAAGTCAAAAGCTTCCGAAATGGTCGTATTTTGATAAAAGTCAAAATGTATCAAAAAAATATTGAAAGGGCATGATGAAAAATGAAAATCCAAAATTTTGGTTAAGTTTATTTTCTCAGTGTATTAGCAAAAACAAATGTACATACATACATTAGGAATTTGCTAATTTTCTGACTTCATTAAGCAATGTTTTTTGAATTCTTCTATCGTGTTCAGCAAAAATTCGATTTCCGGGCTGTTTTTTATGCCATTTTGGAACTTTTATTAAACTATTGCTTTGTCATTTAGTAACATAAATTAGAGGTGCCTTTGTCTTGACTTATTTCCGCTCCAGTGAACCGTGCTAAATTTGAATATTTTTCATGATACAAATTAAGTTAACAATTCGGCAGCAATACTGAATTAATTTGTCAGTATTAAGTAAGAAAAATTTCAGTTTTTTGAAAATATTTTTTTTTATAAAAGAAAAAAAATGTCAACGCCACTGTAACAGTATTGGCATTTAGACTTTTCACAAATGTAATGAATTCTTGAAATTTTCAGAAAAAAAAAATAAAAATTGTAAATATTTTCATGAATCGAAATAAAATATTGCAATTATTTTTACTATGTATTGTATATGAGAAGTATAAGTCAATACATATATAAAAATTTAAAAAACAAAAAAAACAACAAAAATTATAACACAATAGCAAAAAATTATTAAAAATCAATTCCTTATGCTTTTTCGTGCATTCAAAGCGAAAATGCACTGAAAATGTGCTATTACTGTCAGCAAAAGTGCTGTCAGCAGCATTGCAATTAAATGCGGTTTATATATACATATGTTAAATATTCAGCTGCAAACTGAAAATGATCGCATTGCAGCATTAAACAGACATTTCATGCTTAAGAAGACAAGCAACGACGATATTAATGCTGTGCAGCAACTGCTGTATATAATTTTCAATGCACATTGAATTGATTGCAAATGCAATGCGTTGCGAATGACGTTGTTGCTTTGGCTTAACATCTCATTATTGCTACGGCTGCTGCATATTTTTGGGCGCGCGTATGCATGCCGTTGTCACTATTTAAATTGGGCGCGCGCAAGCGCTTGGCAGGTGTGTCAAATTTTGATTTCTACAGCAACAGCCGCAGTATTTAAGGCAAATTCATGCAATGAATTTAAATTATTGCAATTTTTTTGTTGCAGCTCCTTCCACTTCCACTCGTTCTTATTGCACAAATGATTTGCAATATAATAATTGTCAACGATGACAAATTCAAGATTCACCAAATTAAAATCATTTACATGAATCATCATGGCATGATATATTTTGGCCTTGCTGATTTCATGTGATTTTTAGATTGGAACCGTTTTGCGTGTCATTCAAATGTTGTGGCCCATACTTGAAAATTATCAAACTCTCTGGATATTAATCAAAAATTTATGCAAAATTCCTGTGCGCTTTGCATTCTTCGTACTGAATTTGATTACGCATGCGCATATGCTGGCGTGTTGTCATTGATATGTAAATGTTCATTGAATCATTCAAATGCACGTAGACAAGTAATCAATTTGTTTAAATCGATTTTTAGGCATGAATTTATTACACCTTTTATGCAATTTATTACTTGAAGTGTAAGAGAAATTCTGGCAATTACCGTTAGTTGCAAATTGGTATGTAACACCTATTTTTAGCACATTCTTTTATATACATAGTACCTAGTAACTAAAGTGTATTTTGTAATGAATGTATTTAAAAGTTTTAAGCTCAGAAAAGTCTTTTTAAATAAACTTGAAATTTTTTTTTGCAATCAAAAATAATAAACATCATAAAAATCCATTATAACGGTTATTTTTGATTGAAAAAAAATAAAAATCCAAAATAACGTTTAGTTTGATCGAAAAACATAAAAATCTAAAATAACGATTATTTCTGATCGAAAAAAAAATCCAAAATAACGATTATTTCTGATCAAAAAAAATAAATCTCTAACATAACGATTAGTTTTGATCGAAAAAAATAAAAATCCAAAATAACGATTATTTCTGATCGAAAAAAATAAAAAAGTAAAATAACGATTATTTCTGATCGAAAAAAATAAAAATGTAAAATAACGATTATTTTTGATCGAAAAAATAAAAATTAAAAATAACGATTTTTTCGATTTTTACAATAAAAATCACAGAACTAAAAATCATGTCACATATATACGCTTCTCGTCATAAGAAACTCAACTGTATATTTAAACCAACTATTTGTCTTTTCTATCAATGTGATATTTTTGACTCAAACTATTAAAAATAACGACCGTAAATACCCTGCTTAGAATAAAATTCTAGCAGAAACTTATTTAGAGATAAAAGCTGACCAAATTTGATCTGGAAGATAGCTGATAGGCATGAAAATCCATCCTACGAAAAGTGTAACAGAAAAGGCGTTGGGATTCAACAGAAAATTCTTTCACCTAACACCCCGATTCTATACCCAATAGCATTGAGGAGAAAATACTGTCAACGAATAAAGTCAACGCGACGACGGTTTCGCTAAGAATATCGTTATTGAAATATATTTTACTACGCAATATAACTTAAAACGATAAAGATATTGTTAAAAAAATGTAATTTTCACTTCTGAAGTAGTGACATTACGAATGTGTATTCCAACTTTCAATAGAAAAAAATGTTTCTTTAATCTAAATCAACTAAAAGACTGTAAGTAACGCAAATAACTTATGTTTTACCATAATAAAAAGTTGTAAAGCAATTTCTATGCATCCTTCGCAATTTATTTTCACAAGCGCCAAATTGGATTTCTATCTACATGCCAACGTTAGTTTCGTTATTTTTCTTCTTTTTTTTTCAGAAAAACCACATTAAAAAAATTAATCTAGAAAAAAAAATGACATTTTCGCACCAATGATATCAAGGTAAAGAATTTGTACCTTTATAAAAAACTTTCATACAAAGACGAAAGTTATTTGCGTAACAGGATATGAACTGATAGATGAATGTCCTGTTGAAGAGCAGCTGCTATCAATTTTCACTTATACAGGGTAGTCTAGCTTAGAAGCAATATATGGAAAAATTAAATACACTGATTAATTTTGAGTAAAAAATTTTATGTGCACCTTAGCAGTTACAGGGTGTTTCAAAATTTCCTTTAGAGTAGTATTTACAAAACAAATATTGTCTCACCAAGGAATTACATTTTTTTGGATGGTGCTTCTTAGCCGGACTACCCTGTATATAGTGCACATACAAAACAAACAAAAAAAAAGTGTAAAATAAAATGACAATGTCAGTGGGAATAAAAAAAAAATACGGATAAGCCAAAGTAAAGATGGGATATTTTGGTAACAGGATGCTGAACTTTCTATTAGCATAAAAGGATGAAAGCTGTTGATGAAATGTCGAACACACTGCAACATCACAGTATTACAATCAGCAGACTCAAACATAAATTCAATCGCACTAACACATGAAATTTGTAGCAACTCAGTAGGAAAAATATTTTGAGCTATGAATGTTTTGCGCTCTTTAGTTCTAAAGTGTCCTCTCGCTGGATTGCACTATAGGAAATTTTTCCATTTTTTTGAAAATTGAAAAATTTAACAAAATAGAATGTCATACCAATACCTTATTGAAAAAATGTAATTACGCCACGCCTACTTTTCAAACTGCATCTACAGTAAAGATCTGTTTGTTAAACACAAAGGTCTCGAAATGCTGAGGAAACATGAAAATATCAGAAAAAGCTTGTAGTCAGGCCCACCCATTATTAAAATCCATTTACCCCCTAATTTTCAGCATGATTTCTTTTTACTTCAATAAGATTTCTAAATAAAAGCATTCTCAGCCTTAGTCACTCACTGATGAAATTCCAATTGGGTTATCCAAAGGTGACTAAATTTGATTACACAACCGAGCAAACGAAAAAGGAACGAACGAACGAAAGGACAGAGACATCAAATTCAAGATCATCAAAGCCAATGATAAAGAGGACGTTCAATGTAAAAGGATGCTGCCAAGAGGAAACAAAAAAAAAAAAAACTGAAAAATATAACATCCAAAAGAAGACCAACAACATTGCACGCAAAACCAGAAAACAGGATAATCCAACAACAACAGCAGCAGCAACAAGAACAACTGGTAAAACATGCAGAACCTTTTCTCTGACAATCAACTCGCTTGTAACAGGAAACTTGAGTTGTTTTGCTGTTGTTGTTGTTGTTGTCGTCGTCGTCGTAGTTGTTGTGTTGTAAGTAGTGGTAAAACAGGAAGACTAGGAATACAGTTGGTTGTGGAGGTGTATGGTATGTTATGGCCACAGCTAAAAAAAAAAAAACTAAAATAGCGTTGAATTTATGCGAGTACTTTTGTTGGCTGCTGCTGCACCTGCTACACCTCGTGATGTTGACGATGACGATGAAAAAGTTGCGGTGTCGATGCTGACGCTGCTGATGATGAGCAGCGTTATGATATAGATGATGTGAAAGATAAGCGAGGCGTTGATGAAACTAATGACGTAAAGCGTAGCTTTCTTTTACAGCATACACACTGTTGGATTGTAAAATGCGTTCTAAAGTAGTGCTATACCGATTTGAAGTGGGGAAGAAAGTATGATTTTTAAAGTTATGTGAGATGTATTTGAGGGAAATTTTATAACGAGATTTTTAAAATTTAAAACAAAATTTAAATTTTATGGATTTTAGTTAAATCCAAAAATTAAAAATGAACCCTGATTTCAACAAAATATTTCATAAATAGCTACATTTTAGCCAGAAAAAATTATACTTTTATACCTCAACCGTAGTGACTTACTTTAAAGAATAATATATTTTTATAACTGCGACGAACTTGTTGAATTTTTTTTCAAAAAACCGGAAAGCATGAATAACCTACAGTATAAGGCTGTTTTTATAAAAGAAAATGTATTCAATATTTTTTTCTTAAAGCAATGCTCTTATTTCAAAGGGAATCTTTTTGCTTTATAAAATTTAATAACTTCCTTTTCCTTTAAGATGATCATTTTTGCTTGCAGTTTATATGATTTAATGTGGCATTTTGCTTAATAGTCATCACTTTAGGTATACATAAAAGTGTTTATTTTTTAAGGCAACGACGCATTAAATGTCTTACGCATTCGAAAGATAAAAATCGATTGGAAAAATTTTTAGTGTCTTGCAATATATAACGAAATAAGGAAGGTGCCAAGGGCTATTGTTTTTTTTTTTTTTTGCTGTCAATATCAGTTTGAAGGTCATGAGGGTGATCCATATTTTTTTTAAATTATGGATGTTCAAATCGAAGAGTTTTAATAATGAATAGCACTTCGTCAAACAATGACACAGTGCCAGGAGACCGACTATAGTTTGGTTTTTCGTTTTGAAATTGTTAAATAGGTCACTAAAATACGTGTGTTGAAAAAAGTTGCAAGAGTTTGAAAAATTCGAAAAAAGTGGAAAAAGTTAACAAGTTTGAAAAATGTTGAAAAGTCGAAAATCGCTGAAAAAGCTAAAAACCTGAAGATTGAAAATGTCGTATAAAAATATGGATAATATTGAAAAGAGTTGAAAGAAGTTGAAAATCTTGGAAATAATTGAAAGAGATTGAAAAAGTCGTGTTGAAATGTTGAAAAATTTTGATAAATTCGCCAAAATCCATAGTTCTAGCTGAATCCTTCCCTCAAATTTTTTATCAATTTTTTTCAATTTGAAATTTTTCAAGTAACAAAATATATTGATTTTTATGAAATGCTTTTCGTTGTATCAAAATTTACTTAAATAGCATATCGACAAAATGTGTCAATTCAAACGGAAAGAAAAACACCCTAATATATATGTATGTACGTACCACTCTGGTGTCAGATATTAAGAAATTTCATGCTGTTAATGTGTGAGAAATCCATTAAAAATTGTGTACAGCTAAGAAAGTCATTGATGTGTGTGTGTGTGTGTGTGTGTGCGAGTGTGAGGACAAACGTTTGTCAATAGGAAGTTAGTCAGTTAGACAGCCAACAACCCTTCAGGAATTTTCAATTTTGTTCGTTTTTCTTTTTATTACAAATTTTACGTGTAATTGCGAGTTATTGCTGACCATTTTGTAGTTTATGAACTTAACAATGGCATTTACAGCCGCTTTTGTTGTTGCTGAAGGGTTTGTTGTAAAATTTTCTTACAGAGGTTTTTAGCTAGTGATTTCAGACGCAATTTTCAATGAAAATATTGAGTGAAATACTTAATGAAATTAGCTACGGCTTCTTTTTTGTGACTGGCAAAGGCTTAAGGGTTTTCACTGTATATGTGTGTGTGGGTTGTAAAATTTAATTAACTTCATATGGCTAAGTCTGTTGGTAACATATCACAGAGAAAGGTATTTGTATTGTTAAGAAAAGAAGGAATTTTTTGGGCACCTTTTTTGAAATAGCTTCAAAGGCAAGAATGAAAAGTAGACAAAGCGTTTAAATTTCATTCTATTAAAAGTATTGGTTTTGTTAAGAAATTTTTGTGTATCTTCAGGCATCTGAGCGAAACTTTTTATAAAGAAAAAAAATAAAATAAAATGCATAACTTCTTTTATGCTTAAAAGTTTTAGGCATTAAAAACTCGTATTATATATTGTGTGATATAGTGAATGAAGTTTTTTGTATAAGAATTGATGGTAAACCCCTTTTTTCTTTGCAATCGTGTTAGATTAAAAGCTAAAAGAATCACAATAAGATATAGGACATGTATGTAGGAAGGTCATTTTAAGAAATGAACCCAACAAATTTATAACTTAAAACTATCGCCAATAGGTTAAACGGTTTGAGGGCATTTAAAGAAAAGTTGAGTGCCTGGACATATTCCATTTGAGCATTTAGGATATTTCTTAGCTTAACGCTAAAGCCTTCAAATTCTCGTATTTCAAGAAAGATTTTGGCTATGTTAAGTATAGTTTTGTGTAATCATTGTCAATTATAAATCAAGAAATGCAACTATAATGACTGTATATCAAGTAAGTGATGACTTGGGTAAAATGCAATAATGATTCAGAGTCCTGATAACGTTATAAAATAACAGTGTAAGTGACGCGGATAAAAAAAAAATAATATTCCAGAATCTGATGACTTATAAAAATTATATATGGGACGATCCATGTCAACCGGATCAGTGCTGTGTCCAAAATTTGGAGTGACCAAAATAATCACCCGAGGGCTCATTTTGAAGCTTAGATTCAAAATCCAATATGGCAGTTCCAATATCACGGCCGGAAGCCGGAGAAAAGTCGATTCAAGATGGTGGACGTAGTTTTTAAAAATCAATCGATTTGCACCAAATTTGTTATACAGCGGTTTTCAGGGTCGCCGATTACGAATCTGAGGCTATATTTTAAAAATTTTCAAATTTAAAATGGCGGACGTATTGTTTAAAAATCAACCGATTATCACCAAATCCGGTATAGGGGGGTTTCACGGGTCGCTGAATACGAATCCAAGGTCAGAAATTTAAAATTCTAGATGGCGGACCCAATATGGTGGATTAGAGTATTGGGTTTCTGTCATATTGGGTCCGCCATCTTGAATTTTAAAGCGACCGGCCACCATATTGGATTTTTGAACGCCATATTGGATCCGCCATGATAAATTCTGTCAACCTTCCACGTCAAATTTTTAAGAGCTACAATTCGAGCCAAAAAACGATCCGATCGGTTGGGAATTTTTATTTTTACAAGCACTTTTTTTTATGGAAACTCGATTTTTCTCCGACTTCCGGCCGCGATATTTGAACAGCCATATTAGATTTTGCAAAAGCGCGCACGAAATCTGAAAGTTGATGCCCTAAGCTTCAAAATGAGCCCTCGGGCGATTTTTTTGATCACTCCAAATTTTGGACACAGCACTGATCCGGTAGACATGGATCGTTCCATATGTTTTTTCCCCATTATCTTACAAGATATCTGTAACGTTTCAGAAATATTTCAAATTAAATCAAAAGGCAGGCACTGAAACATTGCAGAAAGCTGTCTGAAATTAAAATAAAAGATTTCTAAAACGTTGCTGAAACTTTTTAATATTTTGTGGGAAAGCATTCTGAAAGGTTTACGAAATCTTACATGACGAGTGAAAAAGTAGCTAGTAGCTAGATTAGATAAGTGCTATTCCAAGGAAATAAATCCATAAGAGGCTAACCTTCACTCTTGAAACTCTTGCTTCGACAAGTTAGGCTGTATTACAAAATACTTTTAAGCATTTTTTGGAAAAAGTAACCAGTTTTTCCCAAAAAAAACTTTTCATAAAAAGCTCAAATTTGCGTGCGATTATGAATGTAGAAAAATTTCCCCAAAGTTGATAGAAATGTTTTTTCTCTATGGCTAATATTTATTTTTTTAGGAAAATTTTTGATTAATTTATTAATGAAAAATTATGCAAAATTCTTGTGCATCTTAATTAATTTTTTAGGATCAAATTTTTACTCTAGTTTTTGTTTAATATTTTGAAGGAATATTGCCCAATTATTTTAAGGAAAGTTTACCTTTGGAAAGAAAACATAAGTCATGCGGAAAATAAAAGTTAAATTTCAAACGAAATTTGCATGACAAAGCCACAAAAGCAAAAGGTTAAGTAAACCAAAACATGACAAACTTACGAAGAAGAAAAATCATTCAATGCAAAAAATACTGAGAATGTATTATTTCAGTGCTACTCTCTGACATTTCTGTACAATGCTCAAAGACAATTGATGTCAATTCTAAGACAAACAGACAGTTGGCAATGGAGAAAATGCTGTACAGCACCAATGCATCTCAATCGTTGTTGCACTTCAATAATTTATTTACAAAAAAAAAAAAGAAGAACAAAAAAATTGCATTTTTTCTAGCAGCAAAATCACTGCTGTAAACAACTTTGTAATAAATATCCTTACAAGCAGGATATTTCACATGTGCTTTTTAGCATACAATTTGTATAAGAACTACAATTTTCATTATATTTTCTTTATATTGCATCCGTTTCCGTTTTATTGATTGAGATTGAGAAATATTTTTCATATCTACTGGAAAAAAAAAAATTTTTAAACCAAAAGTGTAGAAATAGCACAAAAGTTCAAATGTTACGACAAGCGAAACGGAAATGCATGCCTTAAAAGGATATTTCATAACACATAAACTGCACTGTCTCTCTGTTCGGTCGGTCAGTGGAAATACTGGCGTTGCTTTCGCTTCATATGATCTAAAGGAAAATGTTTTCGGTTTTAACGTTTCCATTTCTTTTCTTTTGGCTGAAATTCAATTTTATTGAAAGGTCATTTTATTTCCTCAATGCAATCATCATGGCCAAAAAAATGTTGATTCTCTTCCCCAACGCTCGCTCTGATATATCGCATTTATTTCGCAATTTTACAATTTTGAAATTTGATTGCTAAAATCGTGTAAGACTTTTTACTGCATGTGGCATTGTTGAAATTTTACAATTGGAATGTCGGAAGAGAAACATAAAATTTATTTCCTATTTTTAAAAAGAATTTTGCTGAATTATTTCAAGAATTTGCTGCAAAACTTTATAGCATTTTATATTGTTTGGTATTTTATTTAGGAATTTTATTGAATCGAATTATTGAAATGTTGCAATTGCACTTTGCGTTGAAAGCAGCCTGCGTTGTAGTGTGTAGGTAAGGCAGTGTAAGTCAGCGTTGCTCCTCAAAGTATGCAATGTATGTTTAGATTTAGATTTGAGGAGTTAAGAAGTAGCAAAATTATCCTTGAATATAAATTTTAATAGCTTTGAAATTAGAACGAAATTCAATGAAAATTTATATTAAAAATTGAGCTGCTTTGAAGTTGCCTAAGCACTTTCATTTTATATTTAAGCTACCAAGTTCAGTACGAAAATACATTTAATTATCGTAGTTTATTTTCATGCTCAAACCATTTTGCTGCCTTTATCAAATTTTAATTTAATTAAAATTAGCTTGAGACATGAAAAGCACAATATAACTTTAGCAGGTGTCCCAAAAAAGTTAGAATCCTTAAAACTAAGTTAGGCGTCTTTGTTACAACATATAAATGACGACACCTTTGGAAAACTTTCTCATTTAGAAAACAGCTAACAGCATTTATTTAGCCGTTAATATGGCGTAGTTTAATTTGACATTTAAGCCCCAACTACTGCAATATAAATTTTCAATTAAAATTATCCTATGCAGTGTGAGAAAGCCTTGAAGATAAGATGCTTTCAATACTTTGTAGTTGCATGAAACCCTTTTTCAAATTATACCTTTCAACTTGGCACAGTTCATTGAACCATGAAATTATGTTACTTTTTTCCGAGCACCAACAAGTTACTTTCAATTAGAAGACTTGCTGGTGCTTAGCAGTGAGAAGACAACTTTATTAAATAAGCTGAAAAGGTGTTATGATAGCTACACTTTTAGATCAAAGCTCCATAAGCATCAAATTTTGTTGACGACTCGCAGTTCTTTGAACCACAAAATTGTGCTCGTTATTTTTTCATTCAACATTTTGATTCTTTTGTCCAAAATCAAGTTCCAATTAAAATTTCTGATGAGCCAAATTAATGTGACAGCTGTCAAAATTTACAAACAAAAAAATGATGGACTGTCTGCTTGTCTGCTTTGATGTTGATGTTGAAAAAATGATTAGAGATGTTAGTATATATCAATATGACAAACAATGTTAATTATGTATTTACAAGGGTTTAACGCTTTTTTGTTTTCAAACTAAAAATTAGGGTGGAAGCTTAAAACATTTTTAACTAATTTGGCCATTAGTTAATATCAAATGTTTTGTGTTGTCATTAAAAAAATAAAGAATATTACTTAGCATATAAAAATCACTCAAAAAATTGTTGCTCAAAAGCATTGGGTTACTAAATTTTATTCGAAATCTGATGCAATTTTAGATTTTAAATTTTATGAAAAAGATTTGAAAAATTTGATAAAAGTTTAATATACAGTATCAGTAAGAGCCAAGAAAAGTATCGAAAATTAACGAAATAGCGTTGAAATTTACAGGTATCGAATAGTATCAAAAAGTACCAAAAAAAGGATCAAAACAGTCTAAATAAGAAGTTATTGAAAATGTCATTAGAGGACTAGAATTATCGAATAGTACTGAAAAGTTTCGAAAGCTTAAGAGCATCAGAAAGTCTATAAAAGTCAGAAAGTAGAGAAAAATATCGAATTTAAAAAAAAAATAACATACAAATCGAAAACGGTGCAAAGAAATAAATCAGGTTAGTTTTGATATAAAGCAGAGAATTTTGATTTACCCACTCGGCGAAATGCGG
This sequence comes from Meiosimyza platycephala, assembly GCA_963662105.1. Taxonomy (NCBI): domain Eukaryota; kingdom Metazoa; phylum Arthropoda; class Insecta; order Diptera; family Lauxaniidae; genus Meiosimyza; species Meiosimyza platycephala. The sequence continues at coordinate 105,169,808 of OY759208.1, read as the reverse complement.
AACGTTACAAAAATCTTTCTTGAATATACATTTCAAATATAATGCAGCACATGCAATCATTCTGAAATGTTTCTGAAAGGTTTCTGAAAGGTTCCATATTCAACGTTTACTTAATTTTTCTAATGAAATCTTAATAATGCTTTATGATTCCACATTACTTTTTCGTTATCTTTTTAATTCAAAATAAGCAACTTTTAAATAATTTCTGTCCGCAATGGGACCCCCTTTGGGTAAGTTACTGAAAATTTAAGAAATCGCTTAACCAAACTCCTAAGTATTAGAACTAAAATGTGAATGTTTCATAGTAGATATTATAAAAGTAATATTCGGAAAACTGCACCTCGCACTCCAAGAAGTATTTTTTTCTACATTCGCCATTGACATTAAAACTGCTTTTATTGTATCGTTCGAAAAAATCGCCAAAGCTTCGATATGCGAACTTTTTGTAAAGGTCTTTTCGAACGTTTTTCGCATGATATTCTGACTTTTATAGCTCGTCACATCCCTAACTTGAGTGCAAACAAATATGATAATGATGCGAATAATCATGATGAACTGCTACAAATCCGCAAATAATCCTTCAATTCAGCTGACGGAAACGACACTAAAACTTTTGATTAAATGCTTGACATTTTTTTTTTTTTTGAACGCTTTGTGCGATTTTTATTTTACTTTTTATTATTTTGCTCATTCACACAATTGCATATGCAAAGCGGATGCAAGACAAAGATAGCGCTACGCTACAACGGGCTGCTTTGAATGACAACAGTCAACTTGAGCTTCGTCACAAAAAGGCAAATTAATTTAGTTTATCGCTGCAATTTAATCAAATTAATTAAAAGCGTTTTATTTTGACATTGCAATGCACAGACAGACACACACAAATATACGCTAAAAATGACGGTCTGTCGACCGTCCAAAACTGGAAAGAGACAGACAGGCATTTAAAGCGCGCAATTTGAAGGAGATTTTATAGTGCGGACTTCGACTTCGACTGTGGCATTGGCATTGCATGCTGCGTGTAGTTTTGGGTTAAATGCTTTTAAGCTGCAATGTTGAGCGATTTTTAAGAGGTTTATTTTTTATCACACAGATTAAAAATGCGCCAAGTAGTATCGAATTGTTTGCTTATTAATTTACTTAAGTGATTATCAAAAAAGTTGAAGAGATTTTGCTGAAGCGCTGGTAAAGAGTTTATTTCAAAGACAACAACGAAGCTTCGTTTGAATGGAACTTCAAAACTTTACTTATAGCATAGAGAGGCTATTAGTCAGTGAATATCATCATTCCTTGCTGAGACCCTAAAATCAGTAATTGAATTATGTGTCCTATATAGTCTCTCATGACATTCTTTTATGAAGTTCTTTTGCGAATCATTACGATCAAATCAAGAAAAATTCAAATGTTTTTGGAAAATGCTAGATATAATGTTAAGATCGAATTATTTTAGTCAGCATCAGTGCTATTTTTGACTAATATTGGTGTACAAATTAATCAAATGATGTTCTTTGAAAAAATCAATTTTTATTTCTCTCAATTGTACTTATTTTAGAGAAAATTACACGGCTCCACTCCGCTAGCACCTCATCTGGCGAATTTTGATACAAAAAAAAAGTGCATCTTATAGGTCACAAATTGGTCATAATTGGTCAGTTAGTCCGTATAATTGGTCAGTAAGAGTACATTGTTCAAAACGTTTTGAAAAATTTCAAGGTCATCTGCATTTCGGCACCTCATCTGACGAATTCTGATATAAAAACATATGCATCTAATAGGTCACGAATTGGTCATAATTGGTCGGTCCGATTAATTGGTCAGCAATAGAAAATTTTTTAAAAATGTTTTAAAAATATCAAGGTCATCTGAAAATTACAATTTAGTCAAAAATTACAAAAACAAAATGCATGCCTTGAAGACAAAATTACAAAACAAAAGCATGCGATGATAGCGAACCAAAATTGCTTAACTTGAGGAAGTGCGTTGAAGACAAAAATTACACAAACAAAATACATGCGTTGGAAAAAAAATTACACAAACAAAAAGGATGCGGTAATAGCGAACCGAACATTGTTTAACTTGGGTAAGTCCATTAATTTGTGATCGGAAATTGCTCAACCCATCATTTCGTTTAAAGAAATACTGCAGTCCCGGTCAACGATCCGTACGATAGACACGTACAGTTTCGCCTAACGAACGCAGAGCAGTCTGGGCTGTTCGTAGACGGTCACCGATCCGTACAACAGACGGATGCGCCTCTCGTGCTGTCAGGCGGGTAAGTGGGACTGCAGGGACCGATGGCAAAAAAGAAATACAAAATGATTTAGCTCGATTAACGGAAAGAGCTCGTTATTTTGTGGTATAGTTGTTAGAGCTGGATGAGCCAATTGGGCTCCGTGCTGTGCATTTTACAGTGTAGAATTGCTTTCCTTTCCCCAACCAAAGATGTTTACACATCAGAAAACAATGCCAATTTAATATCAAATAAAAAATAACAAATTTTATTTATTTTTTATTATTTTCGTGAAAAGCAAATAATAGGATTTTACTAATGTACGTTCTGAACGTAATTTCTAACGCTTTTCAAAATTCACATAACAGGATGATTATGATTTTTTCTTTAAATACTCCATTGGACCATCGTGTAATACTTAATAAAACTTATTAATTTTTAATTATAGATTCTGTAAGTTACTACCAACTTGTTTGCATTCCAATGAAAATCATAGTCGTAAGACTTTAACGAATTCAAATTAAAGATGTGTGAACAGCAGTGAGTACAAAAATAACGCACTGGCCACACGATGAACACAATTTAAAGAGCCACCTTCAACCTAACAAATTGTTAAGCGCAATCGGCTACCCATCCTCTACTCCGGAACATAGTAAAACTTTTTTTATGTGAAAAGGAAAAACCCCAACCAGATGACCGATGAAAACGAAAGGCAATCGACACAACTTATTGGTTTCCTAGAATGCATGCGAACTTCTGTTATTACAGACCAACAATTACCCACAATAACAACAAAAGCAATGGTAATCGCAACAACAACAACAACAACAGTTGTAATAACAGCAGCAACAATATGCTGCACAATTGTAGAAATATTGCGGTAATATATTCCAATATGGCGTAGAACTATTGAAATATGCTCGTTCATAAACAGACCCAAAAGGAAATATTGTTAAGGTGACACAAAGTACGTATTGCCGGCAGAGTGTCGTATTTGCAACAAATAATCGTATCAGCGTGCAAAGGTCCTTCCTATACCCAAAAATTTGCGATCACAGCAAAAGGTCATATTACTAGGAAAAGAAAGACTACCTTAGAGACGTTGTTGGAAAATGCTCCTTATCACCGAAGACTTCGATTCACAATTTGTCTGTCATACAAAACAAACACAACAAATACCAGTTAGCAAAAATTGAGTTCAACTTTTATTTATCGTACTACTCTATTGAAAAATGAGCTTACGATGATGATGTCAAAACGACAACAATAACAACCATGTTGATGACGTTGATAGCTCCCTCAATAAACATTTAAATGACATTCAATGTTCTCGTTGCAGTTCATATTGTTGATGCATATGAATAGAGAGCTCGCTCAGTTTCCTTTTATTTGATATATGTATGGCCTTAAATGCTGCTCTACTATTTGCTTGTTATATAGCAAATAGTAGTATGTAGTAGAAAAATTATTATGTAAAATCAACAACAGCAGCTGTTGCTGTAGTAAAAATTGCTGCCATTCTTTCGCAATGCATTCTGCACAGTAAGTAAGGAAAAACTTTTGAAAAGTTGGAAAAGTTTTTGTAGCTTCGGAAAAATTCTTCGAAACAATTTACTGCGACAACAACATGGGTGCGTTGTTGCTGAGCCAATGTATTGTCAATGCAAACAACTTAATGAATTGCTACGACTTTCCAAAGTATTTGAGTCGCTTTAACAAAAGGATCGCACAACAACAGCAGCAGTAGCAGCAGCAGCAGCATGGACTATGCATGCTAGGACTAACTGACTGTATTGTAGGTATGTTTGTATGTGTATGCTATGCTATGAATAGCAGCAACGTCTATGGGTAGTCATATGAATTTTTCAAAAAACTTTTTCCAAAGTTGCCGCTGTTGCTGCTACTGCTGCCTGCCATAGGATATAAAATGCATTCTTTAACTCAATTTGATTGCAATTAATTTAAAATATAAATGTGCATAGTTTTAGTGCTTCATGGCTATACGTTTTTGTAATTTTTTTGCATAGTAAAGTTTTGAAATATTTATAAATTTTAATTTTTTAGTAGAATTGTAAATTATAACCTATTTTGGAAATGAGTGGAAAAGTTTTTATCACCTACTTGTTACAAGAAACTTATGAGTCAGACATAAATTGTTAAGGGCCTTAAGTGCGTATCGCATAAATTTTAATATAAAAAAATATCTTTGGTCAACTGGTACTTTCTGGGCTATGGGAGTTTGAGCCATAAGATCTCTAGTTCTGACGAAGTTTTTGGTAGATTTGCTATTTACAGCGATACAAAATATTTATAAAATTTATGCTTTTACTGAAAGACGCTGTTAATTAGGTTTGAGTCTTCTTTTATATACATACTTTTATATATTTAACTTTTGCATATAACAAAATGTTATCCATTTGCGTCAAATAGTTGCTAAGATATAAAAAAATTAGTTTTTTCTCATATGAAACTTTCATTGAAACTTTCTTTTGCTCCTACCGTTTATAAACGTATGTAGTAAATCAAATTTATCTGCGTCAAATACTTGATGAGATATGATGAACTTGATTTTGGAGGGCGTGTCAGCGCTAATTTTTCTAAACCAAACTTTACTTTCACGGACGATAAAAAGCATTTAAAAAAGAATTATGAAAATCCATTGAATAGTTCGTAAGTTTATATGCGACACACAAACGGTTTTCGGTTTTTCTTATATGGGTGGCGTGGCACCGCTCACTTTTTTATTGAAACTTACTTACATACATAGGTATCAAGTCTCATTCATCTGCGTCAAATAGTTGTTGAAATATGATGAATTAAATTTTTTTTTTTGGTTTATGGGGGGCGTGTCATTTTTTTCAAAGCCAAACTATGCTTAGAGCTTTCGCAAGACCATAAGATAAATTTTATAATAAATATGTGCCTCATTCGGTCAGTCGTTTAGAAGTTACACGATTACTAACAAATGCAACAACGATTATACAGCTAAGGACAAAGAAATAGCACATTTTGGAAATAATTTATTTTACATAACTTTTTCGCATAATTTAAAAAGAATGCAAAAAAAATTTTGGAGTTACACTTTTCACTGAATAAATTAACGGAAAAAAATTTACCGTTACAATTGTTAGTTGTTGTTGTTGCTCGTTTAACTAATTATCAACGTGAACAGAGAAATAGCACACTTTAGTTTGTGTGATCAGTACTTGGGCGTCAGTCGTGTAGTGAATGAGAGTGTTACAGTTTTACAGTAGCTAGGTATAATACACCTGTTTAAAAAAGAAAATGGAACGTAGTTTTCATTGTATTCCAGAAAAAAGGAAGATTATATGCAGACTATTCGAAAAAGGTGAAAGCCCCACTCAAATTGCCAAACTACTAAATTGCTCAAGGAAAATGGTGTAAGATGCTATCAATTCGGTAAAGGCGGATTAAGATTTAGTTAATAAAAATATATATAAAGATTTTTTATAAACTTAAAAAAATGTGGCGAAACAATAATTCGGCTTATGCCAAAATGAATTAACTATTCAAATACTGCTAAACAGCTAATTCTAACTCCTTTGAATAATTAACTACTAAAATTGATTTATTTTATAAACAGGTCATTTAAGTGTAGAACATTATTTGAGATATTTTTATTTCAAATAAAAAATAAAAATTCTTTATTCTATAGCACCAAGTTGTTTGTGTTTCGTATTACGATGCTGCAAATTAATTACCAACAAAAGTTCAAAGTCAAACTGACTTTGATAGTTCGTTCACACGAAAGTATTGCATCCTTAATCCAAAATCTACACAAAATGCAGCGCTATTCCTCTTCGACACGCTGCTACTTGACACGTTGAAGTGTGCTATCAACGGTATTGAAACAACAGCGAAGTAGCAACATTGTTCAGTGATGCCACTTGAGAAATAAAGCAGCATTCGAAAACTTTTGTTACTAGCGCAGCAAAGAAAGGAGTATATAAACAGAATGAAGAGGCTATGTATTAATATTAGAAGAATTTTTAATTTTTTTTCTCACAATTCAGACGAATCAATTTAGTTACCGGAAACATTTTTATAGGGTTCACTATCTACTGCTTGAACTTTTGCTACATCAAATATCTTCAGAATAAGTTATTAAGAAAGTATTGTCTAAAAACGTTATCTAATTTTTAATTTAAATTTCAATAAAGTGAAAAATCATTTATGTTATTTCTTTTAGGAAAAGCGAACATTTACTCATTAATTTCACAGCACATATTTGACACTACACAGCATGCGGCTAATCAACGTTTATCAACACGTTGAGCACATTCTGCATCTTATAACCTGCTGCATAAAATATGCAACCTGCAAACAAATTTCAATTAACATTTGCCACTACACTCATATGCTGTCCCTGCTCTCACTAAACTGCAGCTTTTAGTTGTCAGCATTACTGCAGCATGTTTATTCCCAAGCAATCCGTAACCTTTTTGGTTTCTTTTTTTTTTCTTTACACTCCTTTTTTCCAACAAAAGTACCATTGCAATCAGAACGACTTTGTGGCAACATGTTGTTGCTGCAAATACAAATGACCTCTGGTGACCCATAACGTAAGCCAAGTCAAAGACTTGTGTGTGGTGTTGCAGCAACAAAACAAAACAACAAATCTCGCCCGTGATTTCTTTGGCAAAACCTTGCAAAGCATTTAACATTTTCATGAAATTGATTGCATGTACTATGTAGTCGTTGTTGACCGCAACGAAGGTCAAACAGGGTTACCAACATATGGAAAGAAAAAAAAGAAGGGGATAACCAATTAAACAGCGCTCATATCTTAGTTGAGTTGCTCGCTGCTGCTGCTGCTGCACTACCACTTGTGGTAAATTCAACGAATTGCCGTTTAAAGAAAAACTGTGTAGAGTCAACAAGAGGAGTGTTGCTTGTTTTGTTCCAAGTTGCTATTTTTTTTTTGTGTTAGATTGACCATAAGCACTTGAATGACAAATTCAGTGATTTTTTTTCGTAATATATGTAAATACTTTGCTAGAAAATAAATGAGGGAATGCGCACGTCAAACGCAAAATAAACAACAAAAAAATTAAAGATAGCTTGATAGCTGTGAGGAAGCTAGCTTGATAGCTAGACGGAAGCGAAATGAATGAAGTAGTGCATGGAGGCACTTGTCTTCAATTTACCGATGTCAATGTTATCTGGAAAAACGTGCAAGGGCAGTTTGTTCTATATGTAACTTAACAGCGCGGTTGAAGACGAAGTTTTCTCTAAAGCTCCATTGTACACCGACTCAAAAAAATGAAAGGGACCTAATGAAATTTGGATAGAGGTAGACCTAGCACCAAGAGAAGGTATAAAAAACTCTGTAGTATTTGGGTGGACCTGAAACCGCCCCTACTGAGAAAAAAAACCTACCACGGCTCAGCTGCTCAACCGATTTTGATGAAATTTGGTATGGAGACTGATTGCTTAGTAAAGATATTTGCTATTATTGCATTATTTATCGCCAGGTATGGGGTCCATCCCCCAAGGTTTAGTCTAAAACCTTGAGGAAATGTATTTATGTTCAAGTCTTACGGCTTTTACCAGAAAATATGTTTTTACAGCTATACTAATGGACCGATTTCAATGAAATTAGTATGGAGATAGATTGAACATTGAGGAAAACTTTTTGTTTTTTAGTGGGCGTAGCCACGCCTTTAACAGGAATTGTTGAAATTCAAACTGAAGATTGATTGAACTCTGTATAAGGGTAGTTGTTTTAAAGTGGGTGGTGCCACTAAGAAATGCTTGCTTCTCAAAGCCATTAAAATTCAGTAGTTCAAACTGGCTAAATCGACTAAATTAATTGAATTATTCCCGTACAAAATGATTTCTCATCGAGGCACCATTAACTGTCTTTCCCAGAAGCCACACTCGACTATTTTTTATGGGGATAGGGGACGTCCATTTATTACGTGAGGTATTTTTTTTGAAAATTCGGATCCGCCCCCCTTGGTGAAATTTGGTGAGATCTGGCGGGACCTCTCGCCCCCCCCCCCCTCCTCTCCCGTGAGATTTAAATTATAATTTTTAAATAATTGATATGATACAATCTGTTATCTGCTATAATGATGTCAATTCTCTGCATTAAAAAGTTAACGTGAGGATTTCTTTGACCTCCTCCTCCCTCTTGGTAGATTTGGTGAGATTTTGCCGGACTTCCTCTTGTCTTTGCAAAGCACTTTTTATTAATTTAAACAATTTTTCACAACGAAACTTTTTTTATTTGCAACATCTCAAATGCAGCTTCATTTATCAACTTTCAATTTAAGCTGCTCCCACATATCTATTGAGTGAACCACAAATATTTCATTTTTGACAAATTTGATTTCCTGTATGTACATTCATTTCTTTATCAATTGACTTCATTTATTTGTTAACAAATTCTTGTACAAATATTTACTTTTGATGCGTTCAATTTTTCTTAAGACTCAAAAGTTTACGTGATTTAAAAATACTCGTGAAAAAGTTTAAAAATCTTTTACACGTGTCAACGAAAACCCAATAAATCCCGGTCCCCCCTCCCATATGACAAATAGCTCACACCAACGTACATGTTTTTCTTTTCTTCGTATTGCTTTATCAACTTAGTTAGCATATTGCATAAATATTTCCTGCAGCACCCTATCACTGGCATCTTCGTATACTACGTAGGCTATGCGACTCTCCTTTCACATACCTACTTAACACCCTAACATTCTTGAGACGTAATGCAAATATATTTGCTTCTGATAAACATCTACAAAATGCGTCACATTCCGATGTTGTTGAATTTGTTGGCGCGACAAATGTGTTCTCTTGCAAACGCGAAGGAGCAGCAGCAGCTTTGTATGCCAATACCAATTGCGTGTAAACCATAAATTTCACAGAAAAAGTCAATACTCATAGAACGTAGCAGCAGTTTTAGTTGTTGTTTGCTTTTGTTATTTTTGTACGAATGTTTTCTTCACTTTTCACTTGATTTTTTTTTTTTGTTATCCTTTAAGCCGATTTCCTATGCAAGCCACATTTGGTGCGTCTCTTGCAGTTATCCTCATGGCCAATTCTAAGTATACGAAGAGTATTTGCTTATTGTGCAGAAATTGTCTTTCAGTTTTCATGCATTTTTCTTGAAATGAAATTATTGCTTTAATAAAATTTCTCGAAAGCAATGTGATTTTTAATAAGTTGTTCCAAGAATGCATTGTTATTTGATATGAAAATAAATAATTGTTTTGATTATGAAATGACAGAGAAGTTTCTGTATAATGCAGACCTTGGAAAGGTTTCTATTCAATATTAAAATAAAATGATTTCTGCGTAACTTAGCACATTGTGACCTTTATAGAAAAATGTGACAAACATTTGAAAATATATTTTGAAATGTGCAAAGCAGCAGAGAAGAAAGAAAATGTTTTGTCATTGCAAAAAAAAACTAACTATTTTATACCGTCTGCCACTGACATTTTGTGTTAAGGACATACTATAGATGACGAAAATATAAAAGGCAAACGTCTACACTGTTGCGTTTTTAGTAACAATAATGGCGGATATGTAAAAAAATTATGGTTTTTTTCAGGATTTATTTTTCTTCAGCATTGCCTCTAGAAACTGAAAATACAAGAGGCAGACGAGTAGAACGCTGATTTTTCAAAATATATGAGGTTGTATATGTCAAAATCGTCGATTTTGGTCAATTTTGTATACTTATTTGTTATAGGCAGACCATATTTTTCCGAATGTACATATATAAATGTAATCTTTTACCTGCAAAACCCACTTTGAATTTAATCAATATTTCTTTTTTCTCGGATTTATTGTAAACTTTAATTTTACTGCTACCTGTGTAATAAACTTCAATTTAAGATATTTCGTAGAAAAGAAAATTGAAAAAAATTATAGAAGCAGCACTAAAAGAAAAAAAAAATTTAAAAATTTTAGAGATGCAACAGCAAAATGGTGCCCGATTTGGCGTGGAATGCTTAATATGCACAATCAGAAAAATAATGAAAAATAATATATAAATGACCGATTAGTGATTTATGCACAAAAAAATTGTCAAGGTATTAGTTTTATACATGTAGATATGTATGTATGTATATCGCAAATAGTGTGCTCAAAAACGTCTGCCTGCGAGAAAACAGCGCTGAAAACGTCTGCCTTATCTGATTTTAAGTTTTTATAAGAAAAAGAACCAGGCAATATATTTATGTATGTGTAGATATTTATTTCTCAATTTTTCATTTACATGTTTGTAACGTTCCAAATTTTTAATGCACCAATAACTAAATGGCAGACATTGTTTCTCTCGTTTCTTATTTCAAATGCACTAATAACTAAGTGGCAGACATTGTTTTTCTCGTTTTTAATGACACAATCTTTGTAATAATATCAATATGTCTGACGAAAAAAATCTTTTAAATTTCCATATAGTTGCATCAATAAAATTTTTTTTAAATTTAATTGCTCATAAATGCAGCAACAAAAAAGTCTGCCTCTTTTACTTATATGCTTTTGTGTTTAAACGCATTTTTTTAAATAATGGCAGATGCGATGAAATTGCTTATGATAATTTTTTTTTACAGTTTTAAAGACTAATAATGCAGAAACAATGCAATGGCAGAGATTGTGCATATTATTCATATGACTTAGAATTTCATTATTTTCAGCATCTGCCGCACGATAAAATCATAAAAAAAATCGGGCAGCGGCTCTCTAACTATTATATTTATGTAATTTTTTCCGGCTCTCTAACTAATATATGATATTAATGTAGTTCTTTCCATTCTTCACGCTGCTATTATCCATTTTTTATCTGGCTAAAAAATTTTCGCATACCCAAAGTGTAAGAAATACGATCGGCAGCTTAAAGTCTTTAAATTCTAAACGGAAATGTCAAATTGGCAGGCAGCAAAGCCAAAAGTAAAAGCCAAGCATATAGCTGTTACTTAAGTTTTTATTGTTGCTAAGGGGGATTTTAGGCCCAACGCTAGTGGTGGCATTAATTTTTACATAATTTATCGCTGCATATTTTATGGCTGGCATTTGCATGTGATTTGTTGGCATCTATTAATTTAAAGGAATTTCGTCATTTTATTTTTATTACAAGAAATTTTTCATGCCACAAATAGCGAGTTTGTAGCGTATGTTACCCGCTAATGAAAAAAAACAAAGAAATCACTTGGGCATAAAGTGTAAAATTATTAAAATAAAATTAAAGCTTTATTTCTCTGATCTTTGGTTAAAATTTATACAAAAAAAAAAATATTTTAAATTTTTTTAAATGGAAATAAATTAGCCGTTAAATTTTTCAATTTACGGCTGACTAAAGACTTTTGAAACCCTTTTTAGTAATTTGACAGCAATAAGCTTTGCTGTCAGACACCTGATAAGTTTAACTTTAAAACTTTTACCAACTTTACATTTGACATAGTTCTGTAACTTTTATGTCTTCATTGATAGGAAAGTGCGAGCTGGGTGCCTGCTTTGAGATGCTTTATTCTTTTCCTTTTTCTATGAGCTTATAATAAATTTAAGCTTTAAGCTGTTGTCAAGTTAATTAACAAACTTTAGACTTCTTCTACAGCCTTTAGCACGAAAGTTTCTTTCAGCTTCAATGAAACTTTCAGTGTTTTTTTATCTTATCAGAATTTTATATCAATCCGAAATTAATTGGATGCATAATTCTTAAATTTAAAGAAGCTTCTCGGTATTACAATTTCCTTTTAGCTGTAAGCTTTTGCATATTTATAAATACCACCATTGCCGTTGTTAGGGATTTTTTTAATTTGAAATATAATATTAATTTTTTAAAATCAGCTAACTATAAAATAACTTTTGGTCAATATATTTATTAATTTTAGCTTTTATGACATGAAGAGTTTTGAAATTTGTGCGAGAATGTTACGCCTATTGGTGCAAATCAGCTCAATTTTGTTTCAGTGAATGCTTACAACAACAGAAAGCGTCTTTCATTGTGATTGCTAACATAGTTCAATAAATATATCATTAAAATCTGTTGCTTACATGGGAAATATCACGCCCACCAATGCATTTCGAACCAGCTTTGGTTTAGCACAAGCATGAGCCTTGTCTTGAGTCATAACGATTGATGCAATAATTCAATTAAGTTGAGATCTTGAATTGTGTGTTCTGAAAAAACCGTTTTTTTTTTTAATGCTTAGATTAATACCTAAAGCATTCAAGAATACATATACACACAAAGTCACAGAGATCAATTCAAAGTATTTCCGCAGGAGTTGAGCATGTGTCCAGCTACAGAATTTTTACTTTGTATTGAAAAGTCTTCTTATAGAAAACTATGAACTGCATTTTCTTTAGTTTCAATTTTTACGATTTTACGGATTCGGCGGGCGTGATTGAAAAAACTAAATGACCAATTGACTTCATTTAAAGGTTTTTTTTTCCTTTTTGTACTTTACTTCATTTGCATCAAGAAAATTATACAAAAAGTATTTTTAAATGACTTTCATGACGGATTTCATGACTCAGTAGTTTTTTTTTTTTCTTTTCCAACAACGTTTCGCGAAAACAACTTCTTTCGGGCTTCATAATACGAGATCCCCCCTTAAGCTTTCATTTATAATTTTTTGCTGCATAGGATTGGTTTTACAATGGCACATTAGTGCTATGTACTTAAAGACTTCTAGCAAGGGTGTTAAGCCGCCGCTGTTACCTAACGATAAGCTCACTGATGCGGTCCTGCCCACTTTTGAGCCACTGAAAGCATATTGAAAACAGTGTCCTCTTATCATATATAAATAACTGATAACGCTCATTTCATTCACAAAGTATAACGTTTAAGGCTTCTTACACGTATGGGAGGTGCCCCGCCTACTTATGCAGTCTCGCCAACATTCAGTTCTGAGATATTTTATAGCAATTAAATCACTCATATCAAATTTTTTAAAAATTACAGCAATTGCTATTTTGATGTGTATACAATTTTACAGTTGACACGCCTACTGGTGCATCGCGCCCACTCAATTATCATGAAAAATTTCATTATGCTTGCTTAAATCATTCACCAAATAAAAACTTGAAAGTTTTTTACTTGTATGGGAGGTACCACGCCCACCTCAACATTAAATATTATGTCGATAATTTTTTTCTGTTTGCAATTATTTTTGCTTGAGGCGATCAGAGGCAATCTCACACAAAAAACGCTGCATTTATTTGTTAATATGTGCTATAGGTCTGCGTGAGTGCACTTGAAACGACCAGCAAGCCACTCGGCACGATTGCTAACCTATCGAGCCCTTACGAATGCTAATCACGAATCAAATCAAAACAAGCGAGATGAGTGCTACACTCACAAATAAAATGTGCTGGGAGTTAAAGCGAGTTGAAGTTCTCGTAGTTTATTGCATTCGACACCGAGTGACTTGTTGTCTTTAAATGCGTTTACTTTTTCTTGGACAGCTCGGAATCCAAGCGCGATGGCACTCATTTTACTGGCTGTTTCTATGACCATTCTTAGGACTCATCGATTGACATTACTTTTGTCTAAATCGGACCAACTTTAGTTTCTTATATATATTTGGCACAAAATTTTTCCAAGTCTCTAATCAGTATGTTTTGTATTAAGATTTGCATTCCTTGCTTTTTCACATGTTCGGTGTTGTAAATGTGTTTGTTCGGCTTGAACAGCATTGACACCGAAATACGAGTCAGAACGAATCAGAGTGCAAATGAATCATAAGTCATGTCGTTCAATAGTGCTGTTGATGTTAATAGAACCATTGTACTCGACAGCAAGTACACTGATTGGTTGACAGAGCGAATACACTCTCGTGGAACTCTAATATGTACATATGTTCTCTCATAAAATTTTTCTTATTGGAAGTGTTTTTTTTAAAGCACATACTTTAAACAGTCTTGATTAAAAATTTTATATCATTTAAAAGTATATTTTTGCCATGAGTTTTAAGAAGCTATCCCGGTAATAAAGTTAAGTATACCTTGAAAAATTGTATTAAAAACGGATATCAGTGGAAGAGTTATATGGAAGGAACTTCGTTTAACTTCTCAATGATCTAAACGCTTACCCAGTTTAACTAAGAACAATTGTATGTTAGATCACGCTAATAAGCAAAATTAGTTAGAACCTCCACGATGAAATCGTGCATTTGCCATCAAACACAAAATTTATGCCGAATATTTTTTATTTCAAGACGAATTCTTAAAAAATTATGACATCATTTATTTGAATGAAATTCTCAAATTATATCTCTGCGCTATGAACGTGTGAGAGGCAACACAAAGTTTTATGACGCTGAAAGCGCCATGAAATCTTATTAAAACTGCTGTTTATCAAAGCTATGAATATTCAGAAGAATAAGAAAATTAATGCATAAAAAATAAAGGACTTTTTGTTAAGAATAAAAAAAAAACCTTTACTAAGTGCACTTCATTTTTACTTTTATATTGAAGTCAGTGAAAATTGCAGATTTATTGAAAAGCATAAAAAGAACGCTCCATGCAGTCAATTTTTGGCTTAAATTTCTTGTGCTCCTTCCTTCCATGCAGCTTGTAAAAGTCACTCGAAATGTTGCCACTGTCAGCGCCTTGGCGCGCACTTAAAATGGCAAAACTTTTGCAATTGAAAGTTGGAAGGGGTTGTTACGAGTGCGTTGTGCACGCATTAAGCTTAAGTGTTGCCAACTGTTTTTGTTTTTTTTTTTTTTTAACTTAAGGGCATGCCAGCAGTACAGAACAGTTAAGGTGAGAAAGCGTAAAATGGGCACAAGTTATGACGATTAAGAAAAAAAAAATTGCAGATTTTTTGTGCGACATAAATGCGGCAGTGTTGCCAACTGGTGTGTAATAAATACTGCTTATCATCTTGTTATAGAAGTATTAAATTATAAAGCATACTTTTCGGGGATTTCTTTTAAGTTGCGCTAATATTGTGATTTTGTGTTGTTAAGAGTTGCCAGCGTTATGTGTTTTGCTTTTGCATGGCATTTTATTTTATTTTTATTAACAATTTAAAGTTTATTTTAATTGAAAATCATTTAAATGTTTTTTTTTAATTTGATCATTTTAATTTTTATTAACATCTATTAGCTTTCAGGTGGCATCAACCAACACTGGCGTACTTGTACTTTGAAAAGTTGTTAACTTTATGATTTTCGTGTTGTTGTTGGTTTTTTCAGAATTTGCTTGAGTTTAGCTGCTTTATGATGGTTTTGTTGCCAACATAAAGTTGTTAAAATTCAATCAATCTTTTCGCTTTTTTCATTGCTCATTTAAAAGCAACAATTTCTTTTAACTTTTTATTTTATTTTTTTTTTTTTTTTTTTTTGTTATTCCTTTTTGCATCTTGCTTAGAGCACCCACTGTGCGTGGCTCAACTTTATTTTCAGATTCAGTGAATTGTAATTTTATGAGGTGTGTTGAAAACTTTTTTTGTTTTACCAACAACAACAACAACAACAGCAGTGAATAGTAAAAAAATTTTGTTTTCTTACAACATTTTGTTTTTTCTTTCAACTTTTGATTGCGCGAATCAATTTTATGCATCGAATTTTATGGCTGCTAAAGTAACAAAATATAAAAGAAAAAATAGCGTAGCAATTTGTAGCATAATTTATGGCGTCAGAAATGGTAAACGTACAACAAGAAAAAATCATGTTACAAAGTAAAGTGCTGAAAAGTGCACAAGTATTTTAACATGTTTTTCTTACACCGTCTTTGAAAATTAAGTGCGTGCTTTCATGAAATTTAAAGCTCAGATTTCATGAGGAAAATTATTTTTCATAAAAGAAAAATAATTGAAAAATGTTGTTTTTGTGTACGAAAAATTGCATGACTCGTTTTTTTAATTAAAAGTATGAAGTAAATTTCAATGGCTTGGAGTAAACAATACTTGAGTTTTAATCATATTTCTTTCATAGTGAAATATATACATTTTTTCAGTGGCTATAAAAACTGATTTAGTAACAATTAAAATATTCATGAAAAAATTAAAATATTTTTTAAAAAATTTGTAAAATGTTGAAAAAATCGATGAAGATCTATCTATATATAACACTACCAGTATGCATTATGTTATCAGCCAATTCGCTTGAGTATAGATTTTCCTTTATACCCGTTAATGAATATATTCTACTCTTTGATAAGATAAGGTTCATGGAAAATTCACTTCATAAAGCAATATTTCAACTAAATTCCTTGGTGGTCACAAGCTATGATTATTTTACACAATACCAAAATTATTATAACATTTCAGCTTTAAAATTTGAAAATTTCGTTTATATAAAAATCAGTAATAATTTTCTTATTTTCAAAAGAAAAACTTCTATGCAATGCTTCTATCTTTGCTCTAATTAAAATTCCGTTCCATAGAATATTTTATGATGCTATATTTTTCAGAAAAAAATAAAAATAAATACAAAATATTAATGTACTGCAAAGTCATTACAAGTAAATATGACTATATAAATTCAATTGAATTTCAAAAGTGACCTTAAATCAACGAAAACTTTATTAAGCAACAAGTTAGTTTATGAAGAACCGAACATCCAAAGCAAAACTAACAAAAATTTATATCCCATTCATTTTTATCTCAATTCATTCATTTTGATGTTGCCTCTGCTTTGCTGTGCTGCGCTGCTACAGCTCACAAACTTATGAATGGCTTAATAAATTATTAAGAAAATAAGCAACACTTTTTATGGCAACATTTAATTTTATGACGCATCATTTTTCGGCTCCCTGCATTCCAACCAACCCTCTTATGTGTATATCGCAAGCTATCGCAAGCAAATAGAGCAAGCAGTGTTTCTTAACAATTTTTTAAAAACTTTATATCTAAATTTAAAACTGCAGCAACGCTCATTTGACAATTGGAATACGGTGCGTATGAGTAACATTTTATTAATTATCACTTGGATATAAATTATTTAATTAATCAAAAGTTTAGTAATAAAAAGGGATTGAAACGCTGCCTATTTATATATACATACATATGTTCATAGATGAAGGATCGTTCTTGTTGGATCACTACATAACTTTTACGGGAATACTATATTTTTATTAATCCATTCATATCGGGCACTGTAAACAAAACAATAAGTTATAATTTTAGTTTATTCATTGCGCTTAACAACTGAGCCGATTTTGATAAATGAAATGTCTTTCATACCAGACTACCAAAGAACATTTCCGACTCAACCCCCTAACTTGCAAAATTTCAAGAACCACTGACAGAAGTCAATTGACTGGATTGCTGCTGCTGCTGCTGATTTTTCATTAATGCGCACAGTTGAATGTTGTAATTCTAGCACTTTTACCACATAAAATCACACCATACGTCCACTTTCTTGTCCATTGCCCACTGGGCATAAGCACTCAACAACAACATTCCCAATTGGCCAAACAGCGCACCTCACTCCCTGTGACGCCCACTGCAGTCATTTTATTTATGTTTTTGTCTCAAGTTATGAGTTGTAAAGTTTTTCGCTTCATTTTCTGATGTTGCCGCTGATGCTGATGATGTTGCTGCTGCTGCTGTTCTTTTGTCTCTTTCCGTATTTTTATGCTACATAACTACTCTCTGGAGGGTCGTTTTTTTGCTTTGAGTTGCTGTCGTTGGTCTTACTGCTTCCTTTATTTACTTCAAGAATTCATTTCATTGTAGCATCATGAACTTTTATAACTCAAATTTAATCGCCACATGCATTTATTAGGTTTATGTCCTGCGCTATTGTTGTTCGTGTTGCTGGTTTTTCAATATGGTCAGCGTATTTTACTATGATAGTTTTAACTTTATAGCTCCATTTTTGCTTGATATTGCATTTTGATATTTCATTATCATTGAGCTGCTGGCGATTTTCCAGCTTTACAAGTAAGTATTTTTTACGCTTACCAAAATTTATAACCATTTTTTAGTAAATGCATTGTGTGATATATATTCAATTCAAGATTTTTGTAAGATTTTCCTACCCAGCCTCATTTTTCAATAAAAAATGCTGTCAGTTCTATGATTTATATTTTGCATATTAAGTCAAAGATTAAAATTTTGTTGTAATGCAATAACACCAACAAATTATACAAGTTAACAATTAATTTTTAAACTTTCCCTTTTGGGCATGTTAACAAATTTTCTTTGGTCTCCAGCTGATGTGGTCCTCATGTAAAACACAACATGTAATTGAGTTTCAAATTGAATTCAAAATGTTGGGCAAAAGTTAAACCAAATTAGAATAAAATGTAAATATTTTCATTTGAAAAATTGGTTCTACATAAACTGCGTATGTGTTATTTTACGTATATACGACTGTGTGTGTGTGTATTTTGATAGGATGGCAGAAAAAGTTGCCAGCCGCTGTTACAATGCGTTAATTTACAAATTGAAACCACAAATATAGCAAAATTATTCCCTATTTGATACTTTTTGGTTTAGTTTTGTGGCTAACAGTAATTTTGAAAGTAAATTTTTAATTTCACGCTTGGGATAATTTTTTGTTAATAATGACAACACTGGCAAATTACTTTTGGTTATTCAAATTAAGCGCCCGAGCACACCAGAGGTTCACATTTATGCAGAAATAAATGTAAGAGTTTTCTAGCATTTAATCAATAAAATGAAATAATGAAAATGCGAATAAAACGGAAGTTTGAAATTATGGCATTTTTCAAATGTGATCCTTTATAACAAATTTTACTGGAAATCGCTAAAATATTTATTTTGAAATTTTCACTTTTTTTAGGAATATCGAAAATAAGTTATTTCCCCAACACAATCGAATCGAAGAAAGCTTTTTCTGCAGCTGGTCTTCTCATCGCAAAAATTCGATCTTTTATTTGGTAAAATATGTTTTATAAAAAAAATTGTAAATAACACTGCGCAACAGATTCAAAAAATATTTTCGTCCGACAATCAAATATAATAAATTTCCAATGATTTTAGTACCCGACATTTATAGTTTTTTTGCCATCACAACAAAACTATGAGAAAAACCCAATTTTTAGTGAACTCTTGTTGCACTTTGTTTATTTAAAATTTTTATTATGTACAAACATGCATATATCATAGAAGCATTTTATATAAAAAAAAAAATTTTGCCTTGTTTATTACGCTCAGTCATGAATCCATATCAGTGCACTGAAGTAATAGAAATTTACTAAGTGACATCATGTTGTGTGTTGCGTTGTGTTGTGTTGTGTTGTGTTGTGTTGTGTTGTGTTGTGTTGTGTTGTGTTGTGTTGTGTTGTGTTGTGTTGTGTTGTTTTGTGTTGTGTTGTGTTGTGTTGTGTTGCGTTGTGTTGTGTTGTGTTGTGTTGTGTTGTGCTGTGTTGTGTTGTGTTGTGTTGTGTTGTGTTGTGTTGTGTTGTGTTGTGTTGTGTTGTGTTGTATTGTGTTGTGTTGTGTTGTGTTGTGTTGTGTTGTGTTGTGTTGTGTTGTGTTGTATTGTGTTGTATTGTGTTGTATTGTGTTGTGTTGTGTTGTGTTGTGTTGTGTTGTGTTGTGTTGTGTTGTGTTGTGTTGTGTTGTGTTGTATTGTGTTGTATTGTGTTGTATTGTGTTGTGTTGTGTTGTGTTGTGTTGTGTTGTGTTGTGTTGTGTTGTGTTGTGTTGTGTTGTGTTGTGTTGTGTTGCGTTGTATTGTGTTGTGTTGTGTTGTGTTGTGTTGTGTTGTGTTGTGTTGTGTTGTTTTGTGTTGTGTTGTGTTGTGTTGTGTTGTGTTGCGTTGTGTTGTGTTGTGTTGTGTTGTGTTGTGTTGTGCTGTGTTGTGTTGTGTTGTGTTGTGTTGTGTTGTGTTGTGTTGTGTTGTGTTGTGTTGTGTTGTGTTGTGTTGTGTTGTTTTGTGTTGTGTTGTGTTGTGTTGTGTTGCGTTGCGTTGCGTTGTGTTGTGTTGTGTTGTGTTGTGTTGTGTTGTGTTGTATTGTGTTGTATTGTGTTGTGTTGTATTGTGTTGTGTTGTAAATCGTTATTGCTGCAAAAAAATGTAGGGGGGACATTACACATCAACCGAAACGAAAGACAATTGATTTTCTGAAACAATGTGTGTAAGACTTAAAGGATCGAACTGCTTTAAGTAACAACTTTTGAATCTAAATTACATTGCACTGGTGTCACGGCCGGTCACAATTTTACTTGGACCTAAAACTTATAAATTTTGTAGAAAAGGGACGCTTATGATAAAAACTTGGATTAGTATTAAATTTTTAGCATTTTTTCCGTAGAATACGATAAAAATATTTCAGATTTTTTTGGAAGTCTTAAGGGGGCAGGTCCAGTCATGAGTTTTGAGAAATCGATATTTTTTTTACATTTTCTTAAAGTATACTATCTTAAAAATATATCCTGAAAATTTGAAGTCAATCCGACAATTACTTTTGGAGTTATTCGGCAATAACCAAAGGTCTCTCGGTGGTAAGAGTACCGAGCATAAAACTTTAAATGCATTTTTCTCAAAACTATGTTTTCGGAACCGGTGACCACTGTAACTCGAAAAATGCTCGATAGATTTCAATAAAATTTACAGTTTTTAAAAACATAAAAATCTAGTGGCTAATCGAAGGATTTTTTTTTTAATCGATTTTTTATGAACAATTAACTGTTGGTTTTTTACCTAAAATCTGGAGGTAAATGTTCTTGGAGCCGCCATTTTGTTGATTTAATAAAAAAAACCTTCGATCAGGCACTAGATTATTTATATAACTAACTAATTTTTCTTATCCGATTGATTTTAGATGATTTTCCAAGGATTTGTAATAATCACCGCAAGACACTATGTATGGGACAGGGTCCAACACAGCCAACTATAATTTTTTTTATTTTTAATATTTTTAAAACTGTCGACAAGTCAAGTTGAAACATACTGTAATAATTCCATATTATCACTTTTATTAAATAAATTAAATTAATACCAAAAAAAAATTATTGAAAATGCTCTAATTTTCACGGCCATGACTGGACCTGCCCCTTTAATTAATAGAATCAAAATTTATGACTTTTTTGAGATTTTTTTTCTTTTTTTACAAGCTTGAACCATCATTAAGTGCTTTTTATACCATAATGAAATAAAAATTGATGAAGCCACTAGAGGGCTCTGAAAATAAAAATAATCAAACGTTACAACTTTAATATTTTGCATCTTCCATAGATATATTTAGGTATGTATAAAGGTCCTAAGTAACAACTGTACTACCTAGTTTTTGTAATAATTTACTTTTAATTAGAATGTATTACGTCAGAAATATATTGAAAATTAAGCAAGATATTCTTAATCAAATTGCGCCACTTCTCTAAAATCTTGTTAACTTTTTCACCCAAAAGTTCCAAATAATTAACAGTTAATACGCACACGTATGAAGAACACATAAAAAAATTACTTAAATCTCAACATTTTAATGGAGTAAAATCCCTTTAACTTAATACAATAAATTAAAAGATTATAAGAATAAGCCATTTAATTGCTTGAAACGATACCAAAGCCTCATTTAATACTTTGAAAAATACTTTTTTGTAGCTTTTACAACAATCCTTTTAACCCTTTTCAGCACGAATCATTCACTTTAATCTCTAACACGGAAATCACTATACGTGGCATTTAAGTGAAAGCACGTTCTTTGCACATAAAGCCATAAAGCAGGTATCCTTTAATGAACTTACGACTGAATTGTGGTGTTCGCTCCCACACCTGCAAACCAATTTTTTCATTGAAATTATTGGCACGTGCAAAACCTTTTAGTGGAAAAACTGTAGTTCTTGAAAGGTTCAAATCTCACGAGCGATGCTTGTGCTGCGCATATAATGCGAGTAATTAAATTCTTATTAATAAATGTTTCCTCTCGGTTATTTTATTAGCACTCAGTATACACGTATCTCAGGCTAAAAAAATTGTTAACCCTTTTAATAATGGCAGAGCTGTAAAAGATTATAGTCTCTTAAGGAAATATTTAGTTAAAGCTCACTTGAGTAGCACTTTGTTGGCTATTCTGCCACATAGGATACAGCTGATTAGACAAAAGTATAACTATCAAACACGTGACGTTCTCATTAAAAGATTTTTAAATGCCTCAAATATTTACTATTCAAGAAATGGGCGTGGCTCGAGGGTTTATTACTAGCTATTGCAAAAAAAACTTTAAAATTTTTATATTATTGTCTGTTTTACTGATTCTCAAGTGTGCCTCTATACAACGCTGTCAGGCAAACGCTTATAAAACTCACTAAAAAGCACAGCAGGTGCTGGGCGCAGTTTTACAATAATATTACAAATATAGGGGAGCATGGTGTGTGCGTTTTGAGGCGGGTCGTTTCGGGTTCGTTTGATACTTTGCATGTTAATGTCAGCTGCACGCACGCTAATAAGCAGCCGTTAATTTAATTTATTATTGAATTTTATTATTATGATTATGACCAGATTTGTTGCCATTGCCATTCCCATTAGCAAACTCAGTATGGCTCGTTTACGATTTTAACCGTTTGTGCCCAATTAGCCAGCAAATGAATAACGACGTGCATTTTAATCAAATTAAATACGCGGCATTTTATTAATTCAAACAAATTTACAATGTGCTGAGTACAAGGGAAGCGAGTGAGGCGCTAGTAATAATTGGTAATTGCTGAGCCAAGTAATTAAATTCATTATGTGCAATTTTTCATTACGATTTTGATTATAAATGAAATTAGAATTATGAAAAGCTATAAAGCAGAGGAAATTTCGGAAAATATGTATATAAATTGAATATGGAATTGAAATTAACATTTAAGTTCTATGAAATTTCCGTGGGAAATTAATATTTTAGAAGTACAAAAAAAAAAGAGTAATAACACTATGGTGTTTAATCGATATTTGGTTTAATTTTAGGCTATTTCTGGCATAACTCTTTTTTTTTACAAAGCACATACATAAATTAAATTAACACATATTAATATCTACACTGACAAAATCATATGATTAAATATAAAAAACATTGCCAAATTGAAAAGATAAAATTTTTTTTTGGGAAAAAGATGATAAGTTGTCGATATAGGTCACTTGGCAACCCTGAATATAACAAATCTACAGTGTGTTCCAATTTAATTTTCTGAGACCAATATCTCGAGAACTAAGTGATAAATGTTATAGACAAAAATTATGAGGTTTCAAAGGGTTCAAACAAAAGTCACCTGTCTAAGCAATTATCATGGTCAATTCAAGGTCAAATGTGCTTTTTTATAAAAAGATCTATTTTTTTATTGCAGATTTGTTTTTTATGGGAAAAAATAGAAATATTTTGTTTGAAACTTTTTCTCAAGGACTTTTACTTTTTGGTTTAGCGAAAACTACTTTGGTCATAAATTCACCTTTTAAAATTTTTTCTCCTAAACTTTCGATTTTCAAAAAAAGTCGCGTTGAATAAAAACTTGTTAAAATCGGGCAAAAAACCAAAAAAAAATTTTTTATTTTAATTGTGATACTCAAAAAAAATTATGACGTTTATGACGTCACAATAAAATCAAAAATAAAAAATATTTTTGTAAATATTTTGACCAATTTTAAAACTTTTTACTTAGAGCAATTTTTACCGAAAATCGATAGTTTAGGAGAAATAATGATAAAAAGTGAAATTTCGACCAAAAAATTTTGGAAAAAAATTTTTCATACAAAATATTTCTATAGCAGCACTCATAATATGAAGCAGAATATCTACACTAAGTACAATAAATATTTATTCATATAAAATTTCCAATATTGAAATCGTTTGTAACGCTTTGGCGTAAAATATACTGAGCCGATTTTAATAATTTTTGTTTTTGAAGCAACAAATTTGTCCTAAAGAAGGATATTGCAGAGTCAATTTTATTATTTTTTTAAATTTAAATATCGTATTTTTTAGGATTAAGTTTTGCAAAACCTCACACAAAAATTGTCGTTGTCTTGAATTCTGTGTTGTTATTGTTTTTTTGTTCTCATTTGTAGTTACCATTTGTATTTGGCTTCGAAGGTCCAAGGAAAAACCCTCTTTCAATTGTTTTTTTTTGTCACTTTTAAAGAGAGAAGATAGAATGAAAGAGAGAGAGTTATTTCACTATGATAAAAGCAACGGGACGTGCGCATGCGAAGTCGCGGGCACCACTAGTCAAAAATAAGAAGAAGCGCATGCGAAATATAAATAATTTCCGAAATAACTATATTTGTACTTCACCTGGTTCGATTATTTATCGCTTAATGTAAAATGGGACATAAAGCAATTGAAAGTATATGTATATGAATATTGACTTACCCTGTTGTATTTCTTTATAATGGAACTTGAATATATTCATATATATATACTAGATGGAAAAACGACGATGTTTCAAATTCTTTTTCAAGCAATGTTCATGCAATACTGTGCTGAACAGAACGACGACGTGTAATGACAGTTGGATCCTAAAGGATACGCTAGTGCACAGAAGATTTCAAAAGATCACCGACTGAAAAACTTTCTCCAAAACAGGTAATTTGGTTCCGAAACATGTCATTGCTAGGAGATACTCTGACATTAAAATGTTGTCGGTATTTTCTTTGAATTTGATTAATTGGTATTTTACTGTAATAGAAACTTTAATCCTTGCTGAACATCATACGATCTCCAAGCGATGGTATATTACCTGCAAAAACAAGAGAATAAAAAAAGATTAAAAACAAATAAGCAATGACTTTTAAAAACCCTTCATTATTTCGACAACCCTCAGTAGTCGCATAATAATAAAATACCAATAACATTTATTTCAATATAATTTTATATAGGTCAGTTACATACATACGAGTAGCACATGTGCATCTACATAAATGAAACAAACAAAAAGTAAAAATATTGTTCAACTTTAATGAAGATGCACAATACTTTGTACACAAAGAGATAATTTTTAATAAAATAACAAACGTTGCTCTCTATGGTAAAATGTTTTTGAAACCTTTTTACTACCAAAAGAAAACTTTACACAAAGTGAACTTTTGACCCAAAACACGAACCTATGGCATTTAGAAGGAAAAAAAATCCTATAGGTACGCGTTGCAATTTGTTGCTTCCCACAATAGCCCTGCTACACTTCGACTGGCTTTTCACTTTTTCATTAACCTACAGCCATTTTATGCATTCATTTATTTTACTTTAAACACCTCAGTTCAGCTGCCTTCATCGCTCCTAAGCCATAACTCTTTTTTGTGCACTGAGCACTTGTAGTTTTTTAGCTGCTTAGCATTTGTTTGGCGCTAACGACATTCAGCGCAACAAATTTGTTTACAAATCTGGCAACATTTTTCACTTCAAACACAACAGTTGCATTCATGCCGACGTTGCTAAAGTGAGGCGTGAAAAAAATGTAGTGCAGCAAAGATTAAAAGGATAGCAGCCAACACAGAGGGTTGAAAGCTCGCGCCCTAAATCTACTGCTGCTGGATGTTGGCTGTTGCTGCTGATAATAAATGGTTTGTTTTCAAATTGAATTTTCTATGCACTTCGCTTTGTACTTCAGTAATACAGGATATTTTTATGAATTTTTAACCCATTGTATACCAATAAAATAAAACCATTTCTACATCTACTACTATCACATCAGGTTCTACTTCAAATCGTTTAACGTTGCCGTGCTTGTTGAGACAACAGTCATTTTTTAAGCTCAAATACATTTGCAACATACATATACCCTTAGTTGTTCGTATGCATATGCAATGTATATTGTGTAAGAGTGTTGCCATCTGCCAGTGACTGTGCACTGTAACTGTGTAATATAACAGCAGTAATGCCAACAGTAACATTAGTGTGGACTATTGAATATTTATGCACTTGAAGGTGAAAAGTTAATCCGTAGCACTTTTCTGCTTTGTCTGCTGTTGCTGGCTGACTTGTGCATTAGTTAGCAATTTATGAGCTGCTCAGGTTGAAGGTGGGATTTCAAGATATGGAAATTGAAATAGCAAATCGGTTTAACGGCAGCAGCAATATTGAAATGAAATAAAAAAATTCATGTAAAATGTCTTTATTGATTCTACGTTAATTTATAAGGTAAGTATGCAGAAAGAAGATTTAGAATAGATATTGAATTTTAATATTTTATTAATAAGTTCGCTGTTGCTAATTGTTGTCCTTACCGCACTGTTCGCAATCTCTGACCCAATAGCCATTACCACGATAAGTGTCTTTGAGAAAATTTTTATTAAATACATTGAAGACGAAAATCAGCATGCCCCGTTTTCACCCACAATTTCAATCATATCTGCAGTTTTTAAGTCTTTAATAGGGGCGTGGCAACGCCCTAAACTTCAGTTTTTATAAAGTCACATCTCACAAACATTGCAGGAAATTCCAATGATATTTGGAAAACGAATGTAAATTATAAATATTTTAAATTGTACTTAAAGTACACGGAAATGAAAAAGTGGGCGTGTCACTTTTCAACAATCGAAAAATTTGATGAAATATTACTGGAAATTTAAATCTACGATTTTCAAAATTAATTTTAGATATGATACCACTGAAAGCAGTCATTAATACCAGCTCAGTCACTATACTGGCAAAACTCGTTGAAGGGCGTGGCACAGCCCATAGCGCTTAGAATCGTTATAATAAGAGAACTAATAATATTTAATATGGCAGATCTACGTGATATAAGGTATCTTACAATCAAAAGTGTGCACATCAGTACATGTAGGCGTGGCACCTCCCACACAAGCAAAAAACGTTTAATATTATATTTGTTATACTCTGAGAGTAATCTTAATGAAATTTGTTGTGGATATGTCGGTTAATATAAACTTTGAAAATATGTGAAATTCATTGGGAAAACATCAATGGGTGTGGCACCTCCGGTATTAACAAAAAGTTGTTATCGTTATTTTAAGGGAACTATTGCAGCAATTGTTATGAAATTCAGGTGGTTTACCTACTATAAAGCATATCTCCATCAAAAGCGGGCGAAATAGCACCAGTAGTTTCTGTCAAAAAACCACCATTTGAACACGAAACTTGCGCTATGTTATCTCAGAAGCTTTGTGCGACAGTTATTTGGGTGTTTTTGCTTTTATGTGAAATGACATGCCCACCAGTGTACGCCCACTGATAGTTTAGCAAATAATATGTCACCATAAGGCCTCGTAGCTAGTTGCATATGTAAGTCTCAGAAATAATGATTTGAGTTTTTCTGCAAAAGATATAACGCTCATTTAGGATTCAGTTTACGAGAAATTTACATAAGAATTCTATATACTCTGAACAAGAAGGACTTGCACGACATTGATTCCTAGTCAATCATAAGAAATTATGTTTTGTGTAAATTTTTGAGAGATTTCGTGTCCTTTTAGCAACACAATTTTAAAAAGTTTCCCTGTGTGTTATGTGAGCGTACCAAATTTTTTATATTATGCTTTTAGCACTAAGAATTTGACCAGGATAATGATTTATTATTCCAATACAGTTTGTAAGCTCTTTTTAAATGATTTCTATTTATACTATGAATTAAATTCAAAACATTTATTTATTGGCAAAAGAAGGAAGAACAAATCTTTTAAAAATTTAAATAACACTAAAAAGGGCTTTCCTTGTATCAGTTCATATGTATTGCAAATGAAACACGTATTTTTAATATTTATTTTTAAAATCCCTTGACAAAACTAAACAAAGGGCATACATCGCTAACGTACCTTTTCTAATCTGCTTAATTAAAGCTTGGCAGCTCAATTTTTATAGCAACGCATACCAGAAAGTCCCCTGTGTATAAAAGTAAGGCTATTAATTTTGGCAAGAGGTCAAAGATTATGGAGCACAAAGAAAATAAAACACTAAATTCTTTCTTGTTTCTGTTCAAATTAAATAAACAAATGGCACAAAAAGAAAACCAAAAAATCGTAAATTGAAGTTGTATAAAATCTAAGTAAGTCGGTAGGAACATAAATAAAATTTAAGCAAAAGAGCCTAAATCACAAGTACATACATACAAATATGTACGTACATTTGAAGTGTATGTGTAGTTGCGTATGTGTTGGATTAAAACCCACTTAAACTCATCTCCATTCAACTGTGTGTATTTCATCCGATTCTGCACTTAACAGCCGGTGAATTAGCAAGGAATTTGGTAAAAGGATTTTTCATTTTTTTTTTTTTTTTTCTTATTTTTGCCTACATTCTCGAATATCAGTTGTACAGACAGACATTTGCCATATTTGTACATATGCTGCTTTGTAAAGTTACTTCAATTTTTTTTTTTTCTTTTAATTTTCACACACATACACACAAACGTATGTAGGTGTGTACAACAGTTAATTGCACACAACATGAATACGAATTCATTTTCATGCGTTTGTTTGTATAGATAGCAGTGTGCTATTTGGGTGTCACATACGCATACATTTTTGTATTCGTTCAATGACAAAGAGATAAAAAGATTAGAAAGTAGCCTAGGTATGTGTCATTGAATTTGATTGAAATTTTTTGATAATTTTATAAAGGTGCTTATGAGCCTGCATTGACTTAAATTTCGATTGACTGGTGGCAAAAGTTTTCTGATCCTTGAGACATTTGAACACTAAGCCGAAATTTTGGTTTACTTAAGCCTAAATTTCATACAAAAATTGCGTGACTTTCTTCTCGATCGAAAAGCCAGAACATTTTTATTAAATTTTTCTTATCTTACGCAATGTTTATTTTTTGTTCTTGAAATCTTTTGCGTTATCATTTTAGTGCAATTTTTATTGGAAATTTTATTTTCTTTTTTTGGTCATTTAACATTTTGTGCAATTTTGCTTACGCTCAAACTGAGCTACTTCGCTTTGCAAAAACATGTACTCAGTAAACCACTTTAGCTGACAGCAAGGTAAAGCAAAATGTTGCCTACTTTACAGCGTTTGACGTATAAGTTAGTTTGTCAGGATATGCAAATATTTTCAAATCGTAAATGAACAGAGCTGTGTAAGTGCGTTTGTGTTAGTGCGTGTAAGTGTGTTTGTGTTTGTGTGGATTTTGCTGACTACATATGTCTATGCTTCACCTTTTTCTTTGTATTTTTCCATGTTTTTTTTTATTTGTAGCTGGTACTGCCTCCATTTGAACTGCATTTGAATTGAATAGAAAATGTAGAAACTTCATTTGTATTTGATATTGTGTGTGTTGTATATTTGAAGTTTTAATTCAATTAGAGAAAGAAGACTATTTCAGTACTTAAAGCATCGTAGAGTTTTATTTAAAGTTTTTTTTTTATGTTGTGAAAACCATATTGCTACTATTTTTTAGGGTCAAAGACTTTTCCAAATTAATGCAAAAATTTAACCAAAAAATTTTTGAAAACATTTGCTCTTGTTAACCTTTTTAGTTCAAAAACATTGCAGTACAGGTTTTCAAAATCAATACTGCGTATCACACACATTTCCTATGAATTTTAGAAAATTTATATCAAATGTTTTTATTCAACCGCAACAGCCAAAAATTCACAAAAGAAGACCATCAAAAGAACAGTTGCAACAGAGAATGGAAGAAAAATATTTTGCTTTAACTTGTGCTTCCTGCTTTTTGCTGCAACTATAGAACAATTCAATGCAGCAGGAACTTTAGCTTTCATTTTTGGATCAAGTTGACGACGTTGGCAATAACGTCACAGAATCGTGCTAAAGAATTCAAGTAATAATACATACAAATACATAAAGCAGTCAGTACAAATGCAAGGAAAGCGTTTTTAGCTTTTCTTGTTCTATAAAAAAAGAAGAAATTTATTTTATCTGCACTGCACTAATTTTTCCAATTTTATATCATTTGTGCTTTTCTCTATTTTTTTTAGTAGAAAGAAATTATAGATTTTAATGGTGTTTCTTTTTTTTTTGCTCATTGCAAGTGATATATCTTTACTTTCCTTCTTTTATGTATTGAATTACCTTTAGCCATATTGAAGTCAGTTTCTTTCAAACGTCTTTATGCTTTTACTCGCCTTAACCCATTGTAAGAAAAGCGTATAAAATAAAATTTTAAAAATAATAATTACTACATAATTTCATTTTTGATAATTTTTTCAAACAACTATAGAGTGTATTTTGTGCCTCAACTTAAATTTTTAAGAAAATTTCAGAGATCGCATCAATTTTTGAAATGACTGAAACGACAATTATTTTAAGAAAACCTGACGTGGCATATGCTATCGCTACGAGGTAGTGATAGGTCGTGAGTCTCCAACTTTAAGTCTTGGTTCAAAAATTTTTCAAATTTTCTTAAATTCAAAAATGTCTCAATGAGGCATTAAATTTTTAATTCGTTATGCTGTACAATATCACAATGTTCCCTTCAAGCTACAGCTATATAAAATGGGCTAAGCATTTTTATTCTACCTTCTCATACGTGCTACTGAAATATTTCAATTTTTATTTATTGCTTAACTATAAAAAAAACAAGAACGCTACTGAGTTCGATTTCAAGGTGTTTAGCTGTGGCTGTATTTATTACGACTGTTTAAGAAAAAGGATACAAGATAAATAGACAAAGATAGCGTTATAAAATAGAGCAATCGTATAAAGTTAAGAACTGAAGCGTAAAACGAGCGCGTGCTTTGACTTCGAATGAAGTTTGAGAAATTATGACTGCGGTCATAAAACCATTTTTAATTCATTTATTAATCGTTTGATTTATTGCAGCGCTGTAAAGATTCCCAAATGGGCAATTTTCTTGATAGATGAAAACCAATAAATCAATTTATTGTTGGCAACATTAAAATTGCAATAAAAGTTGTGCATAAGACAAATTTATTTTTGCGATTGTATTGCAATACTTAAGTTAAATAACACTCATACGTCATGATGTTCATACAGAAAACTTAAAATATTTGTATGTTTGTTTTTGGTTAAGTCTAAAACTACTGAATAAATTTTGCTAAGACTTTCAGGCATGCTTTACAATAAGTAATAAAATACTCTAATCATATAATAAAATTAATTCAGCAACGAATTTTTCTATGAAACATAAATACACTTAACGTTTATTTTTAAATTCCTTATTTAACAATTGCAAAGTAAGTTTATAAATAAACTCTGCTACTTAAGAGATTTGCACATTTACGACTAAAAATAAAAATAAATACAAAAAATATCTTATGACTACTCATTCAACCGGCCTCAATTGATTTCAATTTAGAATTGCGATGTTTGTGATTAATTTTCTAAGAACATCTCTCTCTCTCTCTCTGTATGACCTCAAGTATTGTCAACAACACGTAGAGGCTTGTTGAATTACACATCAAGTTGATTGTTTTACTTGGTACTCTTTTTGCTATAGCTGTGTAGACACAGATCGACATATATCTCAGCTACTGTTTTAATCTTTTATTATCTGGCATTGTCATTCAAACACATGTGGCAACAATGGCAAATACATATGTGTAAGATGACATGTTGGGAAATTTTTTGCTGCCGCTGCTTGCTACTCCTGCTTTGTTTTCTTAATGTAATTGAATATTTCCTACACCAGCACTTTTTTTTTTTGTTTTTACTTGGGAGGGAATGATTTTTTTCACTTCGCAATGCATTGCTTCTTATCATGATTGTCATGCAATAAAAACAACGTCAACAAAGACAACAAGCAAAAGGTAAACATATTTGTCTTTATTTCATCCTATCCAGACGTACATAACTCGCTCTTAGGAATGCGATATTAAGTGTTTTTAATTCTGATTTGATACTATCTGAACACATTGTTTTTGTGAACTGTAAAATCTGGCATTGGGGAAATAAGGTGATTTATATTATTTTTTCATTATGACGAAAAATTGTCTTTATTCTCAAAATAAAGAGCGACACTTTGAAGTTTTTGCTTCTATGAAACTCTGATCTACAGTGTTGCTTCTAAGGCATAAGCGACTAACAAATACATGAAGAAAATTTATTTTTAAATATGCATGCATACCTTTTTATCAGCACTTACAAGTGAAAACCTCCTACATACACTCAGAGAAAAGTTGTATTGCAGTTTTGAAAATTTTATTTTGGACTTAAAGTCACAAAGTTAAAAATAGTATAAATAATTTTTTTTGTTTATTTTAACAGAAACAACTTTAAATACATTTCAAATTTAAAAATAAAATTTTTTAACTTTAATTTAATCGTAAAAAATTTCAAATTGCATTTCGAAGTTGTTAAGTGTTTGAAATTAGCAAAAGCTAATACAAAATTTTATTCAACCTTCATATAGAAGTTTCCGTGATTAAAATAGTTAAAAAGTAGTAGTAGTATTAATAGTAGTGGTATTAATAATAGTAGTAGTAACAATGTACCACCACTCCACCACATTTTTTTCAATCACTTTCTGTCTTATTTGTTGTTCCAATGGCAAAAGAGGGAACTCACTATATTAAGGTATCAATTACTTATATCTAAGTATATATATCGATACATTAGCACATAGTATTGTTGCTACATCACTTAATACCATCTCACAAATAGTAAAATTGTCCGCATTAACCTTTGAGGCATCTTCTCAATCTCTATCTACCATGATTCATATCATTTTCTTTTGTGTCACATTTTTTCAGTTTAAACAAAAGACAACTAAAATAAATATTTATCTTCATCTGTACTTCAATTTTATTATTTCTTATCAGTGGATTTTATTAACGTGATTTTTCTCTTGCTTCCTTACATTTTTTTCTTTTCATTTTTCACTGATAATACAAAAAAAAGTGAACTCACGCCGCCGGCATTGAATCAGTCTGCCGTCATTTATTTTAGTTTTATAAGGAAATACTTTATACCAGACTTATGATACGTAAAGACAATAAATTTTCATTATTTTTTGAGAATGTTGAAACTTTAAATAACAAAAGATGTATCAGGTTTATTGAAATATGAGTCAGCGATGTAGATATAGTTCGTTTAATGTTATCTTGTACTTTGATTATCTTGTGCTTATGAATACAGTTCGCTAGACTCCAATGAAAGGATTGACCTTTGCCGTTTCCAATAAAGTAAAAAACCTGCATTCTTGTGAATGTCGCTGGATTAGTCTGGAAGTGATTTTTTAGCGCATCGCTTAGGATACCATCTAAACTTAGCACCTTGTTGTCCTTAACTTTCCTAAGAGTTAAAAGCCCTTTTTTGTATCAACAGTCGTGATGTGCCAGTAATATCCTGGTCATTCATATTGTGTGAGAAATGTGCAGAAGCCATGTTGCCTATGGGCACGGCATGCAGAGGCTACGGCACTCTGGGTTCCTTTTATTTTGCTCATGACCCACTGCTACACAGATCACGTTTTCTTATAAATCCTTGCATCAAAAGCTATTACTGGACTATTTCATTTAATTCCGCATGCTAGCGCTGCAACTTATACGCAGTGTCTAATAATCCCTATACTGGGCGGTGACGCACCCTACTGCGCGATTGCTTGAAATCTTGGTTCCAATCAGGGCCGGATTTATCTTAGAGGCACACTAGGCCAGTGCCTAGGGCGGCGCGATTTTAGGGGCGGCAAATATTGGGAACTTTGAAATTTTTTTTTTTTTAATTTTTAAATTTATTTACACAGGGGGAAAAAAGTGCAAATATACTGGGATTGTATGCACTAAATTACCTAAAAATGTTAGCAAGTTACTTGTGAAGGGGGCGGCAATTTCTGACTGGCCTAAGGGCGGCAGATTTCTAAATCCGGGCCTGGTTCCAATTGTGGCTTGATTTTCAGATCGTTATCCACTTTATAAATTTTTCTTTTTCTTTAAAAAAAAAAAACATCACATCTAATAGTTTTGAAAGCTGATTGCCAGAACTATTAAGTTTTAGTTAATTTTACTCATAGCATATGTATGGCTAAAAGTAGATTAAACCTTTTTTATGCTCTAAAAGTTGAAAGGTTAAAGAGTTTTCAAGTGTTTGTTTTAATCCGTTTAACACTAGGTATAATCTTGTCAATAAAATCTACACCATATTGTAGTGGATATCTCAAACATAGCCACATGTCGAACCCTTTGAAAATTCACCTTTTTTTTAATGCTCCACTCCAACTTTTGCATTTAAGCAAATTCAGCTGCTATCCATGGTAGTGAAAAGCAAATAGCATAACCCTTGTAGCACCTTTGTAATTCAAAGCTCACTCGACCTTTTTTAACACTTTCACTTGCTTTAACATTTGCTCAGCTCATGTTTTCCTACAACTTTTAACAATGTTTTTTTACCAACCGTACGAACAGATGCTGCTACCGCTTTCCGTTTTGCTATCTCAGCGTTTGGCTTATTTTATTTTGGTAACACGATCTACTCTATTGAACGCCAATTTTGCAATTTTCATTTTAAGCTACTAATCG
The DNA here is from genome assembly GCA_963662105.1 of Meiosimyza platycephala. NCBI lineage: Eukaryota > Metazoa > Arthropoda > Insecta > Diptera > Lauxaniidae > Meiosimyza > Meiosimyza platycephala. The sequence continues at coordinate 105,135,306 of OY759208.1, read as the reverse complement.
ATATCCTATCATCTGCTTTATTACTTCGTCTACTCTTTTCTTAAAGGTAGCGACGACTTTTTTCTAACTCCACATTTAACACGCTGCCACACCCCGCAAACATAGCAATAATGCTGAATGTTCCCTTTTCTTTTTTTTTTTTGTTTGTCGTTGGAAGTGCGCGTTTTATTTTTCAAAAATTGTGCTTTTCCTTTTTATTTTATTTTGTTTTTTTTTTTTTGTTTTTATTTCGTTGTTATCCCAACTCCCAGTCAGGTACTAACGACCTCCGGCTTCCGTTGGCAAACACAACTCAAGTGAAACCATTACCATTGGGAAAATTGTGTTGGTAGTGGTGCTAGGATGGCAGAATTTAAATGCAGTTTGGGAAAACATTTTCACGTAGCATTCATTCGTTGTAGCGAGATGAAAAATGAAACGACTCTTTGCAATAGAAATAGAAATTGTTATTGGAAATCCGGAGATTCAGACAAAATGGCATATGGGCGGGCGCAAGGTGTATTGGGAGTGGATGAATTTTTATTGTCTCTTGGTATATTGCATTGCAAGCATAGAAATGTTGTGTAGAGGAGATGAGGGTTTTTGGGTGTATTTGCTTGAAGTGGTTGATAAGCGTCTTAAGCGCACAGTAATGAAACACGATGTAGCGAAAATAAAATGAATCCAATAAAACATCAAAATTGCGGTGCAAAATTTTAAGTAAAAAATCTGAGAATGCTGTAAAAAGGGGTTTTAATATTTAATGCCAACTTTACACTTTTTTGTTATTTGTTGATTTTTCTTGCACTCTTTTTATTTCAATTTGTACAATTTTACACGATTTGTTTAATTTATTTGAAGCATGGTTAAAAAATACTTCTGATTTTTCAGTAAAAACGATTTTTTTTTAAGTCGAAAAGTTACGATTTATATTGAATTTGATTTAAGATATTAGGAATAAGTCTTTGGAGGTGTGATGTGTAAATTTGATGTTGTTTCCGTATATTACTATAGGGAAGTATCAAATTATATATAAAATAAAGTTCTTAATATGATTTGAAGCTTTTTTGCTATATAGCTAAGAAGGTTAATGGCTGTAGTAGCTAAACTTTGTTATTGTTAATATAAAAAATATTGTTGAATTGTCGATTATTTGCGGTAAGACAAAAAATATCGAAAACGATAAGATAAGATGAGTGAACCTTGAAACATAGGTGTATAACTAAGTAATGTCGATTTTTTCTTAAAAAAAAACACGTTTATTTCAAGAGTTAAAGGAAGAATCATTTATTCAAAGTATGCTTCCTCGCTTTTCACACATTTTTCCCATCTTTCAGGCAATTTGTGAACTTCGCGCCAATAGAATTCCTTAGGTTTTTCGGAAAACCAATTATCAAGCCAAATTTTCACATTTTCGTAGTAATCGAAAAGCTGCTCAGCGAGTGCGTGTCCCATCGATGCGAACAAGTGGTAATCGGACGGGGCCAGGTCAAGTGAGTAGGCCGCATACGCGAGCACTTCCCAATTGAGTGCCTCCAACGTATTGCGAACCGGTCTTGCCGTATGTGATGGAGGGTTGTCATGGAGGAAAATGATTTTGTGTTGCCTTTTTTGATATTGCGGCCGTTTTCTCTATTCAGCGCACAGTTCAAATCGGTCAATTGTTGTCGTTTCACCGGGTTTTAAAGGCTTATAATAAACAACGCCCTCTTGGTCCCACCAAACACAGCGAAGCGATTCAGCCGAGCAGTCGATGTTGACGGTTGTCCAGGGTCTACCCAGGATTTCTTGCGCTTGGGATTCTCGAAAAAGATCCATTTTTCAACGCCAGTGACAATTCGATGCAAAAACGACTTTCTTTTGTACCGTGCGAGCAAAATTTCACATGTGTTTTGGCGCCTTTCCATCTGCCTCTCGTTCAGAAACGGCACTTTTCGTGGAAATGCCCATATATAAGAGACAAAGACTTTGACCAAAATAATTGCATCACTCCACGGACCGGTAAGGGAAGAACAACATCTGTTTATAAGTATTGGCGCTGGCTAGGCTTTTAACCGAAATTCACAGCGGTATAGCTTTCTTTGATTCACTCCAGTATATCTGCCAGTAAAGTTGTTCACCACACAAAATAATTAAAGAAATTAATGCTATGTACCTATGTAATAGTATTGGAGAAGAATCGAATCGATATATTTTTCTAAATGATGCTCTTTAAAAATACAAAAACAAACTTTTTTAAATATCGCACAAGAAACAAACTTTTCCCTATGAAAATATTGTGAAAAAATACAAAAACCTTTTAACATTTTATTTAAGTTCAATTTTCGTACTTTACTCAATTACATTCTTAATCAAATTTTTTCCAAATCTTCTAGAAAAGCTTATGACAAATTACCTTAATATATGCCTTGAAAGTTTTAGCTGAAAAAAAAAAACTCATTTATATGTACATAGGTAACCTAAATTATTTGCAAATATTTAAATATTGGCATTGCCCTTCTCACACCCTACATGCACACTTATTAAGGCAATCAAATGTGCCATGAATGTTAAATCTGTTCAAAATGCGTGACATGTGCGCCATTTCGTTAAACATTTGACAACAGCCATGCACACGCACCAAAAAGTATGCAACGTAAAAATAAAATAAAACAAAAATGTATTTTTGCTATGCTGCAAAGCTTTCATTACAAATTCGAATTACTGATATCGTTACCCACATAATAGCAATCTCTTTTTATTACCAGCACCACCACCTATCTACCCCTAAACGCTGCGTTTCGTTCATCCAATTTATCTACAACTGTCAAAATTGACTCAATTGTAATTTTCAGCGAAATCGAACTTAAGCCATTAAATAAATGAGCTTCACACACACACAGAAATGAAGACTGAAGGGGAGTGCTATGTGACAATAACAAGGACAAAGGCAAAATCAATGTGAGGAGCATCTTACGTTTGTGTCACTACAGCGTAACGCAGCCATCCTCAAACGTTAAACGACTTAGCATAACGTGATGCATATTTAAAAATCAACAAGAGCCAGCCAACAATTTCAATCTAATCGCTTTATTTTTATTTTGATTATTTTTATTACTTTTATTATTATTACTTGAAAATTGGTAAATACACTTACATGCTTACTTGCACACAGACAAATGTGAGATTACGTGTTGGTGTGTTAGCTGTTGGTAGAAGCGAAGTTAAACTCATCCGGCAATTTGCTTGTATGTTTGCTAATAGCTAACGAAAAAGCTGACAGGAATTTACATAGATTTAGAATTTTTTAAAAAAAATTTTACTCTTATAAATCATGGAGCTCTTTCTAACAAGAAGGTATTTAAAGAAAAGCATTTTAATTAAATGTTACTCATACGCACTGTTGAACCAAATGTGGCTTTGAAATTGTAACATTTTAAGTGGTACAGATTAAAATATGTAGAACTTTAGGCAAATTGAAGTTCAAGTTTGGGTATGTTAGCTTGTTGAAGAAGAGTGACACTGGGGCCGACACTCAAATTTTCAATTGAAAACTTTTTCTCAGCTTTTCTAAGGAATTCAAAATTGGCAATATAAAATGAAAATTTGAAAATGTAGAAAAAAAGCAAAACTATATGGCAACATTGGTTAATTTTCTAAATATTAAAATGAAATGACGACAAAAGACTGTACAAATTGTCGATAGAGGAGAAGAGCGGGGCGTGGTAAGTGCTTTAGCATTGTTATCCATCACCAACCTTCGTTATTTGTTTGAAGCAGTTTCTTTCTATCGTTCATTGAGCCATAAAAATCCTTTGTTGTTTATTTTAGCTTAGCTCGTATTGTAAAGCTCTTAAATTGCAGATTGAAGGGGATTTACATGAGATTTTGCTGCAGCTGGTGAAAAGATGCTGATGATGTTTTTTTGTTGTTGTTATTGCTTTTGTTGGATTAATGCTATCATTGTTTTTATTGCTACTACTGTAATTGGCAAAAGGTGTTTGTATATTTCACTAAAGGAGTAACATTTAGTAAATTGCTCAAACCTTGGTTTTCAATATGACAGTGACGTATCGGAATAACTTTTCTCAAAATAAATGTTGAAATGATAACAATTTTTTGAAAATTGACAAAGCATAAGTTTAGTTTAAAAGTGAAATAACCAGGTACCGTAAATAACACAGGCCGACAGCATCTCAGACCCAGAAAGCAGACTATATATTTCCGAAGATTTTTGATGCGCTGAATCCAAATCTGGCCTCGGACATGCTCTATCAGCTCTGGTTTTCGAGATATCCTAACCTAAAAGTGCAAAAAACACCGTTTTTGCCCATTTTTGAGGTTATGTAGCCTTGCGGATTTTTTTTCACCAAAATTGAAGGTTGGTACATGTCTTTAAGTACAAGTCTTCTTCTTTCAAATAGCGTTGAGTTTGCTGAAATATCTTTATTTTTTTCAACTTTGGTGAAATAAAAAATCCGAAAGGCTACATAACCTCAAAAATGAGCATAAACGATGTTTTTTGGGTCTGAATATTGGTTAAATTTTGTCGGCCTGTGTAATAGTTATGTTCAATAATTGAGGTCAAAAAATTTACACGGAAAGAGAAATGAAAAAATTGATTTTAAATATACAGATGAGTTTCTTTTAATGAGAATGATTTTTGATTTTGTGATTTTTATTTTAAAAATCAAAAATAGTCGTTATTTTGGATTTATATTTTTTTCGATCAAAAATAATCGTTATTTTTTGATTTTTTTTTATCAAAAATAATCGTTATTTTGGATTTTTATTTTTTTCGATCAAAAATAATCGTTATTGTGGAATCGTAGTTTTGGATTTGTAATTTTTTTTTTTTCGATCAAAAATAACTAAGTTTAACCAAGTATTGCCCTTTTTTTTAGAAGTGATTTGATCTTCAGAAATAATACTGCTCAGCCTTAGATAGTAGATAGGAAAAAATCTTTCAGACATGTTTTTTTTTTACTTTTCGGGAATTAATTTTGAAAATTTTGTTTGTGTGACATTTGTTGAAGTTCCTTCTAATTAGAACTGGAAAACTTGTCAATTCACCAAAGTGGTTTGTTGTTCAAAATAAAGCATTTTTTCAAAGCCTTAACAGATTTTCTAATCAAAGTATTTTTTTCATTTTCATGCTTCTAATTTCTGCTCATTTTCAACCTTAACCCACTAAAAATGTCACATATCTAACGAACTTTGAGTTTTATTACAGCGATTTTCGAAGTTTTTTTTTTCAAGTGCGCCAACTGTGCTACATATCAACTTAAGTGGCGGCGACGTCTATAAAACGAAAAAAAAAAAAGTTTATTTGACATTTATTGCCTGCACAGTTTTAGGCGCACTACTACTACTATGACTACTAAAGCTCTCGATGCATACACATACAGAGTAAAGCGGCAGTAGCAATTGACAGCGTGTGTAGAAGGAAAAAAAAAACCCAACAAATCGAATGCATCTCCAAATGCCAAAAGGCTTTGAAAGTCAAAACGCAGTAGCATTGAGCGAGAAATAGTAAAAGTTAACAGACAACATAAAACAGAAAATGGCAAATACAAAAACAGAAACAGAAAACGAAACGAAGGAGATGTTTGACAATTGGCGTTCCCTTTGGTTAAAAATGAAAATCAAAAGTCAAAGCTTGAAATTTTATCAGCTGAGTACATTTTGCTTGGAGCAAAAAAAAAAAAGACGGTATGTTTCTGTGTCTAGGCAAAATTGGAAATTATGTTAGTGTGGCAAAAAAATTGACAGAAAAAAGTTTTTAAAGCACCTCAAGTCATAAAGCGTACTAGGCCACTAACTGGACTATTGAAAATGTTGCGGATTTGTAGAGCAATAAAATCAACATAGGATATATCGGTGTTTTCGATGTTCACTAAAAAATTATAAGATATTTTTTTAATGTAAAAAAAAATTTAATCTTTACATACTCCTTGGCAAAGAACACTACAACATTATCAAATACCCATGAACTCTTCTACAAGCGCAACAAAAAATGTACCACAGCATCAACTTATGCACGTAACTCATAAATTGTAATTCCAACACTCGTAGACGCGTGGACTACTCCACTCAAATGTAAGCTTAAGAATGAGAAAAACTTTTTAAACTTCATCGTGAAAACTCACCAAGACGTGGCACAGCAAAGACGTGACATATTAAGGGATAATAGTCTAAACGAGGGGGGTAACATTTGTGGTAACAAGTGCTTTGCAACACGCATACAATCTAATGCAACATTAATGGCAGACGACGATAACAACAGCGAGTGCTCACAAGTAATTTTGCCCAGAACTTAAATAATATATTTGCTTAAGTGTAAATTAACTTACGCTACATGTGGCTGCAGCATGCATTATCATTAATTTCACGAAATATCCATGTGTCTTTTTCAAAAGGTTTTTCATTAGGGTGTTACAAATGTATAAATGTTGAAAAATTTTAAGTTGCACTCAGCGTTCTTTATTGCTCTCGGTAAGCAAAGTATACTATATAAAAGAAGTTTCCAAATAATTATCCTTAGAACTTTTTCATCCATAAAAGACGTTCACAGCAGAAGGGAGGAGGGATCGTAAAAGCAGACGAGCAGGAGTGTCAAAATTTTCGGACCTCCAGTCATTTAAATGTCACTTGAATTTTTTTTTTGTTCCTAAGAAACGTATAAAAACTAAAAAAAAAAAAAGGGGAGCGGGGGGTAATATAATAATCTGCTGTGTATGTCCTTCAAGGGGGATAGCGAAGTTGAACTAAATTGGGAGGAGGGAAGGGGTTAAAGTTACAGAATTTATGCAGACGTCTTTTAAGGACGATCCCTGATGACAAACAAAAGTTAAAACTTCAATTCGTTTTTTATATCAGTTGAAGCTGGTTAATACAAAACTCGCGGAAATTCTGCGCCAATCCTTAAAACTACCGATTTTCCTTACCGTTGGGAGCATGGCTTGTACAGTCAAAGTCAGAAATGCAATCCTTCAAATAGGAGCCTGGTCAAAATTTTAACCTGTAGTTCATATCAGGTTAATGTATTCTAAAGGATTAAATCACGAAAAAATACTTTCAAACAAAAAACATCAAAAGAGTCGGACACATAAAAATCTATAATAGTTTCTTCATCATGATTCTTATTTTCAAACTTTACCAGACGTCCTAGAAAAGTCCTACAAATGCGCTTGATTTTTTCAGGATATTTTTTATAAATATCCTATATATTTTTTGGAAACGGAAATAGGTACTCAAGAGGACTGCCTAATTTGTCAATTTGATATGAAAGTGCCGACCTTTTTATTTTGATTATCAATTTGTAAACGTTGGAAAAAGGTTCTCGAAAGATTTTCAGTCAATCGGAATAAGAAGTAGAAATTCCTCAAAACGTCCTCAATTTGTCTTTTGATCATCTGGTAACCCCTTTTCTTCACATGCAACTACATTACTTTTAAATGTTGTTGCTCTTATTGTAATGCGTTGACTTTTTTGCCACAGCAACTTTGCTGCTAGCATTAATTTGTCTCTAGAAATTTCGTGGCATTTTCACGGGTTATTAAATTTTTTGACTTGAACTTTTAAATCTGCTCATACTTTTAATGGCCACATAGTTCATTTTTACCACAATATGAATTTTTAAGCCTTGAAAAGCTTTTAAGCAAAAGAAAGTGCACCCATACGCAACTTATGATTTCTTTGAAGTCACGCAACATTGGCTATAATAATTATATTATTTTTTTTTTTTTTCAAAAAACTTTACGCTTATCTTTGTCTTTAAATGTGGCCAACACAATAAACTCTTTTATGACTTGTTTTATTGTTGGAAAAAATGGTGGCAACGCTGTTGGCAATTAAACGCACGTTTCACACGAATACAACTTCAGCACGTTAACGGTGTTGCGGGTTGTTGATTTTTTTTACTTATTCTCTTTTAATTCATTTCTTACTGTGTTCTTTTTTTCTTGTACTTTATGTGAATTTTATGTGCGCTCTTAGCTCAAATTTTTAAGTGAATCTCAAGTTTGGCGAAAGTTTATTAGTGCTAAGTCTCGCATGTACATTCGAATGGTTGGGAATTTCTTATTTTTGGTTAATTTTCTAAAGAAATCGGGCGGCTCACATGTGGTGTGGGTGATGACGTTCTTTGTCTAGAGAGTTATTACGAAAATTGTTGGAAAACATGCTGTTGCTGGCAAAGTTTTAATTGTTTGCACAGCGTGAAAACATTTGCGTTTTAGTTTTGCTGGTATTTTTTCTACTTTTTGCATTCAAAGTTAGAGTTGTTTTAATGCTCGAGTAAAAATTTAGCAGCAGTAACTCACAGTCGGATTTTATATTGTCATTGTGTGAGTGCCCATTGAATATATTTGTGGTTTTCTTTTAAGAAAATCATTAAAAATAGAAGAGTTTATAATGACCTATCCCATATGGATTAAAATTTCATATTTACTAAAGTTCTCAATGAAGAACAAATTTTATGTAAGATTTGAACATTTACATTTATTATATAATATCAGAAGTAAATACATATACTGTATGTATGTATATATGCAGTTGACAGCAGTGCAACAGTCAACCCAAAATAAATAATTACATATTTCCTGACGAAAGAAAAATAATTCACTTATGGGTGATTTTTTGACGCTACGAAATAGTCCCAAAAAAAGTAATGAGGAAACCGATGGGCGATGTCACGCCTCTAATAAGAAAATACGTTTCCTCCGCTAAACTTATATACTGATTTTGATGAAACTTTTTTGGAGATAGATTGAACCCTAAAAAAGGTTATTAAAAAACGTCTTTAAGTTTTTTAAGAGGGCGTGACATTTTTGCCTGATATATATAATTTTTAATAAAACTTTGAGGAGGGTCATTTAAGGTTTTCCCCAAACCCACTTAAGCACAAAAACTTAACACGTGTAGTATAATAACTGATATTACCTATTAAGAATAAATAACCTACATATATCCTCCCAAAATCGATAATTCGATTGAAAAATTTATTGTGTTTTTCTTTCACTATTTTAGTTATTTAACACTTACAAAGACTTTTTTTGCACAATTTATAATCAAAACAAAAACAGTACCCGTATACATACATACAACACTAAGCTAACATGTATGTAGTAAGTGCATAACCTCACTTTTTCAGTACAACAAGAACAAGCACACACAATATACACGCACGCACTCTTAAACTTTCGCAAACTTCCTCCTACGATTGGAAAAGTAATTTTTCAGGTTTAACCTAAATTTTGTTAGTCCAAGTTGTTTTTGGATACCACCAATACCAACAAAACAGTACCTCATTGCTCAGCTACACCATGTGTATGCTTGAGTGTCTGAGTTTCTATTTTTCAGAGTTGGATATGTGTTAGTGTGCACTTCGGGTCATTTGTCCACCTTGAAAGTGTAACCACTCAAGTGCACATTTCTTTTTCCATCCATTTGCTTGGCGACCCCCATGGCTGACCGCAAAACTTTTAGTTTGGACAGCAGCAGTTCGTTTCTCTAGCAAAGTAGCATCGTCATGCATTATATTTTGAGGTTAACCGGGATCAAATGAATTTGCACGCGTACAATTTCCAGCCGCACTCTTGATGATGGCGTGTTTACATAGCTGAGTGTGTTTATGTGTGTGTGGGTGTGTGTGTTTATACATAGAGACAGGTAATAAATGCCGTAAGGCAATGAAATAGACGTCAGTTGAAAGTTTACTCCAGTTCTAATTGCAGGCTGTTTGGGTATACTAAGTGAGCTATGTGGATTAGGAATTGTTGTTGTACTTGTAACACTTGAGGCAATGTAAACTTTATGTATAGGCAGTTTTAAAACATATGAATATGGACTGAAAAAAAATGAATGAATTGTGAATTTGAAGACTCCTATACTAACTATATATTTTCTGTTAAAAGGACTTAAATATAAAATGATTATAATGAATTATTTTGCAGAAATTTGAGTAGCAAAAAATACCTTTCAAGTGACGTACAAATCATATCATACTTCATACATTCATGATCATGCTTTTATGTAAGACAAGTTGAAGTAATGAAGAATTGTTATTATTTAAAGAAGTCTCCCATGCTGAATTAAGATTTTTATATATAACACCGTGACCTCATCGGTTGGTAAACATGTTACTATTGTGTCATCAAGGCTGCATGAGTTTCCTGAGATATTAGAACTTTGGCTTCAGATTTGGAAAAGTTAAGCCAACAGGTAAAGACAGTGAAATTTGCCCACCTATGGAACTTAGTTCTATTCAAACCCTATAGAAAACTAGTAAGGGTGTTATCTTGCATTTGAGTTCCAAATTTTTATTAAAATAATATCTCTTCCACCTCGGTACGTGCTGACTAGTTTTAGTAAAGGTACCCAGATTGAATTTATCAACATTTACTTAAATGGCGTTCTGTGTATCGTTTTGCGTGGCTTACGCATCCTTTTCGAAATTCACCTACTTTTTGTTTGATGCTAGACCAAACCATTTCTTGTATTTGAGTGAAACTTGATTTCATTACTTTAAATAATTATCTCAGGGAGGGCGTACTACGCCCTCTCGTCAAAATTTGCCTAGTTGTTGTCTAGAGCTTTTTCGCATCAATCCTACTGTTTCTGTTAAATTGGGATCCATTACATTAAATAATTCTCGCAGTATAACCTTTTGAAGCTTTTGCTTGTATAGGAGGTGCCACGCCCTCTTGTAAAAATGCACTAAATATGTCTGATTTGTCTACTACCTCAAAATATTACTTGCATTGCCATGAAATTTGGTTCCATTTCCTTAAATAGTTTTCTCAGTATAGCATTTTAAAGTTTGCGCTTGCATGGGAAGTGACACGCCCACTCGTCGAAACTTTTTTTTGACAGTTTGGCTACGTTTTTTCTAGTAATTGAGATATTTGGTTATACAAAATCAAATGATTCTCCCAATATAGTGTTTTAAATGTTATACTTGTATGGGCGATAGGCGTGTTCCTTAAGCGATTTCACCAATTCCGATAAACGATTTTTTTGAAACTTTTGTTTATTTTAAATTATTTAATTATTGTTATATAAAGATTTTGATAAATATGCCAACATACTACCAAGTTGCCTATACGCTTTAATTTGACTTTAAATGATTAGTACAAAATTTTGTTCAGTGCATTTGCACGCATTATACTTTCTCTCTATCTCAATTTAGCAAATTATCTTTAACTTTGCAAGTGCGATTTAAAGCTCTAGTGGTTTTCGGTTTAGCTTAAATAATTAGTTTTTGGGCGTAGATAATAAATATTACCCCAAGGGTTCAAATTCATAATTATTCACCAGCTTACATGTGCCTGTGTGAGTTTATGTATGTATGTATGTATGCATGCGTGTAGCTTCAATTTATTTGGGTGTGTGCGTCTCAAATGCAATTTAAAGTTTGCGGCATAATTTTAGGCGCACATACATACGTGTGCAAACTTTGAACACTACTAATAATAATGACGATAATTACAAAGGATTAAAATCAGCTTCATTATAAACGTACAATGCTCGTATACGCATGTAAAATACTGAATTGTAATTAAGTGTACAAAAATATTATGGCACAAATTTCTTATATGATATATATTACATTGATATTTATTTGCATACAGTTTGGCGCTTAAGTCACGAATTGGTTAGATAATTTCATAACATTTCAATTTACAAATATTTTCACTTTTGTTTCTCTCTCGAGGATTTTTAAAGGGCAAAAGGCATTCTTTGTCAAAACAAACAAAAATTGCTAAAATAATATGCTACAAATTGTTTTAATATGAGGAAATTTCTTACCAGCATTCAATAAATTAAGGAAATCGCCATAACCTCAAGGCGATATTTGATGTTCATTTACTAACAAACCGATTGCTGTACGTCTTTTAACTTTTCCCATTGGATGCTGTTAAAAAATCTCATTATTTTTGCCTTAAGGCATCGAACAACAACAATAACAACAAGAACGAAACTAAATCCTCATTACAATCTCAATGACACAGAACATATCCTACTCATGATGCCAACGCTATTTTTGTTGCAGCCTTCAACTCAATAATATACATTTTGCACCTATTTCGACGAGTGCATCTACATTTTAATGGAATTGCAATTGCAACAAATGGCAACTTAATACCCAGCATAACCCTGAAGCGTTGAGAAACAAAGGAAAAAACTCATCTGCTGCTGCATAAATTCAACATTCTTGCATTGTGCTTTTACAGCATGTACGCTTTTTTTTTGTGTAACACTTCCGTTTCCTTTGGGATTGCACCCTGTTTTTTGCTTGCGTTGTCTCCCAGCAAACATTTTGGAAGATATTTATATCTTCCACACTTATGAGGATGAACTTATAACTCTTCTTGGAGAGTTAAATGCGATTAAACTTCAGCACGATATATAAGCGAACCGCGAACTCTTCTGGAAGATAAGTGATAACAAATGTAAAAATAGTTGATTTTGAACCATCCATGCGATTATTTGGCGATTCTTCTATAAGATTCCATCTTTCAAGCGATGAGTATTTTTATTAAGTTGGTATTTTTAAAATTCTAAATATTGCACTGCTTTATGACTCTGGCATATGTATGCATTCTTGATCAGCGTTAGGAGACGCTCCCCCATTAATTGGGGAGTGGGTCCGGCAAAATCTCACCAAATCTCACCAAGGGGGGAGGGGTCAAGGAAAACCTCATGTCAACTTTTTAATGCATAGAATTTACATTCAAAATTATAATTTAAGTCTCACGGGAGGGTCCCGCCAGATCTCACCAAATCTCACCAAGGACTGGGGGGTCCGAATTTTCAAAAAAACACATCAAGTAATTAATATTCGTCTGTTAGTCTGTCTGTCATGTAGTCTAACCAAATTTCTCACAATTACTTAGAATAATATTGGTAACATCTGGACAAAAACTTGGCGGTTTTCAACTAGAGGGCGTGGCACTTCCCATGTTAGCGGAAGCTTCAAAACGCTATACTTAGAGAATTATTTAATCCAATGGAACCAAATTTCACACTAATACTAAAAATGGTTCGGTCTAGTATTAGACAGTAACTTGGCAAATTTCGACAAGGGCGTGGCACATTCCTTACAATCAAATGATTCAACCGAGAGAGTTGTATGAGGTAATGAGACCAAATTTCACACAAATAAAAGAAATAGTTCGGTCTAGCATCAAACAAAAAATTTGTGAATTTCAAAAAGAGGTCGTGGCATTTCCCATACAAATATAAGCTTTAAAACGCTACGCAGATAACTAGGTGGAAGAGATATCCTGAAAACAAAAATTTAGGAGCTAAGCGCACTTTCACTGTCAATGCGGTGTAAGGTTGTTAATTTTTGGCGAGGAGATAACACCCTTACTAGATGTTATTTGCATTGTGCATCACATTAATTGTATGTAGATATAATGTATATATCGTCGCTCTCAGGTAGAAAGGCCCTTACTCATATTTTTGAAATTTTCCAGGAGGAGAAAAAACTTTAAAACCTCAAATAAAAAAGTTATGTTAAATACGATGCCCAAAATTTTTAGTGGGTCTTTTAGGAGAGGTTATGACGTAAACGTCAATGGCGAGAAATTCTCCAAATGCCATTTGCATCAATGATTTTTCGACACTTTAACATTTTCAGCAAAATTGCCGTATTCAATATACATAGGTATATAAAAAACGCCAGCACTTACATCAAGTTTTGAATACCATAATTATAGCCCCTGTGATTACCTATAATATGACGTCATCATTTTCGAAAACGATACAGCCGTTGCAGGAATATGAACATAAATGTAAACATGGATTTGACCATTCCGTTATATTTTTTATATATTCGTCTTCCTGGGGGATTAGAGAGGAGATTTTGCATGCGTTTTTTAGCTTAGACATTTATCTAATTAACGATATGAATATCGATAAAATATAGCGGGGGGTTATCGATTTATCGACTAAAAAGTCAATTTGGAAAAAAAAAATGAGTTAGGGCCTTTCTGCCCGAGAGCGACGATATGATTAGAAATAGAGAACGACATCAATGCTTGAGAGTACATGCACGAATCGGTTTGGAGAGTCGCTAACGATGGACAGTTTTTCTCAAACAAGCTGTCACCTTGCATCTGAATATGGGCTCGCGCGCGATCGGTACCATCGTCTCGGCAATAGAAATATGATTAAAAATGTTTGCTGGGCTTTTTCGTGCACTTATTGTGTATCCAATTACGTGTGAATGCATTTTAATCATTTCGAAAGACCTACTGCTCCTCGGAGGCTGCAAAGCAAGTGCATATTTAGGCAGCAAAAAAAAGAAGGTGAAACCTTCCTGTTCCGGATAGATCTGCATGTTTGCTTGTTATTTTTCTAATCATTATGAAATGTATAAGGTGGTACCAAAGTTCTCACTCAATTTCGTAAGCAATAACTTTACTTGTAAGTAAAAAGGACTAGTTTTAATTATTTAGATGACTTATTTATTTTATTTGACTTCTCATGAAATCACACAAATAATTTCGGTCAAGTGGCAGGGACCAGAATTCAGGATCATTTCACAGCATTTCTCATGACTTTTCTCAAAACTTTTGACAATAAATTCTCTACTGCTATTCAAATGTACGGCTTTAAGGCCACTAAGGTCTGTGACTTGTTTTTAAAGATGCGTGACTCTGAAATACTTCAAAGAAAGAAAGGTCTGGAACAATGAAATTAAATGGCCGGGAAACGCTTGCTTCAGAATGTTTAATGCATGTTGTGCACCGTTCTACTAAAACCGTGTGTTCTCCAAGCTCAAGTCCTCAATTCTCAATATTAAGAACTCGTTGATCATAATTCTGTAACAAATCTAGTTAGAGTAATGAGGTTGCAGATGCCATTTTTCAAAAAATATAAGCCAATCACCTTTTCTTCGTAAACGTCACATGAAACAGTGACTGAGAGCTAAAGTAATGGTTTCGTGTAATACATTTTCGAATTTTCAGTACTGCCGAAGCTCCCAAATTTCTCTAATTTACGTATATCCGCATAGATGAAAATATAAACAGCCACACCAGAGAATGTCCCTATACTCCAGGGTCAGCCACCTTGTAACTGTCTCGTATACAGCCAATCTACTTAAGACATGCGGCTAACCTTCGCAGTGTTTCCCTAGTGTTGCCATACTACCAGGAAATTGACAGCAAATTTCTCATTGAGTCAAAACTGTCCATAGGGTGGTATTTTAGCGCCATTTTTTATACTGTACGCAAAAAGGATATTTGGCCAGATCTTATGGTCGCATGAAACACAAATTTTTTTTGACCCTTTCAAATTATTAAATTATAGACTTTTTTAGTTGTCGAAGTATTCTGTTGGAATAAGCGCCACAAAAATCAAAAAAGGACATTTTGCAAATGTCCATCATTTCTAGTTGTAAAAAGAACAGATTGCAAGATGCAAGCAGCATAATTTAGCGTTGCAATTGCTGCATCAATTTGGAACACTTTTTTGTGTGCTTTCAAAAGTTGATTGCCTTTCTTTCAACTTTTTTTTTTTGTGTTTCCTCTTTCAATTCTTCATAAGCTCATTATGCAAATCATCAATTAACACAAGACTCACGCAGATTTCACTGCTGTCTGTTAAATTAAATCTTTTTTTTTATCCTCAAGAATTACTTGGATTTTCGCTTGTTTCCTGAATTAAGCTTATGATGATTGATTGTATTTTGTTTACAGCTTCGAGAGAATGACAAGGAGTGCGTTATAAAGAACCTAGGCCACAGTGATAAATCGCGTCAAATTACTTTTTGTTGTTTTGCCACCATTTCAAGGGCATAAAACACACGTGTTTTAATTCACACCTTTTTGTGCCACATGTGTTGTCGTATGTTGAAATATAACCTTGGGTGTTATTGTTTTCTTGACTCATATTTAGGCAACATAAGAGAACAAACACAGATTTGTCGCTTCAATTTGAAGGAAAACTGCTACGATAAAATGATGAAAATGTTTTTTATAATTATTGAACATATTTGTGCACCATTAATAATCTTAAAGCTTTTTGACAGCTCGTCAAAAGGACTTACATATGCAAATTTATCGTTTTCAATCTGAAGTTTAAATGCGGTGATTTACATAATTTTTATGCCAACGTTTAAATTTCAAATTTCTTTTCATTTTTGTTTAGAACAAGGATATCATTTTTCTCGATTATTTAATGTTCTTATATAATCGCATTTACTTAAATATATACTGTCAAAATTATAGGTCTTCCAAATTCAATTTTTGTTCAAAAATCACCATTAGTAGAGGCTACTGCAATAAAATCCTTTTCAACACATGTCAACAAAAACACACAAGAATTTGTGTCAGTTAATGTTTCTTACTGATAATGATTTTTGAAAAAAAAAATTCATTTTCAAGTCTATTTTTTAGAGCACAAAAAAAAAACGCGATTAATATAGCAGCAATAAATCTATGACCAAATCAGTTATTAAATCAGAGCAACAATGAAATTGTGTGATTTTACACTAAATTACACAAATAGTGCGAAGGACGAAATTGTGTTAGGAGAAGAACGAAAAACATCATAAGTCAGTAAAATCAAAGTACGAACAGTGACCAAGAAAAAACACCCAGAAAAACATTTGTAGTAGGAGGTGGTAAAACAATCATTTTGCCAACTTTTTCTGCAACATTTTGGCAGTTAATTTCAGCAGTTGTTTTGTTGTTTTCTTCCCCCTTTATATACATAAGTTTTTGCTCCTTTTTAACATGGTCAAACAAGAAAAATTATAAGCAATGATGATTGTTATTTATGGCCAACAATATTGGTAGCGTTCGTTCAAACGGTCAAAACTCTACTTAATGTTATAAATGGTAAGGCAGCAAATGAGTCTTGAGTCTTAAATTCACCCAAGCGTATCGCCGGCTCATATTCATACAACATGGCTGGAAACTTGCAAGAAAAAAGGATATTAATTTAAGTAACTTTTTTTTTCTCCGAAAAATAAAAGCAAACGCAAAAAAGGATAAGAGTAAAAGTGCACAAATTATGTGTTAAAATGATTTCTTTTTGTTGGCTAACACCAAAGTGCTATTCTCGCAAACACATACAAGCGCAAAGTTATTGGCAACACTAACAGGCAGACAAACATAAGATTACCCACAGCACACATGCAGTGAGTTCAAGTGTTGCCAATACTCGCATATTGTGTGATTTATGTACGAAAATAAGTGTTGACTTTTTGTTTAGTGTTGACATTATTTATTAACCTGTAGACAACTTAAGCTGAAGTCAAACTAACATACTCATATACCGAGACGTATGGGTGTAACCCCATTTGGAAATATGATAATTACATAAAAAATGTTCAATTGTATTAACCTCGGTTTATTTCAACCATATCAAACTTTTATTAAAATTAAAATCATCATTACCCCTACGTAATTGCAATGTACAAATTGTTTTAAATTCACTATATCTTCACAAAATTAAATATATCAGACTTATACGAATCAGTTCATTTTCATGCATTGGGTATATAGTGGGTTAAGTCAGCGAAATCCATATAAGTAATCAGTTTTGATCCTCCACATATCTATGTAACATCACACAAAAACTACTTGATCGATTTTGATCAAATTTGTTTAATTTTATTCCTGCGAACTTCATTGGCCACAGGAGTAAAAGTTCGAATAAAATGGATCCAAAGCCTAAATGTGTTATACAAAATTTCGAAATTTACTTGATTGAAAGGCTTCTGCTCAAAAATTCTGGGAAAATTTCATTAAAACATTTTAGAAACATACTTTTTAAACAATTCTTAGAAAACTAAATATTAAATTTTTCGCCGCCCCTTTTAGTTAAAGTTTTATGCTAAAAATGAACATAACAACTTTTTACAAGGCGTCCAGTACTTCTTTTTACTGCATATTTTCAAAATTCCACTATTTCATTTATTTTATTTACATATACATATACATCAAGTAATTTTCACGAATCACTGTTATGTTATCATAAATACAATATATGACATGAAATCAAGCCTTTAGTTTCTCTTTATTTTTGCTTTATCTATGTAATCTGTTGTATTCTTTTCATAACTAAAAACTTTATTTGCATCAAATCAAAACTTTCCCCATTTTTTTGCAAATTTTAGGATTCGTTTTGTAGCACTGATTTCCACAATTTAAATAAACTTTGTATGTGTTCGTTTGCATGTATGTGTTTTCATGTGAAAAGCTTTAAAAATTCTCAACCTTTGTGTGTCGTTATTTAAATAAGCGATTTTTTTCATACCTTGGGACCTTTTTTTTTAAGCTGCTTTTGAAAAGGCGTGCGTTACAAAAACATTTGGTATCTGTTTGATAATATGATATGTTAGGCGATATATTATTTTTTTATTTATTTACTTGTATGAGGTGTATCGTTTTTGTTATAGTGTATTGTTAGTGTATTGTTTATTTTTTGCAAAAGTTGTCATCCAGCATTGAAATTCAGTGTAAAATTCTTATATTTCGTTTAACGTTTTCTTTATATAGATAATTTATGTAAGGTACATACGAATCGTGTGGCACAAAAAAAATAATTTAGGTTTAAAATTTCATAACTATTGAAGCAAAGCAATATTTTTCAAGAATTTTTTCTCATTTCTCTTTTAGATGAAATATTCCGATTATGAATAATGGTGCACTAGGTTTTGTAGACAAATCATACATTCGGCACAACTCTTAAATTGTTATTGGGACACAACGTGAATTTGGAAGTTATTTAAATGTCAAAAGTGCCCCGTCTAGCGATGACTTCGTGTGCTATGTTGCCCGTTTTCGGCAAACTGGGAAATTTGAGTTCAAACGTTCTCGAGGCGCCGCGTACAGGCATCGGTTGCTGAACATCTTTTAAAATTGATCAGGTGGCGTTTGTTACAAATAAATATCCAACGTATGACTGGGCAGATAATTTCAAGTAGATAATCGGATTATTTTTCATATAAGTATTTCAATTTCGACAGAAACTTTTTCTCATATACCACATAAGTCTGCTCAAATAATTCACACAGCGCCTAAAGATATGCTAAAGTTTTTTAATAACTTTACATATGTAAATGTTTAATACACAAGAATACATATGTTCTAGCATAAGCAGTAACAAGCAAAATTTAAAAAAAAAACAAACAACCAAAGAGGAACAAAAAAAGTAATCATTTAAATAATAATGCGTATAAAGTGAATATAAAAAAAATAATCGGCACACTTGCTGGCTTAAAAATTCCCAGCAAACATTTTTAAACGCGGACTTCTACTGGATAAGATATAAGCTAATCGTCATATAGTTATGTATGTTAAAGATTTGAAAATCTTCCAAATGTTTACTAGGTTATTATAGCATTGAGTAGTTTAAGTTGTTGCATTTTTGTTGTTATTATTGTTGTTGTTTTTTTTTTTTTTTTTTGTTTGGTCAAAAAACATTAAATGGTCTAGGATATTTTTTCGTTGTACCAGCATATCCTTAACATTCAGCATAGCTAATATTTGGAATTTATTTAAGTCTGTTTGCAAACAACAAGGATAACAATAACAAAGTCAATAAGAATAACAACAAAAAAATAATAATGGTCTTTACTTAATATGTTACATATGTAAGTATATGGGGAAATCTCATGAGATAGGGACATTTGTGTGCATGAACATTTTTTTATCACAACAACAAAATGCCCATAAAATAAAATATTCATTAACGCAATACTTTTTGGGGTGAGCTGCCGAGCTGATTCAGGTTTTTAGGAGATGATATATAGAATCTGGAAGATTGAAAAAATGCAGTTATTGAGTATGCCAGTCCTCACTAGGCAAACAGTATTTTCACCTGATATATCAAAATTCTAAGTTTTCCATTGATACTCGTTTAGCGGCCTGATCTGAACTTTTATCCTTAAATTTGCAATCATTCAGTAAATATTGATTAAAAAAAACTTTAAAATGAGATCAATAAAATAGAAAATAACTACTTGAATTCGATACATTAAAGTTAAGTTCTTTAGAGATTTGCCCATATTTACTAAAATCTGTGACTTTCCAGGAAAAAAACACCCTAATGTTCATACAGTGGCGGATTTCGTGTAGGCTAATTAGGCTGCAGCCTAGGGCGGCGACTTATAAGAGAACGCAAAAATTTTAAGTTGATGACATTTTTTTTTTTTTGGTCAGCAATATTAAAATTAAAAAGTTGATGATTTTGTTTTCTTTTTGGGCAACAACATTAAAATTAATCTGAATTGAATAGTATACCTTTTTTTATTTGGTCAGCAAATTTCTTGGTAAAAAAGAAATATTTTATCTCAAATCTAATTAAAAAAAAGCGACATTAACTATGAGCCTAGGGTACCAAAATCATAAATCCGCCCCTGTATACATGTGTATGTAAGTGGGTCTGTTGTGTATGTATGTACTTATGAGTCTCGGTTATGTTGTTTACTTCTCAAAGTCTTATTGTTAATGCTAGTTTAGGAGGTTTTGTTGACATTTTTTTTGGTAGTGCACCGATACTAGTCGAGAGTCTTTGTATTATTTCTGTTGCCGTGGTTAATAAGAAAACATTTAGTTATTACATGTGGTTTCACACAATATATACATACATACTATAATATACAGAAACGAACATCATATAAAACTGTTTTATTTTAACTTCAATTCAATTGTATAGAGTACATATTAAGCAGAAGGTTTTAGCAACATTAAGTTTTTCTGTTTTCTGTTATTTTTATAATTTCTCTAGTAGCTCTCTTCCAATTTAACATAAAATATATATAGTTAGTTTATTTTTTCTATTATAATTTTACTCATACAACGACAACTAACTTTTCTTACGGCTACAGGAAAAATGAAAACTCTTGACATAACATGCTTGACCAATTGAACTTTAACCTGCTGACCTAATGTCCAGCGAACAAAAAGATTTTTTAAGTCACCAGCTGGCTGGCTGACTGGCTGGTATCAACTCGTCTGAGTATATTAAACGACGGAATCAAAGCGCAATGAAATTCATTATTTATATGCAAGAAATTTGACAAATAAATTGAAATATATTGCAATAAAATTGTATGAAATTCGATTGAAATACCTTAAAGCAATCTCTCAGCATAGCGCTTTAAAGTTTTTGCATGTATGTAAGATGCCACGCCTTCTTATCAAGATCATAGAACTTGTTGGCTTGCTCTTGTTCTTGTTCATAGTTTTTCTTATATTTTTGTTAAATTTGGTTTCATAATTTTAAACCTGATAGGGAGTTATCACTTCTAAAATAAATTTGTTTAATTCAAAAACAAAATACTACGCTCATATTGGAGCACCTTTTATATAAATCATATGTATGTGGCCGCTATATTGGATCCGCCATTTTGAATTTCTGAACGGGCCACACGGCTTTTAGAAGATTTTCATGAGACAAACATTTTAAGACTTCGTACGTCTTGATCGGTCCAGCCGATTTTCGGCCACGAAGGTGATCCGTTTGACGTGAAACATCATATACATATACATATACAGAAGAGTCGCTACATAATCACATGAATGATTAAAAATCACACAATTTTATTTTTGTTGATTTAAATGTGTAAGATTTAAAAGCCTTTGAAATGTTTGCTGGGATGAAAGTATTTATACAAGTACCGTGTCGCGTGACTTCGTTTCCGTTCGCTTTACTCATATGCTTCCGGTTTAGCTGGCAACACTGCTGTTGTTTGCATTGCATGTTGCCCATTGGCATCTTAGCAACATGTTTACATACTTGGCTGCCTTTCAACCCGGCTAAAAATTGTATGTTATGAAACAAAGTCATAGCCATTTTTAAGTCACCGGATGTTATAGCATTTAAATGTTTATAATCAAACAGGAATGTTTTGGATCATCAGATTCAATTAAAAATAAAAGCTTTATTTTTTTGGTGTAAGCAAAATTGTTGAAAGTATTCAATACTATCTGAACATTGATTTTATTGTATTTTATTTTCTTTCGCTCTTATGATAAAATCAAGTTTTTGAAAAAAATCCCAACACTTTCGTCAAAGAATATCAAATAATATTATTTGACAGCCTTTGACTTTTGTCCAAATCATTGATTTATCAAATTCTATTTTGTTTGATTTTCTTCATAACAATAAAATTATTTCGTTTGGCTTTATTTTACGTATTTTAAGTTAAAAATTGTCCAAAATTACGTTTATTTTTCGTACATTAGTCAAAAATTGTATTTCCTATTATTTTGCAATAAAAATTTTTTATGTTAAACTTTTGCTAGTGTTGACCATTACCCCTCGAAAATATACATCACCATTTCTGCAAATGGTCTTTAACAGAATTTTTAAGCAAAACCCATCAAAATTATACCGCGATCATCGACTCCGTGTGCAAAATGCCAAATGTAAAGTGGATTGTAGGGCACCAGCAATAAGTCCTACCAATCTCTGTAAAGTACACAATGTTTTGCAAGATACCATACGAGCACATCAAATTTCTGATGGAAATAGACTAATGGTATCAGATATGGCTCGTTCACTGCGGGTCGGTGGTACTATTTTGGAAAATCTAGAAAGGAGCCCTCCACACCGATCAGAAAAAGTTCGACTGGATTGCATGCACTTAAGTATTAAGGAAATCGAAAACAATAATCATTTGCTGGCAGAACGCATACAGAACGTTAAGCCGAAACTTGACACGGGAACTCGCAAAACCAAAAGCTCAAAAGACAGAAAGATTGAATGTGAGAAACCTTTCGAGGTGCCCCATGAAATACTAAACAAATACAAAGACCCCAACTTTGCACTCAAAATGGACAAAAAAACGTTGCATATTTTATTGCGACCAAAAGTTTATTTCGATTTAACGCTAATGGCTGCAAATCGACTGCGAAAAAATGTCGGAAAATCTCTGGGTCGTGTTGTGATGCAGCTTTATACGGAGGCATGCCCACAAGTGGTGTTAGAATTCGTACGCATTTTTAAGCGTGGCATTACGGCGGATATGTCTGTATTGCGTTTGTTTCCCACACTTTGGTTAGAGGCTGAACTGTCGCTAAAGAACGCATCTCAGTGGATAAACAAACCGAAAATTGAGTACGATATGCGGGCAATAGACCATAGCAAATCTGCTGGTGTGTTGTCGTTTGCCAAGAGTAATCTAACCGGCTTTCGCTATGGCGTGTTGAACTTCTCTATCAGTTTTAGACCATTGGCGGTGTGTAATGGCAAGCGTGTTGGATTTGGCAAGGTGATACAAGGCCAGAAAATAATTGACTGGGTACAGATATTCGGCACCAAGAACGGTAAGCCAACGAGGAACATCCGAATAACCAAGTGTGGTGTCATGCAGTGAAAATGAAAATAGTGAAATTTTTTTAAATCAAAATAATTATTTTGTTGAATTTTGGAACAGAAGAATTTAGTCTCTGTAAAGTTTAATGTTTCATAAATTTAACATAACAATTATGTTGATTTTGCAAAATTACATTGATGATCGTTTTGAAAATCAAACTGTTAGTGGCATAATGGCCAGACTTTGCCTTGAATTTCGCTGAAAGCTGTCAATCAAGTCAATAGAAGTTAACCAAAAGTTATAAATATTCTTGTAGAAAAAATTTAATTGTAAGTTGAAATTTCGTGTAGTAATTTTTAATAAACTTTCTTTAAAAACATAAAATAAAAAGTTTGATTTGTATTCGGAACTTCAAAACAATCCCATACAAACAATTTTTTTAAGGTGTATCCTAAATCGACTGTTATCGAATTTTTCGATACATTTTCATTTGCATCGATTTTTTCGATATTTGTTAATACCTTTTTATTTTTTATATACCCTTTTATCGACTTTTACGCTGATATTTTCATAGTTTTAGATGATGATAATAACCAACTTCTAACGATCTTTGTCGATACCAAATTTCATCAAAATCGATTCATTAGCCTAGCCTTGGAAACGTATTTTCTTATTAGAAGCGTGAGATCGTCCACAATTGGAAAAAACTACACACGGCACTGCCCCTCTTCAAAAGCTTTTCAACAAAAAAAAAATTAAACGATTATTATGTTTTATGACAGTTAAAAAGGGATGGAACTGTTTTGCCTTCGCCTATTTATATATAGATTCTCCCAGTGTAACGTTTTAGAGATTTTTTTCTATGGAGGATGGCACGCCCACCAAGTTCACCAAGTTTTTGTCAACTTTTTTTTCCACATTTTATATACATATGTTTTCCCTAGAATTTTTGAGAATTTTGTTACACTACATAAAGTAACTCTCAATATAGCGTTTTAAATGTTTTACTTGTATGAGCGGTAGGCGTTTCCTTGAACCGAATTCGCGATTTCCACAGAGAGACAGACAGATATGGCTAAATCGACTCAGGTGGTGAAGGATAAAGAATATATACTTTCCTATACCTGTCACACCTCCTTTTCTGCGTTACAAACGGAATGATAAAGTGAATATACCTCTGTGTAGCCAGGCCCGGACTTAGAGGCGCAGGGCCTCTAGGCACTTGGCATTTGGGACCCCCTCTCCCATCTGGAAACCATTCTATTTTGCTTTAGCAAATGAAAGGCACTAGTAGAGAACAAATAATTTTCAATCGACTTTATTTACATCAGAATGACGCAGTCTATGTTACTATAATTATATTAATCTATTTTATTGAATCATGTCAAGCTTTCTTCTGAGCAAAAGAACAAATGACATAGTCAATTCACTGCATTATTTCTTAGTCTATGTACATTACAGAGAGTGAATTTAGCCTCTTCTCTTCTAGTAATTCCTTACTCTCTTTAGCGCTGAAAATGACAGTTTTGTTGAGCATTTCGACCCATGTGTGCACAAAAGCCTTTTCCTAATAAATATTTGTACAACTTTAGTGATGATAGCCCTATAACTTCGTCATTGGATGACAAGTGAGCTCCCAGGTGCAGACACTCTTTTTTCAAAGTCGTATCCAAATTATCTGGATAAAAAAGTATCAGGATTCTGGCTCCTTTACTTATGTGTTTAGATTCCAAGCGATTTAGTTTCGTAAGAAAGACAAACTTTTAACTTAACTCTTTCTAAGCGTATCCGCGTCTCTGTAGTTCTACAATAAGCTTATCTATAATGATATTATAAATGGTAACTCTGAATCTGTTCTTGCCAGAAGTTTCGGTCTCGTTTTCCTTGACTTCGTCGAACTGGACTTTACGCTTATGTTTCCTCTGCATGTTAAACGTACTGTTTTCTCTTAAGTTTCTGTATATGTTACCAAAGATTGATACAGTTCAGCGATAGTACCATAGGTCAGTGTTGACAGATTGAAAAGACATTTTCACTTTGTTGAACCTTTGCAAGATGTCAATGCAGAGAAGTGTCAAAAAGCAAGTTTCCAACGAGTCTAATGAGTTCAGAAGACCTGAAACTTCAGAGCGCGTAGATGGTTTTTCATTTGAATCTCATCCCAGCAAGAACATAGACTTCAGCAGGCGTCAGCTCGAGTAGAACGTCTTGTCTGAGAAAGACTCTTAAAGACTGTTGAATTTGGTTTCAGATTAGAAAAAAAAAATTGTACGACTGCAAAATTGACTGGGCCCCTAGGCTAGCTAGACCCTTAGGCTGGGGACTTGTAGGCCTAGGCGGAAATCCGGACTGTGTGTAGGGCATAAAAATTAATGAATTAATTCTTCCACCGAATAAACAAACAGATAGACTGCAAAGTTTTGTCGTTTTTGCAACAAAAAATTGAATAATAATTTTCCCAAGTTGTGTGAAAATATTTGTCAAAAATAAATTTTTGTTTTTTTTTTTTGTTTTTCATTTTATTTATTTCAACTTTTAATTCGGATTCGTTTTTTTTTATTTTTTTATTTCTGTCAAAATTTTGCTAAATTCGCCGACTTTTATCATTTTTTGTTCAATCTTATCAATTGGAAATTTTTGACAAGAACATGGTCTTGAGTTGGGATAATTCCGTGAATCGTTATCGGCACCACCGACTTCGTGTTTGTAACGCCAAAAGTATCATCGATCATCGATTTGGCAATGAGTTTAATAAGGATATATTCATGAAACGCACAAAAATAAGAGAGGATTATCTCAGATTTCAGGATATAGCCCGGGAACAATTTAATTTTTTCACCAAAATGAACGCATTGATGCGTTTGTCAAGTGGACACGAAGACCTCATAACATCAGCGTCATCGCTCAACAACTTTCAGATGAGGTCCAGGCAGGACTCGCGCATAAGGGATGTTAACAAAAATTTGCAAAAACTGGAAAAAGAGAACGATTGGCTTGGACGCAGAATATTAAGCGCTAAGTCACTGAGTCAAAGTGCAAGCCCGATGAACTATGAAGAGAAGGCTGAAAAACATCAAAGCTGCAGTTTTCAAGTTCCTGTTGATATTTTAAGTAAATATGAAAACTTGAATGTTAAAATTCCCGAAGATAAGGAAACATTACGTCGATTATTGAGGCCAAAAATTTTTCTTGATCTGGGTATACATGGAATTCGACGTTTACAACGCTTTGTTATTGAACTTTTTACGGAAGCGTGTCCACAGGTGGTATTGGAACTTGTACGCGCTTGTAAGAATCAGAATGCTGCTGCGCTGCAGGTGATACGTATATTTCCTGGCTTATGGTTAGAAAGTGAATTGAAATTGAAGGACAATAAGCTCAATACTCCAAGAATCGAATACGATATGCGTGCAATGGATCACAGTGAAAGTGGTGGAGTCCTATCGTTTGCCAAGAGTAATTTAAAAGGATTTCGCTTTGGTGTAATGAATTTTTCCATAAGCTTCAAGCCATTGTCTGTACTCAATGGTGAACGTGTCGGCTTTGGCAGGTTGCTTGTTGGAAAGAGAGATCATAATATCTTACAAGAGTATGGTACAAAAAATGGAAAAATGACTAAAGTAATTAAAGTTTTAGGGTGTGGTCTGCTTTAGTATGCAATGGATGTCATAAAGCAGATGCTGCTGCCAAAGGCAGAAAAAATTAAATATGTCGCGTTGAAGATATATTTCGGAATACGCCATATTTTCATTTTTTCTAAGTTTGATAATATACTATTCTAGAAAGAAGTTTTCTTGTGATGCCACTTTATAACTTTTAAGTTTCATCTTAGTACAACAAACAGATAAGAACAGCACTTTTTTGTGACATCCGTCGTATATGTTTTGTAGTTTTGTTAAATTTGTTAATGTATGTATGAATATTTTTGTATTTTAGGTTAAAAATTAGTTTGTAGATAAAAATTGATTGTTTTACTACATAAGTTAAAAAAATTGTTTTTTACTTCTTCAATGGTTGATCATTTCGATTCCGATAACTAACATCCAAAACTACGCCATATAAACTTAAGACATTCAACTTTATCTTTTAAAATCCATTAGCACTCGATATTATTCAACATGACAATCAGCACAATTCTAACCAATTATGCCCGAGAAAATCGGTTTTAGGAAAACCGTTCAGTTTAAATATTTTTTTATAAAGCGAAAAGCACTAGTACTTGTTACTTCAAACCAATACGAAAATATGGACAGTTAAATTAGAGTGACGGATTTCCCAAAACGATTGTTATTGGCATAATTATTTAGAATTATTTAGACCCATTCATGTTGAAATTTCCGGTTATGGTACGTAACGTTCCAGACCCGGAGAGAGATATAGATACGGTAAGAGTCACGATTCTGTGACTCGCACTGTTCAGCTATCTTAGCTTCGGAAAGTTATTATTAAGGAATTTTTTGTCACATCCCAAATGCTATTCGACATGTCAAAGCAGATTGCTTTCTGTCCACTTTATTATGCATAAAATAGAATTTTTTTTTATTCAATTTATAATCTTAAAATAGAATTTTATTCGCCTTTACTTTGGAGTAAAAACCAGCCAGTGAAACTAAAATAAAATCCTTTGCAAGACAATTATACTGAAGTGTTCTCCAAAAACACGCTACACTCTACTTACTAATGATAACAAAACTTTAACTCCCAACCAAAGCATACTTTCAGGCGCAAACAAGCGTCTTCCTTTATGTAAATTTATAATTTCTCAAGAAAAAAAAAGTGTTACGCATACAAAGTGTAAGTACAAAAATTGCTGTTAACAAAAGTTTGAAAATAAAACTTTAAAATGCATTACATTTTTCAGAAAGAAAATTGGAAATAAATTCTAACATAAGTACCCGCTGGTTTGCAAAGATCAAATGCATAACGAAAGTTTGAGCAAAATTGCAAGACATGAACGGAAGGGTATTTTCCGTTTATAGAATATGTGGCGGGTAACTCTATTAAAACTTGTAATAACAACAGACATTGTTTTAAAGTCAAGTTATCAAATATCTCGTAAATTAAAAATTCTTCAAGAAAAAAAACTTGCAGAATTTTTTTCCAATACCTTTAAAAAGAGGTACCTAGAGGTAGGGGTACCGAGGGTGCGGTCACCCTCATATGCATATAATTAAAAGTTAATCATACGTCCTGTTCGCCAATATAATTTACATTACAAAGCACTATATCCGTCGACAATAATTGAAAACACAAGTGCTTGCCTATCTAATAACCACTTTTATAATTAGCAGTAAAGTAAAAGTTTGTTTGGTGGCTGCTGTTAAAAATAAGACTCAAATGATATTTTAAAAAATACTCGTTTTGCTTCAGTTAAAATTAAACAAAATTTTTATTTATATTTTTACTTTTATTTTATTTTCATTACCTTTACAAAAAGACTTAAAATGTTTTTCTGAAGGCTACCGCATTATTATCACCATAAGATAAATGACAGGAAATTTTATTTCCTTCATCTTTTCACCTTTGCCATTATAAATTTGTAATTTACGAGTACTTTCTTTTATCTACAGTAGCCGTTGTGTGGAAAGAAAAAATTTCACACCAACGTTCAACAGCATATGGGTGAAAAGCGAGTCCATGTACTGACTATTTTCTTGAATGTTTAATCCTATGTAATACTGTTATAAGCACGCAGTTATTAAGATTTGCTTTATTTTCCATTTATTTGCTTTTTTATGCTATAAAGTGTTTTGTTTTTTTGTTTTTTTTTTGCTGGTCCAGTTTGTTGGCTAGTTGGATTTGTGTACTTTCTCCAGCTTTTGTTTGCGCTGTTGACCTTGCATCCAGTGAAAATTTCAATTAATATTTTGTACAACGTTGCAACTGCTTATTTTTGCTGTTTTTGCTGAACTCGCAACATTGCAATTGTCCTCGATCCAAAGAGATAGAGCAGGGATTCACTCACTCGAGAGCAAACAAAAGTTTTCATATTTTATCTTTTTTTTTTGTTTTCTTTTTTAGTTTATGTAGCATTACGTGGCATGCGGAGGTTGGTCGGAGGAGGTTGATGTTCGTCCATGACATTAATTGTCATTATAAGGAAATAAGCTTTGGTAATGAGTTTTGGCGCGCTGTAACAAAAATATTACTTTATAGTTAATGAGAATAATTGTAATTTTTCAAAAAAGCTGAAACACACGATTTATTAATTTGGATTTGAAACTTTCAACACTTTCAAAAAAACTGAAATACTTTTTTGTAATTATCAGCAACAGTTTTAGAGGCCGTAAAGGAAAACAACGTAGTGAAATAATTGTACATTGGAAATTACAGTCAAAAGTTCTGAGACCCAAATAAAGTTAAGTGAAATTTTGTCTTATAAAAATTTTTGAATGCGATATAACTAAAGATCCATATGTAGCAGTATTACCTTTTACTTTGAGAATCCTACTATTAAATAATATTTTCATTACTCGCTGCCTATGAAAGTTCTGTTAAGTACACTCCCATTTAGACTAAGTTTCGCTTTCTGTGACGAAAATAGTAAAATAAACGAAAGTTTAGCGAATAGATGAAACGACACATAAAATAACATTCTGGGGTTCTTAAATTTCCCACCGCAATTAACATTCGAAGGTAGTACGTATGTACGTTAGCGTCAACCTGAATTGCTAAGAAGCTGTAGTAGCTAAACACTTATTATAACTGTAATTATAGTTATATCGCTCGTTTTCTGGAAGACCAACATAACTCAAAATAAAATACTCTCGTGTTAATTATGCAGAAATCACCGTCGTTTCATGTTTTATTTTGTGTGAAAAAAACAATGGTATCTAATGAACTTGAGTCTTGTGAGAAGGGTATGTGTATGTCAACTTCCTTTATTTTATTTACACGTAAAAAGTATAAACTTTATATGCATTTTTTTTATTCCAAATTTATGTTTTTGAGTTATGATGGTTTTCCAGCAAACGAGCAACATTATTTTTTTATTTTATGAAAACAAATACATATATTAGTTATTTGATATGTTAGCAACTTAAGTAAATTTTCAAAAATTTATTATAAAAAGGCACAAACAGCATACCGATTGGGCTAGCTAATTAAATAAATACATAAAAAAAAACATTTTACTTCTTTCTCATGTTATTTTTTTTTTATTTTAACCAATGCTTAAAACTTTAGCTTGCCAGCTATTCAGTCATTTAACTTAATAATTAACTTAGAAAAATATTTGTGTTGACAGTAAAAATAATACTTAGTTAAAAATAATTTTGTTAGGCACCTTTTTGGCACGTACGTTTTGTTTGTTTTTTTTGAAGCTAAGTAGTTTAGTTTTAATTAACTAACACAGCGCGCATGTGTGCCTAAAAATATGCAATAAGTTTATTATGTATTTAATACTTTTTTAATGGATATATCACATGCGTGTATGTAAATTTAAACAGAACTTGAAATAGGCTAAGAATACATTCTAATTACTAAATAATTATTAAATCTTGTCATTTGACATTTTACAACTGGGTCGTGCCTTACCCAGTACACACTCTTTATTTCCATTTTCTTCTTTTTTTAGATCGCAGTCCAATGCAGCTTAAATTATTTTACTGCTATAATTTCACAACACAAAATAAACAATTCACTTGGAAACATCAACAAAAGTTAACAATAAACAGAACTTGAGGACGCATGTACTGCTAGATGTTGTTGTCAAACCAAGTTCATCATCATCATCAATATCAATCATGATTTTTACAGCAAGTGTAAAAAATAACGATTTTTACTTGTGTTTCTGCTGCTATGTTTTACTGCATTATCTTGATTTACTTTCGAGCGGGAAAATGACTTGGTTGGTTGCAGACTCCTTACTCTGTGAAGGTTACAGTCTTAGCCTAAACCACACACATGATCCTTTCCAATCACAAGCAATGTAAAAATTTATATAGAGGTGGATCACATATAGAGCGATATTTGATTCAAAAGGAGGACTGATTTATCATTGAGCATTCCATTTTGCCATTGAGTTAATAATGATATATGAATGTTTATTAGGTTTCTTTTTTGCTCAGTGTGTTAATAAAAAAGAAAACATTAAAAAATAAATGAAACAACCACGTAATATTGAAAAAATAAATAAATAGAAGAGACAGCGTAGAATAAGAGCAATACGTTGAAAGCAAATAAAAATTGTACATGGATAATACTCATTTTTCGCGCATACATACACAAGTACGCGTACTTGTACATACCCAGCGTGAAAATGGAACGCTCCATAACAAATGCGCTCTTTCTTTTCGCATCAAACCTATCGCTTCATTTTTGATTCAATTCCATACAAATTTTCTCATGGCATTGAAAAGGATGACAATTTTTGTATATTTACTTATATTCACATTTAATCAGTGAACACTTATTTCAAAATAACTTATTTATAACATAAAATTCAACGTAACATAACATAATCACGTGCTTCATTCATGCTCCTATTTTGGATTCTTCCAGCATTTTCCCGTCAGGCATATACTGTACAAACAAGGTGTACATGTGTCCATTTCCGGTGAATAAATTTCTACTGCTTTGTGGTATTGCATTGCGTAATGTTGCGGTATTTGCTGACGATAGTAGAACATGGCACCTAAATGCTATAGTTATTGCTATTTTTATTATTACTACTATTGGTGTAGACCTTATGCATAGGCACATATAAGGGGTGTCCCAATAAGAGGAGCTCCATTTTTTGCTTACTGACATACATATATATAACATTGGCATCTCTTGAAATTTCATATGCTGCATCTGTAAATGTTCCATTTACACGAGAGGACATTGCTTTTAAGGTACAAGTACCTACGAACTGAGTTTATTGTCATTTTTATTTAATTATTACTTCTAAGCAAAATTAATTTTAGTTTATTTTTAATTAAATACTAATAGCGAAGTACGACACGGACGGTGCAACAAATTGTGTCCTTTTACCACCGCGAGCCATCAATCCAAATGCAACAGCACTTATATTTGTGGCACTATTTGTAGCACCTACAGATCTAGCAGTTTTTGTTAGATTCTTTACTTCGTTTGAAGTATTTGATTATGGCACCACCTGTTGTTATCTGGAAAAAATAAATATTAAGAGACTGCACATTATTTATTTGAAAAGTGAAAATATTTTTATTTCATTGTAAATTCAAATGTCACCATTAAGCATGGACAAATGCGCCCAACAACTCTACTGACAAACTCTTGCTTTTTTGATAGAATTTTCAATAACACAGTTGCATAATTGTGGTTCATTTAAAGCAATATCAGATTACATCTTCGCTTGAAGCGGAGGAATATATAAGTGTAAAGAAAAAAGTGCATAGTGTGAAATCACACGATCTGGTCGCCAGTTCTGATCTGCATTTCTTGAGGTTGTATGACCTGGACTATCATCAACTCAGTTGTTTCGCACGGAGTGTGACAGGTTGCAGCGTACTTTTGGAACCACTTGTCTTCAAGTACCAAATCAGTCAATTTCAGCCAAAAACATTTATCATCATAATATTATACAAATCATTCATCATCAATCAATCAATAACTTCACAAATCTTTTATGAAAATTCACTAAAGTTCTTGTAAAAGATTTGGAATTTATGTATCTGGGTTTCAGTAGACTCAGTGCGACTATATTATAATGAAACTATTTTCTCTAGTTTTGATCTCATTTGGTGTATTATTTTGATCAAAACCTTCCACATTTTAATAGTTAGCTTTAACAATAATGCGTTGTTCTCTGGAGTAAATGTTGTATATTTACTAATCACCACGTTGACGTTAAAAAATGGCGCCAAATTCAAATTGGCACACCCTTTAGCTAACCGCTTACAACACATTAAATACATGTAATTGTATTTAAAGCATTTAGTATACGTTAAACGTAAAAGTGTCCAAGGCTTTTTTTTTCCTCAATAAATTTCTTATGACATAATCCAATTTTAATGTAAAGTAAAGCTACATTTTACACTTATCCGTTCATTTGACATTATAAATTACAATGCTAAACGCCTTCAACAAAAAAATGCAGAGAAAAAAGGAATTATGTTCAATGTCGATGGTAATTGGATGCTTTAATTTCATTTTATTGTTATTTTCACTTTTATTACAATATTATAGTACAAGCACAAACATAAAGAGGATTTAAAAATTAAAACAAAAGAGGAAATTTTTTAAAAGTCGATTATCGTATTTAATGAGGTCATAAAAATATGCATACTAAAGTACTATCACAGTTAAGAGATGTTAAAATAACAACCCACTCGGCACAAAGTTCGCAAATGATGAATGCTCACTTTAAGAATTACCTCAGATAGACGAATCCTTTTTGTATTATTTGAATTATAATTTTTTTGGATCTTAGACCGTAACAGTGGTTTTGTTTTTATTTATTTTTGAAAACTTAAAATTATTTAAAAAAATCACATCAAGATCAAGACTTCTATCACCTAAATGCTAGCCCAATGGAGCATGGTTTTTATAAAAGGCAACACACGGAAATAAATGTCCGAACAATTGAAAGCAATACAAAAGATGGGTTTCGACCTCTTTGGACTTTAAGTATCATGAAAACGATTAAGCGTACGGAAAAGTTTACTCAGTCATATTCATGGAAAACTGTCAAGTCTATAACTATTACATATCTTAACTTAATTTCAGTCTGACCAATCGGTAACAAAATATATGTGGGTAAGAAACAGATTTGTTCCACACTTAACCATGCGAAAGGTACAAGTTTCGTAAGGTAAACCATATTTTATCCGGTTGGTTATCATTATAGGTATTCGCTAAGCTTTCGTTTACTTTACCGATATCAAAAAATAAACTTTGCACTGGGTGTTAAAGCTTTAGCAGAAATTATGTTTTACTATACCATGTGGTTATATGGTAAAACAATAAAAAGTTTTTTCATCCTTACTGCATCAATTTAGTTATTTTGTTAAATTCACATATTCACGAAAATTGTTAATTTTTGCTTGAAGAGACTGACTATATGCTTTATTTAGGGCTTTTACCATGTTAGGTTTTTATTTCAACACGAACTTTAAGTTTTTCTTCAATTAAAAAACAACCCAAGTATTTCGATACTAAGGATTTTTTTATAAACTTCCTCTAACGCGTTTAATCTTGAGTTGTTTTTGTTGAGTTTGATCATTTTACTTCAATGCCTGATTACAGTATAGCAGAAAATTTGTTTATTTATGAAATGCGCAATCCCAAAATGACTTTAAAAAACTAATGATATTTTGCAGAAATTCAAATTTTTTCATAAAGATATTAACCGTTACCGTAAATACCGATTTTTGAATATTGGATATTAAGGATTATTTTGTTTATCTTGTAACAATTTTTGAAATACAACCGAGAGCTCCGCCTCCACCTGTTCGGTTCGCTCACCAACCCCTCGCCACCAAATAATTCGCTTCGTTCGTGGGCTCTGACGCTGCTCACACTCTATCCTTTTAACGTGTTCTTTATTTTATAAGAAACAGAAAATAAAGTATATTTCACTTTAGTTTGTTTCGTTTTTATTATACGCAAATTTTCTGGCACTGAAAAACTATTTCATAGACTAGAATGATAGATTCATGAGAAGACTGTTTAAGTTCCGTTTTGAAGGATCGAAAGTTTAAGAAACTATTTGATAACAATAATGATAACATCAAAGGGCCTGCGTCAATTAGGATCTCGGCCCAAGTTATTGTTCACCGCTTTTCTGTTTTGCCCATTTCAATTATATTAGAATGGCGAGGATCCGCATGACGATAATTCAGAAAAGCTTGCGAGAGCTTGCATGGCTCATTAGTGTCTTAAAATATTTTTTTTGAAGTTGTTTGCTTCAATCAAAAAGCCGGATTTCTAGATTTTAATTTTTGCGTACTCTTTAATACCTTCAATGAACTTTCGAAATCTTTTTAAAAGTCCAACTAAGTGCATTTTCCGTTTTTTTGATATATGGCACTCCTTTTGAACATATAACCTGGAAAACTTTTGCCGATCTCTGGTTTTTAAGCTGTTGGTGTTTCTCAGAATTGTTGACTAACATATAACGAGCAGCTTATATCACAGACGTGAATAACTTGTCCCAGCAGTTGGATTTTGTTTCTCGAATTGTTTGTTGTTTAAATTATGTTAAGTCATTCTATACTGATATTTATTTTTCTTATGCATTGTTTCATTCGACTATGTTTGTTTATAAAATTTTACTTGCTAATTGTATAATTTTGTTTCAGAGGTACCTCTACCACTTTTTTTTAATTGCAGTTAAAAATTGTAAGTCCATTTCTGTTTAAGGTTTCGTCGCTTTTTGGTGACTCCTTGAATGATATATGATATGCATTTCGTCATCTTTAAGCAATTAATCAACTAACTTCCGCTGATGTTCAATTTATTTATAGAATTTTTTCTTCGCTATACATATGTTTGTTACTTACAAAGTAAACTCTCCAGGTCGTAAGCCGTTCTTTAATATATCATGACACCAAAAAAAAATTAAAAGCCATTTATTTATTTATTTATTTCAAATGTCTTATGTATGTTTCACTTATATATTCAATCCCATAGTATCGCTTTCATCAAAGTTCAAATTAATCCTTTGTTTTGGTAGTAAAATTTCAAAATTTGTGTTCGCTTTTTTATTTATCTTTAAGGTCATCTTTATAAATTCTGGAAATAAATTACGAAAGAATTTTAAAAAAAATGTTTTATGCGGCGTTAGTAGTTATTTGATTATTTTCAAAAAACTGCAACATTGTTGATTTTTTAAAATTTTTATTGCGACGTTTCGAAAGATATTTCCCTCCATATCAGGAACGTAACAAAAACTATAATACTGCGTACTACGACGAAATAAATATTTTTATTTCTCCTTCAACAATAATCATTGGTAACTCTTCTTTAAGATTCAAACGCGAATCGCAACTCTTCAGTTTCTCTCAATCGCTTGACATCAGAATATGAGCCTGCGGGCATTCGAAGTATCGCTTTGGCGATTAAAATAAGACTTCCGCGATTAAAAATGTTTGCTAGGATGTGTTTAGAAAATATCTGTTCATGTTGTAGTATCGGACTTGAGATTAGAAGTTTAAAAGCACTCTAGACATATGAGTATAAATTTTAATCGTGTCATAATTTTTGTACTCATATTTGGTTGATATAGTTAGTTGAAGAAATTTTTTTATTTTTAATACATCCTTATATGATGGTTTTTATCTCGACAGGGCACTCAGATGATTACTTGCAATTATGTTTTATTGACCACTTACTGTAAGTTTATCAAATCATAGCTGCCATAACACAAAATAATCGCTTAATTTTGTTTTTATTGGAAAGCTTATGAAGAGGGACAGTGCCAAATGTAATTTTGTATTTTTAATAGTAGGCGGTGTCACGTCCCAACAGAAAAATATGTATTCACGGCTTAACTAATGGACCGATTTTGATGAAATTTGGTATGGAGATAGATTAAATCCTAAGGGTATTAGTGTGCGTGGCACCGCCCCTAATGGTAAAAAACACTGCCACAGATGTGCTGTGATTAAATTTGATATGGAGATAGATTGAACTCTAAGGAGATGCATATTTGTTATTTAATGGGCAATGCCATGCCTCTAACCAGAAATTATGTTTTCATAGCTAAAATAATAGACCGATTTTGATTTTATCAGGCAAAATGGTACTGAAATGTTTTGTATTGTCACCATAATGGTTGAATTTTAAACACTGGGCGAACTCTAATAATACATGTTTAATACCACTAGATTATTTTCAAAAAACTACAACATGCTTTTTATAATTTTTAAATTTTTTGAACATTGATATGTAGCATAGAATAAACAGGAAAACTGAGTATGTTAAACTTATATTACATTGTCAATGGCGCTTCCAAGCAAACATCCTACCAATGGCTTTTTGGTGTTAGTTTTTATACATTGATATATTTGATGATTTAATTTTTTTGGTACGGGCGTTGTTATATAATGTAAGGAATGCAAAGCAAAATAAAAATTTACCTTTTATATTGTTTGCGTAATTAGTTGCCGTCATGTACCGCTTACACGCCACGGTTTGCCAATTTCGTTGAGCCACCTGGCGGCAAAGTACGCTTAAATACAATTGGAAAGTTTTCTGTAATTACGTTATCATCTTTAAAGATAACAATCAGATTCATTTCGAACTCTGTGTAATAAAGTAACAAATAAGCAAATAAAAATTGAAAATAAATAAATCTTATTACCAATTTTAAAATTTTTTGTTATAAGAGTTGGACATGTGAATAAGCGCGGCAACACAATATAAATTGGTATCTCCAATTTGGGACAGATATTGCCATCAGCAATTTGTATTGTTTGTATTTCAGTTGCATCCTTTGAGTAACCCTCGGCACAGCCACATGTCTCCACGCGAACCAATTGCAACTCAATCGATTTGATAGCTGCTTCCGTGTGTTGTACTGTTAACTTTCATAGGAAAAAAGTATATAACAATATAAATGTCTTGTTTTTCCAAATTAACTTACATGTCCAGTAAAAGGTTTTGTAACACAACATTCAGTCTGATCAAGCTTTCCAGTTATAAGAAAACGTGGTATAACAATGCGCTCTTTTGCAGTTTTCTGAAGCGTTTCAGGACTTATACTGAAATTTACTTCTGAAGCAGTCATAGCTTTTAAATCTGCAATTGTAGGTTTATATTGTATGCAAAACTGTTGTGACTTCTGTAAGCCTTTTGCCAGAAAACTGCGTTTTACATCACAACGCAAATGGTAGTTGATATTAATGAATATCCCATGGTAAGTTTCATACAACATGCGTGGTTCCTTGTTGCACACAAGTGGCAGCTCAAAATGGAACTCAGAGAGTCCAACAGCCAATTTTCCCGGAGCACTCAGTTCCAATGTCGAATTAAGCAGGGTTATTGGTTTTACGGAATTGTAAAAAGCATCAAAAAGACCAACATTTTTTGTGCTTAGCTGCAAGTTCACAATACCGTCCAGCGTCAACGTTATGCCGTCGTGTTTGGTCTCTGTGGGGCAGTTGAATTGGACACTGCCAGAAAGCAATTCCTAGCGAAAAGAAAAAACAGACTACAAATAATTGTACACGAATTGCAATTTTATAACTTACGCCCTCAAAATAGATTTTATTTTCGCGTTTCAATTTTATTTCAAATGGAATCGTACTCATTTTATAATAGTACACCTAAATGCAGTTGTTGACAGAACTCAATGTATTGACCTGATTAATTTTGTTCGCAACTTAAACTTGGCAGCACTTAGAACTGACGGGAGTCGATTTAATGTAGTTTGGCAGCACCAATGTTTATAAGAAATCTGACAGATAACAGCTGTTAGTCGCAACGGCTCATGAATTTGGAAAACCATTTTTATATAACAAAACACTGCAATTTTTTGAAATGCCAAGGAATCAAAATGCTGAAAGGGATAATCCATGTCTTAAAGTAAAAAAAATACATTCAAAATTCATACATTCATTAAAATATTCTGATATACAGGAACAAGAATTGTCGTACAAATGCCTAAGTAAATACAACTATGATCGCGAAAAGTGCGAAGTTTATTTTGCAAATTATAACAACTGTAAAGACTTTTGGGTGAGGATCAATTAAATGTTTTCAAAATCTCAACAAATTTACATATTACGATTTCTTTGTAGAATAAAGTTCGATCAGATCGCAGAGCGAAAGGAATCGCGCCATATTTGCCGCCGGTCGATGAACGTGAATCAATTAAAGCTGCTTACATGAAAGATAAACCACAATAGTCTCATTCTTTAATATCTTTGATTTTTTTATATTCATTAACTCAATTACTATATAATAAATTAAATTTTGTTACTCCATTACTTTTACGACTTTAATTATTTTTCATGCACCGCTTCAGCACCAACAATTTTTAGCTCTGGCATAGATTGCTCGAGAAGTGCACATGTTAGCTCATACTCCACTGACTCCTTAGGGTTGTCCACAATCAGCAGCTTCAAGGTCGGTATTCGATACAAACAAATAAGTCCACGTGAGCTACACTTTGTGCCGGATATATCCAACACTTCCAGCACAGGGTATTGTGATCCAGAAACACGATCTAGACACCAATCATCGAACGTCTTTACATTATGATATGAGAGAAATTTTAAGTACTGCAAGCAACGCAAATTTTCAAGACCTTCGTAGTAAAGTTTCATATTGTCACAGCGCAAGGCCTCTACCTTGTACCCTGGGTGATTTTTATTTGGCAAGTCAAATTCACCATCCTCATTGGCACGTATCCAATTTTTCCCGGACACAAATTTTACAGCACCACCACGATAGAGTAGGAAATGTGCCGCAGCTAAGTCAGTACCAAGAATTTCATGGCGCTCTGGCACATACTGCTGCATGTGTCGCTCAGTACGCTCTGCACGCTTTTCCCACCATCGTTTTATTGAATTAGGGCTAAGGTTTATAGGTTGCTGCATCATAACAATAAAGTCCGCAGTCTGCTCTGTATCTCCGAAAACTTTTAATTTGCTGTTCCAAGCCCCCGGCCGATCGCCAACAGGGGTGCGCCACTGTAGCGCTTTTTTATCGCTGGCCAATTCGGCGCGCATTCTTTCGAGTATACCGCTGCTTGGCTGATCTGATTGGTCATTCCTACATGACGAGAAGTGCAGCAAACGCAACGTTTGTTGCGAAACACTAGTTTTTCGTAGTATTTTCAAAATGCACAGCATTTTAAAATAGTTGCAATAATTTCGAGATGTTAATTAATATCAACTAAACTATTTATTTTTATTTTAATTCATTATTTATTAATTCTACAAACCAAAAATCTATTTACTGACAAATACAAATTCTTTTTTTTTTTTTTTGACAG
Organism: Meiosimyza platycephala; assembly: GCA_963662105.1. Classification (NCBI taxonomy): domain Eukaryota; kingdom Metazoa; phylum Arthropoda; class Insecta; order Diptera; family Lauxaniidae; genus Meiosimyza; species Meiosimyza platycephala. The sequence continues at coordinate 105,095,155 of OY759208.1, read as the reverse complement.
CTATCAGCTGTTACCAGGACAGCGCCGTTTCTTACCTGTTCTATTACAATTAGTAGTTGTATCCCGTATACACACAGAAACTCTTATCGAAAATTCTTCATGTTTCTCGGCGTTTACACAGGCAAATTCAGTGAAACAAATTCTTGTCCATTCTCTTTTGTGGTTTTTGTATGGCATTTGCAACATACGATAAATTTTGTACCTCGTCTCTTTGGTTTTTCCCCTCTTGCCCACAAACAAAGAAACTTTTCGGCAAGAATTTGTGTGTGTAAACCCGTGGAAGCTGGGAGAAAAGAATGTATTGAGTACATAATTTGTCGTACTCGGAATCTCTCTTTCATTCTGTTCGTTCGCTGATATAATGTTTTAAATTAACGTTTGTTGTGTTGAGGTCTGTGAAAGTATTTGAATATTAAGCTATTAACTTACACCAAACCTTGCGCTGACGTATCACTTCGGAGTAGTTTTTTGTTGTGTAAAAATACAACGATAGTAGGACCACAGTACGACAGCACCATAAGGACAGTTCACATGTCTAATGCTGTCCAACGAGGCTTGAAAACATCAATGATCGATCTTGTGAAGTCAAGAAACAGCCACATGACTCTCAAGTTGTACGGATTTTTCACCTGGCTCGTTCAACTACACAACCTGTGTGAGCACTGACTGCCAAGTCTTGTGCAAATTCTACATTTTAAATAAGATTTTATGCAGCTAACTTCGATGTTGCCGCTTATAAATTTTTCTGAAATATATGTTTGATGTGAACGTAAAGCGATATGGACACATCGTCGCCTAAATTCTCTTTTGCTTTTTAGCATAAGTTTTATGGTGTGTATGGAGCAAAAGACAATTCAGGATTGGTATTCTGAAGCTCGTTAGTTGCTCTCTGTAAGGTGATTGTCAACTCTCTTTATGCGTCATTTTCAAAAGCGACAATCAAACAACGACAGCCGACACGGATTCCACCCCAGGCGACGACATGTTGTCACACATGTTGTAAAGTCATGTTGGACAGCAGGGGCTATCATGTGAATTGCCTTATATACTGTGAAATCGTATAGATAAAGTGACTCAATTTTTTCCTTCTAAATTAAAAAATTGTAGACGTTCATTCTCGAACTAAAGTTCTAAGCACAATTGCCACGAGAATCGATAGCGAGAAAAAACAAAACGAGACACTTGACTTTTCCAATATGTTAGAGCAAAGTACGCCATAGAGATTTTTTGAGCTTCCATTGCGTATCTTGCTCTAACATATCTAAAAAGGCTTATGCCAGAACATCGCTACAAATTTTGGTTTTATTTCGATTAAAAACAACGACAGTCTAAAAAAAACACCCTATAGTAGCAATATGTAACTTAAATAAACGTTAACGATTCCTAACACCAAAAAGCTGCTTTTACGGAGATTTTTATGGAAAAATTGCCTCATTCATATGGAAAAATGAAGTTGGTCAACAGATCGTATGAACGTTTCCATATGCATGACGGCGACTCCAATCAGTGGCACGACCAGTAGTTAGACTAAGTTGTATGACTTAACGTTCTGTGTAGGGTCCGCATGAGTACTTCAGCTGGCAGACATTTTGTAAATTCTTTGAAGTTATTCGTTCGACAAACGTTTATCGAAAATTTTCACATACTGTGGATGTGCGAGGTGCAATTAAAATAAATTTTCAGCAAGAAAAATTCCACCGAATAATTGTACTTTTCTGCACAAAAAGTAGTGAAAACAATAGTTTAAACCTTAAATAACAAGATTTCCATATTTTTTTAAAGAAATTGTAAAAGTTAGTGGCGAAAGATTCATTTGCAAAAAAATTATTAAGGCAGACTGAAATTTCTACGTATTCATCATAATTTGTGAATGCGGGCAGCGTGAAGGACAAGTTTCGCATTTTGGTGTATTAGCGGAGCACCCATTCGCAAAATTGTAAGAAAATTAAATTCACATTAAAGTGAAAGAAGTAAAAATGACTCATTACGACATGTCTGGCAGCGAGGACGGTCAATTGCGAAGCCCGGGAGATGAGCTGTACTTAAGGTGTGTATGGCTATACAAGATATCCCATGGAAAATTGTGTGTATGCGTATGAACTTTAGGCTAGACTGAATTTTTATATTTTGTCGAGTCAGTCTGCCTGTTGATCTAATTATTAAATAGCTCTTAAAGTAAATAAAAATTTTCCATGGTTTTTACTAATAAAAGTGCAAATTTTCTCAATGAAAATTTGCAAAAAAAAATTAATGCAGAAATAAATGAAATTTTTTATTATATATACTAAAATAATATTAACACGTGCAAGCACGAAACCAAGCGTAAAACTCGACTATCTAAATGCAAAATTAAGCTAACAACAGAAATAAACGTCATTACTGTTTGTTTTATATTGAAAATATATGCATATACAAATTTTTTTATGACGTACCATTAGTGTATACCTATAAGCGATTCAATGTCATTGTTTTAAATCGCTCTTATCATGGGGAAAAAGCGTATTAGATAGCATCGATTTTGGGAAAACAAAACTTAGAGACCAAAACATGATAGGTATTTTTTGTAAATAAAAATGCATTCTAACTTTGAGTTTGATCACCTTGGGTTACTGCATTATAACTATAAGCAATCACCTTTATACTATAATAAGTAATATAAGAATTTCAGGATTAAAAAAATCGGTTTATATTGGTCGGATTCGATTATTCAAGGAACGACAGTTTGACTTGACAGACAAAATTTAAATTTGGATAGTTTCTTTTATGGAAGATTGTGCTTAGTTTTTCTTTATACATATGTATGTTCCAATAGCTGTATAGGTATATAGAGTTTCTTCGAAATTTTTTCGACACCTATGAACTAAAAAAAACATGTAGGTAATGAAATGAAAAAGGCTTCTTGTTTTTAATATTATTTTTTTCCAAAAGAAAAACTGTTTATAGATCAACAAGAAACAAATTTACTTACTGGCTTGTCTGATTTTGATGGAACTTGGAGAAATTGTGCATATGTATGTAAAAAAATAAGATCTGAGGAGTCAGTTTCTTAAAACTTTTAGTAAAGGCGTAGCAATGCTTAAACCTTTAACTTTGCGTTCAGGGTGCCTCGAGAACTATAAAAGATTTTGCAATGAACAGCAAGACATGCTTAAACTTTCAATTGTATAATAGCAAAAAGTATATTTATACGAAGAGAAAGACTCGCTCTCACGACATTCATATGTTGCTGAATTAAGGCAATCTCCATTTCGCAAACAGAATTTCGTTCAATTCCATAACAATTGCGCTATTTCTGCTTCGTACGTTAATTATTTTTACTGCAAAATTCAGGAGTATAATGACGAATATACTTTTTGATGATAGCTGAGGGTCCAACCCTACTTTTCGATCCTGCCAATTGCTTGGTTTATTAAAACCTATTAATATCACTCGTCCACATACATAATTGCATTAGAATCGATTTAAATTTAATTAAATATGTACTAAATATCATTGAAGTATGTAATGGTTCTCTAGTTGTACTGAATGCAAAGACTTGGGCCTCGTCTCTATTATAATCGTTATAAAATCTTAGTTTTTTTTTTAAATAAACTATCTCACCAAAGTTTATCTAAATCGGTCGAGCTGTTTTCAATATAAATTTTTACCTTTAGCGCATACATAGGTCTTGCAATCACGCTTTTGGGAGAAAATAAATAATTAAACATTGCAGTATTTATCCTCTGAAATTTTAATCATGTATGTAGAAAAAATTTCGCTGGATAAAACTATTCGGAATATGAAAATAATACGGTGGACAATAGATAAAAGTCATTGTGTACTAGAATAAGGAGAACTAAGTGAATAAATCTTCAATACGAGAAACAATCAATTTGCAATCAAACCATTTATTTTTTAGATGTGTATATTAAGGTTTGAAAAGTTCGAACATAAAAATATGGGAACTTCTGTACAGTGATAAGCCTAAAAATTGTTATAAAATTTAATCTGAATTTTGAGATGAATATTTTCTTGTATACATACTACATACATTCTATAATTTATATACTCTTACAATACTACAATATTTTAACCATATGAATATAGTGTCTCTAAAAATTATAGAATATGTATTACGAGCTTAATCTTGCATTTAACTCTAATTTAAAACAAAATATTTTCAAATTTATAGCTATTAATATGTTTGAAAAAAAAAAAATAAATATTCCCTCTCCTTTCACCACTCTCAAAATCCACTTAAATTCTTGTAATTGTTCATTTTATATTTACTTGAGTTTTTTCATTGCAAATAGGCCAAAAAGTGTGTACATGTCCAATGACCGATGCGCGCGATGGCCACGAACTAAACAATTTAAATAAAACAAAAATTAAAAAATTTAAAAAGTTCCAAAAAAAAGTGTTTACAAAACATTAAACCAATCTGAATCCTTTCAACTCAATCACTACAATTGCGGCTAAACAACTTCCCGATACCACAAACAACTGCGTGTATCGTGAAGCAACAGTGAGTTTTCAATTGCCCTCGTTGCTGAGGAAATCGATGGATTAACAATGCGCACATTTTAATGTTGGCGATGAAACGGCGTTGCAGTGCTTAAGTTTCCAATAGCAACAAACTCTGCTTGCACTATTAAAATGACAGCTAATGGTCATTGTTGTTATATCAAAAAACACCTTGTGATGCCCACCAACTTACAGACTGTCTGCTGCCACCCACTTGAAAGAGTGTGTGTTTGCATGTGATTTTCTGCGTCTTAACTTGGTTAACGTTCCAGTTGGTGGTAAATTGATATTTGCAATTTTTCATTTATCTAATCAAATTTTTCTTTATATTTTTTTGGTATATTTTATAAAATCTATTGCATTACCTATGCCTATTCAGGATGCTGATGTTGATTTACTTTTGCTGCTGCAGCTTTGGATTTGTATTGGTGAGTTTTGACTATATTAATTTTAAGCCGTATATATATTTTTGAATTTTTTAGAGTAAAATATATACGCAGGCACAATCTCTATTTACTAATTTTAAAACAAACAAGAAAAATAAATAGTGAAATGAAATTATTTCAACTAAGTTTCCTTTTCGAAATCAAAATTGTGTATTTTGAAATTGAACTATACGCACCAAAAGCTTTGTATATGTCTCTTCATAATTAGTGCGCTAATAGATAAAAAATAAATTTAATTTCATACGGACTGCGGTTAAAGTCGCACTTTATAATTTGCCTGCAAGTAAAGTCCTAAAACCGTCCGTATTCTCAACGTTAATAATTTTGTAAGTGTTCAAAAGATGTGCTTTGTAACGTTTTTAAAGTTTTCAAATTGAAATCAGTGAAAAGCTAATGAGATGGCGGGGAAAAAACATTACCTATTAAAAAACTTAAAATTAAAATACATGTGAAATATTTTCAACCAATACCAATAAGGTTTTTTTTCATAATGGCCGATAAAAATCTTAGTTTTTAATTGAAAATTATACTATAGATAAGATCATAGAATTTAAATTGATCAAGTGTAGAGCACTTGTTTTCATGTGTAGTATTTTGCATATTACAAATGGAGTAAAAATGCCAAAAACCATTTCAATTGTGTTCGTTGAGATAATACTAAGAATGCATTAAGTTAGCGAATTTAAGTGAAAATGAAGTTATTTGAATACTTCAAAGACCAAGATCGATTTATCTTGGACCTTAGTACCTGTTCTTGAAACAAATTAAACTGAGTATGCCTTTCTAAAGTTAAAAAAATGAAAGTTCTTAGTTAAAAAATGCATATTTTTTCAATTTTTTAACTGAGAACTTTCCAGGTCACAAATCTATTCTGTTTTAACTATAAATCAATAACTTGATGCTCAAAAATTTGGCATGAAAATTGAAATGCAAATGAAAGTTAATTAATTTGTATGAAATTTTTGAAAATTAATTTTTTTTGAAGAGCTTTCTTGTACACGGTTCGCTTGAAGCAAGATCAAGATCGATAAAATTGTTAACCTAATCTGACAATGTACAATTATTATATAGTGTCTTGAGATTCCAAATACATAATCCGCGAAATCGGTTCTGCGTATTTACTCGTTTTATGGCCATTTTAAGGTTTTATTTTGGCCGACATGGTTCGTTTCAAGCAAGATCAAAATCGGTAAAAATTTTCAACCAAATCTGGCAATGCACAATTATTATTTAGTGTCAGGAGATTCCGAAAACATGATCCGCAAAATCGTACCTGATCATTTACTCGTTTTATGGCCATTTTAAGGTAAACGCTTTTACCGATAATTTTAGTAAAAATGAAGCGAACCGTGTAGTTTTTGATGCTTTTAAGATCAAGTGATACTTTAAAATATGCTTTGATAATTGTTCGTTATGTATTTTGAGTTGCTGAATACGATGAAGTCACTAATTTTTGCAAATATGTAAACGCTTTTGTGTTATTCACCATTTTTCATGGAAAAAAACCGATATAAAAAAATTTTTTTTTGTCGGCCGAAAAACAAGTGAAAAATAAAATTTTTTACTATCTTTTGTGGGCTTGAAAATTATTTTTGTAGCCCACGAAGAAAAAAAAATAATTAAATTTTTACATTCAGTCGTGGACAACTAATTAGAAACAGTTTGTCCTCTTAGCTTTTACTACATTTTAAAAAAAAAATTCAGGGAACGGTTGTTGTTGTTGTTGTTATCATACAAGCGCCCTCTTGCGGTTTCTGTGTTTGTTGTTGATTTTATTGAAGAAGTGACCTTTGGCTGAAGTGAAAATCAAGAGAAGTGCATAATTTGGCTGGTCAACTAATTAGAAATAATAAGTTGTGTTCAAGTCAGTAGCAAATTTCTGAACCTTGAATTAATTTTACTGGTAAGTTATTAATCAGACAAACAGCCCAGTAACCCAAAGAGCGATTGTCGGAATTTTTAACCTCAAATTGTCTTTCCGATCTATTGCCGCCCATTTTGGTTGCTCAGTTAAGAAAGTTTATGGTGCTATAAAACACTTCACCACTTTTAAATCCACAGAAAACGTGCCAACAAAAAAAAACACCTTTTAAAACAACGGAAAGAACGGATGGAAAAATTTCTTGAATGGCTATATTAGACCCCAAAATAGCCTCTAGGGGGACTAAACCCCAAATTTTGGAATAAACTGATACTATGATATCCACTCTTACTGTAAGGAGACGTATTGTTGAATCTGGGCTACATGGAAGAGTTTCACGCATGAAGACAAAAAACAAAGAAAACTATGTTTGCAAGGTAAACCCATCTTTTTCTTTGTTTTTTGTCTTCATGTGTGAAACTCTTCCATGTAGCCCAGATTGATTTTCACTTGAGCCAAAGGTCACTTCTTGAATAAAATCAACAACAAACACAGAAACCGCAAGAGGGCGCTTGTATGATAACAACAACAAAAACAACCGTTCCCTGAAATGTTTTTTTTTAAATGTAGTATAAGCTAAGAGGACAAACTGTTTCTAATTAGTTGGCCACGGCTGTATGTTATGTTAATCATTATTTTTCATGGATAAGAATTGAAAACGGAATTGAAAATTGACGGTCCGTTCCGTCAGGGTAGGAACGGACCTCTCCGAACCATTTGATACCGAACGAGGTTTCAGACAAGGCGATCCACTATCCTGCAACCTCTTCAACTTTTTGATAGAAGGGGTGTTGCGAAAAGCCAGTGTACATCGTAATGGCACTATTTTCTACAAAAGTGTCCAGCTCCTTGCATATGCCGATGATATTGATATCATTGGACGTTGTAAGCGAGATGTTACTGCTGCATTTTCTGCTATCGAAAAAGAATCAGCGAAGGTGGGTTTGACGGTGAACGAGGGCAAAACAAAGTATATGCTGTCCACAAGCAGGGAGACGCGGCGCATTGGATCCAACATTGCTGCGAACAGCTATACTTTCGAAGTTGTCAAGGAATTCACCTATCTTGGCACCGCCGTGAACACTCAAAACGATATCAGCTTGGAGATAAAGCGAAGACTCACTCTTGCTAATAGGTGTTACTACGGTCTCAGTAAGCAATTGAGTAGTAGAGACCTCTCTCGCCCGACAAAACTGACACTCTACAAGACGCTCATCTTACCCGTGCTACTCTACGGTGCAGAAGCATGGGTTGTGTCGCAGACCGATGCAGCCACACTTGGGGTGTTTGAGAGAAAAATTCTTCGCAAAATCTTCGGTCCTGTTCGCGTCGGCGACGACTACCGTATTCGAATGAACCATGAACTGTACGAGCTCTACAATGACATCGACATAGTCAAGCGCATCACTATCCTACGTCTGCGCTGGCTGGGACATGTTGTGCGTATGGACGAAGAAGCTCCGGCGAAAAAGGTGTTTGATGCGGAAGCCGCTGGGCGACGACGGAGAGGAAGACCATGCCTCCGATGGAAAGACCAAGCCGAAGAAACCCTATCCACGCTTGGTGTGCCTGATTGGAGAAGGCGCGCGCGAAGCAGAGGCGCCTGGAGAGAGCTTTTGAGGTCGGCCGTAACCCGGTAACGGGTTGTTATGGCCACCCAAGTAAGTAAGTAAGTAAGAATTGAAAATATCAAAAAAAATTATTTTGGACCTTAAAACTAGTGAAAAATATTTTATATATGTTGTGTTATTCACCATTTTTCATGAAAAAAAAATTTAAAAAACATTTAAAAAACTCATTTGGGACTTAAACCTAATGAAAAATAATTTTTATAAATTTTTGTTTTATGGCTTTTAAAAGTATTTTTGATTACAAAGTCCACAAAGAAAAGCAAAATAAAAAAATTTAAATTTTTAATGACTTATTCACAATTTTTTTATCAATATTATCGGTAAAAGCGTTTACCTTAAACTGGCCATAAAAAGAGGTAAGTGATTAGGTACGATTTTGCGGATCATGTTTTTGGAATCTCCGAACACTAAATAATAATTGTGCATTGTCAGATTTGGTTGACAATTTTTGCCGATTTTGATATTGCTTGAAACGAACCATGTCTGCCAAAGTAAAACCTTAAAATGGCCATAAAACGAGTAAATTAGCAGATCCGATTTCGTGGATTATGTATTTGGAATCTCAAGACACTATATAATAATTGTGCATTGTCAGATTTTGTTGACAATTTTATCGATCTTGATCTTGCTTCAAGCGAACTGTGTGTAGTAGACTAAAACTAAATATAAAAAATTTATGACCTGGAAAATTTTTAGCTAAAACAACTTAAAAAGATATATGCATATGAGTTTTAAATAAAAAACTGAAGTTATCCAATATAAACTAAACTAAATTTATTGTTATTGGAAAATTTATTTCTGGCAGCTGTCAATGTGAATCAATCAGGCTCGTATATTGCACACTTTTTTTTTAAACTAAAAACAAAAAAAATTCTCCAACGATTTTTGAAGTTTTGAGCAAGCCTACTTATGTTGGCCCCAGGAATTCATCAAAAAATTCCTTGTAAAATGTGGCATTGCCTATAATGTTTATATGCGAAATAATATGAAAAAAGAATTTGGTGGGCTGATGTCGGGGCACATTAAGCTTATATTACTATCAGCTTTCAAAGTAAAAAAATTGAAAATGTAATTTTAAGTGAGCTTTTGCTGTAATTATTACGAAATTTACTATAGCAGGTCTACTACCCATAAGGAATCTCTGAAAAGTTGGAAAAATAACTTAAGAGCAGAGCTCGGTCCCCGGTGGTACTGAGTCATTGAAGTTAAATTTTACAATTATATGTTTATTTTGTACATTGTCAGCATAAGGCAATATTTGATAACTTTTAAAATTGAAAAAAATACTTCCGGGTTGTTTTGAAAAATTTCTTACTTTGTTAAATGGAAAAAAAGGTATTTTTATCATTTATGTATGTATGTATGTAATATGTACTTCTATAAAGCTACTATACTTAGAACATGCTTACATGCTTATTTTGCTTATAAATATATAACACTTGTTATTGTTATTTCTATAAACTCACATATGAAACTAAGCATCACATAGCAAACTGTAGTACTGGAATATGTCAATAATATATAATGTCGGAATTCAAATAAACTGTGCAGGTAAGTTAGTAGCAACATGGAAGTATTACATATAGCCTGAGTTTCAAAACGTGTAAAAAAAGATTAGATATGGTGACTTACACTACCCGATTTATGCGTAACTAAAACGCAACGCTTTGCTTGCATAAATTTTAGATGCGTTATTTCTCTATTTACTTAGCATCGTCCACGCTTACGGATCTCGTCGGTTAAAGAAACATGGGGAAATAATGGATAGTTCAATGAAGAGTCATACAACTTGAAATATTGGAGTATTGAAAAATTTAAAAGGATATTAAAAAATGTTTTAATCCTCAAAGGCCTCAAGCAAATCGAACAAAAATCTAATGCTCTTACAAAATTTTAACAAACTCTGTATGGGAACGTTTGTCACAATAATTAACATGCCTTAATGTCCAATAACTCAAACTCTTTGCCACCAACTCACAAAACCCTTAATTCAGAAATACTGCGGCCGAGCAAAGCTCAAAGTAATTTTTAGACGGTTCCAAGTTTACATATCAAATTGTTTTTTCACTCGAAATTGATGAAACCTTATGATCAAAGTATAATAAATCGCCGATCTTGACCTTCCGTTGGAAATTGAATTAAACCCCGCTTATATTTGATAGCTCGACCAATTAAATCGCTGCTTAAAACTGAATGAAACGCTGCACGCTCTTTTAAGTGCAAGCCAATCAAATATTATTTAAAAAAGTTCTGCACGATAAATGTTTTAAGCACAATTACGTATTAAATTTGAAGAAATCTTGGCTTCCGTTAAGTGCCTATATAATTAATGGCAATGAGCCAATATTTATCCATTGAATCTTATTGATGTCGATGTACTTAACATAAAATGTTCAGTAGAAATATCTCTTTTAGTTGTTGAAACTTTTTGCGTTGAAATTCGAATTTTTGAATGTTCAAACAAAAGTATCTCAAGATCTAAGATATCTATCAAATTATAATTTTTTTTGGTCAGAGACATCTATAAGATTCAATGCGCTTATTGCCTAAGTTCATAATATAAATTTTCAAAACACGAAACTGAAAATATTAATTTATCTTTTTTTATTTCAGTCTACTGATAAATATATTTAATTAAATAATTTAAAAAAATTAAATTTTCCTGTACCCCGCACCGAAAATAGGTTTTGCTGATAAAGAAACAAAACCAAAAAATAAGTATACACATATTATATGAATATATTCATGTGTGCGTAGTTTTTGAGATATGAGCGTACATGGTTCTTGAGCAAATCTTACATGCATATATGGTCTGTACATTCACGAATTTATTCGGAAAGACTATCGATAATATCTATATTAATTTTTCACCCTGGAATTGTTTTCGTACTTTCGACAATATCAAATAACACCTCTGTTTCAGTGTCATTGACATTTCTTCAAATGCGTTTAAATTTTACATCTTGGAATTTTTTTTTTTTATGTCAAAGTGAAGCCCAAGAGCGCTAAGTTTTTATTCTATGTTCCGTTTGATAAATTGTGGGCAACGTTGCCAAATGCGAATCCCAATTGCATCCCAAAGCCGTAGGCCGCGTAAAAATTGGAAAATTTCGCAAAAAACCGTTAGTTCGAGGTGAAAGCCGTTAAATGGAGGTATAATCTTTTTTATTCAAGCAAAAAAAAAGGCCACACATTTTGTCTTCAAAAATAATATGCCACATTGTACAAATTATTTAATATGGATGACCAAAAAGAAAGTTCATCAACTTTTTTCGACAAAAGTTTTCACATTTTACATTTTTTTTTTCTCTTTGGAAAGCCGTTAGTTCCTCATTTTCAACACGGCACCTGGCTGTGGGTGAAGTTGAACATATTTTTAACCAAAGTTGCAAAAAATAATGTAAATATTTACGGCATTGAATTTCATCGCAATAAAAAGAAATCATACTATCGATAAGGTCGATAGTTAACATTTTTTGTGTCTATATATTTTAATTAACTCTATTAAAAATGCCGAATATTTACCGCTGCCTATAAAGTTCCTGCTAATGGACATCCCAGCGACAAAACACGCTAAGGGAAAAACCCCAATATCATTTTCAAAAAAGCATTCACGCAACATTTTGTACAAAATATAAGGCTATTTTTAAGGAGGACCAAGTAGTCGTGAAATGAAAATGATTATCTAAAAAAACTCAAACTCGATGGTATTTTGTGCCTTTGGAAAGAAATCTAGTGAGGGTGTATCTCTGGCTTCGCCGAAAATTAAATTCCCTACATACTGCGTATGAGTCTTAAGCGTTTATTAAAAGGGTAATTTTTCCAGCACGCTACGTGCTGGCTGGTTCGACTAAACGTATCCACACTGAATTTGGTAACATTTACTCATAAATAGCTTTTTGAAGCTTATGCTTGTATGGGAGGTGGCACGTCCACTTTTGTCTGATGCTATACCGAACTATTTTTTTCATTTGTGTGCAATTTAATATCACAACTTTTTGGAACAAGGTGAAATTTGGTTGCACTACCATAAGTAACTTTCAGTATAACGTTTTTACCCATATGGAAGGTACCACGATCTTTATTCAAAATGTGTACACTTTTCTGGTGGTTGGCCAAAGCATTTATAGTATTTGTGTGGAATTATAATTTCCTCAGTACAGTGTTTAACCATTTGATGCATGATTTTTTAGTTTCAAAAACAAATTTTTTTAATCCAATCATTAAAAAAAATTTCGGGCCTTAGTTTTCCGGAAAAATGCATAGGTTGCAGACTTGCATCATGTACGAAATGCTCGAATTGAACAGATTTCGTACGAAAAATATTTTTATTATAAATAAAAAATGCTTTTTATGATATTACTTACACAAAAAAAAATTGCTTTGAAGCAGCAAAGGGTTAAAAATTTTTGTTTTTTGCAAAAACTCCTCCAGTTCTTGTCCAAAGCTTTTTAATATCATTCCTATTGTTTCTGTGAAGTTTGGTTCCATTATTTTAAATAATACACTGAGTATAGCGTTTTAAAGTTTTCGTTTGTACAAGAGGTGACATACCCTGTTGTCGAAACTCGCCAACTTTTTGTACAGAGCTTGACCAAGTTACCCCTAGTATTTGTAAGAAATTTGGTAACACTATACCAAATAACTCTCTCAATATAGCGTTTCATTTTCAAACCCAAGGACCATATTTTAAGGTGTAGTCAGTGACCCGAATTTCATTCACTAATATTGTTAGGTTTTCAACTTATGATTTCCACAGAAATATGGACATGGCTAAATTGACTCAGATAGTAGCGCCGTCCAAGAATATATACACTTCTCTATACCTGTCATTCCCTATATACGTTACAAACGGAGTGACAAAGTCAATATACCCTGAGCTTAGGGTATAAAAAATACACAGATTTTATAAAAACTATTGAAAAATTAATTTTTTTGTCTAATAAATCTTCAGCCATTGATTTCAAATAAGATTTTTGTCATTGGCATTCATGATAGTTTTTTTCAATAGAAAAAATTAAATGAATACTAATAGGACTAAACTGATATCGGATTTGAGATCAGTGACTTTTAATTCATAATTAAAAACACAGTCTACACAGGCTTTTGTAGCCCAGTCAGTAAAAAGAAAAACTATGGTATCCCTGGAAAAGGTGGAGAGTTTTCGATTTTCCATGTGATGTGACTTAAATGTCTCAAAATATGTTTTGATATAAATCATAAACTGAAAACTTTTTTTTTTGGACAGCAAAATTAAATAGTTCGCTACTACATTACCTCATTTTTTTTTAGACAAATTATATTGCTCGTAACGAAAAATTTTTCCTTCAATTAACGGCTTTTTGCGAAATTTTCCAATTCCTGCGCGACCTAAGGCTTTGGCAAAAATGGTAAAAATATCTAAAAACAATAAATAACTTCTGTAGCATTCTCCGACTTTTCGATACCTTCTTTGAGTTCAAAAACATAAGTTTTTCATAAATATGTTTCGATCTTGATAACATATTTCAAAATCGACACGGTTTCACATATTTCAAGGAAATATCTTAGCTGACTGAGCTATTGATTTAGGCAAAAAAAAAATCAAATATGGCTCGCTCGAACGAAAAAAAAAAGAAATTCGTACGGTATTTTCCCGTTTTACCACTTAGTCAGTGGCACCAAGGTCATGTTACATCATAAGAACTTCACTAATAATTATTTTTTGATTTCAGTAAAATATAAAACGAGACCTCAACTACGCAAATAAAAAAAGCCATTCTTGAGTTATATTGATTGGCAAAAATTATATGCCTATAAGGTTTAGCTGACTATACCTCTGAAATAGTTAATTTTACAGTTAATATTCATAAATGCTCTGACTCAGGAAACTTCGTACATTACTTATGTACAATATGTATGGCTACAAGCTTTCAAAATCTGCCAATGTATCCGATTTTTCTTAAGTCCCCAAAGTCTATATTTTAAAAGTCGATATCTAAAAATTTTATTTACATAGGTATTTATTCAAAATTATCACTTTTTTTAAAAAAAAATCAAAAACTAACTGATTTCTGTTTCTTGGGATGCAGGAAAACCGGTGAAAAATTGAATTGAACGGCTAAATATGAACGGTGATAAAAAGTTTTGTGTCGTGAAAGAAACTTTTAGTGGTGCTTAAATTTATGAAACAATTCTATTTACCATTTAATGAAGCACCGTGGCTAGCGAAGCACATGTTGAGCATACTATTGAATGTAAATCCGGTGTTTGAATACTATTGTGTATATGTTAACTCTTGACCCACGGGCTAAGCTCGGTCACTTAATCAATATACATGCTGTGCTTGTGAAGCTCAATCTAATTTTTTCATCGTTCTAATGTCAAACTATTTTTTTCATCGCTCAAAGTTGCATAAAACACCGCTTAAATAAAGCATAAAATGCAGATCAAAATGTAATTGAACATTGCTCGTGGTTCGCCGTTCAAGTATTTAATGCACTGCGCAAAATTTTATACAGCTCAATCATTCGAAACCGAATTAAACTCAATTTAAAAATAAATCAATAACCGCTAACTTAAATACAAACAAAAGAAACACGTGAACTTTTTAAAAACAGTAAAAACAAGACATTAAATGTACTATTTTTTAAATTTTATAAAAATTACAAAGACACAACTTTTAAACATCTTGATCACTGCAGCGGGCGTCTTTTAAAAAGATACTTTTTAAACGGCTCCTCAACTTCTTGTTACAACGAGTAAAATTCCAACGAGATAAATCTTTTTTAACTTTTCTGACAGTTATTTATCTCTTGAATTTATGAAAGAACTGATATTCCAAAACTATATTGTTGAAGATACAAAAACGATCCGCAGCAGAGACGGCACACTAGAATTCATAGGTATCGCTATCGCAACTCTTTACTTATAGAAAAATTTAAAAATATATTCCATTTATTATGGAGTCTTCCAAGCAGGAGATGTCTGTCACAGTAACATACCTTTTAATATAACTAATATGGATGTTTCAGAGATATTTCAAAGATGCGAAAAATGCGAACTTCGATCTAAATGCATGAAGATATGATATACAGAAAGAAGTACAACTTTCAATTCTATTTAAAAATTCAGTGAAGCACATATCTCGAAAAAGATGCAAAGGTTTGAAATAAAGTCGTTAACAGAAATAAGCTTAATAATTTACTGTAGCTAAATATAAGATGACTCAAAGGTAACAACATTTGATAGAAAAAAGCTGACAACGGATTCGAAACAAAAATCTTGCGGATATTCTTAGTCCAATTTGTAGTTGTGAGTTTAACCAACAGAATTTACGTCTGTTAAAAAAAAAAAAACAATTTATTTTGAGAGTTAAATATTTGCAAAATATTCGAAACCTAATACTAACTATGCAAATTAAAAAATGCTTCATTTCAATATACGTATTATATTTTTAATGTATAGAATTTATTTATTATTACATTTAATGTTACATGCTACACTTTGATCAAAATTTTTACAATTTCTTTTCATTTCAAGCATCATATAAATTTAAAGCATGCAGTTCAAAAAGTAAATTGACATCCAGACAATCTAAATTAGATAAAAATGTAAGATAAATCACCAAACAATTTCAAATATCCTATTTTGATTATTACACATAAAACTATATAATAAACATATATGAAAAAATATTGAGAGCCAAAATCATTGCTGTGCAGCTCTGCCGAGATATGAAACGATCTTCAAAACACGCAGCCAGTTAAATTTTTTTTATTCAATTTTATATAGTGGACTTCTTACATGGAATGATTTTAAGTAAAATTAAGTGGATGAGGGAGAGGGAATCATTCCAAAAAAAAAAACGATTCGCTATTTCAGCTATAAGCTGTACATTTGTGATATATTTCCCTTCTATTTTTTACGTATATTTTCGTTTTCTTTCTCGAAATTTAGTGGTGACGACGATGTAGATGATCATGATACAGACTCGTTGGACATAAAACCACCGCAAGCCACAATACATCATTCTCGCGAGACATCCAGTAATTCAAGAAGACGTGAAAAATCCATTAAGGATAAAAAGCATTCCAGAGATCGCAGGCAACATAGGGATCGAAGTGATGGTATAGGGGTCATAGTTGGCACATCAGATAGGGAGCGTGAAAGAGATAGCAGGATAGAAAGGGACCTTAGAGCTCCAGTCAGAGATGAACGTGTGGACATGGACAGATATCAACGTAGTGGTGTATATGAACGCAGCGATGACAGTGGCAGAGAAATTTTGAACACTAATGAAAGACGTTACCAGAAACATTACGATAGAGGCCGGGATAATCATGGTCATATGCACCACAATCAACAGCATATGCATAGACGACACCAGCCGCAAGATTATTATGAACGCGGTAACGATTATCATCATGGCGGCAATGAGTATCACGCAGTGCGACAGTATAACCCTAAACATGGTGGACATCGTATTGATTATGGTCATGAGATGAGTTCAACCGCGGCAACGGTGAATGTACATCGTGATAGAGAACGTGAACGAGAAAGAGAGCGTGGTAGAAAATACAACTACGATGCGGAACAGCAGGATGCGGAAAGTCTTGAGCAGGATTTGCGTTCTCGTTTGCTAAGCAAACGGCACAAGTATGTCAAAGATTATGAGCCGAATACGCGAAAACATCACGTCGATGAAAGTTTAAACTATGATGAGCAAAATGAGCACAGCTATGAAGAACAAAAAATCGCAAAAATAGAACGGCATAGGTCGAAACGCGAGAAAGAACGTGATGTTATTGAAGTGTTTGATAGTCCGGAAGTGATGCTTGAACGTCATCAGCAAAGTAAAAAACATAAGCGTCGCGAAAAGAGCAAATTACATAGCTCCAGTGAGAAAAGAAAATCACCTGAAGATCCTGAACTTGTGGTTAGAAGAGCTAAGTTGCTGGAAGCAGAACGCGAAATAACAAAGCAGAAGGAAGTGGCGCGTGAGGAACTTGAGGCAAGACGTGAAAAGCGACGAGAACGTGCTAAAATTACGGGTGAATTAAGTCCAACTGCAGTAGTTGCAAATGTAACAGCGGGCTTAAATGTTATTAAACGACGAAAGAACTCTGTTGAAGAGCATGCAAAAAGAAAAAAGGTTAAGAAATCAAAACATGAAAGTGAGGATGATGCCGAGTATACGGATGCTGAGGAAGAAAATGACTTGGAGGAAGAGAGTAATACTGAAAGTGAATCCGAAACTGAAAATGAGAATGATCGTAGCCATAAGATAAGTAAAACGAATAAGAAATATAGTAAAGAAAAAAATGATGACAATACAGTGAAACTACCTGAAAGTCCATTATCCATCGGTGAGCTTTCTAAATCTCCAAGTAAACGAAATAAAAAGAAACATAGACGAGACAGTGATATGGTTGATGATGATATTGATGATGAAGAGCATGACCGCAGTTCTCGGTCACATTCACGATCGCAGTCACAGTATGAATCATGTTCAAGATCAGCTTCCCGAACATCTCTATCACGGTCGCGTTCGAGATCGCGTTCCGCCTCTCATAGTAGCCATTCGCGCTCCCGGTCCCACTCTCGATCTTCAAGACGTTCACGCTCAAATTCAGGCTCCTATTCTGCTACATCGCGTTCCCGTTCACGCAGTCGTAGTCGTCACAGTAGTACAAGATCACGTTCGCGCAGCGAAGAACGTGACATGAAGGCAAATCTACACAAGTCAATTGCTGAAGAACGGCTACTCGACGATAAGCGAAAATCTGTTCGCGATAGTCACAACTCACCACCTCGCGATGAAAAGGGAGTTCCACTTCCTAACTATTTTCCTGGTATACAAGGTTGTCGTTCAGTAGAAGAGTTTCAATGTCTAAATCGCATTGAAGAAGGCACCTATGGTGTTGTGTATCGCGCCAAAGATAAACGCACGAATGAAATAGTGGCACTTAAGCGTCTTAAAATGGAAAAAGAAAAGGAAGGTTTCCCCATTACATCACTACGCGAAATAAATACACTGCTCAAGGGTCAACATCCAAATATTGTAACGGTGCGAGAAATTGTTGTGGGTTCGAACATGGATAAAATATTCGTTGTAATGGACTATGTTGAACATGATTTGAAATCCCTTATGGAAACAATGAAAAATCGAAAGCAATCGTTTTTGCCGGGTGAGGTCAAGTGTTTGACGCAGCAATTGTTGCGTGCAGTGGGGCATTTACATGATAATTGGATCTTGCATCGTGATTTGAAGACATCCAATTTACTGCTCTCGCACAAAGGAATCTTGAAAGTAGGTGACTTTGGCTTAGCGCGTGAATATGGTTCGCCTTTAAAAAAGTATACATCGCTTGTTGTAACACTATGGTATCGTGCGCCAGAGTTGTTGCTCTGTTCACCAGAATACTCGACACAAATTGATATTTGGTCTGTAGGCTGTATCTACGCAGAATTCTTACAAATGGCGCCGCTGTTTCCAGGCAAAACTGAAATAGATGAATTAAATAAGATATTTAAGGTAAGATAAAACGCTTTGAGCTCACATCCAGAAGTTACATTGTATCATTTTTGCCATCATAGCAATTACATAACGTTATTTAATTTGTTTTTTTTTTTCAGGAACTGGGCACGCCCAATGAAAAAATATGGCCTGGATATAAGGATTTACCTGCTGTTAAAAACCTACTCAGTCAAAATTCGCAATTTACAGAATATCCAGTATCGAATTTACGTAAACGTTTTTCTGAAAAAACTAGCGAAGTTGGCATTGCACTGCTGCAAGGTTTGCTCACATACGATCCTAAGCAAAGACTGACGGCTGATGCAGCACTTAAACATCCATACTTCAAAGAATTGCCCCTGCCAATTGATCCGTCCATGTTCCCTACATGGCCGGCTAAAAGTGAATTAGGTGCACGCAAGGCCATGGCACAATCGCCAAAACCACCTTCAGGTGGTACGCAGTTCAAACAGCTAGCACGTGACGATATCATTGCCAGTGCTACTGGTACAAATAAAACCTCTGGGGCATCTGGCTTCTCTGGTATTATAACTGGCAACAAAAAGACAGCTACAAATACAGGATTTGTGCTGAATGCAGGCATTGAACAGCGTCAGCTAGCCATGGGTCCAGGGTTTAATTTGAAATTTTAAATAATAGTTTATAAATACAAATTTTTTAAGCTTTTCAGTTATGAGTTGATGGCAAATTTTTAGTAATTATTTTGAGAATTTTTTTTTTTAGTTTCTGTAGATCTTTGCCAAATTTTTCTCTCCTGAAATTACTTTGTTAATATAGTTTATAAGTAAGAAGAGAAAATTGTATCTATTGAAGTTAAAATAAGCCATTGATTGTCGCGTTTATTTAGGCATATAATTTTTAAGTTAATTTTCAAATTTTTACAGTAACGTGCAAATTTATAGTACTAAATCGATGTACTCTTTACAACGGTGTCATTTGCATATTAAATGTACGAACAAAACATCAAAATAAACTTTAATTTTTAATTCGTCGTTATTTTTATTCATTTGAAAATTCGTGTAATTTATAAACCATAAAGAGCTTAACTACAGTATTGACTCTATTCTTGCACGCCTTGATTTCCGCACACCTCAATACTTGCAACACGTTTTGTCCTTTAATGCTTCTTGTGTACATTCCTGTTATCCATTCACCCAGACTGGATGACGGCTTAATGTTATGACTCTTTAAAAGCTGAGAAGCAATTTAATGCTGCGCAAATGTTAGCACAAACATTTTCAGTTACTTTAATTCCGCATGAAACAAAAATGTGTATAAAAATGGAAAATCTGAAAAAAATAAATACTCCTCAAAACTCTCACCGAGTCCGTTTTCATGGTGATCAAGAATCGAATTAATACTGTTAATAAAAAATGTGTACAATAGTTCATTTAACAAATTATTTTTCAATAACTACAACTTATTATTTTCCTCTTTGTAATACATACTTTAATTACTAAAAGTCTGTTGATGCATTAACAATTATTGTATAAAAAAATCAATGAATCATAAAAAAATCAATATCGTAAATTAATAAACCATTTAAGTGAGAAAAAATATGAAAATTATTTAAAAAAAAAGCTTAGTAATTCTCAAACAAAAGATTAAATATATAAATATATTTTGAAAAAAAAAAATTGTCTTGCTCAAATTTACTTTTATCGAAATAGTATCAAATAACGTTTTTGTGTTTGAAATTGTCAGAAATTGTTTTTTTTTCTGTACACTATATCATCAATATCGAAAGAGCGGTTTTAGTAGTGTTAAAAAATTGCCCTCAATGCCTGCTGCAATCATTTGATTATAACAAACGCGAGAGTGACAACTCAAGCCACGTGAAATTCAGATACCGTCACCTGCTGATATGATTTGTTTGCAAAGTAGTAGATTTAAGAGTAGAAGAAAGAACAATTTACCAAATTTGGAACGTATTAAATCGTAAAACTTCCTGTCCCAAAAAGTTAAAACTACGGCGAAGAAATA
The DNA here is from genome assembly GCA_963662105.1 of Meiosimyza platycephala. Classification (NCBI taxonomy): domain Eukaryota; kingdom Metazoa; phylum Arthropoda; class Insecta; order Diptera; family Lauxaniidae; genus Meiosimyza; species Meiosimyza platycephala. The sequence continues at coordinate 105,074,152 of OY759208.1, read as the reverse complement.
GATAATTTGAAAACCGCTCTTTACAAAACAACATCGAAGGACCAGACATGCACTTGCGATGGCTTAAAACGATTGGACAATTTCACAATGGAAAAACGTGCTCTCCAGTGACGAAACTAAAAATTAAAGAGTTGGATCTGATGGTCGGCAGCATGTCCCATGTCCACAAAACAAAGATTTCATCACGAATACACATTGCCTACACTAAGCACTATGCTCCGTGAGAAGAAAAAGGACACAAAAAAGTGACTGTTCCAGAGTATTTTAAAATTTTTATTTTTTTCAAAAAAGGCAAAATTTGGTTTTGTTACAACCAAATGTTTGAAATAAGTTAAATTTAAAATGTCTTCCTTTACAAACAACAGAAAGTACACTTAGTATCAAATCATACCTTTGTTATTATACAAGTTCAAATATTTCCTTAAAATGTTTACAATTTCTTAAATAAATGTGAAAGTACGCTTTGATCACTACAAAACTCTAGATGTTACTTGTTTTAAATAATAATTGAAAATCACACATTACCCACTCTAGCCGATGACCGAAATTTTTATATGAATTTATCGTGCGGCAGAGGTTGAAAATAATGATTTTGTGAGTAATAATAATGCGAAGAATCTCTACAATTACGTTGTTTCTGCGTTAATTATTGAGAGCACCTTAAAACTGTAAAAATAGGGTACTATAAACAAATTTATCGCATCTGCTTTTTATTTTAAAAAATGTGTCTATACACAAAAACATAAATGCAAGATGTAAGAAGCAATGCGAAATTTCGGTGATAAAAATAAAATCGCGCAACTGCGAAACCGCGCAATCCGAAACCCCGCAGTCCGAGGGATTACTGTATTTACATACATACATATATCTATATAAAACTAGTACCGTACAAAATTTACTGTTTTATATTTTCGGTTATTTATATTATTTCTCTGGTCGTGTGCAATATACTCCATTTTTCTTTTGCATCTCTGATTTTTGTAACTATTTTTTCTACGAAATGTAGTTAATTGAAATTTATTACACAGGACTATATACAGATCTACGTAAGTTCCATTACAGCTGGATAACTGGAAACTATAAATTTACAATATCTCGAAAAATAAGTATATCGTTACAGATATATTTCTGTATTTCACGTGTAATGTTGCACATGCCATCATTTTGAAGTGTTTCTGAAACGTTAAAGATTTTCTTGAATATTCTGAAAGGATCCAGATTTGATGTTTACTGAATTTTTCTAATGAAATTTAAGTAATGTTTTATGATTTGATATTATTTTTTTATCTGCATTGTACATATGTATATCGTCGCCTGAATTCTCTTTTGCTGTATACGCATGATAAAACGTATGCTTATGGAGCGAAAGAGAATTCAGGCGACGATATGTATATACGACATATATAGATACATAGTCAAGAACTGTGAATGTTACCAGGCTGGTCCTCTGTTTGACGCTTTGGTAAGTAAAGTTTTATGTTATTATTTTCAATTATGAAACCGTCACAAAATTACTTAAATATCAGCTCCTAGGCACGCGGATAAAATTAAAAAATAAATTATTTAGTCCGATGAACGTAATATTTTTGTTTTTCTTTCTCAATCTTATATTATGTAACGTTTCAGAAACATTTCAAATTAAGTCAAAAAGCGGACATTAACACATCAGAAAGTTTTTCTAAAATGGAAATGAAAACGATTCAGGCGGGATGGGTAGGCAATTACGAAAATAAAAGAAGCATTCAAATCTCTTCCATTTTTTCTGTTGACGGGTTCAAAAGTGTTTCGAGTTTTCTTCGTCTTACCTTTTTACATCTTTTTTCAAGCAGGTAACAGTATACAAATCTAGTTTGCAAACAAATTAAATTATTAAAGTAGTATTAAAACTTTTATTGGTAATGCATTATTACTCTACGTTATAATTTAACGTACCCAACCAAAAGCTAACGAAGTATTTTGAACCAACAAAAAAATTATTGAAACTTTAAGGTAAAAAATAAACAAAGTTAAGAGTTGATACCATAATTATTTCATTTAAAAATAGTTTAATACAATGAGCTTAAAGTACCGTTCACCAACATCTATTGATTACGTTTTGCTTTAATTCTTATAAACTACCACAAAAGTAGTGAAGACAAAACCCCCTACTTAAAGAAATCGAAGTCGAAACAATAAAATGAATTATTCATGTGGACCATAAATAAAAATAGGTACTCTGCCAGTGTGGAATGTATTCCAACAATGGATTAGCAACCATCCGCACAAGTGGAATGTTGCGTGATATAACTTCTAAAAATCTCTCCACACGACTTTGTGTAAAACGTTCATAGAAAGGCGAACGCATTAAATATAGAAGCAAGTTTATGCAACGACGCGACATTTCTAGCTTTTGTTGTTTGCTCATGAGATGGCGATTTTTGTAATATAAACGAATGCTAACTAGGTCTAAAGTCAACGCTACAGCATATTGCTTCCAACGTTTCTCTCCAAAGATACCTATTGAAGCGAGGTGTAGCAAGGGTTTTGCAATGTACAAGTATTCTGCTTGCAGTAGCGCACTTGGCACTAAAATCGACTTCTTATTGTAAGCATCTATTTCTTGTTTTATCTTAAAGTCACGATATTGCAATGGAGGTGCACCTTCTACTTTACGCACGCAACGACCCGAACGTTTTAATTGGAACGTAAAATTAGCCGAGGCAGCAGGTTGTGCAGCCAATGGGACACTTTTACTAGCCTCTTTTTCTTGTTTAATAAATGGTTTACGATTGAGACTCGGTATTGCAGGGGTTGTAATGATACTATCCGTTGAATGCTTTAGAATAAAAAATCGTCCGGCTGCCTTCACTACTTGCAGTAATACAACAAAGAACCATTTGCCTCGAGCACCAAACATTCGTTTGGCGGAAATTTCAATAAACACCTCACAGTATTCTAATGTGGTCAACATGACCTTTAACCGGTAGCTTATACTCTTGTCGGAATCATTACTGCTACTGATGCTACTTGTTGTCGCTGCTGTCGTGATGCCACTTTGTCTGTCGATTATGCGATCATTATAAAGCACCAAAATATTGGATAGAGAAAAGATAAGTTCGGATACAACCGTAGAATCAGAAATTCGACCTGGAAAACTTATTTTATTGACGAGTGGAAGTTAAAAACATTATTGATATTACTCACCTGCAATAAAGTAGGAAATCCATTTTGTGGTTGTCTCTACATCACTCACAGTTTCAGGATTCGCAGCAACCCACGTTTCATAGGATTTTATTAAACTTTTTAAAGTATTCATTTCATTAATATTAATTGTTATCAACAGACAAAGAAATTCTCAGATATCTGAAAAATATAGTAATCTTTCATCTGTCAGCAGGTTTTATTCATCCAATTTAAATTCACCACAGCAATTATGTTATTTACACGCAGCGTTAACTTGTAACGCCGACTCAAAGTTCGTTGTTATTCACTTACGCTTTTCACATACATACACCGAATTTGAGCGTCGGCGTATAATTTCGAAGTATTTTTTTTTATTGTGTGAATGCGAAATACGTCGGAGTAGTAGGTCGGTACTTCTACGTTGAGTCAGTGTAGTGAGTCGATGCACAAGTTTGCTAACGTGTGAATGGAGATCTGTGCGTTGGCTTTCAAATATCAAAAAATCTTAAATTAATAAGTAAAATACACGTTAAAAATAGAATTTAGCTAAATTTTAGAACTTAACACAAATTTTTAAATTCAAATAAAAATATATAAGAGAAAAACGAGTAATAACTCTGAACTGAAAACACGTAACAATAACGCTATAACTGAAAATTATGTAAGTTAATTTCTTAGTGAAACAGTCATTTGGTTGCTTTACCCTAGTAGCATAAGAGGAAACTACAGGCCCGAATTTAGAAATTTTCCGCCCTTAGGCAGTTGAAAATTGCCGCCTCCCCCTTCAAAACTTCTTCAACGGTGAAATGATTTTGTACGAAAACTTTTTTAATCAATAAAATGCACCTTTTATTGATTTCCTACTTATGTTTCTAGAGCATTTTTGAGATTTTTTTAATGATTTCTGCGTAAAAGATAGATTTATATTTCAATGCAATATATATTTTTTATTATAAATTTATGATCATTTTAATAAGACCAAACGAATAAAAAAATTTTCAAAGTTCCCGCCAATATTTGCCGCCCTAGGTACGTGCCTACTCTGCCTGTATGGTAAATCCGGGCCTGGGAAACTATGAAGATGAAAATCCAGCTTACAGAACAGAGGTGTCTTTAAAATAGCTTTGCATCGTAATTAATAAGATACTGTGCCTTAGTAGCGAAACATTATACAAAATGAACTTGCGTTTTGAAATAACTTATGCTAGCGCTCGTTTCCAAATTTTTTATGTTAATCATCCCATGAATCCAATAGTGCAGATTATTTTGTTCCAAGCCCAGCATAAATGCTTTAAATCGTTGCTCAAAAACTACACTTCTTTCCAAAACACGACCTGAGCAGAGGTTATTTTGTTCCAAATTGAAAAACGAGGCATTCAATTTTTCACTGGGCTTATGCATCTCACCTTTTCAGTACGTTCAACTATTTTATTCACCACGCCATTTGACAGCTGAAAAGCAAAATGAGTAAGAATCAAATGAGTTCTCATTTTCCCGGTTACTATTTTGCAGCTGAGTTCGGATCGGGGCTCCCAATTTCAGTGGTTAATAAAATAAATTACATATAAATTGTGTGTATTTTGAAAGTGATAGTTTTAAAAGAAAACAAAGCCGATTTAATATTGATTAGAAAAAAAAAAACAAAAACGTGCAGCCAGAATAGGGCAGGAGGTCATTGATTCTGTATATAATCAGTGTTGCGCAACCCTCATCATATCAGCGCGCAATTCTTTTGGGGTGCTGCTAACGACGTGTATGTCGCGTCGCGTAATTGAATTAAAATTCGATATTTTTATTCTGAACTCGACTTAATCGATATGAAGAAGCGTTCAAGTTCACGCGGTACACCGGAAGATGTATCCGAAACTAACAAATCTGCCACAGCAGTTAAATCTGGTGCCGCCAGTGCCCCAACAACACCAACAAAATCTATAAAAACTGCAAAACATAACAGTGATGAAATCGCTGAGACCTTTGTCATTGTCAACGAACGTCCTGTTGATGATATTTCATTAGATTTCTTTTATAAGCCTCATACGATTACACTGCTAGCTGTGTCAGTATTGGCTGTTATGTATTTTGCATTTGTGAGGTAAGTGATGATTGAGTTCCAATCAATTTGCAACAAACATCCTAACACGCTTCGGATGAACTAGTTTGGACTAGGAAAAAACTAGTTTATCCTAAAAACTAGTCTACTGTATTAGAAGGGTCCGTCACATAAATATTTTTAAAAAAAAATTATTTATGCAGATTTTAGTTTGACCCATATATTTTTGTTTTTATGAAAAATTGTGGAATTTTTCTTCGAGCTATTTTCTGTTATTTATGATTTGTTGATTAAAAAACCAAATTTTTTTTAAATCATTTTTCCCTACGTTTCGCCCGTTGGATCTAGGCTTCTTCAAGGGGTTTTATTTATTTTAAAAATTAAAATTAACAATATTTTAAATTGACGGTTGTGAAATATAAACATTCAGCCAACACTTTCATTATTACATTAATACATACATACATACTCTTTAAGTCGAACCTCAATAAGTCGAAAACCTCACAAACTCGAAAAAATGTTATGTTCTCTTCCCTTCAAGCCCCAAAACCTCCATTGCTGGAAATCTGACCCCTCTATAAGTCGAAATAATTAGTGAGTCCCTACAAGTAAATTCAGTACATATTTTCCCTCTATAACTCGAAAAAATAAAATTTGACCTCTGCATCTCGAACATAGCAATGTTTGATTTTACAACATTTGCAACTCGATTATTTGAAACGAATTATCTCTATAGCTCAAAGAAAAATAATATACCGACTTTTAGAATATGCCGACAAAGTTCATCATTGTTTCTTAGAAATCACTGTAAAAGCCTACTTACACATATGTACTATTCTATGAATTGATACAGGAATTTATGAACCTTAATCGAACATTTCCTGACAAAATTCGCTTAAGTCGAAGTCCTCCATAAGTCGAAAACTCTATAACTCGAATTTTTTGGTTTCTCCCTTCAAGTTAGACTTACAGAGGTTCTACTGTACATAACTATAAAGAATTTATTGATTTAATCATACATTATAAATGCCCGAAAAAGCTCAAAGAATTAAAATTTTCCACAATTTCTCAAATATTAGCTTTGCCTAGTTTAGTAAAGCATCCTAACGTTTTTTCTTTTTTATTTATTTTATTGCACAATCTTAGCACTCATAAAAAGACTTTTCGAAATAAACAGAAGAAAAGTGCTAAATATGCAACTGACTGTTTCTTTTCAAAAAATTAATTAATAATGACCAAATCCATCTCAAACCATGCAGTCGGAGTGACTTCAAATTGCGAAATTAGTTGCCGATTAAATTTGTTGTTTTTCAAAGTAATTAAGGAAATATACCGTTCCCCGATTTGATTGAAAATTATTTTTTACGAAGTTATGCCCTTTCAAAGTTTTAGTGTCAGAGCTTGAAAAATCGTTGAAAATTGTTTCAAAATAGTCGCATTTTCATCCAAATCAAAATAATTAACTTTTGTCTTTTGATTCTAATAAAACTTCTAATTCTCTGTCAGAATCTTTAAGAAATTTTGAAAATTGTTGAAAATTGGCGGAGTTATAGTGCTTTTTATGAAAAAAAACAAGGCTGATTTTCTCAAAAACCCCAATTTTTTTTCGCTTAAAATTTTACTGTGGATTTGTATTAATATGATAAAGAAATGACATGAGTTTAATGCCTGTTAACCCACATTTGAGGTCAGGAGATTTTTTTCCCCAAAATGAAAATGTCAATTTTTTTTTTCTTCATTGTCAAGCCACTCTACGGTACTATTTTCAAAGCAAATAACAACAACAACATTCCAAATTACTTTCTGCAAATCCTGCTTGCATTCTGCATACTTTTTTTCACCGTTATTTTCGTAATAAACATACCTTATATTTCTATGGAAACAAAAGTCTTGTCCATGTAGGTCAACTATGTAAGTCATTTTCAGAATAATTTTCTAAGCCATGTAAAATATGCGGCATTAAAAAAGCGTATGCTCAGAAATATATTTTAAAAGAGAGAGCGAAATTTACACTTAAGTTTTTTCAGAAATAACTTCATTGGTGTGTCTTTTAAACTTTAAACTTCAGTCTTTGGATACTATTCCCATCCTAAAGGCAACCCTGGGCAATAAACTGCATTCACTCTGAGTAAATAATAAAGCACTTAATTTGATTTGTATGAATTTAAAATTTACAGTGTTTTTTTCAATTTTAAGCTAGATTATATAAGAATTCTAATGTAATGGCAAAAATCGAAAATGAGGTCTTGTTTGATCTCTGGATATCAAATGTGTGTTATTGATAAAACACCTAGTTATTAAAACATGTCTCATTTCCAAAAAAGTTAATTGCTTTCAAAAACTATGGACCTCACTATGAATATAGTTGGCGATGCTTTTGGTTTGGTGCTCCTACATACACAATCCAAACCAACCTACACGATTTTATCATTTTTTTTATTGTGGCACAATTCTATGGCAAAAAGCAATAACCGCTTAAGTTGACATAAGAAAGAATTGAGTTACGTATGCCACCATATTTTATTAAAAACATATTAACTTAAGTCGCATTGAACTTCCATTACATTTACAATGAACGCCAAAATATACATATGAAAATATTTCCGTAAAATGTTATTTTATTTAAATAGCCTATAACGACATAAACTGTTTTTAGAACTTTTTGTTTCAAATAAAGTATCATAAACAAGAGAGTTGGTTTAAGAGCCAAATTATAGTTAAGTGATTATTGCAAATTGAAAATGTTTAAGCACATGTTCTATCTCTACAAAAGCTATTAATGCATTTTTGTTGGGACGTTTTCAAGAGAGCGATGTCAACATTATGGGTGACTTCCAAAACATCAAATAAAAAGCTTCAATGCGGTAATAGTACAGCTTCGATATACATCAGTTGCTCAAAACTTTTGGTTTTTATAAATTTTACTTTGCATAGATTTTCGTTTTAGAACAACTATTTTTTCTCTCTCCAATTTCTATCTCTGAAAACATAATTCCGTATTTAAATATTAATAACATAAATAAATCCATAAATATATTTAAAAAACATTTCTTACCTCTCTGAAGACACCATCACGCTAAAATAAACGTCAAAAAACTATGCATTAATAAAAATACGGATGCGCTGTTTGCTTAGCTGTTGCGCATCGATTATACAATAATAAGGATGCGGTTTGAAACTGTTTAGATTATCAACTTTTTATTGATGCAATTTTGAAACTTATGACTTTGCATCTAAACTGCATCGGATGCATTATGGAAGTCACCCTATCTTTCCAATTTCGTATTTCTCATTTCCCATAAGCACTTATATTCCTTTTTATTAAATAATTTCTGACCAAATGAAACTTTCATTATCATTTTTCGATCTAAGAATTGCGCGTGTAAGAATCTTTAATTGTGCATTTAATTTTTTCTAATGCACTTTTTAACTTTTTCCAGAAACGCTTCTGTATATAAAAAGTTTCTTTTCTCGAAAACATGATTTTCGACTTAGGCTGTTATTGCTTTTTGCCACAGATTTGTTTTTTTTACGATTTGCACATTTTAATATTTTTTATTACCAATAGCTGAACAGTTGAAAATATGTTTATTCAATAATTTTTATCCGAATTTAATATGGACTCAATTTATTTAACTCAAACCGATGCATTACCGCTATTTTTAAAATCATACCTCACTGGTCTCGAAACTTACTTCATCATCCGTCTTTGTCTACCACAAAGATTTTCCCATTGTCGCTATTATTTTTATCAGAATTTATCTATTTTCTTAGCGATGTAGCAAATTGATCTGCTTGTTGAGTTTTTGAGAAAAACTATTGCACAATAAATTCGAATTGTAAAAAGTAACTTTGACCGTCAAGTCCGAAATTGATTGGAAATTAGCTAGGTGTCGCAATGGTATTTAGCAATAGAACGAACACAAACTATACTGTTTTTGAAATCTTGTGTTTGGAACGGATCTCGCTTAGTTTACGTCTGTTAAATATGTTCAATTATTAGATTGTTGAAAAAAAATCATTTAATAACGATGATGCGGTAGTTTTGATTTTTTAATAACAACCGAGCCAGCTCACGCCACAAACATGTACTTATCAATAGGCAATATAATAATGTTAAGAATTAGGAAAGCAATATAATATTATTCTAGATGGCTAATTTTTTACATGTTTTTGAATCAACACACGCTCTTCAAAGGTTCCAAAGTAAAAAAAAAATTGGTTTAATTTAACCATTCTTAGCATGTTTTACTTAGTGACACTTTGGCAAATATCCAAAAGGAAAAAAAAAACAATTTTATTTTGGAGCACGCGCAGCTGCTCCTTTCTTCCGTTTTTCATGGCATTCCATTCCAATGAGAGACTTGCAATTTAACGTTAAAATGTATTTAGTCGCAGCACAGGTTTTACCTAACATAGATAGAATAAAGAAAAATAATTATTCGCGTTTTAAATAATTAAAGGCTGGAACACCGAAGTGTCATTAATCCACTACAAAGACTGATTAAATATTTTATAGAAAACAATTCTCTTAAAATAATAATTGAATTTTTCATGCTAAATTAGCATCTCATGCCTTTTTAGTTTTCCTTCTGATTGTTTTGTTTTTTTTTTTTTTTGTTGTTGTTATGCAAGCGTCAAAGCGTTACAAAATAAAACAAAAAAAAAACTATTTTCATTTGACACCCCAAAAATTATTGGTCTGATATCAGTTAAAAAAATTTCTAGTTAAGAAATCAATGAAAATTTTGTTAAAATTCTTTGAAAAAAATGTAAATTCTTGAAAAAATTGCACATAATTCAAAAAAAAAGTAAATTTAAAAACGTACAGTGAAGTTTCTTTCTTAAAAATAGTGAGAGTTGGGGATAATTTGGCATGCACAGCATATCCTACAAGGAATTTCTAAAATGGATGCGTAAGTCACTACATATTCGATAAAGTTGCATTGATTAAACATTTAATGCGTTCCGCCGTAGAGACGTTTTTCCGCTTTGTTGTTGTGTTGATTCGACTTGACTAATAAGCTTTTCCGTCTCAGCTGACTATCTTTCGATTTTCCAATTTTTTATGTTATTTTTTCGACCTTTACATGCAATGTTAATAGTTAATGCTTTTTTGGATTTGCATAAAGTTGCCCTGAAGATGTCAGCAAATAAGTGATGGAACGTTGATAAAAAAAACTGATATTTGATATAACTGGAAATACATATTAGCCACTTCAATTGACTCAAAAAAAACCCACTCTTCGACAGTTTGTTTTACCTTTGAATATTTTAACGTTTCAATAACTGCTCGTATTTACTTACATAGTTTGTTTTTCTTTATTATATATATTTTCCTTCATTATAGCACGTGGTCTGCCTTGATATTTAATTTTCGTTGGAATTTGTTGTATCTCTTTTAATGGAAATCGTTTCATTGTGTTGCATATAATGTTACATTTAAATCATAGTGGGGACTATTGCATTAAAATTTCGCTATACTACTGTTCCACTAGCACTTAGACCAATTGAGAGTGAAATTTAGTGGACTAATCCCCACTTTTGTTTAAATACAAACAATTGCTATAAACAAGATTCCAAAAATAGTTTAATGCTGCCAATTTAAGAAATTGCTAATGTCAAACACTAATTGTGTTCTACAATGAAATTTAACATTTTTGTAGCTTCAATTGAATTATTCTATCGAATTCAGCTGCAATAGTGAAACGAATTAAAAGGTGATATAAAAAAGTGTATAATAATAATAGAGTTTAGCTACTTCAGCTATTAGTCTTCGTAGCTATTTAGCTTAAAGCTTTTAATAACATACAAAGCTTTGTAGTTAATAAATAAATAATAGAAATTAAAAAATTTGGCTTATTTATCCAGAACTTTGAAAATATTTATGGTTGGATTAATTCAAGTACTTAAATATCACCATTGTGAGCCCCTTATTCTCTCAAACCCTTTGTTTTTCAGTAAAACTATCTAAGAGCTTTTTGTAGCCAAATAAAATTTTTACAAAAAAAACTCCATTATATTTTTTCCTAGGTCTTTTAAATTTTTAATACTTGTACATACATATGTACATATATATGTACATATATATATCGATCACATTCGCCAAAGTTGATGACCCTGTTGAAGAGATAATTTTGAGACAAAAATATCTACATATGAATTCGATTCAGTCCTATTAACGATTCGCCAAATCTAGTCTTCAGTTATCTCAAATTTTGATAATCGCGAAAATATAGTATACTTTTTCAGATGTATACGTCAAACTTACTCATGCAATTAAAAAGATAGCAACAAAAATTTAATTAAAAACAAGTTAAATTCAAATGTGATTGAAAAAAAAATTGGGGAATATTCTTATCAAAAGCAGTTTCACTTAAGATAATTGTAATAAGTAAAAATTCATTCAATTTTATGTATATTTCGCGAACAATTGGACTGTTTGTATCAATATACTTACATATGAATCTATTGACTTTAAGTGACTTTTTTCACAATATGCCATGTCAGAGTCATCCTTTTTAAATACTTAAATTAAGATTATAGAAATTTTTTTAATTTGAACATTAAATTTGTGTGCTTCATTTTTGTACGCTGACCTACGTCGTAAAAGATTGGCTTAGCTTTAAAATTACGTCCTAGATAAAACTGCAGCGTAATGGAGATTTTGTCATATATTAGTCCAAACGGATTTAAATAGTTATGTGCCTTTTCTATTCTCGTAATAGAATTAATTTCATGATTACCTTCTGAGTACAGGACATTTTTAATAAATTTATAATTCAAGTATACAAACACCAATGTACGGCAACATACACATGCCAGTTTGTCATATAAAATTTTATGATTTTTTCGTTCTAAAAATATGAAGAAGCTTTGCACGCAACATTAAATTTTTACAGTGAACATGCGATCATTCATCAAATATCAATCTAATTTTTTCACAAAAAAAAACTCTTAAAGTTATAGAGCAAACTTACGTAATTTTTTTAATTTGTTTTTTATAAAATTAAAGGATTTTTAAACAAATATGATAATATGGTTTTTTTTTATCGTATTCTCCATAGTTTTTGAGACATTTCATTTCAAATAATTGAACATTATTTGAAATGAAATGAAATGAAAGTCCATAAAACGAAGTGTGTAGTTATTTTAAAATTGTCCGATCTCATATGAAAGTTATTTTAACTTTTATCAAAAGAACTAAGCCATACGTTAAAAATAAACAGGGCTGGTGTCATTGTATTTTAATTTTTTAATTGAACTGTATAAGTTGAAGTATTAAAAATTATCTTTCAAATAAGGAACATATCGTGTGTAGAAAAAATATGTTGTTTTCGAAGTCTCAAAATTGGGTCATACTAGAAAAACCCTAGCTTCGGATAGTTTTGTAACAAAATGGTTTTTAAAATGTTCATTACAAAATAATTTAATTTTTGACGTTGTTAGCTCTAGAGATACATATAAAACAAAAGAATCGCTTACACATTTTGCTGTGATTGTTTTACTGGGAGAAGCGTGAAATGTATTGTTAATTAACGTATTGAATATGATTAATGAGGCTATAAACTATTAAAAAAGTGTTAACATCTTTTATTTAGCTGAATTGAAAACTTAACAATTTTCGATTTGCTTACAAAGTCTTTCAATTTCAGCTTCTTAGTAAATAAAAAAAAATTCATTTTGAAAAATTTTACTTTCAAGTAGTCTTAATCCCTTCTTCCTTAGTATTCGAACATATGAAAATGCGTTTTTTCCATTTGGAATCATTTTTTAAGGTCAAGTCGTAAGGAAAGCCAAATGAAATGGCCAAGCTGATAGTAAAGAAAAGTTTTATAAAATGAAAGGATTTTGTAAAAATTTGAAGAAATTCAGATTTTGGACCAGATTGGATACTCAGTCAACTAGTTTAAAAAATATCAAACGCTTATATATTAATGTTACAAACAAAAAAAAAATCGATTCGATTCGGATAGTTCTTAAGGTCCTCTACCGCCCTGCTTTCTCTTGACACTTTTATTTTAAAATAATGCAATCTTTCTGATTATAAATATTGATGAATTCCCTTTATACTTTATCGAACGTATGAAGATATTTTAAATAACATAAAAAGTGAAATGATACTTTCGAACTCTCGCTTTTATAGTGTAAAATTATTTTAAGGGCCACGTCAGTTTTCGTTGTTGTTAAGGGTTTTACATCCGATCGTACGCTTAATAGTGATTATTTCGTCACATTGTTTTGTCGATAAGAATTTTAGACTCTGCGATCATACGATTTCTTGAATGAAATTATTGAACTTTTGATAGTATCAGTCAAGTTATTTATATATTTGATGTGAAAAAAGAGATAAGCTGCTGCTGATTTTTATTTTTACAGTATGCTATGAGCATTTTTTCTATTGCATACAGAAACTTTTATGGTTAAAATAAATTTCGCTTCCTTATTTAATTACGTATTTATTTATTTTTGTTTATTTTTAGCAACTAGTTATTCCAATATATCTGTAGTAAAAAGGAAAAACAACTTGCATATGTCTTATATATAAAAGCATATGTTGGAACTTTTTTCCTCATCTTACGATCAATAATAGATCAGTTTATAAAACCATTGTCAATAAAAAAAGTACATGAATCTATAATTTAAAATTTTCAATAATCCACAAAATGTGTGATAAAATCACGCCAATGTTAAGTTAAAAAATTATGAAATAAGAATCTTAGTAATTTAGTTGCTGTTAATTTTGGCAAACGATGTTTTAGCATAAAAAATATTTTACTTGCCAAAATAATAAAATCACAAACAAATTAACCAATTGTTGATATCATTTAATCATTTTTTACTAACGTGATGAATTTCTTTTATCTATGTAGTTATACAAAAAACAAAAAAATTTTTATTTATTTACAATCCCATAGGGATGAAGGAAACTTCGAGGAAAACATTTGGGCTGGTATTCTCTGTGTGATTTTCTTCTTCCTAATAATTTCGGTTTTGGCTTTCCCAAATGGACCATTCACGAGACCACATCCTGCTGTATGGCGCATATTATTCGGTTGCTCTGTGCTTTACTTAATGGCGCTGCAATTTCTCATGTTTCAAAAGCATAAAACAATTATGAATATTTTCTATTGGCTGGATCCCAATTTAAAAAACTTTCAAATTAATATGGATAAGGTAGGTACGTTGCATTGAACGATAATTTTTAAAACATTTATGCTTTCTAATTATTATTTTTAGGAATATGGTGTTAACTGTTCTGACATAACAATTGAACGCATTAAAGGGCATCTAGATGTTTTTGCCTGGGGTCATTTTCTTGGTTGGGCTTTTAAAGCCATTCTAATACGTCACATGGGAATACTATGGGCTATTTCAATTATGTGGGAAATAACTGAAATCGCATTTGCCCACTTGTTACCAAATTTCATTGAGTGCTGGTGGGATGCTTTAATATTGGATGTTTTAATTTGTAATGGTCTTGGCATTTGGGTTGGTCTCAAAATATGCAAAATACTCGAAATGCGTGAATATAAGTGGGCCAGCATAAAAGATATCTCATCGACAAGTGGCAAAATCAAACGTGTTATGTTACAATTTACGCCAGAAAGTTGGACTCACATTAGATGGTTAGATCCAAAGTCTACGTATATGCGTTTTGCCGCCGTCTGTCAATTAGTGATTTTCTGGCAGGTAAGCAGGAGTTGCACGTATTCTGAGCTTCATTAATTAAATTTTTTATTTGTATCTTAAGGTGACTGAGCTGAACACTTTCTTCCTAAAACACATTTTTGAAATGCCACCTGATCACATTGTTGTCATAGTTCGTTTGATTTTCATCGGTTTATTTGTTGCGCCATCAGTAAGGTAAGGATCTAAATAAAGAATAAGTTGTGTAATAAAACAATTCAATGTATTTGTGTACATCAATTTTTAGGCAATATTACACATATGTAACTGACTCACGCTGCAAACGTGTTGGCACTCAATGTTGGGTTTATGGCGCCATTATGGTTTCCGAGGCAATACTTTGCATTAAAAATGGCAAAGATCTTTTTGAACATACTCAAGCTATCAATATAGTTATTTGGCTTTGTGTGCAAGTTATTATATCCGTAGCATTTGTGTATGGTTGTATGCTGTGGCAGGTATAGTAATTAATTTAAAACTATAAAGAACAAATGCTGATTAGACCTTATACTTGCAGCACCAACAAGAAAAGCGTAAACAAAATTTTAACTCACCTTCAAAAAAGCTAAGCACTGATTTTAAAGACTCTGCTATCTTAAGAGGAGACTCTAAAGGTGAGTACTTTAAAACAATTTTTTTTTTTGCTGCACATTTTAGTTAACTAATTTAACTTTCAACATATGATGGTGTAATATATTATTAACATAACTATATGTTCTAAACAACACCACTTTTACTAACATATTGCACATATTTATATAATTTAGCTTTTTTAAATTTTATTTTTACATAGAACGTGCCTAAATTAATTATGTTTTTTTTTGAAACTCTTTTGAAAACCGTTCAATAAAAACTTGAACAAAACTTGACTAAAACTTTCATTGTTACAACATAGGTCCCATCTATTATGTTCATCCTACGATCATAGCACATGCACAAGGAAAATTAAATAAAACAATAAACAACGATGTTGATATTGAAAGCACACCGTACGATATTAAAATAAAAATCGTGTAGCCTGAGTCTATATGATTAAGCACTAGCAATTTATAACAACTATGCAATTTTATTATTAATTATAACATAAATGAAAAATCCCTGACAATAAATGTTTTATCACATAAATTAATTAGCAATTTTATATATATGTTTAAAAACATTTTGTAATTTTCAGTATTTTGTTATATGTACATGTTTTTTTTTTTCAATTAATAACAATTTTAATAATTTCAAAGATACTAGCTTTTGTGTGACAAATCAGTTCATATTAGTTCTTAAAACCTCTAAAAACTCATTGAAATAGAATTTTCGACTAGATAGCTTAAATGTAAAATTATCTTTTTGTAAAAGTTATGTCTATCAGTCATTATTTAAATAAGTACACACTTGGTTTTTTTTACTTTTCTGAAATGAAATATCTCAAAAACTAAGGGGAGGAATAAGGGGACGTCCATTAATTACGTGAGGTGTTGTTTTTGAAAATTCGGACCCCCCCTCACCTTAAAGAGATCTGGCGGGACACTCCCCCCCCCCCTCTCCCATGAGATTTAAATTATAATTTTTAATGTAAATTCTATGCATTAAAACGTTGACATGAGGTTTTCCTTGACCACCTCCCCCTTGGTGAGATTTTGGCGGACCCCCTCCCCCCTATTTTAGCTCACGTAATTAATAGACGTCCCCTAAAATAAAAAACTTGTGATCATTTTGGTTTAAAAATGCTTTAATTAAAAAAAAAATTTCCATAAATATAATTTGTTTTTATTTTTTATATTTGCGCCTTCAATAAAAAATTCATATGTTCCAAAGCTATGTATGTCGGGAATTTCGATTTGAAAGCAGATATATTCTTAAAATTGAAAATATTTTGAGAAACATTTTTATAAATAAAAAATAAGTTTTATAAATAAAAAAAATTATATTTAAACAAATTTACTTACTAACCTAAAAACATACTGAGTTTTCTTAATCTATTTTCCGTTTGAAAAAATGTTTGAGTCTAATTTTGAAATACTCATAACTTTTTTGAAAATACAGTAGACGTCCAATATAGCGAACTAATTAATCAGTCACAATATCGTAAAACTCGTTATATCGAAGTGTTTTTTATTAAAGAAACTGGCTTTTATTAACGACTATATTTACTCGTATAAAAGTTAAGTTAGATTTTAGAATATTTACTTGCGATCACGTTTACTGGTAAAAAAAAATTTATTTCAGTTCAACCGTTATTGTTAAATTAAACAATGTTCGTTATTTGGGATAGTGAACATTTTTAGCGTTCCTAATTTGGAGACATCAATGGGAAAATTTCAATTTGAAAAACTGTTCATTAAAATGGAAATTCCTTATATCGTTATACGGTATATTGGACGTCTACTGTAAATATTTTGAAGCTTAAATATGTTCAAAATTCTCTTTTAGAGCACTAAAGAATATAGAAAAATCATAAATATCGCATATGTATATTTTTTTGGAAATTACAATTTTTATTTGTTCAATAATTCGATCACCGTAGATAATAATCAGGAATCTTATCCCAAAATAAATTTACTTTAATATAGCCAGAACTATTCATTAGTAGGACATATTATATATGCTGCTTAAAGGCCAAACTTTAAAAATATTTAAAATTAGTTTTGAAATTATTTTGCTACTAAACTGCATAAATTAATACAGTATTAGTGGAGATTCAATGAACCAAATTTAAACGAATTTAAATTTGGTTATTGTGCGTGAAACATCACAGATGCAACTCACAAATAATTCAGAGCGAATTTTATTGCACTATTTTTAAATTTCAGTTCTAATAAAAGAAATGAAATTCTTAGAAGCTTTATTTATACCTTCTCATAAATGCTGAAGTCTTTTTACCAGTGTATAGTTTCTAAAGTTTATTTAATTTTCCAAAGCACAATTACTTTGTTTTTTTTACAAAGTATAATTTTGGTACGTTTTTTTTAAATTGTTTAATTTATTATTTTCATTTAATTATATTATTTATTTTAATCATTTAACTTCTTTTAATTTTCTTAATAGGAAAAACATCACCAAAAAAATCACCAAAGCGCAACGTCAAGAAGATTGATTGAAATACTATATTGCGAACTATTTTTTTATAATGTAGCCGCTATTGTACTGAATAATTTAAAGAAAAAATTGCAAAAAATTTCGGTAAAATAAAAAATAAAATTTTGCATTTAAATTTATTTAATGTTGAAGCTTCATTCAATGCGAATAAAACAAATTCAATGTAAAGTAAAAACAAATATACATATATAAAAATAATTCATATACTCAATGTCAATGTAAAATTATATCAAAATTACTAAAATGATATAGACTCCAAAAAAATTAAACTGTATATTGCTTACATTGAATTGAAAAAAAAAGGAATATTTATGTACTTTTAAGCCTTTGAAAAAAGGTTTAAATACACATTTTTTAAGTCAAAGCCTTAGTGAATGAAAGATGAACTACATTAAATTTAGCTAGAAAAACTAATGACATTGTAAATGAGTGTTTTTGAATGTATTTAGAAGTAGCTTTAACGTTAATTTATGACAATGATGTCAGGTCTAAGTTTATTTATCATTTTTAAATAAATAATTAAATAAATTATTAATGAATATAACAGCTTGTGCTACTCAAAATAGCACTCATGCAAAAGTTATTGTAATATTATATATTACGATGTTGATGTTTATTTTTTCCTATTTTTGTCATGAAAACTATCTTTTTCACATGCGCATTTTGTTCTTGTTGTGCATTGATTTAAGTTTTCAAACTTTGAACACCACAAAAGACTTAATTTAACTTCTTTTTAATACATAAGAAATACTTAGGTTTAAAAAAATAAAAGTTTGTGTATAAGAAACATTTTTAAAATAAATCAAAATTTTTCCAAAACATTTTAATAGGTGTCACATGTAGTCTTGTTTCTCTGTTAACTTGCACATCTAATGTAGCCTGCAATTTTCTGTGTTTAATGTAAGATTTAACACTAACACAAAAACAAGACTACGTGTGACCCCTATTGTTTTATGAATTTGAAAATAAGATATGTTAAAATTGGATTTTGTTTCCAACCATGCCTGCTATTCAAAGAGCCTTCCTTTTTAATGTCAGTCAGATGCCTGATCGGATCCTGAAAAGTATTCTTAATTTGACCCAGGTTTTTTTTGTTTGGTCCAAGACTGATAGAGTTATGAGCACTGAAGTCTGGGGAACTATATTTAACATCAGGTTCTTAATTACTGATATAAATTTTATAAGACTCATCGCGGGACCGCCGTTATGTTTCAATAAAATAAGTTTGGTTTGGACGGATAGCTAAAATGGGTTCAAATATCTTTTTACTTACAACAGAACTTTCTGATCGATTGAACACACTTTCATTTAACCATCGCAATACTGAAGAGATTATAGTGATAATTTAGAGGACACACGTGATATATCATTAATAAAAAATTTTTTTAGTTATCTAAAATTGAGATCTACCTACCTAAAGTACCAAATTATACATGTAAAAATGTTTAGAAGAGACTACATTTAAATTCAAAACATCTATGCAATACGCTCTAACGATATTTTCGCATAAACGTCTGAGCGTACACTGCATATTTAAATAAATAGCGTGTCGCGCTCGCACGAAATGGAATGGATGTTCATGCAAAAATTGATATAAGAGTGATAGTGATAAGCAATTTATTATTTCACTATTTTTCTCGGCAACATGTTCCATCAGTAACAATATAAAGAAATCAATTTTAACAATTTTTTTTATTTGTTTTCAGCAGATTTTATTTAAACAAAAGATTTGGCATATTTATAAAATAAAATAAAAAAAATTTTGTGGTACATCTGGTAACCCCCTATTTTAAAAATATTTTTGTATAAGGGCCACCCTAAATAAAAGTCTTACAACCTAAGCCATGCCTCTTAATATGGTATAAAATATACGTAGTGTACATTCGATGTGAATCGTTTGACCGGTCTTTGTGAAAATGATATTTTAAAAATATGTTTGTATGAGGGCCACCCTTAATATCCACCCTAGGCAAAAGTTTTCTAACTTAAGATATGCCTCTTACTATAAAAGCCACGTGCTGTAAATTCCATGTGAATCAATTAAGTGGTTTCTGTGAAAATGCTATTTTTAAAATATATTTGTATGAGGGCCACCCTAAATATGCATCTTAAATTAAAGTTTTATAACCTTAGCTATTCCACTTAATATAAAAGACACGTGGTGAAAATTCCATGTGAATCGATTAAGTAGTATTTGTGAAAATGCTATTTTTAAAATATTTTTGTATGAGGGCCACTCTAAATTGCCCATATAGGGGTGAGTTGTGAATGTAAACCATCCAAGGCGCCACCCAAACGCATACAAAAAAATTCATTCAAATCGGTCCAGCCGTTTAGGAGGAGTTCAGTGACATACACACGTACAGTAGAATTATATATATAAAGATGTACATAATGAGGCAGTTAGTTTTTTTATTCTATTCACTATAGTTTTTGAGATATTCCGTTTCAAAGCATTTAATTAAGAAAAAAACAAAGCGTGCGGTTATTTAAATAATGACCGATATACAGTAGACGTCCAATATAACGAACTAATTAATGCACGGGTCAATCCTAACATCGAAAAATTCGTTATATCGAAGTGATTTTTTGCTAAAGAAACTGGCTTTTATTTACGTATGTATATACTCGCAGTTAAGTTAGATTTTGAAAGGGAATAGTTACTTGCGATCCCTTTTACTCGTATTCCTTTTTTATCATCTTCAATTACATATTTTAACTTCATCATTTAACATAAAGCGCTTGTGTTGAGGCGTCATGATTTCAACACAAGAATCAATTTTATAATACTGACAAAGTAAACAAAAACGACGCTAAAAACAGAGTCGAAGGACAATAAAAACAGTTTTTCCTAAAAAAACAAAATCACTTTTTTGAATTAAACAACGTTCGTTATTTAGAATAGTAAGAATGTTTAGCGTTCTTAATTAAGAAATATCATTGGAAAAAGTTGCATTTTGATAAACTGTTCATTAAAATGGAAATGGACGTTATTTCATAAGATACATTTTTTTAAAATACTCTTATGTAGTCTGTAAAACGAAAAAAAAATACCTACATTTTGAAAATCAAGGCTAGTAGAGGTATAATATCATCATCAATCCCGGTTAATATATTGTGTGTGGCAAGAACGAAAATTGTTTAAGTCCTATACTTATATAGTAGACGTCCAATATAACGAACTAATTAATGCACGGGACAGTCGTAATATCGTAAAATTCGTTATATCGAAGTGTTTTTTTATTAAAGAAACTGGCTTTTATTATCGCATATATTAACTCGTATAAACGTTAAATTAGATTTTGCAATGCTTTTCTTACTGGCGATCATCTTTACTGGTAAAAAAAAGTTATTTCAGTACAATAGTTATTTTTGAATTAAACAATGTTCGTTATTAGGAACGGAAAACATTTTTAGCGTTCTTAATTTAGAGACATCAATGGAAAAGTCTCAATTTGAAAAACTGTTCATTAAAATGGAAATTCGTTATATCGTTATACGTTATATTGGAAGTCTACTGTACATATAGGCTATTAAAGAAATAAAACTTTTTTGTTAAGGTAATAATTTTTAAGTTTTATTTATTCTTAATCAAGTTATTTTGTTAGAAATTGAGTTATATATAGTATATAATTTTCTTTTCTGTATAATTTCATGAAAAATTTAGGCACTATATTAAGTATTTTCTAGTGTAGAAAAATGTAGCAAGCATACTGTGTAAAAGAGTCTACAAAAATTTTCAACATCTAAACATTTTTTAATAGAAAAATACCATTTTGATATAATAAATACATATGTTTAAGATTTGTATAAAGTGATTACGTAAAATGCAGTTCAGATATAGAAAATCAAAACTTTCTACAGGCAAATTGACATGTTTTTGCTAAAGCAATAATACATAAGTAATGATTATACATCGAGACATGAGGATACTGTTTTCTTAACGGCGTCACGCGCATAGGGTATGTATGACAATGAGTACCATGTCATTGCTAAGGACTGAACTATGATAAAGATGAGTGTGAGACCAGCTTTTTTAAGCTAAAATAAAAAACAAATGTTTTAAAAATTTAAATAAAAATTTAAGACTACATTAAAAAAAAGTAAATAAAAATAATAATTACCACAATGGCTGTAACAAAAGTCATAATAATAGAAATTATAACAATACATGTAGCTATCATACGGGTTGGTGCAAACATTTTTTTAATTTGATTAATAGGTCCCATAAGAAAACAGGTACTAAAAAATAACGGATTGATTCATAAAAAAATATTATAAGAAATCTTTAATTGTACGTTTTAAATCAAACTAAATGCAATTAACTTAATACATCAATGTTTTTTTTACCTTGCCATTGATATTATGTTTCCCAAAGTATAAAATACAGCAAACACAACGATACCACGATGTAAAAATAATGCTAATGAACCAAGAAGTGATAACAGAATGCCAACAACAAAACATATACAAAAACCTTTGATGCGTGTTGACCAGCTGAGTGTGGACATGTCATTCATCTGCGAGAGAGTTCGTTTATATTATTTAATATTCAATTACGATATAAATATGTACCTTAAATAACATAAGTGTTAATTTTTTTGTTAGGCCTATATTGATTGGTAAGGACTGAAAGAGTAGTTCAAATTCAAATAGTCATCCGTCTGTGTTCAAACAGCATAGCAAAGTAATAGTTTAGTTTACCTTCGGGTGTCATCCCGTAGAATCTAGGGCCTAGATAATGGCTAGTCAAGGCCGCTCCGTGACGCTATTGATACTTTTAAGGTATTACATGTATCGTGAAGCTGAGTTCGCCAAATTTGTGTACTTTAAAAATTTCAGTTAACTAAAGAAAAAACTTTAAGTATCTGTAGCGGAAGATCGTCTCAGGTACCACATCGTTGTCTGACCCTGATTATATATAAAGTTTCGTATCTTTATGAGAAATGGATTAAATCGCCGACATAATTTTGTACTTTGTATTCTTGCGTTAGATTCTTGTGGAACCTACTGTTTTTTCAATAGAGAAGCCGTATAAAGTACAAATATCTTATTCGCTGGTCATATTTTATACATACATATATGTATCAGCAAAAGAATTATTTTATCAGAATGACATGCAGTTGCTTATTAACACATATGTATCTACAAAATAGTAGCAATCCAACAAGTGGGTGTGCAGAATGTAAGGTAAATGGGAATCGCAATTTGACATATTCTATGAATAATAAATATTTATGTTGCTTTTAATTTTATAATAAATGTTGTTAATTGCGTCTTGAATGAACCTGAGTAATGATGCTGTCCTCTTCCTCCGACGTTCGGTCATTTCCACTTAAAACTCGGCGCAGTTTATCCATGGTCACAGCAAAAGTTCTAAATTTTTATTTTATTTTTATTTATAAAGTTTTTAAATGCAAAAATTAAAGTATTAATAAATTAAGATACAATTCCTGAGAGCAGAAAGTTGCGAACCGAAGCGATGACACATCTGAAATGTCAAAATATTTGAATTCAGAAGGTGTTAACTCTGGGAAAACTTTTTGACTGTAAGTTTCTTTAAGAAAATCTGCAATAAAACTAAACTTTTTACATATATCATTTTTCATTTCACTTTTCAGCTACCACTTATAGTGGTGTGACAATGTACACGGTCACGCTGCATTTACCAGCTCATCAAAGTAGAATTCATGTTTTCATATGGTGCACAGGCCAGTGAAAGCGAAGGAACCGCGTGTAATCGCGCAGAATGTAGACTTGAACTTTACTTATTCGCGAGTGCACGTATATCTTTGTTCCTATGAGCTTGTCGTAGGTTTTATTAACGAGCTATACTAAAACGCTCGTGTGAGCTTAAATGATCGCGGCGGTGAAAATATGGCCACTATGATAAGCAAACGTTTTTCTGTAAGTGCATCGAACATTTTTTCAAAGCCTACTTAGTGAACTTAAGCAAAAAAAGTTTAGCTTCGAAATTTAGGGTCACTAAATGGTACCCACTCTACAGGCGGACTAGCCGGCTAGAGGGCTAACTATAACAGAAGTCATGCTAAAACGCGCGTTCAAAATACGCTCATGTGCCACGCGCGTTTAAGGATAACACCGGCGCTGACAAAACCAACGCCCGTTGCATCGCACGTTTTTTCAACGTGCGTTGATGGTGTGTCTCATTGCATATACTTCTGTGTTATGCTGAAATGCGCGTTAACTAACGGAATTATGTTTAACGCATAATAGAGTGTTTTATGAACCATATGTTCGAATTTGTTTTGTTAGAATGTCTGAATATAATATAGGGTGGCAACATTACTATAGTGAGTTTCGTCTATAGGAAAGAAATAAGCTGTCAGTGCTGCCAGATTTGGCGATTTGTCGCCAGCAGGTGACTTGTATTGCTGTTTTGGTCCTAGACGACTAGTCGTTTTCAAATATCCCTAGTTAAAGTTCACCAAATACCAAAAGTGCTATTTTTACATTTTACATAGTATCGTGTAATGCTCGATGCATCTAGTACATATTTGATTTTCTGAAATTAAATTTATAATATATTCCTTATACATATACGTCTTACATTTATTTTTTCTTCTCAAAAAAGGTTGTTTGTTTTATTTCAGTTATAAATGCTTATTTACTGTCAATTATATTACAGAAGCCGGACAATACAAGTGTATTTGCATAGTTACAAAAATCGAACCTAACAATAAATTTAACCTACCAAACTTGAAGTTTCTTATTTTCAATTTAAAAATTGAAATCTAACGATTTATTTATCCTAGGTTAACCTAAGTAAGATTGTTTGCTAGGTTTGAATATTAAAATTGGAGAGGTAAAGCCCCAGGTTCGGTACGTTATGTTAATAAATGCTAGTTTTGAATTCGAAAATTTGGAATTTTAATTTGAAAACCTCAGGTTCACTACGTTACATCAATTGTTTATTTTTAAATTGCTAATTCGAAATCAAAAACTGTTTATCTATGAGTTTTTATTATGCGATTATTATTCAAATTTAAGCGTGGTGATTTGTGTCGACTTTAGCGCTAGCGACTTCGCAACCAAGCCATCTGGCAGCCCTGTAAGCTGTCAAATGCAAACCATGCAATAACTTAAAAAAATTAGTGCAGTAACTTTTATTTTTTATTAAAGAATGTATTTTAATAGTTTAATAAGTATTTCGAAAGTAATTTTAACACAAAATGTGCTTGTGAAACATGGGTCTATATTACGTAGCTTACGAAAATTGCCGCAACAGGTTCCAACACACCGACCGCTTTTGTCGTCTTCATTGCGACCTGAGGCTGTAGCAGAGTTGGAACGATCGACAAATGACAGTGATCAACATACACTCGAGCACTCACACAGTTATGACAAACCATCGGAGTCTGATTTAATAGTGGCAGAGGATAAAACTTATGTACCTACTTTCAATTTGGCAGCCTACGTAGATAAATCTCCTACACTGCAGCAATTCGTACAAATGGGCGTCAATTTAAATCGCATAGAACGGCGAAAAGGCCTTGCGGAGTTCGTTTTAAAATTGAACTTTGAAGAGCATGTTAAGCCATATTTAATTTTTCTAAATGATCAAGGTGTTGAGGCCGCAAACTTTGGCGAAATAATCACGAAAAATCCTCTTCTTTTCAAAGTAGAAATAGATGATTTGCAGACGCGCATTAATTATATGGAAGAAAAAAACTTCACACAGCGTCAAATACAACGTATTATAACTTTAAATCCTTACTGGTTGATGTTTTCGACGACTCGCATTGATAAACGCTTAGGCCATTTTCAGCAAGAATTTAGTTTATCTGGCGATGATGTTCGTTTCCTAGCTGCGAAACAATCTCGTTTAATTACATACAATATGGAACATATACGCAAGTTAACATTTTGTATTCGTGAAGAGATGGGGTTTGACCGCGACGAGCTCAAATGCCTGCTGTTGAATAAACCACGATTATGGATGATGGGTAAGTTGGTGTAAAAGATTGCTATTATTTAAATAAATTTTAATTATCCGGCGAAGTTATTGACCAGTTTTTTATTTGCAGAATCAAATGAACTGGTAGAACGGTTTGCCTATGCTCATAATGAGATGCGGCTCTCACATGATATGCTTATTCAATTCCCCGAAGTATTGACATCACGAGAGTTTCGACTGCGACAGCGTCATGAATTTTTAAAAATGCTTGGGCGTGCTCAATATGATCCCGAGAAGGATTTGTACATTTCACCAAAAGCTGTTGTTGAAGGCAATGATTATTACTTTTCTAAAAATGTTGCTAAAAGCGATATAAAAACTTATGAAATGTTTTTGAAAACGAGATAGGTCATGTGAGGTAATAATTGACTACGAAATCGTATTTGAGAGCTAATCAATGAAATATATATATAATTGAACAAATTTGCAACACTAAATATACAATTTTCTTTTCTTCTTTTAATTACAGAAGCGTCATCAGTAGCAAAAACCAGAATAGAATCTTAAGTGTTTAAAATTTATTAATTAGAAAATCTTTTATACAAAAAACGTTAAACAATTTATTTTTAAATGAATAAAACTGATAGTTGACACAATAAACTTTGTTTTAGTGCAACTAATGTTGTGAACAGAATATAAACGGGTGTCGGGAAATCGTCAACGATCACACGCTGTCGAAATTGTAACACACTGTATTCTGTTCATAATATAATGGTTAAATTTATGCTGGATTACCGAGGGCACCCATTGTGCCAAATGGATTACCGGCAACCCATGGTGGTTTGATTCCAAACTACGTCTCACGATCTTCTGCATCAAAGGGACGTGTTGAGAATACAAAAAATATTTATTTAGAACAAATAAATTAGAGATAAAATTATCTATATTTTATGTAAGTTAGTAAAAAATATTTTCTATCCATACATCAGCAGAACACAAAAAAACAAAATGGCTACAAAATATTTTTCACAAGCTTACATTAAAACAAACAAAAATTTTATACAATTATGTAGATACCTCCACCTCTACCGCCACCTCGATTATCATGAGACTGAGAACGGTAATAAAACATTATGAAATTATTAAATTTGTTTTAACGAAAGTTAAATGAAAAATCAGTTCCCGATAGAAGGTTAAGACAAACTTAATAAAAATGGCGAATGCTCGTTGCTCGCTGCCTCGATGAAATTTGAAAGTTTTTTAATTTCGTTTCGACAAAACAAAACAATCCTGGGGCCGAATAGCGGCAGTCGTGATCGAGTACACCTTCGAAATTTTCGCGTTCGAGATTCCGGCATTCCATAACGTGCAATCGTTCGAATGCTACCATACGAAACCTCGCTCGATAGATAATCTATCAACGGAATTGTTTGAAATAAAATTTAAAATTGGAAAAATTCTTTTAAAAAGACAAAAAAAAAGTGCATGTGTTATTTTTGTTTTTAAATGTAAATTGTGACATAAACTAATTTTTTTTTTACCCCTTACAAATTAATTTAACGCTCTACAAAAAGGGATGACGGCAGAATTTATGCTGGAGCATAAAAATTCTTGCGTAAACCGTCTGCCAAAGTGCGCGCAAAGGAAAGTTATGTCCCAAACGCTCAAGGAGTAGCTAAGTTAAAAATTAAATGATGCAGGTCCTCCCATTAAAGATTCATTCAAAATTATGGCAAAAGGCACGTTTGTTTACATTTCTGCTTTCCCTTTAATGTAAAATTGTTCTCAATGAGTGCGGACTCATCCAATTAATTGAAAACGCGGTAGTTGTTGAAAGCTTCCACCGGCCAATAGTGTAAGTATTGCTGCTAGCTGAAGCGTTGGCGGCACTGCTGTGGATAAATGACCACTAAAGTTGAGCTCCGACAGTCAATAATGTAAGGCTTCTTTGCTTGCATTAGCCTAAAACGTTTCTTAAATCTGCAAATAATTTGAAAACATTTTTGACTTGTATGTGTCTTGCGCTGCTGCTCGTAGATTTGCTCTAAATTTTTAAAATTTTGCCGTTCTACAAGTTTTTTGAATTGTGATGTGCCGGAATACATCTAATTAAATTTTTTTTTCTCGTTTTTTCGTAAAAGAATCAAAAAATTGTTTTTTAAATATATTTTATATTATCATATTTATGTTGTTTTCAACTTTTGTATTTATAAAAAATGTCTATAATTATTTTATATATTAATAATATAAATTAAAAATGTAATGTACGAAATTCAAAATTCACATATGTATATATTATATAGTTTTTTTTTGCCGTAGCCTTTTGAATATAAGTTTCTAATGAATTGAAATTTGATTTAGGTATATAAAGATTAAAATGTATTTTTAAAATCTAAAAAATAATAAGCTTTTTTAACGAACAAACAAAAAATCGCCTGCAACACAGTTGAAAACAGTTCAAATAATACAAAGTACAATTCGCACTATATTTTTAATTTAAATTTAATTTAATTTCAATTAATTAAAAAAATAATCGATGGAATCAAAGAAGTAAAAAAATAATTTTCTAATTAAATTTTCTTTTTCCATTTTTTCGTTTTTTATAGTTATTTTATGATAAAAAAAGAGAAACTAAAATATTTTTAGAAACATGTGAAATTTGTCGATTTTGGAAATTCAAAAAATCCTGAGCCCGCCGTTTTTTTAAGATTACTTTTAATTCTAAGACGCTTGCGTTTTATGCATATATTGATTTTTTTTTTGTTTTGATAAAGTGTAATAAATTTGTCACACATTTTCCAGTTTTATTATTGAAAAATGTATTTGTTTTTCTTGCTGCTTAATAAATTGTTTTTTAATTGAAAATTAAAATTGAATCACTCTTAAGCTTCCTTAAGTTCAGTCAATGACGACTCTAGTCAAAAGGATTCCACGTTTGCTAAGCCATAGCCTATAAAAAAAATAACACACTTGACATTGAAAGAAATACTGGAAGTAAAAATAATGATAAGTTCAACTCACCCAAGTCCAGCTCCTAGCAGCAACGATAATACATTGGAGAGTATAAGCGAATATAAAATTTCTCGGGAGAAAAGCGAATTTTTACCAACACGTGTCAAACGAATAGAATATCCAGTGCCCTTCTTTTTGTTGGGATGTTCGAATTTCCAATCTCTGTGAATTTGAAAAAACAAATATTATTTTTTTAAACAGTCAGCCATTAGTTTCTATTTAACATACTTAGGAGGCTGTTGATCTGGCCGGCTGTTCCATTCATCTAACCATTCTGTATCCTTTGGACTTTCACCTTCCTATAAAAGAATTAAATGGACAACTTAGAAAAAATATAGAATAGTATTAAGGCTATAATTTTGACAAACTTTAGAAAAGAGAACAATGCTGCATTTTCGATAATGTTAAATCGAAAATAGAGCCGTTCAGAAGTCAATCTGATTAACTCCTCATTCGATGTGTAAGAAAAAAATCACGGAAACATTAAAATTACTGTATTGTTGAAAATTTTATTTTTTTTTTTATTGTCAAAATCGATATATACTACTTATATTCCCATAGTAAAGTTAAAAACTGTAAATTTAATTTAAAATTTTGCAACTGTCTGCAAAATTAAACCACACTTCAGGAGAATGTGTTTAATCAATTCGACAAATTGACATTTTCCAATCGATTGACAGTTGAAATGTCTTAAATTTTATGACGGTCTTTGGAACTCGTAAGAATGAACTGATTTTGATGGAACTTTTTTGAAATTTTACATCAGGCCTATTCTGATTCAGTTCCGCATTTGATTCGGAAACAGAAATGAAGTTCGAAGTTTATTTCAGGATCCTGCAAAAAAAGGAAATCCGTAAAATTATCGAAACTATAACTGATCAAGTTCGAAGTTCAAAAAAAAATCTATAGCAAATTTCGAACATTAGATTTAGTAGAGCTATTGATTTTCAACTTCGAACTTCAATTCCATTTCTAAACTAGATTCGAATCAGAACAGGTCTGATTATTCGAATTCAAGAACACACCAGATGAAAACATATAATTCCCACCCTGAATTTAGTTTAATTTTTGCCAGGGATTTTTTTTTTATTTAAAAAGCAGATGTTTTTAAGTGTTCTATGTTGATGTCAGGCATATGTAAAAGAAATTACAGTTCAAATAAGAAACGTAAAGTTCAATCATATTTTACCCTGAAGCCATCTTCGTTTCAAACTTTGGTCCCATGTTCATGTTTAGCGTTAAGAAATTTCTTTCAATGTACGCATATCGTTGGTAGAAAAAATATGGTGTGTTCAAAGTCTTTAGATTGGTTTCTACCAAGAAACGTGACTCGCCAGCCAGACTAACATTTATAACAGGTAAAAGTTGACCAATGGCATTCCAAATTTTTATTCTAAAATATTGGTTTGGATATGGCAACCTCTATATTATAAATCCATAAATCATAAAAAACTATGATTTAAATCGCTTCATTCTTTCTAGTGCCGTAGTAAAAACTGTCATTGGCTGGTAGAGTAAACCATAAAATTTTCAAATTTTGGTTTAGAATAGCCGTGTTTTTTTTTTGACGTGGTTACTCGCTAAAAAAAATTTTTGTAGGAAAATGACAGTTAATTTAATAGGCGATACTTATCGATACTTTTTGCTTTGTACTGTAAAATAACATAGTTCTTATTGTACAAAAAATTTGTTTAAGCGGGTAACCGTGTCAAAAAAAAACAAGGCTAATATAAAGTAAAATATATATTTTTTACTTTCGAATAGGAATTCCGGAATATTTTAATTTTGACTTGTTCAAAAATATTTCAACTACATAGGTTCAAAATTATTTCTAATAATCCTTAGATATTTACATTTATTAAGGAACAATATATCTATTAGGATTCCAAATTTGAATTGTTAGGATAATTTTTAGGAGGGAAGTGCGCTACATGAGGAGTTAAAAAGTTTGGCTTACTTTGCTCCAATAATTTATATATACATTCTTGAGCGCCTCATCTGGACAAAGTTCGGTATTAGGGCTGTTTGGTGGCGATTTTGGGCTGCAAAATACAAAAATAAATATAAGTAATGTCAAAAAAAAAAAAAAATTTATATTAACCTATCTCTTGGTGTATCACGTCTCGAGCTGGCCAATGAAACAACACGACTTGAATGGTTTGACTCGCGTTGTGCTTCACGTAATAAACGTAAATATTCTTCACCAGAGGAAAAGGGTAAAGGTGTTATCCTATCGGGACTTTTAACACCAGCCAATGCTGCAGCGCTGCTCAATTCGATCCATGATTCTGAAAAGAAAAAATTAAAATACATCAGCTTTAGTTTTAGCATTTAATTAGGAATGAGGCATCACATCACATCTTTTTCTAATCATATCTTCAAGCTTAAGTCCAGGCAAAACTTAACTTGTTAACCATCTACGAGGACTGTTCAATAAGTCGGTGAATATCGCTAGAAATAAATTGGAAAATTATTTGTAATATTTTTCCTTGATCTGGCGGCAACTTTAAAAAGCTTAAACCCAAAATTTTAGGTCAATATGACAACTACTTTCTTCATAATAGCTAATAATTTGACAAAACCCGAATTCGGAGTGCTAGTTAAGCATAAATGTTTGGAAGGAAAAACCATTTCTGAAACTATAAATAATTTTAATATAAATATAATTTAATTCGTAGAAGCACAAAAGATTCTTAGCCTTTGGGGACGGCCTAAAAGGGTCACTACACCAGAGATGATCATCATGATATTATAAATGTAAGTTTATGGAACGTTACAAAGTAGAGTCTAAAAGTTTACTTTAAGAAACCAATTAATAATATAGTTATAGTTATTGAACTGCCCTTGTACTAAGCAGAATTCATCCCATTATTTTGGAAGTGAAATAAGTCACTCTTCGTTGTGAAGTAAAAATCAAGTAACTTGATATCAAATATATAAATATTATTTAATTTTTTCTTCTCAACGAAGAGTGACTTATCCACTTTGTCATTTAGCAATATCAATGCACTTCTGTTGATACAAATTGATCGCAAAATATCAATAATTGTGGCACATTTACCGTGACTAATGCATTCAGTTTCAGGTGCAAATTAGCTTTATGCACCGTTTGTTCATTCGTCATGTGATATTCAATACGTTAAATGTACATACTATATGTACCATGATACTTCAATCAAATATAATCAAAAAATTCTTTTTAATAAAAAATTAGTGATCTCAAGGCAAGACAGCAAAACTTATGCGGTTTTGCCTTGTGAACACAGATATGATGCTCTTGAAATATATTACGTTTTTGTCATTCTGAATAACACGCTTTTTTCCATACACATAAAAGAGCGAGGGCGGTGAACTTTTACACTTATTTTGTATTATTTATTGCTCTTTTGCTATACTAAAATTTTAGCTGGTCATTTAAAGTAGAAATGGAAAATACTTGTGTTCGCTTGTGTTATTATTGTTGTTTTTTACCAACGTTTGTGAAATGTTTCAAAAAAAAAAAAAATGCATAAACAAACGTAAGTATATGTACGTGTTGATGCCATATCATAAACCAATGTTGTTATTATGTGTAGAAATTTACTACGTCTTGGCCGGTAGAATAAGGGTAGTAGGAGGTTGTTTGGATTTTGACGAAAGCACTTACTTATTAGCTGTTTTTTCTTAGTCATACCGTAGCTAAAAAGATAAACAATTCAAAAAAAAAATATTGACATGGCGCGTGTTGTAAACAAATATGAGCACACAAAACTACGCATTCTAGACAATGCATTTTAATGTTCCGTTGAACCTTAACGCTTTGCAGCTAGGCAGTTCAATAAGTCATCCGAAGATTAAAGGATTGGATTTTTCGGCCAAATTTAATTTAATTTTTAAACAATTTTTCCAGTGCGATTTTTCTAACCGCGTTTGTTTTACTGATGAACTCATCATTTGAGCCAAAACTTTTTCAGCCAAACCAATTCTGGAGAATATCTGGATGAGGAAGAAATTCATATTCCAATTTATAGAATTTCGTCATGACGACGACACACGTAAGAATCCGCGCATTATCTTGATTATAGACAATTTTTTTTGTGAAATGCAAACTTTTTCGTTCGAAATAACTTTAAAACGGACCAAATGGTTGGACATTCGCCGGAAATCGTATTATTTCTTTTCCAAGATATTCGACTAGCTGTTGGACTATTCCTTGAACTATGGTCTGGCTTAATGAATCAATTTTTCGTTCACAGTTACAAATCGACAATAATACTCCCTAGGGATTACGATTCATTATCGCCCGAAACTCATTTCAAGAAGTTTTCAAACGCGTGAGTAAACGCCACACCCATCTTGCGGAAAGCTTTCTCATAAGCAAATGATCTTCTTAAATGTCCTGTAACTCTTGTTAAAATAAGCTGAACTTGTGGCAGATTATAAGCTGCTGTGACTAAAATGACAAAAAATTGATAGATCGAGCTGAAATTTTGGATTTCAGCTTCTCTGAGTTGCCGGATTAAGATCATAAAATTACAAATATTTTCTACAATTTTTTTCGTGCGATATTCACTGCTTTTGCATAAAAAAAAACAAAATGGGTAAAATGTAATATGCTTCAAATTTGTCCACCCTCTTCTTCTTTACAGCTATTTAAAAAATTTAATTTATTTAAATTAAAAAATCTTAAAGCAATCATTTGTATTCCAATAATTTGTAATCATTCACCTCCCCATTATGTTGACGATATCGATTCAATTAAAAACGTTTGAGAATTTGATAGCAGAAATTAGCAACTGAATTGTATGATTTTTGAGTATTTAATTTTTAAATTGACTTCTGTTTCTGTATGACATTTCCTTTGCAGAAATTGAATTTGCAATTGAATCACGCTGTTGACGACAATGTCTGCCGCTTAAATAAGCCCACAATTTTTCTCAAATTGAATTATCCTAAACTTTGCATAACAACAAGCCGCTGTAGTGTATTATGTTTCAATTTTTCTTTAGTAAATAAAACAGATAAGAAAATTACTGTCAATTAATCTATTGGAAACTAAATTTTTTGTTTATCACACACGTAAATATATATGTAAATGCAACCATCATTTATAAAAAAATTACCTAATAATGTACATAGGTCGAAGGGTCATTACAGTCAAGAGCTAAACACAGTTGGGACGTGCAATATCGTCCAGATTTTTCTTATACGTTTGTAGTGGGTACAAAATTGACACTAGAAAATTTATCGCAGAGAATTAGAACGAATTCTATTTTTTGGTGCGATTTGACATAGAAGATAAATCGCACGGCCCAAAAAAATCAAAATGATAAAACTTCTTTGAGTTTGTTGTTGTATGTAGCGGGTTGATGGGAGCAATTGTTTTGAAATTTACAAGCACAAAGAAATTTAAGAATTCGTGTGTAAACACAAAACAAATTCATAAGAGAATAGACAAGAATTTCTTAATGTAAGCCAGCACTAAGTGCTGGAAATTCTTTTCGAAAATTCTTCTTGTTTGTGGGCAAGAGGGGAAAAACGAAACGACAGAATTTGTCGTTGTTGGGTAAACGCTAAACAAATTCACAAAAGAGAATAGACAATAATTTATTTCACAGAATTTCCTAGTGTAAACCAGCACTAAGAAGTTTCAAAAATTAAGAACCCTTTCAAAGCAAACTTAAAAATAAATAGTCTACATGTATAAACTAGAAATTAAAAAAAACCTATGATAATTTCAATACAATGTGGATAATGTCGTCTGAAATAATTTATTTATATGTCCCACAATAAATTTATTATGTTCGGCAGAATTATATGGGAGCGTACTTCACAGTTCGTTGCACATTTTGACATCGACATTGATAAAATCTTACTTCACGATTCCGTTGATTTTAATACAGCAGCGACGCTATTGCTTTATTTATATATTGATAAAGTTAATGCACTTTCAGATAGATAATACGCATTAATTCGTAATATTAAATAAATATGTACATATGTACATACTATACCTACATATAAAATGTTGTTTTATAAACATCGGTTTTATTCACTCAAATGTGACAACTTA
Source organism: Meiosimyza platycephala (assembly GCA_963662105.1). NCBI lineage: Eukaryota > Metazoa > Arthropoda > Insecta > Diptera > Lauxaniidae > Meiosimyza > Meiosimyza platycephala. The sequence continues at coordinate 105,039,178 of OY759208.1, read as the reverse complement.
ATGTAAAAAAAGGTTATGCTTTTATTTAACACAAAGTGAATGAGTGACATATGTATGTACATATGTATGTAAGTACCTACAAGTGGAAGTTGTCAACCTCCATTGTTATAGGTTAGCTGCTGTGCAAGTCAATGTAAACGAGGAGGCCTTGAGAACTACAATATCACACTACAACTGATACTGATAAGGCATTGATGCGAAAAGTTGTTGCTCATTCTTTTGTTCGCACTTTTAAAATAAAATGAGGAAAAAACTGATGATTTTTACATCTGAGACAAAGAAAAAACACAAAGATATTTAAAAATTAATGAATGCAATAAAGTGGTATTCATCCATTTCTGAATGTTTCGTAAAAACATTAAAATTTTATAGGGAGCAAAAACAAATTTAATTTTATTATATGTCCGCTTAGAACAGTGAAAATCACGCATTTTTAATTTGGCAACATTTAAAAACTTAAATATCATAATTTTATAAAATGAAAAATCATTTCTGAGACGAAAGCAAAAATGAGTAAACAATGTGGGAAATCTGTACCATCGATTGAAATGATTCACAAGTGGACGATTTTTGTTAGGTCGCTGAAGTCTGTTAAGCGTTCGAGATGGCTAAGAACCAGAAATGATTGCAAAAATCTATTACTGTGAGCTGTGAGCATCTTAAACGGACAAGTGCATATAATTTTGAATGTTGCTTGAGCATGAGAAAGCTTTCTGGAAATCGGATGCCGCATTTGCTCACAATTGATAGTAAACTCAAGCGATTGATAATTGCGATATTGAATAGGAGTTCCAAGGAAACTTAGCATCGATGTGAATGATTTTGGACGAAATCAGGACAGAAGATAGCGGCAAATCCGCTCAAAGAAAGGCTAACGCGACAATATTGGTCAACAAAATTTTGACCAGTTTTATGGATGGACGCGGTATAATCCATTTTGAAGGAAAAACTTATGCATTTGGTGAAAAAAAGTTTTCTTTAATCAAGACGATGTGTCATCGTCTCTAGGTGAAATGATAATAATCGCCGGAAAAAGGTTTATCTCAAATGATGAGATCCGATTAGTGAAGAGTTTGAAATATTTGGAACAAATTTAAATAAAATTTGCTCGAAAAAAATACTGCATTAATCTTTCACTGACTCATTGAACAGCGAAAAAAATTTAATCAAAAACTAGAGCGTTTCTAAATAGGTTAATCTAAATCAACATTTATCGAATAGAAGGTAAACAGGCGTTGGTTTGGCCATGCAAAGAAGTTCCGACGCGTATTTATTTAATATATTCTTCGGTTGTTTATTTTGTTTTTATTTGAAATTTCTATGGCTTCAAAATTCATTTATGTATTTTAATTTTGCATTCAACGTTTATTTGACAATTAATGCGATCATTTCAATAGCCGGCCAAGAGTTAATCCATACAAACCAATTTTGTTTTTATGTTTTCAGAAGCGAAATGGGCGTATCTCAAAAAAATTCATATTCGTGATTCATATGGCATCGTATAGCTTAAGAAATTACGCATCTAATGAGCTACGCTAAATGCCGGTATCTAAGTTCAAAAGTATAAAAATTCTCCTAAGAGAATTTCCTCCATCTCAATTTTACATGTTTTCAACAAATTGACATAAACAAAACATCAATTATCTCGAAACGCGTTTTTTTAAGTTACGCCCTTTTCGCTTCTGAGGGCAGAATAGCTATGTATGTATTTAGTCGCTCAAGTGAAACCAGTTGGTAGTTTGCTTATCGCCTTCTATATTTACTTAAAATTAATTCTATATACACCATGCATACAATATTCTTCTACATTTTTAATTTTAATTACCATATCAAGTCCAATTCTTTTGGGAAGAGGTTTATTTTTTTACTCATTATTGCTGATTACCGCCGTGACCAAATTCAAATAAATATAAAGCAATGTTTTCTTCTCTTTTTGCTTATCAGTCAACATAAACAATAAATGGGGCTTTACCGCTTTCAACTGGTTTTGGCTATGCGATAAGCATTTTGAACTTGATGCGGAATTTTCGAAATACATTTTAATTGCATTATATCTATGTATGTACTATATAGTATGCATGTATTTTAGTCATTCTTTAAGTTATTGACCCCGCCCCTCGTCCAAAAAATGGAACTACAGTGAACATTGTAATAAGACTAATATTTAAGCTTAATGCCGTGAACTTGTCCTCAATTGAGTGACTCTTGAAAATAATCGAAATGGTAGCTCAAGGGGAACTAGCTCAATTTTTTTTTTCTTTTGTCGATATAACTGATTATTATTATTATGATATTATTATCTTATATTATATTATAATAAATAATAATATAAGATAAAGTAACTAATTCAAAAATTTTAAATTGAATTTTAAATTAATTTTATTGAAATTCGGTTTCCTTTGGGAGTCATCTTCTGGAACTATATTTTAAACATTTGCACAGCCGCGGCTAGCCGGTCGAATCCAAATTTCCAATTTTTTTTGCGATGCACTCTAATATATCTCATCCGATTATTTGTATAGCTATATGTTTTAGTTCGATTGACTTTAATTTGCATACTTGTTTGTTTAAACATTCACTAGACAAGTATAAGTTAAATATAAAACAATTATTCAGAAAATTCTTAAGTTTTAAATTATAGATAGCAGGTATGGCTACTTGAATATTGTCACGTAACTTAAAGTTTACATACATACATATGTACATATGTGACAAATTCACAACGCTAGCTAACCGTAACATCAAAATTTCTACAGAAATGATTTAGTAAAAGAAATTTATATAATGTTTAAAAATTATTAGCTGTTCGAAAGCTGAAATGCATGAACATGAATAATTTTTTATCAGTTTTTTATTTCATACTTTTTAACTTATTAAAGACAAGCAGAGTTTGATTTCAGTGTTTCTGAGAAATATTAGCACTGTGTGAATCGCTAAGTGATCCTTTTAAACCGAACCCCAAGCTTCACTGTATTGGGCGTTGAAGTATGTTATCCATGCCATATGCCATAATCCACCGTCAAATGATATGTAAAGTGAATAATGTAAATTGATATCACTATGCTGGGTATGTTGCTGGCACCACAGAAACTTATATTCCAATTAGTTAGACGCATTTAATCAAAAAATCTTGTTAATATTATTTATTAAAAAACGTAATCTTTTTTTTTTCAATCTAATCTAGAATACGTTTTTTTTACACGTAATTTAGTTACTGCAATTATTTCAAAATAAAAACGCCTCCCAATAAACTCCTATTAATTTTGACTAATGTGTAATAATATAAAAAATCAAATCAACTCAGCAGAGCACATGTCGCTTAAAACGTTTTTGTAGATATGCACTACTTATAATTACAGCATGTACTAACTTTCATTATAGAACTTGAAAAATAGAATTTGATGAGCAATGTACGTGTTGCTTTCATAGCAGACCCTTTTCACTCCTGCTCTGTATTTAAGGGAGTGTTATTTGAATATTTGTTCGTAAATGTTTACCCATACATTTGACATACTAAGATAAGAAATAAACAATCAGTTTGCTTAGAAAATAAATTTCCAACCAACCTGAATGTTCATGCGTTGCATGGCGCGTTTTTATTTAGAAGAAAGTAAATATTTCCCAAATATGGATTTTGAATGTTTAAAATGAATGAAACAAATATAATATTATATTCAACAGATATTGAAAGTTTTGCATTTATTCATAATCATTAGAAATTATGTACTTAATTCTGTTTTTGTTCGTTGAAGTAGAAGAGGCTGTCTGGGCTGTTGATAATCTTATCAAGTAACACCTAAAGTGAACACACAGACATTGACATTATTAACGTATCTGTTTTTCAAATTTTATCAACCCGTTTTTGTTATCACACCTTTATTTATAAAGATAATGCGATGCAAAAATACTATAAATTTAAATGTGAGAAAATCATTTCACATAACAAATTTTATTGAAATAAAAATCAACAAATCTTTCTTTACCCACAACTGATTATAAGCACAGAAAGGAACTGAGATTCCATAATTACGAACATTTCTTGGTAGTTTTTTGAAAACTTTGGTTACTGGCAAATGCTTGACAGGTCGAAAACGTGTGTTTTTCTCATATTTGTCAATAGTGGTAGATTTTCGTTTCGATTTTTACGAACTGTGCACACAATAGATATGCGAATTTTATCCTATCCTTCAGACAATGCATACGAAGTAAAAAAAAGTTGTCATACAACGAGTAAATTATGTTTTTTTTCGCTTAAAAATCCGATGAGTTACATTAAAACATATTTGCTCGATTTTGATGAAATAAGTGACAAATGTTTATGTCACAAATACACAACTCATCGACACATTTGCTGTAGCGTTCCTGGGCATCCACGATATATTTGGTGGCTTTCATAAGTCATGTGGTTTAATTTTAGTCTCTTTGGACATCCTCCCACGTAACATAATGTAGCTTTATCTTTTAAAGTACGAAGCGTCGAAGTTCTAGTTTTTTTTTACCAAGTTGGACTAGTTTTTAATCGAACAGTGTACTTGTACCTGACAAATTTCAATTTCGCCAGACGCTCAACACAAAGTGTGTTGGAAATTTCGTTGAACAAAAAAACATCCGTCCTAAAAGATGAACGTTCTCTTATTAACCAAATTTTCAACTTATTCGTACATTTTTATATATACATACATACATACATATGTATATTTAATTTTGAAAAAAAAATCCACATCAATCGAATTCTCATTAACGACAATGAAGAAAATGGAAAATAAGATCAGTATTTTAAGCGAAAGCTAGTATATTTATAGTTTGCAAACATGTTTTTAAATTTTTTTGTGAATGATTGTTTACAGTAAATAAGGCATTTCAATCACTTAACCATTTAAAAGTGTGTTTTCGATTGCAACACAATCATTTAATTCTAACTTACGTAATAATTCATATTATGAGAGTAAAAACTTAAGTTCGAAAAATTCCATTACCTGATGAATGTAAATTATCATAAAAGATAAAAATACTTACAAAGAACTGTTAAGCAAGTTTTACTTTGTAGAAAACCGACAAGAAATTTGTAATATCATACTACATGTTTCGAAACTTAGAACATGAAGACAAAGAAAAAACTGCATACCAATGTTAGGCAAATGAGAGATTATTTATTGCTTTACTTTTGCGTATTGAAAATTCCAAAAAAAAAGTTTGTGCCATACATTATAAATCGATTATTTACGAATGCACTTATTTTACAAATATCTATCGGAAATGTGTTAACAAAAAGGTTTTTTGATAAAAAAGCATTTATAACAGATTCAAGACTATGAAGAAGTTTCGGCTTCGAGACTTAGCATTCAGTAGAACCAAGAAACAATCTCCATTTCACACGGTCATTATGAACATAGCTTAAGCTTAGGCTTTCTACATGGTCTTTGATTTGCTTTACACGGTTGTAAGTTAAGTAATAATTCTCTTTTTTTGATTTCACGATTTTTCATTAGACCGTTTATACCGTGCAAATCGGGAGATAGATGTATCTACTAAAAGAAAAAAATATAATAATAAAGTGGTTTTTTCCTAGTGTCTTCTTTAAATTTCGATTTGTATTAAGTCTTGCTACATTGCAAAACAATTTACTTTGGCAAAATCAATTTTTCTACATACTATATAGTATACAAGTACAGTTGTAGTGTCAACATTTTCATTATCAGCATGTAGTAACATTTTGTACGTTTCTAAATAATTGCGAATATTTTGACAAACTTATTTATAAATGTAGACTTGTTCTGTAAATTGAAAGTTATTGCAATTTCCGATGGTTGGGAATTTCACATGTCTCGTATATTATGAAATTTAAATTGTTATCAATTATTTACATCAATGATTCAATTTTGTACTTTAGATCAAAGGAAATACTTTATATTTATTGCGTAGTTTCAAATTAAAATCACGTGTTTTAAAATTTTCTCTTAGTAATTTATATTAAAAATCTTATTTGTGCAGAGGAATGTGTACAAATATATGTAAATGCATTTGCAGAACTTAATTTAGTAATGTTAACTAATTCACCAGCAGACGGAGAGCTTGTATTTATTCGAGGTGTACATTAGGGTGGGTCGATTTTGGACTTTTTTCGATTCGAGATTTCTAATAGTGCGGAAAGTTCCCTTAGTACTTCCTGATTCCAATGCAATTTTCCCGTGTTGAGATCGGACTGCATCTTCAACCCCAATTTCGGAAATTTTCCTAAAATAGTGAAATTTCCTACCTAGCGCCTGAAATACGCCTCTCATGGCAAAATGGTTGAAACAAAAGTATTTTGTCGCGCATTAGCTACCGAAATGGTATACATGATCATGGCCGTAGGACGAACCGTTCCCGAGATACGAGCAAAAAGGCGGCGAGCCGCCACTTATATAATGTTCTAGCTGTAAGGTATTTCTACCATCACTGTAAATTGTGCGTTAACTATAAGTTTTTGTAATGTTTCTTATACTTCAATAAACAATGATAATGATATCTTATAAACTTGCCTTGTGAGAAGAGTTTTTTATGTAGACATACTTTCCATCATTTTCATATAAAAAGTAACTTATTGAAAACCTTATATGCGTTTTTCCCCCACTTTATTTTTTTTGAGTTATGCCAGTCTTGAAATAAATGAGTGATATGTACTCTGCAAAATAAACTACATACCTACATATATAAATATATATCTTCTTTGCATACTCATTTTTTAATTTAAATAAGCTATGATTTTTGTTTAGCTGAAATATTGTGCAACGGTTTAGTTTCATCATCCTGTTTTTAACATCTGCACTGCATCTTTAAGTTTGCACTTTTTTACACATCAATCGACATCACAAAAGTATACGATAGCACCATTCGAGCACTATTTGAAACAAGATGTTTATTTAGAGCTACCGATTTCATTTCCTTTTAAATTTATCAAAATAACTAAGTCCATAATACGAGGAACAATAGCAATATGAAATTTTTTTGTTTTCATATTTAGCAAATTAGATTCAAATTCATTTAAAAACAATGCGCAAAATAAGAAAATTCCTGAACGACTAGATATCTACTTTCTCAATAACAACAGCAACAAAGTGGCCATAAAAGAAACATCGCGTTTTATTTAAAATATTTTGTATAAAAGCCATTTGTCCCCATGCATATTTTACATACATAGTATGTGCGATTTATCTTGCTGCAATATGCCCCTTTCCAACACTTTACTAAATCCATCACATCTCAAACCTTTTGCGCACTTTTCTATCTACATATAACTAATTTGTGTAGTTGAGTGATGATGCCTTTGACGTTGTCATCGTCTTTGAGAACGTGTCGAAAATCTCGTATTTTCTGGTGATAGTCTCTTTTTTGTTTGTTTATTTTTTATCTATTTTGCTTTTCTTAATTTCGTAATAATCATTGACAAAAACAAATAACTAAGCAAATACAGATGTGTGCAATTTTTAATGGACGCCGGCCGGCGATGCTCTTTGTCCAAGTTTCTAGTCTGTTTCTCATGATGGTTCCACATTTAATTTTTTCGCACATCCGCGCTAGCTATTTAAATTTCACACGGTTCATTAACACCTTCACATGTATCCGCTGGCTGCTATTTTCTTAATTTTCCTATGTGCCAAATGCAGTTCAAAATTGAGAAAAATACAGTCGCCATAAATTAATCATTTAATGTTAACAGACTCCGTGCGTCGGTTGTTGTACTTGTCACAGCTGTACTCTTTATTGAGGTCAAGACCATTTAGCTGGCATTGCACCCACGCATGATTTACAGTCAAATGTTAAGTTCTTAAAGCGAAATTTAAAAAAAAAAAAAAAAAAACAGAAACTTCATATCTTGTAATGTTTCTTAAGCAAAAATGATTTAACAGCAAACTAAAAACCTCAAGGTCTAGTTCATTTATAATTTCTGACTTCAATATTCAATTCAACATTTTTTGTTTCAAAATCATTTCCGGCATATATCTACCACGACAAGCTTTAATAAATCGCAATCAATTATTCAAATCTTTACGTCTTGAGGTCTTATTTCCGAATTAACAAGAGTTCACTCTTGGAGGGTTCACAAGCCAGTGACTTCATATAAAACCATCCGTCATTTTCCAAATTTCCTTAACGAGGTACATACTATGTATATTGGTTTTTGGTAAAAAAAATTAAAATTTTGAACATTAAAACTTTTGTATTGTATTTGTTTATTTGGTATTTAAGTACTTCTTACATGAAAACTAGTAAATTTACAAAATTTATTACAGCTTTGTTCAAATGTTGAAGTTATTGCACTTGTGTTTCACAACACAAAAAACATCTGTTTTTTTTAAGTTTATATCATTTATATTATTTCATAGCTTTATAGCATAATAATGTTGGCAAGAAGACGAGCCAATGAATGGATCGAAAAACATAAAAGAATAATAAATAGAATATTAAAAATGTTATAGAATGCGTGGCAATGTTGTTTTTTTTTTTTTTTTTTTTGTTTATAAACAACTTTTTTGCCCACAAATGTACAGCGAAACCCAACGAAATGAAACCAAAAAAACAAAAAAAAAAGTATACTCGAGCTATAAATTGAAATTTGAAAAATATAGAGACAAAACATCAGTCAGAATCAATAAAAATACTTGTGTGAATAAAAGACGACATGATGAAAAGAGGCGTCATTAATTAATAGTACATATGAGTGAATTTTAGAATTTGCTTGCGTATGAATTTAAATTTTTTTGCATCTCAAGTTCTATGTTTTTTTTATACTAAAATTAGATATTACGATATTATCCAGCTGTGAATGGTAAAAATATACACTTTTATACTAAAATAGAAATTACAATAATAATATAAACGCACAATAGATTTTTTTTTTGAAAAACAAGTCGTCGCTACTAGGTGTCAGAGGAAAACTTAATACATTTTCAATTCAAAAAAAAAAAAAATTGATAAGCTAATTTATCATTTTTCGCTTCAGCACGTAAGGTTTCTGAAATTTTATTGTCTTAAAAGATCAGGTATCGCTGTATTGTGGTATATTCAAAGTAATCTTATGAAGTAACAAAATGTTTACAAATTTGCAAGACGACACCTGCCAAATATGGTAATTCGAATGAAGATAGATCAATGACACTTAATCGCATGTCTTGAAATTAAGCCCTTTATCTAAAAAAAAGTTTCTTAAATATAATAACTTAAGTGTTGAAGAAACAAGTAAAAATAACACACAATTAAAAATTAATGAATCGCGCAATTCAGAAAGAAAGACAATGTTAGTTTACTCACGTAAACAACGTGACGATGCACAAAAAACGTTATGATTTAAAACAAAACAACAGAAGCTTTCGTAATAAATAATGCAATCGTATAAAATTACAAGCAGACACGTAGTCATTATTAAAACAAATGAAAGAGCAAGCAAGTTGGACGACCATAAAAAAATATAACCTCGCTAGACGAAAACACAAAACCCAAAGGGTTAATAAAAAGTTGGTTTCTTCAAATTTTGTGGTACAAAATGAAACCTGTCAAATCACGGGACTAAAGAGAGTAAAAGATGAAATTTCCTTGAACAAGTCGAACCACCACAAATTCCAACAGAAAATCTGGAAGCAGCTTCCAAGGGGAGCACGTCAGATTTGCTTCTTCGGAAGCATTTAAATTAAAATTTTATTTAATTTAGAAAAAAAAGCTTTTATTGCGTATCCACTGGGGTTTGAACCTAGGTATTCCGTGCTGTTACATGCGCAGTTTAACGATATTCAGCCAACCCTTTTGTTATATTTGAGCTTGCTAAAAGTATATTATCATAGTACGAAAGACAGCGTTTTATTTTTGAAGGTCATTTCCTCCCGCTTAATTTTTTTTTCCAAATGTTAGTTTAAGTAAGGCTAATAATGAAAATAAGCGCCAGAATCGTGGTGGGTCTAGTTATGAGTGGCCGACGAAAAAAATTTCGCTCAATAACTCAAAAAGTAACCCACAAGTAAAAAATTATGTTAAGACCAATGTTGTAGAGCAGATGAAAACATATCGATTTCATGCCCGAAAAATTTCAACTTGACCAGATTTGACCCACTTTTAACTTTTCTGATCTCGTTGTATATGGCTTTGACAGTCTGCAAGTTTTAGCCACAAGAAGTTTCTCTGGGTAAAAATTTAAAATTTTTTAAGTCTATCAATATTATTCCATATAAAATGAATATTATCTCATATAAAAATAGTATGAAAGAAGTCTCTGAACTAAGTTTCGCGCTTTATTCCTCAAACCCACAAGCGCAAACTTCCTAGTTCGAATATAAAGATACATCTACTTTTATTTACCGATTTAGTTAAACTAATTGAAGTCAAAACATTTGATATCTATGGTCGCCAACGGAAATTTCGCTCATTGTCAGGAATTGTCAAAAACCAAGCGCTAACTTATAAATGACAGTATCTCCGGAAAAAAGCATGACGTTTCTCTCACCTTTCTTAGCATCAACCCTTTGCTTACGATGGAGGCATTGGCCTCGTCAATAAAATTTAAAGATTTCGTTTGATGCGTATCTTAGAATCCCACTTCGCTTGCCTAATAGACGAGAAAACTTTTGTAGACATTGTCTGTCATTAAAGTTAATGCCCGAAAATAAAAATTATCCCTATGTGCAAAATAATATTTTTTGCATGTCTTAAACATTATCCTACAATCAAAATCTTTGAATGAACTTTGTTAATACGACACAACTTTGTTGTCTTAATTGTTGACTAAGATTTTTGTTTTTAATTCGGCTGAGTATTTTAAAAATAGCTTCTGCGTAGTTGTAATTTTTACTACTTTAAGATACGTTGATTTTTAGTTGCCACGATTATATATTTTGTTGTTTTTGCTTGCAATTATTATCCGTAGGAAATGAACAACAAAAAAAAAAATCTACCGAGTTGTGACGTCAATGGGAAACTTTTAAAGAAATTGCTTTCGCAGAGAGTATCAGCAACAACAGCAGACATGAGTTAAAAACGCTACGACGCAAAAACATTTTACCACCTCCTTCACTTTTCATATCCTGGATAACTAACAACACACATAGTGGTCGACAACCAAGCTGCAAACATATGTAGTATAAACGTGGAACTTGTGAGAAAGTATGTTGCCTATACATATAAATAAACAATTGTTTAAGGCTTTTCTTAATTCATTTCATATGCTAAACGCAATGTAATAAAAAATTTAAAAAGAAATATTAAATTGCAAATATGCAGGAAGTTGCCAACATTTAAAATTTATCTTGGCTGCATATTTACGATTATATGTATTTATAAATGATGACTAGCAAGCGTCTGTTTTTCCAACGTCTGACTAAGCATAAACCTGATGAAAAACACTGGCTGATGATGTTTGACATCTAAGGAGAGCCCATATACTTACTTAGACAACGATCAAAGACTGTCCAATGAGTGACTAACGTGATATGTCAAATTTTTAAGAAACCAAGAACTTTAAAACATTACTCGAAATGACCGAAAATGCAAACAAATTGTTAGTTACATATATCATATTCTGTGTGTTGTTGCCATACTTTTAGTAAAACATTCTTATTAATCAGAAAAGTTCGGCGGTTGTCAATTTTTTAATCAGTGCTAATCAGTCGCTCAACGTGTGATCAGTCTTCGCAGGAGCAATCAAAGGAAAAGGAATCAGGAATGATTTCTCCTTTGATGATTTTATTTTTATAGTTAGTTTTAACAAACGAAAACACATCATTTTCTCGTATAATATTCCATATTTACTAATCGCAACGTTGATCCTAAGTAGGTAGGTATATAGTTTATGTTATGGAATCGGGGATTAATTATTAAACAATTAGTTAGCAACTTAGAAAACGTACATATTGGACTGTAATGTAATTTTTAGTGAACATCTTTATAAAGCTTCTCCATTTTATAATGCTATAGAAAATAATTCATCAGAAGTTTTTCTACGTAATGTTAAATTGAAGTGCACAGACGTCAATACTTCCTGCAACCTTGGATATGATGCTCTTACGGATGAAACGCAGTAGCAGAAGAAAAAGAAAACAACACGGAACAGACAGCAGAAAGCAGAAAAATGGCGGAAAAGTTTAGTTAAAAAAACAACAACTATACAATAATAAAAACAAATAAAGCTACAAGTAAACATGCGCAGAATACAAAAGTTTAGGGTAAAATTTATGCCGACATTTTTGGGTGCGATGACTTTGCTGTTTTAGTTTGTTTTTACTTTTTCTAAAAATGTATATTTTGTTTCTATTACCACCAAACATTTAATATTTTAATAATAATATGTAGTTAGTTGATTAAACATTAACTAAAGATAGAAAGAAAAATAGCAAGTGAGTGCAAACCCACGCAGCATAAAGTTAGAACTAGGGTTGCCAAACTGAAAAGAATATATTCCCGGCCTTCCCGAAACACAAAATGTTTTTCCTAGAAGTGGTTAAAATTAAAATTTTTGTTGGGAAAAAGGTGAGGAACTTTTACTTTTTTTTTTAAATCGTCCAAAATTACCAATATTACGATATTAAATATATTCCTAAATGACCCCCGGCTTTGACCTACAATTCCGGGCTTGACCGGGTTAAGGCTGGCCAGTTGGCAACTCTGGTTAGAACTAAATCTTTTATTATACATATGTATATGTAATAGGGTCCGACCGCATAATTTGCATGTTTTGGGTAAGTTTGTTAACAAGGATCGATTAGTCAGCGTTTACACTAGGTAATTCTGTGTAAGAAATTCTTGCTTATTCTCTTTTGTGCTTTTTGTTTTACATTTGCGACAAACAACAAATTTTGTACCTCGCCTCTTAAGTTTTTCCCCCTCTTGTCCAAAAACATGAAGAATTTTCGGAAACAATTTGTGTGTGTAAACGACGAGTTACAGAATTTGTCGTACACTGAAATTTTCTTTCATTCTGTTCGTTCACTGATGTTTTGACTTTACGTTTGTTGCATGGCGTAATAACAATTACACCATGGTTTGTTGTTACGGGTTGACGGAGTACATACTTGTTTTTGCATTTACAAGCACAAAGCAATTTTAGTTTTCGTGTGTAAACGCAAAACATATTCACAAAAGAGAATATACAAGTTTCTTTCTCATGATTTGCTTGTGTAAGCCAGCACAAAGAAATATTTTCGCGTGTAAATTGGGACTGAGTACATTACATACCTACTTTGGGCAAAATGAAAATGATTGAGTGGAAAAATCTATTGATAACAATGACAATTGCATTTAGAGACTTTACAATTTCAAAAATTCATTTGCCAGAAACATGAACCTCCGTTCCCTCCCACAAATTAGAAAATTTTTAATGACAGGGGTAACAAATACGAATATGTACATACGATATAAAAAATAAACCAAAAATAAACAAAGTCATGAAATGAACATTACAAAGAAAATTATGGAATGTTGTGATAAACAATCCATTGAAAATATAAAATAAAAGCAAGGGAAAAATCAGTGACGACAGCAAAACGGACGTACAAATGGAGGAAGCAAAGTACCAAGCGACGTTGCGGGTTTTGTTTAAAGCGGAGTTACACTGGTAATAGAGACAACGATGCAATGAAAGAATAAAAATTTATGTGGACGCGTCTGCGAAAAACTAAAACGATATTTAAAAGAATGCAAACACATATGTACATATGTATGTAGATACGTGTTTACTAGAATGGAACGTAAAGTTTTAGTAGGGTTAACATGCATATTTATATTCATCAATTTATTAAAAAAGAAAACTCACCGCCAAGTAAATCCTCGCCTATTTTTGGTGGAGTTGAAGTCATTTTAATGTATTATTCTTGGATTAACTTTATTTAACTACTTGAGTCTTGTTTGTATCTGCTTGACTTTATTTTTGCAGAAATAAAAGAAAACAAATCAACGCAAAACCAGTTTTTTAATGTAAATATTTTTATTTTATATTCAGAACTTCTATTTTTAAATTCGGCTCAATTTGTTTTTTACTAAACTGCACTTTTTTTCAAGTTTTTACGGCAAAAAAACTTTAAATGAACTTTTGCGTTGTAAAAAAATTCACTCTTTGTGTTCCTCTGCTACTGCTGAATTGTTCTTAAGTTTTTTTATTTCAGTCTCCTTTTATTTCGTTTCTTCTATGCGTGCATTCTATTGCGAAATTCCAATTTTTTTGCGCTGTTTCCGCGTTGCAGCGTACAAATTCTCGTAGGAAAATTGCAAATATTAAAATTATCTTATGAATTTTTAATTACAATTTTATTTTAATAAAAAATACTTTTACTGAAATCAAAATTTAATGCTCTTATTGAATCCGAGCAGTCCACGACGAACAATGTTTAACGATTCACTAAAAATTGAAACGCAACTGAACCTGAATCGTAGCCAGTTTGCTTTTGTTTTTAATTTTTCTTGGCTGTACGAAATTGTTGCTATTTATTTTTGTTGTTGGTGTGGTAGATGATGGAAAAATAGAATGAGAAAACGAGTTCTTTGTGTATACGTAAACGTAAACAAAGAAAACAAGTGTTGCCGTTGTTGCGTTTATGTAAGACAAATTTGGTCGAAAACTTTTTTCAGTAATACATACACCTAGGGAAAATATAACCTAAAATTAAGACTAAAAATTTTGATATTAGACTTTCCCAATCATATATTTTATTTAACTCAATGTAAATACAAAATTATATGATTCAACGTGAAATTCAGGTTATCATACAAGTAATAAAAAAATTTTATCGATGTGTTGAAAGCAGGGCTGCCAAGTAGCTGTTATTGATGCGGCCATGCCGTTCATTGGATGCCCAAGCCGTAGGACGCGTAGTTAAATCATGGTCAAGCCATACTGTCCAAAATCGTGTGAATAAATTACGTGAGATGTGTTTTTGAAAATTCGGAGGCCCCGCCCCTCTTTGGTGAGATTTGGTGCGATTTGGCGGGAACTCTCCCCTCCCTCCCTCAGGTGAGATTTAAATCATAATTTTTACTGTAAATTTTATGCATTAAAAAGTTGACGTGAGGTTTTCCTTTACCACCGGCCCCCCTTGGTAACATTTTGCCGGACCCTCTTCCCCTCCCTATTTTAACTCACGTAATTAATGGACGAAAAAAATAAATATCAAAATATACCGTCAACGGTAAAATGTGTCGTCAAATTGGTTCGAATAAACACAATTGCGACAGACAGCGAAAAATTCAGCAAAAGCTGATTAGAAATGCTACACTGATCTGTCGTCTGCTGACGGATAAAATAGAATTAAATCTAAGTCTACGGTCAGTGGTTTTTCCATCGTTCACCGCAATTCTGTTCCATTTCCAGCAGTCAAGTGTGTTCTAACTTTGACAGCGGATAGACTTATTCCTCAGCTATCAAAATCATAATCACATCAATATAACAACTAAGCGAGAATTTTGGGTAATGAAGTGTGTAAAATTTACTGTAATTAATTCAACTTTAAAAATACTTGCCATTGTAATTTATCAGAACTGTATTGTATATTTGTTTTATTGGATTTTGATAGTTTAAAAAAAAATTAATAGAGAAAGAGGCAACATTTGGCGTTGCTGCAACCATGCGATGTCACACGGCGGGCTTTTGACAGCGCTCAAACAATAATTTTTTACTCTTTCACTTTTTGAGTGGAGGCCAGTCACACGAAATTGAAATGAGTGCCAGTCAACTTCTGACGTTTATAGATTTTCTTGATAATTTATTAATTTTTCAAGTCCGTTTCTAAATGCGTTTTTGAAAAAAGTGTTGAGTTTCACTCATTTTCATTTTGTGCTGTCAAAAATTAATTCATTTGTGATAGCACAAAATTTTGACATTTCATCTTGAAAGTGTTGTATTTTCAAGTTTTGCCAATTTGCTTTTACCTTTATATCATGAAGTAAAAAACAAAATTGGGACGTGCGATTTATCTTAAGTCTCAAATCGCACCAAAAGATAGAATCTGTTCTATTTTCCTGCGATAAATTTTGCTAGTCAATATTTTTTCACTACAAACGTATAGGAAAAATCTGGACGATATTGTACGTCCCAATTTTGTTTAGCTCTTGAATGCAAGCCTTGTGTACGTCATTTCTTTCTAACAGCCGTCAAAGTACTGCCAACGTTGACTGTCACTAAACTACATTGGAAGATTAAAGTTGAGGACTGATTTAATGTTTTGCACTGAAACTATTTTTTTTCACATAAATTCACCATAAAAATCTAATTAAGTACAAAATTTAAGTTTCTAAAACTGTTGCGATAACTAATATTTTATACTGTAAAACGTGTCAGCTAATGCACAAAAATGAAAGTCTCTGATGTGTTGCGTCGGTTGGATGCATATCCAAGAACATTGGAGGACTTTAGTGTGCGCACAATAAGTGGTGCAGCAGGTAGGTTAAATTACAATTGTCGAAATTTGAGTCGTTTTCAATTGTTATTTATCGTTTGCAGTTACAATTATGAGCACAAGCATAATTGTTATTTTAATATTTTTGGAATTTGTGGCTTATATGCGTCCAAATTTGACAGAGGAACTCTTTGTGGATACAACGCGTGGTCATAAGCTGCGCATAAACTTGGACATATCTGTTGACAATCTCTCCTGCAATTGTATGCATATCAAATGTGTCTATCTTAAATTATAAATCAATTTTATCTTACAAGATTTATCACTGGATGCAATGGATTCATCAGGAGATCAACATTTACGCGTAGACCACGATGTATTTAAGCATCGGTTAGACCTGCAAGGCAATTTAATAAAGGAAGCTGAGCCAATCAAAGAAATTGTTGCAGTGTCGCCGGCAAATAAGAATAACACATGCGGCAGCTGCTATGGAGCAGAACAAAATAAGACACAGTAAGGATTTTTCTTTAAACATTTATTTACGTCAAAACAGACGCTGGAATAATTAATATGAAGCAAGAATATCTTTACGTGAATATACATACGTATCCATATGTCAAAACCAGTGAAAACAGATGGTTGTTTTAAAAACAAACATTGTGTTTGTTCATCAAATTAAATGCATCAGAAAAAACAAATTTTGAGAAAATTATACCGAAACAATCGGCTTGAATGTACTTTAGCTCACTCTCTAAATTTTTATTGAACTAAACTTTTCTTACGCGCTTTTTGATTTTAAGAATAAATAAGCAATCAAAAATCGTCGGTCGGATATAGCTGCGGAGATATAGCCATGGGAAGTTGGGAACCCCTGTATTTATTTAAAAAATGTGGGTGTCATATGAAATCTTATTTATTAATCACTGTTGGTATCTGAATTTTTGAAATCTAACCATAGTTTTCGAGATATTACTTTCCTAAAATTTTGTTAATATGAAAAAAAAATACGTTATTGACCTACAGTTTTTTAAGCTTAATTTCTTCCGTTTAAAACATTTTACTGTTTTTTTGTTTTAACCTAATTTTACCGGAAAGCATAGAAATAGTTGAATACATTTCTTTGAAAATTTTGAAATTAAGAATAATACAGTGATGTTGGACCTACTGTAGTCACCAGCTGCGATGCTGAAGTTGGACATATTGCTGGTGTTTGACATACTATAGAATGTAAGACATTGAAGTATATTTTAGAATTTATTATTATAACGAATATGGTGAAGATAATGTCGAAGAGAGGTCATAATATAAAATAAAAATATAAAAAACTTCACCAGAGTGATATGAAAATATTTGTTTTATGAAAAAAAATCGCTTAATTTAATAAAATATTTCGAAAACGATGAGTAAAATTTCAAAAATTCATGCGCCAATATTGTAGCTTATTAAATTACCTTCCATAACACCCATATTTTTGAAAATCAATACAAGGGTTTAAAATTTTTAGTGATTTTTAGATAAGATATCCTCAACTACCGATGGCTATCATCAAAAAATAATTATTTAACTAGTAATAAAATATGTGTATTTAAAGTTGTTGCAATACTTGCGATGATGTGATGGAAGCGTATCGCGTCAGAAAATGGACTGTTCAATTAGATAAAATCGAACAATGCAAAGACAAATATAAGCGTTCGGATTTAAATGCCTTTAATGAAGGTTGCCGTGTGCAGGGTCACTTAGAAGTTAATAGAGTGAGTATCAGCTTTGTAAGTTGCAGTTTATGTGTAAATTAAAAATTATTGTATTCTAGATGGCTGGCAGTTTTCACATCGCCCCAGGTAATAGTTTCTCTATACGACAATTTCATATACATGATTTTCAGTTCACGGATGTAAAATTGTCGCATACAATAAATCATTTGTCGTTTGGGGATAAAATTGAGTTTGCGAATACGCACCCATTGGATGGCTTAAAAGTGGAAAGCAATACAAGTAAGTTCAATGACAAAATTTTTAACAGTAAATATTTGGGACGTTTTAGTTTCCAGAACACCAAGCTTTGACTATTGTTTCCTGAAGAACTCAATGCTTTGTTAGGCAAGAAATATCAAATGACAATTTTTAATATCTCTCTTAATTGTTTCTTTTTTTGATAGTGTTTAATAATAATAATTAACTGATCATTGAACTTACATCCAGTTAGCAGCGATCAATATTCTTGTAAAATTTTACAAATTAATACCATCTTTTTTATTCAACAAAGTTTCATAACAAAAGAACAACAACTCTGTAATATAGACTTATGTTCCGATTTTTAAAATCTTATCAGTATATTTTTGGTTGATGCTACGACAGCACCAAATTACACCCGCTATATTTACGCAAACAAAGATAATTTTTAATTTTAAGCAAATGTGGCAATTTTAAGTGATATATTTTCACCGTCAGTTGACGTCATGCTTTAATAACTAGTACACTCCCACTCATCTAAATAGGTTCAACACGTTTCTCGTATTCCAGCTTGTCTCCCTAAATTTCTGTTGTATGTACACTTAGTTTTTATTAATTTTAAAATATTTGTTTATATGTAATTCAAGAAAAAAATTAATGGGAAAAATCAACAGTTGTTTGGCTTTGATTTAAATCTGCAAATAACTTTTTGGTGTAAATTGGTGTAAAAGTGCGTAGTCAAATCGTTGCAGTTTTTTTGAATTTCACATTTGCAATTAATTTTCTTCATTAGCTTAAAAAATTGGTCGCGGCAAAGTTCTGACGGAAGTAGAAAAAGGAAAAGTTTAATTGTTTCGCGAATCCGGCCTAAATAATCGTCGTATCGCAATAAAAATTGACCGAAGCCAACTTGTTGTTAGCAATTAGCTGCGCAATAAACTTGGCTACGGGAAAAATAAGAAAAAAATGATATATAAAACCGCTACAGAAAAGGATAGGTAGGCCATCCTCAGAACTGCGTGTAATTCCCTCGACTCAACGTCGAAGATTAAAGAAAAGTCAGTCATAGAGACTACTTTATTAACCCCAAATTGTGTTTTACGGAGATTTAAATATTTAAACAGACTAAAACTGAAGAAAAACCACTACTTAATATCACTCGTCATCCACCACTTGTCATGAGCATATTACTTTGAACAGGAATTGCAACACGCCGTTTTTTCTGATGCTCCTCACACCATTATACCATCTTTACAGCTATGGAAGTGATTCTATAAGAGTTATTTTCGCAAGTCGTGAAAATAATAATTATATCCATCTCGTCCTTCTATGTTGTATTTTTTTCTTCAAAAAAAACGAAGTGTTGCAATTCCTGTTCAAAGTAATATGGTCATGACAAGTAGTGGATGACGAGTGGCATTAAGTAGTGGTTTTTCTTCAGTTTTAGTCTCTTTAAATATTTAACTCTCCGTAAAACACAATTTGGGGTTAATAGGTGAGTACGGGAACACAACAACCAATTGCAAGTGAGATATTAAAAAACAGAAGTGTTAAGCTTAAATGAATTTATTTTTTCAATAGAAAATTAATTTTGCGAGAACTTTTGACCTTGAATTTTTTATTAACTCCCCAATCACATAAAGATGTTATTAATTAGAACGTCAATCATAATATATTAAATATTATTGGAACAAAACTTTAATCTACAGACTGAGTCTGGAGTAAATAAAAAATCTTGATATCTGGCTCACCCTTGCTTGAGCTTAAATAGTTCAAGAAAAATTCTGTAGTTAAATAAGATAGATAGAAATAAATGGTTGTTTTTAGAACTATATTTTTTATATGGTAATTAGTTTATAAGTCAACTTAGGGAAACTATTCGTACATGTTAGTTAATATAATCAGAAGGAAAATCATAAAAAACGCATTTTTCTCCAACCTGCTTAGCAGCGTATACCAGTGCCAATTGCCATGAATGTGCCAAAAGTCCCGCCACCTTGCAACATCACTTTGCCTACGTTATTTATCAGCTCCCTTCCGCGTAGACCGTATCTATAGGGGGGTGAAATCAAAACATGAGAGAATTCGCCAAGTTATGTAATTTTAAAGTATAAATATAAAACTTCATCGAAGTTGCACCACGGAATTCAAAGAAATCTCTTTTTTCAAATGTATCAACCTACCGCAGCGCTGAAAAACCACCAAAAAGCGCTCCACTTGCCATACCAACGCAGAAACCGATCGTAAAGCCAGTCTTCATTTTGTCAAAGCACGTTGGTCCGTGTTGGGAGTAGACACCGCTTGGCATGGGCATTTTGTGTGCTATTTCGCGCGTTCAACTGTGAATTTTATAATAAGTCAATTAATGTTGCAATTATATGCGTAATTTTGCAAGTTTTACGAAAAACGCAATTGACTTGTAAATAAATTCTAGAATATTTAGTAAAGAAAAATGACAAATAATCACTTTTGTACGTTGTCTAGTTGACAGCTGAAACTTTACTTGAAATATGCGAATAGTGATGCCACATTGCTAAAAAGCAAATTGCTGCCATATGAATTTGTTAACCTTTTACTGCACCCAAAATGTCCAATTTATCTTGTTTTTTGTTTATTGTCGTCTGTCTATTTAATTTTTTTAAAAGTCATGTTATTTGAAGTTAGTATATATTTGGAATGCGCTGACGATGTGGCTCAATTGTCTAGGGCAGAGGTCGACAAAGCAATACTACTTTCTCTTTCTCTCTTGTTGTATACGTATACAACAAGATAAGATGGCTGGTCTAGGGGTATGATTCTCACTTTGGGAGTGAGAGGTCCCGGGCTCAAACCCCGGTTGAGCCTAATTGTTTTTTTAGGTGCTTAATTGTATCTACATATGTATATAAGTATGTACACATATTAATTTATTTGCTTTGCAGAAGTCAAAAGTGAAATGTACAATTATTATTTGAAAATTGTGCCGACGATGTATGTTAAAGCCAATGATGCAGCACCCATACATACAAATCAATTTTCGGTAACACGATACAGGAAGGATCTCACAGATAAGGAGCGTGGCATGCCGGGTATATTTTTTAGCTATGAATTATCACCGCTTATGGTCAAATATGAGGAGAAGCAAAGGTAAGCAATTTATAAGAAAAGTTAGATATTATTTTCATTTTTAATACTTTCATCTTCATCCTACAGATCCTTTGGTCACCTTGCAACTAATTGTTGCTCAATTGTTGGCGGCGTCTTTACGGTAGCTGGTATCATTGCCGTTTTTTTAAACAATTCCTGGGAAGTGTTACAGCGAAAATTAGAAATTGGCAAATTGAGTTAACAAATTGTTGAAAGTTTCTGTAAGATATTTTGTCTTTGTGAATAGTACGATAGGCTATAAATTTCGTTTTTTTTTACAAAACTTGACTTTGGGCATATATGTATGTATGTATGTAAGTGTTATTTGTAATCATTTCAAAAAAGCTTTAAAAGCATTCCTTGTATTTTAATCTCATAAAGAAAATCTCAATTTTTTTACTGCGCTGCTGCACAAAAGTAATTATATAATTTCGTTTATTTTTTTGCTACGTGCTATTGATTTTGAAAATCTTATCAAATTCAAATAAGTATGTATTTTATGTTTATAGCCAAAAATAAAACTATTCCAATTTTATATATAAAATAGAAGTGATATAAGTATTTATTCGCTTATGTAGTCCTTTTACCCACGGAAAGAAAACCTGAAGTGTTTGAAAAATATTTAGCATTCATTTCATTTTGTGTGCGTTCTGCTGCCTGTGGATTCACAATTTCAAGGCCTTGCAACGGCGTAAATGCTACACTAGACGCTGTACCGGATATTTGTCGCTTCACAGTAGTACTGCCTCCATAGACCTGTTGTTTTTGTAAATTTTTTTGAAGAGTTTTGCTAATGCGTACCTTCGTCTTTTCATCAACTTGTGGCAGACGTATGCGGCCTGTACCGGTTTTACCAATAGTACCACGTGAGTAACCCAAATCGCCTTGATATGCATCTTCTTCAATCTGAAAATTATAGCTTTAAAAGGAAAAGTAGCTCTCATGAGTAGTTTTTAGGCTTACATCACCGAAGTTCATGCGATTTGTTATCTTGCGAAATTCTGTCATCGCATAACGTTCTTTCATCTTTCGCACGCGTCTACCACCACGTTTTTTCTTGCTGCCCTCAATTGGTTTTGGCAGTGGTTTGATGAACTTTACTGGTGGTGGCTCTTGCAATTTGTCAAGCTTTTTTTCAATGTCTTCCTTAAAACGTAAGCCGATTTCTCCATGCACACTTTCGTGACTGGCATCGACTCGTGCGGCCAACGCTGATTTAGCTGCTACTAAACGTGCAGCTTTGCGGCGTAAGTCCTACCAAAAAGGATTTAGATTAATAAAACTTTTAACACCATTTAGAAACACTTACCGGTGCAGTATCTTGCACAATCTGCGAATAATAGACATAGCCAGTGTGTGGCAACATTTGCGTCTTAGAGAATCTGAATACAGGATTTAATTTTAAGTTCAGCAATTTATTTGGCTTCGAGCTGAATACTTACCCAGAAAGCGTTTTCTTTTGTGAACCCAACACTTGTACATTACAGGCTGGCATTTTAGAAAGCTTGGTTAGACCGCCAGCTATACCTAAAAGTTTGGCAGCTGTTGAAGCCCCTTTGTTTGAACAAAAAAAAATTTAAATTAATACCTTAAATATTTCGGATATATGTACATACATGTGTATAATACGTACCAACAATCATCGACAAATTCGGCGCTATAAAAGTCATGCGGCTTTCAACATATTCGTATATTTGTGATTTAAAGTTATTTAATTCAATGGCCATTTCACATGCCTCATCTATTTGTGCTTTTTCAGCAGAAGTTAATTCAGTGCTGTATGAAACAAAATTATAAAATAAGACATTAACACATGAAGAAATTATATACGTGCCCTTGAGTTGTAGAAGCTGTTACCGAGACAATCATAATTGTAGCCTGCGTTAATATGGCTTGAAGTTTTTCATTGTTTTTTACTTGATCTAAATCATTGCCAAGCTCTTTCACAGCTAACAAATACTCAATTTCGCCTACAATAAGCGAGTCCAATTCTGGGAAACGTTTTTGATATTTTTCTTTTCCGAATTTGTGTATAATGGCTGAAAGGTTTTTTTAAATTAATATTTTGCATTGCTAGTACATTATTAACATACAAATTTCATTATCAATATCTACAGCGATAGCATTTGCTTCCACAATCAATTGATATTCTGGATCTGATTCGACGCTACCTAACATCTCTGAAGCAGAACGCTGTCGGCTGGCGTAATGATCTATTTGACGTAGCACATATTGCAGACGTTCTGAATCTCGTAATTTGCATACTTCCCTAATCGACTGTACTTTTACGTCCACTTCCATTATATTAATACTAGGTTTGAGCAACTTTTCAGCGATTTCTTCTGCCTTCCTCGCTTCATCCTCAGCTTTAGAATCATCTTCGTCCTTTAACAGCTCATCTAGATCATTGTCGTTGTCCTCTTCTAAGTCTGCTAATAGTTCATCAGCAAGAGACATTTCTAAAACAATTTAGTTTTTTATGTCTGTAAAAAAATCAATCCTTTTTACGATGCTTTAATATATGCATAAACACAAACGTTAACAACGAACTGTCAGCACTGTTTGACAGTAGACCAGGTGTATCCTGTAGTGCTGCCATATATTCCAATTTTTTCTACAGTATTTGAAAATACCGCTACGCTACGCATACATAAACCTTAACCGAAATAGAATGAGCAGCTAAGCGAACGTTTGCACTCGTTACGTCTGTTTTGACATTTAACCCAAAATGTTACGCTAGCTAAAGAATCGAATCAGCTGTTATGACGAGTAGTGACGGTTTCATGATCGGTTTCTTTCGGAACAACACGTCTCGTCAAAATGTTTCGTTCACTTTCGATCAGTTAATATGAACATTGGTTTCCATATACTCGAATTTACTCGTTACGTCAAGTTTGGTTTAGGTTATGGCGGTTACTGTTCAACCTGGTTAGAATATAAATTTATATACATAAGCAATTAAATTCAAAAAGTTCGACAAGAATAATTAAAGTTGATCTTTCACATTAACATTTTTTTCAACGATTACTAAATTTAATACCCCTAGTTTGAGGGCTTGTACTAATGTTCCTATTGAAATTTCGAATGGATAATTAGGCATGAAAAAATTTGCTATCCAATTGGATTTAGTCTTCTTAACTAAAGCAGACCTCGGATGGGATCGGCAGCAGACTTATCAACATATTAGATTAAATTTCTTCAACTTCCCTATCTGGATATTTCAGACGATTCTTTATGCAGCTAAGAGTGATTAGATTATAACTTGGAAATTTTTCAGAAAAGAAAAAAAAGTAACTTCTTCTTAAGAGATTTTTTTTTAATAAGCAAAACGGGACATCTGTACATCCCGTATTTCTTTAAAACAAAACCGGAACAGCATATTGAATTACAGGATTGCCCCGGGAAATATAGAACGGATGGTCACCGTATATATACTTCACTACATACATCCGCGAGCCGTAAAGCGCATCGCTGAAAGTAGTTCATTTATTCTCAAATTATCCCTTTATTTAATCGTGTCGAAAGAGAAGATGTGGCATCACTGTACCGATATATGATTGTGAATTGCACAATTTTTATTTGGCATTTTACAACACTTGACAAAAAACATATAACTCTCTCCAGTGTGTTTTCCGTCAAAAATCTAAAATTTATTTTTGTCGCAGTAACATTTTATTTGTTTTAAGGAATTCTCATTATTACTATAATTCAAGAGTTCTTTGCGTCTTTTTAACATCCCGATGTCCATTGTAACAAAAAGCGTGTCACAAATAATTATTTATAAAATAGGTGGGTTTTCTCATGTTAAAACAACTAAAATTCGTTATAATTTATTGTTATTCAAATAAAAAAATCAAATTTTAAATAGAAAGTGTAATTTAAAAAAAAGAAAGTTATTAAATTTTGCATTTTAAACTTTTTTAATATTTTTGCCAAAGTTTTCAAGCTATTCGTTTTATTTTTGTTGGACTGCGAGAGACGCCACACGGTAAGCAAAGAGTTTTTCACACAGCACATAAAATTCAATAAAGAATAAAAGAAAACATATTCTGCCAACTGAGCTGTCAGTGTGTAGTGAAAAGTGTTGGCGGCTAGTGGTTGTAAATCGGACAAGGAAAGGTGGAAAACGTTTAATTTTCCTGTCAATCCAGCCACAACAAACGCGCGTTCGACATCTGCTGATTTCTATTTGTGTTTCGGAACCGAAAGTGCACACAAGAAGTTGGAATTGCATAACTTTGAAAAAATAAATTGATATCTGCTTTGTTGGAATACTTTAATTGATTACGAGCAGCGTGCATATCCTATTCTAAGATTCATTTATGGATAACTCCTTTTAGTGGACTTACTGCTGTTGTGTGAAAAAGTGAGTTATCAGTTGTCCTGCAATCGCCCTCACAGTATTCCGTAACGCTGCTATACAATGGCGAGGCCTATTTATGAAACACACGTAAGTTATGAAATAATTTCTATTATTAATGTTTGTCTATGCAATCATTTTTATATATTGTTTTCTATATTCTTATGTTCGAGCATATGAAAATGCTTTTTATTTTACCTCTTAGACAATTTGGTTTTCTGATGATAGTGGGGGTTTCGCTAACATTTTTCAATGTTGGGTGGGCTGCCTTCAGCTTGTCACCTTTCGGCAATTTAATTTCAGCTATGATGTAATACTGAGGTACAAGTAGTGCGCCCCCATTAGTTCTGGTATGACTTAATCTTAATTTAGTAAATTAGCGTTCAAATTTCGTATCAAATTAAAACGTTTTAATTTTCATTCAGTGTTGCATAGAGAGCTAAATCTCAGGTTGATATTTCAAAATTTTAAATAACAATTAGTTTGGAAAAGTTTTGAGGAAAAAAACTAGCATTGCAAAGTACTTTCTTCATCGAATACATATGTATAGCCATAAACTGATCAGATTATTAAGTTGATTAATCGATTCGCTGTCGGAGACCACTAATAAATGGCAGAAAATAAAAATGTTCTTTAGTTTTGTATACATATTTGTAACGCTATTTAAAATAATATTAATATTATATTCAAAAATACACGTTCAGAGCTACTCTGCTTGAAATACGGAGAATTAATATTAACACATTTTTATAAAAGTTATAGCAAGGGAAAATTTCGAAACCCAATTATTCTGAACGAATTTCAGTGATTATTGTTTTTTGAGTTCCTTTTACATTGGAACTTTATTTTAAAATACTTTATTTTATTATTTAATTTTGTTATTAAACAAATTTCACACTTCTCATTTAATTTTATAAAATTATGATTAGGAAAGTATATGCAAAAAAATTTCGTCGTTTCCATAAATAAAAATTATTGGATTTATTATAAGAGCAAAACTTAGTTTACCACATATATGGTGCTTCCAAAATTTATTATTTACCACGGACTTTATTTGTCCATGCATATAAATATATGCGTTTTGAGCGATATATAGTTAACTGCAAAGACAATTAAAGGTATATTACGTAATACTGTTTTTCGACATTTTTTGACCCCCTCCCCCCTGTATCACAACCTGTCACATAAGCCCGAACCGCTCCCCCACCTGTTACGTCACAATGTTATATTTGCCTTTCAGCCTAAAAACTTAATATGTGAAATTTCGTGAAATAAATCAATACAAATATTAAATTATATTTGGTGAATGATATTAAGTTCACATTTATTAATAATATTCAATTTCAAACCTGAAATGAGGCTCATAAAAATAGATAACATATTTCAAAAATGCCGAATCCAAAGAAAGAAGAAGCAGCGACAAACTGTCACATTTACCGAACCATCCTTTCCTTAAGAGCGTTACGTAATATATGAACAGCCCCTTAGGGGACGTCCATTAATTACGTGAGGTGTTTTTTTGAAAATTCGGACCCCTCCTTCCCTTGGTGAGATTTGGTGAGATTTAAATTATAATTTTTAATGTAAATTCTATGCATTAAAACGTTGACGTGAGGTTTTCCTTGACCCCCTCCCCCCCTTGGTGAGATTTGGTGAGATTTTGCCGGACCCCCTCCCCCCTATTTTAGCTCACGTAATTAATGGACGTCCCCTTAATGCATAATTATAACCAATGCAAAATTTGAATTTTTCGTCACCAGGGGCGCATAAAGCAGGTATGAGCTTTTTAGTATAAACGATTAAATTTCTTTAATAATTTTTCTACTTATATCGAAGTGTATAAAATTTTTGGATAGTATTCGATACATCGAATGTCGATATATCGATTTGGTCATGTCCGTCTGCCTGCGGAAACACGGTTTCGGAAAACCAAGCAAGTTTATTGAAAAAAATTTGGAACACAGGCCTACAAACAAGCTTCTACACCCCATAGAAATAAAACATTTAAAACGATATATCAAGATAGTTATTTGTGTAATCAAATTTTTCACAAATACTAGGAATGACTCGGATAAGCGTGTCACCTCCCATACAAGCTAAAACTTAAAAACGCTATAATGAGAGAATTGCTTAAAATAATGTCACCAAATTTAATATGCATATTAGCAATCATTCGGAAAAGCTCTGTTCAAGAAAAATTCGAATGTCAATAAGGAAAAAAAACTTCAAAACTCAATAACTACTGAGAGATCTTTATAAGGTAATGCAACCAAATTTGGATAAGAGCTATGCGAATTCTTGTAAGTGAGCGAACATATTCCAAAGAAACAAAAACTAAAACGCTGTACTGAAAGAATTATTTAAGGTAATACAACCAATTTTCACGCAAAAACTAAAAATGCTTTGGCCTAGCACTAGAAAAAGAGGACGCATTTGAAATAGTGGGCTTGGTAGGAGTAAAAGCTTTAAAACCATATACTGAAGAATTTATTTAGGGTAGTGCAACCAAATTCTACATTAATATTAGTGTAATAGTTCGGAAAAGCTCTGGACAAAAATAAGACATAACTATTTCAACTAGCAAGTCTGGCACCTTCCATGCAATTAAACAATTCAACACTATATTAAAAACTTATGAAACAAAATATAGGAAATAGTTTGGTCTATCGGATGAAAAGTGGACGTTGCAACGCTTCAAAATACAATACAGAAAGCTATTTAAGTAAATATTCCCAAATTTTAGTTTTTTTGTTGAAATTAGTTATTATTGGCTTTACATGAAGCGTTCCGAGCTATAATTGATCAAGTCGTTTAAGTGAATTCTTACCCTTTAGTTAGTAATTTTTTCAGATCCAGAACAAACCAATTCATTAGTTCTTAGATAGCAACATTAAAACTTACATGATGTTTTTTTTTGCATTGCTTTTTTTTTTGGGTTGAACTAATTTTGATTGATTGGAAGAAATCAAAACTATATATGCATAGATGCAGCTCCTGATGAGTCTATTTATGATGATGACTAATTTTGTTCTTTACTTCATTTTAAAATAAAATTGTTTTTGAAATAATTTTTACTATTTTCTGAAATGTTTCTGTAATCTCCAATAATTCCACATTTTTTTAACGTAATTCAATAAACTTTTTCTGATATCTAGTATCCTAGATGAAACCTAAAATTTTTTATATGGTATTTCTACCCATGCGGTTCTTAAATGTGACTTGTTTTCAAAACCGTCTTCTTTTGCAAAAATAATTATATTTGGGTGGTTTTTATTAGAAACCATTTCAAACCATGTATCTGCGCATATTTTTGGGGCAAAAAATCGGTTTATTTTCAACTCCTCCATAAATTTGGACTTATTATATGTTTTTTTTAAAACTTATTTTTTAAGCCTCTTTAAACGGTCATATCTCGTAAACTAACCGCTAACTAGATGACTGGTCTTTCAAACCGTAATCAGGTAGGGTAAAAATAACTTTAAATTAAACATATACCGGCTACTTACCCATATGAAATTCAGATGAAAAATGTAACTATGTACTTATTTAAACAAATGACAATTAAAAATGTCAACGTCATTCCAATTTTCTCTCTTGTTTCCAGACGAGTATCACAACTCTCTCTATTTGCACATAAATTTCACATCTTTATCATTACAAAAAAAAATTTGCTTATCTGAAATAATTTTTACTATTTTCTGAAATGTTTCTGTAATCTCCAATAATTCCACATTTTTTTAACGTAATTCAATAAACTTTTTCTGATATCTAGTATCCTAGATGAAACCTAAAATTTTTTATATGGTATTTCTACCCATGCGGTTCTTAAATGTGACTTGTTTTCAAAACCGTCTTCTTTTGCAAAAATAATTATATTTGGGTGGTTTTTATTAGAAACCATTTCAAACCATGTATCTGCGCATATTTTTGGGGCAAAAAATCGGTTTATTTTCAACTCCTCCATAAATTTGGACTTATTATATGTTTTTTTTAAAACTTATTTTTTAAGCCTCTTTAAACGGTCATATCTCGTAAACTAACCCCTAACTAGATGACTGGTCTTTCAAACCGTAATCAGGTAGGATAAAAATAACTTTAAATTAAACATATACCGGCTACTTACCCATATGAAATTCAGATGAAAAATGTAACTATGTACTTATTTACACAAATGACAATTAAAAATGTCAACGTCATTCCAATTTTCTCTCTTGTTTCCAGACGAGTATCACAACTCTCTCTATTTGCACATAAATTTCACATCTTTATCATTACAAAAAAAAATTTGCTTATCTGTCAAATTCCCTCTCTTGTGTTCTCTCATTTATTTGGAGTTTTGCTTTAATATTTCCATATAATTTTTATAATAATTCTTTCTTTTTGGAATTGTTAGTCATTTGATTTCGTTTTGTGTTGTTCGGCATACGTGCGCTACGTGGTGCGTTCCCCTCCATTGAAAAGTGTGATTCCAAGTTTTTGGAAATAGTCATACGTTTTTTGTTTAGCTAAATTATAATTAGTAATTTATATACTAAAGCGGCGTGATTAGCAATTAATTAATAATTGTTTAAATTTTTATTTTTGTTGTGTGAAAATGACAGATTTTGATGTAAGTTACGGAGTTACTATGTTAAAGTGTAAATATTTATTTATTTACGTTGTTTTTTTAATACGAAATATTAATTGTTTTAAGTGCCTGTGTTTTTCTGTGCAGAGCTTGTGTTAGATTTATGTAGTTTACTTGCGTAAGTGACTTGATACACTCCGTATAAGCAGTTAAGTTGCAAAGAGAAGTCAAGGTTATATTTGTTGTGCTTGCTTAGTTGCTTATAAAATGCTGCATCATTTTTCATTTGCTTTTTCGTCGTGAATATCAGTCAAATGCTTTAAATGTGAGACTAGTTTTTCTCAGCTATTATTAATTTAAATTTATAATTTTTCTTGGATTCTACCGCACTTTGTAAATTGGTGCATAACACGAAGACATTTAAAATACAGTCATCTAAATATTATTTTTCTGTTCACCCTTAAATTTTTATACTACATATTTTCTTTTAACGTGAACATTTCTTGTTAATGCGATAAAAACATTTTTAAACATTTTAACTGATTAGTTAAGGTTGTTATTATCATTAGATACAAGTCATGCTACTTAACTAAGTCGAAAGTTACATTAATTACATTTTTCGTATACTCGCACATGACACGCGAATTTAAACGCAGCTTTAAACATTTTATTTGTTTGAATCAATTTAAAAATTTTCAATAATCGCAAATCGGATTTTATTGATAAGATTGTACTCATATGTTACATAATATGGGATCAGGCTAATATTTTTAAAACATATAAATAATGCTGATACATAGTTAAATGCACCTTCATAATTTATCAATCAAAGTTTTTGTTTAATCAATTAATTTCATAGATACATATATTTTAAATTATTTTTAAGTGTGTTAGGATTAATATTTTAAGTGTAAACTGAATCGATTCAAAACGCTCAAGGGTTTGTTAAAAACATTGAGCTTAAATCGCTGAATTTAATAAACATTAGTGGAGTTAACTTTTTAGTTTAAGTAGTGTACCTAAGCACACCGAATTTAGTCTGAAAACTACAAAATGCATTGCCTAGAATTCTGGTTTAAATTTAAGGCTCAAGTGCATTGTAAACTCAGTTTTTTCATATGTACAGTATTGGCCAAAACTTAAGCACCCCCTCAGTACATTTTTTTTAAATCATAAATTTTTTTTGTCAAGTCGACGTTTTTGAGCCATGTTGTTGAATACACCATTATCATTATTGACAGACATATGTACATTTTAAAAACTCAGCGTCTCATTTAATAAAAAGTTATTATCAAAGGAACATTTTAAGCCAGAACACTTAACGGACAATACTTAAGCACCCCCTTTTTATGGTAAATAAAAATTTTTAAAATTAGTACTTAGTTGCAAGCCCTTTATTCTGGACGACACACGCACATCTCTTTGGTATAGAGGAAACTACATTCTTAATGATTTCCTGCGATATCCCTTCCCAGGGTATTTTCAAGGATTGAAACAGATCCGCCAACGATCTCCCATAAGTTCTCAATAGTATTCAGGTCAGGGCAGGCCAACTAAGAAATTCAATTTTATTAAAACCTTAAAAGCCTTAAAAACTTAAGGGATAATTTTGGATCGTTTACCTGTTGGAACCTCCAGTTAAGTGGCATATCTTCATCAATATATGGCAGCATCACATCTTTTAGTATGTCAACAAACATGGAGCGATCCATAATTTCATTAATCCTTTGAATTGGTCCAATCCCATGACCAAAGACGAAACCGCAGACCCTCGTTTTTTACAGTGGCTTTGCAATACTAGGTATAAATATAAATAATAAATTCACAACATGGTTCAAAAACGTCGTTTTGACAAAAAATTTATGATTTGAAAAAAAAAAAATGTACTGAGGGGGTGCTTAAGTTTTGGCCAATACTGTATTTCCAAACAGTTTTCTTGTATTAAATATATAGTAGAAAAGCGGCAATAAATGACGGTGTTGGTAAGAAACGACGATAAAAGGTCGGAACCACTTAGGCAATCCCTAAGTATATATAATACTTTCTATATTCTTATAATGCAGTTGTTGGAGCACATGGACTTCATAAAACCCTTCCAAAGTTTACGGTCAGTAGCGAATGTCTTCAATTCTTTCCAATATCACCCCGATTCACATATTTCCTCTAGCAGTTGTTTCCACGATGATTTAAGACGGCCAAATTTTCTGCTACCTTGAGATTTCCACTCAATGGCTTGCCGAAAACTTCAGTTGGTAATTTCCGCAACGTGTGCCGAATCCATTTTCACTTTCGCCATTTGCTTCGAATGGAAATTGTATCTAGACGGCATCTGGAGAGCAATTTTAAATGCTTATATGCTAGAACTCGTAAAAAATCAACAAGCAATTCGGTACAATGACGGAGCAAAGGAGAGAGAAATAATGTACAATGATTTTTCCATGGCCAAAGTTAATTTCGACATAAATTTTTATTCTTTAAAAACAATATAATGACCACAAGAAGCTTTCATATATTATAAGAGTATCTTAAATGAGCTGACCCTGACACTGCCACTGACAAATTCGCAGATCAACCCGTCATCCCTATTCGCGTTACGTAAAATTGAACGACTGTACTAAATATCCTTTATTCATATATTTTATATGAAGTACAATTTATTTGAAAAAAATCTTTATTTCTAATAAATTTTCAATTCTAGATTATTCCAATTGCTGTTGGCATTGTCGCTGTTGTAGCTGGCGCCGTCATCGTGCATTACTTTTTAAATAAAAAATCAACAAAACCAAGAAAGCCCAATAAAACAGCACGCCTGCGCACACTTGTCGATCCAAATGACAAATATCAACTACCACTAATTGAAAAAGAAGTGATCAGTCATGATACACGTCGTTTCCGTTTTGGTCTGCCATCACATCAACACATACTCGGTCTACCAGTTGGTCAGCATATTCATTTGATAGCCACCATTGATAATGAGTTAGTTATACGCCCTTATACACCTGTTTCCTGTGACGATGATGTGGGTTATGTTGATTTGATAGTCAAAGTCTACTTTAAGGATGTACATCCGAAATTTCCAGCTGGTGGAAAAATGTCACAGCATTTAAATAATATGGAAATTGGTGATAAGATTTCTTTCCGTGGTCCTTCGGGTCGTTTGCAATACCTAGGTAATGGTAGTTTCTCAATCAAAAAATTACGCAAAGATCCACCAAAGATTGTGGCAGCTAAACGTGTTAACATGATTGCCGGTGGTACTGGTATTACACCAATGTTGCAGCTGGTGCGTGATGTGCTAAAGAACAGTGTTAAGGATAAGACAGAATTGGCCTTATTATTTGCTAATCAAGTAAGAAAAATGTCGAATAATCAGCATTTAAATCACAATAATTAAAAACTTATTTAGTCTGAGGAGGACATTTTGCTACGTAAAGAGCTTGATGCATTGGCTGCAAAACATCCAGAACAATTTAAAGTTTGGTACACAGTTGATAAGGCTACTGAAGGTATGTGGGGCAACAGTAAAAATATTTTTCCAACTTATTCCAGCTTACTTCAAACATTTATAAGAAAATATATCTTATTTGTTTTATATTTAATGCTTTCATTTGGAAATGTGACAAATTTGCAACTCAAGCTTGGTCCCATAGTGTTGGCTACATTACAGACGATATGATGAAAGATCATCTTTTTCCAGCGCGTAACGATTGCCTTTGTTTGCTATGTGGACCACCTCCAATGGTTAACTACGTTTGCATTCCAGGCCTGGAACGCCTTGGTCACCATTCAAATATGCGTTTTAGTTATTAGAATTATATTTTTTGCGCTGCTTAAAAATATTTACTATCTGCTTTTTATTAATGTTTTTTGCTGCAAAGCAACTTCGCTATAGAGCCCTTAAGGTATATTTCATGTGGTCACATTAAAGGTATATTTATTTAAAGAAATCCTTTATATTTTGTTTACATTTTTATTTGAAAATATTAATTTTCTCTTAGAAAATCTATTAAAATTAACTGAACATTTTGTTTACCAATAGTCATTTATTTTTCATGAGATCTTCCCAATAAAAATTTTGGAGACCTTGTTCAGAAATGTGAAACTGCAAAATAATTCAAATTTATTTATCGCACTTTTTAATTTGTTCGATCCTGATCTCGTTTTTATCGTATAAAAGATTGAGTAGCAGTACACAGAAACACAAAAAATCTTTTTTTATTTACTAAATCAAAGATGACATGTTTTATAGTTACAAAATAAATAAAATATTTTTTTTAACATTCTGTATTTATAAAACTTTTTCTTCTTCAGGCTGGTCCTTTAGCACTGGTTTTGTCAATGAGGATTTGATTCAAAAGCAACTGTTGCCAGCTGATGATGATACTATTGTGTTGATGTGTGGACCACCTCCAATGATTAATTTTGCATGCAATCCAGCATTGGATAAGCTGAACTTCCATCCAGATGCACGTTTCGCCTACTAATTTGAGTGCATGTTGCCAGTGGAAAAAATGTGAAAAAGCATAAAGAAAATAGTTTTACTTGAAATGAAAAGAGAATGCATTTTTTTGTAATTATTTTTATAATTTCGCACACATTATAGTTGAATGGGAATTGTGTTTTACTGTAACTTAATTTTTTTTCTTTATTTCAAAAAGGACACGGACAATACTCTTTTATTAATCTATAATTTCGTTGATATTTAATTTTTCTAAAACTTAAAATAACAAAATTATTAAAATAGATGTGCTGCAAAAATATAATATACAAGTGATAAAGAATGATTCAATAAATAATTGTTCGTAAAATAAAAAAGAAAAATTCATAAAATAAATCTATATGAAATAAATTAATGTTAATATGAAATAAATTGTTATAATGTAAGTAAGAATAACTCTTCGCAAATCGTGAGAAAATTGGCTTCAAATTTCTACTACATTTTGCTTGTATTTATTTCCTTTCGTTTTCGTTGTTAGCCTTTTTTCTGTTTTTTTTTTTGCTGCAAGTTCAATTGCTTGATTTGCATTTCAACACACATCGCTTGCGCCGTGAATTCATTGATCCGTAGTTCAACCAATTGTACCGCAATTAATTTGCAAATTGTAGTAAGCATAAATAAATACTTAAGTAGTGATATATGTATGTATGCACATTAGGGTGCTTATATCTTGGCACCTATGGTAATTTTTTTTACGTTTTAGTATAAAGTCGTTAATTGAATTGGAAACAAACTGATTGCGCCGTTCACAGGTATGATCTAGAAAGCTGAAATTTTGGGCGTATTCCCTTCGGATCCAATGCTAAAACATAGGCTAATATGTCCGCAAATTTTAAAAAAAAAACTCCTTTATGTGTATTTTGTCCGCATTTTCAGCTACATGAAAAATGTGGATGTAGTTTGACAACAGTGGGTGGCATCTCCCATACAAATAAAATACCTAAAACCCTATATCTTCGCACCTAAGGCAGACTTTTTCTACGTTTTAGATATTCACTTTCTTCGTAAAATTTCGACGAAATCGGACATATGTAAACTCTGTACGAGCCGTTTACAGGTTTGTGATAGGAAGTTCAAATATTGAGAAAGCTATTTTTATTCCTCAAGCTAAAATATAGGAAAAAAAAAAATAAAATCCAAATCCTCCAAGACTTTGAAAATAACCACCTAATGTGAGTGAACTGATGTTTGGTCTTGATGCGATTATTATGTAACCAGTTTGAAATGTTAGCGTTAACAGATTTTGAAGAACTTGATCTTTTCAACAGATACCTTAATTTCCTTGTCTGCCTTTAACCAGAAAAGCTTTTACATTTTAATGGATTTAAAGAAGTAACGTTGGCGTGGAATTCAATAACTTACGGTAAATACAGTAGATCTGTCGAGATATTTTTCCTTGCCAGTCCCCTCTGATTTGCCGTTGTGAGTCCATATTTCGGTGACTTAGTGATTGTCAAGAAATAAGATTTAGGGCCGTTTTCATAATGACCGGTTAAATGTAAGCTTAACTTTAACTGAGCGTAGGGTCTTAAGGGCCATTTCGTTCAGATTTTTGACATAATATTTTCTATATCGTCGTCATAAAGTTTTGGGTATGTATGTCATTCTGTGGGTTCCATCAAAGCACTGATCGGCAATTGAGATAGAAGTTTATGATTCGAAATTGCGCGGGACCACCAAATCCTCGATATTCGTCACAAGCTGGAGTTTAAAAAAGTTGCATTGTCCCTGAGGGATAATGATTCACAAGCATAAATCAACATTGATTGAAAAATTTAATTTAAATGTTTCTAAATATCCTCCTTTTTCGATATTGTGTATAAATAATTTTACAGACTCGATAAATTTTGGTATTAAATTATGTTAAATTTTCGATGCAAAATCAATGATTCAAATAAATTTTTCGAGCAATTTCTTTCCACGCGATATTAATAAGACCCAATGTTTGGACATTGTAAGACACTGTTAAAATTTAACTGGATATTAAGAAAATGGCCATAAATCTCAGTTATTCTACTTCGGAGGGGATTGCAGGTCTGTTTGGTACTAATACGTCCAAGGTGAGATTTGTCATTATTAGCTTCCTTTCCATCTATGTATGTCACCATGAGCGCTTTTTGCATTTGCTTCGAAATAGTTTGCTCATACCAGCCTCCTGCATGACCTTGAGTAATGTAGGGTCTATTCGGTATTGCAGCAATGTACAAATACTGGGCATAACCAGGAATGCTCTCAAAAACACTGAGTAAAAGACGAAAACTAATTTACATATTACACTGTACATTGTGTGTGGAGATGTAATTTTGTTAGAATAAAGTAATGATGATATGAAATGTTTCGTTTTACTTAATCATTTTCTTTTTGAGGGTTATATGCTTTTGGCAGGAGTTCAATAATTTGACAGCTGATTTTCACGGAAAACTGTTGCTTTTTTGGGATTTAAGTGTTATGTGTAATAATTGTTTCCATTGGAAAATGTTAATTTACGAATCCATCGTAAGTGTTCATGTCAAAAAATTTTACCTACGCCGCTGCTTAAATATAACCACTCCTCTCGTTATTTTTACTCAACCCACCAGAAAATTAAAAACGTTCACAAATAAAATTGCAATGCAACTTTTACGTTTTATTAAAAATATTTCTTCCGACATATCTAATGTCTATTAAAAATTTTAGTATTAAAAAAATGCATAGTATAAATTTTGTTTTTCATATTGTTAAATTGTCAATTTTTCTGCTATATAAAAAATCTTCCTATGTTATTTATCATCAAAATAACTTAAATATCTAATTATGCATTGTATTTAATGTGCTTGTTTGTTTTGCTTTAGCTTTGAACTTTAATTCTTACAAATTAACATACTTTTAAAAGGGATATTACTGCTTAGGTGAGCAAATTTGAAATTTAGTGATTGTTTTCGTTACATATACGCTTATATTTTTTGTATTTTGGATATTTGGACATTAATGTTTATAAATATTATTACAATACATTACATATATATTAAAATAACTAGATTATTTTTTTGCTTTTAAAAATATACTACAATCATATTAAAAATATAGTTTGTTCCACGGTAAATACATGAATTGGTCGTCATTTGCATAATTTGCACAAATACAGTTAACACAGCAACACAAGAGTAAATCAGTTTGTTATAAAGAATTTTTAAGTGGAAAAGCAGTAAATGTTGATTGAACGTTTGCTCTCAATTTTAAAAGGTTTACGTTTAACTGTGAGTACTTGTGTGCTTTTCTTTTACCTTCAAATTTTAAAACAATTCAATATATTGTATAATACGATTGATGGGTTGTTTTTTCTTGTTAAAATATTTAAAATATATAAATAGCTTTTTATTTAGAGACAACTATTTTTTCTTTAATCCTTGCTGTGCGCGAGAGGTAAGAAAATTACAAATTAAATAAAAAAAAACTAAAAAAGCAAATTAAAATTCTTACTAACATAAAAATAACAAAACAAGGAAAAAAACTAAAAATGTATGTTTATTCCATTCAATAGACTTGAGTAAGCGTTTATATAAATTTTTCTTGTGATTGAAAAATATAATGGTAATAAAATCTGTTTCATTGGAATTGAAAATTTCAATGCTTATAAAACTCCAATTATTTTTAATTTTAAAAAATGCTAATCATATGAAGCTTCAATTACCACTTTTCATTGGTAATGAAAGTTTTCTTTTATCTTCATTACATCAATCAAACACAATACACCTGCCTGATTTTAAGACATTTAAAGTCTTTTTATGTGTGTATGCGTGTGTGTGTGTGTGCAAGCGAAAGGGATTAAATGTTTTTAATCCCTACTTGAAAAAAAAAACACAAAAACTGAGCTGTACTTATGTTCAAATTTAAACAAAATTATTTCTAACGTTTATAAAGCAATGCTGTTGTTACGCCTGCGAAAATGATGGCACTCGAAACAGTCTATAAAGTTCTTAGCATTACAAAAAGTAGTAGGTACTTTTGTTTTGCAAGTTTTTTTTTTACCATACGAATGCAGGCATATCGCATAATTCATGTTATTTTTTTTTTTGTCAATTAAACATAAGCGAAATCATTCGTCGAACATTTTCATTGTTTGCTACTGTATCTGTTGCTTTTGAATCGATTGCCATCTTTTTATTGTAATTAAGTGCCAACTCCTCGAATTGCTCTTCGTTTAGTTCAACTGGTTTAATCATGGAAACTTTCTTATATCTGTAAGCAGAATAAAAGGCAGTTTGTATAACCTATAAGCATACAATTTACTCACTTGTCTGCCTTATATTTATCCTGTATAGCTTGCTGTGTCAGCGTTGTGGCTGCGTTATGTGATTTACACAAATGCAACATAACTTCTTTTAAATCTTCAAAGCGATATGTTGTAATCTCTTCTAATTGTGTAGACCATATTGGACAATCATCTAAAATGTGACGTGACAGTGCAAGTGATGATGCTGATATTAATGATGGATAAAAACGTAAGTATGGATCAGCCTCAAGCAAAGAAAGCTCGCAAATGTACTGCACAAATAAAAAATTTAAAAGATATGAAAAGGTAACATGTAACTAATAAAATTCCAAACCTGTGTTAGAAATTTAAGCTTTTCGGGTAGATCAGCTAGCACGGCGTAAGTGTTAACAAAAAGATAAGTCGTTGGCGTGCACAAGTCAAAGGATAAAATTTTCAATATAATTTGTTCCATACGCAATACTTGTGCTTTGTTATAGGTATCATCAGTGATGAAAACAAATTCAGCCACATTTGGTGGATAAATTTCCTCGTATTTGCTAAATAAATAAGAAAACTTAGTATGCATTGTAATATAGTGTGGGTAAGTAATCAAACGACTTTCGACCATGGATATTTATTTCACAAAAGGAAGACTCACATTAATTTTTTTTAAAGTTATAATAGTACAGTGTCTATGGTTTTTAAAATAATTTTTCCAATTCGCAAAATAAGTCGAAAAAACCAAAAGACGTAAGACAAAAAAGAAATGTTAAACTCAGAAATATTAACCAGAAGTTTTTTTTATTTATTTATTCATACCCGTCGAAAGAATTCCATAGAAACGAGAAGGAGTTGTTAAAAATGACACATCCTAACAAGTGTTAGTCGTAAAGTTACACACAGTTAAAATTTCCTTTTAAACTAAGTGGAAGTTTAATGTTAGCATTTATTCTAGGCTTAGGTTAACACAGGAGATGAGAATTGTCATAATAACTTACGCCGCAGTTGGACACATTATATACCCCAAAGCTTCTAGGCTTAAGTTGTATATTAATAGAAAAGTTAAGGCCCTATTTTTTGAATCTAGAATCACTCTTATATTGGTGTAATAAAAAAATAGCTTCATACTTACGATGCAATAAACATGGCAGCTGTACCAACCAATTGTAATTTACTCCGCAGTACTGACATCTGACTAAGAAAACGGTCAATATACGATACGGATAAGTAAAGTGTTTCCGTATCCAAATTGTATTCCTCTGACACCTCAACCAGCCAATCGACCAAAATGCAACGCATTGAATAATTAATGTCTGCCTGACGTCGCATGTAATGTGGTTTTGGGCGATGCTTTTTCTATGGAAAAGTATAAAAAAAATAGTAATTGTAAAAAAGTAAGGATAAAGTTGTTAGATGATTTAACGATGAGCTAAAAAATTAGGTAAAACACAAAAACAATAGCCAAACAAAAGTGGTAAAACATGTTCTCAGGAGAGAAAAAGGCATTTGTAGCTAAGGATGAAGGGATAAACGAGCTCAAAAATAACTGAATTGAAAATTGTTAGGCAAAATAGTGTTGAAGATTGTATAGAGGTTTGGAAGCAGTTGGGATATCATTAAAAATTCATTGCAAGAGTATATTTATGTACTTAAAAAATAAAGGAAGGGACAGATTTGTATTTGGCTTTCTCTATTTAGCTACATAAGAAAACTTTGAGCTTTCCACGAATATTAAAAGAAATTGACTTTTCTCAGTTTTATAAGCAAAGTTTTGGGTATCTAATATAAGTTTTCTTTAATTAAAAAGACAAAAATGAGATTGAAAGCCCAAATTTTAGCCTTATTCAAAACAATATTTGGCTGGTAACTTGAAGAAAGCCGTATTAAGTATTTTCAAACAATATTGCATAATAAACATAATCCGAGGTGGGAAGCTTTTTGTTGCCTGTAAAGAGGGTTGCAAATTAGTTCATCGCTATGTAAAATAAAAACAAGCAACCAGCTAGTCAGTATCGTTGCTTGGTGCCACCAAAATAATGTAGCCGTTATTAAGTTAACGAACTGGCGGCGACCGTTTTATCAATTTTTGATTTAACAAACTGTTGCCACTTTACCGGTTATTTTAAAACCAAAACAAGAAACCACACGTTAAAAGACACTTTTGTTTTTCACTTCAAACTTATAAAACACAATTTTTGTATACACTGATTTTTTTTTTACATCTACAACTGAAACAAAATTTGACAACGCGAATAAGAACTTGAAAATATGTTAAAAATTCCAATAACAAATAAGGATGACTTAAATGAAGCAACTAAATTACAACGACGTCAACAGTATGAGGATGACCGCAAAAAGCGCATTTTCAATGCAAAGCAGCGGCTGTTCGGTGTGAGTATCGAAATTTAAGAAAAATAAAGTATCTACTTGCTTATATGACCATTCTTTCGCAATAGCTCGACTTGGACGCGTTGGAACGTCAGATTGCTGAAAAGACAAAGCAACGACATATCGAG
The DNA here is from genome assembly GCA_963662105.1 of Meiosimyza platycephala. Lineage (NCBI taxonomy): Eukaryota > Metazoa > Arthropoda > Insecta > Diptera > Lauxaniidae > Meiosimyza > Meiosimyza platycephala. Next base: position 104,997,579 of record OY759208.1, on the reverse strand, counting down.
GCTGAGTGCGAACGAAAATATGAGGAACAGACACAGCGTCAACAGCATTGCGTGCATGCCAAGGAGTTAGAAGAAGAAACACGTAAACGTGTGATTGAGTCGGATATTAATTACTATCGCTGTCGTTTTCAGCGTAAGGATCAACGTCGTGAATTTGATTTGAACGATCCCAACTGGATTAAGAAATCACAACCAGCGCGTATTGCAGACGACGATATATCGCTGGGTATATCAAGTGCCCAAATATTTTCGGGTGAAGATCTTGGTAATAGAGAACGCAAGACAAGACAGCGTGAACAGCAACGGGCTTGGTTGGACCAGCAGGTACTCGAACGTAAACAAAATGAAGAAGCCCGTCGTAGTGCCGATCGCGTTTATCAGGAATCAATGGAGTCACGAGATAAACGTCTGGAAGAGATGGCAACTGCATCACGTAAAATGAAAAATGTAATAGTAGATTCAGTACGTCAATATAACTGTGAACTTGCGAAAGTCAAAAAAGCGGAACGCCAGCGAGAGAAAAAAGAAAAGGATGAAGATGATATGGCTGAAATTTACAATATGCTAACAAGCGATATGCTCACCGAAAATCCAGATGTGGCACAAAGTCGCTTATATCCTAATAAAAAGATTGCTTTTATGTATCGAGGCATGACGCCAGAGGAGTTAAGCAAGTTCCGCGAAGACCAGCATAGACAAATGCTTGCAAATAAAAAGCGTGATACAGAACAACAACTGATCGACAAGCAATGGGAACAATATGCGCTAAATATGGATAAAGAGCTAACAATGAAACAACTGGACATGGATCGCAAGCAAAAGGCGGATCTTGATGAACAAATTCGTTTCAATGCCAATTTGGCAATTAAGCAAAAGGCACAAAAGGAATACAATGACAAGAAATTGTATGTGAATCATATGTCAAAGGACTTTTATGATCAATTTAACAAGACTTCGCGTTAATATGTGCTATCAAAAGAAAGTTGAAATTTGTACGAGTTATTGTGACAGGGGAGATTATACTTTTAGACTATATTTTTTAAATTGATTTAATAAAATTTATTTAAGATAGCAAAACTTTCATAAATCGTTGTCTTTCACAGTGTTTTTAAATTTACTTTGAACTTGCTTTTAATTTTTTGTTGCAGTTTATTTCAACAAGAGTTTAATTATAACTGTTAACCTGTATTACCTCTCTTATGTAAAGGCTAACCTTTTTTCTTTATAGCTTTCCACTGAATTGAAAAATATTTAGCTTGTTGGTTGCGATTAAACTTTCATAAGAAAACAAATGTATTTTTACTTGAATTTCAAAAGTTCAATTCATAAGCTGAAAGGGATCTACTTATTTTCCTAAATACCCAGTTAAAAAGGGTATGATCTATACAGTAATTTTCGAGCAATACGAGTGGATTTTTAATTAGACTCTCTATTATTCTGTACTCATTGTAATTTATAATCTTTTTTGACTGCGTGAAATTATGGCGCAGTAATATTTCATTACTTCAATATGACTACTCTTTATATATTCTTAAAGGAGGATTAAGTTAATTTATATAAAAAATAATGCTTGTTTGAACAGTGATTCATTCAAACATACGAGACATGGAATTTAATCCTTTGAATTTTACTCTACCCTTTGAAGCAAATTAAATAAATGTTAATAAAATTTCCAAAAGAATAATTTTAAATACTCGATTATTACTATAAACGGATAGTATTTTTCTTTTTTTTTTGTACTCGTACTGGGCAAGTTACAAATGAATATCAAATATTAAATTTTGGTTCATTTCTTTTATTCTTATAAAGTGGACTAAATGAATCCCAAGTTTTTTTTCATAGCTTCATTATTGTTTTATTTTTGAAGTTTTTTTCTTTATATCGTTGCTCTCGGATAGAAAGACTCTTACGCATTATTTTTTTTTTTTTTTTTGAAATTGACTTTTTTGCCGATTCTTAAAGATTACCCTTAAGTACACGTTCATTCAAAAATTTCACGTGATACTTCAAAATATAATTTATAGTTATTGCACAAAACAGAATTTAATAATTTTTTTATTTGAATTTAAAGTTTTTATAGTTTTTTCTTGCTGTAAAATTTCAAAGGCATGGGTTAGGGCCTTCATATCCGAGAGCAACGATATGCATGTTCATACACTATAATATCAAGGTGTCTTATATTAACTTTATTATATCAACAAGATAGCAGGAAACTTTAAATAATGTGTTCCGGAAACTTGGATATAAATAGAAAATTGCAGAAAAAAGTGTCAAATTTATTGTTTAGCATTTAACAGAGTTTAAATCAGAAATATTCCTACCTCAGTAATGTGGCAAAAAAATCAAATGGTACCAAAGCGCCAAAAAAATATGATCTCATGAGCATGTTAAATGATTTTTAAATTCATATTTAAATAGGAGTTTAGGAAAACAATTTGATTTTGCGTGAAAAAATGTGCCTTTAAGAATGTTATCAATTTGTGATAATTTCATAATTTTTCACTTTGAATATGAATAGTAGGTGCTAGGTGAAGAAAACGATGAATCCACAAAAATCCCATAGCAAGCAGTAATTAAAAACGATAATGAATTTTAGACAAACAAAAAAACAGAAAAAACTTAAGGAAATTGAAAAGAAAGGAATTATCATACATACAAACTGTGCAACAAGAAACAAGACAGCATGAATAGCAAACATTGAGATGATAAAAATTAGGCAACAAAAACTAGACAAGAAAAGAAAGAAGTAAAGCAAAAAGTTTCCAGCTGCTCGAAAAAGAAACACGTGACGCCACAGGAACAGCAATAATCTACTGTATGTGATGACGAAAGATATGACAAGAAAGGGTGAGTAAGAAAATAAATGAAGAGTACGAAAAAATTTGCGCTTTACGTATTGAAGGCATTCATTGGTGGTGTCATTAATGTGTAAAATTAAATGAAGATTTTTTTGCATTATAAAGCAAGCCGCAGATAATTTTAGGCGCCAATTTCATGTTATATAAGGGAGAGAATAGAGTATAAAAAATATCGTAGATTTTGCTGTTTAGTAGTAATTGTAAAATTTTACGTCACAGATCTTGCTCTTTTTTGAGATGTGGAGGAAATTTAATATATGATTAATATATAAAGCCTTCCTTTATCGTCAGTACTAGACTTCTGAATGCCAATAAGATTAATTAATTTTGACATTAGTCAAATTGAGGAGTTAAATCATTCAATTTTGAGCAAGCAAGCTCAGAAGCTTTTGCGATAATATAGTTCACATATGTTTGAGATATAAAAGTTGAAAATTAAAACGGCAGCTCCTATATACAAAATCCAATTGAAATCAATTTTTGAGAATTTTCCGATTTACAACTTTCACTCGTATTGAATTCATCTAGCAAAAATGAGATAGTTGCAAATAAACGAATTTTCGTGAAATTTGACCTTGAATAACATTCTTGACGTACTCGATACGGAACTTTTACGCGACAGTTATGAAGGTTTATGGAAAAGTTCAGCTCGCCCGAAATTATCGCCTTAAGTTTCCCCCTTATTTGCAAGTAATTTTTTTGGTCTGAAAAGCGTTTACATTCAAATTAGCTACCTCGCTCTCAAAGAAGTATTCCAAAATATTTTGTTGATATTCAACAACTTCAAAGAAACGTTGACGATTATTTCGTGGTAACGATAATTGTTCCTTTTCAGTTGTGTCCAACTTTTTATTTTGGCTATCTTCATCGTCTTCGTCAATTATTGTTGACATTGAGTTTGAAATTTGTGAACGATCCACCGACATTGGTGAAAGAACCTCCGAAACAGACATTGGTGTAGTGTCCAGTACATAATCATCTTCGTGTATTGTTGTTTCACTGTTGGAATAAAAATAATTAACATCAATTTTGGTTTATCAAATGTTTTATTTTATATTTATATTGGAAATGTACCTTTTAAGCACTTTCACACATTGTTTCACATAACAATTTTCTTTTTCAGCAACAGTGCTGCTGATGCTATTGCTACTGACGATGATAGTAGTAGTTGTGCTACTAGCAACATTTTCATTTGTTATTCCAACATTTTGTTTATCTTTTCGATCTTCATAAACTGAAAATGTTTTAAATTGTTCAACTGGTACAACAGAAATTTTCTTTCCAGCTACATGGCTAGTATTTTCATCGTTGACTTTAACATTACCAAGTTCGCGAAAAGCCTTTAAAAGAAAAGAAAAAAGGGTGGGCTAGTCAAAAAGAAGAAATGGAAATACAGCATAAAAAATTCTTATTTTTATTATATGGGAAAAATCCTGTTACGCTTGCGTGAATCTTCAGTTTGTTGTTGTATTTAGTTGATACATTTAATGACATATAGGAAGACCAATAACAAAGGGCTGCACACAAACTATGTAACAACAACATCCACGGCAGACTAATAAAGGTAGGGGACATAGTAACTTGCGCAAAAATTAAAATTGAAAATGCAGCAAAAGCAAAGAAAGGAGAGAAAAAATATTGTTAAATTAAGGCAAACACATAACGGATTTTGTTAGTACTTTTCACTGTTTTCAAAATAAAAATAAAAAGATTTGATTATTGTGTTTCATGTTATAGGTAGCATGACTGCGAATACTAAATATTTTTTTTTTTTGAGATTGTGTGTTAAGCATTACTTTAAATGAAAAATGGCCTGTATTGGATAATTATGTATAACATAACACATGTGTTTGACATTTGATTGGATAATTATTTTTTCGTTCATTTTTCCATTTTGATTAAAATTAAAAACGAAGAATTGCCGAAGTTTTGATATCCCCGTTCTATCTTTTTGAGCAATTTTAATCATAAAAAAAAGTGCAAAAAGGTCCATCCTCTCACATTTCAATTAACAATTCTGCAATTTATTTTAAAAAGCAATAGAAAATTAAACAATCCTCCATCGGGTGTCACCTTCAAAACGGTAAAAAAAAAGATTGAACAAATCTTGTACATCGATTTTTTTTAATAGCGCTTTGTTGTCGAGTCCCAGTATAAAAACAAAAGTTTAGGATTCGGAGATTGCTGATGTCAGTTTATAAAAAAAACCTCAGAAATAACAATTTAGCCAAAGATTTACTGATGCATTGAAATTACAAATTTTTATAGCATATTTTTGTACAATACAGCTTGAAACAAAGAAAATCGAATGAAAATATGAAATATTAAAGTCAGTGAAACTAAAAACAAATAAACGTATGAATGAAAACAAAAAAAAAAAGAATTTTATTTGACAACTTTTGACCATTAAAAAATGTTTAAGATTAATTATTTTAAATTGTACCTGACATTTTTTTAAGGATTTTCGGAAATTTTGATCTACATTAAGTACTAGCTGATGCCCGCGATTATGTACGCGTAGCCTGTTTTTCTGCGAAGGACTCCATGCATTTTTTCATTTCATATGTTGCAATGTTTTATGATTCGAGATTGGAGTGTAACTATTCTGCTAATTAAAATTTCACTACTTATAGAATTTACTTAGTTATTGTTAATATTGACAGATTGTAAACAAAAACAAAAATTATAATAAATAAAAAAAAAATGAGTATACATATTTTTATTTGCATGAAAATTTAGTTTTGTGAAGACCTCTTACAATCACAGTACTGCTAGATGGCCTTCTCTGAGGAAGGCCTTGTTCAGTTGCTTGCTGGGTTTTTATGCATGCATGGCTTGTTTCTTTGTGTGAATTATTAATTTTGAGAAATTTTAAGGCATTAATATTTCGATGTTTAATCGAAATATCGTGATTATTTTTATTGGACATTGAGACCAAGCGTCTAAGGAATATAAATAAGCAAATTTGATTCAATAGATTTTGCGCGAACATCGAAAACGACTATCATTTTATTTATATAGATGAACCTATAATGTTATACGGATTTCGTGTCAAATTTCCTAAGCCAAAAATCGAAAATAACCGATTGACCTCAAACTTGTGAAAAGTGTTGTTACATTGGTAATTATATCCCAAAATATTTTATTGTTTCTTCAAAAAACTAGCTTTTACTAGGGGGGCTGACAGTTTGAGATTTTTGGTGGACACCCTCTGTTTCGTGTAGATAATTAGTTTCCTGAACTAACTGTAAATATCATAGTTGAAGTGCTTTCTATAAATTATTTCAATAGCCAATTTTAAAATTGGACCTTAATTTTTCAAAATCAAAAATAAATTTGACATTACTTTGAAGATGAATACTTTTGATTTTTTTTTTTTTTGATACGTTAAACTTTAGAGATCGTTTTTTTACTTTCCGAAAAACAACACATTGAAAATTTCGGCAATATTTTTTGCACGGGCTGAAAATTAGGAAAATAGCATCGGTTCCTAACACCTAAAATGTTATATTTAGTGTAGTTATGTCAGCAATATTGTGAAATTTGGTAAGAGTGAATGGCTTTGGTTGTAAATTGACTGAATTGTAGCAGTTTCCTAAATTTTAAATTTTATTTCAGATTTTAATTTTGTACGACTTTTCAACAATATACTGTTAAAATGTTTAAGAAACCTGGCTAAGGAATTTCGGTTCGCTTTTTGTTTGTGGATTTTTATTTTCAGTCCTCGTGAAACTCGAAATTTCTAAGAATTTAAAACTACATTGAGAGCTTAAGCCTATTTTTCTATAGTTTTCTTTTGTAGCTTTCTCGGATATCATATCCTAATTCAAAAAAATCGAAATGTACTTACGTCCTTGGCAGCACCGCTGATGATACGCTGTTGATTTGTGTTTACATTGATCGTGGCAAAGTTGGAGCGCACACCACCGCCACCTCCAGCTTGCTTCTCTTTGATGACGCCAATGGGTTGCAAAACATTGGGTCTGACGGAGCGCTCCTTTTGCTGAAATTGAGTATTGTTTTCCTTTTCGGAATCTTGATGAATTTGAAATGTCGCCATCTTTATTTTTGTTTTTTCCTGGATTTAAAGCGCGACTTTTATTTTGTTATTTATTTTTGGCTTTTATGAATATTAGAATTCTAAATATTAAGAAAATATACACGATTTTCCAACAACCCAAAATATATTTTGACGTTTCAAGCTTAGGTTTTTTTTTCTTGCGATCGTTTTGCTGTTGTATTTGTTTTATGTGTGGTGTTGTTGCTGTATATCGTGTAGGAATTTTGTTGTTGTTTTAAGGTTCCTGTGAGCTAAATAGTGGTGGTTTAAGTCAAGCAAGCGTTAAAATTTATCCGTGTGTTGTATTTTATTTAGTTTTTTTTTTTTGAAAATGGTGGACTTTTTTCATATCCCGATATTTTGACTTTTCAACACCGTAATCCTTATTCGCATCATATATAGAAAATGTTTATGTAAGATACGTACATATAAATTTATATAAAATTTGTTAAGCTACAATTTCTTTTATGTTTAAATTACTTTGCAAATTAAAAATCTTCGCACACACACACATACAGTGAATTGATTGATTTCACTTATTTCCTATAACTGCAACATTTTACGCAGAGGCTTTAAGTTTTTTCTGTTTACTTAGCAATTAATTTTACATTTGCTAGTTCTATTTTATTTGCATTTAATTTCACTAGTTTATTTCTGAGCCACACTTTAATTTAGTAACTCCGCTTCAAAGCTATCCGCTCGTCGCTGCTGCAGCAATTTGATGCTTGAATATTTGAATTGTGCGCCAGCAAAGTTTTTCGGAAAGATGCCAGGTAGGTTCACACTTGTTCCCTTTATCCGTAGAAAAATTACCCGACTTTTTAAAATTCCCCGCAAAAAATATGTATAGTATGTATAGAAACAAAGCTTCACCCCACTGCTTTGGCGTCTATGTGCAAGATTTTTTTGCGCTCAGTTTTTTACAATGAAAATATTTACGTAGAAGAAATTTCCCTTATGCGCCTTTTCTGATGTGGCGACAGTACGCCGTACTTTCTGCACGTATGGTAGGAAAGACCTTGTATGGAAATTATGTCTGAATATAATAGAAATACTATACCCGTTATCAATAACATCGTAGCATTAGTTTTGTTGCGCACGAAAATCTTGTTTTTACATAAATTCCTAAGTTTTAGAGCATAAAAAACTCAGGTTTTGTTAAACTTAAGGATTTATTCATTGTGGGCAAAAGATATGTCTATTGAGTGAAATATTTTCAGTTCAGTTTACTCCTAAGTGTTTTGAGCGTCATGTATCGCTTCAAATCTCCTGTAAATCGGAATGTTCTATGTGAGATGGCAATACTGCTTAACACATCGTATTGCGCGTTTCGTCGAATTGCGCGTCGCCGCTGTGGTAAAAAACAATAGCAACAAACACATATGCAGCGGCGAATTGAACTTTGTAGTTTTAATTTTGCCGCACAAAGTAACGAGTGTTGTTGAATTGTCGCTTGGAGCGTTATAAAAATGTTTATGTTATCCAGGGCTGCAATTTAGTGAAACTATTACGTTGAAGTAATTTCGTTATATATGCGGCAAAAAAGTTGTGCGATTGATATAGATAATTGTCAACCATGGTACAATTATACATAGTAGAGCTATCTTGTCAAACTCAAATTATGCAACCGTGAAAATGCCTATGATATTTGTCAAAAATAAACAAAAAACAAAAAAAGAAAAATTCTGACAAGCGCGCGTTTTTTAATTTTGTCAGGAAAAGCCTAAACCAAAATAGACGTGACGAGACATAACGAGTAAGAACGAGTATATGGAAACAAATGCTAACAACCAAAATAGACAAACGTAACTGATCGAAAGTGAACGAAACTTTTTGACGAGACGAGTTGTTCCGTAAGAACCGAACTTCAAAGCGTCATTACTCGTCATAACAGCTGTTTGCCGGGTCACAGAAATATACTAAAAGTAAAATTCAACAATAAATTGCTGCTGTTAGGATTTATTAATTTATTTGCAATGCGATTGCAAAACAGCTGATTGTTTCACTTCGTTGGTTAACGTAACATTTTGGGTTAAATGTCAAAACAACCGTAACGAGTGCAAACGTTCGTTCAGCTGCTATCGTATCGTCACGTCTATTTTGGTTAAAGGTTTAGCTTGTGATCTTTTACAAGCTCTCAAGATTATTTAATCAGTGATGCCAAGTTACATAATAACAGGGATGTAATAGGAGTAGATAACTCAGGTCGACAAAATATAGCCAAAGTTCAGACCCAGAAACCAGAATCCAAATATGGCCTAGGAAAAGCTCTATCAGCTCTGGTTTTCGAGATATCCTAACCTCAAAGTGCAAAAAACATGGTTTTTGGCTATATATGAGGTTATTTTACATTAATTTTTTTCCCAAAACTGCTTGCGGCATCTGAAAACATTACTCTTACCCTTCAAAACCCTGTTTAAATTATGTCGATATCTTTTTTTTTCTCCAAAATATCGTAACTTAAAATTTATTACATAAGTCTACATACAAATCTACATTAATTCTAGTATGGCAGGATGAATAGAAAATTTAAAATTATGATATTTCGGTGATCGTTGGAAAATTGGGGCTGGATTGTAGGTAGCTTGTGACTTATTGGTATACAATTCAGACTTTGAAAAACCGAAGCGAATTCTGATCTCTATTTCTTGGCATTTAACGAGATATTTCAAGCGCAATGTGACAGTTTATTTCAAAGATCAATCAATCAGGAGCGTCACTTCACCAAAACCTTGAGGGGGGGGGGGAGTTTTATAATTCCACCACTATTAGATGGCTTTATTGAATTATTGTATTAAATAATACCTAGTATCAGATCCTTGGGGGGAGGGCCAATGCCCTTCCCAGCCCTACCGAGTTGACGCCACTGCAATCAATCAAACATTGACGCTTATTGTAAGCATTGGCTTCATGTGATTCACTCTTGAGATCACTGCACTCTAAATTCGACAATTTTCCATTTACCCTTTGAGTTGAAAATGTGCCACATCGCTAAACATATTTTTCTTAGTAAAACTCAGTATACGTTCCACAATTTTATAAAGCGAATATTTAAAAAAAAACAACGCGTCGTTCTCTAATGTAAAGTTCAAATATTAAGGGTTTTATCAAGGGCCACACCAAAAATTCAATACTCTGCACCTCGTTAACAGTAAAAATGCGATTAAGTCCGAAATTGGCTCACTTCTTAATGATAAAGTTGAACTGATATTGAATATTTGCATTGCAGCGCATAATAAATTTCCATTTTCTAGACAAAAAATGCGGCAATCACTTTTTTACATTTATAGTTCCGATGAAGTAGGTGGCAACGCCAACAGCTTACAGCTGTTAGTTTTAATTTCATTAACAAACCGCGTGGTTAATTCTAAAAATATATTTTACATTTCCTTTATTATTATATTAATATAATATCTAAATTAATGTGAGTGTGTGTTTTTAAATTAAAAAAATTAAATATTTCAGTGAAGTTGCATTAAAATGCAACATTTTATTCAAAGTGATGCTGCCGGCAGAGCTGCCGCTGCAAGTGCGGTGTTTAGTTTTTAGTTGCTAAAGTTAATAGAAATTTCAATTGCCAAAAAAAGCAACAAGTGTTTAAAATTAAAATTCGTTTTTCGAAAATTTTCAAGTGTTTGTTTTAATTATTAAAATTCGTTCAAAGTGGCTTAAAGTGCAGTGTTTTTTTTTTTTTGCTAAAGTGCAACGTCCAAAATTATTTCGCTTAGAAGAGTGAGCTCTTCAACTTTGGAAGAAAATTTAAGGACCGAATCGGTAAGTGATTTTTTTCGATTTCAAATAATACTAGTTTTACAATGCTCAATGCATTTTTTACCTAAAAATTTATCATACATAATCACATTAAATAAGCTGCCTTGAATTAAGCCAAAATAAATGTTTGCATGGACATGTGGCTGATCGAAATGTAGCTTACGGACTAAATATTCCTACCACAGCTTGGAAAGTTACAGCATTTATTAAGGCATTATGAAGAAATGTCTGACTTTGTCCAAATACCTATTCTATTATGTATATCCTAACTTCGGCCCCATTCACGCTATTTATAATGCTCAAAAATTAATTCTAAGCTTTTCCCGAAAATATGTTGTTTCTGATAGAAAAAATAGTAATGAGTTATACAGGGTGGTCGATTTCTGTGCAGTCATACTTTAGAATTCGATTTCGTGGTTCATTGTGAGTAAAAATTCGTAAGGGAGGGGTGTTTTTATTTTTAACAGCCTTCGAGTAACAGGGTGTTAAGCAACGTTCCTTTAAAGTAGTACTTACAAACAAAGATTATCTCATAACTTTCTAAGTAATCAAGCTACATAGAGCAATAAAATCAGTGAGTTTCATAAGGTGATTAACTCACAAACATATTTTTCAATAGCACCATTTTTGCTAGCCGTATTTTGAATTCAGAATTATCACCCGTTAAAGTTAAAAAAATCTTTTTTTAATATTTTTTTCTTTAAATTGTAGTTTATTTTTCGAAAAGTACCGTAATAAATTGTGATTTTCTTATACATATTTTATTGCAGGAGCTTTTTTTCCCCGTAGGACTGCTATAAGAGTGTGTAACGCAGATACTTACGTATTTATTAAATAGAAAAATGTAAATCATTTTTGAACAATATAACTAACGTGGTTCAACAATATGTCAAAAAAGTGCTTTAGTTTTTTACTTTCCACAAGTTGTTTTGGAAAAATTATATCTCAAATAATTTCCAAGTGCAAAACATGTTATATACTTTAAAACTTAATTTTATTTATGAAAAAAAGTAAAAAGTTTCAGCGTCTGTACATAAGCGTTATTGCACTTGCACGAATTGTCAAACTTTTGTTGTCACAAAATACTGAACAAGTGTTCAGCAAAAGTAAATTAGATTTTCGTTGAGAGCTTGAGCATTTGAGGACTACTGCAGATTTGTTGCTTTTAAGTCCTTAAGTGTTCAAGAGCACAAGCACTAAAGTAAGTGCTTCATATCATGAATAACTCTATTGTGTTGTGAATTGTAGTGTTTTATAGTAAAGTCTTTTATAGTAAAGTGTATAAAGTCTATAAACTACTTGAAATAAACCAATGTTTCTTGTAAATAAATAGTGTTTTTGATTGTGTTACAATTTTGTAACAATATTGTTATAATCTAAATCTTTTTGAATATATAATATAAAGTTCACAACTCTTTGGCGCACTGAAGAAACTTCATGAAAAAGTTTTTGTCATGCAACATTTTCGCAGTTTTTTATATTTTGTCTGAGTACTTTTCTCCAAAGTTCTTTTTTTCTAGCTTAATTGGCTTATAGCAAAAATTCCATCAATGTACATTGTAACGCAGACTCCTCGACCACAAAAAAACTTTGAAGTTTACTTACCTACTTTTATAACAAGAAAACTTCAATCGACGACATTTTTTTTGCTTCTGACAGACATTGTGCAATTTATGTGTAGTTTTTTTGGGTGTAAAAACTTTTACCTCTTGCAATGAGTTAACCATTTTGTATTTTATTTAAATTCTACTTAAAAAATTTCTTGTCTCTTATAGTCAGTAAAGTAGGTATTTTTTCTTTTTTCGAGCTCAAAAAATCATAATTTGCTCCATAAATGTTACCGCTCTCACTGCACTTCCTTAGCGCCTCTATTCACCACGTGTATGGAAATATGAGAAAATAAAGTATTTAAGTTTGACAAGTGATCGTTGGCTCATGATTCTATCGTTAACACAAAAACTGTGTGGGTCAATAGGAAAGCTATATATCAAACAATGAGATTTTCCAAATATTTCTTAAATCGTATGTTACCAAACAAATCAACAATGAACGCAATATGCATTCTAGAAGGAGTACAGCTTTCATTGGGTGATACACAGAGTTACCAAGTCTTAAAAAAAAAAGTAATTTGTTCTTCAAATGGTAAAAATGAAATTTTTGTGTCGGAAAACTTGATTGAAGAACTTTTTTTTTTTGTCGTTAAACAAAAATTTTAGGTGCATGTCACAAAAATCGTTAGATTCCCAGCTATTTCAGAAAGCAGGCTCCCTGCTTTGACATGAAATTCACGGCCTAGGCGGGTCAATCACATGACATGAATTTCACTACAATTCTGTGCTTTAAGGGAAAGTCGAATTAATATTTTCACTTCACATTCAAACTGAAATTCAACTCATAAATTAAAATTTTATTTTAAAATATAAAAAGTCCGCTTGAAATAATTTTCTTATTAAATGTTGTCCTCATTTTGTTTGCGTTCATTTCTTGTTTTTCTTTTGCGTCCTTCTTGCAACACTAATTCAATTGCAAAGAATGCAAAAAAGTTAAGATGAAGGAAAAATTAAATTATGAAAAAATACGTACGAATCATATGCTCATTTTCATTTTTTTGTATTTTTTTCATCGTGTTTATATTTTCTGCTTATTTTCGTAATTTCTGATTTTTTTTGCTTTTGAAAAAATGGTGTCAGTTATTTGCAAAATGTTGACTTTAGGTCACATTTAAGAAAATCTACAACATGCAGTTGTAGTTTTGCATTTACATATCTTTGTTGTTGTACCAATGACAGAGCAGGAAATGATAGAATAAAAGACTTTGATTATACAGTAGAACGGAAAAAAATTGTCATAGAAAAATATACATGTGCCGGATAAAAATGTTCAGTGAAGAACAAAAGTTGCAGATGGCCAACGCTACAAAGGAAACAACAATTTTTTCGATTCACCTTTTTTAATTGAATCTTTCCGTATACAATGTTCCCAACAATTCTGCTGTCATTCTTCCGCATGGGAGAAAGAAGAATGCTATCAGCAGATCGCCGATGGCAATTACTCATTTTGGAGCCCTAAAATTCGCTTAGTTCTATGCTTTTGTATTTCTATATTAATCACCAGGGACACATCTGCTTATAGCCAGACAAGGTACCTATATAGAGCGTAAAGTTTTAGGGGGGACAGCAATTGAAAACTGAGAACCTTATTTTATTACAATTTTGGAAAAGTTGGAATAAAAATTAATTATTCTTCAGAAAGATCTCAACACTTGACTCATTGCCTAGAGCTGCAAATCATTTAATCCATCTAAGCTTAATCATCTAAGTATTTACTACTGGGTTGCTATATATGCTGGCTAGTGCTTGTTTTTTTCTTGTGTGTGTGTGTGTAAGTTTAGAACGCCTTAAGCTTGTGTAAATGAGCGCTCTCTGTTGATGAAATATATTGCTGTTGTTGTTGCTGTGTTCTTGTTATTTGTTGTTATTTTGTAGTTGTTTGCAAGATATTTTTTTAATTTCTTTGAAATAAATTTCTGTTGTGTTTGTTATTTTGATTTCTTTCTATTATTTTCTTTTTGTTGCTTTGATGTTATTTTAAAAGAGTAAGCAATTTTAATAAAAAATTTCTTCTGTTCACTTTGAAGTTATTGAATAACGGAAACGGAAACAACAGGAAATCACCGATTAAAGTTATGAAGTGAAGCGTGATAACATAGAATTGAGGATGTAGGGGTAAATGTGCAGCACATTTTAAAATAATCATATTAAAATCTTTCTTAAAAGTGCACTAACAAATTTTCAAATTAAATAAGGGATTTTACTTAATTGTCAACTCTAGTCGTAAGAAAAGCTAAAGATCATGTGCCGTATTCAGCTTAATTAAACAGCTTTCCTTACCTTTCCTAAAAATTAATTGACAATATTATTTTAATTATACACGTAAGACTTGACGCTGACTCTTGTTGTTGTATTTTTGTGTTGCTGATGCCTTGACAATTAGACAGTCAGTGAAAGGATTGCGAAAAAAGACCAAACCACAAGGTACATTTTGTTGTAATTACAAATTATAATTTATTATACTCTTTCACAGGTATCCCTTTTTTTTTGACGTTGCTAATTCTCTACGATACCTTCTGCTGTAATTTGTAAAAACAACAATTGTGACAACAACAAATGCTGATTTAGGTCAATTGTGCGATGTCAGGTTTTTTCATTCTTTTCATATTAATGAAGTTCAAAATTACAGGAAATTTGTAAAAAATTACAGTTGACGCAAAGAAAGAAATGAAAAAAGGAGCTCCCGGTAAAAATGACTAAAGCAAAAATTGCTACCTTACTTGCATTTGTCATATTTTTCAATAGCAGCAATTCTTTTAAAAAAGTTTTGCTTTTATTATTTACTACGCATTTTTAAGCATTTTCCTTTTAGCAACAACAACAACAGCAACGATGCAAGCAACTAGAACAACAACACAAAAACTATGTCAACAATGCTCGTCGCCAAACAAAATTTATGTAGCAAGCAGGCAAGAAGTTTTATTACAAAAAACAATCGACTTTTTCAAGAATACGAATGCTCTTTCCTTTCTTTTTAGAGAATTAGTTGTATTTAGTTAACTGATATATTTAAGTGGAAATTTGATATATATATGCATTCTAAGCTCACACCTAAGAGTGTATTGAGACCTAAGAAAAAACAAAAGCTTGAAGAAATTTAAACTGAACTCGAACATTTTTTTCTAATCATCTGTGAAAATCGCCAAAATCCATTTTTTATCATAAATTTATTTGATATCCTATATTCAAATATGTACATACATTTAGTACTCAAAATTTATCGAGCCTAAGACTTTTATTACTCTATTAAGCTTCCATACAGCTCCCAAAAAACCACTTAACTCTTGTCATAAAACTATTTTTATAATGCACGAAAAAAGTTACTTTAGATCAAAGTTCAGCACAAGCTCTATGCAAATATTTTCTAATAAAATTACTACCCAACGGGAAACGGAGCGCGTACGAAGCGCTTTGGACATGCTTTAAGGGAAAGAGGGAGCTGCTTCCAATGCACTTCTCACTATTTATCTTATTTAACATATGATGTCATCGCGGTGATGCACATCTTTGGAAGCACATAAAATGCGCTTCCTTGGATGCTGAGTAGAAGCACATTGAGCTTAAATTAAAAAAAAAACTCACCTAATTTTTTATTTGTTTCCGATAAGACTCGAACCTAGGCCTCCTGCATTTTGCCAATATTCTGAGATGCGCACATCTTAACCAACTCTTAATATATATTATCTTATTTTCCTGTGAAAATTAAATTTTGAGTTTTTTATTTTTATTGTTGTTCATATAATATACTTTTAGTAAGCCTAAATATCATAAAAGGGTTGGTTGATGTCGTTGAACTGCGCATGTAATAACACGGAATGACTAGGTTCAAACCCCAGTAGATGCGCAATGAATTTTTTTTTTTTAAATTAAATAGAATAGTGCAGCAGTTAAAAGCTTGTGCTTGTTAGGCGACATTAGCATTCTCGCGCAAACTTGAATACTATTGATTTTTTCCCTTTGACAAATCTTACGATCTTACATTAGACTTACTTGCTTTCCAATACGTTTTCGCGCTTATTATGTTTTTCTCAACTTATTGAATGTCGTAGATAAAAAAAAAATCGAGTGCATTATTCTAAGTCAAAGGTTAAAAACACATTGAATTTCTACCCGAAAAATCTCCGTAGATACGATAAGACTTGACTTACCTTCCACAGTTTTAAAATTTTCAATAAAACTGTATTATTCGAGCAAAAATAGTTATTTTCACGATATCTCGTTTAGATTTTGTGGTATGTGATGTGAAATTTTCAAAGCTATTCATTCTGTGTATAATAAAATTGCTGAAATTAACAATGGCATATCTTGTATAGACAAAAAAAAAAGGAACCACCCAACTTTTAACAGTCTTTGTAGCCATTATCCTTTACTTATGATTTTTTTCTAACTTCTTTCAAATGCAGGTCTAGTTACTAAGTTTCGTGCATAGCTTATAATGCAATCACTGGAGCTATTCTCAATAAGAAAGCAGAGAAAATTTTTCGAAATAAATTCAATATTCAGTTTAAAGAGAGTATCGTTAAAGTGTATTTGATATCGTGTTACACAAATTGCACTATTTCTTACTCATATTCCATTTCCCCTTTTCCATTTTTTTCTTTTTTATTTCCTTTACCTGGAATTCTTTTGCTTTTATCATTATTTATAGGTAGTTGGTTTTTTTTTTATTTTTTTAACAATTTTTCTAGTTATTAAACTGTTTTAAAGAAAAGTTCTGAGTGGAAAAGTGTGGAAAACATTAAGCATGCTTTCAACGGTGCATCATAACATTTCGCTCTTTTAATACCCTACATATGCCACAGATGTAATCATTTTTTAGAGCTTTGTTTGCAAGAAAATGGTATGGCAAAATATATAAAAAATATGATTTTCAGTATAATAAAACTTTAAAGAGATAATTTGTAAAATTTTTGGTTATTTACAAGCGTGATATTAAAAAATAACATCATATGTAAATATTCAACTGATATTTGAACACCATTAGTCACAAAAATAAAGTGCTAGTAATGAATTCTTTTTTATGATAACTCTACCCAAGTTTTGTACCTGAACTATTAATTTTTGTACGGTTTGTGAATTTAATTTAAGGAAAAATTGTTTATGTATTGAATGTCTAAGACAGTTTTGAATACTGCAGTGTCTTTAGGGTATTAAAGTTTCGTTATGACCGCATATTATTTGTACACATTTTGACTAAACTTTCCCTTTTTCCTTTTCATCGTTTTCATGCTCTGCCAAGCTTTGTTATTGTTGTTCTTGTTATTATTATTTTCATTATTTTTTTTTTTCTTTACTTTTATGCTGTTCCCCGTTGTTTTCTATGAAAGCTTCATTTGGTGCCCAGGTGAAATTTTACTCGAGAAAAAGCATTTAAGTGCATTAAAGAAGTTGGTCAGCAAACTTAAAAGTAAAAACAAAAGTATGAAAAAATTATGGAGAAAAAAATACAAATAATAAAAATACCGTTGGGTGGGCGGAAAATACGCGTGAGTGAAACGTAGAAGTGGCATCTGATGATGAACAGTTTTGTTTTTATTATTTAATGGCTTAAAGTTAAATAAAGAAAATTGTGAATTGTTTTGAAAACTTATCAATTTTGCAATAGACAGGATATTGAAAACAGAAAGAATATAAAATAGCCCTAAAATATATTTAGCTTTTAAGAAATATGAATTGTAAAATTTTGTTACTTGCTAGATCTTTAGTCTTCGTTTATTTTTTGTTAAGAACAATGCCTTAGGATATTTGAGAGTCTCGTGTTTTTGAATAAACGCCTTCTTTCCAAAAAGATATGGCGTTTTCTTCATTAATCACAGTTTTATAGCAGACCCGGTTTTACTCAGTGCTTGTTTGTTTCATACAGTGTGGTAAAATTTAATTAAATATTATGTCATATCACTAAATATCAGTGAAGAGCGAAAGGCATGAAAAATGTGCCACATGTGGCACTGATCAACAAACACATACTTTTTCTTAAGAAAAATAGCAAAAAAAAAAAAGAATAAATACAAGCACTATACCACTGCTATACACAGTTTTTATTGGTGCGAATTTTTTCATACGCGGTATATTCACGGGATTCGGATTATTCGGAATGCTATCGAGATCTAATTCAAGATGTTTTTTTTTCTGTTATAGCATTTTTAAAATTTTGTACATCTATGCTATATATCGTTTGTTGAGATCTTTTCAATTCTTACAACATTTCTTAGACTTTTAAATGTTATTCGACTTTTTTTAAATATGTTTTGAAATATTTTTGATGTATCAAACTTTTTGACTTCTTTAACAGTTTACGAATTTTTGAACAATTTTCGATATACTTCACATTTTACGACTTTCTCAATATTTTACGACCTCTTAGGCTTACGAATTTTTTAATATTTTTCGGCCATTTGCAATCTAACAAACTTTATCAGTCCATTGAAGCTTAGCTCTAAAAAGTTGCAAAACGAGTGCATTTCCATATAGCAGTCGTAGTGATGGGAAGAAGTATGCTTTATAATAATTCATAATATTTTACTATTAAAATTGGTCGATTTACAAATTTTATGCAAAATAGTTTTCCCTTTAGCAACAACATAATAGCTTTGTTTGCTATTAATTGTGTCCTATATGCACATGTTGATAATAAAGGACAATAGAACAATTTTTATATTTGTTTTAAAATAACGTTCTCTTGCTCCTGAGGGTATAATTTTTAAATCAACACTTCTTATTCTCTAAGCTGTTATTTAATTCAGAATTGTGATGCTTAAACTGCATGGCCATGTGGTAATGTTAGTTTGCATTTACCGCTCATTTAACAGTAGCCTTACAGTTAAGTGGAACGCATGTTGTGAGAAAAAGCTCTGTTTGTTAAGAGTAATGTAAAGTCAATGGATGTCTTACTGTTGAAAGCAGTGAAGAAGAGAGGATTTTAAAAGAAAAAAAATGTTGATAACAAACGTTTACTTCAGAAGGACATATAAAAAAGTACACAACATTGTAGTTTTCTTTTAATAAGAAAATATTTTGTTAGTGAAGGACAGTAGTTAATTTGTGCCCATAAGGCTTAATTTAATAAATACCTTCAAACTGAAATAACATATTAAAAAAAAACAGTAAAATCTTATTATGTTTAAAAACCCAAGCACAATTA
Source organism: Meiosimyza platycephala (assembly GCA_963662105.1). NCBI lineage: Eukaryota > Metazoa > Arthropoda > Insecta > Diptera > Lauxaniidae > Meiosimyza > Meiosimyza platycephala. Next base: position 104,978,139 of record OY759208.1, on the reverse strand, counting down.
GTTTGCAAAGCGTAATGGATGTGATATTTTCCAGATCTCAAGTGTAGATATTACAGCATGCGAAACATTCTGATCCTTTTGAGTCCGTCTCAGGTATGTGACAAGGTATTTATATTTCGTTAAAATACTGTAGAACAGGGGTCGGCAAAGCAATAATACTTTCTCTTTCTCTCTTGTTGTATACGCATACAAGAAAATTAGCTCTGCTACTCATGAGTAGCAGCGCGCCGATACCTGCTGTAGAAGATAACCATTTGACACGTGATTTGTAGGCCTAAAAGGAGAGGCAGATGACTTTAATTTCGATTGAACTTCTTACAAAAGAAACAAAAACAACAATTACACAGAAAAAACCCCCCGATAAAAAAAAATATTCTGCAATAAACCCAAAACCAATTCTAAGAATTAGAGGGCGTTCAAGTATTACGTCACGCGATTTTTGTAGATTTTTGAACCCCCCCCCCACTCTCTTTAAACGTTACGTAACACCCAAGTGACCATGTTTACCTAAAAGTCACAAAATTATGTTGCGCAAAGTACCGGAAAGTCGCTAAAATACTTTTGTTATGTTTTAGTCGCGTTTGCGGTAATAATAAATAAAACAAGAGATTTCTAACTCGCAACGTAACGCGTTGTTCGAACACCCCACCCCCCCAAAATGCGTTACGTCGTACTTGAACGCCCCCTTAAGCAAAATGAGAAATTAACAACCTTCCAAAAAACACAAAAAAAAATGCAAAAATTTTTCAGGAAAAAGTTGATGACCTGCACCTTTCACTTTCAAAAACTCTAGCAAAATTAGATATATCTCTTCAAAACTTCGAAAATTTTCATCCATACATTCAAGTTTCCTAAATAGATTTACTTTCATTCACTAAAAAAAAGGTCTCATTTCTTTCAAAAACGCCAAGTCTTGCGACCGCACCACTCTAGCTACGCTATTGATTGTTCAATGACCTTTATAAATAAAATTTACCTCCAATTAACGAACATTTATGACTTTTACCTCCAATTAACGATTTTTTATGAACTAACGGCTTGGCGACCACTTGGCAACCCTGACAACAAGAGTGTAGAAACAAAAGTACTTTGTTCAAACAAAACGAAAGAAGCTGTCCTCAATGGTGTATTGTTGTTTCATTGTTCGCTAGTTTCGGAATTTTTTTGTTTTTTTTTTCTGAATGATGCAACAATAACAATACTACAAATCTCGTGCATATCACATGTACAAAAAGACTGCAAGCATTTGTGAGTGTTTGTTGTTAAAAAAAACGACCTGTTTGTACTAAAGATCGGCTCATTTTTCCTCTTTTGCCCATCGCTTCTTTAGAGCAACATGTTTTATTAAAGCCATTTCAATTATTCTGGTGCATTAATCAGAATGAAAGTGGTTCGATCCAAGTGTTGTGCCGTAGAAATTCATAGCACTTTTATTATTCATGCTTTGCTGAAATAGTGTCATTTCTTACCATAGCTGGCAAGCTCGCTGATTAGGTTGTAGTTCAAAAAACCTCTAGATAATTAAGGAGTGGACCAAAAAATTCATTTCAATCATTTATTTCTAACAACTTCTATCATTATTCGTTCAACAAAAATTTCTGAAGTTTAAAAACAGCCGATCCGACAATTCGCTGATTTGAGAAAAAAATATTTAGTTTTTTTTTGTGTTTTTGCAATCCAACTACACACCAGCCGAAAACTTCAAAACTTTCCCGAAATTCAATTATTTTATATCCAAAGAGAAATTCAACTGAATAATAAATGAAACTTCAAATTCTGCAAAAAAAAGCTGATGCCATGCCACCATTAACACCAAAAACTCACAACCCATAAAATATTTAAAACAATTACAACAAAAGCAAGGATATGTCATTTGAATTCGAAATGAAATGACTTTTGCAAAGAAACTGCGACGACAAATAAATGACATGATTCTGCACAAAAGCCCTGTTTTATTATTAGAAAAAAAACCCAGCCCACTGAGCTGAACTAACGTCGAAAAGAAAATGAAATATAATGAAGACGGAAGTTAAAGTGACAGAAAGCTGGCATGAAAATGAGACAGCAAATTAAATGATTTTTGCAAAAAACGAAAACTTAAAAAAAAAACAAAAGTCTACATTTAAATTAAATATTGAAAGCTACTTTAAAGCTTACGTCATGTGAAATTTAATTTAGCACTAAGGGCTTGAGTCTCTTCTCATTCCGGCGAGGCGAGAGGCAGGCGGCAAAGGCACAACTTACAATTATGCAAATTTCAATGGGATTGAAAAAGACGCTGCAGCAACAAAAGCGTTTGGCTGCCAAAATCCTTAAGTTTTGTTCAGCTTTGAAGTGTGCAAATCTTTTTGAAAGTCATTAGCAAGGGTTACTGCTATTGATGAGAATATAAAGATACGCGCATTTTCAACAGAAATTAATGCAAGCTTAATTTTAGCGTAGGTTTTGCACGAAATAGATTCATAGATTCTTAAAAAGTATTTGCAATGCTTTTAAACGATGGAGTTTTCTCCAATTTCTCAATTATACAAAAGAAAATGCCTGAAGGTATGCAACAAATAGTTAGTTTAAGCTTTAAAGTAAGACCCCAATTGGAAATTGAGTAGCTAACAAAATCAATATATTTTTGTTTTGAATTTAAAAAGAATCCACATTGACTTAAAGTGATTTCATATTGAATCAAAGTGACAAAATGTTAAAATAAAATAAAAAAAGTTAATTTCAATTACGATTGAAGTAAAGATACAAAATGTTATTTTCACTACTTTCAAATTCCGAATGAGTTTGAAGTTTTTTGTATTAAAAATAAACAGAAAAAAATTTATTTTTACTATTTTCAACTTAAAATTTTTAGGCTTAAGTATCAAGTGTTACTCATGATTCCTAATTTTTAAGATTTAGTTATCGGAACTGCTGGATTGGATTTTGCTTAAAAGTCTCTCCAATTTTTTTAGTGGGTGTGAATCAATAGAAATTTATTGTTAAATTATACGCACTCATAGGAAAATTCTGTGTAAAAAATAATTTGTTGTTTTTTTTTTTTTTGTATTTCGACTAGCCACGTTTGAGTTGTTTGTATGTAAATTTGATTTATATATAAAGAACTAGTTTATTTGCCAATTCATGTATAAGAAACGACTTTACTTTTAACAACAAAAAGCAAAATTCTGGCAAATAACAATAATATTTCATAAGAAAATCTTTCAAGCTCATGAAACTATGGAAACTAGACATTCAAAATAATCGCAAACGAGCATCACTGGTTTACTTCAAATTATTTGCAATATTTGTTTCGCTAACTTTATAAAAAAAACTGTTGCCTACATTTGGGAGTACAACAAATAAACACATAAACCTTTGTCACTGTCATAAAACGCACACATAACAACAATGACAGACGCACATAGCCACACAAGCAATATGGCCTCTTGAGTTCATGTTAAATCAGCGATTCCACGCACAACATGGCTGTCAAGCTAACCCATCTAACCTAAACGAACATAACGTAAAAATGCAATTTCTAACAAAAAAAAAAAAAAAAATAAAGAAAGTTAAAACAACAAAGAAAAAAGAGAAAAAACAGAAAAAAAAATTCAACCCAATATGATGCCTAACTCAGCCTTTTTTCTGGCACAAACAGATCATTGTATGAAATGCATGGAAATTTCGCTGCTGGTTTCCACTTTTTGTTGTTGTTACTGTTGCTGTTGCGTCAAGTTGCTTCCGTTTGTTCATCCGCAGATGCAGCAAGAGCAGCCAGCAGATTGAAATTGATAGTTATCGTTGGTCTCTGACCTGTGAGCCGCAGTTTATCAACAACGCTATATTGTGACCTGTATGCTACTGTGCTTTTACTTCCATCCTCCTACCAATTTTTATTTTTAGCCTTTTCTATGCTTCTGCAGATTACATGTTGACTCAACTATAACAACTCTTGATTTTTTAAAATAAATTGTGCTACAAATTTATTGAGTATTATAGTGCTCATACTTCAATTTCATCAGCGTTAAAGTTAGTCTGTCAACTATGGGCTTAGAAATGCTGAAAAGAGGCTCAAAAGAAACTCAATGCTTTGAACTAAAAACCTAAGCATAGATTAGATGATTATAGTAGTTGGTTCCAAAAATGGAGAATTTTCCCTAAGCTTGATTTCTACAACCATCTTAATGATATAGTAGGAACTTTTCCCATACTTCTAACAAAAACACTCAAGTCACTTAAAAAATCTCAAAAAAGCAAAACAAATCAGAAATTATTCTGTAACAAATTAAGTCTGTCTACAAAAACCTTTACTTGAGAAATATGTTGTACATATATGTGAAAGATGATACATTTCATGCAGCAACTTTGCCTGCTGTACAACTCAGCAGAAAAACTCATTAAAATCACTTTAAGATTTTGCAAAGATTACAGTTAAATGTGGGTCCTGTCCATCGAATAAATATAAGAAAATGCAAAGATGCTGCTGCTAATGATGTTGGCGCAGATGAAGATTGAATAGAAGGTGAAAGTGAGCGAAAAATTGTGATGAGATCATTTATCATTTCCATACCCACGAACAAATGCAAGCCACCTTTTATTAAATCATCTTAGTCAATGTTTTTATGCTGTTTTTTCATTATATTTATATGCTGTCTAAGACACCAACTAGAAATATATTTTCTGAGTTAAAAGTTTTAAAATTAAAGTTACTGACAAACAAGAAATTCAATTTTAGTCTTGTGAAAATTATAACAATGGATGAGTTTAATGTTTTACGCAAAGCTTATGCCTCAGAAAAAGTTGAAGAAAGTTCAAAAATATCGATATAATATAATGATATAAAACATTTTAGTTTTTGAACCAAGCCTTGATGGAAGCGCAAAAATAGCCAAAATGAATCACTGTGCTCATCTGTTCGCTATTTTCACTGGGGACTAATTAACCCCTTGATAATGAAGCTATGTTTCTGAGAAAAGAACTCCCAGTTCGCTGTCTGCGTAAAAATAGCTATTCCCTGGCTATGTGGCTTTAGTTTGTTTAAGCTTATGGGAAAATGCTGTCTCATAGCTTGCTTGTCTGTTAAATAATATGCTAGCTGTTTCCCTGCGGCTCCACCTGGGTATGCCCCGTTGCTCAATCCCAACAAAATTTTTAAAGCTGCTTAGTACAAACTATTAAAGTTTATGGTGTCAAATTGAAAAACTATAGCAGCAATATGTACGTAGATATAACGACTTATGTGTTTTTTTTTTGTTATATGGGAGGTGCCACACCCCATTGTCGAATCCTGCATGAAATTTGCAAGGATATTGACGCAAGCAATGCACATACATTTGCCAAATTTCACAACTATTCCAGCTATTGGTGCCAAAATTTGACGTTTTTGATGTATGGGCGGTGCCACACCCCGTTGTTTAATTCTGTATGCAATTTGCTGTGATCTTGATGCAAAAAAATCACACCCACGTGCCAAATTTCACAACTATTGCAGCTATAGGTGCCAAGATATGACGTTTTAGTTGTAAGAGAGTTGCCACACCCTGTTGTTTAACAGCGCCCACATTTTTCAAGTGGCTGAATGAGAGCAATATACATACATATATACAAACATATATCATATTTCATGTAACTGCCAAGATACAGTGTTTTAAGTGGGTTTGGCATGTGCCACGCCTAGTTATTCCATTTCGTCCATATTTTGCAAGGTGCTTAGTACAGACTATATAAATCCAAGTATCAAGATATATCGCTTTGAGTTTATTTTTTTTTGTATGGGTGGTGCCTCACCTATCACCTATTTCTCGTTCACTCCCAAACCCCTATAACGAACAAAATCGTATAGCTCTTCTGACCACAGCTGAAAGCCCACGGATGTATGAAGATACATGGATAGAAAGATCGAATTAAAATTCGGAAAATATATAAAGGAGAAACGGAAATACTGCATTCAGTTTTATATAAGAAGTAGAAGATGCTGAACTTTTTGCCTTTCAAGTGAGTGGCTTTGGAGTGCTATGATTTCAAGTGGCTCACTTTCAGGGAAAAAGTTATCAGCGCTACCACGATTTTCTTAAGTTCGGTCGGTACTGTCTGCGATAATATCTGTTATGTGCACTGCAACCATAAAACGCTACAGAATCAACCAATTCACTTCAGAATAAATTGTTGCTCATATCCATCGGTTAAAATGTTTGTTCACACATTAAATATTCGTCTTTTAAATTTTCGATACTTAAAAATAAAATATTGAAATATCTTTCCACTATCTTTGGAGCAAAACACAACATAACAAAAGAAAACAAAAAATATTAGCAGAAACACAATAGCGAATATTTTTGTTTACATTAATAAAAAATAACAGAGAGCGAGAAGGAGAAAAAAATTAAAAAGAGAGTATGTATAGGAAAGTAGTCAAAGAATTAGCGAGAATTAAAACCCATGCCAATGGCATGAAAAACGTTAGCTGAATTGAAGCGTGATGTTGGGAAAGTGTCTTAGAATGATGCTGAAAAGTCAGCAGCTACAATGATTAAATCAGTGGTGGGCAATTTTTCTAATGGTTTTCTAAAAGAAATAAAAGAGACATGGGAGAAAGAGAAAAAAAAAAAAACTTCAAAAAAACACAGCATAAAAATTTACTCATGGAAATGTTATTGCAGTGATTTGATTTTCTTCTTTAAAAAACACTTTGCTTTTTCGTTTATTCTTCTACATTTTGTTCTTCATCACCGACTGTGCTACAAATTACGCAAATTACTTTTTATCGTTGTCGAATTTTCTTTTTTGTTTAGTTTTTTTTTCTTCTTTTTTGTAACATAACTTTAGGCGCTGTTGCTAAATCAAGCATAACAATTATATGAAATGTGAGTGCAAATAAGGGATATAAGAGTGGGTGGTAGGTAGAATGAGCAAGAAAATTGTGCACAGAAAAGGTTCATTCGATGCTAAATCAAAGTAAAATGTAGGAAAAATAAAAATAAATTTCGGTTGGAAAAAGCAGCTTGAAATAAAATACAACTACTGATTGAATTCTCTTTGTTTTTGCTTTACGGCCTCAGGTGACTTGCGGCGGTTGTGTTTTATGAATTTGGTGTTTAAATGAAGATTTTCTTTTCCAGTGCCGAAATTGGTGTGGACGGTATGGCCAAGCAGAAAGAAATTTAGAAAAAACGGCATTATGGGATTTTTATTAAATAATTTATAACTTTTCCGAAATGGCATACTTTTAGGCGTTATAAGTGTATAAGCTGTGGGAAGCAAGGAAGTGCGCTTAAACTGTTATAAATAAGTTAGTGCATTAAAAATTTTGAGTTTTTTTAAGCAACCGAGCTTTAACTTATAAAAGGGTAAATACTTTGCTTTAAACATTTGCAAGAAATGAATTCATTTCTTCTCTACTCATTTCCAAAAGCATATTGAAATGCTTTTTTGTAAATGTATAAATTACTAACTTTTTATAAAATAAAAACAAAAACTTTTAACAATATGCTTTACATAAAGATTAAGTGAAATTGCTAGCAAACATCAAACGACAGCAATTGTTGTATTCGCAAACTTTCTGGCAATTTAACCGCTTACTTAATTTCTATTAAAATTGAGTTTTACTAAAGCAACATAAATAACAACAACAGCAACAATTAAAGCAATAATAACAACGCTGGTAAAATCAAAGTTATCACCGTGGCGCATTGGTCAACTCAAACAACAAAGCAAAAACATCAACCTCACAAACAACAAAAGCAACACTAGTTATGTAGAAAGGGTTGCGCAAATGACAAACTTTCAAAAACTTTGTTAACTTTTGAATTAATGAATTCATTATTAAAAGCTGCTTAAATGCTGTCAAAAGTTTCCGAAGCAAAGCGTAGAGAAGCGAAAAAAAAAATATTTTTTGCATCCTAAATTTTATATCCCTTAGTTATGCAAAGTTATCGGACCATATAAAATTTGATTTGAGGGTCAGATACAATTTAGTCAGTATCAACATAATTAAAGATAATTCAAAACAATTCTCTAATAAAATTTTATAAATTTTTTTCCTAAAATATCGTTTTAAAAATAGTTAAGTACCCTACCCACAGTACAAGTGTGCGTTAGAGTCTACATGCGCTTTGCAAACGATTCTTAGTATTTATATAAAAATTCGCTTCAATTGCTCTTAGTAATTCTGTCAATATAGCATTTTCAAGCGCACTTTCGGCCAGTTTTTGTCATTGGTTTTTTTCGAATTATTCGTAGAATTTGCGTGATAACTTTCTGTCTAGTGCTAGTGCAAGCCAGTCGTAGTATTTTTTTGAAATTTGATAGCATTACCATAAATGATTCTGTCTGCAAGAATTATCGAACTATTTGCTTGCATGGGAACTGCCACGCCCTCTTTTCAAAGCCAATGATATTTTTGTACAGAACTTGTATTGCTAGTATTTGTGTAATATTTGTTTATTCTACTTTACATATCTCTCTCAGTATAAGGTTTCAAAACATTTGCTTGCATGGGAGATACCGCGCCCAGTTGACTAAAATGTGCCCACTTTTTGCTGTATTGGTGTGGAATTTATTTCTCTTACAGAAAACATTTCTCTTAGTAAAGCTTACATAGACATAACAAAATTGACTCAAGCAGTGACATTCAAGAATACATATACTCGTATATATGTCACCGGCCAAACTAGTTCTTAAGATAAACTAGTTTTTCCTAGGCCAAACTAGTTTAATTGAAGGCCTAAAAGTATGCAATTTAATTTTAATGTAAAAGCAATGTGACTAGCGAAGCCAGTGGTGCACACATTATAGACTGAACCGCGGCGAAGCTGCTGTTGGACATATTAGAGGACGTAGAAATACATTTTCGGTCAAACCTGCTTAGAATTTAGAAATTTCTTTATTGAAGACGAATAAACCCAACTCACAAAAAAAGTCCTGCTGCATGTAACAGCAATTAAAGCTTGCATGTAACAAATCAATTGTTATAGAAGCTTTAAAATTTGGGTATTTTATTTTAAAATTTTTTTCTATTTTCCTATTCGATCGTCAATACACCATTACCATGGATTCAATTGCAAATGCACATATTACGTGAAAAACAATCGACACACTGTAAAGAGACATAGCAACACAAAAAAATGCATGAGGTATTGGTGGGTTGGCTTATATGTATATCTCATGTTTACATACGCATAGTATTGATTGCACAGATATATACGGCAGGCTTAAATAGCTTAAGCTCATTTCACGTATTTTCGAGCAATCCCACTCTGAAAGTTTGAAATATGAACGAAATATATATTTCTGATTTTGTGTTTTCGAAAAGAAAAAGGAATCAAAAGCAAACATTATTCTGAAAATGAAATTATTATCACTCACCCTTATCCAAAAAAATTTCACATACATACATATGTACCTTAACACCCACAAGTATACTTTAAAATTTAATTAAATGAGTGCATATAGTTAATACCAAAGATATACAATTAAACTTGGCTAAGTCTTTATATTTTCGTAGGCAGCCTAAATTTTTAACTACGTCATCAGTTTTTTTTTCACATGGGTCATGTGCTTATATCATAGCACAAGGACATACACTCATTCAAACAGAATACTTACACGTTTTTTGCTAACGGATCAGCCAGATATGCGCGAATATTTGCACAACGTTGCCCAATTATTTCGTATGACAGCGACAAAATATTGGTGCAGGTGCAAATGTGGATTGCAGTGAAAAAACATAACAATAGCAGCATTGAAAAATTGTCAATATTTTGTTGCATGCGTTATTTATGGTGCGATGAAAAAGTGAATTTTTTTTTTTGTGAAAATATAAAGGCAAATAATAAAATTTTGTAAATATTTTTAGTGACTTTTTTCTTTCAAAAACCATAACATTAGAAATGCAGCTTGATAAATTTTATAACATTTTCAAATTGAGAAATTTTCGAACATCAATAAAGACATTAAAGAGTTTGAATTTTTTAACCCATTACATAGGAAATAGAGCAAATGCTCTGTATGTCGAATTATCATATAATGCTGTGCTAATACTTTTCACTTAGACTGCATAGACTGTTTTCTTTTCAAAGAAAATGTTATTTGTACAAAATGTGTAAAATAAATTAAATCTTTTAAGTCGTGAAAACAACATTTTTACAAGCAAATTTGAGTTGCAAATCGGTAGCGCTGTCAAGCGAACTTAATAGGCAAATTACAATAATATCACACACAACAAGGTATGTTCACAAACAGCCTAAGGTAGACTTAAAGTGTTACTAAAATTAAATTCATGTCTATTTTATGACATTGATTATAAATTGAGTGCATAATAATATAGCTAAAATGATATGGGAGCAAGTAAATACAATACATACTTACACATAGAACATACATACATATGTATATATCTATATATATAAATATAGGTCCATAGATTACAATTCAAATGATTTAATTCCTTCGCTGCCAAACACTCAAAACATTGAAAGGTACATTAATATAAAAAGAAACATTTAAGCCAAAGCAAAAAAAATTAGTAACGGAAATTTCGAGGTTTTGGTTACTGGTTCCATTGCAGCAGCAAACAGTGAGACTATAAAGAACTGATTGGAAAATCATTTAAATTGATCTTAATCCGTCAAACAAGAATTAATTGATATTAAAAGGTTTTGCTCGAAAACATAATATAAATGTATAGGCAGGCCCGGATTTAAAAATTTGCCGCCCTCAGGCCGTTCACAAATTGCCGCCCTTCTTCAATGGTGAATATGGAAAAAAATTTTTTTTTGCGATGGCGACGTTCCAACTCACCATCGCCAATGCATTACCCATTACAATTTAAAAAAATTTTCAAAGTATCCAATATTTGCCGCCACTAAAATCGTGCCGCCCTAGGCACTGGCCTAGGACGACCCAAAACCAACTAAAGTTGTTCGTGCTTGAAGCAATTGGAAGCAAATGGACGTCTGCTTCTAACACAACAAACTGGACGTGTCACCACATAGAATGAATGAATGGTAATCTTAAATAATACGCAGCCATTCTTTTGCCAGAAACCTTTGGAAAAAACAGGGAAAAGCGACCACCGAACATGGAACATTCTTCACCACAATAATGCGAACTCTCACAAATCGTTTGAAACAAATGAAGTTTTGAGCACTAAAAATATCCAAAACATTACTTTTTGATTGATTATTAAACTGAAATTTCGCAAAATGAAGCCATTGTCAAGGAATACCAAGAATATGCTGATTCAGGAACGTAATAAAAGTATAAAAAATATATAAGTTTGAGAAGAACTAATAGTCTGAAAAAATCTTGCAGAAAAAAGCTTAAAACTACAGTACATGAAGACAGAAAAATTGAAATACTGACATACAGGGCAATACAAGACATTTCTGGTCCTTAGAATTCAGCAAGAATAATAAAGAAATCATAAAATATTGATATTTCTCAACAAACACTGCGAAGAAAACTGAAAAGACAACACATAAAGCGTTTCAATGCTAACAAAAAGCCTCTCCTTCGACCTACAAACATAGGGCAGCGGCTTAACTTTGCTATAACATATCCGTATCGTTTCGGAAATTAATTAGTTAATCAGATGAGTATAAATTCGAGATGAAAAAACTCAAAGAAACGAAAGCGAGTATGATATGATCCGTCGCAAGAGCTGAAATCAAAAAATATCGCTCATACAGTTAAACACAAAAGAAACTCTCTGATGAAATGACATGAAATTGATTGTAAAACAACTGGAGATAAACATGTGTAAATTTAGAAGGATAATCAAGAAATAAGTGCTGGAAAAATTAATTCACTGGATTTAATATTCCAGCAAAACAATGATAATTTATATATTGAAATTGAAATTTTGCTCTTTATTTTATCCAACAGAATTGAACGCTGTGATACCAATTTTGTTGCTTGTATTTTTTACAATTTTTTCATTTGACTTTGAACTTTATTTTGACGAACAGTGCACATATATCGGATATTTAATTCCGAACGTCTTGGACTTAAGTTTGAAAACTTAAGCGCTTTTAAGCTTAAATTATTGAAAAATCTAGAACGCAACAAAGGTCTGATGATTTCTGTATCTAACAAACATTTTACTTTGGCTGTATAGAATTGAACTTGTTATATGTTGCATGTCTGCGTCTCGTTTACGTCATTTTGACAGATGTTGGTTTCTCATGTCAAACTGTTGATATGCTGTTGATGTTTGCGACTATTGTTGCTGTATGAGTTGTAGCAGCTATTGTTTTTACTAGCAGGGTTACTGCTGTCAAAGTTGCTGCTGCTACTGCTGTTGCTGACGGCCTTGTTGTCATACGTCGCTTTTGAAATTCCAAATTTCGCAATAGCTCTGTCCTTCAAGTTATGACGTTCATGTCACGAATATTGCATGAACACCGATATGTTTAGTGTTTGATAACAATTGACATAAAATTGATTTTGCTAGGAACACAAAAGTAGGTAAAGTAGCAAATGTACTGAAACATGCATGATGGCACATATGTACATTATGAAATTAATAGCAGCAGCTTAAGCTTAAGTTTATTACTTACGAGATAATATTGAGCAGTATCATCGAAGTCAATGTTTATAAAAACAAATTGTTTGGAACACTTAGTAAATATAGAACTAAACATATTATAGTCATGAATATGTGAAGCAAAGTGCTGTAGCATTTGAGTATATTACGAGCTGTTTGTATCTTTGGCTTAGTGAAAATTATGATTTTAATTAAGAAATTTAGTAGTCTTTCTCAAGACATGCTAAAGGCATTATTCCTACTTAACAGTGTATCAAATTTAAGGTCGATAATCTGAAGCCAGAGAACTGAGAGCACGGACTAAAAGTAATAACAACCAGTAGTGGAATCCCAAAGCTGACTGACATTTTAATATTATGAGTCCTCAAAATATGAGAGAAGATATGATCATTGAAAAATATTTTTTTTTTTACTGAAAAATTATCGATTTTGTGTGTTAAGTGGCATATTATTTTATATAAAATGATTAAATTAAATCAAAATAACACATAGCGTCAGTTTAATAACATATTCACTAAATTCTCTTCAGAGAAATATGCTTCTATTTGTGAGTAATAGGCCAAAATCTGTGGCAAATGATAATGTTTGATACAAAAAGTGATTTTTAAGCAACCAAGTTGACTGGAAATTGTTAGTTTTCGATGTAATAATCAGTCTGGCTAAAACTATGCTTAAGACTGCATTAAAAAAAATGGAATTTCTTGCGAGTTATGGTTAGAAAACCGAAAAAATCGGAAAATTTACTCCAAAACAAGTGAATATTATTGGTGATTTATAAAATCCAGTGAGAGTTTTACTCCTTTTTTTCAACCACTATTGCGCTGTATTATATACTGGGTGTCCCATTTTAACTTACACAGCTGAATAAGTCAAAAAAAAGTTAGTGGGTATCAAAGGGCTGATCCAGCCAAGACCTTAACCATGAGCTTAGCCTACATTTTCCAAGTTATTTGAAGGTCAACTTTAGTTTTTCAAATGGAAACCCTATTTTTGACCTCGGATTCTAGAAGAGCACAAAATTCTACGTTCAGATAGGTGGTATTCATGTTAGAGGTCAAAGTGACCCCTGAAGGTCATTTCAAGGTCGAATTCCCGCTTGGTGCAGAAAAGCTGCAGCAAGTTAAGGCAACATTGCGCAGCGGTCCAGCCAATGATTAATAGCTTTTCTGCACTTAGCAGGAATTCGACCTTGAAATAACCTTCAGGGGTCACTTTGACCTCTAACTTGACTTTTGATTTATTCAGCTGTGTAAATTAAAATGGGACACCCTGTATAGTGTCAATAAGCAATGACGTAAATGTTTAGTACCAAAAAGCATTAAGATATCATACAACATGCATGTACATAAATATATTGATAAACTCACACATACACACACATATGTTAATTCCCATACACTCGAATAAAACAATCATATAGATATACGAACTTTTGGTAAACTGCCTGATTGATTAATGATCAATGTGCTTCTTGATGAATTACAACAACATTGACACTAAATGGCGCATTACATTTGCATACCTTCTCGTATACAAACATACATACCTGAGAGTCCTGACATTTGAATTATTACATAAACACACTCGAATTAATGGATTCTGTGTAGTCATGTGACTTTGGTGCATGTTTTCTGTAATTAAATTAGCATTCGTATAACTAATGTCGTTAGTTAACTTAATCACATCAAAACGCTTAGGTAAATAAAAAAAAGATGGGCTTATGCCAAAAAATTATGATTGATGTTTAGTTGACACAATAAATTTTAGAAATGTTTCTATTACGAATATATGCAACTGGTTAATTTGATAGCGATCCTTTATAGTATAATAATTAATGTAATGAAAGTTTCTTATTCGAAAGATTTACAAACCGAACAATTTCTGATCGACCCATTTTGAAATCTCTCCAAACCCAATTTTCATTATTGGATAATACATGACCAAATATACCACGGTAGCTGAGAGTGTACGGCGATGACCGTGATGAATCGATTCGGTACCATTCGCAACAACTTGGCTTGTTCTATGCAATAACTTGGAGTATTTTACTTAAACATTTTGGTTAAAAAGCATATAAAGTTATATTCATGCAAGAATTAAAGGCGACCGAACTTCCGAAACATCATCGTTTCAGTCTTTGGGCTCTTGAAAAGCTTTAATAAGATCCACTGTTTTCGGCAAAATTTTGTTCAGTGATTAGGTCTATATCTGGCTTAATGGCTACGTCAATAAGCAAAATTGCCATATTTGGGCTGAAGAGCGACCCGAAGAGAGGTTCAAGAGCTGATATTACATCCAGACAAAAAAATGTTTTAGTGCAGTTTATGGGATGGTGGAATAAAATCCACGGTTAACCACATAGGATAAACATAGTCCCAAAGCCAGGCTTTGAAATACATTCATTGAAAAGTTAGCCTGATAAAATACAGTATGCATGTATTTACTTCCGGTGTACCACAGCTGAATTCCGAACTCAACAAGTACGAAGTTCTTTAGTAAATGATTTAAGAAGATTCACACAATTTTTCAATGGATTAGTCCAAAAATTTCTACTGATTCAGAAGTTTTGCTATTGTTCGTGATTATTCCGAAATTTCTCAAAAGTCATTTTCAAGTATATTTAGTGTTGCATGCTTTTGGGTGCTTTAAAAGCATTGCATAATTCTTAAATTTCTATATGAAACGATTTTAAGAGATTTCAATTTCTGAATAAAACTTTGAAGAATTTTTTCCCATGTCAGCGCGCCATACATGAAAAATTTCTTTCATGTTGATGATTTTGCTGTTGTTGTTGTTGTTATTAAAAGCGCAACATTTCAACATTTTCACATTAGAGGCAACGCAACACTACAACAGCACGCGGTGCATTGCACTAGATGCTGTTGCACAAAAGCATACAACTAACACACACACATACATGCATGTGTATGTATAAAGTCAAACAACGAATACGCGCCACAAAGTATGCAACATGAATTTAGGTCGCTATTCATGTCTTTCACAGCGCGTAGAACTTTTCACGAAAATAGAAATATACGACATTATAGCAAAGAATAGCTACAGAAAAGAAAGAAGAAAATGAATTTCTACTGTAAAGTACAACAACTAAAATGTCAACGTTCGCTTAGCAACAACAATTATAGCAACAATAGCAACAATTTTAATAACAACAGCATCAACTAGAATAAAATACAAAAGAAATGAAAAGTGAAGCGTTTTTGCATGTTTTCATTTTCGGTGCTTTGAAGAGGTGATGGGGGGAGGGGGCAAAGTGGTAATATCACTGCTACTTTTACTCGTTGTTCGTGTATCTCAAAGATATGCGACTGCTGGCACTTTTTATGGAAATAAAGTCATTTTCGTGCCTCAGACGATGTTGTTTCCCTTTGGCTCTTTTGCTGCTTTGTCTCCTCAACATACAGCGTTATCTTTATTTTCTTGCTTTAACCTGCTGTTTGTGCCATGTAAATATTTGATATTTTTGGTTCTTTGGTTGTAATGTTGCCGTTTATTATAGTTGCTGCTGCCGTTGTTATTTTCCCAAAATGTCTTCCTCAAGTGCGTGGTAATGTTTTTTAAAGGTTTTCTCGGGTTTTGTTTTAATTAGATTTAACGTTTTTGCAAATTTTGTGCTATAAATTTTGAAATATTTCGTTGTTGGAATTTAGAAACTTTGTTTTTTTTTTAATTGTGTTGTTGCAAGCTCGTGCAAAATAAAAATTAAGTAAGAGTTTTGGTTTTAAAGTCAGAAAATTTATTACTTTCTAAGATTTTATTCAAAAATTTGTTGTTTTCTATGGCGGCCATTTATCAGGTTTGTCAGCTAAATGGAGGATAAAACAGTTAAAAAAAATGCTCTGTAATAAAGTATCTTAGTTTAATCGGAGTCAAGTTATCGATAACTAAAATAAGAGTTCATTTTACTTAACGTGACGTATGAGTGACATTTATTAAATATTTATATTTTGAATTCAATAACCGCTAACATTACGAATTAGTTTTTTACTTATTGAAAGATAATATATGCAAAGTTGATATTATACATATTAATTGTATAAGTTAAAATATATAAATGTATAAAACAAATTCCATAATGAACTTTTCTTATGTGTTAAATTTTTGAATTTATTTGCCATTTATATGAAAACATTAATAAAACTTTATGAAATTTGCACTTTCGTTAATGAAATTTCCTGGTAATCAAATAATACATAAAAATAACAACACTTGCAGGGAATATATCAGTTGTTTTTCATCGTTATTCGTATAGTAGTTTTTATTGGAATTTTTTTGTAATAAATAAAGATTGATTTTCGCATCCAAATACAGAAGTCAATGTATTTATTTGTTGTAAAATTTTGTTGGCACTTTTTTTTTTTGCACTTTATGCACTCATTCCTGGTATTTTTAATTACATACCTTGTTAAAAATTAAGCTTAAATACACTTAACATTTTGGTTATATCTAACAGAATCATTCATATTTATTTATGTTGACAAATTCAATGAATTGAAGTTCAAAACATAATAAGAGTATTTTTATTTGAAATATAAAAACGAGATTTTAATTTTATGTCGCAAAGCAATGTTTTCTCTAGCGGCCATTTATAAATTTTTATATTTATGTAAGGCATCATAAGAATAACAAAATGACACCGACATAAGGCGTTCAGATAACATCGGAACAAAGATTACGCTAAATTTAGTAAAACACATTTTGATTATCGTAGCGTATGATTAACATTTAATTACTATATAGCAGATATTTAAGGAGTACCAAGTACATATGTTTAGGATATAGAGACGTGGAGAGACTTGATGTTTAAATTGCTCAGAACTATGCCTTTTATAGCCAGAGTCACAAGATTCTATTTGCAATGATTTTAGCTTAAAATGTTACAGTGCATGAATCGAATTTTTAGCATCGTTTTTTGTAGCAGATTTCCACTTTAGTCTTTTTCAATATGTGTCGAATTTTTCGGACTTTAATTAAGTAATACATTTTTTTCAACATTTTTCAACTTTTTCATAATTTTTCACGTCTCAGAAATATTTGCTACAGTATCACCACAAAACACTTGAGGGATAAGTAAAACAATAAATTTTCTGCTAAAATTTTCACTGAGTATTATTTGACCCACTCCTCTTTTGTGCTGCAAATGTTGCATTGTAAAAATGCAGTACCAAGCAAACAATGCAATTTTACTCACTTAATGTTAGTCGTATTTTGTTTTATTTGATTTTTCATTTTGATCTCTTTTTTTAACGCACCCATACAATTGTGTTCCCTTTGCTTTTGTTATTGGCTTTATTACATTTTTCCACTCTTCTCCTTTTTTTTTTAGAATTTGTAGTCACTTCTGCAATTTTTTTCGTTACGCCATTTTGTATTGTTACAGTCTCTTTGTAATGTTGCAATTTATTAACTTGTGAAAGTTTTATTTGATACAAAATTGCTGCAGTAAAAATTTCGGAAAATATAAACCGATAATGTAAAAAATTGTGTTTTGTTTCATATGAATGCTGATTAATTATTGTTAGTTATTACTTTTTAACTTGTTTTATGGACGTTAACAAATCCTTTTGAGAGGATTTATTGATTTTGCGGGAACTGTTATCGACGTCAGTATAATGCAACATTATGTGTGAATTGATGGAGTTCCAGTTATGTAAGGAACAGGTTTCTTACTTACGAAATTAATAAGACCTGCATAAATAACGTATTGCAACATACTGCCTTGCCTGGTGTTGGGTTTCAAAACTCTTCAGGGATGCTTAATTAGTGAAACTTCAATTTCATATACAATTTTCATATTAGCTCTTAAGGAAATTTTTTAGAATTTTAAATCAGTATCCATTGAGACTACTGAACAGAATATTACTTCATATTTTCTGAAATTTAAATTTGTGGATGAAATGTAAATTAAGTTTTTCCTTTATTTTAAACATTCAATATGCACTAAATCCAATTCATTTTCATTTTTCATTTTCTGATGTTGCATACAATTTGCTGCACAAAAAAAAAGTGACAACACAAAAGGTAGTAAAATTTTCAATTATTTCACTACCACTTTACCACTCTGTTGACAACGATGACACACTTATCGAGAGAGATCTGACACTGACAACTGCAAATTTTTTTCATTTTAAATTTAAATCGCTTGTAATCAAATCAAATAAAACTCAACATTTCAATTAATTCTACGTGTCGCTACAGTTAAAATAATCGATGGTGTAAAAGTGTTAAGTGACAAACACTCAACTTTAGAATTCACACTTTTATAACAAATCCAATAAATTGCCAATTTTCGAAGAGAAAATTTGAAAATTCTTGAAAAAAAAATGACAAACTAAACTTAAAATTTTATGTCAATTTTTGTTACCTTAGCAGAAATGCGGAAAGTAGAGCGAAATGAAAAGGGAAAAATTGAAAATATTTTCAAATGTCTTAACATAGACACCCACACACACATGCACACCCACTCACATGCACATGCACACAACTGTAGCCACAAAAAGTTTTTAATCGAAAAACTTTTCACTCCGTAACAACAACAACAACAACAGTATAAAATCAACATCACATTACGCGCTCATCTCCATTCGTTGCAATGCAGCCACAAAACTCAATCGAATTCACAGGAATAGAATTTATTGAAATTTCATATTCGATGACGACGACGATGAAGTGATGTAGCTATGACTGTGTGTGTGTATTTGTGTTGTTGTTTTTATCTAAAAATCCAAAGCGAAACTTTTAATTGCCAAAAATTGCACCCAAAAGCTATCGACGACGACATTGAGAGGATAAAGTTTCCAACATACTACGGATTTCATGTGCAATGGAGGTTTATTTTTTTTTAAATTTTTAAACTTAATTTTCATAAAAGTTATTTTCTACACATCATGTTATTATAACACAGGTGCTATATTAAGCAATGACATTACTAGGGAATGGGTAGAATGATCTTACTGAGTAACATCTTTAAAGAGTTTACAAAGAAGGTTTGACAAAACATTCTGACGAGTTCCTTATATACATATAAATTGTTAATTTAAATAGTGGATCTTGTACTGCAAGAAAAATTTTGAAAAATTCTATTCTTTATGAAAATTTTCATAATTATAACTCTAATATAATCGAACGTCCATATTACGAACATTTGCACAAAGAGTTTTTCTTTATTACGAACACTACATTTTCGTTCTATTTTTAGTATGTTTTGATGTTTCTGTAATAAGATTTTATTCTCTGTTGCTGTTTTTTAAATTCGTTCTTTCGTTTTGCTCAACATTTAGCGAAGTTTTCAAATCTTTTTTAATGTTACTTTTTGTGACAACAAAAACTTCAAAATGTTTGTATGTAAAAGTCTAAAATAAATAATAAAAATAACGATAAACATCAATAAACAAAATGCTTAGACTAATTCCCCGATTAAAACTTGCATAGTCATATGAAAAATGTCAAAAAAAAAAAATTGCTAATCACTCGAGCAAAAAGTTTTAATAATAAGTAAAGTTGAAAGAGGTCAAAAGAATAAAAAAATTATATTGCCCAGCAGTTTGGAGTTCCCCAAACAAAATTATTTCAATTAAAAATATAAAAAAAAACAAAAATCACTGATTATTTCAATTAAAAATATAAAAAAAAAACAAAAATAACAAATTTTGTTGATTATTTTGCAATGCGAATTTTCTATATAACGAAGTTTTTTCTTGTCTCTGTTCGATTTGCTATAGGGAAGTTCGTCTGTAGTTAAGTCTCACGACATTCCCTGTTCCACTAAACTTTGAATATTTTTAAGAAATTTTGCTTTATAATTAGTAAAATTTTTTTATGGAAATGTAAAAAATTTCAATTATGTATAAGCATTAGCTATCAGACAAATATAACAACAACAAAAATTAATAAAATCTGATAATTTATCAAAGAAATAAACAAGAAAGTCAACAACAGCAAGCGTAACATCAAGAGCATCAAAGTAAATGTTTTAATTAATTTAAAAAGAAGCAACATTTGAAATTAACGTTGTTGTTATTGTCATGCTTATCATATCAAAGCTGCGCAACAGTTACAGTTGGCAGCATTCTTGACAGAGTGCAAAAAGAAAAAAAAAAAAAACTGGATGAAAGAAAAACAGCATTAATAAAAATTTAATTAAAGCAAACATTAAGGGCATTCACAATGTCTGGCATTTATCAAGTCTGTTATAAGAAAACAAATATTTAAGCAATAATGCTCAATTTTAGCAGTTCCTGCTGAAAAATAGTTATTTCTAATACCCATTTAATTTAACAATTTTCCATTATTTCCTAATTTCTTAGAAAACGTTTCGGAATCTTATTGCTAATTTTTATATTTTTTTTTTCGATTTTCAAAATTTTGTTACTTAAGCTTACAGATGCAATATTTAGTACTTATGTTATATTGACAACATAATGCAATGCATTTTAACAAGACTAACAACAATTAAATTTTCAAAAACAAATAGTAGTGCCACTTTTTTCTGCAGCAATAGATTTATTTCAATGCATTCAATAAATTGGTACAACCAATGTAGTAAAACCTAACAGACAAATCACTTAAGATTCAAGTAGCTATTGAACAATAAAAGAGCTGTATTGCACAATTGAACGTTGCACATGTAATAGAGTCAACAAATTTCATTTTTCGAGCAAATACTTTGGAACTTTGTGAATAGCACTAATTTGAAAACAAATGATATAAAATAAAATACTGACTTTGATGTAGCGAGTGTCACTTAAATGTCTATGTATTTCTAAATTGCGAACTAAATTTTTTGCTTTTAAGGCATAATTTAGTTTCACGAGTTCTATACGAGTCACGTACAATCGGAACAGTGTGAAAGTCGAGCAAATTTTGATCGTAATCATGTGTCTACTGAGAAGTGTGCTCTAAGAGACTGGCTCAGTTTAAGATTTGAAGACATCGTAACGACTTCGTCCCGAACGTTCGCCCAAAAATAATTCCAAACTGAAGAAAAGTGTTGAAAATTACCTATCGACCCATCCATGTCAACTCTGCAGCGAATTCTGACGAAATATTTGGCACTGAATGCGTACAAAGTTCAATTGACTAAGAACTGCAGCCGACGGACCACCAGCAGTGCCGTATGTTCTCGCATTAGGTTTTACAGGGAACCAAAATAACTATTATTTGGTTTTTCGTGATTCAAAAAATTGTCCAATTTCAAGGAATATTTTTAAAAATTGCTTTTTAATTATTATTAATAAGAGAAATTATATTAATTGTCGATAATTATTATTTTTCAATAAATATTTATTGGTCCCGAGTCCCAAAAATGCCCGATTTTGGTCGAGTTTTGGAAATTTTTTTTGTGCACCAATCGAAAGAAAGAGGTCGAAAATAAATTTTGACAATCATCAGAGGTGGTTCCGAGCCCAAAAAATTCCAGATTTCGGTCCATTTTCAAAAAAAAAAAAAATGTTGTGCACCAATCGATGGAAAGAGGTCGAAAATGGATTTTGACCATCATCAGAGGTGGTTCCGAGTCACAAGAATGCCCAATCGATGAAAAGAGGTCGAAAATCGACTATGACCATCATTTGCAGTATCTCCAGACCCTGGAAAGGACCGTTTTTGATCCATTTTCGAAAATTTTATTTGTCCCAATCGATTGGTTAAGTTCAAAAAATAATTTTGGACATCACTTAAGGTTGCTCCGGACCTTGGAAAGTAACGTTTTCGACCGTTTTAGTGCTTTCCGCCCATTCAAGGATCCGAAAACCCGGAAGTGATTCAGGAGAATCCAATGTACTCACAAGGAGTGACCGTTTAGTGCGGTTTGTGGACCGGAATCATCATTGGACCGGGCTTACTCGAAAATGACGACGTAAAAGCCGTTACAGTCCCTTGAGTGCGTTACGAATGCATGATAAATAATTTTTTGTGACCCGAGATGGAGTAAGTGTTAGAAACGGACGGCTCCTTATTTCAACAGAATGGTGTTACATGCCGTACAAGTTGCGGAACAATCGATTTATTGCGCACGAAGTTCCCTGATTGCGTGATTTGACGTTTTGGAGACACCCATTGGTTACCAAAATCTTACAAACATTTCAAACTCTCAAAGTGAACATTGAAGTCGCTATAACCTAAAAGGACCTGTCTGTAAGCAAAGAAGAGGCGACCATTCGACTGTGATATTGTGCTCCATACATAATCCTTATGTATCAATTTTATAATGCAATAAAAATTTCAGAGACATCCAAATAATTGTTTGTTTTATTCAAAAAACAATTCCTACACCTCTTGTGGATACACTCTATATTTATTGCTTGCATTGGAAGTACCACGCCCAATTTCGCCTATATCTTGTTCTTGTGGAACTAAATGTTTGTTTATTAAACTTAACAAAGTACATTTTGATGCTTTGATTAACATGATTTAGTTTTTACATCTAAGAGAGATGCCACGCCTACTTTCACTTACTTTTAGCAGTAAGAATGTTTTCATCGCTTAATGCTCCTTAAATTCTGACATATTCTTATCGAAAGCAAACTCATGCAGTACACCCTAGTTAGTGTTTGCTTCGAAAATGACTCTATTTAGAATTGATAACAAAATTTAGAAATCAAATTTGAATCCACGATTTATCCACCACAACAGAACACTGCTGCTCTTAATCAAATTGAAAGCATTCTAGTACTTTGGGAAGAGAGTTTTTGCCAAAATATCTGCTACTTACTTAAAAATTAAGCAGAACTAACATATTTTCCAAAATTGTGAATTTCCTTAACTTTTTCAAATGACCTTAGCTAAAAACCCTACGTTTTAAAAGCTAAAAAATATTATTAATTGAAACAAACATAAGAAATGAGCATAAAAGTCTAGACGGCTTCAAAGGAGTATGAAAGAGATCTCACAGCAAGAAATTAAAGCTGTAAAGAAAAACATAAGCGCCGTAGAGAAATCACCATGCTGCACAACTGATGCGCGCTTTTGATTAAAAATCTATGTGAATGTGTTAGTGTATTCGAGTGCATGTCACAGCTATGTATGTATTTGTTGGTTTTTTTAATATCGTTAATTGTACTTGTCGTCGTCGTTGTTCATGTTCACACATTGCTGTTGCTGTCTAAGCTCATTCGCCCTCTTAGCTGCCATGATTTTTTTCTTTTCTTTCTTCTACCGCACCTAAGTTTAATTTGTATTTTTCACGCATAATTTGCTATAATTGCGAATGAGAAGGTGTATAGTAGATGGCTGTGTGCGAAAGAAAAGAGTGAATTACGCGTTGGTATGCTGACATCAAGTGGCGTTGGAAAATGTACGAAAACGAGCTAGAAAGCTCTCATCAACGTGTTTAATTATTTCAGCTAGTGTACGTGTGTGAGCGTGTGCAAGTAAGTCATTGTTAGGGTGTTTCCCACAAGAATTTTAATAAAAAATGGTAAAATTGTATGGACTGTTGGATGTAGTAATAATATGCAACTTATTTCTGAATATATCAACATTGTTTATAGAAACACGTTATCCAGTTTTTTGCTTGGTATGGAAACTGACACGCCCACTGATTCAAGCTTATATTATTCGTCGTCTATGTATATACCACATTTTATAGGGATCACTCATATAGTACACTACATATAACATGGGAGATGCCACGCCCACAGGTACTGCTGCGACCACTTTTGGTAATGAGATAAATTATAGCACGTAGTTAATGAATTTGAACTTCACTAGCATAAAGTGAATCTCTTCAAAAATTCAATGTCATCTATGACATAATAATTTCAATATTTTTTCACAACACCCCATTCCACATTTCGCGCGTATATGTCATTATGCGTTGGTGTTTGTGCTACTGCTTAAATTGCTGCATTGCATTTAATTGCTTATTTTACAGTTAGTAGCAACGTGTCTTGTGGGGCCGGAATTGTAATTAGAGTTTTGTTGTGATTATTGTTGTTATGATTATAGTAGTTGTTGCTGTAATCTGAAAATGTAATCTTAGCTTTAATGCCACCATTTATGTTTATTGCCTCATTTTCCTGCCATTCTTTCACAGTATGCAGTTTGCCGTTTGCACTTTATTACTTTTTGAAGTTTAATTGGAAATTTTAGTTTTTAGTTTCACATAAAGACCAATTCAATACAAATTTAGTTTTAGGATAAAAATGGTTTGGAACTGATATAGAAACAGAGAGAGTTATTATATACAAATGTATGAAGTTTTTATTTTTTTTTATGGGAAAGTAGATTTAATAATGAAGTAGCGCAATTTGTAAGTAAAGACTTTTCCATCAATTAAATATAAGATCCTTCTCATAACTTGGTTTTGATTTCCGAGTGGCTTGTCTTGGTATTCAAGTGCGAGTCATTTGTTTCTTCAAACATATATTGTGAAAAGAAATTTTTCAAACTCTTACTGTTTCATGGTCTATAATTTCTGCACCAAGTTTGTAATGCATTCTTACTTTTGGCAAAGCTGTTTAACTGAGTTTCGTTACGCTATGCTTAGGCTCCAGTCTATTTACTTTAACTTCTCCTATAGAAATTTAAGAATTATGAAAATACCTACTTTTAAAATTTGCCTTCTTTTACGTGCCAAAAAGTATGCAACGCTATATTGGAATGTAGATCAGGTCATATTGGCATAACTGAACATGAAAATTTTTTGGCATTTTCTTAAAAATCTTATATGGTCTTGTGTAAAAACAATATTATTTTACTATAAATAATGCATATGAATATAATTTAATTGATTAAAAAATCAAAATATTATAGCACTGTTCAAAATATTCTTTTATCACTATTATACTTTAAAACTTTATGTCGACTTTATATTTTCAACTCACACAATCCAAAAATTTTAAGCTTCCATCAAAGCATTTTCCTAAAAAAAATAACACTTATTACAGCACCCACAAGATTAAAAACTTTGTTGTTGAATTTCTCTGAAATCGTGCCATTGGCAACATTGAATCCAAAATATATAAAATATTTAAATTGAAAAAAAAAACAAGACAAACAAAAACAACAACCAACAGTTAACTTTGTAATGAATAATTTGAAATATTCAGAGATACAGAGAATTAGAAATAAAAATACAGAGCAACTAACAAATTAAAGCAGTAACTGTGTCACATACACATATGTATTTGAATATGTATGCGTGTATACAAGTATTTGCTATTTTTATCTGAATATTTACAAATATTTATATGAGTGTATTTATGTGTGCTACATATGTAAATGTATCACTCTACCCAACGAGAAAACGCTTAATGATAGAAATTGGAGCAACAAGGGAGCAAGCGATTTTTATGGGTAATTTCTCCATATCGACAGCACCCAACATCGGTGTACTTTCCCTAGTAGCAAAAAACTACTTATCCCGTCTTCGTTATCTCTCATTAGACTCGGTGAAGTATCTGACTGAGGTCTTTAAAAGACAGCTTAGAAAGACTTTAAAAAAAGTGCATTCTTAGATAATTGCTTTATGTATCAAAGAGACTTAGAGACTTCAAGATGTCTTTTGCAGATCTTTTAAAGAATAAAGTAATAAGGAATATTTAATTTTATCGAATTTCATTTTTACTTTCGTTTCGTACGCCCATCTTGAACCCATGTCCCAACGATCCATAATCCTGTACGCTAACCAATAGGCTATCTGTGACTTTAAAAACGAATAATATCTTTCTCACATTTGTCTTGGTAAATTGCCTTAAAAAGACAAAAAATGGATAGTATAAAGACAAAAAGCAGTATATCTTTCAAGTGACTTTTATGTTTACAGTATAAAGACACACCCGAGACATCAGGTCTTTGTAAATATTTTATTATGCACAATATAAAGACATTGTATCTAATGTCCTTATAAGCACTTTCTTAAAAAATGAAATTGCATACGAGACATTAGTTGGCTCTTTCCAATGACATTCAATATAAAAGCCTTAAGAGCGTTCCGTTCAGCTGCATGGTATCATACAGAATGCACAATTTTCCCGTTGGGCATGCAAAACATAGTAAACAATTCATATTTTTACCCAAAAATTGTCTTTGAGCGGGCTTTTCAATCAGCAATGTCATCATCATTAATAGCAACAACAACAACATCATCATCATCATCATAAATATTGTTTTGATTATTTTTGTTGCTGCTATTTTTATTGTTGTTGGCATTATAGTTTTGAGGCCGAAAAGTAGATAGATTTTTCATTTGCATTTTGATGTCAGAAATTTAAAGAAATTTATGTGAATTTTTGATTTTGTAGATATAACAATGCTAAGAAAGTATTTTTAAATGCAAATTGTTAGTGTAGATATTACAAAGTCAAATAGAAATATTAATGAAAATATGCCCTTTGTAGAATTTGCTGCAAAAGCACATATTGTGCTTAGTGAAAATGAAAAAAAAAAACGAATTTATTAAATTTCAAATTTATTTCCTTAGGGATTATTTCTTTAAAGATAAATCATATAAATTCTTCTTTTATAATTTAAAAATCAAATTTTTTATATGTCCTTGCTTGGCGTCAAATGAATTAGTTTATTTCTTTAAATATCTGCACGTAACTTTTGTCTAAAAATACACATAGCAAAGAGCTTATTCTAATAACCCCAAACATATTGCTGAGTTACTACAATACACAGATTGTAATGGCTTAGTCATTAAAAATATAAGAATAAGAAAACACTTATTTATTTTATTCTTAATAACTTTTTTACTTTATTTAAAGCTACAAACTTAATAGCTAAGAATGCTAATAGCTGTAGTAGCTCAACTATATTATTATTATTAACAGACAAATCTAAAGGTCTTAGTGTTCTCATTTAGAATCGCGAATAATCGCTTATATGCATTTAAAAATGTGTTAGATGTCAAATTATAACTTTCTAAAGATATTGATTAAATTGATTTTTTAATAAAAATTCAGCTGAATAAATGAAGCATTTTTTTCAAAAATCTCATGGCAACCCTACTCATCACAGACACCCGAATTAATTTATTTGTTTATTTGTAACTTTTAACCCCTTTGACCAAATTTCTGCTGCTTTCACTTATTCCATAGGTTGCGCATGATAACCGAAAGCAAATAACCAAACAACTAAACAAACACAAGAGCATATGCACACATACTACCAAATACTCAGGGTTATATGTACATACATATGTACTAACCAAAGGCAAGCTGGTAAGCAGAAAATTTAAGTTACCACACAGTACCTAAGCCTGATTAAAGTCAACAAAAACGCATTAAAGAAGTTTGCGTGCTTCTTTAATAGATGAAAGCCACAGGATACTCAACAGCGCACACAAACAATAACAAAAAAAAAAAAAAAAACGAACAGAAAAGGCAACGAAAACAACAGTAAGGTAGCGTCAACAGGACAAATAGCACCAAATAGAA
This sequence comes from Meiosimyza platycephala, assembly GCA_963662105.1. Taxonomy (NCBI): domain Eukaryota; kingdom Metazoa; phylum Arthropoda; class Insecta; order Diptera; family Lauxaniidae; genus Meiosimyza; species Meiosimyza platycephala. The sequence goes on along the minus strand of OY759208.1, from coordinate 104,950,215 downwards.
CCTTTTACTAAAAGTAGTGCCAAAAGCAGCTTCCACAACGCAGACAAACGCCAGTGTACCTATGCTATGCCCGCGCATAGCATGTGGACTTTGGCTGTCTGAGTCTCACCTGCGCTACACTTTAATCTATATTGTGTGCATGGCGGTGTGTGTGCATGACTGTGTGTGTATGGCTGTATTATTCTTTCGTTGAGTCTGTGTGCATTTTTGGCACTGCGGTGCCTTCATCATGTTGATTTTTCTTTTTGGTCGCATTTTTGTTTATATTTTACATTTTTTTTTTGGGCCAAAAAGAGAAAATTTCTATGTGTGCGTGTATATAATTGTGTTTGTGCTGCGTTCACAAAGCATGGTTGTATGCTCAACTCAGCGGCAGATACACAGAAAAAAAAGATTTTCTTAGATGTAGCAAATCGTTTTCAGACCGCTAGTATACAACTGGCCTGATATTGATTGATATAGATTGATATTTTGAAATGTGTCGGGAGCCTGAAATATATTTGATTTGTGCTGACTATTGATGTTGGTAACAATTATGAAGAAGCTAAAATTATTAGGCACTAAAGCTTGAGCAAGGTAAAATAAACAAAAAATAAATAAAACTTAAACACTAACCCTAGCAACAAAAAAAGGTTGTACAGTTTCTTTTAAAGACATTTTAAAGACAAGTAGAAAAACAAAATATGTATTAAGTTTATAAACTCTTTATAGGGGCTTATAAGAGTCATTTGGCGTATGAAGTATAAAGACTTGTTGCACTCCGAATTATCTATGAAGGAACTTCAGTAAAATATCTTTCTGAGGTCTTTAAAAGACACCTTACAAAGACTTTAAAAAGAGTGTGTTCCCAGGAAAATGCCTTAAAAATATCTTTTAAAGATATTTGAAAGAATAAAGTAATTAGGATATATAATTTTATTTTATTATCGAACTTCATTTTTATTTAAGTTTTGTACGCCATTCTCGAACTCATGGCCCAAAATATCGGTTACTGAGCAAAAATTTCAGTCCAGTGAATAATTTGCTTTCAGTGTAATTTGCTTAAGCAGCTTAACCTTTAGTTTGTTCGAGAAACTAGCGTATTTGTTCACACCACCGCACGGTTCAATTTAATATACAAAACTATATCTAAGTATATCGTGTATTCGTATCTATGCAAGAAATGTACTTGAGGTTATTTGTTGAATGCTTCTAATAGCTGAGGTTGATAGAATAGATAAAAGCATAGCATTAGCGGTATGCAACAGCAGTAAAGTGTTGTGTTGCTCGAAGCGTTGGAAGTTACTTTCAAATTTATGTTTGTTTAGGCGTGATGTAGTCAGCGAAGCCTCTGAGCGTAGTACGAGCATAGTAAACACAATCGTAGCCGAAAACTCAATTAATTCATTTTCTTTAGTTGTTTTGAAATGAAGTGAAAATTGTTGTAAACTGGGAATTTGAGAATATTAAATTTCATTAATTATTTCACCTGTTGTTGTTAAGTTTATTGTGCGAGAACATAAATTGAATAAATTCATTTTCCATGGAGAACTTTCACATAAAATTCAAAAAATATATAGAGAATGAGTATTATACTTGGAAAGTTTCATTAGATTAGACTGAATTTGTATTGAATGTGATAAAATTATTCAAAATTTACCTATGGAATTAAAAGCTTTAAGATAGTTTCATGTTTTTATTTAATAAATTTTCTAGATAATCCATAAACTTTGCCTTGTCACCTCATTGGACTTTTTTTGTAGAATATCAAAATATGAGGCATGCAAATATCTGAAGTTATCAGTAATGGAATATTATATATATACTACACTATCTATTGTACGCAACCTAATTAATTGAGTTATTTTTAGTTAGTTATATATTGCTGGGTCTTTTAGCAGTAACTAGGAAGCCCAAGACCATAAGTGTATATGCCATTTAATCTGAATAAATCATTATCTGATTGACTATTATTATTATTATTGATTTGATTTGATTGATTTGTGATTCAAGTGCCATTTATGTGTAAAATTATTCGTTAAAATCATAATTTTACTGTTGTCATTGTAGCAGCAGTTTCATGGCTTTAACTACATATCACTAAAATCTTAAAAAATTGCTCGTGCAAAAATATTACCAATGCGCCAATGTCAACGAAACTAAAACTTTAAATTTATCTGAAAACTACATTTTGCGATTTACTTTGTTGTTTTACCACTGCTGTCCTATTCTCCAAACGTAGTATATAGAACCATCCAAGAAAACAAACAATGAAAGGAAATTTTGTGCTACTTTTTCACGGTTCGTCTGGAGAGGAAATATTCGAAGTAAAGGAGACAATTGATATTTGAGTTTTTCAGTAAATACAAAATATTGTACTACAAGACAAGCGCAAATGCTAAGCACGCTGTGTAGTCGATAAATTTGGGACTTTGACTACACAACAGCGATATTTTCAATAGAGCTTGCTTTACGATAATGCGAGGCTTTAATACTTCCATGACTGTTCCAGTTTCTTAAAGTTTTCGATTTTTGTTTGAAATTTTTTGCTTAGTTGGATGACCAAACTCTTCTTTTGTAGTAAGAAATGTGATTCACCATTTTCGTAAAAATGTTTTAAAAAATACAAAACGTTCTCTAGCTGAGCGATTTATAATATTAAACCGCTAATCTTTAACTAAACAAATGCTATCTTAAATAACATATACGAAGACAGTTGCCAAATGGTAGGGCTGCACTTTCTCGACCCATGCAACGTTTCATAAACCTTTCTGAAATACTTCACATGAAATCTTATAAATTTTCAGTTACTTTTCAGAAATCTTTCAATTCTATTTCAGAAAGCTTTCTGCAATGTGTCAATATTCGATTTCAATTGAAATGTTTTTGAAACGTTACAGAAACCTTGTAAGATTTGTGGGAAAACAAACAACAATTTTTTATAATGTCATCGGACTCTAAAATATTTTGGATTTTTTTATTCGCGTCAATTGCGCTGCTATTTTTTTACTTTATCGAGAATCTGAATAATTGTTTCATTTTACAATATTTAATATGCAGATATTTTTTGAGATTTTTAATTTATAATTGAACAGTGATTAAACACTTGGCATCAGCATCAAACAGAATATCAACCTGGTGACGTTCACAAAGTTCTTTACTAACCATGTACCTACGTTTTATGTCGTATATATACAATAAAGATAACATAAATTTAATATTGAATTATAAAACATTATTCGAATTTCATTAGAAAAATTCAGTAGACATTAAATCTGAAACCTTTCAGAAAAACTTCAGAATGATTACATGTGAAAGATTTCGTTTATAATGTGTCAGAAAGATTCAATAAACCATGCCATCTGGAACCTTTTAGAGGAATTTTCATTTGAAATATATATAAAATTCTAAAAGACAAAAAACAATTACTTGAAACCGAGAAAATTCTTCTCCGGATTTGCTTCCTTCTTTAGACTCACAGTATATTGTGCTGGCTCATGCAGTATTTACTTTGCTTGCATTCATTTCCACCTTAAATTGTAATTCCATTATCCTTTGACGCAATAAAAAAATCAGGCTTATGCTCTTGTTGCCTTCTACAATTTTTCAGTTCACAATCGATTTCGTAGTGGCGGTCTATGAAAAATTGTTGGTTTTTCTTGTAGTAAACGTTTTTTCCATGAAAAAATAATTTCAGTTACATCTTTATCTTTGATTATTCTATCACCTGGCGAACTGTGTTTTTCTTTTTCTCAATAGCAACCAAGCAATCGGCCGACAAGCGTATATTACACTCAGTTACTCTAAAAGTCAGCAGTCAGAGTTTGCTACAATTTTCTTATCGCTATATTGCAAATATTGTGCGACTATGTTTCGTAGGAAAAGCACGCTAAGGTGACCAGGCAACTTTACTTAATAAAACTTGAGTCCTTTGCATTATGCCTGAACTTCTACATAAAACTGTATTTTTCCTGCTGTGTCCCTATTTTGTGTTGCCTGCACGCCCAAAACTACTTAGGCCACTTACAGCATCATTAGAGCGTAACTTTAACTTGAAACTTTGGCATCGCTGGTGTTTCGAAAACGTCACAGCAGTGAAAGTTTCTTTACTAAGTTTACGAGTTGCTGTTGCTGTTCACAGGCGTTGTAATGGCACTAACTAATACAGCAATGCCAAAAAAAAAAAAAAACTACAACCACAACAGAGATTTCTATGTATTGAATTTCATTGGTATGCGTTTTCATTTATCACTGGCAGCCAACATTGGTATCATGAATATGACAACAGCTGCCAGATATTGCCAGATCTTAAATTGCATTGTTTACAAACGTCATTGTTACATATTGTGCTTGTCTGCGTCGGTGTGAATGTGAATAGTAGTGAATATTTGAAAATGTTTCTAGCTAAAATTACCTGTTTTCTTTCATTCATTGCTATTTTCTGTTATCCACTCGCAACTTTTTTGTTTTTGCGATTTTCAATAAAATGAAATTCTGTTATGCACCTTGTTGTTGTTGTTGTTGAAATTTATGTCAAACCACAGGAACTCGGTACAAGGTAAAATTGTTTCCCTGCTGGGAGCAGCTCTGTTTAATTTTTCAATAGCTTTGCGGTACTGTGGTTTTGCTTTTCTGTTAAGTTATACTCAAAGGCTTTAACAAGGAGTTCTATTTTACAATGGATTGCAATATAAAATTTGAATATAATTTGAAAATATTTAACTATCTGTAGTTTTGTAAATTTTGTTTTTTGTATAGCGGGTGACACGCTCAAGTTTTTATTTTATGATAATAACAAATTTAAATATCATTCAGTACGTAGCAGCAACTATACGTTTAAGCAAAAACTTAGCACTTTGGCAACAAATTTCTTGCAGCAACACATATATATAAACATAAAATATCTAAAAATTATAGAAAAAATTTTAAAACAGGTTGACTATCACATTGAGCAGCGGTGGGCATAGAAATCTAGCAAAAGGGCGCAACAACAAAAGCAAGCAACAAAAAATAGAATTTTAAAGTTTTTTTGCTTTGTTTCATTTCCAAATTCGTCAACAGCACAAAAAAAAAACCAAATTGCACTACCAGCAAAAACAATTGCTACATTCGTCGAGACACAATGCAGCACCGTCGCTAATGCCGTTGTGTGTTGTTTTTGTTTTCATTTGATCTCAAGTCAACGCTGTGCGCCGATAGCATTGAATTTCTGCGAATTCTTTTTTGGTTGCTTGTGCGTCAAATAACGGTTCGGACCATGAGGGCGGAAAGTGCCTCTCCATGCCCATTCAGGATTGAATTATATTATAAAAGTGGGCTGGCCAGTTAGAACTTTGGCTTAGTTCAAAAGTTGTTATTGCGGCTCCAATTAATGTTATCGCTTTCAATAATTTTTCGCTTTCAGACCAGGCTCAGCTTGGCATTTGTATTCAGGTTCATTATAGAATCGTGTAAATGATTTTTCGTAATATTTTACCATTAAAATATAATATTATATAACGCCCCTTACCGTCTAGAAAGAAATAGGAGCCCTCAAACAACGTCCCCTTGCCCTTCATACCGGCCCCGACCACTGGGTCTGACTCAAGACACTGTTCATCGTTTCAATTCCCGGCGCCGACAATTGTGGGCTGTGACCGAAAAGCATATCTTCAGTTCCTGGCCTCAACTGTTATAGACTTTGTTCTGCAAGCATTTTTACAGTTCTCAACACTACTGCCTCGCATCAGACTCTCTATGTACCCTATAACCGCATAAGGAAATTTCGGTAATGTTTCAAATTCCCACATTTTGAAGTGGGAATCCCCACTAGCTCAGCTTGTGGTCACAGCTACGTTATCAGCATGACCAGCAAGAATGCGGTCAGAGTTGCTGTTATGTCGTCATAGAAGAAGCGCTGCTTGACTCAATTTTTGAAAAATTTTAAGCCTCTCAACAGAATACATGCGATTTTAGTCTAGAGCTTTCATAGCTACTCTACTTTCACTCTAAGCGCAGAATTATTCAGAAACGAACAAAATAATCACAACACAAGGAAACTGTATAAATGTTATGGGTTGAAGACGAAGCCGAAAGCTATAAAAATTAAAGTTTCGTGCAGTATATCGCCCCTGTAAGAATCATTAAAAACATTGAGACTTGAACCCGCGAACTGTGTTTTTTGTTGTTTTATATAGACACAAGATCTTGTGGTTTTTTAATCTATGAATTCGCTTTTTTTTCCAACTAAGCCAAATGTATTTTTTCTTTTGTATGCTGTTGCAGCTTTCTTATCTGGTTGAGCTTTGCTCAGTGGTCTCAAATTTCAAGCACACTTGACTAAGATTTGGACATAGAACTAAAAAATACGAGCATCATTTCGTTTGTGGCACTCTGTGCATCTGGTTCTTAGAGAATAAAAACGTGTCCATACCACCTGAATAGTATTTCAGTATTTCGTTGATTTTCATTTGGTTAACAAACTTAAGTTTTATTTTTAAATAAGAATTATAAAATGTTTAAAATTACTCCAGCTTTGTGGATTTTGCTACTAAATCTTTTGCATTATATAAACGGCGATGAACTTGAAGACCGCCGTGTACATAATTTATGCATAAAAGCTGCGTGTTCTGATTATTTTGAATATCGGGTCATTGGCGGTTTTTATTGTGGCAAACTTACACTGCCCCATATAGAGATAGGTGATACAGTCAAGTTGACATTTATGGATTTTCCCATAACGGTAATTTTTTTTGAGACAGATTATACTTATCTAGTCTTAAAAAGTTAAATTTATTTGAAGGTTCTCCGGGTATTCTCCTACCATATGGGAGTTCGCAAGAGGTCATCAATAAACTGCACAAGAAGCAACCAATAATATACCGTGTTGATTTTCCGCTAACTACTTTCGTGCCAATATTGTTTAATATTTCTATCAACGACAACGAATTATGCAACACAAATATAGATAATTATTTTATTAAACGTTTTAGCAATATACTTAGTTTCGAACATACTCTGGATATCAAGAACGAATCTGTGCAGGTTTACACTAATAACGTACAAATGCTGCAATTCGCTAAAACTTCAACTTGTGGACTCGTTGATAGAGAAATTAATATTTACGGAGGTACACCGCTTGTTTTCGGCGGCCAGTTGATAATACGTGGTGAACATCCTTGGTTGGCTGCAATTTACAAAAAGGATAGCAGGGGTACAAGTTTTATTTGTGGTGGCTCGCTTGTTACTTCAAAAATTATTTTGTCAGCAGCACATTGCTTTGAAATATTGAGTTTAACTGCAGCGAATATTACTGCGATGTTAGGACGATATAATTTAACCAATTCCATGGAGGATGATTACACGACACGTGATATAGAACATATAATTTTACATCCAGACTACAAGTCTGGACTAGTCTTTTCTGATGCTGACCTGGCACTTTTAGTAATGAAAGAACACGTTAGGTAATGAGCAGAAAATTTCAAAAATAATTATGAAATTATTTCATGTTCAGACTTTCGAAATTTTAGTTTTACGAAATTCATCAAGCCAATTTGCTTATGGAACGAGCCTGCTGATGAGTCACGAATTGTTAACCAAACTGGTGTGGTTGTCGGTTGGGGAACTGATGAAGATGGCAACAGTGCAATTGCGCCAAAAAAAGTTAACACGAATATCGTTTCTGCACAGGTATGCATGCGCTCATCCGCTGCGTTTAGTTTCCTAACATCACCACGAACGCTGTGTGCTGGAAAACGTGATGGCTCTGGCCCCTGTACAGGAGACTCCGGTGGTGGTCTTGTACTACAACGAAATGGCGTTTGGTTGGTTCGTGGTGTTGTTTCCTTAGGATTCACTGATCAAGGGCGTTGCGATTTACAGGAGTATACTGTATATTGTGATGTAGCAAAACACATGACATGGCTACAAAATCACATCAAGCAACAAGAACCTGTTACAGGCTCTCTCGAAGATATTTGTGGAAGATCAAATACGGAATCTCGCATTGAACATCCATGGTTAGCTCCACTTTATAAACATTTTCTCACAGGTGAGCTTTTCGAGTGCACTGGGACGATAGTTTCTTCACGGAGTGTTTTGATGCAAGCCAGTTGCTTCACAAAATCTCCAATAAGCTCCATAAGAGTTTATTACGGACGTTATGATCTCAGCAATTGTAATGAAAAAGGAGTTGAGTCTCGTAAAGTAGAATCGATGATATATCAATCAGATCTCAAACTCACAGATGGTGTAGTCCTAGATAATAACATAGCATTACTACAAATGAAGGTTCCTGTCGGGTATGTTACAACTACATGCTAAGTGATATACTTTCTCAAAAAAAATATTTATTTTTAGCTTCACAGAATATGTTATACCTATTTGTCTATGCAGTGAATCTCGTGATTGGTCACAAATTGTGCAACAATCAGTTATTATGTCAGGTTGGATAAAGTCTGATGTACACCACGGAATTTCGACGGTGCCCATGTTAATGGAAGTAAATATTGCTCCTCTAGAGAAATGTCAATTACTGGGTCATAACGTGAGCACATCATCCAATATTTTGTGCATATCTCGTGATGGAAATTTGACTGGCCGTGTTCTAATGATGAAAGAAAATGGACGTTGGTTGCTACTCGGTGGATGCAGTTATTTTCATGATAGTGATAATTTCTGTCTACTCGCATATGCCGACATAGCAGAAAGAATGTCGTGGATTAGAAGAAACATGTTATCGTAAAAGAGTTAAAGTAGTCAAAATGTTAACTTTGGTGGTAGAGACACTGAAAAAAAAAATAAAAGTGATTGCGATTATGTGACAACAAAGTCAGTTTTTTAGTCATACGTTCTAATAAATTATACCAGTTCGGTTTTTCGTAGATGTTGGAAAAATCGAAAAAGTTGAAAACTCTTGTGAAAAAGGATGAAAAATAAAAAAAATCTTGGTAAATTCAATGAAGTTGAAAGAGGTTGAAAAAGCTGAAACTTAGGGGATTTGATTTTGCGTTAGTAGAATTAAATAAGGTCCAAGGTAACCATTCTGAAGGTAATAACATAAACTTAGTCGATATTTTAAAATGCATGAACCATGCTTTAACAGTCCAATGACTTTTTGGTGATAATGTAAAAAAAGTTTCATTCATCTTAAATGAACGGCTAAAATCTAATTTTTCCAATAAATAAATTTTTGAACCACCTTTCCCAATAACCTTGTGAAAAAAAAAACTTTGTCAAAATCAAACTTAAAGTCTATGCATTGAATTTGTAAAGTTTTGCTTTGTTTGAAAATATTTTTGATTTTATATGCAAACGTTTCGTTAAAAGAAAACTTCTAGAAATTTTTTCAATTTTGTTGCTTTGTATTGTTGTACAGTTTTTGGCATAGACTGGCTCGGTTTGTACACAATTTGTGGCACAACGAATACAAAAGTTAAAATGTGCAACGTAATATCAAAGTTTTATTTAAACCAACTACTTGACTTGCTCGTGGCCAACATATGTACATATAAGTATTAATGGCATTTGCATATGTATTACATCACGTATAGGTAATTTATAGCACAGTTACACAAAGAAAGAAAGAAAAAAAAAAAAGAACAAAGCAACTACTAAGCAATACAGTTGCAGATGCGGATAGCCAGATATGTAGCTATTTGGCATGAGTTAAACACAAATGCAGTTTGCCACAACAAAACAGATTGAATTTCAGTTTAAAAATATGTGCATACATTTTGTATGGAATTGTGGTTATAGATTTGTGTTTCTGTGCTGCTATACATTTCAGTTTATAAATAAGATGCAAATTTATGACTTGAAAATAAACAACTTTAGTTAAGTTGTTGCAAAAATAAGTTTCTAAGCAAAGTACGCTTATAAAGTAGACTTCAAAATTTAAAAATTTAATGATTTTTTTTGAAATAAATAAATTTTTTCTATTTTCTCAAGTTTTTGCAACAAATATTTGGCGGCCACGATCAAAACTGGCTTTTAATGTTAATGCATCTCATAGTTTAGAATAATGTCATAGTTGCATTAAAACAAATTATATCGGTTTCTATTTATAATACATAGTTTAGAATTTCATAAACTGGAAAAAAATGAATTTTGTTTTGTAAATAAATGTTACTCATACGTCGCTAACTTGTATACGACTCGAAGAATTTTTTTTCTACAATTCTTTGCTGTTTTTCTAATTAAATGTTACTCATACGTCACTATGTCACTGTACAAGTATATGAAACACTTTTCTTCATATTAAATTTTTTTTAACTTCAAATGCAGCATAAGTATCGTAGAAGCAACAAGTTTTTAATTTTGAAAAATTTGCAACGACAACATGGGACCTCTTTCTTCATACAAATATGCATGTGGGTTTTCTCTTTATGAATTTTTATCATTTTCTGTATTTTGTTTTTGTTATAATCTGCTGCTTTGTCTTTTTAAAACTCATTAAAATTCTGCCAACTGCACGAAGGGGTCACATTAGAAAGTTTTCATTGTGCTCTGTGCTCCTTTGATGATGATGCGCATGAAAGTTCACCCTGTTTTTTTTTTTTTTTTTGGGTAAATGGCTGCCTTACATTGGTGCTGATTTTCGTTGCTGATGTCGCAACTTTTTTAATTCTTATTGCTTTTTGTTTGTATTTTGCTCCTATCTTTTTGGCACATTTTTGGGTTTTGCTTGTAATTATGAAAATTATATGGCAACGCTGTTAAATATAAAGTTTTGATGAACTCAATGAAACGTGCAAATTGTGTTGCATTTATATAGATTATTTTAATTTTTGTGCTCATTAGCACAAATTAGTTGGAGATTTTAGGTTGATATACTACTATACTAGGGATGCTATGGATTGAGTGAAAAGTTACATTATTAAAAGGTTTTTTTATGTTTTCACTGCTAAATGCATATGTGAAAAGTTCTTCAACATTCTGTTATGTTCTAAATTTTATGAAATTTAAGAGAACTGTGAAGCAGCCATATATAAAACTTAAAAATATCAAATTGCACTTTAATATTAAAAAAAATGCTTATAGTATATTGAGCTAAATTGCATCGGAACAAAGCTATCACGCATAATATTAATAAAATAAAAACAAAAAAATGTTGCTACATTAAGTTAAAAGTAGCTCATACGTCATGTATGTAATATTATTAGTTTGGTAAATCTCAAAATTTGTTCGTTTCGCGTTTCTTCACAAAATCCTTGTGTTACTAAAGTGCACTCTATAGCTGTTAATAATTCAGGAAATTTATTAAACTATCGTTGAATTGAACTTAAGCTATTAGCGTTTGAAGTCCTTTACAGGAACAGAAACATATTGAAACAATTTTGTAATAATTTTCTTACATGTTACTCGTACGTCATGTTATATAAATCTTAAAAGGTTTACTATAAATGTTTTCTATGTGCAATGTCTCTATATATAACAAGGAAATTCTTGACAATGGATAAATGGAATACACATACATACATATGCTATTGAAATTTATGAAGAAAGTATTTAAAATATTCATAAATTTTATCTTGTATAAACATAATACTTTAATATCTTAAAATTACTCATATATACAAGGATAAACTTAAATATTATCCTTTCCTCTGCATGCTGTAGAAATTTCAATTAATACGTAAAATTTAACAAAATAAATAAGGAAAACCAAACAATGAAGCCAAGGAAAGCAACACAAAATGAATAAAGAAGTAAGGATTAAAAAAAAAGTAAATGAAAAAATAAAAATTGGACAAAAAAAGGACACATGTTGCACTAAAATAAAAAACTACCACGTGTGCAGTAAATCCATGTTAAGAGATGATTTTTGGAAAAATTGTGAAATATATTGTTTCAACAGAGTTTTCTGAAATAACAAAAGCTTACAGAGCATAAAATGACTTAAAAGTCTGTGCTTAATTTACTAGTACCCGGAGAGCGACCATAGTTCGGTTTTTTGTTTTGAGGTTAAAAAGTGCAAATAGTATGGAAAATGTTAATAAAAATTGAAAGAGAAATTCGAAAAAAATGCAAAATGTTGAAAATTTTTTAAAGAGGTTGAAAAGGCTAAAAAGTCGAATAAAAATTGGAAAATGTTAAAAACAGTTGATAAAGATTAAAAAATTCGAAAAGATTTGAAAAAAGGTTGAAAAAGTCGAAGTAATATTAAAAAAAGTTGAAAGTTAAACCCACTGGTACAAATCAGGCTAATTTTGATCTAGAAATAGCTTTTTATAAGCAACGTTCTCTCAGCAAAATTTGGTATGATTGCATCCACAGTTTACTAGATATGTAGGTATTTTACATTTACATATGGGAGGTGCCACACCTTTTAGTGCTGTTTCGGCACCTTTTGATTCAGATATACTTCACTGCAAGTAAACCACCTACATTAAATTTCAAATTAAATGCTGAAATAGTTAACGTAAAATAACGCTAAAAGGTTTTTGTTAATATGGGAAGAGCCACGCCTACTGATGTTATTCTATCGAACTCCATTTGATTTCAAAGATTATAGTAGTCGACTTCTATGTAGCAAATTTTATGGAGATCACACTAAATATAAGATTAAACAGTTTTTGGTTCCATGGGAGGTGCCACGCCCACTCATGAAATCTGGTGGAACTTCATTTTATTTCGAAGCTTATATTAACCGACACCTCCACACCACGATTTATGAAGATTACTATCATAGCACACTAACTATAGCATTTAACGATTTTTGCACTTATGGGAGGTGCCACGCCTACATATGTATATGTGCAATGTACTTCCTCTAAGGAAGTACATATATCGCCCCTTTCGCTTTCAGTGGTATTATCTCCAATATGCTGATGAAATCGGCAACTACGATTCAAAAGGTATTCGAGTTTTCGAGAAATATTAAATTTTCAATTGTTGAAAAGTGCCACGCCCATTTTAATGATTCCGCCTACTTTTGGCTCAATTCAAGTTCATGATCTGCATACGTTTACCCAATTTCATCATAATATCTTGAGTGTCTTGCGAGTTATGACGTAAACAGTTTAAATTTAGCGTGCTGCCACGCCCACAGTTATTAATTTATATATGGTATTTATATATATAAAATCAAATATAGACTTAAGCCCGTTTAATAATAGTAGATAAATGCAGTGGACAGTAAATAATACAAGCAATCTTCACCATGGTTATTATTAATGATATCTAATGTGTCCGTCCCAGCCTGATGTACCAAGAGTTTGAAATTTAAAGATGATGTTTCCAAAACATCAAATCTCAGTTATGTAGCTTCAAACGGAAAATTCCATTCTTCTGCATTTTAAATTCTACAAATGAATAGCAAACTCCCAATAAGCTAAAAAATAAATTGGGTTTTTCTTAAAATGTCCCCATTTACCGTAAAGATTATCTTTGTAAAAATATTGCTGTGGCAACAAAAAAAAACCATTCGACACTGATTCCGTTTGCTTGGTCAGCAGCAGCACATGGGTACGTAAATGCAGCATTCTGCATACCGCACGCACCTGATTCACTCACACATTGGCACACAAAATTTACTTATTTTGCACAACAGGCACGAACACAATCAAACAACAAAAGAACCCAAAAGAATTTACAACAAAAGAATCAAAGTCATCATCATTATCAGTAGGAGTTGTAGTATCCTTCTAGAATGGAAAGCAAAGTCACTGATGTCGATAATGAAGTTGCTGCTGGTCATGTTGAGGCGGATGATGCTGCACGTACGCTTATTTTACTTTTAACATTTTCCAGGAAAGGATACACAATAAAAATGAACACAAAAGGACGCGTGAGTGAAAATGAGTTTTGATTTTGACCAATAATGCGTTATATGAACAATTCATAGACCTAAAAGTGTTCATCCAGAAAAGAGTCATAGCAATTGGTGGTACGCTTTGATAAGAAAGGGTGCTAAGTTGAAATTTTTTCTTTGGCGAAATTTGTTTGACATCGATATGAAAATTCAAATTTTATAAAATATTTGGTAACTTTTTTTTTGCAAACAACATAGGCTGATACAATAAAATGAAAATTAACACAATTTTTATAAGATTTTTTTTTTTAAATTTGTTTCAAAGAAAATATGTATATCTAAAATTTAAACAAAATTTTCACAAATTTAACGATGTGTGTTTAAGATGATTTAAAATACATCTTGATTACAATAGTTCAATTCTTCTGTAACCAATATCTATTGCCAAGCGCTTCATTTGAATGTAGCCAAAAATAATTTCCAGCTTTTGCCTATTAATCTTTTCACTATTGTTCTTGTAATTACAAGCGGAGTTCTTTGTTATCTTTGGTTATACCTTTTTTGACTTCCTCTTTATACCCAAAACTACTTTTGATGCTTTAAAATTTTGCAAACTTTACACAGTTAGGTGCAGATATTATGGACCATAAACGTCAAATCGTATAATTTTATTTTAGTTTTATGTTTGTGTGGGGTAACCTTTTTGTAAACGCAGTTTAGCCGCAAACAAAAAGACCCCTCAGTATTACAATATTTTTGCTACACTACGATAGTTCACTTTTTTGCTTTCATTGTCAGACAACGAAAATTGAAGTCTTTGTGGTTTTCAGTTATGAGGCAAAACTATTGAAAAGTTTCCCATTTTTTTTTTACAATCTAATTTTTATTTTCCCACAGAATCCATTAGTTGAATGGGTTTGATTTGCTTAAGTTTTCTACGTTCTTTGTTGTGGTGAACAATGGAACGGTTTTTTTTTCTTTTTGCTTAAATCTGAGATAAGAAACTTGCAAGTTTCTGGTAAAATGTGTAAATAATAAAAGAAATAAAAACATCAAAACTGTTTGTTGTAAATTATTTGAACAAAAAAAGAAAAGTTTTGTAAAAAAAAACTTAAAATTGAAATATGCTTTTTTGTATATCAATTGAAGGATGCGTGATCAAAACGATACATTGGCATTTATACATTTTTGTTGGTGAAGATATTAAAAAAAAAAATTGTTGCTGCAAACTTAGTTATGTTTTAGTTAAGAAAATGTTGATCACAAGTACTATAAACAGATTTATTCGATATTTTTTTTAAAACTCACTTCGTGCCACCGTTGCTCCGGTTTATTCCAAAATTTCTCTTTTTATCATATTTTTACAAGTTACACATAATGAAAATCCATTCTATAATTAAAATTTTTAATATAAATTAACTCAAAATGCTTAAATAGCTTGCCGATAGAAAGAAAACATAATTATCTTTCGAACGATATACAATTTTTGCAGATCGAATACAAATTAATGTAGATAGCCCAAGAGCCGTCTGTAAAAAAGTCGAGTGTATAAGATAACAGCTTGAAATGTACATGTGTCAAATGAGAGAGCTCGATGAGCCTAAACACAATATATAGGGTTGCTTTGTTGGATCATGTCCTAAACATGGGTTGCCACCCGGTGTTTGGCCCTTTTTTTTTAATAAAAAGTGTATACGATTACAGCTTGAAATGTATGTCAAATGATAGAGCCTAAATATAATATATAAAGTTGCCTTGCCGAATCCCGTACTAAACATGGGTTGCCACCTATTTTTTGGCCTAAGTTTTTTCAGAAAAAACTATGGTTTAAGATTACAGCTTAAAATGTATGTCAAATGATATACCTTGATGAACCTTAAAAAATAATTCAAGTAATTTTGTCGAATACCGTCCCAAATGTGGGTTGCCACCTGTTTTTTGTCCCAAGTTTTTTCAGAAAAATGTTTATGGTTTAAGATTTCAACTTGATATGAATGTCATATGATAGATCTTGATGGACCTTAAAAAAATTATTTCGAGTAATCTTGTCGAATCCCGTCCCAAATGTGGGTTGCCACCTGTTTTTTGGGCAAACTTTTTTTAGAAAAAATTTCATGGTTTGAGATTGCAGCTTGAAATGTGTGTCAAATGATAGACCTTGATGATCTCTAATAAAATATATAGGGTTGCCTTGCCGAATACCGTCCCAAACATGGGTTGCTCCTTTTTTTTGTCCCAAGTTTATTCAGAAAAATGTTTATGGTTTAAGATTTCAACTTGATATGCATGTTATATGAAAGATCTTGATAAACCTTAACAAAATATTTCGAGTAATCTTGTCGAATCCCGTCCCATATGTGGGTTGCCACCTGTTTTTTGGGCAAACTTTTTTTAGAAAAAATTTTATGGTTTGAGATTGCAGCTTGAAATGTGTGTCAAATGATAGACCTTGATGATCTCTAATAAAATATATAGGGTTGCCTTGCCGAATACCGTCCCAAACATGGGTTGTCATCGGCCATCGGTACAGGCTTTGGCAAGGCAACCCCCGTAGGTTAATTTCACCTAAGTACATTACTATCATTCCTGTACATCTCATTCTGTAATCTTATACACTCGAATTTTCTACAGCTGGCTCTCCGCCTAAGTGCTGCTCAACAACATCTCCTTATTTCAAGGTTATTTTCAGCAAAAAAACATAACAATTTCTGTTATACAAATCGTAAATTTTATATAAATTACAGTTGCTGCTTGCTGTATTTAATGTTCGCATAGTAAATAACAATTTTTTCATTAATTTCCTAATTACCTTTAACTGACCGAACTTTTTTTTTCTCACATCAACAATCCATATTACGCTTGGGTAATGTTAAGCAGATTTCATTGTTTGAGACGAAAATACTATAATTTTAATATAAAAGAGATTTTTATTTGTTGCTAGTGGTATTGTGATAATGTGCTCTTGACCATCTGCAAATAACTGCTTCTAATTGCTTACAGTTGACATTATTATGAAATTAAATGCATGCTGGCTAGCTCTGTTGAATTCCTTTATACTTTTTTGGCAATTAACTGAATCGTATGTAAGTCAACTCATGGGTCATTTCGTGAAACCTGAATATAGTAATCAATTGTAGTTGAGAAAGTGTAATTTGAAGAAAATAAAGGAAAATGGGAAAAAGCACCTTTTACAGCATACGGCAAAATAAATGACTGCAGTTTGTTAATTTCTCTTAAACTTATGGCCTCATTATATTCATTTAGGTGAATTGCGATGAGCCCCTTCCATTCTAAAATAATTATGAAGAAAAAACTTTAAGCTGAGTTCTGAAACCTTACTCAAGGGTTTTCAGAGGGCAACTTATTGTACTTTTAGCTCATAAATTTAATATGAAAGGGGAGCTGTAAGCAACAAACATAGAACTTAAAAGTTCGTTCTTAGTACCAAAGCAAAGACGTAATGGAAAGTGGTAGTTCACCTAAATGCTATAAATATTTTACGTGTCATAAATTTTGTAAATAATAAGTTTTTTTTTTTTTCTAAACTGAAAAATGGCTAAAGTGTAGAAAAACATTAAACATTTTTCTTTTTAATAACCAAGAAATGTTCATTTTCCTACCTTTTCGTATACATAGGCAACCCCAAAATAAAACTGCTACTGAACACACCATAAAGCACATGAAAATTTCAAGAGTTGCACTGTACGATAGCAGTATATAACTGTGTGTATGACACAATGTGAGTCTCTATAGATTTCATATTAGCCAAACAAAAAGAAAAAACAAAAATATAATATGAATTTTGCAAAGCGCCAGAGCAACACCGCAAGCATTATTTTTCATTATTTTTGTATTTTCATTGTATTTGCTATAAATTATGGCGTTGAGGCAGAAAAACAACAACCACAACAACCATAAAATTTGCACAAAAGTTCAAATATATATAAACATTTGCAACATTTATGAACATACAAAAATATTTGCTATTTAAAAACGTGCTGCATACTTTGGGGCGCACTCAGCATTATGTAGTA
Organism: Meiosimyza platycephala; assembly: GCA_963662105.1. Lineage (NCBI taxonomy): Eukaryota > Metazoa > Arthropoda > Insecta > Diptera > Lauxaniidae > Meiosimyza > Meiosimyza platycephala. Next base: position 104,932,467 of record OY759208.1, on the reverse strand, counting down.
GGTAAACACGAGTTAAGAGCAGCATGAGCGCTCAACACTGTCGAGTTGTCGAGCATGCAACTCACGTAAACGAAAATTATGATAAATGGTAATAGAAATCGTTATGGGAAAATCGTTGAGGTCCAGTACTGCGACAGGGTCACATAATGTCATATGTACGTAGCATCAATGTGACTCAAGTTTATTTATATTGTTTTTGACTGCTCTCCGACTACCGCAGTCAACTTAATATTTTGACTTTTATTTTTATTAATTTACTATTTATTTTTACATAACTAAATATTACCGTGACTGAGATTGTCTTACGTTGAGCGGGCATTTTTGATTATCTTTGCCAGGGCTTTGTGGTTGTGCATGAAAAATTAACTTAAAAAATGACGTATGTATAAGATTTATGATGCTTGTTGAAATAACTGCTGAGATTGCTTAACATACATACATGTATGAGCATAATTTTTACTAAGGTTAAGGAAAACAGCAGCTTTATTTAGAAGTCTAAAATATTTTAAAATTATTTAACTTTAAAAAATAATAAAATATGTATGCAGTAACCTTCTTTAGCACAAATAGGTTGTTTAAAAAAATAAATGATAAAAATCGGTTCAGTATATTTTGCGCCAAAGCGTTACAAACTATTTTCATAGAAGAAATTTTTCATAAATATTATAGATTAACCATAAAATTTTCAATAGTTTTGTTACCATGATTTTATTTAGATAGCGCTTTAACCCATCACACGCCATGTGTACTTTTTTTCACATTTGTTTTACATCTTTTAGTCTTAAAAATTAAAAGTTCAATTTCCGGGCATCAAAAAATGTATTTTCTCTCATAACACAATAAAAATAATTAAATAAATTTCAAAAAAATTTATGAAAACATTAAATTTTTGCATTAATTTCTGAGCTCAAAAATATGCAACAGTTTTTTTTTTTTTTTCCAATTCATGTAAAATTAATACATGCATAGCAACTTTCATAATCGGGGCAACATTTTAGCATTAAATTAAACATAATTTAACATAATCCATATAGCCGTTCAACCCCAATGCGCCAGTTCCCGTTTTTTGACCTTTTTTTTCTGGTTGTTTTTTTTTTCTTTTTTTAGTTTTTTTGTTTTCATCCAAGCGCTCATTTACATGCTTGACTTTCTTGTGCACGTGGGAATCGCCACCGACCGACAGACTGCAAACTACAGGATGTAGAATTTAACTTTTGTTTTTTTTCTGTTGTTGTGCTTTTTGAAATGTAGTTTTGCGTTTATGTTTTATTTATATCAGCAGTTTTGCATATTTGGTTATAATTTGCGGTTAACTCGGTCGCAAAGCAACAGCACAGAGAACGGCGCGGCGCTCACAACAAACAGCACAACAGCTGCAACACTGTTGCGAGCGTCAAAAGTAAAAATAACAAAAGCAAAAAACAAGTACCTTTGCTACTTTTGGGAGCTATATGCCATTGTACGTTTGTACGTACGTACATAGTACCAACGTACTTCAGAATGTGGCAAGTGTTTCATGCAGTAATTGCTGCATGTAGTAGCAGTTTGACACTTGGGTCTCCAAACGATTTTAGTTTTGCTTTGACATATGTTTTGTGGTTGTGCTTAGAAGGGAAACTTAAGGGAAGCTCGTGATGAAGGTGAAAGGTGGTATATTGCATAACCATAAACTACTTTTCACTTGTTTAATATAGACGCAATTTTAAGTTTATGATTTTTTAAATTTATTCCAACAATTTTATTTAACATGTTGTATGAGTAAGATCTCATAGTATGTCACCACAAAATTTCTTAATTTTTCAAAAGTCTTTATTAACAAAGTTTCGATGCATAAATATATGTATGTATGCTAATAATATTTGTTGCATATTAAATTCTAAGCGAAAATACAAAATTTCATTAATGGCCACTATGCATAACTATTCCTCTTGTGGTTATTTCCACTGCACTTTCAGTTTCTTGCTTAAAACTTATGATATATATTTGAAATTCACTTCTATAAATCATTTAACATTATGACAGCCATACACTGCAAATGTGTTTCCATTTCAATATCAAAATTCTTTGAGCAAAATATTGGCATATCATTTAAAAGCAACCATGACAAAGTCAACAAGCTCCTCCTGCAACATTATGCATTGCTATGCATCCTTTAAACACTTTGTGTTGACATTAAAAGTATTTGCATATTTCTACTGTATATTTTTGATTTATTCTATGCACGTTTTCAATTCCAACTTTTATTTTCATAAATTTTAGACCAACAGTTGCAAGTTTTTCCTTTGAAAATGAGATGCTTGGAATGAAAATGAAATCAAAATTACATTGCATTGATAAAAAAGAAGTATGAAAATATGAAAGGAGCTTTGCATATTCAAAAGGATTCAATAACTTTGTTTTCCTTTTCAAGGAATAACAGCATTTCTCAAAGTAAAGTGATAAGGGCAGTACTTGTAAAAATCTGAAAAAAATACTAAAACAGAAAATGGAAGAAGAGTAAAATGCAATAGTTAGAAAGTTGAATTTTTGCATGGTTGATACTACGAATTGCTGTGCAGTTGACAAATCAGGCAAAACGAAGAGCTTCTTTTAAGTGGCAATCATGAAGAGTCCAAGTATTTTTAATAAAGAAAAGTTCTGTGCTTAGGAGTAGGTAACTTTACAATAAACAATATAAAAAACATTCATAGTCTCGAGTACAATTGGAAACTTTCTAACAAAAGAAAGGATTAAATCACGTTCTCATTATTCAGTTAATACGAGTACGTCAGTTTTCGCTATTCAAAATAATCGACGTTTACGTTTGAAATTGAATATCTCTAAAACATAAAAAAATTTTTTCGCATTTTTTTTATCTTTTAAAAAAGTTTTCGAAAATTTTTTGTTAAGTATTACATATTAAAAAATTTGTGTAGGAAATAAAGTATCTATAGCGATCACCATAAACTTTTATTGTATATTTTCATGCCGCCTCATCTCTTTATAAGCATTTCATTTACATGGCCAGCCATGAGGCGCATGCCTAATGTGTATCTTTATACTTTAGACATAAGAGTCATTTGATAGACACGCCGCCTAATTTCTTTATTCTGTACATGTTTTGTCTTTTAGCAAGACAAATGTGAGAGAAATATTACTCATTCATAACGTATAATATAGTACAATTTGTCACAGATAGCCTAGTTGAAATCGTGCAATACTATGAATTGTAGATAAATGTGTCCTACCATAACGAATAAAATATAAGTAAAAACACGAGATTCGATAATCAAATAAAACTAAATATTCTTGTGTTCTTTCAAAGAAACTTAAGTCTCTATGAAATCATTCTACACAAGACTTGTAGCTGGAGAAGCAGTCTTTTTAAAGTATCATATTTGTAAAGTGTTTTTTAAAGATCTCAAGAGAGAAGCTTTAATGGCCGCTTCTTTCGACACATCGAATACATGATCTGTCCACCTAAGGTCTGATTGAACCGATATGCCCAGAACGTCAAGAGTTGTTGACCTCGCAATATCTAAGTCAGCCATATTAAGGGAAGGAGGGGGGGGGGGGGGTAATCCATTCGTCTGTGAGACATGAGACAACACTGTGTTTTAGTAGCATTAAAATTGACTCGGTTAATATGAACCCACTCGGTGGTTTTGTTGAGGTCATAAGCTAGTGAGTCATACATATACCGGCGTTTACTGTCAACCTCTATAGAGCTTGGGCGCTTTTTGAAGCAAAAAGAATGACAAAGAATGACAGAAGGTCATCGATAAAAACCAGGAAGAGGGTCGGAGATAGGACAGAGCCCTGAGAAATTCCAGCATTAATGAAGTGTTCATTGGGGGTAAGCCCGTCCAACACAACACGGATAGAGCGATTACTGCAGAAGTTCGTAACCCAACGTGCGAACGAATCACCAACACCAAAGGCAATTAGTTTTGATACATGGGCGCGATGCCACACTCGATCAAGCGCCTTAGCAATATCAAGAGCGACAACCATATCTTCACCGAAAAGGTGAACACATTGGTTTCACTTCACCAGTTCATACGGCTGTGACAAAATAGCAAAGTGCCAAAATATTCCGCAGGAATGGTAAAGATGCTTGTTGGCTTAAGTTTATTTTCCGCTAGTCAACTTTAGTGCAAAAGGGGAATGAAGTAATTACTTATATAAGCGTATTTGATTTTTGTTCTGTATAATAAAAATAAAACAACAAAATATTTGAGCATAAAATTTCTGTTTTGTTAAGTGTGGGAAACTTTTATAAAAAAAAATAGTTCAATCAAGGAAGTAATCTAAAATTTGTAAACGCGTAGTGTCTGCTTTTCAACGCTAAGAACACATCCCAACTTTAGTATCGCAACAAATTTGCAATAGTAAATAACTTTTATTACAATGATTTTTCACGCATTCCTTGCAACTGCTGCTATTGTTCACCACAACTGTGAACGCTTTCTTACTTGGGGCTCTAAGTGTTTCACTTGCAAGTTTCAAGTTGAAAGCGGTGCGAGCGTGAAATGCTTTTAAGTCAAAGTTAATCACAGCAGCAGCATGAGTCTATGCTGAGCCTATATTATTGTTGTTATTTGCGTTAAGATTGCATGCTTTATAGTACAGCACCGTAGGACATTTGCAATGTTGCTGCTACGTCTTTGTTATTTGTGACTGCGCTGTTTGTTGCCCTAAGCTGTTGCTTTGAGTTCAAAATTAAATGTGAATTTCAATTTCCTGTTGCTACCTTTTTTTTTTACGCTACAATAAAATTTTAGCTGGGCCTTAGTTTTAATTTAAATTTATAATTCACACTGAAATGTTTTAAGCTCTTGCGAACTTTTGAAATTAAATGAATTTCAAAAAAAAGGACTTCAAGAAGCTTTGTTGGTTAAAAGTTGAAAAGTAAAAAACAAAGAGGCTTTAATTGGTATTATAAATAGCTAGCAGCATTTTCATGAATTATTTTCATAATCTTTTGATACTCGAAAGAAATTTTGATATCTTACGCCTAATTTCACACAACATCTTAACAAAAAATTTAAGGCGCTTAAACTTCATAATTTTTCTTAAGCTTTTAAGTATGAACTGTACAATGGCGATTAATGAAATTATTTGTCAGCTTTTAGCACTTGCTAAACTAAAATCCATTTAGCCTGCTATGTTTACTACTTACACTTTATTTTTGCTTCATTTTCTCAACGTTCTTAAATTTCTTTCATCATCGAACGTTTATCTTGCACTTAATTTGCTCATGAAATGTAATCAAGAAAAGGATAAACTGCTTCACTTTGATTGGCGCAAATTGGATGAATGTAGTTAAGTGCATAATAGCTACTTAGGTTCATGTGCAATTTAGTGTAGAATATTGAGCTGTAAACAAACACATTTTGAAATTTTAAGTAAAAGTAACTAAGCTCTTGTTCAGGATCATCAGTTTGGATAAAAGATAAAAGGAGAAAAGAGCGGAAATGCGTTAAGCAACTTTCATCTGCCAGGATGAAAAGGGAATTGATTATGAGTGCGACTTGATTTAGAAAGACTTTTATTATGTAAGTACATATATATGATTTATATTTTACGACTGAGCCATAAAGTTGTTAAAAAATGTAAATTTTTGTACCTTAAGCTACTAAACCGCATAACCAAGACCGCAGCGTTGCATTCTCTACAAAACACAAATATGAACTTTATGCTCTCAACTTTTAAAATATAAAATTCTCATGCAATGTAGTAATAGAAAAAAATTTCCAAATGAAAATTTAGCGCTGACATTACTTTTTCACTTCTGTTATGCCACGGGGATATTTTAATTTTTCTTCCACTTTTCATGGTCACTTGACTTTTCCAATTATGGTTTATTTCTCTTTTGATTTAATCGCATTTTTTTCGCAGCAATACCATGCACAGCAAGAATAGTAACATAACAAAAGAGCATGAAGTAAAAACCAACAATAACACTTTTTTTTCGTTTTTTTTTTTTTTCAAATATCATCATTGTTGCCAATTGTGTCGTAAGTAAGTTAATGTAACAACATTTTCATCACGTAAACTCAATTTGTGCAGAAAGTCCAGCCAAGTCCAGGCTGATGTTCAGCAACCAACAACAAATACATTGCAACAACATGACAATATTTTCTGCATAAAAAGAAAAATGGGAAAAAAAGAAGGAATTCGCAACACTGTCATGCTGTGGTAGCGCTGCTTTATAGCGGTGTTGTTGCATAACCTTCGACGTTGAGTACCAGCACCTCGATGACCTTTTGTGTTGACATTCAGTTGAAGCAGCGCAATCATCGCAATCGTGATTATGATGTTGCTGTACAACAATCAAGCAACCAAAGGAAGCTGTAGCAGCAAAAGAATTTTGTAAACATCATTAGTCGTCTATTTTCACTGCCCAATTGCCAGTGCATAACTGTACAGTGGGGGTCAAATGGCGGAAAAAAATGGAAGCTTGATTAAAGACGTATAAGTTAATCAAGTTAATTGTATTATTGCCTACTATATAAGAGCAAAATACCCTTTGTGTTATAGTATTTCTAAAAGATAGCTTGCAAAAATTAAACTAATATAAGTGCAATTTTTGACCTCGCCAAAAGGCTTACTCAGCGTTAACAATTAAAGTGTGTATAGGTCATAAATTTTTATTTAAAGAATATTTTTTCCATCGAACTGGTTGGTTTAACTAAACGTGCCCACATTGAATTTGACATTAGCATTTAAATAGCTCTCATTTCAAAATTTGTTTTTGGTCGAAAAGTCGAAAAATGCCACGCCTTATATTCCAATTCCGCCTTCTTTTAGTTCAAAAAATTATATTCATGATCGGCATTCGTAAAAAAAGTTAATTACAATAGTTTGTATCATTGAGATAAGCTATATTTAGTTTTAAAATTTTGGGAGGTGACACACCCACTTATATAATCCAGCCCTATTTTGATTCACAAATATATATTTATAAGCAACATTCTTACTCAAAGTCTCAGTATGATTGCTCACATATTTCGCTAGTTATGTTATTTATGGTATTTTACTTGTATGGGAGAAGCCACGCCCACCCGTCCTATTTCGCCTGCTTTTGATTCAGATATACCATATATCAAGTTAACCAACCACACTGAATTTCATACTAATGGCTGCAATTGTTCACTTAAAAAAACGCTTACAACGTTTTGTTAGCATGGGAGGTGCAACGCCCACTGATTCAATACCCTCGCATTTTATTTAATTTCAAAGCTTATAGTAGCTGACACTTCTACACAAAATTTCATGAAGATTACTCTTATAGTACACCGTATCACTTAATGTTATTTACTTGTATGGGAGGCGACACGCCCACAGGTATTAGTGCACTTTTTGTTATAAAATAGCTTATAAAAAGTATATCTGCTATATCAAATTTTATGACGTTGACGTTGTTAGTTCTGTTATTATAACGTTTATATTTAGTACTGGGCTATGCCACGCCCTTCAAAGATTTATGCCAATATAGTAAATTAGCTTGTATTGATGATTGCTTTGAGTAGTATATCTCTCAAATTTATATGAAAATCGTAGATGCCAATTTCGGGAAAAACAAAATCAAAATTTTCAACTGTTGAGAAGTGCAACGCCCGCTTTTCCAATTCCGGCTACTACTTTCAGTACAATTAGAGATATATGTGAATAGATTCGTTTATCAAGTTTCATTTCAATATTTAGCATGGTTTGACGTTCAAAAAATTAAAATTTAGGGTGGTGCCACGCCTCTATAATAGTCTTTAAAACTTGTAGCCTATCCAATCTAAATTTGGTTTACACATCCACCAAGTCCACAAGTTTCATCAATATCGCTTCAACTGTTTGCGAAATAAGTTTGGTCATGTATACAGGGTGTGCCATTTTAACTTACACAGCTGAATAAGTCAAAAGTCAAGTTAGAGGTCAAAGTGGTCGAATTCCCACTTGGTGCAGAAAAGCTAGTAATTATTGGCTAGACCGCTGCACAATCTTGCATTAACTGGCTGCAGCTTTTCTGTACCAAGCGGAAATTCGACATTGAAATGACCTTAAGGGGTCACTTTGACCTCTAACATGAATACCTATCTGAACGTAGAATTTTGTGCTCTTCCGGAATCCGAGGTCAAAAATAGGGGTTTCCATTTGAAAAACTAAAGTTGACCTTCAAATAACCTTGAAAATGTATGTCAAGGTCATGGTTAAGGTCATGGCTGGATCAGCCCTTTGATACCCACCAACTGTTATTTGAATTATTTTTTGAATGGCTTGCAATTTTTTAACTTATTCAACTGCCTAAGTCAAAATGGGACACCCCGTATATACAGTATGGGCGGTAGGCGGGTTCGTAAAACGATTTCGTACATTTTCAGTGCCAAGAAGCTTATTTGAAGCTATGGCGTTTGAGCATCGAGCACACGTGAGTAGAACAATAGGAGTGACTGAGTACCTTTATTGAAATCTGACATACATTAACTGAGCAATGCAGAAACTTTTGCTCCAGAGTACAACTAAATCGTTGTAGCAGGAGCAAAATAGACTTTAATGCACAGATAGAGTAGCTAATTTATGACCAAGAGCAAGGAAAATACCCTTTATAGTATGTTGCAGTTTCGCTGAAGAATTTTTATTTGCTCCACAGTCCATAAACTGCTTGAAATGTGCGGCACATCTTGCCATACGTCATGCATGAATGTCCAGAGTTAATGAAATGACATGTTGTATTTGTTGCTGCTGCCATTTTTCATGTAATTTTATTTTATATTTTCAAATGTGGAGCCTTCGAAGGCATCTTTTAAAATTAAAGCGTAACCTTAGCATATAAATTTCTCAATTTCTTACTTTAATCCTCACCCACATAATTTACTTATAAGTTTTCTCTAGTGTCCACTTAATCGTTTTGATTTCCTTTAAAAAAGTTTTTCCAATCAACAACACAAGAAAAAAGTAAAGAAAAAAATTTTTAATTCTCAAAGCGTAAGTAGAAAAATCTTAATAAGAAATAAAAAGAAATAAATTTCCAAGTCTCTCTTGACCCACAACAAAAGTAACACAGCATTCATCACAAGTTCCAGAACGTCTGTCGCCATGATTTATTGATTCTTTTGTTGTGTGCTGTGTTGATTTTGTTTGACACTTTCTAGCGACATATTTTCTTTTTTGCCAACTTTGACACATGTTGTGGCAAGTTAGTTTGTTCGTTTTTTTTTATAATGCTACAAATATTATTTAACTTATTAAAGACTAAAATATTTTAATTTAATTTTTATTATGCCAATTTCCTTTCATTTCCTTTACGGAAACATTTCATTAAATTTCAGTTCCTTTGATGCTTGAAATTCTTGTTAAATTTTTAAAAAAATTATTTCGCATTTTTATTTGACCTTTTTGCTGTGACATTTTATGTGGAAACTTTAGCTAACGAGCTTTCAAATGAAGCTCGTTTCAGTCAACAGCGCACATGCTAAATTGAGTTGAAACTTTTTGTGTTGTTGTTGTGTCGCTTGTAAGCACCTTCGCATGATTAATGCCAAAAGTTTTGTTGGATTTTGGCTGCAACAAAGCATCACAAAAACTGAACGTGTTGTAATCATTGACTTGATATTGAAAATTAATTAACTGCTTGCCATACACTTACCAAATATTGCATGAAACTGAAAACTGTTACAAAGCAAATGAACGATAAGATTTTATTTCCTTTTTGGCTACAGCTACAGCTACAGCTACATTTTCTGTTTTGATTTTATCAACAGCAGGTGCGTCTTTGCATTGATGTCAAATTGAAGTTTATTAAAAAGCTTTAAATTATGAATTATGCTGGTCTTAAAATTGATTTTATTTGTGCAGCAGCTGTTTGTAATTTTTCTTTTTCTCTACTTATTACAAATTTTTGTGATATTTACTGCGTAGCAAAAAGAACTCATGCGTGGCTATATCAGACTAAATCGATTGTATGTTGAATTTTTGCCCTAAGCATTAATTAAAACTATACAAGCTGGTTGTGCAGAATTGCGCTCAAATTTAAGTGTCAATTTGCAAGTTAAAACTACCTTAATTTTTCCATGGGATTCAAAGAAAATAACAAAAGCAACATTCCAAATTACTTTCTGCAAATCGTGCTTGCATTCTGCATACTTTGCTTTTACCGTTATTTTCGTAATAGTATTTTATCATTGGAAATATATAAAAACATTGTATGCACATATAGCTTTTTCGCTGACTGTACTTCTGTGGGTTTTGAATGTTTTGTTTTGCTTGACTTTGTCGCGAAAAAGTTATATGTGCGTACAATGTTTTTATATATTTCCCATGATGAAAAGTTATTACGAGAATAACGGTAAAACAGAAGTATGCAGAATGTTAGTTTTTTTTTTTTTTGGGAAGAGGTTGGTCGAATGCATTTCGCACAATCAGCCAGATCGTCACCAGACCGGTGTATCAAGCTACCGTGCTGGTATACCGGCTAAAACACCTCCTCTTATGAGAGAATTCATCCCCCCTGGGAAACTTGTTGAGCATTACTTCAGGGGGGTAGAGTGGCTTGGCAATGATGAAAAAAAAATTGACTTTTCGATTTTGAAAAAAAAAAAAAACTCCTGACCTCAAATGTCTTTTACCTCGCATTAAACTCATGTCATTTCTCGCTCATATTAATACAAATCCACAGTAAAATTTTAAGCGTAAATAAAATTGGGGTTTTTGAGAAAATCAGCCTTATTGTGTTTTTCATAAAAAAAGCTATAACTCCGCCAATTTTCAACTTAAACGATTCTGACTGAGAATCAAAAGTTCTATTAGAATCAAAAGACAAAAATTACTTATTTTGATTTAGATGAAAATGCGACTGTTTTGAAAAAATTTTCAGCGGTTTTTCAAGTTTTAACATTAAAAATTTAAATGGTCATAACTTCGTAAAAAATGTTTTTTAATCAAATCGGGGGAATATATGTCTGCTTATATTCTCTGAAAAACAATCTATACAATCGGCAACCAATTCCAAGGTTTGAAGTTAGTCCGACTGCATGGTTTAAAATGGATTTGGTCTATATGTATTATCAAATTTAATTTTTACTTACAATTTGTACGCCAGTCTCAAACCCATATCCCAACAATCCATAATCTTACACGCTACTCACTAGGCTATAATATATCATACGTTAAATGCAAATCATATCTTTCTTATATTTGTCTTGGTTAAGCGCCTTAAAAAGACAAAACTTGCACAGTAATGTGACCTCGTATAAAGACATGAGGAGGACTTTTATGTGTAAAGTATATAGACACACGCGAGACATGCTACATACAGACATGATATGACATTGGATAGGACATGCTACTCACATATAGTATATAAATCGTTAACGTTTGTAAAATCTACCCTAAGTACCAAGCTACAGTCATGCGTAAAGAAGTATTACAATCAGATGAAATTCGAATAATAAAGCAGTTTTCGAATTGTGGCATTAAATTTCTCTCCAGATATACATATGTATATATGTATGTGATACAACGTTTATGGAAAAATTGAGCCATATTCTTGCAAAGAAAATTGAATTACTGAACTATTTCCATAATGCAGCACTCCAAATGATACATTAACTGGTTGGCATGTCTAGGACCTTTAAAACATGACGAATTCGTGGCACTTTCCACACATATCAAAATAAATCATATAATTTTTTTGCGTAAAATAAAGAAAAACATTTTTACGTAGCATTTGTCAGCCGCTGTTTTTTTTTTTCACAAAAATACTTTATTTTATTAGAAAAAATTGTAACCACAACATGATGTCACCGCAAGCAGTGATTAAATTAATCAAAATAAACTGTAAACAATTTTTAAAGTTTCCGATACACAGCACCACCGTTGCTGTTTTACACCTTTTTTTTTTGGGTAGAGTTCTTAAAAGCTTATAAGCTGCGGTAAACAAAAACCTGTACACACATACTACAATTTGTTCTACTTTCAGAACTAACGCAGTTTGTTTGCTGTCAACAGCGCCACAGGATATGCAATTGTTTTTTTTTTTTTTTCGTTTTGTGTAAGTGTAAGTTTCACTATGCGGTAGTACGATAATCTCGCAAAAGTATAAGTTTAAATATTTATTATTGTTGGCATTTTTTATTTGTTTAGCTTGTTAAAACAAATAGTTTTTTTTACATTTTTTTTTATGAAAATAAAACTTTCTGCATAGTGTATGAGTTAATGCTTAAATTTAAGCAATTTTGGTAAAAATACAGTAAAAGCAAATTAAATTTAATTAGATTCACAAAGTAACACAAAATCTTATAACATATGCAGACGAGTAAGCACACATATACATGTGTGTGTATAAATACTGACACATGCTAAATGTCAGTACGCATGGCGTGCTAATTGGCAAACAAATTAATACAAAATATGTTTATATATCTAATGTTTCTCATATTTTTTATAATTATATGTTAAATTTTAAAAAATATTCCAGTCATGACGTTTGTTAGCATATCAGCATTTTAAGATTACTAATATTAAAATTATTATAAAAAAATTAAATATATCATATTCCTCAATTGCTAGAAAAATTCTACGACCAGCTGTGAGTTCATATAGCATTAAAAATGTTGCACATATTTTAACTTTCATTTAGATCACAGAAAGACTTATGCTTTAAAAGCCTTGAGGCAAAAATAGCATTTTCGCTACTTAAGGGTTAAATATTTAAAAGCTTCGCTCCAATTTTCCTAGGCAGACTAACATTGGATTTCCATTTATGACAACAAAATGCATATAATACATATATTTTATATTTTCTATGCTTAAAATAATTAAAGGTTACTCATACGCCATTATTAAAAAAATTGCTTTAGTTTTGAAGAATAATAACAAAGTTGCGATATAAGTTATAAGCAAAATTTCTGACTAATTTTGCTTAAGCTAAAAATACTCTATAATAAAATAATTTTTAATTACTGGCCGCGTTCTTCAGCGTTATTTATTATAAAATCAATAGAAGCGCAAAAATAGTTGCGCTTATTTGTGCTTGACAAAAACGAAATTTTCACTTGATTTTCTAAAGTACAATTTTATTCCAATGTAGTATATTGAGTGCTTAATTTTATTTCTGTTAGTTGTTTTCTTAAAGTCGCTGTTCAATTTCTTAAAACGCTTTCTTCTTAACCAAATATCTGAGTTAATTTCGAAAACTTTGTTTTTACGCCAGTATAATATTTCCTCAGCAATTTGCTTTTATTTTTATGAGTATGAGCGGTAGTTTCATGCCTGAAAGCACATAATATTCACTAGTTTTTTCTTATATACTATATTCATTCATTTTTTTTTTGTGTCTTTTGCCTTGGGAAATTTAATTATCCTTATTCATCATGCTAACATCCTCTATGTATATCTTGGCCCTTTTTTTTTACGTCTACTTACTTGAAGAGTTTTGCTTGAAATTTTATTTCCGCTCGAAAACTTTTACGACTGCTACGTTTGAGTTTTTGAGATTTTTAATTGAAGAAAACAGCAAAAGAAATAAAGTACAAAAATAACAACGAAACTAAAGGAGAAGAAGAAGAAGAAGATGTAGAAAAATAAAGCGCGAAATTAAGAAAAGAATCTTTATAGTTTGCAATTGAGTTAAGATAGCAAAGTGAGCAGGCGAGAATAAAATAGATATAAATTTAGAAGCTGAAAGTTCTCGCCTCTCGCTTACAAAGTTGGCGGTTTCAATAAAAGCAACCTTTAGAGCGTCATGTAAAGATAAGTGTGCAGAAAACAGCTAATAGAAGGGTAAAGCTGTAGCGTCAATAGACGCTCTAAATTGTTCTATATTATAAATTGAATTAGAAGTAATAAGTGCAAATTTTGAGGCGAAAGCTAATAATCCACCCTACAGTTTTAATGCCTCAAGCTTAAAATATGACAAAAAGTTCAGCAAGGCAGGCCACAACTTATCCAAAGTAAAATAAGTCCTGCCTAAGGCTTCAATGATTAATGATATATGTATATAACTTTATAGAGTGCAATATTCGAGCCCGCGGACTGTAGAGTGTTCACTGTAAAGTGTAAAATTTGAGGTGTGATGTAAAAGTAAATATATTTTGAGTACGAAGTGTAAGTTGAGAGCTTTATTAAGTGAATCTGAGGAATGAACTATTTCATGAGTGTAGTCTGAAGTGTGAGTGATGTGATGTAAGAATGCGAAGTATGCTGTTTGAAGTATGTCATATAAACTCAGCAAAATTAAATGTGAAGCTTGAAGTTTGTGAAGTATTAAGTGAGTAGTTTGAAAAGAGTTGTGTGAAAATGTGAAGTAGGAAGCATTGGCAATGAAAGATGAAGCATGTTGTATGAGAAGTGTAAATTTATATCTGTGAAATTTAACGTGTAACGTAGCTTTTATTTTAAATGGCATAGCTTAGGCTACAAAACTTTTATTTAGGGTGGCCCTCATGCAAACATATTTTTAAAATAGCATTTTCACTTACTCGATTCACATGGAACTTACACCACGTGGCTTTTTTTATTAAGAATAATAGGTTTGGCAATAAAACTTTTATTTAGGGTGACCCTCATACAAACATATAGATATATAAACTATTATTTTCACGAAGGCCGGTCAATCGATTCACATGGAATTTACACCGCGTGTCTTTTATATCATAATATAATATATAAAACTTTTATGTAGGGCGGATATTTAGGGTGGCCCTTGTACAAACATATTTTTAAAATATCACTTTCTCGAAGACCGCTTAATCGATTCCCATGAAACTTACACTACGTGGCTGTTATATTTAGATGCACATACTTAGGGTGGCCCTTATACAAAAGTATTTTTTTAAATAGAATTTTCACGAAGATTTCAGAATTGTTTTTTAAATGTTTCTAATGGTCTATGAAAAGTTTTTGCAAAGTTTGGCTTAGAAAAATGGGAAGTGACATCCCTCCAAAATCAAATTAATCATGTCTCATCAAGTACTGGAAGCAGATGGATGAGACTTGACATAAAAAGTACGGGCAAAAGTAAGTTTTACTGGGCTGTTTCGCTTATACATTTCATCGTTTGAGTTCATACAACATCCGGAACACCTACCGGAAAGGGCAGGACAACGTCTTCCAAGACAGCTAGCGTAATATAAAAATGAAAAATTTCAAATATTTTGAAGCTTCGAAATTTTTACGAGGTTTTAAGTAAAGTTAAAAAATATTATTTTCAATACTTTTCAAATCAAAAATAAATTTAAAGTTGTTTGTATTAAGACTAAAGAGAAAAAAATGTTATTTTTACAATTTTCAACTTAAAAATTTGCGACTTTAAATTAAAAATTAAATTTTCAAATTTACAATGCCATTTTCACCTGATTATACTTGTAGAGTTTATCATCAGCTAGCATCAGCAACGCTAGAAGCCATCCAAGCGTCCTTGAGCCAAATCTAATATTTCCGCCGCCTTATTTTTTTTAAGCCAACAAATTCTAAACAACAGTTTTTAAATCTGCAGTGTTTGATTTGTAAACCAATAAAAAAAAAGTTTCCAACAACATTTCCATTGAGTAATAATACAGAATCCATTCAAAACACTAACATTTCGTGTCACCCCGAATTTGGACTGACTGTGATTTACAATTTTTCGAAATTTCTTTTCACTTTTCTTTCTTTGTTCTGCTAGGCCCATGATGGCACGTGTAGTGTAAATGACTACTACCCGTCCTCCGGAGACAATGACCCACATGCGGCGGCGGCTTTGATTAGCTACTATTTTTTTTTATTTCATTATAAATTGACCTGCTGGACTGCGATGATTAATGTTTGGAGCTCGCACACGCTGCAAAAGTTCACGCCTTCGTCAACGAACTTCGCGTGCTGTTAATAAAGCTCACTGTGAACTTTGATGCCTAACTATATAAGTATTTGTGTTCATTTGTTTGTGTTGCTAATAAAAATGTGTAATATTGTTGTATGTGTGTGTGGATGTGAGCGTAATTAATTCTTTATTATGTATGTTATTTGCTCACAATTTACTTAAATTTTGACACCTTTTCATTTGGAATTGTGATTTAATCTTTATGTATTTGTATTGTGGAGTTCGAATAAAATTCGCATCTCTCCCGGCCTTTAACTTTATGGCTTTGTTGTATCTTTCAAATTAAAATTTACGACTACCCAATTTGTTGCACTGCTGTTATCGGGCACTGATGATTTTAGCCGATAACCGCAATCGACATCTTTTGCGCCAATTTGCACTGTGACATCCTGTTGTCATTGTGGGAGTATTTTTTTATTTATTGTTGTTGTTTTTTTATTACTTGATATCCTGCTCGTATATTAGAAGTGTCACAGTTCAACTTTATTGAATCAGTGGTAACAGCATTTGCTGCTAGCAGCATTGTCGGTTTTTTTTTTGAAGTTAAGTTTTTTTTTATAAAAGTGTTAAAAAAGTTTGCTATCTTTTTTTCTTCAATTTAAAATTATAATGGAAAACCCTTTTCAGGTTTTTGCCAAAAAAACCGTTTTGCCATTAATTGCCATACACGAAGATTTAAAGAAAAAAACGTAAAAAATGTATGGCAACGCTGTCACCTACAGACTTGCCCATTTTGAGCCTACATCTTCTGCTTGCTGTCATTATTGTTTTCACTACTTTTCTCCTTGTTATTATTGTTGTTGTTTCAAGTTGTTTTCCATTCACCGAAATCTATCTGTTTTTTGCCCACACTTTGTGCGCTGCACATTTACAGTTCACAAAAAAAAAAAAATAATTTTTGGTCCATTTTGCAGCGGAAACGGAAGTCTTGATGAAGAAATTTTTTCGTTTGACCTGCGGCTTGCAGTATTTTTTGTTCCACTCTGTTTTGTTGCTGTGCATGTAGGCGGTTATAGAATTTCGCTGTCAAGTTGCCGTAGGGTTGTTGATGATGCATCGCTATTGTGTTGCTGCCATCAACAGAAGTTGTGTGTTTCTTATGTATATCCAAAGGTAAGCTGAATGGAAAATTGGAAAAAAAATCTTCTTTTTGTTGAAGATGACTCGCCTAACGGATGTTGAAAATGCGAAACATTTTTTGAAGTTCTCAATTCTTTGGCGTGAGTTGCTGTTACAGCAGTATAGCGCATTTTCGGAAATATGCTTCCATTCAGTCAAGTGAAGTTATTGGCAGTTTTGTTTGAAAAAAATTGCAATATTTCAAATTTTTAGCATTAAAAAGAAAGGCAAAGGAAATTGTTTCTCATTTCAATTGAATTTTTTTTTTTTTTATATGTGTGTTTTTTTAAAAGAAATTTACAAACTGCACGAAAATCAAGTGAAGCAAAATTATATTGTAGATGATATAACAATAAATAGTTTCGTCAGCTTAAGTTTTCAAGAAAGGCAGCACTTTTAGCCTGAGTAACTTTTTAAGTTCGAAGATATGCAGCCTTTGTAGAATGTAAAGTCGATAAAATCGATCATGTGAATAACGTTTGGACAAGAAATCAATGCGATTTTGTTTCCTCTACTACTTTTTTTTTAATATCCTTCAAAGGGGGTATAAAAAAATGTACATATTCCTCATCAGCGTCACCAGATGAGTCGATTTAGCCATGTACGTCTGTCCACCTGTGAACTTATTTGTGAAAATCACATTTACGGGTAAGCCAAGCAAGGTTTCATGGGTTGGCGAAATTCCCCATCCAAGTAAAACATTTAAAATGATATATTGAGAAAGTTATTTGATGTTCTGTAAATAAATTTCTCAAAATTACTAGGAAAAACATAGACAAGCTCTGGGAAAAAAATCGACGACTTCGACGAAAAGGCGTGGCACATCGCATCCATAGGGAAACTTCAAAATGCTATACTGAAAAAAATATTTAAAGTAATGAAACCAAATTTCTCACAGAAAGACGTTGCACTTAGAGATTCTACCGGGTGTCCCATTTTAATTTACACAGCTGAATAAGTCAAAAAATTGCAAGTCATTCAAAAAATGTTTCAAATAAAAGTTGGTGAGTACCAAAGGGCTGCTTCAGCCATTACCTTAACCATGATCTTCACCTATATTTTCAAGGTTATTTGAAGGTCAACTTTAGTTTATCAAATTGAAACCCCTATTTTTGACCTCGGATTCCGGAAGAGCACAAAATTCTACGTTCAGATGGGTATTCATGCTAGAGGCCAATGTGACTCTGAAGGTTATTTCAAGGTCGAATTCCCGGTTCGTGCTGAAAAGCTACAGCCAGTTAATGCAAGATTGTGCAGCAGTCCAGCCAATAATTACTAGCTTTTCTGCACCAAGCGGGAATTCGATCTTGAAATGACCTTCAGGGGTCACTTTGACCTCTAACCTGACTTTGAACTTATTCAGCTGTGTAAGTTAAAATGGGACACCCTGTATATATGAACTGTCATAGCACAACACAATCTCTTTTTTTTTGTTGGAAAGGTTGTGAAGAGTAGCAGTGCAGAATGTAAATTTTTTTTCCATAAGTAGGCGATGCCTCTTATGGAAAAATCTTAGCTAATGACTCTGTTTTGATAAAATTTGATATGTAGTATACTAGACCTAAAGAAAGGATATTAAAATCCATGTGTTCTTTTAGTAGGTGTGGTACCGCCCCTAATAGGAAAAAACGCTCTTAGAGCTGAGTTGCTACACCAATTTTGATGAAATTTGGCATAGATATAGACAGTTTTCTGAGTTAAGGTATATATTTTTCTTATAGTGGGCGGTGCCACGCCACTAACAGGAAAAATCGTTTTCACTGTAGAACTAATGGACCCATTTTGATGAAATTTAGGACTAAGCGCTCAAGAAAGATATTTGTATTTTATTGGGCGGCACCACGCCTCTCACCAAAAAAAAAAAAAAAAAATTTTACGACTATAAAGATCTTTTAATGAAATCTGGTATGTAGATGGATTGAACCCTGTAGAAAGGTATTAAGTTTCAAAAGGCTAAAGAGGAATTTTTGATAATAAAGGTTGAATACTTTCAGTTCTCAACATAATTTTTATTTGCTTTATGATTTATAAATCTTAACTATGTAGATCTATATTATATTAAATCATCTCTACTTCTTTTCGCAAAGCGCTTAAGTTATTCGTCATGACTTTGATTAGCAGGTGGCTTCATCAATGCAGCACTATGAAGACCATTAAGATCTTAGTAAATATGCAGTAATAAGTGCACTCCACCAGGGAGCGTGATCTTTACGCTCTCCCCTCTAGAATAAGATATTAAAATTCAATTAAGTTAAGTTAGAAAACGAAAGCATGTGGGGAATGATAGTGACCGTTTTTGTTCGGATAAGAATTTGAGCGCAAGCATTAATTTTGACAAGATAAAATTTATTCTCTTACATAACATAAAATGTTCCATCATATTCAAAACCACATTTAATAGAGAAAGGAATCAAAGCACATGATAATGCAAAAAAAAAACGCAGGATAATAAAAATCCATCATCATATGGGAAGGAGAAAAAGATCATCGACCACACGCAACTCACAGCGATGTAACGCACAAACAACGACATAACAACAACAACAACAACAACAACAACAACAACAACAACAACAACAACAACAACAACAAAAATCACAGCAACTCAATAAACCAGCTAATGGTGTTGCTAGCATTGTTGTTATTACTGTTACTGGTGCCGTTGCCGTTGCCGTTGTTGTCGATGTTGATGTTGTAGTTGTTGTTGTTGATGTTCGCAAGTTTAACATTTTAGCAACATACGACCGCGGGTAAGACATCATTTTCTTTTTTAACAACTACGACGACAACATAAAAGCAAAAACTTACGACATGCACTCACACACACACACACTCACTCTTATTGAGAGCATAGTAGTAGTACATCACTATGCCATAAAAAGCTGTCTATAAAATTTCCAACAACAACATCAAGAAGCACCTACAATGTGAGGAGTATGCCGCCAGCCAAAATGCCAAAAAGTCTGCAATACGCGAAAGCGCTTTATTAGCGCCTTGCTGCGTCGCACTATCTTCCGGTCTATGTGAGCGTTTATGGCTGTATCTTTTTGTAAGACCTTAAATCCTTATACGGTATTGTACTCAACAAATAACAGTGTTGAACAAAAGAATTAAAAATTTCCAAATTTTACTATCGCGTGAATTCGACTTTAGCCGCATCCGCTTCAGAAAAATTTTGGTCACTTGCTAGCAGTTGTAGATTCTATGGAGAAAAAATTTTCAAAAATAAAATTTTTTTTTTAATACTTTAATTGTAAAAAAATTGAGTAATTCTTGCAAAAATAAAAATTTGGTTAAGCACTTTAAAAAACTAAAAAAAACACTTAAAACTTTTGATGATTCATAATTTTTTTACAAAACTTTTATTTTGTCCTCAAGTGTAATTGCATTGAGCTTCCAAAAGTTTAGCGGAAAATTTTTTTTGTTACTCCTGTAGTTTGTGTGTTTCCGTAGCCAATTTACAATACAAGCGCAACGCAATAAAAACCAGATGCTGCCGCTATAGGAGCTGCTACTGCTCTTGCCATCGACATGCTATTTGCCTGACGTAGTCTTCATCGTCAACATGCAATCAGAAGCCAATCATCCAGGCAATCAAGCCAAAAAATATGTTGCTTGTCTTGTTGACTTTGCTCCGCTTCACTCAGTTCGATTCAGTTCGGTTGGGCTCCGCAGCTCTACAACTCGGTCGCTTGTCGCTGTTGATGTCGAAATTTAAATTTTCGCGCATTACAGCGGAGCTTAAAGTTTATGATGGTGTCATAAAAGGATTTCTTGTTTTACAACAAAGGTGGACAGCAATGACGCAGTGAAGTGGCGCGGAGCAGAAGTAGTGTGGTATTTAAAAAGTCATAAAAGAACGCAGCTTGTTGCTGGTTGAAAGAAATTGTTAGTCGTCGATTGCAGCCAGTAAAAGTTTATGGAACGGATTTTGGAAGTTTGTGAAATATGCCTTGCGGAAGGATGTTGCAAGTTGGAAACTTTTAAATATACGCGTAAGAGATAGTTTCAAAAATAATTCCATCAAGAATATTAAGTATTCTGAGTTTTTGTGCTATAAATTATGCAAAAGAATTAAGAAATGTTAGTTAAATCAATTAAGGCAGATGGTATACATACATATATTAAATATTACGCTTGTATGTAGTTTTTTCAAGGCAATGAAATTGATTGAAGAAATATGGCATGTACCATATTACGAGGGAAAGAAAAAATCGGATCATAAAAGTTTTAAAATTTAATCCCGATTGTAAAATATTAATATTGTCTTGACGCGTGACCTGCCGAAACGCAATTTCTTCGCTTTTGGTGAGCCTGACGCCTGCCAAGGGCTTTGTCTGGTGTTTTATTTCGGCTTCACTGTCGAATCTAAGAAGTTTGGGTTCTTTTTGGTTGTTTGGATTATAAATGATAGATCATAGAGCATATACCATTGATCCTAGACCACAGATCAAAAATAAAAGATCATAGATCTTATACTAAAGATCATAGATCACAGATCATAGTTATAGATCATAGCCTATATATCATAGACAATAGACCATATATCATAGCCCATAGATCATAGATCATATACCATAGATCATAGACTATAGATCATAGACCGTAGATCACGTAGCTTAGATCATAGACTATAGATCATAGACTATATATCATAGACAATAGATCATATATCATAGATCATATACCATAGATCATAGACTTTAGATCATAAACCATAGATCATGAAGCTTAGATCATAGACTATAGATTATAGAGCAGACAGTAGACCAAATGTCATAGACCACTGTTCATATTTGGTAGAAATTCCACTGCCAACAGAGCAAGAAATTCGATTTGTCATTTGCTAAAAATATTCAAGTCAACTTAAGGCACTGCAAAGGAAGGAAATTTGTAGATGTTATCCTGATAGAAACTGGTCAGAAAGTAACTTAAAAGAACTATACAAAATCAGAAAAAAGGTGGATTGCATCACATTTTCTTTTACACAACGCTATTGTGCCAACTCACAGTGCTGAAAAAAAATAGCAGCTTAACTGCTTTCCCATGCATTGAAGAAATTAGGCCAACATTATATTCCCCAACTCCAACGCATTGGGACGCATGATTATTGTTTTTTTTCCAAAAATAAAAACAGATTTTAAGGGAAGAGTCGTTAGCAGTAATCCAGAGATAATAATGTCAGCATTGAGAAGCTCTCAATAGGCGACTTTGAAAAAAATTTAAAAGGGTTGTTGTATAGCAGATAAAATAAATTTGGTGTTGTAAGCTCACATATCTGACGTATGCCTCGTGTGTACTTTGCTATATGCCAATGCATTAGTCTGGCAATGGTTCAGTTTAAGACACAGTCAGTGAGTGCAATGCTGAAGGAAAAAAATATGCTCTCAAAAAAAAAAAATAAAGAAAAAACATTCGGTATAAATCCACAAAATCTGAAAAAACTCGCGATTTAAGAAAAAGATGTGACCTGAGAAGAAATTTTCCGGGTACGAAATCGTGAAATATTTTCCACTTTGTTTTCGACTCATGCATTCTAATCGAACAAGCTACCAATCTTTCGGCTTCCTTAATTGACCTTTTATTTAAAAAAATTATTGCAATTAAATTAAATTAAAATTACCGTCAAGACCGTAGTATACATATTTAGTGTTTTACATAGACCACCCAAAAGCTTTAGCTTTGGCACTTCCTGATTTGCTGACAAATTCAATCTGTTATTCGTTCAATGATTTTTTTCGCCACGCACTAATTTTTTTAATCGCGCAGCCAAATTCTTTTCTTTCAATTTATAAAATGCTTTTATAATTTTCATAAATTTTACTTTCTCAATATAAATTAATAAACTTCAGTAAATTCAAATTTGAAGTTTATCACGCACACGCACATAGTTAACACTACCAAACAGCCAGCTACCAATAAACAAAACTTTTAGACACGAAAACATTTTACACCAAAAATTTCAGTCATTCAGAAACGTGCCAAGGGAGTAAATCATTCACAGTGGGAAAGAGACAGGCAAACAAACAGTCAGTCTGACTTCAACGAACAGCATGCACGCAAATGATATACATACATTGAAGGTAGCGTTATTTGCATGTATTTGTGTTAATATAAACGAGTTGGTATAGGTACACCCATAAGTGTGTGTTTGTGATAACATGATTGCTGCGGCTATATTTTGTGCGTGATGCTGTTGTCGCTGTACGAAAATCGTATTGAAACCAAATTTCTCACTTGTTTGTGATACTGGGCTGGGGTGGTGGTAATGGGTGGAACACTCTAACGTGGCCCAAAACACTGCCATTGCGGTCATGCATGTAAATGTGGCAGCAAAAATTTCGTTTATTAATCTTTCACTGAACAGTTGGAAATAAAGTTCTGATGACTTGGTTTGCTATTTTAAAGTATATGTTTTTTTTAAAATATATTTTCCGCTCTCTCTTCCTTCTCTCTTCTAACGCTATTCACTAAACGCTATCAGTGTGAGTTTTTGAGCGCAAATCTTTCCATATTACATGCATAGTACGGGGCGTATGAGTAACATTTAATTTCTATTTGTTCAAGTAAGGAACTTTTTTCAAAAATAAAAAATAATAAATTGATAAAAAATGTATTTTAAACACATTTTCAAAGAAAAATACACTTGCACCGCATAAAAATTTCCTATTGGGATAATAAAATCTATATAAGTTTGAGTATTTTTTTTATTATAGACTTTTGCTTGATTTTATGCATAAATTTGAATTTAGTGATCAGCCTGGAAAGAAATAGAAAACCCAAAGAAATAAAAAAAAACCGAATTAAGAATCGAATATTAAAATAAATCTGAATTCAAATTGTGTTCGTGCGATTTTATTGTTATGTGGGTGTAAATTTATTGCGAATGTTGATGTGTTGAAATGAAAAAATATGTCTGCCTATTTGTGTGTGTGTGTGTGTATGCCTATGATTTATGCAGTTGACATTATTTGCTTTGTGTATGCGTGCGTGGTGTATAGTAAAAACGCGGCAATAATTCAAGCGTTTGCTCTCTGTATTAAGATATAATTTATGTAGAATATTCCTAATTGATTTTGTAAAAAAGTTTTGCTGAAGAACGGCAATAAATTTATGAATTCAGGAAAGCACGTTGTATGCCAAAAATTAATAATCATAACTCTTAAGTCTTGCAGAATTGAGGCTTAATTTGTTTTTTGTTTGAATTTGGCTGGAACGCTGGATACATACATATGTATATCCTTTGTTCTCATCTGTATTCTAAATAAATTGCTGTAGCTTGGCGTGCGTGCACTACGCTCAAATGATATGTGCGTTGGAAATATTCAAATAGTTTTGTAAATTTGAAATGTCCCAATTGGAAGCACTTTTAGAGTCAATCTAAAAATTTGCGTTTTTACTGAAATAATAGCGTGCCTTGAATTATAACAACATAAAAAAAATACTCAAAAAAATTTTTGTGAAAATAAGCATCTAATCAAAGCTCAAATATTATCGAGTAGCATCGCAGATTGTTGATATTAAGTTAGAGAGAATGAATAGAATAATAATAACTATATTTAAGATATATAGTTAGAAAAAATTGATAAAAGTCAAAAGTATACTTTTGTCCTGTTTTATATACAGCTTTGGACAAAGAAACAGCACACTTTTAGCTAACTTTAGAGACATCGCAGGCTTAAAAAATGAGAAACCTCACTTAGTTTTCTGTTTTTAATTTTATTTAAGTCGCCAAAATAGCACACTTGTAAAGAATTAATGTATTGAAAAACTTACTAGACTAAAAAAAGCAACTAACAATCGTAATGGTAAATGTTTGACTGTTTAGTTCTTAATCGCCCTAATTATGCACAAAAAAATTTTGTACCTTAAATAATTTTCAAAGTGTGCTATTTCCTTGTCCATAGCTGTTTTTCTTATTTTGTTAAAAAAAATTTTTCTCTTTTTGTACTGAATTTTATATTAAGTACTAAGCAGTTGAGTCATTTGCCTCTTGTTTTTTTTAAAATACATTCGCTCAAAAATTAGCACTGATGAATACCGCTTTATTTCAAAGTCTGCTTAGTAGACCTCACTGATATTGCTTGACTTTGTCATTCGATTGCAAGAAACGGCCATTTTGATGGTATTTACATTCCAAAGTTGGCGATCAGTAATATTTTAGATTATAAATTTTGTGTGACAATATTATTCACATACTCTGTTAATTTCCGATACGTGCAATTGCGTACTGGGCCAGCCTATGGTTCATCTTGTGTGCAACTAAATTTGCGAGTTAACACATATACAAAGGTCATTTAAAGTTTGCCCTTGTGTGAGTGTTTCTCTTTTTTTTCTTTAATCCTTTTTATGTTGAACCTTTTTTTCTTTTGTTCTCGAAGCTTCCTTTGTCTAAAACAAAAAAAACCTCACTACTCTCAATCAACTGTCTATTTTCCACGCAATTCCTTTAAATTCCTTTTACCGCTTTACAATGTATACTTCAACATTTCAACATTAAGTTGGCAGCACTTTAGTGAGAAAATTGAGTTTGTGTTGTAAACATTTTTTATGTGCTTTTTATCCTCGCTGAGTTTTTTAGTCCGTTTATTTTTGCTAACGTATTTTAGTAGTAGCGGTAGTAGTAGTAGTTTTTTTTTATTGAAGTCACTTTATGTTTATGTTCGTTTTGTTTGTTCATATGCCATTGTGTGCTGCAGGATTCGGCAAGGCCAAGGGTCAATGCATGAATTATGAACACAAGTCAGTGCAAAAGAGCGACCTTTAGAATTTTTTTTTTTTTTGGGAAACATTTAAATGGTTTTCTAAGGTTGCGCCATCAGAGGCTGTAGAAATTGTTAGGAAACGTTGTTACTGCTGTGCTGCATCAAATGAATTGGAAATCTTTTCTTTGGTTAAAAATTGTAAATCAAATTTTTTTTCGCTTCATTTGAAAGCGCATAAAATGGCAGTGCATAAAGACTTAATATAGTAACGTTGATTAAAAGCTGAGAATATTCTGCACTTTATAGTGATGTAAAACGTTGAATGAGCTATTCAATTTAATTTGCTTTTTCAGGTACTGTTGAGCATTATATTACCTAGGACAATATATATATATGCGACACAAATTTCTTTAAGTATATCTTCTATATGAAATAAAATTGGTTTCGGTGCTGTTTGGCCTTTTCCATTTAATATTTCATTACTAAATCTTAAATGAAGTACTATATCTTATATGCTGCCGAAATCATAGATTAGTTTACACACCAAAAATACCTCTTTTTTTTGGCTTATGAAAAATTTACAAACCCAGCAACCATTAGAACTTGATTTCCCAAAAGTGTTCATGCATATTTAAGTCACTTTTATCCACAGAAAAAAAAATGTTATTCTTTCCATTACAGCAGCGTGTGCGTCATCAAATTTAATTAAGGGACTAAAAGTCAACATCAAAGGTAAATATATTTTGCTTTTACATTTGTGTTGAAATTTTAATCTGATTAAGCATCCCTTTGCTTATTTAAACATACAAACACATTTACATTTATACAAATACTAAGGTATATTAAAATATTACCTACTGTGCGAAAATCTAAGAAATAGCAATAACTCTAAAGTAAATCACGTTAAAGGATTTAAATTGGATTATAAAGTGACACTCAGGTTGGCCAAGTGATGCGTACAAATGCGTGTCTGTGTGCAAAGAAGTCCTGTTTTTTTATAATTTTTCTGCTATTGCAACAACACATACACATACCTTGAGAATCACTGCTCATGTGTGCGTTTTTAACTGCCTGAAAAAAAAGGAAAATTAAAATGCTTTTAGATAAACAAAACACTGTGCTGTCTGTATCGGATTTAAAATGAAGGCGTAGAAAAAAGAAAAACTGTTGACACTCAGCCTTAGCAGTAGCACGAATCACTAGCACATTAAAAGAGTAGTAAATTTTCTTTTTCT
Organism: Meiosimyza platycephala; assembly: GCA_963662105.1. Lineage (NCBI taxonomy): Eukaryota > Metazoa > Arthropoda > Insecta > Diptera > Lauxaniidae > Meiosimyza > Meiosimyza platycephala. The sequence continues at coordinate 104,905,576 of OY759208.1, read as the reverse complement.
GCTGTATGGCAAGTAGAGACTTTTAGGGATAAATTAAGCAGAAAAATTAAATCAGATAATGTAGCTTAAGCTGATATAGAGCCGTTGTTTGTTTGTAGCCACTTATTAAATTGAATTATTTTTTTAGTATATAAGGTAAAAAAAGAACTAATAAAAAAACATGAGCCCTCAGTTGCATCGAATTGCAGATTTTTGTGGTAATATGTTTGTTAAATTTTCGAAAAATATTTGTGCTTAAATTGGCATAAAACCATCGCTTATTTATAGCCACTAATCAGGTGCATAGCAATATTTTAGCATTGTATCTTATATATTTTGATAAATTGGCTAAAATACAGTAGCTTATATAAAAAGTGCGAACAGTGAGACATATTTTTTCAAGTGCTTTACAGACAACTCAATGCTAGCAATAGTTTCAGTCTCACGTAATATTATTGACCAATCACTTTTCTGCTAAGCGATGAAGTTTAACGAATTCAAAATTCCATTTAACTTGTAAATTTAAAAAGCTAAAATTACAGAAAGTCAAAGTTGTGCTAAACATTGTAATTAAAAGTTACTTATACGTCACGTTGACATGTAAAATATATTTTTTCAATTATTCAGCTTTGATGTAGCGCAGCTGTTGTATGCTTATCGTTATAGGTCTATTAAACTGCTTTAATAAAAAAGCGTTGAAAAAGCACTTGAGCACTTTTCCAGAAATTGTGCCATTTTATTTAACAAAGCCAGCTGCATTAATTAGCAACAAAATTTATGATAACCATAAAATGCACAAAATCTAATGAAATAAATAGTCATTCAAATATCTCAATAAAAATAAATTATTTTGCTCTTCCAGGCCATCCCAAATGATTTTCATAATAAAATAAATTCATTTTTGCTTTGAAGCTTAATTTGCTCTACTTGTACTACTGCCGCATATCCTGTGGGCATTTGAATACGTGCTACTCCACCACGCTACTGACTGACTGACTATTACTCAAAGTGTCTCTCCAGCACACAGCCATATACTATCTATGCACTGCAATAATCCCCAGAGAATACTAGAAGACTGAAAATTTATTTCATTGCCAATAACAAGAAAACTCATTAAAACACTAAAGTAGCTCATACGCAGCGCTAACAAGCGTCGAAATAGCAAGATACTGTTAGGCAGGTGAAGGACAAATAGATGCCATGGGCAAGCAAAGCTATTGATTCTGAGTATTTGTTGCTTTTTACCAGCATAATATAAATCAACTGCTGCTTGATGTATTTGCTATTGCTTTTTGTTTCTCAATTTTGAAGTCGAAAGATATTTTTTTAAATATTTTCGCCTTAAAAATGTTTCTGACTTTATTTCTTAATTTTTGACGCGTGACGTATAAGCGATAACTTGCCGCTGTGCGCGCGTGTATTATATGACTCTGCATGCTCATTACTGTAGTCGTAATAAAGACATTAAACGTAAATGAGGCGTAAAGCTTAACAAAGCAAACGAAGCAAGAGAAATCAATACATTAAATTCTTAAAATAAACAAAAAAGTTGTACGTTGCGTATGAGTTACATTTAATTTTAATGTATGTATATCAAATAAATAGCGCGTATACGCCATGTTGTACTGAGTTGAGGGGTCTTTATGAAAACAGTAAAAGAAAATAAGTAAAAAATTGCTTGTAGCTTTTTGAATTATATTTATCGCATTTATTCAATGAAATAAAAAATTTAACTTTTTTTCTGCTCAAATGGATAGTGAGTTTGTTTGTTTTTGCGCTTGTGTGTTGGAATTCGCTGAAGCGAATTTGAGTAGCTTTTGCAGTGAGTGAGGTATATTTTTGCCGAACATAATGGCAGAAAAATGTTTCAAATTAGCGATTAGAAAATGAAATAAGACTTTTTTTATTTTTAAATTTGATATTATCATAAAATATTCTATGAATGTTGCTCATACGTCATTTTATTAAAAAAAATTTAATATTTCAATGTGACAGGTAATATAGCAAGCAGTGTGGTTATTCACTTTCATGACAGCATGTGAAGGTCTTGGGTTTTTTTTGGGAATGTATAAATTTTAGACAGCGAATGTATTTTTTGAATAACTATTTTTTTTTTGTTAAATAGCCAAAAATTATAAGAATCTATTAACATGTTTGACATTTTGAAAGAAATTAATTGTTAAATTATCATAAATAGTCCAAATTTATTGAAAATTGGTACAATATTTTTAGTTTTTTGAAATTCTTACATCTGAAAATAATACGATATTATTGTTTACTTGCAGGTAATGCTTAAGCTCACATATTATCTCAAAATGGTAAGTAACAGAAAAATTAAATCAAACATTTTAATCACTAATTGTTAAATGTAAAAATTCCCACATTAAAATTTACAATTGACTATGAAAATAATATAGCCATATGCAGAGAAAAACTTTACATTCGGTATAAAGTACTATCACTTACGAAAGTGGTAATTTTAATATTAAACAAAGCAGTCTGCATATGTACATCAACTATTTTTAAATAGAAAAGCAAAGATATGCCCAACTTTACATACCGAAACAAATCTCCCATAAGTATAATAAAAAACGCTTTGTAAAATAAAGCATATCCTTTATTTCACTCTTTTTTTTTTTACTGATTTAGTAGTGCACTGCTATTACTACGCTGCATGCTTGTATTCGTATGCAGCACAAGCTTGCTTAACTTTTAACATGCTACTTGGTTACTAACGTTGCATAGTGGCGTTGATTTATTTTTTAACGGGCAAAATTTTATTGCTTTTGATTTTTTTATTTTGTTGTGAAGTTGAAAATTTGATATATCATTCTCTGAAACCTCTCGGCATTGTCAAGTCTCAAACAAGAAAAGACATTCTCACGGCTAAACTAATGAACCGTTTTGGATGAAATTTGGTATAAAGATAGATTGTGCCCTTAGAAAGGGTACTTATACATACCTTATCTCTTCAAAGGGCGTGACACCGTCCCCCCTCAAATAGGAAAATTCGTTGTTATCGCTGTGCGCTACATCAGTTTTGATGAAATCTTCCTTGAAGTTAGATTGAATCCTCAGGAAAGACATTTAATTTTGGTAATTGGTGCCACACTTTTATCAAGGATATCCATTTCACTGCTAAACTAATGAAGATTGATGAAATTTGGTACAGAGATAGATTGATCTCTTAGAAAAAATATTTGCTTTCTATCGCTTGGTGACGCTCTTAACTATTTTGATTTATGACGAAGGCTACAAATGTATATAAATGAGACTCTGGCTATCGTACAATATGGAAAATTATCTCTTTGAGTGCTAAGTCTTGTCATTTTCTTAGTTTTATGTTTTTTAAATTTCCTTAAACTTTTCTTGTGCGTCTTCTAAAAGATCTCCAAGTTGGCATATATGTTACTTGATTACATCTACACCACGCACAGTCCACAAAGTTTTTATATCATATTTCTGCTATATCCTGCATATATTCCAATATTTTCCAAATTTTTACAAGCTTACACACTAAGTGTATAAAAACTTTATATTATTTTGATTCCTCATGGGAGAAAATGGTATGGTTTAAGTAATATTTATGTTTCTTGAACCTTAAGTTAGAGACGGACATTATTTAAACTAAGAGTTTGGGAAAACTATTAGCTTCAACATATGATAAATTCTATCCTTCTTGAATCTGAAAATTATGTGAAAACCGAGCATTTTGTAAACTATACTATCCCTGATATACTAAAAATAGTACATACCGTTTATATTTACAGAACTATAGCTAAAAATTATTTGCATAAAATGTAAAAAAATCAAAGGAGATACAATCAAAACTTCTGAGCTCAGAAGCAACAGAAATTTATGAGGATTCAAAATAAGTTGTGTTTGCAATGTTCCCCAAAACCAGATGTATTTGATAAGTCTTTGGTTGCCAAACCTCATATATATGTACTAACGAATGAAATGAAAAAAAAATCAAAATTTGTAATCACAAAAATTTATATTTTCGGCCAATATTTAACCCACAGTGCGCTGCTGCATATAATAAATGAGCGCGTGTTGCCAACCACAACGTAACGACATGATTTACTGCTAGTTTGCGTAAGGGTAAAAAAAACGAAAATAAAATTAAATATTTTTTTTTTTCAAAAGCCTCCACTTACAAGGCTATAAAATTACCAAGAAAGAAAAGTAGTGCTCCTTGTCGACGTCGGTTCCGAAAGGACATTGCCTGGAGTGCACTTTTTTCTTATTTATGTAGCAAATTCATGAAAAGTAAATAGCGCAATGTTTTATTTGCTTGCCATTTTAATTGCGCGATAACGCTGAAGAAAATTTATTGAAAGTGCTTGAATAAAAAAAAAAAAAACGAACAGCTTAAGGAAAGTCTTTTTGGTGTTCAATGCGGTTTTTTTTTTTTGAGACATGGGAATTTAGTCAAGAAAGTGATAAAGAAAATGCATATAGATAGACTTAGACGCAAGTAGATATAGTAGATATGCAGTTAATGATAGAAATAGAGGAATAGTAAGCAAAAAATATAGAGCAAATTAATTTTGAGCAAGGAATCAAAATTTATTATGGTAACCCTTAATTTGAGAAACAGACTCGACTAATTAAATGTTAATCATACGACATGATGTGCAAATATTCCAGCCTCGATGCAATTAAATACTTAGATATCAGTGACAATTTTGTTGCATTTTGAAGGCGCTAGCTATACTTCTTCATAGCTTTGAGGCTGTTCTAAAACATAGTGCATTTTTAAAGATGTTGTTCATTAACACTGCCTTACCAAATAAAAACTTTCCAACTGATTAAATTTGCTGCAAAAATATCAACGGATATATATTTTGCTTTAAAATAAGCCATATGGCTGCGCTAATGTTACTCTCTTTTACACTCTCATATATCCCTTGGTACTTTGACTCTTACATAGCACATAAATAGCAATTTATCACGAATTCTATTTACAATATCTGTTTTCTATCATCTTTCACTTAAGCTTCATTTGTGGACAATTTAAAAATGTTTATGCCAGTAATGCGTTAAGCCTACATCAACACTGCAGCAACAACGCCCACATTATCATATACAAATACAAACAAATTTAACTACATAGACATAGGAGACCAACTAACGTACGCACGTACGCATATGTAATCCCTGCGTCATATGCTTATTTTGCATACAAATCGCTCAACAAGAAAATGACAAAAATCATCAAAAATCGTCAAAAAATTGACAAAAAATCGTTGCAAACGTTGCGACGACGACATAAAATCGTAGCAATAAAATCTACGATTACCGTTGAACCCAAATAAAACATCAAAAAATACTCTCGAAAGCCATGTACACACATAAAACTGAAGAGAAATCGAAGAAAAAATTGAGGAAAATTGCTGAAAGTCACGTAAACAATGTTTGGTTGACAGCAGCATATTGATTGTCATTTATGAGGGAAACGGGTGAAGTTCAAGAGAAAAGGCATTTAAATGTAACAAAAAGTCAGCTCTCACTTCAGGAAAAAGAACACGTTAAGTGTAGGCTTTTCTATGCTAAGCATAAGGATTTTTATTTTTCCTAGCAAATACAATCAGTCCTTTATTTGAGTACGTTGTTTGTATGCCAAAATTGAAAAACCAAATTTTAAAATAATTTTGCATTGAACAGACGATATTTGAGCAAAAAAAAAAAAAAAAAAAAAAAAAACGGCGTGCAAATTGAGAACAATTGAAAAGCACTAAAAAACAAAAGCGGCGCTTAAAGACAGCGCTGCACAGTGTAACGTTCTGCAGTAGACAGCGCTCAAAAGCATTTGCTTGTGGAGAATTTTGTGCCAAAAAGTTGTATTGAGTGTGAGATTAAAATTGACTAATTTTAAATTCTCAAAAAATAATTTTTTAAAAAAGCATTAAAACTATGTGCGGCCATCAACCAAATTTTATATTAATTTGAAACAATGAAGCTTGCATTTACTTTGCTTATTAAAAGGCTTCTTTGTTACATCGGCTACGAAATATTCTTTCAGACTTTTTCTGCCTAAAAAATATCATTTTTGTTTAACGCTGTTCTGCTGTGCAATCTATTTTTAGGGAATTTACGATACCATAAAAGTGGCACCTGACGTGTGAAGAGCAAAACAAAAACAAATCATTCATCAAGGGATAAAAATAAAACGAAGCTTTAGAAATTCTAACTAGAGAAAATTAAAATCTTCGATTTGCATGTTGCTCATACGTCACGTTGTACGTAACAATTGTTTTTTTTTAATTTTCAAAAATGCTAAGAACTGAGTAGCAGCTGAACGCGCGCTAAGAGTGTTTATAACAATGCACACGACTACTCTTATTTGCGTCAAGGATATGCGTATTTAATTTTTTTCTTTTTCCTTTTGCAATTTCTATCTTGAACTTAACAAAAAAAAAGAAAAGAAAATTGAACGCTCACTACGAACAAAGATACTTAAATTCAATTCTTTTCATAGCTATTGTTGTTGGCAACAGTCATTGTATGCTAAGCTGATATCCTGTACATATCCTACTTGCCAATGTTACTTACTTGTATTTATTAGTATTCACAGCGCACTTAAGCGACGCGTCTAATGCGTGAAGTTTCCGTACGTACACTTGAAGTAAACGAAAAAAACAAAACGAAAATGCAAATGTCGGTAGATAAGACTCTGAAAATAAAATGGCAAAAAGAATAAATGGCTTAAAACAAAAAAGGGAAAACACAGAAAAATAGACAGTAAATGGTTTTCTGTTTGAGCGGTAGACATGTGGGATCTTGCGAGGCAAACAAATGGCAGAAAATTGATCAGGGGAGTATTAGTAGTGAATTTTGTATGGGTTCTGCATATGGATTTGAAATTAATTCTATATATAAATGCTACTTTTACATTCCTTGTCTGAAGCTTGAATGATTCATCTAATGTTGCATTGTGACGTATGTATGCGCAACATTAATTTTACAACATAAAAGCGACCAATTTTTTTTCAAGTAAACGCAATGTATGCAGTAAATCAAAGACTGCAATGTTTTATAAATGAAATATAAGAAATACTTGTCTGAATAAGAGATTTCTGAAAACAATTAAAAAATTTAATTTTAAATAAATTAAAATGAAAGTTTTTACAATATTAAAATTTTTAAGAAATTTGTGATTTTTTGAACAATGTTAAAACAACTGCGATATGCTGTATCGTATTATTATTGCAAAGGTTGCACTTGCATAATATCACTGCATAAAAATCTTGGATTTGAGACATGGCCGCAACAGTTAATAAAACTTATATTACTCTATAGAAAGGATATTTTAATTACAAAAATGGTTTTTTCTCCTCTTGAGTTAAATAATTTCCAAAGTTTTGTTTAATATCTTAGCACGTCTCATTTAAAACAAATTTAGTATGCTTTGAATAAGCTGCAAATAGATTGTGCATCAATTTCAATTGCAGCCGCAATATGCAGCATTTACGCCGCAATATGCTAAAACCCCAAAAAAAAAAAAAAAAACGCAAGCACACCGATATGCAAATTGCTTTTAGAGTAATGAAAAAAAAAAAATAAAACTGAAAAAATGAAGATACTTCACAACTACCTGCCCTGCCATTACTATGCAGGACTGCGACTACAATCTACTAAATTTTTATTTAAGTGTTTCTGTGCTAAAAGCGCAATAAAAGTTTATGCACCTTGATGCAGTTTTGGCTGCTATTAAGTCTTAAAAAATAAAACTGGAACAGCTGTAGTTTGCTTACTGCAGCAGCAGCAATTTATTTCTGTCTGGCATGCATTTTTTGGCTAAAAGCCAGCGAGAAAGCGGTTACACCAGCATCACTTCGCTTGCTAAAGGCGCTGAAATTGAGGTATTTAAAGTTATTTACGGTAAACAAGCTTAATTGTAGGTGGCTGGAAGGAAGATGTCTCTTTCATGCCATGTCACTTGAGTGGCTAAGTGGTTGTGTGAGTGATATTTAATTCATATGATATCTTAGCTACAGAAGAATGTACGAGTACACTTAACATATAAAATTATTTGGTAGCAAGTAAGCACTAAATCATTTTAAATATAGCGTACGCCACATGTAATAAAATATAAAATATTTGCACAGTATTACATTAAATTATGCTGAAGGTAATATATCATGAAAAACAATCAATTCAAATTAAGAGTTGTGACTTTATGTCAACACAAAGACTATTAAATTCTATATGCAATGCAAACCTAATCAGGATTACAATTAACAAGCGGCCAATCAGCCGCTTTTGCATACAAGATTTTATTAGCAAACCTCATTAGTATTGCTGTTGGAAACAATAATTTTTATATATATATTATAATTGAGTTGTTTATTTTAGCAACAATATAATTTCATTATTTTTGAAACAATATAATTTCATCAGATCTATTGTTGTTTTGGAAATTCAATTGAATTCTTTTTACTTAAATTAAATGTTGCTCATACGACATGTAAAATAAAATGAATACCAAGAAGATTTTATTAAGTTAAGAAAAATCTAAATTTTTTTTATATAAGGTTGCTTCAAATTAGTACTAATTTTCAAATACGATTTAAGCGTTATCCTTACTAAAAGTCCTGCATATTTATAGCAGGTTTATTTATTCTTCTCATGCTGTTTTTTTTTTGACACTGTCCTGATATAAGTACAATACAAGTATGGGTATGATTATACCCAGTGGGCAAGGGTAGGAGCTAGTAGTGCTTCTAGAAGGCTTTCCTTGGTAAGTATAAGGCCTTGCCACCTCCATTCAAACGTACTGTCATTTTTATATGATATGTCCCGATAAAATAGGCATTCCTAAGCACGCCTTCTAAGACCGCTGGAAGTAGCAGGGGTCTCAGAAGTACTTGGAATAAATTAAATTTTAATACGAGACATTTTTTATCCGCGTTATCTCACTTGCGTTGATATTTTTAGTGTTTAGTTTAGAGTACACAAAACTCTAACACCTTAATATAACATAAAACAGAAGACCAGCCTAGCAATATTCACATTGTTCTTTACTTCTAACCATTTTTCTAATTTTGATGTCAGATATTTACAATGCAGTTGACAAAAAAATAATGTCGAATCATAAAACATTGCAATAAATGAAAAAATAAATGAAAAGCCTTAAAGTAAAAGGATTGCTTCTTCTTTGCCTTCTAATAGCAGGCCTGATAGCATGTCTGCTGTGGGAAGGCATAATAGCATTTCATGAGTATACTGTATACATATTTTTATTTGCATGAAAATATAGTTTTGATAAGGCCTCTTACAATGGCAGCAGTGCTAGCTGGCCTTCTCCGAGGCAGGTCTTGCTCAATTTCCTGCTGGGTAACTATAAGAATAAGTATGATTGTGAGTATGAGTATGAGTATGAACATGAGTTTGAGTGTAAGTACGGGTATGAGTATGCGTATAAGTACGAGCATTAGTATGAGTACAAGAATCGGTATGTGTATGAGTACAAAAACAAGTGTGAGTATGAGTATTAGTAGGAGTATGAATACAAATTTTAATATGAGTATAAGTATGAGTACTAGTACGTGTTTAAGTATGACAACGAGTCAAAGTACTAGCACGTATATTAGCATGAAAATAAGTAAAAGTACGCAAAAATTAAATTAAATCTTTTATTAACAATTCAATAGATTTTGGCCGTAACAATATTAAGAAATTGGTTCAAAGGTACTAAGATGCAGTATGTCAAAACTGATCAGGTGCATTTCTCATGCACTTGGTTTTAAGAGTTATATTATTTTCAGGCAATTTCCTATACATCCTGCTTGAAGTATGTGCACCAATATTATTGCAACTATTTTAGAATTTTCTTTAAAAAAAAACACAGAGAATAGTTGCGTCAATATTTTGAACCTCTCAATATACATTATCAATTTTTAATTCAATGTTAACCCTAAACATTTTTTCCGATTAACATCTATGCAAAAACTTAAAATAAAAACATCAATAAATGACAGTAAATCAATAATTCTAAAAGACGTACGCCAACAAAGCAAATTTTTTTAGATGTTTTTCTATTTATTTTCACATTTTTTGATTATGGGTTTTTTATAACTTTCGTTGCGTTGTATATAGTACATATAAATAAAAAATGCTACAGCTTTGCGTCAATACAAGCAAATAAAGCGGAAAAGATAAATAAAGTATGCTTGAATAAAATTTTAATTCCAATGGGAGAATCGGCATGGTGTTGTTGCCAATTGTTTAGATGGAAAAAAAAAAACAAAAAAAAAAAAAACAAAAAAAAAGAATATAAAATTAATATGTCACGTGCGGGAATCTAGATGAAATGAATTACAGCAGCAGTGGTATTTTTTTTTTTGCAAAAAAATTGTCAGCAGTCGTACGCTAGAAGAGATATGCTGTATTTGTAAAAATAAATATAAGAAATTGTCAAACCAATCGAAAAAAATTGTCTGTCAATAATTAAGTCATTGTTTGGCCATCAATCATTGCGCATTTTTGTAGTCAAATGAATGAGCTTAGCTGTAGAGTAGCGTAGCGCATTGTATTGACTGCTAATGAATGTTGATTTTATATTAAATTTGCATAAATAAAATAAAATTATCAACTTGTATTTCTTTATTTCAGTCTTTACAGTAATTGAATTCTAATATAATGTTGATAAATTCAGGGCCACATTTATGTACAATATTTGTGTGTCATGTAAGAATTCAATGTCACTCATACACCCCGCAGTCATTATGAAAATGAAATTAAACAGTACAATTGAAATTTTGAAATATGCAGAAATGTTGTTGATTTAATGACAAACTCATTTTATTCGCTCATACATAATGAGATTTTGTATACAAGAGTATGAAAATTTAATAAAAGCGCTTGTTATTTCGATAAAAAGTTAGAGTGTCATTAGGGATCTTAATGACTTTGAACTTTATTTTGTTATTTAATTGGAGTTTATTATAATGACAGCAAAATCAAATTCATATTATTATTTTATTAATAATAAACTAAGTAATTCTAATAAGCGTGATTCTTAGCAGCCAACGATCTCGTACTCATATTATTACAAGCTGACTGAAATTAAAAAAAAAAATTTTAAAAATAAATTCCAAATCTCATCAGAGTCATGAAATTGCTGTTTAAACTTTAAGAAGCAAGCATTGATCATGTCGTATGAGCAACACCTAATTCATGCTAATGTAACTTACAAATTATTAAATTCATTATTTTCACATTGAAAAAAATATTATTATTTTCTTCTTAAAACTTAATTCCATTGTGAATTTCCTTGTTATGTAAAATACCTGATACATTAATTACTTGTCAATATTACTTTGAAAGCTGTTTCTTTTTGTTACCACTTTTATTTCCATTTCCGTTTCAATTTCGCTATACTTCTTTATAAAGTTGCGCTGCTTTATATTTGGTTTTTTCCCTTTACACCCTATTTTTTATTTGGCATTGTTGTTTATCTTTGGCCCCCATCAACGTCATCTTTTTGTCAACAATAACTGTACAAATTGTTATCCTTTGTCAACGACATTGTTCTGTTGTCGTGGTCATGTCGTCCTTTTTACACTGCGACAAAAAATTCTGTATTTGTTCATCAATGACTGCGGGCGTAAATAATTTGTTTGTTCTATTGTTGTTGTTGTTGTTGTTGGGGATATAGTGTTGACCAAGCGGACGCTTGAAAAAATTCACTGTCAAGGGAAGGTTGGTGATAAAAGAAAAAAAAAAAGAAATCATTAACAGTAAGTGCAAATGCTTTTAGTGTAAAAACAAACAACGAACAAAATAAAAATCATCAAAATTATAATAAAAACAAAAATCATCATATAAAATAAAGTAAAATGGAACAACAACAATAAATATAAAAACAACAATGCAAAGTCTAGTGTAGCATTATAATAGATTGTGCTGTAGTTGAAGTATATATTATATTTTGGCATAAATATAATAGAAAGGAATTAAGAGAGCACACAGCAAAGAGTCTTCAACGTTAACTCACTACAGTGCGCATAGTATTTTTAATTATTATTGTTGTTGTAGCGTTTTTAATCATTAATCAATTTATCATAATTAAACTTTCATTTAGTCCCAGGGTATTTAATGAAATCGGTGTAAGTGTCCGTGATGACAAGATTGACACCTACACTGGACGACAATGACTTATTGGTATTTGATTACAATAAAGTTTCTCAAAAAAATAGCTTTCATTTCGTTGGGAATTTTTCTGTTTAAACTTTTATTCTCTAATGGAAATACTGCTTCAAATCTAATATTCATGTAGGCAAAATAACAAAAGAAAGAAAAGAAATTTTGGGTAAATATCGAAACAAATGATAACAGTGCAAACCTATGAAAAAGTCGATAAAATAAGTGTGTAGAAAATGATCGAAAATTATCGAAAAAATCCGAATCATGTCAAAACTTATTAGAAAGCATTGAAAAAAATGATGATAGTCCAAAGTTGAAATTGGTATGCATATCCAAAAAAAATATCGAATAACTCAATGAAAAAGTTGAAGAATTAATAGGCTCAAAACACCCCTCGCTGATAGAAACTTTAAATGACGGATACTTTATCTAAAAACATAGAATAACAATAAAAAAATTCTAAAATTATTATTACTATTTACTATTACTAGAAATAATGTCATATATTAATAAATCTCGGTAAAAGAAAGTCATTTGTACATACATATATGTATGGGACGTTTCACGTCAAGCGGATCACCTATTTGGCCAAAAATTAGCTTGATCAATCAACACGTACGAGGTCTTAAAATGTTCGTCTCATGAAAATATTCTAAAAGCCGTATAGACCGTTCAGAAACTTAATGTGGCGGATCTAATATGGCGGCCGGAAGCCAGAAGAAAATTCGAGTGTCCAGCAATAAAAGCTTGTAAAAATAAAAATTCACAACCGTTTGGGTCGTTTCTTGGCTCAAATTGTAACTCCTAAAAAGCTTTTGTGGTATATGGTAATATGGTGGCCAAATTTTTGATAGTCAACCGATTTGCACCAAATTTAGTATACGGAGGTCTTGGGGGTCACTGTTCACGAATCTGAGGTCAGATTTGACAAAATCAAGATAACCGATCCAAGATGGCGGACGTATTTTTTAAAAATCAACTGATTTGCACAAAATTTGGTACACTTTGGATTTTGGGGTCGCTGAATACGAATTCAAGGTCAGAAAATTTTAATTCATGACGACGGACCCAATATAATGAATTAGGTTATTGAATTTCCGCGATATTGGGTCCGCTGTCTTGAATTTTAAATTTCTGATGTTTTGGCGTTTTTGCCAACACTTTAATTTGAATAACTTCTTTTTCTTCCGCTTGTGTCTTTCATCTTCTCACTGAGCATAGGGCCTCCACAAAAGTGTTCCAAACTGCAAGAGTTGTAGCGAGTGCCTTCTCAATTCTCACCAACATTTTCCTGACTTACGCATATTCTAGAGATATATTTGAATTTCGTTTTCAGATGCGTTTTTCCTTAGAGCCATTTTTTTAACGAAAATTTCCATAAATTTTTTTTAGAGTTTCAAAATCTCTGAGTTTGATTTTAAATTGCAGAAAATAATTGTATGTTAGTCCTATGTGTCATATAAATTTATTCACACAAAAGTAATGCGAATTTAAAACAATTCGACAATTCAACTTTTTATGCCACAAATTTGACCATGCTCGAAACAGCCTGAAAAGTACTTCAAACAAAATTCTCAAATTTCTTTGGTTTAACAGTGTTGCCATAGAGTTAAATTAAAGAGCTACGGGTTTATTTACGCAGGTTGTTAAATTATGCAACGATCCATTAAAATAAAATCCAACCACGAAATATTTGTAACAATTGAGTTGTTATGTTAATTTTATATAACAAAAACAACAACAGCAACAACAATCAAAAATAGGTAGCAACAACAATTCATCATGCAATGAAAAATCATTTATTATGTCAAGTGTAATTAATTAATTAATTGATTAATTAATTAATCAGTAAAATAGCGGAATGCGAAAAAAGTTACCATTAAGTGACACACTGACTGTCATTGAACTGTCAGCTGTCTGTCGCAACAACTGGGTCAGTGGGTTTAAGTATGAATTCCATTGAGTTGTGGATTATAAATGGGGTTTATTAAATAACTATGTCAACTTAATGAACCGACAGTTAAGCATTTTTTTTTCTCGCTCATAAATTTTATGATATAAAATTCTTAATAATTCTGCATTAATTACAACCATTTGGTTCATTTAATATTTAATGCAAAGCTATTGTTGAATTTAAAAATATAAAAGTTTCTTTTGTTTTATGCAAAAGTCATTTTAATTGTAGATTTGTACCATTTTTCAATTTAATATAACTCATACGTCATGTTGTACAAAACATAGCTGAAGTGTGGAATATCTTAGCTGCGATTAGGATTTCTTTGTCAACGCCGATGTTTTGCAATTATGTGAAAATTTCTAAGTGGCCGTTATGAATATAACTTTTGAAGTATGTACTTTAATCATAGCAACTCTTGAATCTGTAAAAAATTTAAATGAAATCTCCAGAACTTATCGTTGTAAATTTATCAAGGAATTAAAACAAATATCTGCGTTTCAGGCATTAAATAACTCTTTAATTGCTTCATACATCATATTCCATTAATATGCTTCAATGTTTTATTTATAACTTTTAATTTTTACTTTCAATGGCACTCAACTGATGCAATGCAATTACGAGGCATTTTTTTTCCGTAACCAATATTTTTGTACCAACTTTCTGCTTTATTCACTACTCTGACTGCTATGCGGATTAACTTTGGCATAACGCATATTGCTCATTCCAACTATTCATTGTTGTGGTTATTATTGTTCTTGTTGATTATTTATTGTTTTTTCGTTATGGTTTTTTATCACAACAGTTGCAGCAACCTTTCCCCAGCAATTTCCTCATTAATTGCAGCCATTAAAATAAATGCAAGCATTATATCCTGCACATTCGACATGATGTCCCCATACTATCCCAAGACCTTGCGCATATCATAACGCTTTTGCGTATGCATAGCCATCATAGTTGATGAGCACTAGTAGCTGACAATGGCTCTTCCGCTGCGATCATTATCATTGTCATCATCATGAGTTGTATGATGGCCATCTTCGTTTGCCAGCTGATGTTAATGTTGCTGCGCATCAGTGTCTGTACAACTTTATACCATTCTTCCTATTTTTAATTACATTTTCAGCATTCCGTAGCGCTCACAGTGTAATGTAAAATGCAAAACAAAAGAACGCATTGAAAGGACGTTGAAATATTAAATAAATTGCATTCATGGTATTTACTTTTAGTCGCTGCTGTTGTACTGTTGCTGAGTTTTCGATGCTGAAAAGCTTTTGCTCAGGTATTGTCTCTTATGTTGGTTGCAAAACAAAGCTAAAGTTAGTTTGTGGAAAAACTCTAGTAACTTTGTGGAGGGGGAAAAGTTTATTGTATAGCAACGCATACAAAAGAAAATGAAAGTACATTAAAATTGATGGATAGGGACGAAGCTGTTGAAAGATTTTTAGATAATAGAAAAAAAAAATATGGAAGATTTTATTTTCTACTACGTGAAAAGCTAAAGTTTCAAATGGTGCTGTATAGGAATAATCAAATAAAAAAAAAATTATCAGAAAATACTTAGTATTTGTAAGTTGCTAAGAATATTGCGCAATATATACAATAGATAAATGTGGAAAATTACATGGAAATGCAGCGGCTCTTGTTACACGGTCCAGTTGTTATGTATAGTACTTAAGAATTACTTATGAAATAAAGTCACTAGGGAAACAAAATAAGCATTAAAGCAGTGAGTTTTATCTCCTGTTTGTGACAGTAGAAAACTGGCTGGGAGGTATTTTCTGAGGACTTATTATTTTGTTTCCTTTTCCGATAAGAGATTAGGTACTGAAATTATTTGATTTTTTTCTGTTTCAAGTATTAAACAATTATAATTTTTAACAATTTTTATTAAAACTTTTTTTTTATTGAATACTAACTTACAAATTTTAGAAGTCAAGTTAGCGTTGTATTCCAGAATAATTTCTTTGCAGTGTATTTGAACATAAATAAACTAATTATTTTATCGAACTAACTGTAGTACAGTGTGTCACAACACCAAGAAAATTTACACAGAATAAAAACAAAAAAAAAATAAATACATCTGTCATAATAGTTTCATTCATTTGCTAAATGAAATCATCAGTGATCTACGTGCTGATGTACTGAAAGTTTCTTAGCCTGATATGTTTCCCAAGAGAACTTGAGAACTTGCAACGAAATGTCTGCTAGAAATTTGTTATATCAAATAAAATACCAGATGTATAACTAAGTAATGTCGGTTAGAACATTTAGATGTCGCCCAAGCCTGAATATTTCTCGAATGTCATGAAACTTTAACAGTGCGAAGCGCCAATCGAGCGTCATTATCGTGTTATCTCAGTGCAGTCAACATATAGAGTTTGATGCCGAATAAAGAGCAATCGCGGACAATGTGAATTCTGTGTTTTCATTTGAAGAAAACAGCCGCAGAATCGCACCGAATGCTTGTTGAAGCCTTTGGTTAAGAAGTGGCAACTGTTAAAACGTGTGAAAGATGGTTTCAAAGATTCGAAAGTGGTTATTTCGATGTCAAAGACAAAGAACGCTCTGGAGCTCCGAAAAGGTACGAAGACGCCGATTATTGGACGCAGACGACACCAAAACGCAAAAATAACTCGCAGAGCAGTTGAATGTGAGCCAGTCTGCCATTTCCAAACGTTTACGAGACATGAGAAAGATTCAAAAGGTCGATAGATGGGTGCCACATGTCTAGAACAAGAGGCAGAACACATGTGAAATTTTGCTCGCACGATTCAAAAGAAAGTCGTTTTTGCATCGAAATGTCACTGGCGTTGAAAAATGGATCTTTTTCGAGAATCCCAAGCGCAAGAGATCCTGGATAGACCCTGGACAACCGTCAACATCGACTGCTCGGCCGAATCGCTTCGGCAGGAAGACGAAGCTCTGTGTTTGGTGGGACCAAGAGGGCGTTGTGTATTATGAGCTTTTAAAACCCGGTGAAATGGTTAATACGGCACGCTACCAACAACAATTGACCGATCTGAGCTGTGCGCTGCAGCGAAAACGGCCGCAATATCAAAAAAGGCAACACAAAGTCATCTTCCTCCATGACAACGCTCCATCACATACGGCAAGACCGGTTCGCGATACGTTGGAAGCACTCAATTGGGAAGTGCTCGCGCATTCGGCCTACTCACCAGACCTGGCTCCGTTCGATTACCACTTGCTTGCATCGATGGAACACGCACTCGTTGAGCAGCGCTTCGATTCCTACGAAAATGTGGAAATTTGGCTTGATAATTGGTTTTCCGAAAAACCCAAGGAATTCTATTGGCGTGGAATTCACAAATTGCCTGAAAAATGGGAAAAATATGTGAAAAGCGAGGGAGCATACTTTGAATAAACGATTCTTCCTTTAACTCTTGAAATAAACGTGTTTTTTTAAAGAAGAAAAAACGACATTACTTAATTATACACCTGGTACATCAGGTTTAAAAATTCTCACTGCATTGGTTAAAAGGTCACTGATGATGTCATATAACAATGGGTGAAACTAGTCTGACTAGCTATTGCCATTTATTTATTCTTTTGTTTTTGATTTTTGTAAATTTTATAGTGTTGTCATGCACTGTGCTCAACAGTAGGCTCCATAGTATAATTACTATTCACACAGACATATTGCACACATTTTACTAAAGAGGCACAACTCAAAATTTATCATTTCGAGTTTTCTCGTTGAACGGTTCATTATACACATATGTAGGTACCAACACAAAAGAGATGAATTAATTTTTTTTCTGTACTTTGCTGTCAAAAAAGTGTTATGTCTCTCTTCATGTTGCAATAGAAATTAGGCTGCGAGATGCAAAAGTGTCTTAGTTTTAGTTGTGTCGGAGAGTTACAGCTGCTGTGATCGCTAAGACCAAACCATATGCTGTTAGTACCTTTTTCTAGATAATTCACACTTTATTTCTGAAAAATAGTTCAGGACCTCCAAAACAGTTTTTTTTTCGTTTTCTGAAAATTTAAAAATTTTGAGTTATGCCTCTTCAGTAGAATGTGTGCGGAGAAATGGGCTTCTTCAAAGTTAAGAAATTTTTCAAAATCTTTCCACTTATTTAACATTTTTTCGATATTTTTCGGCTGGTGCTATATATTTCGACTTTTTCAACATCTTCCGATCCATACAAAAAATGCTGATACCATAACGAAACAAAATTCAGCTCGCCCATGATGTTGCTAGCCAGTGCTTGCACTAAATTCTCCTTTTCTTTGTGATTTTTTTCTACCTACATAATACCGTTGTCTTCAAAGATCAAGCAAAATTTGATATAAAAAGAAAAATGCACAAAAGTCCTGCACACAGCTGAAATGGTGCGCGATAATTCATTTTATATCCTTAAGACGCACATCCTTTGCATTCACTTACGACCAAGATTTTTCGTATGCAAAAAAGTGACAAGCAGCACTATGAATAAAATAACAAGTTGCATGCTGATAAATGTGAAAATATAAGTATCAACAAGTATGTGTGTGTGTGTGTGTGTGTGTGTGAATAATAAAGTGAAAACTCTTAGTGTTGCATAGTGAAAATATGAGAAAATTTCATGTTTCACGTTGCTGCAACGCGTAAGAAATTCCCCGGTGCAAAGTAACATAAAAAAAACACTGGATGTGAAAAAACTTTAAAAATGAAAATTTATACAAAGCAAAAGCTAAAAATAGTAAAAGAAAAAACAAAATCATTTTATTGTTAAAAAAATATTTGTGCACTTGTGTGTGTGCGCGTTTTTTAGAGTTGACTTAGTGTGAGTGAAGCAAAATGAAAATTTCATAAAGACATCAACGACTTTTATTTTTACAGCGATTTATGTTTTGCTACAAAAAAGTGTGATTTTTTTATTTTTACGAAAAACTTTATGAAAAATTGCACTTTGTGCTGAAAAACGGAGTAGTGGTGGTTGGAAAAACTTTGTCATTTGTTTTTGTTTCTTTTTTTTTTTGTAGTTATCTCTTCGTGCTTTTTGCTAAGCTGCATTGCTTTACTCAGCCAACGTTTAATTTTGCCAACAGCATTTTTGTCACCGGATGCTATACCATGTAGTTTTATTAGAGCTGTAAAAGATTATAGCTCTATAAAAATGTTATATACTTCAAAGCATTTCTGCTTAATGTCAAATTAGTTGTAGTCTTTTACAGCGCCGCATTTGCTATTGTCAATGCTCATCGATAATTTAACATCAATCACAGTAACGACATGAACAGCGCCATGACAACGAACTAAACCAAAGCCAATAGCAGAGCAGCCAACAAGCAAACAGCGTCACTTAAACTCCATCCAACTAAGTCGTATTTTTTAAACCCGTAACTCATATATCAATTTGTTAACTGACAAATTCCGACATTTTGATTTGCGCTGCTGATATATTTCAGCAGTTGTTGCTGCATTTACTTACTGATGTGATATTTTTGTGCGCCATTTAGCTTTCACTTCATTCGCTTACTGGCGTTAAACTGCTGCTGCTGCTGCTGGAGGTTCGATTTTGCGCGCGCACTCAACAAGTTGTGGCAAACATGTTGACCGCTTGCAGTCATCATCGTTGTATGCAGATATTTTGCTGCATGCAGTAATCGATGGTTCTATTGCTCGTTTAATGCAATTTAGATTCCTTTACAATATTCATGATTTACATTTTGTGATAATTTGCATTTTATTGCCGTTTACGCAAAATGTGTGTACAACACATAGATAAAACCGCATTTGTATTGGTCTTTTTAGAAAATATTTAATATGATTTTGCTGATTTAAATCTGTTTTTGTCGGTTAAGGTTTCATAAATGGGTTTTAAACTTTGCATAATAAATTTCTGCTGAAAATTTGTTTAAACAATTTCATAGTACAAAGAAAACCGTATCTAAATATTCCATTATCTATTTAATTTTTATTAATGAATCCATTGAAATTTTAAATTTCGCAACATTGTGCTGTAACGAATTTCTTTGCTCAGAGTATTTGTGAATTAATTAAATCTTCATATCCCTTTTTATATTTCTGCAAGCAACAATATTTATTTATTGTCATTTCTCTATGTACATATGTATGTATGTATGTATGTATGTATGTATGTATGTATGTATGTATATATGTATGTATGTATTTATCTCTCTTTCTATATTTACCATTAGAATCAGGAGACCGACCACAGTTCAGTTTATCGTTTTGAAGTTGAAAAATGCTGAAAAAGTCGATAAAATATAGAAAGTGTTGTAAAATTGAAGGAGATTGAACAACTGGAAAAAAGTTGAATGAGGTTGAAAAATGTTGAAGTAGCTGAATATCACTGAAAAAGTCGAAGAAATATGGAAAGTATTGAAAGAATTTGACATAGCTTGAATAAGTGGCGAAAAAATGGAAAATATTAAAAAAAAATTTAAAGAGTTTGAAAATTTCGAAAAAAATTAAAGTTGAAAGGGGATATCCATTAATTTTTGTTTTAAAAATTCGGACCCCCCCCCCCCTTCCCCTTGGTGAGATCTGGCGGGACCCCGTGAGATTTAAATTATAATTTTTAATGTAAATTCTATTAAGAAGTTGACGTGAGGTTTTGCTTGACCCCCTTCTCCTCCTTGGTGAGATTTTGCAGGACCCCAAACCCCCCTTTTTTGACTCACGTAAAGGACGTCCCCAAAGATCTTTGTAAATTCGATAAAGTTGAAAGAGGTTGAAAAAGCCAAAAAGAAAACGGGAGAAAATTCGAAAATAGTTTTAGAAAAGTCGAGAAATGACACGCCCTATTTAAAATTCCGCCTACTTTTTATTCTATAAATTATATTCGTGATCGGCATCCGCTTGCCAAATTTTATCACAATAGCTAATATTATTTGCAAGAAATGCCTCACTCAGTCGTAGGGCGGTAACATACCCACTGATACAATCCAGCCAGATTTTGATCCAGAAATAGCTTTTTATAAACAAAATTTTTTCGCAAAATTTTGGTAAGATTACTCACATTCTTTGCTTGATATGTAATTTAAGCCTTTTTACTTGTATGGGAGATGCCACGCCCTAGCACCAGTGGGCGTTTCACGCGTTTTTATTAAGATATACCTAACGTACCTTAAATTTCATACCAATTGATGCAATAGTTTACAAATTTTTGTATGTACTTATATGGGAGGTGACACGTCCACTGAGGGAATATCGTCGAATTTCATTTAACATCAAAATTTTAAATCTTTTAAAATGCAATAGAATTAACATAAATAAACTTTTCCATATATGATGGCTTTATTTGAAGGGGCAACATTCCCATTATTTACGGAATACAACTTTGCAGCAGCGCATCCTGTCAGCCCAATATTCTAAGACCTTTGATAGCTTCTGGCTTTGTGAATTGACCGCATAATATCGATCTTTCACGATAATTTGGAAAAGAAGACGAACGACCCAATGTCATTATCATGTCTTTGTAGCGCTCACTAAAACGGCGTTTCAAGCAGAATTTTCAAAAGAAAATGAGTCAATGATGCCATCACTCTACAATCCACTCTCTCTGAGAATATGTCGACTATTGCTTGTGGGTTTTTCAACCCTATGAAGCGGCAGTTTTACTTCTTAACATAGCCCGTCATTTTGGGAAATGTCGTACCTAGCTATTGACATTAGATAAAGATCTATTTTTGTTTTGAAATTTTGTATTTCTAAGACCATTAGCTTAGCCTGAGCGTTTATGTTTGTTATCGAGCTAAATAAACATTTTATTAGAAAGGCAAAATTTTCAATTTCTTTGACGTGCAAAAAAACTTTTTTAAAACGTATTTTCGTAGAAAGCACATATGCTATAGCGTATGATAAATTATACAGAGAAGTATTTTTAGAAAAGCAAAAGCCATTCAATTTTGTTAACATCATGAATTCTGCATAAAATTAAAATTCTATAATTTCTTACAATTCCTTGCATACCATATTTTTACACTTGAAAAAAAAAGAAGAAAACAAATGTGTAACATAAATTACTAAAATCCTTAGAAATCAAATCAATCTACATTAAATTAAGACTTTAATAAACAATAAATAACTAAACTGCAACAATAACAACAACTCAATCAGTTAC
Organism: Meiosimyza platycephala; assembly: GCA_963662105.1. Taxonomy (NCBI): domain Eukaryota; kingdom Metazoa; phylum Arthropoda; class Insecta; order Diptera; family Lauxaniidae; genus Meiosimyza; species Meiosimyza platycephala. The sequence goes on along the minus strand of OY759208.1, from coordinate 104,883,394 downwards.
GAAAACTAAATGAAATATTGAACACACGCACACATATTTAGAAATAAACTAAAATTTTAGACGTTTCAAAGTCGGCAATAAATTTGAAAATGCAACCTTTTGAGCAACGAGCAGCGCAGCGGTAGCAGACGAAACGCTCGATTAGTTAAATGGACCAAAAATGAAAATTAAACTGAAAAACAAGAGAGCAGTGGACAAGGGTAGCTGGAATGCATGTCATAGTTTAGCCACAAGGCAAACGCATGCCATGCAATTTGTAGCATGTGGCAAAATGTGACATTTTCAAATTTATTTTCCAAGCATTTTTGGCAAATGTTGCATAAATTGTTTCCACTTAAATACTTTGGAAACTTTGATTTCAGTATTGAACTGGGATGCATGTTGCATGATATTGACCTTGAGGTTATAAGTAATATATATTTTTGTATACTGAAGAAATTGTACATTTGAAATGTTACTTTTTGTGGCTTATTTGGGCCGTTTGTAGTAACAGGTAATGTGACATATTTTTTTAGATTTCATTTTGTTAATACTTTTAATAAACTTTTTAGCCATTAATTTTCTGTTCAATATTGAATGGAGCTAGTCGATAAAGCCTTACATATACATAGTACGCATGTTATATTGTTTTTTGGTTTTAATTTCGATTTGATTTGCTGTGTCGAGTCACCAGTAGATTTCAAGGCACGAAAACTAGAAGCCGAATGATAGAGCTCAAAATGTATGTATATAAGTAAACTTGGCTATAACTCTGAGCATTTTTTCAGACTGAAATTCATTGAGTAACAGGAAATTTATTGTATTTTTCTACCTGAAACACTACTAAATTTTTAAATTCTATTTTGGAATAATTTCCTCAGCAAACTCCTAAAAATATGCAACGTTTTTTTTTTTACAAATAAGTCATTTATAACAAAATAAAACGAAAGTAAAGAATGGTGTTGTCATGTGAAGATGAAAGTAAACAAAAAATGCGCGCAATTTCTTATATTGCTCTCAATCGTTGTCAGTTATATCTTCTTGGAATTCGCTTCAGTACACATAAATAATTTGCCTGCGTTTTTTAAGTGCCTTAGCAATGAATTTAAAATAAATTTTCTAAAAAAGTACCTAAAATCTCCTTTTAATTAAACGTTAAAGTCTTAAAATGACAAAAACTTTATGAAATACTTTTTAAAAAGTTAAGTTAAATAAATTATTAAAATGTATTCGAAATTAATAACCAGTACAATGCAGTCTTCTAGCGTTTCAACGAATAAGTACGTACCCATACCCAGTGGACGATTGAGTAAAGCCACTGCGGAAAAGGCAGCTCCAAACTTGAAATTTTATGCAAACTAGAAATTGTCCACTAATTAATATTCAATCATTATAGTACCTAATTTAATTTTATGGGTCCCAAAAATAAAAATCATGGTATTATGTTCCCCTGTCCCTATCTCTTTCCCTTTTTTAGGATTCAATCTACCTCTATACCTAATTTCATCAAAATCAGTCCATTAGTTTAGTTGAGGGAACATAATTTTTAGTAGGGAGTTGCACCGCCCATTAAAAAGCAAAATTTTTTTCTCGATGCTCAATCTATCTCTGTACAAAATTTCTTCAAGGTCGGTCTGTTAGTTTAGCAGTAAAAACGTATTTTGCTGTTAAGGGCGTAGCACCGCCTACTATTAGAGTTATTGAAAGTCAATAAAATAGCCAATTCTCTCCTTTCTGTTTGAAAACGATAAGGCAGGTCTACTTTTCCCTCTTCCCCTGGGAGCAATTACCAAATGCCTACTTCCTTACCTTACCTTCCCTACCTTCCTTTATTAAAGTCTTTTGTAGGCGGGGTCAGAATTTTAAGTTCTCCTTTCTGCTAGGTACGAAAGACTTACTTTCGAAGTCCTGTTCAACTCAATTATTTCATAAAAAAATAAATATAAGTTTGAAGAGATTTCGAAACCCCTCTTCTTCTTCTTACACTTACTTACTGGGTATTATACCCATACGATAACATGAACATACACACACTGGCAGCAAGCGTAAGAAGCGCAGTGAAAGATAATAAATTTCAACTTGACTGACATGTTTCAAGTTTGTTTTTCTACAACACGTACAACAGACAAAAAAATTTATAAAGATAAAAATAAAAATAAAAAGAAACACCAAAGAAAAGCAATGGGATGACAAGACAAAATTCTGCGAAAGTTGCTGTGCTTCCCTTAGCGCTCGTTTTTCTTCAACACACACAGCAGCAACATCATTCCTTTTAAGTCCTTTTAAGCAGCCTTAAAAGGACGCAAGCAAGTTCGCGTAACAGCAGTTGAAGTGTAGCTTATTATTTGTAACAAGCGCGTTCTTCGATGTACTCATATGTTGAATGTGAGTGTGCGTGTGTGTGTGTGTGTGTGCGCGTGTTTTATGCATACATGTTTGACACAAATATTTTCATATAATACAGTGGAAAATCGATGCAGGTGCGTGTATGTAAATTTAGAATATTTTCACAATTTACACGTTTACATAAGTTTTTGGCATCTTTTTTTTCGTCTCTCTCTCATTTATTCAATATTTTTTGCCAAAGTAAATATTTTACATAAAGTCATTATTATTATTGTAAGTGTATTTGTGGTACATTTAGAAGAGGAAAATATGAAAATGTATAATAAAGTAATGGAAAATGGCAAAAGTTTATAAAATATTACATGTACCCGATATGTTTTCTTTTGCCCCTTTGAGTCAAAATTCACTTGTGCAAATGAAGACGTAATGTTTATTTTGCTGTTGAGTTTATTCGGGCACATTTTTTGTTGACTCACATTAATTATATGAAAAATATTTCATATTCAATAACCAAAATATTATAAGAGTTAAGATATTGGCGCTCAAGGATTACATTTTCATCAACTGTGTGTAAAACGCTATATGAGTATAACATGACGTATGAGTAACAATTACATATGCATAAAATAAATTAAAAGTGCTTTCTTTTTCAAAGAGTTGAGCTCGCACCTATTGATTTGGACTCTATTTGAAATACATGTTTAAGGCATATATTTCAAAGATTTGAGTGTGCTACAAGAAAATGAATTTTAGCTACTGACCGCTTCGAATTGAAGCTTTTATGTAGTCCTTATGAGAATAGCTAAACACATAATGCGTTCTTATTACTATCTCATATAAGTAACAAATATTAAAAGTTAATGATAGCACAAGTATCATATTTAATAATATATGCTCTACCGTTGTATTCTAATAATACTTAATTAAGTCAAACCAAAGATTTCCATATGCAATTAATGCTATCCTTGTGAACTAATTTGAACAGTAAATAAATGAAAAAACTAAATTGATTCTTTTAAAATATGATTTTCTAATGATACTGCCAAATTAGTTATTCAGTTTATACATTTTTGAATGCATTGAATTTAGGTACGTACTTTATTTTGGTGTTAAAAAATAACAAATAGCCAACATAGCACAGTTGGAATGATTGCTTTTTGCTACTGATTGAAAGTAGTTTGAATTTAAAATCAATTGTGTACTTTAGTGCCATGACAAAAGTAGTATATTCATTTTCAGAAGTGGAATTACGAATCAAATTTTTGAATTTGGACTTTATTTAAAAATTAACTTACAACACAAATAAATTTTTTTCAGGCGCTGTAATTTGATTACTTTTATTTTTTAAATTCATTTAGAGTGTGCTATCATGCAGATTTATTGAATTTTTGAATAGTTGTAAAGATCTATCTAGGTTCAGATCTGGACTATTCCCCGGCCGCGATAAAGTTGAAATTTCAAATTCGCTTAAGTAATTTTTTACCAAAATGTAGAAGAAAACAAATGGCGAGAGTTTTAGATTTTTACTAAATACAAAATAAGGATTTATAAAACATTAATGCTTAGCAATTAAGCTTGATGACAGAGCGATAGCTCTAAGTTTTCAATCAATATATTTTTGTCGTCGGCTGCTTTGATAGTTCCTTTAATCGAAACCAGTCGTTCAACTCGGTTTTAAGAAAAGCGTCCCCAGACTATTCTACTAATCGGTTGCCTACGTGTACTTTAGATGCATTCGTCGCTATAAGTATTACTCTCCTGTCCTTCAGTGCACATACAGCATTCCATCAGAGTCGCATTAAACTTTGATTCATCTGAGAAGATCAGATTTTGTTAATCAGCTATAGCCCTAATTTTGTGCTGGTTGGTCCACTCCAAGCGTTTCCATCACATTTGAATGCCCAAAAGGAGCTTCTTAGCGTGGCAATATGCAGATGAATTTGCGTCTTTAAACCTTCGTCGCACAGTTATTGGAGAAATTTCTATTCCTCCACAATAAAAAAAAAACACATCCTTAGTTTTCACATTCACTGGGAAACGGTTTTTAAGACTTATCCCTTGATCGAACAATTTTCAGAAAACTTTTTTCAGAACTCGGCTACTGAGCACTTACTAGAGCCAAATCTTGTAAAAGTTTCTCGTAAAGTTAAATTTTCCTTTGGCAATGCCAAATCGCTTCGTTTACAATTTCTCACAGTAAAATTTTCAGAGTTACCAAGTTCTAAACAAGAATTTAACGGCATTCCCAAAATAAAATATTTTTTTCTGTAAAAGGTACCAATTTTTTTTTTCATCAATAAATTTATTTTTGTGTGTGACAAACATTTTTTTAATGACCTTTTTTTTCATAAACCCTCCAATTAACGGCATTTTCCAAAAATTTTCAATTTCTACAAGTGGTCATTTGGCAAGCCTGATAGCTTCTATGTGTACTAAGTATAATATTGTTCTAGTCAAAGTCATACACGATTAAAAAATGTAATCGAAAGTCACGTTTCTACAATTTCAGTTTTTGCGCTGCAAAGAAAGAAAAATAAAAATAAAGAGTGTAAACAAAAAATTTTTTTAAATTAAAAAAAAAAAAACAAAATCTTCTCTTTAAAAAAATATACAAAAACAAATTGATAAAAATTTTCACAAGCAACGTGTTTCTTTCTTGCAACTTCCGTTGCTAGTTTTGACCACGTTCAAGCGTTTGCGACCACATAATGGTATAAAATATTCAAACAAACACATACTTAAACATATTGTACGCTAGACAAAAAAAGAAAAAAACCAACAACAACAACATTATGTGTAAATATTTTACATTAACTATGTATGTACATATAATCAAATGATTTATGTATTTTTGTTATTCGTATAAACGCACACTGGCACAGATCAGCGTGCTGGGATATTTAAATGTGTGTGTATGTGTGTCCAACACTTATAACACGACGTGGACTACAAAGAAAAACAACTAATGTTGATTTTGCGTGATTTTGGCTAAACGCACACATGGGAGTTATTATCCCCTTATTTCTATCCAATTGCTGTTTTATGCTGCAAATGCTGTGTTGCGTGCTGTTGTCGCACTGTGTCTTTTTGTTTTCGCTCGCATATATGCGTGCTTTAATTAAGAGTTTACATACACACATACATGTGTATTTGTGGACGTGTTAATATGAGCGTGTGTTTCTTTGTTTGTAGTTTTATTGCAAATTTTATAACCTGCTCGTTCACATACTACACACATACATATGTAGGTACATATGAAGTGCAAAATCTATGGGATATTTTTCACAATTGTTTTTAGTGTAATGATTGCGCACGTTTTTCGTTGTAAATATTTGCAATAAATTTGCTTATTTAAGACAATTTTTGGTCAAACGATAAAACTTAAACTTAATAACATACATACGCTGAACGTGTGCTTTCGAATGGTGGAAAAGCGCTACATTAATTGCACACATGTAAAGCTCATATGCTCATGGCATAGCATAGCTAGTAAAGCATATTAATGTCGTATACCTGCAGCACATAAGTTGATAGTTGTATGTGAAAAGTTTGCCAACATTAGGATTAGGAAACTTCAGGAATATAGCAGATTTATTATTTTGTTGCTGAGCGCCATTACTTTTGTGGCTATTGGTGGTATAGCAATGTCGGCGAAGATCGCTAAATCGTGCGACATTGTGTCAGAAGCGTTTTGTTTCAAAGTTTTTCAATATTAAACATTTAATTTTTCAATATTTAAATTTTTGTAAGTTCCTCAAAAATAGCAATTGATATCACGATTACGATACCAATGAAATACATTGCTTTTAGGTTAGGTTAAAGCGGCAGGTCTAGCAAGCATGCTAGAATGCCGCAAAAGACCAGTCGAGTGTCCAGTGCAAGTCGCGGTGATTCTCGCAATGTCACTTCGGCTTTTGGACAGTAGGTCAGTGGTTTTTGAATTGTTATAGATTGGCCAAATTGCAGGGTCCTCCAGTTCTTTGCTGCCTTGGAAAGAAAAAACGAGAAGACGTTTCGCTTGACTGTACCGAGCGGTATATGCATGCGCTCGCAAGCTCTAGTTTTGTCAAGAGAGGAACCGCGCCTTGCTAGTTCGTCCGCCATTTCATTACCTTCAATGTTCCTGTGGCCTGGAACCCATATGAGAGTTACGTCGAGCTGACGCCCCAGCTTAGTTAGCTCCTTCTTGTATTGTTCTACTAATTTGGATTTTATCGTCTCCGAGTTCTGAGCCTTGATGGCGGCCTGGCTGTCGGAGAAGATTGTTAGCTTTCCCATATTAAAATTGCCCTCTACTCTGCAAGCTTCTAGAATAGCAAAGACTTCTGCTTGAAAGACGCTGGCTGAGTTGGGTAATCGAAAAGATTTAGAAATTTCTCTTTCTTTTGAATAGACCCCTGAACCTACCACGCAGTCCATCTTTGACCCATCGGTGCATACTTATAAGGTGGTTTCAAAATTTAGATTGATAGTGCCCTCCTCCCATTTAAACTTCTCCGGAAACTTCAACTGAAAGTTTTTCTCGAAGTTGAGTGAGGGGCAGATGTAATCAGTTGGAACGTTACCTAGTTCATTTGGTAGCGTGCCGCAGATCGAGCCTGTATTGCTTCGCTGTCCAGCAGCCAGTTTCTCTGAGTCGGATCGCACTGCAGGACGCGGTTGCTTGGCATCAAGTGTAAGATGACATTGAGGGCTTCCGTGGGGCAAGATCTTATTGCCCCCGTCACTCACACGCTAGCAGTTCTTTGCATTGCTTTTAGTCAAATATTTTTTTCCTATTAGTAAACGAGCTAAAATTGAATGGTTGTTTACATATATATATATGGGACGATGCATGTCAACCGGATCAGTGCTGTGTCCTAAATTTGGAGTGACCAAAAAATTCGCCCGAGGGATCATTTGGAAGCTTAAGACATCTACTTTCAGATTTTGTGCGCGCCTTCGCAAAATTCAAAATGACGGATCCAATATGGCGGCCGGAAGCCGGATAAAAATCGAGTGCTCAGCAATAAAAGCTTGTAAAAATAAATATTCACAGCCGATCGGGTCGTTTCTTGGCTCAAATTGTAGCTCCTAAAAAGCTTTCGTGGAATGTTGTCAAAATCCAAGATGGTGTTCTCATATTTCACAAATCATGCAAGATATTGGGATGACTTTATCGATTTTTTCATGCCATTTAACATTTCTTTTTCTTCTGTTTTAATTTTTTTCGTCTATTTACCGCATTTACCCAATTCTTTGGACTTTTTCAACTTTTTCCTTCTTTTCCCCTTTTTTATTGTCCAAATTTGGCTTGGTTTTCAAAAATCAAAAGGCTCTAAATTAAGGTTTCCTCATTTCGTATAAACAATTTTTTAGACAACTGCTGATGTTAAAAAAAAAAAAAAACCACCTCAAATGCTACACTTTTAAAGATCCTAAATTCTTTTTAAAGTGCACAATTTTGTGCTATAACTTTTGCCAAATACATACTTTCCATATTTTGATTGAATTGCTTTCATACAAAATTTTCTTGTATACTGGCAGCTTGTTTGACTTGCTTAACATATTGTAATTTAATGAAAACATTTAAGTAAAATGTAGATTTTGGTCTAAAAACATTATCTAAAGCAGTACTCGTTGTAGACACAAGTAAATTAGACAGACCGACAGACAGACAGCCAGACTGACGGACGTGTGTGTATAGTCGGACGTAGCTCCATATGGATTTGTCACTTTTGGTTTAACAGCAGACTGCTAACATGCGTTGATGTGTGCGTTCACTTAATGTTGATATATTTTATGTAAGTATTACAATTCATGTATAAATTGTTGTATATCTATGTATGTATGTGTTTATTTTTGTAACTGTATAATCATATGTAAATGTAAGCTATTGAATAGATACGTACGAGTATGTATGTTTGTGTTTAGAATTTTACTACATTTTTGTGGCAAGCAAAAATTGCAATTGTTTTTTTTTTTTTTTTGTAAATCAAATTGCTTAAATGCTTATGCTAATGAAAATATAATTTTTTTTTTGCAAAAATATTGCTTAAGTTCTTTGTTTTTGTATTCAGTTTTTCAATTTATTTTATTATTGTTATGTTATGTATATCAATTTGATAATTCAAATTAAAATTTGAGAAATATTTATTTTTGTACTATAAAGTAGTAAGCTTAGTAAAAAGTGCTTAAAAGTCTGCCATCTGCTTTTCGTATTTAATAGCTTTGAGCTATATATGTTGCATACTTTGTATTGCATACTTTGATGCGCATTTGATATTATTTTAGAAGTATATGGGGTTTTTTTTTTTTGAGGTATAACACTTTGAAATGGAATAAAACAAAGACGATTTTTTTAAATAGACATGAAATTTACTTTATTTCAAAGATAATCTTCTGGCATTATAATTTAAATATGACTTCTGCATATAAGCGCCACGGCTACCTCGGACATAGTCTAATCTGGAGGTAAAATTTTCGAGGTATATCGCGAATTACGCGAGTAATGTTGGCTTCCAAGTGTTGAATCATAGCTGGCTTATCGATGAAGACTTTTGACTTCACATCACAAGATCTAGGCGGCCTTCTTGATTTCATAATTGCAAAAATCATGTGAATTTTGAGTGAAAATAAAGTTGAAATTTTAGTGACTATAATAAATGTGGATGGATTTGTATGGAACGGCGGCCATAAATAGTAATAATTGCGCTACACTCTTGAAATTTGGTACATATGTTTAAAATTTAAAAATAGGAAAAATTTGTGATTATGAGTAAAATCGGTCCACGGACACGCCTACCTCCCATACAAAGTTGGGATGTGGTTGAGACTTTTTTTCAAAATCGGTAGCTTTAAGTTGGCAATGCTGATTTCAAAAATGTTATTAATTTTACGATATCTCTTATAGTTTTCAAGTTATTAGAGAAAAACCAAAAAAGGTGACAATTAACAGTGGTAATAATATCTTGAAACAGACGTTTTTTGGATGAAAACAACAAAAACTTATGAATATAAAAACATCGGTTCAAGGACACGCCTACCTCCCATACAAAGTTGGGATGAGGTTGAGATCTTTTTTTCAAAATGGGTATCAATTCCTTTTAACTTGGCAATGCTGATTTCAAAAAAATTACTAATTTTGTGATATCTTTTATAGTTTTCAAGTTATTAGAGAAAATTCAAAAAAGGTGGCCATTAACAGTGGTAATGCGCTTTTATAAAAAGTTTCATAGAACATATTTGGTGTACAAAGTTCAACTTTGTGTCACTAAACTCAAAACAAATTTAAAACTTTTTTAGTTTTTTTTTCATTCCCTAAGTATTCTCTGACGATTCTCTTAAAAACTTTTTCAATCCCTAGCACTTTCAAAATCTTCCTATTTATTGCCACAAAAATCCACTGTGCGTCAGTCTATTGATGTTGAAATGCCAAACCAAACTAAGCATAAATCACTTGACTGCTGAAAAAATGGCCGCCAGTTAAAAAAGTGTTGCCAACTTAAAGTTCTATACCTCTAAAAAAAACACCCATTATAAGTTCTATATCATCATTTGCTTAAATTTTCTTAAGTTACCCTTTTGAGACTTTGTCAATTTGTATCAATATCTTTAAGAAGATTGTTCATTTTTAAACTACCACCTTCACTTTAGCGTGTCCGCCCACAAAATTAAAAAAATGAAGTATTTAAAAAAAGAAACTAGAAATTTCGGCAAGGAGGGGAAAGTCTAAAAGAAAAATAAATTTTATTTATTATTTGACTTGTGGTGCAGACAATAAATTTCCTGTTAAGTTGCCACGTAAGAATACATATAACAAAGACTTGTGAAAAACTCTCTCTTGTGAATTATTGTGAATAATAAACAAAACACTTGATTTTAGACATTAGAAAATGTGTTTTTTTTTTCTTGCGGCATAACGCAGTGATTTAGCTTGCAACGCGCTATATTCATTAATTTGAGAATAATATACCATAACAATACTTTCAGATATCTATCTGATTTGTAAGACCATGAATTTTGAAAAATTATACGTTTCACAACTTCATATTTCCTTATAAGGATAAGTAACATTTTACAGCATACTTTAGCTCAAAGCTTATGCCTCTTACCTGATTCTGAATAACATTTCAGCTAAAAAAGACAAATTTATTCTGTGCCTCTTATTTCTACTTCAACTGAAATAAATTCGTAAATAAACTTAAAACCAAAATGATGTTGCATATAACGTGCAACTGATTGAAGTATTAAATTTTCACCTCTAAGGTTACTTACTATAGCGTTCAATGGCATTCACATCAATGCTTACCTTCGTTTAGCTTATGGCAACGAAATTGACATCAAACATGTACGTGTAAACATGAACTCTCTTTGGTAAAATGTGAGGCTTAATGCATAAACATCAACTTAGCTTATGTAGCTTATGGCTTACAGTTGCATTTGTGAAAATTTTCATTCAGTTTCTTGCGCTCGACTTAAAGCGTGCCTCAATGCGCACACAAGTCTTAATAAACTAATCAAGCGAAAGAATAACACAGATCAACGATTTGGTTTTCAATGTTTTTATGGCTTAGCCTTAAGGCTACGCAAAAACAAACGGCATCAAAGGATAAAAAGAAAGAAAAAGACGCATTTTCCAAAAGCTAAGCTCCTTGAAGCACCAAAAAAGCTGTATGAAAACAGAACGAACATTTTATGATAAAAATGCACATAATAAATAAATACTATAGTAATAAATGAGAAAGCTACCTGAGCAAAGGTAATGAAGAGTGACTTCAAAGGAAAGCCTGAATGTAATGAAATATTGCTGTGAATATTAAAAACAATAGGAAATTTCTGTGCATAATATACAACTGCGTAGGACATTTAAGAAATTCTTCTTTCCTCATTTAAATCATTTTTAAATCAAGAAGTGCTCTTTTCTGCACTTAAGTGACTTTTAATATTTTTTAATCACTTTGCCGCATTTGAAAAGTCATTAAACTAATTAATAAATAATAATATCCGGTCATTACCGTACACTCACATCGACACTCGTTCTTTTGTTTGCTATTGTGCTTATTCACACAAGTATAAATAAACACTTAAATCAGTTTATAACTTGATGCTTAAGTATGCGTATGTGTATGTGTATGCGTGTCTGCAGTTAAAGAGCCATTCAGGTTTATTTGTAAAAACAACAACAAAGGGATAAGCTTCGAAGTAAATTTACACTAATTAAGTTAAAAGCTTTGCAACTGATTGAATGTATGTATGTATATGTTGAGTAGTAGCTTTTATGTTGTTATTTTCTTTTTTTTTTATTGCATATGCTAAGGGGTTTTCTTTTTAAATTGAATGTAAATTTATTCATTTAAGAAAGAATTTAAACAATTTTTTCAATATTTATTCAATGCAATATTAACCCTTTTCAACTAATGATCCATAACAAAAGTATAAATCAAATGGTAACGAGCGCATAAAAGTATGCTATGGAAAATAAAAATAAAATTTGCAGCAGCAAAACCAATTTATTAACGAATAAGTTGATTGTTTTCAAAAAATAAAATATGAATATGATCGATTTTAAATTGGGCTGCAGCAAGCCACTAAAACTTTCAACAATGCACTATAGGAAACTTTACCAAATTTTCTGGCCAAAATTCGAAAAACGCAGTTATCGATATGAAATTTTTTTCTGATGTTTGGCGTAATCGAACAATACTGACCACAGATTCTATTTGAGCACACCAAAAAATGTACGACCTGGTACCTCATTTTTCAACTACAAAACTTTTTCTTGTGGGCTTTTGAAAAACGTGAAGCAATCCCGACTGCGGAATCATTTTCAGCACTCAAAAAATCATACGGTATGGTACCTCATCTGCCAAATTAAATTTTTTTTTGGACGTACATATGTTATATAATTATAATTTTATAAAATGCGCAAGTTCAAGTAAAAAAAATTGGCTTTTGTTTACTAATCCTAATATAATTAAAAAAATAATAAAATTTGCCTATTAGCGTGCACTACCTCTGCTGACTCGCCCGCCCACTCTATTTTCATTTTAAAGGAGGAATTTTTAAATGCTTTGCGCCTGTTTCCACATCACTGGCTCTACTAATGCAACTAATCAGCCGTAAATAAATCACGTAAAGCAGAGATTATAGCAAATTTTGTTTAATTAAATTTGCTATGTAAGCAAGCGGAAAAAGGCAACTTAAAACGTATGAAAATTGATTGCAGGGACAATAGCGCATGACGTATTGAAATAATTAAAGTACATTATGTATACATAAAATGCTAAACAAAACAAGTTAGTAGGAATAAATTGTAAATGCGCTAAAAGCAATGAAAATGCACATTCATAGTACAAATAAAAAATTTTATAATTTATATAAAATTTCATTTAAAAACAACTGCCAACCGCTTTTTCTTAAATATATAGAAAACTTTTCACTTTTCATATTTTTTGCAGCTTATTTTTCATTATCAAGTCATATGTCATATGAGGTTAATTAAGCTAAGAAAAATAAAAAATCGAAAGATCTCATAAAAACCCCCAATGATTGATATCCCATCAAAAGCCAAACTTAACATTCGTTTGCATAAAAGTATGCAATAAAATTTTATGAAAAAATATAAAAATTGTAATCGGATTGACAAAGCATTTCACATTCCGCACTTTGATTTCTGTTAAAAAGTTAAATAACAACAGTAAAAACAACAACAAACTTGCAACATGTATGAGTTACAAAAATTTTTAACGTTATTGCCACCTCGTAAAAAGAAACAACAACGAAAAAGCAGAGAGAGCAAGTGCAAACATGCACACGCACTCAGAGACTTACGACTATCCACTACAAAGCATAAAAGTTAACGCAACTAAACATGAAGGAAATCCTGTCGACAACAGCCACATAAAAATAAAAGGATTAAAAGAAAAAATCAAAAATTGAAAACTATTTTTGAAACTTTGTCGTTATTGAATGGAACGGAAATGCATGTAAATCTGTGTATGTATACTAATGTTTGTATGTGTTTATAACTGTAAGTTATACTTTAACTATTTGAGTCTGAGGACCATAGAAATGAAAAAAAAAAATGAGACTGAGCACAAAAAGTAAAACAAAAAACCCAAAACTTAAAACGGATTTGTGAAATCAACTTAATCGTCGTTAGATCAGATTTTCATTTAAATGATGAAGTGCAACGTTTTTATGTTGAGATGAATGCAAAATTTTTATTTTATGGTACAATAAAGAAAAAGTTACTCAATGAAATATAACACAAATTGTAAGGCTGTGTGCGTTTGGGAATTAAGCAATTTATTTTTATGAGCGCTTTATTAAAATAAAATTTTAAGATTTAGAGGCCAACGTTTGTTGATATGACAATCTGTATGATCTTTTTGAAAAAGTTCAAATATATTGAAAAAGTCCGAAAATTTTTGAAAAGTAGATTCATTCTCAAAGTCTCAAAAAATGTTATCTAATGACATATGTAAAAAATTTAGATTGGCTAGGTTAAGCGTTCTTAAAAACTATTACAGGTGCGTGGCACCGCTCTAAATTTAAGTTTTTTTAATGATACACAGTGGAACCTCTTTAAGTCAAACCTTGATAATTCGAAAACCTCCCTATTGTGTTCCCTTCGCTTTAATCCTCAAAACATCCATTGCTCAAAATCTGACTTCTTTCTAAGTCGAAATATTTTTTTTGTGATTTCCTACAACTAAATTCAGTACATATTTTCCCTCTATAACTCGAAAAAATAAATATGACCTCTGCATTTCGAACATAACAATGTTTAATTTTACATCCTTTACAACTCGATTATTTGAAACGAATTACCTCTATAGCTCGAAGAAAAATAAGATACCGACTTTATGTTGATACTTTTATAGAAAATACATAATGTTACGCATCATTATTTAACTTGCAAATAAAAGTATTTAATACCTCTCTCTAAAAGTATGATATTTATTTATTTCACCTCTCTCAAAGCTCAAAGTTTGAATAAATCTTAACCTCTACAAGTCGAACATTTCCTGACAATTGTCGAAGTCCTCCATAAGTCAAAAACTTTATAACTCGTAATTTCTGGCGTCTCCCTTCAAGTTCGACTTACAGAGGTTCTACTGTGTCTCACAAGCCATGCAAAATATTGTGATGAAATTTAATAAGCAGATGAAGATCATATATATCTTGAACTTTACTAAAAGTAGGCGGAAGTTAAAAATGGGCGTGGCGCTTCTAACAATTGAAACATTTGACTCTATGTATATTACTCGAAATTGGCAGCTAAGATTTTCATAAAAATTTTTGAGATAATATCGCTGAAAGCAGACATTAATACCAGCTAAGTCAAAATTCCTTGAGGAGCGTGGGATGGTTAGGTTACCGGTCAGGTGACTCGGCGAAATGATGGATGTAAAAATAGCTATATCCAGTTAGCTTTATTAAGGTAGTAGAGCAGAAATTCGATTTCAATTTCAGCGAATTCGCTGAGGTCATTCAAGAGAGGCTTGCCAAGACATCTAGCCTGATTCTTGCTAAAGCTGGACAGCTACAAAGAAAGTGCTCAAGTGATTCAATCTCGCTTGCATTCAAGCAGCTGCGGCAGGAAGAATTGAAAGGTATACCTAACCTTTCAACATGCTTGCCGACTGCCCAGTGCCCAGTGCAGGTCGCGGTGATACTTGTGATGTTAGACCGGGTCCTAGATAGTAAGTAGGTGGTAATAAGTTTATTGTAAGCGGGGCAGATTGATCTGACTGTTTTACAGGTGTGCAAAGACTTCCAGTGGTTTCCGGCTACAGATAGAAAATGCGAGAAAATCCACTTCTTAACTAAACCGAGAAGAGCGAAAACATGTTCCGATGCAGTTTCATTATGAGAGGAACCACGCCTTGCTAGTTCATCGGCCCTTTCATTTCCCTCAATTTTCCTGTGACATATAAGAACCCATATGAGAGTAATGTAAAATAGATGTCCTAGCCTGACAACTTCTTTTTTGCATTTATCTACTAGCTTCGATTTTATGGAGCGTGGGATAGCCCAAAATATTTATACACGTATTAAAAAGAGAACTAACAACGTAATCGCTGTATATAATATAATATGGTAGATATACGAGTACTTGCTATAAGTTATCTTATAACCAAATGTGGGCGGAAGAGTGCCCATGAGCGTGTGGCACTTCCCTCATAAGCAAATAACTTTAATTGTTTTGGTTAGTGTGCTATGATCTAATATAATCTTTATAAAATTTGGTATAGTGTTGTCGATTACTAAAAGCTTTGGAATTAAATTTGACAGGATTGCATTAGTAGGTGTGGTACCTTATATCGGAAAAAAAAAGTTATAACCGCTATTTGAAGTCAAGTGTTGCAGCAATTAGTATGAAATTTAATGTAGGTAGGTTACTTGCTATCAGGTATATCTGAATGAAAAGTGGGCAAAATAGCGCTAGTGGTCATGTCATCTCCCATAAAGTAAAATACCTAAAGTGAATTTTTTGTTGTTTGTGAACAGCTGTTTCTGAATTTATTCAAAATTTTCCAAATATTTTCGACGTATTCAGCACTAACCAACGTTTTTCATTTTACTCTTTCAACAGCTTTTTATTTTTTTCATTATTTTTTCGACTTCTTCAATTTATTTCAACATTTCTAGACTCTTTCAACCTTTATCAGTTTTTTTCATTATATTACATATGATTTAAATTTTTTCAGCGATTTTCAACTATTTTTTACACTTATCAACCTCTGTGAACTTTTTTGGAGGTTTTCAAACTCTTTGACGTTCAATATTTTTCATAGTTTTCCGACTTTTTCATACTTTCCAACTTTTATCGACTCCTTCCAAGTCTTTCAACCGTTTTCAATATTTTTCGTATTTTTTCGACTCCTTCAGCTTCTTTCAGATAACTTGATTATTTGCTTTAAGTCTTAGATAAGTTCTCATATTCCCAAATTTAAGCAAAAGGATTTTTTTGTTTTTTGAATTATATTACTTTTAGATTTAATTTACTTGATTATTTGCTCGTTGTTTTTGCTGTGCCATTTGATAAAACTTTTAGATATCGAGTACCAAAATTATTCGTTTAATCTTTTAATTTGAACTTAATCATTTAAAATCTTTATAAATCGTACAAACCTTTTATATTTCAAAGTATTGCGTTCATTATTGAAGTGTGGCATTAACTGTTACCTAAATTTCTCATTACCTGTGGAGGAAGAATAGTGTTTTTTATGCGCTTAAAGTTAAAAAAAAACAAATTCCATTCAATTGGTTTTGAAAAATGTCACATTTTTATTTATTATTTTGTATTTTATTACTTATCACATACAATTTTAACTCGTGTGGTAGTGTGTAGCATATGCATGTAGATTACTGTATATACATATTAGCTAAGTACTGGTTCATGTTTTAGTCGCATATGTCTATGTCTGTGTGTCATTTGATTAATTAACATTATTGTAACAACAATAATGCCGAATACAATTAAATACATACTTGAAAACATTTAATATGCATTAGATTTTATTTAAATTTATTATTTATTCATTAATTTACTTATTAATTTATTTTTGATAATTTCCATGTTTTTTTTTTTCAATTGTTGTTTGCTGCTGCTGTTTCAATTTAACATACATACATAGTATATAGTATGTTTGTATAGATATTTGTGTATTGTTGTTGCTGTTGCTATAAGTCAATGCTGTTATTTTAATAACACATACATACATTAAATTAATTATTCAAATTAATTTGCATATGCTTACAAATATTAACTGATTATGCGTAAAATTTTAATTTTACTGTTTTATGTATGCGTATGACATTGTGTGGCTGTGTATGTGTTTCAAGTTTTTGTTATGTCAGAAATAGATTTTCATTACAAATTCCTTTTTACTCAACATTTGGTTTTGTATATTTGGTTTATTGCATACATGGTATCCTTCATTTTGATTATAATTCATAACAGATTTTACCATTAATCGTTGCTTTTTTATTTGATTATTTTCAATTATGCTACACTAACTAAACATTTATAGCCTTCTCAATACCAATTTAAATGTAAACAACATTTTTATTTGGTGTGTCAGAACAGAAAATAATTTATAATTGTTATTTTTTTTTATTATATTGAGATTACTGTTCAATATGTAAATAAAATAATATAAGAAAAAAAATTTATTTATTGCAAATAATGCAAGTTTTTTTTATAAAAAAAATAAAACAAAAAGGATTTTTAAAAAGATTGAAATTTGATTTGATTTTTCGCATTAACTACACCTGACAGCGCTTAAAACTATGCAACACTTAATGACTTTATTTTTCACTTAGATAATTGAATTCACTTAATGTCACATCTGTAGTTGCATATTTTTAGGCGCACCTGTTTTTATGTCTTTCATCAACTTATCAGCCTCATTAATATAAAATGGTGTAAGTTCATTTTGATCTTTAATTTAATTTATCAATTAAATTATTGATATTTTCATGCAGAAATAATTTAACTGAAAAAAAATATTTCAATTGCGATTAAAGAAATTTTTTTTTGTATAAAAAATAGTTAAATTATCTTTACCGGATAGTCTTAAACAATGCAAAGCCATTTATATTTGTTTTACATTATACAAATAAGTTGCAGTCGAACTGTGAAATCCATAATTGTTGGTATTCAATTTATTTTATTTTACTCGGTTTAAGTACTCTGTGCCTAAACTCCATTGTGTAGTAGGTAATGGTTCATAGCCATAGGTAATAATTTCAATCAATTAAGAATTTTTGACAATTTTTTTTGAATACCCACCAACTTGACTTATATCAAAAATACCTTTCCTTTTCCAGCAAGCCTAAAAATATGCAGTGTGAAATATAATTATTTTATATTAAATAAATTGCAGCCCAACTGTGATATTCATAGCTATTGGTGTTGCATACTTTTAGGCTTCTATGACTTTTCCACTGTGTCTTAACTTCTTCATGTCATAAAAGAAACTTTCCAGTTAATAAATGAAGGCAAAGTCTTATGTAGATTGAAATTATTATAATACCGATGGGTTTCTATTAAAATCATTTTTCTCAAAATCAACAAAAAGTGTAAGATTTTTTTTCTTCTCCAGTATGACTTTCTGCTTACATCAGCGCTGCCATAACTGTTGCTGTTTCACGTGCCACATTTTTCCCACTTTTCACTTTCCGAAAGTGCAGTAGTTTCATCGGTTCAACAGCAGCTTCATTCTGTTGTGTTCTATTCCTTGTTGGTATCAACGTACCCAATTTAACCGCCTGTGCCTGCGGTCACGATGTCATATACGTACACTGTGTTTTTGGCTGCGGTTCAGTCTGTTCAATTGGCTGAATTGCTGCACGTTTCCAATAGTCACGCACATTTTCCACCGTCTCCATAATGCGCATAAAATTCTTACCTGCCAACATGGCCACATCTTCCTCGCTCCAATTATGATCCTCCAATAGTGTGGCCAACAAATCAGGATATTTCGAAACATCTTCTAAACCAATTGGTGGCTGTTCAATACCATCGTAGCCAGCACCCAATCCAATATGCTGTATACCAGCAATGGAACGTATATACTTAATATGATCCACAACATCAGACAATTGTGCCTGGCGCCCACATGCCACATCCTCTGGATCAAAACTGACCATTATTAGTCCACCATTCTCAGCTACAAGCCGCAATATATCATCGGGTATGTTACGCGTCGAGTTGCATAGTTGACGCGCAGCTGAATGTGAAAAGATGACTGGTGCGCGTGTTGCCTCCAGCACATCCCTTGCTGTCGCATCTGAACTGTACGAAAGATCGATCATCATACCGAGACGATTCATTTCACGTATAATAGATTTTCCAAATTGTGTTAGGCCATTTTCAAGTGGTGACGAGCTGGAACCAGCCCAAGAGACGTCACACTTATGTGTCAGACTGAGATAGCGTGCACCGAGCGAGTAGAATGAGCGCAATACACCTAGTGATGAACCGATTGCATGCCCACCCTCGATGCCAATCAATGAGGCCATAAGTCCACGGCGACGTGCAAGCGCAATATCCTTGGAGGACGTAACCAACTGTGTGTCCTTCGAGTACATGTCAGCAAAACGGCGTATGATGTCGATTTGTTCAAGCGCCAATTGGACAGCATCCAAACCTTGAGCTTCACACGGTACAAAAGCGGACCTGCAATGAGATTGGAATGGAGAACGGAAGAATGGTGTAATTATAAAAGCCTACTACGAAATCATAAAGTCTTTGAAAAGAAAGTTTTAATTAGTAATGGCAAAAAAATCGTTATCAAAATTGGATTAAATGAAAGATTGTCGAAAAATTATCTTTTTTTATAAGCAATGCAAAATTCTGTGACTTTGGTGTTTTGGTGATTTTTTCCGTTGCCAGCAACTTTCAAATTTTGGCTCAGTAAAGAAAAAGTGTAGAATTTCTTCAGCAAGTTTTTCGTTTTTATTTTGAAATTTTTTTTTTGTCCAACTCCTTTTTAGCTGACATAAGTAAAAATTAATCTATTGGCAACAAAACTAAAAACGTCTTGCCTGCCTACATTTGTGCGCATTCCATAGCAATCATACGCCCCGTGCTACAGTAAAATTTAATAAAAAATGCTCAATGCTGTTTTCTAACTCTTCTTGTTGTTCGGCAACAAAATTATGGCAAACGTTCAAATGTCGAGATAAAACTATGTCATTTCCCATTATTGCTGGTTTCGTGTGACAGTCAATAAAAGAGAAAACTGGCTATAAGATTCATGATAGGGGTAGACAAGTTTCTATTTCGTAAGGCTCAGCCATGCAGTCGAGTCAGCATGAATTAGCTAAAATGCAGCTGGAAAAAAAAGCTTTGCTGGTGTTTGTTAAAGACACATTGCCATTTTCGCTAGTACGCTTTTGTCACAAATGACGTGAAGTCGTGCATACATATGAAGTGGCTTGAAATTTGAAGCTGCATGCAGGTGATATCGTCACGTAGTACTTCGTGTTCTGTTGTTTTTGCTGTTTTCTATTATACCGTCATATGAATTCCAGTTAGTATGCAAAGTTGGCACTGAAGATGACAGCAAACCAAGCAGGTAACAGCTGAGAATTAAATGGCCAACATAAGTTATTTTGAATTTCTGTTATGTAGTGTGGAAAATTTTTAAGTTCCAAAGACTTTGAATGGTTTTATTTGTTTTATAATAATAAAAATAATAATAATAATAATAAGAACGACAAAGAAATCTTTTATAAAACTGAAATTCTGTTTTGTCAGGTCGATGCGATTTAAGATTTATTTTCTACCCCAGATAGCAAATATATATGAATATAGAGTTTCCTTCAAAAGCGAGAAAAATTAAAAGAAAAAAAAAAAAAATACATAGTTTAACGGATTTTTTGATTTCTCGCTTCCGATATCAATTCGGGCTAGTAAACTGTCGCAAGTTTCTTGACTTCTTAGTATTCTACCAGAATATAAAAATTGATTTGTGGCTGCTGAAAAGAACGTAGTCAGCATTTACTGTTTCGTTAAACTTGCTTAAGAAAAATTAGAAAATTTGACTTACTATGTGTAATCCGCATGAATTAAGTCCAACTCATTATTTATTTTAGCTTTAACTGACTTTTGAGTTGCAATTGTCCGCCTTACAAATGTCATGTAAATGCAAATGCAGCACAATAAAACAAATGACTTCCACTTACAATTTGTAACATAATTAATTGTTACTCATACATACTGTTGTGCGCTGGCTGGAAGTTGAATTTATTGCGGATTTCCCTGCCCGAACATGATGCATGCACGATCGTAAATTTTGAAAACAACAAGCAACACACCCTACGATTCCAATTAACTCAGCAACGCCCGCTTACAATCAACACCCAACCAACAACCAGCACTAGCTAGCGATTCAGCGATTTGCCTGCCACACGCTACATTTTAATTAATCACCCGCACTCTACCCTGCTGGCACACATCCAACGAATTCACCACCTTCACTTACCATACTTGTACGCCTATCAATCCCTGCTTCAGGCGTTCCATATCCGTTTGTGCCCACGTCGGACGCGTCCACATCGATTTGTGATCCAAATCATGACTAAGATGCACCAACTCGAGACTGCTGTGCGCATATTTGCGTACATTCCCCGCAAAATCATTGTGACCGTCCACCAGTGGCACCTCTTTGAGTACCCGGCGTACGATTCTCAGTCTTTGTGCGTGTGAATTGCGACTCGGTGCCATGAAAAAATGTTGTGTCGCCAGTGTTGCCGCGACGGCAAGCAGTGCCAATGCTACTAGCAGTGTTAGGCCAAAAATGCATGTGGCCCGTCGCGATTTGTAATGTTCAACGGCAGCCGCAGCAGTACCGCTGCTGCCATGTTTTTTGCTTCGTTGAAGTGTTGCACTTGTAGACATGGTTGCTGTTGTTGTTGCTGCAGCTGATTTGACATCAGCAAAAGTTGTTTTTGTTTTTTGTATGCTGGCAATTTCAGCGCCACCAATACCGATACCAATTCCAACACTGACGCCGCCAACGCCACCAACACCGCCGCCACCCGAATCGCTGTTGGAAAGAGAATTTTGACGTGAGAGCGTATTGTTTGTGCGACGTATATTGGAATGTTCGGTGACATCGGGTAGGCCACCAAATCCAGTTGTCTGTTAGTGAAATGAAAAGAGAAAGAGAAAAGGAGGGTCAGTCAGTTGGTTTGCGTGATGAGTTAATTTTGTGAAAGAATGGGCGTAATTTAAATGTGAATTGCTTTTGCGGTAGTAGCAAGTTTGCATACAAATTGCATCTGATTTTGAATGCGAAATAATAACATATGAATGGTACTGAGAGTCAACATGACGTATGAGTGACTTTTAATTAGATGATGTGTTGAAGTTTATGTTGGCTTAAATTAAAGTTCATAGATAGCTGCAGTTTTCATATTTTTGGATAAAAAACTTAATATATTTTGCTTAAAATACATATTTATTTCTTATTGGTCAACATGACGTATGAGTGCATTTTAATTAAATGTTGTGTTGAAAGAAATGTGGCCTTACAAAATAAAGGATCTGCTGTCAATAGCTGTTTAATGATATATGATTTATTTATCTATTAGAATAAAGATCAAACAACTTCTTTTTGTTTTCAGTAAATGACGTTTGCGGATTTATATTAAGATGTTAGGAAAAAGTTTTATTTTATTGAGCTTTCAATAAATTTCTATATTTTTTCTTTTGTAATACTAATTATTCTTCCTTTATGTTCTTAGGTGCCAAAAAACTGACTGTAACTTCATCTAAAACTTTTCAAAAAATATGAAATAATTAAATTAAATAGCTACTCTAAAAATTTTTTTAAATTACTAAAAAAATAACGAGAAATTAACTTTGATTATTTTCATTTATTTAGTTCCTCTCTTGTAGTGTGTTATTTTTAAGAACGACCAGCGTAAAAGAATTTTAAGCTTTTCGAAGTAATAATAACTTGTGTATAAAGTTTTTAATAAGCTTAATAAATAATAAAGCAGCTACAAAACAACTACGAATACGTAAAAACTTCTCGATTGCATGTTCGACATGAAAGCTTTTTAATGACTTGTATTAAGGGACCCTAAAAGCATAAGAACGTTTTACTACCTGGTTTCATGTTGACTTCATGTGCAGTTACTTTTCTTTTTCGAGACTTTTTTTTGCTTATTCTTAAATTACGTTTGGGCAACATAAGTGTGGAAAAAGAAAAAAAAAATACTTTAAAAAGTAGAAAGTTTTGCACTCCAAATTAGCAAAAGGAAATGAAGCAAAAGCAGTGAATTTGATTTTATTACGTAAAAAAAGTCCCATTACGGCGTGTGTTTAACATTTAAAGTTTGTAAATACTTTTTTGTTTGTTGACATGACGTATGAGTAACATATTAAGGGACCCTACCTAAAAGTATAAGTACGTTTTACTACCTGGTTTCATGTTGTTATATTGCTTAAGCTTCACTGAAAGAGTCATCTATTGAGTATGAAATTTTATGCCGCTAATTTGGCACAATTTCCAGTAAAAGGTAAGCGTAATTATTACTTCTGTTTTAATATATATTTAAATTGAGCGCTGAAATAAAATATACAAAAAAATACGAGCAGCAAAATTGCCTGTTACAATCAACATATGTATGTAGTATACATTACGTGGTAACAAATTGTACATTATAGCCTGCCAAATAGAAATAAATGTTGATTGCGCAAAATGGGCATATTAAAAACGCATTAGAAATCGCTTACAATTTATTTAATGTACGATGACGGAAAGCAAAGTGGTACAAATGCAGATAATGTTGTGCGCCTAAATTTATGCAGCTGTATATTTTTTCAACACACCTACCTATGTATATATTTAAAAGCATATTTATGTTAAATACGGTTCGTAAATTTCATGAAAACCGTAAATTTGAAATTGATAAATGACGCGGTCCATTGGGAGCAACCAAAATTGAAAGATACTTGGAGATAAAAGTAAAAGGCATGTAATTTTTTATACATTAATGAAATCGAAAATGAATATGCTGAAAATTAAAATAAAATTTAAGAAAAATTTAACTAAAGTGACGAAAAATGCAATTATTTACTTGGTTTAAATAAAGGGAGCTAAATTATTTGAGAGTCAGCGTCTGGTATGAACAGTCAAAATATTTTTTTTATATCACATCAGCAGACTGACCTTAAGTTAATTCTATGGTAATTCAATTTATTTTTATTTTATTTTATGTAGTACCATGTAATTTAATTTCTCAAGCTCTAATTAAAATCAAACGAAATAAATTCAAAGTTCAATCAACTAATCAAGTCAAAGTACAATTGAAAAAAAGTGAAGCGAAAATTTCAATGCTTAAAAATTTTTTCATTTCACTATCCAATTTTAGATTTAATCAAGTAATGCACAGCGACAGTCTGTTACCGCTTGCTGAACGAGCGCAACAAAGTTTTGTGAAAAAACTCTACGCTTCACTGAGTTTTAAGCAGCTGCACAAATTATAAATCAAAAGTTTTAATTAACAATTTGTGGTAACGCGCGGGTCAGGTCAATCGTTGGGTATAATTCAGCTCACTCAGGATTGGTCTGTTAGCTAACTGACTACTGGCTACATGTCAGTTAGTGATTTAATGCACACTGACCAATAAAAAACAAAACAGTGAAATTAAGAATATCCTGTAGCAATAGTGTAATGAAATATTGAAATTAAAAAACATACGTTAAAATTTTAGCAAAAAATCGATAAATTTTAGTAGAGAAATATTTCGCATATGAAAAACGGGCAAAAAAAATTAGCACTAAGAAATCAGCGTGGATTTTTGCGCCATTATATTTTCGTTTTCTATTTTCATTTTTAATTCATTGTAACGTAGAAAATTTAAAGGGAGTGCAAAACGTGCGCGTATAATATTTATGGAACATTTCAAATGCAGCAGAAAATGTTGCAAAGCTTCCGCATGGAAAAACATCTTGAATGAAAAAGTGCACGTTGGTTTTGTATGGAGCAGGTACCATGAGTTTGTCTAAGTAAAAGCTTTCTTTTTTTTAGCGCAATTACCTTGTGTTAAATTCAAGGGGTGCTCTTTGTAGGTATACGTGCCGTTTGTTTATAAGAGTGGCTCAAAATGAAATGAAAAGTTAATTAAGTGTTGAAAATTTAAAACAAATTTTAATGCGAAAATTTATTGTTACAAAAAAATGGAGCTTCTTATTGAAATGACATAGTTTGTATTATGTTCTTGGAGCGAAACTTTTAGGATTTTTTAAGAGTTTAAGAAAGAACAAGAGCTCGAAAGCTGTAGCAATCAACCACACGCTACACGCCCTACTTAATACGATACGCCTACGAACAAGATGCATTACGAAGAAAAGAAAAACAGCTGAAAAACACACTTTTTGAAAGTTACCTGAACGCGCGTATTGCAACTGCATAAAATAGCAAAATCAAAAAAAAAAAAAAAAAATGAAACACTACAAATGTCGGATATGAAACACTATAGAAATACCCTAAAATCATTCCAGAACTTGTTAAATTTCATGGATAAACTTAAAATTGTTAATATCTTAGTGTATATCTTATCTTAATTCTCTACGATCAGCACTACGAAGAATAAAATTTTGAAACCCTACAAATGTTCAAATTAAAATAATTATAAAAATTACTCTAAAACTGAAAATAAACTAACGTAACTACTTAAAACCCACATAGTCATAAAACTCCACGCGCTTCTCAAGACCAACGCATGAAGTAAACGATAACTTGAACCAAAGACCTCAATATTTTTTTAAACTAAGCAACAGCAAAATATTAATTTTTTTAAAACAAATTTCATCTATTAGTAGTGGAAATTACTCCATTTGCTCTTTAAATAAAACAACAACAAAAATGCTATCCCCAACTTAAGTTACCATACTCAAATTTTTCAACTGAGCCACCCTAACAGACTCATCTACACATATGTATAGCACCCATAAACACATGCTAGCATACAAATTAAGAAACGGGTTTATAAGCACGTACTTATTAATATAATTTTTTTATATTTTCTTTTTTAATGTTGATTTTTTAAAAGGTTTTTCATTTTCACATTTCATACAAAAAAAGTCCTCGCTCATTTATTCATTAGATATGTTGTTGTTTTTTACTTGAACAAAAAAAAAAAAACACGACAGCAACATAAAATCTACGACTTTTGTTGCCACATTTAATGTATAAAACATTTTTCATTTTCAAGTACTGCTACAATCTTGCGTTAAAATTTAGATAAAAATAAAAATTATAATATCC
The DNA here is from genome assembly GCA_963662105.1 of Meiosimyza platycephala. Taxonomy (NCBI): domain Eukaryota; kingdom Metazoa; phylum Arthropoda; class Insecta; order Diptera; family Lauxaniidae; genus Meiosimyza; species Meiosimyza platycephala. Next base: position 104,857,288 of record OY759208.1, on the reverse strand, counting down.
ATAATTAGAAAACCCTTCAGACTTTCTGTTGCTGCTGTTATAATATTTCACATTAAATTCACATACTTCACATAAAAGTAGCAGCTCATAATTTTGTAACCGCGCAAATATTTTATATTATTAATTTTCATGCGCCTATGAATGTGGCGGAAGTAGGAAAAAGTTCATGATAGCAGCGAATACAAAGCATTGGTTTTTATGTTTCTTTTTTTTTTTTGGAAACATACGTTTGTTCCAGGATTTATTGTCTGCATTTAAATAAGCATAAAATTTTGTTTGTGCAAAAAAATTAGAGAAAAAAATTTCTTACTTTTTGTAATACTACGTAGAAAAAGCTTAGGTTAGCTACGCAATAGAAATTCTATTAATTTCTTGTTTAAGTGATACACAACTGGTCCCTGGTGGAACCACCAGGACTCCAAGCTTTAAAATCAATTTTGCAAGAGAGGATTTTTTTCATTTTATTTTGTTAAATATATTGGAGACATACAGAAAAATGTCACAAGACTTCGATCACCACCTTCTTGTAGATTCTCTTCGACTCAAAATAGGATACATTATGCAGACTTGTGCAACATCCAGAAAGTTTGCCCTATATAAACTCGAGGGAACCTGTCTTCGGGAAAAATTCATCGACGAAGTGGAAAGGCTCATCGACACTATCTCTCGGAGTTCAAACGAATACAAATGGCAAAGAATCAAATCGTTGTTTATAAGAGCTACTGAGTTCATACTTGGATTTGCCATACGGAACAGAAAACCCTGAATGAACGATGCTACCTGGAATACTATTGAGAAAAGAAGAGCTGCAAAACGCACTAGTGATGAAGCGCAAACAAGAGACCAGAGGCAAGACGTCGCACAGATATAAAACGGCCTAAATAACGAAGTAAAAGCCTCCTGCAAAACTAGCAAACGAGGTCAAAGGCCTTCGTATGGACTTCGAACTAATACACAAGATGGTAGGCAATAAGTTTAAGCAAAATCGGACAGTAAAACACCGAAACGGGAGCCCATTAACGACCACAAATGCCCAGTTAATCCATTGGAAAGAAACTTATTCGGAGGCCATCAACCGTTCAACTTCATTCTTAAGCGCTCCCCATATGCCTCTAACTGCGGGAAGACCACTGACCTCTTACCCGTCTTCACTGACGGAGATAACCCTTTTGATGTGATCAGAACCCGATTTCAATTTAAATCAAAAGACGAAGGTGGAAATGGATTGGGCACACGTTGCGGAAAACACCACTGGGATCCTGTTGGTCCCCACAGGGATCAGTTAAATTTTTTCAAAAGTTTTTCCAAAAACAAATATTTTTTTTACTTTGCATACTCACATTAGTATCTGGACACAATAGCTCTTACGAATATTATTTTTTCGGGTTCAGAATCACAAAATTTACTGACTTGGTACCCACCAAGTTTTAAATTTCGAAGAACTTTGCCGACCTTTTACGAACAAAGCGTCTTTGTCCATGGACCATGATCTTATTTAATTTCAATTTTCACCTTAACTCATTTTACCTCACCTCACCTTGCCTGTACCTCATGCAACTATAAACGCGATCAAAATGCTATCATTTAATTGGTTAAAGCGTTGTGTATGGGGGAATCATGCGCTTATGTTTTCTTTATTTTACCTTCCTTAACGGCACATATTACAAATTATTTCTGCATTGTGCACATCTATAAAACAGTACCTTTCAAATGATATAAGTTTCATTTCCTTCTCTTTATAAAAACTACTACTAAAAACAGTGTTCCATAAGTTCCGATGTTCACGTATTAATATATATATTCTTCTGCTGTTATACTGTTAAAATTATTTAAATAATTTGTATTTCTTAAATTCAAGGCTTTAATTTTATAACTCAACATAAATCTTTGATTTATTCGTTTTTGTCAAGAACTTACAGCTGTTTGAAAATAATTTCTCACATATATTATATTCTAGCATAACATGTCGTATACGTAATTTTATTCAATAAATTTAATAATAAAGTCCATTATGTTAAAATATAGTTTAAATTAAAGAAAATAAACTTCAAATACTCTGGCATTTATTATAAAATGGCAAAAGCAAACTTTGCCAAAGTACACAAATGATAATGTGAGTAAATCGAGAAGGAAAAATAACACTAAAACAATGGCATACTTGAGAAAATTGCTTGTAAAACTAATTGCTATTTTAGTGATAATAACAAATCATTTACAAGCATTTGAAAATAAATTTAAATAAAGCAATCTAGGGCAAAGCAACATTCAAAAATAAATTCATTTCAAAATACTGCAATATCCTTTGTTATGGAAAATTCCAATGCATTCAATGTGAGCTCAAGGCAGATAAAATAAAACTTCTCTGTAGCAAAATTGTAAAACAAATTGCAATTATTTGCGTAATTCAGATAAAATTTTCATTTGTATCAAATTTATAAAATTCTAGTAATTTCTTCTTTCTTCTTCTTCCTACAATTTTACTGTCAAAGTTTTCATTATCAATAAGTTAGCTTTCTGTACGATTTGCTTGTAAGTCTGTCGTTCGCAAAATTGCTCTATTTTTTTGTAGAAAGCAACAAAATCTTTCGCACTTAGTAAAATGCTTATTTATTGTTTATTTTTGTGGAATGCTTTGTTAACGTGGCTAACAACTCTCTTACTTTACTCACACTTAACTCATGAGCAGGTTGAGTCTATTTTACTCTGAACTTTCTTAGGGAGAAACTTCGTTGCGTCTGTTTGTTTGGAAAACTTCTTGTGCGCGCACATACAAATTGTTATTGACCAAGTTATAGATAGACAAATATTGTTATCAAGATTTGTTATCGAGATTGTTTTTCATGCTTATGTTTTGTTAAAGAAATTGATGATTGAAGTTAGTGTTTTTTATAGCAGTTTTTACTTTAACTTTTATCTTATTTGTGTACGAAAAATAATGGTAATTTTTGATTTTTATTTTATTGAGTAGTACCTATTAGGGTGGTACATAAGTTGTGCAACTTATCTGTAAAGAACTTTAATTTAATTTTACGTATTTGTATTTTTGTCTTTACTAAATGTGCAGGGAATGCTAAAGTTTCAACTTTATAAAGCCTGAATACTTTGCATTTTTCCGAGTACCTTCAGTTTCAGAAAAGCCAAAGAACTTTTAATAAATTGAACCACTTTTGAATTTTATATCAAAAATTTATGTAAGCTACTGTTGAAAGGCGCACTTAATTTCCAAAAGCAGTTGGAACCAGGAACCATAAATTATCGTTATATTCAATAATTGCTGTCAAAAAAAAAAAAAAAAAAAAAAGAGAACGAAGAAATTTTAGTTTACGTATACAGATGAGGTATTATTTTGACGAGGAGCGTAGATATATGACATGATTTTTAATTTAGTGTTTTTTATTTTAAAAATCAAAAGTAATCGTTATTTTGGATTTTTATTTTTTCAATCAAAAATAATCGTAATTTTGCATTATTATTTTTTTAAGGTCATATATATCCGTCGTTTTTTATTTTTATCAGCGTGGGCCTACTTTTTTTCCACCAATGTATGAAGCTCGCAAATAGATTTTAGTCTTTAAAAATTATTACATCGATAGAAGTTACAAAAAAAAAAAACATCGAAACGTATGGCTTGTGATAGAAAAAATGAAGAACCAAAATATTGATTATTTTGTATTTAAAGGACGGATTTGATATTTGGATCAAATAGTCGTAACTTTCACAATGACATTTCATCAAATCGGTGTCTCAGTGTAGAATTAACAAATATAATTATTAGGAATAAGTTAAAGCATTGAAAAACACTAATGACCAATACTAGTCTCGTAGATGAACTAAGTTTTCTCCATCTGTTCTACTCAGAAGTTAAGTCTAATAGAGAGTCCATTGTGAAATGTGCTGACAGTGTTGCCGTACAAAAATATTTACACTATGTTCAAAGTTACCACAACATGTTCCCGCATAATTTTTGTATGGATAGGTATGCGCATGCGCAATTGAATGCAATGTCCTGCCAACAATTACTAGGCTCTTTGAAAAGTCCCGGGGCTGACACAGAGACGGCGCCACAAATATCGAATCCTTATTATTTTTGACAGCACCTATATTTCAAAAGGCTACATGTGAAATTTCCTTAACATCTGTCAAGTAGTTTGGTTTTCACAGCTGTCCAAAGTACATCACCTCGATGTTTTTTTTAACTATGGAACAAAGTGAATTTCGCGCTTTGATAAAACATTGCTTTGTGATCGGAAAAACCGAGAAGCGAACATCTGATCTGATCTGATGAACAACTGTTTACAGATCGTTTGCTGAATTTAAAATGGGTCATACGAGCACCAGTGATGCATCACGTTCGGGCCGGCCAAATGAGGCTACCACTTCAGAAAAGATCAGGAAAATTCATCTGATCCTTTTGAAAGACCACGAAGTGAAAGCGAGAGAGCTAGCAGACATAATGAAGTTGTCGATCGGTAGTATTTTCAATATTTTGCATTAGCATTTTGAAATGAAAAAAATGTGCGCGCGTGGATGCTGCGTTGGCTGACAATTGGTCAAAAGCAACGTCGTGTCGGTGATTCAAAGCAATGGCAAAATTGAACGAACTGCAATACGAATTTCTGCCCCACCCACCGTATTCTCCAGACTTGGCCTCCAGCGACTATTATCTTTTTCCAAACTTGAAAAGATGGCTCGCTGGTAAGCGCTTTCAATCGAATGAAGAGGTTATTGCCGAGACGGACGCCTATTTTGGGGAACTTGATGGCGACTACTACAAGAAAGGCATCAAAATGCTCGAGGCCCGCTATACTCGTTGTATTGAGCTAAAAGAAGATTATATTGAAGAATAAAATCAAATTTTCCGAAAAAAATGTGTTTTTCTTTGTTAGGCCCGGAACTTTTCAATCGGCCTAATAATGAATTACCATTTTCGTGTGGCCTATGGGATAACTCTGTTCTAAATATTGTTCAGTTGTCAACCGATCGAATTCAAACTGTATCAGCATGAACTGAAACAACAAGATTACGACAGAACTTAATGAATGGAAATGGCCTAATATGAACAGCTTCGACAACCCATCAATAAGAAACCAAAAAGTTTACTGCAAAGTTATGATCCAGTCTACAAAGTTTCAATACAAAAACTAAAAAAAAAAACACAAAAAATTTCATGAAAATCTCACAATAACTTGAAAACTCCTTAACCGATTTTAATTATATTGATAGAATTAGCAACAAGATCTTAACTACAAAGTTGGAATGCAAAACTTTCGCATGCAAACAGCTTTTATAGCATTGCCTTAGGTTACCTAAAAGCTACCAATTTCTACCAATTTTTCAATTTTTTTTTAGCGCAATCCCTTTCAACAACTTAACTTATGTTTCATCTTTTGCTTACTTGATAATCCATAAAGTTGTCAAAATTCATGTAGGAGCAATTATTGAAAGCGCCATCGTGCAACACCTGCTCCTGCAACTCCTCTGGTGACACATTAAGATCCACTTTAAACGAGACACGCTTGGGAGTTTGTGTCGTACCATCTGTTGTGGTCGACGCCGACGAACGTCTGTTGCGCCCTAAGGTGCCACTGAGACCGGCACTAACGCCTGCTAAGGTTCCCGCCAGACGACCACTGTGGTGCATGGCGCCTCCAGCAGCCGCCGCAAAGGAGCCCATCATATGAGTAAAAGAGCCACCACAACCGATAACCTGTGCTTCATTGTGATGAGCAGCAGCTGCCGCTTCTGCCATGTGTTGCTGTTGTTGATGATGTGCTGCAACCGCCGCAGCAGCGGCATGATGAGGTTGCAATATCATGCCGCCACATCCACCAAAACGAAAATGTGGAATGCAATTGGCAGAAGAAACGCTTGCACCACATTCACTACCCTCAAAATCATCGTGCTCTTCAGCTCCAGCATTGTTGGCTGGTGTGGAAAAAGAGCTTTCCAGAGCTTTGCGTGTAAGCAACGTTCCGGTAGCGGCTGCATAACGCTGCTGTTGTGGCTTTGTTAGGGTGCCTGTTGTATAAAGGATATTCACTGTTTGTGGAATCTGTTGAGGCAGTGACTTTTGTGAAAAGTGTGGGTGTTGTTGTTGTTGTTGCTGCTGCTCGGTGGGTATTAATATTGAGTTGCCTGATGCCGCTGCTGCTGCTGCCGTTGTTGTAGCAAGTATATGTGTAGGCTGCAGTTGATAATAATGTTCATAGGTGACATCGGCTATAGCGTTGGCATCTAGCGGCGTAGTTACTGTACTGGCCGGTGCTGCTGTTGCCGTGGTGAGCATCGCAGTACCCGGCGGCATCATTGTGGTGGGTATTACCATAATTGGCATTATTGTTGCGGCATTGGTAGCAACTGAGCGCGGTACGGTAGACACATTAGATGTTGTAACTGCACCGCTAGCAGCGGCGGCATGCAGCAGTTCCATTTGACATAGCTCATCATAGCTCATTGTACGTAAATCCATTGCGTTCTATTATTTCTTGTGGGTAAAAATTCTACAAAAATTTATTTGCTGCAGCTTTTTAGGCGTTGACGCTGAATAAAAAATTATTTTTCGTTTATTAAGCATAAATTTTTTTTTGGATTTTATAAAAACTGAAACTACACAGCATATGAATTTTGTAGAAAATTGGATTATATTCCTAAAACTCCTTTAAATTTTACTTGAATTTAATTTTAGCTCACACCACTCTATTTGTTAAATGTAAAGAAAATGAAAAAATGCCGTCGGCTCTTTTGTCTAGTAGTTTATTTTATTTATTTTTTTTTTTTTACAGCGCGCGACGCGTTTCCGTCATGCTTTTGCACGTAACTCCAGTCCAGTCGAACACGAAACAGCAACTGAATTTTATTTACTGCGCTCAGTTTTTACAGCACATAGCTTTCAATGTGGATGCTGCAAGGATTTTTTGTGGCGCAGGCGCATCCCTTTTTTTTTTTTTGTTGGCATCACTATTAATACTTTGGTTTTTGTTGATATTTATTTTTGAATGTCGCGTCGTTTGTTTTGATTTCTTTATTTTATTTTTATTTATTTTTTGCTTTGTTCCATCTTTTGGTAGGCTTTGCTGTTGAGCTTTTTTTTTTTTGTTTCTGCGCCTACAGCAGTCAGTCATAGCCGACTATGTTTTTAGTCTATGAAATCGCTTGTTGTTAGGGTTTTTCTATTAAAAACTTTGCTTTCGGGCCTGCTGTAGCTAAGTATTTGCACATTTATTTCGAAATCGTCTGGCTGTCTCATAGAATTATGTGCGATTTAATATGGACATAGCAAGTAAGAGTATTCTGCAAAATATCCTTAAGAGTATTAGTGTAACTAATAGCTAGACAGCAACATATGATTTCTATTTCAAAATTAATTTTGTCTAAAGGTTATTGCCACTTATGCTCGCTAGGTAGAAAGGAAAGAGAAATTGACTGTTGTAACTGTTGCATGAGTAGAGTTCTTGGTGTCCTTTATTCCCCATTAAAAATATATTTGTATCTTACAAAATCATTGACTCAATCATTTTAAGCATCTCTGCAGCTGTGCTTAACATCCTAAAGAAGTTTGCTATAAAAAGGCTTTAAGATAAAGTTTATACCAAACACTTAGTGATAATGGATTTTTATCTCACTAACACTAAAAGCAATTTTATTGAATTAGCCTTTTACTTGGCTTATAGCTTCAAGCTAAATAGCTAAGATCGCTCTAATAGCTGTCGTAGCTAAACTCATTTATTATTATGTTATATAATTGCGTCTAAATTTCATTGCACTAATCCCCACTCTGCTAAAAATAATAAAACTTTTGCTAATTTTCTATTGTATTTTATCTACAGTGCAATTTTGTCAAACAATGTATTATTTCATCAGTAGTTGATATTACTTTTGTTGTTGTTATTTGCATGATTTTCCTCGGCTGTCGTTGCTACTGCTATTAAGTTGCGCTGCGCTGCGCTTCACTTAAGTGCTGCGCTGTTAATATTTTATGATATTTTGTCCTTGTTGTGAATTTGTGTCTATGTATTTAAGCTACGTTAGTTGCTGTCAGTGTCGACAACAACCAACTGTTGTTATTGTTGTTATCAGAGTGATGGTGTTGCTATTTTTGTTTTTGTGATGATTTTTGTTTTTGTTACTATGCTTTTGCTTTTATATTTAATAGATGTTTATTTGATTGCATCCTTTTTATAGCTTTCTTATTTTCTTCTTCTTACAGATGTCATTGATGTTTACACGGAAAATATAATTTTCTTCAACGAAAATAAGAAAAGTTCTGGTAAGGTAAGTTGAATTTTGTGATTAACTCGAAAAAAACACATAAATAGAACAACATGTTTAAGTAGATTACAATTCCTTGAAGACAGTTCTATAAAGCGTTTAACAGTTTCAAATTATATGAATCATATTTTTAAGCAAATGTGCTGTTTTCTACTTTTTGCTTTATATACTTTTCTACGTCTCTGCAATAAAATCTTTCACGTGTAACTTTCATTTATAATCAGCCTATTCGAATGTCCTTTTTGTGCTCCTTAGTTTGGTATTTTTATGTTTTGCCAAAATTTTTAGCATTTAATGAAGTATTCATTTTATTGCTTTACCTTGGCTACTTGAGTGTCCTTCAACACCTGAAGACGCACGTAATAAGTGAGCCTTCAATTAAATTTTCATATGCTTTTGTCTTTTTATTGTATGTATTGTTGCTAAGAGGGATTTTATTACTTATTTTGTTTTGCAATTAAGAGAGAGCCAAAAATTATTAATGAAAATAATGAAATATTTATGGGCTTATTATTGATGAAAGTCTTTAGTAGATTGGTATGAAGTGCGCCAATTTCGCTGAAAATTATGCTTAAGTTCTGTGTTGATTTTCGATATGTGAATAGTTTTACTTTATGAAGAAAGAACTTAACTGTAGTAAATTGGGCGATAATAGTCCGAAACGGTGACCCAAACTTTAAATTTTTATCGGCTTTCACGATACTTATATTTTTTGACCACTACGATTTTTCTGGTTTTTTCAATACTTAACGAGTTTGTTTGAATTTTCCAATATATTGCGACTTCTTCGATATTATTGAACTTTCACAGTATTTTTCGACTTTTCCACATATATCAATTTCTTCAGCACAAAATAGACATTTTCAATATATGCGTATGAACGCAATGAAATGAAATGAATGTATATATATCGAGTTTTAAACAATTATAGTACTGAATTTATGTATCAACTTTTAATTTCTTTCTCGATTTTTTTAACATTTTCCAAAACTTATCGAATTATCCGAAACTTATTCACTTTTTCCATATCATTCGACATTTTTTGATTCCTTTGGCATTACGTGATTTTATCGATTTATTTGGCATTATTGGATATTATTAAATTTCTTTGATATTTTTCGACATTTATATTGACTTCTGATTATCTCAAAAACATATTTGAAAAAGAATAAAAAACCCAAAAATATCTATACTATTTATGTATATAAAATTGCTTATATAAAAATGGTTTGTAACGCTTTGGCACAAAATATACTGAATCGATTTTTATCATTTGGTTTTTAAAACGAGATATTTGTGCTATGGAAGATTATTGCATACTTTTCTTATCATTTTTAAATTTTAAATGCTCTTTTTTTTAAGCCTAGATTTCTACAAAACGTCATATAAATGTTTTCGATTGATTTTTCGTTGCTTAAGTATGTTACTTTTTGAATTCTGTGTCGTCATTGTTGTTGTTTTTATTATCTCCTCGTTTGTATTTCAAAGTTCGAAGTTCAAGGAACAAACTGTTTTAACTTTTTTTTCTTTTGAAGAGAGAAGATAGAATGAGATGTTAGGAGAAAAATTTTATTCTGAAATAAATAATGGGATGTGCGCGTGCGTAGCGGCGGGTACCATCAGTTATTTTATAAAAATGCTTGAGTTTTGTAAAAAACAATAATTTACTATAAATAGCTTTCTTTAAATATGATATTTTTTATTTATAAAATTTTTCTCAAAATATCTTCCATATTAAATTTTTCCGTTTCTTTCTATATGTTATTCCTCAATCAATCCGTATAATGTATTTGTTCTTAGATCAATATGCCCGCCCTATCTTTGGAAAATTTTAAATTTTATTGAAAGCGTGCATTATATTTACAAGCAAAGTATTTATGTTCCTACACAATAACTAAGTATAACAGGTCGTATGAGTGATAATCATAAATCTATCGTAATTAAACCATTGAAACCATATCAATAAAAAATTTCAATAAAATTCTATGCCCTCACTGATTGTGAATCAGACATGAAATTGAATCAGATTGGTTGTTTTTAAATAGATAAAAAGATGAAAAAATCCAATAGCATTGTCAAATGTAAGCTATACTATAAGTTCTAAATACATCTCACTTGAAATAAACTCGGAAACTTATATCATATTTCGAGTACATGAGTACTCATAGGCTAAATTGGGTTAAAATGTGTCACTTTTTTTGGGAAAATTTGTTTTTTTTTTTAAATTTTTGATCTAACAATCTTTTAATATTTTTTGGACTTATTTTTTCCATTTGAAAGTGTATTACTACATTCTTTTTTTTTGCAAACTGACGTACCATAATTGTAACTCATATTTCCTTAATTAGTTGTTAACGTTTTCACTGAGCTCTCATGTTATCCTTTACACTGCAGCCAAAACAAACGCCAACAGGCTTAGCCAAAACGGTTCAACAAACAACAGGCCATGCTACTTATGCGCACGACGCGGGTGTGTAGCGTAAATATTTGAACAACGGCAAGAAGGATGAGTTAACGCCAATACAGCTTAAATGCTAGCCCAATGAATGTGTGGAAAGTTAAATGTATAGACAGATACATAGCTAAACAAATTGCACATAATTTTGGCAAACAAACGAACAACAAAGCTGAATGTTTGAGCATAAGTGTGGCAACAATTTTATTTGTGGAAATAAAACAAGGATATGAGAAAGGCTACGATAAATGCATACGCTAACAATGGCAATTGACTGTAGCTATTCTTTTGTGAAGTAATTACAATATTTTCCATAGTTCTTTTCAACTCACTTTTTAGATACATTACGTTATATCCTTACTCTGATTAAGTTTTTATGACCCATTTCCATAGCATTACAAATTTACCATCTGACATTCAGCAACGAAAATTTCAATTCATTTAAATTCAAACACATTTCCAATTTTTTTTTTTTTCTTTTAATTCTTTTTTTTTTGTGTTATCTCTTTCATTCTCTCCTTCGTGTATTTTACCCTTTGCATTGGCATTCATAGATTTTTTTTTTCTCATGCAAAAATCACTTAATTCGGTGCTTTTCCAACCCAATTGCCTTTGGTGTTACTGCTCGCTTGCGTGATTCAACTTTAGCTTTCAGCTTGAAAAGTGCTTAACTTTTTGAAACCCCTTGCAATGGATTTCAACGTGACGTTTGCGATTTCCATTTCCTACTCACGACTCGCGTTCATCTGGCTGTCAATGAAAGACGCGAGCGCAGAAAAATCAAAATTGTGGGTTTGGAAAAGCAAACGGACGATACCCCGTTGCTTGTGCTGTTGATGAATTCCCAAACGCACTGACGTGTATCCTTACAGCAGCGGGATTGTTTTCGTTACGCCTACACACACACACATGTGAAAACAATTTAGAGGAGACTTTTTTGTGTGGGGTTGCAATTGCCAAAAAGGAATCAACATCAAATTTAATTCAATAGAAAACGAAACATTTAAATGTTGAAAAAATCATAAAAGTTGAATCAGTGAGATTAAGGACGCATCAGTGACCATTCAGCAAAAAAAAAAAAAAAACCCAAACAGGAAAAAGCAACCAATGAATGCATGATGATTATGATTATATGTATGTTAGTGTGTAATTGGTAAGTGTGTGTGGGCGTGTGTGTTTGCGTGCGAACATCATAACAATTCATACATTTTCCCTAGCCATTATCAATGTCTACTTTTTGTTATTTTCCAAGTGAATTATGAAATTATGCGCTGGTGTTCGCACTAAAAGGGTCAGATTCTGTATCCCCAATTCAATGGATAACAAAAATTCGAAGTAAAGAAAATTCGGTTTATTCGTTTTTCGGTACATATTCTAAAGAAAATAACAACAATAAGAATATGAAACAAAATATAAGTAGAATGTGTCTGCCGCAGTTTTTGCGGTCGATGCGTTACCTTTTTCCATTGTGCTTTTCTTTACTTTGTTACTACTTTTACTTAACTTTTTTTTTATATTTCTACTTTAACTTTGAATTTTTCATTTTCACTTTTTCCAGTTCAGTTCATTTGAAATAAATTTGTATTTGTAGTCATTTTCATATCTCTTTGTGTTATAGTTCTTGTTATATTTTGGCATCGCAATCGTAAGAAAGGAAGGCCACAAAACGAGAAACGGAAGTGATGCCCCAAAAAGCAAAATGGCAGCTGTTTGGCGACAATGAATTCAGTAGAACTAAAAATTTTAAGTAATGAATTAAGATGAACTCTTACGAGTTGATGTTGCCTTAAGAAAATACTATGCTTTTTTAAGTCAGGGGCAATTTTATTTGTGATTCAGTTGCAGTGAAAGTGATGGTTAGCAAAAATTGCATAAAAAATGTGCTGCAAAGTTGAGCGCTTTATCGTTTGAAAATTAATATTTTGTGCAATGAATAACCGCATGAAAGCTTCCTATAAATCAAATGTAGCCAAAAATTAATAAACAATATCCGAATTATATGAGAAAATTCACAACAAAAACCTTTTTTCAGATTTAATACTTTTTAATTAATTTTTTATAAAAATATTTCCTTGCATTCATCGCCGCAAAAAAAAAATTGTGAGAAGTAACCTTGTTCACAAGGTTCCAATTTTTCTTTTATCTAATTTTTGTAATGAAATAATGGAATATTTGCTCTAAAGAAATAATTTCTCTATTTATTTCGGTTTTTCCATAATTCTCTTTAAGGTCTTAGAAGATTTTTGATTATTTTTCTTGCGCACTTCTTTGGGTTTATTGTTGATTTTAAATTTTTGAGTCATTTTTACCTAACCTAACCTAACCTAACCTAACCTAACCTAACCTAACCTAACCTAACCTAACCTAACCTAACCTAACCTAACCTAACCTAACCTAACCTAACCTAACCTAACCTAACCTAACCTAACCCAACCTAACCCAACCTAACCTAACCTAACCTAACCTAACAAAAGAAAAACTTTATTAGTAAAGAAAAATTGGAAGCTTATGAAAGTGATCAGCTTTTACTTGGATTATATGAACCAATATGATCTGATGAGTGCTGCCAGATATTTCTTTTGAATTAGTCCTATTTTTTTCAAAATAGCTCTTTTTAAATGATAACTTTTGAGCTATCCCCAATTTTCATAAGAAATTCCCTCTACATCGAAAATTTATCATATTTTTGGCATTACTTCAATGAAAAATGTCAAGATTTCTTGAATAATTTTTTAATTTTTGGTTTGTGAACTTTGTTTCTTCAGAAAAAATCTTTAAACTTTAATCAGTGAATCATGTCAGGATTTTAAGATATATAAGTCATATGTACAAAAGTGGAACTTTTGACTTTTTTTTCACTGGCGACATCATCTCAAAATCTTAACATGACAGTTACATTCTACAGCCATATTAAGTGCTGAAAAGGGACTGATTATATGTAGACAACTCAGAAGCCTTCAGTTTAATATAAAAAACGCGTAAGGTATTATACTCTTAAAAGTCATATGATCATGCGTGCGTAAAGGGAACAACATTAGATCAGTTTGAAAAATTTATTTTCTTCAACACAAAGGTGTTAAGTTTATGCAAAATTTCATTAAAAAATAAAATCAAAATTATCTACAATACATTTATATTTATTGCATATGAGTCTTTTCTTCTCAATTATTCCAATTTACAGATTAAAATTGCTTTCAAGAGATAATGCATTATTCATTTAAACGATTCTCAGTTTATGAATTTCATCAATCGAAATCGAGTTGATATCTTTTTTATATTCTTTCTACACAAAATTCTTTCTGCACAAAAATAAAAAAACATAAATTAAAGAAGTATTGCTAAAGGTTAAATATTTCATCTTATCATGCATATAAGGGTGGATCACACAATACGCAAAAAATTTTTGTTTCAACTGATTCACATTAACACTATTTATTTAAAGTACATTACATTTTCTTGTTTCTCTTAGCGTTTCTTTTTTTCTCTTTAAAATTAGCTGAGCCCAAAAACTTAGTGTTAAGCCACCTCTCAGAACCGATTTCTTCAATTTTGACAACACATTAGAGCAAAATTTATTTTAGGAAATAATATTCAAAGGCAAAATCAGAATTAAAGCGAAGCTAATTTGGCTTCAGTAGCACAAATTTTTGTAGAAGCAATTGTTTTAGAGCAGTAGCTCAAATCTTAATATTTTGAGGTACCTTAAGGAAGATACATCAAAGCCAAGATATTTGTCGATACGTATTTTGTCATAATGAAATATTGTTTTCAATTAAAGTGAACTATAATTGCCAAATATATCTTACTTTGGAAGTTCACAATATAAGTAACCAAACAAGTTACTTTAAGTTGAAATGTTTCTTGCTTTATTAACTAGAATTATCCATTATCGATTTTGATCCAACCTATTGCCAATGCTGTCGGTGTAGTTTTCTCATGCACTTGGAATTTGTACAACGTATTTCTTTGGTTATGGTGTAAAATTTTAAGAAAGTAGCTACTAGTGATTTGTATATGGTATATGTAAGAATGTGTGATGAAATAAATTTGGTTTAAGAATGAGTTGGCTAATGCAAATACCAAAAGACAAAATGACTGTAAAATATCATATTGAATTACTTTAAAGCCAAAAGAAAATCCAAAAGAATGTTTTGGTTGTGATAAAGTTAAGCTATGAGATTGTGTGTGGAAATAAATTTATGCTGCATATTTTTATGCTGTTGAGTGCACAGTGCACTGTAGGGCAGAATAAATTGTAGCTGCTCATGAAACAAAAATTCTATATTATCAGGTTTTCATCTAAGTATATCTCTTCAGGAAAATTAATTCGAAATTTCTCTTCGCAATTTTCTTTCCTAAAAACTTTGAATTCGTAATGTTAATATGAATTTCACAGAACAATATTATTTGAAGATGAATTTTCACTATTAGACACATTTTAAATTAAATTTTTCTCCTATTATAAAAACAAAAGCACATGAAAGCAGAAAGTTCGATCTTGTAAAAAAATGTAAGATTTTTCTTTACTTTTGATTTTCATATTTCAAACCTCAGGGAAGAGTTAAAACCTAACCTAAAAAATCTAAAAATATTTTCTTATTGTATCTTACGAAAAAAATGCTACAAATTTACAACTTTTTCGAACATTTATCATTACCATCCATTTGCCTATAATACTTGTAAGTTTGAGATCCAGTCCGTAAAAATTTGACTTGGGATTTTAAATTTTAAGGATCAAATAGTCTTAATGGATTTAGCTCCACAGTGCAGTATGTGGATTTTTTTAGAAAAAGGCAAAGTATTTTTTTAAAAAATTATTGTACAATAACTTAGAGATTTAATAAGCCAAAGATGTAAAAGGACACAACTCTTGTGGTAGCAACGAGTGAAGAAAGGCAGATAGCTGAAGAATTTAATGCCTATGAATCAAATGTCAAAAAAGAGGTCCTAAACTGTGCTGGTATTCTCACATCTATTTCATTGCATATTTTGAGGCAAAATAATAAGTAAAGAAACTCAAATTTAATAATTTTAATGCAGTCAAACTGTCAAGGACTTGCATTACAAATAAATGTGGTAAGCTGGAAAAAAGAAAAAAAAAACCCCTCAAAGGTTATGGTATGTAATGTCTTTCGTTTAAAAGCTGCTTGCATCCAATTTGTTTGCCATCACTTAAATTCACATCAATTGCGTTCATTATCTAACCACATGTACATAGGGCACAAATACCAAAGAAAAAAAAAAAAAAACTGAAGTTGAACACGAACACAGAGAGATAAATACGAGTGCTCAATACGCAAATCAATGAGTTTTTCCTACAATCATACAAAGCCTAACACACTACCATAGCTAGGCACACACATACATAGTAGGTACATTTAAAAATCCTACAGCAGTTGATTTTTTCTAACTTTTGTAAATTTAAAATGCTTTTTGCTCCCAATGCAGGACGTTGAAACATTTGCTCCGCTCCGTACAAATGTAAGCGTTTTAAGCTGTATAGTGGTGTTTTGTTGCTGTTTGTTTGCTGATGATGGTTAACTACAATCATTGCTGCTGTTGGTTTATCGTTTGTGTTTTTTCACATATTCTGTGCTGTCGGCAGTTAGGCGCTCAACAACAACAACAGCACAGCATCGTATCGAACGCATTTTGTTGCAATGTTTTCTAGTTCTATTGGTTTGAGCTTGAGGAGACGTTTGTCGTAAAATTGATATCTTTTTTTAAAGTAAGTATTCTTATCTCTAGGTGGCAACACTATTTCATGCAGCAGTCTGGCAAATGATGAAAAAGATCGAAGGATGTACCAGAGCATTGGAAAAGTTCTGAAAAAACGTTATAGCAGTAATGAACATGTAATGACTTCTTGTGCAGCATTTTCTACATTTTTCTGTCAATTGAGTGCAATTTACTTTTTGTTGTTGTCGGAAGTGTACAAAGTGCTGCTCTTGGGGGTGCAGAAAAATTAATGACACAGAAATGTTTGTTATTTTTCTTTTTTCCAAGAAATTTCTTCTGTCCTTTAGTTGGTTTTTAATTTTCGTAGAAAGTTTTTGGCATAACAAAGAGAAAATAAGGTAATTGTCAATAAAAATAAATATAAAAATGACGACCAAATGTAATTTTGTTTTTCTCTTCACTAATACTTTAGTGAATTATTTCTTTCTTATATGTTAGATAAAATTATTTCTTATTTTAAGAAGGGCTTTAGTGAAGAGAAGATGTCATAAGAGAAATGAAGTTTGGAAAAAATTTAAACACAAACGAAAAAAAAAATATTCGCTATATGTAAAATCTTGTTATCAACAGACCATATAATCTTAACCTTAGGAAAAAGTTCAAGGGACAGTTCAAGCAAGAATAACTCATTGAAGTGTAAACATTGGAAAAGATTGTGCATTATTATTTGTTTTGTAAGAATTAGCAGTTTAGATCAGGAATCTTAAAGTTTAAAAAATTTGCTAACAATGGTACTAATTTCACAAAAACCGTAAATACTTCTCTTCATATAAAATAAGCAGGGACCCAAAATAACTATTATTTGGTATTTTGTGATTGAAATAATTGCCCAATTTTTACCCTGCATGCAAAAAAAAAATTTATTTTGAATCATCATAAATTTTGTTTTGCTCCAACCGATAAGAAATGGTCGGCAATGGCTTCTAGACATACTTTAGGGCGGCTCCGGACCTTGGAAAGCACCAAAAGGGTCGAAAACGGTACTTTTCAAGGTCTGCAGCCAACCAAAATGATGTCCAAAATTATTTTTCGAACTTTCCCAATCGATTGGAGCAAAACAAAATTTTTCCGAAAATGGGTCAAAAACGGTCCTTTCTAAGGTCCGGACATACTCCAAATGATGGTCAAAATCCATTTTCGACCACTTTCCATCGACTCGAGCATAACATTTTTTTTTTTCAAAAATTGACCATAATCGGGCAATTTTGGAACTCGTAACGACCTTTGATGATGGTCAAAATCCATTTTCGACTTATTATTTCGATTATTTATTGAAAAATAATAATTATAGACAATTAATATAATATCTCTTATTAATAATATTTAAGAAACAACTTTTTTGACAAAAAACTTATAATAGTTATGTCCCTGAAAATAAGACCATTTTATTGCTGAACAACAGCGTTATGAAAAAAAAAAATTTGGTATACGAGGATTTCAGGGTTCACTGAATACAAATCCAAGGTGAAAAATTTAAAAATTCAAGACAGCGGACCCAATTTCGCGGAAACTCAATAACCTAATCCACCATATTGAGTCCGCCGTCTTGAATTTTAAATTTCTGACCTTAGATTCGTATTCAGCGACCCCAGAAACCCCCGTATACCAAATTTATTGCTAATCGGTTGATTGTTAAACAATACGTCTGCCATATTGAATCCACCATTTTGAATTTGAAAATTTTTAAAATAAAGCCTCAGATTCGTAATCGACGACCCTAAAAATCCCCGTATTTGGTACAAATCGGTTGATTTTTAAAAAATACGTCCGCCATCTTGGATCGGCCATCATGATTTTGTCAAATCTGACCTCGGATTCGTGATCAGTGACCCACCAGACCTGCGTAAACCAAATTTGGTGGAAATCGGTTGACTTTCAAAAGTTTGGCCACCATATTGAATATTTGACCGCCATATTGATCCGCCATCTTGTATTCTTTCAACCTACTATGAAAGTTTTTTAAGAGCTACAATTTGAGCTAAGAAATGACCCGATCGGTTGTGAATTTTTATTTTTAAAAGCTTTTATTGCTTGACACTCGATTTTTCTTCGGCTTCCGGCCGCCATATTGGATCCGCCATTTTGAATTTCTGAACGGGCCACTCGGTTCTTAGAAGCCTTTCATGAGACGAACATTTTAACACCTCGTACTTTTTGATCGGTCAAGCCAATTTTTGGCTATTTAGGTGATCCGCTTGACGTGAAACGTCCCATAGGCGTGGTAACGCCAATTTTTTTTCCATTAAAACTTACTTTTGCCCGCATCTTTTATATATGTACAAATTTTCATTAATCTGCGTCCAATAGATGATGAGTTTGATTTTTATCTTATATGAGAGGCATCGCCTTTTTTTCCCAAACCTAACAATGTTAAGAACTTTTTTTAAGCCATAAGAAACATAGGTAAAAAATTTTATCCATCTGCGTCAAATAGTTGCTGAAATATAAGCACTTTTGAGGTTTTTCTGATATGGCAGGCGTGGCACCTCCCATTTGTTCATTAAAATTCTCTTGTGCTCGTACTTTTAATATATATAGGTACCAAGTCTTATTCATCTGCGTCAAATAGTTGATAGATTACATAAAATTTGATTTTGGAGGGCGTGTCATTGCCCATTTTTCTAAGCAAAACTTTGCTAAAAACATTCCACAGACTAAAAGAAGCATTTAAAAATGCATTTTGAAATTCCGTTAAGTAGTTCACGAGTTTATTGTATATGCAACGGAAAAACGGCTTTTGGTTTTCTCAAATGGGAGCTGTGGCAACGCCAATTTTTTTTTTATTGCAACTCTTTGTCACATAGTCGCTAAGATATGATGAATTTGTTTTGTTCTTTTATGGGGGGCAAATGTGTGAATTTTCGAGAAAAAAAAAATCCATTTGACGAAAACTTAAGTTTTGAGCTTCGATATCTCGCTCATTCAACAAAGCTGTGATACTGTTTTCCAAGTATCTTTCCAAGGTTAACTCATGCAAAAGTCGGATAAGGTGGTGTTCCGAAAATTTTCAATTTTGTTAAAATGTTTTATGATCATAAAAAATTGGACTAAACGTTGAAGAAATTTATTTCCTAAAGTGAAAGTCTTAATATCCTTTAACCATTTTTCTTAAAGATTCAAAGATTCAATTTTACCATTTAAGAAAAATAATACTGCACAGAAACTTAAACCTAAATTATAGTCAAAATTACTTTTCCTTAAATGCACCTTAGTATTATATATTCCAGCAAGAAAAGTGTTTCATAAATGCTGCATAAGTTACAGAGCATAATATTAAATTTATTCTGTTGCATAAACGAAACTATGAATGTATTAAATTTCATTTTCATTTTCTTCTCGATGCAACTCATCAATGCAAATTTCTCACATACACCAAGTAGATGCTTAATATTCACCTCAATTTTTTTTAAGTCCCTTACAAAAGTTTTTTTAATGATGTCGTGTAATACAAGGACGAAATATATAAAGAACATTAAGAAAAGAATGTTGAAGTTGAGGTCGATTTAATTACATTTATAAACACATACATACATACAACTTTTATTTCATGCTATGTACACAGTTAAAGGTAACTACTACCTTCACTGTGCATTGCGGCTTCTGTTGCTGTTGCTGTTGTAATGATTTTGTAACATGTTGCTATATGTACATATTTTGGCCATCATACTGAGGTTGTTGACTTCATTAGTGAAAAAATTAATTTCCTTAATGTCATGAATGTTAGAGAGAAAGAGCAAAAATCTGTTAAATATCTCTAATGTTGCATCATTAAAAATGGTGCGCCTCTAGTCAGTTTTGTTGTTTTTGTAGCATTATAGGCATTATGTTTAACATTTTCCGTTAAAAAGCGCATTATTTCAAGGGACGCGTACTATGTAAACTTTTTACATTTCTTTTAATTAAAAATCTAATGCAGCTCCAAAAATAAACTGCGCAAGGAAATAGGTGAAAATGCAGAGAAAAAAATGTTTGAAAAATATGAGATAAATCAAAGTGCAACTTTATGATTTTCAATCTTTGTAATGAACGAATTGGCACAGTGGGGCACTTGCAGCTAAAATGTTGGAAAAATACTATATTTTAAATATGCTGAAGAAGCCAAGACCTTAAAGCACTACTAAATGTTTGCATCTTTTAACTGACATAATACAACCTAATCGCTTTATTTTTTTTTTTTGTTGGAAAGGTTGTGAATATGCGCAGGGCAAAATTAAGTTTTTTTCTAATAGTAGGTGGTGCCACTCCTTTAACAGCAAAATACATATGTTTTCATGGCTATACTAACGAACAGATTTTGATGAAATTTGGTATTGAGATAGATGAGCTCTAAAAAAGTGTACCAAAAACTGTAATCCTAAGTGGGCATGGCACCGCCCTTTATGAGAAATACGCTTACACGGCTGAGCTGCTAAGCCGATTTGGATGAAATTTTGTATGGAGATGGAATGAGCTTTGAAGAAATATGTTTCCACAGCGATATTAATAGACCGATTTAGATGAAATTTGTTGCTATGGAGATAAGCTGAAGCCTGTGAAAAAGTTTTTAATTGGGCGGTGCCACGCCTTTGTTTTCACAGCTATATTAATGGACCAATTTTGATGAATTTTTGTATGGAAATTGATTAAAACTTAAAGAAGAGAATGGGCAACATGATACAATAATTTTTATATTTCCGGCCGATGATTTTTAATGAGGCAAAATTGTACTGCACTGTTTTGTATTGTCGCTATTATGGTTCAATTTTAACTAGTAGGCAAAGTCTAGTAGTTTGAAAGGTATTGCTAGTTAATGCCCAAAAGTCACAGTATATATATTTCTCTTAGATTATGTCTTGGGTTGAATGAATCTTCTTTTCCTTCTTATTTTGATTGCTTAGCTAATGCAAAGCAAATTTAATGTTGCCCGTTTTCAGGCGTTAAAAAAATTAAGGTATAAATTTCCACAACGTTAAGTCAATGAAACAACAAAAAAAAAAGCCTGCAACAAACTGTATATAATTTAAAAGACCACTATATGTGCCACAAAAAGCAGCTGCAACATTCTTTGCTGGGTTTTGCGCTGCAGTTTTTGTTACACCATATGGAAGTTCAGCAGTGTTGTTTCACTGAATTGTTTACAAAATAAAGGAGATAAAACTTCCACCTTTTTCGTGTTTTTCGTGGCTAACGTATTGAAAGATTTTTGATCCACTGTCATGAAACTCAATCTCATTATATAATTTTCTTGTTATATTGGTCACACAGAAGTTTAAAATTTGATATATAATAATTTTAACTCATAAGATATCTAATGCATGATATATTTACTCTACTGCACTATTATTTTTTATGATTTTCTAATCGTCAGATTTCAATCATCATACTATAAAGATTTTTTATAGAAAAATGTAAAAATTTATTATTAAAATAGTATTACTTAGTATTACGATACTTGAAATTTTCCAGCCAGCAGTAACTTAAGCAATCGCTATCTACAAAATTTATAAAAATTTTGCGAAGAAAAAAATCCTTATATTGCAACCTAAACCGACTATTTTTTTAACGCTCGAATGGATTTGTAAAACATTTCTTATTTAATTTTAAGTTTTTCATAATCAAAATGCATTTCCGTACATAAAGGCTACGCTGTATGACTCATGTATACACAACACTGCCCCATTTGCTCATTTACACACACTCACGTGTCAACCAACGACAAGATAGATGGCACTGTTAAGCCTCATAAACACCATTCGTCCCATAATCACGTGCTCATGGCTCATGACTGCGGCTGTTGCTACTGTTACTTTGCTTGGGCGTAACATTAAATGAGTTGACTATAGCGATGAGGACGTTGATGTCTATGAATTACCTGCGCGCTCAGTCGCTTTGTTCGTTATACGGTGAATGTCCTCACGACCTGAAGTGCATAAGGATATGATGACGGTGATGATAAGAACGACGATGATGACGACAAAGATGTACTCAAGTATGAAGTCTGATGGTGCTATTGAATGTACTGCATATGTATGTGTTTAAGCAAATACATACGTATGTGTTGCAAAAAAAAAAAAAAAAAATTGCACTTTTACATGAGTAGTTGCTGTTGCAGTTTAGTTGCTTGAAAATGGAGATTAATTTAGAACTGCTCTGCTGCAATGCAATTAATATTCCTTTGTTTATTTGCTCATTTTTTAATGTCAGCGCCAGAGGCACCAATGTTGCAAGTTACCCTAATGAATTAAGTAAATGTTGAGGTTTTAATATTAAAAGCTTTTCTAACGCTTTCAATACTCTTCAAAACATTTATCATGGTTTTAAATTTAATATTCCTAATGGAGTGCACTTAAGGTACAGCTGTATCATGAGAGATTAGTAAGTTAGTGAAAGAAAAACTCTACCTGTATTTTGTTATTGCTTTAAGAAATTTAATTCAATATTATGACATTAGCTAAAGTGACTGACCCCGAGTAAGCAGCCTAGAAACAAAAACTTTATCTCACGATATTCTTATCTTATGAGACTTTGATCGTAGAATATTTTTATATAATAAAAGAGTTTAGCTATTACAGCTATTAGCCTTCTTAGCTATTAGCTTGTAGCTTTTAGTGCATAATACTTTTTGTGTTTTTTATCTCTTGTGAATTCTTATTCTGGAGATTTTTATCTGAAATTGCTTGAAATCGCATGATGTAACTATCTCGTGATATTTTAAATTTCATAAAGCTATTACGCTTGTAGTGTTTTTGCATGAGACTTTTCGTGTTTTTCACCACTTGCGAATTTTTATATCTGAATATTTATTTCTTAAATTTTTTATCACATGCTGTTATTATGTCGTGATATTTTAAATTTCATAATGCTCAAACTCCTTTTTATTGTACGACTTTTTTGTATACTTCAACACATGGTGCTTTTTATTCATGAAATTTTTATCACATGAGAAATTTTTATGTCGAGTATTAATTTTTTATCTCATGAATATCAACAAGAATTTTTATTTATTACTTGAGGCTTAATCTATTAAAAGTTTAATGACATTATATTGCAATCTTATTACATTTTGGAAATCATAATATAATATTTTTAATTTAATAGCTGCTTTTATGTACAAGATTTTTATAATAAAATTAAGACTTTTATTACATGAGATTTTTATCAAAATTTTCTATTACAACAATTTTTTTTCTATTTAAGATTTTTACGGAATGTTTTTTTATTTTCTTGTTATTTTATCACGTGAAAGTTTAATTCAAATAATTTTTTATGTTATAAAATTAATAATTCAAATTAGTGGTGTCCTTGGCCGTCAGTTTTGAAGACTATTCTACCTACTCTCTCGCAAGATTTATTCTCTTCAAGAATTTATCATAATATTTTTAATTTAAAATATATTTAAAGTATTAAATTTTAATTTGATATTTTCGCTTGGGAGTTTCATTTTATGAAATTTTTATTTCAAAAAATTTTATCGCTGAATACTTTTTTTAACTTTATTTGCTGTTCAGATCAGCATACCAAAGATATCATATGCCAACAAAAACTTAATCGCGGATTACAACGTATTCTGCTTCCATTTTCTACAAAGCATAAAAAAGTGCACTTGCCGTACGCTTAAAAACCACAACATTTCCCTGACAATTAAAGTAGAGTGGTGCCATAAACTCACGCTTGAAATCTTATGCTGAATGACAGCTAATTCAAATTAAAGCTGGACGTGATAAAGATAAGCTGCAGATCAAATTAACGTTTCAACGCCTAAAAGAAGACCATAAATTAATGAAATCATGTTGTAAGCAATGAAAATGCTAATTCTTTGGTATTATCTCGCTGCAGATCTCTTTATGAGTGATATTTTTTTTTGCGGTAACGACCAAACATAAAAAAAGACGAAAGAAAAATCATAACATAGCATGTAAAGCAGCTTAAAAAAGTAGCATTTGCAGGCGCAACAGCAGGAGTTGTTGAAATTGTAATAGGAGAAAAAGCTTAAAAAACAAAATGTGACTGAAAATGGTAAAGGCGTTGATGATGATGACGGCGTTCTCATGAAATTCATAAAATGAAACCAAACACGTACCAAACTGTGGCAAACATTATTTTTTTATGTAAATTTTCATACTTTTCGGAGATTTTTTTTACTGCAAAGTTACTTTTTTTTGCTGCACAGTTTTTACTACTTTTTGTGGGATTTTTTTTTGTTACTCTTTGTATGCATTTTAACGCAACTTCTTCGCTCTCTACTCAAATCATACTGTATATCCTTTATTGACATGTGTTGGTTAGCTGTTGCTTTCATGTAGCAGTGTCTCTTGCCTATGAGTAGATTACTTGCTGTCTTTACTTATCATTGAAGCGACTAATATTCAAGTGCTGCCTGGGTCAACGTAAGCTTGCAGCATTTTTGCGTTGTTTTGTTTTTTGTATCTCAGCTAAGTGTATTGTGTGCTGTGTTTTGCAATGTATTTGCTTTTGTTTTCCTTTTTTATCCAACGTTTTATGTCTCATGTTGCTCGTTACTTTTGTTTCTATTTTTTTTGCGTTATCTTAATTTTTCTTAAAACTATCCATTTTTTTCTAGAGTTTGTTTGCGAAAGAGTTGGGTTCTTTATTTTTTTTGTGAGTCTGTTGAAGTGTGTTGTATGAAAATTTTCGCCAATATTATCACGTTTTTCAATTATAATAATAACAACTGTATGAGTGGAGTTTAAACTTAAATGTTATAAATAAACGATGCGCTATTTTTTATTTTAAAAATTTTAAAATTAAACCCTTCAAGTAGTCACTGAAAAGAATATCATAGCAAACTTAAGAGTTCAGTGATTGCTATTCCTTTTTGTTGCATTTTCGTTGAACCCAACTTTTTATGTAATATTCTTTTTCAGACAATGTACACTTACTTCAGTAATGTTTTGCTAATTTATTCATAAACAATAACAGCCGTCTGGCAACTCTATGCCAAACTTTGGCACAACGCAACACATGAATAATGAACTCAACTCTACATAAAGCTGTTTTGCATGTCTGCAGTTGAATTTCATTACGTTATCCGGTTTTACTTACCACCCAGCAATTCAGCCAGCCAGCCAGCATTTAAGCCATGGGCAAGAATAACCAACAAGAACAACAAGTATAAAAGTTGTCAATGGAAATCCATTTTATGTTCGTGTTGCTAGCCACTTTGTTTACTCTATTTTTCGCTTCAATTTGCTCGATTTTTTCAGTTATTTATTTTTTTTTTGTTTTTCACTTGTTTTGCAGTTTTTACTTGCCTGAGTTTGGCCACAAGCTATTGTCGGTTGAGGGCGAGACATGAGCTCACAAACACAATGACACAAAAAAAAAGGTGATGCAAAGGGGTGTTGTGAGCAAAAAGCTGGCTTGTGAAACTTGCACAGAGTTTTGAAAATTACGTAAGTAAATTGTGAACAAAAAAAAATTTTTTTAATTTGTTAAAAATATTAAAAAAATTACACCCTGATATAAAAAAAAAATAAATATGAAAAAATCTCATGAGATATATTGTATGAAAAAATATCATGCGATAAAAGTTCATGTGAAATAAAAAACATGAAATACATTTTTTGGAATAAATAATATGGGATGTTTTATCACATACGATAAAAACTTTATGCGCCAAAAATATCATGAGATAAAAAAGATTAAAAAATACTTTTTTCTTAAAAAAGTTTTTCAATTTCAATCTCAATTATAAAATATTTCAAACAAATTTTATACATCAAATTTTCAAAAAATTAGTTACACCCTAATGTTTTTATTAGCACAACAAACGAATGTCTTCTCATTGTTGCTTCATCTCCACTGTTTTTTGTACTTTAACTTCCGCTGTGTGCTACCTTCAAATTGGAAGATTTAATGCAAACAATTGATGCTTTGACAGAATATCGATATCCTTGCTTTGATGGCACACAAGTCCACTTGAAAAGAGTTTAGATAAGTAACACCACAGTGGCAGCAAAATGTAGTATTTTAGTTTAATTTTATTCAATCAGTCAGCAGCATATTTAAACTAACCTGGCTGGCTGGCTTGCTTATCTTGTTGTTTGATTATTCTTCTGATCAGCTAAAACGCCTTAAGGTATGCAACAATATTTATTCTTCGACATATTTTCTTCGACATTTTTTTTATTTCGTTTCGTAGAAAAAAAGGATTTGCTTTCTGCCTTTGAGTAAATAAAATAAATTACATTATATCATAAAAGTCAATCATTGTAATTTATTCACCCATTCCATACGAGACTGTCTGTGTTGTTTTCATGCATTTATTCAGTGCTCTACCCTAACCTACACCCCGTATTCTATATTTTTTTATTCTTTCTTGCTGCATTGTTTTCTTAGCTTTTGTAATAAATTTGCCTTAGTTTCTTTAGCGTTTTATTCCAATGTTCGCCGAAGAGAAATGACTAAAAAAATATTGTATATGGGATACTAAAGTGAAGTAGGGAAGAAGCAGCAACACAAGATACAAGATATATTGATGCAGCATAAATTTGTCATTGGAAGAGACCTTTTTTTCTTCTTGAGCTGCTTACTTGCGAGAAAAACGTATGTAGTGCCATTTATAATAAATTTCTTGGCAAATAATGAAGCAATTCATCTTAACTTTAATTGAAGAAAAACCATTCGAGAAATTGTTTCTCATATTTTTTCATATTTTTCTTGGCTTAGTATTCACAAAAAGTGTAAATATACTACGCTTACTCCAAATCGAAGGTTATACAATCTGCCAATCATATATCACTGACTGTCAAAAGTCTACATTTAGTAAAATGAAAATTATGGCTTATCGATTTCATTGGAAATTAAAATTGCATATACATAATTTATAATTTCAAATTCAAAAGAAAAAATGTTAAATTAAAATTTTAAAATGCAAAAAATTTAAATTTTAAAAATTTAAAAATTCAAATTAAAATTTAAAATTTTGATTTAAAAATTAAGAATTAAAAATTTCAATTTATAAATTTTCGGCTATTTTTGTCAATTTGTTTCAAGGAAAATAATTCTCTTGTAGCCATTTTAAGTACACAGGAAAAATATTGTTATTTATCTTTTCTATTCTCACAAAAGCAAAAAATGTTGTTCGCTTTACTATGTAATTGTTATTTCTTCTAAGATAAGCAACATTCAATAATATATAGAATATGCAAAACAAAAATAAATGGAAATTTCAGTAAAATTCAATTACAAATTTAAATAGATAACATAAACGCCAGTTGCGGCAATAGCAGCCATTGTTTAATTAATTTTTATTGCATTTGTAATGCAAACACCAAAATGCACTTTCACACATGTGTGCTAGAGTAGGTACGAGTATGTGTGTGTGTGTGTGCTTAAATTTGCTTGCAACACATCTTTAGCCTTCATTTTAAAACAAAGAAACCCACAACGTTTAATGAAAAGAAAACTCATTTTTCTTACTCACAAGAATGGCGTGCGCATATCCGGTTTTTGTCTTTCAGCGAACGGCGGCAGATGCATAAGCGGGCGCGCGCACACACACACACACACACGTAAGTACTTCCTTTACAAATAGTAATCTAGCGTTGTATTTGTGTCATGTTGCAACACGTGCGTATGCTGTAAGCAAAAAAGTTAAGCAGCATCATCAGCAGCAGTAGCAGTAGTTTTAAATTGCATTCAATAAAAAGTTGAGCTGCATTTTTTTCTCTCTTTTTTGCAGTGAGTGAAATGAAAGTTTTAAATTTTCCAATTAAATTTTGCTATTTATTTTTTTTACTTGCTCTCTTTATTTTTTAAGTGTATTGTTGCTAGTTAAAGTTGTTACCGCTTAGAAAATAGTTTCAGTTGTTATTTGTGGCTAACTTTGCTTTATTGTGGCATAGTTTTGTAAGCTTGCGGAAGTTCTTGTATTTAATTGCTCATATGCTGCAGACGAGTTAATAGCTCTGTTTGAAAAGTTGTAAACACACAAATTTGAGTTTTTCTCATAGTTGAATATATACATATATGAAAGTATTTCAAACAAGAAGTAAACTTAGAAAGCATTTCAGTTATTTAAAAACGAAATCTTCATTTAAATCGCTACATTTCGCCCGTTTGATGGAATTTCTGCGTAAAACTTATTAAGTTTTCGATTAAAATATTTTTAGCAATGCCTTATTTACCAAATTGAATAACTTCATATTTCCTATTTTTTTTTGCGTCACAGCAATCTATAAGAACCCCTTTTTTCACATTTGTTACAAATTTGACTAAAAAAAAATCGGTTGATCGTTACAAATGCCAAAATTTATTTATTGCAAATTATTTTTCTAGACTTTTTGTTTTATGGAATTAATCATTTTAGCGAATAAGGCTTTCATATTTCAACTGTTTATCATTCGCCATTTCTTTAACTTTTTCAAACTAACCCAAATGACTGTACTTCTGTGGTTTTTTAATGCTTTGTTTGCTTGACTTTGTCAGCGTAAAAGCTATATGTGCGTACCATGTTTTTATATATTTCCTGTGGTAAAATGTTATTACGAAAATAACGGTAAAAAAAGTATGCAGGATACAAGCAGGAATTGGAGAAAGTAATTTGGAATGTTGGCTTGGAAATGAAATTGACATTTTCATTTTGGGGTAAAAAATCTCCTGACCTCAAATGTGTTCTAACAAGCATTAAGCTCATGTCATTTTTCTCTCATATTAATACAAATCCACAGTAAAATTTTAAGCGTAAAAATAAATGGGGCTTTTGAGAAAATCAGCCTTGTTTTTTTTTTCATAAAATGTGCTATAATTACGCCAATTTTCAACAACTTTCAAATTTTCTTAAAGATTCTGACAGAAAATCAGAAGTTCTATTAGAATTAAAAGACAAAAATTAATTATTTTGATTTGGATGAAAATGCGACTATTTTGAAAAGGTTTTCAGCGGTTTTTCAAGCTCTGACACTAAAACTTTAAATGGGCATAACTTCGTAAAAAATAATTTTCAATCAAATCGGGGAGCGATATATTTTCTTAATTACTTTGAAAAACAACATATTTAATCGGCAACCAATTCCGCAATTTTAAGTCACTCCGACTGCATGGTTTGATATGGATTTGGTCTACAGAATATTTTATTTTCGCAAATCACATTGAAAGCCTAAAATACTAGTGAAATAGAAAAACAACATAGGTATATAAGACATCTCTAGAGAACAACATTGCTAAAATCGAACCAAAACAAAATTGTATTAATTAAATTTTCATAATACTCATCATATAAAAAATTTAAAGAGTAGAATAAAAATTATTTAGACCAACCCAACCCAAAAACGACATTTTAGCTCCTGATGGACACATTGAACCATTAAATACAAAGTTTTCATGCAAAAGGACTTGCTTTAGGATGACATTCGGAAGAAATATTTGATTTCTGTACCGGGTGGCAATTCCTACTGGTGGCCTTTTGAAGTGGTCGATAGAACCTTTTGAAACATATACTCAAAAAGTATACCATAAGCCGTAAAATATATCTTAATCAAAATTGTAATGAAGAAAAAAAATCAGATCCTTTTTCTTTGCTATAGACAAGATTGCATGATAGGATTTGACCAAAACATGGTTGTTTTTAAATAGTTTTTTTAATCAAAATTTTCTTGCCAAAATTATCATAATTTTAAAATTATTTTTTTTATTTACTTCGAATATCTTTCGTTTTTGGATTTGAGAGCGGTCTTAACATTTATTTTCTTCTGTTTTTCTCCGATACTCTACCAAAAAAAAAAATGTGTGGTTTCCACCAAAATGATTTGAAAAATTTCTGTTACATACATACATAAGTATGTATATTAAAAAATTGGTGTTTTGAAGCATAGTTTTTATAATACAGTAGAATCTCGCTAGTCCGAATATGGCTTTATCCGGATCCTACTGTAATCCGGACAGAGTGAAAAAGTAAAAATTTCCATTATGTACCTTGTAATTTGGACTGACTTTAGTTCCACTAATTCCGATCGCATATTATATCGTGCAATAATCAACAATACAATGAAATGAACGTATAGTTGTGCTAAGTATATTCACACACTTTATTTTATACAAATTTGTTTATACACTTTATTCCGTCCATTTCTATGTATGCAGATAAGTGCGATTCTACTGTATATACATATGTATACAAGATGGTCTAAAAAGATGTATGTGCAAGGGTATTACCTAATGAAACTCAGTGTCTTTATAGCTCTAGTTCTAATATTCAAAAAGTAATAAAATAATCTTTGCTTCGAACTACTATTCTGAAGGAACTTTGTTAAACATCATGTACTCATTAGGTTGCTCAAGATAGACCCTCCACTACTCTACCCTACTCACAATAAAACAGGGAGTTTTTACGTATGTGTTTTTTCTAGACCAGTGTAATAAAAAAATTCGGATTTTTTTTATGTTACACAGCAAGTGTTTTCACTTTTAATTTATTTCTTCTTTTGCTGCCGCCGCTTTTCTTGAGTTTATTAGCAATTTAAAATTCAACAGCAGTTTGTAAATCGAATCGATTAAGAGCACAAAAACACATGGTAAAATGTTGCGTTTAGCACGGAAGTTGCGTGTAAATTTTTAATTAACTCTTGCAACACAATTCTGTTGAATTATTTATGAAAAACACAACAGCAAATTTTTTCCTACTAACGTACATAATCATCGGATGCACTCTGTTTTTCTTGTTTTTAAGTAGATTTTTAATGCTAGGTTTATTTGAACGTTGTTAAAATTAAGGAAGTTTTAATGCAGTTATTCACATGAGTTCTTCAAGGACTTTTGAGCTTTAAAGCAACCAAGTATTTTTATTTTATTTATTATTAATAGTTCACAATTAAAATTATTAAACTATATAAAGACTAGCACTAGCTGCGAAGGTCTTCGGCTAAATAATGTAGAAGCAGTTTTCTTTCAATTATAAGTAGCAAGTAACTTAATTTTTTTTTTTTTTTTAATATCTGTAGAAATATATGATTGAGCTTAAAAGTTAGAATACCTGAATTATGTTGTATAAAACTGTTGAGTTACCTCAAAAATCTCAGTGAATTTCAATGCTCACCTGAAACGAGAAATAAGAATGCAAAATTTAGGAAATTACATTTAATATAGTTTGCTTTTTTGGATATAGTACAGTAGAACCTCTGTAAGTTGAACGAGACGCCAAAAAATTCGAGCTACAGAGTTTTCGACATATGGAGAACTTCGACTTTGACAATAAAGTAACTTCGCTAAAGTTCAAATTAAATCACTTGTTCATAAATTCCTCTATCATTTCATAAAATTGGTTTATTGTACATATAAGTAGTCTTTTGCATTGATTTCTAAGAAACAATGATGTACATTGTTGGCATATTCTTAAAGTCGGTATCTTATTTTTCTTCCAGCTATAGAGGTAATTTGTTTCAAATAATCGAGTTGTAAAGGTTGTAAAATCAAACATTGCTATGTTCAAGATGCAGAGGTCAAACATATTTTTTCGAGTTATAGAGGGAAAATATGTACTGAATTTACTTGTAGGGACTCACAAATTATTTCGACTTATAGAGCGGTCAGATTTCGATTTTCTGTGTTTTAAAGTAGGAGACTCAAAATATATAACATAAAATATAGTTTGCTGAAGTTTTTGTGTCACTAACTGTCACTTAAAATAATTCAGAGTAATCTACAATTATTTTAACTTCAGACATAGACAACCTAAAAGATCCGCCTCATATTTTAAAATATAAAAATTTGGGTACTTTTGAAAATCTTTTTAAAGCTAAAATTCATTTTTTTTTAAATTATTTCTTAATATTGCAGCACCGAACCAAAATTTTGTCACTACTTTAAAGGCTATTTAACTCAAAATCAACAAAGTTTCTTATATTAGCCTGAAATACGAAATTTTACTTTCGATATCATGTATAATAATAGTATTTTGTTTAGTATTTTTTCCGATTTTTCATATATTTTTTCATCATTTATAAGCAGCCATAAAATTTGAAGTCTTCTTTTAAAATTTTCAAATGATTCGTGGTTTGTTTTTCAAAACAAAACGTTATGAAAAGAGGATTACGTAAATTGTAATGGACCGACGACATTCGCTTAAGGAAAAACAAATATTAAAATATTAAAAATATATCTACAGCAGTTAACAACGTCACGATTCTTGCCGTTCTCAAATGTGTGTGTTCAGAATCAATTTGAAGTTGCAGCACCAACGTGCAGCGAATAACAAACGTCGCCGCGTCAAAGTAAAATAACAAAGTTGCAAAATAATTTTATAGGAAAAATAAACAACAGGGGGAGAAGAAAAAATTGACAGCATTTGATGCTTTGACATGTGATGACACGCTTTCAAAGCGCCGCGCACAGCTATAGCGGAAGGCAGCGCAAAACGGTACAATGGCAAATTTTTCGTGAGATTTGGGTTTAGAATATATACTGTTGATTTTTTCTCCAAAGTTGTTCCGTTTAGCCCCACTTTCCCCGTGCTAAGTGTAGTGTGTGACTAATGTCACTGTATCTTTTTGCGTATGCGAAGGTTTTACCAAAGTGGCAAGGACTAAAATGCGACACAATTGTTTTGCACTCAACGTAGAAAAATAGCAAAAAAAAAAAAAATGCAAGAATAGAAAGTGAGCAAAGTGTAAAAAAAAGAATGTTGGCAACAATAAAAATGCGAAAATGCTAAAAGCAAGAAGAACACAAAAAAAAAAAACAATTTTAAAAGTGGCACAAAAATGACAAAAAAAAAAACAACAAAAATGCTGTGGGGCCAACATGTTGACACCTTTCACAAGTGGAAAATAAATAAAAAAAAAAAACATTTTAATATTAAAAATGAAAAAAATGTGCGCACATAAATAAAATAGTGGGGCATCATAAATTTATCATCATTCCTCCCTTCATCCATTCATCTCAATTTATCTTTACCTATGTGAATAGAAATGCTAGAAATTGCTGGAAAAGGAAATGATAGCAAAAAGCTAGAGAGGCAATAAAAATGTCCTTTTTCTTTTTTTTTTTTGTTGCTGCGCATTAAATTTCCCTACATTATGGAACATCGAAGTTTTTTTGTCCACATCCAGACTCCAGACTCGTCGAAAGTCTAATCGGTTTTTCATATAAAACCTTTCAAGCACACACCTATGCCATTTTTATTGACATTTATGCCCATTAGCTGACATTTATGCATGAGGAATTACGTGTAAATTTCGTTCATTCGTTCGTTCGTTCGTTCATTCGCTTGTACGTTTCATGTAACTCAAAACGACTCTTTCGTTTATTAAATCAGCAGAACCCAATTTATCTTTTGGTAGTATTGTTACCCTACAGCAATTGGAGAGATTTGATTAGCTTATGAGATAAAGTAAACTTCGATATTTTTGTTTTCCTTAAAAAAAATATCAGTCAAATATACAAAATGCATGAGGAGCATGACCCAAATACTCAAAAATATGTCACCATCGACATTTAGCTGATGCTGAGTAAAATCTTCAAAAACGAACTCGATATGTGGTATAGCATAGAAAATTTAGCGCAATGAAGGACCGTGACCAAGACCTTGAACACCAAAAAATATATGCTGAGAAGGTGTGAGAACGATAAGAATTTGTCTCCGATTTTTTGAAAAAAGTTCACTTTGAAGAAGCTCATTTCCAACCATACAGGGTGTTCCATTTTAGCTTACACAGTTGAATAAGTCAAAAAATTGCAAGTCATTCAAAAAATGTTTCAAATGAAAGTTGGTGGGTATCAAAGGGCTGATCCAGCCATGACCTTGACCTATATTTTCAAGGTTATTTGAAGGTCAACTTTAGTTTTTCAAATGGCAACCCCTATTTTTGACCTCGGATTCCGGTAGAGCATAAAACTCTACGTTCAGATAGGTATCCATGTTAGAGGTCAAAGTGACCCATGAAGGTCATTTCAAGGTCGAAATCCCGCTTGGTGCAGAAAAACTGCAGCCAGTTAAGGCAAGATTGTGCAGCGGTCCAGCCAATGATTACTAGCGTTTCTGCACCAAGCGGGAATTCGACCTTGAAATGACCTTCAGGGGTCACTTTGATCTCTAACTTAACTTTTGACTTATTTAGCTGTGTAAGTTGTTAAAATGGGACACTCTGCATAGATATGCTATTTTCGCAAAATTTGGAAAAGCCGCCGTGACTGCGTTGCGCCTTGCTCCTGCAAAAACAATGGAAGTCGAACGGAGATAGTCAATGGTGAGTGTTAAACGCTTACGATAGCCGATTATGTTGAGAAATCAAGGATATTAATTAAGACACGTACTTTCGACTTGCGTTGTTTTGTGAGAAAATGTCACGTTTGGGTGGCTTTGATTGGCAGAAAAGATAATGCTACCAAGCGCCATTGTTTTTGTGGAGAAAAAGTTGAACTTTATTGGTAACTTGTGAATAGCAACTCTTCTCCATTTATACTCAATTTAGGGCAATTGATACCTCAAAGTTTCCCTAAACTATGCTGCATAAGCTCTTACTTGGCTCAGTACTTTATTAGGGTTGCTTTCTTAAACTTAGGCAACCATGAACAAAAGTTTTAAATGTATTAAATAACATTTAGAGACTTTTTGCATTCATTTAAGTCTGCTTTTTATGATTCGTTTCATTTTAACTTGAACAAACTGACGAAAAGGTTCATATTGACCGCTTATAAATATTTTTGCTTCAAATATTTTGTACACCAATGATTTTTACGCCGCTTTTCTTCTACAAACTCTCTGTATATTTTCAATATTTTTGCGCCATTTTTAGCATTATTTATGCTTGTGTTGCGCCACATCCTTTTGACCAGTCAGCCAGTGACAAGTGAGCAACGACAACGACAACGACAGCGACATCAATGCTGCTGACTTTGACTACGTGTACCTTAACAAGGACAAGAAAACCATTGAAGCAACAGCAAAGAAAAGAAGGGAAAACTCTGTGCTTAATCATCCATGGACAGTAGATGTCGTTGAAAGATGGCAGCAATGGTTAGTGTAAAGGAAAAGCTATGACAGCCATTTACCCACCCACGCATACAACAGTTGGTAGCGCCGGCGGTGGCGGCGGTGATGGTCAGTTGTAGTTGGAGGCTGTCATTTGATCCTGTTTTTGTTTTTGTAGATTAACGAATCGATGCGTTACGTAAATCCGTAGCAGCTATTAAATCGAACATTTATTTTGTGCCATGAATAAATTTGTGATAAATTTGATAAGCGCCAAGGGAGTTGTTTAGCTGTCTTTATCTTACGTGAGATAGAAGGAAATAGGTATGAATTAAGTATGGGCAGCGATAGTGGCTAATAGTATAATTGAAGAATCTTAACGTTGTAAATGGTATATTTTTTTATTGAGATTTAGTGACAGAGATTAAATGATTTTAGCTAAAATGTTATAAGAGATTAGAAAATTAAGAGTAAGCTTTTAGAAGACAAAGATTATTTTGTCTTGTAATAGACTTAGGGTAAATGGTCTGATAGAAAATTAAAAAAAAAAATTAGAAATCAGCGCAGTAATGAGAAGAATCAAGAGAATAAAAGGAGTAGTAAAAATATTTAGAAGAAGAAGTGGAAAGATCATTCCATATAACATTCCGTATTATCAGAGTCGAAATTTTGGGTGTAAATTTCATCTTTTGAATTAAGAAACAGAAAAATTTATGGCTAATCGTAAAAAATTCTAATAAGAGTGTTATGTTTGGCCTCACATAATATTATATACCCTACATCTACATTAACATGAGTAACGTACGCCTAAGTTTTATATTTCCATTAAAGGGTTATTTCCTCCACCACTTTACGAGCTGGCTGGTTTGACTAAACGTACACACATTTAATTTAGCAACATTTACTTGAATAGCTCTCTGTGTAGCATTTTGAAGCTTATGCTTGTATGGGTTGTGTCACACCCTCTATTCAGAATTCATCAACTTTTTGTCTGATGCTTGGCCCTACTAGTCTGTCGCTTGTGTGAAATTTGTTTTCATTAATTTACATAAATCTCTCAGTAAAGCATTTTCAAGTTATCGTTTCTATGAAGAGTGCCACGCCCACTTTTGTCAATTTGTCAAGTACTCGCTCAGAGCTTTTCCTACTCATTCTTACTATTTCTGCGAAATTTGGTTTCATTTTTTTAAATAATTCATTACGTTTTGAAGTTTTTACTTGTATGGGAGGTGCCACACCCTCTTGTCGAAATTCGCTCACTTTCCTTTAGAGCTTGTTCAATTTTCATTTAGTATTTGTGAGAAATTTGGTTGCACAACAACAAATAACTCTTTCAATCAGGAGCGTCACTTCACCAAAACCTTGGGGGGGGGGCAAGAATTATAATTCCACCACTATTAGATGGTTTTATTGAATGGTTATATTGAATAATACCTAGTATCAGATCCTTGGGGGGGCCAATGCCCTCCCCAGCCCTACCGAATCGACGCCACTGCTTTCAATATAGCGTTTTTGACGTGCAATTTGTAGCAGCGGTAGGCGTGTACGTAAACTGATTTCGTTCATTTTCAATCCCAAAAATTTTGCTTGAAGATGTAGTCTGTGTTATAAATAAACTCAGTGATATAAATTATTTTTAAAAATTTTCTTAATTTTTGCAAGGGACCCCAAAGGGGTTGAGATAAGGGGTAAGTATGTCCGAAAAAAATGTAGGGAGGACCTGGTAATACATTCAACGGGTCACTCCCAGGCCCGGATTTACCTTAGAGACACACTAGGCCAGTGCCTAGGGCGGCACGATTTTAGGGACGGCAATTATTGGAAACTTTGAAATTTTTTTTTGTAATTTATTTACACAGGGGGAAAAAAGTACAAATAATAGGATTGTGTGCACTAAATTACCTAAAAATGTTAACAAGCACAAAAAAAAATAAGGTCCTCACTTTTGATGGGCGGCAATTTCTGACTGGCCTAAGGGCGGCAGATTTCTTAATCCGGGCCTGGTCACTCCAGGAAAGCTATGAATTGTTTTTCGAAATTTTCTTAATTTTTTGTGTTTTTTGTAGGTGGACCCCCAAAAGGGTGGCAGATAGAGGATAAGTATGTTCGAAAAATATATTGGAGAAAAAAATATAATAGGACCTGCTTATACATATGAAACCTCTACGGGTCACTCCGGCGGAGCTAGGAATTATTTTTCCAAATTTTTTGTGATTTTTGTATGGGGACCCCCAAAAGGGTGGCAGTTAGGGGGTAGATATATCAAAGGAAAAGTTTAGGAGAGTAAAAATAATGCGAGTTGGTCTAGCATTTTACTCCACCAAAGGTATCTGAGAAAGGGGGAAGTCAGTTTCATAATTTTATAAGAATGTCATTTTTGCAGGGGAGCCCACCTAAAAGGTTGTGATAGGGGGTAAGTATGTTGGGGAAAAATTTTGAAGGGGACAATAAAGTGGGACCTTGTCATACATTTGATCTCTCTAGAGGAAAGCTTCGGGGAGATATTAATGATTTTTGGTAGATTAAGGAACATTTTCTAGTTTTCAAAACGATGGCGGGTCCATCAAATGTTGTCTGAAATGGACCAACTTTTACATGGTTGTTATTGGCACCAATACGAAACTTTTGGTGTCCGGGATGCAAAGTTTGGAGCAAGTTTAATATTTTAAACTAGTCTAATATATATGTGTCTGACCAGACCCATGCGCTCTACTTGTCGCCTCGCACGTCATCGCTCTTTGGAGGGTTAAGCACAATTTCATCTGAAGATTAGTCCTATTAGGCGTCTGTGTACAGGTCAAAACCAGTTAGAAAAGCCTTACTATTGACTGATCTTAGAGCACGGCATATGCGTTTTTTAAAAACCATTTGGTGAATATATTTCATATTAAGCATGAAAACTAAGCAGCAATTATTAACTAAGTAATTTTCTAGCTTTACTTAAAAGCTTACGTGTTTCTTGATTTTCAATTTCATTTAATAAAATCATTGTCTACTTAAATATTCTTTAAAAAATAAGCTTAATATGCAAAGAGAAAGAAAGAAAGAAAGAAAGAACGTTAACTCTACTTATAAAAGTCATCGATATATTTACTAAAGGGTTACAAGTTACAATAACAACTTCATATGACAAAATTACCAATACAAATATACAACAAACATGCACCCATATCGATAAAGAGTCTTCAATAAATGATGACAAAGAGTCGCCGGTTTTATCATTCCACATACCATGCCAACTGATGCGACACTGCTACTTTTTATTTTCATACATTTGAGTAAAAAGAAAAATAACTGAATGAACGCACACATGGGTACATGATAATACCACTGTGTGCAGCATAAAATTGTAAAGATACTTACACTGAGAGAAAATAAATGTCGTATGTTCATTGAAGATTTGCATAGATTTAATAATGCTATCAATAAACCAATATAACGATGCATTAAATTATGCGTTAGTTTCTCAACATAAGTAATTGAGTTTAAATCTAACCAAAGAAACAAATTTAACAGCTATTTAACCTTTATTATATATGAATTTGTATTAAATAATTTAAAAATTTAGAAAAATTATTCTAAATAAATGAAACAGCAATGAAAAAACTTAACCACCTACTACTAAATATTTGTGGTTAAATTGCGATCCTTTCAAATTGTCTATTTCTCTTTAAGGGGCACCACCAAAA
The DNA here is from genome assembly GCA_963662105.1 of Meiosimyza platycephala. Lineage (NCBI taxonomy): Eukaryota > Metazoa > Arthropoda > Insecta > Diptera > Lauxaniidae > Meiosimyza > Meiosimyza platycephala. Next base: position 104,818,230 of record OY759208.1, on the reverse strand, counting down.
TAATTTTATCGTTTAACATCTAATGAGTTATGCAAAAGTATGCTCCATTGTTGTTGCCCATATTCTACTCTTTGCTTAATTTGTTCCAGTTCTGTGACTCAACAATGCTGCCGCAATCAAAGCAAAGCAACACAAAGTATCCTTTACAGGACTCTTGTGCTGCTTTTATGTACATATAATGTCTAGAAGCATTTCGCAATTAAGTCACGTAAAGTCAATTTGTGTCTTTTAAAGCACAATTTAGAATGAAGGACTTACGTTGGCAAGCAAAATATACCACTAGTTATGTAATAAAAATGTGCTCATTCCACTTACATTTAATTTTCTACACTAATTGGGCAGCGGGTTGGAGGCAAGGCGGAGAATGTAATAGGGATGCTACTAAAAGTGTATAACACTGAATTGTTAATATTTGCACTTAATTAATGTTGCGGGTATGCTAAGTTTCGAAGTGGTATATTTTTATTAAAAACTTAGAATGTTGAAAATTTTCGCAGAAAGCCTAGAAATATGCAACACAATATGGAGACATTCACACATTTGGCATTTAGTTAGGAAAAGCTTTTCTAGATTAATCTAGACTGCATACTTTTAGGCTACTTTTATTGTTTTCAAGTGTTTGCAGAACGCTGTCACGTTTCATCAGAATTTTCACTATTGTTTTTATTATATTTTTTTAAAAAATATTAAATTTAACAGCCTTGACTTAAAATAAAAATAAAAACCTACACCTACTTGACATTAGCAAACATAGCTCTCTTAAGATGGCCAAAATAAAAATAAAAATGGAAGGAAGGAAACTTGACAACAGCAAGAAGAAATTAAATACTAAAGTAAATATAAGAAATGTCAGAAGAAAACCAAAAATAGCAGCAAAATGAAACATGATATTGTAATTCCTAGCAACAACAAAATTGCAAAACAACAACATTTACTGCTATTCATATAACAGCAACATCAACAACAAGCATACAATGGGCTCTAAGTGATGTACCAGCAGCAACAGCAGCAGCAACAACAACGGTGGCACCAAACAGCACCAGCAGCAACATAACGAGTGGCACTTCAAAGAATGAGTTCAATGAGATGCGAAGGACGATAAAACGGAACGCAGCAGTGACTGTTGGTTGCAGTAGAGTTGCCAGCTGCAGTTAAAATTGAAGAATTTTTTTTTTCGCCAGATTTTTAATAGCATGTAAATTATAGTAGGTTTCAATAGTAAATACATTTGCTTAGTATTGCATTTTTTGGTGGAATTTTAAAGTTCCCTATTTTACTAAAATATCATACTCTGGCAACAATGGCTGCATTGCAACTAAGTATAAATGTAATAAGCTGTAACAGCAAAATGCAGCTCTATGAGCTTAGTTGAAAATAGCTAAAACACCAAGAGTCACCAAAAGGTTGCATTAGTTAACTGTATGCTGATGATCCTGTGAAGGACAACAACGACAAATGAAGAGATGTTGCAAATGAAGGAGAAATGCATTGCTAAAAGCATCACAATAGTGTCTCAAAACAGAAGTTAACAATGCAAACGAACAACAAAATGTTTACTGGGGGAGTATTCATGATCAGATAGTGATAACCTTTAGTTGATGTTATGTTGATGAACTTAACATTTTCAGAAAATGTTTTGTTATCTGTTTTTTCAATATTTTGTCATTTTATAAAAACCTTTTGAACTAAAAAAATTCTTGTAAAATTAAATAATTTTCATAAAATCTCATTGCACTATATCATTATTTTTGTATGAGTTGGAATTGTACTCGAACTTTAGAAATTATTTTGAAATTTTTTTAGAAACTAACTTGAATAGTGCAAATTTTATAAAATCAAGTTAACCATAGAATAGTTAGTTTGAGACAGAAACAAAAAGCAGCTCAAAACAAAAAATGAATTGAAAAACGTTCATTATTAAGTATTAGTAAAAAATAATTTAAATAACTAAAATTTATGAAGAAAACGGTCAGCAACACTGAATGGAAATGAAAGAATGAGCTTAATATTTTGGTGGACTGAAGTATTTGCTGTGAAGCAAAAAAAAAAACTTGAGCAAGGTACTCGCATTGTAAACCTTCGTCAAAGTTTTACAATGTATATGTAAGACACATTTTTCATAAGGCAAGAAATATGTACATGGGGCATTCCATGTGAAATTTTTGGACGAAAAATAAAAAACGATATTTACTCCGGGAATTTGTTGTTCAACATCTTGCGATGACCCACCTAAATTTTCACGCCAATCGCTTGCGCCAAACCTGGCTTATCTCTTTTTTTATCTCACTGTATATTCATTTATTTAAAAAAATAAAAATTAACTATCAAATTTTCTTAAAATCGGGTTTTTTCATTAGTCATATCGAGCTCCTGAGAGCACTATAAAAGTCTCCATTCTGAAAATTATGTGACTACCAAAGGACACTTCGGCGAACATTTTGGGATCAAATGAGAGAAAAAATTTCGGGGCCCACGATATGAAAACTAAAAAAACAAATGTAAAAATTTTTTTACCCACGAGGAAAATATTTTTCAGCAAAGAAGAAACAAGTTTTCTCTTATTCATCAAGTCAAGAAAATGCACCAATTTCAAGTTATTCACGCCTGAAAATCATGGAAAAACTGGAAAATCGTTCTACCCGATAGTCAGTTCAGGGGATATCTCGGGTTTGGTGCAAGCGATTGGCGTGAAAATTTAGGTGAGTAATCGCAAGATGTTGAACAACAAATCCCCGGGGTAAAAATCGTTTTTTAATTTTCGTCCAAAAATTTCACATGGAATGCCCCACATAAATATTTTTATTCACATTTTTTTTTTTTAATTTCTCAAAGTTGACAATGACAATAAAAATTATTAAATTTATGCAACACAACTCACTTGATTCTCCATAATTTATTGCACAATAAAACTTTCAATTTTCATACAAATAAAAATATTGTAACTACCTTCATAAATGTCTTTTTTTTTTTTGATTATGCAGAATTCGTATTCATGTATTTTTTGACATTTTTATGTATTTTATTTTAATTTTCATATTATTTGTTAATTTTCATTTTTATGTCCCAACTTTTTTTTTGCGATTTTAAGGATCTAAAAAAGTTCAACATTTCCAATAGAAAAACTAAAAAGGCAACAAAATTTGTTTGTACTGTGAAGAAAAAAAAAGTCTCTAGCGGAAATGAAAGTCAACCGCAGTGGCCAACAACAATGTCAATAATGGGAAAAGTTCTGAGTTGGATCTCACGACATGTTGATGATGGTTGTCAGCGTTTCAAAATTGAAAATTTATTATGAATGAAATTTTTATGTTTATTCTTGTTTATTTGATATTTTATTATAGTTGTTTTTTGTTTTTATTATTGTCTGTTTTTATATGCAAAACAACAAACCTAAAGCAAATGAATAAAGTTAAGAAAGTAAAAATTAATAAAATATTTGATATGAGAAGAATATCAAATCAAAAATGTATGAAACACAATGTTGTAAAATATTAAATTTAATTTAAAGTTTCATGCAATTTATCATTAATATTACATGCTTTAACTGTAGATAATTATGTAGAATATTTAAAAAATTTCATATTTAGTTTAATAATTGAAAATTCTTTCTTTGCTATTGTAGTGTTTCCAACTTAACATTTTCTTAAAATCATTAAAATATTACAACTTTGCCACAAATCGTTTTGCGTTCTTCGCTTACGTTAAAAAAATATTATCGCGTTACTTAAAAATTTTCTTTAATTTCCGTTATGTTTTTATTACTTTTATAGTTGTTGTTGTTAAATGTGCCGCATGACTGCTTGGTGTTTGCAAAAAAAAAAAAAACAAAAAATGGTCGCAACAACTTAGCGCAACAACAAATACGAACGTGGCCAAGGGTATATTAGGTCTTCTACCGTTTGCTGCCCCATTTCAAGAATAAAATGCATAATTTCATATTAATATTTTATGTTGTTGTTGGTTTTGGCTTTTTTGAAATTTTTATGATTATTACGCGTGAAATTATAAACGAAAATGTAAAATTATAATAAATGAATACTAAGCATGGTTGAGATGTAGAAATGAAACAAAAAAAAATGAAAATGAAAATGAAAATGTAAAAAAAAACTGGGCGTGAGAAAATAAAAAGTATAAAAGGATATAATTGTTGTAAATTGTTGCCTTTTATTTTAAAAAATGTGTCTTAACACAAAAACAGTTAAATGCTGCTGCGCTTAAGAGCAATTAAACTTTTTTTAATTTTTTTTGATATATAAAAAAACCTTAAGTGATTTTGTAGTCAGGCAGATTGCGTTTATTATAAAGATTATGTCGTAAGGTGCAAGAGAAATAACGTCTGCTACTAAGTTATTACTGCAATTAGAAATTATAATATTACAAACATATAAATAAAGAATTTAGTACTAAAACATTTTATCGCGTCTGCCGCTTAGCTAACTGGTTATTTTATTTATAAAAAAAACATTAAAATAGAGAATGCAGATGCTGATTTATGGAAGGCAGACGCACTTGAGCACTTAATGTGCATATTATTAAGGATATTTATTTACATATAAGTATGACTAAGGAAGTGCAATTTTTTTTTAAGCAATATTTACAATGCTAGTTTTTGATCCGTTCTTATTATATTTCGTTTTTTGAAACGTTTTTTCTTTCAGTACTAGTCTGCGTCATTATTTTTTTCTGCAAAATATCGTTAATTGAAATGTCAAACTCAGATCTACATACTGATCTATGTAAATACCTAAGTTCCAATAAGGCAGAATAGCTGAAAAATTTTAAATTACGATATTTTGAAGAAAAAAAAAATTGATATCGTTATAATTCAAAGTGGGTTTTGTAGGGAAAAGTTTGAGCTTTTCAACTTTTAAATGAAAACACGCGAAAAAGTTCTCTAAAATAAACATACGAAATTAAACAAAATCGACGATTTTGGCATAAACAACCCCATATATTTTATTAAGGCAGAGACCAACACGTCTGCCTCTTGTATTTTCAGCTTCTAGGGGTAATAATAAAAACAGCTTAAGTATTTCTGAAGGAAAAAAAACGATAACATTATTTTATAAAGTTTTTTCTTACATAAGTATTAACAATTTCTGTTATTAAAAATGGAGCAGTGTGAACGTCTGCCTGTTATATTTTCGTTATCTGTACCATAGCGTAGGACAATATAACAGCGGCAGACGCTATAAAATAATTAAATTAATTTTTTTTTTTGTAATTTCAAAATTCATTTTTTGCCCTTAACAGGCAGACGCGCTTAAATAATTTAGTACAGTTTTTTTTTTGCAATTTCAAAATGAAATTTGTATAAATAGTAGCGCTATCTCCATTTCACTCTTAGTTTTTCTAATTCACATAAATGTGAACTAAGTACTTAACATTTCAATGCAAGCGACGATAAAATCACATACTTAAAATGTTCACCTACTTAACAAAGTTTGGCGTTTGCTTACCAAAATCAAAAAGTCAATATCTACACAGCTAATTAATATTACTTCAATTGTAAAAAATTTAAAATGAAAGTAAGGGTTTTAAAAGAATCGGAGAGGTGTTGAATTCGTACCTGATCTCCAGTTATGCTTGGTTTTGCGAATGCTAAAAGTGTACAAAACTTCAAACCTTATGTTAATTTTTTTAAGAAAAGGTAAGAGGGTAGCACACAAGCGCCGCTGGGTCAATTTTAGCAGTAGCTGTAGCTGTGGCGTAGTTGGTACCAAGAAAAATAATTACATCACCATTTAATCCATTCCAAGGCTTTACAAAATTTAAATTTTTTTGTGATCAAACCTAAAGCACCCGCATGCCAATACATACAACATAAAATCTATTCTCACAATCAATCCGTCAATTTAAAGCATAGTAAAGCTGAAATTTAAGGATGCTGCAGCAGTCTTAAATCATGATTATCCAAGCTCATCAGCACTTTGTGTATGCCAGTGTGCGTGCGTGTACGTGGCACCATGCGTTTTTTATATAAAGTACCCAATTGGATACCATGACATCATCATTATGTATTATAGAAGTTAATAAATTCGTAAAAGTTTTGAGAATACTCAATTCTCTCAAGCAAAATCGTATTATTACAAAAATGATTTATTTTTTATTCTAAAGTGCCAATGATATGATTTTCAATTTATAGAATCCTCGAATTTCGGTTGGTTGGTAACATTTTCAAAAAAAAAAAATATGTTACTGTTGTATGTGGGCCGTTTCATGTCAAGCGGATTACCGACCTGGCCAAAAATTGGTTTAACCGATCAAGACGTACGAGGTCTTAAGGTGTTCGTCTAGTGAAAGGCTTGCAAAAACAAGTGGTTGTTGAATACAAATCCGAGGTCAGACATTTAAAATTCAAGACGGCGGACCCAATGTGGCAGAAACTCAATAACGTAATCCGCCATATTGGGTCCGCCATCTTGAGTCTAACCTCCGAATCGTACTCAGCAATCCCGAAAGCCCCCGTATACCAAATTTGGTGCAAATCGGTTGATTTTTAAATAATACGTCCGCCATATTGAATCCGCGATTTTGAATTCAAAAATTTTGAAAATATAACCTCTACTTCGTAATTGGCGACCCTAAAAACCTCTTTATAATAAATTTTGTATCAATCGGTTGATTTTTAAAAAATACGTCAGCAGTTTTGGATGCGCCATTTTGATTTTGACAATGCTGACCTCGGATTCGTGATCAGTGACCCCCAAGACTTTCGTATATTAAATTTGGTGGAATTCGGTTGACTTTAAAAAATTCGGACACAATATTGGATTTTTGACCGCCATATTGGATCCGCCATGTTGGATTTTGTCCATTTATCACGCCGAATTCATAGAGGCATTCACCAGCTACAATTTTAGCCAAGATATGATCCGAACGGTTGCGAATTTTTATTTTTGCAAGCTTTTTTTGTTGGATACTCGATTTTCTCCGACTTCCGGCCGCCATATTTGATCCGCCATTTTGAATTTCCAAACGCCACTTTACTTTTGCTAGCCTTTTACTAGACGAAAACTTTAAGACCTCGTATGTCTTTATCGGTTATACCAAATTTTGGCCAGGTAGGTGGGTGTGGTATTCCCACTAATGAGAGAAAACGCTGCCACGGCTGAGCTGCTACCCTGATTTTGATAAAATTTGATTTGCGGAATTATTAGTTCTTGAGTAAAGACGTTTGTCTTATTGGGCAGTGCCACGCCCCTTACAGGGAAAACGTTTTCACTGTTAAACTAATGGACCGAATTTGATGAAATTCAATACAGACGTAGATTGAACCCTCAAAAAATATATTTGTTTTTAATAGGAGGTGCCACGCCTCTTATCAGAAAATAAGTTTTTACAGCTAAACCAAAAGACCGATTTTCATGAAATTTGGTATGGAGATAGATTGAACCCTAAGAAAAGTTATTTGCATGTGAATGAGTGGTGCCACGCCCATAACAGCAAAGTCAGTTTAACAGCTAAACTAATGGACTGATTTTAGTTATATTTGGAATAACATAATGGGTAACATGGTGCCATAATTTTTATTTTTGGAAAAGATCACAAAAAACAGTGGGCAATCTCGAGGTCTTAATTCAAATACCTTCAGCCACTTCTCATATGAAATGAAGATTTTTGTTCACACAGCCATTTTTTTAAACATTTTTATATGAGTATGAAACATTCGTGCTGCATCAAAAAAAAAACAAAATATTTCTAGTGGGCACACCAATGCCAATTGGTGTATGTATGGTATTTGTGCGACAAAACATGTTGCTGCAGCTTATGCTGCTTCCATGCTTAGTTTGCTGTATAATCTGTGACACAAATGTTGGGGCAAAAAAATCAAAATAAAAATGCGGGCAAATGAATGAAAAAAAAAATTCACTAAAGGAAAATGAAAATCCAAAGAAATGCTCTTGAACTCAACAAGAAAATGGAAGGAAGGAAAAGCGACAACAAAAAAAAATATAAAAAAATTTACTGCAAATACGCGAGCAACAACAATAAATAGAGCAAAAGTTGTTCAACTTTCAATATGCGTACAACATGTGGAACAACATCAGCGATGACTAAGCGTACAAACGAACTTGTGGTATGGCGTCTCGGCATGTCACAGGAAATTGAATTTAATTGCACGTGACATCGAGTGCTGTAGCGCTCAGCGTTGTAATGGCAACGCGATGCTTCTACGAAGTTCATAAACCAATTTTTTTTTTTTTTTTTAGCCAGTGTCAGGAAGAGCTTAGTAAATAGTTGAAAATTTAATTTGGTGCGTTTAGTAGAGCGTTGTGCTTTTTTGGCAACTCTAGTAAAAAGATTAGCACATTGAATAGAGTGCTAATAAGTTGGTCATGTTGTGATGAGTACCATTTACATTTCATGCAATGAAAGATTTGCCACAGATCATTTAAAAAAACTCAATTGAATAGGAAAATATATTTTAATATGTATTGATAAGTTCAAATGTTTCTTTTTAATTTAAAAATTTGCACTGAAAAAAATTTCTCTTAACTCATCGCTTGTTATAGCATTTTTTATCTCAGTGTTATCAGCTTACAAACAAAATTAAAACTAACAAACCTCAACACAGTTGCAATTATTGAGCAAAGTGCATGCGCACACAGCAATAGAAATTATTTTGAAAATTCACACCATAAGATACTTACTATTGACACATTTGAGATATTTTGAAATCCTTATTTATGTGCAGCCAACACACACACACACACTCACACAAACAGCGACAATGTCCTTCATTACCTTAGCTGTTTTTCTCCGCTTTGCTGATTTCTATCTGTGCTCCAATGTTTCATTTGAAGTTTTTACTTGCAACCAGGGTTTTGTTTTCACCCTCAGGAATTAAGTTACAAATAAAACAAAGATCTCCATGGTTGGTAGCTTGGAAATCTTCGATTACATTTCTTTTTTTTCTTTTTTTTTTTTCATTTGATTATTTTTTTCTCATTTCGTTTGGTTTGCTTTTTTTATTACTCCACCATTTTTATTTAAACAGCCATTCAGGTGTGCTAATGTTGTTGTTTCACCAGCTTAGCAACGCACAGTAAGAACTTTTGAGCAAATACTGGGAAAATGTTCAGTTCAAAATTAAAAAAAGTAAAAGCAAAATAAATGAAAATTAAATTTAGTGGAAGAAGAGACCACTCTATGAAAAGTGCTCCCATTTATTTGTTAAATCAATTTGTTTTCATCAAATTTTTTCATGTGAGTTTTACTCGTTCTTGTTTGATATGATTTTGAAGAATTATTGCACATGATAAGACTTAATTATTTAGAAAACTTTAGAACACATTCCTCAATATTACTTAGATATAGGATTTTGAACATCACTAGGAGTGGGTTCTGTTAATGAAAAGTACCGTTTTACTGCTCCAAAATTCATTTTCGACGTTTCCCCATTGATTAGAACAAAAAAAAATATTTTTCCAAAAATGGATCAAAAACGGTTTTTTTTCCTATGGTCCGAAGCCACTCCATCTGATGTCCAAAATCCATTTTCAACCCTATGGATTGGAACAAAAAAAATTTTCTGAAAATGTGCCAAGAAAGATCCTTTTCAATGTCAGGGGCCACTCCAAGTGAAATTCAAAATCAATTTTACATCTCTCTTCATCTATTGGAGAAAAATAATTTTTTGGAAATGTGTCAAAAACGGGCCCGTCCAGGATCTGTGGACATCCCAATTGATTCCCAAAATTAATTTTCTATCTTCCTCCATTGAAGAACATTTTTTTTTCGGAAATGGGTCAAATACGGGTCTTTCAAAGTTCCGGGACCACCCTAAGTAATGTTCGAAATTCACTTTCGACAATTCTCCATCTCTTTCTCTAAAAATAAAATATTTTTGGAAATGGGTCAAAAAACCGGTGCTTACCAGGTTGTGGGCCACACCAAGTGATGTTCAAAATACACCTTTCGACCTTTCCTTCAAATTAGTGCAATAAATTTTTCACTTTCAAAATTGGGCTCAAACGGACCCTATATTTTAATGAGATCCTTTGGCTCACGAGTGCTTCTTTCTATTCGACAAAGATCTGAAACTTTTGAGCCAAGAGCTGAGATCCAAACAAAAAAGCGCTATCGAGCAGCTTTTCCAAACTCTGATATTAAGGATTACATTTTTCTTTATATACTTGCTTAGCGCCTTAAAAGTGAGTTCATGATAAATACTAAGTTACTAAAAAAACATGGCGAAAAAGAGAAGACAAAATAGCATTCCAAAAACGTGATTAGCTCCGGGATCCTTATAAAGGTAGGTAGGAGAAGAGTGCGAAGAGTGAGACACTTTGTTCTTTTGAAACGACTTATTTTTGAACTTATTTTAGCAAACTTTAGTAAAATTTGTGTATTATTTTAAATAAGATTTTGTTTAGTTCTTCCTAGTTCCTTCACACTACTGTGTCCATATCGATTTTATAGAAATTGGAGACCTATAGTTTAATGCCGACTACAAGTAGCTATAATCTTGAGAAAACTTTCGCAGAACTGGCATTCTTTTGTGAAAAAAGCAGTGAATAAAAACATTTATTTGGTAACTGCATTAATTTATTTTATTTGGGAACCATTCTTCAATAGCTAAATTTTCTAATTTCAACAACAAAGCCTTCCTTGATTTATGTTTGAACAATCTTTCCAAGGACTTTAGCTGCAAACAGATTAAAGATAACTTTTCAGGAACAAAAAAATTAAATATAAAACATATGCTTAACAAATGTTTTACCCCTGCTTCTATACGTTGCTATTTTCAACTGCTACCTTCATGAACTACTCACACTGTGAATTCTAAAGCTTTGGCATTTTTTTCTTTTGTTTTCTTAAAATGAACTTTTTTGCTGATAAAGCAAATGAAATAAACACGCCATTTCCCCCTCCCCACGCTGAAGTTATGTGAAGGGCCTTCAACTTGACATACACAATGACATGAATTTGTATTAAATTGTAATCGTAATGTGTTAGTAAAGCAAACACAAATACAGCGACAGCAACAGCGACAATGACAGTGACAGCAGCAGAAGAACAAAATCAACCATAAAACGCAGACATTCGAGCGTTTGTCGCCGTGGTTTTTTTTGTACAAATGAAGAGCCTCCTGCTTTGCGTTTTTTTTTCGTTATTTAGTGTTGATTTCTTTTGACTTTTTCTTAAAGCATTTTGAGGTTTTTGTTTTTTTTTTTTTATTTGTTTGTTTATTTATTTTTATTTGGTCACGTGTCTGCTTTTAAAATCCAATTAGGTTTCACACAAATAACTGACATTTCGAATTTATTTTTTCCATTAGGTTTTCCTTTTTCTCCTCTCTAATGCGCCAACTTTTTGTGGTTAAATTTAATTTTTGGGTGTAAAACATTTAGAGGTTTTCTTTTTTTAAAAGTAAAGTAAAAGGACATGCACACACACTTATGCATAGAACAGTAAACTATAGAATCTATTTATAGTCGTAGACAATAAGCGATAGCACTGTGCAGTGATGCAGAAAAATGGTACAGAAAAATATATTTTCAAATAAATTAAAAAAAAGCGAGAATGGGTTACTAAAAAGTTTTTGGGAAATCTTTTAAAGGATAATGTGCATATAAATAATTTTTGATGGAGGTAAGTTGAAACTTTGCGAATGCTTGCATCTATAAAGAAAGTTTGGCAAAAATGTCAGAAGAAACACTAAAATTTTATGAGAAAAAAAAAATATTTTTAAGTTATTTTTTCAAGTGACTCTTATTTTGGTCAAATATATTGCGTTGAAAATTGTTTTAACCACCCCCAAAATTTTTTTAAATTTTCCTTTATTGTTTTTGTTTTCAATTGGAACTTTTAGAAAACTGTAGAAATTTAAAGGTCATATTAATCGATTCCTGCGCTCTAAGAATTTCACTATGCCAATACAAAACTTTTGCCACTATCATTATTCCCAATAATTTGATTTTATAAGCCGCAGTTGAAATTTCCGCATAATGCAATAATTCTATAAATCGTAGATCAACTAATGCACCTCAGTGTTTCAAAATATTTCCTACACTTCAGATCAAATGCGCTCACTAGTGGTTTCCATATCATATGCCAACGCAGCACAACTCGAATATTGTACGATATATCAATGTCATTTCTTAGAAGCTAACACTCAATACGCACTCAGGCGCGCCCACTATAGTGGGTGGGCAGTTTGACAACACACAATCTCACACACAAGAAAACTGACAAAACCACAATCTCAGCAAATTTTGGCAACAACATCTGATTTGTTTCTTATGGTTGGTGCTCATACAACTAAGTTTTGTTCCGCAAACTAGAGAATGTCGTACACTTACTTTGCTCCTGATAATTTATGTGACTTCACCTAACCTCAATGAATATATGAGTACACTTGCTGAAATGGAATTGTATGTGTGGGTGCTGGTAAATATATAGAGTGCGTTAGTATTGTTTTCAGCTACATAATGAAGTTATCATGTTCACACAAGTATTGGTTAAAATTAACATACACACACACACACGGAATACAGTGTTGTGCAGAAGTGTTTATGGCGATTTTTTTTGGCGATTTTAAAAATTCATTTCATTACCATTAAAGAAAGCTCTATTTCCGATGAACAGATTTCACAGAATTGAATTTAGGACTTAAGACTGACATAGAAAGCTACATGTTTATAGCCGTTTTGAGAACCCAATAAAAAAGCACTTAGGAAAAGATTGGAGTTAGGGCCTTCTAACTTCTCACGGCAGATATGTGCCTTTAATGATTTTATAGTTAAAAAAGTCTGTAATATATATAAGCACAACTGACTACCACCAAATGACATGTTCATGTAAAAGTAATGCCTTCATTGAACAAGAAACTTCTTCTTTGATTTTTCTTTCAGAAAGCATTTACCTCAGAATTTTTTGCATATTAAAAATGTCATATTTATAATATTGCACGTTACTGTACCTACTCATATTCATACAAGCAAACGCACACATATGTTATCATTCACATTTTGGTGACATTACATTAGCGTTACAAACATAATGACAATACAAAAGTAACAGCAATAATAAGGAAAGAGAGACAACAACATGCTTCAGCACTTTGCAATTTATTTGTTGTTGCTGTTTTGTTGTTAACATTCCAAATGTCATAGACATTTTGTTGTTGTCATCATCATATTACCAAAACCTTATTTTTTTTTAAATAATGTCTCGGTTCAGTATGCAATGTCTTGTGCTTTATAGTCTATCGCTTTCTTCATCGCAGTGAAATTCATTCCTTTGGTGTTGCTACGACCACATATTATTTAGCGATTTATTAAGCATACTTTGTTAGGTATGTTAATGCTGATGTAGCAGGTTGTAATTACACTAGGCAACATGAAATGTGCCATTAAAAATTTTCACATTGTTAGTTTCACTATGTGCAACATATCGTGTGTGTAACATTTTACCACCTTATAACATAAATTTGCTTTTGTACTTGGAACATTGAATTGCAATATCTTAAAACCGATATAATTAATGAGTGATTTTCGTAGGATTTCTTTTTCAATTTCTTATGCTGTACAATAATATTCAATTTGATTAATGGCCGTGAAAAGTGGTTGCCAAATTTTAGCAAAATGTAATGAGACCATTTCTTAGTCATTATATAAGTTAAAGCTGTGACATTTTTATTTGCTTACTAATAGTTTTGCAACTACAATTACAAACTATATAAAGATTTATAATTCTTAAATTGTGGTTATTGCTGTTGCTGTTATTGTTGTATCAACACTATGCATGACGTATGAGAAACACTTAACTTTTCAAAAACAAATGTTTTCAATTTTTTTTATATAATTTTTTATATCAACAAATGTTATATTGTATAAGAAAATTTCTTCAACAATCTTATAATTTTTCAATACGACATTAAAATATTAAGCATTCCAAGTCATTAGAAACGACATTTTCAGCTTTGAAATTATAGCTAACATTTTAATATTTAATAATTAGTCTATTAGTGTCACAATAGCGCTGTTGTTGTTCGCGTGCTCTAATACCATCTTGCTGTCATTTGTATTAACAATACAAATGCCATTTGTTTTGACTATGCGTACATCACAACAAAACGACTAACGAGCGTCATTCGGGTTGACATTCTCATTAGCAAAGCTCGCACTTTCACACGACAGTTGAGGAAGAACTGTTTCATTATTCTGACGTTTTGCTGTTGTGCTGATAAGCATAACACAGTTTCTTCTACTCCCGCCTCCCCTACCCCAAAAGTAGACAGCAAACAAATTAATTGATAGCGCCCAGCTAACACGCAGCAGCTTTATTTTCGTTCAGTGTCAGTTCGTATTTGCTATTATTTTTAAGCAGCTCGTTGTTATTGTTGTTGTTAGAAATTTAATTGTTGTTGTTATATTGGTTTTGTCCCAATCCTTACAAAATCTCAAGCCATTAATCAGTTGTGCTTTGCTCCTTTTTTTGTAAAAAGAATTTTTAATTGCATACTTTTCGGCAATATACATAGGCATTTAAATTAAATTCATTCAACTTTCACACGCTTTTTCTGTACATTTCAGTACGTTTTAAAAAATAAAAGAATAAAAAATTTATTACATTTTACTTAGCATAAAATTCTTTGGTTTTGCTTGTTGGAATTTTTAAACTTTTTTTGGATGCTATTTGTGGTATTTTTGTGTTTGAGCGTGAGATTGCTGTGTAAAAATGTTGCTGTATTCCAAAGACATTTTTCAAATTATGCAAATGTGTTTAGCCACAAGCAAAATTGCCATTAAATCATTTTATTTAATTTTCATAAAATTTTTCTTAAGCTTTATGGTTTTTGTAGAGGACTTTTTTTTTATTCTTAAACTCAAAGTTGAGACACATGTTGGATGAGTAACATTTAATTGCTGAAATTGATGAAATAAAAATTTGAATGTGGTAATTTGATGGAAGAACATCATGTTAGAATATTTTTTTTTTCAAATTTTCTTAAAAAGTAAAGGGAAAATTAAGTTATTTATTAACACAGAAATTTACTTTGAGCATGTCAGAAATATCATAAGCAAAATACAGCTTTCACAATTCCCGAACAAACATTTCTTTTTTCTAAAGTCGCGTAATTAAATGTTACTCATACGTCATGAGCATCATAGCACACTATAGCAGTGTATGACTTTAAGCCTTAAGATCGCTGCTACGATATTCCTTAGAGTGTATAATTCTCAGTAGTTTGACTATATCTTTAATGGTCTGCCATATTATATTGGTTTAAATTGTGGTCGCCTCTGAAATTCCTGCTCGTTGCGTAAAAATTGAAAAGCATATGATCTCAAATAATTTTTCCACAGCTCAAAGGAAGCTGTTTTTATCGATATAAGCCTTTATTATTATAAAAACCTTGCTGCCAATCATTTGGGAATTGGTTTCCTGTCTTATGCATTTGATCGCTTTTTCTACCTAAATCAACTGCTTCCTTTTTGCTAAAGCACTGTTTTTATCCTTAATAATTTCCTCATTTTACTTTTAAAGTTTTCTGTTTTATTTCAACCCAAGCATTTTTTTTTTCAATTGTTATCCAGCAAATGGTCACTTTTTTTATGGTTTTCCATAGCCACTCTTTAAATTCATATCTGCAAATCATTTAACAAAATAATGATTTCCTTAAAATTAGTCACATTTTGACCATGAAAATTACAGCCAAAACCCGGTAGGCAACCATTCCATCAACACAAACAAAACACAGTAATGAAGGCAAGAGAGAAAAAAAAAAAGGGAAAGCAGCAAGGACAAAAGTAACTGGCCGCAATTTAGTGTGTCAGCAACAGAGTTTATGTCGTTGTCGTGTACAGAAGTGACCAATATATATACATAAAGGCACAAACATAGCTACGAGTACAATTTGACATATACAGTGTGGCGTTTATCAAGATGCGTCTTTTGTTCCAACGCACTGAAGCAGCAGCCTTTAGTTTCCTTAGCAATTCTTTTTTTTTTTTCTTTTATTTACTACGGTTAACAAAGGAAGTTTCCTTTTTTTTACGTCTTGGGTAAAAATCTTAAAGATGTTCCTTTTTATGCATAGGATTTTTGCCTTAATTTGTTGTGGCATTACATAAATTGCATAATAATTAATTAATTTTAATTTATATGCTGCTATTTTCACTTCATTTTGGGTTTAAATAAATTCATTGCCATTATTTCAGTGCCATTTGGTTGGACCTATTTTTAACTTAAGTTTTTTATTTCTTTTTCATTTTCTGCTTACGTACGAAATTGTTTTATTTTAATTTGCATGTTTAGTCTCTGCCCACGTAGTGTCATGTCAACCCTTTTGTGTTAAATAATTTGAATGCCTTAACCCGTTTTGCCATCTTTGGCGAGATTTTTGGAGTGGTCAGTTTTCAAATGTATATATGAAAACGTAGTAGTAGTTGAGGCTCAAAAGCACAACATAGAATCGATTTAAAGATATTTAGGTAATAAGTCACAGATTGTGAGTGATAAAAAATATTTCTTCGGTTAAACAAACAAAGAAATATTTGTTTCAATCAAAAACGATTTGGTAACTTTTATCAATTTTGTGATTGATCAAATAATACTGTTTAATTCAGCGGAATGTGTGACATGTTAATATATATCAAATATCTATTTTGCCTTTATCAAATATATAAATTGTTTACTATTACCAAATCTCAATATTTACAAATAATTTTTTGTTGAAATATTTTAAATGGTGATTTTTAGAGAAAAACAATATTTTCACACTTCATCTCACTGAAGTTTTTAAGATTCCCTCAGTCCAAAATTTTCCTTATATTTAAGTTTGCTATGAGTAACATATCTGTGAAAACTTATGTTATATACAGCTTTGAACTTATTCAATTTTTCAAACACAAAATATGCAAACTAAGCACAATTCGTTAAGTATGGCGCTCGAATTTTGGCTGTTACTGAAAAAGTGCTGGCTTGCACTTTCCTACATTTTGCGCTGTGTATGCTGTCATTAATGAGGCTGCTGACACATTCGCATTGCAGTTTTTATGAAACTTTTAAAAAGTTTTACTCAACTATAATATTTTACCTTGCAAAATTTATTTGATTTGCTTAATTTCTTATTTTTTCATAAAATATCATTAATTTGTAACTAATGTTATTTGGCTTATTTAAAAAAGTGTCAAAAAAATACAGAGCTTTTCCAAAGCTTTCATGATTTTCTTGTGAGTGTTTGCTAAATTCAAGGTTGTTAAAAAACGTCGCTGCTTTGGTACCTGTTTTTGATTGAGAAACTAAAATAAATTTATTTTCTTTCACAAGCTAAGAACGAAACTTAAAATTTCAAAAATTTAAGAATTGTTGGAAAAGTAAAAATTTTATGTTACTTAAATTATTTTCCAGAAAAGTTTTACTCTAAAGCATTCAATTTTAAAATTTTTTTGTTAACTCAACATGGCGTATGTGTAACACTTAATAATCAAAAAAATTATTTTTTTCAAGATTTTTCAAAACTCCAAATGCTAATGCTTTAACTTCGATACAATTTGTAACTTTCAAATCTTCAACAATATTGTTGACTTTTAACCATTTTGCAATAATATTCATAATTGATTGATGGCTGTTAACAAGAAAGCGACAGTTCAGTCATAATATGGCCTCTCCGTATATATGTCTTTTTATTGAAATATTAATTAAGCATTCAAATATTTTTTGGTTTGATATTATTATTAATTAAATATGTAAAATTTAGTTAAACTTTTTAGCTCTTGCAGCATGAAATGAAAAAACCTATCGTACTAAAATTGTGCATGAAAATGTATTTGATGTTGTACTATGGCGAATTTCTGATCAAATTTGAAATGTTACGTAGTTGAAGAGGAAACTAAAAATTTAAACAAACTCGACATAACATTGTCAGCTTAAATATCAACCGGAAATAATGCGCAATTGAGTTGTCGACATTTTGTTGCCAACATGCTTTTTCAAACGACTGAAAACAGTTGCGGCTTATTGTTGAGCCGCATGGGATTTCATATTAAAACAAATTTAAAATTTTGATTGCCTAAAATTTGAAAATTTTACGTAAAATAAACTGATGCTGCGCATGTTGAGCGATAAAAATAAAACATTTCAAAATTGTTTAACGAGACGTATGAGTAACAATAATTTTCTTATCACATTAACAGTATTTAATGTTGCGCATACGACGTGGTTGCCATAAGAATGGAAAATTTTTAAAAAACTTCAAATTTAGAGATTTTTGTCAGCGAAAAGTTTTTGTTAAATGGTAAAAAGTTTCAGATGTGATCAAAGAAGTACATGAAGACAAAAAAGCTACATTTTTTTGTTAGTCACCCAAAGCTGATATCATTCCCTAAGCAACTTTTTATTAAAAATTACCGCCAGTGCAAAAAAAAACCCTATTGTCTTGCTATGGACAAAAGTTTTGCTTGCTGCAAATATTGCAAATTTTCTATGGCAGGTAAACTGCATAAATTTTGTAACTTCCAAGCCACTAGAAACCTTCGGCTATCTACCATTATAAAAAAAGTTCAGCATTTTTTTCTGTTGACTGTCACTCGCACCTTTACAGCACTGCAAAACCAATATCACCGGCATCAATGGCCGCAAGTTCGTAAACTTTCTATCAGTTTTCCATAGATATTTGCAATAGTAGGTATTGGCAGTCAACAATAGCAAAAACAACGATACATAAAAGATTCATAGCAAAAATAAAATATAAAAAAATTAAAAAATCATTTTTCTTATGATTTTTATTAGAAAGTAAAATATAAGATAGCATAGAACGTTTGCAAAGGGGAAATTTTTATTGAAAAATATGATTTGAAATTCAATTGAATGGAGCATTGGGGAGTATAGACACAGTGAACTGTATGTATGTATGTGTGTCTGAGTTTCTATGTGCCTCCGGTACGATGTGGTGTTAAACTGTGGCAGGAAATGAAGGTTATTGAGAAGACGTGACTTTTGTAACAATGTTTATTAACATTTTTTTTTTTCTCAATAGATAGAAATCTCATAAATATAAAAGGGAAAAAATAAACATGCAAGGGGAATTATATTGAACTGTTTTGTATATACAATCGGAGCTAAATTTTCTCATAAAATTTCAATAAATTTGTAATGCTTTCTTATAGCATAATTTAAAATGGCCATTAATCAAAATTGAAATTCTTATTTAAAATCAATAAATAAAAAAATAAGGATTTTCATGTTAATGCTATTTAGCATCGGAACTGCAATTTCAGCATTTAAATTTCAAATTTTTTGTAGTATATGAGTACAAAATTTGGTTTTCATTACAAATGTTAATCATACCACATGTTTTACAAAATACTCAATATTTGCATATTGTTTAACCTCAAATACTGCACATAGAAAGCTTAAAAATATTTGCCTTTTAATATAAAACTCATGAAAAGTTTTATTTATATCTTATTTTTTGTAATTTTTTGTGTTTTGTATTATCTTCATTATCAATGAAAACCATAAATTAACGCTTTGTTTTTGACAAATTGGTTGTACGCGAAAAATTAATATTTGTTTGAAAACAAAAGATGATATTAATTTTAATAGCACTTATGATAAAGCTACCAACTTGAGCAACTGAATTTTGATTTGTTCTATATGTTTATTACATTAGATTCTTTGAAATATATGGTTGCTTCTGCAAAATGTACATGAAACATTTCAAAATATTATGATACGAGTATTTATGCTTTCTTAACTTTTCCAAAAATTTTCAATTTTTTAACTGTATCGACTGTACTATAAAGCAATAAAGCAAATTTGTTCAACAAAAAAATCCATCACGTACACAAAAGAATATTTTAATTAAAAACAAAACTTTTTTGTCGTTGATTGTAAATGGCTTTAACGATAGCTGTAAGGATTTATTTGTATTTTGTGAACTCTTGTTTTTTTATTTAATTTTTACAAATTATGGCTTTGTTTGACAGCTTAAAAATGTTACTATTCAATGCGATAATTAATTTTATGGGAAAAAAATATAATGCACTTTCAGCTGCAACGATGAATAAAATTTTAATTTTTAATCTGTGTTTGAATCCGCTTTTAAACTTTAATGCTATAATAACGTACAGTGGAGGGTATGCAATAAAAATGCAGACAAGAATATATTTTTCGTATCAAATGTATTGATATCATTTGTGATATCATTGTTTTGCATGCTATGTGAGAGGTCGCAAGTTCGACAAACAAACTTTTCATTGATAAATTTGAAAACACGCGTTCAGTTTAAGATCAGAAAAGTAGAACTTATCATCGTACTGGTCGTTCAAGTGAAAATATTGCATGAGTAAGCACGAGTATTGCTGAAGAGCCAAGGACATCAATTCGTCGTCGTTCACATCAATTAAACCTCAAACTAACAACTTTGTTGAATATCGAGAGATGATTAGAAACTTTTTGTTAAGTCAATTGAAAGATATGTGGTTTTGACAGGATGGTGCAACATGCCATACCGCAATGCAATCAATCGATTTCTTAAAAGAGAAATTTAGTAATCAAATAATTTCTCAAAGAACAGGCGTGAATTGCCCACCAAGTTCATGCAATGTAACACCTTTGGTTTTCTTCTGATGAAGTTACATAAATATTTAAAAAAAAGGTAATGTTGATAACCCATAACTGTTCAATACCTCCAACACAATATCATCGAGCAAATATCACTAATTGAACCATCGCTATGCGAAAAAGTTATTCAAAATTTTAGTAAGAGATTGACAGCCTGCCGAGCTAGCAAAGGATATCATTTGAACGACGTTCCTTTTCATTACTTACCGGAACTAATGTGCTTTATTTTTTAATAAAAATAAATAAAAGTATCAGGTGTACAAAAAAGTTTTAAAGGACTTTTTTTTCAAGTTTGACGCTTTATTGTGAAAAAATTGGTTACAAATTTATTTTTCAAAGTATTGTCCATCGCTAGCCACTATTTTTTTTTATATTTCTAGAAATTTTTGTAAACCTTTTCGAAAAAACGATGCGTCTTTTGATGCAATTCACGAATCGATCCAATTTTGGAGTTCTTCAAAAGAGCGAAAGTACTGATCCTCAAGGGCGTGCGTCATCGACGAAAACAAATGACAGTCGGAAGGCAATATCTGGGCTATACAGCGGGTAGGGTACTACATCCCATTTCAGCGTTTCAAGATATGTTTTCACCGGCCTCGTAACATGTGGCCGAGCGCTGTCATGCACCTTGTCGTGCCTTTGCTGGTATCGTGCCCGTTTTCGTTTCAATGCTCTTCTCAAACGCATTAATTGAGTTCGTTAGAGTTGCCCTGTGATGGTATCACCCGGTTTTAGCAGCTTATAGTGCACCACGCCCAATTGGTCCCACCAAATACTGAGCATGACCTTGGAACTATGAATATTTGGCTTTGGCGTCGTTTTTGGTGTATGGCCGGGCGGCCTGTACGATTTTTTGCGCTTGGGGTTATCGTAATGAACCAATTTTTCATTACCAATCATTATACGATGCAAAAATCGCTTTTTGTTTTGCCGTTGGAGCAGAAAAGTAAACTTTCCCGCAAATTATGTTTTGTTGGCACAAAAGTTGACATGTTCGGAGCACACAAAAACTAACTTGCTTACAATTAAGGGGAACTACACATACTGAAAAAGAAAGCCTCATGATGAGTCTTCACAATGATGTTAGTTGCACTATTTTCCAATTCGATTTAATACCAATAATGCCATATCAAAAAAATCCTTTAAAACTTTTTTGTACACCTGATATTATACAATTTATGTCTTTTACTTAAAGTTTAAAAAGATACCTCAAATTTGAACACGTTTTAGAAACAAAACTTAAGTAAAAATGACGGACCAAAGGGAACATTCTCAGAAAAATTATTTTATTTGCAAATTATATTTTATCTTTATAAGCAGTTATGATGATTTTGACATGGTTAAAAACTTTGCGTTAAAAAATGTACAAAATGAAAGCCTAACAATTGCAAGTGATTTCTCTTTTAACACAACTACTTAGCCATCCCAATATATTTTTTTAAGTCATTATTAATTATCTAATATTCAAATTTTTAAAAATTTTTATGAACATTACTTCAAATGTTATTAATAAAATTTGGCGCCACATGACGTATGAGTAACATTTAATTATTTCGCATAGTAAATTAGTTACTCATTCATTATTTGTGCATTTAAATAACAAGTGAAGTTATTAGTTATTCAGAATCACTGATAATAAAACTGAGTGTCAAAAATAAGTCGTGATGGCTAACTTTTTTTCTACGCCTTCATGTCAAAGTCACACGAAAAGAACGTTTGAATCATATTAATTGCTTATGGGGAGAAAGTTTTTTGAAAAACTAAATTTTTTCTGAGGTTTTTCTCTTTGGGCTACTTAGTGAAAAAAAGCTCATGCATAGGATCTTAATATAAGCTTTATTTATATTGACTTCAATAATATCGTGACAATACATAGTTTAAAAAATGACTAATTTATATAATATTGCTCATTATGTTGTGGAAAACCTTAAACCAACTCACTTTGCAGCATTAAATTTGTAATATTGCGCTTAGTTTTGCAAAGTAAACTCTAGGGCAATAGAGTATTTAGTTGAAAAGAACAGTACATGATAAAGTCAATAAGGATTACAAGGATAAAATATAAATGTGAAAATTGTATGCGGGAGCAGCAAACAATGTTTATTTAATTTGTGCGTATCGTACTCGTATTAGCCAAACAATGCAACTTATATATGTTGTTGTATAGCTTTTTTATTTTTATTAGCTATTGTTGACACTAAATCCTACTTGTAAATACCAATGCAGATAACAACTGTACACTGAAAATCTCTACAAATACATATCGCCCATACGTCACGCCTCCAATGAACAACAACAAAACCGCTTTAAATAAAAATAATAACAAAAAAAAAAAAACTTAAATCCGCACTAAATTTCATTTTTATTTACTTTTGTAGCAGCAGCAATTGGAGCAGTTGGCAACGCTGTACAAATAATAAAATAATAAAAATTTGCTGCAGTAAAATTTATTGTCACAGTATGTTGGCAGCAATGGTGTGCGCATTGTTAACGTGGCAAAGAGTAGCCGAAGATAGAGGATATTCGTACAAAAAGTTTTTAGGAAACTTCAGTTTTTTTTAAGCACAATTTTTTAAATTCCGCTTATAACTTAAGCTCAAATTAAGTTAGAATTGCTGAAATATTCTTTTTTTTTTTTTGTGAAATAATATTAATAATATCATTTAAAATGCTACAAATTCCGATGTTACTCAATTAAAGTATGCAACCTTTATTTGCTCGTTATCCTGCAAATTGAGGTCACTTAAATGTTACACAATGCACCATACGGTTATCACACACACACGCACACGCCATTGAATGTTCACTTTCATTTACTTTCTCTTTCTTTCTTGGGGCATTATCCTGACATGACCAAAAACAACACCAATAGCCACTTAATATTAATGCATTCGTCTTGTGTAGTGAAGTGAAGTTTGCGTTCTCATAAATTAAAGGACATTAAGGAAGAAAACAAAAGCAACAGCAAAAAAATAATAAAACCCAACATTTCAGTTGCAGTGCATTGTTTGCTTGTCGTGTGTCCTTTTCGGTTGCCTTGTGTATACATTAAATTGTTGTGCGTTGTTTATTTTGTTAAGCTTTTGTGTTGGTGTCATTCGTATGCTTGGCATACTGAGCATAAGATGAACTTGATGCATAACACAAATATATATATGTAGAATGAAACATACATATACACGTGTAGCTGGTTTTGGTATTTGATTTGATGCGGAGATAGCAGGAATGATATTCTCTTGCCAAAACGTAACAATAATGCTCAATTTATTTTGGCTCACATTTTATGCTTAAGAACAAGCTATAGAGGCAATTGATATTTGATATTTTAGTTTTTGAAATATCAAAATATATTGTGACAAAAAAAAAAAAAAAAAAAAAAATGTATATTGTGACAATCGATAGCATGTGCTGCAAATATGCGAAAGTTTCTTGCGTCACAGAGAAATTTCAATTTATTGCACTATACTTTAATTACCGAAAACACAGTTTTGACCCATTTAATAGGCCATGAAATGGCAACAACTTTTACATACTGCATTTAAATCCAACACTTTCACTAAATTTTTGCTTTACTAGCTATATGTTTCTATATCAAAAATGTTCATTTATAAGACAAACATTTAAATGGAAAACAAATAATAAATATGTTGAGCTTCTTTTCATCGATCATTCTTGCATAGTTCATCAATGTGTCATATCTAAGGACATATGCGTATTCAGTTCAATTGATATTCAATGTTTCGATATATGTACTTATAAAATATATCAAAATACTCCAAGTATATATTATTCTTCTTTTTTTTATAAAACATACGTACATATATGTCTGGAAAATGTCTGTTACGCCTGTTTAATAACAAAAGTAGAACAAAGGACAATAACAACAACAACAAACCGAAAATGTGTGCAATTCTGTAACGAAATATAAATAACAAATAAAATAAAAAAAAACACAAAATATAACAAAAACAACAAGAAAGCCAGCCAATTATAACAACAAAAACAACAATATAATAACAGACAACACACTGACCGAAATAAAATGTGAAAAAAACAAAACATTTAAAGAGAAAAGGTCAATTTTCGTTTGTGACAATTTAAGCACACATACAGCCAAGCCAAAAGCTTACTTGCACACATGCACATAAATGGGAAACAGTTAGAAATAAAATTGGTACAGAATTCTATATAGAATGGGGACAATTTATAAATCAGTAACTATATTTTACACAAGAGTTTATGGTGGGAAATTAAAATTCCAAAAGAAAGTAGGCTATATATAAAAATTTTAAAAGGAGTTGGATGAAACCTCTGATAAGCTCAAATTCATATTATTAAGTTAATATCAAATGATAATATTGAAACATAATTTTTAAGCGTTGCAGTGAAAATTCGTTTTGTTTGAATCATTTCTATTCCTCAACGATAAGTGACATTTTATTGGTCTGCAGTAGAATATTCCTTTCAAAAGATTTAGGGTTGCTACCAGCGTCTGAGACGTTAAATTTACCAAAATTTGCAATCTCAAAAATTTTATGCCACAACAATATTGTACGCTGTTTCCCTCTGTCAAATAATATATATTTTTGAGTGATATTTCCAGTAGGGTTTGATGTTTCTGCGGAATTTTTATTAAGATTGGATAGGTAGTCTCCAAAAACATTTAACCTCAGCCTGTATTTTAAAATGTAAATTTTTATTTTTTTTTTGTCAACTGATTATTATTAATTATAATTGAAACTTAAGAAAAAATTAAGTTTTTTATAAAAAAAAATATTTTTTTTTAATTTTTATTCGTCTCTTCTCCCACCAATAAGAAAAGTAATGTAAGTTGTAATGTGAAGGTTAATACGAGCTGTTTTGCTACACCAATAAAACTTTAGAATGTAAGAGGCAATACATTTAAATAGGATATGAGATGGATCTAGGGGCCTTTGAACCGTTCAACTGAACAGGCCGCTCTTAATACGGGCCGCCTAAATTGTTTTTCTTGTTGTTTTTTCGGTAAACACTTTGGAAATTCATTGCTTCTACGCTCGTGAAATTGTTTATAATATGACTTATGGTTTTTTATACACCAAACGTTCGGAAGTTTTTCCCAACATTGGTGACCTCCTGTGATTTCTCAACTTTGGCATTCAAGCACTTCGAAGTTTTCTATTAAGAACGAAAATGCTCAAAATATCGAATTTTCAGAAGTTATAAAACATTTCGCTGGGCTTAAAGGGAAAAACGTTCCCCTAGTTTCATCGATTTTTAACTTACATTATTTTATTTCGCAAACATGAAAAAAGATCGAATGGAATTCTTAGGGCAATTTATGTAAATCACAAAAATTTATTTAACAAATTCTTTTGAATAAACTGTTCAGAAGAAATGATAAGCAGTTTTTTGATTTAAAAATCCCTCTTTGTGATATATTTAATGAAAGATAGGTATATATAAAGGACGCTCTAAATTTACTGAACAGGGCGCCAATTACCCTCGATGCTGCACCGCATGGGTTTGTCCTTGGAGTTAAATAATTACTCCAAGAAATTCCGGTAGCTTAGGTTCCATACAAAGGAAATCAATAATATTTTTACGAAGAATTCATAACAATATATCGCTTATCGTTATGAAGGTAATCAAATCATTGGCACACTAATCACAGAACTAGTTTTATGCTGAGCTATTTTGTGTCGGACAAACTTCGAAATACTCAATGAAACTTTGTAGAAAACCCTATTGAAAACGCCTGAGAAAATTTTTCGAAAACTCCCCTCTCTCCCCTCAGACCATATTTGTCCAAATAAATTAATTTTTGGTGTGTGAAGTAACATCTTATGGGATAAAAATAAGCTCATTTTTCAACCAAAAAAAAAAATAGCTGAAATTACATCAATGCAAAAAAAATACTGATTTTTCACCGCGATGTATGCTAATAAGAAATTTTCTGCTAATATCGTACAATTTAAAAATGAGCTAATCATTCAAAGTTATTAAAATTCAAAATTAATTGGTTTTCTAATATTTGTGGCCTTGTGCTATCATTTTAAATTGCTACACTTATTAATGGAATTGCCGCATTAGAAACGTGTGAGATACATATGAAGGTATTGGCATGTTCAATGTTACTGAATTGCTATGCTATTGCATCTGCAAATACTCAATTTAGAAAAATATATATAAATAAATGAATTTATGAAAATCCATATCGATAGAAAACAAGAAAATAATCGAACGCACCAAATTGCTGCACGTGTAGTGTGGGAAGAAATACTGAATACAGCAAATTTTTGATTGTACAAAATTGAAATGGGGTTTTCTACCATTGCAACTCTTGAACTTTATGCTGCAGAGTAAAATTAAATTGTTGTTAATTAAAATTCGTTTTTATTATTTTTTTGTTTTGTTTGCTTCAACGCTTAAGAGTGAAAAACGAAACGTTGATTGGACTTTTATTTAGTTTAAAATTGAAATTTTAATACTCGCAGTTGCTATTATGATATAGAAAAGCATTGGAAATATGTATGTACGAAATGAAAATTGTACAAAATTTAAAATATACAATCAAAATTTAAATACCTCTCTGCAATTGAGGGGAATTAAATATTTAATGATTTTAAATTTTTCGATTTGAAAAGAAAAACTAAATTTTATTTAGCGCATAATGGTATCATTTAATTTTTTTTTAAATTTATTTATTTTGGAATAAAAATATATAAAAAATTCAACCAAATACTACAGTTAAGTAGAGTTTCGACAAACGTAAATTAGCAAACCATCAGTCGTTAAAATAATTTAATGTTCCAAATTGTTGTAGCCTTAATAACTCACGTTGACCTTTTAACCATTCACTTGAAAATTGTGATTTAAATGCAACTTTTATTAACATGCTATAAGCCAAACGCTTAAAATTGGTGTCACAGCACGCATAAATCCAAGAAACTGTCATCAAAATCATCATAAATCATTGACTTGACTTGTAACGATAAAAGCGCCATCTTGCGATAAAGGGAGCGAGAAAAACTATGCAAAAAGAAGTAGATAAATTGCAAAAGTACTATGTTAAAATCTTGGCTAAAATAAAGGCAGCCCCATAGGAAGGCTAAGTAAAAGGAAGTTATGATGAAAACATTTGTGTTATTTCAGTAAAAATGCGTGTGAAGTCTGCAAGAAGATGCTCAGCATAAAAATGGAGCGAATATTAAAAGGAAACCCGATAAGCGAGTTAAAAATGGGCAGCTAAGTTGCTACTCCTCGTGAGAAGTGGAAATAATTGCAATTTGCTCTAATCCATTAAATTAATGAAGCAAGTAGATTACAACTATGATAGCAGCATAAAAGCTTAAGTTCTAAGCTTAAAAGTGCTCCGACAAGCAGTCAAGTTTTGTTAAGCGGATTATTAATCAAAACTTGATTAAAAATTCATTTAGACAATGAAAAAGCTTATTATGTTAATTTTCATTATATTTCAATGTTTCATATGTTTTCTATTTGAATTTATATTAAAAAGCTACATCAAAGATAGGTAGTTGAAATTAAAGGACTATGCTGAGTAAATCTGAGTGTTGTCAAAAAATATATGGCTAAGAGATATTTTAAAATGTTGGGAAATTGTGAGACACCGTCTGAAATGATTCAAAAAAGAAAAATGTCGTCGTAACGCCTACGAATAATTTCGAAAAAAATTATGTGAAATAAAAGAGATTTAAATTATTTGGATTATTATTATGCCAAAGGCTTCAGCACGGCAAAAATCTAAGTCTGGTTCTTGAGAATGCTTAAAATTCATATGAATGGAAAATGCCAAAATTAATGTGTCTCACATCATTGAGAGTTTTGCAAAATTCCTTTTGAGAGTCCAAGCCATACGATATATATATATATACGTATATATTTAACTAAATTGATTCTTCAAAAATCGTTGTAAAAATAATTCAAACACGACATAAATATTTTGAAAACATTTTTCAAGTCGATCCTAATAAAATTTGGTGTAGAGATATCGGATACTATAAGCCTTGATATTGAATGGAGTACGGCGGAAACGCATAGGTGGACGTGGCAACTCCCATACAAGCAAAAAATGTTTAAGGTTATATTTAACGTACTATCACAGTAATCTTAATAATATTTGGTATACAGATGTCGGCTACTAAAAACTTTAATATTAAATTGAATTGGACGGAATTGCAACAGTGGGCGTGGTAAACAAGTTGTAACCTTGCCATTTTTTATCTATTTTTTAAATATTTTTTTTTTGACTAATTCAACTTTTTTAACTGTTTTCCTTTCGACTTTTTCAACCTCTGTCAATGACTTTTTCAACTTGTTTCCTGAGATTTTCAAACTCTTTCAACTTTTTTAGAGTTTTTCAACTTCATTCAACTTATTTCAACATTTTCTATATTTTATTGACTTTCAGCATTTTTCAAATGTTTCAATCTCTTTCAACTTTTTTCAACCTCGTTAAATTTTTTTTGACTTTTCAACCTTGTTCAACATTTTTCGTCATTTTCCATATTTTAATGATAAACTGTTTCAACATTTTTGAACATTTTCCATTTTATTCGACTTTTTCAACTTTTTTCGAGATTTTTAACCCCATTTTAACATTTGTTTCAACATTTTTCACCATCTTTAAACTTTTTTCAACCTTTACCATATTTTTCGACTTTTTCAACATTTTTCGACTTTTTCAATAATATTCAATATTTTCCATGCTTTTTTGCCGTTTTTAACCTCTATCAACTTTTTAAATATTTTCCATACTTTTTTTCGCTCATTCAACTATTTTCAACTATTTTGTACATTTTATCGACTTTTTCAATCTCAAAAACTATGGTCGGTCTCCTCGTACTAAAACTCTCTCTCTCTTCTCGGATTACAAGAAATCACTCAGAAAAACTAGGTATGCTCTCTTACACTCGAAGAGTAGATTTAACAAATAAAACATTCGGCGTTCCAAGTAGAACTTGTAACCTTTCAGGTCACAGAGTTTGCTTACGAGGCACAACAGCATATATAGGTAACATTCCAGAAATTTTTGTGGTACCAAATTGAAATTCAAATTCTTCTTAAATGTAACCTGTTTCTAACCACGATACCTTAGGCACAATATAATATGACAATTTCGGCATATATATCACAAGTGCTCAAATTATATTAGAAAAACTGGATGAGTACATATAGTTATAGTCACATTTTTGGTCACATTTGTGTACATATCGTAATATGAGGAGTGGACGATCAGAACGGTACATGTCCATCCAAGGTCGGGCGTTTTGAGTTTTTTGATGAAATCGTGTCCACCAGACTAAACTTCAAGTAATTTTAAACTCCGGCACTTCAAAAAAGCAATAGATGTCAAATTTTTTTTGATAGCGAAGTCAAGGTTTTCACGCAAAAGTGCACATGTCTATTTTTTCCCCCCACTTTTCTCTTAAAGTAATGAACATTTTTAAAATATTTTTTTGGGTCTGAATGAGTAAAAATAGTAGCGCGAATTGACAGAATCATTATCAGTTAATGTGATCAGTTCGGAGACATAAACCGTTTTTTGCGATTTCTGAACATTTGTAGCAATTGGACATGTGCCGTTTTGTTCCTCCACTCCTCATATATACAGTAGAGCGGTTCCCCACTCGAAGACCGAGGCCACTTCGTACCTAGGAGGAGACGCTTATGAGCATGGGATACAATTTTTAAAAATTTATTGTAGAATTTTGAGCTTAAAAAATAAAAAAAATAAAAATAAAAAATAAAATGAAAAAAAAAAAAATTTGTTTAATCGTAACGTTTACCATGGAAATAAGTTTTAATAAGCTAATGCGTTTATCTGACGTTTAATTAAAATGCAGTTAAAGGTAACATGTAATGAAAATTTTTTATTTTTTTTTTTTTTTCAACTCATCAGCTTATAAAAATATTTTTCCATATTTACGTTTAATTTCTGAATTTTTTTTTGTGAAAAATCTCATTTAAATAAATTATTTTCATGAAATTCGTTTTAAAAACTTCCCCAGTGAAAGTATAAACACACACATATGCACGCACAAATATTTATACAGCATATGTGCCTTAACAATTTGCCTGATAAGCGTAGATCTAAATTTTACAGTTTACATATATTTTTGTTCTTATATTTTTCATTTCTTTTTATACAAAAAAAAAAAAATATTACGTAGTTTAGTTACTTTCATTGCTTCGCACACAATGCGCATTTGTTGATATGTTACGCCAAAGCAGCGGTTGTGAGCATTGCCGCCTAAGAGTATGCAAACATACACACACACACGCTCAATTTATAAAATTACAACAAATAATTGAAACTAATGTTTATGTGTGCTGCCACACTCGCAGTGCAAACACACACAGCAAGAGTTTTCGCTTTTAATGGTTTTATTATAATGAAACTCGTTAGTTGACTTAAATAAATACCGATGATAATTTTAGCGTTAGCATATTAAATTTGGCAAAAGTTTCTCGCTGCTATGGGATAAATGAGATTTTTGAAATTCTTAAAACTTTTTGGGGCTAATTAATTTGCGGATATGACAAATCTAATGGTAGCATAGTTAAGCAAAAGAAAAACCAAGTCCTCAAAGACTTGAGGTCATATGTCTAAGGTATAGAGTATTAAATACTCTTGAAATGAATTTATGATGCTAGTTGAAAAGTTGCAATATATGAAAGGATTTATTAATTTGTGGGCATGGCATCTATCATACAATTATAAAACATTTATTGCCATATTTATTGTACCATGGCGTAAAGATATTGGTTATTAAAAGCTTTGATATTGAATGGATTTCGAATTGATTGTCTCAATAAACAAAATATTAATGTTGGTGGCTCACTTACAAATCAATATGAATTTACATTAAAATTTGGAGCACAAAATTTCCTTTGAGTCTCAGTCAATTTGTCATTTTTTAAATTATCAACATAAACACAAACTCAGGTGTAAGGTCAAATTATTCGCATTGTGGGGTTACCATGCTGTCCATATCCATTGCCTAGAAACGACAATTTGTATAGAGAATTCTCCGCCTCCCTTGTTTAAAATCAACAGCAATTCAAAATAATGCCAAAATCCAATTAAACTTCAACTCAACTTTTAATGTAATCCTTCGAAATCCCAAATGAGTCAAAGTAATGGTAACCACTGGGACCAACGATGCCAACAAAATGATAAAAACAACAAAGCTGTTAAGACACAGCAAACTTAACATTATTGCAGCAGATTTCTGAAAACAAAATTAGCATAATTGCAAGTGAAACATGGCTGCTTTGTTAACAGAGTGACCGCTGATAGCTACAGAGTGGTGGCCAAGTAGAAAGTACAATATAAAAATGTCACTTGCTATAAATAAAATGCTTGTCTGGAATTGAAATATAATATTAAGTACATCTGCCTGATGACAGACTAACTAAAATCGATTTCCGTATAGAAATAACAATGGTCTGCCATTTTGATTTTTATTGTTCTGAAAATTTTTTTAAGTCATATAAGCTTAAAGGCAGACGTTTATAAAATCGATGGCATCAGATTTTTAAAAATTAAATACATTACAAGTAAAATAATTTATGATAACATGATAATTATATAATATACTAGCACTGTTAACTGTGAAAAGTGCTACTACTTTTCTTCAAATACACGTCTGCCACTTAAATATTCAATGAAAAAGAATCATTTTTAGTAAACATTTAAAAAGCTTTTTGATTTTTAGGCCATTAAAGTCAAGAGCTATGCATAACTGCAAAAGGCAGACGTATTTGAATAGTAAGTGAACAGCTTTCTTTCAATGGGAAATTGCTGTTTTTAGCAATCAACATACAGCTATTAATTATCTCGTTAGCTGAGAGCTCAAGCCACTTAGATATATAAGGAAAGGAAAATTGTGTTGAGCAGTCAAAAATCAAGAGTCCATAAAATCCTTCATATACTTTATAAGCACGTCTGCCACTAAAATTCTTAACAATTTTCAGAATTAAAGCCGTTGATGTCAGAGGCAGACGCAAATTAATAGTAATAATTTTTTTTAATACAAATACAAATAAATATTTGCATCAAACTTTATGTCACAGTTTCGCTTACCATAAACAGTTTCTGGTAAAATTGAAATTTAATTGTTAATGTACACTCTAATCCACATGCACCTATTGACTTACCTGATAATCCATTGAGTTCCCATAACCCATGTGATTGCAAGAACACGAACAATGCTTGATGTGATGCTCCAGCTCATCATCGAAATCATGCGAACCATCAGCAGCAGCTGCAGCTGCGGCACACAACAGGGCTGCTCCATGTTGCGTGGCATGATGTGAATGTGAATGCGGGTGGGCGTTGGCATGCGAATGGGGTGGATGTAGCGTGACTCCTTTTGTTGATTTTGTTAAGTGATTCAATTGATGACTTGCTGTTTTCAAACCTTCAACAAATGACGATGTGCCGGCATCTATGTTACCATTAACAGCGCTGTTACTCCCCATAAGTGTCAACATTTTTCTGCTATCAAGTGTATTAGCTGCTGTTATACGTCTGTTGCTCTCTTGCTGGTTGCTCGTGTTACTGTTATTTCCTCTCAGCAATGTACCAGCACTGGAGAAGCTTTTACGTCTATTGAGCATATGAAAAGCTTCATAAGCAACAGTTTCACCCTCATCAACGTCGCACGAGGCTACCGATGATAACTTCAGCATGGGATAACGTGCCAATGAGAAAAATCTCCCAGCAGATGTTGCTGTACTGTTGTAGCTCTTCAAGGCTGCTGCTGTTGTTGATTTTTCCGATACCGGCAATGCACCACTAGTTGCTGTCGCAATGTCAGGCGGTATCGTTGTGGCACCCAGATAGCTAAGTTCATTTGAAGCCGGCGGTTGTACAACGGCAGCACCGCTTACAGCTGTCGTGGCAGCACTAAGCATTAAACGCATCATTTCGTTGGAGTCAGCGGCAAGTGGTACAGAGCAAGAACCAGTCTCAGTAGCACTGTCGTCGTAGTCCAAGTTATTGTAGCACTGTGTTTTATTGCGTGCTGCTGCTGCTGCTTCTTCGCTGCCCAGATCGTCCGATGTATTGGATTCAAGCTCGTTGGTAGCGGTGTTTTGTGCAGCACGGCGTCTTTCACCGATTATCGAGGCAGCGGTTGAATTGGCGCCGTATTTCCAGTAGGTTTTATTAGTGCCGCAAATGCGCTGAAGTTGCGGTGACTTAGCGGCAACGGCAACTTCAGACTTGCGTGCCGCGTCTTGCTTTAGCAGCTGTTTGTAGTGCTTACGCAAAGGTGTCGAAGAATGATGTAGTGTAGCGCAACGCCGTATAGGTGGCGGTG
Organism: Meiosimyza platycephala; assembly: GCA_963662105.1. NCBI lineage: Eukaryota > Metazoa > Arthropoda > Insecta > Diptera > Lauxaniidae > Meiosimyza > Meiosimyza platycephala. The sequence continues at coordinate 104,784,322 of OY759208.1, read as the reverse complement.
TGCAAATTGATGTGTTGCTATATGGCGCAGGGGAAAGTGAGCCGACTGATTTGGCGGCCAAAGGATGTGAAAACTTCTTATGTTTCTTTTTAGTTTCGTTTTGTTGCAGTACGGTGACAAGTGAGTGTGCGGAAAGTGAAAGTGCGCGTGAAAATTTTAAGGGTCCCGTGCCACTGCGCTTAGTGGTATTACTTGCGGCAGCGTGACATTCATTAATGGTGGGTAGCAATAATGCGTTGTGAGGATGTGTATGTTGTAAGTTATTCGTGGCAGTTGGTAGTGTCGGGGGTGGTGGCGGTTCTAAGATATTCGTCTGACTCAGGTGTAGAAATTCTTTTTCTTCTTCGGCCTCAAGTGCCTTAAGAGCACGTAAATCCCACTCACCGGATGTCATTAACGCGGCAGCGGTAAAGCGTGCAAAACGCTAACTAATTAAGAAAGTAGCGGTGGTCAAGTCATTTTGGGAGTCTGCTTATGCCTTTCAGGATTGTAGGAAAGAATTGACGATTTTTTTCCCAAAGCTGCTGAACCAATTTTTATGGTATAAGCAACAAGTTTACATTTTATTGAAATTTATTATTTCACATAATTCAGTGAAATGTATATTTTAATATTACACATACGCACTGTTGCTCCGATTATGTTTGTTAAATTAAACGTGCACATTTCAATTTATATTATTCATAAATAAACAAACAATACGCGGACAAAACCGTCGCACAATAAATACTGGCTTACGACTATGACAGTGAATTTTATATGACTTAAAATAATATGTTAAATTATTTGTCCATTTGTTTAATATTTTCATAAAAACTGCTGAACCGATTTTTGCAAACTGTATTCTAATAGCTTTCATTAACTAAAGAGCCACATGTTGGTTACATTTTATTTAAATTTGACATTTCATTTGACTAAAAAATTTTGTTTTTTTGAGATATGTATATGAAAGTCACTCATACGCACTGTGTTTCCGTTTTTTTTTTTTCAATTAAATTATATATTTGAACTTCAATTAAGTAAACAAAAAGATACAATACACGCATAAAAATACTATCAGCTGTTAAATCATTATGGCAGAAAAATGATTTCTCAATTTGTTTAATAATTGCACAAAAGTTATTAAAAATATGAAGCAATGTCCTTGAACTTCAGAACTACATACGATTTACATTTAAATAAAATCAGTAGCGTTTGTGATACATATAATCACAGGTTACTCATACGCACTGTTGAACTGAACATTATTAATGACAAAAACGTTTCTATTCGAAATGTTCTAGCCGGTAAGTGAGCAAACTGTACGAGAACAAAGTCACCAGACAAAAGGCTTTTAAAATCTATTTTTTCTTAATGAAAATTATAACATGCCGGCATGCTCTTTTGAATTGTCTTTTTTCTTTTGTTCTGCGTCAATCCATTTATAAATCTTTTCAAACTTTTTCTTTTGTTATCTGTTCACTAAGCCCTTAATACTTGAGGAGCATTTTTTCTCACTTTATGCCAATTTTCTTATAATTCGTTAAATTTATTTTCCATAGCACTAGTATATTTACTTTCACTTTATTTAATTAACACCATTTTATTAGAAGATTTTACTTAATTTTTATAAATTTTAAAACAAAGTCTGACGGCCTTGTGGCGAGTATCCTTGCGTACGTTGCTGCTTACCGTTAGTAACCGTCATGTTGCGCTTTGTTAACTGAAATGGTGAGCAGAAATGTTTTGATTTTTATACGCGATACCTTTGTTAGACGCCTAACAGTTGCTGCTGTAACTTAACAGTTGTAACAGCGTATTAACAGTGAACTAACAGCGTAACTGTTGCGCCAGTAAAGCAAATACGAATGTTATGTAAAAAATGTTAGAAATCATGTTAACAGCATTTTGCAGTAGTTAAATGTTAAATAGAAGATAAGTTAACAGCTTGTGGAAGGTAAATTGCATGTAAGACGTTAATAGCTAGAAAGCGTTTTCTATAAATACGAGTAAAATAGTAATTAAATTACAAATATACGATGATAGCTGAGAAAAGAGCACACCATTCCTTCAAATAAATGTATTTGGTTGTTAGATTTTTGAAATATTTATTAACTACTTATCAACAAATTTTGGTAGATATTTTTATGTCATTTAATGAAAGTAAAATTGTTGTTTATTTGGGCAAAACCTGATATTTGCTTGAGTTGATTAAAGAAACTTGCTTAAGTTGTATATGTACTATATGATTTGGTGATAATTAACAAGTGAAATGGTTGCTACAAATAAATATTGGTTTCAATTTAAATATGATTTGTTAATTATAACCAAATATGTGGTTGATCCAATAATATTATTTTATGCAGCAAAATGTGTGACATGTTTAATTATGTCACCTTTAAATCGCCTTTATCAAATATATAATTTTTTTGCTATTACCAAATCTGAATATATACAAAGAAATAGTTCCTTTGTGTAGAAAATTTATGTACTGAGAGAAGTTTTGTGTTTCAATTAAAGTATATTTGACTTGAATAATGTATTTGAATAATGGTGCAGCATTTTATATAAAATTGGTTTCAATCAAACGGACAACGTCTTACCATTAAATTCCTAACATACCTCTGCTTTAAAGCGTGCGTTCATTTAAATTTTTGTGCGTTCTGAAAGCACTTTTTTCAGGTGACGTTAAATACGCATAAGCAATTACATTATTCTTTTGTGTTTTGTTACTTTTTTCTCCACTTTTTTTTTTCAACAACAAAACATTTTAAAAAGGAAAACTAAAAACAAAAGGCATTCACTGTAAAGCACAAAAAAAAATAAAAATCGCCTTGTTGACTTTTATGAGCGGCCCCACATAAAAACTGGAATTTAAGGTGACAACGTGAAGATGAAATATGAAACAATAACAGCAAGCAGTCAAGAGCTGTATTCATGTTGTTGTTGTTTTAGCTGTTGCCCAGTTGGAATGGTAAGCGTGCTAGGACTAATGAAAGCATGTTTGAGATGTTTACTTTCATCATTGCTATTGTACCTTGTTTTTCTTAACAAACAGCGTTGGGAGGCATGATTGGGGGGGGGGGGGTGGAGTTGACATTAACATGAAAATAAAAAAATTGTATCCCTTACTACCTTACACAGTAAGACAGAAATACTATGCTTTAGTTAATGTTTCTTTTGTATCCAAAAATTTTGTGAGTAAGCATGTTTAAATAGATAAAATTAAATTTTTCAACTACTTAACTTACAAAATGAATAAGCTCTACGTATGCTAGAAAGGTAAGGTAGTGAAGATTATATCCTTTTAAACCAGATTCTAACAGATACCAACTGGGTTGTTTTCATTTTTTCATTTTGTTGGTATGGGTATTAATTTGATATACGTGTTAAAATTAAAATGACTGGAATGAATGGGTTGTTGTTTTTGAGTGTATGCATTACACACACATTTAAAGTGGCAAAGGTGAGGAGGAAAATAAACAGTCTGACACATACACATGTAGAGTAGGAATTAAAAATTTAATGTTCGGTCTATGGAAGAGTTAAAATTTAAGATTGCGAGCAGTTGATAATTACAGTCGGCAGATTTGCACAACTGTATGAGCTATTTTTGCAGCTAAACCTTTGAGAGGTGAAATTTTCACTTACATTTGACACTTTCATTTTTTTTATTTTCACTACTACAGAAAACGTGGATATTGTGGTAAATTCAGTCAAATATATGTAACTAAGTAGCAAAAATAAATTTTTTTTAGACCAATTAGCACTGGATTGTTTTTTGTTTCTTTTGTTCAATCGATAGATTTTTTTTATGTAACCAATATTAAAGGCATTTTAAGTTCACTCAAAGTTCAATCTCATTATTCACAATTTATGTTTATTCTCTGTAATAATTTATCTATAGACAACGAAATACTAAGCGCTGAAATAAAGATGAAAGCGTTATCTGTTAAATGTTTCTTTTACACTAGACATAAAACTATCTCAAAAGCTACTTTATTTGTGTATAGCAAAATTTCGATAACATATGGAACTTAATTGTTTTTAAAATTAACGTTTCTTTAACAACTAAGACTATGCAATGGAATTTTACCTCTCCTTAACAACTAAAAGTATGCAATGGTATTTATCATTACAACGGGCTTACTTACATTAATCGAGGCTTAGAATTGAAAATCAGACTTTTTAAGTTTAGAAATTTCCTTAGAATGTTAAGTTTTCGGGATAGATGGTGCGTATAGAACAAAAAACTCCGAAACGATAAAAAATAAAAAATGAACTTTTTCCTTTTCAAGGAGCAACTTTAAATTTTCTGAAACGAATGCTAACTAAAAAGTTATTTCTTTTATTTTTCACTTACTTTTGGCGTCATCGAGTTACATTTTTAAAAGAATAAAAAGTTTTTTTTCGATTATTTACTGACTGTTACGATAAGTAGTGCAACTAAACATATACATAGATCAAAAACTTTTTACGTGCAAACACATACACACACACAAATTTCTTGCCTGTAAGATGCGGCCAAATTAAATATTGCTATCAAAAAGTTCAGCTTAGTTGCGCACAGTTCAGTGCGGTTGCTCTTTATAGTGACACACTTGATTCAAAAGAGCTTTTGGCATAACATAGGGTTCAAGAAACCCTAAAGTTTTACGCCGACTACACCGACAGACAGACAACGTTGTTTAAAAGCTTGAAGAAGATAAAAGTTACGCTGCTGACATTTGACTTTAAAAGTTATTTTTCAATATGTTGCAACAAGTACCATAAGTACACACCAAAGGACATTTAAGATAAAAGAAAATGTTCCAGTGCTCAGTTTATAATGACAGTTACTTATTATTACCAAATACTAAATAAAATGAGTTAAATTTTTGTTTTTCATTTCATTGGAATGATATAAATTCGAATTTTGCAACATTTGTAAGTTATATGCTTTGTCATTTGTACGACCAACGACTATGCCGCGTTAACAAAAATCTTCGCATGCAAAGTAAGTTTTTATCTTTCTGTTAGTAATAAAAAAAAGGAACCTATCAATTGTTATAGCTATTTTTTATAACTCTGATACTGAGTTACTGCAGCAAATCATAGGTTATAGTTTTATTAACAGCAATAAAGACCATGCAGTACATTTAGCATAACAACGCAGTAAAAAAATGGCGCGTTTGCTATTATTCAGCTTAAATTCGGTTAATTTAGTATTTATGCTACAATAAAATATATTCCATATATTTACTATAATGTTTCAAATACATTTTAAAATTAATTCTTTAAATATTTATTTCTGTTTCATCGGACTGGCATCATTAGTTATTTAAAAATTCATCGCTCTTTTTTATAACCACTTACAGAAATGATTTCTTCACTTTAAAAGGAACCCACCTATTTACTCTGCCACACTATTAAATACAACTCTGATAGCTTTAAGCTTTACCCATCTTAATTGCAATAATTAATTTCACTCATTTCATTCAACAATTTCTCAAATAGCAGCCACAACAGCAGCAGCCAAGCAACATTCCTGCTGATGTGCGCAACAAATTGGCAACAAATTGTTGCTCATTCATCTTGTTGCCCAAAATGACAGTTGAAAGCGTATCTTTTTGGTTTACGGAAGGAATTAATAAATAACATCAATGAAGTTGCTATCCTTGGATATATGTATATGGGTGGAAACTGAAAGCAAGAAAACAGCTGTGTATTCGGTAGGAATAAATGCTTTTTGATTTCAACTTCAGTAAATTGGAATTTGAAGTCAAATTTTTCAATATCAAGGCATAAGCAATTGATTTCTTTATCGATTTCATTGTACCTAACAATATCTGGAATTGATGAACAAAAATTGGTACTGCACGCTATCCACTATTTATCTATAATATATTATATTATACGTTGAAGGCGTATAATATTTTTCTTACATTTATCTTGGTAAAGCACCTTAAAAAGCCAAAAAAGACTTTTATGTATATGTATAAAGACGCCTACGAAATATGCCAACTTATATATTTATAAGCACTTTGTAATATACACTATAAAGACATACTTGCTCTAGCCAAATATTATAAAAGCTAAATTTCGCTACAAAGGCAAAGACATTTTTTAAGCTATTTTAAAGACATCACTGCTTTATAAGCGAGATTTTTGTCGTGATAACTTCCACGTTCGCTACTAGGATCGAGTCCGAATTTCAATCTTTGGAATGGCATTAAAATTTTTGGAATTTTTTAATTTTCGATTTCGAATCGGCAAAAAAATTTATTACATCTGCCATGATGAAATGGCAAAATTCGATTCTAAAATTCAATTTCTTGAAATTGTTGAGGAAAATGGATAGCCGATGAAATAATTCCTACCAAGCACTGCTTGTTATCATGTTAAATGGTCAATTGTAATTTTTTATTAAAGTGCGAGCAGTTCAAAGTATTTTAAGGATGCTATTGTTGAGAGAGATTTAAACTATTAAACTTGGAATGTGTTGAAGCGAGAGTTTTACTAAGGAAAACCATTTTTTAAAACTTAATTGCTGGGATTTAAATTCCAGAATAGTGAAAAGCTTTAGAGTTTAAGCAAAATAAATAATTAAAATTAAATTGCACTCGAAAAGTAAAGTTTGTTTTTGAGCATTTTGCTGCAATTAAAATGTCTTGCAGCATGAAATAATTTCAGATAGCAGCAAAAGATTGCTATATAATATTACTAAAAGACTGCATATAGCATCGTTCATATGTATGTTACCTTAAATAAACTTGTCGTGATGCTAGATACTCGTTTTTTTTTATGTCTCACTTCCCACAAATTGGACAGAAATTCAACTTTGTCAGAAACTATTGGCTGAACACAATGCCACAAAGAAGATGTTGTTCAATTATTCAACGATTTTCAGATTCAAATGTTCGGAAGTTTCTAAGTCAGTTGATAAACTTATACTCATTGGTATCAAAATTAGGAAGTCAACTTTTTAAGGCAGAGATATTCAATTTAAATAGTTTCAGCCAATTTAATATCATAAACGAAAAGTTCAATAACTTTTCCATTTAAAATTTAAAGCTTCTGACAGAATAAAACGTTTTATAAAAACACAGCACTGCCAACAACAATACCAAAACCAACAACAAGTAACAGCTATTGGTTTGGCAATTTTTTGCAAAACTTGTAACTACCTGATGTGCAGCAAATTGATAAAATAAAATTACAGAAATTTGCAAATTCGTTTCATGTATTTTGTCAGCATAGTGTTGGCAGCTATGTGCCCTAATAATTGCGCATAAAAGAATTTAAAGTGTATGATATATGAAACAAAATTTTCGAAAAATAATCAAAACTTTTAATAGGGGAATTTGAAAATTTAATATGACATCATCCAGTTGTGTGGAGTAATTTTGAAAATTAAACTTAAATTGAGCATTGACAATTTTTTGTATTCCATGCGGATTGATGTGAGTTATTAGGCCTGTAATATGTATCATATTGCACTTGCAGGTATATACATATATCTTTATATCAATTCTGTGCCCGATTGTAACACTCTACCCAGCGAACATTTTTTATCGCAGACGTGTCATATTTTTAATTACCAAGGCGATGATTCTAATAGCATGTGAAATCGTATGCTAAAATTTAGCAATAGTTTGTTCAGAAGAAGCCGCGATTTGCATTTAAAGCATAAGGAAGAGTTTCAAATGGTTTTTGTTGACGTTGAAATAAAAATATTTATTTACTACATATTTTAAGTTTCGTAGATATCTACTTTTTTTTGCATAAAATTCATTTGCTTTAATAAAAGCCACAAAAGTTTTTTTTTCACATTTAAATTGCAAACTCCAGTTTATTTCCTTCCAAATAATTCCATTTGTTATGTGAGTAAAATATTATAGAATTAACAAAAAATTCATATCAAATCATAATGCATTGAAATATATGATATATCGGTCATTCTTTTAATAAACGCACAATTTTACTTTTTTGATGTTTTTGAACATTTTTTGAAACGAAATATCTCAAAAACTATTGGAGATAGGATAAAAAATAATTTAATCATTTTTGTTAAGAAATACTCTAACTTTATAAAAAAAATTAAAAAGATTCAAATAAATTTGTTGGAACACTAATTTTTTTAATTAAAAAAATTTTTCTCAAAATATTTTCAATATAACACCTTTTGTTTTTTTTTATTATTTTATATGTTATTCCCCAAAAGATCCTAAGAATGCATGTGCTTTCATATCGAAATTCCCGCTATAGCTTTGGAAACTAAGAATATTTTACTGAAAAAGAATATTTTTTTTGAACCACCCTAAAAATTTTTTTGCTCCAACTGTAAAGAAGTGGTCGGCAATGGCTTTTAGACATACCTTAGGGTGGCTCCGGACCTTGGAAAGCACCAAAAGGGTCGAAAACGGACTTGTCCGTCGATTGGTGCATAACTTTTTTTTTCGAAAATGGACCGGAATCGGGCATTTTTGGGACTCGGAACCACCTCTGATGATGGTCAAAATCCATTTTCGACCTCTGTCCATCGGTTGGTGCATAACTTTTTTTTTCGAAAATGGACCGAAATCGGGCATTTTGGGACTCGGAACCACCTCTGATGATGGTCAAAATCCATTTTCGACCTCTTTCCTTCGATTGGTGTATAAAAAAATTTCCAAAATTCGACCAAAATCGGGCACCATTGAATAATAATTGACAATGGTAATGAATCAACGTGAAAAGAATCCATTAAGAAATAATAGTTATGGACAATGGAAAAACAATTTCTTATGCATAACAGTTATGACAACGTAAAAAATATTTATTGAAAAATAATAATTATCGACAATTAATATAATATCTCTTATTAATAATAGTTAAAAAACTGTTTTTTTGACAAAAAACTTATATGTTCCTGGTTTTAACAAATTTCTTTAAATCTTTTTAATTTTTTTTTATAAAGTTAGAGTATTTTTTAACAAAAATGATTATATGATTTTTTATCCTATCTCTAATAGTTTTTGAGATATTTCGTTTCAAAAAATGCTCAAAAACGTCAATAACGACAAAATGTGAGTTTATTAAAAGAATGACCGATATATGAAATGCCTAAAAATATGCAATAAAAATATTAATTTCAATTTATTAAATCTTAAAATTTTTCGCCTGAAAGTTGAACTTACCAAATGTTTGCTGGGTACTTAAATTAAAACCGTCACAGTACAATGTGATATGTGTTGTTTTCTTTTTTGCCTGTAACTAAATATTTGTTGTGCTGTTGACTTTCATACAACATACGCATACGAGCAGCTCAGCACACCACGCAGCACCAGCTTGTCAATCGTAACACGTGACAACTATGCCAACAGCTACATCAGGAAGAATTTGAAATGCAAAGGTATTATTACATCGATGATTGCTATGTACATTTGATCTACCTATTGGTCAACAGTTGCCATGGGTTGTCATTCGTTATCAATATGTATTACAATACTAATACCATTATCAACACAGCTATCAATAAAAATGTTGCCTTGGTGAAATTTCAACTTCATAGCAGTCAGTAACAAGAATTTTCAATCATTATTTGTGAACTTATGTGATTGAGTGCACATTAAAATGGTTAGTTGAACATTTAAAAGGCTTATGGTATTTTCTTATGGCTAGACTGAAAGTTTAGATAATGCTCTCATTCAATTTTGTTCGATTTAAAAAAAAACCCGCTTTCGATATTATTATTTTATAAGTTGCAAAGTAACTAACGTTGCACAAGCTTTGTACAACTTGTCGTATGAGTAACATTTAATTAACTTTACATTTTTATTGCAATTTTTTATTATAATTTTACGCAAGTAAATCTATATAATTTCTAGAACATTCGTTGCACTTACAGTACAATTTTTTCACTGTGCTTCTGTGATCAATTTTTTTTAATTTAACTTTTCTAAACATCACATAAGATATATTCACTTAATCGTAAAATTGGTGGCGAAGGCAAAACAGTTCCATCCCATTTTATCTGCAATAACTCAATATAAACGCTTGAATTTTTTTTTTTTTTTTGTTAAAAAGGTTGTGAAGGGGGACAGTGATAAATGTAATTTTTTTCAATTGTAGGCAGTGCCACGCCTCTGACAGGAAAATACGATTCAAAAGCTAAATTATTGAAGTGATTTGGATGAAACTTAGTATGGAGATAGATTCAATCCTACGGAAGGGTATTAAAAACTGCTCTTTTAGTGGGCGTTGCACTACCCCCAATGGAGAAAAGCGTTGTCACGGCTGAGCTGCTTCGCCTATTTTGTTGAAATTCAATTCGAACATAGATTGATTCCTAAGGAAAGATATTTTTTAATGGGCGTTATTACTTATTTACTATTTCTCCTTCTTGCTGATATTCAAACAGCGTTAATAAAATTATACTCAATTCCGAATACTTCTTACACGTTATGGTATCCATCACAATTTTCTCTTTACAACAATTTGAAATTTAAACCACCACAGTTCAGTTTAAAACTTCGCCATATAAATCACGAAAAAACTATCAGATTATTAATAAATTTCATCAAACCAAAACCAACAAAATCCACCACATTTATGCATATCTCACACTATGTACTCAGCCATGCACATGTAGTAGAAAATTGCATTTCAAATTTTTAACTAATATTAATTAAATTAAATTTAAAAAAAAAATTGCAATCATAAAAAAAAATTGATTGCTTTGCAATGATGCATAAAATTGCACTTCATTAACTCGCTAAAAAAAACCAATTACTTTCATTTTAATATTTAAAAATTTCAATTTAAACATAAGTAAATTAAATTATAAAATAATTAAAATGCATGAAAATTTTTCATGACATAATTAAAACATTTTCATATCTCCACTAAGAGTGAAAAGCGAATTAAATACATGCAAATTGAGAAAAAAAAAGTATACAAAAAAAATAAAAATTAAATTTTTTACATTTTTGTTATCAAAAAAAAAAAGAAAAGCAAAATAACGCAAAATCACTAAATACGATTTTTGTGGACATTTTAGAATGAGATATCGAAAGTATAAAAATCTAGAAGTGATGGCGCCACCCATGCTGGTTTCTAGGTCACTTTTTCACAAAACAGAGTACATGAATTTTTAATTTTTGTTCCGTTGTTTTTATCTTTATTGCTGATTTTTCATTTCATTTCAATATTTGCAACTTTTGCGGCACAGTGATGTGTCAGTATTTGTGTCATCAAAAAAAAAATTATCAAATCAAAAAATCTTAAAGAAAATGGTCTTTCATCAAATGATATTATTTCTGCTGAATCGTTGATATATCTAACGTATTTTATGGGGCCTTTAACAAAATCATATTTTCCACATATAAGACAAGGAAACAGGAGCTAAAATATATTAATAGCACCACCTCATTTCTTGTTGTCCAAAATATTTTGTTTATATAGCGATGCAAAAAGTAACCCAACACTTTGGCTGCTGCATTGACACATACAATTTGCATAACAATGCGTCTAACAAATTGTTTGAGGGTGAATAAATGAATGAATGATGGAAATAAATTAAAAATTTTTTACAGCTGCTAGCAGTGCAGACTACAGGGGCAGCCGCCCTAGGATACTATGACTGGAGGCGACAAAATGGTACTCGGTATTCATTTGATGAAATGCGCGTAAAGTAAATACAATCGCATTTTTATTTTAGTACATTTTTTTTGGTTTTATGGAAATTTCAAAATTTATCGACGATAAGGGACAGCAAATGTGTCGTTTAACTCCAGGCTCACATAAACTTAAGTCCGCCACTGGCTGCTGCTGCTGCTGCTGTCATGCAACTATGAATTCCAAATTTATGAAAACTATGAAGAGTGCAAAGAAACAACAATCATTAGTTGTAACACAGCAACAAAACGTTGTGACACTCCTTGTGATATGCGATAAAACTATTCCCGCATAAATGCTTTCATAGTGCAGCGTACACTGGACAAGTATTGAGATAATAAGGGGACTATATGACAATGAGAATGAAGTAATTTTTTAACCCAAAGTATAATAAGCGCATTTAATGCAAATTTCATAAAATAAATTTGCTTAGTGAATTTAGCGAAAATTAAATTTAATAAAGTGGATTTTGTTTCGAGTGATTTGGAGTTGCAACAAAATTGTATGTGCTTGAAAACGTTTTGCAATTTAAATGAATTAAATGCATAAAATTACAAACTTATATTATACGATGTATTAAATAGCATATAAATAAAATAAATAAATCGAGATCGGTCCACATAGAATGCAGCATATTAAATATTTGAAGCTGTTGGAAATTATGCATCAAATGCATTAACTCAATCCAATACAACCAGCATATTATCTGAAATCATAAATTTCGGTAGATATTAAGATTGCACAAGAATTTTTGAGGTTTTTGTATAAATCAGCATTAAATATGCGCAATAGGGTGATTCCAAATTTTTTTTTTAGTTTTTTTTTTAACAGGTTTAATAGTTGCAGGTGCATGAAGGAATAATGCTGTTGCATGAATAGTTCATAATATTATTATTTACTGGTGGCTCATCAAGCTTTATAGTTTTCCATATGATTTATATGGAAAAGAATGCTTCAAAAAATCTTACGCAGACGAGACCAAGCCCATCGGTAAGAGATCTTATAAGCTAAGCCTTAAAGACGCCACAGGACAAAATATTTGCACATACCATTACTATGAAAACAGATTCAAGCCTTATCATGTACTAGGGTTGACTATTTGGCCTCGCGCGGATGAAATGTGCAATCATTCGTCCCGCCGTGCAGTTGCTGATCTCTATGCGCTGGTTCGTTTGTCAAATAAATATGCAAGATACCCAGTCGGAATCAAACGTGCAAAAATAAAACAAAAGTGCGCAAATGAATTGCGCAATGACCAGTTGAGAAAAATGCAGGTCAAAGACATTTTTTCCGCGAAAGGCAATTTTTTACGCAAGCATTATTGACTTGTAGAAGAATGAGAGACTAAAAAAACTGTTATTGTATGCATCATTGTTGTAAAAAAAACTCATATTCATGGAAATATAGTTTTAATTCTCGGAAAAGTACTTTTTGTTTTAATTGGTGAATTTTGAGTTTAAAAATTTGTTTGTGTAGCCATGTGAGGCTCTCGCATCATTTTTTATTTATGCAAACATTTATGTTTATTTATTTACATTAGTGATGCACGAATTTCTACTGGGTAATGATTTATTTTCCTTTGAATTTCCAACACACATTTATACACATACTAGCTCAAAATTAACTCGCTGTCGACTTTTTGACAACGAAGTTAAGCATCCCTATCATATACCATATTGAACTTATGCTTTTCAGTCAATAGTTTAAAGCTTAACTATTATTTATATATTCTTTTCAAAAAAAAAAAGAACGAAAAATCTATTGGTTTTTTCAGCAACTTTTTACACAAAAAGCTACCGGATATTTTCCTCAATTTTTTATTTTAAAGAAAAACTTACAATTCTTAACCTTTAAATACCATCAATAATTTACGCAGCTTTAATGCCATGCAACACAAAATAATCCAACTTAAATTGTGACTTTTTTCAATTTATTTTTTATTTTCGACCATAAAAATGTGTCAACAATGGTTGAAATAAAGTTTTAAATTTAAACAAACAAAATGAAAATGAAAAAAAAACGAATACATAAAAACACAGAAATAAATTGAAATTACAATTAAATGCATTCATTAATTTATCAGAGATGCAAACAACAATTCATCAAGCGACGGCCATTGTTAATTTTTTAGCGCGCAAATTGCTTGCCATCAGCTAAAGTGATACAGTGATTGAAGTGGAACGTGTGTGTGTATGTGTGTGTGTAAGTGAGTAAGTTGGGTGTTGGACAGGAAACAGAAATGCAAGTGCAGGTGACAGTTAAATCGCATATAACGAATGAATGAATATTGCAGCATGCACAAAATAAGAATCACAAGTGTTGGGAATGGAAGTTCATTGTACTACAACAACAACAAATACATACATATATCAAACAACATTTCATTAACATTTCATGCAGTTGCGTAATTTGGCAAACTTGCTGCGACAAATTGTGATGATGTACAAAATAAAAAAAAAAACAATTGATTCAAATTTAATTTTTCCAAATATTTCAGATTTCAATTTGTAACTTAAATTTGAAATTACAAAGTTTTTAGTCACAGGAAGCAGTTACATCATTTGCCATTTGAATTATCTGAAACGTTTCTTCTCGCATTTATTTAAAGTTTTACTTTTGTTAGTTTTTGATCTTTACTTTATGATGCGTAAAATGTCTGCCTTTAAATCAACACAACTATCACAACTCTATCCGTCATCATTTGCGTGCAGCATTATCATCATTGGCCTTAGGTTTTCATCAATTTTCAAATTTTACAGTCAGTTCAATTTGAACAAATACCGCACAACTTTTAACGAGCCTGCATAAACTTCCTGTGTTTGCGCTCTCTTTTCAATTTTGCTGCTGTCTTTTTCCTACGCTACCGCAAAACTATTTTGGTTAACCGCAATATTATACGATATTTCATTCATGTTGCTGATTTTATTCTTTAACATCAACATCGTCATCATCATCATCATCATCATCATCGTCATGTTTTTCACTGCAGCCGGCAGCAGCAGCTCAAATCCTTGTATTGTAGTCAAGCAGCACCATTTTAAAACGCAAAAACTTATTCAGCAAAAAAAAAAAACAAGTATGAAATGAAAATAAAAAACTTACGAAATAAAAAATCAACAGAAATAGTTAAAAGTTACGAGTGCAATGAAAAAATGTATTGTATTTTGCTTTGAATTTTTGATGTGCTTCAATTTGAATCACTACCCTGATGATGAAGATGAAGTGGTTAATCAAACGTTTAAGACTTATTGTTATTAATATTTTTTTTTTTTTTTTGTTTAAGCCAAACTTTGATATTTTAAGGATTTTTTAATAAAACTCAACTTTACTATTAGTTCTATGGTTTATAAACAATCAACAGAGGTACTATGTACGTATACATTTTTAATAGGAGCCTTGAAAACAACTTCATTACCTTCAGAACTATAGTATATATCTTTATTATTTATGGAAAATTGCTTATATGAAAATGGTTTGTAACGCTTTGGTGCAAAATATACTGAACCGATTTTAATAATTTTTTTTTTTAAAACAATATATTTGAGCATACTGATTTTTTGTTACTTTTTAAAGTTAAATCCTGTCTTTTAGGATTAAATTTTAGCAAAACATCACACAACATCACTAGTAATCCATGCAAGATTTTGTTATAAAATTTGGTAAACGATTGCATATCATACATACATATATGTATATATGGGACGTTTCACGTCAAGCGGATCACCTTCGCAGCCAAAAATTGACTGGACCGATCAAGACGTACGAGGTTTTAAAGTATTCGCGTCATGAAAAATCTTCTGAAAGCCGTGTGGCCCGTTCAGAAATTCAAAATAGTGTATCCAATATGGCGGCAGGAAGCTGGGGAAAAGTCGAGTGTCCAGCAATAGAAGATTGTAAAAATAAAAATTCACAACCAATCGGGTCGTTTCTTGGCTCAAATTGTAGCTCCGAAAATGCTGGCGTGGTAAGTTGACAGAATCCAAGATGGCGGTTAAATATTCAATATGGTGGCCAAATTTTTGAAAGCCAACCGATTTGCACCACATTTGGTGCACGGAGGTCTCGAGGGTCACTGTTTACGAATCCAAGGTCAAATTTGACAAAATCAAGATGGCCAATCCAAGATGGCGGACGTATTTTTTAAAAATCAACCGATTTGTACCAAATTTGTTATATGGAGGTTTTTAGGGTCGCCAATTACGAATCTGAGGTCAGAAATTTAAAATTCAAGCGGACTCAATATCGCATAAACTCAATAGCCTAATCCACCATATTGGGTCCGCCATCTTGAAATTTAAATTTTTGACCTTGGATTCGTATTTAGCGACCCCAGAAACCCCCGTTTACAAAATTTTGTACTAATAGGTTGATTTTTAAACAATACGTCCGCCATATTGAATCCACCATTTTGATTTTGAGTATTTTTAAAATATAGTTTCAGATTCGTAATTGGCGACCCCAAAAACTCTCGTATAACTATAATTTGGTACAAATCGGTTGATTTTTAAAAAATACGTCCACCATCTTGGATCAGCCATCTTGATTTTGTCAAATCTGACCTCGGATTCGTGATCAGTGACTCCCAAGATCCTCGTATACTAATAAATATCTAAAATGCGTACCAAGCAGAATATACTTAAGTAGTGTTTTACTTGAATATGTTGTGAATTGCAAAGTTTTCATGTTAATGAGAAGTGAAATCAAATAGAAATATGATTAACAAATTATATTCAACCCAAACAAATTTTTTCTTTCGACTCAAACTAATATAACGTTTGGCCCAATAAGCAGCCATTTAAATTTCAATTAAGGACTACCAAAATTTGTTGATAGTTAACAAATATTTTAAAAATCTATCAACGAAATACATTTATTTATAGGAAGCATACTTTTTTCTCAGTGTAGAAGAACGCTCCATACTTTTGATGAAATATTGATAACTCAATTATTTCAGGTATCTAGCTCTGATTTTTGTCAACCTTACATTATATTCTTATGAATATAATTAAGTTAGTTTATATTTATGCTCTATTTGATATTGTTACTAGTCATGCTTAAATATGGACGCTCCATCTAGTAATCAGCTTTTCAAGTGCCTTGAATAAAATGGATTTGAGACTGTTAAGGCGATAGCTATTTCCAACGCTACAGTCACACAATGAATGACCAAGACATACATACGTAGCTAGCTCTCTTTTCGATAAATTACATGATTTTAAATCTTTTTTATGAATCTATATTATAGTTAGCATTGCATTGACACAAGTTAAATCAGTTGCATTTTCTCTGTGACAACACAAAGTAATTCACTGGAACAAAACATTTAAATTCCGGCACAGCATTTTGCATTTGCATTTGCATTTTGGTGCTTTCAGTTCATTAAATTCAGCGCCAATTGGCCGGAGATTGCATGCGTCTCCTGCAGCATTTGTGCATTGATGCGTTGCTGCTGTTGTTTGTTGTATGCTAATATACGCGCGACATGTGACAACAGCTGCTTCACATTTAAGGCGTTACGAAACTTTGCTATTGAAAATTTCAATTAAATGCATGTCCCAACAGTGCGATTGATATCGAAGTTTTTGCTTTTGTTGTTGCTGTTGATGTATGGGCGTAACATGTCGTTGGTGGTTCATACGCCACAGCTGTTTTAAATAGAATTGCTTTGGTTTGCAGTTGTTTTTATTGTAAATCATGTATCGTTTCTGCTGTCATCGTTTGGTTTTACATGTCACAATGATTTCTTTTCATGTGTATTTAGAATATGTTGCTTTTCAAATGACATGGGAAAAGTTTTGTGTTAAAATTTAAGAATATGCAGCAACATATTTAATAACCTTTATTTAGCAATAAGTTAAGATATCCAAATTGAGCCTCATAAGCAATTTTTCTTCTAACAAAATGTATATAAGCATTATAATATTAAATAACTTTGCTTAAAAGAAATTTAATACAGTGGCAATAAACTAAGTTTTGCAATCAATTATAAAGACACTTAAATTATACATATTGAGAAAATACATTATAAATATACCAATTTATGGCCACAAGAAATGAAAATCCTTAAATGTCCTTCACAAGTATTTAGCAAGATGGCGAAAAAATGGCAACAAAATAAAGTCAAAGGCAAACAGAGAAATGCCAATAAAGACAAACTTATCGCCATCAACAACAATTTGCAAAGTCTGCGCATAATAAAACAGAAACATATATGCTTACATACATACATATTTTCAGACATACCCAGTTGGAATATGGTAGAGTATTATTTTTTACAAACCTTAATTTTAAAATAAATTCAGAGCTTGCTCATTTTGTTAGATAAATAAGGTATGATAGCCATAGGGCAAAGCAAACATATCTGCTTCCATAAGCAATTATACTAACGTCCTTACCGGTTCAACTGGGTACATTAAAGTTACATACATACTTATATACATACATTTGTATATACATACATATGCTTACACTTCTATATATAATGGCGATTAATGGCATTGATGGAAGGGCTCATAATTAATATTTTGTTAATTAAACGTCAATAACAATGTCATTTGATATAATTTCAGCAGAACAGAATGGTTGCCTATTTCTTCACATACTTAGTGACTGTGGAACAAAAAGATTAATTTTAAGTTAAAAATATACACTTAGACTCAAACGCGGCATTTCACTTTGTTACATAATTTGTCTTTTTGTCAATGGAAAAACCCAACCAAAAATATTAAACCATTTGAACATTACACATATCAAAAACTTTATTTTTTTTTTATATATAGAAAGCTTTTTAAGTAATTATATTACATCTTTAATTCTTATGAACTTTTTCATAAACTTTCAGAACGTACATTACCTACTTTTAAAAGAAAATTTTAAAAGTTTTCTTTTATAAATTTCCAAAATCATAATCAAATTCTAGCTGGCGGGGTCACGTTGCGATTCTTTGGTAGGACACAATTCTGAGGCATTTCAATAAAATTTTTCTTATGCCAACAATGCAAATATATATTCATTTATCAATGTTGCAGCAATTTTCGGTACATTTATACTTTTTTCAGTGCATTTGCGTCGTGAAAAATCGTTGTCAGTACATTCGACTAGTTTTTAGTTCATTCGGTACATTTGGAATATTTTCAGTATAAAAAATTATTTTTGTTTTTAATTAAATTTACCGCGAAAATTATGTTTGGAGTAAATTTTGCTGACTCTTTTTTTATTTCAATTTTCTAGCCCACTGTCATAGAACTAATTAAAGTAGGGGAATAGTATTGACAGCAGTTACAACGCACAGGCTAATGGTTGTCGTATAAAGTTAATGATTAATGATGGACGACAGCGACACCAACGAACACTAGCAAACATAGTTATGGATTATGTCGTATTAGCGCCAATCATAATTACGTAAATGTGTGCTTAAGTCATTAGAAAGAAGAAGAAAAAATCCAAAAAGAAATATATAAAAATGGTGGGAACAAAAATACTATATACGTAGACAAAAGTTTGGAAACACTAGATATTTTTAACGAATGAGCAAATATAGAGGTTTGGAAAAGTGGAAAATAAGAAGAAGTTATTTACTATAGAGAATTTGCTGATGAGATTATATGTAGTTACTTAGTATTTAAAAACAAATTACTTATACATATTACCTTTTCACGAGCAAATAAATTACAAAACTATTTTGTAGACAACTTCTGTTTTGAAAAATAATTTATATTCCTGCTAGCGGTACACGCGGCAATCACACGCGCACGTCCCGTTTTTTTTTTATAAAGATATTGTTCCCTTAACATCTCATTATAAGTATATTTTCTCTTCAAAAGTAACAAGAAAACAAAAACCAATTGAAAGAGAGTTTGTCCTTTGAACTGTTAAGACAAATACAAACCAAAGCCA
Organism: Meiosimyza platycephala; assembly: GCA_963662105.1. Lineage (NCBI taxonomy): Eukaryota > Metazoa > Arthropoda > Insecta > Diptera > Lauxaniidae > Meiosimyza > Meiosimyza platycephala. The sequence continues at coordinate 104,764,810 of OY759208.1, read as the reverse complement.
AAAAAAAAGAACAATAACAACACAGAACTCAAGAAGTAATATGAGCATCAGCAACGAAAAATTAAGCGACAATTTTTGTGTGAGGTGTTGCAAAAACTTGATCGATAAACAAAGGATATTTAGAAAGTATACCATAACTTTTCTTAGCAGAAACATGTTGTTTTAAAAAAGAAATTATTAAAATTGGTTCAGTATATTTTGCGCCAAAGCGTTACAAACCATTTTCATATAAGCAAATTTACATAAATAGTATTAATGAGCTTTTGTTACTACCATTTTTTAGCAATTGTTCCCTTTATGTTTTCCCCAATGTTGCATTTCTATAAAAAAAAACTACTCGAGGCTCTACTTTTCCTTAAAGCAGCTCATTTTAATTGTGTTTTTATTTTTCTCAAACAGCTTTGTGAAAAGAATTCAATAACAATTAAATAAATAACTTTAAAATTTAAAAAATAGTTTTCAATTGTACCTAGCACATTTCGTTTCTGCTTCGCTAGCAATTATTGTAAGTTCCTCAACTAATCAAGCAATAAAAATGAGGTCATAAAAATATAAATATCATTATGAATGGCCATAAATTTTTGCAAGTATGATAAAAACCACACTTCCGCAACATTTGGGTAACATTATTTCCGCTAGGACACAATAAAAACACCAAACGTAACGTAAATGAAAACGCAAATTTTTCGACATTAAAAACATGCTCTCCAAGTGGTCGCCCATATTGAAAGCATTTATGCTGTCAACACCATTACCGCCACTACAACAAAAACAACAACAACTACGAAAACTGCAAATGCCATGAAGTGCCGTTGCTGCTGCTGCTGTTGCTGCTGCACTCACTTAAGCGCTCAGTTACGAACATAAAAATGTGTGCGGCCACAAATACCATGATAGCACCATACACATACACTTAATCCAATGGGGGGAATGAAATTGCGCGTGTAGTGAGTTAGTGTTGCATACTCGTGTTGACTTCATTTTCCGTCTCATTTATTGCAGGCTTAATAATGAGCTGCTTTTGCATTTAATGCGCTCTTGATTTCGAGCTTTCAATGTTATTTAATCAAATAATTGATATGAGGGATTTTAACCACTTTAGAGCACCAACAAACAGCAGAAACTGGCCAACACTGTACTACAATTAGAAGCTTAAATATACAAACATTTTCTAGTTGGCTTAGTTGTCAGACTTGTAAAAGAGCACATTTATTTTAAATGCATTCTTTACAAAACGGCACATATGATGTTTTTGATGGGAAAGAGAGTTATCATTTCACTCCTTATCGAGGAAAATTAGCGTCTTTACTCTTCATTGCCAACATTTATTAAAGAAGCCCTGGACTCCAATTTCTGTTCATTAGACTGTTCAATACTTTCCAAGTTTCTTCAATCGAGGTGATCTGTACAATAACGTTTTTGTTACAAAATAATTATTAGAATTTCGAGCTTAAAAAAATAATTATTTTTACCCAGTATGGCATATTACCAAGCAGAAACAACCTGTACTTAATTCGAGTAAATGCTTGCTATTTTTTTTTTAAAGAAATTTAATTACATCGAGATTTGGCAATAATTTAAAAAATCATATATTTGATATAGGCAACAGAAATATTTGATATAAGTTAACATGACACACAATCCAGCGAAACGAATTATAATTAATTATATATTTGGTAATAATTACCTAATTGCATTTGTATATTACAAAATAATGATTTGGTTGAAACAAATACTTATTTGTTGTGAACATTCACATGTTAATAATCACCAAATCATAAATCGATATGTTCCTTTATCGTCACATCCTTATATTGGATACCGCTAGTATTTACACAATAATAAATGCCTGAATAGTATACCAAGCAAAACGTAATTAATGATAGTTTTCATATAAACGAGAATTACATCAAATAAAAATAACATTAACAATTATGTCGATTCAATCGACTAAAATAAATATCATGTTAAGCCCAATAAACAACACTTTAACTTTAAATTAAGCGCAAAGTAATATGTAACTATCAAATTGTGCTTATAAATAATAAATATTTTCAAATCAACCAAATATATTTATTTGGATGAAGCATAGTATAGTAAACTTTTTTTCTTCTTTTCATCAAACATCCAAAGCTGAAAAACTTAAATTCGGTACTTGTTTAAAAAGTATGTAGTCTTTCAAACGATATATGTGCACGAATCTGGTTAGTCAAGTTTCGAAGGTGTTACAGATTCAAATATCTTTCGATACTACTACCGGCCTTTACTTCTTACCACAGTAGATGCTCTTGCGGCCTTATTTTATAAACATAAATTTAATTTATGACTTATGTTTATGTTGCAAAAACCTTTTCCCCATTTTTTAATCCCCATATAATTACAACATTTTACAGCTCTGTGCGTCATATAAACGCGTGCACGTAAACTACATTAAACAACGCTGCATCCGGTTTTGGCACATTTCAGTGCGGTACAGTACTTTTCTAAAAATTATTTTTAATGCTGAATTGTGGCTGCACTGCTGCAGCTCTAAGCGAGTGCAAAATTTTCAATGAATTCTACAGAATTTGAATAATTCTCTTGCTATCCTTTTTAGGAAAATAAAATTTGAATTGCATTTGACCCTGCTGTAACATGGTGTATAGATTTGGTTAGATTTTTGAAAGAGCAGAAAGAGACGAATTTCAATTGAATTTAATTTTTACCATAAGCTTAATTGCTATATATAGTAGGGTAACATAGGATGACAATGTATTTCAGCAAATAATAACAACAACATGGTCAGCATTTGAGGTAAACTAATACAAATAAATCTAATATAGCAAACTGATAAACACTCTTGCGGGAAATAGCGAAGAAAGTATGCATACAAGGCCATAGTTAACTTACAAATACATATACACTGACATAAAAGACATAAAGGACATGATTAAAACCTTTCCTTTATCAACTAACATAGCGTACAATCTCCAAAATCTGTTCAACATTTCCACGCGTTACGTATTTCTTGTTCCAGCGATAATTGATTTGGATAGAAATCGGATCTTGTCGGAATCTGATTATCAATTTTTTTAATAATTTTTCTTCATTTCATGGAATTTTTCCAATCAATTCTTATGGAATCTTGTCATTTGAATACAGAAACTTTTGCTTATTTAAAAGAAGTAACATTTCTATATGCTAAGGGAACTAACTAACTATGTAGCAGCGTGTTTTAAGCAACGCACTAAAGTGCATATCGATAAACAATTTTTCCTTAAATTAAGAAATTTTTTCATGAATGGAATATTTTTTTCATTATTTTTGTGATTATAAAATCCAAATTAAGTCTTAACAGCTGCTGCAATATAATACAAAAATTCTAAATATGTTAATGATTCAATATTTTAAACAAATATCTATTTTTTTTTTTTGGTTCAAATGTTGACAGCAATAATATATTTTTGTTTTGTTTTGTTTTGTTTTTATTTAATCAGCATTTTGAATCTTGAGTAGCTGTTGAAAGTTATTTACTGATCACTGCATTGTATCTTATTAAGCACAACAATTCTATTTTTAAGTTAATATGACTCATGCAAGCTCTGAATTCATTACACTTCAACACCTGACATTCGTTTAAATATTTAATTGTAACTTTTAGCCACTCAATAGGAATACCAGCAAACCAGGTAAAAACTTATTGAAGTAAACTTATAGATTGTATTATCGAGCTCTAAGATATGTATAAGAAAATAACATTTTATCAGAAAATTTTTGGAAAAAACTGCAATTTAAAAAAAAAAATAAATTTTATTTTTAATTTAATAAGCGATAATTCTGAATTGAAAAACCCTACAATGGTCTGGTACCCTCGCAGCAATTCTAATCTTTAGTTCCTTAGAGTAAATATCATAACCCGCCTGGTTATTTAGCTTGGAATCATCTATGTATAAATTAATATGGCCCCTTCTCCCCGGGAGTCCTCCCTTCCAGTCATCCCTAGATGGAATGTGAGTTACGTAATCCCTGCTGAATGAGATTAATGGAACAATGTAGTCCAAATTAGAGGGTACAGAACTCAGGCTATGAAGAATAGTTGAGTGTCCTGTTCTACCCTCGGACCAGCAAACAGTTTCCCTGAGTCTAACGGCAGCAAAAGCTGCCATCCGTTTACCTAGCAGGTCAAGAGGAACAAGATTAAAGAGGACATCCAAGGCGTCAGTCGGTGTAGTCCGTAGAGCACCACTGATACACATGGAAGCTGCCCTTTGAACCCTTTGCAATCGTTTGTAATTAGAGTTTAGAGTGTAACTAAAAAGAAAGACAGCTGGCGGTTGCAGAAGTCGCTAAGTATTCATAATAGGCAAATTTGTGTAATATTGAATTATTTGTAGTAGAAACACTCTGCATCAAAACTTATGAAAATTCGGAATCTGCAATCTTACAGAAACATTCCAAAAGGAATGCATGTGAAGCATTACGTTTGAAATACATAAGAAAGCTTTCTGTAATCTTCCATTTGCAATAGATATTTTAAATTAAACTTTCTGGTACATTATATTGCATACTATGTATTTCTGAAACGTTATATGCCGAGTGGGTATTTCCCAATTAGGTACATAAGACATATGCTAATACTCAGTCAGATAAATATATGTACACTATCTATGAAAATGAATAATTAGACAAAAACAAAAAATGTCTAGAAAATTTTAATGCGTAAATTTTTCAACAAAGCTACCACCCTCGTAGAGAGAATATCGCATGCTTTGCTTTGGGAATATATGTACTATGTATTTGGATGATGTTTGTTTTGAATCATTTCGCGTTTGCTCAGCTGTTAGGGGTTTTTATTTCACTACAGTTCTCACTTATTGCTATGATGCAATAAAAAGTTAATGACAGAATTCAGTATTTCCCATTTCTGTATCTGTTCAGTCATTTATCGTTGATATTAAACACTGCAACATTTGTTTTCAATTTTCATTCTGCTTTTTGCGACATTTACTTGTTGTCGGACCCTACACCATCTCCGGAATCGTCGAATTGCTACCTAGTCGTTTGAATTTGTGTATTTTGAAATTTATTTATTGGTTGAGCTTTGCTTGCTTCAAAACACGCTCGATAATTGTGAAATTGATATTTTAAGAAACGGCGTAAAAACAAAATTAAAAAAAAAGCAAAAACTAAAACCAAAGTAATAAAGATAGAGAAAATAAAATACAAAACAAGTGCCCGAAGTAATAAACAAAATTGAAACAATTTGTTACGTAAGTAAAGGGAGTTTTTGCAAAACGTTTTCAATTTTTAAAAAAATGCGATACTTTAAGTCAAAAGTCAATAAATTGTTTTTTCATTTTGTGAATATAAAATTCGTATAAAAAACAAATACAAATGCCGGTGATTATGAAAGTGACCAGAGTAAAATTTTTTAAAAAAATGTTTTTATTTATTTTATTTTTATTGATGATACGGTCTGAACATCACTTTGAGCACTTTTATTAGTTACCACCGTCATATATAATATGATTGATGATAATAAAATTGATGTGATAGAAATCATTTCATAATTGTTATAAATTTTGTTTATATTTTTTCGATCATAAATAATCGTAATTTTGGATTTTTATTTTGATGTTTGATCGGAAAAAATAAAAATTCAAAATTACGATTATTTTTGATCGATACAAATTAAAATTCAAAATTGTAATAATTTTTGATTTTTAAAATAACAAATGTGCGCTTCTCGTTAATAGAAACACGTCTGTATATTTGAGCTTACATTTCGTCTTTTCCTGCATTTTATTTTTTTATCTCAATTATTGGAAATAAAGATTATTTACGGTCCGTTATAGAAACTTTTATGTTTCTGATCAACAGCACTTTCTGCGTCGATTCAGCTATGCATATGTTCATTTATCCGTGAAAGTCACGATTAAAGTTAAATGAAGTGAAATAATATAACAAACCGTTGACCAATTTCAAAAAAAAAAAGTTAAATTTTTAAGAGGAGATACGCAGCTTTTGAAGGGAGAGTGTATCATTTTTGAAGTTAGTTTTTGTAATTTATTTTTTATTTTAAATCCGATAACTTTGTTTGATCCTTAACTTGAAGGGACTTTTGTATGCCTACGATGTTGTTTAAAAACTACCCTAGAAAAAATTTCATTAAAATCCAATATGTAAACAAGGCAAGAGAGGCATTGGCAAAGAAAAAAACATTTTGGCTGTTTTTGGAAAAAAGTTGAAGAGACCTTACTTTTTTATCAACTATATGAAAAAATAATAATAATATAATCGCAAAAACTTTAATTTTTGTTTGAGATGACTTGCTTTTCACAAATATTTCAATTCCTACCGTACCATCGGCTTTGAAATGAAATTCTGGGCTTAGCTGGATCAAAACCGTTCAATCGGCAACGCTGCTTTGAAAGCTTATAGTCGTGGATGGGAACCGGTTCTGCTGCAGGTTCTAACGAAAGCCCATTTGAGAGTAACGAGAGAGCATTTGTGTATACAAATGTGAATGAACAACGATTCAACGCGAGAAAATATCGCGCACATTCCACTAAAAAGCACAAACTCCAAATTTTTAAATTTTCAGAAAACGCAAAAAACTATTTTGGAGCTCGTGAACTCTTTTTTTTAGAAATAAAGTGTGGATTATTTAGAAGCAGGTTCTAACAGAATATGGTAAAGTTTTGAAATATGATATTATTGATAATCGATTGAGGTTATCGGACATAATCTCAACGGACATAATACCCCCTTCGTAAATGGGGTTATGTCCGCAAATTTTTCAGACATAATCCCAATGGGGAACTATGTCCAAAGAAAGTAATTAAAACCATTTTGGTACTTATGTCCGATTTTTTTTCGGTTATAAACCCAATTTCATTTTTGGACTTTTTTGATCACTTCTAAGGATAGACATAATCCCCAAAAACTGGAGGACAGAACGCCAAACAGTTTTGGGGACAATTAAAGTGGACATAACAACCATTTACCCTAATTTTTATGTCGAATTACCAGGGCTAGCGAAACCGGCGTTGGACATAACATATGCTGAAGCCGATGCCGTACATCTTGGAGGATGTGTGTAAGCCCTGAGCAGCGGCCGAATGTTGTCCCTTTACCCAAACTTTTATGTAGAATTACTCTAGCTCGAAAATGTTAAGTTGGACATACTATAGGCTCTATCGCGAACCCGGTGTGGAATATATTGAAGGATGTAAATCTTGAGCCGCGCCCCCAGGCCGCTCACTTTCTCCAACTTAAGTTGTCAATAACAAAATAAATGTTATTGGGATTATGTCCGAAACTGCTGCGGACATAATAATGAATCAAACAAATTTGATTTATTGTTAGAAAAGTTTGACTCGATTTATTTGATGACTCATGTGTGTATCAAATATGAAATGAAAAATAATCACACTGAAAAGAAAGTACATACATTTTACTTAACATTCTGACAAGCAGTTATACAATTATTTTTAAACTTAATTAAATTTGTTTTATTTTTACTGTAAGTTCACCTAAGGAAAAAATTTACATTTTTAAGACATATCTTATCAGTATATGTAGTAAAAAAAAGTACCTACTAAAATACATCTCTACATAATTATCAGTTGCATGTATCAGAAAAACAATCAAAAATAAATTCCCCAACTCAGTGGCGTACGAAACCAAAAAACCAATCTGACTGCCTTGAAACAACCTAGTTACGCCACTGCCCTAGGTCAAAGATAACTTGTAGTCAATCAATTTTTACGAGTAATTTAAGTACATTTTTTTTCAATTTATATAACCGCTATTACTTAAAACCATATGAATTCATATTTTCTCTTCATTTCAGAAGTAAGCTAAGAAGATGCAACACTTGAGAATATTTGCGTTATTAATACTTGCTGTGAGTAGTGTAAAATCTTATAGCATTAACCAAAGGAATGGCCAGATCAATACAGTCAATGGTGATGTGGAGATCATAATTAACAGCAGTAAGTTTTTGTACTAAATACACAAATGATTTCTCAGAGACATTTAACAAAGTGCAATAAAAAAAATTATACCTTAAAAAAAAGTTCATGGTGCGAGTACGTAACTGATTATTTTGTGTAATGAGATTATAAAATCTATGTATCATTCTGTCTTCATGCAGTTAAAATATTTCACATTAAATTATCTTGCAGCTACTTGGAAATGTGATCGTACATTTTGTCCTAAAGATACTACCGATCGATGTGTTGTGATTAAACGCAATTTACCCGACAACCAAAGAATTGTACGACTAGAAAATTATTGCTATTCTGCAGATAATAAGATCCTAGCTCAAACTGCCGATAATCAAGATGTTGGCGAAAATGTTTTTGTCTCATCTGAAACGACTGTTCATCGTGATGGTTCCGTTGTAAGCAATAACAGTGGTAACAATTTTTCATCAAATATTGATCCTGAACTTGAAAAAGAAATTAATGAGACAATGCAGAAATTGCAAAAAGACTTGCAAGAAAATACGAATCGTATACATCAACAGATGGAGAACATGCAGAAAGATTTACAGAATTCATTATCAAATATGTTTAACTGGGGTTAATTGCTTACCAGATTGTTTGCTTCAATATACTATGTATGCATGGGATCAAGCCAATATTTTGTATATAAATACATATGTAAAATTTACAAATACATACATCAATTTATTAGTTATTTGTAAAATTATCGTTATTTAAATAAAACGACTCTATTATTTGCCTCCCAGAAATTTCAAATAAATATAGTTTTTTCCATAACCTAAAAAATGTTTTTTAAATGAACTTCTACATCTGTTAAAAAAAAAATCAAATTTTGTTATGGATACGATTTATTTGATGATCCTGGTGTACATATATGGAATATGAAACAACATTCTGATAGGATAATTTTTTTTAGAGAGTAACAGACAAAAAATATATTTTACGTCAGATACTGATAAATAGACATAGATAAGTTTGTTATATATATAATTTTATACTAAACTTAATCTGTTTTATTTTTACTGTAAATTAAAATACGAAAAAAAAAATTACATTGTTAAGACCTATCTTATCAGTATAGTAAAAGAAAATTACTCAAATACATCTTCTACGTAAATATCTGTGGCATGTTTCAGAAAAACATTCAAATAGGAATTCCCCAATTCAGAGATAACTTGTTAGCTACAATTCTAAAAGTAGGTACTATATTCATAATTCATATTTGCTCTTCATTTCGGAAGTAATGTAACAAGATGCAACAGCTGAAAATATTTGTCTTATTAATAATTGCCATACTGAGCCATGTAGTTAGTGGTGATGTTGAGATCATAATTAACAGCAGCAAGTTTATATATTATCTATATATAGTAAATAATTTTTCACTAATTGACAGAGGATACAACAAAAAATCCAGACCGTGGAAAAAAATGTCTAGCACGAGCACGTAACTATTTTGTGTAATAGGATTATAAAATCAATCTATTTTTCGTTATTTATCTATAAATTATATATCAGCTGTTATATACATATATTGTTATAGAGATACTACTGATCGCTGATTATGATTCCATAAATAGTATAAGTAACAATTTTTCAGATATTGATCCTGAATTTTTCAATCATATATATCAACAGATATAGACCATGTAGAGGGAATTGCAAAAGTCATTACTAAATAGGGTTAATAGCATACAAGATTATTTGCTTCAATATACATAAGTATGTATGGAATCAAGCAGATATTTTGTATATAAATATGTAAAATTTTGAGGTTAGGCTGTTATAAATATATATGTATATATGTATATGTACATGTTACCGGCCAAACAAGCTTATAGGATAAACAAGTTTTTCCTAGGCCAAACTAGTACATTCGAAGCGTGTTAGGATGAACCAGTTTAGCCTAGGATGAACTTAGTTCATTATATACTTTAACGGTCTCACTACCGATTTTCTTGAAAAAATTTGTCACCCTGAGGTTGGTTTTTGGCCGTTTGGAGGGTGGGGTCAACTCCAAAAGAATTTTAAACACTGCCATCGTATTCAGCATTCTCAAAAACGGGGAGATGTGGTCGCTGATTAAAATATTTGTATATTTGTCCGACTCACAGATTCTACTAAATTCTAATATAAACTGTATTCCAACGGTAGATTAAGGCTTTGCGGGGCTCGCAAATATCAAAATATGGTGCATTCCCTTTTTTTTTTTCTAAAATGCACTAAAAATATAAATTTTATTTGCTGTAGCCAATCAATTTTTTACGAGTATGTGCGTAAAATAGGTAGATTTATTTTTAATTGAATAGCCGATATTACTTATTAAAAGTAAATTAATTTATATTTTCTTTTCATTACAGAAGTAAGCTAACAAAATGAAGCAGTTAAAAATATTTTCTTTAGTAATACTTTCTGTGATAATTGTAAAATGTAGTTACATAGACATATCGAAGGGCAATTTTTATTTACGAATCGGCGATATGCGGATCATAATTACCAAAAGTGAGTTTTTTATATTATACTAGTGTACCTGACATATGTCCCTATCTCCAGCCCCAAAAACAAACAAATACCAAAGCTGTTGGTAATTGAATCTCGCAACGCCATCTAAATCAATGGTATGAACTCTCCATACATCTGTTTTGCTCGATTTTTAAATTTTTCTTACGAATTTTCCCATATTATTGGAAACAAAAAAAAATTATTCAAATCAGTCGAGCTATTTTCAAGTTTTTGCCCTTCAATTGATGTTTATATATACAGTACATATAAGCATGTACATATGTATATATTATAAGGTTATATCGTGATAGAACAATTTAAATTTGAATGGAACAAAACTGCCAATTTTATGTTATATGATTCTAAAATCTCTTCACCAACTGACCGACTTTCATTATAAATTATCTTCCAGCTACTTGGAAATGTGATCGTATACTATGTCCTAAACGTACTACCGATCGCTGTGTTGTGATTAAACGCAATTTACCCGACAACCAAAGAATTGTACGACGAGAAAATTATTGCTATTCTGCAGAAAATAAGATCCTAGTTCAAACTGTCGATAATCAAGAGGTTGGCGAAAATGTTTTTGTCTCATCTGAAATGACTGCTGATAGCGATGGCTCCATGACAAGCAGGTCCAGTTTGGACGCAAAAAAAGAGAAATAAATCAAGGCAGAATGCGGAAAACTTAAAAGATGTATAACTGGAATTATGAGTTAACCATATTGTTTGTTTCAACATATGTATGTGTGAAATAAAAGCAGATATTGTACATGGAAATATGTAAAATTTACAAATAAATAGAACTGTGTAAATTTGTTTGTAAAACTACTTTTCGTTATATGTGACAGAGTGAATTAAAACGGCGCATGTCTCAGTCTCCGGAATGTCTATGTTTTTAGAAAATTAATAACATATATTAAAAAGAGTTGAGTTTTGGATTTCGTCATGACATTTTAAAAGCACATTCGCGCTACCAGATTTCAAAAAAGGAGCTGATATTCACCTACAAAAAACCATATATTTAATAAATTTTTTTATTTATCATAGCTGCTTACAAATGTAACTAAATGCTATGTAGCAACAAGAAAAACAGTGGTCGACAACGAGTTTAGGTTGTTGCGGCCTGGGCTACGCTTTCTTCAACATTTTCGACCGAGCGACACATTAGTATTCTTACATTTTTCACTGACACCGATTGATCTGGAACAAACGGCTTTTTGTTGCAAAGGCAAAATACGTTTCTTGTAGAATGATCATTTTTATAAAACGTTTTGCTTCACTTTTACGAATTGTTCAACTGTGTATTAATTGCTCCAAGACAAAATTTGCAAAGGCCTCAAGATGACAATTGTCTGAAAGTTTCTATCAAATATCGCCTAAAATTTAACTTTTATTAAAAAGTCTTTGTATTCACAATAATTATTCAGTTAAAGAAAGGGAGCAGAGTTACCGAAGTTTAATTGAATGTCAAGATAAAACATTGCATATAAATATGTAACATTGCGTGCTAGCAAATTATTTTATATACATTGATTCTTTAGGAAATTATTTGTTTTATACAAAAATTAATGAAACGATTGCTGATTGGCCAAAATATCCCAATTGATGACTCGATTGCAAAATTTAATATAAATATGTATATAATTTTTTTTAAATTGGCCTAAAGTTAATGTATGTTTATTATAACATAAAATAAATTTTATCAAATGTGGACTTATGTGGAAAGTGAAAATTATAAGCAAAAAGCGTATAAATAAAAGCAAATAAAAAAAAAACAAATAGTTAACAATAAAGACTTATATGTAAAATAAGATAATTAACAATAAAAAAATTGTACTAAAGTGGATACACAAAGAAAGAAAAAGAAAAGAACAAAAAATTATAACAATATAACTTAATTGAATTATTTCTGTGCCAGCTCTGTTGCCGCTTTCAACTCATCCATAAGTGAGGGCACTTTATGAATTTGAGCGTAAGCGTTTGCTAGGCTTTGTGTTTGTTGGTTAGCAATAAGCTGTTGTATATCGTAATGCAGTTCCTGTACGGAGGATTCCAGTTTATTTAAATTTGGCACACATTGATTGCTGCGTGTTATTAAATCTAATATTGCACTCGTTTTAGGACGACTGGAAGATGCAGCTGATTGTTGAATAAGCTGTATTTCAATTAAAAAAAAGCATTACTGTATTTCGAAGATGTTGCTATAAAAATATAAAGTTTTGTGAACCTTTTTATAATCATCTATTAAGTTGGCAACTTCATGTGTAGGCTCTTGGTCCTTTGTCTTCCCAGAGTCTGTAGACTCGTATTGTTTACGCATCAAAACCAGTTGTTGCTCAAGTTTCTGTAAAATAAAATAAAGTAGAAACAAAAAATACACGTATGTAACATTTTGAACAACCTTTATCGTTTTTTGAGCTTGTTCGAAACGTTGACGCATTTCCAACAAATGTCTTTTTGTTAATTGAAATTCTTGTAAATCTTTAGCAGCTTGTTCTTGCTGCTCTTGCATCATGCAAACTTTTTGTTCTTCTGCTGCGAATGAACGCTTTAAACTCTTAACATTGTTGAGCAGTGCACGTATGTGTAGATTGTAACGTTCCATCTTACGTTGATGTTCACTTTCTAACACTTTCGTTAAAATACGCAGATGATCATCGGTGTGGATATTGTTGTTGATATTGCTCTCGTCATTTATTTCAACAATTTTGTTATCGCTGTTAATGTCTGGAAATATGATTTGAGGCACAATGATACCCTCGCGTTTATTTCTACGCAATTTGATTACTTCATCTTCCATCTCTTGCATTCTGCTTCCGATTTCATTACGTTCTTCATTAAGTTTTTCAATTTGTTTATGTAAATGACGTAGTTCTTTTTTATTCGCCGCCACTTCAGTTGCAAAATCCTCATCGATATCTTTTGTTAGTCTTAGATTTTTTAACTGCAAGTCTTCAATAAGTTTTGATTGTTCGGCATTTTTCATTTCGCTCTCCACTACTTGCTGCTGTGTCACTACAATTTTCTTTCGGAATGTTTGTTGCATTTTATTTAATTCTTCTTGTCTTTCTTTTTCCTGCAATACCATTAACTCTTGCAGTCTCTCCATATCATCGTTTTGCTCGGAAAATAGCTCATTTAATTCTTCTAACTCTGCACGCTTGCGCTCAAGTTCGGTGCGTGTATTTCCTTCGAGTGTCTGTGTTTTATTGAGAGCCTGCAGCAACTCTTCCCAATCTGATTGTGATGAAATTAGTTGCGCCACTTTTTGGCTTTGCTGCTCTAGGAGTTGATTTAAAAGTTCAATACGTTGTGTTTTCTGTTGCTCGTTGATGTTGAGTGTTTGCTGCAACTGTTGCTCAAGCATATCTACTTTTTTCATTAATAGCGTATGCTGCTCTTTATTATTTTCTTGGCTAGTAACTTTTGCAATTTCTTTCACGCTCGGTACGCGTTCTATATTTGCTTCCTCGATTTTATGTAACTGCAGTTTTTCTTTTTCTAATTCAGTCGCAGTAAGAGTTTGCAAGTCTTTCTTTATTAATTCATGTTCCAAACGTAGTTGAGTTGCATGTAAATTTTCTAATTCTAGTTGTAACGTTTTATTTTTCTGTTCCATTGCAAGATATTTTTCATCATCAGCTTCATGTATAGTTTTAATTTTTTCTAACTTGTATAATTTCGCATCATTTTTTAACAGTTTTAGTTGCAAGTTTTTTACCTGTGCCTTAGTTATTGACAGCGCTGCTACTATGTCATTATTTATTTCAATAGTATGTGCTTTACATTTGTTGATTTCTACAATTTCTGTGTTTAATTTGTGATTATCATGGTATAGTTTCTCCAAAATTGTTGCATTTTCTTGCAGTTTAGCATTCAAATTATTAATTTCATCAATATTTACTTGAGCGCTTTTTTGCTGAATTTCTTCCAATGAACTTTGTAGCTTTTGTTTCAAATTTTGATTTTCAGCAACCAGCAACTCCAAAGTATTTTTGCTATCAAACGCGTCCAATGACACATATGTGCTTTTTTCAACAAGCGTTCTTAGTATATCCTTTTCATTTTCCTTGAAGTCATCTTCACTTGGTTTAATTTCAATACTCATATTGCAAAATTCAGCTTCAACTTTAGTTGCTTCTAAAAATTCATTCGTATTTACTTCTGGAGTTCTATTTTTAATATAGTCTTTAAGTGTGTCGTTTTCTGATTCCAAATCCACTATATATTTATTCATTTTTAGCAATTTTGAATTTAAATTTCTACAGTTTTCGTCTTCCTGGTTCAGTTCTTCGGACGTCGCACTGACAATGATTTTGTCTTTTGTGGAAAGAAATTCTTCTGGTTTATCATTTAAGCAGAAATGATTATCAAACATTAACTCGTCTGTTAAATAGATTAAAAATAGAAATGTATTAAAATAAAACCAAATGCAGAATCAAAATTACCTTTTTCAGGTTTCTGACTTAATTCCCTTTCCAACATATTTATATTTCTACTCAACTGTTCCGTTTTTTGCAAATACGCAGTCAACTTTTCACGCAGCTTCTGAATTTCTTCAGTGTCTATTTGTTTTTCATACTGTAGTTTCCTAGACTCTATTTCACGAATTTCCAATTCAAATCTGGTGCGTTCACAAAGTGCACACATATTTGCGTACTTTTCATTAAGCGCAATCAACTCCAACTGCGTGCGCTTTAACGTCTCCCTACTGCTAAGCAGCTGCTCAATATTTTGTTTCTTTTGTTGCTCACTTTGCTCCATAGTAGAGGTTATAGATTGATATTCATCAATTTCAGCCTTGAGTGCCTCAAGTTGTGCTAACTTATTGGCATCGCAATCCTGTAATTTTGAAAGCTCAAAATCTTTCTCTTCAAGTAACGAGTGTAACTGTTCCAATTCACGTAGTTGTTGCTCATTCTGTGTATGCAAGGTTTCTGTTGCAACAAGATCTTGCTGCAGTCCTTGCAAAGAATTTTTGAGCGCAGAAATTTCTGTGGTTTTTTGTGTAAGCTGTTGATGAAACTCGACACTGAGTCGATGTATTTCATCAGCTTTTTCCTCCTTTTGTACCGATTGCTGAAATACGCGTTGCAACTCCAGTATCTCTCGCTCTTTTCTTTCTAGCTCAAGTTTTTGTGTCTTCGCGTGAGCTTGCGTTTCTTTGGCCATTAGTTGCAAAGATGCATGTGATGTTTTAGTTAATTCCAATGCGCTTGTTTTTTCAGTCAATGTTGTTATTAAGGCGCTACGCTCATCCAGCAGTGATTTACATTTTTTTGTTATTCTGTTTTGAGACAAATATATAAAAAATTTATTGAAAAAAAAAATAAATTTGATTGAATTCAAAAATAGTCACAAGAAGTTAACAACTAGGAGACAGGTTGATTTTAAATACCATTCCAAATGTTTGAGAGTTAAGTTTATGGGCGAATTTCGCAAGAGCTTACATTTTGATGCTTTGAATTTAACTAGTTATCGTCTATAATTATAATCTCTTTTAAGCTTCTTTTTTATCAATACTTACTGAACGTTGTGAATTTGCGATTTCAGTACTTTTTTTTTGTAGGTACTGTTATGCTATTGATACCATACCTCCTGATTTTCTGTGACCACTAGGTCCGATCCTTCATTTTCAAATAAATAAAATTCGTCAACTTTATCAGCTATAAAGCCGCCTTAAACAGTGCAATGAATTAAATCTACAATCGATTTACTTATTAGAGCAATTTGGTTCTGACATTATTATATGTTGCAGGTTTTTCTCTGAATTTCAATGATTGATCTTTTTTTAGAATGGAAAAACTGAATGCATTTTACTCGTTGAAGATTAAATATAGAAAATGTACAAGTTGATTATGAAGTTCGCATAGTGTCGCTCACAGAACGCGAAGGGTACTCTATGTTCTACCAATAAAAGATAGAGTTTAAGTCTGAGATTAAGTTGAATTTGTAATCTATTTCAAGAATAATTTTTTGTTTACGTACAGAATTTTTTAATTTTAAGATGGCATAAGCTTCAACGAAAAAAAAACTTAAAGTTAATTCACCTTTGATTGTCTTCCTCCAGCTCAGCGAGAGTTTTTTGCAACTCAAAAATTTTAGCATCTTTTTCTTCATTTAATCGCTTCAAATCTGTAAGCAATGCTCGCTTTTGTTTACGCAGCACATCGATTAACTGCTGCTGATCTACAATCAATGCACGCTGCTGTACGCTTTCAAATTCTAGACCCATGTCTGTCATTTGTTCGTTTTCAAATTGAACGCTACATTGCTGTTGCTTACGTATCTCTTTCATAGCTTGTTCACGTTGCTCCTCAAGCTCACGTTCCACCTCGCCACATTTGGCATAGAGCCGTATGCATTCACGTTGCAAGCGCTGATTTTCTTGCATGTAGTTACGTTCATTGGTATAGAGTTTCTCAAGGGCTTCCAAGCGTGAATGTTTTTGCGTGCGTAATTCCTGTTTATACCAACGTTCTGACTGACTAAGACGCTCCAGTTCGCTACGTAGCCGTCGCACATCTTGCAGTGCAAGAAAAAGTGCCTGATCTTTCTGTCGCAACATATCCTGCCATCCCGCATCCGTCTGAACATCACTTAGATTAGCACTAGAGTAATGTCCAGAATCGCTACAGCCTAATGATGCTGCTTTTGAACTGTCAGATTCATGTGATTCTACTGATTGCAGGCGCAAACGTCTTCGGTTTGGTGTTGGGGTCAGCTGGGTATCCCAATTGGATGCACCGAACACATCCTCGGTGAAGCTGTGATCAACATTGGTAGCATTTCTACCATCAACATCGAAACAACTTACTGATTCTGATAGAAAATTATTCATTTTTTCGTTTTCCAGTAGCTTTCGAAATTATCCATTGTAAATTTCAATTTTTATGCATTTTTGTTGATGTCATGCACCAGCAGCTTGAAGCTACAACGGAAAAAGCGACCTACTTTGTTTCTTTTTGTGGTACAATTCACTTTTTTATTTTATTTGTTTTGAATTTTGATATAATTTTAAATTTTAAAGTTAATTGTTCAACTAAACTAAATCAAAATTAACTAATCTTTCAACCGAAAAATTGCGTTGTTGTCATTTTACAAAATGTATACAATATTGAAAAACAACAACAAAAATTAAAATGTCACCTTTATCTGTCACACAGACTGAAAACCGGCGCGTTCAGAATGTAGAATGTAAAAGGGTGTATCCACAAGTCATTTAGTCGGACTTAAAACTCTTGTAGTTGTGCCTGCTCCACGTGGGTTACGTGAGAGCGTGCCACTTTTCTTTTTAGGCTAGCACAACTCAAGCGTTAATAAAACCAGCGTGCGTTCCAATGCGCACGAGTTGATGGTATGGGTCATTGCATACAATTTATTATCATTGTGTGAACCGATCATTTCGTAGTTTGTTTACAATGTCGGACGATAAACTGAAGCGTGTATATGCTAAGAACGTCCACCCACCAAGCAATATTATCAGCTATTCTGCCAAGCTTGTGTGCAAATGAGTAAAAAAAAATTGCTATACACGCAATTCTTTGTATTTCTTTATGTATTTTTTTTTCTCTTAAAATTATGTTATGGACTTCGCCGCACTGCTTTATCGTAGCATACTTTAACTTTAACAAGAATAAGGATATTATAAAATATATATGTCAGATAATTAGCTAATGATAACCATTGAAATATTGATCTAGCTCCATTGCTCACGCTACGTTAACACATATAAGACTATCCCTATTAGGGCGACTATGTAATATTTATCTTCATACATCAACATGCATAATAGGCGTGATATATGACGCGGCTTCCTGCTAAAAATAAATTTTGTATGAGAATGACAGGTAATTTAGTCAGCGATACGTATCAAAAACTACTTGTCAAAAATTATGATGCTTGAAGCTATGAAATTGAACAGAATTGCGGCGTGCGACTGATAACCTTCAGACGGATACCCGTCCACTTAGATATAATTATAATTTTTTTTGACAGCGAGTTTCCGTTGCCGCTCTTCCGACCCCGTCCCAGTTCTGTGGAACACATAAGTTCGGTGTGTGTAACAGCATTTGTCACATGCTAACAGCATGTACCTTCTGTACGCGTACAAGGTTGCATTTGCAATGATTTGACAGACAACAACGAAATCAGTTTGCTGATATATAAATTTTTTAATTTTTATATTAACAATATGGAATTAAATACTGATATCATACAAAATGTAAGAAAATTTCCTCAACTTTATCAAAGGAAAAGCAAACTGGCGGATAGAGAAAAAGCATGGAAATCTCTGGCAAAATCACTTAAACTTAATGGTTGGTAAAATTTCAAAATCTCGAAAAATTAAACTTAAAAATAAAACATTTTTAAATAGAACAATTCCTTAAAAGTCGATGGCACATTTTACGTGAACGTTATGTCAAACAATTGCAATATGAAACAGACGGACATCATCAAAATTATTTCAGATATTCCAAGCAGATGGACTTTATGAGGCAGCATATTAAAATTCGCGTGCCGGCAAATACTACGTTGCAAGGGAATATACCACGCAATTGGGTTAAACCTGAATTTGTGATTACAGCGGCTGATTTAGAATTCCATACAGAGGATCAGAAAGGAAACGATGAAATTATGTTTATGGAAATAGAGGAGGAGACTGAAGATACTTCTAAGGAAATCGAAGATATTCGTTCTGAAATCGAAAGCTTTGTAGAAATGGAAGACAATTGTCAAGAAATCGAAGACAATTGCCAAGAGATCGAAAGTAATTGCATTGAATTAGAAGATAATTGTCAAGAAACCGAAAATACATTTAATAAAGTAAAAGATGACTCCAAAGCAATAGAGGAGAGTTGTAAAAAAATAGAAGTTAAAGAAATAAAAGTAAATACTGTAGCCTTAGAGAAAAACGTATTATTAGAGCAAGCAAAAGATCCCGATTCAGGACAAACACAGCAACAGTCTGCTAACCCAACTGTAGTGAAAAATGAGACGAACGAGAGTAAATCTGCTGTTATGAAAAATAATGAAAAAGTTATTTTAGAACAAGAGAAACCTGAAAAAAAAGTTATAGTTGAGAAAATCAGTGTTAAAGAAGAAACAGCGCCAAAAGCAGAGACTAGCACTAAAACCGACACCAATTCAGTGCCAAAGCCTGAATCACCCGTTAAGTGCTCACGAAGCGAGGATGCAATTTTTGGTGAATTAATCGTTGCAATGCTTAAATCAATGGATCCAGCAAAGAAAAAATCAATAAAAAAAGAAATTATGAATTTGTTACTGTCGTAGCGGCAATTTCATTTAACTTGAGAAATAATTTAGTTTGATTTATTATACATGTAACTCCCGACCGGGAAAGTATAGGAGAGATCTAAATTTGAGCTACAATAGATTACACAATTTTCATAAAAAAGTGAATATAAGTACATATACGACAGTTAAAGAAGCTGCAAACCTTTGTTCCTATTCTGCATTAAAGTAATTACTTGCTTATGTTCACATTAAGATAGCACACAGTATCAGTTTACTTTAGCAATTTGTTCGACTGCTGCATTTTAGTGAAAACTTGCAAGGTTAGCTTATTAAAATTTTTTGATATTAAAAGATTTTAATAAAAATTGTATTAAGTGTTTACTATAGAATTTAGTTGCACATCTTATAAAAACAAAGGTTTTGTATTAAAGAGAACGAACGGTCATATTCAAAGAGCCATTTTTGCCTTGCGATAGTAATATCGAGTCTTTTATCGTAAGCGTCTTAGTCTTCCTCGTTTTTTTTGTTAAATGTTTTGTCTTTTAGATCATTAAATACGAAATTTCTTGAGCGTTCTAAGATTTTTTCAATTTCTGTGAACGATTTTTATTTATTTTCCCAACCCAACAAGTAAATGTATTCGATTCCCATATTGGAACGAAAAAATATTGTATTACATTATTTTGTGTAAATGTGCTGGAAAGTGTTTTTGATCAAATTTAAATACAATATATTTATCCGATAATCTGCTATTGTCATCAGTGTTATACAAAACTATGATATTATCGTGATGGGTAATAAGTTTTCTTGATTTTGCATATAAAAGGCCGAACAAAATTTGCTTATAAGTTGATCTACGATAGGGCAGCTGATGCTCATACCCATAGTACAATAAAACAATATTATGGAATATGCTTGTATAATCAATGGCCGATTTCATATGCGTAATAAATATTATTGGTACTTTTGGCCGAAAATGTGCCACCTTCCTTGCCATGCGGCCAGTAACTCCTCTTACAAGAATACATTTAGCATCCATTTCGTAGGCGGCCGCAACAGCAGAACGGGCTATACTATCGCTAGCAGCAAAAGATTGATCGCAATATGGTAGCTTTGAGAGTGTCATAGCTGGCATCTCACAGAAGAGCGCATTTTGTAAATAAAAGAAATAAAAAGAATTATTCAAGTCACTACATTTGAAGATATACTTGTCTGGATAATAGAAAATGTGAAAATAATGTTCCGGATCAACGTTATACTGATGATTCACAATTAAAGCGGGGTTCAAAATAATTGGCTTTTTTAAATTGAATGCGCGCTGTAGAAAAACATCTGCCGCTGGACAAATATGCAACATTTCAGTTTGCTTAGAAGTCGACTTTAATTGAGGACTTCTTTTTGGAGTACTTAGCTCTATAACAAAACCGTCAAAAGCGTCAGCAGCCCACAGAAATTCATCGCCACATCCTTTTAAATCATTAAGAATCACACGCGCATATAAATGCATGTTATCGGCTCTAAAATATTTGAGAACTTGCTGCAAATCATCAAAGTACTCCTTTGTTCCCACAATATAGGACACAATAACTTTTATACCCACTTCTTTAGCAAAAGTGATATTCTCTAACTCTTCAAGAGAAACACGAACTTTGTTACAACGTGACGGAAAATGCACAGGCATACGTGATTCCAGCACACCGCCTATAACAATTTTACAACGTAAGTGTGTCTCAGCGATGCGCTTCACTTGTAGTTGTATATCGGGCCCAATACATATGAAATCACAATCTTGGATGTCCACCAATAAAAAGCAGGCGTTAACGTAGATCCGTTTTCGGCAGCAGCGCATAGAGTAGGCTCTATCCACTGTCAGTATGACATCATAATTCTTTGTAAGTAAAAACTCCTCTTGCTTCCCTTCTGCAACCAAATCATAATCCAATTCACCAGTGTACTGTAAACGTGGTGATAGCTTAGCAAAAAGTGTTGATGTAATTGGAAAATTGTACTCCTTGGAAACCAACAATTCACTTTCACGCAGACGCACAATTAATTGTTGATTTTCTATTTCAGTGCCAATAAACAGATCAATACAGAAACATCTGACTCCGGCACCTATGAGAAAAAGAAATCCAAAAAAATAAAATAGTCTTTGCCTAAATCACAGACTATATGACTACATAGGTATGTAAATAGGTATATATGAAATTAAGGTCAGTGATTTTTGATTAGTTTTTTCGTTCAAAAATAATTATCATTTTGAGTTTGTACTTTTCGATCATAACCGACATTTTTGATTGACTCAAAAAAAAACTTACGTATAAATGTCTCCAACATTTTGGAACAGCTATGTGGATTAATTTCTACGCATTTTTTATTTTCATAAATGCTAAAGTCATCAAATTCACTTAATATTTGATATCCTTTGAAAAAACCATGCCATGCATCTTCTGGTAGGTCAACTACTTTTTCCAAGACATTACTACATTGTTCCTCTTCTGCGATTTCTGGAAAATTTCCATTTTCTTCAACTTCTGTAATTTCTTCAAGTTCTTGGTGGTGCGCATCATCATCTAGTAATTCATCGGGTCCCAACACTGGCTCGAAAACTTTTTTATACTGCAATTTTTGTAATAATAGGCGTGCGGCATCGAGCCTTTCCAAATCATCTACTAACGTTGAACAACGCAATTTTACGCATAAACTTTCAATGAATTCTTCCATTTTTTCTGTTTTTCTGGCTTCATCGAATTTTGAATCTTCAATGACTGCAACAATATCTGTAGCATCTTCCATTTTTGTACTATGTATAGATAATAAAAAAATATAATTGAAACACACAATTCGTTTATATCTGTTCAATTTGGCAGCCACAAAAAATTTAATTATTTGAAATAAAAATTTTTTATTTAGAAAATTTGACTACATTGTTTGAAATGTCAGAAGTCACCTTGAATAAATCATTCTTCAATGAATTATGGCCGCTGATCTTGGAATACAACCAGTGCGACACTAAAAGCCGTAATACATCGCCATACTTCGAGCCTTTACAACAATTTGACTATGTTTGGGCACACGAACTGCTAGCTGCCAAAGGTTATCAGAATTATACCAAACCCCTTGAGCTGAGTTGCTCATTTTTGATAACGGATGAGGCACATCAAAATGTTGAGGTGCCATGTAAATCGGCTAAAGATGAGGAAACTGAGGTTTGGCGTAAGCCAAAAATTATTCCTTTAGATGAACAAATTGATGCTTTACAAAACGCGAAATGGAAACGGCAAACTGTAGCATATGAATATGTTAACCGAAAGTTCCCATGGTATATACAACGACCTGTTTGGGATGCTACATTTGAGATTACTGACGCAGTACGCAGTGAATTTGTGAATGAATTCGAAATGGAAATTTTACGCAATATTTTCACATTCCAATGCAAACTAATCATCATCGATGTGGGCGCTGATGTAAGCTTAGGAGACCTGGAGCGCTGGCTTAAGTTCTGCAAGTATGTACAAATGTTGGCTGTGGTGCGTTGTGAAGTAATTGAGCGTCGTTTAAAACTGCTTGGTGGTGTATTTTATACGCTTTTGGTACAAGAAGATCTTGAAAATACATGGCATGAGGAGATAATAATTGGACTAAGATCAGGACTGCGTTATGCACGTCAACTAGAATTGTTTGACAATTGCGCCATACCATTTGTTTTTGTATTTTCACACAAGCGTGGCATGTCTACATGTGACACATACAAAATATTACAAAAATTCTAATAGGTGTTAAGCTTTCAATAGTATTGGTTTTTCAAGGATGATTCGATTGCATTTTTAGAACGAATGACAGTCTTTTTAGTAATATTATTTATTGTTTGAAGCCTTAACTAACAATTTTGGAAATCAACAACATTTATATCTTAAACCATAATAAATTTCAACAACAAAACTATTTACACTTTTTATATACTTATGCTAAGGTTTAAGTAAAATGAGTGCTGCTAGCTTTGTACAAGCGTTAATCAGCTAAACTTTTGACTTTTATTTTATTTTACATAATAATTACCGGTAATATACAAAAAAAAATATATATATATATATAAAACTAACAATAAACAAATTTATCGATTAAATGAACAATTACATAAAATTAAAATATGTAATACAAAAAATACAATCGGTTTAATTATTAATTGGAATAATGTTTGTCAAAAAACTGGAGCCGCAAGTTATTTGTTCTTGAGCATATAATTATAATATATTGGTTTATGTGGCTTTTGCTTAGCCTTTCACGTTTTCTTCATTGGTGCAGCTGTTATGTGTTCATAAGAGGCCTTGTATAAAGTATAAATATTAAATTTATAATTAAGAAAAGGCAAAAAGTAATTTACCTTAAGCGTTGTATAACAATAACCAGCAAATCCATTCATTTCAATTTGAAAGTTCGAGCCTCCTGTTAAATCGTCTAACAAGGCCAACTCAGCACCAAGATGTGGCACAGCAGCGCGCAATACCAAAAACAATGTTAAAGGCATCATACTGTCAGCAGCTAATAAAATAGAATTTTCTGAAATGATATAAATTGTATTAAAAAAGGTAACTTTTAAAAATTATATAATTTAATTATTATAAGTACCTATGATTAAAGCGGCCAACTCATTTGGGGGAAAAATCAGTACGAATACTGATTTTTATCGCAAAAATTCAGTATATTTTATGATGTACTGATTTTTTTCCCTTGGAAAATAAGTACATCTTTCAAGTGAATAATAAAAGTAATAAACAAGGTATTTTGCGAATAAAAACAAAAAAAGTCAATTTATTTTAATATTCGTAGGTTTCGATCGTTATCTATTTCATAGAATGTTTTATTCGATTTTTTATTAAAATATGGAATTTTCAACTGCTTCTTCAACTGACATTGCGCTAAAATCATATTTTTCAGCACCAAAAATTTTGCACTATAGATCTAGTCGTGCTTTTAGAAGAGAATGATTTTTAAAGTCGGAAGTGATGAATTAGTTTTCTCTTCAGTTTAAACTTTTTCTATGTTTGCGCAAAGTCGCTCATTGCATAGTGATTCAAAGAATGATTTTAGCTGTGGTAGCGGTCTTTTCTAAGGCAAAAAGTAAGTTTTCAGAGGCTACAAAATTTTCAGTAGTGACTTAATATCTGGTGCCATGGCCAAAAACCATGATTTGCGTAACACAATGGTTTTCTATACTTGACTTTAACTTCAACACGAATAGTGTTTTGTAATAACTGCGAATGAATTATGGAGTTCTATTTCAATTGGCATGAATTCACATGCGGATCTCAGCGCACTATGAACAATATGTGATGCGCAACCGATTCCGATTAACGATTTCTTCTATTTCTTCAGATGGTTGTTTTCACGTTGTTTTGCCACTTCGCTCACACGAACCAAAAATTTGTTTATTTGACAGTCATCATATTCCAGCAAAAACATAACGAATTAGTTCCTTTGTCACCTGTTTTTTTCGACATAGTCAATAGCCTAGTAATGATTTGAATGATTTTGTCGATTGAAAATTTGGAAGCAAAAAATCAGTATTCATTACACAAAAATTTTATTCAAGACCTCAAAAATCAGTATGATACTGAAAAAGTCCGTTTTTTTGAGAATGATGTTCTCAAGAACTAAAAAAGTTCATTACAAAACAATGCAATATTTTTTGAAAATAGAAGTGGACAATTTTTAACTCATTTTCGAAAACTTTGCAAAATGTGAGTGGTTTCTAGTCATTAAGTAAACACAAGCATACCTCTTGCTCGGATAAAATCAGTTTTTTTTTTAAGTGATAGCTCTCTAGTAGTTTTTGTTGTTGGGAAGACTCTTCTATTTTTCGATAAGGCTGCTCCAATATTGAAGTGCAAATAGAAAACAAATTTGGGCGTGCTGGTTTACGCAAAAAATTAAGAAACATTTTTCAAAAAACAGGCTACGCACCTATTTTACTTGGCAGAGGCATATTTATTTACTCTACAATAGTTTTGCAATATTTCGATAACTGTGGTCACCATCAGTAGCAGCCGCCCAGTTCCCTATTCATTTTATAGCACGTTGTTGAACTCGAAAATTTGGGTAGAAAGTAGAAGTATTTATTTCACTGATTTAAATAATCTAGACACTTTATCGCTTTTTACGACACACCTAACACATGGATCTGTTTACCTTAGGTTCAGTTGAACAGATATGCCGAGGGACGCCAACTACAGCCTATACAGTTCTATATGCTGTAACAATATGAATTATGCTTATTTGTTTTTCATTACACTTACCACATTCAGCAAGCTTATGAGCTTCCGTTATTAGCTGCATACATTTTTCTATCACAGTTAACATGGCTTTGGGGCTATATTTTTCTTGTAATTGTTTTAATGTTTGTATAGCAACATTAAAATATTCATTGCTTACAACAGGCAGTAGAACACTAAGAAAAATAAATAAAGTTGATTATGCCGTAGCTCAAAAGTAATTAAAAGTTGCTCAACAAACCTGTCTAAGCCTAGGCAGCCACTTAATTCTTCGTCATTTAACTTCTCTGCAAACATCAAATTTTGTCGATACATTTCATCCTTACCACTATATTTATTTGCATACAATACGAACAAAGTCGAATAGATACCTTCCGAAAGGACTATGGGATAGAGAAGCGTGATGTGTGAAACTACTTCGCGTGTACTCTCAATTACGCAAAAATCTTCAGGTAACGCTGGAAACATTTTACGCACAAAACGATAGATTCGCTTCGAAATAGATTCCCATTCACGCATAGCTTGCTTAGCTAGAATCGGTGTTGGTTT
The DNA here is from genome assembly GCA_963662105.1 of Meiosimyza platycephala. NCBI lineage: Eukaryota > Metazoa > Arthropoda > Insecta > Diptera > Lauxaniidae > Meiosimyza > Meiosimyza platycephala. The sequence goes on along the minus strand of OY759208.1, from coordinate 104,738,235 downwards.
TACTTTCCAACAACCATACGATGTATAAAAACTATTTGCAACACGTTGGTTAAGCATGTGAAGTGGATGGTGTGGATCTTTAAAAGCTTGTACCAGGTACTCTTTAATGGAGGCAACATCTTCTGCAGTAAGCGTAGTCATACCAAAATTTGGCACGATCTCCAGGCCCATTTGTGATGAAAAACTACTGAGCATATTATTAATTTCAAAAATTATAGTAACTAACTTCGGTAACTACCTGAAATTTTTTGAATTATTGCTTAGATTTAGTACACTGTCAAAGGATGAACGTAAACTTGTGCTTGAATCATTGGCCCAGTTGCCCAATTGTGTATTTAATAAATTTTGAAAAGAATTTTCTTCATTATTGGGAAATGTTGTTGAATTCATAAATTCCAAATCATTAAGATCTTCAAGTGTCTCTTGGGAATGTGATCTGCGTGACAGACGCACAGCGTCATCACTTAAATCTAAAATGCTTGATTTTGCACTTGTCATAAGGCTATTCGAAGATTTTAAACTTAGCTTCTCCATGCCTGCACTAAACCCCATTGATATGTTCTTGGCAAAGTAACTATGTACATAACTTTGATATGCTGAGTCCTGTTGTTCACGTGTTTTTTCGCGATTACGTAATGTGGTCATATACACAGCAATACGATTCCATAATTCTCTGGTACTACTGCAAGAGACTGCTTGTGGTGGTTCAGTTATGTGCGAAGATCCAAATACCTCTTCTTCAAAGTTATCAAATAATGTACGCCATTTGCGTGAGTTATCGACAATTAGATCACCAATAGATCTGAGAATTATAGTATTACCAAATATAAAAAATCACAATTATGAAAAAATAAAAATCGAATGTTTTGGTTATTTTTCATCGAGAGAAATAGAATACAAATCGAAATTTCACTAAAACTTACTTGGGTATTTTAGGAAATTGACGATTTATGGCAACTGTGCCGGAAATAACGCGTACATCATTCCAGGTACCAGCTAAATGGCCACTTAAAACATTTCCAATCAATTTGCACTTTGATGCTTCATCATCGTCCGACATGCTGACGTTCTAAAAAATATATATAATTTCGCATTTTCCTTTTCTTAAAAAGTTACACCAACCTCACAATCTACAGCACCATGGGGCATGTAGTAGGTACCCTTGCCCATTGGACCATGTAGCGTTAGTTCTCCTTCATAGACATAGTCATTTTCAAACACTGCAATACCTTGTCCTGCCAGTTCATCATTAACAAAAATACCTTCAAAGTAATCACCATTCATGGTAATACAGGTGCCTGAACCAGTGCGTTTGTTATCTGCAAACATGCCCATATATTTGTCACCAGTGATCGCGTCATCCAGTATACCATAACCAGATTTTGAATTGGCTTGGAATTCACCGACGTAATTGTAGGTGCTCGTGCGTAACATGCCGTGACCATGAAAAACGCCATCACGAAAATTACCAGTATACAATTCATTATCTTTCATTTCGTAGGAGCCATGGCCATGAAATTTCCCAGCTTTAAATGTGCCTTCATAGAAGCCAACAGATGGCGTGACCATTTTACCATAGCCTGAATTCAATAAAATAAATAATTGAAATTGCCAGTAATTGTACCCAAAAATTGTTGGTTAAAAAAATTAATTAAATAAATTGCAGCATAAATCCATCACTTATGAAGTGATTTTTATTCTCAACTCACCTTCAATTTCACCATTTCGTATTTCTCCAACATAAAATTTTTCATCCAGAAACTGCAAGTAACAACTACCATGTAGAACACCATTGCGCCATTGGCCATATGCATCCACGCTGGCATATTTTGGATGTTTGGAGCTGTAAACATATGCCATTGTGCGTTTACTGGACATTTTAGCTCCAGCTCTTCCCAGCGCAATCATGATGGCTTTTTCCAACTCCGTGTACCAGAGTTCTTTATCATGATGTGAGCGAGCAACAAGTGAAAAACTTTTCTCTGGCGTTGTGATACGAAATTGCTTTTCATTTTCGGACCTTAACCACATAGCCACCAACGGATACGTTTGAAGCTGAGTGCCGAATTGACAAAGACAATCAGAGAATAGTATAAAAATTGGTTGCGTACCTGGAACGATGCTGCTTATGGCTACGTTAGCTAAACGTAAGAGCACCTTGTCAGAGCTAAAAAGAACGCGTCTTTGTTTGCGACGAAATCGTTGTAATTTTGTGAAACGTTCGTATCGTTGCCAAAATTCTTGTGTATGATCTGCTACCTCCAAATCAATACGATGTTGGCTGGCAAATAATTGCCAGGCCAGCAGTTCCTCTGTAAATTCTATACGCGTTTTGCAAAGTGATTCTAGAACTTGCACAAAATTTGGATAAATTTGAAAGGGTTGCTTGAAGATGCGTTCGACATCGATATCCAAGTTCTGTTGTGCGCCAAAATTAAATAAGGCAAAAACATGCTTAGCAGCATCAGCAAAACCATTTATAGAACGCACATCACAAAAGGCTTTCGTGTAATCCTCGAATAGTACAATGGTTGATTTATAGTAACGTACAAAAATTAAATCTGCAGCTGTTTCCAACTCACCACGATAATAGCATTCCAAAGATTTTAGCGACACAGCAAGGAGATATAACATTTTATAAAAAAGCGGGCAGATGTAGTCGTGTTTAAATGTACGTAGATTCTGCACCAACGTACGTTGCTGTAGAAGATTTTGTAGTGTCAGTCGCAAATTGTTAAGTTGTTGATAAAATTCCTGCAACGCTGAATGGCATTGATTGTGTAACGTAAAGTTGTTAGCTGCCAGCAGTGGTGTTATATTTTTTCCGACATTACTAATGCAGCTACTGGTAAGTAAATCATTTTTGAATTGCACATCTTTCGAAAATAACTCGCCTTTGGCGTTCATCAACACAGTTTGAAAATCACCAGCGCAAATGGCCAACACACTGCGCTCCAGAGGACTCATTTCCGCCTGATCCAGTTTGAGTTCTGTTGGAGTGCTCATATACAGACAATCCCGTTTGCCATTTAATTGCTGTTTAGTGTTGAGACCCCAATGGAAGAGACGTCCATCTAATGTACGTGCTATGGTGTGTTCACGTCCCGCTGCAATGGAGCAAACACCAACATCATTTAGCTTTTGTATGTTGATTGTATTTTGTCTTTTTATATGATCGCCCGTGCCAAGTAAACCATTATTGCTAGCGCCAAATGTATGTACTTGTGTCTTCAATAGCTCACAACCTTGGCGGAGAAGGTGCTGTAGCGCTTCTTCGTTGTGTTCGCTATGTTGTGAGTTGCTTGCTTGACTGCAAATTGAGTTGCCCGAAAATGAAGAATTGCGTTTGTGAGTTTTAAGAGAGCTGTTTGTATCGTACGCTAATTCCTTTTGAGGCGATATTCTAGTTTGCAGCGCATTAACGTGATTGTTGAATGCAAGTGCATCTGGAACTGTTGTCGTTTGCGCTGCACTACGACAAAGTATTTCATCAATCAAATCTTCTCTATGCCTGAGCAGCAACGCGAAGTGTTCATCACCCGCAACTAAGTCCAGAATTTCTTTTGGTTCTTCAAATAAACGTAAATGTTGAGGCTCAAGCTCGGCAGCCTGAAAAACGTCACCACAGTTTCCTAAAGCGTAAAGTTCATTATTGGTGTTTGTGACAAAGAGCGCACCATGCATGGAGCACTTGACGCGGACAATACGTATGCCATCCTCAGAAAGTTCTAAGGGGTCAAACACAATTTGTGTCCAAATTTCCGATTCCAATTTTAAGTTTTGTAATGTTTTCGCAAAAACACAACCACCTTTGCGGACAACAAAAGCCGTACGTGTACCGCGACAGTAGTCAACATCGATGATATCGTCACGCAGTAACGTAAGATGCAGTGTTTTGTTTATAGCATCCAGCTGGCCATGTAGCAACTGATGCTCGCAGTTCAGCAACAGCAATTGCTGCTCATCTATAGAGCAGAGGCGTATTGCTGGTACCGCTGTGCAGCGCGCTTCACTGGCAGCGTCCGTTTTTAGCTGCAGTACGTTGCCCTCATGATAAATGATAAAAGCTGCGGGCGTTTGTAGTGCCGTTGGTGACGAAGTCAACATCGCAGATATGTCGCTTAACTTTCACTGGAACAAAAAAAAAAAAGAAGATAGAGATCTTTATTTTAAATTACGCAATAATAAACAGCAATATGCAAATATTCCAATACCCGTCGCCTGCAGATCTTCCAGCAATGGCGCAACTAAAATTACCTTGAAATTTTATTTTAATTTTTTTATCTCGGTTATAATTTTGTTTAATATATTCTTTCAAAACATTTTTTCACACTTTAATCGATGTTGTTTACGCTTTCAATTACGAAAAAATCCACTTTTTGCGCAGAATTAAATTGAAATACAAAAACAGTAGCGACTTTTCTTGTTTTCGTTTTGTTTTGTGAAAATAATCAATGCTGGTAGCTGCAAAAAAGTTGCCCGAAACAAATTAAATCAAAGGTGGGAGTGGGAGTTACTATTAGAGAGAAAGTGTCCACAGCACTTGTGTGACCGAAACGAAGTAGTTTGACAGCAATCAGCTGATTTTTGTTTTGATTTGCTTATGTTGGTTGTACTGCACAAAGTATTTGCAAGAACGCTAGCGTTGCCAATCTAGTTTGGCGAATTCAGGGTTTCGGATTCAGCAAGCCAAAATATATTGAAAGCATATGGTGTGATCTATGCACCCTGTGGTATTTTGTATATAAGATCTAACGTGTTAACTCCTGCTTTGGTTTTTCTTAACGTTATCAAATTTAGCAGCAAATAAAGTCATTACTTAATAATATCAATCTGTTTCCGATGCTGCTGTCTGATAAGCAAATACAGTGAAACCTGGATAACGGAATCTCCAAGGGACCGAAATTTTTGTCTCAATTAAAGAGGTTTCCCATTTACACAGTTTCCCAAATAACCATACTCAGACCGATAAAACGTGCATATTCAAATTCAAAATTACAAATTATACACACACATAAATATTATTTCCCATTTATAGAAGTTATTTCTAAACGGTCCTAGTTATAGAGGAAAAAGCCCATGTTATAGAGGCGAAAACGCACAAAAACTTCAAAAATCAAATCCCAAATTTAGAGGTTTAATAATCCCAGGAATAGAGGTATTTTGATGCGAAAGTGCTGGGAGCTTTAAGTGAGTTTCACTAGTATTCAGATACCTCTTAACCAGGTTCCACTGTAATTTAAAATATGCGGGCCCCTCAAAAAGGGCAGTAACTATTGTGACTCACTCCACGCACCTGTCCTTTCGGTACGGCCCTGGTCTGATACAAGCAAATAAAAAAATATAAAAATTGTGTAAGGATCGTAAATATTGAGTTCTATTTGAAACTGAAGTGATCGAAGTGATTTGCATTAAAAATTGATAAGAAATCGGGAGTGAGTAAAAAGAAATGTGAATATTATTAGCTTTTGTATTTTACACGTCGGGAAGGCCGGAAATGGACCATGCCTTACTCTTAAGAGAGCCGGGACGCGTAGCACATTTGAGCTGACTTCGCCTCAAGCTTCACCTTTTGGTTCAAGCGTCAAACATTTTGAAACGGTAAGTCTTCCCAACATTTTATTTTCGTAATTTTTTTAATTTTTTTTGTCAATTTACGCGAAAAATATATCTACATCTAAAATGGATGTGAATTTTTCTCCTCCACTATTGCCCAATATGGTTCGAACACGAGCGTGAAAGTGGAAATAAGCCTGTTCCAGATAAATATCCCACTAATGAATTGAAAAAGTATTTTATTTTTTACCTACATTTATATTTATTTAAATCGAAAATTAAGTATACCAAATGATTCATCATCTCTGCAATCGTCCAGAGAAGGCTCACTTAGCTCGAAAAATTGGACGTCTTATATGCGGTTGTAGTTGTGCAAATGGTTGCTCTTGTCTATGATTAGCATTCACTTGCAATTTTGCAGGTCTTCCACGATGACGAATAGGCCGTCTTAGCTTAGCAGGTCTTACTGCTGTAGATGGCTTACGTACTGGCTGTGGTCTAAATGCTATCAATCGCTCAAATTTTGGTAATGTCAATACGCTTTGGGGTATTAATTGCTGAGGAATGCTTAGACGAACTAATTTAGCTAGTTTTACTACTGAAGCTGTTGATTGTACGGAGAACAGTGGCCGAAAAACTGTTAAGCGCTCAGCGTGTGGTAGGGTTAATTCAGTTTGTGGGAAAAATTGTCGCGAATATGTAGCTTCAATTTCAGGTGGAGAGTAGATATCATCTGGTGGTCCATATGTCTGATCTGGTGGCCCATAGGTCTGATTAGGTGGCCCATAGGTCTGATCGGGTGGCCCATATGTCTGATCGGGTGGACCATAAGTCGGTTCAGGTTCAAAATGCTCTGCTTCTGTTGGTAAATCAAAAGGAACTTCAGGCTTTTCACCAGCTGGTGGATACGGTCCACTTGCAGGTGCAGCTTCTAAATGCGCAGTAAAACTTAACTTTTGTGTATGATGTATTGGGCCTGGAAATCTTACAATTCGTCCTCGCTGTATTGGTGGTTCACCTGTACATAATGCAATTGTCAAAATAACAACAATTGTTGTTCGACTTAGCATTTTATTAATGTTGACCATTGTGCTGTTTAAGTCACCTCAAATGTTAATTGCTCACTGGTGTGCATTTGCGTATTTTTAAACGGTTTTATATGCTTCTAATTAAAAACAAATATATATTTACTAATAATATTATTAATTTTACTGTTCGTAATATGACCTTGGTTGCTTAGGGTCTCATGGTTGTCTTACAAAAATTTCTTATGTTTGGTTTAACGTTTGTTTAGTTGCCTTTTTTTGGATTTTACGATGACTTACAAAAATGGCACCAACCATTCAATACGTGCACAAAATTATTAAATTTCATAAAGTTAGTTATAAACGTCGAAATTTAAAGGTGCGAGGGTTATAGCAGTAATTAAATGATTTACGGTAGGTGTGGTAATTCTAAAGAATATTGCATTTAAAATATCAAATATTCAAATGCAAAATATAATCCAACTGTGCTAATTAAAACTGCATAATTTTATTAAGCAAATACTTGTAATAAAAACTAGAAAATCATTTTGATGGCGAAAAAAAACTATGTCTTTATGCAAAATCAAAGCTCTTTTTCATAATAAAGGCTATATGGATGTGCCAAAAGGATAAAACTAGAAGCCAACAAAAGAAGCTTAAACATCAGTCATTTATTCGTATGCTGTAGAATGGGTGCAAATAGAAATATCAATTGAAATAGTACGAAGTCCAGTGCATCGCAAAAAAGTCAGAGAAAATCTCTGGACTACAAGCAAATGAGATGAAAATTCAAAAACGAATTGTTTATTGGACTATGCGGCAAACACACGTACGGAGTACGCATACAAAAATTAAAATACGTACAAAATTTACATACATATGTATATAGACCTTAAGCTCTCCTTAGCTAGCAAGTCAAACACAAACGGATGTGAAGTCGCCGCTAAACGGAAGTTATGCACTACAACAACAACAGGAGTAACTGAAGCTAGCAAGTTTAACAAAAAAAAAATACCCTGCGTGAATTTGAAACATTAGTGAGCAAAAGAAAAGGGTTGCACTTGTACTTTGAATAGTAGAATGATTTACTACTGGGTACTTCCACAAACGTTGCGGCTGCTATTTTACTTCAGAAGGATTTTGCTGTTTTCCAATTTTATCTGTCGTTTTCTTCTTTCCTACGCTTGTGTTTTTGCTTTTGCAATTTGAAAACCTTTTGGAAATTAAGATGGCGTTTTAACGGCTTCCGGTGGCAGCGGTGCTTAATGGATTGTAATCAAGCTGTCAAAAATAAAAACAAAATACTTGCTTTGCTTAGATCGCAAAGAAAGTCGAAATACTATCTACAAATCAATCATAAAATTTTACAAACGGAATATTCCCAGTATTAAAGAAATATACTGGGACTGACATTGAAAGTCACAAAGCTCCTACTCCATATAAGTAAAATTTCTCTTAATACTTAAGGTTTATAATTACATTTTTGAAGGTCAGGAAAAATTGTATGATATTTAGTTTTTATTAGAAAATATAAGCTCATAATCATATTTTCTATGGTATATCTTCTAAGATAATGCAAAATTTGGCTGTCAGATTTTGCTTTATCCTAAAAAAATAATAAGATCAATAACTTTAAGACTCTTCTAAACTTAAAAACTTATGTACATATAAGCCAATTTTGTTGTTTTATTTAAAACTGTAACTAGTATATTGCAGCTCGAAATCTATATTGTTGTATATATGTTAATTTTTTCCATGGCGGACTTAAATCTAGATCACGCAATGTTATAAGACAGCTGGTTTACCACTGAGCCGATGGTTTAATAGCTATTGCAAAAAAATCAAAAATGGATAAATAAATTAAAACTGAGGCGCTTCTTTAATACAAGAGAGATAGAGTTACGAAAACTATTTTTAAGCTGACAGTGTAACAAAAACCTGTTTAACATTGTACCAGTTAATATTATCAGCAGCATGAAGACGCATTCAAATCCAGTTAACGCTGCCTTCTGCTTTTTCACCTCAACATTTTGTGTTCATCGTTTATTTATTGTTGAGTCGAAAATGAATTTAATTAGAGACACAATTTTCGGTGACATTTATTAGATTGACGGTAGACAGGCAAACATACAAACAAAAGAACAAACTGACTGATGGTAATAGCTACAAGGATATATGCATGAATGGAGTTGATTCGTTTAGAGTAAAATTCTATATAAAACCATTGCAATGGAAATGCTATTGAAAATACTTTGAATAAAAGACGCTATCAAGTAATTAAACAAAAAATTGAATAGTTTAAGCACTATGGCAATTTTATTTCATTTTTAAGATTTAAACTATCGTTAGAGTTACTTAAGAAATATTCTTTAGAATTCAAATAAAATACTCTTATTCTGAGCAATGATTTTACACTGCATTTTTTAATAAAATATAGTACATTAAATATAAAAAGGTATCCACATTAACAAAATCATATACGTTCTTTCCTAAATATTTAAAAATTTATATCTTAGATTTACGTTATCCAATGAAAGTAGTACAAAGCTCCATATTAGGTAACCTATGCAAACGTATTGCAAGCAGAGCAGCCTTGTCTTGTGCTATTTATTTTTTTTTTCACTTGGTTTTTTTATAAGAAGGTATTTGCTCTTACACATATGCATGTATTTATTTACAAATACAAACATCCATATAGACTCTTATTCACATATGCATGTATCATATTGTCTAAAAAAAAACAAAGTTGCACTAACAGTGTATCAACTACAAGCCAAAGCCGTTTAAGAGCTATTTTCAAATAGTACCAAGCACTGAGCACCAAGTGGCCACGGTAAAGTATATTGTGTATCATACGAAAGAGTGGAGTAAAAAAGAAAACATCGTTCAATTTTTTCACAATTTTAAACGTAGGTAGTGTTTGCGGGTGCACCTTATAGGGCGAATCAACAAGTGATTACCCACTTACTTAGTCAGCATATCAATGAAGTTTTTGGTTCGTGTTTGGCAACTTTCGATGTTTTTGCGTTAATTTCATACTCGTACCAGAGATATTTTAACTTTATCATTCCCCTTTCTTTTTTTGAAACAGCAAAATTAAATTGAAATTAAATTTAAGACAACTACATATATATATGGTGGCGTAAAAAAAGCGAAGTGGTTTGGATTGTATTTAATTTATTTATTTCAGGGACTACTTATTATATTTTTAATTTTTTTTAATAACACTATAACAGTTGGATATTTGTTTTATTTAGTGAAAATATCGTTGCGGATGTGGCGCCCATTTTTAGCTCCTTAAATTTGCGCTCTTTCTAAGATTTTCTACATGATTTTACGTAAAATTTCAGGTGGTATCGCTCGAGTTTCTTCTCGATTATTGTTTTTTTAGTTGGAATATGGTCTCTGGCTTATTGCCATATACTCATTCTTTCAAATATCCCCAATGGCCAATTGAAATAGTTCCTTTTGGAAATAATGCGTTCGCCAAAAATGTTTCGGAACAACGCCATTGTTTTCCTTGCTGCCCTGCGGCTCCATTTTATTGACTCAAAACATTTTCCAACATAGTGTAGTATTGAGCTGATTGCTGCACCCACTTCATTTTTAAAGAAATATGAAACATAGATCCTCTCGGATTATATTCCACACCAGTTCAAGGAAGATCTTCCAGTTCAAGGAAGGTCAGAGCCGATGCCTTGTTATCGAAAACGAGCAATCCGCCGATTTATCGCTAAATCCAGCTGAAACCTGCCGGCAAGCATTGATGTGTAGCAGGTAACGCAGCCGCTACAGTTGGAAGAGTATAGTGGATGCCATATGTTCCGGGAAGAAATAAAAGACACAAGAAGAATTATTTTAAATAAGCTGATGCAATCTTATCATCTCTTGGTACTATGTTAGGTCATTCTAATAATTGAATATTACTGTTTAAAGTAATTTGGTATTGGAAAGTTCATCCGAACTGTATACGTTTCAACAAGACTTGATGCCGTCAGACAAAGCTCGTGTAAACCAAGATTACTTGAAGCGCAACGGTTCGAACCATTGTTCTCAAATTCACAAGCTCTCAATGTCATAAATTTCTTTACCTGAGGTATTTTGCACTCGACCCAAAATAACGCAAGTGTGGACAATTTAAAGGATATAGAGTACAGCTTTCAACTAGTTTTTTTTTGGCAGAACCGATGACATAACAAAAATTTCAAAAGTCCTCTTTTATCTGATTTTTTCCAATAATATTTGGCACTATACATACGAGCATATGATAAAACCTGCTGGTAGACAAAGAACTTATAGCCTTTTTAATTTTTAATTTGAAAATATTTATTTGCAATTAAGCAATAACAAGTTGATTTACCCTATATTGTGGTGGTCAGTAGACAGTTGCTTGTGTTCGTGTTATTTTTGTAATGCTGTTACTGGCATATTGTGTAGCATTTCGTTGATCTCATTCACATACTGACGAACATGAACGTACACACGCAAATAGCGTGTAGCATCCTTAATGCGAATCCAGCAAAGGTACTTGGTAATACTCCTTTACTTTAAATTTTCTCTTTTCATTTTCATTGTTATTTTTTTGTTTTTACAGTTTCTTGCCGTTCGAGTTGTTTTGGTTGATAGTGTTGCTATGGCTGTTCTTCATTTTGTACATGATCCTTGTAATTTGTATAAAATATACTCTTGCTCCTTCTTTCTTAGTAATACGATTTCTATGGCTCAAAATTTTTGTTTATTTATTCTCCTGTTTTATTCTTTTGTTTATTCACTTTTCTATTTAAGACTTATGTTTTGCTTCACTATTTTTTTTCTTTTTTAATTTGTTATGGTTCCAGGTCTGCCTGCCTGCTGCAGGCTGTATTTATTTAACTCCTGTAAGCAATGATGAGAATAATGCGAAATTGCTTTCAGATTATCCGGGTTTCGATACAGCAACATTTATCCATTCATTCACTTTTGAATTGCCGTTGGTTGCAATGTCTTGGCCCGTTGCCCTTATGGCTTGTGTTTTTGTACGTCTGTCAGTTTTACGTGTTATTAGTCGGTTGGTTGATCTGTGTTTTACACAGGAGATGTATTCAACAAAATAGCACACAAATGGGTATTTTAAAACTAAATTGAAATTTCTTTTCATTGGTTTGATAAATTAAGACTTACCTGATATTTTAGAGTACTCGAACATTGAATGAAAAAATTTTTAAATATGAATTCAAAGCAATTCTGTGCAGAACATATTGTTTTGATTAAAACTGTTGTATTATAAATAAATATTACTCATACGTCATGTTTTCTATATGGATTTAAATACAAGCTTTGTTTATCATATCTTACCTATTGTTCTTTTTAGTGTGAACACTGAATAACAAAAATGAACATGAAGTAAAATAAATCACTCGTCTAATACTACCCGTTGTTTGATTTATGTGTAAAATTTTTAATTTTTCTTGAATTGATTTTCCAATATCTACGTTTCATTGCGTGATAGGGTCATTACGTCTTCATCATTAAATATGTATGTTGCAAAAATAAGCTAAATGCTTGCAAGGCAAAGTGATTAAATTCTTACAAAAATACAATCAATATTTAATTTATGTAATAAATGGAGGCTAAATTTTATCTAAAAAATAGCCGCGATTTTGGACAATTATTCATTAATTAATATTTACTATTTATTATTTGTTATTTATTATTTATTGCTTATTTAGTAAATATTCATTATTTATTATTCATTTTTTACAGTTCAATCTGTCGGCGGTTTTTCTAAAACAAAACTTACCAGAAAAGTTTCTGTTCTGATTTAGAATAAGAAAAAATAGTCAAAAAAAGGGGGAATAAAAAGTGTTATTTTAAAAAAATAATATTTCATATAGAAGCAACATTTCACTTCTGAGAAAAGTTTCTGTAAGCCATCTTACCACATCAGCGGAGGTCATACGGCCGACGGAATCATAACGGCTATATTGTTTTTGAAACCGAATAAAATAATAGAAACGCATATTATTTGATTTTCATTAGGTGCTTAATTGTTTTCGTCAGATTTATTTATGAAAAAACTGTTTCTCTGTCGACCAGTGTTATCGATATAAGACTTTCCTACGCTGAATAACGTCATGCAACGTATTGATAACCCTTCACGTAACTTAGTCACGTAATCAATGTATTATCGCACGCACTATTTTGTATTTTTTTTTTATCTTTTTTGCTTTTTTTGGTAACCAAGAAGTTGCTATAACTCAGCACGTGTCTCTTGTGGATTTCGTTCATTAACTGTTGCGCACCATTTTGGTTGTCCTCCTGCGTTCGAGCATTTTAAGGATTCCTTTTTTTCTCTCACTTTTTCTTTAGTTTGTTGTTTTTATTCTGAAATTTCAACTTAGTTTTTCTGCAGTAGCCTTTTACTTTTCCATTTGTTGTTGCTGTTATTATTCTATCTTTGACACATGGACAGCATTAATAGCTTGAAAATGCTTCGTTTTATTTTTGGGTTTTATTTATTTTCTACTCACTGCTTACTGTTCAGTATGCGGCCAACAAATCCAATTAAGTGAAGATAAATGTCTTACAGATGTTTTCAAATGGTGTCAAGTTGAACGGTCTGTGCTGTCAAAATGTGTGCTAAATTTAATTTGTTTGTGCGAGGTGTTCTTTTCACAAAAGCAATGAAATTGCAAATTTCAATAGTTTTTGATAGGGAAATTAAGTAATCGGATAGCAAATACTTTAAAGTACATAAGTATATTGGAAAGGACTTCACTTATAAATCTAATGCAAGATAATGTCGCTTTTCTGTTAGTTATAAAATAAAAAAAGTAGAGCATCTCACCATAGGATATCAAACTTGCACGCCATTCCACTACGCCAACATTTGATGAAATCTCAAAATATTAGTAATCTATAAAACAACTCATTACAGAAATTGGGAATGAATTAGACCCATTATATTTATACAATGTTTTTATATACATATTTGCATAAAAGTAGATATATAATTTTTTACATTATTTTTATTTCATAAAATATGATTTTAGTAACATAATTTATAAATTCAAAGAAAAAAAAGTTTCATTACATATCATCTTAAAATTTTAATCCGAGTTCAAACTCACCCAAAAATAAACATTGCTAACAGATCCAAATTGTATTAATATTTCCAAGATTGCTGGCCTTAACCTTAACAGTGTTAAAGTGCTTAACTCATAATTTTTATAGCTGTAATTCGGAAGAATTGCAAATAGGAAATAGTTATTGCAAAATTGCTTATACCCAACTTCTGTTGGGTAAGGTCATAAGGACGAACTTCCTTTTTCTAACTTATTTCGCATAGAATTCTGCTTTTATTTTTTATTAATATCGTTAAGGAAACTATAATGATGGTTATTTCACTACAAATCACTACTATCGGAATGTTTTTTGGTCAAATCAAAATGTGCAAAGGTTTAATTAGCAAATTAACGAGCTTTTTCGAAACTAAGCAGATTTTTTGAAACTTTTGCTATGAATAAATTAATTCTTCTTTCACAGACGGTATTTTATTTGATTGAGAATAAAGAAAAAAAACCTATGACTATTTGAAGTAAAAAATGCTATTGTGTAAATACTTATGCAAGTGAAGTAGGTGTAGATGAATTATTTAAAATTATACCACTTACTCGAAAACAACAGGAACATTTTTATTTATTTTAAGTGATTTAATAATTTAAATAGTGGAAATGTTTTGGTGACTAGAACTATTTTTCAAACCCATTTTTATATGTTTTTTTTTACAGTTCAGAAAAAAATGCTGACAGTTTTTATACATACAATTTTTTTGAGATATTTCAAAATGCATAAAATGAGATGTGTCTCACTGTTCGCCTTTTATGACTTTCGTAGTGCAATAATAAATTATAAATTATGCTGCTCGGTACATATCAGATCTCTGACAAAACGCGATGGCTTTTTTGCGCTAACTTACCTATCAAATTTGAATCAGATGACTATGATTCCTCAAAGTTTTATGTCCAGTCTTTCAAAACGGTGCAAAGTTAAGTTATTCGTTATTTTAAAAAACATATTAAAGTGTTTTTGTAACTAAATGTGAATAGTATGATATTTTCAATTATAAGTATAATTAAACTTAGCTAAGTGAATACATTAATTTTTGAATACATCAAATTTAATTTATTTCCGAGCAAAACAGTATAATTCAAATATCTTCATGTGTCCTTATTATTTGTTCGTAGAAACTCTTATGCTGCTTTCAGTTAATAACAGCAAAAAGTTTAAATGGCAACAAAAAATGATTCCATTTGACAGCAAAAATTATGTTCACTTTTCTGCAGTCTGCCGTTTATTGTACACAATATATTATCATGGATTATCTGCTTCATATCGAAATGTTTTGCTTGACGGCTTGTCCTTTGCTTTATTTCGCAATTTTACAGCATTATTCAACTCTTATTGGTTTAAATATTTAATTTCATTTTATACAGAAAATGTTTTAATTATGTTCAATTAATTGTTTAACTTGTAAAAAAAAACTCAGCATGCTGTTGGTCAATTTTTATTATGCTCTCATTCTGAACCACATACAATTGTGGTAACTGCAGCCATCAATTTGTACTGCACAACAGAATAACAACAGTTGGTCGATTAAACTATCGACATAAATTAATGTTTATTTATCAAAATATTCTGTGTTAGAAATACTTTGTTTCAATGTTTTATTTTTATTAAGACGGCTCTATTCATATTGTAACAAAAAAATCACCTAAAGTCTGATAAGCCAATTTTTTTGTGTCATTTTTCTACCTTCTTTTTTATTTATTTTATCAAAATTTTCCTTTTATTTTCTAAATTTTCATTAAAACTAAACTTTAACTTAATAATCCTTAAAACGCAATACTCCAAAATTATTTTCCAAGCAGCTGTTGCCGGCATTTTATTAAAAAGTATCAACGTAAAACTTAAGGTTGCATAGAAATGTTCATTCTTTTAATGCATACAAATTCATACAATTTAATTTTTTCCGCATATCTGTGCTTTTTTTTTGTAACTTCAGCGTAAATGCATTAAATTTTATTTCCATATCAAATGCAAATGTTGCTTCTTCTACCATCTACTGCAGCACACCTCATGTTGCTTTATCTCCTGCGCCAATACTCGCACTTTCTAAGACCAACAGTTTCTTTTTTTTTGCGACATCTACTGAATGTGGTGCTTCACACACTGTGAGTCCTTTTTGGCTTAGTTTATTTTATCCTGATTTTTTCATGTATTCATATGCAAAAAAAATATTCAGCTTTTTCGGATTTTTACTCATCATTTTTTTTGCTGTTTTCATTTTCGTGCTTCACGAATTCGCTTAACTTGAAATCTATGTAAATTCGTCTTTTTTTTTAACGTACAAAATTATTCCAAACGATATATGAAAGTCGATTTCGATTCCATTACCATAATGTTGTGGTACGGTGTGGCAATAATCTTTATGGTAATGGGACTGCAAAGATTTCATTGAAAAGCGGTTTTTTGTTCGAAAGAAAGATTTTTTCCTTTGATTTGGTTGGTTTTCAGGAAAAGAAAATGAAAGCAAAGAAATAATATTTTTAGTTAAGCGCAAAATGTGTGTAGATTTTGGAAATGAATTACAAATAAATTGAAGTAATTTGTTACATGCAGTTACATGTGTGTAAAATGGAGATGTAAAATATACATATATTTACATGGTAAAGTAAGTAGTTATTGCGCATTTACAGTAGGTATGAAATTTAAAATGAAATTGGATTGAACGAAATCATTGGCATTAATGTATTTTCCATATTTCATTATGAATGCGCTAAGGGACTCTCCAGTAGGTATTGTGTGTCAAAATTATGTTTATATTATTTTTGAAAATATAGAAATGGAGTTCTGCTATAACCTCTTACCGCTCATGCATTCGATTCTTACAGATATATTAGCACTAAACAATGTTCTCTGTAAAATGTAATTCAATAAAGTTTTATGTACGAGTATAGAACAACATTTTATTAATAAATTTTCAATTAAAGATGTATGTATGTATTATTACTATTAAAATGATATACTTCGAAGGTAGCAGTTTAATTTAAAGTGAATTCTGATATCGGCAGTTTACCTGAATAAGCAATTATTAAGCAATTGATATCTTTTGGGACGTTTAAAATCTCCTTCATTTCCCACTCGTTGGTTTTGTCGTTGAACTCATGGAATTGATCATTGGAACAAGCTACTACTTTATTGCAAAATGTAGTGCATAACAGCCTGAAGGTAGAACTTACCGGGAAATCGCATACCATAGTCCACTTATCAATTCGAGGATCATAACACTGGACTTCTATTCCATGTCCTACTGCATACAACAGACCATTAGCAACTGCAGTCTGCAAATTTCATTAAAAGAAATAGAATAAAAATATATTATTAAACTAAAATTCAATACGGACATCCTATTGTAAATTGCTTACTCTGCAATATCCACAAACATTTTTCATTGGCGGTATTGATTTCCAAACATTTTGGTGTATATCGTAATATTCAGCCGAATCTAGTGAACTGCCATTATCGCCTAAGCCTCCAACTGCATACAATTTTCCATTTAGTTGAGCAATACCCAAATTGCAACGGTTCCTTAACATAGAAGCAACTTTGCTCCAAGTGTTTGTTTTTGGGTTCCATTTTTCAACAGAACTGAGACAGCTGTATTCATTGTGACCGCCCACCACATATAAACATCCATTCAACACAGCTGCACCACATCCTCTACGACGTTCTGTCATAGGATTTATTTTACTTATGGTCATTGTTTTTAAGTTTATGCAAGTAACGGTATTTAATTTTGCATTTTCTTTAGTACTGCCTCCAACAACGTAGAGATTATCGTGCATAATAGCAACAGCGAATTGAACACGCCAATCCAAGTTTTTCAAGCACCTCATCCATTTAAGCCGTTGTGGGCAGTAAAAATTAATTTTCATTCCACAATATTCAGAATTGTGTGATATAGACATCAAAAACTGATCTGAATTAATTAATTTCCTCGCATTAATTATTTTGTGATCTGGCAATAATTGGCATTCTAAACCGTCAACGTACAACTGGAAGCTTTCCATTGAAGTACAAATTGGTTTCACCTGTTTAATTAAGAACGATCGCTCTAACAATGGCAATCGCACCAACTTCAACAGTTGATCTTTGTGTTGCTCACGTTCAATTTGGTTATGCTGTATCCATCTCATCATGATTTCAAAGACATTCTCTTCAGCAGAAACACAGAGATTATCGCTTGCTAAAAAGTCACTCAATTGTTCTGAATTTAAGTCTAGAAACTCTTGAGTTTTAGAAATATCCATAAAGTGCTCCAAGCTATAGTCTTTTGCCTTTTTGAGAAGTATCTCACAACGATGTTGCTCCGCAAAGAGCGTGAGTCCCAAACAATTGCTTGGATATAGCTGTTCCGATAGAAAGTTTCCACACGCTGTAAGCACATTACTCAAGAAGAACGAATCAGCTAATTTAAGTAATTCAACAGCATTGTCTTCTGAGATTGCTACACGTCCGGTGTAGCAGTACTCAACTAGACTGCGTAATATAGCACCATTTACGCTGGACATTTTTATTTCTTTTGTTGTGCTTTCACGCATTGATGACTTAAACATTCCCTTGAAATAGGAACTTGCTGCCGAGAGAACATTGCGATGTGCTGGAACTCTTATGTCGTCATTGCCAGCAATCAGCACAACATCACACAATTCTTCATCTTCACAATCTTGCCACAATTGCTGTAGAATGTTCTCCGCGTGGACTTTGTCAACAAATAACATAGACATGTTGAACGAAATATTAATTGGTTTACACTCTGAAAGATTTCTTCTCACAACGGCTGACGCACTTGTACTGAAATCGGTGTTACTTTTTGAGCATTTATATTTGCTCTTCATACACAACAAATTTTATAGATAACACACATTGTACACACAGACGCACACACACATACACGTGTTTCAATTATAGTTGATTCAGCTAATGTTATGAACAGAATTAGGACGGGGTCGGGAAAGCGGCAACGGAAACTCGTTCTCAAGATATTATAACACACTTAATCGTATTAGTACGGGAGGCAGCGTTGCATTTTGCGAAGCAATTTCTACCCCTTTATTTTTTTTGCAAATGATAGTTTATGTACAGCTGATGATCGAAATAAGCGTCAGCCGGCAGATTAGTATTGGGCCTGGTTGTGAGAGGCCGAAAAAAAAGTTTTGCGTAATAACTCGAAAAGTAAGCCACAAGCAGGAAAATATATTCAGACCAATGTTGTACAGGAGAAAAAAGCACATCGATTTCATGCCAGAAAAGTTCCCAAACGACAATATTTCGCCCACTTTTCACCGTTTTAAAGTTTCTGGTGAATTCTGTAATTTTGAGCAAAAATAGTTATTTTGGGCGAAAAATGCGGTTCTCAGATTCAAACAATTAATGTTAATTTAAAACTTTCAATAAAAACCGGTCATTAATAATTTTAAAACTCTGAAAAGTGGGTCAAATCTTTTCATACGGAAATATTTTAGGCATGAAATCGATGTGTTTTCATCTCTTCTACAACATTGGTCTTAATATATTCATCTACTTGTGGCTTACTTTTCGAGTTATTGCGCAAAATTTTTTTTGTCGGCCTCTCACAACCAGGCCCAATACTAGTCTGCCGGCTGACGCTTATTTCGATCACCAGCTATACATAAACTATCATTTGCAAAAAAAATTAAGCGGGAGGAAATTGCTTCGCAAAATGCAACGCTGCCTCCCGTACTATATGAAATTGAACAGAATTGCGGCGTACGACTGAGAACCTGCAGACGGGTACCCGTCTATTTAGATCAGTGACCGGCAGCCCATATGGCCGCGGCCAAGCGAAGAGCATAAGCTATCGCTCTTGCTTGACGAATCGAGAGATTCAGTTTCATCTGAAACGTTGAATGAGAAGTTTCGCGCTGCGCATTTTGTGGGAAAAAACTTATTTTTTTCGCGGAAAATTTTTTTGGCCAGCCGAAACGTTTGATTTGCATGCTCATTTTGGGGAAAATTCACAAAAGGAAAATAGAGAGACATTTCTTGTCTGTTCATAAAGAATTTCATAGCAAACAGGAGTGGTATTCTGTAAGGTGATAGTTGACTATCGCTTTTTTAATTATCGTTTTAGAAAGCGACACCTAAATACTATAGCTATAACATAAAAGCAAGCGAGACAAAAGTGCGATAGTTGATAATCAACTATCACTATCACCTTACAGAATACCACTCCAAGATAATTATTTATTTTGATTACTAATCATGGATTCCCTTTTTTAATTACCTTTTTCACTTTTCGTATGCACGAAAATCAAATTATGATAGAAATATTTTTAGTACATATTTTCGAATATTCTTAATATTTTTATTTAATTTTTTAAAGTAAGATGAACTTCGACTCTGTTTTAATTTCTTTTATTTTTCTAAAAAATTATTTTTTCCTAAGGTCTCATTTTTTTTCCCCCCAATAATAATAATGTGCAGAAGTCGTTTTTAGACTATTTTCATTTATTCCTATCTACTTAATAGACAACTATATATTGATGAAAAAACCAAATAAAGCAATATCAGAATTATAAGAATGTATGGAAAAAAATTAAAACACAAAAGAATTTCTCTGCGTGGTGAGATCGCTTTAGATTTCCCTCTTTTTTGAGAATAAGGCAAAACGTGAGTTTCGCTCTTTGCCGATCACTGATTTAGATTTAATTGTTATATTTTTTTGACAGCAAGTTTCCGTTGCCCGACCCCGTCCCAATTCTGTTCAACACATAAGTTGAATCATGCACATTAGAGATGAGCTTAGCAGCGATTCTTTAGCTTGCTGACGGCGGCTCTAAAGTCACTGGTACATATAACAGAGACAAAAGTCTCTGGTTACTAAGACAGATTATAGGTATGTATCAGCTGGATTTTGTGGTAAAAAATTAAAAGTGTCTAATCGCAATATTCGAAAGGGTAAAAGCTGAAATTTCTATGATTAGTCGTATCACCACAATTTTCAGCTGATACGCAAACATGTGTAAAAAATTAAAACTATCAAACAATGGCAGGGTTCAGGAGCTAGAACCTACGACGTACTTGCATAACCGCTTGTTTAATACTTTCTGAATGCAAGCCCAGAGAAATCTGTTTGAGAATATTATTGATAAATAGGGTATTACTCAAAATGCGAATAACAGACTTTAAAGTTTTGTACCTGATTTCTATAAATATTATGATCAGAACGTGGTTCATTTCATTTAAAAAACTGTAGAGAGTTAGCAATTAGAAATAAATAAATAAAGTATTGGGATCAGTCGCTCCCTAACTTTTCCATTGAAACAATTCACTGCTTGCGGGCAGCCAGTAAGCGGCTGAAGTAAGCGTAACTCAAAATATTTTATTTTTAGAATGCAAGCGATATATCGCTCATCTCTAATGCACATGCCATAACTTCTCTTCCCAAGCGAACAATGTCTTTTTATTGTTTATTGTATAAAGTATGTATGCATGTATGTTCTCTCTTTATGTGGGTATGTATATTGAAATCGGGCAAGTAAAGTAGAAGCAGCTGAAATGTTGAGCACTAAATAGTTCCTCTAAAAATTGCACTCATTCGCATTGTGATATTCATATATGCCACCGAGAATTAGGTAAAGACAAAACAATAAAAATTTTTACATATTTCATATGAAAAGTTTCAAGGTCAAAAAAAAGTACACACATACTTCAAAGCAATTTTATAAACATTTCAGGTAGTCCTATTTTTCGTTTATGAAACATAATTCCGTTGTCAGCGGCCGGGGCAAATAATATTCTTCGTATCAAGTAAAAGATCAAAAAGCAATTGGCAATAGCAATACATGAAGACGGTAACGGAAATTCACAATATTTCAAAACCACTATGCATAGTAAGAAAAGGTTGCATTTCAATTTGCAACGTATGCTGTCTCGAAGTTTCTTTGTAATTTCTTAATTACTTTAAACATTAAAATATTTCTTCAAGCTCAACGATCTGTTTTTCGTGGATTATTATTCAAAGTGTTTTTTTTTTTAGAAAAAAGTTGAATATATCGGTTATTCTTTTACAAACCGCTTGGATTTTAAGAAAAAGAAATTCCAACTATGATGTTTTTTTCGAAATATCCACATATAAGTTTTCGATACTTTGTTGGATCTTCTTAAGCTTGAACTCCATTATCTTCAGTTGTACTGATCGGATCAATTTCGGTTTTTTTAATTAATATTTTGTTACGTTAGCCATCGAAGAGTATTAAATAATTTTTTTTTCTGTTTTAAGATATAAAAAAATAATAACAATTTCATTGATTAATTAGTTTTGAATTGCTGTTCCTCCAACTATTGTAGAATTTATTTGGAAAAATAAAATTTTGTTCTTTATCCTTTTACCTACAACACGCATCTATGTTTCGACTCGTCGCACGCTGCTCAGTGTATTATTTTGCCAATCTAGCAGCACTAAACTAATATCTCAAAATATATAGCAGCTACGGCAATGAAATTTTCCACAAATATTAATATTTGTATTTGGCAGCATAAGCCCAAAAATGGTGTGAATTAGCTCAGTGTAAGGTACAGCTCCCATATAACCGATTTTTTCCGCCTTGGTGTTTTCAAGGACGGCCTAAATAAAAAAGTTGATATGGTTTGGTTTTATAGTAGATTATTATTTGGCAATGATTAGAGATTTTGCAATAAAAATAAATATTTAATCGCGTGGTTTTCATAGAACTGTTTTTGGAATTAAAAACTGTTTTTTTATACAACTTTTAGCTTGCGTGAGATACAAAAACATGGCTTTTATGAAAGTTGTAGAACATAAAAAAGTGAATTTTTTAGTGTTTCTTTTATACATAAATAACTTAAGTTTTTGGAGCTATAGTGATTTTAGTTGAGATTATAACGCGAATTCGAAAAATAACTATGAAATGAATAACATATTATGTAATATATAGAACTAAAAATATTTTGTCTTTTATTTCAAAAACAAAATCTGTGTTTTACAATTTTTATGTGTTTTTCAATTCAGAGATGCTTCTTTCAAACTTGTGATCATTATATGGGTATGATTTATCATAAGTACTTCTGTAAAGTTCATAAATAAAAAATTCTTTAAAGTTATTAAAAGAATAAATATTAAAAATGCTTAACTTAGAATTTTTAAAAATTACTCCAAAGACTCATCAAAATCACTTGATTCAGAAGTGTTATCGTTTTCCATTTGAAGCAATGACATCGTGTCACGTGCCCTCATACCAAGATATTTTTGAATTTGACAGTAAAACACGTAAATTAAAAAAAAAAATTCCGTGTTCCAGTTTTAAGACCGGCCAAGTCAAAAAAAATCAAACTTTGAGATATTCTCATATATGCTTTATCGTTCTACTATGTTTTTAGATTAAAAAACAAAAATTTTTGACAGAAATATTACATTTTTTAAATTTATTTTTGATGCATGGATTTCAAAATAGAAATATTTTTATTAATATTCAAAGTTAGTTGTTCAAAGACTTTTAGGTAATGGTGGTGTTAAACAAAAGTATGTACAAATTTAAAATTTTATCTTAGAACTAATGAACTTTGATTCCTGAGATTTGCCAAGGCAATTAAAAAAAATTTAGAGCCAATCTTACTGTTAAATTTACTTCTAAAAATGTCTCAAAACTTAACTATAATTTTATATAAATTTTCAATAAAAGATGTAAATATGTGCGTGTTACTTTGTAAATCATATAAAAATGATTTTCTTCGAAGGTAACAGATTAATTTAAAGGTAATTCTGATATCTGCAGTTTACCTGAATATGTAATTAAGCATTCGATATCTTTTCGGCCTTTTAAAATCTCCTTCGATTCCCACTTGTTCGTTTTGTCGTTGAACTCATAAACTTGACCATCGAAAAAAGCTAGTACTTTATTGCAAAACGTAGTGCAAAACGTTCTGAAGAAAGGAGTTTTAGGGAAATCGCATACCATAGCCCACTTATCAATTCGAGGATCATAACACTCGACTTCTATTCCATGTCCTACTACATACAACAGACCATTAGCAACTGCAACCTGCAAATTTCATTAAAAGAAATAGTAATATATTATTATCTAATATGGACATGCTATTGTAAATTGCTTACTCTGCAATTTGCACAAGCATTTTTCATTGGTCGTATTGATTTCCAAACATTTTGGTGTATATCGTAATATTCAGCCGAATTTTGGAAACTGCTATCATCGCACCAACCTCCAACTGCATACAATTTTCCATTTAGTTGAGCAATACCCAAATCGCAACGGTTCCTTGACATAGAAGCAACTTTGCTCCAAGTGTTTGTTTTTGGGTTCCATTTTTCAACAGAACTGAGATAGCTGTATTCATTTTGACCGCCCACCACATATAAACATCCATTCAACACAGCTGCACCACATGCATAACGACGTTCTGTCATAGGATTTATTTGACTTATGGTCATCGTTTTTAAGTTTATGCAAGTAACGGTATTTAAATTTGCATATTCTTTACTCCTGCCTCCAACAACGTAGAGATTATCGTGCATAATAGCAACAGCGAAGCGAACACGCAACTCCAAGTTTTTCAAGCACCTCATCCACTCAAGACGTTGTGGGCAGTAAAAATAAATTTCCATTCCGGAATTGTCAGAATTGCGTATTATAGACATCAAAAACTGATCTGAATTAATTGATTTCCTCGCATTTATAATTTTGTAATCTGGCAATAATTGGCATTCTAAAGCATCAACGTACAACTGGTGGCTTTCGACTGAAGTACAAATTGGTTTCACCTGTTTAATTAAGAACGATCGCTCTAACAATGGCAATCGCACCAACTTCAACAGTTGATCTTTGTGTTGCTCACGTTCAATTTGGTTATGCTGTATCCATCTCATCATGATTTCAAAGACATTCTCTTCAGCAGAAACACTGAGATTATCGCTTGCTAAAAAGTCACTCAATTGTTCTGAATTTAAGTCTAGAAACTCTTGAGTTTTAGAAGCATCCATAAAGTGCTCCAAGCTATAGTCTTTTGCCTTTTTGAGAAGTATCTCACAACGATGTTGCTTCGCAAAGAGCGTGAGTCCCAAACAATTGCTTGGATGTAGCTGTTCCGATAGAAAGTTTCCACACGCTGTAAGCACATTACTCAAGAATAACGAATCAGCTAATTTAAGTAATTCAACAGCATTGTCTTCTGAGATTGCTACACGTCCGGTGTAGCAATACTCAACTAGACTGCGTAATATAGCACCATTTACGCTGGACATTTTTATTTCTTTTGTTGTGCTTTCACGCATTGATGACTTAAACATTCCCTTGAAATAGGAACTTGCTGCCGAGAGAACATTGCGATGTGCTGGAACTCTTATGTCGTCATTGCCAGCAATCAGCACAACATCACACAATTCTTCATCTTCACAATCTTGCCACAATTGCTGTAGAATGTTCTCAGCGTGGACTTTGTCAACAAATAACATAGACATGTTGAACGAAATATTTATTGGTTTACACTCTGAAAGATTTCTTCTCACAACGGCTGACGCACTTGTACTGAAATCGGTGTTACTTTTTGAGCATTTATATTTGCTCTTCATACACAACAAATTTTATAGATAACACACATTGTACACACAGACGCACACGCACACACACATACACGTAGTTCAATTATAGTTGATTCAACTAAGTTGAATCATGCACATTAGAGATGTGCTTAGCTGAGATTCTTTAGCTTGCTGACGGCGAGTCTTAAGTCACCGGTACTTATAACAGCGACGAAAGGCATTATTACCATTGGTGGTTAGTAAAGCAGGTTCTATCGTTAAGAAAATCATATATTGTAAAAAATAACAAAAATATTCATTAAAGAAATATTTATAAAATAATTATTTAAAACACCCAACTTATTATTAAAAACTAAATAAATAAAAATGCGTCCCAACCCTTCATTTCTTTTTAACAAACATGAAGTTTAGTATGGAACTTCTATTTAATTTATCGAATAAAACTTTAGTTTATATAAATTTTACAAACATTAAATATAGAAAATATCAAACCTTTAGAATGTATTCAGTGACTCATTTCATTGGAAAACTGTAGAGTGTTGACAATCGGAAACAAAGAAAACCAAATTCTTTATCGCTATATTGCAACTAGTCACTACTAACAGCTACCAGCGACATTTAATATTTAGCAGCTACATACCAGTGACTATTGAAATCTTTTTACAGTCGGACGACCAGTCACTAGTACGACTTACTTGTAAGTGTCAAACAAAATATTTTATCTTTAGAATGCAAGCGATATATCGCTCATCTCTAATGCACATGCCATAAATTCTCTTCCCAAGCGAACAATGTCTTTTTATTGTTTATTTTATAAAGTATGCATGCATGTATGTAGGTACATATTTTCTCTCTATAATCGAGCAATATTTATATATTTTTTATAAACATATGTGTAGGTATGTATGTACATATGGATATTGAAAGTAGAAGCAGCTGATATATTCAGCCCTAAATATATTTTCTTCTGCGACAAAGAATAATCTTCGTTTCAGGTAAATTGGGGGTAATGAAAATTTACATTATTTCAAAACCATTATGCATGGTATGAAAAGGTTGCATTTTAACGTGTTTCTTTGTATTTTCTTAATTACATAAATAAATAAAATATTTCTTCTCTCTTTTTTTAAATGATTATTTAAAGTGTTTTTTTTTTTTAGAAAAAATTGATTATCGGTTTCAGTCTAATAAATACATATGTATGTACATACCTATATCGGTGATTCTTTTACAAAAAGCACGGATTTCAAGGGAAACAAATTCGACTTCTTCGAATGCGATAAAAACGTTTTTTCTGCATTTTTCAACAAATTTAGTTGACACATACGTAGTATATGAGGATGTTGCTCAAAAATAATGTTTGCTTTCCAAAATATCTATGGATGAATTTTCGATAATTTGCTGGATTTTCTCAAACTTTGAATTTATTTATTTATAAAAAACCAAGCAAATTTTTTGTTTAAAAAAGCTTTAATGTTAAGAAAAAATGTTTCTGAAAATATCTTCGACATAAAATTTTTTTTTTTGTTTTTTATATTTTATTCTTCAATCCATCCTAAGAATGTATCTGCTTTCATATCGAGATTTCTGACATAACTTTAAAAAAATACAAGATTTTATTGCAGATTCACACTCATCATCAAAATCAGTGCATTAATTTAGCAGTGGAATGTTTTTTCCTGTTAAGGGCTTGGTACCCCTCACTCTCCATACCAAATTTTATTAAAATCGTTGAAGCGGCTCAGCCGTAATAGTGATTCTTCTGTTAAAGGGGGCACCACGTCCCCTTAAGAACTTAAAGTTTTTTAAGGGTTCAATCTATCTCCAAATCAAATTTCATCAAAAGCAGTACATTAGTTTAGCCATGGAAACGTATTTTCCTATTAGAGGCGTGCCACTGCCTACTATTTGAATACAAATTACACTATACACTGCCCCTCTTCACTAAGCGATTAGGTTGTAACTATTATGGCAGTCAGAAAGAGCAAGTGCCTATTTTGTATATCTGTAGATGATCATAAGTTGTGAGCCTGAATCGATTTCCAAAATTTGGCAAATTAATGTCATCGGTAGTATTGATTAGATGACCTGGGATTATCATCAAACGTTTACGATATCGTAATTTTTTGGTTTTTGGATAGAAAACCCATACTGCTGTTCAAATTTTAGTTAAAGCACAAAATTTTGATATTTTCTTATTAAAAATTTAATTTTTATTTTATTTAATCTAAGTTTTATACCTTAATTACCGAATTAACTTAAGGTTAGGTCACAAAAAAACTAGTACATACATGAAAGATGCAAGAACTATGTGTGTTTGTTACCACTGCTGCAACTGAGCAGAATATGTAAAGGTTTGTGGTGTCTCCTTTTGTAGCACTTGCAATTTGGCTGGTGCTGCTACTGGTCTAAGCCTTAACAAACGTGCCGGACGTCGTTCGACAAATGCTTCCGATGTGGGTGGTTGCTCACGACGACGTTGTTGGTGAGGTTGTGGAAAACGTTGATATACCAAACGTGCTGGTTTTTCATTTACAATAGCATCCTGATCAAATGATGTGGAAACAGCAATCACTGAACCATCCTCAGCAACTTCCACAATAACATCATCAGCACCAACAGCTACAGGTTGTACTCTGACATCCGGTTGTAGTTTGGGAATTTCTGCATCCTCAACACTTTCGGGAACTTCTACAGCTGGTGGTGGCGATACATTCTCACTTTCTGTTGCTGCTGGTGGTACATAAGTGTTGTCTGGCGTTGTTGCAACTGCTGATGGTGGTCCGTATGTATTATCTGGCGGTGGTCCATATGTATCATCCGGTGGCAAGTAACTCACATCTGGTTGTGCAGTACTGCTTTGTTCATTGGGCAAATCAAAAGGAATCTCTGGTGTTACACCAGCCTGTGGATAACCAGTTGGAGCTGGACTTGCCAAAGGAGCAGTTGCTTGACGTGCAAAAAATCTACTCTGAGTTCGTGTGCGTAAGGGCTCAGCAGTGACAGCGAGTAGCGATAGCAGCACTATATTGGCCGTATAAAGTAGCTTAAACATTTTTCTTCTCTTTTTTTTTTTTGTCAACAAATTCCCTTCCGTTAGCTTAAGTAGCTCCAAGAAGATTTACAGTTTATTATCAACTAATGTCAATTGAAAGAATTGTCATGACTTAAATACGCGCTGTTCACTTCGGTGTCTTTGTGATTTGTGCTTTGTACCAAACGTTGGCAATAAATTAAAAATGTTGCTCAATTTGCAGGCCTAAGACGCAAATCTATGCTACGTCTGTCTGGTCTGTTCGAAGTTTCATTGTGGCGTATTATATGGTATGTGTGTGTGTAAATGTGTGAGTGCGTGCGGGGGATGTGCTACTCCACGTTCATATGTACGTGACCCTTTTCGGTAATTAATTATGTTGTTCGGGTATTAATATGACTTTGATGAAGGCAATTAAATCGATAGGAAAATTATTTATTATCATTAATGTGTTCCGTCTTTTGAAGACGAGTCATGGTCACGGTCATGAGGATAATAAAAATTAGTGTTGTTAATTGAATGAGCACATAAATAAAATTTAAAGATATCATATCATAACGTAGTGTCCGTCACTTTAGTGTTGCTTATTAAAGCAAGTACTCACATAAATTAGAGAGAATCTAAAGTTTTTTTCATCACGAACGTAGGGTTGAGGTTGAACAATACACGTTGGATCGCCTTTTTGTTGTAAATGAGCAAAATTGTGCAGAAACTTCGATTCACCAAAACATTAACCCGTACCATTACCGCTGGAACCACTCTATTCCTGACTGACTACTGGGACTATCTTGTTGACTGGATTGTTTGTTCTTCTGTCAGTCACTTGTTTAGCAGCTGTTGGAAATGGTACTTCAATACACTTCAATCCAAATTTATCATTTGATATTAGGGGTTTTTTTTAAGAGAATAGAATTTCCTTGAAATCATCGATTAGAACAACCTTTACCTTCTTCGTATTAACCAGTTCTGCTAATTTGTGATCGAGAATTGACTTTAAGAGTCTGCAACTTTAATCATAATTGAGTTAGAGCATCTAGAGCGTTGAGTGACATTTTTAAAGAGAAATAAATTTTCTAAACAATAACCGCAGCCTTATTTTATATACATATATTATTATGTCTGAAAGTTTGGTTAAATTTGCTCATTTAAGCAAACTAGATTTCACCAACTGATTGAAATTCAACCATAATAGTGACAATACAATACAGATCTGTATCATTTAACCTCATTATCACTCCCAAAAATAAAAGTCAAGGTATCATGTTGCCCTATTCCTATCTTTATTCCTTCCTTAAGGTTTAATCTATCTCCATACCAAACATGTATCATTAAAATTTGTCCATTAATTTAGCTGTGAAAACATTCTTTAGAGTTAAGCACGTGGCACTACCGATTTAAAAACAAATACATTTCTTCAATGTTCAGTTCATCTCTATACCAAATTTCATCAAAATCGATACATTAATATAGCTGTGAAAACATATTTTCTGATTAGGGGCAAGATTATGGTTTCATTCGATCTCTATCCAAAATTTCAACAAAATCGATTTATTAGTTCAGCATTGAAATCGAATTTTCCTGTTGGGGACGTGGCATCGTACAATTAAAACACAAATGCATTTATCTAGAAATCAATCTAGCTCTATACCAAGTTTCAGCCGTGACAGCGTTTTTTCTCATTAAGGGCGATGCCACGCCCACTAAAAGGTTATAGAGTTTTTAGTACCCTTCCTTAAAGCTCAATCTATTCAAATAAATAATTACCTAATTTTATCAAAATTGGTCCATTAGTTTAGCTCTGAAAACGTATTTTCCTGTTGGAGGCGTGGCACCGCCTACTATTAGAAAACAAATAATATGCTGCACTGTCCTTATTCAACACTTTTCCAACTCTCACTAATTAGTCATAATTGGTCAGTCAGTCCGATTAATTAGTCAGCAAGAGTAAATGTTTTAAAAATGTTTTTAAAAATTTCAAGGTCATCTGCATATTTTGGCACCCCATCTAGTGAATTTCAAAATAAAAACAAATGCCTTTAATAGGTCACAAATTGGTCAGCAAGATTACATTGTTTAAAGGGTTTTGAAAAATTTCATGGTCATCTGCATATTTTGGCACCTCATCTGGCGATGGTAATTATGTACTTTTTGACTCCATTGTCAAAATATGCAGATGATCTTGAAATTTTACAAAATGCTTTAAAAAATTTACTCTTGCTGACCAATTAATCGGACTAACTGACCATTAGATGCACCTTTTGTTTTATCAAAATTCGCCAGATGGGGTGCTAGAGGAGTGGAGCCTGCTTTCTGTCCATGATCTTCATTATTAGGTATTCTTCCTAAAATTTTATTGCATTTACCTTAGGACGCATTTAATTCAATTTGCTTATGTATTTTTCCAGCGACTTTTCATATTTTTATTAATATCATCATGTCCTTTGTCTCAGTTTAATATTGTCGAAATTCATTCATTGTTGTTGTTATTGTTGCTATTGCAATTAACTTAAAGCTTTGCGCTTAGAGCATTTTCATTTTCGTTGCGCTCTGTCGTTATCTCGTCCGTTATTATTGTTACTCTTGGCATCCTTTTGTAATATCCTTGTGATGAAAATTATACAACATACATATTCTAGCGAAAACTTAATTTCACTTGTGTCTGTGTAACTACGTGTGTGTGTGTGCACATATACAAGTGTGAGTTTATTTATGACGCTTCATATGTATAGCACTTAGTGTCGGTTAAAATATTCGGTTGCGTGGAATTTTATATTCAACATCAGTGGAGCACTATTTATTACTTAATTTCATATGGTGTGCGGTATATCGCTGTCAAGACAAAGACAAACTGATATAATGTACATTAGTTTTAGGTATGTCAGTAGGTTATACATTTTTGTGTTTAATACTTGTAATATATATTGAATAAATTTGGTGTTTTTTATGCATAAACTGAGCGAAATAGTAACGAAATTCCCAATTCTCAATCTCTTTTAGAAAATCGCTTAAATTAACTATTCGTGGCATTATAAAGAAAGTCCCTTTTTTTTGAGTAAGTGATTTATATCACAAGTTTTTAAGCACCATTTTAAAGACGAAGATTTGAAATATCAATTGAAATTTTATAACCGTGGCTAGTAAATATAATTAAAAAAAGGAAAGTCAGCTAGGGTTTTCGATTTATAGTTCGCACCGTGCTTAATTGTTTGAAGCTTTTCTGATGTTGTATATTTTCCATCATATAATTATCTCTCTAAAATTAGGTTTAAAGCACTATTAATGCATATGAAGTTAAAAAGTTAATCGAAAAAAAAAAAACGAAAATTCTTATGGTGGCAGCCTTATTAGTTTCGCAATATTGAATTTTTCAAAAAATCAAATTTCTTTTTTTAATTTTTAATTACGCTTCATAAGGGCCAGAATATCGGCCGATGTGAAACATTACTTGTTGCATCAAAAAAAAAAAAAAACAACTATAAATTAATAAGTTAAATGACAGTTGCAATGACTTAATGATATGGACTAGCTGACAGACAGCTATGATGACATTTATTGTGAATAAAACAATTGAAAATCACAACAAAAATGTGGTCAAGTGTCATATGTTTGAAAAAACTGAACATCACACATCAACAGCATAAAGCAGAAATAAATGTCAAAAATGCAAAAATAATTAAGTAGACATTATGTGACAGTTGTTTGGTCAGTCATATTATTTCAAACATAATATGTATTAGGGTGAGTGACTCTCATGGTTTCCATAAAAATATCATCTGATTGTTTGTTACAATTTTGCGATTATGAACATGGAAACAAAGTTGAATGATTCACATAAATTTGGGATATTTCATATATTAGTTTCAATGAATCAGATCTAAAATTATAAGCAATTTTCTGATTTATAATTTTCACACATACTATTTCACATCATACTGAGTCCATAAAAACCACGAATATACCCCGATGTTGATATTTTTTCCAAGCAAAATCAATAACACTATAAAATCGCCTCGAAAATGCAAAAAAAATCATTCCTTCCTATAATCAGATTTGGGTCGAATTTTGGTTCAAGAGCCTTATGAGCTTTATATATATTTTCAGATTTGAGCAGCAGAATTTTTGACTGCATTTATTTTCCCATACGATTTAGTACCAATCTATTGTAGATGTAATTTTATGAATATCATTAAAAATCTCAATTTTATATTTTTTCCTGATTTCACTCAATTAAATTTTTTTTTAGCAGTTAATATAAAATTCCGTTAACATTTTTGAAAAATTGTCGTTTATAGAAAATGTGTGACTAATTTTAAACTTTTCTATTATAGTTTTAACATTCTACTAATATTATCATAAAACATTTTAAAGTCACTCCAGGGCTTAAAACTTAATGCTGTTATAGTTTTTATTTACAAATCCGAGTTATTAACTACTAGAACGATTTCAATGAGTGTGTGTCATATAAAACTTAGTTTAGTAACCCATAACAACAGAATTCAATCAGCTTTCGATATATGACGATTTTCCTGCATTTAATAATAGAGTTTAGCTACTTCAGCCATAAGCCTTCTTAGCTATTTAACTCAAAGCTTCTAGTTAAAAAAATACCTTATTAAAGCATATTTCTGAGTGTTATTTTTATTTTCTTCGTTTAAAGGAACTCGATGGGATCCAAAGCAACATGTGTATTAAATGAAGAAAAATAAATTGCGTATTCCTAGGAAAAGAAACAGTATGAAAAGAAAAATGCTGAGTATGGCTGACTTCCTAGATTCAGTTTGTAATACTGCAAAGTCTTATATTCCTAAAAGCAGCAATTATGATGTGCTACCAAAATGGGTCATTAGAGATTTTTCGGCCATGAAATCGATTTGCTTTTATCTTCTCTACAATATTTGTCTAAATATATTTTTCTATTTGTGGTTTACTTTGTGAGTTATTGAGAGAAAAAAAAAATTATTTGTACATATCAAAATTTGTATATTTGAGGCGAAATAAATATTTGACATAAGTTAATATGTCGCACATTCCAATAAATTGAATAATATTATTGTGTTAAACATATGTTGGTAATAATTACCAAATCATATATTGATTGAAATAAATATTTCTTTGTTGCAAACATTCAGTTGTTAATTATCACCAAATCGTAAACATTTATTAATATCGATTTCGTCACATCATCTTCAGTATTAACAAAGATATAAATTGGATACCAAGTCGGCTAGTGTTATCAGAAATATATGTATATTCAACCCAACCAAATCTCTTCAATCGATTCAAAAAAATATTTTGTTTGGTTTAATAAACAACAATTTAACTTTCAATTAAGAGCATACTAATATTTAACAAAATTTGTTTATAGTTAGTAAATATTCAAAAAATCCACTCTTTTCTCAGTGTACTAAAATAGCTGCCGAAAATAATGACTTCAAATACTAATCAAACGGGATGAAAATAATTTAAGAAATAACCATTTCTGAAGTCAGAATCCTAAAATTTTTCCAAAGTCGAAGTGCGTTTT
The DNA here is from genome assembly GCA_963662105.1 of Meiosimyza platycephala. Classification (NCBI taxonomy): domain Eukaryota; kingdom Metazoa; phylum Arthropoda; class Insecta; order Diptera; family Lauxaniidae; genus Meiosimyza; species Meiosimyza platycephala. The sequence continues at coordinate 104,704,456 of OY759208.1, read as the reverse complement.
TGTACAAAACTGTTCAACTTTATCTGTTTTTTAACTAGCATTTATACTTATTTGAACCAATTAATTTGGCAAATCCCATTAATTTGTTTTAATTGATTACCCTAAAAAAAGCCTAAGAATTTCTTCGTATTTATAATTTTAGTAAACAAAAAATTTTCAAATTTCCCACAGTGCAATATTTAAACTCAAATTGATTGAGTTTGAGTCTTTCGGAGCAAATTCTTAGAAAAAAATTTGAAATGAAAGTATCATAACTTGGGATTGACGTAAAAATTTTTCTTTGTTTACAAAATATTTTTAACAAAATTTACAAGTTGACTTACATATTCTAGAGGCATACGTCTAATATTCATAAAAAAACTTCATCTGCTTTAGCTCTTATGAATCACACCAAAGTGATAGTAGCAATCAGTTAATTTGATTTTTGTTGTTGTTGCTGTTGTTGTCGCTGATGTTTTGGTTAATTTAATCATTTGTTTACATATGCATTATTTATTTCATACATACATACACCACTTAACTCAAGCCCACATTACAAAAATTGTAAAATCATTTCAAAATGTTAAGCGAAATAAATTAATTGGAATTTATGTCACGAATGTCAAGCGGACACAACATCAATTCAATTGGCGGCACAACAATTGGTTGGCAACTCTGCTTGTAGTTTGTTTGCATTTTACAGATGTTTTAATTAATAAAAATATATAATTTTTTTTTCTATTGAATTTTTTAATTAGGTTTAAATTATGCATTGGCTTTGATTTTACAATACATTTTTATTAAATGCGATGTTATTTATGTTCAGTTTAATTAATGTTGTTATTTTACACATAATCATTTTTTTTTTATAAATTATTTATTACTTTAGCACCTGTAATTTCAACGCCATTTTGTTAATTAGTCATAAAAAATTCATTGTAATAATTGTTAATATTGTGTTTGCCATTTGAAGGTTCGTTTTATGTGCGGCTATTTATTAATACCACTGTTTTTTTGAGATATTTTTACAAAATTTTATAATTATTTCTTAAGTATTTCCTATTATTATTTATTTAAAAAATGCATAATTTTTTAGAAAACAAGGGTTTCGTAAATTCGTACTTTTGCTACGCCATTTTAGATATTTTTTAGAAATGATCATACATATATTTAAAAATTAAATTAAAGAAACTCCATGTTCCTATATCTTCTGCTTCTTATCAAGCAAGCAAGCAAGTTGTAGTATATTTAAAATAGTTCTTATATCTCTCTTCCATAAAATTTATGTGGTGAACCCAAAAGCAGTTGATTTTCTGAAAAAAAAGAAAGAAACACAAAAATAGCTGATATTAAGGCAAAAAAAAAATCGTTTTATTAAAATCGTAGATAATTTTTTCAGCCAGAAATTAACTTCTTGTTTCCTCCCGTACAATTAAGTTCTCAACTCATTTTTCAATTTGATGTAAAACTCTCGATTTACTGAGCATAAACTGTTTTCTGACCTCTTTAAATGGCCAACACAGAACATTCCCTCTCGTTACATTGGTAACTTCTTCCTAGCACTGAGTCTACCATTTTCGTTAAAATTTTTTGTAGAATCATTGCTTTTTGTTTTTTAAAAGGCTTTCACACTGGCATCAAAAACTGCTCGTTTTTCATTTATCTCGTTTTTGAGTCGTCAAAAGCTTATTATCCATTAAAACCAAATAGAAGCATCGCAGATTTCTTTTTAGAGTGAAGGAATTGTCAGGGCAGCTCAGTTTTACCTACAAATGTTAAAGTAAAGAAAGAAAAAAAAAGTAAACAAAAAGACAAAAAAACATTTTAATTTATTAAAATCTGTGGCAATGACGGACAAATTAATAGAGAGTTTATTTGTCTGCAATGCGAAAAACGTACATGCAAAGTTGCACAATCTTACCAGCAGCAAACTTTGCATTCCCTTACAAAACAGCTGACGTCAAACAAGGACGAGTCAGCAAAATCACAATAGTGCCTGTGTGAAAAGTATTTTTAAAACGAGATACAAAAACGAGATAATTGTGAATGCCTTGTTAAGACAAAATCTCATAGTAGATCCTTTATTAATTTATCGATATTCATACTGTTGCTTGGTAGTAAAACTATATCATTCCAAAATTGTTTGAACCTCCAAAGAATTAAGAAACGCATGAAATGCCAAAAAATGATACGTTTTTTTTTTAATATCTTAGAAAGTTTTCATTATGTCTAGTAAAAGCATTTAAAGCATTCACACGTTAACAAGGTCAAAATCGTGCCTAGAACCAAAAATTGTACTAAACTATGAATATACATTTGTACATACATTTATACAAGGGCATCAATTATTCCATACAAAGCTAACGTTGTCAATGACGCTACTGACACACTGAATCCAACACATCAACATATGTCGTAATAGCCAAAACGTGCAGCGCCTATCAAACCAACGCAGCGCGGAATTGAATCGATAGAAGAGTGACAATGAAACATCAATTGTCTTGTTGGTCGTGGTCGTGTTTGTGGTGCGAAGAATATCAAAAATTCTAATGCCAAATATTAAAAGGAAGTTAAATAACATTTGGCCAAAATGACTATATAAAGCCATATCCATTTTTGATGAAAACAGTTAAGTCTGCGACAGCAAATACAAATCAAAGTTACCAAGAGCCAACGAACCAACAAAAAATTTCAACTAAAAATGACAAAATTCTTAGAAATCTTTTTCTTTGGTGCATTTTTAATTGGCTGCTGCGCAGCTGAAGCACCACTACGTCAACGCTTTGGTCGGCAACAACAAAATCGACAATTTGCAGCCAGACAACAGTTGGCACCGGAATCTGTGACACCATATCCGGCTGCGGGTATTAAACCAGAAATTCCTTTTAATTTACCTAGTGAAATTGAAGCGAAACCTAAGAATACCTACCTGCCACCGGATAGCACTTATGGACCACCACCACCACCAGCAGCAGCAGCACCACCTGTCGATCCAGTTAGTGACGAGGTTGATGCGGATGTAGATTCTGTAGAAGATGCGGAAGTTGGCGGCTCTACTCCCAATGAACAACCTGCTGTAGTGGTTGATGTTGCAATTGCTCCAACTCCAGCTGCTGCTGCTGCTGACGCTGACCAAAGTGTTGAAGATGAGAATAATGAAATTATTCCAGCGTTTGGACAACGTAGTGGACGTTACGTGGTCGGTAGACGTGTTTTGTTTAATGGTGTTGCAAGAAATGGAAAATTGCAGCGTAGACGTGTTGTAAGTGGTCGTCTGGTACGTTTGTAGGGCAAAACAAACGTGGCTAGATTTTGTTGTAATTTTTGAAGTTTAATAAAATTTGATATGGAAAACCGCTTTTTTCTTGCATTCTAAGTAAAACAGGTTAACAGGTTTTAGTTAAATTTTTTTTTTATGAATTTTCATTGTTTTTATCGCGATCTGAATTTGTATGAATGCTGAATGCTTCCGTTCCCGACCATTCCGGATAATCGAGGTTCAACTGTACTTGATACTTTTCTTTAAAATTCAATAATTTTCGAGATATGAACTTTTTCGATACCATTCGACCATTGCAATGTATTGCAATACTATTCGATGCTTCGCGAATATTATTTTTTGATGCTATTCTATAATTTTCATCTCGTATCGATTTTTCGATATTTTTGGTACTACATATTTGAAAATTTCCGACTTGTTCGATGTTTCATGATTCATGATTTCGATACTTTTCAAGATTTTTAAAGTTTTTCTATGTTTTCCTATACAATTCGATACGTATCAAGTTATTCGACTTTTTCGATGACTTTTCAATACCATTCGGCTCGTATCAAATTTGAGTGAGTCAGTATTTGAAACTTCAACTTTTTCCATGCTCTGCGATACTTTTCAATTTATATCAAATTATTCTATGTGGCATGATAATATTCGATACTTTTCTACATCTTTGCTGTTTTTCGATATTCTTCGAGTTTCTTTTTAGTTTTTCGATGTTTTTCAATACCAATCGAAATTTGTCGAGTTTTTTCGATGCCACTCGACTCTTATCGACTTATTCACTATAGGATGTCTTTCAACTTTTCGATCGTAGTACCTATCATATATACATAGGTACTATTTTATTTTCTTCAACTTTTTCGATACTATTCGTCTGTTTTGGAATATTTTTCTATACTTTTAAACAATTTAATACTATTCTTCGTTTTTTTTTTCATTCTGACTTATAATTTTGTTAAGTTTCACTTTTTGTCTGTGTTCCAATCACACAACTTTTTTTTTCATAAAAGGGACATTCGCAGTATGAAATTTGATTTCCAATTTTTTGCCATCGAAAATGACTATAAGTTTCATAAAATCAATATTTTTAGAAAATTGCTTTAAAACGTAATCAAGCGCAGATATATTTCATCCCCTTTACGTATATCGATCAGTGATGGCATTTGGGTTTTGTGAAAATGTACTGAATCGAGACTTGAAATGTACTTTTTAGAGGCCGAATGTACTTTTTTGGCGTGAACATCCAATATTACTAAAATGTACGAAATTTTCTCAATAACTAAAAAAAAAGTCCTCAGTTTCGGCATCTCAAAAACCCTAGATAAATGAGATATATATGAAATTAAATTACAAAAAATAAACCTTACAATTATTTATCAAAAAAAAGGTAATTATTATATATCTTCACCAATTATTTTCATTTAATTAAACCGAAAACAGGTAATTATTATAAATTGTTCAAATGTACCGAAAATGTACTGAAAATGTACTGAAAATTCGCCGAATGTACTAAAAATGCGGCAAATGTACCGAATGTACTGAAAACTTGTTAAATGTACTGACGACGGTTTTTCAGGACGCAAATGTACCGAAAAAAGTACAAATGTACTGAAAATGCCATCACTGATATCGATATGTAATTATGTAAATGTACAATGTTAAAATAGCTACATACATATATATCCATGTAGAGATTTTTCGAACAAAGAAACCTCAATTCCACCGCCAATAATTTATTTTCATTTAATTCAATTTTGTTTCGTGTTATTTAAATTTCTACAATTTGTTGTTGTTCTCTGCTGCCGGTGCTGCTGTTGTTGCTTCGTGTAGCACCTAAAAAATTCCATTTGCATTTTACTTTCAATTTTAGTGCAATTTTATTTTCCACATCATTTTCAATTAACTCATTTTTTGTGCTGCAATAAACTCGTTATGCCGGCATTTTTTTTTTGCTACGTTGCATTTTTTTCCTCCGTTTCAGCTTCGGGTGTAGTATCTATGCATTGTAATTTAAGTGCAGAATTTTATTGAATTTTTAAATATTCAATAATTGCGCGATAATTTGTAGTGTTTACGTTAGCAAGTACATAATTGAATTAAAGTGCAGACTTAATGTTTCTGAAAATTCTTAAATTTTTTTTACTAATATCATTGTATGTACACATTTAAAGACAATGAGCCATTTAAATTTTATATACCTCAATAAACTAAATTGCAAAATCAAGCCCTTGACTGCTGGCAATTCGGCTCATATAATCACGTACTGTAGGCCCAAATTATAAAATTTTTAAATTGTCAAAATCAAATACTTAAAGTTTCCAAATATGAAAAACTGAAGGCAACTTAAAGAAATAAAATTCATATTTACTGTATGGTATAAAAAGCTTTACCCAATCTAAAGCCAAAACATAGTTACTCAGCTGGCAACATTCAAAGAACACACATTTGAGCAAATCATGGCGAAATTCCTTACTCCAACACTTTTATTCGTAGTCCTTGCGTTTGCCGCTATCTGCACTGCGGAGCCACCACGTCATTTTATCACCTCACGTCGTAATGGTGCCATACGCAGCAATCTGCGTTTTCTAGCACGTCAGGAAGTAGCTGCACCAGAGCCAACTGCTGCTGCAGCTGCGCCATATCCAGCTGCAGGTGTTACACCTGAAGTACCTTTTGACTTACCCACAGAGACGGAGACAGCACCTGCACAACCTGATCAAGCTTATGGTCCGCCCGATGAAACTTATGGTCCACCTGCTGCTGAGTCACCACTATCGCAACCAGATGATACTTATGGACCACCATCAGAAACAGCAGAAGGTGCTGACGACCAGCAGTCACCAGCTGAAGATGCGGCAGTGCCAGCTGTTGACGCCGATGACAGCGATGCAGTTTCACAAAATTTAATTCAGCCACGTTTCAGATCATTGGGTGGTCGTTTGCGTGCGTCACCAGCGCGTTTCCGAGCAGCACCAATTCCACGTCGCCGTGGTAATGCGGTGGAGGTTTTTCGTTCAGAGCCACTCATCGTCTATACTCTGTAATAGGACAGAGTGTAATATGAAATGAGTGAAACCATTTTAATAATGAAAATAATTTAAAATATTAAGAAAATATTAGCAATATATTTTTGTTGTTGTATAAATACATAAGAAAATATCCTTTAATTGTGCAATTAAAAATTCTATGAAAACCGAAAATTTAAATTTTATTTTACGTATGGTAAACTTAACAGATATAGTACTTGATTTAACAGTGCAATAACAGAGAAATGTTAACTTATTGCTGCTTAATTAAATATAATTGTCCAGATATTCTAAGCCCGCGGACTAAACATAATGACTTCCGTATGCAATTTTTGATGTGGAATACGGGCAATTTTGTTTCTAATTTTGCTTACGCCAGCCCTCAGTTCGGTTCCAAAAAAATTAAATTTTTTTCTCCTAATTGAATCTGCATATTTTTTTTTTGCTTAAGTACAATGCGTACCCTCTCTAGTGAAAAGATTGATGATTCCTTTGGCCAGCCGAAGCAACTTTTGTTTGATTGTTTGAACTGAGCACCCTTTAAAGCTGTAAAAAAATATACCAAAAACAATTTTATAGCGTCTGCCTTTTATATTAAAAAATTTGTCTATAGACAAAAACAGATAAATGCAAGAGGCAGACGTTTTTGTTGGCAGTAATTAAATTTTTTTTTTTTAATTTTATGATATCGCGTCTGCCCCTTAGCTGACTGGTTTCATTACGAAGGCAGACGTATTTGAGCAATTGGGTGCATTTTATTATGGATATACTTACCTATATAAAACTTTAAATTTGCGATATCTTAGAGAAAAAAAAGATACCGATAAATTTCAAATAGGATTTTGAAGAGAAGAGGTTAAGCTTTTCAACTATATAATTAAATCTGTTTGGAAAAATCTGATGGCCCTAAAATTAATATACGAATTTGATCAAAATCGACGATTTTTGAAATATACAACCCCTAATTTTTTGAAAAAAACTAAGGCCTACACTTCTGCCTCTTATATTTTCAGCTTCTAGGGGCAATCCTGAAGACAACGGAATTCTGGAAGAGAAGGATAACATTTTTTTTAATAGAGTTTTTTTTACATACTAACAATTGCTGTTATTAAAAATGCGGCTATGTGGACGTCTGCCTATTGTATTTTCATTATCTATGCAATGCCCTTGACACAATATAACAGAGGCAGACGCTACAAAATAATTTCATGAAATTTTCGGTTTTACAATTTCAAAATTAATTTTAAAAAATGTGAATATAACCTTTGCCGAAGCTCCAGTCTGGCTCCTTTTCTTTCCTCACTATCAAATTGTGTCATTGATTACTTTCACTTAATTATATGTAATGATGTATTTTCGGTCCAAGGACTAATTAGGACTTACTGTGGAATAACTTAAGATTAATTAGTGCAAGGAAAAAAAAGTTTGTCACAATGTAAAATAGACCCTAATGGCCATTTACGAATAAGTTTTCTCAAAGGACTTAAGTTGGGTGCTAACTCACTTCATAAGTTCCAGGTGGCTTTCAATAACATAACCTGCTATGTCTATAGCTTAAGAAGACTGGAATATATTTCAGCATTTAGGAAAGGCATTCTTAATTGAACCATTGTCAAATATCTTGACATAAGCAACATAATATTTCTACATAACAACTTTTTACTACCAGTATGTATGCATTTTGTTGTTTCGTCCAGAAGTCTAAATAAAATTTTTCCAAATCCGTCTAGATTTATATTCGTTAGTACTATTCGTTTATGGAAAGAACTTTATTCTATTCTCTTATGCCATATTTTATGTTATAAAATCACTCTTCATGCATCACACAAACGACGTGAACTTACAATTAATTTTTCCGCCTCCAAATTAATTTATTTCTGAGAATTGTACACAACATTTTCGCAACATTTAGAGCTGCTCGCTTCAATTAATATGCATGCTTATGCACTGGACTAGACCTTACCGGAGTCTAGGTAGCGTTCGGCAATTGTGCGTTCATTAAAATTCATAACTCATAAAATCGAAAAACTAAATCACCGCGAGCAATTAAAACAAATGAGACAAATGAATTTGAATGACCACGTTCAATGTGAATGCCAATGACAACTATTGAAAATCGAAAAATAATATAATAATTTAGGGGTATAAAAGTGCAGGCGACCAACAATTTGACATCACACGATAAACAGAACTTGTTGTAAGGAGAGGACTAACACAATAGCAATATGTTCAAATCGACAATTTTACTGCTGGCCATAACCATTGCAGTTTGCCTTGCCGAGCCACAACGCTATCGATCGGGAAGAATTCAACAACGTCGCATTTTTGCAAGACAAGAAATAGCACCCACACCATATCCATCAGCTGCTGAACTAAGACCTGAAGCACCATTTGAGGAAGCTGTTGCAGGAGAGCAACAACCTGATCAGACCTATGGCCCACCAGACCAGACTTACGGACCACCAGAACAAGATTCCGTACCAAATGTCGAGCAACTTCCCGCAGCAGATGCACCAGAAGATTTTGCACCATCAGAAAATCCTGATGCAGAGGAACTTGATGTACCTGTAGAGGAACCAGAACAAGATATCTCTTCACGTTTGATAAGTCGTCGTCGTAGTGCTGCTGTGAAGAGTCAACGTCTAACTGCACGCTTACGTGCAGTAACCACACAAAAGAAACGTGTGCAGCAACAACGTCTTATTGCTGCTGCACCACCAGCATCAGCTATACCGCTGCCTTTCTTGACGGCACCACAGCAATATTATGTACTGAATACGCCATTCTCTTATACGGCGCAATATCAGAGTTGGTAGATTTTTGTTTAAAAATTTTTGTTTTTTTATGTATGACTTGTTGTTTTTGTTATGTTTATGTTTATAAAAAAAAAAAGGAATGATAAACGATAAATCGATTATTTTATTGAATTATGCTACAGCTTTTTATCGCAGCATTTATTTCGACATTCGCTTCAACTGCTGCATTCAGTATAGTCTGCTTCAGAGCCTAAGGGAAAAGTGGCCTAATATGGAATAGTTACCAAATTATGGAAATATTACTTGTCTAAAGAAGAAAGGACTTAAAAATTATATATATTATATTATGAAATAGTTGTGCTGAAATCTGAGCAATGTTTCTTGGCAATATCATTTATAGATTATTCCATAATTAGAACATTACAATGTTGACCATTTGTTTTAACATTTACGAAGTGGTAATAATAAATCGCTAAAAAAAGCCTCGTAAATATTGAAAACCGTAATTGGTACCTATTCCATATTTGGTTACTTTTTTTTCTAACACTACTCGATGCATACTTTACATGTCTAAGTTTTACACACTCTCAAGAAAACAATCTCAGTCTTAACAAAAAAGAATTCTCTTTCAACAACATGGAAAAACATGATGTTTATTGGCTTTTTGCCACGAACACTTTCCAATGCCACGGTCGTCTCTATTGATTTTATATCTTCGCACTCAGGACTTGACATAAAATTTTTGTGCTGATAAAGTAACTCATAAAGTAAGCACTTAAACCAGAATTGATATTACTTTCACTTGCTTTTCATTCAACACTTGCTTCGTTGCTTTCATTGATGTTGCGCGTCGCACAACAATCCCTAACCAACAAAATGTTGCATGCAGCAGTAGCAGTAGCCGGCCCGCATGTCAAACAGCAACCAATATGCATACATAGATGACATCAGCACAATGCGACAATGCGAGATCCAAACGACATCAACAAAGGAAATAAAATGAAAAATAAACGAGAAATCAAAATTGAAAGAAAAAATCCTTTCGTTTGAGAGTTTTCAGTGTTGGATTCAATGATGAATTCTTATCGAAGTCTGCCAGTTCAGTGAACTGAATTTCCAAGACATACATACACTCGCTTACAAACAGAACAGTTTAATTTTAATAAAACAGCAAAAAAAAAAAAGAAAGAAGTTTGCATATCTATCTCATAAAAATAAAAAATGAGGTAATAAAATTGCAGGATTGTGAAAGTACCCGTGAAGAAACAAGGACACATTCAAAGACAAGGTGACGCTGTACGTGTATCAAGCTAAAGAGCATAGTCTAATTATCGCTAGATGATAGTTGTTAAGCGTAAAAGAGACTTGCCATAATTAGGTTCCTAATATGGAATAGCAATATTTCTAAGAGACTCACAATTGAAATCGAATGAATCGACATTGTAATTAAGTATTCCATAAGTGAGTATATATTTCATATTTGGTATTAATTTTCATTGAAAATTTTAAATTCTTCAAGGTATGTTAGCATTATAAAGGTTTCTTCTAAACAAGACAATGCATTCGTTTTATTTTGCAATTTGCTTTATAAGCAAAGTACTATTCCATATTTGGACAGCTATGTCTATTGTCTTTCTATGGTAAAAAACTCACCTTTGAAAGTTTTCTGTCGTATTTTTGAATGAAAGAATAGACGAAATAAAAGTTCAAATACATCGCTTTCGAGTTTCATAAACAATAATCGTTTTATTTGACTATTATATTTTTCGGCCAAAAATAATGAGTTCTTTCATTTCGATCAAGAATGATTGTCATTTATGAAATCCATTTGATTTGATGAACAAGTTCTTTTTTCAGTTGATTGGGTAGAAAGACAACATATTATATTTATTTATAAAATCTTTATAGGGGCTTGTAAGAGCCATTTGGCGTATGAAGTCTAAGGACGTGTTCCTTTCGCTATTTTTGTTGTATTATAATATACATTAAGGGCGAATTATATTTCTCAGAAATTTGCTTTGGTAAAACACCTTAAAAAGACAAAAGGTGGTCAGTATAAAGACTTGAGGCTGCATGCCTTACAAGTGACTTTTATGCCTACAGTATAAAGACACACACAAGACATGTCACAGACAGGTCATTATAGCCAGCTAATTATGAACTTTAAAAATGTCGAAAATAACACTGGAGTCCTGATAAAATGCCAATATTGGCGAATTTTTGTAATCAGAAATTTTTATATTCGTTTTCGAAAATATTGAGAATTCATTCTGAACATCATTTGAGGTCATTTTTCCGAATAAAAATTTCCTAAACTGTCGATAAGTGGAGGTCGAAAACTAATTTGGGACAGCTCGTGTTAACCTTTTTAAAGTTTTCTTTGTTGAATGATGCAAATAAAAATTTTGAAAAATTAGCTGAAAATAGGCCCGAACGATGCCCTACTGGGTAAATTATCAAATAGATAATCGTCTATATTTTTGCATAGCATTCACGTAAAATGCCAGCTACTTATTTTTAATGCGCTGCTAAAGTGCGTTTTGTCATTTCACAAGAGGATTCACATTTTATTGCATCGAAAAATGCTGAAGGTATGCGATGCGGAAAGGAACACATAATTGCGCTGAATTTCTTGGATGTGAATATTGAGACTGCTTCTTTAAATTAAAAAAAAAAGATAAATATATTTAAAGTAGTTATTTCTATGATGGCTATTCTAAATTTATGAAATTACCACATAAAGTTCGTGATTGTATTTAGAGAACGAACTTTTATGAAGATGCAAGTTAATAATGAATTAATGTCTATACTTTGGTTCAAGACTCTTAAAATCACGAAACCAGAGAACCTCCCTTTCAAAAATTCTTATCGATCAGTTTCAAATATTTCCAAAGAATTTTTAGAGACTGAATCGATTTCATTTTTGTTCCTCCTGGCTGGAACTATTTTATGAACTACGGTCGAATCTCGTGTAAGTGCTAAATATCTTAAACCAAAAACTTTTTTCCAAAAAAAGTTTGCCCAAAAAAACGGGTTGGCAACCCACATTTAGGTCGGGATTCGACAAGATTACTCGAAATATTTTTTTAAGTTTCTTCAATATCTATTATCTGACATGCCTATCGAGATGAAATCTTAAACCATAAACATTTTTCTGAAAAGTCTTGGCCCAAAAAATAGGTGGCAACCCATGTTTGGAACGGGATTCGGCAAAGCAAACCTATATATTATTTTAAGGCTCTTTAAGCTCTATCATTTGACATACATTTTAAGCTGGAATCTTAAACTATCAACTTTTTTCTAAAAAACGTTGGCCCCAAAAACGGGTGGCAACCCATATTAGGACAGAATTTGGCAAGGCAACCCTTTATGTTATGTTAAGGCTCATCGAGCTCTATCATTTGACACACATTTCAAGCTGTAATATTATTACACACTCGACTTTTCTACAGTCGGCTCTTGGACTAGCCCATTGATCGAGGAAAAGTAGTAGCTATGGTTTCAACAGGATGGAACTACTGTACATACTGCCAGGACGACGATAGACTTTCGGTGACTGAATAATTTAAAAAAAAAAAATTAATTTCTTAGTCTCTGCGCTATCTGACTTTTCAGCAGCATACTTATTTTTGTGGGTGTTATTTGAGAGATTGTGCTTGCGTTAGTAAACCAAGAACAATTTCTCAACCTGAGAAAAACATTAAAGCCGAAATCTAACGTTAAAGAACTGAAACTTTTCGTGAAATTATAGAAAATGCTGAAAAAAATACAATTTTTGGGAACAAGAAAATGTTAGTCATTTTACGCACAATGCTGAAAAAAATCCATTTATAAAAACTCTATGCTTTACTCTTCTTGAATTATAAAGTTTGATAATTTTGTGACGCGCTAATTTTTCAGTAGAATTTTTAACTGCTGTTGCCATGCTCAGTATCCAAAAAAATTATTTCATTCTTTAAAAAAAAAAAATTATGTCAGAATACATAATTTAAAATACCTTATTAATTTCTTATCATATGCAAAGCATTCAGATGACTCAGTCAACTGATCATCATAAGTGTGTGCTTTTTTCAAAACCAGTCTCATTCAACACTGACCTAAGCCAATGTGATCCATATAATGTTGTGTTAAGTAAAATTTTGGAAATTCCATAAAACGTCGCAAGTCTGACAAACGGGTATAGCAAGCAGCGTAAGTTTAGGCGCTGTCATATTTAACCTGAATTACATTTCCATTTATATACATATACGCGGATATGAGAATAAGAATCTTTTGTTTTGAAACTAGTTTTCTTTTTAAATATGTATGTATATAAATTTCCAAATTCTTTAAAACATATTTCGGTTTTATTAATAAAGGAAACCACACAGTACTTGGAAATATTTATATTGGAAAACATTTAGCAAATAATAATTTCTGATTAAAATAAAAAAACCATTCGAAATTTCAAAAACCGTTTGAATTGAATTAAATTTAAATTCAAGTTAAAATAATGTCTATCTTTAAAAAGAAAAATTATTCATATTTTTAATAAAATTCCGATGCCTTACTTGTTCTATATCTTTAGTTGTTTCAGACTATTCAATAATACTTAATTGAAGGTTTTTATAGCTTATTTTAAAAGCCGTTTAAAGACTTGTAGAAAGACAACATATTATACTTATTTATAAAATCTTTATAGGGGATTATAAGAGCCATTTGGCGTATGAAGTCTAAGGACGTGTTCCTTTCGCTCTTTTTGATGTATTATAATAAACGTTAAGGGCGAATTATATTTCTCAGAAATTTGCTTTGGTAAAACGCCTTAAAAAGACAAAAAGTGGTTTGTATAAAGACTTGATTCTGCATGCCTTACAAGTGACTTTTATGTCTACAGTATAAAGACACACACAAGACATGTCCCCTCAGGTCTTTATAACCAGCCAATTATGAACTTTAAAAATGCATATTAAAGATATTTTTACGTCTCTGTTTATCATAATTTTATATCCTGCTCATGCAAGATATATACAGGGTGTCTCATTTTAACTTACACAACTGAATAAGTCAATAGTCAAGTTAGAGGTCAAAGTGACCCCTGAGGGTCATTTCAAGGTCGAATTCCCGCTTGGTACAGAAAAGCTAGTAATCATTGGCTGGACCGCTGCACAATCTTGCCTTAACTGGCTGCAGCTTTTCTGCACCAAGCGGGAATTCGACCTTGAAATGACCTTCAGGGGTCACTTTGACCTCTAACATGAATACCTATCTGAACGTAGAATTTTGTGCTCTTCCGGAGTTCGAGGTCAAAAATAAGGGCTTCCATTTGAAAAACTAAAGTTGACCTTTAAATAACCTTGAAAATGTAGGTCCACTGCCTTTTATTTGAAACATTTTTTGAATGACTTGCAATTTTTTGACTTATTTACACCATTTAGAAATTACTAAATACATCATAGAATAAATAATTTATCGAAAATTATCTTGGACTAATCACACTTGCTCAAATGCTGTCACATCATGCCTGTGTCTTGTCAAAAACAACGACAACAACACGCATTTAATTTCTCGCAAATTCTTAAATTTCGCATTTGACTTTGACTTGAAGTTGAAATTAAGCTGCTACGTATATTAAATGCGCTTTCAATGAAATCCCGCCCGTGACACCAACAACAACAACAACAACGTCAGCAACAAAAAGCCCATTCATCATCAAACAATCAACCGACAACATCTCGCTGCGACTACTCCTACATACTCGCAACGTAACGTGCTTAAGTATGCAGGCGCGTGTCGTCATTCCAAGTGCCTACACTCCGGTGCTACAGCGTCACTTGTGTCTGCCAATTTACGGCGACTCATCAACATCATCATCATCATCGCTGATGTCGCATTAGCTTTTTTCTGTTTTTTGTTTTGCTCACTGTGTTTTTTTATCTTAATTTCTTTTTACAATTTTATGGTGGGAATTCCCAAAACCACAAATAAAACCCAATAAACTTTATAATACATACAAACATAAATATGTAGACAATAAGCCGGTATTTCTCGTAATGCCAATAACAGCGCTGACGTAGTACAGTGGGTGAAATATGAAAAGATAGTACATATATAATTTTTAATAATAAAAAAATGCAGCTTTTTAAGCTAAACAAAACCCAAATTTCGTTGCGAATAAAAATAAGGCACAAAATATTCAGGTATTTTAATTTACTAATATTAACATGCAATTAAAGATCGAGTGAGTATAGTTCATTTAAACTTGTGAATTATGTCGAACAGTAAATAAAGTAAATATCTTAAGCAATATAAAGTGTGTTTTTGATTGAAACATAATAGTAAGTCAATAAAAAACTACGCTGAGATAAGCAGTGGATGAGTAGAGTTTAAGCCCGTACTGAGTAATTTTTTCAACCAACATTCAAACCGACAAAATTCTCACAAATTTATATTTTCCGTTATAACCGCCGCAAAACGTTCAACCAACCGTCTGACAAACTTCTTTGCTGTGTGAGCATTTACTATCGAAAGTGACAAAGCAAATTGGACTGAAAAAAATCCGCTATTACTCAGATTTTGAGCCACTGTAAGTCAATACATTGTTTTTGAAACGCTTAAGTTTAATTTAACACCGCGGCGAGAGAAAGAGAGAAACTCTTTGCAAAATAACTGTTTTTTTTTTTTTTTGGTTTTGTTTTATCAGCTGTACAATTCACAGCCGATAAGAGTGTCTATGAGTAAATAAAATATAAAAAACAGTCAGTTGTATTACTGTGTCATGGCTAACATTTCTTGTTAGTGAAATGCGGGTTGCCTACTTTATTTTGTAGTTATTTTGCTAGAAATAGTGGGTGTGGGAAGACTGTGATGACGATGTTCAATTGCTAATTTTGCTGAATTTTTATTTTTCTGATTAAGTTTGACCACAGTAAATGGGAAATTCTGAGGTTTTTTTGTTTTTAAATGACCGCAGGTCACAATCGCTTTGTTTTTAAAAATTATAAGACAGTGCTCCACAAACATTTCAGCTAATAAAATAAGATATATTTTATAAAAAATAAAAAGTTAATATGGAATAATCTTTTAAAAAAATTACTGTTTATAAAGAGCTTTTTTTCTGTAGAAATGCAATGAGTCAGAAAAAATTCCATAACGAAGTAAAAAATGAGACATTAAAAAAATTCTTTGAAAAGGTTTCCAGGAATAATGATATTTTTTTAAATGTCTTATGCCATAATATATCTTATCGAAAAAATATTCGCTATTATGTTAGCTGAGAAAAGTAACCGCAGCTATTTACTAAACAAAAATGGAATTTGGACAACAAGTCATTCGGTACCGAATGCAGTAAACTACGAGTGCTTCAATAGAACATTTTGTTTGCGAGTGCAGCACTCACCTCTCTTGCTTGGTGTTTCGATTTGTTTTGATTTGATTTGTGGTTTTTGTGCACAAGAGCTCGATGGACTCACAATCGTGGCGAGTGGCTTGATGGTCGTTTCAAGTGCACTGGTGCAGACGTCTAATGCATAGATAACCTAATTGAAACAAGAAGGCGAATTGTATGCGTTTTATTATTAAAATATTGCCATTATATTATCAGCGTATGATAAAAAGAATTTTATACACTTTTCGTCCATGCCCAAAATAATGGGAGATTAACTCCGCTGAGGTCTAACTTTAGATAATGTTTTGGACATGAAGCTGCTTCCTAGCACAGATCAAACTATTACCAGTATTTGCATCAGAAACTAAAATTTCTCATCTATTTTGACTTAGTCAGAAAAATAAATTTACAAAATCCCACACCATTTGACAAACACTGAACAACTCTTTGTCATGAGAACATAAGAAGAGTAAGAATACAGCAAATAAATGTCAAAAGAAAAAATTGCAAAATGAGAGAAAAATACAAAAGCAGATAGCGAACTACGGCAAAAGTTTGACTCTCATCCCAGTTCAAAGAAATGAGATAAGAGTTGATCTGCGCTGATGAACTACAACAGCGCCAGAGTATAAAACGAAGATCGCGCAGCAAATTGAATGCATTAATAGTTTGATAAACGTGTGAGCAACAGCTAAAGTCAAACTTTATAACAAAAAAAGTAACGCTAAAAATTAAAAGCAATTTATAAATAAAATTCAAGTTTAAAAAGAAGAAGTTTATTTTCGTAAAAATAAAATAAAAAAATAAAACAACACATTCCATAATGTCAACACAACATTTATTGATTGCTGCAATCATGCTAATTGTAACACCTACCACACTGATCATGGCATCACCACAGCGTCCATCATATGCCGGAAGTCGTCCATCTGGTGGCCTCAATCAAAAAGATAAATACCATCAACAACAATTCCAGAACAGCAATAACAGTGTAAATTCAATTGAAGATCGTTTTGGTGATATCCAATCAAATCGTCTACCAGCAAATGCCTCACAACGTCCACCAATCGGTGTACCAGTGGTGACGCCATTACCCATCTATGTACCACTGCCAACTAGAACTCAAATCAATTTCGATAATCGCATTGGTGGCACAGATCAAAATCAGGCATCAACAGCACCACCTGTACTGCCATTCGATGCGCTCGGCGATCGTGAACTATTCAATCAATTGAATGCTTTGCCAGAAAATCAACGTCCATTCTGGTTCCTCAATTCTCAGGCAATTCAGGCGCATCGTAATGGTTCGGCACCATTCGCTGGTTCGATAGCATCACGTGGCTCATTTTTCGGTTAAAAGTGGATAGTACCTGTAGTTTATGTAGTTGTAGGTTAACGTCAATCTTTGTGTGTTTGTTGTGGAAGAGCTTTTTGTGAAAGTGCGCTTAATGTTTTATAAATACGTCTATTCTTAAGTATTTCTAATAATATTTATTAATTATTTTTGTATATACTCGTACTATGTATATAACATAGTGATAATATTTCAAGTATAAGTATAATAAATGTTTAATTATATCACAAAAAAAAATTGTTTGTTTGTTTTTTTGTTTGACTTTTGAATTAAATTTAATCTCTGTAGCTTCTATTTTTAGCGGATATGAGAGAGAGGATCTCTACCTAAATGAATTGACTGAAATTGGAAATAGGAATGACGCTTGATGATAGTGTCACATTTTACACTTTTCTAAAGTTTTAAACTTTTACAAAATTATCAACACTTCATCTTTTTTAATGTTTTTCGACCTAATCGACTTTTCCAAAACTTATCAAAATTTTTTACATATTTACATATTGAAGCGCATAGAAGAGGGCGTGGCAGGCATTGAAAAGTGTATATATTCTTTGAAATTTGGTACACGGATGCAGATCATATACATCTTGAATTGTGCGGCATTGGAAAGATGGGTGTGGCACTTTTCAACAATTGAAAATTTTAATTTCGTATAACTCAAAATTGGCACATTGGATTTTCATAAAAATTTTAGAGATGTTACGACTGAAAGCAGTCATAAATACAAGCTACGTAAAAATACTGGAAGAACTCGTTGAAGAGCGTAGTACATGCAGCCCACAATATTTATAAAAGTGATAATTAGAGAACTAACTACGTAATCGTTATGATATTTACTATGGCAGATATACTTGCTAAAAGGTATCTTATTACAAAAGTTTTGGTACAATAGTATCGGTGGGCGTGGCACCACCCATATAAGCAATAAACGTTTAATGTTATAGATAGTTTTCAATGAGAGTTACCTTCATAAGACTTGGTGTATAGAAGATGTCAGTTACTATGAGCTTTAACATCAAATGAATTTCGACGGGATTGCATCAGTGGGGGTGGCACCTCCCATATTAACATAGAATTGTAAGCGTTATTTTAAGTGAACTATGCTAGGAATTGGTAGGAAATTTCATGTAAATGGTTTGCTTGCTTTAAAGTACATCTGAACCAAAAGCAGCCGAAATAGCATTATTGGGCGTGGCATCTCCCATACAATTAAAATACGTTAAGTAGCATATCTACCGAAATGTATGAGCTATCATACAAAAAATTTGGTATAAGGAGTTTGTTTATGGAAAGCTATTTCTTGATCAAAATCGGACTGGGTTGTACTAGTTGGTGTGCCACCGCCCTAAATTTTAGGACTTATTACGGCATATATCGCAAACTATACAAGCTATTATGTATGGCCATCACGAATATTATTTATTGGAATTGAACTTTTTCATTTCTATTCGTTTTTCATATTTTTTTGGACTTTTCAACCTTTTAAGTTTTTTAACTTTTTGTAATATATCCCCTTAGTAGTATTTGTTCGACTTTTGCAACTTCTTACAACTTTGTTCGTAATTTTCATTATTTCCTCGACTTTTTCATCGATTTTGAATCAATTTTATTAAGTTTTTTAACCGCTTTCAGCATTTTCCATATTTTTTCGGCTTGTTCAATTTCTTTCAACTTTCTTCAATGGTTTCCATATATTTTATACTTTTCTTTTCAAAAAAATTGTTTGTTGTTCTGATAGAATTCGAGAGCTAGTTTTGTTTTTAGACGGAATATAGTTAGACATGGGTTGGTTCACAAATCAAAAAATTGTGACCAATAACAATAACAACAATAGTGATATTACTGAAGGTACCAGTTTCAATAGCATAGTATGCTTAGGGGGGCAGGTCCAGTCATGATTTTTGAGATATCGAAATTTTTTTTTTTTTGCATTTTCTTAAAGTATACTATCTTAAAAATATATCCTGAAAATTTGAAGTCAATCCGACAATTATTTTTGGAGTTATTCGGCAATAACCAAAGGGCTCTCGGTGGCAAGAGTACCGAGCGTAAAACTTTAAATGCATTTTTCTCAAAACTTTGTTTTCGGAAGCGGTGACCACTGTAACTCGAAAACCGCTCAATAGATTTCAATGAAATTTACACAGTTTTTGAAAAATATAAAAATCTAGTGCTTGATCGAAGGATTTTGTTTTTTTTTTTTAGAAATTGATTTTTTATGAATAATTATTCATAAAAAACTGTTGGTTTTTTACCGAAAATCTGAAAAAATATGTTCCTGAAGCTGTCATTTTGTTGATTTTTT
This sequence comes from Meiosimyza platycephala, assembly GCA_963662105.1. NCBI lineage: Eukaryota > Metazoa > Arthropoda > Insecta > Diptera > Lauxaniidae > Meiosimyza > Meiosimyza platycephala. The sequence goes on along the minus strand of OY759208.1, from coordinate 104,684,393 downwards.
AAAAAAATAAAAACCTTCGATCAGTCACTAGATTATTTATTTAACTAACTAATTTTTCCTATCCGATTGATTTTAAATGATTTTCCAAGGATTTGTGATGGTCACCGCAAGACACTATGTATGGGACAGGGTCCAACACAAACAGCTATAACTTTTTTTATTTTTAATATTTTTTTTTTAAACATTCGTCAAGTCAAGTTGAAACATTATGTAATAATTCCGCATTATCACTTTTATTAAAAAAACTAAATTAATACCAAAAAAAAAAATTATTGAAAATGCCCTAATTTTCACGGCCATGACTGGACCTGCCCCCTTAATATCAGTAGTGGTGATGATAGGAATGCTTTTGTATATATTAAATCGTTAGAATACAAATTATGTGAAGAAGCAATTGCTTAAAAATATGTCAAGCGCATAAGATGGAATTGTAAGGATCAAAATTGAATGAAAAATTTATTAACAATACTCATGAATCTAAAGAAAAGTCCAAATATGATATATAGTGGAAAGTACATAAATGAAAAAAAGAAAAATGTCTCAGAAATAGTAAAGACAATATATAAAACGCAAATATAGAACGTTCGAAAGAAGTTAAGAAATAGGGAATATTATAGTTAACTATAATAGCAATAACAATAACAGATATAATAATAATAGGAATAATAATGGCTATAGAAAAAGCAGCAACACCAATATAAATAGCAATAACGATAGCTATAGAAATTCCAATAATAATAATAGAAATGGAAACAACAATAATGAAAGCAATAATCAAAATTCGGAAAACTCGTCAACGCCCGGCAAACGACAAAAAATAACTGAAACCAAAAGGAAGTAAGGAGAAGCAGCATAAACAAACATACATGAGCGAAATGGCGAGAAAGATCAGTGCAACCAACCAAAATTAAAACATTCGAAATGATTTTTCAAGTGATATATATAAAGAGAGCCCCCACGTGATCACCAAAACAGTGAAATAAGTGTTCTTTCTCCATAAACGGTTCCCAGTTGGAGTGTTCAATAAAAAACTATGTTGAGATAAGCAGGGCCTGATGGACTTGCAATCATGGCGAGTAGCTTGATGGTTTTTTTGGAGTGCACTCGTGCAGACCTCTAATTCATAGATCACCTAAATGAAACAGGAAAGCCGAATTCTATGCGTCTTATTATTAAAATATTCCGTTTGACAACTGAATTTTTTCACCATTATAAGCGTATGATGCAACGAATTTTACAAATGGGCAATAACTCTGCTGAAGTCTAACTTTAGATACTGATTTGGACATGAAGCTGCTTCAGATCGAAATACTTATTACCAATATCTGCACCAGAAACTAACATTTTTCATCTATTTTGAATAAATCAAAAAAAAAAAAACACCATTTGACAAACACTGAACAACTCTTTGTTATGAGAATATAACAAGAGTAAGAATACAGCAAAAAATGTAAAAAAAATGAAAAAAATGAGATCAAAACGCAAAAACATATACCGAACTTCGGTAAAAGTTTGATTCTCATCCCAGTTCGATGAAAAGGGATAAGAGCTGATCAGCGCTAAACTACAACAGCGCCAGGGTATAAAAAGGAAATCGCGCAGCAAATTAAATGCATTAACAGTTTGATAAACGTGTGAGTAACAGCAAAAGCCAAACTTGATAATAAAAACGTAACGCTAAAATTTCAAAGCAATTTATAAATAAAAATCAAGTTTAAAATGAAAAAGGAGTTTGTGATAACACTACTCTACAATTTTACAAAAACTTTCACCACAACGAATGAATAAAATTTCCTATAGTGAAATTTTCCGTAGCATCCGAATATGCTAGGGACCTTATTCGATTGGCCCCAATTTTCCATACAAATGACAAAATTAAAATGCACTGTGCACTTCAGATTAATTCTTCTTTTTTGTTTTACTTTTTTTTTAAAACAAATTTCAAACTTGAAGTCCAGGAATTAATTATATTGGTTGGAAAAAATTAGCCTTTTATCTTATAGAAAATTTCATAGTAAAAACATTAAGCATAATAATGTGTCATAATTTACGAAACAAGAGCATTTCATTACACACATTACTTTTCAAATCGATTAAGGCAAGTCCCATCAATATCATCGATTTGCTTAAAATTTACAGAGATCATTCTATGCTCAATTTTAAAAGAACTCATATATTTTTATTTTGCTGAAAAACCACATTTATCAAAATTATCGTCGTTTGTACCTATGTTAAAATTACAAATATGAAAAAAAAAATTTGATAGGATTTTTTGTGTACAAGGATTATAAGGATTTTTTTTTAACTATTTTCGTTCATGGCAGCCATATCACTAATATTATTGGCACGCTTCATGACTTAAAATCTTCGTCAGACTTTTCTCCACAATATTGTAGAATTTAAAATTGATAGGCTGACAATTAAAAAATTTACAAGCATTTATCTGAAGTATAAGCTCTCAACACTGCATTTTTTTTTTTAATTTGTCCATTATATGAAAAATTAGAGTCAATCGAATAAAATCATTAGCATATTCGAATTCTACGGAATATTTCACTACAGTAAATGTTATTGCCATTCGTTGTGGAAAAACTTGTTGAGTAGTGTAATCAGCAACAAATTTAAAGTTTATTTTCGTAAAAATTTTAGACAACACATTCCATAATGTCAACACAACATTTATTGATCGCTGCTATCGTGCTGATTGTAACACCTACCATACTGATCATGGCAACTCCACAGCGTCCATTTTATGCCGGAATACGTCCACCTGCTGGCCAAAGTCAAAAACATAAATATATAACATACAATAAGAGCCATCGTATTACTTATATCGAATCAAATCGTCTACCACCGAATGCCTCACAACGTCCACCAATCGGTGTACCAGTAGTGAGGCCATTACCCATCTATGTGCGACTGCCACCAGCACCTGGCTTCTTCTCCGGCTAAAAGTAGAATGTATCCAGGGCCGTAGCGTGAGGGGCGGCACTTTTGCAGGGCGTAATTTTTCCTGAGCAGTACTTCTTCACTACATATTTATTTATTTATTTATTTCAAACTATGAACAATTATTGTTACAGGCTATGTCTTTGAAAAATAAAAATATATATAAATTACATAACTTTCTAAAAAAAATACTGTTTTATAAATAACATTTTTTGAGACTGAGAAATCTAAATTAGAATTTGAATTTAAATCATTAATTAATTTTAAAGCTCTAAAGACAGGAACATTAGATGCATAATTACTTAATTCGAACTGTTTTCAAATAAAAATTCTCACAAGACCAAAGAGCTCTTGGAGAAACATTGAAGTTGATAAGCCTCAAAAGTGCAGAATAGTCAATGGCATCAGACATAATATCAAGTATGAAAAAATGAGACAAAATGTTCCTTCTTTTTTTTTAAATTTAGGTTTTTTGAGTTACAGCGATTTTCCAGCAAACGAGCGATACGGTAAATTTTCCATCAAATGATCAACTCAAATGAGTCTAAAGTCTACATTTGAACATGTAGACTCTACAACGTGGAGTTTACATTGTAGATTACCGAGTCTGGGAGCGGAAGTTGTGAGTTGTTCCGAATGAAATTTTTAGTAGTAACAGCCGACCAAGTTTTGTAGAAATTTTTGAAGGCATATTTTAAAGGTTAAGTTTAAAACTAAATGAAGAAGAACTCAACTTAAAAGAAAAATGGCTCAGAAATAGTAGAGGAAAAATAAAAAATTACAGATATAGAACGGTTGAAAGAAGCAAAGAAATAAAGAAATAGTGCTTATGGTCACAATAATTATAGCAATAATAGCAATAATAGAAATAACAATAACAGATATAATAATAATAGGAATAATATTGGCTTTAGAAATAGTAGCAATACCAATAGAAATACCAATAACGATAGAAATAGCAATAATAATAGCTATAGAAATTCGAATAATAAGCGAAACAGAAACAACCATTACGAAAACAATTATCAAAATTTGGAAAACTCGTCAACCCCCGGCAACCGGAATCAGCGCAGTCCAAAACAATTGAACTGAACTTGTACTAAAATGTATTTCATAACAAATTATTTCTATAAGCAGCAGATAGCTTGAAAATATTTTACTTAATCAATATTTTTCCACATTTTAAAAATTTTCCAAGATTTTAAACTTTCTAAAAAATTTTCGACTTTTTGAAAATTTTTCAACCTTTCAAAATTTTTTGGCGAACCACATTCTCTTTTTTTGATTTTCCCAATTAATTTTTTTTGTTTATCAAACATTTGTTATTCGATATATATCGACCTTTTCGGTGTTATTTCAATATTTTAACATTTTTTCGACATTTTTTCCACACAACTTGATACTTTTTATATGGTAACATAACGAAGCATCATTAAGTTCAGACTTCACATTGCTTCAGTGCTTCCACCCAGCCACTTTATTTGTTAACCTCACTGACACTCCCTGATAATTTCAATTTCTTGCAAAATTTTTTATACTCGTTAATATTTTGCCTTGTGTGTTTTTTTTTTTTTTTTGATGTATTTTAAACTCAATTTTATGGTATCAAACTTGATAATTCAACAAAACAGCAAAAGAATAATGTAAACAAAAATTTCAGCAACCGAATTATGGCATTTCTTTCCTCAATATTTAGTTGTTTTATTTGAAGTTTTTTAGTCGCTGAAAGTTTTTTTTGTCAGTAAGTAGTAGTATTGGTTTACAAAATTGGATTTACTTAAAAAATGCTAGGAAACTTGATCTGTGCCGATTTGTTTAATAACGAAATTTTTTGGGTACCGGATGTTAACTATCAACCGAATGTGAACTCCTCCTTTTTTTAATTTTACAAACTTTGCCAAAGATGTCAGACTTAAAGACTTTAATAATAAAATATCTTCTAATTCTCACATAAGAAGCCAATCTTCTAGATAACCGAAAATATAGAGAAAAACGTTCTCTTAAATTTAGTTGCTTTACCTGTTACCAAAATTTTTAATTAAAAAATTCTATATTTTTATAATAAAGGGGATTTTTCTGAACCAAAAAATCTTTAAATTTATTTAATCTAATATTTTGAAGATTTTTTATTATATTTATTGATATTTATTGACTCAAAAGAAAACGGTCTGCGCATGACGTTGTTTATTTTAAAATTTTCAGGTTTTTAATTTATTTTGAACGGTGCTCTGCTTATAATTTGATTTTTGCATAACTTAATTTTTGATAATATTTGCTTTTTAATTAACTTTTTTACAATAATAACAGAGTATTACGTATATATCTTTAATACATAATGTATTTGTTGTTGTCAATACGAAAAAAATTACAGCATTCAGTACATGGCCTAATTGTGCAAAACCTGTTTTCTGAACATCTTAAAAATTCTTTTGTCCCGAATCATTTCCCTGTTGGCACCAGTTATGATGAAAGGTAAATGTAAAGTCGCTTTGATGCTGCTGCTGTTAATGCAACTTAAACTATAGATGTACTCGTATTCAAAAACATGAGTCACACAAAACACAAAGTTACATAGGATCCAGTAACAGAGAAAATTTTGCAATAGCAAACCTATAACATTCACTGATTTCAGCCAATTGATAGGAATATGTTCCTGCATACTGCAAATTGCGGAAGTAAAAATGTTCCCTAAGCCTTTGAAACCAACTCGTTAAATTTTTAGTCAAAAGCAGGACTTAATTGTATGGTATACATACTATAGTAATTTTTTTTTTTTATTTTTAGAAAATGTAAAAAATTACTTCCAGATCGAAAGTTAGTAAAATTTAATATCATTGGCTTTTTCTAAGAAATCTGTTTTTTTCATAAAAAAACGAAATATTCATTACATTTTCCACAGCATATCATATAATTATAAAAATGCTGCTAATGGAAGGAACGTACAAAAAAAACCCTCTTATAACTTGGCTTTAAATCTGCTAAAATGTTTTACCTAGTAAGCAGAACTTGCACCCTATTGACTAAAAACAAAAAAAACATTCTCTTAGCATGTCCCCAAGCCAGAACAATGTCTTAAAATACATAGTCTCACAATTATGACTTGGATATTTTTATTTAATATATATGTATGTATGTCACTTTAAAATGGCTATAACATTGCAAGGAAACATCACAAATCACCACAAAGAATGACCGAATTGCTTTATTTGAAGAATTTTCTGATACAAAGTTTTGGTCATTAAACGCTTTCTTTCAGCTTATAAATAGTACTCATATGGTCGTTGACTATCTGCCAATCGTACTTGTCTTCTTAGTACATTTTCTCTGATATCGGAATTTCGATATTTATCTCTTTGTGTCTGTCCAGGTGGAGGACGTATACCAGCGTAGAAAGGGCGTTGTGCCATTGCCATATGGAGTATGACAGGCAAAAAAATCAGCAAGGCAGCAGCAAAAACAAACAGTCGTGACATCTTATTATAGAATTTATTTAATAATTATTAATAAATATTTAATAACTTTTGCGATCAAAATACACCCTTTTTAATTTTATTACGAAATGAGTTTTTCTTGTGATGTTCTTTAAACGTAAGCTTTTTGAATACTAAAGTTATTTTTCTTGTGGTCTTAGTTTTATATAAAACTTAAGAGATTGTTAAGGGGTCATTTGATATAAAATAAAATTTAATTTTAATTGATTTAATTTTTTAAATTAACTGTTATAGGTTTTGTATTGTCAGTAATCAGTAATACAATAGCTCAGAAAAAACTGTTTTTTAATGAATAGCTTGAAATACGCCCCTCAACTGGGCCAAAAGATTTTTGTGTGTTAAACAAATCCTTATTTGTAGTTTTTGCCTACATTCGCGGATTTTTTTTATATAAGTAGGTACATACTTACCAGAGATGTGCACGAATGCATTCAAACGCAGTTGTGAAACACTCACATAAAACGAACTGTGAATCAACACTTTGCATCAAACGTGTGAAGAGAATGAAAACACTGCTCACTCAAAACGAATACGAATGCTGCCGTGCTGTACTTTTTATCGCATTGCCGTTGCTTGTCTTTGTTTTCTTTGAAGGCAACGAACACACTACAAAAGACAAGCACTATTCACTCAAACATCAATCGTTCACTTCAATTTCTATGCAATGAATTGTATAGCTATGCAACGAATGCGATGACTATGCAACGAATGTTATTGCGCAGCATTGAATGCTATTGCTATTGATTTTAGTTTCACTACTTTTTTATAAGAAAAATTATACCAAGAAAAGTACAACACTACTTGAGAGCAATAGTAACGAATGCACGAGCTCAAATCGTTCATTGCATACGAAGCAAATTAGCTGCGCAATAGCATTCAATGCTGCGCAATAACATTCGCTGCATAGGCATAGCATTCGTTACATAGCCATATAATTCGTTGCATTGAAATAGAAATGAATGATGATGTTTGAGTGAATGGTGCTTGTCTTTCGTGTATGTTCACAGAAAGCAGAGACAAGCAATGACAATAAAATTAAAAGGCAATGCACTGCAGCATTCGTTTTTTATGTTGCCGAATTAAAGCACGGCAATAGCAATGAATAAACGAATGGTAAATTAAAACGAGCCACTCATTGCACATCTCTGATACTTACATACCCCACACTGAAAGAAAGTCGTTTTGTTAAATTTTCATAGTTCAGCAAGACAGTAATAGACTTTTTCAAAAAATTTTATCTCATAACTAATAGAATATTTTCTTCCGTAATAAAGCACTTTGAAGTAAAAATAACTTAAAATCTGATATACTGGTACTTAGGTTTTGTTTCCCATAAAAAATGTTTAGAACACAACTTATCAAATCTCTGCTTAAGAAATATGTATGTAGGCTAGTGTTATATGAAAATGTTAATTTGTGATAGTTTTAAATAAAAGAAAACCTTTATAAAAAGAGGAATACAATTGCTCAGAATTGATGAAACCACATAAGATCATAAAAAATTGCTTTTGGTGAGACTTTGAAAATGTCCATTGTTTTAGTGCGTTCTTGAAGCATGCGCCCCCTTAGATCAAAGAAAGCTTTGACAACGCACATATCGTGACTTCTGACTGTTAAAAATAGATAAATTCGAATTTTAATGATTAGGAAAAACAATTGATCAGGTCTTCACGTTTTATTAACGATAAATCAAAGTTCGTCAAATAAATTCCCATCGCGTCAGTTTCAAACGTATGTACATTTGTACGTATAATGTACATTCTATATATGCACACACATATAACAGGTGGGCTGAAAAGTTCGTAGGCTTACATAGTAAAACATTTTTTTTTTTTGATAAAACTCTATTTTATTCTTCAATATAGTTGCCTTCGAGGGCGATACAACGATTATAGCGATCATATAATTTTTCGATACCATTTTTATAGTACGATTTCTCTTTAGCCTCAAAATGGGTCTCAGTTTCGACGATTACCTCTTCATTGGTCTTAAATTTCTTTCCAGTAAGCTTTATTTTGAGATTCGAAAACAGGAAAAAGTCACTGGGGGTCAGATCTGGAGAATACGGTGGATGGGGAAGCCACTCGTATCCTAATTCATGCAATTTTACCATAGTTTTCATTGATTTGTGAAACTGTGCATTGTCTTGATGAAAAACACTTTTTATAACATCAAATGGGGCCGTTTTTTCGTGATTTCATCCTTCAAACGCTTCAACAATGCTATGTAATAAACGCTGTTGATGGTCTGGTCTTTTTCGAGGTAGTCGATGAATATAATATCTTGAGCATTCCGGAAAACTGATGCCATAACCTTGCCAGCCAACTGTTGCGTCTTTTCACGCTTTGGATTCGGTGAATCACGTGCAGTCCACTCGCTAAACATTGGTCCGAATCATCACAACGTTGTTACCTTTGAGTGAATGTGAGCACGCGCGGCACCCATTGTAGACTTTAAATGCTAAAGTTTTCAAGGAACGCGAACGTTAGTGCTCAAGCTCATCTCCTCATAAATTTGAAGAAATAATTGCCACAAATGCCAATAACCGAGGTAGTAAAACGATGAAATGCTTTCGCTAATGCTGCTATGTGTCATCAAATGTCAACATATCAATATTTAAAAACCTAATTTAAAAGCTTTTTCTATGTAGTAAGTTTTTGCTTGCTTTGAAGGTGCCACGCCCATTTTTTCAAATTGACCCACTCTTTGTCTATTGTTCACTAAACGCTTTAATATTGAATTAGAAAACATTTATTCAAATAGCACTTTTTAAAGAAATCGGAAGAAAGTGACACTCCCTTTTATCAAAATCCGCCCACTTTTTTTTTAGGAAGAAATTCAAAAAACTGCAACTACCGTAAAATTGAAAACTTTTGATCGTGCAACATGAAAATACAATTACTTGAACAAAATTATGCTGCAGATAGAAATGTTCTTAGGTTTGCAAAAATGGCCAAGTGTTTGTTTTAAAAACGAAGCGAAAAAATTTACCATTATACTAAATAAAATTTAAAAGAATATTTTATAATGAAACTTTGGAGAATTCTTAAAAAAAAAATTTTATTAAAAGTAAAATGCTGCTAGCGTTATTATTAAAAATTCAACCAGGGCAGTAGCACAAACAAACAAACAAACAAGTACAATAATAATAACATAATAAATTAATGAAAGAAAGAAGAAAATGAAGTAGCGCCATCTACTGTCATAAAAATCACATGAACGTAAAAAGTGTCCACAAGTTAGAATGCCAATTTCAGTTGCGCACAGCTGCTTCTCATCAACTCACACCAACTTCAACGGATGCAGACAGCCTGCAACGGCAGTATCCACGGCTTCAAGCTTCTCCTGCCAACACTTAAATCGCCTCTGAAAAATTAAATGTCCAACAAACTTGGGCAGATTATGAACAGGATTACACGCGTGATGAGCTCAGCAGCGACGCATATAAATTCAGAAGTCACAGCAAGAACAACAACAGCTTTAGATGCTATGGTATCGTGAGAAAATAACAATGCTCAAATATCGATATTCTACTATTACCACTATGAATATAAGACTAAAGACTAGCGCTCTGCATATAAGTATCGCAAAAGTATCGAGTTTCAACTGTCAGAATAAATAAAAATATCTATTATTTACAGTGCAAGAAATATCGATACCTTGTCTCCAAAAAAATCAGCAATAGTACTTATGTTTGTAACACTGCCAAATTGGGTACGTACAGGAAAGCAAGAAAATTGCAAAAGATTGTAGGTGTAGTCATATCGTATGTAGGAGAGGTACTCATACTCTCCGTTGTTTGGGCAACTAGAGAACAAAGGCAGGCCAGCAAACCAGTGTCTTATGATGCGGAAACTTTTATGTTTTTTAATAGACACTTGAAGCGTTCAAATGTCCGCACCGAATGTTGCCAACATATTTGCTGACAATGAATTTATTTTGGTTGGCAACGCATGGCAAAAAGTTACAGCAAAAGAAATGAATAAATGCTGAAGCATCGGCTGGTCGCTGGGTTGATCGCTTGGATGTTGGGCCATTTGTGACTGTGCCTTTGTCATCAAAGTGCTTAGAACTTTACCGCAATATAATCGCAAATTATGCGGCACATTTGTTGGAAATGCTTTAACTACTCACATAATGCACAAAAATAAAAGTACTGTTGTACGAAATATTGTTTTTGTTCTTTTTTTTTTTTCATTTAGCATGAAATTTGCTAGAATTTAATATACATATATATATGGTATATGTAAGAAAAAATATTCAAGTCTTTGAATTTGAGGTAAAAATATGTGATTTAATAAGAGCAAGAAATTCTTTTGATCAACAGAAATTTGTAAATTCTGTTCAATTGAGCTAAAATTTTGTTAGAAATTTTTTTCGAAATTAAGTTGCGAACGAATAGGGTTTTTCCACAGAAAGGTCCACCGTGCATATTATTTCAATTGAATTGTATTTAAAACCAGTCAAATCCAATGCCTTGAAATCAAAACCGGCCAAGTCCACTTTTGTTTCAAACAAAATTTTTTGAATACTATTTCAAAATCGGCCAAGTCCAAAATTGTATCCTTAAAAACATCGGCAGATGAAACTCGAAAAGTCTGATCTGATGTGTTTTGAGTAAGAAATTTTATAAGCTATTGTGTGGGAAATATGTTTTATTTTTTCAATCAACATAGATGAAGATAAACGTTGTTCGTTGTTTTTCCTAAAGTATGAAAAAGGCACTTGGCTGAACGCCTCAAATGCCTGCGAATTATATACAGAATATTCTGGCTGAATGTAATACAGAATGAAAATCTTAGAAGAATGACAAACGAAGAACCATTTCTAAATCAAAAATGGAGAAGGAAGTAAAACGGCCACATCACCAGAAAGCCGTCAGATAACATCATCGAAATGCATCTAGATCGGAACACCCAAGAAAATAGAGGTCGCGTGCGCCAGAAAAAATACCTGAGGGCGGACATTTGGGAAAATGTCAAAGTTACAGTAATGAGTCATGCAACACGGAAATGTCAAGTTGAAGCTCTATCCTCCCAAGTAGAGTAAAACAGAATATAAAAAATTTATTTGATTACTTATACTATATAATATTGCAAAAGAATGAATATAATTTTTTCTAATTTTCTGGGGAACATAAAATATAACTCTAAGCTAAGTTGCTTTTAAAGTTTAAAAAAACTTAATACTTTCTTTATATAGATTAAGAGTTTCTATTGATGGAAAAAAGTTTCAGTTTTTCAGTGGCCGCAGCACTGTGTTACAATCGATCGAGCATTTTTATTTAACACAAAAAACTTTTGTTATCAACGCGTCTAAGGTGACAAAGAGTTTTATTCTTTTAATGTATTTTTGAAAAATTACATTTTTAACGTATTTATTTAGTTTTTTTTTTTTATTTGTTACTGTAAATCTCATTCTCTCCTGTGTTGACAAAACTTCAACGATTTTTCAACTATTGAAAGGATTTGCACTTTTAAAGCAAGCCACTCTTAAGACTGTCATTCAATACAAAAACTTTCAATGCAGATAATCTAAACTTGAAGTAGCAGAAAAGTGTGAAAAGATGTGCGCTAACCCATTGTGAACAAACTAATTCAATAAAGTAGTATTAACACAAAATCAGCGATAATATAATGAATATTTATAACAAAATAAAAAAATTAATCACTAACTTTTTCTTATATTTTATAAAAAGATTATTCAAGAACCTATAATTAAACCAGACTGAGTTAAAGAAAGCCAGTTTTTTTGCATTTTTTTTTTTCAATGACAGACAGCACAACTAATGAATACTGCGTTGCTGTTGTCACGATTTAAAAGGCAGCTGCAGCATACAGCATCATTACTTGCCCGGTTAGGTGACAAGTTAAGAAATATTGTTGCAACTTCAATGAGCCATGAACACACACATACATGGCAACGTACAATACCAGCGAGAGCATTGAATCACAAAGCAGGCAAATAACAAAGAAGCTGCTCAAAGCAAAGCATGAAATATGTTACTACTTTAGTTGGCTAAAAGGATATTCATTTGCCGTTGCTACAGCCACTGCTGTAGCACTGCTGTTACTGCAAGGACTAACTGACTTTGTTTTTTTTATTTGTTGCAGGCACCGTTGACGTTGCAGTAAAAAAATGTCATGCATTAAATTAGTGAAAAGTAATGAAAAGTGATTTTCTTACGTTCTCGAAGAAGTAATAGCAAGAAATGATGGATTTCTTTACGCTGCAAAAATTTTTAAGAAAATTTCTTACGTTTTTAGATTATATGAAATTCCTTTGAAACTCTGTTAATTTTTTAAGTAGATAATAAAAATAAATAAAAACCACTATAACTGTGTGCGGCTGAATTATAATTAGTAGTTATAAATGATCTCAATTGTTGACGTGTTAATTTTGTGATGCCAAACGAAAACAAATGGCGGTTTCACTAATCAGAAATCAGTTGAGAATACTGTCTGGACACTTTTTTATTGGCAAACACTCTGCGATGCTTGAGCAGCTCAATGTCTTGAAGAGATCCATATATTGATAAAAATGTTTTCTGTTTCTGCTCCTAGTTACTTCCTCAACTGTACACAGGCCGACAAATTTTTAAACAAGAGACTGCACTGTACTGAAAGTACTTTCCAAATAAATGTTAAAAATACGTTGAAATGGTTGAAGAAGTCGAAAGAAATGTAATAAGGTTCAAAGAGGTTGAAAAGTGTTGAAATAGTTGAAAAAAACTCAAAATGTCTAAAACATATGGAAAGCATTGCAGAAAGTTAAAAGCAATTGAAAAAGTCGAAAAAAAGTGGGAAATATTGAAACAATTCCAAAATTCATGGAAAAGTCGAAAAAATGAAGCAAATGTCGAATCAAGTTGAAAGAGGTTGAAAAAGTCCAAAACATACATTTGGAATATGTTGGGAAAAGTTAAAAAGTTGGAAAAGTCAAAAGAACGTGGAAAATGTTGAAAAAATAGAATAAAATTGCAGAAAACCAAATATGCCACGCCCATTTCTCCAATTCCGCCTACTTTTATTTCAATAAATTATATTCTTCATTGAAATCCACGTGCTAAATTTTAGTAAAATAGCTTGTATAGTTTGCGATATATATGCCTTAATTTACCTTAAAATTTAGGGCGGTGACACACCCACTGATACAATCGAGACTGATTTTGATCCAGAAATAGCTTTCCATAAACAAACCTCTTATACCAAATTTCAGTATGATTGCTCATACATATCGATAGATATGCCACTTAAGGTATTTTACTTGCATGGGAGGTGCCACGCCCAGTGGTGCTATTTCGCCCGCTTAAGATGCTGACATACCTTATAGCAAGTTAATCACCTACATCAAATTTCATGCCAATTACTGCAATAGTTCTCTTAAAATATCACTTCAAACTTTATGCTAATATGGGAGGTGCCACGCCCACTAATTAAATCTCGTCGAAATTTATTTTATTTTATGGATATTACTTTCATTGCTCACTATCTATAGCATTAAACGTGTTTTGCTTATATAGGAGGTGCCACGCCCACCGGTTCTATTGTGCCAAATTTTCGTAAGAAGATACCTTTTAGCTATTATAACTGCCATACTAAATTTCATTACGATTACGTTGTTAGTTCTCTAATTATAACGTTTATAAATATTGTGGGCTGTGCCACGCCCTTTTAAATTGTAAAAAGTATCGCGCCCACTTTTCCAATTCTGCCCACTTTAAACACAATTCAAGATATTTATGATATGTATCCTTGTACCAAATTTCATCACAATATCTTGGACGGTTTACGAGTTATGGCTTTATAAAAAATAAAATTTAGGGCTGTGCCACGCCCCTTTAAGAGCCTTTGCGAACATAAAACCTAGCCCAATCTTAATTTTGTTCACATGTTCACCAAATCACCAAGTTTAGTTTTTAAAAAATCAAAAAAGAAAAAATCAAAAAACGAATCCGAAACGGATCCTTATATGAAGTCCGTTCCGAGTTCGAAACGGATCCGACAGCGCGGACGATCCTTCCCGCTGTTTGGAGGCGAATCACCCACGATTTCGCTTTCGAATCGTATCAGAATCGGAATCCGTTTCGGATAAATAATACGAAAAAGCGGATCCAAAACGAATCCGAAACGGATCCGTGTGGCACACTGGGAAGACATTGTTCGCTTGTGAAGGCAACGCATTGTATGTGCATTAGAGATGAGCGATATTTCGCTTGCATTCTGAAGATAAAATATTTCGTTTTAGACTTACTTAAGCCGTACCAGTGCCAGTCACAGCCACCTGCTTAATATTAAATGTCGCAGGTAACTGTTAGTATTGACTGGTTGCAATGTAGCGATTGTGCATTTGATTTTCTTTGTTCTCAATTGTCAACTCTCTACAGTTTTCCAATGAAATGAGTCTCTGAATACGTTCTTAAGACATGATATTTTTTATATTTAATTTTTGTGAAATTTACACAAATAAAAGTTTTATTTAACATTTTGAAATGAAGTTTTTTGGGTTCAAGTTATTTTTTTGTATATATGATTTTTTAACGATATAACATGTCTTAGTAAACAGCCTTTGGTAATGACTGTTGTCGCTGTGATAAATATCGGTGACTTAAGAATCGCCGTCAGCAAGCTAAAGAATCGCTGCTAAGCTCATCTCTAATGTGCATGATTCAACTATAGTTGAACCACGTATGTGTGTGTGTGTTCAATGTGTGTTATCTGTAACAATGATTGTGTCTGAAGAGCAAATATAACTGCTCAATAAGTAACACCGATTTCAGTATAAGTGCGTCAGCCGTTGTGAGCAGAAATCTTTCAGAGTTAAGTATTCAGTGTAAATCAATTAATATTTCGTTCAACATGTCTTTAATATTTGTTGACAAAGTCCATGCAGAGAACATTCTACAGCAATTGTGGAAAGATTCTGAAATTGAAGAATTGTGCGATGTTGTGCTGATTGCTGGCAACGACGAAATTCGAGTTCCAGCGCATCGCAATGTTCTCTCGGCAGCAAGTTCCTATTTCAAGAGAATCTTTAAGTCTTCAATGCGTGAGAGCACAACAAAAGAAATAAAAATAGAAGACGTAAATGGTGCTATATTACGCAGTCTGATTGAGTATTGCTACATAGGACGTGTAGCAATCACAGAAGACAATGCTGTTGAGTTATTTAAATTTGCTGATTTTCTGCATTTGAGTGATGTGGTCACAGCTATTAGAGACTTTCTTGTGGAGCAGTTACATCCAAGTAATTGTTTGGGACTCGCACTATTTGCGGAGCAATATCATTGTGAGATACTTCTACAAAAGACAAAAGACTATAGCTTGGAACACATTATGGATGTTTCTAAAGCGCAAGAATTCCTAAGCCTAAATTCAGAACGATTGAGTGACTTTTTAGCAAGTGATAATCTCTGTGTTTCTGCTGAACAGAATGTTTTCGAAATCTTGATGACATGGATACGGCATGACCAAATTGAACGTGAGCAACACAAAGATCAGCTGTTGAAGTTGGTGCGGTTGCCATTGTTAGAGCGATCGTTCTTAATTGAAAAGGTTAAACCAATCTGTACTTCATTGGAAAGCTTAAAATTGTACGTTGACGCCATAGAATGCCACTTATTGCCAGATCACAAAATAGTCAATGCAAGGAAATCAACCAATTCAAATAACTTTCTGATGTGCCTAACACACAAGCCTAACGATTCCAGAATGATAATTGAGGTTTACTTCCCACAACGTCTTAAGTGGATGAAGTGCTTGAAAGACTTCAAGTATCATTTTGGTTTCGCTGTTGCTGTTATGCATGATAATCTCTACGTGGTTGGAGGAAGAAGTAACGAAAATCCAGCTTTAAGTACCGTCACTTGCATAAACTTAAAAACGATGACTATAGGTCATACAAATCCTATGTCGGAACGTCGTGATGCATGTGGTGCAGCTGTGCTGAATGGAAGTTTATATGCGGCGGGCGGTCTCAATGGAAGTAGCTGTATCAGCTCTGTTGAAAAATGGAACCCAAAATCAAACACCTGGAGCGAAGTTGCTTCTATGTCAGCGAGACGTTACGATTTTGGTATTGCTCAACTGAATGATAAGTTATATGCAGTTGGAGGTTATTGCGATGGCAATCCTCTAAATTCAGCTGAATATTACGATATGCATCAAAATGTTTGGAAATCAATAGCACCAATGAAGAGTGGCTGTATCAATCACCGAGTATGCAATATACAATATAATAGCAATACTGAATTTTCATTTAATAATCTTTTTTTTCTATATTTTTAATATAATTTGCAGATTGCAGTTGCCAATGGTCTGTTGTTTGTATTGGGCGACGGTAATAAAGTCGAGTGCTATGATCCTCGGAGTGATAAGTGGACTATGTTGTGCGGCTTCCCTGATAGTAAATGCCACCAGATATTATGCACTACATTTTGCAATAAAATTGTCGTTTATTGTAATCATCGATTTCATGAGTACAACGACAAAACTAACGATTGGGAAACGAAGGAGATTTTAAACGAAATTAAAGATATCCGTTGCCTAATTGCATATTCAGGTGAACTACCGATATCAGAATTTACTGAAAATAAATTTGCAACTTTCGAAGAATAATCATCTACATTTTTTATTCAAAATTAATATGAAATTATTGTTAAGTCTTGAAACTTTTTTAAAAGTACATTTAACATGCAAAATTGGCTTAAAACATTTTGTAATTTCTTTGAAAAACCTCAGGAATCTTTCTCAGTATTGCATTTTTCAGAAACAGCCTAAAATGCATTAATTTTAAGATAAAATTTAAATTTGTATATACATAAGTACCTCACCATGATGAGCGTTTTTCAGCAGATATTTTTGAATGTTAATAAAAAAATTTCTGGACTCATAGTACATAAAATTTTACTAAATAACATTTTGCAGAGAACATTTTTTAGTGCTTATATGAGGAATTCTTAAAATCTTCCCAGACGCGCCATGCATTTCAGACTCTACTCCGCTAGCACTTCATCTGGCGAATTTTGACAAAAAAAAAGTACATCTAATAGGTCACAAATTGGTTATAATTGGTCAGTTAGTCCGATTAATTGGTCAGCAAGAGTACATTTTTTAAAGCGTTTTGAAAAATTTCAAGATCATCTGCATATTTTGGCACCTCATCTGGCGAATTTTGAATTAAAAACATATGCATCTAATAGGCCAAGAATTGCTGATAATTGGTCAGTTACACAGTCCGACTAATTGGTCAGAACCTTAAAAGTAAAATGCTTTGACTTGGTAGAAGGACAATTTTCCGTGCGACTTTACTTGGTCAAAAATAACGAACTTAAAGTAGCCATAGTGCGGTAAACACATTTTTTTCTTTAATCAAGGGTTTTTATGTTTTTCTTTTATTCACACAATGAAATGCGTTTTATTTTGAAAAAGGATCAGGTACGATTTTGGGGCTTGAAAGTTATGAAATTAAATCGACGAATGAACAAAGTCTCATGCTCAGATTTTGATCCAATTTAGAAAAACTTTCCGATTGTTCCAGCACGCCGTGGATAACGTTCTTGACGGCCCTCGTAGTTTTTGACATTTGCAAAATTTGACATGTAAGCGATCCACACTGGCATGGAATTAAGAATTATTTTAATTTATCTCGATTTGAACATAAGTGGAAAAAATGTAGAGTAGAACCCGACTTCCAACTTTACAAAAATTCATAGCTCCGTCGGCTTAACCTGTACAATTTTTGAATGCAAATAGTAAGCGAGATTATGAAATTAATTTAATTTTCGCCAATAACAACAACAACTGAAATCATTTTCGTAACGTTATTTATTTTCAACTTTTTTTCGATTTTTTCCACCAATTATTACAATATCAAAATATCTAAATGCATTTCTTCGCCCATAAATTTTATTACCAAATCTTAGCATATTTTTTAGCACATTCACTTTAATATCTCTAAGAGCTAAACTTCCCCTATTGGATGCTTAAGCGTTCAAGCATTTGCTGATATTTATTACCATTTAAAATGGTGCGCCAATTGTTTGGAGTTTTATTGCAGAAAAACTGTGACACTTAGAAATAACTTAACGTATATTCCTTAGGGACGCATTTCAGCTTAATACAGCATTAACAAATTTCTTCTTCTCTCACCATTTTAGCGCGCTCTCAATTTCCCACAAAAGTTTGCCAACGACGTCAACTCATTAAATCTAAATTCATTGTAATGTGGAAGGAATTGCGCAAATACACAAATACTCTTGCACACACACACGCACACACACCAAATGTTACATTTCCTTGCCAACAACACACACACATATGTATATGCAAACATCTTTCCAGCTTACGCCGCCATCTCGTGGAGAGTATGGAAATTTCGGCGCCTTCATGCTACGCTTGAATTAAACTCACAAAAAGTTTTTCGAATCGAATATCGTGAATTTGTGACTCATTAATTAATGGAACTGAAGGTAACGAGACGAGACGAGACGAAACGAAAGAATTTTGACACAAAGCCAAAAGGTGATAAGGCGACATTAGCAGGCATTAAGTAAATAGTTGGTAGTGAAATAAGGTGCGATACTACTGTAACTGTTGGCTGAAACTATGGAGCGTAATTGATTTGGTACGGAAATGTTGGTGTTAATTACCCGTAAGTATGTTAGTATGGAAATTTGCACATTTTATCTCAATCGTTTTTTGTTTATTTACTGATGAACTTCCGAAAGTTTTGCTAAATCTGCAAATTAATTTTGCTCTGGAAAATAGGAAAATCGTTTTAACCAATTTGATATGTTTATCTTTAAGTTATTAACGCTTGCAATCATTTGGATATGTTTTGCACTAATGTGGTGCTCACTAAGATTTTAGATCTTATTTACTCCTTGTGATTATGATAACTAAAATGTATTGAAGTTGAAATTATCTGCTTTACTTATTGTTTAGCATAATTCACAAGTCTTAGCAAAACTGTTCACACATTTTTGTCTAGTGCAACATATTATTAATTTCTACTCACGACAGCTTATAATGTAATATGTTGTATCAGCAGTTCGATCATACGAGTAGTTCGGTTTTGAGGTAAAAAAAGTACGGAAAAGGTTGAATAAAATTGAATGAGGTTAAATTAGACGATAAAATATGAAAAGAGTTGAAAGAGGTTGTAGAACTCGAAGGAGTAAAAATAAGAGATTGAAAAAAGCCGGAAAAAGTTGATAGACTATAGAAAATTTTTAAGATAGTTGAAAAAGTCGAAAAAAGTTAGAAAGTCAAAATAATATGGAAATCGTCAGAGAAGGTTGAAAGAGTTTGAAAAACTTTAAAAATTTTCAAAATATTAAAAATGACACGCCCACTGTTCTAAATTTGGCCTTTTGGTTTAATATATCATATTTGTGATCGATATCTGCATGTTAAATTTTATCAACAGCTTATATAACTTGTGACATATGGCATAATTAATATTAAAATTTAGAGCAGTAACAAACCCACTGGTACAATCCAGCCTGATTTTGATCCAGAAATAGCATTTTATGGACAACATTCTTTCACTAATTTTTCGTATAATAGTTCACATAGTTTGCTTGATATGGCATTTATGTCATGTTCCTCATGTATGGGAGGTGCCACGCCCACTGTGGCTATTTCGCCTGCTTTTGATTCAGAAATGCCTTATAGTAGGTAAAACATCTACAGTAAATTTCATACCAATTGCTGCAATAGTTCACTAAATATAACGTTTGTTAATACGGGAGTTACCACGCCCACTGATGAAATCATATCGAACTGCATTTAATTTCAAAGCTTATAGTAACCGCCAAATTTTATGAAGATTGCTCTCATAGCACACTAAATATAGTGTATGGTTTTTTGCTTGTATGGGAGCTGCCACGCCCAAAGGTACTGTTGTGCCTCCTTTTGGTTATGAAAGACCTTAGAGCACGTTAGTAAGACATATTATTATATAATTATTATAACGTTTATAAATATTGTGGACAGTACCACGCTCCTCAACGGGTTTTGTCAGTATGGCGGCTTAGTTTGTTATGATAAGAGCTTTTAGTAGTATCATCATAGATGATGTATACAATAAATTCAAGGCATTTTTCTACCCTAAGGTAAGCAAACATGGTGGCTTTGAACCAAGGCAGTCTAACCTGAATATTTTTAAAATTGGTGAAAATATGTCTTGATCATTTTATTACGCTCTCCCAAAAGGCAAAGCAAGACTTTTTATATATTGGTGTCTCTGGATTAAAACACAACTAATTGAATTCTTTGGGAGAGCACAGTTGAGTGATTTACCGCTTGCCAGGCAAAGTGTAATTTTTTCGCATTCAAATGCTTTTCCAACAATATATAAAACTACTTACACACGCTACTTATGAACTATGGTTACCAATGCAAAGCTACTTTTTGATTTATTTTATAAAAATTAAACTCAATTAGGGCCAATAGAACAAAAACTGTGCACAACATCAAAAGAAATAAAAAAAAAATCGCTTATAGTCCTCCGAAATTTTATCCATCTTGACAAGATCCGAGCAAGGAAGTCAATTATCTTCGAAGTAACCTTTGAGCTCTAAAAACGAAAATCATGTATGGTTGACTTACCCCTAAATGTGAAATAGGTGATGCTAATTTAATTTGTTAGTAGAACTTTCAACAGTTGCATCACATAGTACATGATATTGTCTAAAAATCTACTAAGTTTAAAAAAATTCAATTTTGTTTCTTCTTCGTGTCCTCTTTGTCCTGTTTTCTAAAAACTTTTTTAATTTAATAAGTAAATCCAATACTTGACCCACAAAATGTGAATCCATTTGTGTATGAAACACACGCACTAAGCTGCACCTACACAAATGCAATACTCGTAATAACAAAAACAACAAATACGTGTAACAATAGCAACCAAATGAAATTCTTGTTCTTTACAGTTGAGTTGGTGGCTGGAAAATTTTTGGCCGAAAACTTTTCACTCACAAAATACTCTGCGGTATTTAGTATCGTCGTTGGTTTCTGAGTGCTGCTGCTAAAATTTACCATTGTGAAATTCTCCAAATGATTCACAGACAGAAGAACCACAAGCATGCATTGGGATGTACAGTGGTTAAAAAAGCTAAAACTTTCGTTATAATTTAAATTGAATTTTCAAAGCTGTCAGCTATTAAGTTATTTCAATTTAATTAATAGGTTGAAAGCTTCGATTTCCGTATTTGTGTATATTACGATAAAGTAGTTAAGTTTTTAATTATCGAAATAAATTAGCTTATTCTCCGATATTGTGCATCCTTATTAAAATTTGATTAAAAAATTCCGAAAAATTTTTATGATTTATTTTTCAAATGTTTAAAATGAACCATTGTGCATTGCTGTGACAGCTATTACTTTATAATTTTTGCCAACTTTTTGCACCTCCCTTTACGTGATGCTATTTTGTGTGCTAAGGTTCAAATTCGGTCTCGGGTGAAAATGCAATTTCAATTGCAACGGAAGCTTTTCTCGTATTTATTTCAAATAATGAATATCATTGGCAAGCATCCAATTATGCTGATGTCTGCAAGGAGTTGCCGACTTTGAGGACGTCACGACTGTCGCCTGACACAAGCAGCAGCAGCAGCAGCAAGCATTTTAGTGTTGACCAGAAATTTTGCGATTCGCATCGATGCCATGTGAGATTGTTAGTTTTGAGAAGCGTTCCACAGATTGATTTTTCATGACTTTTTATCAAATGAACCGAATGATCGTTAGTTCTTATGGCAAACTTAATATTTTTCTGTTGTTTTGAAGGCACTTTAAGTGAAAGTCGAAAATCCTCTCCGTTATTTGGAACGTCAATGTGCTTAGAGTATTCTAATGCAGCTGTTGCTTTCTCTGGCAAGTGAACATATTCCCACATAATTTCATTCAATAGGCATAGGTGCATTGAAATTGTGCTTGTAGCTTAGAAAATAGAACGTTTGTATAATATTGAGAGAGTTTTTCTTTCTAAACGTTATCAAAAATTTCTTGGTGTCTCCCTATCTACCTTACGATTACATTACAACTTCTCCATAAAATTTAGAGAAGTACTACGGTACGTCAAATCAATAGGCTAAGAGCTAAGTAATAGTTGATAATATGTTCCCAAAACGCTGCCTTCCAAACGCAACCACATGGGTAATAAGTTAATTCCACATGGGTAATAAGTTTATTCCACATGGGTAATAAGTTTATTGACTAAATTCCACCAACCAGTCTTGTAGATCATAGTGATGATTCCAACTCGACATTTGGCATAAATAGAAAATTAGAGCTGGTTGATTGTTGTGAAATTAACATTGCTAAATGGAAAAATCGGTAAAAATCTGGATTGCACAAGAATAGTCGAAGGTTTTGTGTAAACCAGCATCTGATTATATTAGCTGGCAAGTCTGTTGGCACAGTTGATGTTGGCGTTTTAAGTAGAATGGACTATTTTGGAAACTTAAAAAAAAAGTTAATCTAATAAACAGTCCGACTTGTGGGAGCATAACATTGACATTGTGAGCAACGTTACATTCAGAATGTGCTAGAAAAGTTGAGTTGCTGTAAAAGAACACTTTGATTTAAGTCCTGAGCAATTCACTTTTTTGGATGATTTTATTTTCTCATACATAATAAAAATTTTATATGAAAACGGAGAAAATATTTGAGTACCATCATTAGCGTAGCTAGAATGGTGCGGAGGGTGTGACCGCACCGGACGCAAGGGTCGAGAGGGCGGCAAAATGGTTGTGATATTTATCTCAATTTACGAGGGTTTTTGAAAGTCAAAAATAAGGACCTTTTTTCTTTTTTAGTGAATGAAATTAAATCGATGTAGGAAATGTGTGTGTATATTTTCACAGTGTTAGTAAAATATATCTCATTTGCCACACTTTTTCGATGTGAAAAATGAGGACCTTTTTTTTCTTGTCGTTATTTTGTATGACGCTGGAAGTGGGGACGGCATTTAAAGTGTTCGCACCAGGCGCCAAAAATGCTCACTACGCCTCTTGGTGCCTTAAAGTTTGCTTCAATTAAAAACACAAATTATAGCAAAATATCGATTTTTATGACGTAGCTCTATGAATAAAATTCTCCGTTATCAACATCGCAACATTTCTACTATTGTAACAATTTAATGTCGGCTTGTAGATGAAAACTGATGGGTAAAATCTGTGCGGCAAGACTTTAAGTTCATAGTTTTAGTAGTACTTTAGGGCAACATTTATGATACGCTGTCGCTTTTGCTGCAACAATACACAATAGCGTTACTGCACGACGCCCTAACTCTCAATATATTCCACTTTTTCAAGCTCTTCTCTTTGCTATGCGAAACGCCAACGGACAATTGTCCCATGCGAAATGTATGGGTATTAATTTAGTGTTTGTCATGAAAAGGATTATATTTGAAATATTACATTTGACAAAGGAGACAGCAAGCCAGATAGAATAAAGTATAAGTAGAAGAACCCGCTGCACTAAAGCAAGTTGGCTTTGAAGCTAAGCAGTCAATTTATTGAAAATGTTGGTGAATTTTTTCCCTCAGCAGCTAAATAAATTTTTAAGTATTAACTTTACTTCTCTTTTCTTCGCTGTATTTCGATTTCTGCATTTGCTAGTATAAAGAAAAAATTAATTTTCAGTTACTCGCCAACTTAAAAGTGAATCTTGGAAGCGAGCTTTTGATTTTAAACTAAGAATCACACGCTTACCGCTGTGCTATATTTTGCTTGCATGAAATCTTTTGTTCCAATTGAGCCTTTAAAAAGTTTTGTAAGAGTAATAAGTATTTAGGTGAAAAAAAAAACACTTCCAATAAAATGTAGACGGACTTAACTTTACTGCGCTACAAAGTATGTGCGAATTCGTGTAGATGACAGCAATGTGGCCTGAAAGCAACAGCTAAGATTTGATATTTTGCAAGGTCACTGTGTTTTTCGAAAGCGAGCACATGAGTAACTTTCGAAGTTATATAATATATGCAATGTCAAAATATGTATTTTATATTTTAAAAATTTTAAACTTAATATTTTCATCTTTAATTATGCTGCATTGTTTCATTACGAGTAGTAAACTGCAGTTACATAGACAAAGTCATCAATGTCAAACGTTCGTTGCATTGCACGCTAACGACCCTGACTGACATTTTCTTACACTTCCGTTTCCGCCGTTGGTTACTACAACGCAATCAACGTGCGCTAACATTAATACTAAGAAATGTTAAGCATACATGCACACCATATTAATGCGTGCTAATGAATTGCCTTTAACGTTGACATTGCACAGTGGTCTGAAATGTGATTTAAATTAATGGTGTTTAGTTTTTGGTGTATCTTACAGCAGGTAATAATATAATACGCTTAGCATTAAATACAACTAAATTAGGCTGCTAAGTTTTCAAGGGGGCATTGATTTAGCATTGTAGGCGCTCATTTCGAAAGACATTTTGAAAAATGTTGTCTCTAAAAGGTTTAAAAATGGAGATGCAGAAGCTACTTATAGTACAAAAAAAAAAAAAAAATAACAACAACAGAAAAAACCTATCCATAAATTCGATCTTGATAGAAAATAAAAAATTCTCTAATAAACCAAAAGCCATTTTCGAGCATCAAACAAGAACAACGTGAGGAGAATTCAGTAGTCCTTCAGTGGGTACCTGGGCATTGCGATATTGTAGCTAATGAAAAGGCAGATTTACCAGCAAAGCAAGGCGCTCAGTCAAATTCACAACTCTTGAAAGTCTCTATACCCTTTCAGCACTACTACCTACTAAAAGACAGAGAACTACTCTTAGAAGCAGAAAAGAGATGGGTTTGCTCTTTTACTAGCAATATTACTAAACATCTTTGGCTCCGTTTCCATAAAAAGGACACAAAATATCTATTATCCTTAACTCGGAGTGAATGCAGGCTATTGACCAGAGTTGTGACCGGCCACTGCCTTATTGGGCATCACGCTTTTAGGTTGGGTATGGTATCCAACGACTGGTGTAGAAATTGTCATGAGGAAGAGGAAGAAGAGAGGAAGAGAAAATCATGAAACATCTTTTGTGCTCTTGCCCTGCTTTGGGAAGCAATAGACTAAAATACTTCGGGCAGCCATGCTTTGTATCCCTGAATGAACTAAATAAAGTCCATCTTAGTGAAATCAAAAAAATTCGCTGTAACAACAGGCACCTTCATGTTGTACGTGCACCACAATGAAAGGACCAGAATATACTAAAAAGACTGTCAAAGAGAGTTTGTGGTAACACTATGGACCCCTGTGATCTATGTGAAGCACCAAAACCTAACCTAACCAAACGTGAGTGTTGAAATATAAATACACTGATCACACGAAACGAGACAAGCAGTCTTTTTTTTTTTTTTATTTTTCTGATTGAGGTAACAATAACAATAATACAAATCCCGAAAAAATTACCACAATGACAAAAATGTGCACAGCAGTGTTATTGTTCCTAAGAACAACGACATGTTTGCTGTAAAGAGCTAAAATTGGCTCATATTACATTTTTTGCCCATCGTTGCTCTTCAGATATTATTAAGTAGATAATCTGCAAAATATTTAGTTTTTTTTTTTTTAAACTAGTCACAATTTAATGCTTCGTCAAATGTTTTTTTCTTTATTTTTTTTTTAATTATATTAGAATATGTAAACTTTATAGTTAAGAAAATAAATAAACTCGTATGAAAAATGCGGTAACTCGTAAGTGAAAGAATTTTTATTTGCAACGTTTCTGACCGAAGAGTTTGAAATAATTTCATGAACTCTACATAAATGCATCAAAAGTAAAAGTCGCTTTTAATTAGTAGCATTTTAAATAAAATCTTTTGCAAGTTATCAGTCGATATACCTGATATCAGCACAGCACAGTGAATAGTTTTCTTTCTGCAAAAGCAGTCGCAGTAAAAGAGGCAAATAAAAACTAAAGCAAACACACACTTCCGCTCATTTATCACTGCCAACACTTATATGTATGTATGCACACTTTACGCACACACACTTAAGTTCTGAACGCATTGTTACAGTGACTTCCTTTTTTGCTCACAATTGTTCGTATTTATTTTAGCCAAACACGTGCGAAAAAGCTATAAAAAAAAGAAAGTGTGGCTAAAAACGAAGTATAATAAGCGAGAAAAAATTTAAAAATAAAACCGGTAGAGTTGCAACGTTTTAACGTTAATTTTAATTACTTAAGTAAGCGCAGCAGCGAATGTCTAAGCGTGTGTGTTAAATACACAGAAACCTGGAACAAAAAAAAAAATTCTTTTAAGTCATACTAACTGAAAATAAATTTAAGTTTATTAACAAAACTTTAAAGGAAGCGCTATTCGATTTTAAAAGGATTTTTTGGGTTACTATGGGTAGACCCAGTCCCACCAACATTTTAGTTTCTTTACTCAATTGAAATCATTATAAAATTTTGATGAAATTCTCATACAAGTTGATAAAGTCTTTTCTCTATGTGTAAACTAGCACAACAACCAAGGAAGTAACGTGTTTTCAGCAGCACTAACGCAATGTTACAACAAGAAGTTAAAGTGCAAATGTTTGTCATTGAAATTAAGGATAATGAGATGAGGATAATTAAAAAAAAAACGTATAAAAAAAGCAAATGAAAAAAGTAAACAAAGTAAAATGGAAAAAAAAAATTTTGTGTTAAAGAGAATGCGACTAAGATATTTTTATCTTAAGAATAGCAAATTTTAAAAATGGTTGTCTTGAGAAAATTAGAAAATCTTCAAGTCAAATACAGTGAAGGTGCTACTAAAGTCTTGTTACAAAAAAAAAAAAAAAAAACCTTCAGCTCAGCTATGCCGCCAGCAAACCCCAAGGTGATTACAATTGTCAATCCCTAAAGAGCTGATAATACAGCACACGAACGAACTTTGTTGGAAAATGCTGTCATTTTGTCACGAAACACTCAACATCAAAGCAGCAATAAAAGCTGCAGATGAATGAAGTTCTTTTGCTGTTTTTCTTAAATTAAATAATTAAATAAGAAACAAGCAACTTGCCGAAGTGCCACAGCAACGTAAGGGTTGATAATTGAAAAGATTGTGTAATTAGTTCGTAATTAAATATTTCATTTGATATATATTTTTAATAAATATTTTATTACTTTTTTTTTAAATTTCAGCAAATTATTCAAGCGGCAGTCAGGTTTAATTAAAAGTTATCCATTAATTAAGTTTTGTGTACACTAATTATAGCTATTAATTAAAAACTTTTTTGCTAAAACTAAAAAAAAACAATTTTTTTTAATACCTTTTACTGCTTATTTGGCAACAATTGTGTTAATTGCTATTTTTGCATTTAATAAAATAAATCTTTTAAATTAAAAAATATGAAATATTACGATATTTTTAATTGGTTCTGCCTCTGCCTAAAGGTAATTAAATTAATTTTATTTTTAGTGAAAACATTGTTTGCCTAATTCTCCAATTTGCATAATTTCAGCATTCAGACTCATAAATAAGCACAGTGTCACATGTAAACGTACCGTAAAGCGTACTAATGGTAAATACTTTACATTTTTAGAGGAATTACTGGTAGTAGATGTGGCACATCTCAAAAGAAGAAAATATTTTTGTATATATGTAACTATGGGTCTTCGTCCCCTGTTTGCGTCCCCTCCCCAGCGCACTTCGTTTCGCTTGTGAACTCTGGCGCGCAATTTTCAGAATTTTTTTATTTTTTTTTTTATAATTGACAACTTAATTCTACCTTCCTTTAGCAACTAAAAGTATGCAATTAAATTTTACATATCAATGCAATGTTAGTTTTATTTTCTTATATCTGCTTTGTTTTGTTCTTTTAGCTTTCTTCTTCTGTAATTTTTATGAAACTTAATGTGCGGATCTTTATTGCTATAAAACAGCGTTGGGCAAAATAGAAATAATGAGCCAATTTCAGCTCTTTACAACAAATACGTGGCTTTTGTTAAGAAAAACAATAAACACATGCACTCACCACTGCTACGCACATTTTTATCTTTATGGTGTATTTTTTTGTTTTATTGCTGAATTTTTTTTTTTTTTGCTATCGAAATCGAATTTATGGTGGAGCTTTTTTCTGTTGTTATAAGTAGTTCCTGCTTCGAAAATGTTGCCCACCTATGCTATAGAAGATACATAAAGCAATTGTCGGTTAAGTTCCGTGAAACTATGTGGACGTTGCTTGTAGGAACTATGTGAGCATGATTTCTCTCATTTTGGCTGCAGTAAGACTTCACATTTTTTATATGTTATTTCAATTACAGAAGTTCAACTCACTTAAATAGTTCCGCACATTTTCTCCAAAATCAAATTTTTTGTAGCCACCTGGATAAGTGGGAAACCTCTACTAGTGAGACTCACTTCAAGGTCCCAGCACTTTCGCATCAAAATACCTCTATTACTGGGATTATTAAACCTCTATATCTGGGATTTGATTTTTGAAGTTTTTGTGCATTTTCGCCTCTATCACATGGGCTTTTCCCTTTATAACTGGAACCTTTTACAAATAACCTCTATAAGTGGGATATAATATTTATGTGTGTATAATTTGTTATTTTGAATTTGAATATTCACGTTTTATCGGTGGTCTGAGTATGGTTATTTGGGAAACTGTGTAAATGGGAAACCTCTTTAATTGAGGCAAAAATTTTGGTCCCTTGGAGATCCCAGCTATCCAGGTTTCACTGTATATCTAAACTATTAATATAAAATTGCTTATATGGGAATGGTTTGTAACACCTTGGCGCAAAATATACTGAACCGATTTTAATAAATTCTTTTTTAAAACAACAAATTTGTGCTAAAGAAAATTATTGTATACTTATTTTTTTATTTCTTAAAGTTAAATATTATTTTTTTAGAATTAAGTTTTTGCAAAACTTCACACAAAAATTGTGGTTTTGCTTTTTCTTGAATTCGGTTTTTTTATTGTTGTTGTTTTTTTTCTTTTTCTTCTATCGTTTGTATTTGGCTTCAAAGTTCAAGAACAAGCTCTTTTTCAATTAATTTTTTTTTCTTTTTGTTCCTTTTGAAAAGAGAAGATAGAATGAGATGTTAAAAGACTAATTTTATGATGAAAAAAAAATAAAGAAACGTGCACAATGAGTACCACTATCTATAAATAAAAATTTTAAGGCTTAAGCGGTAACATGCCTGTACTCTAACCTCTACAAAACTGAAATCCACACCTTCTTCAGCAGATATTCTTGTAAGAAAATATCTGAATTTCAACATCATTTCAAAAATAAAAATTTATGCGCTCATTAAAACTTTTACTTTACTTTTTTTCCACATTTTTAAAGGAAATAATCATATTAATAGTATTTAAAAAAAAAGCCGCTTACAACTTTGTGAATAAATCCGATCATATCAACCACAACTTGCCGTATTTGTTCATTCGCATGGTGCATACTTTGTTTAATTAGCGCAAAAATCCGTATTTGAAATTAAAATGACATTTCCAATGATTGTGTGAATATGTGCACATGGTGTGGCAACAAATAACAACTACTACAGCCACAACAATGTGCAATACAAATATTAACAAATCAATGCATATGTGAGCTAAAGATAATGTCATTAAATTGCATAATGCGCTGTAAAGTATGCAATGAAAACGATGCGCAACGAGCGCCAACCATATGAAATGTGGGCGTATGCGTGTGCATGTGCATTGGTGTTGTGGCTAGAAAATGTATGTTTTCATGTGCGTATGCGTATCAAGTTTGAGATTATGTTTTAACCGAATGTAAACAACGCTAAATTGTGTAAAATATTTGTCAACAGGAGTTGTAAATTTTTTTTGTATTTCATAAATTTATTTGCTTTCGATATGGTTTAATTTGAATTAAAATTAATTGAAATTGATATGCAAAGTTTAGTAAATGCATGTGCAGCATTATTTATGCTTTAATAACATTTCTATTTTCGTTAACTTATGTAGTTCGTTGCTATGCAACTTCTTTTGTCGTACGATGTCAACTTTGTAAGTCGCAGCAGCAACAACAACGCAAGTCAGTCTACAAATTGAAAGTCATTGAAAACGTGACTGGAAATTTTGATGAAACAAAATTTGAAAAGGTATATCGAAAAAATTGACATGCACGCAGAGTTTTTTTTTTCTTTTTATTCAAAAAAAACAAAAAAAAACGTTGCCAGGGCTTAAGAGTTAAGTAAACGAAATTTTCTTAAAATGTTGCTTGTTTTTGCTTCAAGCAGCAAATATTTTTGCTAACCAAGCAAATTTAGTATGTCATATTATAATGTAAGCACAAGCACTACAGAATGCTTCGTTGCAGAGCACGACTTTTTTCACAGCTTCAACGGAATTACGTTATTTGTATGAAAGAATATATTGCATTTAATTTTAACATTTTAATATTGGCTTTTGAAACATTTCTTTTAAACTAAATATTTTACCATATGAAATACATGAAAATTTTAAAGTTTTGAAATGGTATATCACATAAAGTTTTGAGTTCATCGAAATATAATCTTAAGTAAATATCTAACACACACAAAAAAAATTGGATGGATCAACAAAATTAATGAAAAGTCAATGAAATTTAAAGGTATCGAATGGCATAAAAAAATAATGAAAATCTGTAGAGTTAAACTCAATAAAAGTGAAAAAGAAAAACATCAGAAAAGCTCTCATAAAGCAAAATCAAATGATATCAAAAATTATCGAAAAAAAAAAATTGAATTTTTGCAATTGATTATTTATTATAATTAAACATTATTAATCGAACTTACAGTCATTCAGCAAAGATCAATATTATTGTAAATTTTAACTAATTGATCAATGCTATGTTTTTTATTTAATTAGTAAAAATTTACAATAATATTGATCTATGCTGAATGACTGTAAGTTCGATTAATAATGTTTAATTATGAAAAAAAAATATTCAAATCGTATCGAAAAAATCGATATTGAAAAATTTTGAAAAAATCTGTAGAAATCGAAAAGAATTGAAAAATTGGCCATATTTCAAAAAGTATTAAATAGTATTAAAAAACATAGATAAAATCAATAAAAGTTGCAAAACATTTCATTTAAGTGCTGACTTATGCTTGCGAATCTTGGCCTCTCAAGAACATAATGACGAGAAGCATATAAACCTTTGTCTTATTTGAAACGGATATTGAAGATTTGGTAGCCATGATTGGTAGCATGATCTTCATCAACGAGTTGGATTTGGCTACCGGCCATACTGAGTTTATGAAAAGACGCTGGCAATAGATAGACCACACAATCAGAAAATATCTTGTTAATCAGCGCTTTGGTGTAACCTGTAGGGAGATATTGGGTCGGCAACTAGGTAATAGTATTTTTTCTTTTTAAGGAAACAAAACACAATTTTTTCATGGAAAGATATAACTTTATCAAGTCAATGCCCAGTATTCTCCATTTTTATCAATGATCTTTTGCCATCTTTCAGGCATCATCATGATTATCACTTATTAGCAAAAAACGATTTGACATCATTATCATGATCATTATTCTAATTTTGACCATTCAAAAACTTTTGCCAAGAACAAAATAAAAAACAGGTCTGATGGTGCAAGGTCAGGACTATATGATGGATGTGACAACACATCCCAACCAAGCTCCAATAATCTTTGCCGAATTACCAAAGATGTGTGTTGCCTTGCATTATCATGGTGGAATAAAAACCCTTACGATTTGCCAATTCGGGTTGCTTTTCCTGAATTGCATTCTTTAATTTGGTTAAAAAAAAATTCAAGTTTTGATCTTATTTCAGCTGTTTCATCTTACATGATCCACGATATTTTTCGTTTGACATTGTTGTAAATAGTTAGACCAGTTATCAATCGTTTCAAAAATGGATCATTTCCATTACGTTTCGTTAAAAAAAAAACCCAGATGTTAAAGCGTTCTGTTAAGTGAATTTCTTTAAGTTCATGAGGATCGCATACATCGAGTTTTGGTCAAGTCGTTTTAAGCATTTTTCTATGCAGATACATATGTGATACATGGAGCTTTCCTGCAATCTCACGTGTTGTGGTGTGACGACCCCGAATCGATTATTACTTTGATTTGGTTGCCATAAACTTCAACTGTACAACCAGAGCGGTGTTCATCTCTGTGCGAAAAATCTCCAGAACGATATTTGGCAAACCAATTTTTACACTGCCGGTATTTTAGAGCTTCGTTGCCATACACAGTACATGTTACTTTTTGTGAGCTTGTGATGCATTTTTTCGTTTCTGGAAATAAAAAGTAAAATATGACGAAAATTATCCTTTTTATTTTCCAATTTACAACTGTTCACTACAATTTTCATACTATAAGACTATTGAAGTACCAACTATCAAACAACAGTATGAGTTTGACATTTCAAATAAAGCGATATACCACAAAACTCAACTAAAGCCATCTATAAGTGAAATCCGTTATACTTAGAAGCGATATGTCAAAAATCGGAAAGAACTAGCTCAGCATAATATAGTGAGCTAGAGATTGAACTACAGAAACTTTCAGTTTAGACCCGAATGGAACTATAAGATGATAGCAGTAGTAGTAGTTAAATCCAGAGAACCTTACGAAGGAACAAATTTGGCTTTTAGCGCTATCTAAGATCAAAGTTTTGTAACTTTAAAATTTGTATATTTTGAACCATTCATTTGATATTTTTTGTTTTATTTTTAATACGTCATTTTAGGGCCATCATAAATTTTTTTTTTCTATGATCGGAAATTTTAAGTGATCATTTGAAATAAATTTTAAGAGCAATTGCTCCATTTGGATGCTCGACTATTTTCTAAATCAAAATAGTGTAAAATTCAAAAGAAAACATTGTCCCAGAAGAGTTGTCAGAATTTGCGCATTATTTTTGTCATAAAAATAATTTTCATGGAAAAATACTTTCCTATACAAAATCTGATAAATTTTTACAAAAGGATTTTTGTAAAAAAAATTTGTTTTTAAATTTCTTGTGTTTTTTATCAAAAACGGATAGGTTTCGATAAAGTTTTTTAATGACAGCAAAATTCTAAAAAAATCGGCTTTCTAAAGTTTTGCATTAACTAAAGCCCTGTGCATTCAAATCACGTTGTATCTACATAACGACCACCACAAAATGACCCTCAATTTTATTGTTGCTTAAATCGTTGCTGTAGTTGTAGTTGTAATTATAAGCGAGTAATGAACTTTTAATGTGATTACTGATGAGACACTTTCTGTTTCAGTTTTTTCAATTAAAGCATTCTAATTAAAAGCGAAAAAGATGCCTAAAATTTTATACTTACGCGTATTTCCTGCTTCCGAGTGAACAAAAGCTTTTACAACGAATTATGAATCAGCGAAAATTACGACAGACAGCAGTCTAGAAGCTTCTGACTTGGAAAATCCATATCAATTTTAATTTGGCTGGTTTATATAAATAGGAAGTGTCGCAACACTTGGAAGCCAGTTAAACAAAAGTACGCTAAACGAATAACAGGTAAACGACATACCTACAGGAAACTTATACCAAAGAACAAACAACAAAGTAATGAATTTTAAGTTAAATACAACAACAATACTGCTAGCTGTATTGCTAGTCGTACACGCAAATGCTGCAGTAGTGCGTATAGATGCCACCGACTCAAAGGTGTCGGAGCAAAAAGCTGATTTCATAGAGTCACCACCAGAGACGACGCCTAAGACAACAGTGTTGACAGCAGTACCAAAAGAAATCGCAGCAGAAGTTGATAATTCAACTGATGCAACAACTGTTGCCGCAGTATTAGCTGAAGATACACCACGTGCAGTGACGCGCGATGTAGATGCTACAATTGAAATTGACAAGACTCTTCTAGACCCAGCAGCTGCTGATGCAAATACAGCAACTGAAGGGATAGATCTGGATGTTGATTTAGCAGTGTTGCAGGGCGCTGAAAATAAAAGTGACACTGAAAAATCAGCAGCACTTTTTCTACTCAATGTATCGAATCATGAAAAACCCAAGCAGTTAGAAGAAAATATTGAAGAGCCAGTGGAACTTACAGCAGAGGGCTCAACACAGGAAACAACCACGGAGAGCGCTACGAATGAAGCAACAACTGTATCGGTTGAAGAGACAACGACACCATTGATTAATACGAATGATACAGTTTCTTCGAATATAGCAATAAAGTCCGATGATAAGGCTGCTACTGTTGATGCTGTAGAAGAATCGTCACCAGTAGCGCCCAATGATAATGCTCATGAAACTTTACTCATTGCTGAATCTGGCGAAGATTTTGTTATTTTCGATAGCGATATTGAGCAGTTGGGTAGTTTTACGCATATCGATAGCGATGAGCATTTGCAGCCGATTGTGCAGTCAGTGGAAATTGTGCCTACATCGGTGGATGATTCGCTGCTTGTGAATTATGTGCATAGTTGGTAGAAAGATTTCGTATGAGATCTTTTAAGAAAGAGACTTTTACAATTGATGGTAATTTTTTTAATATTATGCTTACAAATGTAAGTATTTTGATTAAGTTTTAATATCTTGTTTCAATTCGTAGTTTTTAAATAAACTTTTTTGAACAACAAAATTTAGTTTCTATTAAATATTTTAGCTCCTTTTAACAAGTTAAGTTCGCTTTATATCTAAAGTGTTCAAGTGGCCGCTTTTGACCCGGGATTGCAGGTCAAAGCAGGAGGAACTGTAGGAATTGAAAAATTTCTGAAAAATCCGACAATTGATTATTTTTTTTTGTTTTAATGAACTTTAAAAAAGGTCAAGTTTTTACCATACAAACATTCAATTTTGGGGCGATTTTATTAATCTATACTAATCATATAAAATTTGCTTCTATGGAAATGGTTTGTAACGTTTTGGCGTAAAATATATTGAACCGATTTTAATAATTTCTTTTTTAAAGCAACATATTTGCGCTAGAGAAGGTTACTGCATACCTTGCTTTTTTATTTTTTGAAGTTGAATATTCTTTTTTTTAGAACTAGGTTTTTGGCAAAACCTCACACAAATTGTCGTTCTGTGTAGTTATTTGGCTTCTAAGTTGAAAGAACAAACTCTCCTTTAATTGGTTTTTTTTTTTTTTTTTCAAAGACGCCTCGTTTGCGTGCGAAGTCGCGGGTAGCACTAGTTATTTTTAGTCAACTTTTTTTTTCCTAAAAAAATTTTTACTTATCACCATTTAAAGGAAAAGTAATTTTATTTTAAGAAGCACGGGAACTCCTTATTTCCACTTGGTAACCCTTGTTATATATAACAATGAGTCAGCTGCCATCTTTTGTGTTTTCGACCTTTTTAAGCGGTCATACCTCACTAAGTATTGTACCACAAGTGCGAATGCAGAGCTCAACTATCTTTATTGATCACATCCAATTAGACGAATCGTTATATTTTGAGACGATATGAAATTCCGCACCCAAAAATATCGCTGGTTCCCTGAAAAAAAATTAAATCTTCGTACCTGTTTTCAGTAAACCTTTTTAACGTTTAACCTTTAAACGTTTCCCCTCATTAGAAATTGCGAAAATTTAATTGAACTCACTGAATTAATCTAAATGAATGTGGCCAAAATGAATTACTTACTCGCCCCAGTATTCGTTAGTGCAATTTTTATAGTACAACTTTCAACAGAGCATCAGATTAATTTATCAGAGTTCATGATCTGTCAAATGAATGAATGAATGAATAAACGTACAAATGAATAAAACTAAGGACCGAGGATAGAGTAAAATACAAAAAACACAAAATGACAACTGAACATTTAAATGTCAGCAACCGCACATTGTTTTTGTTATTTTCTGTAAGGTGGTGGCAGCGGTGCATGCTTGTGGTTGTGCAAACATTTTAAACTGACAATCGATGTCAACCGCATACCAAACAAACATCAACACATACACATACACATACAAAAATTGCCACACACAGACACCAAGAGCAATTCAACTGAACTGCATTAATCTAAGGTGAGTCATCTGACGCCATTAATGTCCAAATGACAACAAAAGGAAAACCTCCTGCCAACAGTGCGACTACTTACTTTGCACAAAACTCTTGGCAGTGCTGCTGATTCTGATGCTGATGCTGATCCTCATCCACTCGCCAACGAAAGTTGGTGCTTATAGCTTAACTTGATAGTTTGGTTGCCACAAACGGCATCAACAGAGAGAAAAGTTGCAAACGAACGACGTCAACCATGATGAACGATTAGAGGCATCACTGCATTGGAGTAGCAGTGATAGTGGCGTTGAATTGTTGCTACAAGCAAAGTTCAACAACGTTATCTGATTTTCTTGCACTTAACACTTACAAGATTTTGGAGCACCTACCTGACCTTAGTTATAAAATTTTAAATTGTAGCAAAATTTTAAAGAATTTTTATCAAAAGTTGCTTTTTTCTTGCGGAAACCCATTAAGGGTTAAAGACAACAGCGACTGACATCTGACATCTTTTATTGTATGAAGTTTCGTGATGAGCAAGCGAGTGAGTAACTGACTGTGGGTGCATGACTTCGAAACGTCAAATGCAATTTTTTGCACTAATTACATTGGCAGCGTAAGCAAAAAAGTTATGCTGCTCCCTTTAATTCAGCTCAGTTAAGAAAAGTTAATAGCGTCGGTTCGTTTAAGATTTTAAGCGGATGTTGACTTTAATTTTATGCAAATGGCCGCCAATGTGTTGTAGTTGTTAATGACAGCCAGGCTAGCGATTTCATAGAAAGAAGCGGCAGTAGCTGTCTACTGCTTTATGGCATTTTAAAGAAGTTGCAGTTGTTTTGTGGAAAAGAAAAACAACAAAATGCATAATGATGAGGTCAAATCTTGCTCAAGACTTAAATGCTTTTAAAGTGTGAGCAAAGTTTTTGAAATATCACTTTAGCTTTTAAAAGCTTTTGGTTTTGTTTTGCTTGCATAAGAGATATAAGAAATAGTGAGACATATTTTTGTTGAAACTTTTAAACGCATTATATTTCTTTTAAAGACATTTAGCTCTTTGTTTAATAATAATCTAATATCATTGAGCTAAAATGCAACGCAACTGAAATATCATAGCTTAAGGTTTTTGCAAATGGTAGACAATTATAACATAATTAAATGTCACTCATACGTCATGTTATAATTAAATATAAACTAATCAGGCGGTTAAAAAGCGAATCTTTCGAAAGCTTTTAAAGTGTGACCTACACTTTTAAATATATTAAGCTTTTTACAGCTTTTTGGTTAAGTAAACATATTTTACAACTCCTTTTTTGTTTTTCTTTGGAAAATTTGCAAAAAACGCGATTTCTGTCATCAAAGTGCTTTTATTTTTTAGCGGCTAGTAAGAAAATTTTGTTAATTCGTAATTAATAAAAAAAAAATCATTAAAAAAACTTTAACACTTAGTCCCAAAATTGATCGGACATGGAATATCAGAGCTTTAAATCACAATACTTAAAAATTTTTAAAAAGAGGAATAATTTCTAACAGGAAGACACTCAGAAGGACTATGAAAAGTAAGGATCTTTTGTCCCTCTTGAAACAATGGAAAAGTTGAAACTTTGTCAGTGAAGTGGCTCCAGGTGATAATACTGATGTTTACAGTGATAAAGAATAAAAATAGCCAGAGCAAATTTCGGGTAATACAAAAAAAAATGCAAGTCGCTGTAAATATATAGGAAATATACCTTAAGATAGCAATAACTTGCAAAATGGCGCGCTGTTTTGGTTGTTGCTCTATATATCCCATTTGAGATTCAAGGGAGTAGAAAGAGAAGAAGATAGAGTTTTTTAAAAACGTGAAACAAAAACTATGAGTATGTATTTGTTTTCCATTATCTTAGAAAAGTTTTCTATGATGCTTTACTCAAAAATTAAAAACCATATCAAAAGCAGACCATATCAAACAAGACAAAGAGGATTTATAAGAAAATTTTAATTAAATGTTACTCATACGTCACATTACATATCATTGAAATGAAAATTAAACAACGAGTGACGATTTTATATATAAATTTTATTATTGTAGTTCAAAATTTACAACTACACAATTTTATGCCTTTTAAATTATGATATTTTATACAATTTTTGTCAAGTTCTTTCAAAAAGTATGCGAAAAAATTAATTAAATTTATAACTGCGCAATATTTAATTATCATGCCTCAAATTCTTTGTCGTTACATTATGCTGCACGTCGTTGACTAGCAGCAACTAACCAACTTTACTAAACAGCACTTCGTGCACCATTTTGTACATCATTACAATTCCCGTCGGTTGCTCATTATGATACTGAACACAGCTCATTAAAGGCTTCACTTTCCCGGCGTTATTGTTCAACTTGAAATAGACAAATATTTGCGCATACCAACTACAAGTTGAAGTTAGCAGTTGTTAGTAGGATGTTGGCTAATTGAAAACCGTTTGCAGCTACATAACACAACACAATAAAAACAACAATAATAAGAGGAAAAAGATTAGGTTTAGCTTAATAATCCGCATTTTAATATTCACACTGGCATGACGTTGTGTATGTGTGTGTGTATTTGTGCTTTTTTCAAGTTGCTTTTATATTTCGTTGTATAATTAGCCGATAAGAGCTTGGCACTTTTTGTTCTAACAATAAGAGAGCGCGCCAGAAATTGCTAATTCTATTTGAAATAACTTTTCATGGGAAATAGCAATTAATAGATTGTGGGCATACTTTTTTTGAAACATTTCCATTAAAAATTCCAAAAATTTGGAATTGCTATTTAAGTTAGCGCAAAACATTTACCTAATGAGCCAACTTTTTATTAAATTTCTTTTAAAATAAAAATGCAATTAAAATTGCAGCAGAATGTTGAAAAATTAACTTTCTCGCGTAGTTTGAACTCGCTCAATGTCTGTTAGAAATAATTCGCTTTCAAAGTCATATGAACATGAATATTATCGACGCGAGAACATTATTTAATGCTACTTGTTCGTTGTTCAAAGTCAAATACCTCGGTGTACATTTACTTTGTTATTCCTTTTGAAACTTATCGAAGGGGCGTGGCAGGTATGGAAAAACAAAGCCATTTCCGTCTATCTGTTTGTGGAAATCACGAATACAATAAAACCAAGTAAAATAATTGAATGAAATTCGACACTACAAACAAATTTTTTGAGATTCAAAATAGTCCAAATCGGTTGACGAACACGCCTACCGCCCATATAAGTTTAAACACTTAAAACGCTATATTTGAAAGAGTTATTTGATGTAGTTTAACGAAATTTCTCAAAAATACTAGGAAAAAGTTAGACAAATTCTGAACAAAAAGTTGGCAAATTTCGACTACAGAGCGTGACAATTTCAATTCAAATGATACTTCAAAACGCTACACTGAAAGAACGTTAAGGTAATGACATCAAATTTTATACAAATTCATGACATGGTTCAGTTGAGCATCAAATCAAAAGTTCAATTTCGAATAGAGGGCGTGGCACCTCCCATATAAGCATAATCTTTGAACCTATACGCAGAAAGTTATTTATGTAAATTTAGCCAAATTCATTGTGGGTACGTTTGGTCAAATCCGTCAGCACGTAGCGAAATGAAGGAGATATCCTTAAAGAAATGTTGAGCGTATTTTTACTGTTATTGCGGTGTAAGAGGGAGAGAGACAAAGAGGCTTAATAGGGATGATATGGTTGGGTTTTTCATAAAAATATGATGGTAAATTTTTTGCATTTCTTATGCTTAGAGATTAGGACCTACGAATTTTTATTAATCTTCTCTAGCTGATTGTTCAACTGAGCGGTTTGAACTAAAGTAGCTGACGCACTTTCGTAGCCAAAATCAAGTAGCGATAGCAATTGTGTATTCTGTAGTCGGGCTATTATTTTCGATTCTGTAAGGGGACTTCCATTAATTACGTGAGGTATTTTTTTTGAAAATTCGGAGCCCCCCTCCCCTTGATGAGATCTGGCGGGACAACCCCTCCCCCTTCCCCCCCTCCCATGAGATTTAAATTATAATTTTTAATGTAAATTCTATGCATTAAAACGTTGACGTGAGGTTTTCCTTGACCTTGAGATTTTGCCGGACCCCCTCCCCCCTATTTTAGCTCACGTAATTAATGGACGTCCCCTAAGAGATTCATTTATATTTCTCATGAAATTTTTTTTGGTTCTGCTGCAGCTTTCAATCTTCTTGGCCGTATTTTCCTTCTTCGTTGCCGCTCAGGCTCAGTATAATCTAGTGATAGTACTGATTTTCCTGTGATGGAACTCTGATATCTACTGTGACTGCCTTTGACTGAGACTGACTTCTATTGTGATTTAATAGAACTGTGACTGATTTAGTCTGCAACTGATTTCGATTACAACGAAGTTAGTGAACATTGATTAAAACCAACTTTGGCTGTGACATATTTTCACTGGGAGACCCTTTCAGCTTATTGAAATGAACAGTGACTGATCTGTATTCTAAAAAGGTGCTTCTATGACTATAAATAACTGTCTTCAGTTTTGATTGGCTTTAACTGCAAGTGACTTCAACAATAACTGGATAAACTGTAGGCTTGTGACTTACTTTAACTCTGAATGACTTCAACTGCGTTTGACTTTATTCTAGCTGACTTCGACTGTGACTTAGTGTAACTGTGGCTGAATTTTATTGAGACTGATTTAGACGAGAGACCTTGCTAGCGACTTACTTCGATTATTGACTGTGACTGAGAGTAGTTAAAACTGCAATCGAAAGTGATTGAGAGACTTCATCTTTGACCGACTTTAGTTGTAACTGACTTTGACTGCTTGTT
Source organism: Meiosimyza platycephala (assembly GCA_963662105.1). Classification (NCBI taxonomy): domain Eukaryota; kingdom Metazoa; phylum Arthropoda; class Insecta; order Diptera; family Lauxaniidae; genus Meiosimyza; species Meiosimyza platycephala. The sequence goes on along the minus strand of OY759208.1, from coordinate 104,643,223 downwards.
TTCAGTTCTGAATTAATTTGGTTATGGCTTACATCGACTGTTATCGACTGACTGACTTCGACTGTGACTGACATCGTTTACTCTTTGACTTAATTGGGATATGAGTGACTTATATAGTGACTTTATCTTCTGTTAACATTCTTATTTCCAATGAGTTTTACCAGATTGCATGGCTGGAATCATGTTCATAAGCCATTTGTTATGATATTTGAAGTTAAGGCAACGTTTTCATAATGCTGCCATTACGAGTATATTGTACTTAATTTTTTTTAGATACTAAGCAAAATATCCATGAAAAGTGGCGGGCGCAAATTCTGCTTTCCAAGAAACTTTTATGGAAAATTCAATTTAATTTTATTTCAAAATATTTTTTTTTTTTAATTTTTATTAATTCCCATGAATTTTCAAGTAATTTATTAACAAAACAAAATTAATATTCAACAAAAATACTAACTACTAAGGAAAAGTCCTTACTAGCCTTGCACTTGTGATGCATACACAAAAGGAGCATTGGCTACAAAAAATCGCTGTTGCTGCTGTTGCTGACGCTGTTGCAAACGCGCTGTTCTTACAACTGGCACAGCACGCAATTTAGCTGGACGTGCGGCAATAAAACGACCTCCTCTGGTGCGACGTCCGAAAACAAGACGTTCAGCTTGTGGCACTTCATCAGTAGCAACTGCCTCTTCTTCTACTGTAACAAGAATTGGTTCCTCGTCAGCGGCAGGAGCGATATCATTTTCAGCAGCAACATCCTCTTCAGCAACTTCCTCGACAGGTATTATGGAAGCATCAACAGTTTCTACCTCTGGTGGTCCATAAGTTTGATCAGGTTGATGTGACTCTTCAGCAGCTGTAGCGCTATTTTCAACTTCTTCGAATGGAATTTCAGGTTTTAGTTCATTTGCTGTAGGATAGGGTGTAACTGCGGCGGCTTCCTCAGCTGCGGCTTCTTGACGTGCTGAAAAGCGATTGCGCAAGCGAGCGGTGCGATAACGTGGTGCCTCCGCATGGCAAAGTGCAATGGCAATGGTGGCAATTAAAAGAATTTGTAGGAATTTCGACATTTTGAGAATATTTAGTGGTTGAAACTACTTCTTGATACTGAAGCTGGTAGCTGACTATATTCGGTTACTCAGCTGCTTAGAGTATTTATAGTGAAAACGTTTATTTTTCCTTTTTTGCTTAATAGCTATTTAGTATTTAAAGAACCTATTTCTTAAGTTGTTTAAATAAATATCCATGGCTTTGTTGCTTCTGTTGTTGCATTTGTTATTTTAGTGTTCTTTTATTTTACTCATAAAATTCATTGCCATGTCTAGCATAAATTTTTAGTTCCATCATTTGCGATATTGTGCCATTTATTGTTTTTTTTTTTTTATTAACGAAATTTGTTTTTGCACTATTTAGCGTCCCTTACATTTTGAAATTCAAATTAATGTACGTGACGTTTTGGAGGCTCAAACTTTGCTATTTTACTATTTTGTTGTTGTTTAAGGTGTTTGTGCATTGCTTTTGGAACTAAGGCGAAATCGTTAAAAAATTTACAAATCGAAATTCATAGTTGTTATCTTAAAATAAAACACAAATTATTTGTGCTTTTAGCATTACAGCCTAGGAATTTCAGGATTTATTTTAAAAAAAGTCAATTTATCATTTCAAGAAGTGTAGAAACATATATAAAGAAGCTCGCCTTAAAGACTTAGCTGCAGCCATATTCCTACAAAATTAAAATAAAAAAACGAAAATTTAATAAATACGCTCTATAACAGTCTAAGCTTTTTTGTATTATAAGAATTAAAAAGTTTAAATTGGAGTAACACCACCAGTTGAAGAACCAACTTCAAATCATTCAGAATTCGTAAAACAACCGAGTAGCTGACCGAATTAACTAAAAAACTATCTGAGACTAAAATGTCAGGTCATCCAGTGCAACCAAGTGTTTTTTTTTTCATATCCTAGCAAAAGCAGGACAGGAAAATAGAAAATGTTTAATGTTTTTGCTCTCCCTCACCACTGCTTCTACAGATGTCAAGAGAACGTATTGCTACACAGAGAAAACGATTTATTTGTATATACATATCAAGATTTGATAATAATTAACAAATATATATTTGATAAGGGCGATATAAATATTTCATGTATGTAAGTCAACATATAATTCACTCCGTTGAATTGATCAGGATCAATCATATACTTGAATTAATCATATATTTGGTAATAATTACAAAATCATTTATTCCTTGTTGCAAATATTCGCTTGTTAATAACCACCAAATCATGTATTTACGGAAGAACTATTTTGTTTTCGAAAACATATACATTTATTTATTAATATCGATATATAAAAACCGATGACCAAAAGCGGTATTTTAAAATATCGACTCATAAATAAATTGACATTTCCAATATAATCACATTCTTATATTTGATATGGTTGGTATTTACAGAAAATACGTAAATTGTGTACCAGGCAGTAGGTACTTAAGGTGTCTTTTACTTCAATATGTTGAGAATTATATTGATTGAGGAGTGAAGTCAAATGAAAAAACGATTATCAAATATATATTCAAAAATCATATACAAAAATTTAACTTTCAATTAAGTAAAAACATTGTAATATCTTCCAAAATTTCTTGATAACTTATAAATATTTTGAAAATGTATCAAGCAAATATGTTTGTATCCTCATTTCTCAGTGCAATCGTATCCTATGAAATAAGTGGCCAGTTATTAAGCCAACAATTGACGAGACACTCTGTTTGAAATCCTCGGAAATTCTCTATCAGTTCTGGTTTTTGAGATATCTTAACCTAAAAGTGCGAAAAAAACGGTTTTGGATTCAGCGTATCAAAAACCTTCGGAAATATATAGCCTGGTTTATGGGTTGGAATTTTGGTTAAATTTTGTCGTCCTGTGTAATTAAAAATCAAGTAGTTTTTTTATAAATAACTATTTATTTTATAGTAACTATTGTTTTCTAACGATTGGTATAAATTGCACTGGTATTTGCAGATAAGCCAATGGTATCTCAAATTGTTCCAATTGCTGCTGTTGCGATTCTTCTTGCTGTTGTTGTAATTGTGCACTTTCATTATTAACTGTAACATCACTATCGAATGATTGTTGTTGTTGCATTTCTTGAACTGCTGTTTCCTCGGCTGGTTTTTCATCATCAACATTTTCCATATTAACGCTTAGATCGCGCTTGAAAGTCTCTTTTTCTTCTTCCTCATAATTTTCAACATTTTGTGCTGATGCCGCGTAACTATTAATTGGCACACCATAAGTACTCATAGGTGTGGGAGGTGGTCCATAAATAGCTGCTTGATTACCCAACTCAGGATCCTCCTCTACTTCGATGGGTAACACAAATGCGCTTATAGGACGAAAACCAGCCGCAGGATAACCAGTCATTGGGTGACCATCACATGGTTGATCTCTGGGTGGTGGTTGTTGATCACCAACACTGAAATAATGTCGACGATTCCAAGTTCTTAAAGTTGTATGAAATCCATCACCGCTATTCTGCCATTGTGGTAGTGCTTCAGCAGCGCAAAGCGCAACGAGTGTTATAAGCAGTAGAGCACTAAAACTTTTACACATTTTATTGGGTCAGTTAGATAGCGTTAACTGATTTTTCATGAAAAACTTTGTAAGTTTATATATGCATTTTTTTTCTAGTTGTAACAATGACGTCACTTGGCATGCAACATCAATGAAAATTTGCAATTTTGAGCGATTGCCAAATGTCAAATGCTGTTTGACATCTGTACAAATTAAGTTGGCAGTTCTATTTGTTTTGCCACATATAACCTCTAAGTAAATTCTTAGAGAATTTATAATTAACTTTTTTTTTAATTATAATAAATACAGTGGAATGAATTTGAAAACACATCATTAAATTCTTTAAAGTTACAAAAAATTTGATTAGAATTGAGATATTTTTGCTTAGCATAAAGGTATTGTCAATAAAATGTTTTCAATAAAATTTTTTTTTTACATTTTGTCAAAAAAGTGCGTCTTCTCATAACATTAAAAATGTTCAAATATATTTTTTAATTAAAGATTCCATTGTACGAGATTTTTACATGTTTACAAATACTCATTTTATTTTATATCTGTTTTTTTGAAATTTTGTTTTGTTTGTATTTTTCTTGAAATTTATATTCAACAGCTGTCAGTTTTGAACTTCAAATTGATTTTTGAAGTTCAACGTTCTCACTGTTGTGTTTTGCTTAAAGCGCTGCGCTCAACTTTGTTATGCATTGCACGTATTTAAAGCCAGGCCACACCAAAGCCGGCCTTTGATTGATTTACATATCAACTCCATGTTTTTGAATTCGTTATTAAATTGTTATTACGCAAAGGGATATTATGCATAAAATGTGTCTTTAGTTCAATTTTTGTTCAAATTACTAAATTGATTTTAATGTTAATGTTTAATATTCAAAACAAATGTCTTACTACTTATCAAATGTAAACATGATTTCCGGCTTTTGTTCTATAACATATATGAAATAGAAAGAACCTTTTATGTTTGTGGAAAAACCAAATTATATCATTTTACATATGACCTACAAAACTTAATTTAAAATATTAACTAAAACAAACAAATTTTCTAAGTGAATTTTAACTAAAAGCCATTCATTTTTAGTTTTAATAATTTTTAATAAACTTATAAAGCCTTTCTAGTCTCAATTAACTGGCAAAACCCACATTTTTCTCACGACGCCACGGACGATTTATTGCCTTTGTGAAGAAAAATTTTGAATATTTTTCATTTCACCCATCAACATAATGCGTTCATTATACTCGCATTCCTACAAAGAACTCAATCTCAAGTGAGAGTTCATCAAAACAACAAGGCAACTAGAGACATTAGGAAAGAATAAGAATTTCTCTGACTGAAATAGACAGTCAACATTTGACTGATACGCTAGGATTAAATGGTAACCTGTAAATTACGAACTTTAAGTCATTTTGTTGTTATTGCTCTGCTGAAATATGACAGCTTTATATTCAGCTTTATGCAGATTAGAAAAGGGGATGCCAACTTTTGCGAAGCTTATTTCCGCAGATTTTCTTTCAGTCAAACTTTATTTATTTTGGATGCACATGTCGTATGAGTAACGTGTAACGACAAGTATCAAATAAAAAATAAAACAGTATCGTTGAATTATTAAATAAATATTGTACATACATACAGCCATGATCAGATAAATAGCACATATTTTCTTAAGTTTAAAAAAGTTAATTTTATTGACAGGAACTTATTTTTCCAGAGCTATTGAAATACATAAATTTAACTTAATGTATTACCAATTCACCTAGCAAAAAAAATTGAGATCAAAATAAAAAAATTTTGATTTATTTAAAAGAAATGGCTCACATAGTCATTATGAGATGTTCATATAAATAGCACAAATCTAAAAAAATCTGCATGTAAGTGATTAAGTATAATTAATATTTTGTACTAAGTCTCTTATTTGGCATGAACGCTTCGCATCTTCGGCTCATGCTCTCCACAAGCCTTTGACACCTCTCCTTAGGAATGAACACCAAGTTTCTTGAGCTGCAGTCTACAAATCGTCAAAATTTTTGATATTTTTATTCCATAGTTTTGCCTCTACATCACCCCATAAATTTTCTTTGGAATTATGGTCCGGACTTTGAATTGGCCAGTCCAAAACAATGATTTTCTCTTGCTGTAGCTAGAGTTCAATGATATTGGCCGTATCATACATAAAGGTCTATTTCATTGCTCGACTGCAAAACGAATGGCTCCATTATAATAGTTAATTTATTTAAATAACTGAATGAGTCCATTTCTTCTTTTATTAGTTCAATTGGTCCAACGCCGTGCCATGAAAATAAACCTCAAATCATAACTCTGCCTCCAACAAATTTTTAAACTATTAATTAAAACAAAAGTTCGTCCACTGGTTGAAATTCAACCATTATAGTGACAATACAAAACAGTTCAGTAGCTTTTTACCTGATTAAATGTTATTACGCCCAAAAATAAAAATCATGGTATCATGTTCCTGTGTCTTCCTTAAGTTTCAACATATCTTCAAACCAAATTTTCATCAAAATCGAGCTATTAGTTTATCCATGGAAACGTATTTTCTTGTTAGAGGCGTCACATCACCTACTATTGGTAGATACTTCTGATCTAGCTCCCTTAGAAGCAGCTTTTATAAATTCCTGTTAGCTAAAAATCAAATCATTCAAAATAGATAGCTATTAGAATTAAAGAAATGCTGCTTGATTTTACGATTCCCGAAAACTTTTTGCTCACTTCTGGAGCCCAAAGTCTTATTGAAAATTTCCAGAGTTTCCTGGCAACTCTAATTAAAAATGAAAGGCAAAGTAGATAGAGGAAGCAACTTTTCGCTATGATAGCATACAGACATACATATAGTCAGTACTCAATGATGTGAAAATCTACACCAACTGTTGACATGGTTATTAAAATGAATACAAATTCATATAATAACTTCAACTGCATAACTACAGAGTTGATGTGAGTAGATGTTGGTAAAACAGAGTAATATGGGTTATACTTGTAATTTAAAAACAAAAACACAGAAATATATCTGAAATGTTGCAAAAGTTGTTAATTAACCTAAAAATGACTGTCAACCGCAGAAGCTATGATTTTGAGTTTTAATTCATGCGCAGTCATTAAGTTTGTTAGCAAAACAAATCTGCTGCATATTACCACTAATAATGCCATTGAGGTAGTGCTGCTTTCAACAGTTTTGATTTATCTCTGCACTTTTAGCATAATGATGAATCTATTCAGTGCTTGAATTTATTTCCATTTTAAAATATTTATTAAAAGCATTCTGTTCATCTAATAAGGACTATGAAAATTAAAAGTATAAAAAAAATTTTTTCAAAAATTAAAAATCATTTTTTGGCGTTTTCTTGTACAATTATCAAAATATATATAAATAAAAATTTCAAACACATACTCTGAACCACTTTCGAATTTGAGAATTAAAAGTTTTTTAAAAGAATTTTGGCTTAGTTCGTTAGAATCGAAAGATGTCACATATATGACACATCCTTAAAGCATAAATTAATCCTTCAATAAATCCTTATGATGCTGAATTTTGGACATTATGCATATAATATATAAAATTTTACTGTCTTAATTATTATCATTTTATTTAACAATTTCAAATTTCATGCCAATAATTTGATAACATTCATTTGATTTAATTCGTAAGTAAAGAGACGATGTCATTTAAAATTCCTTTTGGCAAACATTTGTTTCTAAATGAATCAATTTGGAAATTAAATTTGTAAGCACACACATGAAAATTAATACAAATTTGTACGCAAAAAACGAATGTTTCATAATTCAAAGGCAAATAATTTGATGTTCATTCATCAAAGAATTAATAACGACGTTACAATATGAGAGAATTTAACGCATATGACGAGCAAATTATTCTGACTGTATGCCTGTGTGTGTGTATGGTTGTTGCTGTTTGTTGTCATTTATTTACAAATCACGTACACAGAGAGGCAAACAATTTATAGAATTCAACAACAGCCATATAGACATTTGAAACAAATATAGAAATTATTAAAACAAATATAAACATCCCAGAGGATAACCCAACGAGAATGCAATCATTTTGTCATGCTTATTCATATGAAAAACTTTAAAAATTTTGTCGAGAAATAATGAATATGGCAAAGAAATTTTGGCTTAAAAAAAATTCCGAAAAATAAAGCTTCTGAAAATAGTAATTATTTTGTAGCAAAAGGAAATAAAAGGTAGCCCAAAATTCAAGCAAAATCTACAGAAAACATTGGTTTTTAATTAAAAATTGAAAATTATTTCAGACTTCAAAAAATTCTAAAGCAATGAGTTCAATGACGTTAAATCGCATGATCTGGGCGTTCAATTCTTATCATCAAAAAGGGAAATTACACGATCATGGAAATGATTCATGCAGTAATTGAATTGTTTCTCGGGATGTATGACATGTGTTTCTGTCTTGTTGTAGCCATATGTTTTCCACATTTATATCTGGCAATTTAAGCACACAAAATACTGATTTATCATGTCGTCGAACAGCCGCATTTTCAAAAAAGAAGTATCGTTATGCCTCCAACCTAAAATTCGCACCAAACAGCCATACGTTTTGGATGCAATTGTTTCTAAACAATCGATCGTAGATTTGCTGAATCCCATATGTGACAACTTTGATAATTATCGAAGCTATCAAAATGGTAATGAGCCTCATCGCTGAAGATACTTTTATTCAATAAATCAGCATTCACTTTTTGCTATTCCATAATACATCTCTCATCACTGTCTATGTTCAGTAGGCTTCAGTGCTTGAGTCAATTGATCTTTGAAAGCATTAAAATGAAAATATTTCGTGAGAAAACGTGTCCAAATCTTGGCCGCCGAATTGATGTTTCTAAGCTTTCAGCAACACTCTTATGAACTTATTCGATGTTAAGTGTTGAAGGACGAACAGAGTGTCTAACATCACAAATTGATGTTAATTGAAGTCTCCCTGACTTTTCCAATTAATTTCTTTACAGTTGATTAATTATATCAATATTCCGATCATATTTTGTAAGAAAATTGCGAACTGTAGCTGACGAACATTCTTTATTCTTAATATATTGCTCAACAATGAAAACGCGTTGTTATTTCGCGTAGCGCTCGATTTTTAATAACGCTGAACTCTCAACAACAATTCTTTACATATAGCACAAATGGCATGAAATTCAAATCTTGCGTGAGTTTTGGGACACATTTTACACACCGAACTGAAAAGAAGTCTAGAAAATATATGACATTTTACCAAAAAAAAAAAAATATATTCATAGCAATAGAAAAATCTGATAACTTACCAAGAAAAATATTGATGATCAAAACAAAAGGTCAAGATATAAATATTTTCTATTAATTATTTCCTAAAATTATTAAATTTTTAAAAAAACTACAAGGAATTCCATAGTAGTACATTTGCCTCCACTTCGAAGTGCCGCAGTACAATGGGCCAAAAAGAAGTATGTACTATATCCCCAAAAAATTTACGGTCGGTTACGTTGCTTTGAAGTATATTTTTAAGACAATTATTTTTAATATTGAATTTGACATAGTTCATAACATTTTTCACGACTTCAAAAATTATAGATGTTTCAATTTTGAAACTTTTATTTCTATACTAAAAAACAAAATATTGATTTAAGTTTTAATATCTTAAACATTTTTAAATGATTAAAAACGATTTATTCCTTCAGCAACCCCTTGCCAAATTTACTAAACTCTGGAAGCCCTTATAGATTAGCACGCCTTCGTAGTTCATTAAAAGTTTTCATGCTTTTGAATTTCTTATCGAATGTGATCCAAATGTGTACTTCTATGGGATGAAATGTACTGAACTATATCTAGCGAAAATAAAAACAAAAAATTTAAAAATGATAAATGCGAAAAAGTTTCATGTGATACAAATTTTCATGCGAGAAAAGTCTCCTGAGATAATAATTTCATGATACATAAATTTAATGAGATAAAAATTTCATGAAATTCGGCCAATTCGGTAAAAATTTGCGCACTCTTAAATCAAACAAGTACTTCCTCCAAAAAAGTAATTATATTGAATTTTTCTTTTAAAATGAGAAGAGTCCATTTTTTCTTGGGTGGAGTGCCCAATGTTCAGAACTACTGAAACGATAAAGCAAAATTACACAAAAAATTTGTTAGACGAACATCCAAGAGTTTTGTAAAAAATATCATTTCTTACGTTGGAACGGTTTCGATAAAAAGTTTTCCTTGCAAAAATTGCCCATTATTTCTGCGAGATTTGTGAATAAGTCAAAGTTGTTAATCTTTATCCTTTGAATAAATGGAAATTTAATTAAGTAATAAAAAGCTTAAGATATTTTAAAATTTATTCGTACGTGTAATTGAGCTTAAAGTTGTACCTATAACTCTCCTGAAATGCAAATACAAATTTAATAATTTTTTCACCAAGGCTGTTTTTGGACAAGAGGAAATGACTCGAAACTTTCAAAAAAAAAAAATTCTTTATAAAATATATTTTCTTTTGAGGTAAAATTTCGTAGCACTCACTTTTTGAGTTAAAATTTGTATTCAGAATATATATTTCTTATTGACATCTCTATTACTTTTTCTACTGGGCATGCAAGCAAACCGACAGACATGCGGACAGACAAACCGACAAACTGTTGACCTAAGATGAGAACACTTTCCGAAATTGGCAACCAAGCAAACAAACTGACTTTCGATTTCATTGTCTGAGCACGGGTAAGCAGCTGCTTGACAGGAAGCCAATCGAACCGACAGACAGCTACATATATGGACAACCAAAATGACATGTAGACAGAGAGTGGAGCAAATTGACTACTGAACTGACACTTGAGCGCCAAACGAGGGTACTAATGTGGAAGCGAAGATTCTGATTCTGATGTTGATTGCTACTTTCGTATAAAAGTGTTGGCAACACACAGAATACGAAGCAGTCAGTACAAATTCGTTAGCATATTGAAACGACTTTAATATTGTGTCATAAATTAAATAAAATATGGCGCTAATGTTACAAAAACTTCACCTCGCTAGCATCCTTGTGCTGTTTTTCGTAGGCCAACAAATCGATGCGCGTCAGATACGCATAAATCGGTATTCTACACAGATCGATGATGATGATGCTGATGATAGTCGTGGTGGTGTGGTTGATGTACCTCTAACAAAACTGCAGCCAGCACCAACATTAGGTGAAGTTGCCAATAGATCTGGACGTGCTTTTCGGCGGTCAAATATAACCAATGCTGATGGCACCACAGATGCCAATTTAGATGCAACAACTACTACTGAATATCCATTGGACTTAAGCACCACTACCGTCAACTATGATTTGGATAGCACTACACTTTCAGTGGGGGTGGAGGAAATCCATGATGCTGCACCTGCTGCGCGCGCTAAGGCACCATATCCAGCTGCTGGCTATCGTCCCAGTCGTGCTTTTTTATTGCCCAATGAAATTGAAGCCGCTGCTGTAACACCCACTACAACCGACAGCGATGCAAAAGTTGATGCTACAACGCCTGCTGTAGCTGCAGATAATCAGGTAGCAACACCACTACGAAAAGCACCATATCCACCTGCTGGTTATCGTCCATCACGCGCATTTTTATTACCCACAGAAGCATTGCAGCAAAAAGAAGTTGAGCAGCAGCCACCTAATTCCAATCATCCCGTTTGTGGCAGCAATGCTAATCCACTTGCTCCAAAACCTGCACCAGATGCAAAAAATGATCCTGATGCGGAGAATATTTATGTTACAGCAGCTGTTGGACCAGCAGTTGTGTCGGCACAGGTTCCAGAGATTATAATACGCTCTGAGCCGTTGGCTTCGCAGCAACTTCTTATTGCAAGTCAACCTTTAATATTCTACACTCAGTGACAGATGAGTTGATTAAGCGTTAAATTCGAAAAAATCGATTACTTAATAACATTTAAAAGTATTTAATTATAAGTCTGAGTGTTGCATATTTTTTTGGAAATAATTTTGAATATAATAACAACTTTATTTTTATAAAAAAATTACATTAATTACGATTTGGTGTTTTATTGTTAAAGTTTGCATCCTTAAAGTTTTATCAACGAATATTCCAGATTGTATATTGAAACGGACCCAGAAGTGAATTTTTCTGTGTCAAAGCTTAAAGCATATCAAGTTCAAGCTAAGCTTATTGAATAAAACAGACGCAATAAGTAAAGCAAAACTTATGACAAATAAATTTCAACTGATAAAAATTGTATGAGATAAAAATGTCATGGGAGAAAAATTGCATGTGATATAAATATCGTTACTATAAAACTTAAAAAAATGTTTTCCAATAGCTGGTGTATTTGACGTTATTGGCAAATACATAAATTGCGAAAAATATCTCTTATGATAAAATTACATGCAATAAAAATTGCATAAGATAAAAAGTAGCATATGATAAAAAACTATTTTAATGTGTAAAGAGTTAATTACATACCTAAACTATGCATCATTAAAATAGCGCATGAAATTATTATTTCTAGTGAAATGAGTAACATGAACCTTAGCACATTAAATCAAGTGAGCGCTCTGAAAGAGTCAACAAAAAACAGAAAAATAAATTAAAATAAACTTCATGTTATTTATTTACTAAAGATATAAAGAGAAACGTACAGAAGAAACTAATCGTTCGAAAAATTGTTCTATGAACTGACTTAAGATATTTCATAGAAAGGAATTTGCATAACACATAAAATCGCATAACCAAATTTGATATTTAGGTTATTTTTTATTTTTGATCCCTTTAAATTGGCAAAATTTTCCTTTCCAAAAATCTCTTTGATGATGTTTTTTTAGGAAACTTTCCCCATAGCATCAAAAAGTGCTTTCTCGACTGAATTCTTCTGTGGCAAAATCACGCAAGAAATACTGACTAAAAACAAATAATCTTAATTTATTTTGCAACTTTCCTTAAATTTTAGAAATTCAAATGTCCTATTTGACACCACATTGCACAACTTCTTGCATAATTGAAATGCCATCTAAATATGTGTTGCCCATTGGCTTGATTGCCATAATTATGTTGCTCGGCATTACCCGCATGAACAATGGTGCAGAAATCAATGAATAAAAAAAATCACGATGGCAACACTCCACATACGTACGCACACTAATGACTGGAGGATGTCAATGAAAATGTCAAGTGTGTAAATAGTCAGCGAGCTTAACAAAAGCCAAAACGCTGTGAAATGAATTGAGCGGATATAGAGACAAAAAGATAGACAGACAGACAGACATTGCGACAGCATTATACAAATGTACCGAACGACAGTTAACTGGACAAATGACTCTCAAGTCACAATAACAAAGGATCAACAACAAACAGCACAAGAACATGAAGTGCAAAGACTCCACTTGTTTTTGCTGTTCGCTGTTTGCAACGCACAAAATGCATCTGACAAATAATGCGTTTTTGCGTAAATTTGCATAGCGCTGCAGACAGCGGCAGCAGTGGCAGCAGCAACAACATCAAACAATAATAAAACAAACAATCGTGTTGACTCCACAGCAACGGCAACATCAAGAACACCCACAATAATGAATAAAAATATGCCGCCAACATTTTTGCAGCGCTGTAAAGTCCGATATGAGCGCAAACTTTTGTTTTAATATTTTACGTATATAAAAGTACACGATAGGAAATGTAGTCACATATGCATATACACTAAAAAAAAAATTACTATATTTAATGTTTTAATCGTGTTTCCAATATTAAATGTTGTAATTTTACACACGAAATGTATTCACAGCTGTGCACATAAAAATTAGTAAAATAGATACACATTAGATGTGTAAAGATACAGCCCCTATACCGTGTATAGGTAGTTTAATTTACAGTAAAAATAAAACAGATTAAGTTTATTTTAGAACTACATATATAACAAACTTATCTATGTCTATTTATCAGTATCTGACGTATAATATATTTTTTATCTGTTACTCTCTAAAAAAAAAAATTTTCCTATCAGAATTTTATTTCATATTCCATATACACCAGGATCATCAAATAAATCGTATCCATAAAAAAGTTTGAAATTTTTTTTAACAGATGTAGAAGTGCATTTAAAAAACATTTTTCAGGTTATGGAAAAACTAAACTTATTTGAAATTTCTGGGAGGCAAACAATAGCGTCGTTTTATTTAAATAACGATAATTTTACAAATAACTAATAAATTGATTTATGTATTTGTAAATTTTACATATGTATTTATATACAAAATATTGGCTTGATCCCATGCATACATAGTATATTGAAGCAAACAATTTGGTAAGCAATTAACCCCAGTTAAACATATTTGATAATGAATTCTGTAAATCTTTCTGCATGTTATCCATCTGTTGATGTATATGATTCGTATTTTCTTGCAGGTCTTTTTGCAATTTCTGCATTGTCTCATTAAGTTCTTTTTCAAGTTTAGGATCAATATTTGATGAAAAATTGTTACCGCTGTTATTGCTTACAACGGAACCATCACGATGAACAGTCGTTTCAGATGAGACAAAAACATTTTCGCCAACATCTTGATTATCGGCAGTTTGAGCTAGGATCTTATTATCTGCAGAATAGCAAACATTTTCTCGTCGTACAATTCTTTGGTTGTCGGGTAAATTGCGTTTAATCACAACACATCGATCGGTAGTATCTTTAGGACAAAATGTACGATCACATTTCCAAGTAGCTGTAAGATAATTTAATGTGAAATATTTTAACTGCATGAAGACAGAATGATACATAGATTTTATAATCTCATTACACAAAATAATCAGTTACGTACTCGAACCATGAACTTTTTTTTAAGGTATAATTTTTTTTATTGCACTTTGTTAAATGTCTCTGAGAAATCATTTGTGTATTTAGTACAAAAACTTACTGCTGTTAATTATGACCTCCACATCACCATTGACTGTATGGGTCTGGCCATTCCATTGGTTAATGCTATAAGATTTTACACTACTCACAGCAAGTATTAATAACGCAAATATTCTCAAGTGTTGCATCTTCTTAGCTTACTTCTGAAATGAAGAGAAAATATGAATTCATATGGTTTTAAGTAATAGCGGTTATATAAATTGAAAAAAAAAATGTACTTAAATTACTCGTAAAAATTGATTGGCTACAAGTTATCTTTGACCTAGGGCAGTGGCGTAACTAGGTTGTTGGGCGAAAGGGGCCGTTACCTCGGGCGCAATGACTTGGACGCGGCAAAATGGTGCTCCGTATTCATGAAGATTAAATTTTATTGTGATGATACACTTTTCAAATTTTGATCAAATTTTTTTTATGAAAATTTAAAACTTATTTTTCAAGGCAGTCAGATTGGTTTTTTGGTTTCGTACGCCACTGAGTTGGGGAATTTATTTTTGATTGTTTTTCTGATACATGCAACTGATAATTATGTAGAGATGTATTTTAGTAGGTACTTTTTTTTTTACTATACTGATAAGATAAGTCTTAAAAATATAAATTTTTTCCTTAGGTGAACTTACAGTAAAAATAAAACAAATTTAAGTAAGTATAAAAATAATTGTATGACTGCTTGTCAGAATGTTAAGTAAAATATATGTACTTTCTTTTCAGTGTGATTATTTTTTATTTCATATTTGATGCACACATGAGTCATCAAATAAATCGAGTCCATCAAGACGTATCAAACTTTTCTAACAATAAATCAAATTTGTTTGATTCATTATTATGTCCGCAGCAGTTTCGGACATAATCCCCATAACATTTATTTTGTTATTGACAACTTATTTTGGAGTAAGTGAGCGGCCTTGGGACGCGGCTCAAGATTTACATCCTTCAATATGTTCAACACCGGGTTCGCGACGGTATTGGACCGCTGTAGAGCCTATAGTATGTCCAAATTTGCATTTTCTAGCTAGAGTAATTCTACATAAAAGTTTGGGTAAATGGGAAACCTTCGGCAGCTGCTCAGGGCTTACACGCATCCTCCAAGATGTCCGTCACTGGCTTCAGCGTATGGTATGTCCAACGCCGGTTTCGCTAGCCCTAATAATTCAACATAAAGGTTAGGGTAAGTGGTTGTTATGTCCACTTTAATTGCCCCCAAAACTGTTTGGCATTCTGTTCTCCTGCTGTTTTTGGGGATTATGTCTGTCCTTAGAAGTGATCAAAAAAAAAACCCAAAAATAAGTGATTCCTATCACATCGATTTTACAATTCAAATTATTACTTATATATGACAGTGGTAACTAATAAAAGTGCTCAAAGTATGTTCAGACCGTATCATCAATTAAAATAACAAATATAAACATTTTTATAAAAAAATTAGACTCTGGCCACTCTCATAATCACCGGCACAAATATGATTTGTTTTTTTTTACGAATTTTATATTCACAAAAAGAAAAAACAATTTACAAAAACTCTCTTTACTTACGTAACAAATTGTTTCAGTTTTGTTTATTACTTCGGGCACTTGCTTTGTATTTTATTTTCTCTATCTTTATTCCTTTGTTTTTTAATTTTGTTTTTACGCCGTTTCTTAAAATATCAATTTCACAATTATCGAGCGTGTTTTGAAGCAAGCAAAGCTCAACCAATAAATAAATTTCAAAATATGTACACAAATTCAAACGACTAAGTAGGTAGCAATTCTTCAATTCCGGAGATGGTGTAGGGTCGGACAACAAGTAAATGTCGCAAAAAGCAGAATGAAATTAAAAATAAATGTTGCAGTATTTAATATCAACGATAAATGACTGAACAGATACATAAATTGAAAATACTGAATGGAACTTTGTATGATTTCTCAATTCTGACATTAACTTTTTATTGCATCATAGCAATAAGTGAGAACTGTAGTGAAATAAAAATCCCTAACAGCTGAGCAAACGCGAAATGACTCAAAACAAATATCATCCAAATACATAGTATATTCCCAAAGCAAAGCTTGCGATATTCTCTCTACGAGGGTGGTAGCTTTGTTGAAAAATTTACGCATTAAAACTTTCTAGACATTTTTTGTTTTTGTCTAATTATTCATTTTCATAGATAGCGTATATATATTTATGTTTTAACCCATACATGGATCTCATTGTTATTTGGAGACAGTGCTATTTGTAAGTTGTCTCTATTCCAAGCGTTTCACGTTATGGACGCTAATGATCTACCAAATGTATATCTTTCAGCCATAATTTTTAAAAAATAAAAATTACAAAAAAATCGTGGTCTCTGGTCAGTCAACACGATTTACTTTTGAAACAATATAGTGAAATTTTTGAATTCTTATTGTCGTTGGAAAACATCTAAAGAAGTGTCTGAAAGAAAATTGATGTAGAAATATAAAATAGAAAATTGGAATAAAATTAATTTATTACCGAAAACTTCAATACGATGAAATACTGAATGACAGCTGTTTTACCCTTTTATCTGCAATCTGAGACTTAAAACACTTTATTTTTTGTAATAAAAGCAGAATACAATATTTTTTTCATAATAGACAGTAGAATACATATTTTTATTAGTATTAGGTGGTTGAATAGATACATATTTTTTACTACAATTTTACACATTGAACGTGTGTATCCTAGAATTTTACACATCCCTTGTAAATATTTACACATTTTTTGTATTTTTTACAACAATAATACTAATTCACTATAATTAATATAGTAAATTTACACATCGCATTTTTCATTTTTTTAGAGTGTAGCTGAAAAGATGAGAGAAATTATGTGCACTGTGAATTGGCTTCCACCCCTGTCATTAAACTGTTTCAGAAGGTCGTCCATATTTTCACTTTGACGTGAAAGGAATGATATATCAATGTATGTATATTTCAAAAACTTAATTTTAAAAAAATGTTTATTTAATATTGAATATTAAATAAAAGCTTAACCCTTTTTTAAATTTTATTTCTTAAGACCCAATCCAAAACGCGTAAACTGAGCCATTAAGCTTAATTATTGCAGAAATTATGAACATTTGAAGTATTGTCATAAACAATTTTCAAAAGTGCATAACTCCATTTCAATCAATTCAACAAAAATATATAAGTATTCATTATAGTAAATTCATTATAGTTAAAAATGTTCGAAAAATTGGTTGTTCCAACTGCTTTCCTACCAACCCAAATTGTTTAACTTTTTACCAATGGAAAAACTGTGCACACAATGCTGCCGCCATTCATAAAATGCGTAGCATTGTGTTCAGTTTGACCCGCACACATTGCCATTTTTGTTAATGCAGGCTATTTTTGTTGTTGCTGTCTAGTGGGCAGGCAATCCGCGGGCACTATCGTTTGTGTTGTTGTTGTTGATCGACTCTTGGTAGTGGGTTGTGTAATTTGACTGTTTGGACTTGACCAGCAGCGCATAAGTCAGTTCATGTGCTGTTTTGTTGTAGACAATGTACTTGTTTGAATATCTGTTGTTGTTGTTGTTGTTTGTTCTTGTTGTTGCTGTTGCTGTTCCTTACTGTTGAGTAGTATGTAAACAAGCTCGCTAAGTCCTGTCGCATGCTGTGTACCAGCGTATTGCTGTTGTTTTCTCCTAAAAGTAGACTATTTTTATGTTTCTGTCTGGCTGCCTGCCACTTTTTAAGCTTTGAGCAAGTACGCTGAGCGCATTATTGTTGTACCCTTATATTGAAGGTGCATATTGGAGGCACTAAATGGCACAGCTTTAAAGAGACATCTTGGATTTATCGTTTTTTTTCGACATATTTTTTAGTTGTTCTGATTTGCAGTAAACTTTGCAATGCGTTAAAAATAAGAGAAATATTAAATAATAATAAAAAATAACCATCAAGTAAGTCGTTCGTTCGCTGTATTACTTGAGAAAATGACAAAATTGAAAAATTTGCGCTCAACTAAATATATCATCCCATAAAGAGTTTACTAAAAATTTTTCAAAAATTATTTCTCCGCTTTAAATTTATAAAAAAATAAACTAAAGATTTTTTATAAATCGTCCTTAAAAAGTTAACCCTGAATTGGATATCACCTTTGTACCAAAAATTTTTTCACAGGAAAATTTATTAATAAATTTCAGAAATTTTTATTTATCTGTTAGATTTAATGGCATTAAAGGCACAATGGGTTAAATTAACTCATTTTGATATACCCACAACACCGCATTCAGTGGAATTTTGTTTGGGCAAATTTTAATTTTTATTTAATACCCTACAGTCGGGGTATATTCACTTTGTCATTCCGTTTGTAACGCATAGTTGGGGGCATGGCAGATGTAGCAAAGTTGGCGTTACCACCTGATTCGATTTAGCTATGTCCTTCTGTCAGTCGGTGTGTCGGTCTGTGTAAATCATAATTACGGGAAAACCAAGCAAACTAATTGAATGAAATTGAGGAATAACTTGAACAGGCACTGGTTGTTAAATTTCGACAAGAAGGCGTGTCACCTCCTATACAAACGAAATCTTCAAAGGGGACGTCTATTAATTACGTGAGCTAAAATAGAGAAGAGGGGTTCCGGCAAAATCTCACCAAAACTTACCAAGGGGGGAAGGGGGTTAAGGAAAACCTCACGTCAACTTTTTAGTGTTAATTAAAAATTATAATTTAAATCTCACGGGAGGGGTCCCGTCAGATCTCACCAAGGGGAGGGGAGGTCCGAATTTTCAAAAAAAAAAAAAACACCTCACTTAACTAATGGACGTCCCCAAGGCGCTATAATGAGAGAATTATTTAGAGTATTTAAATAAAAAAGTTCATACTACTAGCAGAAACTATTTGGAAAAGCTATAGACAAGAACTAGGCGAATTTTAGCAAGTGAGCGTGCCACACTCAAATGGAATAGAAATTTTAAAACGCTGTGCTGAGAGATTTATTCGAGTTAATTCACCCACATTTCATACACTATAAATGCTATACGCACTTTTATTGCAAATGCGGTGTAGGGTATTTAATTTTTGGCCAGACCAAAGATAATCCCTTACTCGAATGAACGGAAAAATTAAAATAAAAGAAACAAAATTAGATATTAATTGGCGCCATTAAATAAAGGGTTGTTGTGACCCCGTTTTGGAAACATAAATTAGTTGCCTATTTGAAAGAAAAAATATCAAATATTAACTATGAGTATTACCAAGGGTGTAAATCCGCCGAGAAAATATTTTGAACACTTTTCTCGAAAGCAATTTTATGGAAATATTCGATAAAAATAGTTCTAAAATACATATGTTTACTATTCTATGTTTTCGAAATCTAAACTAAGACGATGATTTTAATAAAATAA
This sequence comes from Meiosimyza platycephala, assembly GCA_963662105.1. NCBI lineage: Eukaryota > Metazoa > Arthropoda > Insecta > Diptera > Lauxaniidae > Meiosimyza > Meiosimyza platycephala. The sequence continues at coordinate 104,623,391 of OY759208.1, read as the reverse complement.
AGAGGTCTAGAATCACAAGAAAAGTTAATATTCCCAGTGATTTTTCTTTAAGACTTCAAGAAGACTCTTAGCTTAAATTAAAAAATTGATTTTTAATTTAAATCTCGTATTTTTTATCTATTTCTATAAGGGAATTTTATTACAGCACATGGCTGCTTTATTGCGGAACTTGCGCAATTTGTATGCGTTCCACTTCGCAACACTTGCACTTTCAGCCATGACAACACTCGTCTGATTATAGTCATCAACAATCATTGTATCCATAGTAAAATGTTGGCGAAATCATTAAAAGCACAAGATCACGTTCGCCAAGCGGTAGCAAAAGTGTAGAATACTTTACTTTGGCTGGCTAACATAACGATGCGACATAAAATCAGCATAACTTAATCGGGTGGCCGTCAATAAGTCCAACATGTCCATTAATAGAGACACTAAATTACGCACCTTATAAGGATGCACAAAAATTGATGGCAGAATTTTACTGAGCATCGTTGAAGTATAAAAAGCAAGGCCACTTCAATGTTTGGTATCAGTTTGCACCATATTCTAGAGTTTGACAACATCAGCGCACTAAGTACACAACAACGATATTCCATAGTATAACGATAATAAAAATGATAAAAATTCAAGTTTTGATCCTGATCTTTGCTGTAGTTGCATTGCTGCTCTCAGAAGCGGTGCCACAGCGGCAACGTACTGCCGCACGTTTGGTACGACATCAACGTACACGTGTGCTAGCACGTCAAGAGGTGGCCCCCGTAGATGCTGTCACGCCTTATCCTTCTGCTGATGAGCTCAAACCAGATGTACCTTTTGAAGAAGCATGTGCACCTGAAGTTGGACCACAACCAGATGAGATTTATGGGCCACCAGAGCCGACACTATACAACAATCAACCTGATGAAGTATATGGTCCACCAGTGGTTGCTGCAAATGATTTACCTGCCGATCCTGCTTCTGAACTATTTCCACCAGTTGAACAGCAACGTTTGATTGCTGCACGTAGAAATGCTGCTTTGCGTCAACGTCAAGCTGCCTATCGAAATGCGGGTGCAGGACGCCGTGTAGCACAACCAGCAAAGTTAAGAGCACAGGTTGTGAAGCGACGTGTTTAGATTATTTGATATCTGTATGTGCGAAAATCGCTGCAAAACTTGAAGGATTTATTCTTATGTCATTTTAAACGAAATTTTGTTGAAATTTTTTTTTTTTTTTTTTTTGTTTAGTACTTTACCGATCGATTGTTTTTTTTTGCTTCTCAATTTTAAATAAAAACTAAAATTTTAAAAAAATATAAATGAAAACTTTTACTTTTTTTTAAAAAAAATTTTGATACAGATTTTTCTATTTTCTTATTGGTAAAAAATTATTTTTTCTTTTATTTTTATTTTTATTGATTTTTTTTTTAAACTCAGTTAATTTTAATAAAATTCGAAATCGAAAACTATATCCCGTTCAGTTCACACACAACAAAAAAAGTGTAGCAAGAAAGTTGCTCCTTTTCACACTCATGAAAAATTAAAAGTCCGTACGCACACTACTAAAAACTTTTAACGTTTTTTCTGCTCCATTTATTCAATGTTGTTGCAATCTTGTCGACATCGTCCCTCAATTGCAGCAGTTGACGACAACACAATTGTGTTGCCAACTTACAGTCAACATCAGCAGCAGCGGCAGTTGCAACAGAATCGGTCAGCTGGCATTAATGTGTGTGCGTCCAACTTTGTTTTGCTGCTACAGCTCATGGATGGTCGGTTGTTCGTTAGGTTGATAGGTACTATGTTGACTTCTGTTAAAAATTCTGTAAAGAAAGAAAGTAGCAAAAAAAAAAGGAACCGGATGCTAGAACGAAAGCAAGGCAAACGAGAACAAAATAAAATGAAAGCGGATGTTAAGAATTTTCTATTGAATTTTGATTTAAAATGTGAACGCGTTGAGGCAAACGAAAAAAAAAAACGAAATCGAATTCAATATGTTTTCATGGAAAGTGTTGTCATTAGAGGCAACGAGTGGTGATTGAAAATCACTTTACTATTGATGGACATTTGAAACGCGCGATTTAACATTTAAAAGCCTGGCAACATTGGATGGCAGCAGCAGCAGCAGCAGCAGCTACTCTTTCTGAGTTGACAAAATTTATGAAACTAATGATGAAGTTCTGACGATGCTATGAATAATGAGATACTTTTTAAGGGAAATTACATTGATGCATTAAATAATGGAATTTTTTTTGTAACAATGCATACCTCAATGCAATTTTAAGCTCAAAATAAATTGAAATTTATAGAAACCTGGAATTATTCTTTTGTATCAATCTCTAATGTCATTAATAAAGCACTCTTTCTAATTCAGTCATTAAAAAAATCTATAAATTAAACAGCATTTTATTAGCTTTATTAAATATAAGTGCTTAACCGCAACAATTAATTGTTTACAATAAAAATAATAATCTTGCACTCGACAGCTTTTCTTCAAACCGCATGATCAGCAAATTGCAAAATTTTTTTTTTTTTCATTCAACGCTCACGTTCGCTGTTGTAGTCGATTGTTGGCTTCATCGGTCGATCTGTCGTCGTTTGGTCGACATATCTTCATTATCGTTGTCGTTTGTTTTCAACTAGAAAAATCGATCGTTCATAGTCGGTTTATACCAAGCGAACAGAAACTGATAGCAAGTCGTTTGTTTACTACATTTTGCATGCTATTGCCATTCCCCGCTGTACTCATATACCGAGTCACGCTATTGCTTTATTATAATTTTGTTTACAGTAAAAAAAGCTTTACTGTTTCCAAGTATACTACACACGATCATTGCTTGTTATTGTTGCCCGGTAGGAAATGTTTATTATGAAGTCATTGATAATGTACTGAAAGGTTGCAAATAAAATGAGCAAATTGATAAGCTGGTCTGAAAAATTTATTTTTTTTTTATGCACACTCTAGGCACAGTGATGGCATTTGAACTATTTGCGAATATTCTGAGTTAAGAACCGATAGGATTGTACTGAAATTGAAATTGAAAATTTTCTGAGTGTACCTACTTAAAGTCAGTTAATTTTACTTTTCACATACGCGAAGTATTGAAAAAAACCATCATTGCTATGGATGGCTTGTTTTTCGAATACTTTCAAACTTTTAAGATAATTTTTTAACTTTAGCGTTCTACCTAGTGTACTGATTATGATTTGTTCAAATAATTCTCCTGTTTTTTTTCGGCTCAAATAGTAGTAAGTTCGAAAACTTTTGAAAAGAATATAAGTTAATGTAAAGCAAGTGAGGACGTCATACCAAATATCAACCCTCTAAAAGACATTGCAGCTAAGATATGGACTTTGAAACTGATAAAATTGCCGCTTGTTAAACATGTTCTTCTTGTAAAGTTAAATGGAACAGAGTTTGATGTAAACGTTCTAATTCTCTTATTCTTCGGGAAAAATTACTTTTGTTGCAATTAATTAATTAATTAATTAATGCTTTTGATTTGCCGATTTGAACAAACAAATTTGTAAGTCTTACAAAAAGTCATAATTGCAATACTTAGATTGGGGAATTGCGCTTTTAAGTTAAAAAAAAAATTATAAAAGAACAAATGGCCTCCCTCCGCAAATATGTAGTTAATTTTAGTTAGCGTAATGAAAAATTATACTAATTCCGCAGATAGGAAGGAAGTTTTACTTGAAGAGCGATAGTAGCGATTTATTTTTTTCAAAATATGACTACAGGGAGATCAATTTTCGTATTACTATCACTAGAAATAAGTATGTAGTGATCTTTTTTGGATTTCTCAACTCATGACAATTACCTTAAACAGTTTTTATAAAAATTTTTGTTTTACAACAGTTCTAAATTATCCTGAATCGCGAAATTTCTACAGTCAATTACTCTTTCGTGAAATTTTGTTAACATATAGACCGGCAGCTAACGACAGAAATTTGTGGCTGATTGAACCACGTACATATGCCCTATAGAATTCTGGACATATGTACATGTATGTACACATATTGAAAGAATTGTGTCTTATCCTTTGAAACAAATTAGGTTCAATAAAATACAAAACCATTTTAGGCATGGGAATTTTTAATTTTCACTCAGAGATGAGTTTTTTATTCAAAGCTTGATATCAACTATGTCAAACTTCATTAGTTCAACTTTATCTAGACTCTTTAAGACTAAAATTTATTTATATTACATTATTATTGTACCGTTTTAAAGACAAAACTAAAGATTTTTATCAAAAATTTATTCAAATCTAAGAATTCAAATTAATTCGCTTAAAAAATCTTTTGAAAACTTATGAAAACAATACTTGACTAATTTCATTACTAATAAGTTATAAAAAACATAAATATTAGTTATTAAATTTAATATTAATTTTTTTAGTAACTGGCTAAATTGTGCAACTTATTTGCGAATTAGCAATTAATAATAAAATATTTTTTTATTTAAATACTACACTCAAATGATATTGTTTTGTTAAAATTTTTAAGTAACACTCAAACTGTCTTAGGTAAGCGGCGAACAGCTAACGATAGTCAGTGGCTGTGACTAAAAGAAAACATCGTAATAACAAAGACAAAGAAATGAAAAATAGAGATTAACTTTGAAGAAAAATGTCAAAATGAAGAGCGCTGCTTAAAATTTCCAGCCTGGTGATAACCGAAAAATCAGCATTAGCAGGTGTTTTAACAACAAAAACAATAACAGTGAACAAAACAAAATTAGCTTTCAGCAAAAAAGAAAACGAAAACAAAGATCAAGCAGCGTGAAGTTAAACGACGCGACGACGATCTCTGCTCACACTCAGTTACTGAGCAATAGCCCAATAGGAATAAAGGTAACATTTTCATTTTAATGAATGTGCAATTTTATTCCATTTTAGCGAATTTTAAGAGTGTTAGCAAATTCATTAAAATATTTTGGGCAAATGCATCAATCATTTCAGTTCAGTGAATATTAAAAATTGCACAAAATCACATGGAAAGTTTTATCTGAAATTTAAGAACAAATTGCTCAAAAATTCTTTAGTAAAACGGATATTAAATTTTTAAGTATATTATTATTTTAAAAAAAATTACCTCAAAAAATAATCAAAATGAAAAATGAACTCACAATTATGAATTTAATTATTATCTGTTAATATTATTATTATAACTAAAAACTGCCCAAACAAACAACTAAATTTCAAAAAATAATCGTCATAAGATATTGCCCAAAAAATAGTTATTACCAAAAAATTTCAAGATTGGACGCCGATTCTTTCAATTTTTGAAGCCATTTTTCATTCTATTTTGAATGAAATTTTCGTTTTCTTGACAATTTTTAATTTATTTTATGGTCCAATTTTATCTCAAAACGTGCTATATATTTTATTTTATGGTATTTATTACGCAGCTAACGTCAAAAAAGAAAGTTAGCCGACGCATAGGTACGACGCTTTCGATTTGCGTGATATTTTGATTTCCTGCTCTGGGATTACGGCCTTTAACAGAGCCTCACATAGACCACTGGAATGCATAGTGGTTTCCTGGATTCAAAATTTTTTTTAATAAATTTTTTTAGGTCAGAATAAATGGCACAGTATGATAAGAAATTCATAGCTTAGTTAACTTTTAATCGTTATTTTACGCAATTTAAAAAAATTAACAACATAATTAAATATCGATTTTTCATAAAACACATTAAGAGATAAAAATTTCATTTAAACAAAAATGAAAAATTGTCAAGAAAGATAAATAAATCGAAAATAAATTCAAAAATTACCTTTACAATGAATGAGAAAAATCACCAAAAGAATTTAGTGTTTTGCTTGGATTATTTTTGGATTATTTATAATTTTTTACTTCATGAGCGATTTGAATAAATTTTCCAATTTCGTTTTCAAGTGAAAAAATACAAAGTCTATTCCATCAACTAATATCCGCTGCAGCTCTGCCGTAATCTCTACTGGGTTGCATTCTTGCTCTCGTTTATGGGTTCTTTTTTTTGTTGCTGCGAATGCTTAAAGCTAAAAAGCTTCCCTCATATTTAAAGGTTTTTTCGAATTATTTCACAACAACAAAAACGCATATTAATTATGTTACTGCTTTCTTTACTTAAACGACGCGCCTTCTCTTGTCTCTTGTTTCGGCGTCTTGCTCATACGTTTCATTTCAATTGCTGTGCTTTTACTCTTTTTTTTGTTTGTTTTTTTATTGTTAGTATCGCGTGCATACATACATACATACACGCGCATACATTTGATCTTTTGTTATTTAGTTGACAGCTGATCACTTTTGCTGCTGCTGTTGCTCTTTCAGTGAGTGCTCTGTGCGGTCTCTTTTCAGTTTAACATTTTTCACTGCCTCCCAACTTCTGGTCGCCTGTTCGTTTAAATTTATAATTTAATTTATTTAAAAAACTTTAAAATCACAATTTTTAATTTGTTTAATAAAATTTTAAGAGGGATTAAAAGTAGAAAAAAAAGCAATAAATTATTAAGTGAATCACAGAGTATCTGTCTGTCAGCTGATGTTGCTTTTATTTTGCGAAAAGCAAATGAATTCGCTTTTGTGTGAAATTTAGGAAGTCTTGATTTAACATTTTTAAATCTTTTTAACATTATTTTATAAGTTTTAAAAAGAGTGTGACATAAAATGTAGTGAAATTAGTTAAAGAAGACAGCCCTAAACCCTTTATATCAAAAAATTAAATTCCAATGACCTTTGAATATTTTAGGTATTGTGTGTATAGGAAAATATAGAAAAGCTTTGAATAGTAAGACCTTACCTATGCAGCAGTATCAATGTAGTGGGTATTAGTTATCTACATCTTCGATCCAAGGAAATAAAACAAGTCTTTTTTTATATCTTTTGTTACATTATTTATTTATTGATTTGTTTTTTTAATATTTATCACCATTGGGTTTTTATAAACAATTTCTTATATACGGTTTTTTTTTCATTTAATTAGTTTTATTATTAAAGAGAATTACAATTTTTAATATGAAATGTTTTTTTTTTTTTTTTGCTTTATTCATATTGCACTAAGTTCTAAAAACTAAACTGTATCAGAAATCAGAGCATTTAAATAAACTTGCTAAAATATCTTAAGTTTTAAAAATAAAATTAAATAAATTTCGCTAAAATTATGTGTATCTGAAGTATTAGTTTTTAGCCTGCTATTCAGAGTGAGAGTATTCACAATACAAAAAACTAGTGTGGTAAATTAACGATTTTAATAAGGACACATAAAAATACGATAAAATATAAAAAATGTTAATACAAAATTGTAAATTTACGCTGCTATTTACTCAAGTTTGTGAGCACCCCAGCATTGAAAAAAAAAATTTTAAACTTAATAATTTCGACTACTTACATGAAATAACACGACAATTTGAATTTTTTTTTTTCTTTTTCATTATAATTTTTTCTGTTTTAGTTATTCTGCATCACTTAACTTGATTTAAAAATTTAATACTACATTGATTCTAGTTGTAATTAAATTAATTAGCAATACGGAAATACAAATTTTATTTAAAATAATTTTCCCTTATTGTACGTAAAATATGTAGATATGTTTTAAGTTTTTTTTTATTTTTTTTTTTTTTAATTGTTTTATTTCACTTTTTATTTATAAAATTTTGATTTTACATGTAGAAGAAGTATGTAGAGTTGAGAACAATTGTACAAAAATTCTTTCTGAATTAAATTAAGAAATAAAAAATATACGCGTTTATTTAATATTGTAAATTTAAATACTCGTTTTATATATTTGATATTTTACTTATTGTTAGTAAATTTTTTTTTTTTTTTAATTAATTTTTTCATAAACGTATAATCGTTACGAATTTACATGTGTTTTGGAAAACATGCGTTATTTATGTTTAAATCTCTAAAAAAAAAAATTACTTTTCAAGGAAGTACTCGTACATAATATTTATAAAGTTTTTCTCTTACTTTAATGAAATGTTTTTTTTTTTTTTTTGTTTCTTTTTTTTATTATCATATGTATTATTGATATTATTGCACTACAGTTTATTTTGTTGGAAAAATATATGAAAATTGGAAAAATTTTTTTGTGCATTTTTAGGCAATTGAATGCACTTTGGCGGAAAGACAATTATGCACAACGAAGACAACTGGCTTAGGACAGCACTCCATATCAAGCTCCTGGAAAAGGGAAAGAACGAGAAAATATTTTCAAAACCGGCTAGTACATTAATATCAAAAGTGGTCAAGTACACTTTTTTTTAAACAAAATTTGTTGATTACTATCTCAAAACCAGCCAAGTCCATGTTTAATGGGTTATAACCCACTAAGTCCAAAATTGTTTTCTCAAAAACATAGGCGAACGAAACTCGAAAAGTCTGATCTCACATGTTTTGAGTAAGAATTTTTTTAAGTTATTATGTGGGAAATACGTTTTAATTTTTCAATGAACATAGATGAAGATAAAAGTTTTTCGTTGTTTTTCCAAAAGTATGAAAAATGGACTTGGCCGGTTTTTTAACTGAACGCCTCATGTATCTATACATTTTATAAAAATTTATTTAAATTTATAGTAGCATCTAATTTTAATAAAATTTTTTGAAATAGTTTATGTTATTCGTAGTCGTTGTTCAAATATATAAAAGTTATAAAATGCATTTAAAAAAAATAAAAATCTGTCTTTCTTTATGATTTGAACAATATGGCACCACCAGTCATACAATACAACAAATTTTGGTTTCATTCAAACGGCCTCTAAGATCGTGAAATTTGATGCCATTGGACTTTTTCTTGTGAGATTTTTGCCCAAATTGTTCAGAAATTTTATCGAAAACAAACGGGGGCGCGACTTTTCCAGACGTTTTTCACGCATTTACGGTGACACAAAGTGTTCCGATATCGATAGCTATTAACTGTCTCACCAGTTCTAAAAAAAAAATGGCCCATGATGGCTTTTGACCGGCGTGAACTATGTGAAGATTATCTGTGCTTCAAAAGCGACAATTTTGATCATGGACGGCACCAGAGAGTGAGAAATGAGGTCATCAGAATTTGCTACCAAAAATCCGGCCATTCGAATGATGATATTCGCGCAAGCCAAGCATGAGGCGACTTGTCTGTTACCAATAAACAGCACTTTGTATGAGAGCATGAGAAGATCTAGCTTCAAAATCTCAAAGTTATTCAATATTTCAACTGACCAGATTGAGATGGCGCACCCATTACTTCAGAAGGATTGAGAGCTGTAGAAGGTTTCGTGGATGATATTTTATTTTAAACATAAAGACAAGGTTCAAAAAATATAATGAGATAAAAAGTTTATCGGATACTAAATTTTAAGGACGTTTTCTTAAATTTACTTTCCGAAGCGCAAATCTAATAATCCTGTAACTCAAAAACTAGACCTGGTTTAAAAAAATTGTGGTCTTTTTCGGAATCAGTAGGCTAAGTGTTGTATTTCAAAATTATAATAATTACAGTTTAACTTGTGACATGCTAAGTATACCAGAATCACTGATGAGAAATATATAAAATTTTCTAAAATCCCTCTAAAAATTTCTAATCACAAGCTGTTCGAAATCTGCTTACAACCCATATAAAAGGAGCACACAAAAATTGAGAAAAAAAAACACCTTTTGACACTCTTTTTTGTGTAATTAAAAATTGTCATTAGCATAAGGAAATACACAAATTGAATTTGAGTCTGAGTCAAAGGATACTCCAACACAACAGTTGGCAGTTGTCAGTCAGTCAGCAATTTCAGCAATTTTGCTACATCAAAGGCGACAACGAGCATTAATTTCTTGCAACTTTTTTCGTGCTCGTAGTTAATAAGATTAAGCGGATGAAACGAACAAATAAAAGCGAAAAAAAAAAGAAAACTAAAAGCTTAAAGGAAAATTGCAAGTTTAGAAAAGCTGCCGGCAACAAACAAAATTGCTGTAAATGAATAAAACCTTTTACAAATTTAGCTGGTTGTTTTACTTGGAAAGATTTTCGCTAAATAAAAGCTTTTCAATGTTTTATGTTTTGTAAAACAGTTGACAAAACTAATTTTTGTTTTTTTTTTTTTCTTTTCTTTCTTTTGACAAATTTAATTTTCACCATTGAAATCTGTAATTTCATTTACGATACTTACAATTTCGCCCTCATCACCAAAATCCAAAAATAGCATACGATTTCCATCGTCAGCGGAACCCTTCAATTTGTCAAACGGAAATTGCCACAGTTGAGTTTTGGTCTGTGACGACGACTGGTAACCGCAGTCGTAGAGACAAAATCCACGATTCAAATGCACAACCAATTGACACTGTCGACCCTGGTAGAGGCAGCGAAATGAAAATTCCCGTTGATAGTTGACAGCATTGTGTGAGCCCTGTACCAATGAACGTGCCCACGCAGCCATATCTCGATGCGTTTCAGAGCGTAGCCAATAGACGAGAACACCGCGTGTTGTGCCACAGCGTACACAAAACACAGTGGTTTGTTGACCCTACAGGAGCGCGGAGAGAGACAAAACAAAAAACAGATGATGATGATGAAATTTTAAATTTAAGCAATAAAGTGAAAATTAACTTAGTGTTGAGTAGCAAACGCCAGTGTTGTTAATCAAAAAAAAAACTTGCGCAAGGGCGCAATAATTTAATTAAGTTGTATTGTATGGAAAGCATAAATTAATTATACGAATTGTAGATAAATAATTGATTGAAAGAAAAAGAAAAGAAATGGCAAAAGTTTTTACTTTGAACAAGAAAATATTTAAATCAAAGGTTGACTAATTTTGATTTAATACATAGGAAAAATAACGCAAACCCAAAAATAAAAGTTAGTTTTATATAGGCCAAACTAGTTGCTTTCTGTGTCTGAAAGTATGCAATTTAATTTTAATGCGCCGATATTGCACATATTGGAGGATGTAAAGCCTGCGGCCGCGGCCAACTTACCACTTGCCAAGCATACAATGAAATTTATAAGTTTTATTGTCTAAGCCTTCACTACCCCCGCAGTGCTTTTGCATTACGATTTCATTGCATATCTCTTTGAGCTCAACGGTAGCTAGTTTATCCTAAAAATAGTTTGGCCCATAACACATACATACATATAAGATAAATGACTTTTGTCTAAGTTTTAAAAAAAAAATTTTTTGAATACTTTTTATAAGGATTTTCCAGAAAAAATTTAGTTTTTATTCAAATCAAGTTTTAATTTTTAATAGAATTAAGTTCATTCGTCAATGATAGTTTAGCCGGAATTTCACATTAAATTTGAGCACAGCAAAATTATTGAAAGTACCAAAATCGAATTTTATGCTTTCAAGTTCAGAGCTCACAATGAAACATTTTTAACCAGAGAGAATCTGTCTGAATAAAAGAAATTAAACTCAATGAATGTTTTAGTTTTCTTCTTTAATTTTTATAATTAACACCACTGTATTTTTCAGTACCAAAATTCAAGAAATTGCACTTCAGACACCATGAGCTTGAATGGCTGACCTTATAAATATTAAAAATAAAATTGACACTTTCGCAAAAAACTGGATATGTATAATTAAAAAAGTTCGATAAAAAATCATAATAATCAAATAATAACGAAAACTTAAAAAAAAAAATTCGGAAAAAGTGATTAGTAGGTATGTACCTTCGAACCAAATTCCATTAAAATCCAGAGACATTGGCAAAAGAAATATTTTTGCATATAGCCTCACCCATGATTAAATTTTTGAAGGGTTATATCTATGTAACGGGTGATTTCTTTAGACTGTCGAATGGAAATAAAACACAAAAAATTGTCCAAATGACCCGATTTTTGGGTCTATTGCAAAACTTACAAGGGGCAGTCAGAGGCATGAAAACTAGAGCATTTTAAATAATATTTTTTATGATATTAATTTAATTTATTTAATAAAAGTGATAATATGGCATCATTACATTATGTTTCAACTTGACTTGACGAAAGTTTAAAAAAAAATTAAAAATAAAAAAAATTATAGCTGGCTGTTTTGGACCTTGTCCCATACAGAGTGCCTTGCGCTGACCATTACAAATCCTTGGAAAATTATCGGAAATCAATCGGATAAGAAAAATTAGTTATTTAAATAAATAATCTAGTGCCTGATCGATGGTTTTTTTTTTTTTAATTCAACAAAATGGCGGCCTCAGGAAATTTACCTCGGGACAAAAATGAACAATTAATTGTTCATAAAAAATCGATATTACAAAAAAAAATCCTTCGATCTGGAACTAGCTTTTTATTTTTTTCAAAAACTGTTTAAATTTCATTGAAATCTATTGAGCTGTTTTCGAGTTACAGTGGTCCGAAAACATAATTTTGAAAAAAACGACGAGAAACACATGAATTTCTGTACTCTTACTATCGAGAGTCATTTGGTTATTGCGGAATAACTACAAAAGTAATTATCGGATTGACTTGAAATTTTCAGGATATATTTTTAAGATATTATACTTTAAGAAAATGCAAAAAAAAAATTGGATTTCTTTAAAATTCTGACTGCTCCTGCCCCCTTTACGGAACATAAACGGCACCAACGCTACCAGAATTGCAGAAAATTTGATGTTTCATGCTGCTTGGAAAGTATAAAAATCTACAGAAACACCCTATATTAATCTTCATGGTAATGCACAAATAATGATTATTTTTGTTGAAAAAAAAAAAAAAAAATACTTAAACTTATTGTATAAGTTGCATTTAAAAAAAAGTTTTTATTATTATTGATCGGAAAACATCAATCGCAGGTGACAGTGAAAAACATAAAAATCAAAATTAATGTTATTTTCGATCAAAAAATTATAACTGCCAAAAATTATTTTTTTTTTTTTTGAAAATAAAATTTTAAAAATTCAAAAGTTGCAACGATTTCAGATTAAAATCATTAATTAAATAAACAAATTTTTTTTCTCTAAATCTTAAATTGTATCAACTCATGAAAAAAAAAAAAAAAAAAATTGTATGCTTCCCCATTCCATTTTAATCTCTTTTTTTGTTACTTACATTCAACGATGAATTATTGCCCGCTCCAGCTAAACGCGTCGATGCCAATGGACAACTTTCAAGTGGCCGACTCCATGCCTCCACCGACCATGGTGCACTTTCGTAAATTCTGCAAAATAAAAGAGAGAAGAGCGCACAGAAAAAAAAAATGAATAGATAAATAACAAAAGCTTGAGTAGTTGATAAATGAGCAAAACTAAGGAAATTTTTGCGCAAAACAATAGAAAACTATGTTGAGCGCGGATAAACACAACTATTTGCAACACAATAAATTAACAGAGGATGCACAATTGTAAGGGGATGTAAAGGATGCTTAAATGCACACATTGTGGGGTGTATCAAAAAATCAACAAATTTTATTTCATATATAATTTCAGATTCTATGCTCATATGGCGTTTTTAAAGTTATGAGCCAAGAGGCTGAGAATAAATCTTTTTTTTTTTTTTTTGTTTTGTCAAAAATATGAACATATACCATAGCTAATTGTAGTTTAAGTACTTTTCTGTGTAAGATTTAGTTGAAGTTTTTTATGCGACGCTCTATAAGATAGTGACGTTGGGCGTGTTGGAAGAAGTTGAAAGTTTAAAAATCGTGAATAATGCGCTACCCACGCTATCAGCGTTCCTATGAAATGCGGAAATAAAAGCATACTTTATCACGTCTTGATTTGTCATTGCAACCTGATAGAAAATATGGTGGCGTGACGTACCAATAAGTAGTGGTTACTTGTAATGCGATGCGAAGCAATGCGATCAAAAGCCAATCGGATTCAAAGCATTTTAGAGCACAATTTATTCAAATGCTATACAATTTTATTTCGAATTTTTTACCATCGTGATGGCATTAAAATACTTATAATCTTCATTGAACTGGGCAACAAAAATCATCCGTAGATTAAAGCAACAATTTTGCGCATGCCGCACATAAGAGCTCCGACATGCACTGCCAAGTTAGGGTGAATAGGTAATAATTTTGCATGTCTGTATGTGCACTGAAGCGAATCTTAAAATTTATGCCACCCCTACGCGTTGACCCATATAGAAATCATTGCCATATTATTGTCCTTTTACTGCATTTTCTGCTGTCCTTTTCTTTAAGTTATTATGCTGCATTGTTTCTAAGTTCTATTATTACATTAAAAGGATAGGGATGTTCAAGTACATCAATGCAATTTTATATCGATAATAGATACATATATATTTAAAAATGCATTAAAAATAAAAATTTCAAGTTATAATTAAAATCAAAAGACAATAGGAAACTTAAGCAATAAAATGAATTTAGAGCTCAACAAAAGAAGTTTTTTCGCAAATGGAACAGTTTTCAAAAAAATCGAAGATACAAAGTAGCTGCTTTGAAGGTTCTTCGAAAGTGCAATAAGGGTTACAAATTTGATATACAAAATTTTTATTTATACCACAATAATTTTCGTCTATATGATTGAGTCCTCAATAGTTTCTTCAATTGCTTTGTCACCTTATATTTCTGTTGCAAAATATCTTTTTTCTGATTTTTCATTTCTCTAAATATCGATATCAGAATTTTACATTTTATTGACAAGGATATACTTGTACCCCATTCAGTGTTGTTTTGTTTTATTGCATTCAACTTAAATTGGCGTATCAGTTATCGTTGTTTTTATGCTGTGGCTTTGAAACCCGCGTTATTGGCTTCTATTGTTCTCGTTGTAGTGATTTTTTTTTTCTTTGTGCTGCACATCAATCAATGCCAATTTTATCAAATATCAGTTATGCTTTGTCTTACAATTGCGTGCTAGCAATTTGTCTTAAACAATCAAATGGGTTGCAATATTATTCTTTTATTACGGGGTGGGAAAAAAAATAACATTCACAAATTTAACATGCAAAAAGTGTTGATGTTTTCATTTTACTGCAAAATCATTTCCATTGCTCAATAATAATAAAAAACTGCAGTAAAACTTAATTTTTATTTTTATTTATTTTTATTTATTTTTATTTCATTACAATTGCAGCACAATAACAAAACGGTGCTGTGACGTGTGAAAAACTTAAATTTTCAACAGATTTACACGTTAGGAAAATTTTCGCATGTAAGTGCTGTGGGTTCTTTTTGCGCTTTTATTTGAAGAATAGTGCGAAAGATAATTTTTTTTTTATTTATAACAAAATTAAATGTTTTTTCATAGAAATCAATCGAAAAATGCAGCATATGATAGAGTACGCATAAACTGCTTTTGTTAGCCACAACATCACTACAGAATCCCATAAAAGTTCACACATAGTAAGTGAGTTCTTTCAACACTCTTATTGCGAATTTCATATACCCTTTGAATAAAACATTTGTCAGCTACTTGCAGAAATGTGTTTTTTGTGTGTATGTGCTCGCAGTGCTGATGCTTTATTTCATCGTTAAATTGTACAATAAAATCGCACAAAAGCACTTGCACTCAACACAAAAGCTGTCACAAAATTTCTTCCCTCAAAAATGGCAAAATTTTAAAATTCATTGCACCGGAAATGCATAAAAATTCCCGCTGAAAAATTACATATATTCACACTTTGAAGAAGCATCAGCATCAACTTCAACAGCAGCGTCTTTTTATATAGCATACACATACACATACGATGCACTCATACATACACATAGAGCGGAAGTGCAAGCGACGCGTACATCCGGTGAGTGATGCATTTCATTTTCAGACTGAAGTGAAAGAAAACGAGCAAAAGGGGGAATAACTCAAATAAAACCGAAAGAAACTTTTGGAAAAAGTAAAAGTAGGTAGAAAGAAATGTAAGAAATAAAGAAAAAAGTGAAATTCTCTTTAAACCGACGTTGACAGAAAACTTTATGCAATTGTAATGAAAAGTCAAAAGTATAAGAAAATGTAGCAAAAGAAGTACAAAAGGTATAGGAAATAGTGTCAAGTTTGGAAAGCACAAAGTGAGGAAATGAAAAAGTCATGTGAAGGTAAGAAAACTTTCAAAATGTATTGTTGGTCAAAAATTATATGCTTCCTTGCTGTCTGCCGAAAACACTGCCAGAACCAGACATGATTCCTTTCACAAGCAAAAGAACTATCGATTTTCGTGATAAAAGTTTAATGGTAATAAAAAATAGTGACTTAAGGGCTTTCATAAATAATCGATTCATTTTTAAAAGCCTAAAAAATTTAAAAAAAAAACAACTTTAAATCAAAAATAAAGAAATGAATAAAAAAAATTTCTTAAAATTTAGAGCTTGGAATCTTTTTTTTTTATATACACACATAATATACTAGAGGTCTGCCTGAGTGCTCTCGCTCTATCAACCAATCAGTGTGCTTGCTGTCGAGTACAATTGTTCTATTGACATTGTGCGAGTCATCAGTAGACGACATGACTTATGATTTGTACTCTGACTCGTATGTATTTCAATGTCAATGTTGTTCAAGCCGAACAAAAACATTTACAACACCGAACATGAGAAAAAGCAATGAATGCAGGTCTACATACAAAACATTTACAACAAACTGATAAGGGACTTGGAAAAATTTTGGGACAAATAAGTATGGGAAACTAAAGTTGGTTCGATTTGGACTAAAATTGTGTCAATCGATGGGTCCTAGAAATGGTCCTAGAAACGACCAATAAAATGAGTGACCTCAAGCTGTCCAAGAAAAAACAAACACAGTAAAACACAAGAAGTTACTCGGTGTCGAATGCACTAAACTACGAGTGCTTCAGCTTGCTTGAACTCGCAGAACACTTTATTTATGAAAGCAGCACTTACCTTACTTGCTGGGTCTTTTGTTTTATTTTGATTTGATTCGTGATTTGTGTTTCTAAGGGCTCGTTTCAAGCGAATTTACGCAGACCTCTTACACATACATGCCCATCAATATCGAAGGACATGTTCATAACACATAGTAAGTTATACAAAGAAAACATAAATCCCAGAAACACTAGTTTCCTGTCTCGCAGTAATAAAGAAACCTTTGACAGGTGGTCAATATGGTGATTTAACAATCAAAGTGGCCTTTTTGCAACACAGCAATAAATTATGTGTCAAGGATGATTAAATTTGACGACAAATTCTTCCGTGAGTTTTTGGGCGACAATTGTAGAATTTTACAATTATGACATGAAAAGGATAGTCCACGAAAAACGTCTTCCTACACAACCGCCTGCATCAGACTGTTCTCGATTACAGCGCTCAAGGCTTGTGTCTAAAAAAATGCTTTTAAATACAAACAGTTGAACACATTATGTACATCCAGAGAAAATAAATTTTTATTAATCAGGAGTATGTCATCTCCAAATTAAGGGTACAGAATTTTTCTTAAAAAAGAAACCATCGCAATCACTCAGAATGTAGCAGCCTATCTTTTCTAGAAATAACACAACCCAAATTAACTCCAGAGCAAGAACAGCAGATAAAGGATATGCACCGATAGAAGTTCTTGAGTTCAAAAGTATGGACAAAAATTGGTCACTACATTACAAGCAAAACTTTGCAAACTATCGATTGTATGAAGCTTCCGATTAAGCTAAAGCAAAACAGTTACTGGATCATTTTATATATCATTAAAGTTCACGGCCATATTCTCTCTCTTAAATAAAACATTTTTTAACTTTAACCTTATGGCCGAAAAATTTTTGTGTTTGCAGTAATCTGAGTAGATAGCCAAAAACTGACTACAGATAATTCATTTTATGCAAATAAATTTATTTAAAAAAAAAAATCTATAAAACTTTTAAATTGTGCTTTTTTTTTGCATTTTTTGCGTTTTTTTTTAAACGTTAAAAAATCACATATTTTTACACTCAAGAAAATTCTACATTTGGGAAAAATTAAAGACCACATAAAAGTATGCAACGCTTCTTACCGAAATTCACGTTCTGTGACTGCAACAAAAACGGGTTGCCATTTGTCGTTTTCATCCGAACTTTCCGAACTTGAGCGTCCGCTTTGCTGGAAGGGCAATGATAATAAAAACAAAAAGAAATGGAAAGAGAAAATATACACAAAAAGTTATCAACAGAGCACAAAGTGTCACTTGGCGAAAATGGAAATAAAATCAAAGAAAAAAAAATGAACGAAAACAACATGCATATCAAGTAAATAACAGTAATTAATTTGCAGTGCACTCACTTCACTTACCGCTTCGGCGCTTCCACCCATGCCGCCACCGCTGGCACTGCCACCACCACTCGCACCACCGCCGCTGCCACCACCAGTACTGCCACTCAGACGACGACTCAACCAACCGATGAACTTCAGCTCGCCAATGACATTCATTAGCGCACGATTGGCATCGTTGAGTGCGCGCTGCGTACTGCACTGCATTGCCGAGTGTAGCGCATTAAACCAAATTAAAGCCTCTGCTGAATCGGTTGCGCGTAAGATGCACGAATGAATGCCATCCGGTGAATGCAATTCGATGCAGCGATTTTCTGCAAACAGCGAGAAAGTAAAAATTAATGACAAAATGTTGCAGAACAGAAATAAAACAACAACAACTGACGAAAATGAAAATATCAAATGGATTTTAAACTGCAAGTGCCTACACGTAAGTAATTGAAATTATGTGCTGACAGCGTAGAATTTTAAAGGCTTGCAAATTTCATCGGGCTTATGTGAAAGAGGATCGTTTGCTTGCACACGCTTTTGCTTTGATTGCGAAATGTTTGGTTATACGTATCAAAAGCAGCAATTAATTAAATTCATTTTGTATGAAAATTGCTTGCTTAAATTTAAGTACGATATGTTGCCAATATTAAAAACTTATTTTTCAATTAAATTTGGTTTTATAAATATGTTTTTAAGTTAAAAATCTTCTGCCTTTTACATTCCGTGACGTATGATTAACCTTTAATTTTCACGAAGTGCATGAGTAAAAGTTTTCAGATTCAAATAAATCGAATTCGATGCAATTTAAGTTTCTTGCAACGAATTATTTTTTTGTAAATCAAAATTTTCAATGCAATGGACAGGTTTGATTAATGGCCGCAAAATATAAATGCCATAGAAAGCATATTTTAAATTATTGATATGAGAAACATTTCAATTATGCGCGACATTTGTATAGCCATGACGTATGAGTAAAGTATGTAACTTAATATAATTTTATCGTGAAATTTTTATGCGCCTTTGTAATATGCTGTTTTCATAAAGGGCTACTTAAATGTTGCATCATATGCTGCACAAAATTTAATGCAATAAAAATGAGTTTAAATTGAAAAAAAAAAAACAATTTATTGCAACATGAAAAATCAACACATTTCAGTTAAAATTTCCATAGCACAAAAGTGTGAGGAAATACCACATATATAGGTTGACAGCATATAAGAGATAGACGTCGTATATTGGCAAATATTTGCACATGAAAATAAATTGCAAAATATTTTGCATCATTTGGCGAAAGTTTTATATTGTTGCGTCAATCGCTGGCCGACATTCGGTGCCATACTCAGAGCAATACACGACAAATGGCAAAACCGAATCAGAGACAGATTTTTCTGAAATTTAATTTTTAATGAATTTTACAATTAGAAAAATACTATATTTGCAGTCAAAATGATTTGATTTATAATTCTATGAATATTTAATATCATGTTGTTGAAGTTTTGCATTTAGTTATACAGCAGTTTTCAAGTTCAGGCAATACTTTTGCCTCATAGTGCGTGAGTTTGATACTCAATAGGTCAACTTTTTTTTATATCAACGAAAAGTTCAATGAGTTCAATGAGGTTGAAAAAAAAAGGTGAAATAGTCGATAGGTATTAAAAAAAGTTGAAAAATATTAGAAATAAGTCAAAAACTGCCACCCTTACAAAGTTTTGCTAAAATGGAAGGTGCCACGCTCACTGATGCAATCCCGTCGAATTCCATTTAATATCAAAGCTCACCTTAACACCAAATTTTACAAAGATTACACTTATAGCACACTAAGTCTAACATTAATTTTTTCTCGTTTGGGAGGTGCCACACCCACAATTGCTCCCACATGCACAATTGCTCCCACATATACAACTACGCCCACTCTCCGTTATAAGATATCTTATAGCAAGTATCAACTACATTAAATTTCATAACGTTTGCGTTTTTAGTTCTCTTATTATAACATTTGTCACTAATGTGGGTAATGCCACGCCCTTCAACGAATTTTGCCATCATAGTGACTTAGCTTGTTGTGATGACAGCTTTCAGTGACATCATCTCTTGACCTATACATTGAAAAATCTTTTAGAGGTCAAATGTCACTTCGAATGAACTTAACTTTTATTTATCGACCATGGATTTCACCAAGACTCATAGCAAGGCAGAATGCTATATGCAATTATTTCGAACAATTTTTGAATTTTGAAGAATATTTGTAAAATTGGCTCAAATCGAATTTAATTTTTTGCTAGAAATCAAAAAGTAACTTTATCCTTTGATCATCATATACAAAGATAAGGTATGGCTGGCGTGTGCAAGTATAATTATACATAAGTATATTGTAGGCACCGTATTAAGTGGATGATTTAAGGGAGAAAACATACTACTACGAGTCGGAGATTTCGTAGCAGCCTCTTCATCTAGCAATTGATTAAAAATAATGAAACGAGGATTTTTTTGAGCTAAAACAAAATCCCTAGAGCGTTGTTTTTTCCACCAGAAATGACAAGAAAATTAATGGGTTCTATATAAAGTCACAATGACATAAGTATGATATGATATTATGGTTACTTATAATTTTCAAAATACATATATAAATTTCAAAAATTACAACATAACATATTTTTTTTTATATTACTTGGACTACGCTCTTAATCCTTAGCGGCGGCTGTCATTCAAAAAATGTGTTTAGTTTCGTTACTTAGTTTGGTTGGTTGCCTGACTGGCATTTCAACAAAATATCACAAAATTTGTTGTTGCATAGCAGAGAATAAAAAACCACATAGTTGCAATAACACCAGTCGAGTAACAATGGCTTAAAATCAACATGGCGTAAAGATAACAAAAATTTGTAGAAAATCTAAAATGTGTAAAATTGCAAAATACTGACTGGCTGACTGATGTTGTTGCTATTGTTGTTATTATTGCTGTCAGCTTTATTATGTTGTAGTTGTTCTTGTTGTTTTTGTCATTGTAGACTTTTGTTGTTACAAAAATTTTTGAGCATTAAAGGCTTGCATATGTTAAAATTAGAGTGGGCCGTACTTAACAGATTAAATGGCTTAAATAGTTTTTAGCTCAAATGAGCTTTTGAGCAACTTAGCAAAATGTCAGTATTTGATAGAATTTCTTTTCAAAACTAATCACTTATCAAAGCATCAATGTAATGACTAGTTGTAGGAATAATTTTATGACTATTGGCTTTGCCAGAATTACTACAAACTGTTACATAATTAAACTACAAAAATGTTGTGAAGAAGTGCAAACAGTGAGACACTTGCCATTTGAATCATTATATTTTGAGTTCCTTTAAGCTATCATAATCAAACTTTACTCACTATTTGAAGGCATATTTCGCTTTATAAAAACTATTAAGAAACTATTATAATCATGACGTTAGCAAGTATATATTACAATGTGTTGACAGATGTCATCATAATAAAATTTTATAAATATTTCTATAACGTTTAAAGAAACCTAAGCAATTCTAATCAATAAGTTCCTCTCTAACGTGCGATTAAATGTTCTATCATATCCTGGCGTATCCAAGCATATAGCAATATATCATATGTGTGTTGGAAAAACAGCTTTGAATGAATGATGCGCAAATTGAAAGAGATTAAATAAAAAAAAAAGGAAAAGAAAATTTAGTTTCATTGTCATGAAATAATAGAAATATCCGCTTATAAAAATCCGCAATAAACAGAGAAAAAAAGCGGCTCATCAAATTTCAAACGGCGCTGAGCTAGTGGTTTTCTATGCGCTTAAGAACTTTACACTTTGGGTAAAAAAAAATTTAACAAAAATTTAGACACCTTTTTTATAGCATACTTTTCAGTATTAAAATACTTACAATATGATATTTGTTATAATTTTTTTTTTTTTTTGCAACACCCACCTGGATCGATGTATTTTAAATTCCTTGCTAAATGTGTCAATTGCAGCGGTATATAACGTGTATCAGCACGTGGCGGACTTTTTGGCGCTGGCGGTGAGGTTGGTGCTCCTGGACCTAATGGACAAAGAAATGCACGCTGCAGTTCCCAACCCACTTCGGAAATGATGCTCGCTTTGCGAAAATACGGTGTGACCTCACGCAGAAATTTCACTGTAAATGAAAAAAAAGTAATATTAATTATATTTAAAAAAACTATAGTAAATTTTTCTTAAAATGATGTCAACGATCTTGAACATAAAATTTCAGTCCACTAAACTTTTCAGGCAAAATTTCTTCAAAGCAAATTTGTTGCACATCTGCTTATAACTCTATTTCACCTGATATTACTTACATATATTTCACCCTATGTTATTTAATTAAATAAAAATAAAAAAAAATTCCCCCTTATTTTTGTTTCTTTTTTCGGCAACACTTTTCAGCACAAAGTGTTAAGTGTTGCCAACGAGCGTTTTAAATTCTCCTACTCTATTTAGTGGCACAACATTTCTGTGTATGTGTGTGTATATATACTTTTGTGTGCCGGTGTTTCATTCTTTGCTTTTACCCTTTTGCGTAAAATTTTTGCCGCTTCTCCTCATCACTGCTTTTCAAATAATAAAACGTTTTAAAAATACAACAACAAGGAAAAACCATAAAGTTTTACAGTTTCACCACAATGAAAACAGTTAAAACTTTAAAATTCAATTGCAAATACAAATAACAAACACACAAACACAATACAAATACAAATACAATTATTCTGCATTATTTAACGCCATTAATTTAATTGGTTTTACGCTCTCATCACCATGGTGTTGGTGAGTTTGTGCTCGCGCATGGAAAGTTTTTGGTTAGATAAGGAGCTTATTAATGTGGCGCTTAAGAGTTTGCTGCATCTTCTAGAGTGGATATTTCGCGCAAATTTGTAATTTTTATTTTTTATCGTTAAATAAGAAAATAAAAACTGTTCAGTCCTTGCTAAAAATTTCATAAAAACTTTTAAAAGTTTAAGAAAAATACAAACTTTTCGTCATTAATAACCTTGTGATATGTCTTATAGATTTTTAAAAAATATGATCCTGCTTGTAGCAGGAACACATACTGTATTACAATATTTTTTTTTGGGAATATCTGAGTTGACAGAATTTAAGTAGTTCAAATGCATTTAAAAAATATGTTCCAAAGAAATTAGCCTCCTTGCTGGAATGACAAAACATAATGAGCACAAATTATTTATTAGCTATAAAATTGAATGTCACTAGAAGTAGTGTTGCAAATTGAAAAAGCAAAACTCTGAAAAAAACATCCTACTTATGTTTTAACAATAAGTCACTCATACGACCTGTTGTACATTTTTTTTTTTTAAAATAGGATGGTGCGGATTCAGTAAACAACACTTTTCTTATTAAATTATGTTAAATCAATATAAATTATTTGCTGGCGATTTAGAGCGGTACTAACTGAGTGCAAATAAGTACAGACATTAGTGGAAGCTAAGTTTTAAGGGGTACCTGCAATTCATATTTTTCTGTCTCTAAGAAAAACTAATTTAAAATTAGAATGTAGTAAATTTTTCGTACATTCTAAAAATGAAACGATTTGCACTCGCCACAATGTAACTTCTCTCAGTCATACAATTATAGCCATTTTCTTAAACAATTTAAAACTTATAACTGCTTTGATATCGGTTTGACCCAAAATGTTACTTGTACCCCTTGAGGTATTATCCCCACATGTGATTTTTTTTTAAAACTACATAACCTCATGATTTGCACATACAACCAAAATTGTGGTATGTTTTTTGAATCAAGTATGCACAGCTCGAAGCTCATTTAGCTCATTCAGTTTTAACAACAATATCAAAAAATATCCGGCTCTCTCGAGCTCCTTCTGTTATTCGAGCTAGATCACTTCGGTTCGCAACCACCACATGCTTTTTGTTAGGGTAATTTTTGTTTTCAAGCACTTACACAAGATAATAAATTTTGGTTTGCTATCGCCACAGGCGATGTGTCTTCAATACAGGCTTTTTGTTCCTGTAATTTCGTCTTCAACGCACTTATTCAAGTTCGTTGTCGCCGAATGCAATTTGTTAGTGTAATTTTTATCTTCAATGCGCGCCCATTAGCGTACCTAGGGTGGCGGTTGCACCAGTGATGTTTAAAGAGATTTCGCAAGGTGAAATATGCCATCATTCGTCATTGTGCTAGGGTTTTAAGAATGTGTAAGCTGGTTTAAATTGCTGCTGCTGAGCGGAAAATTACTTATTTGCTCGAGGCGCTGAACATGCACGGTACACCGAAGTACGGCCAGCTCATTTAGCTCTTTCCGTTACGCGAGGTAAACACTTTCGGTTCGCATTCGCTTCATGCTTTTTGTTTGTGTGATTTTCAAGTCGCTTGCTTCTTCAGCTTTTGCTTTTTGTTTTTCTTTTGTTTGTGGGCAATTACCTTGACGTAACTAATTAAAACATTTCCGTCATTAATAGATTTTTTCGCAAACTATTTTTGAGGTTATTACCTAAGCTGATATTTTTGTATCCAGCTTCCGAAGCAGATTTTTGTATGCATGCGAGTAAAATTTTAATAACATAAATTGATGCTATAATTTTATAAATATTTTCTTTAGAAACAAAGCTAAAAATAAAACTTCACTATTCCTAAAATTTTACTACCGTGACAGCAACTATTTTGGGCCAACATATGTGGCACTCTTCTAAAAAAAAAAAACAAATATATTGAACCGTTTTTAACTACTGTGAAAAAATTATAATTTATTGAATATTTTAATGTTTCGGTATATATTTTCTGCTCGATTGCTTCTGAACCCAAAGTTTAGTTAAGCACAAATTTTCTAAAATAAATTTATGATAAAAGTTGTTATTGTTATATTTTCACCCAAATGATTCGCATTAAATTAAGCAAAATTTTTTATTTATGATTTCACAGAAAAACACAAATATCAGTCGGTCTTTTTTTGTATAAATTAACTGACATTATATTTTTACTCAACAGAGAAAATTCCTGGGAACTGAAAATATGATATTAACGAAATAAATACCATAAATGTATAAGCATGTTTCTCTTATTGCTTCTTAAATACAATCATTTGTTATTAAATATCGCTAATATATTCATATTGAAAAATCACGCCATCATAGCATCACAGCTTGAGTTCAGCGAATGTCGATTTTCTCGCTTTTTCCTTCGAAAAAGGAAATAAAAAAAAATCAAATAAAATACCATATTAATATCAATGATTTATTATGTCGCGACGTTTCCGCCATTAAATGTCCGCCATTCACCGCTGCTGTTGGTGCAAGTGCAAATTTCAGTAAAAAAAAAAAAAACAATAAAATCAAACAAAAACGTAGATTCTTAATGCATTTATTGCGAATTTATTGCAGGATTTTATCAATAAAATGCCATGCGTGCATGCAGCATGCAAAGTGCGGCAACATTGGTCGCGTATGCATTTGAGTGGTAAAAGATTATTGCAATAAAAAAAAAAAGAAAAGAGAGAGCCAATGAAAAATTGTATAAAAAAGCAACATTTCATAGGATTCGATTTTCGTGTTACAACAAATTGCTGTTCAATTCGATTGAAGTACCAAAAAATGCAAAATGAGAATTGATGTATGCAGCGAGCAGGTGTTAAAACAAGCGTCACAAATGTTGCCAGCAAAATAAATCAAAAATTAATTAAAGACTTGTAAGTAATTTGCGCAGGTCAAGAAAAAGTCTTACCTTAAAAAAAAAATTATTTTTTTTTATGGCTCAGACATCGTGAAAAGAAGTTCTTT
The DNA here is from genome assembly GCA_963662105.1 of Meiosimyza platycephala. Classification (NCBI taxonomy): domain Eukaryota; kingdom Metazoa; phylum Arthropoda; class Insecta; order Diptera; family Lauxaniidae; genus Meiosimyza; species Meiosimyza platycephala. Next base: position 104,597,555 of record OY759208.1, on the reverse strand, counting down.
CCTTACTTTGCCCAGGAAGACAAATTGGCTTCTTGCATCGATGTCGAAGGTCAATTTAAAATCCAATATGATTAAAAAAAGAATATCTCTAAGCAATTTTGCTCCAACACGGCAGTGTCTATGCTTCCATCATTGTAGCTCAAACCGTAGGAAGGAAACAGAGGGGAACTTAGAATTAGTTGTGTATAAACATAAATATGGTAGGTATGTGCGGATTTAAGGGTCTTGTGCATGCTGCTCGAGCTACTAGCTTGATATACTAAATAAAATTTTTTTCTTGGTGTAAGCAACATTAAAGAGCGACAAAATAACTGGACCGCGAAGAGTTAACTGCCGTAATGCACACAATCGGTCAAAACAATGTCCTTCGAGGAACTTTGATACCTCCACATAAAGTTATGTTACCACCACTCCATATAAAATTTAAGCTGATGAAGCAATTCGTGATATCACTTCCGAGAGATATAGATATAGAAATATTTGGTCACCAAGTTTCCAGATCACTCAGTGGCAAAAATGTAGGAAAGTGTGTTCGTTGGACCAAACATTAGAAGGCTTTCAGCTGATGTCAATACCATGACGGATTCTCAAAAAAAAAAAAACGTGGATTGCATTTAAAGAGATCGAGGAGAAATTTTAAAACATTATGAAAGATCCTAACTACAAAATAGATCGTCGAATTAGTGCTGAAAGCATTTCAAGCATGAGCGGAAGACGAAGGGACTACAATGTGGAAGACGGCATTTGTAATTTTATAAAATTTATATCATTTTGCTAGGATTTTTGGAATGCAAAAAGTAATGTTTTTTTTTTCTTTTTTTTTGGAAAAAAATTTGCATATGTAGGAGCGGCAAATTGCCTCTTCGCCTCGGGAGCCAAATGTCCACTGTATGTCACGAATTTCAAGCTTTAGCTTTGAGTTTGAATGTCCGTTTCCTTCAATCTAACATTGAAAGTAGATATCTGGGAAAATAGATCATTACAATTATGGCAGACTATCGTCAGGTACTTCAGAGAGGCATTCCATATGCTACTCAGAAGCGTAAATATACCAAGAGGAGTCTCACAGGGAAGAAGAAACAATTTTTATCATCAATTTTAAACAATCTCTTATGAGATATTTTTTGACAGTTGTGTTAAAAAATTTTACACTTTTTGATTAACATACTCAGTTGAAAAGTAAAGCACTTAAGAAATATGCAAAATGACGCCTGCTGAACGAACTTTTCCTTCAAAGTCCGCAATTCAAAGTGAAAAATTAAAAAATCATATCCTAAAGTGATCAAATTTTGATATGCCCTCAAATGTGTCAGTACTATTAACATAACCATTACCATTATCATTACTTTTGCAGTCAGTGCAACTGCCAAGTACTTTTCAGCAAGCATGCTGCAAACATTGTTGCAACTAAACACAGACACACACTATACACGTGCAAATAAAAGTTGGCAACATTAAGCGAACGTAAGTATTGTAAGAAAAATGTTACTACAACTACACCAAAGTCGCTGACAGGAAATGCTTTATATTTCCGCTGTTTGCCGCAAATACAAACACACACACACACTCACACAGCGAGAATCGTAGCCGAACACGAAAACTTTGCTGAGAAAAAAAGGTATTGCAAACGAGAGTGGCCCTTATTTTTAACTTTTTTTTAAATGTTTTTTTTTAAAGTGGCACAAAGTAATCATTTTTTTATTATCGTTATTGACTATGACAGTCTTCAAAAAATAACTATAAACTAAATCTGGTGCCAATTTCAACACAATCAAAATCATGCTCATAGGCAAGAGAGGACATTTTGTCGTACTGGATAGTTTTCTTTTGCTCTTTCCACTCTCACAAATTCTTGAATATTTCTTGAACAACATCAATCTCAAGCATTTACCAAACTAAACTATCTGTGTGGAAACGCAAAAGAAAAAAGGCGAAATGCTTAAGAGAAACCTTAAGAAAAGAGTATCAGTCCAAATTACCAAAATACGAATATTAAAAATAATTCACCCTAATGCAGCCAAGTAAGCATTTGCAGCCATTTACTGGTGCACCTTTAAGTATTTACTTGCGAATAAACCATAGCAACATCTACTGAAGGAAATCTCATCAAGCGGAAAACGCAAATTAGTCGTAAACCATCATAGTGGGTGTGCCGCCATTGGTAAATGTTCCTCCCTTGCATTTTATGTGAATGCATCTTAAGTTGCGCAGCAGCTACACGCTGCTCTATCTGTATTTTTCCTTTACACCTTCTAAATTGAATATGTTGTGATATTCGATTTTTGCTAACAAAGTCTTGAGCTGCTGCAATAGTAACCACAGTCAAGCGAAGAAATTCATTCACTTCAATCGGGGGACCTGCAGTTGCTGAAGCAACGCTTTTAGTGCTTGAATTTTGAATGAAGAAATAATACTTAACTTGCTGCAGATAACACCACACTCAGAGGGAAGACAGTAAAAAATTAAATAGGGTGCGCAATGTAAAATTGCTGCAAAACTTAAAGCATCTAAAACGTAATTTCTTCATTTTCGATTTTTTTTTAATTAACAGCAGTTCTTATAGCAAAATTTGAAAAATGGGTAAGCTCATATTTGTAGCCTGATTACTTTTTTAACCGAATTCCTGAAAAAGTTTTATAATATATAATATAAGCAAATGTTTCACAGTGCACAAACACTCAATATATGAACATGAACCAAGTGTCATGTATACAATCCCTAGTAGTTGAGACCTTTTAAAGACAATTAGAAAGACAACATATTATCAGCCGCTTCATGGTTGGCTACTGATTTTTGTCTCCGAGACGATACAGAAAGGAGACAATTTTAATTTTCGGCTTCATGGTTGGCTACCGTTTACTGTCTCCATAGTATTAAGTTCCACACTTTGTGGATGACAAAAATATTGACATTTCTGGATTTACTTGAAATGAGTGGCGAAATTTGACATATCTGCCAAACATTTATTAACATAAATTTTGCCATTAAACTTTTGTAGGTTCATTTCCAATTTTCGTCTCAACAAAGAAGGTTTATGTATGTTTATAACGAAATAAAGGACTCTTTTTAGAAACCCAATACGTGCATCAAGCATGCCACCCGTTTTAAAATTCTGGTTGTTTTTCCAAAATTTCAATATTTCGTTCATATTCCTTTTTGGCGGATTTTTGTACTGAAAGAACATTTTGAAATACATTTTTTGATATAAATTGTAAATATTTTTTTAATTACGTGCACTTTTTCAATTTGGCGACAGCAAAATAGCTGTCTCCGAATTTAGACATTTCTGGATACAACTATAAGAGACTGTTGCCAACCATGTAGAGAAAAAAAGTGTGGAAGACATTGCCGCGGAGATACTTCGCCAATGTCGCCAACCATGAAGCCAATTTTATCTCGGCGACTAAAAAGGCGAGATTGTAGCCAACCATGAAGGGGTTGTGGGATTTTGCCTTTCTTTACTTTATATGGGACATAGCCTGAACTATTAGGCTTATTGGATACCGACCAAGTCTTGTTATTTGTTTTTGAAATGAAGGTTTAAAGGTTTCGTACCTTTACTGCTTGAGTCTAGCGGCTATAAATTGAAGATTTTCCTTGCTTTCTTTTCTTTAATTTTGCCATTTTTCCAAATATGCAACATTTCTAAAAAATTATTATTATTAATTATTTTTTTTCATTTTTCGTTTTATATTGGCTCAAATTGTGTGACTGTTTATGAAGGTTATACCTTGGGAAATTTTATCTACCCAACTGTTTTAGCAAATTGGCTTAAGATAATCTCGTTTATTTTACTAAATCCAGACTGCGCTATAATTATTTAGAACTAAAGGAATGTCTGCAAAATTTGTCCTAATGTATGTACCAGTGTTGACATGTCACATGGATTTTTAGGTTTACAACCTCGATTTCACAACACTGAAATTGTTTGTTAAACAATTTGCCCAACAAAACAATATACTATGGAACTTGAACATTTTTGACAAACAATTTTTTGATCTGAACTCCCCTTACAGGCAATCGTGAAATGTCATTGAAAATTCAAATTAAAGAAATTCCGTTTATTTGTCGTAAACTCAAGTTTGTCACAAAGGATCGAAGGAAAACGTAAACGTCGTAAATGTCGTAAATGTCGCGCGACATTTGTGACATGCCAACACTGGTATGTACTAATTTTTGCGTAATTACAAAACTCTATTAACATTGCTAGCTGGTATCATATCCTTAAGTGCAATTTAATTATTGATTAATTATGTTGTTGCTACATTCCGTTTCCCTTTTCGTAAGTAAAACATCCTTCTGACCTACTCAATTAACAGTTAAACTCAAGTAACTACAAAACCACAATCCTTTGGTTTTATCTTTGACTTGATTTAATAAAAAAAAAACTTCACTTTTAGTTTATACTTTAATCAATCAAAAGTATTTTATAGGTTTTTTAATGTATTTTTTATTGCATTCACCACGAGCCAGTAGTTCAATCAATTGGAGTAAAGAACTTTTTTCTAAAAGGATATTTCTGCTACCAGGCTACTTACGAAAAGGATAACAGTAAGCAAGTTTATCCTTGGCGTAGAAGTTTTTTTTCTTTTTTTTTCATGCGCTCGAAAAGTTTTCAAACACAACAACACAACATTTTTCATTTGCTGAGACGTAGCGTGGTGCTGCTGCTGCGCTTTTTATTTATTTATATTTTTAATATGAATTACAAGTCTCTTTTGGTTTTTAGTTTTATTATTGGCATTTTTTAAGAAAGTTTTATCTCTTTGAAAAAGAAAAAATTGCTTAGTCGTTGGTATGACAAAAAGTTTCTAAGTAATTGCATTTGGTTTGTTACAAAAGTGCAATTTTTTAATCAACAAAACAGCATTAATAATAGAAATGTTGGAAGACGAATCGTATATGCGTACTTATTGGAATGTTTTTTGGAAGTACATAAGAGTATGCATTCGATGCTATTAAGAAAAAAAAATGGTTAAAAACAATCATGTCAAATATTTTTTGCGCATTTTATTGGTTTTGAGAGACTTTTATCAAGAGAAAAACTGTCTATACGAGGACAGAGAAGGTAAAAATCTATGTTATTTGATATAGGAGAACGAGTTCTTATGTTTCTGCGGAATGAATTTTTCCCATTTCTCGTTAATGTATCGCCTGTAATGGAGATAGGATATTCCGAAGAAATAAACTCATATAACACTTTTCAAATAAAAATTTTTTAAAATTAATTTTCTTTTTAAATTTTTGTGCTACTTGACTCTTAGTTCCCCTAGTAGCATAAGGGAAAGTTATCAAGACAAAAATCCAGCTTAGAAAGCAGTGATGTCTTTAAAATACGTAGCTTAGCATTGTAATTAAAAAGATACTCTGCCTTTGTATCGAAATTTGTTTTTATAAAATCTTGCTAAAGAACGTTATAAAATCATAATAACGAGAGACGTAAAAATGGTTTAAATGTGTATTTTTAAAGCACATAATAAGATGATTATAGAGACATTAGGTGGTCTCGTATCTATATGATACAATGTTTATAAAAACATGTGACGGCATGTCTTTCAAGTGACTTTATGTCATGCCGCTATATGTCTCGTGTGCGTCTTTATACTGTACATAATAAAATGCTTATATCTCGTATGTGTCTTTAAACGTGGGAACATTGTCCATTTTTTGTCTTTTTAAAGAGCTTTACCAAGACAAATGTGAGGAAGATATGACAGGCCGTTAACATAAAGCTAAATATATCGCAGATAGCCTAGTGTGTAGAATGCAGGACTATGGATCGTTGGGAAATGGTTTCAAAACCAGCGTACAGAGTACAATAATTTCAAGTCTCTTATACATCTTTAAACTCTATAAGCAAGACAGACAACCATTTTTTAAATGTTTGTAGGTGTCTCTTATACACCTCAAAAAATACTTTAGATACTACCGAGTTTCATGAAATATGGCAAAGAGGGGAACATGTATTTATACTTCATACGCCAAATGACGCATATAAGTCTTTATAAAGACCTTATAAATATAATCTGTTTGCTTTCTACTTGTAAAAGAATCTATAAAACCTTTTTTTTTTACCAACGTCATTCATATCAGATGTTTTTCAGAGTGTAACATAGTTACATACAAAACATTAAACATATATGTAGTTCCTCAAACGCATCGCTTCTCAGATGTTACAAATTATTTTTCCACGAAATGTGGTATGAGCAAACCTTTAACATACCAAACATTACTCTATGCAAAAAATAATTGATACATTTTTGATCTACTCGGGCATTTTTTTTTTTTAAGCAGCCACTATTATATCCGATATATTTGTTTAGCAAATACTAAGCTCAAAATGTATCGGAGCTAATGAAACGCAATTTATTATCTGTTTCAACATGTCGTATGAGTAATATTTTAAGCGCTCGTTTTTTCCATTATTTAGTGAAAAAGAAATCTGCTCTTAACAAAGAAAGCAAAATTTTCAACTTAAGATAAATTAGATACAATTTAATATTTGCCGGTACATGTAATATAAGCAATAAATTATGCCAAATAAAGCAAAGCTCGTAATAAGCTTTATGTTTTGTCAAATTTCAGCAACTGTCTTTAATTTTTTTTCTTCCCATGAACTTATTTTTGTATCGGCGCTCATATATAAGTATGACTTTATAGCTCAGAGACTAATACAAATCATAATATTTTCTTTATGTATGTGTACGTAATTAGATATCACATAAGACATCAATCAAACACGTACATACATACACATATGTATAAAATCACGCACACACACACACGCATATTCAGCGAATTCATTCAAGAGCTTAAATTTCATTGCATACTTCAAGGCTCTCTTACTTGGCATTAACAATACAAATGTTATGCCACTTAATGTTATGCTTTAAGTAGCTTCTCCTAATGAGATGCAGAATTTATTACGAATTCACTAATACCAAAATTTGGTTATTTTATTATTATTTCCTTGGATTTTTTATGGCAGCTTATTTTTGTTGTTATGAAAGATAAATTTAATGCATAGAATTATGTGAATTTATGCCTTAGAAGCGTGATTTGTTTTATTTTCTTTTAATTAAGCTCATTAAAGCCAGCTCTTTACTAAAGTTGCAGCACATTGTGTCTTACTATTTCCTTCACTAAATTCTCAACGTAAAATCAAGTAAAAAGTGAAATACCCCAAAGGGCAAGGAAATGTCTGTATGTTACATTGAGCATAGCTGACTACGACTCCAATGCAAACAAAGTTTTTATTCCATTATGCAAAATTGATGATGGAGTATTTTATAATTTACAACAACACAATAATGTAGTCATAGACGACAATATCAGTATCGATGATGGTAATAGAATTGTGTAACCACTACGCGAAATGGTTTGACTTTTACACTATCGTGCACATTATTGTTACTGACATCTGACAACTTTTTAAATTTCATTGCAAATTGCAATGGAGATCAAAGGTTTTTTTTTCTTTTTTTTTATGTCAACGCCAGCAAGCAATTGTCAGTGATGTTTGAAATAATAATAAAAAATACAACCAATACAGCAGATAGAAAGGGCAACGGCAAAAGGAGAAAAAAAAATGGAATTAAGGATAAGCCAACAACTAGAAGAATTTTCATTATAACTTTTCTGTGGTTAAACACACATACTCAGAGCTCAAGAACGCAAGCAGCTCAATTCTGCTCAACTGAACAGTGGCAACAGCTCAACCCTAACAATCGTCGTTGCGTGTGCAATGTGAGGACGATGATGATGATGCTGTTGACTGCTAGTGATGTTTTTTTAGTTGTATTTTACATAGTTCACATGCACTGAAACAAATATTTTGCATATTTTGTGCAACATTTTTCGCAGAAACCATGCTGATATTTTTAGCGGCCATAAGTTAAATTAAGTTACTTTTATAAAGCATTTAGTTATGAATCGAAACTACTGCGAAATAAAATTTCTATGTTGCATCGAAGGCGAGATATTGCAACCACGTCGTATGAGTAATTTTTTATTAAAGTTTAGCAAAACGCAATTTTGGGCGCTTTATTATTTTTCAATTTCAGCTCTTTGACATACTTTTAGGATTTAAAATCAAATCAAAGCATTTTCGCATAGCATTCAAAAATAAACAACAAAACTTCTAAACTTTTTATACTGATAAATTTATGTCAATGCATTTTAAGGCCTATATATCGCAAATATTTTTCTCCACTTATGAAATCACTAATATATTTTATAAATTTAATTACTGGACATGTAAATAGCACATACATTTTTAACAATTTATTTTAATGTTTTAACATTTTTTTCTTTGTGTATTATTAGTGTGGCCTGCAACAGCAACAGCAGGCGTGTTACTATTTGCTGTCGACATTTCTAACTTGCATTCAATTTGTTTAACATTTCCAACATTTCCACTAGTTTCTAATACTTTGCAACCCACTTGCTACTATTTTTTTTTTATTTCCAATACTACAACACTGTAGATGTGTGCAATTGCAAGAAGAAAAAAAAATGTGCTGATGTTAAATGATGTTGTTGTTTTTGTTGTAATACTCACTGGGCTGCCATGAAAATTTTATTACAATGCGAAATTCAATTTTGCATCAGGGAAATTTGCAGAACTAAAAAAAAAAATATGAAAAAAAAAATTGGAGCAAAAAACGTTCTATATGAAATTGTGAACTTTGCCACATATTTGCAATCAAGTTAGAAAAAGATTTCTGTAGGTTACTGTACAAAAAGCAGAGTGTTGAAAAGTAAATGTTGCACAAAAATATTAATTTTTGATGCATTTTTTAAACAACTACAAGCAATTTGAAGTTTCAGTGCTTCTTGACTTTTTTGCTGCAGTTATGTATGTGCTATAGTTTGTGCGTGCAAATGCAATTAAAATGGAGTTAAAATGTTGCAGAAGTGAAAATTTTTTTTTGAAAAAAGTATAATATTGAATTTCACATATAATATGTATGCATTTTTAAGCGGCCTTAATGAATACTATTTGTAAATGATGAGCTTGTTTAAGCTTAAGCACACAATACTAAGTGAGCATTTTAAATTGCATCAAACTCAAATTATCAGTAAATTAAAATGTTACACATACGTCATGTTAAATAAAATGATTTGTTAGAAAATGTTGTAGCTCAAATCGGATAATAGTAACAGTATGTGTCAAACACACACTTTTCATTTACTAGTGAGCTATTAATATACATATATAGATTTAATAAGTGGCCGCGCAGTGGATGGGTTTATATGAAACGGCGGCCATATATAGTAATAATTACGCTAGACTCTTGAAATTTCGTACATATGCTTGTAAGGTGAAAACTTGTGAATATGGAAAAAATCGGATCACGGACACGTCTACCTCCCATACAAAGTTGGAATGTGGTTGAGACTTTATTTCATAATTGGTATCAATTTCCATAAATTTAGCAATGCTGATTTCAAAAATGTTACAAATTTTGCGATATCTTTTATAGTTTACAAATAGGTGGAGACAAACAGTTTCAATAGTTTATCAGTCAGTATTTTTTGTTCCTTCTAAAACTACATTAGGAAAAACTTGATAAAAAAAAGTTTTTCAAAAAAAGCAACTGAATTTTTGTCTTTTAGCTAACCATACTTTCTTACATTATATGTATATAAAAAAATTCCGAAATACGGGGATATAATTTTTTTCTGTCAAAGTTTGCAAATTTTCCGCTTTTATCATTTTTCAATTTAATTTTTCAAAAATCCGTACAATTCATATAAAGGCGATAAAAGAAAATTAAATTGATTTTTATAAAATGGAAACAATGTACTTTCCGCCAATATGCTACGTAATAGCATTTTTTTTTTCAAACAAGTTAACTATAGCGCCCTATCTACCAATCGCTTTTATAAAAATTTTCATAGAACATTTTTGGTATACAAAGTTCAACTTTGAGCCCACTGTGTCACTAAACTCAAAACAAATTTAAAACTCTTTTAGTTTTTTTTTTTTCATTCCTTAAGTATTCTCTGACGATTGTCTTAAAAAATTTTCAATCCCTAGCACTTTTAAATTCTTCCTATTTAAGGCAACAAAAATCCACTGTGGGCCGCTGAAAAATTAAAAAGGAAATGGAAAATATAGTGCAGTGTTTAGCACCAAAAAAGCATAAACTGTGCGTTCCTTAAAATCACTGAATAAATGGCTGCGAAGGAACTTACTATAATTTAATTAAATGTCACTCATACGTCTTAATAGACGAAATAGTTTTGTTGACAGCATTATATCTTCAAGAGAAGCATAGTGCTTTTTATAACCACAATGGGGTCTAACGCTTAGGACCCAAGTAGACTTTCAAGTTATTTTGTTTTTTTCTCTCTTAAATATTGCTGGCAATAACTGATTCAGCTTGCTAGTTATTCACATTTACAGCAACACCAGCAAGTTGCTGCTAGAAATGAATTACAAATTGCCAACAACAACAACAAAACAACTTAAAAACTGCATAAACATTTCAAAAGTCCATTAGGTTGTTTTCAGTTGTTAGTTTTGTTTATTTTTCTTTTTTTTTTTCTACTGCTGCTGCTGCTGTTTATTTTTGGTGTTGCTGCGCTGACTTTGTTTGCTGCTGCTGCTGCTGGCACAGAGGCAGCAAGCAAACAAGGATGCTGCCTTAATGTTGCGTATATGCATGAGGATCAGCAGCAGAAACAACAATTTGACTTTGTCTTTTACTTTGCGTCGCTTAGAAAGTTTTATAAATTTCTTTTTTTTTTTGGTTTGTTTTTTTTTTTTTTTTTGCTTCAAATTATGCATGCATTTTGAAAAAGCAACCATGTGACTTTTTGCTATCGTTGTTTTTATTTAAATTTAAGCAGAGCTTGCAGAACTTCCCGTTGATGTTGTTTATATATTTTGAGCATGCAGAGAGAGAGCGCGCGCAGCAATTTAACTTCCGGTTGAAGTGAAAAACTTGGTTGTGCTGTTTTAAGTTACTACACTTTCTGTTAGCACAACAACAGCAAAAATAAGCAACTTTCGTTGTTTATTTGTAATGCAATGCAATGTAAAGTTTACAAGTGGAACTGTTGTACCTGTTTGTTGCTGATTTTGTTAGTAAAATACTTTAATTTAAACAAAAAGAAACAACAATGGAAAAACATCAACAGCAGCATAGCACATAACACACATAGCAGCAGCAAAAGTAGAAAAACCGTCGATAGATGACATAGAGTTTGAAATTTATTCTTAAAAGTATATGCTGCTATTTGCATTTAAATCTGAGGCGTAAGAAATATCACGCTATAAAAAAATTTTGTTTTTTTTTAACTGAAAGTTTTTAAGAATCCTAGTTTACCATAAAAAATAAAAAAAAAACTTTTCAAAACTAAAGTTCCGAAGAAAATATTAAACTTCCCATAAAGTCATTGCTGATGCTAACCCGTTGCTTATGTATAAAGCTTTTAAAAAAACATCAAAACATTTAAAAATCTGCGTTGAAAACTTTGCAAACGAGGTGTCTGAACACCTTAGAAAATTCGAAACATTTCTTACATTTTTCTTTTTTTCCAAACTTGGTTTAAATATTAATAACATCGCAAAAAGTATCCAACTTGTGTCCTAAGCACACATAATAATGATATAGCAACTACCACACTCTGTTTGCGGATTGGTTTGCAAAAATATTCAACAAGATGGCGCTCATGAGACGCCCAACACACTCCATAGATAGACGCGTCGTCAACGCGTCATCATTGACTGCAAGAGCGAAGATTATAAATTATGCCCCATGTAACCAAAGCAGTTTTGAAGAGAAAAATACCAAACAAAAAAAAAAAAGACACGACAGCTGTTTTTTGTTCGCCCTCACAACTATAAGTGCAACAACAACAACAACAACAACAAAAACAACTGCGTTGAGGAAAATAACATTTTAATGAATGTTGCTTGTCAGTTCGTCGTAGTGATGCTGTTTGAAGATTTTACTGTCCTTGAGTGCTTATAAAGATTTTCATCACTTGTGCGGATTTTGCGTGAAGTATAAGTTGAAGATAAAGTACACAGTGGAAAAATTTTAAATGCTTTTCGATTGAAAACAGTAAGGCACAACATTTTTTTCAAAAAAGTTTTATATTAATTTTGGACACATAAATAGCACTTTTGAAGTTGCTAGAATATATGTTTATAAAAACAATAAGGCACAACATTTTTTTCAAAAAAGTTTTATATTAATTTTGGACACATAAATAGCACTTTCGAAGTTGCAAGAATATTAATGCAAGCAACCAAAGAGTTCTCAATACATTGTTTCCTTGGAGTAATTCAGTCTAATTGGCGCATATTTTAGTTTTGGGAACTATTTTTCGTTTTTTCCGCCGATATCTGCGAGAGCCAATAACAAGAGTTTTAATATTATATTTCTAGAATTCGAAAGTTTGTAAAAAGTTGTTTCCAAGAGTCCGAATATTAGCACATGTTTAGATGCTGCCAATAAATATTTTGGTATTTACATATGTATTTACATTGAGTTACAACAACTAAGTAGTTATTTCAATACTTTTTGTAATGACAGTTTTTTTTTATTTAATATGGCTTAGTCTTGAACTTTATAAAAGTTTTATTGCATTTCTTTGCAAAAGAAGATTAAATTAACAGCATTAAATAGTTTTAGCACATTTTATTTATTTATAGTTTACAAGCTATTTTAAAATGGAATTTATATTTTCTGGTTGGACACAAACATAGCACATTTTTAAAATATTATAAAAAAATGTAGGGAGCAAGATTTTTGTTATAAGTACCAACCCGCAATTAAAAAAAAAAAACAATTGGTGTCTTGGATTGGATACACTTTTAGCACACTATAAGTACCGCAATTTATTTGGTTTTGATATTGCACAGATTTCTCATTATTTTCAATAATAAAAAAACAAAGCTTTAATTTTAAAATTGGTCACATAAATAGCACACTTGAAATATTCAATATAAAAAACAAATTTTTAAATTAGTCATATAAATAGCACACTTGAAATATATTTAAAAGTATTTGTTTTTAAGTAGATGGCGCTTTGACGCTAACAGGAAAAGACGTTTTCTTGGCTAAACTAATCGACTGATTTTGATGAAATTTGGTATGGAGATATTTATATTGACCTCTAACGAAGAAATAGAGATAGAAATGTTAATAAAAAACTACAAAAAAATACATAGAAAATTATAAAATTCGCACTTGGCATTAATTAAAAAAAAATAAAAAAAAGTATTAAAATTTTTCCGCATTTCCTAAAATAATTCTCGCCGCGTAGCAAAAGAAACCAGCCGTTGAAACGCAGAAAATTCAAGCAGCATTAAAGCAAAAAATCGTACAAAACCAAATGCCGCTCGTGGTCTTGCGTTACTCCAGCTGCTGCTGCTGCTGCAACTGATTTGTAATGAAAATTTGTTGTCGACATAAATTTGAAAATAATTTTGTATCATTAGCAGAGCAAACGGCGACAGCTGCTGGCAAGTTAAGATCAAGTTTAGAGGATGAAACGCACAGAGAGTTTTGTTGCTTGGGTGTTGGCGTAGAAAAATTAAGACAGAGATAAGAAAAAAAGTTTAGTTTTTAATATCTGAGAGGGATTTGTTGTTTTTCTTATGCTATGGTTTTAAGTAGTCCGTGACATTTGTTTGTAATCAGCAAAATTTTCTTAACCCGAAAATATTTCAAGAAAATTAATTGCCGCAATTTTCATAAAAAAAAACTTTTGCAGGCAAAAAAAAATATTTAATAAATGGCAATAATTAGAGTAAAAGTAGATTAGGATTAGCAGGTCATTATTTTAGATAACATAACCAAAATATTTTTATTTTTGCTTATTTATATCTCGTATATATTCAATAGCGTCATATCAAACTAAGTACCAATCTGTAATACTTAATATTTACGCTACATTGCCATGTTCATAATCTAATTAGAGTCTCATCAGTGTATTTTTTGTTTTGCACATTCTGCGCAAATCTTTTTTGTGTGTTTAAGAATTTCATTACTATTTCTATGAATATTAAAAAACAAACACAAAATAATAAAAAAGAACTGTATATAAAAAGTAAGAAAAAAAAAAAAAAACTTTGAAAGAAAATCTGCAATTTTCAGGTTCAAAGAACTTTACAAGTGTGCAGACACACCCATACACCATGCAAACACTTACGCATATGTACATATGAATGCATAGACAAATGCTCAGACATACATATACATTTTTATAAAGCCACACTAGACATTTTCCACATCATGACCATGATTAAACGAATGAGTTCTCTCCCTCCGCTACCAAAAAGTAAAGAAACTAAAGCTGAAAACGACAACTGGGAGTAAAAAGGAAAAAAAAATTATGAGCGGTCAAATTCAACCACAAAATGCGCTACAGAAATCTTCATTTTAAACTACGGAATTTAAGCACTGATGATTTTCTTTGCCAAGGCTAAGTACTATATTTTCATCTGGTGGTGTAATTTGTTGGTTAGTAATAAAACAAAATTCACCTAATTATGTTATACTTCTGCTACACAAACTTTTATTAAAACTTCATAGAAAAATAAAATATTCCTAAATACGGTAAGTCATTTCATATCAACCAAATCAATTAAGTCAAGTCATCGTGTCAAAACCCTACAAATGTTTACAGAAAAGTCCAAGGAATGCCCTTAAACTGAGATAAACCATCATTCGAAATTAATAAAATCGTCAGAATTTGTATGTACATATATATCTATGCAAAACTCTGATTTTACTAAAAGCTCACCGTAAACTCTACAAATGTTAATATTGAAAAAAATAAAAATTTACAAAAATTTAGCATTTCAAAAGTACTGAAACCATAAAATTATACCATAAAGTAGGTCCAAAGTATTAATTTATATTAATACTCAACGAATGTCATTAAGTGACACTTTAGTTCAATCTACAATATGTTAATGCTTTGGTTAAAGCCTTTTCATGAGTAAATGGTTTAATTACTCAAAAGAGAAAGTATTGTAGTCTATTAAAATAAAAATAAAAAATCGTCAATATCTTTTTATTTATTATTTCGAGTCTGCTCCTATATATATTATATACGCTACAAATCAAGAAAGAAACAATAAAAAACCCTACAAATGTTTAAATAGAAATCCTTAAAATATTTTAAAACTGCAAAACTATCAAAAGTAAGCAAGACTTTTGATATCGTAAAAACCTCAGAAGTTGTGAATAGCTGTCATACCCACTAGCACCTTTTGAAGAAAAAAATAAAAGATAAAAGGAAAACATAAGTCTTAAGTTCAGTTCACGTGCTGCAGTCAAAACGTTTTAACATAATCGAAAGCTCTACAAATGTTTACTGCTTATGCCAAAAAAAGAATTGTCACAGTATTTCAAAATTATTAAAATCGTTGAAGTCTATAGGATTCATGTTGAAATATACATACATCTTTAAATTATTAAAAAAAGAAAACCGAAAACCCTACAAATGCTAATATGAAAACCTATTAAAGTTCTAGGAATTGCTAAATAAACTTACTGTCTCGCAAAATACTCATAAAAATAATATTCGAAATTGCCGTACAAATCAATTGAAATATATAAATGGAAACACTACAACAGTGCTAAAATATATTTAAGCTATTACGCCAATTAGCGCTAGACACTACAACGCTACTTAACAAACCTTAAAATAAAACTCAATTGCACCACTTCAAGTACAATCGAGCCTTCAGTTCAATTCACTTTAATGTATGCCAACTAGAGCTACCCCAACACAAACTGTCTCAAAATGGGAGCACTAATCGAAAACCCTACAAATGTTCACACGCATTGAAACTAGTTAAAATCAAATGAAACTTTTACAAATAAATAATATCAAGAGGCCCTTCAATTCTCGTCGTGACGTCATGGCTATATTTTTAATGAAGTCTATAGGTTCACGCTGATTGAAGGCCATGTTAGAGTCAATTACACAAGCCGACATTTTTCATACACTGAGACTAAACTATATGTTTTCGGTACGCTGAATTCGAATCTGATCTCAGAATTGCGACATTACATCAGGTTTTCGAGATATTCTAACCTAAATGTGCTAACAACACTGTTTTTTGACATATTTGAGGTTATGTGGCATCGTGATTTTTATTTTTTCTTTTAAAGAACTATGTGCGAGATCTTAAAGAACAAGTCTTCTTCTTTCAAATACCGTTTAATTTGCTTAAATACCTTTTTTTTTGACAAAATTTTCATGTTTGTGATTTTCCCTATAAGTGAAAATTCATTAGGGAGACGTGTATATCAAAAGATTTCAAAATCCGATAACTCGGCGAAAACAAAAAGATATTTTAGTAAACTCAACGGCATTTGAAAGTGGAAGACTTGTACTTTATGGTCCCATACATAGCTCACAAAGTAAAGTAGCAAAAAAAAATTCCTAAAAAAATATCAGAAGACAAAGTTGCCAAAATATCTTTACAAATTGCAAAGAATTTGATATGGTCAATGCATTACTTTCATGTAATAGAATAATAATAAGAATAATTTTTTTAAGGGTTCAAGGAACACACTTTCATGGTTTATAATTAGCAACGCTCCCAAGATCATTTGACGAATGTCCAGCTCTAATAAAAATTAAAAATTCTCACGCCAAGTTTGAATAACCCCAGGGTAGAGGATAAAATAACCGTAGCAAGTTGACTGCACTTGAATATTTAAAATTACTAGCAAAAACCCAAACAGCAGGGGAAAAAAAAGGAAAAAGAAATACAAAAAATACCACAGCATTTTTAACAGACGCTGTATAGAGAGTCTGTTCCAAAGCAAAGCATAACATCATAGCTCATACGCGAACCTATAAGTGTGCACTTAAGTGGCTCCTTAGAATTTATTTCATAGTAAGTTAGGTTGTTGTTTCTGTTTTCTTTTTCTTTTTTTTTTTTCATTTCTTAGTTTCCTTCTCATTCCATTTTCAGCAAGCACTTTTCTTTAGTTTTTAAAAATGAAAAACACAAAATGTAGAAGAAAAAGAACCCTCCAAACGAATGAAGGACGCGCCTGAGCTATATAAAGCAAAGCATAAAAAGTCGGGCGAGACAAAAGCGAAAAATTAAAGTTAGACATTTCATTTGCAAATGAGCGTCTAATGGGCGTCAGTAAAGGGTGCAGAAAAAATGCGAGTAGCACGAGCAAAAAAAATATGGTACACAGTATGATTTATCATTGAGAGCAGGCAGGCTATGAAAATTTCTATAATTAAAAGGCTTGAAAAAATTGTAGAAACCTCACAAAAGTAGTACACAAAAAATTGAACCACTTAACTGAAATAAAAAAAAAAAATAATCAGGCAAAATGTCACTACAAGTAGGGAAATGTACGTTATGGATGAAAAATGTACGAATAGTTAAATGGAATTAATATAACGAGTAGAGAAGTAACACATTAGTCAAATGCAACAGATTTACGGAAATACAAAGGCTAAGTAGCACTCAACAGTTTTTTTACTAATTTTATGATGATGGAAGTCAACGCAGAAATTGAATTCTTTTTAAAAATATTACATTCTTTTTTTAATGAAAAGATATGAAAAAATTTTAATTAATTAAAATTGTCGCGAATTTCTAAAGCGCAAAACTAATTAGCATTAGTTTTGATAACTGCCGCTTACATGGTTCATGGCGCTTCAGAAGTGTGTTCAATGTATTTTGTTAGATATAAGTTTTAAAATCTGTCCCTTGCAAAAACAAAAAAAGGCATTATCTTTGGAGAGTGCGAAACTTACATGCACTGCCACGCCCACTTTTGAAATTCTCATAGCTCTTGCACAGAGCTTTTCCGTAGCATTGCTGCTGTTTGTATGAACTTTGATTTCATTAAAATTAATAATTCTTTCAGCATATGAAAATTTTTGCTAGTATGGTAGGTGTCACGCCCTCTTGTCGAAATTCAACAACCAAGTTATTTCCAGTATTTGTGAGAAATTTGATTGCATTAATCAAATATGTCTTTGAATATAGCATTTGAAAGGATTTATTTATATAAGCGTCCATTTTTAATCCTGCGAACTAAGTATGTGCAAAATTCAACAATGTGCCATACTTTTGAGAGCATAAAACTCAACTAACTAAATTAAATTCTTTCAAAAATATTGAAAATTTTAAAAATTAAAATTTTTAGTCAACAACCGTAGATTTATTTATAAAAACACAAAAATGTAGCATAACAAATAAAAAAATTAACAACTGGAACACTCAAAAGTAGCACTTCCTGCACTTTTGTATTACAAACGACGCAAGCGTCCACTTTGACGCCTTGTTGTTGTTCTCCTTATAGGAGCAGCAGCTTCAGCAATATAGATCTGACGCAAATTGGAACCATCAGCGGGTATAAAAACTAAACGACCATTTTGTAAGCTTCTCAACTGACTAAGAACCTCTACTTCATCTTCAGCAACATTAGGTGCAACATTATTCACTTCTACAACATCATCATCTACAGGGGTAACTGACAACGGATTGCCATAAGTGTCAGCAGGTGCTGATACCACTCTCACTTCAGGTGCACCATAAGTAGCCTCTAGTGGTGTTACCTGTCTAGATGCCGATTGTGATGCATCAACGGTGGGAAGATCAACAGTAACAGGATCAACATCTACACTATTGGCTGCAGGTGCAAAGTCTTCGACAGCTTCAAAAGTGGGTGGTTGAAATTCAGCGCTTGGTTCAGCGGCTTCTTCAATGGTATCAACATCGCTTGAGGGTATTTCATTATCTGGAGCACCATAGCTGTCTGAGGGTGTATGTGGTGCATCAACATCAATATCGATATCAACATCCTGTTCTACAGTGTTTGGTGTGTCAACAGCGCCAAAGTCATCAACAGTTGATACTGGTGTCGTTGTAGGTTCTGGTACTGCTTTAGGTTGCCTATCGGTAGGTAAATCGAATGGAATTTTTGGACGAAAACCAGCAGCCGGATAAGGAGTTTTCGTCTCTATACCGAAATCGATGGCATCAGCTTGTATCTGACGCGCTGATTTTACGGGGCGTCGTAGACGTGCTGGTGATCCGCTTACTGCCAATGCGCTAACCACTAAAAGCGTTAACAATACAATTGTTCTTGCCATAATTATTATTTTCACTTAATTTGGTAAAATCGTCAAACTCCAAAATGAAACTGTTGCTGAAGATGGCGGAACAATTGGTTTTTATAACACAAAATCGCTTAAAAGTCAAAAAACAAACTGAATTTTTGAACCGCACACTATTTTGGCTTAAATTAATTTAAGCCGCGTCGTTACGCAGAAGGTTGTCGGGTCGTTTATGCAAAAATCTTTTAATTGGAATGCTGAAATGCGTTCAAATTGTCGTTTTCGCGGTCGATCTGCGGCATTCAAAATGTTAATGTGGCGCATGCGCTAGACGCATACGCGAGTGAGACAACAATATCGCTGTGTGATGATAATTGAGCGCCGCGTTAAAATTGTAACACATTTCATGCGCTGCACGTAATTTCAGGCACAAATTTATGAATTTATTTTTAATTTGATTTTAAGTACACAATGTGGTGGGAGAAAAACAGATAAAACACAGCGCAGATAGCGCGCACATATCACTCGTTATGTTGGCATATATAGTGCGCGTATATAAAATGATATGTTGTTTTATTATACGCATCCGTATATTGATACTTTTTATGTTCAATTTTTGCCATTTAAAGTAAGTGCAATGACTTTCGGGCCGATGGTCAAAAATGCAATCAACATGCAAAGTCATGAATTCATATTTTTATTGGGTTATAAAAAACATGAATGTACAAGTAGATATTTTTTTATTGGTCAGCTGCACAACAACATCAGTCGCAATTACAAAAACAAAAAAGGCTTTATTACATCAATTAAACGAAATTGCAGTAAAAAAAAAACAGACATCAAGACAAAATGTCGATAAATTTTTTAAATGATTGAAATACAAAATTATGATTTAAGGGTCTCAAAGGTACATACGTAAAATTGACTTGGCAATGCAAAATGGGTTAAATAGATGTCACTGTAATTAGTGTGGTCATAAAACTCAATTGCTCAACTCAAACATTTTGTTGTTAACAATTTTTAATTACATGATTTATATTACTAGAGTAGCTATGACAAAGTCTAAAAGAAAGTTTAACCCATTTTACACGGTTATAACTAGCTTAGTATTTTCTCACATTTTTCATAAATTAATAATTATGATTTGAGTAACATTTTGTAGGGATTTCACAATCTGAAAAAGTACCATAGGTCTAGCTCTAGCTTGAAGAGATAGTGTCATCGATGAGCTCAAAACAATATTTCTTAGTGAAAACTGCTTAACTATTAAGGATCCAAAACTAAAAATGAAACATCCGGAGGCCCATCATGTGCCTTGAATTATACTTATTTATTAAACATAGTTTAGTCATTTACTATGACTCTTAGTGAATGAATTGTGAGCTCTGGCAAAGCACTTCCCAACCTATCAGCTATCGGAAAAGCTTGAGCGACTTAGCTGAAGAAGACTTCAGCAGAAAATATGGCAAGAACTTAACCTTTGTCTTCGACTTTTGACAAAGCCTGTTCAAATAACTCTAGTTACTTTCACTGACCTCTTCACTACTGGCATGAATACTGGAGTAAAATACAGTGAAACCTGGATAACTGGGATCTCCAATTGGGTTGTCCCATTTAAAGGGGGGAACACTAAGAGAGATTAAGAAGAACCTTTCTATTTAGAAATAAAAATTCAATTTTATGTAAATGACCATTCACAGCCTACTTATGCCAATGATTCTATGAAATTTTGTTAAAACAACCATTTTACAGCCTACTCAGACCGATAAAATGTGCATCTTCAAATTCAAAATAACAAATTATGCATACATAAGTAGTATTTCCCACTTATAGTCCAAGTTCCAGTTATAGAGGGAAAAGCGCATGTTATAGAGGGCATGCAATGCACAAAAACTTCAAAAATCATATCCCAGATACAAAGGTTTAATAATCCCAGTAATAGAGGTAATTTGATGCAAAAGCGCTGGGATCATGAAATGAGTCTCACTAGCAGAGGTTTCCCACATATCCAGGTACCGCTTAGCCAGGTTTCACTGTACTTTCATATTGCTATGTTATATGGCTGAAAAGCTTGTCTAAAGGTTCTTTATTTCAAACATTCCGATATGCAAATATCACTGCTGCTGACATTTTAACTATCCGAAGTAATCATAATCCACTGCTGTAATATTAATAGTAGGCACATCATTTAATTCATGGTCCCTCCGATGTACAGCAGTTCGATGCAAACACAATTGTCACAGGAGCAATACTACCATGAAACAGAGCCACCACAAAGTTTTTCAGTGAGTATTACAAAACTTGGAAGCATTTATTCTATAGCGCTGCTAGAACCAAAGACCTATAACTTCGATAATCCCTCAATTAAAATATGTCTTCTTTGGTCATCAGAATCGATGTCTTTACGTTTATTACTTATTATTCGTCTACCAAGAGTTTTCCAACTCGTGTAGCACTCTGCAATGTCAGCGCATTGCTTAGAGCTGCAATGGGCAAAATACGAAAAATGAGCCACATTACAACAAAAATAACCAAAACAACAAACACATGCACTCACCACTGCTACGCACATTTTTATGAATGTGTTTTTTTTATATTTTTATGTTTCTCTCGTTTCGTTTCATCAGTGTACTTTTATTTCTACACTTATGTTCTCATTTGATTCTTGGATTGGACTTTTGATTTATAGCAGAATTAATTTTTGCTATCGTTGTTGTGTTGTTGCAATTGATGTTTTTGTTGTAAGTGGCTCTTGCTTCCTAAATTTTGCGCATCTTAGGCTTAGAGCATGATGCAGCAACGCTTCCAACATCGCATCGCTTATAGAGCTCACTCTAGAGTCGGCCTTACCAAAGTATTTAAACAAAAAAAAATCTGTCAAGGGAACTTAATATTTTTCGCAAAAAAATTTAAAAGTTTTTGCTCTTTTTTCGAAAATTTTTCCAAATGTAAGTTATGATGTTTAACAAAATAAAAAATTTAAATAAAAAAATTAATTTTTATGGGAAAGATTGAATTTAGTTTTCAAAAGGTTGAAAATCATTTCGAAAAGGTTTAATTTAATTTGAAAGGGGTTGATTTTATTTACATTCCCTCTATTTATATAGTTCTTCTCTCAGAAAAAGTTAAAAGAGAGATGTCAAATAAAGCATTCGATAAATTCAAAGATTGCACTGGAATGTGCGAGAGTTTTGTACATGCCAGCATCAGCTGATATTAAAGCGAACTTGTTGCCACAGAAACCCAGTTGCAAATATAATCTGTGTTTGACAATATCATGTCTTAACGAGTCGTCCATCAAAGACGTCCACAATAAAGGGGTTGGAGGGTCGTAGAAACCAGAGAAGCATAGAGGGTCGAGGCCTTCTCGGAAGTTCATCTTTTTCGTTTGTTTTTTTTTTTTTTTCATAAGAAACGAATAAAAACTAAACAAAAGGAAAATGAAGAGGTACTATAATCTTTTGTGGGTGTGCTTCAGGGGGAAGAGATAGCGAATTCGGACAAAATTGGCAAACCAGGGGGAGAGAGTTAAGATTTAAAATTTTTAAAAGTGCAAAACATTTAATATATCTCAACTGTTCTTTACTAAATTGTAATAAAACTTCTAACTAAATTTATAATAATAAAAAAGATGAATAAAATAAGCAGCTGAAAATATATTCCAATTAAATCAAAATCTAAAGGTTGAACTCATATAAAGTGAAAACCGTTTTTTTGATAAATATGCGTCAATATATTTTCATGAAAGGTTAGGCTGTGCGTGCATTGATATCTATTGTTGTCCTGAGCTTTTGATCAATGGTATACTTTCAAAGTAAAGTTTCGAGCTTTATTCAACTTTATTACATCAAATTTAATTTTTCAGCTTGAATCATAAAAAAAAAATTATACCATAAACCAACATTTTTTTTATTCCTTTAATACTTTCACGCTTTTCCGTATTATGCTCACGTCCTTGACTTACACAACAACATCAGCCAGACGTCTACGGAGTGCAAGCAAAAGAAAGCGTTTGTTCGTTCTGCCACTTGGCTTTGAGAAAAATATTTTATATAGCGTTCTGCAGTTTGCAAGTCTGCGCACATTTTACAAACCTTATGTGCTATTCTTCCCTTGGAACCAAAATGGCTGCTAGACACAATACAAAACATATAACTGTGACTCCTTGATGCAATGCACGCTTGCTGCTTATTTCCTTTTTCTTTTTTTTTTTTTGTTACTTGTATGCAATGCGTACTCTTTGGAGACTATTTTTGCAATGCTCGTACAACATGTCATCCTACAAATTGCAGCGACAGCAGCAGCAGCTCACACACGTTGCAGATTATGGAAGGGAGTAATAGAAAAAAAAAATAGAAGAGTAAAAATGCAAGGACATTGCAGTGGCACTGGCACTGGCACTGGCAC
Source organism: Meiosimyza platycephala (assembly GCA_963662105.1). Lineage (NCBI taxonomy): Eukaryota > Metazoa > Arthropoda > Insecta > Diptera > Lauxaniidae > Meiosimyza > Meiosimyza platycephala. The sequence goes on along the minus strand of OY759208.1, from coordinate 104,574,077 downwards.
TGGCATTGCACAGCAACGAAATAAAGGAAACCAATTTGCAGTTGGCACTACTGCATGTCAATTGAAAGCACAATGTGACAGTAGCAGCAGCAGCATTAGAAAGGCACACCGAAACAGTCACGCAGACGCTTTAGAGTGGCACATAGATTAGTATTTTGCAGAACTATTTAAATGAATTCTATTAAAATTTCACTGACTTTAGGCCAAAACATAAAAGTAAAACTTGGAAAAAAATTTTCTATAAAAATTTTTCTGTGAAAATTTGGGCGAACTTATCTTAGGTGACGTCCATTAATTACGTGAGGTGTTTTTTTGACAATTCGGACCTCCCCCCCTCTCCTTGGTGAGATTTGGTGAGATCTGACGGGACCTCCCCCTCCGCCCGTGAGATTTAAATTATAATTTTTAATGCAAATTCTATGCATTAAAAAGTTGACGTGAGGTTTTCCTTGATCCCCTCCCCCCCTTGGTGAGATTAGGTGAGATTTTGCCAGACAACCTCCCCCTTTATTTTAGCTCACGTAATTAATGGACGTCCCCTTAGTATAGTGCCCAAATTCTTATATGTATTTTAAGATTCTGTGGTCATTTTTTCTATTCCAAATCAAGCAATTTAAATGGAAAAATTATTAAAAAAAATAAAAGGCTAAAATTGGGTTATTTGCTTAAAAAAACATTGCTCATAGCCATGTCCTTCTTTAATTTATTTGTTCTTTTATCAATTTTTTTCTTAACTGACAACAAACAACAGTAGGTAGGTATTGTGATTTTTTTAAAAATGAAACCATTTTTCCACTTAAGGTACACACTATGCCAGTATTTGTGTATGTTTGCGTAGGAGTCATAGTCATAGAGTCAAAGTTATTCGCATTACAATCTCCAGGAATTCACAATTCAACTTTGAGTAGCTGCATTTATTACTTGGCAAAAAATGACATAAAGTTAAAACGACGAAAAAAGAAACACAGCAAGTCCGCTGCGTAAAAGCCAAGCCAGACGAAGATGCAGTAACTCATACAAATGCGAATGAGTTGTCAAAGAATTTGCAAAGACAGCACGTTAATAGAGCGGCAGTTGTTAGACGATAGCAGCAAGCAACTGAAATATTGAGACAAATTTGCATAGCGGCTGGAAAGAAGTCCTTTCTTTTTTTTGTGAATTCGCTTTTTTAAAATGAGTGAGAAATTTTAAAAGAGTTATAACTTAATTTAAGTAGTATATTTAAAATAATTTAATATCTAAGAATTTTCTTAAGTTGAAAATCTACCCTCAATAGCTGCAACTACAACTTAATGGTGTCAATTGTAATTTGCTGTACTTCTTGTTATTGTTAATACATTTCCGGGAAATAGTTATATTCGTCTACAGGAACAAACAAACAACAGGAAGTGCTAGTGCTCAATATGGCGTATACGAATTCATGCAGCTACACGTACTTACGCATAAAACACTTACACATGCATGCATGTGAAATACACGCACGCAGCATTTTCAATAATTAATAAACCACAATAAACACAAACCGCTGATTGATTGAATGCCATTAAGTTGCACTTGTCAGTGTGTTGTATTTCCTGTATGCTACAACATTGGCAACATAGCGGCAACGGTAATTTCAAGTTTGCATTTGTGTTAGTGCATTTCAGTGTGAATAGACTTATGTGCTAAAGTGCATAAATAAAAGCTTAGAATAGAATACAACACATTACAGTGAAGTGAACTTTAAGTAAGAGCACTGAAAAAATATAGTGGGCTTTCAGTTTTAAATTTAAGTCGAAGTTTAAGTTTAAAAAGCTATGGCTCAAATAAAAATTTATACCAAACTCAAGTCTTAGGCCAAACCCCAACTCTAAAACAAAACCAAATGCAAATTCGAGTTGCATGTTAATGACGAAACCCAAGGTAATTCACAGCAGCAAAACCGTCTGAAATAATATAAAAATTCGTATGGCAGAAAATATTGTCAAAAAAAATACTGAAAATTTCCAAGTTACAAGAAAAAAAATGGGCCTCATATAAACTGAATGTAATTTTGGAAACTGAGGAAATTTCGTTCAAAAAAAATAATACACAAACCTAATTTTATAGCATTTTGGGTATTATTTTTTGTAAAATTTTCTTTTTAATTTCATGCCAAGACAATGCTAACGTGCTCTGATCACAATTACTCTACGAAAGTAACAAGGTTTTACTGTGTAGGCGATTAGGTAAACGCACTATATTGCTATGCGTGTTAAGTCAATATGAGAAATGTTTAATTCAGTTGCACGCAATTACAAATGGCAACTTCCGCATTGCAATTAAATTTTGTCATCGAAGCTTTTTGAATTAAAATCAACACCGTAGCACTAACACAAGGACACTGCATTGATTAATGCATACTGATGAATATATGCAAGTAGTTGTGTAATCGATTAGGGTAAGGTCTTGTTCAGTGGCGCAACTATTCTTTAAATAGTTTTTCTAATACACTTGAGTTTTGTCTTTTTTTTAAAAAAAAAAAAGTTTAAAGTTTAAATACTTTGTGAGTAAATCTTTAAAAAAGAATAAAATATAGTTACTACATAAGCCAAAAGAACTTTTAGTTGCATACATTTTTGTAGAACAGCGTGTCAAACAGTTGCGCATCTCATGCTAAAGTGTGACGCACTCAGTTCTAAACGACCAAAACTATTCAGTATAGTCTGGAAAAAAGTTTGATATTCTCAAAAATTATACAATTTTTTCTTGAAGAAACAAACCAAGCTTATAAATAACACTCTCCTATTTGGAAAAATCAACAAGTTGGACATATTTCTGTGGCAGTTTTTTAAAGTTTGTGCTGATTTTCGAAAAAATTTTAATTTGGAAACGTTAGGCTAAACTATCATTAAAAAAAAAGCAAATTTAAACAAAGTTTTATCATTAATTGGATTAAAATCAATGGATTTCTATTGACATGCACCGTTAAGCCTAAAATATAACTCATGAAAAAAAAATTTTTTAGATGCTTTACAATAAAGTGACATGCCAACAATACCTTCCCTATCCTGAGGAATGTTTAGTAGCCGCCTGCCTAGCAAGTTTATCAGCTTTTCAATTGCCACGTTTCTATGCTGAGACAATCAGATGAAGTGAATCATCTCATTAAGAAACGAGCGGCATTTCGAGGACTAGTAAGTTTAGGAAAACTGATTCTAGAGATTTAAAAACGGGTAATTTTTTTGGAGTGTCAAATAAAACTACAACCAATTGAGATATTTCGAAACTCTTTAATTGATATGATATGCTATTAAGTGGCATAAAATGCTTGAAAACAATTTCGGGCACTCTGACAAAACGCATTCTGTCAGTACAATATTCGACCATTTTTTCAAGAAATTGTAGTCCTTGAAATGTTGGCTTCCGAGACGTCATTCGTTGCTGGCTAATTGGAGGCCAATAATTTAACCTTGGAACGTTATACTTATTTTACATACGTTATCGTTATACTTCGTCGGATTGACGAACTGTTTTTTCAAAAAATTATTACGGGTAAACTTTTCGAATTAAAAATTCACAGAAATCATTTTCACTTAACTCATTTATTCAGAAACTAACAAAAAAATAAAACTTAGGGCCTCTTTATGTATTACGATTCGTCTCGTTGCATCTCTAATTTTCAAGCCTAAAAATATGTCATTGTATTTGTCATAAATCAAAACAAAAAAGTCTGTGCTTATTGAATAGTTAATCACAAATATAAGAATTGTACTAGCATACTTTTAGGCTTGGAAATTAGAGACAAAACTAGACGAATAGAGAGGCTCTTAAAAATAATTTTTTGAATGAGCTACTAATGTCAAACTACTAAGACCATCTGTAGCTAAATGAATGAAACTGAAAGAAAAATTTTAAAAACGATTTTCTTTTGAAATATTTTCATAAATTGGAATCATTTCGAAATCGAGTTTTTTCGAAAAAAAAAATACACATCGTGTTATTATCAATCGATTTTAAAGTATTTTTGTCATAAAAACAAAAAGTTCATAAATAACCTAAATTTTAAACACAAACGCAATTTTAAAAAATAAAAAATAAACTACAGTTAATATAGCGCCACTGCTGAGCACTTTCCCCTACCTTAGTGACATATTTTGACTTTATTGATACATAAATATCATCAATGTTTGCTTAATATCAAATCCATTCTACTTGAATTTGATTATACTGATAGGCTGTGCCATCTAGCGACGGACTTTTGACAAATTAATTTAATGCTAATTAGTGCAAAATGTTGCATAGTTTAGCATTAATGCAAACTATAATTAATTCACGTCAAAATTAATATCTAATTGAACAAATAACTGAGTTGAATAATAATTTGAAGATAAAATTGAGAGAAAAACTATATTTTCCGCGAATTGTAAAAATATTGCAATATGTTTTCTAAAACAAACTATCAAATAATAAATATGTTTCGTAGAAAAAATAAAAAAAACTTAAGCGTTGCATAAATTCAACAATCCACTAAAATTGAATTAGTCAAAAATTCTCAAAATGAAAATATTTTTCAACTGAAATTTTTTTTTTTTGCAAAAATCTCAGCAATTAAAATAAACGAATGTAAAACTATAACACTCTAAGCCACAAATTTAAATTGGACGCTTCAAAGCACTAAAGCAAATTGACTCAACTCAAACAAATAACCGCAAAAAATATTGCATACATTTAGGCATTGCCGGAAATCAGTTGCAAAGCAGAACGGATGTTCATTAGTCAAAAATCATTAAAATTCATTTATGATAAGCATAAAACCGCTACGCTACTACGCTTTAATTCATACAGACGCAGAGACCGGCAGTTAAGCACACTTACACTACGAATACTACATACACTTTCAAATGGTTGATCCTAAAAAATGCACTAAAATTGAAAATTGTATCAATTTGAGTGCAATGCGTTTTAGAAAACACAATTTTTTTTTATAACAAAATTTAAATTATTTACATATTAGTTGAGTGAGTTGTGGTCTCTGGCAAAATTCCACATGAATATTTATGCGTTGATGGTTTGATTTTAATTTTTGCAAATACCAAAAAAGTTTTAAAGCGACTTTGTCCGGGTAGTATAAAGCAAACTAAGGCTAATTTATTTTATGTTTCGCGAGAAGAAAAGTTTCAATCACTGTGTCTTTAAAGGTGTCATTATGCTGCTGAAATTATAATTTGAGGGAAACTTGCTTAGAGCATAACACAGAACACAGTCAATTTCGAAATTGTTTTAATCAAATATTGTTTTTCTTTCAAGTTTCGTTGCAGTTCTTGGAATGTCTTCGTGATATGATCATTTAATGTTTTTACGTCAAAATGAAGGTGTCACGCTTACTTGTTCATTTCTCATTTCAGTTCATTTTTCGCCGGAATAGTCCTTTGGTTACTTTTTACAAAATTTTTCTACATTCCATTGGAAAAAACTTTCTGGATATGACTCGAATTTCAGTATATCCCTGCTCAGTGGATATTGATATTGTATGAAGATCTCATACCCCGATTTTATGTTACTTTTGTAAGCAGACACTTTGTTAGTCAGTTGTATGGAAAATGCCAATTTCTGGAAGGTGAAATTTTTGGAGGGAAATAATTTATAAAAGGATAAAGGACTTAAGGATTATATTACAAATATTTTGTTCTATGAGGTCAAATTACTTTCACTATGATTTCAGCTTACAAACAAACAAACATTTGCTTCATTTTAAAATTTATGCAACAGAGTGTCGTTAGTATGCATATGAGCTGAGCGCGTGTGCATATTCATTATTTGACTTTAGATTTATGATTTTAATACAAAATTAATTGAATTAAATTTTTGTTTAATGTTGGCAAATCGGGCTATAATTCACTAAAACCAATTTAACTAAAAGCCCTTTTTCGCTAAATTTTGTAAAGTTTAAAAGATCTAAAATTTATTTTGCATACTTGCCGGCGCATTTCTAATTTTACTTCTACTCCTACTACACCATTACTTTATACAGAATTGCCACACTTTGTCGATGTTCACAATTCACTGCACGTAAATCAGCGTTGAAAATGCAGCAGCAGCAGCTTCATTTGTTCGTACGTTTGGGTTTCTACTGGAGTAACAATTTTCAGGCGCACTTCCTGTCATCGTGCATTCAGCAGTGGCCACCGCTATTTTCATGCGCACCATATTGCAAAATTAATTTGTGATTGCAAGCATAGTGTGCGATGTGCTGCATTGTACGTTTAGTTTGATATCAATTTTCAACCCATTTTACCAAAAAGCATTAAAGTTTGGATATAAAACCTTCTTTTTGAGGACTTTATGGCCTGTTTCTGTCAAGCATTTTGTCAAAATTAAATTCAAAATGTTTTGTTTCTTTTTAAAACTTAAGTGTAGTGCCATCTAGGATAGGTTTTGTCATTATTAGTTTCCTTTTTTTAGTGTACGTGGTTCCTTATTGTACACATAGTTCACCCGTTTCTTTGGTTTGAGACTTTTTGCAGTCGCTCTGGAATAGTTATCAATTTACAACATAAAAAGCAATAGAACATGTTTATAACTTTTAGAATTACAGCATAGACTATAAAGCTCTAACAAGATTCCATAAAAAGTGCGTTCGGCAACCTCTAATTGTTTTTATTGATTTTCGTGAACTACTCAGCACCAATATATTAAGAAATAAAGAAGTATTTGCTCCTTATTTGCACTCTGTGTATTTAGATATGAAATACTTTTTTGCTTCTACTGGCAAAAGTTGCTTTTGCTTTCAACTATTCGTTAATCACCAGTGTCTTAAAATGGGTTAATAATGTTCAAATGATGCGTTGTCGTCAACGTTGAACAAAAAGCAACGTATATCCTTGACCGTCAGCATTGGCGGTGGGCGTTACGTACACGATTTCGCTTCGTTTAATTAAATTTGTGTTCGTTAGTAGTTTGGCAGTTGGGCGATTTATGAGCCACCACGATGACATGACGACAACCAGGATTAATCACGAAGATGTTTAGTGAGGCAACAGCACCAGCAGCAGTGGCACTAGCAGGTTTCTGATAGTCAACTTGACATTCATCTATTGTCAGTTGTTTGACATGTGCGGATAAATAAATGAAGTTCTACTCTGGTCGGTCTACTGGCGATAATCAACCAAAGATAAACGTGACGAATTGATGAGAAAGCTTTGAATAAAGAATCTTTTCATGGTGCGTTTGTTTTAACTTAAATTTATCTTTATTAATAAAAAAATAGGCAAATTAAATTCAGTAAGAATGAACACGTATTAAGTGAAAATATATGGTCCTTTTATTTAACAAAAATTCTTTCCTTTTCTAAGTATTTTTTAAGTGCCTTTGCTTCGATGTTTTTGGATCACTCTTAAGTTCCTTTTGTTACATAAAATAATTTTTTTCATAGCTTTAAGCCTCGATGTCTAAGCTTTGATATAGCATAGGACCCTGTGAACTTTAATTTGCACAACATTTGTTACGACGTTTCATTTATGATTACAAGTTCCATATATCAAGGCAACAATGTTCTCCACGGCTCTCTTCAAAAAGTTGATTTCTCAGCATTTTAACTTAAACACGATGCAATAAAATCAAGAGATCTACATAGGGTGTCCAATACAATTTTTTTTTTTTTGCATTAATTTGAAACTTATTATTTCACAGATTTGTGCTTCAATATTTTAGCTCTGATATAACATAGGCTTTTTATGCCTCAGTAAACTTTGATGACTAACTGCTGATCTATATTAATAACTACATTTTATAAATGGCCACATACATAAATTTAATATGACTATGTAACTAAAACTCCCATGACATTAAAAAAAAAAAAAAATTCAAAAATAAAAATGTTTTATACCCTTCAAAATCATACACTGCGCATCAAGTTCAAATGCAGCTGCATCGCATCAAATGCGATGCAATAAAATCAAATGACGCGCAGCGAATATCCATTGCAATACAATGTCATTGATGTCAAGCGCAGGCAATTAGATAAACGTGGATATATAAAGCACAGACACACCAGTGGTGCACTCATGCACAGTATACCAATCTGATTTCAATATATAATAACAGCACATGTTAAATACAGTCAAACTGCTTTAAGTCAGAAAGACCCCTTTGTTAAATAAATATGGATTTATATTTTGCACTGTGTACGACAACGACTTTAGTTAGATGATATATCCGCCCACACAAATATTAAAAGATTATAATAGAGCAGATTTTTTTTTGCATTTTCCAATATTCTCTACGTGTAGGTCGTTGTTGTCTTTTATTTTGGTATGCTCCCACACATACATACCTATAGCTCTTGCGGTCCTATTAGCTTGTATCGATTGTTCTCATCGAGTATTACTCACTCCCTTTCGATTGACTAGAGTTCGATACACTTTGAAAACTATTGGAAGATAAATGAGTATTGCTATTCAATGTCTGTCCATTGTAGAGTTTTTCCCTTTTATCTGGTTGTGTGTCTGTCTTGGGTATTCATCTGTCCGTGTTTCATTTGCCATTAAACCTCAGGTTTGCTCCCTCCAACTTTCATTCAAAAGTTGCATCTCAATCTACTAACGCTAGCATCCAACTGTCTGTTTAACAATATGTCTGCTTGTGTGTCCGTCGGTCGCAATCATTGTCATCGATTTTGTTTGCGCTGACATATAGCACCAGCAACAATTGCTCAAGTATTGTACGCTGCTAGCATGAGTGCACAGTGGAGCAAAGCGCTTTAAGTAACAGGCATTTTAGTTACAAAAGAAATTAAGTTGAAAAATATAAATAGAGTAAATAAATTTGCTAAAGTTGCTCTATCAAAAAAAGTTGTTCACACGACATGTTGAACGAAACAAGTTGGGCAAAGTTAAAAGCCTAAAATGACGCTTAATTCACTTATTTAGCGCTAAATTAGAACTTTTTAGTTTGATAAAATGCAGTTCATGCTTTACGCAGACTTTTATAAATTCATATTCAAACTTTTTAAGATACGGCGGCTACGATGTTACTTAGCGCTTTAATGCCGTAACCTTTTTTGTTTGCTTAAGTTGCTTTATAAGAAAATTTAATTTTAAATAGTGGCCACTTTAAAAAAGTACTACAAGATATGGTCTATATAAAAATTAAATTTTAAAATAGTGCATAATTTAAAGAAATTTTCCTTTAAATGCATTTTTAATGCAACTTTGATGTTACTTGGAGCCTTGATGTATATGTCATTTTGCTTTCTTTAAATTGCTTTATAACAAAATATAACTTTAAATAGTGGCCGTTAAAAGCCATACAGAAAAATGTTATTGAGTTAAAAAAAACAAAATCAGCATATTTATAAATTTTATGTCACTGTACGGCGATATCCCTTGATGCAGCATTGTATGCATCAGCAGCAGCAACAATTCATTGGTATTGGGAATCGCTTACAGCGTCATCTGTCTTCATCATGAGTTGCTGTTGTTACTATTATTATGGTTATTTTTGCTGATGTTGCTTTCCTTTCAAATTCCACTTTTGTGCTGCAATTGTTGCTGACTTTGCTCTTACGCCAATTGCTACAATTGCTGCACCCACTACGTTTTTCTATAAGTAAGAGTTTGCTTTTTTCAGCTTCATTCAGTTTTGCTATGTATTGCTGCTGCATTTTAAATCTTTTTATTCACGAGCACAATTTTTTTTCTATTGATGTTGTTGTATTGTTGTGCTGTAACAATGAATTCGTTATTGCTGTACAATATTTGTTGTAGTGCAGCTGATTAAATTAAAATTATACAATTAAATATAGAAAAGCTAGCCATTATAGATGACATTTATGCTTAAAGTACTGGAACATATAATTAACAGTCAACGGTGCGTATGAGTAATTTTTTATGACTATAACAATAATAATTAAATGTTGAATTCGTTTAAGATTTAAACTAGATATAATTTAAATATAGTTTATAACACTAGCGTAAATTTTATTAAAATCCATTCAGTGGTTTTGCAGAAAGCATGGCACAAATAAACAAACTTTACAAAACTAACAAAAATGTTTTTTTATGTATTAAATTAGAAAAAAAATAAACTTATTTTCAAGTTTAATATAGAAATTCACTTAAAAGCACATACTGGACACAAAGCACAGCAACAGCTCTCTCATCTTTCTACAATTTTTCAGCAACAAAATAAAATAAAAAATTGCTGCAGCACGTAGTTTTCTCCATTATTGTTACTGCTGCCGTGAAAATTTCATAAATTTTGTGATTTTTAAAAACATCACGTATTTTGTAGCAAAACAATATGAGTTGTTATGTTATCATATCTTGAGATTGTATGTAGTACATTTTATAAAGTTTGTTGCTGCTACTGTCACGAACAATGCACACATGTTTATGAAGCAGCAGCAGGAAAAACATTTTTCAAAGTTAATTGAACTGTGAATCGAGGGAAATTAAAAACTTTAAAAACAACTCTCAGCATAACATGTGGTACTGAAAAAAAAAAGAAAAAAAAACTCCAAGGTTCCGCTCACCCTGTTCAACTTTTTAAAACAAGTGCAGTATTTTTTCTTGCAGCAAAAAAAGATGGGAAATTTTTTATGCAACAGAACGTTAGTTTTTCATTTCCTATAACAGTTGCAGCAGAAATGAAAAGAGAAAAAAATAATGAAAAAACAAAAAATTTAAAAAAAATAGAAATTCAAAAAAATGTGCTGCCGAAGACACTGCATTCAAATGTTGCAAGTGGCAACAGCAGCTGCAAAAAAATAATGCAATTTTTCCAAAGTTGCGACTTTTTTTGTGTGTTGCTATTTTTTATCATCTGTATATCTTTTTAACCGATTTTATTTTATTTTATTCATATCAAATATCTTTCACATTTCACTATAATTTGGTATGCATTGCAATGAAGTGATGCAAGCAATGCCAATGGGTGTATTGGCTGTCTAGCAGTAATAATAAACAGTTCAATTTTAATTTATCACTTATAAAAAAATATTAGCTGAGAATTTACTTAAGCTGATTTTTTGAGCGGTATGCAGGAGGAAATAGAATTTTGAACAAGAAGGTTTGAAGAAAAGAAAATAATGAAAAAAAAATCATGGTTTGCAATCAGAAATTAATACTTTTTGGTATTTTACTAAGTTGACATGACAAAAAACATTACATATCTCATATAATTTTAAGAATGCATGACGTATGAGTAACATTAATTTTATGTTGGGGGATGGCCATTAATTACGTGAGTTCAAATAGGGGGGAAGGGGTCCGGCAAAATCTCACCAAGGGGCGGAGGGGTCAAGGAAAACCTCACGTCAACTTTTTAATGCATAGAATTTGCATTAAAAATTATAATTTAAATCTCACGGGAGGAAGGGGAGGGGTCCCGCCAGATCTCACCAAGGGAAGGAGAGTGCCTGTGTCATATCAATGTGTTTGGTAAAATATTGGCAACATAAAACACACATGCTTTCGAAGAAAAAATTTTTGTTTTTTAATTTTTTTTTTTTCTCAATTTCTACTTCAAATCTTGATATCTCAGCTCTGATGTAACTTATAATATCTATTTCAATGGCAACTTTACAGTCTCTTAAGCAATTTCAAAAATTTCAATTTTGATTAATGGCCGCTAGGCAATAACATTCTACAATATATTTGATTTAATCTCATTTTTTGATTTTGTGGATTAACATGTTTTTAAAGTCAGTTCTATAGTTTTATATTTTAAAAATAAATCAAATCAAATGTGTGATGCATCATTAGCAATATCTAATCTAAGGCGCATCAGAATAAATCAATTTATTCAGCAAATATTTCAAATATTTAAATTTTATTTTCTTTCGAGCATACCTTTCAATGACTTTACGTCAACATGACTTAATCGACCAATATTCAAATAAGAAACACAAATTAGAAACAAATAGAGAAATAAAAAGCAACAATAAGCATTTTTGACAAAATGTTAAGTGCAAACAATTTGCAAGTACGCAAACAAATACAAACGTTACACACGCACATTCTAAAATAAAGGGTGATTTTTTGTAATGATAGAACTTTAAATTGTAATAAAATATAAAAAATGTTAGTTCGAATCCAACTTTCTTTTAATGTTAAGAGATAATTTTAGAAGATTGTCAGCGCTTTAAGCAAAAATATTTATTATAAGATTATTTTCTTTGAAGATATGCATATGAAGTCACTGAAAAATGATAAAAATTTACAATTTAAATTGTAATATTTCAAATATATATGGCCTTGAGAGCGCTATAACTAAACTAACCAAATGCAATTTGTTACAGCTAGTCAGACATATGACGGATACCATTTTCAGACAATAAATTTCACTACTCAAGATTTTTTCTTACAATATAAATATCTTTCACTCAAAAAAAAATCACCCTTTGCATAGATATAGCGCAGCACAGCAAAGATAAAATCTATTTGTTTTTAGTGGTAGATTTTCTACCTACTGAATTTTTTTTTTGCTCTTAAGTTTTCAATCAGAGGTTTTTCTTATCAGCATTCAACATTTCAATTTCAAAACACAAATGTTGCAGTAGATTAACAGCAACAAAAACAACAACAGCAAGAACAATAAACAAAGCAGCACAAAACAAAAATAAATAAAGTTTAATCCTAAAGATAAAGAAATATTTTCAGCTTCATTTCACGCTAATACAAATAAATATTGAAGGAATGAATGTGAGAAGAAGAGAGAGAGCGAGAAAGAGAGGGATAGAGATAGTCAACGGCAGTTGGCGCAGTAAGAAAGTAGCCTGGCTGAGGTGCTTACACTACCTATAATTGAAACGGAAACGGAAGCAAAAAATAAATACAAACAAAACAACCGGACGCAACGAATGCATGCATAAGCGAACGTACGAATGAATGGAGGAATGAATGGGAAAAAATCAACAATAACAACTGAATAAACTGACAACAAAACCAACTTGATCAACAAAAACAAACATTACACTGAAACAACAATTTATAGTTTTAATGTTAAAATGAGAATTTCGATTGATGATGTAGGCGAAGCTTTGTTGGAGTAACTTCTAATTACAAAAAAAAATTTAATGAAAAGCAAGGCCTTAAATCATCAAACATTGGCTTTCTAAGAAAAGTTAATTTCCTTAAAGAAAAGTCAGAAAAAAAGCATCTCACCAACCGCATCTAAATGAACTTTCACTTTTGAAAGATATTTTTAGCACTATTACTTTCAGTTGGCAACTTAACTCAAAGGTTCTATATTAGAGGCTTCACAAAGCAAAAAATGTCCCTTACAACGTAATATACATAACTTTGAGGAGTTGCAAGCTCTTGAGTTATACCAAAGGGTTGTATATCGTGTAAAAGATATTTTTGATGCTACAGTTATGTGTAATGCAATGCATGGAACATGTTTAGACCTATGAAGTCATAGAGAATTAGCTTCATCATAAAAGTTATAGCTCAAAAAATTATATTTAAAACGGTATACAGTTCATTGGTATACCTAAAAATATAAACTTGGCATTTTTCTTTAGGTTTTTGTGCACTTGTTTATGTTGGTGTAATGTCGTTTCAATTTTTGTCATATATAGTACTATAGTGATTCAGTGTCATAGTTTCAAAAGCATAAAAAAAAACAATATAGTGAAAAGAGAAATTTTTCGCAATGTAAAAGCATTGCAACTAAATCAACAGTTTAAAGAAAATCCTACGAAAAAAAAAATTGCGAACGAAATACAAAAAAAAAATAACATCAAGCGTTTTTTTTACTAAAAACAACAACAGGAAGGAATTTATTTAAGAAAAAAAACCGAAAAAAAAACCGAAAAAGAAAAGCGAAAAAATTCTCAAAAGTCCAAACAGCCGAAATTGTTGTCCACAGACAGTGTTGTGGAAAAAAAAAACATTAATTTAAGACGCCAAAAAAAATCCCTAAAGAGGTCACAAAAAAGTGAAGAAAAAATAAACAAATCAACGTGCTGAGTCTGGGATTACAAGGATTGTGCCTTTGGAGCGTTGCTGGAAAATGACCACCAACAATAACAATCAACCGCAGAGCATGCCGGCCACACCCACCACTACCATTGCCACAACAGTTGAAAGTACCACACCTGTATGGCTACACAAATACATAAACTAATGTACATAGTACAGCAATGCTGTGGGTCCCCGAGCAACGTCAACACCAACAGCAGCAACGACAACAACGGTGAGTAATGAGAAAAGTTTTCACCGACAAAAAATAAACAAGAAAACCAACAAATTTAAGTCAAAAGTGTAGTTTATGAAAAAATATATACATAATACATACATATATATTCAGAATGAAACATCATATATTTTTTAATGCCCAAATAGAAAGTTCATAAAAATCAAATGGTTTTTCTTAAATACCCCCTGGGGCTATGAAAAACTCTATCAAACCAACATTCACATATAACAAACAAAGATGCAACTTTTCAGCTTCGTTTCTTTTTTTTTTTGGCTTGTGTGCGTTAGCAACCTAACACAATGAACCGTAAAACTATGAAAAAATTTTTCAAGAAATTAAAAAAAAAATGCAAGGCATAAAATACGTCTTTGCAAGAGACAAAAATATTGGCGATGTTTCCAACCAACGAAATATTTTACTGAGTGCATTTTTGTTAGAAACTAAGAAACTCATCACTGCCGAAACTTAATGTGCATTAAATGAGACCGTTCCGTTGATCAAATTGGCACTCGAATTTTCAAGAAAAAAAAAAGTTCTATTATTTTTTTTTTTTTTTTGCATAAAAGCAATCTTACCGAGCGGCCTCAAATAAAATTTTAGTTTAGTATGACTCAATGTAAAGCAAAATCATTTTCATATAAAAGTTGTCATTAATATCGGAACTCAGATATAAGTGTGTAAGTTCTGAGAGTCTACCTATTGTATGCTGCAAAATAGTTCGACGTTCCACATACGACATGTAGAATAAAATATTAAAAAATTTAAATGAGCATTTGAAAATGTTTGTTATGTTTTGAAAAAAGTTTTTTTATGAAGTTGATACTTTAATTCTTGAGCGAGTAGTTAGTCTATCTGTCCCCAAGTCTTAAAAGAAATACAAAAAGGAAAGAGAATTACAGCTTAAAATTGCATTGTAACTACAATTACAGAAGAAATTCAAAGAAAATAAAATATGCTGATCGAAAATGTAACATCCATTTTAAATTATTAAGTAGCAGGATGTTATGAAAGGTTTCAAATCCTGTTAAAAAAATATATTTTTTCACAACAAAATTGTCTTGCGCCTTTTTAAAAATAGAAACCGTTCCGAGTGTCAAGCGACAGAAATGATGATAGTAGAAAACTTTTGCGTAAAAGCTTATCAAATTTTACTGACCGGCCTTAAATCAAATTTGAATATTTGTTTAGAGCAACTCAACACAAATAAAAGATTTTTACAGAGTTGCTCTCAGTTGTATCGAAATACAGATACAAGATAAGTTCTGATGACATAATGAAATAAAAAATGAAATTATTCATACGATATGTTAAGCATGCCGCGAAATGCAATTTTTCCGCTGATCTACTTTTCGAATAAAATAAAACAAACTTTTGATTTTATATATGGCATATATCATTAATTTATAGCAAACATTTGGCAACTCTATCAAAGAGTGAATACAAATATTTTTCTAAGACAAAGCACACAAAATAAACCAGCGAGTCAGCAAAGTTATTTGGTTAAAGAAAGTCCCATATTTGTTTTTAATGCAAGCCAACAACAGCAGTATTTAGATGGCAGTCCTATAAAGAAATTTTTTCTCAAATAGCACACCCATACAACAAAAACTGCACACACACCGTCTTACAAAAACATTGAAAAGGAAAAATTGTTTTTCGACCCGACAACCTGTAGACGACATAGCGTGCGCTTCAGCGAATTTCAGCCACTATGCCAACGACCTTTTCACGGCGTAGTGTCTAACACCCACACAAATAAAAGAAATCAAAAAAAAAAGACACGAGTAGCACGAATCAACAGCCATTGACCAGCGACGAGCAACGAAAAACCAAAGCATTTACCAATGATTTATTTTGTGGCAAAGCCTGTTTTTTAGCCCATTTGCCTTTACATTCTCCTGAGTTTTTTTCTTTTTTGTTGTTGGCATTGTACAGACAGAGGCAGGTGGGTTGATAATAACAGAAAAAGAAAAAAAAAATAGCACATGTTCAGTTTGGCTATAAATACAAAAAACCAAATTCAGCAGCAGCGTTTCTTTTTTATGCTTCTTAGTCATTTTCACAACTTATTTTCATTTAACCCTCAATAATGCAGCGCTACAACTCCCTCTGCGTTGGTAATTTTTTATTTTTTGGCAAAATAGTAAGCGGCTGTTTTTTTTTTGCGCTTTTCTTTTTTACACATTTCTCCCACCCATATTTTAGCTTTTTCTTTTCAATGTTTGATAGTCTATCGTGTTGTTGTAGGCCATTTTACCTTGACAGCTTTATTTTCATCGCAGCAAATCGACCCAAAATGGCCTTTAGCATGGCTAAGTTGTTGTACATGGTTTTTGTTTTTCCCCTGGAGCTTGTGTCTGTCTGTATGTGTTTGTGTGCGTAGAAGGGTTAAAAGATTAGCTATAAAAGAAGAACTCATATTTTAGTTAAAAAAAAAATGCGGCAAAACATGAACAACTCAATTCTCGGGCAATAAAAGATAGATAACACTTTCGAGAAACTTTTTGATTTATGAATTGAAAAAAGTTTAAAAAAAAACTACCGAAACTCCCCGTTTTGTCAATATTTATCTTCCCAGCAGTAGTTTTATTATTTTTGTACAAACGCTTGTCTTTCATTTACTCCCCTTTGTTATTTAACTTTCCTTTTTAACCTTTTTCACCTCTTTTCATTTTATTTAAGTCTCATTCACTTACCTTCTAAATCCACAACACGTCCAGCACGTTTAAGCGCACGCACCGCTTCATCATGCGTAGCATCACGTAACTCTTCACCATTTACGGTGAGTATGGCATCACCCACATATAACCCCTTAGCCTGATCCGCAGCCATGCCACGAAATATTTTTGATATTAAAATTGGCATGCGATTTTCACGGCCGCCCTTGATTGAGATGCCAAGTCCATTGTTGTCAGATTTGATGATGCGTACCTGTTAGTTGCAAAAATTTAGAAAAAAAAGAAATAAAATTAACAAAAGCTTCTCGACAAAAAGCAGTAAAAGTGTAGGGAAAAATAAATTGCCGCATGTTATTGACAGCAAATGACTAGGCTTTTTCTGACATAAAACTTAGGCAACAACAAGGCAATAATAGTTTGAAAAATGCTTTATCAGCAAATACTAATAACATTATTTTTTTTCATTTTCTTTACTTTGTATTGTGTAGCTGTTTTTAAGAGGCCATAAATAAAATGACCAGCTTTGCTAAGCATACGTTACTGGGGAAAATAAAATGAACATAAGCACCATATCTTGCATCGGAATAATATTTTCAAAGTTTGAAGTTGTATGCATAGAACTGATATTCGATAGTTAAATATTACTCATACGACTTGTTGGACGAAGGAAGCTCGACAAAATTTTGCATACTAAATACATAATTTTTAAATTGCACTAAGTGAGCGAGAGTTAGTTATAAAATAATCCGGCAGTTTCTGTTAATCTTCAGCACTTGCTTTGATCTCTTCTGCAAACTATCTGGCATGGATGATTTTGTCCAAGTGTTGCGTTCAACTATCTGAGATTGTCATTCCAACCAAAGTTTCAGATAATAACTATTGGTACAAAAGAAAGTTCCATAATTCCTATGAATTTACTGCGACTTTTTTTCTTATTAAAGCACTAGCCATTTCAATACCATAGATATTTGCATGGACTGACACCCATATTAAAAGCATTTTGTTCTAAATGGCAAGATTTTTGACTATTATTATGGTAACTTGACTATTATTATGGTAGTTTTAATCAACTTAGTTGAAGAAGTATGAAAGATATCAAGCGTTGAATTGGGCATTTAAAAAAAATTAAGTGTGGTTTTATTTATGGTTCTCGTATCGAATTTGGGAACAGATCGGCTATATAGAAATTGAATCTTAAAAATTCAACTTTATAAAATTTGTAGGTACTACTTTCTTTCCAGAAAAGCAAGTGTTCGTTTTTTTCAGCGGCCACATATAGAACTGGAGGCTCTCAGTCAGTTTACGACAATACGCCACATACAAAATGATTTTTTACTTGCATTAAATTTAAAATTCGTATGGCAGTTGCCTTTAACCCATGAATGAAAGGGAAGCCCAGCGACATGCGGATGTATAGAATAAAATGTTACTCATACGATCCATAGTACAGTCGTTTATTTTATTCCTGATAGAATAATTAGCAATAAAAATAAAATGTTCAACCGTTGCATACCGTATGTAAAAATAAAATAAAAATCATTAAAAGCTCTGATAGATTGCTTACCATTTTTCACTGTCAATGAAAATGCAGAAAAGTAGCGAAGAGAAAGAGAGTGAGCAACACCTGTGTGCCACTCAATCACGCTAATACCATGTGCATAACTCCAAACCACCCCCCTTACTTCATATTCTGTCCGCTTTTGGCGCTAACAAAGCTAATATTTTAGCCTTACATATGCCAGCTGTCAGATATTTGGCGCTTTCGTATGCATTCATGTTGTTCTCTCTGTTTTTTCGCCCAGTTAATCCCTAACCCTTTTTGTTCTGGATTTTTTTTTCAGCACACCCTTGTTGAACACGTTTTAAATTAAGCTATTTTGGTGCGGCTGCTGCTACTCAATGCTGAAGCACTGACAACCAACACCCACTTGATGTTTCGAAAACAAATTATGTTGTTTCATGCATACTTTAGCATACTTTTGGGCGATAAACAAAACAACAGCAACACTTTTATGTTTCGCACGTTTTTTTGCCAATGTTTTCTTTTTTTTTTTTTTGTTTTTCGAGTTCTGAGTGCTTTTTGCATTCAACAGTGAGTGAAAAAAAAAACATTCATTTCTGACAGCTGTCAGTTGTTTTAGGGTTAGTCATTGAGTACCAGAACGTGTCTGTTCTCAAGTGGCTGCCCTAAAGTATGCTAAATTTTTGTGCGATGCGCTTATCTGCGACTTTCGATGATTTTTGTTGAAGAAAAAAATGAACCCTACAATTTAATTAGTTCACCTTAACGATTTTCATTGCTTGGTACTGAAGTATGTGACCTAAAAGCTCCAAGAAAATTAAAAGTTTCATGCGACTAAAATTTTCATGAGGTAAAAAACTCTCATGTGACTAAAATTAAGTATACGACTAAAAGACATTAATGATTGCGACAAGATTGTTGACTAAAGCGAAAGCATACAACTTAAATGTCGCAACCTTCTTATAAAAATGCATGAGACTCAAAAGTCGCTTGCTTTTTAATAGTCACTTGAAATATTATGTAAATTTAAAAGTTGAATGAAATTAAAACAGTCGAGTGTTAATTTTGCCTACATTCATGGCAAATCACCCAAGATTTCATATTTAAATTCTCTTTCAAATCTTTTCCATA
The DNA here is from genome assembly GCA_963662105.1 of Meiosimyza platycephala. NCBI lineage: Eukaryota > Metazoa > Arthropoda > Insecta > Diptera > Lauxaniidae > Meiosimyza > Meiosimyza platycephala. The sequence goes on along the minus strand of OY759208.1, from coordinate 104,554,583 downwards.
ACTTACATGACGCTTTTGATTTGCCACATGATCAGGTACATCGCATATTTCCATGCCATTGTCCAATGCATTGTTGTTATTCAGCAAATGATCGCCATTATCGATACTATCGCCCTCTGTTGTCGATGCACCACCAACAGCAGTCGTTGACGTTGTCGTTGTTGCGTTGGTATTTGTATTTGTTGTATTGGCTGCTGCAGCAACTACACCATGCATTGAGGCAGATGGTGGTATTGTGCCATTATGACCACTATGATTGCTACTGAAAATTGTAGAGTGAATTAAAAATTTCCAATTTTGTGCAATATTTTCATTGAACTCGGTGACCTACATACCTCAAAGTTCCATTTAACGTTGTTGACTGCTGATCTGCACTGATCCCGCTACCACTCATCGTTGAGTCGCACGTTTCATCAAGGCTGATTGAAAGGAAATCAGTTTCGAGTGTCACCAACACACGATACCATGAACCACGTACGCGTGTCTCTAAGTTACCGCAACGTAAGCCCGATGGTGAATGATGTGGAATGGGTTGCTGCTGATTGGTCAGCGGATGGCTGAGGCTCGATGATTCGACCATGTTGTTGGAGTTATGGTTTTGTGTGTGTTCGTCTACAAGAGCTGATATGTTCTGTATATTTTTTTTTGTATTCGTATTCGTGTAAATTAAAGAGATATGTGCGTTTTTTGCTTTAAATTGTTCCACAGTTTATTTGGCATGTGAGCCACCCTGTGCTTTCGTAGTTTGCATGATTTGATGGTGTAGCATGTTGGTCACATTTTTGTTGCTGTTATGGGAGCTGTAAAAAAGGAACAAATGTATTGAAATGAAATATTTTAATGGAATTATAAAGAAAAAATATATTATTTTATCGTTTGATAGCAACCTAAAATAATGAGCATAAAAATTCTAAAGAAAAATATGTGCAAGATTAGCAAAGACCACAGATACTTGACATAACAGCGCATTCTTCAAAAACAATAACTCAATGCTCACTGAAGCACAGACCTCGGAAGGTTCATTAGAAGTTTATGAATCATTCTATGTATGTGTGGCACAAAGCATCTTCAGCTGTAGATTTTAATTGCCAAAATTAAGCAAAAAATATTTTATGTTTTAATTTTTCTGAAACATATTTTTGTATGATAAAACGTACTTAAAGCGCACAAAAATATGCAACGCAAAAAAGAAATACTCACACAAAATTGCTTGTATGGCTTAAATCCGTAACTACAGACAAACATATCTCTTTCTGCTTGTGTTGTGCGGCATTTTTAATTATTTGCTTTTGCGCCACCGCATGACAGCAATTATTCGATGACAACAACAACAACAACAACTGCGAAAAACAACAACTTAGAAAATCAAATGAAAAAGTGAAGAAAGCAAACGACTGCTTTGGTAATCATGTTGGGTGTCGTTGACGTTTCCTAGCCTTGCATAAGCGCGTTACCAACGATGCTGTTGATAATTTTGACATTATTGCTGTTTTTGTTTTTATTGCTGTTTCGTCTTTTTTCTGCGCTTCGCTACTTTAAGGCTTTAAAGTGATTAGGGAAATTTATTATCCTCATTTTTTTTTTTTTGTCATTTTTTCACTTTGCAGCACGCAGTTAATGCGGCTAGCCTGGCTTTTTTTGCGTACTGTATTTGAAGTTGGAAGTGCATTCACATATTTTCGAATTCATATGAAAATATCATTTGTTATGCGTGCATCTTAGCATTTCATAAAATGATTTTTAAAAAAAAAATTAAAGAAGTGTCAGTCACATATGGTTGCGGAGATACCTATAGCCATCGAAAGTTGCGGACAGAATTTTAAAAAAAAATTGATATAGTAAGTTGTGTACTCCCAGATTCATATCAAAATACATAAGTAATTTGAAAGCAAATCTTTGAAATTTAACAAATAGTTTTCGAGAAATTACAATTTTTTCTGAATCAATTTTTTTTTTAAAACCTATTTTTCCAAATAATGTGTCAATAACCAAGAACTTTTTCAACATACAAAGAATGTCTAACTCCTTGCTTTTAAAATGATGTATCATGTGACATTATTTTCAAAACAGTTCGTTAAGAAAATTGTAACTTAATTTAAGAGCAATACGTATCAAAAGCCCTGCCGAATGAAAGCTGTGTGGGCTCTAAAAATTTAACAAGGAACCACATATCGAAAAAAAGCTTTAAATAGAATTATCTAAAAGATTTTTTAAAGTGAATGTGAACACTGTTAGATACAATTATAGTTCCAAATTAAATAAAAGAAGAATGAATCTTCCTTTTGACAGTCTTTAAATATTATTTAGTGGAATAAGTCTACTAAAAACTAAAAGCTTAACAAACTTTAACTTAGTTTTTATTCCCTAATGCAGCAATTACAAAACATAAACATAATTTCCAAACGTTGACATGTCATATACTATATGTGTATGTGTACATATGTATGTACAATAAATAAAAACACTTTCCAACACTGTTGCTTTTAAAATGTCGCTCGATTTCAATTATTTTTAATGGTCCTTTTTATGAGTGTCTCTGCATTTCTTATCAGAATTATGTGCGCTTCAAACGCACCCACAAATTTTATTACTTTTCAGCAATGCACACAGACACACACACACACGCACGCAAGCCACCCCACACTACATTACACCGTGTAGGGGGAAATTTATCACGTATGTGTTGCACATCACGTTGGCATGCGTGCTTACGTTAAAAATATTTACACGCGGCCCAACCCAAAAAAAAAAAGAATTAACAAATCAACATGTGAATGAGAATAACAACAACAACCATTCCCAAAAAGGGACATTAGTAGGATGATGGCTGAGAAGTCAAAATAAGGTCTAAGTAAAAAAAAAAAACAAAACCAAAGTAACAAAAACTTAAAAATACAAACAACAGATGAGAAAGAAAAAAACGAAGAATGTAGATAAAGCAAAAGTGATAAAAGACGAAACAACAGCAATAACAACAAAACCAAAGAGGCACAAATTTCAAATACCACGACGATAAAGAAGAAAAAAACACTTGAACCTTTTAAAGATTCCTACGGGACTCACATATTTTCCAATGTAATGGGTCATACAAACAAAATACAAAAACAACAACAACAGCAACTACAACAAAACAAGACAAAATCAACGAGAAGTTTTATTTTTGCGGCGGGCTGGGGGTCGACGACGAATAAAAGACTTGGTGTTGAGAGGCTCAAGTTTATTGCAAGTCAACACAACAACAGCACAGCAGCGAAATTTACAAACAAAATTTTGAGCAGCAGCAGCAGCAGTGGGGTATATGAAGGAGAAAAATAAACTTTTTCGCAGAATAAGCAAAATTATACTCATAAATTTCATTTATCACCTTCTTAAAATGTTGACACAAATAAATAAATTTTCGGAAAAATAACAGCAACTATAAAATGTTTAGTAAGCAACATTTGTTCCAAGGCTGGAATGGTCAAAATTATTTAAAAAAACAGTGACTTTAGTCGAAGTGAAGAATAAATGTATGTGACATAAATCACAGTAATATTTCGATTCTAAAACGTACTACAAATATGGTGAATTTCTTTAAGAAATAAAAAATCTTTATTTATTCTTACTAATCAATTTCGTCGCCTTCAAAGTAATCCCCCCATCCGATACAATGCACTTATGCCAACGTTTTTTTTCCAATTTTCGAAGCAGTATGAACAATCCTTTTCCGGTATGGCCCTCAATGATTTCGTTGATTCGGCTTTTATTTTCTTGATCGAGTCGAAATAGTGCCCACGTAGTGGTCTTTTCAGTTTAGGGAATAGCCAGAAGTTACACGGTGGTAAATCAGGCGAACACGCTGGTTGCGGAACGATATGAATTTGAACGGTATGAGTTGAATTTTTAGCGTAATGGTCTCGAATTATCAATGCTGTGTGAACAATGCAATGTTAAGAAAGTTATAAGAAAAAATTTTAAAAAAATTACAGTCATATTTTTTCATTTCTAAAACTTATTTTTAATAAGTTTTTTACTTGATTTAAAACTTTAAGCTAAATAGCTTACAATGCCAATAAGTAGCTGTAGTAGCAAAACTCTATTATTTTTATTCATATTAATACGCTCGTTTTGTATCCATAATGTTCAATTTTTTTCATTAACTTTTCTCTCAATAATATTATTAATAGTTTGCTAACCTCCTCCTTTGGGGGTCAGTACCCCTGCTAATAAATTTCTATTTTTACTTCGAAGGGTTAAAAAATAATGTATAAAAATATGGCGAAAACACCCTCGGAACTCTTTAGTGATGCTCATAATCAATTTTCGATACTCCCTCATCGGTTGCTAGAAAGAATTCTTTTTCTAAAACTCGGCCCAAAACACTTTCTTTTAGTTCGGAAAACAGCGTTGCCATCTCCATTTTCGAAAGAATAAGGTTTTTATGAAAAGTTTTAAATTAACATTACTCGTTCAAATCTGATGACAATATCTTTCGCCCAAAATTTTTGCTCAAAATTATTATTATTTTGTTTACTTTTCGAGTTATTGAGCGAAACTTTTTTCGTCGGATTCACACAACCAGACCCAACATGATTTTGGCGACTGACGCTTATTTTCACTATCAGCCTTATTTAAACTATCAATTGCAAAAAAAAAACTAAGCGGAATGAAATGAACTTGAAAAATGCAACGGTGTCTCTCGGATTATTAGAGGGGTCACGAATAATCTTAGTGATGTACATAATACCATTTTTTGGAATATATTCCAATTGGTGCAGTGAATTTTTTTTAAAAATATTGAGCCAAGACAACCGTTAGGATGTACAGAATAAATTTTCGGAACATTGTCGTCGATTGTTGCAGCAAAATTTTTTTCCAAAACACCGATCCATTCAATCGAATACATTTTCAACCTTTTGCCTCGTATTTTGCAGTAAAAATAGTTTACAAAATAAGGGCCATAGTACTTTTTAGAAGGAATAGGTTACAGTTCGAAGTTTTTAGTGATTTTATTTTCTTAGTGATTGCGACTGCGTATTTGACATAAAGAATTTTGCTTCTTTAACGATGTTTTCCCTTAAAGTTTGCGGCATTTCTTTGTGATTCAAATTTTTTAAAAGATACAATTCCAAGAAATTGGAATTCGGAATCGATTTTTCAATTTCATGGCAATCGAATGTTTTTTTTTTAACGATTCCATTACAATAATCAAAATTAAAACTTCAAATTTTTAATATCACTGCATGGAATTGTAATTAGTAATGATGATATTTAGAAACCGAAAAACTCACTAAACATTGATACGTAAGCGAGTCCAAATTAAATCACTTTATTAAACCATCATTTTATAAAACCAACATTGGTAAAAATTTTTAATCAACTTTAGAAAACTTTTCTTTTTTTTTTTGATGCACCCCACCTTCACTCTATCTAAACTTTAAGAGAATAACATAAAACTAGCGAAATGTCAACTTAATTTTAAGTGCTTGTTCTTTTTTTCAAATTGTTGATTTTGTCTGGTCACCACTTAAGATTTTTTCTATTTTGTTTTTTTTTTTTTGTTGTTTGTTGTAAAATTTATTTTTTATTTAGATTTTTTGTTTTTTCGTATCACGCATAAAAACTTTTTAATGGCTTTTTTATTTATTTTTTGTAAATTTTTAATATATTAAAAGTAACACTCAGTAAAACCGCACAGTTTTTGCATAAAATTTAAGTGGCTAAAAATTGTACAAGGGTCGAAAAAGTTTTTTTTTTTTTTTTTGTTTATTATTTTCTATCACGAAAAATTTGTGTTTTGTTTTGTTGCTAAAATAATTTTCAACTGTAGTTTTTATACAGATTTTATGTGTCACCAGCAAACATTGCTTAAAGGACAATGCGCATTTTTCTATGGAGCTTAGGCTGTTTTCAAACTTTGAAGGTTAATGAAACTTGGGCAGTGGTGACGACTTTAACTCTTTTTATCCTGAACGATTTTTTATTAATTTTTTCACTCAAAAACTTGTAGACTTACAGACGTAAAAGTCAAACGCTTTTTTTTTCAGTATATCATAAGTTTTTAAGTAGAAACTAAATCACTGAACAAAGGTTTCGCGTAAAAAAATCATGCAAGAAATTTTTGTTTAGCGTATTTTACTTATTTTTAAAAATTCAAGCTATACTGAGCAAAAAGGCTTATGACTATTTTAACTGTAAATCTACTAGCTTTGTAGTAAAAACTTAAAATAAGTAGCAAACAATAATTCGTTCTGATGCCTATATCTCGAAACTTCTTGCATAACATTTTTTTGGCGCCATTACAGAGTTTGCATTCTCCTTTGTCGTGTGTTTTTGGAATGCACACTCTGGCAGCTCTACGTTAGGTTTTGCAACCGCATATGCCAAAAAAAATAAAAACAGTTTTTGTATAGAAAATTCGTTTAATAATTTAGCAGCAGTCAACAAAGGGCATAAATTTTAACCAACTTTGATTGTCATTCAAATGCAAATTGAGGAAATGATAATAAAAAAATATGGCAAAAGGTTCTGCTCGCTGAGTTGATTAAATAAATAATTATTTTTAACGATAGTCTAAAAAAATTTTTCATTTCAATTTTTCAATCAGAATCAGCCAAATTAAACATAAATATAAGTAAAATTCTGATAATCGTCTAGTTAGCAGCATTTTTGTATTATCGTACTGATGGTGTGCATGATATTTAAGGTTTAAGTTATTTTGTTCATGTAATCAGCCGTTTTCATCATAGAGCGTTAAGATTGTAAAAACCAAGAGCTATATGCAGTATTGGCCAAAACTTAAGAAGCACCCCCTCAGTACATTTTTTTCAAATCATAAATTTTTTGTGAAAACGACGTTTTTGAACCGTGTTGTGAATTTATTATATATACAATATTTATACTTTTATTATTGACAGACAAAAATTTTAAAAACTCAGCGTCATAAATCAAAAGTTATTGTCAAAGGAACATTTTAAGCCAGAAACCTTAACGGACAAAACTAATGCACCCACTTTAAAAAATTTTAAAATTAGTACTTAGTTGCAAACCCTTTATTCTGGACGACACACGCATATCTTTTTGATATAGAGAAAACGACATTATTAATGATATCCTGCGATATTCCTTCCCAGGATATTTTGAAGGATTGAAACAAATCCGCCGTGGTTTTGAAATTTTCTCTCTTGATTTGCATGTTAACGATCTTCCACAAGTTCTCAATAGGATTCAGGTCAGGGCAGGCCAATTAAGAAATTCAATTCTATTGCTCTGAAGCGACGCCTTAAAAATATAATGGGTGATTTTGGATGGTTGTCCTGTTGGAACCTCCACATAAGTGGCATCTTTTCATCGGTATATGGCAGCATCACATCTTTTAGTATGTCAACGTATATGGAGCGATCCATAGTTTCATCAATCTTATGAATTGGTCCAATCCCATGACCAAAGAAGAAACCGCAGACCATTACATGTCCACCTCTATTTTTTACAGTGGCCTTGCAATACTTAGGATTCAATACTTCTCTTTTTAGTATGCGTACACGCCTTATTCTATCCGAATCTTTCAGTTTGTACTTGGATTTGTCAGAAAAGAATATAATCTTCCATTTTTGGACACTCAAGTTAAGGTAAACGTGGAATAAGGCTTACCATATATGCAAAGCAAAAGGCGATAGATTGAATCCTAAGTATTGCAAAGAGAGTCATAACCAAGAGTCAACAAAGAGAGACGTGAGAATGTCTTTAATATGCCTTTTTTAAAACTCATAATAGGCTGATTGTAAAGATATTAGGTGGGTTGTCTCGTATGTGTCTTTATACTGTGCATAACAAACTGCTTATGAAGGCATTATGTAGTATTTTCATAAGTATTTTATTCTGTACAGTATTAAGAGACTCTCAAGATATGCCATTTTATGTCTCCTAGGTGTTTCTATGCTCTTTACTAAGGCAAATGTGAGAACGATATAATATATCACAGATAGCCTAGTGAGTAGCGTGCAGGACTATGGATCTTTGGGACATTGGTTCGTAAACGGCGTACAAATCGTAAGTAAAAATTAAATTTGATAATAAAATTATAGGGATATAATAGAGATCTATAATTTGCTTATAAAGTCTCTTAGCAAGACACTCTTTACTCTACTATTTTTATGTCTTTGTAAGTTGTCTTTTAAAGACCTCAGAAAGAAAATACGCCGATTTTTTTAAAGATAACACAGAGAACATGTCTATATACTTCATTCGCCAAATGGCTCTCATAAGCCCCTATAAAAAATTAAAAAATATAATATGTATCTTGTCTTTCTACTTTGTATTTAAATTGCCTTTAAAAGAAGTTATTAGACCTTTTTTTGTTACTAGGGTAAGTTTATCTACACAGCACACAAAACCTTCATGATGTAGTGTTTGCAGTTAGAGTTATTTTAGCCTTTTCTTTAATGTTAAATCTTATTTCAGGGGTTGGAAAATTTCCTTTCAAACCCTTTCTTGATTCGGTCTAATGGTCATAATATATAGTGGAAATGTTCAGGTTCAATTATGGTTTGGAATGCTTCCTTTTTTAGATTGACTTAAAAATACATCTCAATGCTAAGGAGGTGTATCGGCCACAAGTTATAAATAATCGTTAAGCAGTGATTGTTCGATAGTAAATGAATCTGTTTAAACTGTTGTTTTCTTTATATACAAATTTTAATTAATCTCTGCCTCTCATAAAATATTTTAATTGCATTATTCATTTGGCAAATTATATTTCAATCACTAAAATGCTTGCAGGCTTATTTTATTTCAATACATGCCTCAAAATATGCAATTAAAAAAGCACACAAATTTTTGCTTTGAAGCCATAGGGAAAAAACTAAATTATATTGATGCATAATTTTAGGTGCTGATTCCTATAAAATTATATTTTTTTAATTTAACTTTAACCACAAATCTAGCAAAATTTTTTGCAAACCTTTTGGCAAACACCTTAAATCACCGACAAAATGTGAAAATAATGAAATCATTAAAAGATCACAGCTGTCGATTTAAGGCGCTAAAAATATTACCTTGTACCCGCACAAAAAAAAGGGTGAGCTGAACACACAAAAGAGTTTCACCTTTTTTTCTGCATTCTCATTTTGATACGCATAAATTTTTTGTGGTTTTCACACTTTTAGTACGCAAATTTTCTTCAATTCTCCATTGTTGTTGTAACTTCATTTCATTTATTTTCCGTGCTGGTGCAAATCAATGCAAAAACCTAAAACGGCGCCACTTTTTTATGCATTTTTCAGCATGACATTTTCAATTGGAGCCGTTTTTTCGCACATAAATATTTTTTTTCATTCTTTTTTGTTATTCTGCTGTTGAATTCCTGTGGCCGGTCAAAAACCATAAAAAAGGACCAAACGGATATCAAAGCATAATGGCAAAAGTTTTCTTTTTTTCATTCTATATTTCCTCTTTACTTTGGGTGTTCTCGCTTTTTTATGTTAATCGAATTTTGAAACATTTTCATAGCGTTGTGATTATGGTGAAAAATTCTACTATGAAATAGATGGTGTTTTGGGGTCGCAAAAAAGGTAGCACATACAAAAAAAAAAAGTTTGTTATTTGCTACATTGGAGGAGGACTTAAATGAAAATGTACTAAATTTCATCATGATTTGTTGAAAATTTATTGCTTTTTGTTACATTTAAGAGTTGACTGGGGATTGCTGTTGTATGGCTCTATTTTGAGAAATAAAAATGTTTAAAATACAATTTAATTTATGGATGTCATGAATGGACATATTTAAAAAGGCAAGAAATATTTGGTATGGCTATTGCTGTAGCTGGAATGGTTGTTTGAAATAAATTATTTTTAGGTTTAACAACTAAAATTAGAAAAACTTTGTGCAAGGTCAGCTGAAAGAATTTCCTGAGCTGTGAAAAAAATGTAAAACAAATTTTAAAAGGTTTTCTAAGCAGCTCAAAAGTTACTACAAATTTTAATGCCTAATTTCTTCACAGCTAAAATGTTCCACCAAGAGAATATTTTGTTTCAATTAAACGCAAAGAATTAACATTTCAATGTTGTCTCAAGATCACTATGACTTTTGTCTTTTCACATACATTAAAATATACAACAACTGTTTCTGCTATCACAATATTATGTCAAAACTTCATGAATAATCAATTAATTTTTGCTCTTTGCTGTTTATTTTTAATTTGCTCAACTTCATTACACACAAATAGACACACATATACTCAAACACACATGTGAGAGTAAAAAAAAAAACATTCACAAAATATTGACATTTATTATAAATTATGTTGTCAGTGTGGGAAAGTACGCCGTAACAAGATTTGCAGCAATTACATCAGTAATAACAACACATGCAACTATGCATTCACACATACATACGTATAGAGTACGCGTCATCATCAACTTCCGCTCTACACAACATTTCCGCAAAATGTCGAAATCAAAAATAAATTTACCAAGAAATTCAAATTAATTACAACTTCCGCAGTTGCTGCTGCTCAAGCGAAGAGGCATCGGCAGCAGTTGCAGAAGAAAATGAAAGATGCAAAATCTTCATAAAGTATTCCAAGTTTGGGTCTTTTGACTGTGTACGGGTGAGGGGAGCACTTGGTTTCTTGCTTGGAATTTGAAAACTTTCTCAAATAGTTTCTTAGGGAATTTCAACACTTTTGCAAACAGCAAAACAGAAACAATTTCTCATTTAAGCGCTCACATGCACAAATGTGCATTTGTTTTTATTTAATATATTTGTATGCGTGTTGATATCCTCATAAATATGCTACAATTTTATAATGTATGCAGAATTCGATAAATGAAGATGTGGCTTGAAAATATTTTTTTTTTTTTGTCAGTACTTTGAACCAGTGTTTATAGTGCAATAAGTACAACATTGTAGGTTTTTAAGAAGATGATAGATTAGAAGAAGTAGTAATATATGGAGTATTTTCGGTGAACGTTCTACTTGAATCGATCGATGCCACCGATGCCATCGGGAAAAACATTCGAAGGGAAATTTTTCCACAGCTCAATCCTGCAGCAAAAAGCAATATATTATGTATGACAATGCGATATTTCGTAAAGCACAGGTCACATGAAGAAAAGATGGGTCTGATAGCACGCTGGAATGCTGCGAAAGAAGACCTGAACTGATTGGACAAATTCCCATAGCTCACTCGATCACATCGACCTAATAGCTCAAAAATATTTTTTTAAGCCCCTGCCTCACTTACTATGTTGCAAAATTATAATATTCCCTAATAGCATAAGGGGAAGTTATCAAGGACAAAAATCCAGCTTACAAAGCAGTGATGTCTTTAAAATAGCTTGATATTATAATTGAAAAATACTTTGCCTTTGTAGCGAAACAAAGAGAGACGTAAAAATGTATTTAATATGCATTTTTAAAGCTCACAATAAGCTGATTATAAAGACATTAGGTCACTATAATGTATAGTATAGAAACTCACACGAGACATTCCAGCTAATGTCTTTATACACATTTTTTTATGTACAGTATAAAGAAACAGACGAGACAATGCACCTTGTGTCTCGTATGTGTCTTTATACGTGGGCACATTACTATCCATTTTTTGTCTTTTTAATGTGCTTTACTAAAACAAATGTGAGAAAAATATGACCCTAATGGGTAGCGTGCATGACTATGGATAGTGAGGACATGGGTTCGAGACCTGAACACAAATCGTAACTAGTTAAAATGAAATTTGATAATAAAATAAAATTAAATATACTAAACGTCTATAATTTGCATACAAAGTCTGTAATACATCTTTAAATTCTCTAAGCAAGACACGCAACTCTTTGTTCAGTCTTTGTAAGGTGTCTTTTAAAGACCTCAATGCATCTACTTTTCCGAGTATCTTTCAAGATAACAAAGAGGGGAACATGTATTTATGCATCATATACTAAATGTCTCTTATAAGCCTCTATAAAGAATTTATAAATATATGTTGTCTTTCTTGTTTTTAAAATAACCTTTTTTTGATACTAAGGTTTTGTTTAATTTTTGATGATATATCGATAAACAGACCTTTTTTTACAATTTGTAGACTAGATTTCGATAATATATCGAAAGCCAAACAATAAAATTCAAAACCACAACCTAAGCTAATCGCTAGTTGCCCGATCGATCGATTCAGAATTTGTCGCTCACCTGATGTATTCTATCAATATGATTATGCCCCTTATGATCTGGACAGTCACATGTAATAACACGAGTATTCAAATTTAAGGTAAAATCAGTTTTTTGTTAGAGCCGCTGAGCAATACCCCAGCCATGAAAAATTTCTTCAATGCATTTCTTTAATCCACCCTAGTTTAAAGTAAATTTCAAACATAAACACCCTAAGAAAAACAAGAAAAATCATTACAATAACTATGTGTTTTATCCATCAGTATTTTATGATATGCAGACGTAGACGATGTGAATGGGGAGAAACAACTTGAGGGATGCGACATGTTTACAGAAGCAATTATGTCTCAAGTATTCCCTACTTCGAAACTGCAACTGCAACAGCAACACGAATAATAATAATTGCAACAACAGCATAAACAACGGCAGCAATTTTGCAAGCGTAATAATAAATGTTGCTTTTAAATTGTAATAACAGAAATGCTTGTATGTATGAGTATCTAACGACAACAATGCACATTCATAAGTGCACATACGCTGTGTAATACACATATGCATACTTATTTATAAATATTTACAATGGTAGTAGCAAGCAGAAAAAACAACAGAAAAGCGAAAAAAAAGGAAAATAAATTCTCAAGAATTGTACAGAAGTAATTGCAGCAGCTGCTACATGTACGCCATCCAACTAGATATGCTTGCAAATATACAAGGTGTCTCAAAAACTAGTGTGTCGTGGAAACAAGAATGTAGCGTATCCTATGAACTATCAATATAATCTGACATCATATGGCAAGAACACTTACAGACCTTAATAAACCATTGCACTTATCACGTTTTTTTATTATGATAATTCACACCAACTTGAGATTTCGTATGAGTGCGGTAATCTCCTCTAAAAACGCTATGCGAAAACAGCTTCTTTCGGACTTCATAAAGCAGGATCCCCCTTAACTCAAATTTTTCGCAACTCTGTTAAATTGATTTTGTTCTTAAAACTACACGCTCTTTCTATATATAGAGTAACATATTACTAAAACCCAAAAAGGGAAAAAGAAACATCTCGAGGCATCAATCGAAGCACATCAAAGCAATGTAAATTGCCTAAAGTTGTTGCATACTTTTCAGAGAACAAACGGCGAATTTCATATGCAAAATCACTATTGAGTGCACGACTTGACAAACAAAGAGCTCAAAGCAAAACAGACGCAACAATAACAACAACAACAACAGCAAAATGAGTGTTGAAGTCACTGATCTGACAACCATTGCATCTACTATTTACCGTAGTACACAGCACCCTCTAGCATTTTTTCTTCAGCAACGCTGCTGCAACACAGCAATAAAAGAAGTCTCTAGCATTTTTTGCGAAATTTTATAGTTTTCTTTTTTTTTTTTTGCCCCATGTTGTTGATGGTGATGTTATGTTTCTGCTTTAATGCCTTAAGTTATACAACGTAAATTAACACACATACATATGCGAAGGATGAGCACAAGTGAAAGGAGAGTTAAAATTACAGCACATAAAAATTAAAATATACAATTCAATAACAACAGCAGCGACAGCATAACAATCAAAGAAAAACAGGCAGCAAATTTCTGTCTGGCGTCTGACATTACAATTCTGTCTGTCTTTTGGTCTGTATGTTTGTTGGTCTATGGAACTCCCCAGTTGATATGAAAACAAACAAATTTAGCTTTAGGAGCGGCTCCACATGTGACTGCATTATTTAGGCTGTTACACTGGAAAAAAAATACTACGGTTTCCTCTATTGCAAGTTGATTTTGTGTAAATGACAGCTTAAAATTATGCAGTAGTTGTAGTTGGTAATTTAACTTATAAGTCTACAACATTTTTCAATGCATATGCTTAGGCGTTGCTTTAATACAAACAATTTCTAGCGGTGTATAATTGTAGACCTGCTTGCAGACGTTGTTTCTGCTGCTATTTTATTGTTGTAAATATTTTCCTTTTACGAAATGCAATGATGTTACAATAAAGCGAAATCACCGTAGAGTTGTTTTTGATATGAAGTTGTATGCAAATCTCTTGTACTTACTGCTTTTTAGTCAAAATTACAATGCATACAGCAGAAATGTCTAAGTGCATGGTACATAAAAAAAAACTCTGCATGTAGATGAAACATTTTGTGACTTTTTTTTGTATTATTTTCATTCAATTTCGATTGCAGCATCTTATTTTTTATACATCTTATACTTGCATATGAACAAAGTCATAAAAAGTAATGTCGCTTATTCTCTCCACTACCGCTATTTTTGCTTCTATTTTGTTGCAAAAAATCTTTTCAGTTCGGCGAAGAGTTCAAAAACCTTTGACTTATGAATTGAAAAGTTTTTTTTTTTTTTTTTTTTTGATTATAGCTAAAGGGAGCCGCAAGCTGAAGCATGGAGCCAAATATGGAATACTTTTTTTAGTAGAAACTGCTAAATAAAAATGTCAAAAACTATAGATATTTAATTTTAACTAAGCATATAACTTGAAGGGAAATAGTCAAGATCAACGTTAAGTTAAAAAAAAAATAGACAATTATAGCCAATTATGGAATATGTTAGATATTTTTCACTACTTTTCTAACACTGAATATAAAAATGAAAAAGCACACCAAGATACCCAATTAGAGAATACGAATTTTCATTTCAATAAGTATAGTTTTCACACACTATAAAATATTTATCTGACACTCGATATAAAAACTAAAAAAAATATATGAAATATATGGAATAAATTATGGAATACTAAGTGATATTATAAAAATAAACAACAAAATAAGTTTTGTAACTGTTTCTTATAAAATTATTAATAGAATATTCCATATTTGGAATTTAACAACAGCAATTATTCGCCAATATGGATTCTGACACACAAAACGATTTTTGGAACCGAAAATGGACTACAACTATCATTCCGCCTATAATCCTTACAAAAAAAGTATGAAAATGATTATTGAAAAATTCAAAAATGATAAAAAACTGGACGTAACAGGACAAAAAACGCACCAGTTTCGAATTTAGCAGCAGTAGTGTCTAAGGAATAACTCTGCTCCATGTAAGTAATTTATTCTATGTCATGTTATGTTACTATAATTCTCCTTAATAAAAATGGCGCAGTAATTGTCAAATAGTTTTAGCATTTTTTTATAAATTTATGGCTTATCTTTTTATTTTTATTCTTAAATTTTAAAATTTCTGAATTCATATGTATAAAAAATTATTTGGCAAAGCAATCGTCTTATGAAAACCGAAGAATGCACTTTGCGCTGTATTTCTAATGTAAAATTTACATATTTTTAGAGGCCATTGGAGAAAAGTCACACATTTGTTGAGCATTAAAATACTGATAAATTTGATGTAATATGCTACATCTTACTTTCATCGGAATTGAAATATTTCAGTCCACTGTGAATGGGTTTTGCTTAACATGACGTATGAAACTTAAATGTTAAGTTTTTGTAAGTTTAAGATTGTTATAGTCTGAAATTAAGTACATGCATCGGATGTCTGCGACAAACTCACATGAATTCTTCACCAATATGTGAAGTTTATCTCAATTTGAAAACAGTTATGTATACTTTTTGATAACTTAAAAATGTCATCTGTCGATAGTAACATCTCATTCCACAGAATTGGCAGCAGTTTTCCTGTTACCATACGAATTTGAGTTCGTCTTTTTTTTTAACGACGAGCGATGTTTTTTGAAGTTTACTGGAGCACATCTTAATCTGCATGTCCTGCTTGATAGTTACAGATAGTAAGTACCTTACGTATTTTTTGCTTTATAGATAAGACAAATAAAAAACTTTTAATGGATGAGACATTTTCTTGTTTCCATTTTTCTCAAATATTTATTTTCCTCTAATGTTTTATTAAATACTTCACTTATTCGATCAATTTACATAACACCTTACAGTTAATCGTCAGCAAAGCTGTTTTCGTTAATACCCAGTAAACAACAATTAATCATTCTAATAATCACTGGGTCAAAAAGTAACAACACCTAAAAGCAAACAAAAACACACACAGTAAATATTATTAAGTCTACACCATTAAATATTAAACGTCACATTTGACTTGATTGTATGCGTATACACATTTTTCATAGTATACATTTGAGCGTGAGGTGTTTATTTGAAAAATAACTTTTATCAGATTTAAGTGGTGCTTAAGTATGATTTGAAAATACATATTATTCACATATGGTATACCCAACAAGGAAGAGATAATTTTTATTAATCCCTATAAAAGTATGCAGCTTGTATGTTCAAGTAAAAAATGCGCATTTTTAGGTTAAAGTTAACTATTTTAGAAACCAGCAGAAAATTTGAGTCTCAAACCCATTAAGTATCTTAAAATAACGCTCATAATTCCCGTTTCAGTAAGTTTCATTTCCGCTTGGTTAGCCAATGAAATATTTACACATAGACACCAGCACACATAACAAACAACAAACAAATTACCACAAACTAACTTTCATAATTAATCATCGATGAATAATTTGTTTCCTCGCCTAAAATCACACAATCGCAAAAGACGGAAAAAAAAATAATTGTTGTAGTTAAAATCAAACAATAAAAAATATTTGTTGTAAATATAAACAAACAATGCAAGTTATTGGCTCTAAGGATCACAAATTACAAATTCACTTAATATGAGATATATTGGGCTGTGTGTGTGTGTGTGTGTTTTGACATCACGGTCATTTCATAAACGAGATATTTGCATAATTTTTAATCAAGGAGTGACATTTTTTATGCAGCATGTGTTTTGCAAACGCCATTTTGTCTTGGTCTTTAAATTCTAAAATCAAAATCATCAAGTAAAATGGCTCATTATTTGTCGTGTTATCGAATGTGTACAACATTTCTACTGATTGCCTGCATTAAACTTCATAAAATGCCAATACCGCCTTAACTAATTACAATAATTCTGCACAAAAACAGGGAGAAGTGGGTGATTTTCAGCAGCGGCGCAAGGTTTATTTTTAATTGAAAAGTGTGGCACGATTTTGAACGCTGTTTCTGGACCGAAATTTTTTTTTTTGGCTCCAATACTTTGTGTAATTTTGCATGCACTTGAAATTTAGCTTAAAAATTTGGTGCAGGTAAACTTGCCCAAGAATAAATTTGGAAATCTTTCTATACAAAATATAAAAGAAGGCCCAAAATTTTAATGCTTTTTACGTTTTTTATTTGGTAATTTGTTTCACCTTTATTTCTTAAGAGATTATGTGCACTGTTCCATGAAATGATCCACAATTGTATGCATGTTTGTATCTTAGTGTTGCCGTCATTAGTGAAAATTTATTGATTGCCACCAGTTGAGTAAAATTATTACACACGCTCCGCTATGTGGTATTTCAGTATCAGATGTGAGCATGTGTGTGTGTGCGTGTTTGTAAGAGCAGCTTACCTGATTGGCCGTCCCTTAGAGTTTGTCAAAAAAAATATTCTCATGTTTTTCACTTCTCTGAGAAAGTTTAAGATTTAAAAAATGTACAACTCTAGAAGAATATTTCTTTAAAATAATTTAATTTTTATTCAATTTTTTTTTTAATTTTTTTTAATTTTTTTTATTTTTTTTAAAATTTTTTTAAAATTTTTTTTTTTAATTTTTTTTGTTTAATTTCGTTCCGTTTTTATTAGCATCATATTCGCTTTAAGTGCATAAAAATCCACGAGAGAAACAAATTTTGGTTGCAGTTAATACCAAAAAAAAAGTCTTCAATTCGACAAGAATTCAAGAACATGAGATTTTTTGGCAGACTCTACTATTCACGTATGCGTCTACGTGTGTGTGTGTGTGAAATGTGTATATCCGTATATACGAGTATAAGTCCGTATCTATGTGAGATATGTACAAAATCAATAAACAGTTTTAGTTTTAATTGCTCTGTCAGTAGCGAACGTGCATTTTATGTAATATTTAATACGATTAATGAATGTGGCTTAAAAGGTGAAGGCAGCAGCAGCAATAACAACAACAACAACAACAAGAAAAGCTTGACAGTTCAAGGTGGCATCAGCTAAATGTTATGGTTGGCCCACATTTTTCTTCTGTGGCATATTGGGAGGGATGAATGCAGAGGTTACTTTATTGGTTGATTGCTGGTAAATTGTCAGCGGAAGTGAAAGTCATCCATATAAATTAAGTTAAAGTATAAAATGTATTTTCAGTGATTTGCTGATCGGCAGGCTTAATCACTGTTTTATTACCTGAGGGTGTTTTATTATGTACATTAATCAATTTGTTAATGTGTAAAACATCAATTGTTATTGTATTCATCAGTCAATGCAATGTTTAATTAATATTTCAAACATTTTGCTGGCATACTTTTAGGCAAATTATGAGGCTAAAACGAAGATACGATAAAAATTTTTCTATTAATTTTAAGGAAAATTTCTTTTACAAACTTCTGCATTTTTTAATTTAAATTTAAATTTTTTAACATAAAAATTTATATGAAATTTATAATTTATACGAAAAATGTGTTAGAGGAAAAGCTGTTTCTTGAAAAGCATGAAGCCATACTTAGTATAATCTTACTTTATTTTTCGTAAAGTTAATAAACCTATGAATCGCTCAATATTCGCTTTGACTGACCACAATAATGTATAAAGTAATGGAAAGTCCGTAAAAATATTTGTACTTCTTATCGCTTCACACAAGCACATACATATATGAAAATTATTTGTTTACCACATCAAAGGCTTAAAGTTTCTACTCTAATTAATTTATTCTCCTGTAGGATATGTAAACATTTACACGCACACATAGTACTTACATTAATAACCCCTGTAGGAATAATGCTTAAGGTACTGGTCCAATTTTCTTCACCAGTCTTAGTGTCTTAAGGGGGCAGGTCCAGTCATGATTTTTGAGAAATCGAAATTTTTTTTTTGCATTTTCTTAAAGTATACTATTTTAAAAATATATCCTGAAAATTTGAAGTCAATCCGACAATTATTTTTGGAGTTATTCGGCAATAACCAAAGGGCTCTCGGTGGCAAGAGTACCGAGCGTAAAACTTTAAATGCATTTTTCTCAAAACTATGTTTTCGGAAGCGGTGACCACTGTAACTCGAAAACCGCTCAATAGATTTCAATGAAATTTAAACAGTTTTTGAAAAACATAAAAATCTAGTGCTTGATCGAAGGATTTAGTTTTTTTTTTAGAAATCGATTTTTTATGAATAGTTATTCATAAAAAAACTGTTGGTTTTTTACCGAAAATCTGAAAAAAAATATTCCTGAAGCTGTCATTTTGTTGATTTTATTAAAAAAATAAATCCTTCGATCAGTCACTAGATTATTTATTTAACTAACTAATTTTTTTTATCCGATTGATTTTAGATGATTTTCCAAGGATTTGTGATGGTCACCGCAAGACACTATGTATGGGACAGGGTCCAACACAACCAGCTATAACTTTTTTTATTTTTAATATTTTTTTTTTTAAACTTTCGTCAAGTCAAGTTGAAACATTATGTAATAATTCCGCATTATCACTTTTATTAAATAAATTAAATTAATACCAAAAAAAAATTATTGAAAATGCCCTAATTTTCACGGCCATGACTGGACCTGCCCCCTTAAAATTACTGGTTTTCGTATGTGAAATAAATAAAAAAAATTTCGTTTTGATGCGTTTTTATAAGCCATTTTAGACTAATTTGCAATTTTCAGATCAAAGAAAGCGTATAATAAAATATATTCACCTCAACAATTTTAATAACATGGTAATTTTAAGATTTTCACGAGGTGAAAAACAACTGAGAATCCCATTTTTATTAAAAAATTTTTTTTTCTTTGGTTAAAAAAGTAGTCATTACAAAAAAGTACCAACTTCATACAAGCTTGTTTTGAAAACTATACTATTCTTAAAAGAGAAATTCATACTTTATATTTTTAAAGAATTTTTTCTTACATGGTCACTTTTGAAGCTACTACCATGCTAGGTGTATATGTATGTGTACACATACAATTGAGTTCTACCTTCATCATTGTCTACTTTAATTGCCTTAAATTAATTGAATGTTTAAGTTTTTACAGTCTACAATATTTGGGTGTAAGTACATAACTCCATAGATACATACATACATGTGTATATATGTATATGTAGGCTTTCATCCAGACCGGTATACGTGCGTGTTCTGACTTGTAAAAGGGGAGTAAAAATGAGAAAATTAATAGACCGTACATTATGAAGAACTTTTGAAAATCCTGCTTCCTGCTATTTTAGGGTTTTTTTATTTTCGCTTTAAGGTTGATTGAAGGCATAGCTGTAGCTGTAGGAAGTTATAACTAATTGACTGTCATAAGAAGTTTATACGGGTTGACAAGACTTTTAACTAAATTTTGAAAACATAAATAAAATACATAACATTTCTCCCCAATTTTACTCAAAGCATACTTTATGATGTCAATAAAGGTAACATTTGCAATTTTTATTCATTGTGAAATCGTTATCATAGACATAAATGAAGTCGTTAAAAAATCAAATAAATTTTACAAATTTCAACTTAATTTAAGTTGCTCCAACAAGTGACTTTTTCTACGATACATCTTCAAGCATCTTAGCAGAGCGTTTGTAGCTGCTAGAAAAAAAAAATCGTTTTAATAAAAACTTACATTTATTTGCTTGTCTTTCAACACTCAAAGTGCTTTGCAAATATTTTGTTAAGATTTTTTGACAAAAATATTTTAGCTTTCATTCAAAGCAACAACAAAATCCTAACAAATAGAAAGAAAGAAAAAAATGAGAGAAAAAACAATCAATCATTTCAGCAAGGGTCAATTTTGTCCTTTTTTCTACTCAACTGAAGATACACATCTAGAAAAGTGCGACACACACGCACACACACACACGTTCGCTAACAAACATATACACCAATACATATACGCTTACACACTTAAGTGTTAGCGCAAAAAAAAAAAGAGGCAGCAGCAGCTTGACTTTGTTAACAACTACTTAAAAGCAGCATAAGCATTAGTAGTAGAAAAAAAAAGGGAAGCATAGTTACCAAAAAAAAACACTGTTGGTCGATTGTACAACAACATTGAAATAAATTTATCATTTTCCATTTTTATCTAACAATTTCCATTAATTCTCAGTTGCTTTTCTTTGGCATTTTTCTATTTTTTTTGTAGCGTTTTTGTTTATTTGCTCCATACGTCACCTGGAAAATGCTTGTTAGTCATGACAAGTTGGAGCAAAGAGATGAGAGAACAAAAAAAATGAAAATGGAGTGACTTTTGTTTTCTTGACATATTCATCAATTTTGTTTGCATTTCTGTTTTTGCAACATTCTTCTGATGTCACAAATAGTTGCTGACATTTAATGCTGATGTCATTTGAATGATGAACGAGAGAAAAACTTTAATTGCAGGGAATGCATGAGATGATGTCCTTTTGAATAAACATTAAATTAATGCTGATTTAAATACTCTCGACATAATTGAGTGCAAAGTTGAACATTAACATAAAACTTGAAATAATAATGGCAACTAAACTACAAAAAGAAAACAAAACGCAAAGAATTTCTTTATATCCTTTTCTGAAACCTCTTTTTCAAACCTTTGCATTACGTCTCAGTTTTTTGCTGCTCAAACAGCCTACTAAGCTTGAGTTAATTAGATACAGATTACGTCATCAAGTGCGTAAATGTTAACCTTTGCGCATGTACGTCACAAGTGACCATACGATTGACAGACATGTGACAAAAGCTGGACAGCTGCGTCAAAGAGAAAAGAAGAAACCAGAATTATTTATCATTCTTGATTATTTTGAAACGAAAATTCTCAGTTCTAAGTGATTTGTTACTATTTCTGTAGCTTACGAAAATACTTTTCATCTGTAAAAAAAAGTCAAAACAATACCAAAGGAAATGTCAAAATGCTGGAAAGTAATCAAATCAATAACACTAGTCTACAAATTTGTGCTTCATCTCGTGATATAGTTTCTCATAAAACTTTTACGATGTATTTTGGGGCGTAGATAAAATTATTTGGTCAAGCATCAGAGAAAAAGGAGTGGCACCTCCTATACAAGCATTAGCGTCAAAACGTTACACACCGAGCTAATTAATAGTCCAAGAGCCCGATGTAGAAATGTCGAGTGTATAAGATTATAGGATAGTATGATAGTACTGCATTTTGGTGAAACTAAACTGCATTACTATCATTCCCGTAAATCTTATCCTGTAATCTTATACACTCGACTTTTCTACATCGGGCTCTTGGACTATAAGTTAATGTTCAATGTGGGTACGCCCAGTTAAGCCAGACTGTGTTGGAAAAAATACCCTATTAAAAATACACTTATACTTTTAACAGGGATAGGGGATTTTAAATTTTCGGAAAGATCAAAGATAACATCTTTAGTAGTTAAGTTTTACTTTGTACATAGCTGCCGACATTGTATTTAGTGTTTTCTTATACCCTTCTTGATATCTACAATATATTAAGTTTTATAGCATTTCCTCAAACAGCTCTTTCAGCATAAAATTGTTCCTCGTATAGGAGGTGCCAACTTCTATTGCCCATAGCGACCTCAGTAGAACTGGTTTAAGCTTGTCTGTGCTAGTTTTAGTTTCATTTATTGAACTATTGTAGATCTCTTAGTACAGCATATCTCTATGCTTGGTCATTTTCAATTCGGTTCCATTTAATCATCCTTGACTTTCAGCGCTTGAGGCTTCGCGACTTAAAAAAAGAAAGCATCACCGCCTGAACAGAATAACAGCGGTTGACGTACAACGTACGACGGTTGTGACAAAATCGTATGGGAAAAGAGAGTAACAAATAAATAAGAGAGTAAACAATAAATTTTTGCTGAGAAAATCGTATGGGAGAAGAGAGTGGCGCGACGGTATTTACGTCAACCGCCGGTATTCTGTTCAGGCGGTCAAACAAAAAGAAAAACAGCGAGAGTAGCACAAGCATACCTACAAAATGACAAGCATCGCATACTAATGTAAGAGCGAAATAGCTATGCTATGAAAAATGCAAGATCAAATTTCATTACATTTAAAGATTGCACGAGATCTTCGAATGTTTTGTACAATCCCACAATGGCTGATGTAAAAACAAGTCCGTTTATTTAGGTAGTCTGTTGAACTTTTAGTTCGCATCTTAAATAAAAGTGCGTATTATTAAGTCTAAGCTGATCTCTGTAGTAAAGTTAATATTTTTTTATAAAGATTTAGAAGGTTAAATTTAAACAGTTGATTAAGTAAACATTTGAAAACTAAACCAAGTTATTTAACAATATAAATTTTAGTACCTGAGAGAAAAGTTTTAGTATTAAAGTTTGTAATAAATATAACATATTTGCTACACTAGCTCAAAATATTGACATGCAAACGACCACATACACCGATTTATCCAACATTAAAATGTCGATAATGCAGAAAATCGACTGTCAAACAAAATCCTAACTACACAAGTGGAACAGACAACTTAAGCGCACAAAAAAAAAAGTAAAAGCTGAGCCGTGAAAAGCTGACTAAGGCGATATGCATATCCTTGACCTACTAGAAAGGAACTTATTGGTGTGTAAAAAAATGAAAATTATTAGCAATAGCAACAACCACAAGGTGTCAAAGAATTGAAAAACGACAGGATAAGCGAACAAATAAACAAGCGAGCGAAGAAATGTAAAAAAAGAATACATTAAATATTTAAGTCGGTCATATACGACCTTATGGTGCGCTATGCAAATTATTAAAATCTTTCAAGAGTTATAGGGAACTACATATATATGTATGTATCGATTCTATACTCGAATTCAATATTCTAGTAGTATTCTTTAAAATTTTTCGATAAAAAAATCATGTTATAAAAACTTTATTATATTGGCAACAATGCAGATTTTTGGAATTTTTTTTTTAAGGAAAAAGAAGAATGTGCCAAGACACAGTAATATATATTTATGTGTAGAGCTACATGTGCGCCGAAAGACATTGAAATAATATGGCGTATAATTTTACTGCACCTCCATCATCCCCACTCTACACAGCCAACATCAAGACCAACAGCTAGTGAGTGTCACAAAGTGTCTTCAAGCAGTTGAGTGGTGCTGCAGCTGCTGCTGCTGCAACATATGAACATAGGCGATATGTAGTGTGCGGTAAGTGCCCTGACACTAACAATAAGAGAGTGTGAAAAAAAGTATAAACCAAAAAATGATTACAAAAAAAATGCAAATGGTGCACAAGTGTCACTCAAGTATGTGACAATCTTAGTGTAAAAAGAGACAAAAGTAACCATAAAGTTTGTAAGAATGAGACAAAGAAAAGAAAAATTGTTTTAGCTGTTGCATGCCCGTGTTGCAATTGTTGGTGTCATTGTCATTGTGTTGGTGTAAGTGACAGAGATAGAGTATTCATGCAATGTCAGATTTGTTGATAGGAAATCTGATTTCTGAAAAATAGACACATAACACATACGATATTGTGTTGCATACTTTTAGATGTAACAAAAGTGGAGCGTGAAAAATTTGCTTATTTTGATTTATAAAGAGCAATTAAATAGTGAGAAATTGCATTTTCAGGATGTAAACGAAAATGTTATCATCAAATATTAAGTACCTTAAACTGTGCAACGCCTAGTAGCGAAAACTACTGATTCTTAAGGTAAAATAAACCAATTAAGTCGGTTTCGCTCAGTCTAACTTTTCTTCATCATTATACATATTCCCTTAAATGCGTTTTTCTTCGAAGGTTTTTTGAGTTATGGCGGTCTTCTAGCAAACGAGCGATATTAACTTATTGTTCATTGAGTTGAATGGATTCAGAGCTCTCTCAAAGCGGCCTCTGAAGGAGACTGCATATACCAAAATTTCTCTTTCAGCAATATCTGCTGCGTGCCGCCGAGGCAAAAAAGCCTACATTTTTTACCATTTTTTTCAGCGATTATAATAAGCATCATAATAAGACTAAACATTTTTTCCGTTCAAAAATTTTAGTTGAATTTTTTTAAAATTATTTTTTTTATTCTTGAGAAAACTATCAATTTTTTTACAAATTTTCCAATATTAATTTTTAATTGCAATTTATCATAATAAAACGAATGTTTAAAATTTCTCAGGACATAAATACATACATACATACTTCTAATTATGATTTAATTTACGTTGTAGGTAATTAAAATAATAAATTTGGCACACTTTTAGTTACATTTCAAAAGGAGAACAATCAGAATACCACAAAGCAATTAATTTTTTCGAGTTTTCTGTTTGCAATTTTGACATACAATTAATTTTTTCATTTAAATTTTTATTTTCAGTATTGAATTGTTAACCTATTCAAAGCCTTCCACTTTTTTACAACTTTATACCACAATAAACCGAAAAAGAACAACACCCGTTCCAACACTTTGTTGCTGCACACGTAATATACAAATAATTCAGATTATTATCCCTATGTAAGAGGATAAAACTTAGCTAAACTACAAAACTATAGGGGGTGCTGCGCTCGAAACTGAAAATGCAAAAAAAAAAAACAGACACAGAACTTTGAAGGCACTGAAAAGGATCTGCAATGCAGCAGATTTTGTTAGCTGGAACAAAATCATAATAAAAATGACAGTAAGTAAAGTGGAACAGCGTTTTATGCGAAATAAAATAACAAAAACAAAATGAAAAGTGGGTGTATCATCACCATAATGTAGAGTAACAAAAAACAGCTGCTTTATGAACAGTGTTGCCAATTGTTTAGTACAACTTCGTACTATTGGAATGAAATATAGAATTGAGAGATATCAGATGGTTTTTGTATTCATTATTACTTTTTTACAAATGGCTTCGGAAAAATCAACTCAAATAAATCAGCTGATGATTTAAATCAATTTTCATATAAAAATTTCGATAAATTTAAAAAAAAATCAAGTCATATTATACCATTATATAACTAAAAGATCATTATCTTTCAGTATCTACTGATCTTAAACTCACACCTGCCCAAATTGAGTCAATTAAATTAGAACTATTGGCAGAGATTGGCAAACAGCACAGTCTTATTAACGTAAAAAGTTGTATTTGTTATAATTAAATGTACTGAAATGAATGAATGAACAGTAATCTTGGTTTCATCCCCAATATTTCTGAATAAGTAAGTAGTATTTCATTCCTAAATAATTTCGTAATTTAAAGAAATTATGAAAAATTAGGCTATCAGGTAAAAAAAAATTATGGAATTGAAATTGCATATCTATAGAATACAGTGCAGCCGAGATATGTTTTGGATATAAAAGTTTTTACTCGAATTGGCAACACCGGTTATCTAGCAGCGGAAAGCACACAGTAGGAGTTAGTAGCTGAAGTAAGTGAAAAATTGTAAAACAGGATGTCAAAAGTGTAACGAAGGGATTATTCGTTTTTATAAAATTTTGGCAACACACATACAGACACAACTACTTTTAAATATACACCCAGTAAACATTTTTATTCGCAGATGTATCACATTTTAACATTTGATGGTCATTTTACTATCAATCGAAAGTTTTTGTTTGAAAGGAACTGTCTGTCAAGCGATTTGGAAGGGAATCATATAGTCCATTGAAATGTTACAAAATTTTGGACGAAGCTTGCATATTATAGGTAAGTCAAGACTTTTTTTTTATGTGCAGGGAGGGTCAGTGTGAGTATTAAACTCGGTTTTCGGGGTTGAAAGGACACCATCTTGAAAAAGAGGGTGTTAATAGTTTTTCTGCGAGATTTTGAGAAAAAAAATTTTAATATTTGTAGAGAATTCAATTCTCTACAATCTTGGTCCAGATTTTTTTTATCGATAAATTGAAAATGAAAAATTTATAAGAAAAAATAGACTAAATTATTTTAGAAAAATATCATTTAAGTGCTATACTATAACTTTTTCATATTCACTTTGTTATTCCGTTTGTAACGCATAGTAGGAGGCGTGGTAGGTATAGAAAAGTACATATATTATTGATCAACGCCACCACCTTAGTCGATTTAGCCATGTCCGATTATCGGTCGGTCTGTGGAAATCACGATTACGGGAAAACCAAGCAAGCTTATATAATGAAATTCGGCACACATTCCACACCTTCAAAAAACTTCTTAGAACTTAAAGTGGGCAAAATCGGTTTGCGGACAAGCCTACCGCCCAAAAAGGTAAAACATTTAAAACGCTATGTGGAGAGAGATATTTGATGTAGTGAAAAATTTAGAAAAGCTTTGGGAAAAAATCGACGATTTCCGACGAGAGGGCGTGGCGCTACCCATACAAAAGAAAACTTCAAAATGCTATACTGAAAGAATTACTTAAGAACCAAATTTCACACATATAGTAAGAATGATTTTGAAAAACTCTGGAAAAGAACTTGGTGGGCGTGGCATCTGCAAACAAAGACTTTAGAACGTTACACAGAGAGAATTATTTGAAGTAATGAAACTAATTTTCACAAATACAAAAATGAAATGCTCAAAATAATTCAAAAATAGGGCTGGACACCAAAAGGCGTAATAAAAATATTTACTGCATCATCGTTCTCGAGAATATATTGTTGTTTCATTGTAATAACTAATTACGCATCGCACTTAACACGTAACATGAAAACAAACATTGTCATTCGTTATTTTCTTCTAACCATATCGTATTCGTACAATGCACATAACAAAAAAAGTAATATCAAATCATAAGGCATTACAATATATGAAATTTAAGTAATGCCTAAAAATATGCAATAAAAAGATTACATCAATTTGACTTTTCTAGAAAAGTTATCGCCTAGAAGATTCATTAATCTGGCAAATGTTAGCTGGGTAAATAAAGCTTACAATGTTTCTGTTGCAAAAGGGCGCTTAAAAATTGCAACAACAACCAAGAGGACGACTATAGAAACCATGAAAATAATATGCAGCAGCTTAAAAAAAACAAAATAAAGTATGAATTATTATTTGAAAGTTCTATTGTCTCATATACATACATATGATATAAATATAATAATAAAATATTGCCAAAAAACGTACGTATATGTATGTAAGTGTGAAAGAGTTGTACTGAATTTTCTACATTTACGAAATAAGCTGTCTGTTTGGTAGAGAAAAAAATATATTTCCAGTGTGAAGGTGTAAATTAATATAAAAGCTCTAAGACGGCCATGAATGAAATTTAAAATTATATTAACGCATTTTTATGAAAAAAAAATAACGACCACGTATGTATGCTGAGTTACATCAAACTCGAGATATCAGTAAATGTAATGGCGTATGTATGTTAAAGGTACAATGTTGCATAGCAATAAATATTACGCATACATCACGGTAAACAAAGTAACTTTATCTGAAGCTTAGCTACAATAACGTGTTAAAAACTGGGTAAATTACTAAACTAAAACTACACATTACAGCATTAATGCGAGTACTTACGCATACATGCACACTTTTCACACACATGCACCAAATGAAGCAAAAACTCTGTTCAAACACAAAGGAAGTCAAAAAAATATACATATATAAACTCTAGTAATTCATATATGATGCTACTTAAATCATTGTCTGTATTTCTACATGTGTGTGCTTATGTGTGTGTAAGTGCTTATGCATATGTGTGTATACGTACGTATGCGAATGGATTTTTGAGTGGCGCAGGTGTTGCCGTGTTTTGGTGAAAGTAGTTTAAGTGTCCGACATGCTGTACAACTGGCAGCTTCAGATGAATTACGTACATATGTAGCTTTGTTGCAGCTTGCATTCTCTCCCAAAAAAAAAAAAAAAAAACAAGTAATATGTACGCTTTAATCTCTATAATCTTCTTGTTGTTGTTGTTACATTTTGGCATTACATAGCATGCAGTGGAAGCATTGACAATGTTTTCTTCTATATATATATTAGGGCGTTTCATATTTTTACTAAGGTGCTTCAACTTTTTTTTTTTTTGTTTGTTTAAGAACTTTTTAGAACATTTTAAAAAAGTTAGTCCTTGCCACTTTTTCGATTTATTTCAATTCTATGTGAATCATACATTTTTTGCAAAATTATTCAAATACAAAATTTTCTGAAAAATAATTTAGCATAGAAATATGTGTTGCTTTTCTTAGCAATAATTTTAAATTATTATTTTATAAATTCATAGTTTTTATCATAATAATTCATCACTGGCACGCAAACGTTATATGAATAGTGTCCAAAATTATTGGTCTCTTAAAAAAAAGTTAAACTTTAAAGATAGAGAGTGAGAGTTTTAAGTATAATTGTTTTGAAAATTATTTTCTAACGTTTTAGTGAGCTAACCATAAAGAATAAAGACACTTACAGCGCTCTAACATTTTCAACATTTGGAACACCCTAACGCATACATATGTTTACCTTAACTCTTTAAAAAGTTTAATTTTCGGATCATGCTAAAGATGTCATTTTATTATTTTTGTGCAGCTTCTCATTTTTGCGGTTGCTTAGAAAATTTCATATGAAAAATCTTTTTGTTACTTAATCCCTTCTATATATCGTAATATTTCATACTAAACAAATTTTTCAAAAAAAAATAATGGCAGATTTTGAATAGAAACTAAAACTTTTGCTTTAAGCGGCCATTTATGAAACCTTTAAATTATGGCAAGGTGAATTAAATTTGATAAAAGCAGCATGTTAGCTGCATGTTAGCTGCATCAAAGCTGAGTTATGATAAAAAATATGAAACATTTTATAATAATCGCAGCTACTGTTATGTTTAAAAACGATATTTAAATGAATTTTTTTATTTGTTCCTATGTTTTTAGAAAAAATTCTCAAAATAGTTCCATATGTACTAAAGGTTCAACTTGACAGCAAAATCTGTCAGTTTTAGACGTGAGCCTTTGAAAAATTAAGGGCGTATAAGAGACTCCCTACATTTGAAAATTGTCAAAATAGTGCATACGATATTTTCAATATTTTAATATGCATATACTCTGTTTAAAAAGTCTACCATGGCTATTCATTTTGATTTTAGAGCGATTTATCTGAAACAAAGTTTTCCAAACATTCATAAGGTATGATTCGCCCAAAAAAATGTCTGTAAATAAATATATTAATAATAACAACAATATTTAAAGGAAACAGCCTATAAATTTCAAAACGATTATACAGAATGGCGGGGATCAATAGTTTAATGCCGAATCCTCACGGCAATAAACTCTCGAAGCATTGCTAGTAACTTATCATGGGATTTTTCCACAAAAGAGATATGAAATTTTGTTTAATATTTCCTTAAGTAATAGCAATCAAAATCTGATATATCTTGTACATTTAAATTTTTAGCAATTTTTTCTATAGTATTTGGTTAATTTTGTCATTTGTATTGTAACTAATTAAAATGTTTCATAAATGAGTATTTCGAAAAACGGATCCAAAGATGAATACCGGTGGAATTAGTTGGTTATGTGCCAATTTTAATAATGTGCAATAAATTTCAAATCCAATTAAATGACTTCATTAACAAGCAAAACTGCAGAATTAAATGGAGGATCCAAGAAAATTTTTCTTTAAAAGTTAAATTGCTCGATATTTCAAGAAAAATTTAAATCATTGCATTCTGTCACAGTGGATACTGCAAGGGACACACTAGTTCTATTTCAGAACATCTTCGACGTGCGCGTTATTTCGTAAAGTATCTGACTATGATGTCAGAAGCAAAAAATTACCACCATATGTGAGACGTAATAATTCACGTTACGGTCTATAAAATTCGCCATTTGTACATTAAACAAATATGAAATATGAAATAGAGGGGTACCAGGACATCCTATATACATATATATGAACATACAAACCATACACAACACTATTCAATAGCGGTTTTAATGTAAATTGTAAAGGGTAGTCAAATTTGAGGTATCTTTTCAAATGTGTGAAATCTTTATTTATTTTTAATAGAACTTAAAGTACATTGGTACCGGTTAATAATGAAAGAGAATGTCGTACAGGTAATCTTCTCTAATAGCTCGGCAGGCTGTCAATCTTTTACCAAAACTTTGAATAACTTTTTCGCATAATGATGGTTTAGTTAGTGATATTTGCTCGATGATGTTCTCTTTGGGGTGTTGAGCAGTTTAAGGATTAACCGCATAAACTTTTTCCTCAAGAAATTTCATAAGAAGAAATCGAATGGTGTTAAATCGCATGATCTTAGTGGCCATGTCTATACTTCGAGAATTAATTCGATTATTAAACTTCTCTTTCAAAAGATCGATTGATTCCGTTGCGGTGTGGCATGTTGCACCGTCCTGTTAGGTTAGGTAGGAGTGGCAGTCAGTTACGGAACCGGCTCACTTAGACCAAATTTGATCCATTGTGCCAACCAGATTTCGCCGTCCTGTTGAAACCACATATTCTGCACATCAATATCTTCCAATTGATTCCACAAAAAAATTTCTCATCATCTCTCGATACTGAACAAACCTGTTGGTTAGAGGTCAATTACTGTGAACAACGACAAATTGATGTCCTTGGCCCATCAGCAACACTTGTGCAAACAGCTGCAATATTTTCACTTAAACGACCACTGCAATGATAAATTTTGCTTCTCTTATCTTGAAATGAAACAGTTTCTTCAAATTTATCAATGATAAGTGTAATAGCACGGTCTGTCGGAGCAATTTCTCTAACGTATTTTAAACGAAATTTTCTTCCAACTTCTGAATAATTTTCACCATATTTAAAATAAGTTTTAATAATGAAAACATGTTATTCACTCGTGTAGCAATGCATATTAACTAACCGGAATGTATTTACTTTATGTCTGAAAAAACATCGGTATAGTCTAGTACCTTTAAAAAAAATGGCGGCAAATTTTTAAAATATACCTCAAATTTGAACACGCTTTAAAAATGATCACACCTAGACGAAGAAATTTCACTGAGAATTTTGTACTCAGATTGAACCAAACAATTGACGACAAACATCTGTTGACTAGGCTGCTCGATTTAAATTTTAGCGAAAAATGTATTATGAAGAAACATTTTAAAAATTTCAATGTCATTTTCATGGTCATTGAAAAGTTTGGGCTGAACTTGACCCCAACAATTATTTAAGGAAAACTTAACAAAACTGCAACAAAAATTTTCCATACCTTCTTCTTTTGCTATGAGAAGATTTAAACAGAAGAATTAGTCATACAAGATTACTAGCAGTCATATCAACCATAAAATCATCAAAACAATAAAATAAATTAAAATTAATTACCTCGTACTCATTTAAATTCCATAGTCAAGCATTTTTATCATTTATGTAGTTGTGACATCCACTAATGTGTATTGTTATCCAAGTAGAATTTTTATTTTTTTTTTATTTTTGATGTTTAAAAACTCATAGCACTAAAATATTTAATTAAACGTAATTAATTTCATTGAAAACCCACTATTTTATAACTTTTGTAAGCTGAATTTACCGCAATATTACGAAAACGATGCGTGCGACAACATTCAACGACGCTTTACAAATGACAATTCGAGCAAACAATCACAGCATTGCCAGCTACAAAACAAGAGAACGCGCATACAGTGGCGACACTGAAGTAAACACAAAAAGAAATCAAAACAAACTCAAAAGCTTTTAGCATAACATACGAATTTGAGGGTGTATTGATGGATTGTTTTGGGTGGGGAGGGGGCTCCATGTAGAGAGAGAGAGAAAAGTGCAGTCAAGTAACTGCCCACTTGGTAGTGGTTAAAATTTATGGCAAGACAGCACAGTTTTCTTTTTACGCTAAATTACGTTTGCGTAATAATGATTGTAAACGTAAGATGGTAATGCAGCAATATATTGCATTACGCAGTGAAAAAAGTGAATGAAAAGCTTTATGCGGAGAATTCAAATTCAAAAAGTGTGAGAGAGAGAGAGAGAGTTAGAGAGAAGGCATAAACTTAACCAAACAAAATTATTTAAATTCATTTTCATAACTTTGGTTTGGAGTGTAGACTTTAGTATGGCCTGTGGGGACTTTTTTAATGTAGGAAAATATACAGTACATAGTTATCTTTCAGACTCAATGCTACTGGGTGTAAAATTTGACATATGAAGCATGTTAATGCGTACGCAAGAAAACATTTTATTTGTACATTTTCTCTTTTTTAATGATGATGGATCAGCAGCGGTAACTGGCTAACAGCATCGTTGGATGGTCATAGAATAAATTAGAGCAACAAATTTTTTTTTTTTTTTTTATTTTAATTTTACAAAAAATAGACCAGCCGAGAGAGCCCGATTAATTTTTGATGTTTCACCAGCGATCAGTGCAACATTTTTTTTTTTAACAGAAAATTCTTTTTAAATTTTAGAAGAGGTAAGTACGTTTTTGTATTCATAACTGAGGAGCGTCAGAACAAAAACTGATAAATCAGATTTTTTTTGCTGTTAATGATCTCAATTGGTAGATATGTAGAAAAACAAAAAATGTGATTTATCGGTTTTTGTTCTAGAGCTCCTCAACTTTTACTACTAAAGCATTCAGACTCTCAGAACCTGAGCTTAGCTCTGAAGCGCCTGTTTTTAGTTATCTTTGAAGTCCGACAACATGACTCATAACTGTATTTCCGATCACAGTATACCCTTTTCATCATCCAACAGTAAATTACATTTGTTACTAGCGCAAATTTTAACTACAATAGGAAAAGTCTCCTTGTCTGAGGGAAAAAATCCATTTCGTTGCTTTTCATAGAGATCTTCTGCAATTATATGCAATTATACTTATATCCATAGATGGGCACAAGTTCTTCTGCAAGTTCTAACGAGAAGAGCACAATTGAGAGTAACGAGAGAGCATTTGTGTATACGTATATACGTATAGAACTCCTTATGGTTGTTGTACCACTACGGAAAACGGAAACGAAGTTTTGTGTGCATGTTGCTGCCCATCATTGCTTATGTCAGCTGATCAATGTTATGGCTTGATGCATGCGAAGTTTTCATTCTCGATCTCGTTCTATACATTTGCTCGGATGTTTGTAAAACGAGAAGGTGCATTTACAACTTCACCTACTTTCGATCTAGATTATGCCCTCATCCATATGAGCTGACCTTCACACAAAAAGATACAAGCACAAAAGAGCTATGTCGCAGGCGTTATTTCAGAGCTGCTGATATTTGATAGTACAGAGTAAAAGGAGCTGAGTTGTCAAAAGAATTCACAAAAATCATAATACTTCTGCATATTGCTTGTCGTCTTCAGTTACTGATTAAAATTCATTACATATGTATGTAGTAGTACCTTTTCATATTTATTGATACAATAAAATCTTTTTAGAAAGGGCTTTAATAATGCCCAGAATTCATGTTCGGGCTATATGAAACGACAAAGTATATTTCTTTTAAATTTTTTTCAATGTGAAGGCAAATTTCCTTTGCGCTTTGGCAAATGATATGCAAATTTGTAGTGTTCATAGGGAAGTCAACGATTCCCAAATGGAAACGCTTCATGCATTTCGTGTCGATGTTAACAGATGCTTTGCCAAACTTTCACTCTACCACAAAATCGAATGGAAGCTCATCTTTTAGCAGAATTTTGCACTTCATATGAGGCGCCAACGGGGTGAGTTTGGTATTATGCTAAAGAATTCAAAGAAAAACGCATTTTTATAAATAACTCAGTTAATAATCATTCATTTATCCAAGATATGATGCCTTTGCACGTCGCTGTGGGTGTCACTTGTATTGACAGTAGCACAATTCTGTGGGAATGTAATTAGGCATAAAAGAGAGTAAAAACAAGATATGGATTGTTTGAATTACACACAAAGGATTTATAAAAATAAAACTTAATGGGAAGTAACAACATTTCGCATTTTAAAAACATCAACAAAAACTTTTTCTTAGAAGAGAGATTTTTTTAAGAACTTCACATATTATTATTTTGCCCTTAGCTCTTAAATAATATTTTGCTAAAATAAAAAAAATTTAATTTGTTATTCACTTTTCTGATAAATCATCATCTGCATTTATTTTCATTGAATTTAACACATTTTCACGCATGCGTCATCATTTACAAATTCACATAAATATTTTGACATTTGTATTTTTTTCGTACCGTATATACACGACGATATTAAAAAACACACACAGACATAATAGCGAAAAAAGTGATTTTTTTACACTTTTAATTTGTAAATAATCATCTCATGCACTCACTTAGAAAAACCAAAAATAATAAGAGACTTTTTCAAATGCTTTTCATTACATTTTTTTTTAATTTTTCAAAATTTGCGTATTAACTTTCATGGTTTCTTAATTAAATTACATTTTTTACCCATAAATTCACAAAATTTAACTATTTCCCTTTTATTCACCGTTCAAACGCACGTTCGTCTTAACGCCCACAAAATTCAACTCGTTACTGAAACTTCATTCGTCCTCAACGAAGTTCAAAGGATTCCATTACTTTGCTCGTCCACGGCTCTACGCTCAGAGCGCTTTTATTTTGTGTAGAATAGGAGAGCATGAAAGCTTCGTTACTGATGTCCTAACGCTCTCTGCTCACATACGAATTGTGGGTGGAAATTTTACGTTTCCATTTATCAACATCAACAACAACATAAACACATCCTTGCCATGCATGAGCTTCTACTTTACAACTAGTGCCGGTTCTATGGGCATTGGGTTGGGAAGTGGGGATTGCTCTTAAAACAATGTCGTTGTTGTTTTTTTTTATGTACTCCCATATCACTTTAATTCACGCATTCATAGTTTTATTATTGCCGGTTAACGTAATTTCATCCATAAACATTTTAATCAGTACATGCTTATAGTTGTAGTGAGTGAGTATGTCCTTGCAATTATTGAATGTGTACGTAGTTGTTGGAAAAGCTCTTTGTATGTGATATAAATTTATTTATTTACAGCTGGCAATATTGTTGTGTAGCGTTATTTTGCATCGCAAGGTGGGTACAAGTAATTTACTTTTGTTCTCAAAACTCACCTCAATTTTTGTTTGTGTTGAAATTTGGTGACCAGTCGAATAACGTAGTTTAGGTCTCTGATTTATGACGACCACAGTTTTTTGCACCTTTGTGTATATACATTAGGGTGTTTTTTTTTTAATTTTTTATTAATTTTTTTCTTTTCACAAAATTTCAACTTCCTAAATCAAACCTGTGAACGGGGCAATCAGAGTTTTTTTCCATATTTTTCCATAGAAAAAATCTGCTATTGGTACCAAAATTTAGGTATTTTAGTTTTATGGGAAGTGCCATACTCTACTGTCAAACCACGCCCACATTTTTCAAGTAGCTGAAAATGCGAACAATATACACTCGAAGGGGGATATGTAAAGGATATGACAATAAGAAACAAAAAGTTGACACATGAACGAAAACAGCGAAATGGAAAACAATAAAGGTGAATACTGCGGGAAGAGCTTCGAAATCGACAGAAATTTCTTGAGTTATATCTACTGAGGGCATTTAGAAACGAAAAGGGCTGTACTCTTGAAAATTAACTTATGAAATTTAAGTTAAGAACAAACTTTCAAAGACTTGCGAACAATTTTGAACAATGAATAAATCAGTTATTTTGATAATATTAATAAATGTGCTTTTAACATACATGTAACACATGCTAGTAGCTCAATCCGTAGATAATGCGTTTTGTTCTATTAAAAATCAAATGAGGCTAATTTTTTTGCCGAAATAAGAATTAAAAATTTTCGGATGTTATTTAAGCATTTTGTTTACTGCTATCGTTTCAGCTGATTTTTCTTAAAATAAAAATACAAACACAAATCAATGAGGGTAAGAAATTTTCCAAAAAATTTCCTTGAAAAGAGATTAAAGCTATTGAACGAATTTTCTTTGGAAAATGTTATTTTGAATGAATGATATTTTGTGTCACATTTCTATTAGTTTTAAAAGAAAATTAATTGCTCAAAAGCAAAAATGAGTTCTAACTCAAATTATATAAATAGAAAATTGGCCCAAAATTAAAAGTTTAAAGATGGCAAAAAAAAAATGTTCTATAGATCTTTCTGTCAAACTGTAGCATTATCAAAAATCTTACAAAATTTCATATATATTTAGCAAAAGCTTGTTGTGGGTAAACTTTACTCAGAGAAAAATTCAAGCTAAAAACTGAAATAAAAAATGTATGAATGCGAAATAATTGTGAGCTCAAGTTTGTACGAGTTTTTGTATTTTTTATAATAGCATTTAGAGCATTACACAATAACTTTATTCAATTCATTAAAGAACAAAATTCAATTTCTTACTTTTAGTGCTGGCAACGCTGATTTTAAAGCAAAGCAACAATTTAAAGTTTTTGAAAGCGCTCCACACAAATAATGGTAAAGCTTTATTTCAAAAATTAAAAGCTTTCTATTGAATCTAACCACACTACAGCTTAATTCGTAAAATATAATTGCGGGTCTAAGAGGGCAAGCAATTTTTTGCAATCAATAGCCAGGTTACCGAAAACATACTAAACTGAATTGATGAAATTACTTCTGTTAAAATTTTGCTTGAATTTTTGTTTATAATATTTAATTTTTCTTCATATTAAAGAATTTTTCGATGCACTAATTCAGTGAGTCCTTTAAAATGAATTCATGTTCTATTAAACAAGCTTAAATTCTTTTTCGAAAATATGGTAAGCGTCATGACGCGTCATTAGTAAAATTTTCTTTGTATGTATTAAATTTTAATTGGAAAAGTAAAAAAAGTTTAAGGATAATTTTCAAGTAATAATTTCCTCATCCTAAAGGAATGGTTTCTGCAAAGAATAAGGAAAATTTTCTTCACATGTTATGTGTTATATTTTCTCATTTCTCTGTTAAAACAGAGGGAGAGGCACAGTGCGGAAAATCATAGCAATTGAGAAGTAGGTTGTATCCATTAGTTATTTTTATAGTTCTCAATTTGTTTATGTAAACTTTATAATAAATATGGATTACTTTTTAGACAAAAATTAAGTGGTTACAGTAGGAAAATAAAGCAATCAAAAAGTATAGCTAAGTAAATGGTATAAATTATTATTTAAATTAACATATATCTTAAAAAACGCATGACTTTAATAGATATTGAGCGACATTTTTCCCATGTTTTTAGAAATTTTTCCATAAAAGCAGTAATTTTTTTTTCGGTGTACGAGTACATTTTGAAAATCTTAAACAAAACAAATTATATAAAACTAACTAGTTTAAAATCTTTTTATAGTTTAAACCACAAATTTTTCACACCACAAATATTTATCAGGAAAGTTTTTAGTCAGTCATGTAGAAGAATCATGTTTCTTCCATATTTACAATCATTTTTGAAAGACGTCAGTATTGACATTTTGCGTTTAATAATAATTTTACACAATATAATCGAAATAACAAAAATCGGAACACCGTTGCTATTATTAAAATACATTTAGCATATTGTAACTATTAATTAACGTATGTATGTTTGGTGGACTTTGATTAATTTTTTATGATTTTTCTACAATGTGTACAAATCACATGAATGTCACAAAAATAGATCGCACTACATTTCGAACAGCATCTTTTTTTTTCAAAATGACTCAGATTTTTGAGGGTCATTTATTAATTTTGAATACGTTATATAAATTAACCGATTCTTGTGACCAAATTGAACTTAAAGTTGTGAATTATTTTAACAAATCATATGTCTATCAATTAGTAATTGATCGTCAATCTAACACGCTTTGAAGCTTGATTTTATGATCATAATATTTTGGTTTCGTTTTGTTTTGTTTTAATGAATGAATCATTTTTATATGTGAATATTTTATTTAAATAAGCACAAAGGCTTAAAATATGGCTATCAAAATTTCTGTGCTATATAGTGAAAGTAAACAGAAAAAAAAATAATGGTTGGATGGAAAAAACTTGAGCTAATTTTTAACCACAAGTTAAATTACATATTACATACATAGATACGTTTAGTATTGTTAAATGATCTAAGTCAAATTAAATATTCTTAGCGCGATCTATTAGCGCGTGACTAAAAAAAGTGACGATTTTGAGCGTATTTTTGTAAAACTGTTGAAAAATCTGGTCGTGGCCAAGTGATATGAATGCGCTTAAATCAACATAATTTATGTTGTACATATGAAGTTGAGGGTTATCTGATATGATATGATAAGAGAAATAAATACACACTTCAAAATCATTATTCAATTTAGCGTAGATTTATTTCGAACTCTAATGCTATCACTATCAATTTGCCTCTGATCATAATTAAATTCATTCTGTCACATTACGAAAATAAATTAATCAATAGTGAAATTATCAGTTCTAATAATTACCCACATTACTCTGAACTTTTCACGTCATAAGTAATGATTCAGAGAAACTTTGTTATCTATTAAATAGTGGGTCTATGAGAATTTGCTCAAATTTTTCGAAATTTTTACTATAATGGCACTAAGATACACCATAGCATTGAACTCTATAAACATCACACACAGGTACGTAATGTGATATTTTCAATTCACAACATTTTATTATGATTTAAAATTTTTTCAATTGAACTGAGAAATTCCATTCAGTCATTTGACTACGTCTACTTTTTGTGCCCCCTCTTTTTAATCTTTAAAATTCTGATGCAAGAGATATTCGGTATTGCTTCAACTGAACAGCTGGCAGTTTTTTTTTTATACTGAGTTTGCTCACTTTGGCATATTAGAAATGTTGATGATTCGCACATGCGGTTGCTTCATTGGTTAAAAATATTGAGCTAAAAATATTGAGTAGTGTTACCACTTTACCAAAATACTACTCAGAGAGACAACGCCAAAAATGTTGGCCATTTAATCAGATGTTTACGAAAAACTACATGATTATCGCCCAAAACTTGATAACCCCCTTTTGATATGTCCATCATTATTCCTTTTAAGGAAAAAATACCTAAAAGCCAAAATGAAAAATGAACCTAAAATAAACAAGATATGGCCGCTTAATATTTTTTATATCGTATCCGCGCATACCGCTTATAAAGAGAGCAAAATAGATCTGAATTTAAATAATGTTTTGCTTAAACTTTGAATATCAATACAGAAACTTTTCGATAATTTATTTCATTCGGATTAGTGAGATTCAGTTAAAATTTTTGCAAGAAAATAACCTAAAAATTTGACGAAATTTAAAAAAATCTGGACCACTATATCTTAGTACCGGATCCGAACTTTCCCGGGGTGCACACACAACAAGAGTTTGGCAATAAGGCACATTTTCAACTCAAATTTTCAAAATTGTCAAATTTGCAGTGTGAAGAACAAAAAAGTAAGGAATTCGCGAAGAATCACTGCATCCAAGGTAAATCTCTTTATAGTGATGTTTTTGGGCTGCTGGGGAGATTGAACCGTACTGTAATTGCGCGCATTAAATAATTTTGCGTCACAGAACGATAACTGAATTATTTTGACCAGAATTTAAAAGACAGAATCACGCAATATGCCATACTGCGTGCAGAAAAACTGTGATGATGCGAGAAAAATTTCCAAATTTTGTAGTCTAATGAAATGCAAGTCAGAACTGGCTACCAATATCGTGGCGTGACACGAGCATCAACAAGCTACGAAGCTCCGTCGAGGACGAAAATGCATTTTTATCGTTTTGGACCCATTTCTGATAAAAAATATTTTGCACCAATCGATGAGGAAAGCTCGAAAATGGATTTTTAACATAATTTGGGACCCATTTCAAAAAAAAAAAGTTCACCACTCGATGAGAAAAGGTCGAAAATTAATTTCAACATAATTTGAGAGGTCCCATTTCTGGAAAAAAAAGTTCCATCAATCGATGCGGACAAATTAAATTTTCTGTGATACTTTGAGATACAAGGTCAAAGGTAGCAAAATACAGTTTTTCGGTATTATCTCACTTCCTATTAACCGAACACAATTTCGGTCTACACATAAGTTAAAGATAAGACAATTTTCGAAACATAAATCACCACTGTTAATTAAGTAAGTACAACTATTTTTAAAATATATTAGAGGTCAAAGGTTAACAATAGGTTTTACAGTATTGTATCATAAAAAGGGCTGGTCACACGTAAAAATTTATGAAACATTTTTTGTACAAAATCACATATTCTGCAATTTTTCTTAACATAAATGAAAGTCCGACTAATAGGAGCCGAGTTAATTGAAAAAATACAAAGCAGAGATAAAAATTTTAATAATAATTTTTATTCCCCTCTTTGAAAAAGAAGCAACATTTTTTATTAACGTTAATTTTACCGCACTCTCAATTTTCTTGCAGCTGCTCTCTCTCTCTCTTTCTATTTCCTCTCTCTTTCTTTCTGTCGCTCGCAATCTCTTTCTCACTCTCTCTTTCCTACACTATTAAGAAATTGAAACTCAAAACATATCAGCGCACTCACCCCAACCAAAACTTCACATGACGTATTGATTTAGGCGCAAATGTACTCGGGCTCTTAGATACAAATGCGGTATCCAAATTGAATTTGACGTTCACTCAGTTCTGCTGCCCATCGACCGCATGCTAGAAGACTTTTCACAAAAGTGTAGAAGAAAAAAAAAAGTGCAGAAAAAATGTATTAAATTTACTAACGTCACTGTCAGTGGTTGCAATTAAAAAATTTGTTATTTTATGAAAAAAAAAAAGATATTAAAAATTTAAAAACCAATATGTCATAAAAATGTATTCTTCCAATTCATTAACATTACAATATTAATTAACATAGTGAAGCGGCGACTTAAATAGAACAACGTGTTAACATTCATTCCAAAGATTCTGTGATATAACGATATACTGCGTTATATGAATTTGTTATTTGGAGCAGTTTCGAACAAAAAACCACAATGGAGTTCCTACAGGATAGATTTGAGTAAGTGCATGTTACGAAACAACTTTATATTCTTATAGGAAATATAATTGAATACATAATATAAATATCATGTTCATAGAGATACGAGTAGGTATACATTTTCTTTTTGTCAACGTTGCAAACAAGTTAATTGGTTTAGTTTACGCTGTAATTTTCATTGGCGTATGAAGACGATATACCGCAATCTGTTAGTATGAATTCTGACTGCATTGCGATATTCTTTATATTCACTTAACTCAATGTCTTTTTTATCAAGGTATTGTTTAATTATTTTTCTGTACAATATAAAGTTTAAGATGCTTTTTGAAAAACTTGAATATTTTTTTGTCTTTAACGCTGCTCTTTAAGAGATTTTTCAAATCTAAATCTGAAATGTGTCCCAAAATTGTTCTATTATACGGAGACAATATCATTATTTATATGAATATTTTTGATAGTCCTTAAAGTACCATTATGTACCAATGGCAGCAGTTATCTTTGGATGCCCACCAACCAAATATTTTACATACTTTGCGATGACCTATCATCCGCTACTACTGATTTCACTCAACGAACTG
This sequence comes from Meiosimyza platycephala, assembly GCA_963662105.1. Classification (NCBI taxonomy): domain Eukaryota; kingdom Metazoa; phylum Arthropoda; class Insecta; order Diptera; family Lauxaniidae; genus Meiosimyza; species Meiosimyza platycephala. The sequence continues at coordinate 104,512,085 of OY759208.1, read as the reverse complement.
AATAAAACCCTAATGGAATACCTCTGCTACTTTTCAGTATGAAGCGACTCTGAGGTGCTCTTATACCTTTTGCCTCGTCAAACACCTTCGTTACTTTCCTATATATGTGTGTATTCTTACATTCAGAGCTATTCCGATTACGATTTAGCTCGTAAGTGAATTTGAAGTCCGTTGTTGAATGTCAATATCTCTTCTAAATTTAATAGTCGGAATTTGCTATGAAATTTTTTTTTAACTTCGAAATTGAGCTGTTATAGTTCCGATCATTTGACGGATTTCCCGAAATCCCAAACGAAATCAGAACAGATCTGAAATCGAACAAACAATAAAAAATCATTATGGATTAACTCCGCTAGTTTTCTATAAAAATCATCTAATATCATCAAATACTTTCCGATTTATTTTGATATCATCTAATGTCATCAAATACTTTCGATAGACTGTCTGATATACTTCCATACTTCCCAGTAACATCTGATATCATCTAGAGAAGTAACAAAAATGCGCATATATTGCGACTGCTGCCTTTGAATATTATTCGATGCCATCTGATGCATTAAAATATCATTAAGTGCCATTAAATACTTAAAAAATGTTAATGCTACCAAAAATTTTCTTTCGATATTTTTAATTTTCTACTTACTATCCAACGGATAGTAATTATCTCATATGATATGACATCTCATATCATCCAAAGAAACAACGGTAATCGGTTCGATAGTCAATTTCTTTTGATGCCTTCCTAAGACTTTCGATGTTTCGAAAATTAACCTATCTTATTTAACCTGATTGGTTCAAAATTATTCCTAGCTTATTTTCAAGCATTTTTTCGCCGATACCTATGCGATGCACTATATTTTTCATATGACATTTTTATGACGATTTCATTGATATTTTTAACACAATACCATTTTTTTAATTCAATTAACATCAAGTGTACACTGCTACATTACCTCATTTTGGCAAATCTACACAATACTTTTTCGTTTTCTATTCTTGAATTGTTGTATAAAAATAGCTTTTAAGTATTTTTTTTTTTCATTACATTTATTTCAATCCGTGGCAACAAAAATGACATCGTACCTTCTATATAGATTTTTGTGGCGAAGTCTTATTACTTTAGATCGATCTTGAAAATGTTACCCTTCAAATAATTCGAGATTAATTTTTCATATAAAGAAATTTAAGCCTTCCTTTTTTCATTTAGTGCACACTATTTATACTATCGTTATTATATTGAGCTAATATATATTTTATATACTACCTCAGAAGCGGAATGGGCGTATCTCAAATAAAATTCAAAAAATTAAATAAAACTGAATTTTTAAGGTTTAAAAATCTACTGCAGCAGTTGGCAACTTTAATGTTTCCTTATTATGAAATGTTTCGCGATTTTTTTTTTTTTTTCTTCTGTAAAACCCTCTAAGAATCAGATCAGTTTAGATTCTTCCAAATTTTCTGGTAGTGAAATACACGCAAACGCTTTCTACAGTTGATATTTAAAGCTATAAAGTGCAGATGTTATCTATGTACTTTATTAATTTTCAGTGCTTAGAAATGTTTTTGCTGCTCAATTTAAATTTTTAACCGCTTATGATCACAGCTCAATTTGTTTTTTTATCGCTCAATTAAAAACTGTATTGCATAAAAGAATCATAAATAATGCCAATTATGTATTATTGTTATAGGAACTCAATTCGTTATAAATCGATCAAAAATATTATTGAAATATTTGCGTTGTTTGTAAATAGTAAATGGAAATTTAACTCTAGAGAATGTTTAATTGGAACGAAAAAAAGAGTAAATTAAATTCATATTTTTTGTTTACAATCAATTTGTTTATTAAGTGCTCAGATCTATTAATCGATATATATTGTTGTAGAAATGAGAAAGGCCTGCCGCCTTCAATAACAGAACGGTGGAGTAAAAGTTAACTTACTTTTCAAAATGCAGAACCGCGTAGCTTAGCATGGGGTTCTTAAGGGGTAACCCCATCATATTTAGAATCAAGAAAAATACTTTGTCGAAAAAAAAAAATTCATCTAAGTTTTTACATTTTTATATAAGCGTGTCAGAGCGCTACGTCCGTACTTGATACTTTAAAAGCGTTTCATCAAAACATCTTTTTTGAAAATGCCACGCAGCATAACTCGCATAATTTTTATTCAATTTGTTTTAAATTTGAACTGCATTATCTAGAAACTATCGAACCACATTAATTAAAATTTTTATAATTCCGAATTTTGCTTTTTGTATGATCATGAAATAAACATTGAATTTCAATTTCGTTTCCGAAGCGAATTCTAAACGGAATCAGAAAATATTGAATTTATATGAAAAACATGCCGTATATGAGTGTTTGATGAAGCAAGCAACAATGCAATGAAAAGAAAAGAATTATTATTTTCTTGACCCACTGTAAAGTTAATTCGGTACGTCAAAAATAAATTTTCCACAGATATAGCAGAACTTATTTAAATCGTTTTTGTATATTAGTTTTGCCGCACTCATTTCTTCATTTAGTGGCAAATAACTTTAATTCGATATTATATCGAATGGCAGCGCACCGTAAACAAACGTGACGTCGGCGACTATTTTGAACAGTTTATTTTTTCTTTAATTTAATTTCTATATTTTGACTCAATTGTTTTACGAAGAACGGGGCTAAAATTGAAGTGCCCTAAATCTAGAAGATTACATTGCAATGGTGACAAAAATAAACAAAATTTCCTCATATTTCGTTTCAACAAAACAGATTCAGGGTCCCATCGATCACGACTCCCGAGGCTGGCTTATAGCTTATATAATTAATCAAGTTCTACGACCATTACCGGATTTAAACACTTTTTTCTCATATGTAATTTACAGTGCAATCATATTGTTTTGTTTTTAAGTTTCTAAAAATTAAGTAAAATCGGTCATTTACACTATTTATAAAAAATTGCTTTTATGAAAATGGTTTGTAACGCTTGGGCGCAAAATTTACTGAACCGATTTTAATAATTTATTTTTTAAAACAACTTATTAGTGCTAAAGAAGGTTATTGCAGACTTATTTTTTTTTACTTTTTAAATTTGAATATTCTTTTTTTACATATGATTAAGTTTTTGCAAAACCTCACACAAAAATTGTCGTTTGATTTTTCGTTGCTTATGCTTATGCTGCTTCTTGAACTCTCATTTGTACCGTTTGTATTTGGCTGCGAAGTTCAAAGATCAAAGATTGATTGAAAGATTGTTTTTTTTTATACTTTTGAAGAGGGATGATAGAATGAGATGTTAAGAATATGTAATTTCATTATGAAAAAAAAAACAACAGGACGTGCGCGAAGCCGCAGGTACAACTAGTAAGTTGCAGTATTGACGGTTGATATCAAATTCAAATTACAATAGTGCGTATTTAATTTTACTAAGAATTGCTGATATTCATGTTCTCATTGCTATTCCTCATGTATTAGAAAAAGCCAAGAAAATAAACTAAAAAAAAGTGCCAAAATTCGTTATTCAGATTGCAATAATCCAGTTTCTGCAAAGTAAAATCATCGAGAATTTTGTCCTTTTATAATTTGTCCGTAGACGAAAAAGAAGAAGAACTTTGAAATAAAACAAAAAAATCTTAGCTGAAAAAAAATGTCAGGACCAAACTAAGCACCGGTTTATATCAACGCTTTGTTTGTAAACATAAAATACTCAACACACTAACACAACGATGCGCATAAGCCGAAAGCTTTTCACCACTAAATCACGAAAGACCTACACACAATAACAAGTTTATCGAGCTTCCGCTTTGCCGCTTTTAAGCTACGTTCAATTTTGAGCAGCTGCTGCGCTGGGTATTTAAGTTGCAAACTTTAAGCGTTTCGATTCAGAATTGAATTTGAATTTGGCGCGCGGTTTTTTAATGGAATAAAAATTTAACACAAGCTGCTGTATAGTGAGTGATTGCGAATTGAAGAAATTGTTAAGTGCGAAGTTTTATAAAAAAACATATTAAAATTATTAGATATGAATTTCTAAAAGTTTAGAAAATAATTTAAATAAATATTTTCATTTTTAACATATGTATAATCAAGAAAATATTTAATTCAAAAAAAAAAACTTTGAACAGTTTGAAATTTTAAAAAGAAAAGTAACGTTTTCTTGTTTATTTTGCTGAACTATTGGCTGCTTCTCTATTGGATTTATTTTATTACAATACAAAAGGTTTGTAAAAATAATCACTCAACACAGAAAAAAATTTTGGGAAATGTAGTATAATAATTTGTAAGACAAAACTTAAAACAGGCAAAAAATTATCATATGTATAAGGCGCTTAATAAGCATATAGTTGCTTTAAAAAAATGCTTTTGAGAGAAATTTTTTTTATAAAAATGCTAAGGTATGAGGTTTAAGACTAAAGTTTATAACATAAATAGTTAATTTAACATCTCGCAAGGTTTTTCATGTCAATCCGACTAAATCCAACAAAATCCATAACTAATGCGTTATTATACGATAACGCAGCTAATGTGATCTTGTGGCGTTACGCTAAGAGTTATGTCTATGGCGACAAACCTAAAATGTTGGATCACCTGAAAATCAACTTTCATTAGGTTAAGGAGTGCATCATTAGAAATTAGTGCATTGAAAAATAAATATACCTCAATAACCACAGATTCAATTTTCAAAATGATTTTTTTTTTCTAAAGCAAATTTAATTCAAATGAGGAAAATATCAGTAAAAAAAGTATTAATTTTGAAGCGTAAAATTTTTTACTTTCCCTGAAACACTTTTCATTAATGCGTCAATGGTATTTTTTTGGTTCTTTCGACTTGACGCGCACCACTTGTGTCTAAAGTCTGTTATGTCTTTGCATGTCCTTTTTGTTGCCTTTAATTGCCTCTAAACAAAAACCCATTATCTCTCGATTGGCAGGAGTTCAGGGCAATTGGGTGGGTTCGCTTTTCTAGGAACCAAAATAACGTTATTCTGGTGGTACCACTCAAGAGCTGCTTTACTGTAGTGACATCAAGCAAAATCAGGACAAAAAAAGGATGTAGATGTAGATTTCGATGCTGATTGTGCCTGTGGTCACGAAATTTTGGCTTATTTTACCACAACTGCAAATTTCCCGCCAAACAAGAAATTTTCTGGAAAAAATTTTTTTTTTGTGTTTTAAATTTTTTGGGACATGTCCCCTAGCGTTGGCAACATAAAATTCTTAGCCAGACGGAAAGGACGTACGTTTCGTCATCCATAATGCAACATTTGAATATGGACACAAAATCTTTACTCAGTTTTTGAGCGGGTATTTTTGCTTCAGAATTCTTTTCAGCAACCCAATCTGGCACTTTCTGAACTTTGTAGGTCTTCAGCCTAGCCTCTGTTTTCACTCTTTGCGCTCTTTGACTCGGAGGAATCTGCAAGCTCAACGGATTTTCTTCCTGAAAGGTTGGGACTTTTCTTTAGCATGGTTATGACCTTCTTTGTGCTATTACGGTCACCACAACATTTTTTCCAGCGCGTTCCCTGCTTTTGATTAATGCTAACGTCCGCTTTAAAATTTTTTATTACCCGTAATACAGAGTTTATGCTAACTTTAGCATCCTTTGCAATCCTTTTGAAGGTATATAGCGGGTAATAATAAGCAAAAACGCGAGATGCATCAATTGTGCGAGTCCTGAAAATCTTTGAAGAACATGAAAATTACAAAATCTAAGCCTTGAATATGTTTTCATATCATATAAATACTATTTTTCCCAAAAATCATAAAAAAGTTCTCAGTAGTTTAGCTCAGGTCTGAAAGTGATATTAAGTTAATAAGAAAATTCAAAGGTTTCCTGCAGTTTTCGTATTTTTTTTTTTTTTTTTCTTATTTTGGGAGAAAAAAAAGTTCGCAAACTGAAGTTGGATCTATATATTTAACTGTAAAATAACCTTCAAACTATATATAATTAGTGTTAAGCTCATATTTTTAATTTGATAAATTTCAAGTACTACTCGATATGAACCAATTTTTAAGCTTTAGACTTCTTTCTTAAAATGCGCTTACTGAATTATACTCAATTATTTTTTTAGCATGTATTAATTGAAATCAAAACAAAAATATCTATTATATTCTTTTCGAAACTTATTTTCGCTTCAGTTTCTAAGTTATCGTTTGTATTATATGTTATAGTATAAATATACCATGGGATGCAAACAGCAAACGCCATAAAAATTTGTTTACCTCGATAAAATTTACGCTATTAAAAATATAAATTTCTCTTATTACATAAATATAACATGTCAGTCAAGTGATTCATAAACTTATATCGAATTTGCTAATATGAAACACAAGGGTTTAATTTACATTATTACCTGCAGTAAGCACAAAATTATCACTTCTTTTGAAAAAAAAAAACAACAAAAAAAACTACGTTTCTACTATTTTCATTTAGCTTTTTATAAAATTAACAACACCATGCTAAGATTTACATTATTATTATTAAGTTGATCACTAAAACATTTTAAAAATAAACACACTTTTCTTAAACTTGAACTTATAAATAAACCCAAACAAAAATTATCTACTAAGTACATATTTATATATGTATGTAAATGAAGCAAAATACATGTAGGTACTTGGAATATTTCCTCATATCGTTCTTAAGTTACTATGTACTTAAAAAATTTCTGATTTTGCCACACTTTTAACGCTAATTAAAACGTGTTTTAGTGCAAATTTCGCAGCAATATAGATTCATATTCTTATTTTATTTGTTTTATTTTTTTTTTTTTTGTAAGTAACTTGAACGGTTTATATAGCTTTTAATGCGCTAGTTTAGTTCTAAATTCGAGCTATAATGGAGCAAATGATTTTCATAGCAAGGGAACGCAAACAGCCATACGACACTTAAGGCAGTTTTCAAAATCTTTATTTAAACACTTAGACATTAAGGGCGTCTTTGTTAATCTCAATTGGTCTCGATTCGCCTATAATTTTCAAGCCTGAAAATAAGCTACCATATTTTAAATGAAAATAAAAATATCTGGACTGTGCTTATTGCATAATTAATTACGAATGTAAGAATTGTACTAGCATACTTTTAGGCCTTTAATATTTTTTTACTAAGGATATTTCTTTTAGAATTTGATACTTTAAATTACAAATAAATAGTTTGAAATAGTTAAGATTGAATATTTTTTTTTTTAATATAAAACATTTTCTTATATTCAAATAAAATATTTAAATAAATAGCTGTTAGTTGAATGCAGCCGACTTCGGCTTCCCTAGCTCTGAAAGCCGCAGCTTTAGCTTTTAGATTTAGGTGTTTTTGCGCTGATGAATTGTGATCCTTTCCAATGACATGCAATGTACAATTTTATTTGTAGGTCGATCATAAAGGGAGCGTTTCTTATATTCAAAAGCAGCGATCTCTAATTAATTATAGAGCGATCCATTTTCCCGTTGACAGAAAGTTTTTTAAGCTCAAATTCTTAAAAGAGTTTTAATGTAAAGACCAATATCTTTACACCACATAAATTTAAAAAAAAAACCAAACTAAATTACATATGTTATTTACATATAATTATTAAACTATATATGTATAGATTTTAGAAAATAAATATGTATATTAAAATTTTTTGTATAAATTTTCATTTTAGCATGCCCTTTGCGAGCGCCGCTCAGGCCTATCGTGTGCTAACACGTCGCAAGCCAATCGAAGATTCATCCGAATCTAAATTAGCCAAAGTATTATCGGCCTTCGATTTGACTGCGTTGGGCATAGGTTCAACACTTGGTGTTGGTGTCTACGTGTTAGCCGGTGAAGTATCCAAACAATACGCTGGACCTGCTGTTGTCTTAAGTTTTCTAATCGCTGCGATAGCATCGATATTTGCCGGTCTATGTTATGCTGAATTTGGAGCGCGTGTACCCAAAGCGGGTTCGGCATATATCTACAGCTATGTAACAATTGGTGAATTCATTGCCTACATAATTGGCTGGAATCTCATACTGGAATACGCAATAGGTAAGTGTAATAGCCTGAACTAATTGAACAGAATGTGATAGTCAACGCATTATAATTGAAATGTTGAAATTTTGTGTAGTATTTTGTTATTTTTTAATTAAGTGTCAATCGTCACTTTTATGTTTTACCATTTGATTGAATGATATCGTATTTTATTGATTGGAACTTATTAAAAGTGAGGATACGTGTTTTCACATTTAATTGATTTGAGTTATGGCGATTTCATTTCATTGGTGGATATTTTTTTAATTTTTTTTTTTTTTGTTATGTAGTTATGTTTAATTGTCGGAGAGCCGGAGAATTTTTGAAAGTGAGTCTCCAAGCCGAAAATCTCGAAATTCTCAAAATTTAAATTCGCTCTATTTTGAAAAAAAAAAAATTTTCGAAAAAATCCTCGAACACGCATCTCTTCTTTTTCGATACAGAACTCATAAAAAAATTTCAACGAAATCAAAAATGAGTCGGTGAATTTTTGTCAAAAGCCAGATTAAAAAATCGGTACATTTCAGGATTGCATGAGAATGTTTGTGGGTTTTATATAAACCAGCATCGGATGATATTAAAGGTGTCTGTGTATGCGTCTAAGTTGTCTAACTTGAATTATTTTAGAAATTTAAATAAAGCAGCTATTCTTGTGAATAATCAAAAATTTCGTAAAATTTTAATGTTTTAATCATAAAGTGACAGCCAGTCTGAAAACTTTTCAATGAATTACCGCAAATTATAGTGTGCTAAGTAGCTTAAATATGTGTTTATTCAAAACTTTCTAGCTTTGCATTAAAACATTTTAAAACTTATTTTCTTTTTTCTACAGGTTCTGCTAGTGTAGTCAAAGGTCTTAGCACCTACCTCGACTCACTCTGTGGTTATGCCATGCGAGATTTCCTTGGCACACATTTGCCCATGAATATCGAAGGTTTAGGTGCTTATCCAGATATTTTTGCTTTTAGCGTTACGATTATATTTGCATTGGGCATTTCAATGGGCGCCAAAGAATCGACGCGCGTCAATAACGTCTTTACTATGCTTAATCTGGGAGTTGTGTTATTTGTTATCATAGCAGGACTTTTCAAAGGTACGTAAAAACGACAATCAACTAGAAATCCACTCATTTTTATTATTTTCATCAACAGTTAGTATGAATAACTGGGCGCTGCCGAAATCAACAATTCCCGCTGGTTATGGTGATGGTGGTTTTATGCCCTATGGCTTTTCGGGCGTTATAAAGGGTGCTGCTGTTTGCTTTTATGGTTTCATTGGTTTTGATTGCATTGCCACTGCCGGTGAAGAAGCCAAGAATCCCAAAAAATCCATACCATTTGCAGTCATCACATCACTGGCCATGATCTTTCTAGCGTATTTTGGTGTTTCCACAGTATTGACTATGATGTTGCCTTATTATGAACAGGATGAGAGCGCACCATTGCCACACGTCTTTCACATTTATGGTTGGGTTGTAGCTGAGTACATTGTTACGATCGGCGCGATGTTTGGATTGTGTGCCAGTCTTATGGGTGCCATGTTTCCACTGCCACGTATTGTCTTTGCCATGGCCTCTGATGGATTGCTTTTCAAATTTATGGGCGAGATCAGTGAAAAGTATAAGACACCATTGAAGGGCACACTTTTGACTGGATTTTTGACGGGTGTACTTGCGGGCATTTTCAATTTGAGCCAATTGGTTAATATGATGTCGATTGGTACACTTTTGGCCTACTCCATGGTTGCCAGTTGTGTACTCATACTGCGTTTCGAATGTGATGAACGTTATGTGCGTATTGCCAGCAATGGTCGTCGGCTGGTGGATCCAAATGAGTCCAAGTGTGCGTTATGGCGACAGCTGTTCAATGTTGAGAGATCGATTATACCAACGCGTAAGACAAGTCGCATTGTAACGGTGGCAGCGACGCTGTATGGTAAGTAGTGCAAGTAAATCGATCGAATTTCGATATCAAATATTTTCATTTCCTCTCCGATTTTTAGGTGTTTGGTGTCTGATATTTTCGCATTTTCTTACTAAAATCGAAGAGCATTTCGAAGAGGTCAACAAATTAGATTGTGCATTACTTTTTGTTACAGCACTTCCTATTTTTGTAACGCTCTATATCATCTCACGTCAGCCTGTCTCACCTAGCGTTCTATCGTTTAAAGTACCATTTGTGCCCTGGCTACCAGGTCTTTCGATATTGATAAATATCTATCTTATGATAAAGTTAGATATTTTAACCTGGATACGATTTTGCATATGGATTGCGATCGGTGAGTATTAAAATTTTTAAAAAATACCTCTAAATATTATTGCTTAAGATCACAACAAAAAAAAAGCTACATAGATCGCGGGCCAACTTTATGTGACTAAAAATTTTGGATGATTTTTGAATATTTTTTTGATTATTTAAATTAATTAAAAATTATTCTCTTATACTTCACAGGTCTTATTATCTACTTCACCTATAGCATACGTCACAGTCGTTTGCGTCGGAAAGAAACGCGTTTATCCACAAACAACGGCAGTGATTGCGGGTCACAAATGGCAGATGAAAAGCTAATAGAAATGCCTCTTATGTTTACGATAAACTCAACAACGTAATATTAAAGCAAATTAAAGTTTTGCCCCAAACCAACACTGATATCTCGTTAACTATCACTATGTTAACTATAAATTTAAGAAACAAAACTATTATTATTATGATATTTTTTTTTTTAGTATAAGAGATTAGTTTTTAAAATTTACTATAATTATACAATTGTATTAAATACAGTAGTCGCTTGATTAATATGACAAACTCAATTTTACATAAAAACTCATTGTAAGAAATTTCATGAACATTAATTTAAGTAAAACTATTTTACAAAATATGTGTTTTTCAAGATTTGCAAATATTTTTGACATATGTACATAGATCAGTTTGGGAAAATTTTAATTTTCTACATGTATAGAATATGGTATTTTAATTGAATATGTTAAATTATACAAAGTAAAGATTAACTACATCAAATTTTTCATAAAACATTTTATCAAATGTCAAGACAATGGCTTCAATCAACGATTAACTTGATGTTATCTTAACTTTTCCACATACTATATGCATATTTGTCTTATTTATTTTAATATTAGTGTTTTGATTATAAAAAAATCATAAGATAAATACATTAGATAAGCTCATAAAAATAAAAATATTGTATTGCAAGCGATTTTGCTCGAAATTATGGAATGTATTTACGATAAAAAGCGACTTTAAATAAAGAAAAAACTGTAAATAAAAACTGATTTCTATATTCGTCTGAAAAAAAATCCTGGTTAGAGTTTGGATAGAGTAATAGTACTTTAAGCACGCACTAATTCTTGCGTTCTGCTGCAAAGACCAAAGCTGCTGTGTCGTGTAAGGTGTTTTCTTTCCGAGTAGGAGCATAGTTTTTATTTCATAGAGCGCGCAGTCTCCGCAGGTTTTCTCAAAAAAAAGTCATAAAACTACCCTTTGACGGCATCACTTATTACGCTGATATTATAAAATTTAGCTTTGAAACAGTCTGCTTTGAACGTTGTAACCGTAGCCAAAGTTCAAGTACGAACTCGCATCCAAACTCTATTTACATATAGACAAATCCATTTCAAACCATGCAGTCGGAATAACTTCAAATCTCGGAATTGAAGTTCTTACGCTTAAAATTTTACTGTGGATTTGTATTAATATGAGAAATTACATGAGTGTAATGCGCACTAAAAGACATTTGAGGTCAAGATATTTTTTTTCCGAAATCGAAATGTCAATTATTATTTTTTTTCATCATTGCCAAGCCACTCTACTATTTTCAAAGCAAATAACAAAAGCAACATTCCAAATTACTTTCTGCAAATTGTGCTTGCATTCTGCATACTTTTGTCTTACCGTTATTTTCGTAATAAATTTGGATCTTCGGAAATATGTACATATATAAAAACATTGTACGCACATATAACTTTTTCGCTGACAATGTCAAGCAAATAATATATTCAAAACCCACAGAAGTACAGTCAGCGAAAAAGCTATATGTATGGATTTGGTACTATCGACTTAGAAAATATCGATAACGATTAATTGATGTGTAAATATCGATAAATTTATGTATCGATATATCCCATATCATGACATCCATGGATTACACTATCATAAATACCTAAATAGGGTACCAAACAGCAGATATTTAAGTATTACTCAACTTAAATATGTTGAAAAACGCGCCGATTAAACGTGATATCAACGTTTTACAGGAAAACGAAACCATTCACTCTTCCTTATTTTTCTATATTTCACATTATCTGAAGAAGTTTTCATTTTAATGAAAATATGTACATATAGTATATAATGTAACTCATATATTTCATGTTGATACGATTACAATTAGTTAGTACAGGTACTGAAAATTTTGCCGATAAGTACAAGGGATACTGAAATTCAACACGTTATAAGTAAGCCATTTTGGACTCTTTATGGGTTCACATTTTTAATTTGAGACATAATGCCTCCAGCAACATATTATAGTTGTTAATAACTGAAAAAAATTAAGTCTAAAACCGGTAAAATGTAGGTATGACTATCGAGAGCCAAAAAGCGAAACAAAAAATTTCGAAATAAGTGGCGCTTATCATGTTTTACCCGAATTATCTTCGTAAAAAATGCATATAAAGATAAAGTGAAATCAAATCAAAACAAGATTACTTAATAATTATTTGAACCAACGAAACCAATTCATTAAATATCACATTTAACAACTTCCAATTTAGGGCATAGCAGTATTTGCCCTCATTTATTAATTGTCAATCAGACAAATTTTATTTGAACGTAACATGAAACTTTTTGATTTAAAATTAACTAATCTACAATTTTTGTTTGACATGGATTATCATCAGGCCGATTGTAACCAATGTATTGAAAAAAAAAAAAGTATTTTTAAACTGAATATTATTATGAAAACGATTAGTAAGAAGTTTTTATAATCTGTTTTATGAAGAATTACTTCTTAGTCATATATATTATTGAACTGTCCATAGAAAACGATATATTAGCAAAAAAAAAAAACCTATTTTCCGGTTACGGTTTTCTGTGGTAAAGCCTTTATTTGCGATTTCCGTCGAGAAGTTCCGTTATGCTAACATATTATCAAAAAACAAAAAAAAAAATAAATAAAAGAATGATGATTGATTTATGACATTGAATTTTAATATTTCCAGAGGGCCCATTACTCGTTAGTGTACTTTTGTTTGCTACTGATGTGGATTTGTTTATACCAAAAATTATTCAACAAATTATGGTCCTTTTATATCATATAGCTATTATACCATATTTTCGTCATATTTTATTTCGTTTATTTATTATTTTTCTTTATTGTTCCATGCATTTTCTCCGCTGCGTTATTTACTCCGGCCGCAGCCTTTCACTTACTCGTTGCTCTTTTCCTCTCGCACTTTCTTGCACTCTTTCTCCAGCTCTCTTTGTTTACAGATTGACAACAAATAAGTTAGTATAACTAAAGTTATCCAAGTGTATTAGCAATCTTATTTAAAATTGTTAACAATCAAGTAGTTAATTTGATAAACAATGCCACAAAAAAAAAATATGCAAAAACAACTGATAAAACAACAAATCAATCAATTAAAAGCGAAAATAAAGACTCATTTACTGAAATAAGAGAACTGAAAAGAGGAAAAGTATCGGTAGTTATATGAAGAAAAATTGCTTGAGATAATTTGCTGTTACTGTCGTTTAGTTCAGAATACGAAAAAAGTTCTAAATTGACAGGTAGTCGAGCTTAAGTAACCGATCGGTAAGGTAGACACATTAAACTACGCTCCCCTTGGCGCTTGGGGTTGTCATTCGTTCGAATGAGCGATATATTCAAATTCGCATACAAGTGTCAAAATAAAACGGTGATATGATAAAAACAAAAAAATTAAAGCCATTAAAAAACATAAAGTACTTGAAATGTTTGCTATAATTATGGCAACAGCAGCAAACAAACAACAAGTGCTATACTTAGATACAGATTGCAACGTTGAGTCACACAATTATAACTTTATTATAAAATTCAAATTTATCAATTGATAACTAAATAAAAAAAAAAAAATAAATTTGCAAATAAAATCCAATAAAATATTGCCATAAAAATTGTAAATGTTCAACTAAAATATACGTGCTACGGAAATGTAAAATTTGTATAATTTTCAAATTTAGAAAATGTAGTATACAAATAGAATTCAATTTACCAACAAGCCGATTATAGCAACATTTAATAGGTGGAAAAGCAACGATTTGATTGTATCTCCTTACACGGTTCAAAATTCATATAGAAAAAGTTTTAAATTTGATAGCAACATTTAAAAAATTTCAGCAAATTCAAGTGCAGATCGGTGAAAATCAATCAATTCGGCTTCACAAATTTGTTGACATACCCATTAAATTAAATATATGAGCCAGTGACTTGACTTAATTTAGTGAGGACTTATGAAATACAGTAGTTTTCTAATGTTTGGACTTTTTTGTGGGTATTCAAAAAGCACATAAGGGGGCTTTCGCTGTATTTGTCCCCAGACACGCGAGCCTACGTAAATATATTGTTTGTTTTTTAAACTCGTGATCTGTGGTAAATTTGTCATAATCGAAAAAGTCTAGACATTGCTTTTATTGTATTTATTCTAAGCTTTCTGATGGTATTCTTTATAAAGTGATATTTTGCATTTTGACCTTGAAAAAAATCAATAAAGTGGCATGTACTTCAATCAATTTATTTTTTCGAACTTATACACTAAAAAGGTACAATTTTATTGGCAAATACTCCGTCAAGATGCAGACGCCCAAAATCGGAGAGTTTTGAAGGGGCTGCAGAGATCCAGATCTTGAAGAAACTATTTTCCGTTTTCTCTGCGAACGCCCTTCGTTAGCACAACGACGCTTTAAGGCTTTCAGCAGTTAGTTCTTCGATTCATTAGATTAGCGATGGGCACGTAGTGGCACTTTCCGCCCTCGTGGCCCGAACCGTTATTCGATGCACAAGCAACCAAAATACAATTCGCAGAATTTCAACGCTATCGGCGCACATCGTCGACTTGAGTTCAAATAAAAACAAAAACAAAACACAAAGGCATTAGCGACGGTGCTGCATTGTGTCTCGTCGAATGTAGCAATTGTTTTTGCTCATAATGCAATTTGGCTTTTTATTCTTTGCTGCTGAAGAATTTGGAAATGAAATCAAAAAAAATAAAAAATTTTGTTTTTTTTTTTTGCTTTTTTGGTTGTTGCGCCCTTTTGCTAGATTTCCATGCCCACCGCTACATTAGACAATTAGGTTGAATGACTTTATATAAATCGGGTACTCATCGGACTCATCTGCGGCTTAAGTTATGATGACACGTCATCTCCCGGAAATAACCTAACCTATACACTGATAAAAAAACAGTATCGATTTTTAAGAAAATTTCTCCCAAAAATAGAGTGAAGCAATTTTCTCATATTTTGATAAAGCCACATTTCAAGAAAACTACATAAATCAATTTTTCCAAATTTTAAATAAAATTTTATTTCAAAAAGTTTGACTCGTTTTTATTATATTATTTTTTGATCTGAAATGTATGTTTTAGTTCACCAAAAAAAAATCAAAAGTGAGGATTTTTTGGCTCATCCAAAAAACTTTAAAAAAAAATATAAAAAAAATTTTAAAAATCTAAGATTATTCGATCCCATCCGAAATTGTTTTTTGTATACACCCTATTTCTGCTCATATAGTTTAACTAAAGTTTTTTTTTAAATAATTATAAAATTTCTTAATGTGTAACGATTTTAAGAAAAAAGTCTCCTACCTGATATAAAATTTCAAAAACAACAGTAGACCTAAGAGATACTTTTTCTTATCTATCTACATTTTCAATTGTTTTTCATCTCACAAGAGAGATTGCTTGCGCGCGAGATACTCGTATTTTATTTCATTATTTACACTTCCATTTTATTTTAACAATTTTTACTTCGCAAAATAAAGACAAAAAAAAACACAAACATTAAAAACATTCATTTTATAGAAACCATTTATGTCGCATCTCAGTCGGGAGTTCTTGTCTTAGGTTGCAATTCGAAACCGCAAGTATTTGAGTTAAGTCCGTTGAATGCTTTGGTCGGTCGAGTGCGCTGTCGCTACTGTTTTTTGTTACGCATTAATATTTTATAGCAGCAATGACTCGCAAAATGCACTTTTAAAGATAATAATATTTTAAAATTTAACTTTTGTGTTACTGTTAATCAAACTTTGTTTTGCGTAAATATATCTATTGAGCAGCATAGCTCTACCGAAACAAAAACCTTACGTAAAACTAAAACGACATAGTAGTGCTCAAGAGAAAGCTTAAGTAAAAAGCTGATTTAAGATTATCAAAAAAACCGTTTTTAAAAATTAAACATTATTTTTGGTAAGTGTTTAATAAAATAAATTTAATCTACAATGTTTTTAAGCACAATATTTGCTAAATGTTTGTAAAATACTTAAACTGTGTTTACAAGTGTAAAGTTTACTATAATTTCGTAAAAAAGCTTTTATTTTCTTCAACTTAAAATGAACATCGGCCACGAGCTTTTCTTGCGCACATGCATACATAAGATTATATTCGTTTAAAAGCACAATTCTATGGCATGAGTCACACTTGAAAGCATTTCAAAAAATTTTACTTAGATTTGTTTTCGGTTCATGTAAAATACTAAAAATACGACAGCACCTGTTATTTTGTTTACATAAAAATGTCTTTATTTGATCTCTGCAATATCTTTATTCTTATCTTATATTTTATCTATTGCTGAGTATTTCTGAATTAACGAAGATATTCGTACACCAACATGAATTCTGTATTTATTTATCAGAGTAGCTTATCTACTCGTACATATAAGTTGAAAATAATACCAATTTTTCAACTTCTCTCACTCTATCTTTTTGTTTTTTTATCACTCTCTATCTGCCTGATTAACGTTGAAGCCTTGCAGCCAAACTATACTTGGCTTCGTTTTGTTTGAATGGCGCAAATTCGACAATCTCTTCGGATAACTTGATTGTCGTCATCGCCGTCATAAAGCAAAAACAGGATTTCAATTACTAAATATTCATTTTTTCATTAACGAAAAAGAACATTGTGCTTTTATTAAATGTAATGATTAAATTAAATATGAATCGTTTTGTAGTTTATATAATTTTTAAGGCAAAACTATAACTTCTATGAGATCATGATAAAAGACTTCTCAACTGATTTGCACAGTCTATTTTGAAGTTAACAGTAAGTTCTCCAAAGAGTATAAATAAAGTTCGAAACAAATTGTAGTTTATGGTAGCGCTATGCCATAATTATTTAAGGTTTCCCTCCCAAACTATCCTCATTACAAGTTACTTAAAATATATAGGATCTGACTTTGTTGTAATGGAAGACAACGCCTATACTTTAAACATATACTCAGTGTGTTATACTGCGATCGCGAAAGAGTTGGTATTCTGGGATATTTGAAGCCCGAACGCATGGTTATACAATCAAGAAACTTAATTTATTTTCGAAAACACTTATAAAAATTGTTTTTTTTTTTTTCAAATTCGGAACAATTTGTAAATTACGAGTTATGGCTGTAAAATTGTGATTTCTTAAAAATTTATTACTATGACTAATAATAAAATCACCAATTTAATTCATTTGTATATCACCGATAAACTAGTAATTAAATAAGCGCAAAGATATTTATGTTTCCATAGCTCAGATAATCAAACAGAGTAAAGATTACAACGATCTAACTAATGTTGATGGAACATTAAACTTATAGCATAAGTTGAAGTATCTCGAGCCTTAGCTAATCATATGTTAAAGTGTGTTTTAACGCATATGTATCTACATACGTCTCATATCTATATGGGTCTAAGGTAATCTAAGAAAACCTTTTGTTTTCATTTAAAGAAAAAAAAGTACAATTTCATTGTAAAAAAAATTAATTTTATGTTATTATAACACTAATCAGCGATAGTAAATTTATGGGAGGATTTCTAACGTGGTAAAATCAAAAATTTCAGCGTTGTTAAAATAATATAGATAACAAATGAAGCGTTCTATGAGGATCCCGACTTAAAAATTACAGATACGGGAGCTATGGGGTGGTCAAATTAAAGCTCTCGTTTGCTTTATTTAAAAATCCATATACTCGAGACATTATGGTGCCCGAAAGAAAATAAAAACCAATTTTTTTTCCAAAATATTCTGTTGGTGTTTTTTTGTAATATTGACGAAAATGACAGCCCAGAAAATTTGCTTAAGCTTTTCTTGGCTCGTAACAAGTCAAAGAGTTTGCGAATGTCGGCAGCTTCGCCACTTTTTTTTCTCAGAAACAATGTATATACTCTACAAAGAAACTTTGTAAGACTAAAAATATAAGAAACACTCTTAAAATATTTAATTTTTCTTGGCGTCAACTTTCAGATTTTGTATATAATATAAAAAAACTAACATACTTAAATTCGTATAGTTGACGATTTTCGAAAATTCATTGACTGCCTCATGTGCCTCACGTTCAAAGAAAACCGATGAATGTTATTTCCTTCCAGTTTTAAAGACGAAACCGGCACCGGCGTGATATTTAAAAAATAATACCTTTTTTCAGTTTTAAAAACTTTTTTTATTCCGTGATTATTTCCTAATAATAAATCACTTCTACAGAAGATATTTTTCGACGAATTTTTCTTTTAATGGAAATTCAAACATCATAAAAACGCTTGAATAATTAGTTAAAATGTGTAGCCGAAGAACATACATAGTTGATTTTGCTTTTCGGCTCGTGAGCCAAACGAGTCCTAGCGAATACTTACTGTATTAATCGATATAAAATTGATGCCGTTTAGGCCCCCTTTTGCAAAAAAAATAAATTTTGAACATATTCAAGGCCGCCTTTGCTTCATTGTTTTTAAATTTTCGAAAGAAAAAATTATGTACTGGAAAGTTTGAAAATAAATTTCGGGCATGACCAGAGCAGCTCAAGGGCCTGCTTTGAAGCTATTTTTTCAGAATAGATTGTATTGCACTAAACGCCCCTGTAGAAGTTCTAAACTTAGTTTCGAACTTTATCTATCGATTGTTGATGATTTCATTTTTTTTTTTTTTGTTTTTTAAAAAAATTTTAAATGTATTCAAACAAAAGTGACTATTGGCTGTATCCAAGTTTTTGGTACTAACTTGCTTTCGATTGAAAGCCCTAACCAAAGTATAAGAAGTACTCGCAAGCACCTTTGACCTCTGTAATAAGTATATTAATTTTTAAAAAATTATTAGTGCATTATCGATATCGATTACAGTGCGATATGCAGCTCTCAAATGAACTTTTTTAGTAACAAGTTTTATTCAAGCATAATGGTCGTCTAGGTAAAAAAAAGCCCGATTATTATATTTCGACGGATAGATCTGAAAAGTACAATTAAAGAGACGATGATGTCTGAACAAAAATTGTTATAATAAAAATTAACTTTTCAATTAGATAAATATTTTGTGTGCCTGAAAACTGATTGTCAAAAGTCAATGAATCTCATATAGAACCTGATGTTTCATGTCTCTAAAAGTACATTTAGCTCACTCATTCTTGTGCTGACCAGTTAGTTAGAAAGTCATTTTTGATTAAAATAAAACCTGCTGAATGCTTTTAGAAAGATATGAATGATTATGGACAGTTTCAGAGTTATGGAGTATCGAAAATTAAATATAAAACTTATTTATATTGGTCATTGGCTTTTGACCCCCACTATATCATCTATGTATTGCATATTGTCAGGCTATGGAGATGATGAAATTGATTTTGATTTTTGTGATCTCACTAATCTTAGCTCTAGTTCTTTTTATTTTAAATAGAGTTGATATTTTGGTAGCATAAATTTATTCATAAATTTTATTTTTTTTACCTGTGTAATGTGGCGCAAGAGAAACTTTCATATTTGAAAACAAATTTCCTCAAAAAAGTTTTTATCTTTTTTTGTTTTTAATTTTAATGGTGAGTTTTTGTTAAGAGTACCTACGATAAAAGATTTTATGATTAGACTCTTAGAACAGTACCTAACTGTTGTTTTTTCCCCCACTATTTGCTTAAATTATCAAATTTAATTAAAAACACAAATTTTTAACACAGATACAAAGGAAATAGATAAAGTCAACTTTAATTGTAGCTTGTTCGAAGAACAGATACAAATTGTTTCATTGATTTTTATACTGATTCTCTTAAGAGCCTTTTACAGTCGTTGGAGAATGAAAATTATGTGCTGAGAGTGTTGATTTGATGAGTGCTTTGAACAGAACTTTCATTTAAGCCTATCTCTTTTAAGCCAGGTAAAATAGCTTAATATTCTGACAGTCTATACATATATTTTTCGTTAAGCAATTGTTGTAAATATTGGAGAAGTGACATAATTTGTTAATACATTTTTTTTTTTTTTAATTTGCAATATTCAAAAAATGCTACAAAATTTAGTTTCAACGACTTTCACGCAAATACATTTAAAAAGGAGTGGGTTCTAGTAATCATAACACTCTTAACCTCACTCAGCAATAAAAGTTTTCTAAAGAATTTTTAATAAATATAGGAAGAAAACTACAAATAGTAAAACCGAACTTTTCGGTCTTCTTAAAATTTTTATAAAAAAAGTGGGTGAGTGCAAGTACTTGTGACGTTTTATGTGAACTTAACGATTTTTCGTTATGTTCGTACTGAAATGTATCATGCAGTGTCAAAAAGTATTAAGTCGAATTGGAAAGTATCGACAAAGTCGAATAATGCTTAGTCTTGAGATAGTTAATGATTGTTGAAAAATATCGGCTTGTATCGAAAAATTGTCGGAAGTCTTAAAATGATATCGAAAAAATCGACAAATTTTGCAATAATTGCTTAGGAGCATCGATTTAAAAATAATTCCTTCTTACGGTTGGGTTAGGTTAGATTGGCGGATTAGTAGCCACACATATACCAAGATATATCCATAGTGACAGCACAGAATTTCGGACGTTGAGTGACGTACATATGTAGATGAAAGTTTATTATTGTGAGCTAAATTACATCTGATTTGAGCGAGAAGGCTTTGGATATTGTTGCAAAGTTCTTTAGCGATTTGAAATCATACCAGCTATTTCCTCAAGGTTGTTGAAAAATATCTGTCAAAATATTTTACGTCTTAGTCTGCGAAAGGCAGACATAATAGATGTTCTGCAGTTTCCTCATTCTGGGCCAACATACCCATTCTGTGAGCATGATAAACCTATAGGACAGTACCTGGAGGTTACTCCTAACACAGTCCCACATGTAATGCGTGATATGGACATGAGGTACTCCATTTTCGCTTTGCAGAAGGTAAGCCAACAGTTTTTTTGTTATTCTCTGAGCAGCGGTAAAGCGACTTCTGATAAATGAAGTTGAAGTATTAACTAGGAAGTGATATGTTTAATGGGTTCCCTTTAAGAAGCATCTTCATTTTTGCTTCTTCGTCTACTAATTCATTGCCTTCAAAGCGATGGTGGCAAGGTACCCAGCAAATACATATTTCAACTTTGTTGCTGCGGTCTTGTAGCAGATTATGGCATAGAAGTACCGATTTGTATTTAATTGTGCAGCTGACAAGAGATCTAAATACTGCTTGTATGCATTCTCTTAACAGAACATATTCTGTTGCCAAAATAATCGCCTCAAACTCGACTTTAAAGATACTACAGTCCGGAGCTAGCTGGTTATTTAGTTTGACGTTAGTGGTCTGAATGTAAACACCAGCTTCCAAACCTGTTTCCTGTTTAGAGCCATCAGTGTAGATGTTAATTGAGTTTATAGTGTCTGAATGTCTGTTTCCCAGAATTCCCATAACAGTAAAGCTACTGAAAATTTTCTATCAAGATGAAGTTTTGGCCTATTCTTTCTTAAAAAGCAATGAGATACATATTATCTTGCTGTTATGTGATTTCTTTTTAATTTATCTTAAAAGTTTTAGTGAGATTTTGCTATTCTTGATTGAAAGCTTTATAGAAATCCTATAGTTCTTATACCTTTTTATGCGGTCTTTTTTGCTCTATGTATAAAGTGTCTTAATATGTGAATAAAACATGATAACTGCGACACTAAGTGCTAGCGTGAAGCAACAACTTCAACTGGGGAGAGCTAAATCTTGCAAATGTACATAAGTATTATGTCTATGATATATTCACCAGGCGATAATACGGAAATCAGAAAAACCACCACGTCAATGCCACTAGAATACATAGATTTAAACGCGTCAAAAACTTTGTTGCAGATGTCTATTGTCTCTTTATTTAAATCTTCTTGAACTTTCAGCATTAAATGCTCCATATATTTTTCAAAGAAATTCTTTTTCAAATTCACTCAAGATATTGTTTTTATTGGCAACTTTTTTCCGAGGGACAATAAAAAATGTTGTATTTTATTAGCATACGAGTATATGTATTATTAATAACTTCAAACGTTCAAGGAAATTTAAGAAAATCGGCTATTTTTGTAATGCGCAGTCAGTGGGTATTGCAGTTTGCTCCAGATGTTCAATGCACCACAGCCATATGAACTGATAAGTTGGAAGACAATGATGTCTAAAGGTTTTTTTTTTTTTTTGTTTTGTTTTTTTCTGAACAACATAACATTATAAGCGATTATTTTATAATATTATTTTATATGTAAAATAGCAAGAGTATAATCCTTGAAAACGAATTACGCGTATTATTTAATTAAAATAAGTTAAGTAAACTAGTGCGGCTGGCTTAAAAATAGCCTACGAATTTAAACAATTAGAGTAATCTTCAAGTTTAGCTAAAAATTGTTGATTAAATTGAATACTTAAAAGAATATAAATATTCGTTAGTGAAATCATTTGACAATGCATCTAATTAGTTGAAAACATGGGTGGAAGGTGACATTGCACATCTTTTATGTTTTATGCCACTAATGTTGATGAAATATCAATACGCATATCGTGAAATGTCCAAACGATATTGTGTTATTTTAAAAATATAAGAAACTAGCGGATAAAGACGTTAAATTTCTACAAATTGCCTTTCGATGGTAAAATGGCAAACTTCACTGAATATAAATTACGACAGCATTGACAGATTTGATGGTTTTTGACCAGAATAACACTACTGGAAAAAAAAAAAAACACTCTCAAAGTCATCCAATTCTACTGGATTTATTGAGCCGATTTAACATTATTTTTAAGTAAAAAACAAAATTTTAAAATTACTTAAAATGTTTCAAAAACAATGATATTATTATTCCGCGATCCTAAGGAGTATAGAGCTATTCATGGTTTGTCTACGTGTTTTCTGCATCGGTTTACTTTCCAAAGGACAAAGCCGCGATGACATAGGACAACATTAGCAAAAATTAGAGCATCTTCCGTTAGGGTAATGACTTTTGCGCCACCTTGTATATGCTCTAATTGCGACATTCAGTTGAATTACCCCCAGCATTACGTACAATGAGCTTGGTATAAAATTGAACTTTGTTTCTTGTTACTCGTTATGCCCGTCAATTTTAATATAAAGAACAAATTCTTCAAAATAAATAAATGCCATTAAGTTTATCAGTAAAATTTAAAAAGACGCTTACTGACTGACTATTGAAAAAGATGCTCAAGTTCAAAATTCAAAAAACCAAATAGCAATGCTATTAAATATTAAAAAAAAAAAAGAAATTATTTCTTTTTATCTATTTTATTTTTAGACGAATTCAATTTGCACCATCGTATACCATTATATATATTGTACGTCGATAACATTTTCAAATAATAAAAATGGTACATCAACCCTCGTACTGGAAAGTTTTAACTCGGCGAAAACAACTGGGAACCGAAAGTACTGAAAGTGAAGCAAAATTGAATCGAGTACTTGGCTTATATGATCTTACGGCACTTGGTGTGGGCTCAACACTGGGTGCAGGTGTCTATGTGCTTGCAGGTCAAATAGCCAGAGATCAGGCAGGACCCTCTGTAATGCTTTCATTTGCTATCGCTGCTTTAGCTTCACTATTGGCTGGAGTTTGCTATGCCGAGTTTGGAGCACGCGTACCGAAGGCTGGCTCCGCATATGTCTACAGTTACGTATGTATAGGCGAATTTGCAGCATTTGTTATTGGTTGGAATCTGATTCTCGAATATATGATTGGAACTGCTGCGGTATGCCGTGGCATAAGCGTTTATCTGGATACCCTTATAAATGATACGCTTAAGAATACATTTGCCGAGGTGGCACCTATGAATGTGTCATTTTTGGGTAGCTATTTTGACTTTTTCGCCTTTGGCTTGGTTGTGGTATTTGGCGGTAAGTTAATATAATAGAAGTATACTTATACATGACAAAATTGTAGCATGGAACTGCATATTCTCAATTAAAATTCAGTGAGCTTTTACGCGTAGTACACGAAGGACCAAATAGGTTATCCTCTCGGGTTGTGAAGTATGAAATAACGTTCTAGCTATAAATAAACTACAATTTCATCTTGTTGTCGAGTCGAGGCATATCCTGACCTATTATAAGTGGTGTTTGTTTTGCGCTAACATTTTGAGAGGTACTTTCATGTCATCGAGTTTAAGGATCAAATGTAGACAAAAATTGTAGCTTATATGAAACTTATTTTTTGGACAGAAAAACTCGGTGCCTTTTTATATCGATTCTCATTGATTGAGCAGAAATTTGTGCATCAATGAAATTGATGTATGACTAACTTGCTCCTATTCATCAGATCGAAGCTTAGTATCAAACAAAAATTTTAGAATGGAATAATTATTTTGCATACATTTTTTCGAGCACATTTTTACAAGCAGGTCCTTTTCAAGATTTTCAATTCGATATGCGATTTTTGCACATCGAAATAAATAGGTCACCGCCTCGCAGACTGTTTATTTTAAGATCAGTTTAATATTAAATAAAAATATAAAATTCTGTATTTTGTTTATAACTCAATTTAACTTTTTGGCATTTCTAGTGGCGCTTGCTTTTGGTGTTGAAACATCTGCTATGGCGAATAACTTTTGCACCTGTTTAAATGTCTGTATATTATTGTTTGTAATAGTGGCTGGCTCAATCAAGGGTACGTACGTTCTTTCAAAAATAACATCAACATCTTCTCATACATAAACAATTTTTGTAGCCAACTTCGCTAACTGGACAGTGAACGTAGATGATGTACCCGCAAATAGCACAACTGGAGATTTAGGTTCTGGCGGTTATTTTCCATTTGGATTTGAAGGCACACTGAAAGGTGCTGCTACGTGTTTTTTTGGTTTCGTCGGATTCGATTGTATCGCAACGACAGGAGAAGAAGTTCAAAATCCACGCAAAAATATACCACGTGCTTTTATGTTTTCGTTATTGTTGATCTTTCTATGTTACTTTGGTGTCTCAACTGTACTGACATTAATGGTGCCGTATTATCTACAGGTTAGTTTTTTAGTGTGCGATGAATCTATGCTCTTTGTTGAACGAGAATATAACAATTGAAAGCAGTCCTTAAATATGATTTTTGACATGTCTTCCAGGATCGAAATGCACCACTACCGTATGCATTCAAAGAAGTCGGTTGGAATTTCGCCATGTGGATTGTTGCCATTGGTGGCTTAATTGGCTTGCTTGCTTCACTTTTGGGTGCACTGTTTCCACTACCACGTATAATGTACGCAATGGCTGAAGATGGTTTGCTCTTTCGTACGCTAGGTAAAATCAGTATTCGATATCGTGTACCAGTTATTGGTTCCATTCTTGCGGCGATGCTTACAGGTTAGTACAATTATTGTCTGCTCTTTAAAAATTTAAAGATTTTTATTTTGTAGCGATTATTGCTGGTCTATTTGATCTCGCCCAATTGGTTAATCTTCTTTCTATTGGTACACTTTTGGCTTATAGCGTTGTGGCCATATCGATAACTATACTTCGGTAAGTTTTTGAAACAGCTGTAGAAACTATTTAAGGACTTCGTACGGATGCACAATATGGCATAAAATTGCTCACACAAAACACGCTAAGGGCTATTTCAAACCATGCAGTCGGACTAACTTCAAATCTCGGAATTGGTTGCCGATTATATATGTGGTTTTTTGAGAGTATATAAAGGGAGACATATTCCCCCGATTTGATTAAAACACATTTTATACGAAGTTATGCCCACTTAAAGTTTTAGTGTCAAAACTTGAAAAACAGCTGAAAATTTTTTCAAAATATACGCACTTATAGCTTTTTCGCTAACAAAGCCAAGCAAACAAAGCATTCAAAGTCCACAGAAGTACAGTCAGCGAAAAAGTTACATGTGCGTACAATGTTTTTATATATTTGAAATGATAAAAAGTTATTACGAAAATAACGGTAAAATAAAAGTATGCAGGATGTAAGCACGATTTGCAGAAAGTAATTTGGAATGTTGCTTTTGTTATTTGCTTTGAAGATAGTATCGAAGATAGTGAAGATAGTGGTTTGGCAATGATGAAAAAAAAAATTGACATTTCGATTTTGGTAAAAAAAAAATTCCTGACCTCAAATGTCTTTTTGGGCGCATTTAACTCATGTCATTTCTCTCTGATATTAATATAAGTCCACAGTAAAATTTTAAGCGTAGAAACATCTGGGGTTTTTGAGAAAATCAGCCTTGTTTTTTTTCATAAAATCCGCTATAACTCCGCCAATTTTCAACAATTTTCAAAATTTTTTCAAATTTTTTCAAGATTCTGACAGAGAATCAGAAGTTCTATTAGAATCAAAAGACAAAAATTAATCATTTTGATTTGGATGAAAATGCGACTATTTTGAAAAAATTTTCAGCGGTTTTTCAAGTTTTGACACTAAAACTTTAAATGGGCATAACTTCATAAAAAAAAGTTTTTTAATCAAATCGGGGGAATATGTGTCCTCTTATATCCTCTGAAAAACAACATATACACGGTTAGAAATCTTGGAATAAATTTTAATACAAGCGAAGGATTTTTAATACAATTTTGAATACATTTAATACTTTTCAATATATTTGATTTTTAAACCATCTTGTATTATATTTTAAAACTTCACTATTGAACTATCATTTTACGTTGTTCTCAATATAAATAAACGTATAGCCAACCAATAAATAACACTACGTTGGCTGATGTCGTTAAGCTGCGCCTGCAACCATTGTATTAAAAGGAAACCTGGTTCGAATCCCATTTGAAATAAAATTTTTTTTTCTTAAATCTTAATGCAAAAGAATATCAATTGCATTAAAAATGAATTTTAATACTTAGGCAGTATTAAATTTTAATACAATTCTGGTGTAGTCATATATGTAAGCCCAAAAGTATTAAAGTTTAATCCAAAATTTCTAACAGTGTATAATCGGCAACCAATTCCGAGGTTTGAAGTTATTCCGACTGGTTTGAAATGGATTTGGTCTGTGGTTTGTGGAGTTGCCGTTTACTTCAAGTTAGACTCCTACCTCAAAGTTGTAACAATTGTTGATTCAATTCAATTCACTCCTTTCGCTATATTTTCCAATCTTCTTTGACTTTTAATTTTTAAACAGAAACTGCAGATAAGCAAGCTATATTTTATCGAATTTGGCTAACTTACTGTACATTTACGACTAAAGCACCACACCAACTTTCTTTTTTCAATTTGCGTGTGTGATGTTTCTTTTATAAATTTCATTAATCATCAAAATCAATGCATCAAATAAAATATACCACTAAGCCAGGCAGTATACATACCTCTCCTAGGGATGAGCTGCAAACTACGCTAACATTAGTATTGGTCTCATGCGCAGAATGTCTCGGATTTTGTGCATCTAACTTTATGATTAATTGTTAATCCATCGTACACAATTTTCTCATTATAGATATATGGATAATGCTTATGAATCAGATCGTGAGAATGGCAATCAACCACTTACTGAAAGTTCTATGCTGACATCAGCTGGTACGCGCATGACTTTCAAGTCCGTTATGGTGCAGTTTTTTAACTTTGAGCGTATTCAAACACCTAATCCGTTGTCAACAAGAGTTGTTGGCTGCTTGATCACGGCGTTTTGTAAGTTTTACTGATTATGTAGCTTTCAATGAAATGCGCCCTTAATTATCTTCTTTTTAGGTCTTCTTTCTATAGCTATTGGCTTAATCGTTATGCAAGCTTATGATGCTCTTATTTCCAATGAATCTTGGGTGCTGATTTTACTTTGTATACTAATTGCATTGGCCATACTGGTGTTAATCGCCATATGTGTTCAACCCCAAGAGGTGTACACACGAACTTTTCGTGTTCCCTTTGTTCCGATTGTGCCAGCGATCAGCATCTTTATTAACATCTATTTAATGCTTCAACTAGACGTTATGACTTGGATACGTTTTGGCATTTGGATGGCTATCGGTAAGATACATTTTCAAATTTTATGCTTCTCCTGGTTTCACTAGCTATTATGTAAAACTAACATTTGAAAACCAGCATGCTAATATAGTTTTTGTTCGTATTAGATTGTCTTTGTTGTCACTTTTTAAAATTTATTTAGTTGAACTTTTTGATTTCAAACTTAGTTTACTAACATAGCTTTTAACTGGTCATCATTTAGGTATCCCACTTTTTATTGCATGTTGGTGCACTAACGACATAAAAAATCCTTTGAAGCGGAATCCACGTCGTACATCTTTCGCTAAGGCCTTAAAAACAAACTCAGAAGAAGAGAAAAAGCCCCTGAATGGTCACATCAAGGAAAATGGAGAGTCTGTCTATTCTGGTACTATTGGGTCAAACGGCACCACGCTTAGCATAAAGAATGAAAATTCCGTCAAAAGCCTAGATGAAATAATGACCATGGATGAAGTTGGTGCCGACTTGATAGAAATGAAACATGCTAACGGCAACAAATTCTACGTAGAAGATACCAAAAGCAACAATTCCAATACTTCAACATATCTCGACAGTGACCCGAATTTGGCGGCAGTAATAAATGAAGCGATTATGGATGATGAAAAATCGGTAATAGCCATGTTAGATGATATGTTGCAAGCCGAGGATGATGGTGGTCTACCAACGCCCGGTATTCCAGGTTACGATCGCAAAATAAGTGTTGACTCAGAAATGTTGCCCAGTGTTATTGAGACAACGACGGTAGCAACAGTGCATAGTAGTAGTGACTCATCAGAAAAAGATTTAGGGGAATTAACTGAGATGGAAGCAGAACATGATAATTCAAGCGGCGATTTTGATATTTATGCTGAAAGTAAAAGAGTCGCAAATTCTCTGGTAGATGACGTGCTGAATAGTGTACAGCTTTGGAATGCTATCGACAAACATTTTGACGAGGAACAGCTGCGAAAACTCAATCATGATTTAAACGACCAGGAAACTGCTGAGAATAATTCTAGTGAGCCAACAGAAAAAATGACGCACAAAACACTGCAAGATATATCAGATAAGGATATATTGCGAAGGACAAGCTCAGAAGCCTCAATACTTTCTAATACTGTTGTGGAAGATCCAATGCATTCAGATAAATTTAAAGATAAATTAAGTCAAATTTTTATGCGTCCTCCAGCACCTATTATGACAAATACCAGGCCAAAAGGGGAAAAAATTACAGATAACGAAGGCGATTTAATGACACCGCGTCAGCTCAAGCATTCAAAAAGTGAGGCCGATATACGAAAATTAGTGCTCAAAGCAATCGAAGGAACGGGGGTAAGCATTCGTGACAAAGATGACACAGAAAAAGAAAACCCCTTAGCAGCTAGTAGCAAAGATGCTGATGGTATACCAAAACCACCTAAATTTGATCCAGTACTTTATAAAACACTCAATAGTTTGAATACGACAAGGCAGCGCCCAAGCTTAAATAAATTATTGAAGCAGGACGAAGAACCAATTGTGATCGATGAAAGAGTTAATGTAGCGAATGGCGATAATTCAACTGTACCTTTTAAGACAAAATTAGAAGCGATTTTAATACGTGGACCATCACATCGTACACAGCAACGACCCAATGTGCCAATTAGAAGGGCCAAATCTATAGGACCTGCTGCTAGGCTGACAACACTTGAAAGTTTAGAGGATTCTGATGAAGGTAGCAGCAGCCCTAAGGAGATGAAATCACAAATAAATTTAAGCACAATGCCAAATACAGTAGAAGCCATTAACGATATAAGAAAATTATTAAAACCAGTGAAAAACGGCCCAGCACAATCGTAGTTAAAGTTAATGTAAATAAAAAGATTAGAAATAATTGTATTAATAATTTTTAGAAATAGTAAAGTAAATTCCTATATTTTTAGCACAAATGTATTTATAAGATAGTGCAATTTAGAATGCTTTAGTTGCATGAAAAATAGGCAGTCATTTTATTTGCAAACACTTAACATTGTCTATCTATATCTCTATATACCTACAAGCTATTCCGATTTAGTTTTTCTCATTTTCATCTCCAAAATTGGTGTCAAAGTACCCTAAAATGAAATTTACTTTAGTTTTAATGCTTTTTTTTCTAAGCCACTGCTCACATGAAAGAAATTGCTGGAAGAACATATTTCATGAAAATATTTAACAATAAATGTTATAGCAGCTTTTTCGGTAATTTTCACCGAGTTCCTACAATGTTTCTCCCACGCTGTAAAATATGTACAATTCAGCTGTGAGCTGAAAACATTTAAAGAAAACATTTTTATAGTTTGCTCGGTTTTCGATACAATGTGGCTAAAGGTTGAGAGTACTTAACTTTCTTTCACCATACTCGTATTAACTACTTGTCAATCTTAAAGGATGCCCTTTCGAAAATCAAATCGATTCTTCTCTCAATATTTTTGTTATTTTCAACATTTGCAATACAAGTATGCATTGTAAATATAAGAAATCATTAATAGTTATTAAAGTATCGAATAAAAATACAAAATACTTTTAACAAGAGTATGCGGATTAGTAGTAGAATGTACAAACGCATAGAGTAGCAGTAATGCGTACATATGTAGCTATTGAGTAAAATTTAAACCATATTATTGATATGATGACTTAAGCCATTTAATTTGCAAAATATTTAAGCCTATTCGGTGAAATCTTTTACGCAACAGATCTTCTATTCTATTATAATGAGCTCTCGTTTAAAAAAATTTTACAGGTTTTTTTTTATACCAACAATTGTAATATAAGTATGTAATACTATTTCTGCTACATAAAAGACTTCATTGAATATATCTTATTATTGCATTTTAAAATATTAAAGAAATATCGTTACATACACATGTACGTCTAACGCTTTATACAAAGTGACCAATATTTTCTAAGGCATCTTAAATAATAAGTATTGAAACAATATATTTATAAGCAATCTTTACACGTAGTTTTGAAAATGATAAATTGCACACTAAACACAGCACATTGTCCATTGCACACTAAACTTAATGTGTAATTTAACACCTGAACACAATAACAGAATTATACGTAAAGACCCCTATTTATACAAAAAATAAAAGCGTTCAAAATATGACTAAGCTTTAATTTTTACGAAAACTTATTGAATTTTTCAATGCTTCTAGAACTATTTAGTACTCTTTGATCTTTCGATATTTTTCTATCTATTTGATTTTGACATTAGGTACTTGATACCTTACTCTAAAAAAATCATTACGTTTACCATCACCCCGTGAATGCTTGCACGTTGCAATCCTGTCTACTTTTGATGCAGTGAGAGCTTGCAGAAACAAGCATCCTTGTTCAAAATTTTATTAAAAAGCTCAGGCGGTTCTCTGAATAAAGCATTTAACAATTCTAATTTTCGCGCGCTTTATGTTCAAAGGACACTCATAGCAAGTAGACCTCTTATAATAAATTTTATAATGAATGCAGCAATACTCAACTAAAAATCCACAAATTTTCATATGTATGTATATTATGGAGCTGTTAAGCATACTGATGCAATCCTATCTATTTTAAAATCTTTTGGAACCAGCATCATCATATATACTTTTTATTGTAATATGTAGCTCACACAGTGAGCTTAGTATGTATAACATTTAATTTGTATGCTTGTTTGGTATCTGCAACGCTGACTTTTAATAAACTTTTATGAAATTCATCCTTTTACATATATACAAATCCTAATAGTTCTTTTAGAAATTTCGAAGTTGTTGTGCATGCAACAATTTAAGAAGTGGACTTAAGTGGTTAAGCAAAGTCATGTTTATTTTATGGGATTTATGTATTTTTTTTTTTCAAAAATCGTTTATAAAACAATAAAATACATATGTACATAGAAGATCAATGTATAACTAGCATTAACTCTTATTTGGAAAAAATTAAACATAAGTCGTTATTCCGGAAAGCCACAGATATGTCTATTAAAAAAATTTCTTATTTAAATAACCTTTTATTTTGCATGACCTTTATGTTAAAGTATTTTTTAGTTATAAAATTATGTGCATGGGCAATCTAGTCGTTTTTCATTACTTAACCATATCTTATAATAGAGCAATAGAGTTTATTATGTTGTACCGTGTTGAAATAAAAATCGTTTGTATGTTGCTCGCACATTTGCATGAATTCGTATTGGCTTGAAAGTTTCAAAATCAATTCTTATTTTAGATTTTTAAAACAATTTCATTCTCTCCTCTTAATGTAGGTTTGTCTATTTACTTTTTCTATGGACTACCGAATAGTATTAGAGATTTAAAGCGGCAGCGTTTCGGCTGGCAAAAACTAAAATATAGTGAATACATGTAAATGTGAGGAAATAAATATGGCTAAGTTTTAATCGCATCATGAGAAAATGTTGAAAATACTTTTTCAATTGAAAGTCAAAAATAATAGTTAAAGGCCTTAAGAGTTATTGCAATAAACATTTTATTTTGATTAGTTACCAAGCTTAATTTTTTCATATTCAAATAAATCAAACTTATGAATAATGCTAGGCTTTACAAGGTCGTATTAAAATTAAATTAGTATTTTAAGCAATAAATTAGTAAATGAGTTTCAGAGGTCTGAAATAATTTAAACCAAAAATAAATGCCAAACAAATACAAATTAG
The DNA here is from genome assembly GCA_963662105.1 of Meiosimyza platycephala. Classification (NCBI taxonomy): domain Eukaryota; kingdom Metazoa; phylum Arthropoda; class Insecta; order Diptera; family Lauxaniidae; genus Meiosimyza; species Meiosimyza platycephala. The sequence goes on along the minus strand of OY759208.1, from coordinate 104,479,060 downwards.
TGTCTTTATTTTGTTTTATACGTATTGTAACGAATACGCCACTATGTTCTAGTAGCTTACGCCCACCAATTTGGAGTATCAAATTGAAGAGTATTCACATGGCGTAATTATATAGGTGAAGTCATTGGAGGAGCCATGCATGCCTGATGCGTAAACCTGTTCCGTAAACTTGTTCCAAAAAATGGCATAATTTTACTTTAGGGCCAATAGCCCGAAAACTAAAATTTTAATTTTGTATTATGTATTTTGGGGCTCTGATCACAATGGTGCTAAAAAATATTGTCGGTCTCGAATGGTTAAGAAGATACAACTGTTTAAAGTTTCAAATTTCACATTTATTTTCACGAAAATTTCCACTTCAGAATGCGTTTATTACGTATTTAGGGGCCCTAAATGCAATGGCGATAAAGAAAAAATTTATCTCAAATAGTTTAGAAGTTATAGCGGTTCAAAGTTCCGAAAATTCACATTTTGCTCCAACCCACACGTAAGTGAGACAGTGAAAAATTACTGTGGCTAAAAGGTGTTGGATATTTTATAGACTGATCCGCGGTCGAAGATCGCCGCGAAGCCGGTGTTGGATTTTTGGGAGTTTAAAATCCCTAAAAGCGGCCGCAGGCTGCCCACTTACCCTATTTTTGATTTATAATTACTGTGGCTACCGAAAACGGTGTTAGACATACTATAGGATTTTTTAGTATCGATATTTCGAAAACCAAACGTAGTATCGATTTTTTTTATTTAACATTTTCGATTTATTTTGCCGTGTTTTATCGAAAAAAAATAAAAATTATAAAAAAATTTTTACACAACTTATTTACACAAGGGGGGTACATGGAATTTTCAAACTTTGACCAATTTTATCTCGGAAGCCATAGGAGTCGACCAATTTTTTTTTCAGATTCGGTTTTAGGGGCTAAAACTCCATGTTTCTAAAAAAAAAAAATTGGAGCATTGGTCCTAAAGTAAAATTGTTCCCAAAAAATTGTGTTTTCGGAGAGTTTAAATTATATAATCAAATTACCTGAAAATTATAGTTTTGTCTCATGGGCAGACTTGGATTCCCTTAAATTTGTGTAAATATTTCACCGTTGCTCCGCTGCTGTGGATGCTCTGCTGGTGTTACCGAAAGTGGTGCCGGCGATTTTCCTTCTTTGCTTCCCTTCAATTTTCTCTTCACTAGCACTTTTCAATTCATTTTATATTACACTTTTTCACTAAAAAGTCACTTTCTTTCTGGTGTTACAAGGATTATTTTATTTTTTGGTTTAGATTTTACTGTTCTTTTTCAATTTTGGATGCTATACTTTAGTCTATTTCTTTTTATTTTTTTGAAGTTTACCCTACCTGTTTTCATTTATTTAGGTGTCTCGTTTCCTTGAAGGTAACTGTCTTTTTTTCTGTCGGCGGTCGCTTAAAAATAAATATGTATAGGTATTTTTACTTTCAAAAAATCTGGTTAAATTGATATAAATACAGGCAAAAATGTGATTGAGACAACTTTGAACTAAAAACAGCTGTGACGACGGGCGACGGAAAATACAGCCGCCATTTTCCTTTCATTGACATTTCAAGCGAGAATACAAAAATTGACACAAGCTGATGAGTAATGCAACACTAATCGTCGACCGCCGACGATGAAAATAGAATTAAATTTAAATCGACGGATACCCGCCAGCAGATTTCCAGTCGTACGCCCGAATTACTGCAAACTCGGCGTTTACAAAGGCAAATTCGGTGAAACAAATTCTTGTCTATTTTGTGGTTTTTGTTTGGCATTTGCAACACACGACCAATTTTGTACCTCGTCTCTTTGGTATTTCCCCTCTTGCCCACAAACGAGGAAACTTTTCGGCAAGAATTTGTGTGTGTAAGCGCCGAGTTATACGATCAAGTGTGTTATGATTTTGACAGTCGGTACGTTACGATTTCCCGTTGCCCGCCCGTATTCTGCTTAACGTACTACGTATATTAAATGCGATCATATGCAATTGAGCGTTTTCTCAACTCACGTTTCAGTATAACACAAAGTTATATTATATATAAGTTTTATTAACGCTGGAGTTCTGCTAAAACGTGCGTTTTCCACAATAGAAGTGACGGAAGTAGGCGACAAGTGATTTGGCCGTAATTCATGTAAACACTTCTATCAGTTGCTAACCTTGATGCAGCGGTGACGATGAACTCATCTGTGTGGACCCTTATTCATGTGGATTATCAATAAGTACATTACGCAAGAAAGCATTATCAGCTGTGAATTGTATTTATTTTGACATTCCCATTACAAATTTATTTTTGAGTACGCAGAGCCATTATAAGTAAAAAACAAAGATTCGGTTTAAAAAGTACTTGTCTAATTTTCAATTACAGCTGCAAAATAAATATTAAGGATAAAATAAAATTACTAAGTAACGTAAAGATTAGAAGATGATTGCTGGTGGTCATGGTGAACCGAATCCAAATCGCAGTTGGCTGGGTGCACGGGGAATGTGGCTAGCCTATTTTTTGGGAGTACTTTCAGCGCATTTGGTTTTTCTTTCGGTGCCATTTATAAGCATTCCGATGGCTTGGACCATAACCAATCTACTGCACAATGTTGTATGTTATTGGTAGATTTTGCCTCATTATTATGCTTACGATATCGTTTTTCATTTTACAGGCTCATTTGTACTTTTTGCATTCCATCAAAGGCGCACCATGGATGAGCATTGAAAATGACAGCGCACGCCAGCTAACACACTGGGAACAAATCGATGATGGTGAACAATTAACATCCACACGTAAATTTTTAACTGTGGTACCAATTGTGTTGTAAGTCAATTTTTTTTATTTTTCACTAAATATGCAAATTGGAGAACTTATACCATATTGAATTTCCTTACAGATTTCTGCTAACTTGCTTATACACACGAAATGATCCTGATCACTTTATTGCAAATTTTATTTCATTGGTAATTGTGATATTGCCGAAACTTCCGCAATTTCATGGCGTACGCCTTTTTAACATAAATAAATATTAAAAAAGAATTAATAAAATTCATTATACACCTTTTCACGAGCCAAAACATTAAAATAAACATCAGGCGAAATAACTTTGATTTTTGAAGAGCCTTAGCAGCCGTAATTATTAAAAAACTTAAATGTAATGAGCAATGATATTTATTCATGCATTTAGAAATTGCATCATATTAGAAAAATTCCACCAAAAGTTTACATTCAAATTTGAAGGACAGCGTTATAGATGCAGTTCTGCAACAGAGATCGATTTATTATACGATTTTCGATCATCGGATCATCTTCGTTCTCAAAACCACGAACTTCAATCTCAAAAGCACGATTGCTAATGATTTACGTCATGATTTAACTATATGATTATACTATGATTTACGTGATTCGTTCTCAAAATCACGAACTTCGTTCTCAAAAGCACGAAAATGAAAATGTGATATTTTTGTTAATACGAAGCACTTTGTTTCATATAAATTCGTTCAGCCGGATGATAATTCAAACTTTCGCATTTATATTAGTGAAATAATAATATTTGTGGAATATGTTTCATGTCAATTACGGGGCCCGGTAGGAATTGAAAATCTGCAAAAGTCATTACATTAATTAAAAAATGGTTAACTTTTTCCTCACAAAAACTTTTACTTATAGCATTTTAAAGAAAAATATTTTATTTTGGGAAGGCTTGGCAGCCCTGAGGCCATTTGATCCGCTCTTATGCGTTGAACAGTATTGCGACGGTGTCGGGAAGCGGCAACGATTACTCGCTGTCAAAGATTATAAAGCTAAAAACGGAACTGGGACGTCCGATTTATCTTTTGTGTCAAATCGCACCAAAAAATACAATTTGTTCTATTTCTCTGCGATAAATTTTGCTAGTGTCAATTTTGTACTCACTACAAAACGTAAAGGAAAAATCTGGACGATATTGCACGTCCCAATTCTGTTTAGCTCTTAACACACTTGATCGCATGAAATTGAATAGAATTGCTGCGTACGTCTGGTAACCTGCCGACAGGTAAACAACGTTATTTTCAAATAGAGGAAATGAAATGCGATGATGGTTATGGAATTCAATTTGTTTTTTAAGCAAAAAAATAGATTTAGAAGGCTAATCATCCTGCGTATTCCTTTCTTTTATATGCTGTTTTATATAGAGGAAATATTAACTTTTTTCGATTTTTGTCGCATTGGGAAAAATAAAGTTCAGAAGGAAGGTATTTGTAATAAAGAAAATGTTTTGACTTTATTTTGTGAACAGAATACGAACGAGTGTCGGGAAATCATTAAAGATCACATGCTGTCAAGTCTAAAATAATTTTGACAGCGATTTCCCGACAACCGTTCGTATTCTGTTCACATTATGAACGCTGTCAATATAAATCAAGAATGATAAATTTTAGTAGCTGTCATTAATTGTGAGTTTCAACTATTGAAAACATCAATTGTTACTTGGCAGCAATATTTCGCTTTGAAACTTTCTTTCATTGTTAATTGTGATAGTTTTCTAGGTTTGTTTAAATGTTAAATAGCGAAAGCAAATAAAATCCTATACATACATATATAATAAAACCTGCTTAAGAATCTCGCAAAGCAGCAGAAGCAAAAAACATTTCAAATTTTGCCAGCAGCAACGTTGCAAAAATCAATAAACACAAACATGACAGTAATTTTGAAAATGTTGCGTTTACCTAAATATCACTTAAATTAAAATGTTTATTTTATTTTGATAAAGGTACACGAGTTTAAAGTTGAAATGACCTGCAGTGGCTGTTCCGGAGCGGTGGAGCGCGTTTTGGGCAAGTTAGGTGGTAAGTCTATTCAGTCATAAAAATGCTGAACGCAGCAGAACACGTAGGAATTCTTCATTCAGGGCTTTTAAACTTAATCAGTTCGTTCATTAATGGGTCAATTGAGAAACCCCGAAAGTAACATACATTATAGATTCGAAAAAATGCTTCCTACTAACGCTGCCAATTTACTCAGCAATATCACAAATTAGTTATAATTTTCTAGACCTCCTTGGAAAGCAACAGTTTAAAAATTTATTATGTAATTAAAGTGCAATATATTTGTTTCTTCCAAAAGGATTGGCGTAATGGAACAGATTCACTTTAGCTCACAATCGCCAAAATTTTAGTTGTATATTCATTTTCGTTTGGGAGCTCAAGTGTATTTGAGCCGGCGTAACAAATAATTCTCTGATGATGTCATCAAAGTGATGAAACATTGGATACACTGTTTTATTGAACAAAAGAAAGATATTATGTGGTGTTACAAAACATAGTTTTTGACCTTTATAAAACGATATTCAAAAGGTATACATTTTTTTCAAATAGCTGTAAACAAATTACCTGATTTTGAAGACCTCTTTATATATCTCGATTCGTCACACTTTATTTCTTATTTCCAAGCCTGCGGCGCATTTATTATATTGATCACTGATCATGAGAAATTTTTCGCCTACGGCACAAATCCAATTAAATGTAAATTAAATTAATTTACAATCCAATTAAAAATCGTGTGCGCGAAATTCAGTAATCGTCATATCTCATGTTATATTCTTTTTTATGAAAAAACCAAATTTAAAAAAAAATTTGTTTTAAACTGATTTTTTGAGACCACGAAAATATTTTAAGACTAGGAGCTGAATTCAAAATTTGAGACCAAAGGCGGTTCCAGAAACACGCTTTGGGTGGCAGCTATACAAGGTGAGGGTATTTGGATTTCTAACAAAAAAGTATGTAACCCGAAACATACAAATGAGGGGTTGCATACAATATTTATACTATTTTGAGGATTTTCGTTTAGTTTAAAAATAGTTTAACTATTTTATTGCTGGTTACGTGTGTAGTTTAGTTTTAAATGAATAAAGTATACATAATCACTTTCTATGGTTACTTATGCCTAAAAATTTAGTTTATTTATATAAACAATAAAATATACATTTACGTTCCTTACCCTTTCGCCCTTTTTTCTTTAGTTTAAGACTCAAGATTTTTGTAAAGTGAAATTCTTTCTGACAAATTTATACTAAAGAGGATGAAGGAACCGTTGATTTGAACTACTCCTGATTAAAATATAAAATCTTAATCAATAACCGAACATTTTTAAGTTTATCTTAATGTAGACATGACAACTATAGTTTTACTCGTAAAGCTTGCGATTTTGTTTTTGCTTCCCATACAATTATCATTCTTAGCTATAGATAGCTAGCAGTGGATTGCAAATAAAATGCAGCTATTGTATTGAACTAGATTCTAGTAAATTTAATAAGCGTATGTAGATAGTAATATGTAAACTCACAAGAACATCGGTCGTTGCTAACGACTTCAAATTTGATATATTAATTTCAAAGCAAATGCTTCTGATCATTATTCTTGTTGATACTTTAGAATTTGTTTCGCTAGCTTAATCGTGGACACAATAATCACGTAGAGATAAGAATGCAGGGTACAATGTACTTATTATCAAAGTAACATAAGTTTGTACACATTCATAACTACACATGACATAAGCAGCTATTATGAAGACAGAAAATAAAAACATATTACGATAAAACATTTTTTTATTATAATTAATCTAATTTATTTATCTATTACAGATAAAGTCGAAAAAGTCTCTATTGACTTAGATGAAAAAACTGTGTTGGTAACATCCAACTTGTCGCCTGATGAGCTGTTGGAAGTCATCAAGAAGACAGGCAAGACAACATCGTATGTAGGTGTAAAGGAATGAAATGAACTTTTTTGCAAATTTCGGAAATTTGCCAAACTGAAATTGGAGGTTTAAAAATGAAAGCAGCTAATAACTTTAACTTAAAAATTTTTGATTAAATACTAATATTTTTCTATTTCTATTTCTAATGCATGTTATTTTTCACATGCAATTAAAAGACAAAATTTACAATTCGTACGAAATGTTCAATAAAAAATAAATAAATTAACTTATTTTAAGTGGTAAGCACATATATAAAACCGTAGTAACTAATAAAAATCAATTTTGAATACTTTAACCCCAGTTAAAAATAACATTTGTGATGTCTTCTTTAAAACAATTTAATTGTACAACATAAATAAAGTTTAAAATTAAAATAAACACGAACTTTAACTAAATACGCATTTACAAAAAAAAAACCAAATTAAAAAGTGCGCCCCCGGGTGGGCTCGAACCACCAACCTTTCGGTTAACAGCCGAACGCGCTAGCCAATTGCGCCACGGAGGCTGTTGAATTTCGCGCAACAAAAGCAATACATATAAATGCATACTAATTTGCGATTGCAGCTTCTATGCAATCGATGCGTTCGTGTAACTTTTCCAACATAACAGTGAATATCAACAATTCAGCACGTAATTCTTGAATTTGTTGAAGCAACATATCTTTGTCTCCAGCAAAACCATCAGTTTCCGATTCTGCATTTGTAAGCATTGATGCCGGTAAAGGCTCAATACATGCCTCTGGTTCAACCAAAGCTGAAGTTTGCCAGCACATTTCAGCATCGGTAACCTAAGCAAAAATTTGTAATTTGTAAAGATCTTTATGTGTATGGGATTGCATCAATTTGTTATCGAAATAAATTTTTAAATTTGAACTTGTAGATTTTATTTGAATTTACATAAATTTTTTTAGTAAGAGTTTTTTTATATATAAAAAATGTTAGTAAGGATTTATTTGTTAAAATTCGAGCATTAAATGTATGGAAAGAATAAATAAACAGATAACAAAATAATTGAAGTTAAACATTTTTAAGTCCAGGGAAATTTTTTTCAAGAAAATCCTTCTGTTCGAAACACTCAATTGTGTAATTTTGTACCAAATCGTCAAAAAAATACTAATTTTCTAAATTTTTCTTACAAATTTGAAATTCTAATTCAGAAAGTGGTTTAACAAAAGCCTCAAAGCTTAAAAATAAGTAAACTTTTGGGAACTCTGGCCTAGAATTAAAAGCCTGTAATATAAACACTGGTACTCATTGTTCAGGTAGTTGTAGGTATACATGAAAAATTTGTTCAATACTTCTACAGCGGTGTATCGATTAGCTTAGGAATTTAATGTGTTTGAATTCAGTGGCCTGCTGCTCAATATATTATCGAGAAGGTATGAGAAATATTAAATAAAAATTTAAAAAGGTCTCACCTCTGCACCGACTTGGGCTAACATTTTGAAAACACATCGTGTTCAGTAAACAAACAACAACATAATTTGATGGAACAAATAACTCAGTTTCGACCAAATGGAAATTTTCTGTTCCCATAGACGGTTGGTTTTTCCGAATCAGAAATTTGCTTGTTTATTTTTTAAATTGTTTTAGTGAGTTTCGATTATCTTGTGCTTAAAAGTTTCTATTTGTTGCCTTCAGTGAATAAAGGCAAAACGCTTAGCATTAAATAAAAAACTACCATAACACTGTATTTAATTTTTGTAGCGTTTTTTGGGAATGTTATTCTACGCCAATGAGGAGGAATCTTCTCTACACTTTAGAGTTGCATGCAGATTCGAACAGTTAGTACTTTTTTATTTCTCCTGTAGACCAAATAAAAGATATTTTAAAAATGTTTGCTATTGTTTAAGCTGCTATGATTGGGCATGTGTAAAAGCGATGTGCTACTGTTAATATTGCTGTTAGTGTTGATACTGAGCTCTTTCGTTTGATCCTGTTTTGTGTATTCACTATCAATAACCTGGAAGTTTTCATCACGGGATTTATAGACATCTGTTTGACGTGGATCAATTAAAATACTTTCATCTGTTGAATTAGTTTGAGAGATTTGGCAAGCACCTCCACCGACTGTGTTATCAAAAGGAACTTCGTTGCACTGTTTTGCATGAAAAGCAGTAGCATCAAAAGTATGCAAATTAGACTTCCAAATTAGCAGCTAAGAGGCAGACAACGAATTCAATATGTAAGCAACCTTTATAAAATACTAATCATACACACCTGTCTATCACTTCCTGCTGTAGCAAAACGACAACCATCTTTCGAGAACGCAACTGCACATACTTTGCTTGTGTGTCCTGTTAGTGTGTAAATTGGTCGTCCTTCAAGTAAATCAAGTATTTTTATGGTTTCATCGTCGCTACCAGTGAGTAAAAAGTTGCCACTTGGATGAAAGGCTACATCATTTACAGGTGCTGAATTTACATGGTACAATTGTATTAATTCGGCCTGTGCTACATCAAATATTTTCACACGATTGCAGGACAGTCCCACTGCTAAAAGACGACTGTCGTGATGCCAAGCCAATTGACGTCCTGCGCCCTTTTCTTCAGTAAATGTACGCACGCATTCACCCGAATTGACATCAAAAATACGTAATGATTTGTCATCACCACACGATGCTACCAATTGTCCATTTGGACTGAACTTTGCTGCACGCACCCAATTAGTATTGCCGGTAAAAGACGTAAGAAATTTACGTTGTGCCACCTTCCATAACTTAAGTGATTTGTCCTCGGAGCCGGTTATGATCTATTAAATTAAAGTTTAATTGGAAATAATGTAATATTCTTCGTATTGGCAGAGACAAGACATTTTACAGTCGCAAACATCAAACCCCACGGTTAACTTTTTGTATGTGACTTAACGGAGTGGAATGGGTTCTTATTTTCTGAAGGACTGCGCTATTACTAATGCGGGCACTTAATCATAAAGCCTCTGGCATTGGGCAAATACAAAAGTTTTTGAGATTATGTTATGTAGATATATTTCTACATACATATGTACATATGTAGGTAAGTAGATTTGGACCCATTATGATTACTAAATCAAAAAAGAAATACATTGCTCTATAGCTTGCCTCATTCCCATTTTCTGCCTACTTTTTCGAAGCTAACACATGTCAAAAGGTTCCCTACAGCAGAGATGCACACGAAAATCTGCTTCGAAAGCTGGCTCAAAAATATTTTGCGAAAAAATATCTAGTATTGATAAAATTTTTCAAATAGCTGCAGCAAGCTAACTGTATGAAAACCAAAACAAAAACCACAAGCTGAAGAAGCAAATGACTTGAAAACAAAATCACACAAACAAAAAGTAACTTGAAGACAAAATTACAAAACAAAAACGAAATTATTTAACTTTAGTAACGGAAAATGCTGAACAAGTCGATGCGTTGAAGAAATAATTACAGGAATAATGGAAAGAGCTCGAGATTTTTTTAATTGATGTAAGAGCTGGAAGAGCCAAACGAGCTTCTAGCTGTGCATTCATGCCCTAGTGTTAGCTTTTTCAAAAAAAAGTTTACTTAAGCGAAAATTCTTTTCTCGTTTTTAAATATACTTTTCCTTATGTGGTTTTTAATTCTGAGAGAGAATATGTAATCAAAATGTGTCGCTCGAATCCAGTGTCGGAGATATAGCCATCGAAAGTTGTTACTTTTATAAAAAGCGGTATAAGTTGGGAACGCCTGGATAGGTTTCCAAAATATGGGTATCATATGAAGGATAATTTAATAAGACATAAATACTAGAAATTAGCTGTATAGTTTAAGAGATATGACGATTTTTGTAAAGTTTTGATCTTTTTTCAATCTAAATCGTACATTATTAAATTATAATTATTATAAAATCTACACATGGGTTCCCTACTTATACCGCTTTTTATAAAAGATACATCCGCAACTTCCGATGACTATATCTACGAGACTAGATCCAAGGGTAGGGTTGTCATACGTACTGATTCTATCAGTACATGTACTGATTTTTACTAATTTTCTTTAAAAATACTGATTTTTCAAGATTCTGAAATCATTACGCAAATGTACTGATTTTTAGCAATTGGTACTGATTTAAGATTTTATTTGAATTACTAAATAATTTTTATATTTAATATTTAATTATTACCAGTAGCGTACCCAGGAGTCAGTAAAATGGTCCTTGTTTTGAAGTACGAATTCATTTTATTTTGCTAAGGCATTGTGCAATCAAAAATCGGACAACCCTGTCCAAGGGACACTTTTTTTTCAAATTTGTTTTTTAATTCTAAAGCGCTACTTCTCTTCAAATAGTTTGTTAATCTTTATCGACTTACTTTCTGCAGTCAATCGCACGTATAACCTATGCAAGTCGATTTTATTGATGACTACTTATACAAGTATGTATTCTTTTTTACCCTTTACTATAACACATCAACATATGTACCATTGTTCCACTTGGATCGAAATCAACGCTACGAACTGGTTTTCCATGTGCTAAAAATTCTCCAGAAACACCACGTATCCTGGGTTCCCAGATCTTAACACTGCGGTCCTTACTCGCCGATGCTACCAAGTTTGATTTCGGTGACCAGGCAACACTATAAACAGCATCCGAGTGTGCACCAAAGCGTATACAACGTGCAGCTTGATTCAAGTCCCACAATATAACAGATGAATCCAAAGAACTGGTCGCGACCTGCGTACCCGATGAATTAAAGCACACCTGTGTTATCGGCGCGCCATGTCCTGTCAAGTGGCGCTCCAAGTAAGGATCGGCAAATGCAGTGGCTGATGATTCGGAATACATTTTTCAGAAATCTTTTTTATTTATAAAATTTACCAATATTTAAAACAATTGTTTAGCACTCCTAAATAATTGATCTCCTAGCAATAAATATCAGATTCAATTTTTTTTTATTTCAAATGTCAAATTTTAAAATTTAAACGGGTTTCAAAAGATCTCGTATGGAGGCGCTGTAGTCGGACATAAACAGCACTGCCATACTTCACATTCCAAACGTCACGGTAGAAATTATAACACACTTGATTGTACGAAATTAAACAGAGTTGCGGCGTACGGCTGGTAACCTTCCAACGGGTACCCGTCTATTTAGATTTTATTCTAATTTTTTTTGACAGCGAGTAATCGTTGCCGCTTTTCCGACCCCGTCCCAATTCTGTTCAACTCATTAGTTAAAACCTAAAATTGAAAATACATATGTACATAACTTACGTTAAATTATGAGAAAATTTTTAAAAATAGAATACACTGCGTTATTGACACAAAACATTGTAGACAAAAGGAATAATAAAAATCTGGACGACAGCAGAACGTTTCTGAAACGCTGCAAAAGTCTTGTAAGATTAAGAGGGAAAAAGGGACTCTTATTTTTATTTTGTGTCACATTCGCTGTTATTTCATAACGTCATTTGCGTTGACACAGTTATTTATTGTGACACAGTTATTTATTGCGCCAATGTATTTTATAGGTACAAAAGTAGCAAGAGTTCTGATCTTTCTGCTGTACCGTTAAATAAGTTTTAAACGTTTTTATGCACTTACTTTTATTTCACATATTTTTTCTCTTTAACACAATTGTCAATATCATAATTAATGGTTATTTATAGTAAATATATACTTTAATTTACATATGTTTTTTTTATCTTAAGTTAGAGGTTATTCACATTTCAAATAATTCAACGAATTTAAAGTATTTAAAATTCGCGAATTTACATAATTTTAACATCATAATTACTAATTTCCTAAGAAATCTCTAACCTTCAAATTTTTACTTTTATTTACGTTGATCAAAGGGATATTGTATTAATATTGCAAATTTTCCTCATATGCTATTTTCTCGTTTTTGATTTCTATGTTAAAATGGTTCTGTATTTTTGTCATGTATTTGATTATATGTGGCTGTTTAGAATATTCCCTGAATAAATATCAAATATTTAAACTATTCAATATATTAAACGATTTGAATTGTTAAAAACTCAAAAAAAAAAAAAACAAATTCCAGTTTATGATTTTTGCAACGAAGTAGTAAAATTCTAAAGTTTAGATTCTGGCGATTCATAAAACTCTAAAGTTTGGATTCAGGCGATCCATAGCAAGTCCAAGCAAATAATAAAGAGTTCCTTAATAAGCTTTGTGGCAATGTACATACATATGTAGATACATAAATTTTACGGAATTATAAACCGACACCGGATTCAAAATTCACATGGAGCACAGATCATGGAGAAAAAAAATACCTAAAATATTTTTGGTCAGGAAATTCAAAGATGATTTAAAAATATTTGAATAAAGTTCAATGAGATGATTTCTGATTGAAATATCTAAAAAAAAATCAGCACTTTCAAAATAAAAAATTTGAGAAATCCTTAAGGGTGGGATTCAATTCCAACAAGTTACTTAATTTCGTTTTTTCTTTGGCACCGCTTGGCATCATTTTTTACAACAATTGGCACCGGATTTTTTTTATTCCGACAGCGCTGGTCAGGAGTTAGATATATTCAACCCATTAGAACCCATAACTGTCAAAAATGTAATTCTCACATTTAAGTCTTTTACAGGCAAGTTTATTTATCTTGAAAATTAGATACAGAAAAATTCTAAAACTGAATTTGGATTTAGCATGGAAAAATCCATAAGGAATTATAATTTTAATTCAGATCGAGAAATTGGTAAAAATGTATAGTTCATTGGCAAAAATATAATTTTTCGTAATTAGAGGTACAATATCTCAAAGTTCTGACGTGATATAGTTCTGAGGCCAGATTTAGTAAGTCAATATGTCTGAAATTTGGAATATTTAAGTACAATGGGTTTTTTTTAAAGTACAAATATCGATCGTTTTGAACCACTAAAAAAAAAATAACGGTCAAATGAAGATATTTGAATATGGAGTAGATGTTTGTGAAAATACATTGCATAAACTCCGAGCCATATAAAAATACCAACTTCCTTGATATAATGCATGGCTATGCCAATTACTTTTGTACAATGCCTGAATTTGTTTCTGTGAATTAATAAAAACTTTTAATGAGTAAATGGCTTACTCGGTGTTTATATGGTAAAAAAACAGCTACGCATCGAAATTCAATTTACAAGTTCTATTTTCATCCATTGTTTATATTCACCGCCCTGTGGCCTGCATAACTTCAAATTATTATATTATCTGAAAGGTAACAATAGAATGTGTTGCCTTCATTCGAGCGCTGCCCAATTGGTGGCAACTCAACCATTTCGTCAACTCCTTGACAGTTTTTTTATGTTCTAAGGAAGAGTTCGGTAACTTGTGACCATAACATACGACAAAATAACGTTTAGAAAAAACCTTACCACGAATAAGAATGTTGAAAATGCATATAGGTTACATGCTATGGAAAAAAGAACGACACGGAGTTAGTTCTTGATCCATATCCATACCCAAAGTGCAAACGGAAAACAGAAATAAATACTTGACAGGATTGGATATAAAATGCATATCCTTTTTAAAAAGTAATATGAAAACTCCACAACGATGCAGAAAATCAAAATGGTCGATATATTTGAGAATCATCTTTATTCTGAAGCCCAAATGGAATTTGGTTAAATTTCTGAAATCGTATTGAAATACATATTCTTAAATCAAATTGGAATTTTCTTAAATCAATTCGAATTTTCCGATAGTAGGTAAATCTGAAAAAGGTATAGTGAAACTGAAAATAAAAAATAATTTCGGGGTTTTTAATGTAAATTATATAGCCATATGACAACGTCCCATCGCTAAAAATATTTAAGTTTTAAATATTGGATGCAATCGTGTATACAAAAATTTAAATATTAATTTTAAAAATATGAATTATATTATAATTTAACATAACTTTTCGATGAAAAACATATAAAAATGTTAAAAGTTTTATATTTGTTTCAATTTTGCTATTATAAAAAAATTGTCATAAGACCATTTTACTTAAAACAATTGAAAATTTACAATCTCTTTATTTGTTTTGACGTTTTTCGATTCTGATGTTGTCGTGAATAACTAAAATATATGTATACGTATATAAAGTCGGTTGCGTTAGATAAAATTTAACAACCTAAATTCAACTTATTAGGTAGCCTTATTTATTAATTAGAAATCAGTGAAATAATTCTCTAAGAATTGAACAATAAAAAGCTATTTACAAGTAAATCTTATTTGAAATTGTGCATGCAAGTTTAATTTGTGCAATAAAACTCATAGCACCACATTCTTTTAAACACCTTTACATTTGCTATCGCCGTATTTGGCATCAAGCTTTAAAGAAATTTTTATGGTTATTAAAGTAAAGAAATTTTAATTTTTAGATCAAGCTGCTAAAAAATAATTTAATTTGTTTACCGTTTATTCTCCCCAGTCGTTGTTTGCAGCGGTATGCGTTTCCGACATATCTCCCACAGTTTTATTTGCAAAGTCACTACTGCAATCGTTATCGATAAATTCCACATGCGTAAATGGAAAATGTCCTTTTTTGCCTTTAAGTTCACCCTCCCACTGACCGTTTATGTTGGTCTTCGTCACTTTTATTATATCGTCTACTTCGAATTTTAGCGCTGTCTTATCATATGCATTTGGTACACGTGCCTGTTTAACACGCGCATACGCAGGCAATTTACGCTAAAATTTCATTAAAATTAAATGTGTTTACATTGACATAAATTTAATTGAAAATACAACTTACATTAAGATCCGACTTTTTCAAAGCGTTACCCAACTGATGCGAATTTGAAACTGGTGGTGTATGTGCTGAGCCAACAACGTTGCCCGCACAACTATTGCCAACGCCACCCGAACTTATAACACGTGGAGAGCGTAGATTTCCACCACCGCTACCAATTAAGTTACCACAATTACTGCCCCCTGAAGAAGGGCGTTCGAATCCGTTGTCCTCAGAGCTTTCATCGTACTACAACAAGGAACAACAGAGATATAAATGTAATAAATAAAAATGGCTGAAAGTTTTTTTACCTTTTGGACATAAGGTACTGGAATTTGGCCGACCTGTCCTAAGGTATTCTTTGCTGTCCACCATTGATCTTCATCCTTGCGTACTATAATTAGAATTTCACCGCGACGAAAAGGCAAATCATCTTGATCCTAGTAGATGTAAAATTTAAATACAAAAATAGTAGCATAAACATTGATTTTCCATATCCATTAAAAAAAATCAAGGATGGAAGTCAAAAAGAAATAGATTTTCACAATCTTAAAATCAATATAAATTCTTTATATAAATTTTAAATGATGATCTTTCACCTGAAATAAAATTAAATGATCATAGAAAGAAGCTTGTTAAAAGCAAAGACGATTAGCAAATAAATATATGTATTGCTAATAGGCCGAGTTTTTCAGTGGCAGTTATTTCAACTTGTGTAAACTCAGACTCATATTTTTTAAATCAATTTTAAGCGACTGTTTAACTCTTCGAATTTTTTAAACTTCTTTTCAAATACATTTATGGTGCTCAATAAAAAAAAAACAAAAGAACTAAATTTAATAATATGATAATAAAATTTTGAACTATACAGCGCAATTTTTGACAGCTAGGCGCGGCTGAAATTATGGCTCCATAAATAAAATCTTTGTATTAAATATTGATTCTTAGTCCGGAAACAACATACACTATTTTGAAAGTTATAAAATCCGTTCAAACTTCGGATCGTTTGGTATGTGTTATCTTTTATAGTTCGGCTTGTTTTACCTTGAGTATGTTTTTCCAAAATTTGTATTTTAATTTTTTTATACTTACACTGCCGTCAAAATCAAATTTTCCAATAACTCTTTCTAGTTTTTTTGGTGCCGGTCGTCGCAGCGGCGTTGTATCCAAATAATGCAATGTGTAGAATGTTAATAGCTTTGGTAAATTCTCAAAAGATTGATCTCCAATACGATAGACAATTTGATCTTGTTGCTGAATTTTATTTATAATATAATTACTAACTTTGGTATCCTCCCTTTAAGAAAAATTAAATTAATAAAATAGTGCTTCGGGTTTAAAGGCTAATTTTCTGCTTATGAGACTGTTAACAAATAACGACGAGTATATAAGTTTTTATTGTAAAATTAGATCAAAATCATAATAAATTTCGCGAAAACTGCAAAATTACATATCGTCACCCAACATCCAAATAGCCGTAACCACACTTTTTGGTTTTATACAGACAGAAGAAGCAAAAACGTATACTGGAAAAATGTATTTCTTATTTAGAAGATTGAAAAAAGTCAAAGCTTACTAAGTTATCTAAAGTATTCAAATATTATAATAGTGCTTCTTTTTTTTCATACTAGTGTATTACGTCTATTTGCTATATGTAACTTAAAAACTTGTAGTTACGGCCTTTTGAATTCCGTTAGTAAAATCTTTATTATTTTTGTATGACTTACAAATTTTGTAGAGACATGACTGGCAGTTTCATATGACAAAAATGGGCCTTATTTAATTTTCATCATAAAAGTTTTTCTCTTTACCTTACACATAGAACATAATCACCCAATATTGAGTTACTATCTCGCACCAAAAATACGCCTCGTTCACGTTCATTCATTAGCACTTCTGTTGCTTCTTGTCTCGACATTGGACCAAAGTACCAACTGATTATTTTTTTTCATTAAAAGAATTTGATCAATATAGTGAGTATTTTTATTAATGTGTATGTATACAAACCTATTTTTATCAGTCACATCAAAGGTTTCCATGCTAGTGTAGTATTTGTTTGACACGGTTCTTAATAGAATTTCAGTTTAGTTTTAGTAAGCACTTCGGTTTCAAGTTTCAAGCTCTGAAAAATAAAATTGAATTATATAAAATGTGTTTCAATAACTAGGTTATTTTAACTAAACGCAGTGTACTATTATTTTTTAATAAGAAGTAATTTTATATTGTGGAATCGTATTATTCATCAAAAATAATAATTGACGAATTTGCATTTAAACATCTTTTCCGTCAAGAAGAATGTCGTGATGTGAACCAAGTTATTTTCATTATTTTGTCAGAAGAATTTTCATCAAGAAATATGTCACAACATGCTTTATGAAGTTTTTCTATGGACTTATACTTTGAAAACACGTTTTTAAAATATTCAAGACTAAAATTAAAAAAAAAATATATTTTTAAGTGCTAAAACTGAGTATGTCATTTAAAATGGTCGCTTGGATCGAGTTTCAGAAATATAGTTGTAAGAAGTTTAGAATATAGCTTCTTTAAAAATCGCTACATGTTAGGAACTCTTCAATCAATTTGTGTGATTTGGAAGTTAATTTAATAAAAATACATTCGTAAACGCATTCAACATCTTTTCTGGTGGACCGCGATTTTCAAATAATAGCAACACATTTTACAGTATTCATATATACCTTTGATTAGCTAAATAAGTACATATCGTTTTTGGTAAATGTACCCATCGTGTTTTTGAAATAATATTTTTGAATGTTTAAGAAAATAGGAATTGCTAGTTATTAATTATTATTAAACATATTTAATTTTTGTTAAATTCCTTCAGTTTATTGAATTGTTTTGGCCATATCGACGGACCCTACGTACACGCGATTTAAAATAGTAAAACAAAAATCAAAAATTTTATAACATCATAAACACGTAAAATAATTTTTAGGAAAAACTTATTTATTCGCCAAATTACACTAATTTTTCAAGTAGGTACATGCTTCTCAAGGGGTTTCCAAATTATGTTTTTAGCTATATCAGCAGCTTACAAAAGCTATATCTACGAAACCAATTTTCCGTGGACTTTTTAGTTAGCATATTTATTATTAGCTTTGAGAAACATATAAAGCCTAAAATCCAAGTTTATAAAGAAAAACAATGGTGGCTGAATTCAACTTAAGCTCAAGTAACAAAATTACGAGATTAAGAAACCAATTCAAACGTGGAATGGAAGCAATATGTATCGTAACATTGTTAATTAAAGCATTTATATTTTCTTTGAAAATGGGGTCGGTAGGGTGGTAAAAGAGAAATTGTTAGTGCAGCACTAGCGTCATATTAAACTTTACCACGACCTTGAAAACTCAATTCTCGAGTTTTAGTTGATTTTTTCTGCCAACCAACCCACCCCAGTAATTCAATATTAATACTCACGGTAAATGAAGGCACCACCCAATCTTCTACTTTATTTTTGTACGACTGGCAACTCTACTTTAGGGAATTGACTGATGTCTCACGAGCTTCGCTCTACCTTATAAACTTCAATGCGGATGCAGTGTTTCCTCCACTTTCCTAATAGAAATGCTCGCCAACGCCAATTATCATCAGTAAACTAATGCATAAACGAACGTCACTCAGTCACGGACAAAGCAATTGCCGCCGGACTTCAGTGAGTTTAACTTGCACTTATGTACGTCGATTCTTCAGCCTTAACCCCTCGTTTTGAAAAGCAATAAAGTTCAGCTTTTTTCTTCCTTAAACTATTTGCTATTTGTATGTACAAGGAATTTTTTCAATTATTTCACTGTTTTTCTTATGGGAAAACTGTATTTTTCTTTTTTGCAACTTGAAGCTTTTTACGTTTTTCAATTTCAGAAGTTATTGTTAAAATTGGAAATATTATTAAGCGAATGAATACAAGAGACACACCGAGAACAACGACATTAACATTAATTTGACGAACATACATACCAACGAGAAACTTCAGACGGTAAGTAAATACATATATACTATCAATGCTTTAACTACAAGGAGCAGTGCTGCCAGGCTTGTCGTGGGAAATAAAGAGCGAATTATAATTTAATCTCAAAAAATTTGCTACGCTTCTTCTCGCTTCTTAGGCTAAGTTCACACAAACGTTTTTTCAACGCACGTTTTTGACAAAGCGCGTTTGAGTACTTTTCACACGGGAAGTCATCGTGCCACACCCTCAACGCACGTTGAAAAAACCTGCGTTGCAACGCGCGTTTGTTTTGTCAACGCCGGAGTTATTCTAAAACGCGCGTTGGTTTTCCGTGGTTTCAGCGGAAATTTTGTCTGAATTTTTTATTTCAAGAATTTAAATCAAAGTTTTGCTTAAAGTTATGGTCCAAAAATAAACAAAATACTTTTTGTTCAAATATGTGTAACTTCCGATCTTATAAAGACTCCAATTATAGTAGATAAAAAGATAAAGACCAAAATGCTATTTTGCAAGTTAATTCTAGAAGAGGGAACAGCCTGTTAGAAATATTTAAACAATAAAATTGTTATTATTTTTCATTTCTTAAATAAAAAAATTTATTATTAATACTCTTCGAAAGTTAACGTAACAAATCATAAAAAAAGTCCACAATGATCCGATCAGGACAACTGGAGATAATAACCTTCATGTATGAAAAGATTGGAGAAAATCCAGCGAAAGTTCACAAGGGATATATTCGAAAAAAACTTTTTCAGTAAAATCGTGATATTATTGTCAACTAAATTTGTTCAAAGATGGTGGAAAAAAACATTTATCGCGTTTGAAGAAGTCGATTTTTTATTTCTTAAGATCCGTGCGGTTTGTAAGGAAATGACCGATATGAAAAAAAAAATGCATTCAATCCCGCGGTATTTGCATAGTTGTAACGAAAGTACATATACATAAGTACATTTTGAAGTTTTCTTGTTTCACTTTAAACTTTTCTTATTTAATTTATTTAGGAACTACCTTATTTTAAGTAATAATTTGTTTCATTACTAGAAGTGAATCGAAAAAAAAAAAACCGAAACCAATTTTTGAGCCCGAATTTTAGCTAATTTTATTGGTTAAATTGAAAATGTTTAATATTACAGCTCAAAATGAACTCGAAGAGACCTATATATAATATACATAGTTGCACTGTCCTGTCCCAATCATGGTTTTTTGGGTCAATTTTTATTAATGAAGATAACAGCTTGAAATGTGTGCCAAATAATAGAGCTCGAAAAACCTGAAAAGAATATATATACATATAAGGTTGCCTTGTCTTCCAAACTGGGAATGTTGTTCTTCATATTTAATTATTTGTATAAAATGTTTTATAGAAGCTCCCTTGACCAAACACAGAAACAATGGAACTAAACACATGATTGCAATTTCCACCATAAATAAACCGTTGACATTTAAAACCATGACAAGCCTTTTACATAATATCCTTGATTAATTTGGAATTTAATTAATTTAAAAAGGCTGTTGTTAAACAAAGTTTTAATACGGCGAAATAAAATTGTATCTAAAAAATTATGAAATTCAGCTTGTATTCTAATCAAAGTGCACGAACCTTCTACCAATTGCTGCAACACTTGAATAATGCATTTACAGGTGCAACTGCTAGAACAAAAGCTAAGAACAAAATTGTTAATTTGGGCATGGTATTCGAAGTGAACGATTTGGTATGTAACCACATAAATTTATCATTTATTATTCCAAAGAATTCTTTAACTTAAAATTATTTTACTTTTATCTAAATTTCGTCGGCAATAAATTTATATGGGGAAAGGGATATGATGCAATGATTAACAACAGATATTTTTTTCTCTTGCTCAGAACTTTCTGCTAGTCTGTGTTGCCGTTTTGCTTTTTTTGAAAATCCGATATCCGATTGTGCTCTTTCAGTTGCATGGTACAATTGAGCTAAAAACAGAATTGGGACGTGCGATTTATCTTGTGTCAAATCGCACCAAAAAATAGAATCTGTTCTGTTTCTCTACGATAAATTTTGCTAGTGTCAATTTTTTACTCACTACACTACCGTCAGAAGCGAGATAGGCGTATCTCAAAAAAACTCGTTTCAAGATAATTGATGTTTTGTTTATGTCAATTTGTTGAAATACATGTAAAATTGAGAAATAGGTAATTTTCTTAGGCGATTTTTTATAGGTTTGAGGATACCGGCATTAGACGCAGATCATTAGATGCGTAATTTCTTAAGCTAGCCGATGCCATAAGAATCTCGCATATCAATTTTTTTGAGATACGCCTAATTCGCTTCTGACGGCAGTATAAACGTATAGGAAAAATCTGGACAAAATTGCACGTTTCAATTCTGTTTAGCTCTTAATGACAGAGCTCTTGACGTAGGCTCATTCTGAATATAGTTTAAACATAGTTGCAGCACATTCAAATGTTGACACATCCTCTATTATTTTCTTCATCGACATATGTCAAATTCGAGCAAAATAAAATGTGATAATTTGGTTAAAAGAAATTTATTTTGTTTGTCGAAAACTGCAGCAATGTTTTCTTCGGTACGCTACTATACATAATATCATAATTACGAGCACATAAGTTATTAAGCTCTATTTCATGACAGTAAATTAGAGAAGTTACTTATCTCTTTAGAAAACTTATACTTTTGTCATAAGCTATAATATTTCAAGGAAAAATAAGCAGTTGTGTGGTGTACGCCGCTGAATTTTTTTTTGTTTACACAAGTGGCAATTTACAAAAGACAGGAAAATAATTTGACAGTGTTTGATAAAAGAATTAGAAGTGGTTTCGTGTTCTTCGAGTCGCTTACTACGCAACTTAATATATCAAATGAATAAAAATATTTGCAATCTACTGGGGGTTCTGCTGATCTCCAATGCAGTTGCGCAGCTTGGTGAAACAGATTTTCGCGTTGGACTCCAACAGGTAAAAGTGTTCAAATTTGTACTCTACCTCTGCAACTACCGCAAGTTTAAATTATATTTTTAATCATAGCGTTAAAATATTGCGAATAAAAAATTATATTTTAATCGTGTTAGGAAGTGTTTAAAGGCCTAATTCTTATGCTATATTCTGAACTTACACGTATTATCTTATTTTTTAGATGCCCTATAAAACAGATCAACTATCAGAGGATCAATTTTTAATATTCAGCCGCCTATCAGAAATGCAACATTTTCGTAGTGTCTTGAAAAATATTATGATCCCACGTGTTGTAGGCTCAGAAGGCCACACAAAAGTGCGGCATTATATTAAAAGCACACTGGAAAACTTAAAATGGTCTGTAACTATCGATAAATTTCATGACACTGCTCCAATTTTGGGTAAATTACATTTTCACAACATCATTGCCACACTTAATCCGGACGCAGAACGTTTTCTTGTGCTCGCTTGCCACTATGATAGTAAATATATGCCACAGTTAAAGCCTCATGAATTTGTTGGTGCAACAGATTCGGCTGTGCCTTGTGCTATGTTAATAAACTTAGCACATGTGTTGCACAAACAATTACAACAGTTACGAATTTCAAAACTTAGTCCAATGTTGCTGTTTTTCGATGGTGAAGAAGCTTTTGACGAATGGGGTCCAAATGATTCCATATATGGAGCACGTCATTTAGCTAAAAAGTGGGATAGCGAAAAGTTTTTAGACAAAATTGATATGTTAGTGTTGTTGGACTTGATTGGAGCACCGGATCCAAAATTTTATAGTTTCTTTGCAAAAACAGAATCATGGTATTCACGTTTAGTAGATATTGAGGAACGACTGGCTAAAGTTGGTTTATTGGAGAATTACACTAGTAGTGGAGTGGCGCGTTATTTACCCAATCGTTACTTTCAGCCCAATGCGCTGCGTTCCTCATTCATCGAAGATGATCACTTACCGTTTTTTCAGCGTAATGTACCAATTTTACATTTGATTCCAGTGCCTTTTCCTGCTGTTTGGCATACGAAAGATGATGATGCTGCGGTTGTTGACTACGTAACGACGGAGAACATATCTCGAATTTTACGCATATTTACAATGGAGTATTTGATTTCATACAACTCGTAATAATGTTTTGAATTGTAAGTTCTACTGCATCAGTAAGTTTGTCCATGTGATTTTATTTTATATAGTTATGCTGACAGCAAGCCAAAAAACTTAAAATTTTAATATACACTAAGAAACAGTATTCCAGTGAATTGAATTTTATTTTAACATTTTTCTAGTAGTTGGTAGCCAAAACATAGAAAAATGCTAGGTAAAACATGCATTGAGTTAAATTTTGGCCCTAGATTTAAAATTTGCATACATATAAACATATCAGGAGAAACCCATTTCGTCCATGTTGGTGTAGGGGTTCCTATAACTACATTACCGAAGCCAGACCCGACCGTTTTGTTCTGAGCTCAAAAATCCAACATAGTTTATTGTAATATTAAATAAAATCTCATTGTTAACTAGATTTGTGTCAAAATTCAAAATTTTTATGAAAAGTTTTTGGGAATGATTTAACTATGTATGTATATACCTACATATATAAGCCGTGTTTTAATCGCTTTGGTTAAACCTAAAAGTGAATAAAAACTTCTGTTTTAAAATTGCCTTTGAACAGTTTTTAAAGCGTCGTAATTGCTAAAACCAAAGTTTTTACTTTCGTTTTCCGAGCATTAACTTAAAAACACAACTGGAACATGCGATTTATTTTTTGTGTCAAATCGCACCAAAAAATAGAATTTGTTCTATTTCTCTGCGATAAATTTTTCTAATGTCAATTTTGTACTCACTACAAACGTATAGGTAAAATCTGGACGATATTGCACGTCCCAACTGTGGGTCTATTCGGTAATGCAGTGATGCTGTTGGGATAAGCAGTGTAGAAAAGCAGGAAAAGCCTATTCAATATCTTGTCAATACTGAACAGACCCAACAGAATTGACTTTTGAAACGTTGCCAGAACTTTTCACAGAAGGCAATGCTGCAGCATAACTGCACCATGTGTTTAACTCTTTAAAAGAAATCGACGATAGAAGGTAAAGGACAAAACTACTTGACGTAATAAGAAGGAAAAATTAAAGGCAGCGATCAATGATTCAATATTTGGGCCCACCACCTACTGCATTCATAGCGCCTTGCGTGACCGAAAATCCGTTTTGCAAAATTCAAGCAAAGCTGCCATAGATATTTGATTATTTTAAGTTTGTGTCTAGTTACTTGCAATGTGTGATATTTATTTTTCAAATTTAGCATACACAAAAAAAGTTCAATCAATTGAGCTGGTTCACATATTTGCATAAAATGCTATTTTTCAATCATGCTTTTGGGCATGATTTAATTATTAAGGTTCTACCCGTTCACGAGGTACTCGTGCAGCAAGTGCAGCGGTACAATCAACAAAGATAATATATTCATGCAGGGCTTTACATTACACCTCCGAGAAATAAAAAAACATCAATTCTTCAATTCTTGACTAATGCGAGAGATGTGTACAGCTCGAAATTTTTCTGCAAATGATGTTTGACAAGCACGTTTGATGATGTGAACGCAAAACGAAATTTACATTTAGTCGGTTTGTCAAGCCATGTTGGACAGCATGAAGGATGATCTGAACTGCCCTAAACAATTTAAAAAATTTTTTATCGGAAATTTGATCTGGGAACACTGTTTTCTTTCAATATCCATATAAACAGCGAATTTCACAAGAAGTTATTAATTGCATCAATTTTTCGATTCGAAAATTTAAAATCAAAAGTTATCTGCAAAATTGCAAGTGAAAATCACATTAAATAAAATATATTTTTCTATACACATATATTACAATATAAAGTGCATATCCGTTTGAAAAAGAAAAACTATGGGGAAAAAAAATAGTAAGTAGAAAAATGAAAATGGACGACGAATAATAACATTCGAGAATTTTCTTGTGTTGTGAATAAATAATTTCTAATTTTTATTTTATTGAGCTTATTGCAATTTATCATAAGTAAAATTTAAAAATTTGTATAATTAGAAGGAAAAAAAAAGGATTGCGATGATGGAGCAGGTGGAGATGCAGCCACAGTGGGGCAAACACAAAGGCCACAGCAGCAGCCACAACAACCTCCGCCACCCCAATTGCCAGGTTAGTACAACATGCAAGAATGCAGAAAAATGACGTGGAATGTATGTACGTACGTAATTGAAAGAAACATTTAATTCAGTTTTACACTAAAGACATATGTAGGCGCCGCGATCTGATGATGGTTTTCGACAGTAAATGTTAAATAAAATAAATCGATATTGTTTAATTTTCGAGATAGCGATACTTATAAAATTGATTTTGATAGTATTAAAAATACGAGTTCCATGGTGCCGCAATCTGAACATTGTTTTCGGTGGAACATATCAAAATAAATCGAAAAAGTTTAAAAAAGATATCTCGCTTGGTTTTCAAGATATCGATACTCAAAAATTTTATTATACATACCACTACAATTACTACTTCAGTGGCACCACGATCTAGATAGATCCTACCCAGCCAACATTTACAGTGAAAGCTCATTAATCCGAATTAATGATTGCAGACCCTAATTCGGATTAACGATATATTCGGATTACTGGATAGGCTGTTTTTATGTATAATACATATTTGAAATAACTCTATATTCGAAAATACAAGTCAAGATTTCAAAACAAATTTAATATTATTTTTATTAATCAAAAAGAAAAAAATATAACGCATTTTACAAATTACATATGTACATATGTATTTTATTTTTTAATAAAATTTGTGATGTAGGTTTGCTGATCTTTTACTGCACATGCTTCTAATGCTTTATTTCGTAATTCTTGCACGTTTTTTGGCCATATTACACGAAATTTAAATTGAGGTTTTTGCGTACAATGCCAATCAGTAACTAAACGCAATGAGATACAAATATTACACATGTACTTATGTACATACATATGCAATATCAATCATAGTAGGCTCTGAATCTCAATGATGTCCTGTTAGTTTTTTAAATTTCATTCTTGGTTTCGTCATAAAAACTTTGCAAACCTAGACACAGCAATAAAAAAACAGAAAAATAAGAAAAAAATTAAGATTCGGTTTACAGAGCTTCAATCAATGCGGACTATAGAATACGTAACGCGTCATAGATTCAATTCGGATTAATGGATAATTCGGATTACACGCCTTGGCGAACAGACAAGGGCGCCTCTTTCTATGCGTTACAATCGGAGTGACAAAATTAATATATCTTACGCCAACCCAACCCTTACATAGATAGTTCCACTGTACAAGTCTCTATTTGCGCAAGTATCTTGTGTCACAGCCTCCCTGACACGTACGCAATTGCTTTATTTAATTTTTTGAAACAACATGACATTCAATTTTATTTTTAACTAAGTGCAAAAATTGTTTCAAATTAAAAAAAAATTAGAAGTTATGCATTGATTTTTTTGTCACCAAGTATAAAAATTTCACATTTTTAAAACGTGTAGAATAAAAAAAAAAAAGTAATGAAGAAAGTATTACGTACGTTTAAATTATATGTAATAACTTTGGTTATAGCTATAGTAATTATAATATTTTCCAATAGGGCCGAGCAGCAGTGGTAATGTGCCAAGTGGGGCACAGGGAAAAAAGAAACAGGGCAGAAGTGATGGTGCCGGTGGTGATAAACCAACTGGAGCTACACCAAAGCAACAGCAGGAACAGCGTGCTCCAGAAAGACAGCAGAGTGAACAGGCCCCACAGCAACAACAGCAAGGGCAAAGACGTCGAGAAGAACAGCAGCAACAAAAATCTCAGCAGCAAGGACAACGTGGTGCCCAACAAAAATCGCAGCAGCCACAAGGTTCAGGGGGGCTACAACAACAAGGACAACGCGTACCCCAACAGCAATCGCAGCAGCCACAAGGTCAATGGAGGCAGCAGCAAGGCCAGAGTGGACCCCAACAGCCTCAAGGCAGAAGGGGGCAGCAAGATCAAGGACAACGCGTACCCCAGCAGCAATCTCAGCAGCCACAAGGTCAATGGGGGCAGCAGCAAGGCCAGCGTGAACCCCAACAGCAACAGCCTCAAGGTACAAAGGGGCAGCAAGAGCAAGGACAACGCGTACCCCAGCAGCCACAAGGTCAATGGGGGCAACAGCAGCAAGGACAGCAATCTCAGCAGCCACAAGGTCAATGGAGGCAACAGCAGCAAGGACAACGTGTACCCCAACAACAATCGCAGAAACCACAAGGTCAATGGGGGCAGCAGCAAGGCCAGAGTGGACCCCAACAGCAACAATATCAAGGTCAACGTGGTCCACAACAACAACAACAACAACAGTCGCAAGCTCAAGGGGGGAGACAGCAACAAGGTCAACGTGCTCAACATCCAGAGCCATATGGGCAGCAACAAAAACAACATGGGCAACAACAGCAGCCATATATGGCACAACCACCACGACAACAACAGCGCCAACCGTCTGTGTCATCTTGTTCATCGTCTGTATCTTCACAATCTGTATCATCGAAGGGAAGCATTCCACGTGGTACCCAAGGTCGCAAAGGCATGGTTGAAGTTAATTACCTTAACATTAACATGGATAATATGCCAGATTTAGCCTACCATTATGACGTTGAGATTACACCTGATCGTCCGAAAAAGTTTATGCGGCCTGCATTTGATCAGTTCAATCGGCAATACTTCCCAAAAACTCCAATGGCATTTGATGGAAGAAAAAGTTGTTACACAGCCACAAGGTTGCCTGAAAGCTCTGTAGAGAAAGAAATTGAGGTTTGTTTATGGATAGATACGTAAATGAAATATGGTTGTTGATAAAACCTTATTGCAATTCATTTAGATTGATGATACCGGGTCCAGAAAAATAAGTTTTAAAATAGCTGTTAAAGAGACGCAGGATATGGAAATCGATTTGAAGTCACTAAAAAGGTAAATTATTCTATGTACGCACGCTCCGTAATCTAATATCGTTGTCTAATACCGCCTATATGTCATATTTCTTTGTGTACAGGCAATATCCATCCATTTACTAAATTTCAGAACTATAGCTGCTATAAATACATATCAAGATATAGCGTATTAAGTGTTCTTGTTGCATGAGAGGTGCCACGCCTCGTATAATGCTGCAAACATTTTGAAAGGTATACATATAGCGTTTTAATAACGCAAATATTTCGAAAGGTGCTTTATACGGTCAGTGTAAATACATGCATCAAATTTCATAACTAGCTGCTACAGGTGCCAATATACAGCGTTTTAAGTGTTTTTTTTTCTTTCTATTCTATGGAAGGTGCCACGCTCTGTTCAGTTTTTTAAGTTCCTCACCAAGATAAACCGTCTTAATTCCTTTTTTTTTTGTGTGGAAAGCGCTTCAGTTTTTCGTTTAAGGACTATGAAATTGTTTTCGGGATATAAACTAGCCTATTTGCTAATTAAGAACATAGAACTATCTATCCACGAAATTTAATCCAAATTCGTTTAGCCGTCAAGGAGTCCTTTATCTCCGCACGGAGCATAGGGCCTCCACAAAATGTTTGGGACATGCACGATTAATAGCGAGTGCCTTCAATTCTGCGGGTTCCGCTTTAATGCTTGCCGGCAGAATGTGAATTGAAAATTGAATTTTGACGGGATCTGGTGAGCAATTCCACATTGGAGATATTCCTATTCCTAGGCAATTTTTTAGAATTCGACTTGGTTAACCAAGTTTCACAGCTGTACAGAAGAACTGGCTTTGTGAACAGGTCAGTGAATTTTTCTTGCATGTCAAACTGTTTGGTGGCGAGGATGCAAATGTTTTCGCTGGAAGTTCATTGAATGCCACGATTTGTAGAGTCTAGAGCTCTGCTATGAACATCGTCCAGTACTATCAGAAGCAAGATTGGCGACAACAGAAAACTTTGGGGCACATTTCATACGGACTCGAAAGGATCAGAAAGTTTCCCGTTCTAGAATACCATCGTATTGTGTCTTGATAAGGTTGATGATATTGGATGCTGCACATCATCTGTTTAATATATCCCAAATGCAATTGCAGTCGATGCTATCAAAGCGGTACTGTAGTCGAGGAACGTTAAGTGTAACTAAGTATGCCACTCATTTACCTGCTGAGGGTATTAATTTGATCAATACACATACGTTCGGACGAAAACATGTCTGTTGTTTCCGGATTAGTGGTTTTATTTTTGGGCTGACTCTGGTCAGGAGTATTTTTGTAAAGACCTTGGACGGAATTGACAGTATCATGACGCCCCAGTTGTTTGGCATAGCTATAAGTGCCCTATTTTTTAAAATTTTTGGAAAGGTGCCTCCTAGATGTTCTTTTTTCTTAATTTTAGATAAGGAAAGCGAGAACTCAGTAGAAGCTTTCAACATTTCGACAACTATGCAATTTGTGCCTGTTGTTTTTAACAGGTTTCATACCTTTTGTTATCTCCGAGAAAAATAAGAGGAACGAATTAGCTGGTCATCTGTAGTAATTGTTCCTGTTTTTGCTTTTGATTAGACGGTTTTGGCTGAACTTGTTGTTTGCCATCTTGTGTGGTTATTTCATAATAAGGGGTGATTACGTAACAAACAACTAAACTTCTGCATTTAAAATATTAGTGGAATTTACGATAGCAAAATTCTACAAAAAAATTCACGAGCTCTCGGTCTAGTGGAGGTTACCACTTACATATTATGTAACTAGTTTTACTTAATTAAAAGAAACAAATATATTGGTCAGATATTATTCATATATAAAGAAACATTTTAGTTACCTACCTATTTACTTGTTTTATCTGTTTTTTTTTCAGCTACTATACAGAACGTGTTTTTGATAAACCTATGCGCGCTTTGCAGTGCCTTGAAGTTGTTCTTGCAAGTCCTTGTCATAATAAAGGTGTACGTGTGGGTCGTTCATTCTATACAAAACCGCCAAATAAATATGACCTCAATGATGGTTATGAAATGTGGACTGGTCTTTATCAAGCTGCCATACTTGGTGATATTCCATTTTTAAATGTTGACATTTCACACAAATCATTTCCAAGTGAATGTGATCTTGTGAATTACATTCAAAATAATATATATAACAGTAATGTAAGTCAACCACTATCAGATCGTAACATAGGTGATTTGAAAGCTTTCTTAAAAAGTATAAACATCATTTATGAGCCCCCAAAAAGTTTTGGGCAGTCCCCTAGAACATATAAAGTAAATGATGTTAGTAGAGAACCGGCCAACAAGCTATCATTTACAATGGATGATGGAAAAAAACTGACTGTAGCAGAATATTTTTCATCAAAGGGCTATAATTTAAAATATCCAAATTTAAATTGTTTGCATGTAGGTTCAACTGTAAGAAATATATATGTGCCGATTGAATGTTGCAAAATCCCAGCTGGACAGGCAATTAATGTAAGTTTTAGATAGTTATTGTATTGCTTATCATATGTACACATGTTAATCAGGGGCGCGCCTAGCTCTTATGGTGCCGTCGTGCCAGATAATATATTGCGCTCTCAGAAATAAGACTGGATCTAGAATTTCTTTTGGTGAGAGAGGAAGGTACTCAAATACACCATCATTTTTTTCGCAATGGTGTTGAAATTGATGAGAAAAAGGTCTCTATTAGCTATGTTCTCGTACAATAATGCATTAGTCCATTTACCGTTATTATGTCGAAAAACGTTTATTCAAAAAAATTATACAAAAAAAAATGTTCAGACTTATTGCGTGGGAACAGGAATATCAACAATATATTTGTCTTTCCGCGTAGTTGAAGTGAGGAGCAAAAAAAGTTCTCCATTTTTATTCTGAACTTTCGGCGCCCACAAAACCACGGCGACGTTGTGTACTAATGGCCGGCACGCCCCTGATAATGTACGCGTATTTTCATATATAATTTTTTGTTTTAGAAAAAAGATGGAGAGCGACAAGTAAGAGAAATGATTAGATTTGCCGCTACTTCGACAAATGTACGTAAAGGGAAAATAATGGATTTGCTTTCACATTTTAATCACAACACCAACATGCAATTGATAAACTTTGGCATCAGGATAGGCAACGAATTTAAAGTAGTACCTATGCGCATTTTAGATTCACCTTTATTGGAATATTATTCACGTGATACAATAAGACCGTTTAAAGGAGCGTGGCGGATGAATGACAACACAAAGTTCTTATTAACAAAGCCATCGAATGAAGGACATAAATGGGCAGTTATTTTTAAAAACAGATCCAGAATAAAGTATGATTCAATAAATAAATTTGCAACTATGGTATGTAAAGTTATTAACTAGAGGGTAATCGGAAAGTTTCTGTAAAACCATTTGTTTTGCTTGCTCTTATTCAGAGTGAATTCTTTTAAGAAATATTGAACATTTTTTCCCAAATTAAAAAAAATACCGTGGATATTTTTAAAGAGAAGAATTTATAAGAATTTAACATTTTGTGTTTCCACCTCTAGATTTTAGGGCTTCATTTATTCTACTCGGCATACTTGCAATGCACTTGACTATATTAAATAAGACCAGCAATTCTCAATTGCATTTAAGTCCGTCAAATTGCTCGACTAAGGCAAAACTTCTAAATTTAAAGAATTCAGGACGTTCATACTGGCTCTGGACATATGTAGGCCAAGGCGCAGGCAGGCAGTTGGAACTCGACAGCTGGCTGAGTAACTCTCTTGAGGCCTTCTACCAACAAATCTGACCCTTTGGTATACTGCTTCCAGGAGGCACACATCGCTAAAAATGACCTTTAAATAAATAAAACCATGAGAAATTATTAATTATTTCTGAGAATTTTACGTTGAGTTCACTAAATTTAACTGAATTAAAGTAAGTCTAGTCATTGGGTGTGTTACGAGGAATTTGAGCCCAATGCAGCCTCCGTTTGCAGTACGTCAGCATATCAAGCCATTTTCTTTAAATCGGCGACGCAATGAAATGAGCAATTTGTCGACCCCAGATTTGTTGAGGGCTTTCAGTACGGGTGCAGTTTGCTTTTGGAGTTGTTTTTCTTGGTCAATTTTGACGATTATTTGAGGGAACCCCTAAAAAAAACATTCAACATAACTTTTAGCGATGTTTACCACAGAGGACTTCAATATTTCAATAATTTTAGATATTACGGCGTAGCTTGACCTTTTTCAACATCAGAGCATCAGAAATGCCCTTTATTTTACCCATATTGTCTGTTTTTCAAAAATAACGGTTCTCGGTTATAAAATGGCTATTTTGGTAGCATAGCGATGTAATTTTGAAGAAATTATCAATCCATTTTTCTTCACCTTGTGTTATGAACAGAATCATAACATATACAAAAAACAAAACCCAAAACAGAAAAGTGCACAAAATATCAACTAAATCAAATTTCGAACACAACATTATTTTGATACATACTACTTTGGCAACAGCCACATTCACATAAACGTTGTTCAGTTGCCAAATTTAAGTTTTATAATAACGGTTAACACCCACAATACATGTTTAAATAAAAAAAAAAATAAAAAAATTCTGTACTTCGAGACAAGCATAACTCAAAAAACATAAAGTGCGACAAAAACGAATTTAAAATTTTCAACAAGTTACTATTTATATGAAATTGATGAAAAGTATGTCTACATAAACTCTTCTCACAAGATAGCTTCAAACATAAAATAATACCGTGAACACGCTGTGCAGAAACTTTTGACCCACCCAATTTATTTTATTTATTGCTTTGTATGTTGAATTGATTGCTTTTTTATTTTTAGGTATCAGACTTATCAAGAAAACTCAACATGTTTTTGGCCCCCAAATTCGATATAGTTACTTATGATAGGGTTGGCGATATTTTAAATGATTTTAAGAAAAAAAATTATGACTTGGTTTTCGTCGTGTTGCCTTCTTTTGGTACTACCTACGCAGAAGTCAAACAGCAGGCTGAATTAAAAATTGGCCAGCTGACACAGTGTATAAAAGAAAATACAATTGAAAGGCGTTGTGATATGCAAACGATTACAAATATTTTATTAAAAGTAAATGGCAAACTAAATGGCACGAATCATAAGATCAACTCTGCTAACAATATGACTTTACAAAACGTAATGTTTTTGGGAGCTGACGTAACACATCCTTCACCGGATCAGAAGCATATACCTAGTGTTGTGGGTGTGGCAGCTTCGCATGATGCCAATGGAGCTTGCTACAATATGCAATATCGCTTACAAAGATCGACGGTGGAAAATATTGAAGATATGGAAGAAATATTTGCGCAACATATGAAAGTTTATTTCCAATACCAGAATAAATATCCCGAGCACATTATCTACTATCGCGATGGTGTCTCTGATGGACAGTTTCCCATCGTCAAGAGAAATGAATTGAGTGCAATACGGGCTGTTTGTAGTAAGGTAGTACCAATAAGTATAATATCTTAAAGCTTTAATACTAATTATTTTATTTCATATCATAGCTTCGTTGTCAGCCAATTCCGAAATTGACTTGCATTATTGTTATAAAACGTCATCATACCCGTTTTTTCCCCACAACGGTTAATCCTCGTGATAAATTTAATAATGTTGAGCCAGGGACTGTGGTAGATCAAGTTATTGTGCATCCAAATGAGGTGCAGTTTTTCATGGTAAGCCACCAATCCATACAAGGCACTGCAAAACCAACACGCTATAATGTCATTGAAGACGATGCCAAAATGAATATAGACGATTTGCAAAAATTAACTTACAATTTATGTCACATGTTTCCACGATGCAATCGTGTCGTCTCCTATCCGGCGCCAGCATATTTAGCACATTTAGTAGCTTTCCGAGGACGTGTGTATATTGAAGGGTAAGTGGTAAATATTTTTTTTAATTTAATTTTAAAATTAATTAATTTTCTATTTTCAAAGAACATACAAATTTGATGAACCGAAGAAAGAATACGACAAACGTATAATTAAGGTGGACTTTATGCAGCGGAATCCGATGTATTTTATCTAAGCAAATATAATAATTTCCAGCTAACAGAATATATTTTTAAATTTTTATTTGAGTTACTTGATTGAATGAAAGTGTTTTTTTTTTTATTTCAATTTGTCTCTTTAAACTTTAAATAAAACTTTAAAAAAATTGGGCTCTTATTATAATCAATAACCGAAAGCTGCTCTGACTATATATGAATGTATTAAATATTATTGCTATTAACTTTGTATTTTCTTAAATAAATAATATTTTTAAAAATCCAATATTAAAGAAATAATGGTGTATAACCAGGAAAGCAACATTTATGGAATAAAACAAATCGGCATAAGTTTGCACTTTATACTAAAAAGTTTTTAGTTTTATCGACATCTTTTAGATATATTTGGTCAAAACCACACATTTTTAATGTAGTTAAAAAACAATGAGTCAGCTGAACAAGTTTATAAAGAAAATGAGTCTCGAAAAAGATTTGTATGGTGCAAAGTTTACGGACGCCTAAAATACTTTGGAGACAAAATTTATGAGCAAGCTGCCTCGAAAACTTAAAAAGTGAATCAGTGTTGTCGTTTGTCGAAACAATTTGCTGCAAATTTGAAATTTGCACATAAATTTAACATGATTTTTATAATCAAATGAGATTTGAACTAGCAGCCAGCAGCGATCAATATTCATGTAAAATTTTACAAATTGATACAATGCTTTTTTATTTAACAAATTTTGATGATGATAAATGAAAAATCATTGCATGTATCAATTCGTAAAACTGGCTTTTGAAATATTTGAGCTATTTCTACTTTCGAGGTTACGTATTGGATTCAAAAAAATTTGTTCAGCTTATTCCTAACAACATTTAGTACCATCCTTCCTCTTTAAAATGATCACCTATGATGTTTCCTCGCAAAGCTAAAGTCATTTTAAAGTTAGATGAATTTGATCTCCTGCAACCCAACAATTTTTACAAATTAATGTCACTTTAAAATGACTGTCCCCTACAACCCAATAATCTTTACCAAATGGTTTCATATTCATTCATTTTAAAATGTCTGTAACTTTTGAGGAAACATCATAGACAGGCCCGGATTTACCTTACAGGCACACTAGGCCAGTGCAAGAATTTAGGGGCGGCAAATATTGGGAACTTTAAAAATTTTTTTAACTGTGGTAATGCATTATAATGCATTGGTGATGGTGAGAGTTACACAGGGGGAAAAATGCGAATACGTGGAATGTCCAGTGGGCGGCAAATTCCCCAATCCGGGCCTGATGATAGATGATCATTTTATTAGAGGAAGGATGTTTGAAGCCATATAATTTTTGTGACTCGAAATCGTGCGGGAATAACTAATCCTCAATATTCGCCTTTAGCTGAGTTCAGGATGGTAAGTCCTTTCGAAAGAGTGTCTCTCTTCCCTTACAAATGGCTTCTGGTAGAGCGACATAGGTACGAAAATAGAGTTGGGTTGACTCTTAATACTGCAGTTGGAATGTTGCTTGTTACTTTATTTAGCTTATAAGTTATTTGATAGTCCAGTGCTAACGCTCCAAGAGAAGGAGGCAGGCTAGAAATAAGCAATAAGTTCCTGCATGAGTTTGCAAATGGTGTTGAGACATTTACCATACTTCCATTATCATTGCTGTTATGATTCTGTCACCTTGATTACTAGAATTTATTATGAACTGATATCAAAATATGAGATAACGACGCGATAGCAGTGTTTGTAATTTGATGTTACACTCCTCTTGCATGCATTTCGTTAGAAGCTTTTTTGGTGAGTCAAAACGAAGTAGCAACCGCAACTCGTATATTAAATTGGTAAGCTCACCGAAAGG
The DNA here is from genome assembly GCA_963662105.1 of Meiosimyza platycephala. Classification (NCBI taxonomy): domain Eukaryota; kingdom Metazoa; phylum Arthropoda; class Insecta; order Diptera; family Lauxaniidae; genus Meiosimyza; species Meiosimyza platycephala. The sequence continues at coordinate 104,442,912 of OY759208.1, read as the reverse complement.
TGATGTATCTAGTGATGCCAGATGTAAAATAATATATCGCGGGACGAGAAAAAAAAGAATTCGGAACATTAGGTATCATGTTGGGACTTCTAGTTTTTTTATCAAATTATATTTTGAAATTTAAAAAATGAAAATTATAAACATAAATAATATTCATAAACATAAAATACTTAGTCCAATAATACAAAAAAAATCGTCTTTTATTGAATTTTGAGAAAAAATTTTCAGACATTGCTTGGTTTCTAATCTCAGAAGATTTGATCCAAATATAATTTTTGGTCAAACGTCTTGCTTTATTTCATTTTTTTCTTTGGATTTACGCAGTTAGTATTATTTATCTCAAACTCTGAGTTACTAATTTTCATGTGAATCAGATATATTCGAAAACAAATTGTTCATTAAACGAGTTATTGAATCATAAATAAATGAGTGGACAAAATAAATCATTTTAAGAAAGCCCAATTAATTTCCTTTAATTCAGTATGTTACTTGTTACTAACTTTTTCTTTTCAAAGCGCACATATAAGTATATACAAAAATAATTAACAAACTGGTGTCTTTTTATTAACAATAAGTAAGCGAATTATCACATTGAGATAGGGTGAGTAAGGGTTAAAGATAAAAATTTTAAATAAACTTTTAAATTTCTTTTATTCTGTTTCGAACCGATTGGGGGGCGTCGCATTTGATTTTCGCTTAAATCAAATTTCACTTTGAAATAGGGTCAGTAAGGGTTAAAGATAAAACTTTTAAATAAATTTTTAAAATTTTTTTATTCTGTTTTGAACCGATTGGGGGCGGTAAAGGTAAGGTTTTTTCCTTATGGAAATTTGATCTGGCAACATTGTTTTATATGCAAACAGCGAATTTCACAATAAGTTGTTGATTGCATCAAGTTTTCCATTAAAAGACAAGGAAAATTAAAAATCACAAATAAAATTATCTGCAAGTTAAAAATAAAATATATTCTTCTATATGCTACATATATTACAATATAAAGTGCATATCCGTTTGAAAAAGAAAAATTATGGGTAAAAAAAATAGTGAGTAGAAAAATGAAAATGGCCGATGACGAAATTCGTTAAATCACAAAAATTAAATTCAAAAATTTTTATAATTAGAATACGCTGAAGGAAAGAAAAATTATGGTAATGGTGGAGCTGGTGGAGATGCAGCCACAATGGGCCAAACACAACAGCAGCAGCCACAACAACCTCAGCCATCCCAACTGCCAGGTTAGTACAATATGCAAGAATGCAGTAAAATGACGTGGAATATGCATACTATGTATGTAATAGTATGTACGTAATTGAAAGAAAAAATTTTAATTTAGGTTAGCACTTTAAAGATATAGGCAGATAAAAATCCGTCACTCACTTGTTTGGCCATATATGATATAATACGGTGGTTAGGTTTAGCAAAATCGGACTCTCAGGTTTCAGTTTGAAGGCCTATTGTTTTTTGTATTAAATCAAATTTTTCTTATTTAGAAAGAAAGAAGAGGAATTATAGCTTGAGTCTATTTGAGCGCAAAATACAACTCTAAATTCGCAACGGTAAAATGAGATGACAAGATCCATCCTCTCCCAATGTAGTTAGAGCTCATGAAATGCTGATAACATTTATATAGGGGCGTTAGGGAAGCGATTGACAGATCTGTATCTACATATATCTATACATGTATATATGTATGTATGTACATATGTGTGTATATAAAACAAAGTCGTGTTAGTTACATTTATAACTCAAGAACGGCTGGACCGATTTTAACTATCTCTGATTTGTTGGATTTCTCTCCACGCCGAATAGGACGTAGGCTATAAAACTTTTATTTAGGGTGCAAATTTAGCGTTGCCCACTTACAAAAATATTTTTAAAAAGTTAATTTTCGCAAAGACCAATTAATCGATTCACACCGCATCTACACCACGTAGCTTTTATATTATGAGGCATAGTTAAATCTACAAAACTTTTTTTAAGGTGCATATTTAGGGTGGCCTTCAAAAGTATTTTTTAAATAGAATTTTCACGAAGATTTCATAATTGTTTTTTAAATGCTTCTTATGGTCTATGCAAGGTTTTTGCAAAGTATTGGTTTATCATATATCGTCACCTACCACACGCAGATGAATGGGGCTTGATTCAAAAGGTACGGACAAAAGATAGTTTCAAATGAAAAACTGGGCGGTACCACGTCAAACAACATTTTGCATATATGTATCAGTAACTATTTGATGCAGATCAATGAGACTTGATACGTATAAAAGACAAAGACTATAACAAATTAAACTCATCGTCCCACATACCAGTTACTGTTATTTTGTCACTATAAGGGCTATCTTTAATTTTAAAAAAAAACTTTTTTTCCCGAAAAAAAGCACACAAAACCACAACAAAGCGAATAAAGTTCCGATGTATAGTCAATTTAAATTAGCTCACCTCCTGAAAAAAAGTGTCACTTAAAAAAAAAATTGTGGCGGTTTTTGTATTCAGGAGTGATTCGCCCATGCATATGTATGCCGTTCGCCGTATTTTTTTGTTTAAATTTTTTGCTTTCTTGTTTTTTTTTCAGTCCTAAGTGTTGACATAATTTGAGCAAAAAAATAAATAAAGTTAAAAACAAAATTAAGATAATAAAATTCTGGGATCAATTGAAAGGATACAAATTCAGCATCCTCAATATCAGGCCCGTACCAACCAGACTTTGCGTGGGGGGAAAATGCAATTCCAATAGCATGATTTTATATTTTTCTCCTTGAGACGTTCTTTTATAAACCGAACACTTTCTGACCGACATATTTTTATATCGATCCAAATTTTTTTACATATTCTACTTATATTAGTGAACACGAAAATCAGGAATGTATTTGTTATCGAATATATCGAGAGATATATTTCAAAGGTTTTACGTTTTATGCTGTTTTACGGTCATATTCAAATTGTTATATCTCTGGTAAATTGTTGTATCTCCAAAATTCTAACAAAGCCCTAGAGCCTGAATTTTGAAATAAAAATATTGCTTTTTGGAAGAAGCCAAACAAAAATTTTTTGGGTTCAATAATCCTAGCGTCCGGAAATTTTGTCGGAAATGAAAATTTTTTTTTTAGATAAAAGTTTACCAAAATGGATAATTTTTTTAAATAAAAAATAATAATCGAGGGTTCATACAAACTTTCAAGGTACGCTTGTAATTGAGGGCCCATATAACCAAGTGTAAATATAATCGAGAGTGTACTGTACTTAAAATTCAAAAAAGAGTATTTGAAAATTTGACTCACAAATTTCTTGAAACGGAATTTCTTAAAATAATGGTGAATAGAATAAAAATCTTAATATTTGTTTTGTTTAAAAATGTTTTAGTTTAAAAAAAAAAAAATTACTTTAAATAAATTTTTTTTTCTTATTTATAAAATTAATGTTTTTATTTATAAAAATGTATCTCAAAATATCTAATATCTCCAACATAACATTTATTTTTTTGGATTTCTTATATGCTATTATTATTCAATTAATCCTAAGGTCCTACTTTCAAATCGAAATTCGCGGCATAACTTTGGAAAATATAAATTTTTTTGCCGTAGATATTTTGAGAAACAATTTATTAAATAAAAAAATTAATTAATTAAAACAAAGTGAGTTCACCGATTTATTATACGATTTGCGCTTGCTATTCCGTTTAGTAGAGCCCTCGGCGTTGACATGTAATTATGCAATTTCAGGCTTGGTCGGGTTAAAAGTGGCCACTTGGCAATCCTGGAAATATATCAGCCTTAGAAATTTTTGAGAAACCAGTATGACAAACTTGAGCCCTTTTTTTCTTAATTTATCTTTGTTTAATGTAATTTTTTTGGTGTTGACACATACAGTACTGAACAGGATGCTCCGTAAAATAATAATAAAAAAGTTAATGTTTAATCTAATGTATTGAAATTTTTTTCATAAAGAGAATCAATTTAAAATACGAAATAAATACGAACAAATAATTTGTTTGCATTAAAATACATAATTATTTCAATATGAAAGTGCCAGGTCTTGTCGAAATGCTCCCACATTTTGTTTGATGCTAAGTCAAAATATTTTTTTAAATCTGCGAAATTAGGTTTCATTCCCTTAAATTCTAGCGTTTTAAAGATTTTCTTTCAAGGGAGGTACTACGACCTCTTGTTTAAACTCATTCCTATTGTTTGTGTGAAATTTGATTGCACTAAAACCTACCCTGACACTCAAACCATTAGCTCCTTTCCTTTGTAACCAACTACAAATATTTCACAATTTGAATTATGAACATAGTATGTAGAAGTAAAAAAAATACAGTAGAAATAGTATTACGTACGATTAGCTCATGATGCCTTTGGCTATAGATATATTAACTTAAATTTTTTCTAACAGGGCCAAGTAGCAGTGTTAATGTGCCAACTGGATCACAAGAAAAAATGAGACAACGCAGAAGTGATAGTACCGGTGGCGATAAACCAACTGGAGCTACACCAAAGCAACAGCAGGAACAGTGTGCTCCAGAAAGACAGCAGCAAGGACAAAGACGTCGAGAAGAACAGCGGCAATCACAAGGCCAACGGGATCAACAGCACCAAGGACAACGTGGGCTCCAACAGCAACCGCAGCAAGGAATACCCGGTCATCCACAAAAATCTAAGCAGCAAGGATATCGTGGTGCCCAACAAAAATCGCAGCAGCCACAAGGTCAATGGATTCCTCAGCAGCAAGGCCAGAGTGTTTCCCACCAGCAACAACCTCAAGGTCAACGTGGTCCACAAAAACCACAGCAGTCACAAGCTCAAGGGGGGAGGCAGCAAAAAGGTCAACGTGCTCACCAACCAAAGTCATATGGGCAGCAACAAAGACAACATGGTCAACAACAGCAACAGCAGCCATATATGGCACAACCACCACGACAACAACAGCGCCAATCGTCTGTGCCATCTTGTTTGTCCTCTGTATCTTCACAATCTGTATCACAAAATGTATCAAAGGGAAACATTCCACGTGGTACCCAAGGTCGCAGAGGCACAGTTGAAGTTAATTACCTTAACATTAACATGGATAATATGCCAGATTTAGCCTACCATTATGACGTTGAGATTACACCTGATCGTCCGAAGAAGTTTATGCGGCCTGCATTTGATCAATTCAATCGGCAATACTTCCCAAAAACTCCAATGGCATTTGATGGAAGAAAAAGTTGTTACACTGCCACAAGGTTGCCTGAAAGCTCTGTAGAGAAAGAAATTGAGGTTTGCTTATGGATAGATACGTAAATGAAATATGGTTGTTGATAAAACCTTATTGCAATTTATTTAGATTGATGATACCGGGTCCAGAAAAATAAGTTTTAAAATAGCTGTTAAAGAGACGCAGGATATGGAAATCGATTTGAAGTCACTAAAAAGGTAAATTATACTATGTACGCACGCTCTGTAGTCTAATATCGCCTATATATTTCTTTGTGCTTAGTACAGATAATGTCCATCCATATACTAAATTTTAGAACTATAGCTGCTATAAATATCAAGGTATAACGTTTTAAGTGTTTCTGTCAACATTTCGAAATTTGCTTACGACATTTTTTAGTTCTTTACTAAGATAAAACATTTTACATATTGTTTTTTTGCGTGCAAAACTAGCCTATGTGCTAATTCAGGACATAGAACTATAAATCCTTTAATTCAATCCAAATCCGTTTAGCCGTAAGGAGTCTTGTGGCCTTTATATCCTCACGGAGCTTACAGCCTCCACAAAACTCTTCTAGCATGCACGACTTGTAGCGTATGCCTTCAATTCTCTCCAACTTTTCGCCGATTCACGAGTTCCACTCCAATGCTTCAGTTGATAATTCGAATGAAAATCGAATCTTGAAAATATCCCGAGGCCATCAAATTTTTAGAATTCAGCGGAGAAAACTTTTGAAATTTTGTGTGTAGTATATTCAGTAGGTCTGAGAATAGGTTTTAAATTATTTTTTATACCCCTATATGGGCAATTAAGGTGGCTCTCATACCAAAATATTTTAAGCATAGCATTTTCACAAAGACCACTTAATCGATTCACATTGAATTTACACCACGTGTCTCTTACATATATTAAGTGGAATAGCTTAGGCGATAAAACTTTTATTTAAGATGCATATTTGGGGTGGTTCTCATATAAACATATATATAAACTACATATATTTACACGAAGACCGGTCAATCGATTCACATGGAATTTACACCACGCTCCTTTATATTAAGCTATTTTATGTAAAGTGCTTATTTAGGGTGGCTCTCATACAATCATATTTTTAAAATATTATTTTCTCGAAGGCCGCTTAATCGATTCCCATTGAATTTACACCACGTGGATGTTATAGTTAGAGGCATATAGTTAGGGTGGCCCACAAACAAAAGTATTTTTTAAAAATAATTTTCACGAAGATTTCATAATTTTTTTTTAAATGTTTTTAATGGTATATGGAAGGTTTTTGCAAAGTTCGGTTTGAAAATTGGGCAGTGACACGCCCTCCAAAATCAAATTAATCATATCTCATCAAGTACTGGATGCAGATAAATGGGACTTGATATAAAAAGTACGGGCAAAATAAGATTACCTGGAAAAATGGGCTGTTTTGCTTACACATTCCACCCCATGAGTTCATACAACATCCGGAACACCTACCGGAAAGGGCAGGATAACGTCTGTCGGGACTGCTAGTCATAGGCGGTGTCTATGGGGGGCGAGACACTTTTTGCCCCCCCCCCCTCCAAATATTTTGACGGGCATAGCCTCCCCAATATTTTCGAATAGTCTGTCTGTATATATATCAATTATTATTTTCAGATTCATGATTCATTTGACATCGAATAAGTTTTTCTTGGTTCTTGGTCATTGATGTTTTACGTCGTTTAGATTTTGACGTTTAGTTCATCCGCGACGTATGCTTTGACGTAGCAATGGAGATCAATCTTAAATTTCCGAAGTTGAAGAAAAGGCCCATTTCGTCCACTGTTTAGCACATAAATTGAATCTAGGCATCCAAGAGTCAGTCAAAATAATTTCTGAATTTCGTGATGCCCTTAATGTTCTAAAGATCTTATAATTTTTGTGAGAGATTCACCCAGAGAATGGATGAATTCGCAGGTAAAATATTCGAACTTAATTAAAAGTTCCAAAAAATTTTGATGGTTCGTATAATAATGCTGAAGATTGTTTCCAAAACCACGAAGAAAAATTCAGAAGTCAATACAATGAAATTTTTGATAACAATTTTTGTTGCTAAATTATTGATAATATTGCGAATTGTTTGAAAGTAAGGTTTGAAACGAAATTTTGCACTTTTCTTAGCCAGGCGGAAAGTTTCTTTTGGAAATGATAAATTTCAAAACGAAATAATCATGTTTTTTGGTGCAGATATTGACAAGGATCGATTAATTTTACATAGAAATATGCCCTTAGACATTTTGCGAGGAAAAACATTTTCTGTAACAAACGACAACAGTAAATCTTCGATAAAAAATTTCGACGACTACATATGTAGATTTTTTGAAATGTGATAAACACCTTTTAGATTTGTTACCTGAATTAATGAAATTTGTCAAATTGATGGTAACATGAAAGAAAGTTTTCGACCTTAAGAAGATTGTTAACTTATTTAAGGAGAACTATGGCCCAAACTTGGTTTAACTCCTTAAGCATTTTGTATGTACACTCCGAAGATGCATTTATTATAGATTTAAACGACATTGCGAATGAATTCATAGAACGGTGCGAAATTAGACGTAAAACTTTACATTGTCATAACCAAAATTTTTTGTTTTGAACAATAAATTATGATTACAGTTGTGAAATGTATTTTCATATACTATATACATTTTCTTACTTTTTGATTACTAGACTCTACACCACCCTCTCCCCGTCAGTAATTGCCAATTGAAAAAATTTTGAAAATTTTCGCCCCCCAATATTTTTTAGAAGTCTCCGCCTCTGCAGCTAGTTATATGTACATTGTACATATATATAATTTTGATATCAGCATTTTATTTTATGTTCAGGTTATTAATCTGTGCAATTACTAACTATCGATGAACGTTTTTTCCTCCGTTTTATTTTTACTTTACTAAAAAAAGGGAAACATTTTAGTTAGCTACCTCTTTACTTGTTTTATCTGTTTTTTTCAGCTACTATACAGAACGTGTCTATGATAAACCTATGCGCGCTTTGCAGTGCCTTGAAGTTGTTCTTGCAAGTCCTTGTCATAATAAAGGTGTACGTGTGGGTCGTTCATTCTATACAAAACCGCCAAATAAATATGACCTCAATGATGGTTATGAAATGTGGACTGGTCTTTATCAAGCTGCCATACTTGGTGATATTCCATTTTTAAATGTTGACATTTCACACAAATCATTTCCAAGTGAATGTGATATTGTGGATTACATTCAACATCATATACGTAACAGTGATGTAAGTCAACCACTATCAGATGATAACATAAGTGATTTGAAAGCTTTCTTGAAAAGTATAAATATAATTTATGAGCCGCCGAAAAGTTTTGGCCAGTCCCCTAGAACGTATAAAGTAAATGACGTTAGTAGAGAACCGGCCAACATGTTATCATTTACAATGGATGATGGAAAAAAACTGACTGTAGCAGAATATTTTTCATCAAAGGGCTATAATTTAAAGTATCCAAATTTGAATTGCTTGCACGTAGGTTCAACTGTAAAAAATATATATGTGCCGATTGAATGTTGCAAAATTCCAGCTGGACAGGCAATTAATGTAAGTTTTAGATAGTTATTGTATTGCTTCTGATATGTACACATATTAATCAGGGGCGCGCCTAGCTCTTATGGTGCCGTCGTGCCAGATAATATATTGCGCTCTCAGAAATAAGACTGGATCCAGAATTTCCTTTGGTGAGGGAGGAAGGTACTCAACTACACCATGATTTCTTTTCGTTGTGGTGTTGAAATTGATTAGAAAAAGGTCTCTATTAGCTACGTTCCCGTACAATAATGCATTAAAAATGTTCAGACTTATTGCATTGGAACAGGAATATCAACAATATATTTGTCTTTCCGCGTAGTTGAAGTGAGGAGCAAAAAAATTTCTCCATTTTTATTCTGAACTTTCGGCGCCCATAGAACCACGGCGCCATTGTGTACTAATGGCCGGCACGACCCTGATGTTAATGAACGCTTATTTTTATATTTAATTTTTTGTTTTAGAAAAAAGATGGAGAGCAACAAGTAAGAGAAATGATTAAACGTAGCAAATCTACGACAAATGAACGTAAAGGGAAAATAATGGATTTGCTTTCACATTTTGATCACAACACCAACATACAATTAATAAACTTTGGCATCAGGATAGGCAACGCATTTAAAGTAGTACCTATGCGCATTTTAGATTCACCTTTATTGGAATATTATTCACGTGATACAATAAAACCGTTTAGAGGAGCGTGGCGGATGAATGACAACACAAAGTTCTTATTAACAAATCCATCGCATGAAGGATATAAATGGGCGGTTATTTATAATAACCGATCCAGATTAAAGTATGATTCAATAAATGAATTTGCGGATAAGGTATGTAAAGTTATTAACTAGCATAGCTGGGCATTAATTAGCGTTAACTTCGTTAATTAACGATACGAATTAACTTTTAGGTTAATTTTAAAAATGTTAACGGACTCGTTAACTTCCGTTAGATTTCTTCAAGTTCGTTAATCGTTAATCCTATTTACCATAAAGATACCAAAAACACGTTCTGACCACAAGTACCTTCGGTGCCCTCGATCGTATTCAAGGAGAAGTTCAAGCATATCTCGGGTCAGTGCTACCGACAATTGCAACTGCCTTTAAATTAAAAATTTTAAAGTCTAAGCGCCTAGTAAACTGCAGAGCTTTAGCCAATGCCTTATTAAATGGCATAGAGAAGAGGTTTGGATCACTCCTGGAAGACGGACTGTGTTAATTTGCTGCGGCTTTTCACAAGAAGTTCCAGTTGATATGGCTGGAAACGTATGACAGCAGTCGAGTGTAGTTAAAATATGCATGGAAAAAAGGTCGAAAAACGTTCCGCTAAGAAGCTGCCAAAAGTTCGAAGAACAGAAATAGTTTAAGTGGCAGTGGCAGAGGCGAGTAACAACGACGATGATGAGGAAGACTTTTTCAATTCTGTCACTCAATCTAAAGAAAAATCTGAGAGTTACAAATCTTTAAGGAGTAAAGCTCAAAATCTCGTCAATACTTTAAACTTCAGACTTACCAAAAAGGAGTGTGTCTCATGTGAAATTTGTATTGAACGAAGTTTGCTCTAAAATTTCACTTATTTCGGCTTTTCTGCACATTTGCGAACAAATGTGATCAGCGATCAGCAAATTTGCAAATTTTGTTTACACTTTATACGTTCAAACATAGATATTAGGTCCGTACCTTATCGTTTTCAACTAAATCCAGTAAACCTGTTAAGCACGAGAAAATATGAAAGTTGTCCTCTGTGAAACAAAAAAGGAGTGGAACCCAAAACATAATTTTTTAGACCCAGATGGAACGCCAACAGTTTTTGAATGTAGTTGGAAGCAAAGAATAAAATGCAAAATTAAAATAGTTAAAATAACTAAAATATGCTTGAAAAATAAGCAAATAAAATTGTACATATTTTTAATTATGTATATTCTTATTTCTACTTCGTAAGTCTTCACTTATTTCCATTACAATGAACATCCAAATGCATATTCACGGTTTCAAATTGCAAACTCCACCGATCTTCTTCCATAAAATAATTCATCGAAGGAAGCATTAAAAAATTTTCCGAAATCCGTTCGAAACGATTCTGTTTTGGGTCCGGTGTAACCCAAAGTCATGTTAAAAATCAACTTTCAACCTATCTCTATCGATTTTTTTCTAGAAATTCCAGATTATTTCCTGTGTCCAAAATGGTCCCATCCTAGGTCCAGGGCTGCACCAAGCGATGTCAAAAACTTTTTTTAATCTTTTCCTACCAGTTAAAGCAGAAAAAATTTTCCTCAAAATAGTCTCTACTTGGTACCATGGTGCTCCTAGTTATGTTCAAAACCAATTTTCAACTATTCCCCATCGATAGGAGCCAAAGTCTTTACAAAGGTCCAATCTCAACCTATTCCGTTGCTTGGTGCAATAAGTTTTTTTAAATGGGGCTTAAGCTCTGCATTAGAGGGATCGACGACTTTTGACTTCCAAAATTTATTTTCGGCCTTTTTCCATCAATTGTATTGTATTGTATTTTCCAACTCTATTTTTGTCTTAAGGTATACAAGGCTACAAACCATTTCTAAAAGCAATTCTCTCTCAAAATTCAAGCCGGTTCTTAAAGAGATAAATCATTCGACACAAAAAAGCAAGATGAGAAGGAACAGATAACATTAATGTTCACAATTCATTAATTCCCGCTTGGCTTGAAAATAAACATGCAAACCAAGTCGACAATCATTCTTGTACTAGTTTTTTTGCGAATAACTTGAAAGTAAAATTAATAAACTAAAATTTGTTTGAACGCTAGAATTATGCATGAACACCAAAAATGATATCGAATAAGCAAAATAAGCTTTTTTAAGCAAATGCTTACTTTACTTACTTAATATCATAGAAATAAACATATCATGAATTGGCTGTGCAGAAACTTTTGACCCATTTTATTTATTGCTTTTGTTTTTTTTTTTGTTTTTAGGTATCAAAATTATCTAGAAAACTTAACATGTTTTTGGCGCCCAAATTCGATATAAAGAGCTATAATGATGTTGGCGAAACTTTAAAAGAATTTAAGAAAAAAAATTATGACTTAGTTTTTGTCGTGTTGCCTTCATCCGGTAAAGGATACGCAAATGTTAAACAGCAGGCTGAATTAAAAATTGGTCAACTGACACAGTGTATAAAAGAAAATACAATTGAAACGCGTTGTGATATGCAAACGATTACAAATATTTTATTAAAAGTAAATGGCAAACTAAATGGCACGAATCATAAGATGAACTCTGCTAACAACATGACTTTACAAAACGTAATGTTTTTGGGAGCTGACGTAACACATCCTTCACCGGATCAGAAGCATATACCTAGTGTTGTGGGTGTGGCAGCTTCGCATGATGCCAATGGAGCTTGCTACAATATGCAATATCGCTTACAAAGATCGACGGTGGAAAATATTGAAGATATGGAAGAAATATTTGCGCAACATATGAAAGTTTATTTCCAATACCAGAATAAATATCCCGAGCACATTATCTACTATCGCGATGGTGTCTCTGATGGACAGTTTCCCATCGTCAAGAGAAATGAATTGAGTGCAATACGGGCTGTTTGTAGTAAGGTAGTACCAATAAGTATAATGTCTTAAAGCTTTATTACTAATTATTTTATTTCATATCATAGCTTCGTTGTCAGCCAACTCCGAAATTGACTTGCATTATTGTTATAAAACGTCATCATACCCGTTTTTTCCCCACAACGGTTAATCCTCGTGATAAATTTAATAATGTTGAGCCAGGGACTGTGGTAGATCAAGTTATTGTGCATCCAAATGAGGTGCAGTTTTTCATGGTAAGCCACCAATCCATACAAGGCACTGCAAAACCAACACGCTATAATGTCATTGAAGACGATGCCAAAATGAATATAGACGATTTGCAAAAATTAACTTACAATTTATGTCACATGTTTCCACGATGCAATCGTGTCGTCTCCTATCCGGCGCCAGCATATTTAGCACATTTAGTAGCTTTCCGAGGACGTGTGTATATTGAAGGGTAAGTGGTAAAAATTTTTTTTTTAATTTAATTTTAAAATTAATTAATTTTCTATTTTCAAAGAACATACAAATTTGATGAACCGAAGAAAGAATACGACAAACGTATAATTAAGGTGGACTTTATGCAGCGGAATCCGATGTATTTTATCTAAGCAAATATAATAATTTCCAGCTAACAGAATATATTTTTAAATTTTTATTTGAGTTACTTGATTGAATGAAAGTGTTTTTTTTTTATTTCAATTTGTCCCTTTAAACTTTAAATAAAACTTTAAAAAAATTGGGCTCTTATTATAATCAATAACCGAAAGCTGCTCTGATTATATATGAATGTATTAAATATTATTGCTATTAACTTTGTATTTTCTTAAATAAATAATATTTTTAAAAATCCAATATTAAAGAAATAATGGTGTATAGCCAGGAAAGCAACATTTATGGAATAAAACAAATCGGCATAAGTTTGCACTTTATACTAAAAAGTTTTTAGTTTTATCGACATCTTTTAGATATATTTGGTCAAAACCACACATTTTTAATGTAGTTAAAAAACAATGAGTCAGCTGAACAAGTTTATAAAGAAAATGAGTCTCGAAAAAGATTTGTATGGTGCAAAGTTTACGCACGCCTAAAATACTTTCGAGACAAAATTTATGAGCAAGCTGCCTCGGAAACTTAAAAAGTGAATCAGTGTTGTCGTTTGTCGAAACAATTTGCTGCCAATTTGAAATTTGCACATAAATTTAACATGATTTTTATAATCAAATGAGATTTGAACTAGCAGCCAGCAGCGATCAATATTCATGTAAAATTTTACAAATTGATACAATGCTTTTTTATTTAACAAATTTTGATGATGTTAAATGAAAAATCATTGCATGTATCTATTCGTAAAACTGGCTTTTGAAATATTTGAGCTATACTTTCGAGGTTACGTATTGGATTCAAAAAAATTTGTTCAGCTTATTCCTAACAACATTTAGTACCATCCTTCATCTTTAAAATGATCACCTATGATGTTTCCTCGCAAAGCTAAAGTCATTTTAAAGTTAGATGAATTTGATCTCCTGCAACCCAACAATTTTTACAAATTAATGTCACTTTAAAATGACTGTCCCCTACAACCCAATAATCTTTACCAAATGGTTTCATATTCATTCATTTTAAAATGTCTGTAACTTTCGAGGAAACATCATAGACAGGCCCGGATTTACCTTACAGGCACACTAGGCCAGTGCAAGAATTTAGGGGCGGCAAATATTGGGAACTTTAAAAATTTTTTTAACTGTGGTAATGCATTATAATGCATTGGTGATGGTGAGAGTTACACGGGGAAAATGCGAATACGTGGAATGTCCAGTGGGCGGCAAATTCCCCAATCCGGGCCTGATGATAGATGATCATTTTATTAGAGGAAGGATGTTTGAAGCCATATAATTTTTGTGACTCGAAATCGTGCGGGAATAACTAATCCTCAATATTCGCCTTTAGCTGAGTTCAGGATGGTAATTCCTTTCGAAAGAGTGTCTCTCTTCCCTTACAAATGGCTTCCAAAAGGGGTAGAGCACATTTAGCACATTTAGTAGCTTTCCGAGGACGTGTGTATATTGAAGGGTAAGTGGTAAAATTTTTTTTTTTAATTTAATTTTAAAATTAATTAATTTTCTATTTTCAAAGAACATACGAATTTGATGAACCGAAGAGAGAATACGACAAACGTATAATTAAGGTGGATTTTATGCAGCGGAATCCGATGTATTTTATCTAAGCAAATATAATAATTTACAGCTAACAGAATATACATATTTTTAAAATCTTTATTTGAGTTGATTGAATGAAAGTGTTATTATTCTTTATTTCAATTAGTCCCTTTAAACTTTAAATAAAACTTTAAAAAATTGAGCTCTTTTTAAAATCAATAACCGAGAGCTGCTCTGCTCAAAGGGTCCAATAAAAATGTAACTAATAAATAATATTGTTATTCATTTTATATTAAATAAATAATATCTAGAAAAACTCCATATTGGGAAAAATTATGGTGTATAACTGGGTATATTGGAAAATAACATAACATGGAATAAAAGAATAATGCCAAACCAATTTTGCTCTTCCTATTGTATAATGTGTTCTTTTAGAAAGCTTAGAACCTCTAGCTAAAAATTATTCTAATAAATTAAAGGCTTACTATCTGCAGGAAAGATAGCTGAGGACGTTAAAATTAAAAAGATAAAAAAGTATACGTCTTGGCAAAAATAAGTGATATAAAAATAGGGTGAGTGAAAAGTGACAAAAACCAATTAACAGCCAAGTCAGTCCTCCATAAAAATTTCGGCATGCTTAACCTACGTTTCAGGAAAAGTTTTAACATAACCAAATTTTAAAGAACTTATTGACTTAGTGGATGGAAAAATTATTTAATAAATGGAAAAATTACACTGTGTGTAGTCAAATTGGAGGAAAATCGACTAATAATTAATTTGAGGTCGCTGAGCCCGAACCTCCTATCAGACTTTGACATACACGTCAGTGTTTCGCGATAACGATCAATTAACCGGTAATTGAGACGGTTACAAGCGCTTTTCTACGACTTTTTTATTTCAAGTCTGAGAGGTTTGCCGACTGAAGCAAATTTGTTCCTCATGAAAAGACAAGAAATATTTTTACCTAAGGCTGTATGAAAAAATTCTCATTCGATTGTTCCATATAAATTCATTCAAACAATTTGACTAAAATTCGTCATAGGGAAGCTAAGGAGTGGTGCTGGAGGGGTAGTATGAATGGAAAATGTTTGCCTTTTCATGAGGAAAGACAGCAACATTTGTTAAAAAATTGATTAGATTAATATGATCTTATTACAAAGGTCTAAGCCAATATCTTGAATAATTTTCTGGAAAAGAAAACTGTTACTATACGTGCCAAAACTTACTGTTCCTGCCATATTTTAAAACTAACAGTAACTGCACAGTGCTGCAACACTGTTATTAAGCCGATCATACTGTAAACTTACAGGATCCCACAGTCCATTCGACTGATATTTTGAGTTAGTGCAATTTCAACCGTTAATATCGGTTAAATTGACCTAACCATTTTTTTTTCTGTGAACTTTCTTTAATCTATTTAAGCTGTAATATAAAATATATATATATGTATGTATGTATGTATATGCCAAAAGCACATTCTCTTCTGTACATAAATACATATGTATGTACACACATATGTATCTCTGATGTTGCTAACTGCGAAATCGCCTGTTAGCATCGATAGACACGTGGATTTTCTGCTGTCGCGTCGCTACCTCATATTTTGTTGTCAGCTCGTAATAAATTCTAGTATTCAAGGTTGAAAATTTAGCATTTATTACTTTTTTCTAATACCCATTTTTATTTGTTTTCAATGACCATTTATGTGTTTTGTTTAATCGTAATATTATTGATTTCTTTTGAACGCAAAGTGCGCAAAATTTTAAGTTCAAATTTATGTTCAAAAATGACTTATAAGTAATCTTGTACATACATACATAAATACATAGAGTTGCCAATTCGTTACCGATATTATTTTCAGATAGTTCGAAAAGTAAAAAAAAGATTCTTAAAGATTGTTCCTTAATTTGGAACATACAAGAAATATGTATGAGCTCATTTTCCTATAACATTTGGCTGCCCTCAGAAGCGAAATGGGCGTATCTTAAAAAACGCGTTTCGAGATAATTGATGTTTTGTTTATGTCAATTTGTTGAAATACATGTAAAATTGAGATAGAGAAAATTCTCTTCGGAGATTTTTTATAGTTTTGAACTAAGATACCGGCTTTTGGGGCAGTTCATTAGATGCGTAATATCTTAAGCTATCCGATGACAGAATCACGAATATGAATTTTGTTGAGATAAGCTCATTCCGCAGTAAACTAATATTTAGAATTGGGCATTTTTATTTTTTTAACGTCAAATTCTGCTTGGGAATAGTATTTTTTTGGTTATAATTTCTGTTGGCGTTATTTCCCATAGCCGTCTGCTTTACGAGTTCTGCTAAACTTTTCACCAGTACCCTTAGTCCACAGCTCTCAGAGCGCTCAGCAACAGTAAGTAAGAACGGCATATTACTATCATTAGAAACTGCTTAACACATTCGCAACGTCAGCTAAAAATGATATTATTACTCTTGAACGAAACTTCAAATTTAATTAAGAAACAATTATGATAACAATTTGTGTTATTATAAATTCATTTTTTATAACTTTTGTCATAATAACGGTACTGTTGAGTGTTCTCGACGGGTTGCAACCCCTGCTTATAATTTTAATTGTATAAATCACTGTCAGATTTCGTATACCAGGCGTTTGGATTTGGATTCTTTTTTAATTGTTAACTAATTTTCTTAAAGATGACGTCATAAACACAATTTTCAAATGTACCACCATTTACAAACACACGCAGAAACTTAATGCCAACGGAGAAGGATAACACTGACCATTCAATAACTTAAACTAAATAGAGCAAAACGTTGCGACAACATTCCAACGAACATCATGTTGATTCAATCAAGATTCTGATTCAACTCAGATTATGAAAAAATGCTGGTAATGGCTATATGATGACCAAGGAATCTGCTAGAGAAACTTATCGATCAGCAACAATCAATATCGAAATTACATATAAACAGAAAAACTGGCCAAACAGCGAACATGTCAGAAAATTTGGCATACTAGGAGGCCTGTCAGACGTTGTTCTGCCTTTGCCGGTATGTGTGACGATGAGTTTAATTTAGTTATAATCCTTGTTTTTTATGTGTGTACATATGTATGTGCTGAGTCTCATTCATCTGCGTCAAGTAGTTGCTGAAATACAGAAAATATAGCTTTTGCTCATATGGAAGGCGTGGTACCGCCAATTTATTACTTGAAACTTATTTTTGCCCGTACCTTTCATATATGTACCAAGTCTCATTAATCTGCGTCAAATAGTTGATGCGATATGATGAACTTAATTCTTCTCTTATATGTGAGGGCGCGCATTTTTTTTCAAATAAAACTAAGCTAAGAAGCTTTTACAAACAATAAGAAACATATGTATGTACCAAATCTTTAGTAATCTGCGTCAAATAGTTGGTGAGATTTAAAAAAATTTGACTTTTTTTTTGTACCACGTTTCATTCATATGCGTCAAATAGTTAGTTGATGAGATATGTATGATGAATCTTATTTTGGGGGCGTGGTCGTGCTACTAACTTTCCACAAACCATAAGAAACACATATGTTCATGTGCTAAACTTTCACTCCGGCCGTCGAATGTGCACGAATCGCAACTTTCAGGCCAAATTTTTAATCCTAGGAAGATCTCAAAGTTTATGTTTAAAATAACGTACCAATAATTGAAAAACGTTCACTAAATTTGATAATAAAACAAAAAGAATGGCAACTCTACCCTGTATTGTTAATAGAGATGTGCGAATAGTACATAACTATAACAATTCTTTGCTGAATTTATTTTTTACTATTTCGAAGATGATGTCATTTTTATGTACGTACATATGTATGTGCGAGTATCTATGAAAAAACTCAATTTCATTAAAGAACGTATTAGGAAGCTAAAGTTCTATCAGATACATAACTAGTAATCTACGTATTTAAAAGATATTTGTTTATTAGTTCTCAAGGTCGCCAAATTTAAATAATTAAATGTGCGATTTATTGACAAAGAAAAAAAAATTCTAATTAAATTATAGGACAACAAGCGGCAAAAAATAGCAGTTTTATATAAAAAAATTTTACTTTAAGAACTGCAGAGGCTTAGCACTTATTTTCAAAGCATTCATTCTAATCGATGTCAATGATTTTTTACGAAATAGAACGAATTTAAAACTATCATATTTTTACGTCATTATGGCTTGGAGTAGTAATATCTTGATGATAAAATGGCTTACAATATCTATTTCCTCTGCTAAAATTATATAAAAAATCTTTTTAAAACTTTCTTTTAGTGTATATAGCTCATATAGTATAAGCAGGAATATGTAAATCGTTGGTAATCGCTATTTCTGGATTTTTAGAGAAAAGTGACACTGGCAACCCCTACATATCAATCGTTTGACTCAAAAATGAGTATCAGAGTATCAAGGGATACAGTCCAATGAAAGGCATTCCTATTGCATTTCAAAGAAATTGGAATTTTCTTTCTTCTCGTAATGGAATGTGGATAATACCCAGTAAAATCACTTTGGAATGTGCACTACCAACAAATTTAGAAGAGATCATGATTTTTGTAAAAAAATATGCATTCATTCTCATTGAAATCGGAATCGTTGCCTCATAGCTCTGATAATTCATAAGGCTACACCTCCAAAACAAAACAAATTAAAAATAAAACTCTGGGAGAATATTTAAAGAAAAGACATACATTCATATGTATGTAATTGGACAAAAATATGTAGTGCCTGAAATCAGAAAAATCAAACAGATTTTAGTCTCAAACTAAAAAAATTCTTTGAATGCAATGATATCAAATTAGATTTCTCGAGTCAATTTTATTGTTTCAAACTTTAAAATTGAATTTTGAGGATAAACGACAATATACTTCCGAGGCGACGATATGCACTATATATAAAGCTTATATCCATTTCAGACACATGCTAAGGAGTAAATATGACTTTGCTAAGAATTGCTACTGTTACAATTTTAGTGTCAAGTGGAAAAACGTTACTGATAATATGAAATTTTGGAGATGTGATAAAACATTTAACATCAATTTGCATAGATATGACGTCAACTTTAAGTATACAGTAGAACTTCGATTATCCGTCTCCCTATTATCTGTCACCCGCGTTAACCGTCATGGACCATTTCATTTTATGTTTTAATTTCGTTGTTGTTTTATTCAAATAAATAAAATGCGATTTATTTCCTGGTATTTATGCGACGGATTGTTTTCGTATAGTCTGTGTTTTGTTTCTCTAAGCTCATATTTAGTAAAGATAAAAGCTTTAAATTGGATTTGAGAACATTTCGAAAATTACTTGTTCTTAGTTCGGTGTTCAATTTTAATCTGACATTCTTTTGCGTATTTGTATAGGTACATATTGACAACGAAAAAATTTTCAGAATTTAGGATATAAGATCTGAAACTTTTTATTAACCGTCTTTTCGATTATCCGTCATCCCCGTGCCTGGCGAATAATCGAGGTTCTACTGTATTAGAAAAAGTCAATTAAATCTCAGATAAAATTTAAGATAAAATTCAGATATTATTTCGAGTATATGTATGTAGTTAGAATCGCTTTCGATTCAATTGACAAATATTTTGAGGAAAAGAATCAACTATATAAAAAATAAAAAAAAGCGATTAGTAATCCGTTGTCAAATAAAGCAACAAAAGCAAAATTGAATAAATATACAAATAAATACAAACAACAACAACAGCAACAATGCTGTAAAATATGCCGAAAATCAAATCAAATAAAGTGCAAAAAAAATTAAAATTTTTTGGATTTTTTTTTTGTTTTTTCAACAGACGCGAGTTAGTCAAAATTTCAAGGTTGGGGTTATCAAGTTGCCAAGATCAAGGCGAGCTGTGGGATGAGTATACGAATGGATGGACGGACGGATGAATAATCGAATAGACGGTTAAACGAATTGTATCGTATTATATATAAGCACACCTATGTACTTACCGGTCGCTAGGTCGGTTTTATTTATAATTAGGTACTTCTGTTGTTCTAAGGTATAATGAGTTCTTAGGCAACGATATAATATAAAGTACAGAAAGTATAAATAGATATAAAATTTTATATAATGAATAAAACTTTCCAGAGAAGAAATAAAATAAATACTGAAACTGATATGACAATATGTGTAGTATTTCAAATAATATCATTTATGGCCAAAAAAGAGAAAAAGATAGTTAAAACTTTTGGTTTAATTTTGTCGTAGTACCAACTATTTAGGAATTACTTATATTGAAGAAACTTGGCCAAAAATGTAGAGCTTCCACAAAATTAAAAACATTGAATTCTTTTACTCACTAAGCTTACCGTATATGTATATAGAATATTTTTTTTCTAATGGCGTGGCATCAGGGTTACCAAGTGACTGGGATTTCATGTCAAAGCCGAGGTCCTGATGGGAATTTAAAAATTTCTGATAAGGGAGAATAGGACAAAACTTTTTGGATCTAAAACTTTTGTTAAGCGAATAAAAAAAATGAAGAGATCAACGTTTTCCCAGAAAAATTTAACTTTTTTACCATTTTAGGAAGAAATAAATTTTTTTTTGAGAGGCCGGGAGATTCTACGGTATGTCTTGTTAACTCTGGGTGGGATATACATATTTTGTACCTAAACTTAAAAAGTGTCTATCTGGGCTTGCATGGAGTATACTCTTGGATACAACTTTAAAATGTAGGCTGCCGGGTGGAAACGTAACATGTAACGCTAACGTTAACATGTACAATAAATTTGCAATAAATGTGGTTATGGTCAGTGCTGCTATCGCTCTTTTTAATGGGCGTGATTTCACTACATTTATTGAAAATAAATTTTAGAACATGACCCGTGACGCTCACAGCTAAAAGTATATTATTGCACCAATTGATGGAGAAAGTTCGAAAAATTCGTTAAAAATAGATGATGTTATGTCGAAGATATTTTGAGAAAAATTTTTTTAAATAAGTAAATTAATGTTTAAACAAATTTATTTGAATTTTTAAAATTTTTTTTCATAGAACAAAGGGTTTCTAAACAAACAAGATTTTGGGGATTTTTATCCTATCCCTTTTAGTTTTTGAGAAATTTCGTTTCAAAAAATCTACAAAAAAGTTTGAACAAATCCAAGTGTGCAGTTATTTAAAGATTGACCCATATTTATTTTGAACTTTTGAATGTTTTTTGACGTTTTTTGACTCAATATTTTCTTATGCTGACATAGCGAAACGTTATTCAGTTTTCACATCACGTCGCGAGTGCTTGCGCTCACCTTTATTTTCTTTTTTCGAATATTCAAATTAAGTTCAAATTTTTGCTAAAATTATATTGTTTTTTTTTATTTTATTAAATTATTACACGCACGTGTTTCTGATTTAAATGAAATACTTAACTTTAAGTAGCTGTCTGGTTTGTTATTCAAAAGTCACGAGTATTTTATTAATATTTTTATTATCATTAATGAAATTTTTGTATCTCGTTGCTACCGTCTCATAACAAAAAGGAAATGATAAAGTGTGTTAGCCCAGAATATTAAAAAAAAAAAAAAAAAAACAAAACAAAAACAGCAAAAACTACTTTTGCTATAAAATAAAAATTTCCGTTTGTTGTCAATTCAAAAAGTTTGTAACAACAAAACCTTGACCATAACCTGTAAGCAAACGCCGGCTGTCAAGA
This sequence comes from Meiosimyza platycephala, assembly GCA_963662105.1. Lineage (NCBI taxonomy): Eukaryota > Metazoa > Arthropoda > Insecta > Diptera > Lauxaniidae > Meiosimyza > Meiosimyza platycephala. Next base: position 104,420,761 of record OY759208.1, on the reverse strand, counting down.
TCTTTCCGACTTCGCGTTGGCATTGAAAGAAAATACAAAACACAAAATAAAAAAATTGTTTTTTTTTACGTACACATATACATGCGCACATAAATAAGATTATTTTTTGCTTATAAACAAAATTTATCAACGTCATTTTATTTAATGACGATCTGTTAAAAACTTATCAACATTAACCCAAGAGCCCGCTGTAGAAAAGTCGAGTGTATAAGATTACACACTAAGATATACGGAAAAAATAGTTATGAATTTTGGAGAAACTAACTAACCAGGACTGCCTTGCCAAAGCCCATCCCGATGCCCAAAAATGACCGAATTTCAGCCAATTTTGTTGTTTTAATTTAAATTGTATAATATTACACCTCAAAATGTATGCCAAATAATAGAACTCGAAGAGGCCTAAATATAATATATATGGGGTTGCATTGTTGAATCCTGTTCCAAACTTGGAACACCGATTTTTTGGGTAAATTTTTATTAAAAACACTTCAAAATCGCACGAGCTATATATATTTCCAAATTGTTGGAGATCGTCCAGATTTCCATTATTCTATATTGCAATTTTAAATTTAAAATGGGGAAAAATTGTTGTTGTTGTTAATATATTGCTTCATTCCAAAATATAAATTGTTTGCCATAATCTTAGATCACTTTGAACATTATTAGTCACAATTGGTATCAAAATTTGCGGTCATATACAAATTTTAAGGTTGCCTTATTGTCAGGGTGTGCCGATATAAATTTTTTCTATTTAATTGCAAGAATTTCAACCGAATTTTTTGCATAAAATTATTGATTAATTGCTACAGGAAGGAAGACGGAAAGGAAGTAAGTTAGCAACGAAAAACGATACATCAGAAAAAAAAAAAAAAAACAAAAACAACAAAAAAATAACTCAAAACAAACAGTAAAAAAAAATTAATGTCATTCATTCACAGTGTTATTGAGACAAAAAGCAGCATCTAACGGTACGATCTACCGTATAATCGGTGATGATTGGAGCATAAATTAATGATTAAACATCTGAAGGCAACAGCTGTTTACGAATTTGGCGCGAGGTATTGATGCTGGTCAATACATGCGAGGAGGCAGGCGTTGATGCTTGTAAGTGTCAAAATAAATCAGAGTTAACAGATGTTCAACAAATGTTCTGTGATTTGCAAATGTAAATGGATAATTGGGATTTTCTATAACAAGTTCAATTTTGACATCGTCAATATCTTTTTTTTCTTCTGAAATATCGTCACTTGAAATTTATTGCTTAGGCCTATATACAATTCTACGTTAATTCTAGTATGACAGAATGACTAGAAATTTTCAATTCATGATATTTTGGAGAAATATTTAGATATGGACACGATTTAAAGTGGGTTTTGAAAGGGAAGAGCTGTACTGTCAACCTCCGTAACAATTTTTCATGAGAAATTTAATTCGCGGTGTAATATTCTCCCTAATATAAGAAACGGTACATGTTAGAAAAAAGCGCCCGGGGGATTTTTATTTTTTTTACAGGAAAATGATCGGTGAGTTATCTCGAATATGAGTTAAAACCAATAACAGATAACCGTGATACCGTATCATAAATTATATAAAATTTTTAAATTATAAATGTATTTTTTGGGACAATAGCAGCTTTTTCGAAGCAATCGCAGGAAGTGTCTGATTCAGATATGATGTCTTCTGTGTCAGCGCCTATCATACAATCAGCATTTGTGTAGATGAATCCTTAACAGTTGATTTCAGAAGTCAAGTTGAACTGTTACAAAAGGCATATGTTTGCCAACGTCTAAAGATACTGCTATAGCTAGAGCGAACAAGCAGCTTAGTGTAGTCTTGTGATCCCAAGGTATCTGATACAACACATGATAAGTTCGGCGAAGAATGTGCGCGTTTAAAAGAGCTCTTCAACATTGTAGACAGTGAAATAACCCTAAATGATAAGATGAAGATCCGACACAGAGACTAGTGACTAGCGGACTCAAAAATAGCACAAAGAGTTGAATAAAAATGTTAAAATGTTCCGACGTCAAGTATGCCGACGGCAAACTCAAAAGCTGGTGAAGCCATTCGAAAAAGTATTGTACTTTCTCTTCCGGTTAATATAAAGCCGCCAGTAAAAGGTGAAATCATACTGAGTTTCACAGTTAAAAGTGCTGTTAATTAATGGGCAGCTAATGTTGACAACATGCCTGCAGAAGTATTGAATGTTATGCCAAGTGCCTAAAATCAAACTAAATGATCATAATTCAAATAATCTCAAACAACTCGAAAACTGTGAGACAACATGTGGGCACTTCTCATCACATACACATCATATCATACATATGTATGTATGTATGATAATTAGTGATCACTTATAGTTTCAAACTCAATATCATTTACAGAATGAATGAAAAACTGTGAAGATCACTTCACAAGCAACTAATACGGAAATGTGGCATATAGAACTTTTGACGCCTCTACACGTACCTGCATACATACATACATATATAGTTAGACCAATAAATTCCAGCCATTTCATATTCATAACGTAAAGAACACACAATATTCAATATCTGAGGTCAGTTCAAGCAGCGAACGAGCTCTCAATGTTTGTCCAAAGCTACACCCAGCCAGCACAACTACAAATATTTGACAGTCACAAATCAGATTGGCGCTACATTGAACACCAAGGGGAAACCTTCAGTTCAGTTTTTGTTTTCTGTTGCTGTTTGAATACCTTGTGCCCCATAAACTATAGAAAATAGCAAAGCAAAAATATAAAATAAAAATTATCATGCGCTATATAAAGCGATTTTTTTTAATTGGTAAAGTTTGGTTCCGGTAAATAAATTAAGAGAAAAAAAAACCTTTACGAGTCTTTATATTGAAAAGGAAAAGTCATGGTGTACACTTTGGAATACATTGCACTGCGAGAAATGTTATGCAGATATAGTGTAAAATCAGAATAAGTTAGATGCAGCGGCGTAGCCAAGATTTTGAAAAGGGGGAACATTTTTTTTTAGCTCATAGCAAGACACTTCGTGAGTGCTAAAAATATTTTCTGAAAAGAATCACAGTCTCATTTTCTTTTGGCTCAAACTCAATTTATGTCTATCTTTTTTTGAAAGAGTTTTGCCAAGTAATGGTAGTTAATATGAATAAGAAAATACATACATACATACATACATAGTTAGTAAGCATTTAAAAAATTTGTACCTATAACCAGCTAATTTTTCCTCAGTGTGTACACAGAATATCATTTTTTTGTCGCATACTATAAACTCTTGACCCAGTTTCTGAAAATAAGTCAGAAATCACTGTGCGATTTATTTATTTTCTTTTGGATTTTTAAGCGGCTGAAGCTGCTTTACTCATTGATGAATCTTTTGCGGCGGCTTAAACGCTGTAAGAAGAGATCTGCATAAATCAAAATTTGTTACTTTATGATGCCATAAAAACTGAATGCTACTAAACCTTAACGAAGGTGTTGAAAATATCCTTTCATATATGCGCCACGATTACATTTTGCGGTAAAAGAGTCCTTGATTTTTTTCTGCGAAACGTACTAGGGATGTCAGCTGAAAGATCATTTTAGTTTGCGGAAATTGCAAACTTTATAGATTGTTCCCGCTATGTTTCTTTTAGAAATATAAGAAATTTTTAGTAAGAAATGATTGGTTTTCATGTCGCTTTTGTAAATAGCGATATGACTCATTAAGAGTATTCTGCCATGAATATACCACAAATTGAGATACATACATATGTAGGTGCAACGTATGGTATATGCTGCCTTTACAATAAAGTTCTTAGAAATATGCATTAGGAATTTTTAAATATTTTTTTTTGTCTAATCAAAAATTTCAGGAATGGAACATCGCTCAAGCGTTTGTATCTAAAAACCTATGACTCAATGTGGAACTTTATCGATTTTTTTATGATTTTTGTGCTCGAAACCTTTCGATTTTAATCGTATTTTTCGATATCGTTGAAGTTATTTATAGACTCTTTCAATAATTTGTGATACAATACGTTATTTTTCAAATTTTTCGATATATATCGATTTTTGGTGTTATTCGATGCTATTTGATATTTCCGGCTTTAATCGAATTTCTTAACATTTCAATATACTTTTCGACTTATTTTCTCAATCTGTATTGGCTTTATCGACTTAACTATATATATTTTCTTTTTTCATCTATTCGTTACTTTTTCGATATTTTTCGTTACTATTCGATGATTTTCGTTACTGTTCGATATATTTCGATTTTTTGGATATTTTGTGATGCTATTTGATTTTATCTGAATTTTATTGTTTTTCGATATTTTTCGAATCTTTCTCCTTGTTTCTATATTTTACTGACTTTTCCTTATACTTCTCGATACTCTGCAGCTTTGTGTTTAAAACTATTTGATTGTTATTAGCACTATATAATCAAAATGTTTGGTCTTACGTACATAAGTTATTACTAGTTGTTACAGGATATCTAAAATTTTTTTCCAACCTAATCAAGTGTCTGACCAATTGAAAAAAAAACTGTTTCTTGTGACTTTTGACCATGAAAATAATGAAATAAAAATCAGTTGATCATCATGAAATGCATAAGTAAGCAATATTTCATTAAATACAATAAGTATCTACTACATTAATGCCTAAATGAAAAAAATAAAAGAGATCCATTCAACCAAAGGAAGTCTTCACTTCAATGAGAACAAAAAAAAAAAAAAAAAAACTACAAGACCGATATTCGAGTAGCGGAACACTTGAAATTTTCAAATTTTCAATGAAATCAACACAACAAATTTCAAAAACTCCATTGCAGATGCAGATGATCAAAGGAAGCAGTTCAAAAAAAGAATGAAAAAGATAAAAAACAGAACGATAACAACAAACGAATGGAAGAATTAAAGTAACACAAACAGAAGTTCTGACCGCACCAAACTCAATCACAGACGCAGTCAACATAACCTCGTCGGCCAGAGACCCAGACACAGTCTGACCTTGATGACTTTTATTGTTTGTGGTTGCGGCCCATGGTCAATGGACTGTAGTGCATGCACCAGCCGATGCAAGTAGACGTGATGAAAACTCAGTGAATAATGCAAAAATTGAAAAAGAGCCCCTAAACGAAAATGAGATAAAATTTCGAATAAAAAAAATAAATAAAAATTGTGTAAATTAAAATTTTTTTTCGCATTGGATTTTATAACAAAAATATACCAATCTAACGAAAAAAAAAATGTGACCGATAAAAATTGTCCATGAGCAATCGGTTGGCATTGCCTTTGCACTGTATTTAACAAGGCAACATTATAGAATACGTCCATATGTAGATTGATAATTTTTGTGGTTGTGATTTGAAACTTTTCCATAATTCAAAATCACAAGAATAAACCTTACATAAATACTGTATACAGAAAGTTATGGTACACAATTGAATTCGCAATTCTCATCAAAATTGCATCATATGTTCTATTTAAGAAGAGAAACTGTGACAACTGTGCTATCTATTTTCATAAAATTTATTTGCAGTCTACAGCTCTCATGACTCTCAAAAGATAAGCGGATTAAGCAAATAAGAATGTTCTACTGTATTCTATATCTCCTGCCGGAGCATACTTACTACCTACTTACAAAATGCCTGGTTCGAGAGCAGTACGGATTACTACCACTTTATTGGGATAGCGCTTGCATCAATCAAAGATCTCTTCGGAAACCCTATGTCTGCACAGGACAGAAATAAAAGAAGTTTTCTTAGTGGCTTCAATTCTTAAAAAAAATTTCACAGACATCATTAAGGATGGCCACGTTTTTTGCTACCATGCCGGTTTCACTCGCTTGGTGTTTTCAATCCAATCAGATTTTTGTTGCCAAAAATAACTTAGCTATTTTTGTTTGCCCCATATGTATGACGATTCCAAGAAACCGATGCCGAAAGTATTTTTTTTTTTCAGTTGTTCATTGAACTCCAATGTTCTGATAAACAACACCAATAACGACAGAGATTGCGCACAGACTCAGCCATTTAGTCTGTTCATTGATAATGCAGCCAACAGTCATCATCATCATCGTGTTATTGTGGCAAAGAAAAATCAAGCGAATGAGCGAATGCTTGATCAATTATAGAGATTAAAGATGATGCATCAATAATGCGTTGAAAGATCATCGATCCTCTGTTTCAAGTACGTAAATTAACAAAACATTGGCCAACACAATTTAAACAACAATTTCTAGAGTAACTGATACTGCATACTGCTGCATCTTACCGCGAACTTAAGGGCCATTTTTCTAATTATGTTTTAAATTAAGCTCCCACCATTTTTATTTCCTTTGTGAAATAACTGTATAAGTATTTGGAAAAAATCAATCAAATATTAATAGATAGCACCTTAATTTAAATATGTTCTTAACGAATATAATAAATGCACGAAAATATAGGAGTCTGCCAAAAAGTTATCGGCCTAGGTAAGAAAACACAATTATTTTGGAAAAAATTTATTCTGTTCCTAAAGATAGTCTCATCTCATACTTCGTTCAACGATATTCATTTTTCGATGTCTTCCGCATAATACAATTTGTTCAGGTACTTAAAATAGACCTCCGCTTTATTTAACCCAAACCTGTTCCATCGTGCCTTTTCTTTAAGTTTGACTGCAGGTGGTAATAGTCGGAGGGAGCCAAATCTGAAGAATATGGTGGATATACGTTTGCCATAACGAGTACGCACTTATGCACCATTACAACTTTTTTCTTCACCATGACGCTCGGTTTTGTTCCAAATCAGCGACAAATCGATCAAAAAGTTCTGAATAATATTTTCCGGTGATCAGTCTGCCCCTTTCAAGGTAATCAATTTCAATTTCAAGTCGCCACCATCCTGTTTATAGAAAGACCCACCTTGGTGCTTTCTGGCATCGATTTTCCAGAAGAAGTTCAGAACTTCGACTATGTTCCTTGGTTTCCTAGTGTCTTGTAATAGGCCCATGTTTCGTCTACGGTTACTAAACGGTGCAAAAGTTATTCCTGTTGCGGTTGAACTGCACCGAACACTCTTTGGTAATGGTTACATGTGTGTGTTATAAATATATGCTCATACATACATATATGCTATCGAAGCCAATTGTGAAGTCAACGAAAGATACATGTAGGCTCCATCACCATTCGCATATTTGGTCCAGGATAACTTGAAGGGTTACTATATGAGCGATTTTTACGGAAGATTTTTATCGTTTTATCTAAAAAAGAAATCGAGGGATGGACATTATTGAGAAGAATAAGTGTTTAATTTAATTAACTTATGTAGAAAGTCTTTAAACAAACCCATAATTTTTCATCAATCAGTAAACATTAAAACTTCAATTGATCTCAAGTGCCAAGCAGACTTTCTTTTATAACAGCGATGCTGGCTTTTGCAAGGTTAAGTTAGTTCTTTTACTCTTACATAAACATTTGATGCCACTACCAATCCAAAGGTAGACTTATGCTACTCTTCTACTTGGTATTTACTCCGAATCTATTTAGCTTATAAAGGTAGCATCTAGTAGTTTCTGAAAAAAAGCCAAAATTTTTTGTTGGCTTGTGTAACTCTAATGAGAGCTGATCTGGTTTTGTTTTGAAATTTGCATATACAACTTATTTGTAGCTTATAATTTTCGATATTACTTATCATTATAAAGTTTTTTTTTCTCTCCCTTAATTAAGCGTTGACCACTTAAACCTAATTGAATTGAGCGCAGAGTTGATTTGCCGCTTCCAGTGGCAAGGGCTATGGAAGATGTGGGCGTATCGTATATTCTTTCGTTATTGTCATAGCATGAAGTTCAAGTGTGTTCAATGGAGATAAGTCGAAAGTGATTAAACGTGCATGCACACTGAAGCAAATGCACCAGTGATGTTATTGTTGTAACAAACAATGGGGATCCTTGAGTTATAATTGAACACAAGGCAAAGGTCAAAACCGGCGATAAAGTTTAAGCTTTGGAGTACATTCATGGTCATTGCATGCAACAGCTATTCATGGAAACTAATGTTTCTTAAATAAGTACAGGGTGAATTGCATTAGATTAACTATAGGAGGAAATTTTATTTGATTGTACAGAAATTTATAAGTAAAATAGTTTTCTTTAATAAATAACTTAAAAATGCCAATGAATTCTTATAGTTTTTATTTCTTCTCAGTATTCCTTGCGTTATTTGCTTAGCACCCTTTATGCCAAAAGGTTATTATATTTTTATTTATATTTTAGATTACCAACGTCTGTGCTTCAATGGTGCCTACGTCAATGTCAATAGTTGAAGCTTACAACTATGCGGCCGGCTTTTATTTCATATAACCCACACATACAGAAGATATGCCACCCACCTAACAGTAGTTGGTGTTGAAAGTGCGCCAAATGCCATCCAAGCAGCCCCTTTAGCTCAAAGAATCTACTCATGTTTTGATGTTATAAATATCTTGCAGCAGAAAAGCTCATTTTTGAAGGTTACATACACTAACTGCACAATATTAGTCACATCGATGACTCCCGATCAAAACGACCCAAACAGCTGCCACCCACTTTGTTGGGTGGCACTTTTTTTTTAACATCTGCAGCAGCAGTTCAAGTGCAAGGGTTGCCATTCACTCTTTGACGACTGAGTGTATATAAATACACACAATTATTGTTGTTGCTGTTTTGTAGTTGTTGTTGTTGTTGTTGCTGTTTTACTATTTTGATTGAGCTTCCCATTGCAAAATAGTTAGGTTTATTTATTCTGTGCCGCATAGTTTTTGAGATATTTCATTTCAAAAAATGTTCAAAAACGTAAAAAAAAATAAAATGTATTATTATTAAATAAATGACCAATGTAAATTAGGGTGGTTCTTTTTTGGTTTTTTCCGAAAATTAAAAACAACGCGCCCTGAATTGGCTCTAAATAGGATAAAAAAATTTTAGGAATAATTTTCAATTTTTTCTCTTTACCCCTGACCCTATTTTAATATGAAATTTGTTAGTTATTGACTAAAATTGTGAAAAGTTTACAAATGCAAACAATTCATTATTTTTGTATTATGTATTATCAAGTGACGTATTGAATTAAAGGAAATTAACTAGGACTTCTTAATACTTATGTCAATGAAATTACAAATTCACCTTGAATTACTTATCTTATTTTAACAACGCTTGTTACTTAACTTCGTCATTTTGGCGACGCCTGAACAAATTAATTTTTTTAAAACATTTATTGTTGAAAAATGAGTTTGGTTTTTTAATTTTTTTTTTTCAAATAAGACAATACAAACATTTTTATTTTGAGATCAAAAATGTGTCTCTTTCAAAAGTTATTGGAAAAAAATGAAACAGCGTCGTCGTTTTGACGAAGATAAGTAATTAAGAGCTAATAGTATAATTTTAAGAGTAAATAAGGGTTAAATAAAAATTGGTGCAAATTTTAAAAAAACCTCCATATCTCAAAATACATATATGGAACTGATTTCAAATTTTTATGCGTCAATCTTTATATATATATCTTTATATATTATATAAAATTACCTTCCAAGTGACATCTATATATTTAAAATTTATTTGGAAGTTCCCAACTTATATTGATTTTTAGGAAAGCGAAATCCGTAATTTTTCATGAAATTATATTCGAGCGACATTTTCTTTTAAAATATTCATTTTTAAAATTAAAAACCACGTAAGAAAAAAATAGTTTTAAGAAATGGCAGCTTAGGCTATACATTGAAATAGGGTCAGTAAGGGTTAAAGATAAAAATTTGAAAATATTTCCTAAAATTTCTTTACTCTATTTTTCGAACCAACTGAGGGGGCGTTTCCAATTTTTTTCTTAAGAACCACATAATGAACATGTACAGAAATTTACTTATAATATTAAATTTGAAAAAAGTCACAATAACTTAAAATTTTTAAGCTAGTCGATTGCTTTCATTTTTAAAATGTTAAATAAATAATATCTGCGGCATTTGCTACAATTCTCACTGGGTTAACGTCTTTGTTATTAAATGTGTATATAATTTTGTTTTTAACGCTTTCTCGGAAAGAAAACTAACGTCATTTAAACTACGAAGGACAAAAATGTCGTAATGGTTTTTAAAAAGGTTACCGGCATGGGTTGGCAGAGATCAGTTCTAGAGCAGTGGTGGGATTGGAAATCTAGCAAAATGGCACAAAAACAAAATCAAGCAACAAAAAAAAAAAATGTTTAAAGATTTTTTGCTTTCATTTCCAAATTTGCCAACAGCACAAAAAAAAATCCAAATTGCACTACAAACAAAAACAATTACATCATTCATCGAGACACAATGTGGCACCGAATCTAATGCCTTTGTGTGTTTGTTGTTATTGTTTTCATTTGAACTCAGGTCAACGCTGTATGCGTCAATAGCGTTGAAATATTGCGAATTGTTTTTTGTTGCTTGTGCGTCGAATAACGGCTCGGACCATGTCGGCGGAAACTGCCACTACGTGCCCATCGCTGCTCTAGAGGGTTGAACTAAAAGTTGATTACTGATTTGTTAAGATATTTTCGAATTATTAAATTAAATAGTTACCAATTTCATAAACTTTTTACCACAATAAAACATAATTTAATTTTAAAAGTTGTGATTGCCTTTTTAAAAAGCGTGTATTGGCTTCTTTTCGCTTTAAAACACTTCATTCTCATAATCACAAAAAAAGCTCATAGTCGTTGTTGAGTTGAAGCATTAATTTTTTTTTCAGTGCAAAATAATTCTCATATCCACTTAAGGTAAAGGAAAATTATTTATATCACCACGAGCATAACTTAATGTGATTTCAAAAAAAAAAAAAAAATGATGAGGAAGGCCAGAGCGAGCGAGTGCTTATAGCTCAGCATGAAAGCATGAAAAGTCGAAATGCTGCCGAATTTACTGCTTAAACTCATGCTGAAAGCTTATGCTATTTGTTTCCCAATAAATGATCCTTCTGCATACACACGTAAACTTGTCATTTGTCATTGATTTCATATTGTTTATTTTGTCTTCACAAACAAATATGTACCATGTGACACGTGGGTTGTTCCAGAGCAGTCTCAACAAACTGCAGCAAGTTAAAGTGCGTAATCAACGCGCTAAAAGTTTTTTTTGTGATCTTTATTTATTTTTATACCCCTACATCCTTTGCCGGCCGCCGCTTTGGGTATGTTGTCCTTTGTGTGACCTTTAATTCTATGCTACCAACATTTGCAGAATTAATTTAAAAACAAATCAAAGTCACGCGCTGCTTCATAATCAAGTGAATGCTAAGCAAAAAGAGGAAGAGAGATAGAGTGTACAAAAAGCGAGCGAAAAAGCGTGAAAAAGCACAAATGGGATATAATAGGGAGAGTAAGCGAGCATAAAACATAAGAGAAAAAAAGAAAAACTTTAACTGCGGGTACAATGACAAGGCTCAAGGTTAACGTTAACACATACACGTTGGTACATGAGTATCTAGCAAACTGGTAAGAGTTAAAACAACAAAACCAACAACTACAATAGTAACAGCAGGCAGCAGGTGTGTGTAGAGCGCTCTCAACAGCTTTCAACACAACAAAAAAGAAGAGAAATCGACTAGGTATTATGCGAAATCTCTGACAAAGTTGGCGTAAAGGAATATTTAGTGCCTTGCACATTAATAAAATCGGTTCAGTTCAGCCAAGTATTTCTTTTTCATAAAGTCAGATTACTTGGAAAAGGGCACTCTCGAACTCGAAGTGCAAAGAGGAGATGAAAAAATATTCTGTCACATCCAGCCTGATATGCCGTAGAGTAGGGATGTTCAAATTCGTTGCCCAAAAGTCGACAGCGTGTTGACTTCTATCACATTAATTTCGAGCTAGTATGTGTATAAATGTGTGTAGAAATTTAAAGGAAAACAAAACATTACCCAGTAGAAATTCGTGCATCACTGATGTAAATAAATAAAAGAAAATGCGAAAACATCGCATGGCTACACAAACAGATTTTTAAGCTCAAAGTTCATCAATAAAATCAAAAAGTACTTTTCCGAGAATTAAAACTATTTTTCCATGAATATGAGTTTTCAATAATACATGCGAAAATACATTACATGCATGCATTTTTCTCAACTGGCATTGCGCAATTCATTTGCACATTTGTTTTGTTTTTGCACGTTTGATTCCGACTGGGTCTCTTGCATATTTATTTGACAAACGAACCAGCGCACAGCAACTGCACGGCGAGACGAATGAGTGCACGTTTCATTGCTCGCGATCGCGGGAGGTCAAATGGTCTACCCTACCTTAGAGTAAATTTAAGGCTGTAAAGTAGCCAGAATTATACTATAGCTAATAATCGCATACATGCCAACAGTAGTTTTTTTTAAAGCCATTTTCAAACTTTCAAGTGAATCTAACGTTTATTTTATATTTCCAACTTCTTAAAAATTTAAAATAAAAAATCCATATAAACGAACCATACGAATTTCGACAACACTAAAAGAAATTCATAGAATTTAACAGATAGTGGCATGGTGACATTGGCGCTTAGTGTGGGCAGTGGTGAATGTGAGCGACCCGTGTGCGCATCCTTCAGGCATAACCTTGAACTTCAACAGAAGCAAAGTAAGAGCAGGCAGATCATTAACATACGACATGTTGAAGCAGTGTGGCAATGGGAGATAGCGCACGCAACGCAAAAGGGAGAGCACGCAAACAAATTATTTTTCTGTATATTATAAATTAAAATTAGTTTTATGTTGTCATAAGAATCTTAATAATAATTTCTCTGAATGATTTTTAGAAATTGGCCATTATTTCAAAATGAAAAAAAAATTATCAAATTTTGAAAACTTTCAACAACAGCTATTCAGCTTTTTAATCTAGCGGCCAAAACTGAAATTAATATTTATTTATAAAACAATCAAAATTAAAGTTAAATGCGAATGCAAATTGGCACTGCGTTATATCAGTATTAAGATATCGAAGTTTGAAAAATTTAAAGTTTTCGTTCATTTTGTGTTTGAACTAAATGTTACTCATACGTCACGTTAAACATAGTAAGCATTTGGTTTGGTTAGGTGCAACGGATAGACAAAATGCTGGCACTGCACCCTGGGGAATGAGGAAATCTTATGAGTAGCTTAAAGGCTACATAACACTAGTTTTCTGCTGTGGCCAAGAGTTAGACCTACATATCAACCGAGAGCACTTCAAAATAAAGAAAATGAGCAATGCGTTTGCGTTCTAAGTTACATCGGACTTTAGATAAATAAGTACAGAGATAAAATGAAGATAATAAAAAATAAAATTTCCTTACAGCAAAATCGAACATTTACATCAGGCATGTATACGAAAGTCGCAAGGCATTATGCTTTAAACTGAGAAAATTATAATTTTCATTAGTCTTCATCAGAACCATTTCAGTTTTTTTGCATGTACTTCACTCCTGCTTGGTGTTGAGAATACATAGTAGACTGAGTGTTAGGTCGCTCATTATAACGTGGATGGGCAGTAAAGCGTGCGCTCAGAAAGACCTTGTGAAATTCATATTCACAATATTTTGCCTTGAATTTGCGCCTACACATATGTAGGCAAAGCTTTCTTTATTTTCAAGAGTTTTGGCTGGGGAGGAATTGCTAAAAGCTTTGCGCTGTAAAAAAAAAGCAATTGAAAATACAGTATAAGCGCTAGGTTGAAGGACACTTGGAGCTGATGACGATGACAATGAAAAAAAACAACGTTACAGAACTTGGTAGCCTTGAGAGCAGTCATAGCCGTTGCTCACTCACAAAGGTTAAGGTTTATTTTACTCTTCTACAATAAAGTTACTCTCTCATTTAAGAGAATTTTAAAGCTTTTCTACTACGCATCATTTTTTGCTTATACCCTACTGAAGCAAGCTTTTTTTTTGCTACCCCGACCATATCCACTGCCACGCCCAATCATAATTCTACATATTACAAAACCATTACCCTGTGAAAGGTAAAAGTTTGTTGACTGTTGTCATTGAATGGGGTCGTCTCTATACTCTCGTATATTATTTAATTTTTTGTTGCTTTGCCATTGCATACTTTTAGGAATTTTCACTACTACGCCATTAATGTTGAGATACTATATAAGTTAAGTTAATTTTTGAAAGCTAAAGTTTTTTTTCTTCTGTTTTTTTTTTTGTTTCATTCAATTTTCATACGCCCTCTGGTGAGCAACAATTTAATGCGTCATACTTTTAATTTATGCGTAGGTGGGGGTGGTGGCTCTACCGTTTGCAGCATTGTAGGTGTAACTAAGGTGCACAAGTTTAAATGTGATTAGTTCATTTGTTGGGCCCCCAGTGGTTTGCTGGAAGGTGCTTTTGACTCTACATATTTTTTGTACGCATTTTATTTATTATGGAAAATGTTTTCTATTTCGTATAGTTAGTTTTCTGTCAAATTTTATTGTATTCAATCATATTACTTTTAAATGACTCAATCATATGTAGGTAGGTAACTATCTCATGCAGGAGAAATATATCACTTTCACATGATGCAATGAATTATTTTTAAAATTAACAATAGTTATATTGTTCTTAGACAAATAAATATATATTTACGTATCCTTTGAATATTGTCACGTTGTTTGAGTTTATCTAGCTTTTCCGGAAAGGGATTATTAATGTTGATTGATTTGAATGCTCCCTATGGGTGAATTATAGATATGCTTATTTCATTACCAATAGATCACTTTATCAAAATTTCAATATCGCTCCTCAGGCAAAATATAATAAGGTCTGAGATGACAGTTCATAGTGGATTTGATTTGATCCAAAGATAGAATATCAGGTAACATCTTACCTAACACAGATGACTATATCTCAGTAGATATTAGTGCTTTATAACATACTAAAGTTACATTCATCAAATACTCATTTTCGGTTCGGTGAAAAAACATGCTGTCAAAATTGCTACTTCGCTATAAATTGAAAACGAAAAAAAAAAAACTAAAGAAAAAATTGTAGGGAAAATTAAAAAAGAAAAACTCCCCGTCAAGGTTATCGCCTGTCAAGGTTGCATTCACCCCAAGTAAATGAAATAAAGCATGAAAATTGAAAACTCAATGTAATATCATGTTTTCTATTAATTTACATTCCAGTTGGATCCTTAGATGAAGCAAAGCACATTTTTTTATTATTCAAATAAAACTATGGCACAGCACTATTCGTGGCATTCCCAAGAGTTGCTGACATGAAATATTTTAAAAATAGTAGCAATAAATAAGCCAGCACCGCAGTAAGCAGTTCAAAGGATCAAGGACGATTTGACACGCGATTTTTTTTTGCATTATTTTTGACGGAAACTAATTTTGGCTTAGGTGCAAAGCAACAAGTACCAACTCTATTTACTATGAATTTCAAGTGAACGATTCTGTGAGGTTTCTTTTTTTTTTTGAATTAACAAACTTTTAGGCGAAGCTTTGCATAATGACCTTTATTCCAGAATCAATTTGGCATATGGCAGGCAATGTGCTGATCGAAAATATTGACAAAATAAAAGTTGGAGGTTTCATATTTACTATTGGCATATATTTTGCAGTATTGCTTTGAAAGAATATTAGAACAATTATTCAGAAGTTAACCCTTAAACACTAAACCATATACTTAAGCACCATCAATATACATCGCAAAACCCTTTGAAACCACCATTTCAATGATTTTTAGTGGTTTGTTTTCCTTAGCCCGAGCGAGTAGGATTCCTAATGAAAACAATAAAAAAGAAATCAACTGTTGGATTGAAGTCCAAATATGTGTGTCCCAAACAACCCTTTGTGTAACACAAAACTCTTGTGAGTCAATAAAAGCTTAATGTAATCTATACTCCTTATATAAAATTGCTCATATGGAAATGGTTTGTAACGCTTTGGCGCAAAATATACTGCACCGATTTTAATAATTTATTTTTCGAAACAACAAATTTCTGCTAAATAAGGTTGTTGCATACTCCTTTTTTTATTTTTAAAAGATAAATATTTTTTTTATATTTTGTTTTTGGATTAAGTTTTCCAAAACCTCACACAAAAATTGTCGTTTAAATTTTCGTTGCTTATGCTACTTCTTGAAATCTGTATTGTTATTGTTTTTTTGTTAATTTGTACTGTTTGTATTTGGCTTCGAAGTTCAATCTTTCGATTGTTTTTTTTTTGTTACTTTTGAAGAGGGAAGATAGAATGATATGTTAAGAGAGTAATTTCATTATGAAAAATACAGCGGGAAGTACGCGAGCTAAGCCGCGGGCACCACTAGTAAAATATATTGCTCTGACGAGCATTTATAGATGCCTCTAACCAAGAAGATTAAATTGTTTCAAAATTTAACATAAATACAGTGGCGTCACTTCACCAAAACCTTGGGGGGGCGGGGGGTGAGAATTATAATTTCACCACTATTTGATGGTTTTATTGAATTGTTGTATGGAATAATAACTAGTTACAGATCCTTTGGGGGGGGCACCAAAGCCCTCCCCAGCCCTACCGAGTTGACGCCACTGCATACATACAGAGGTAACTATTTGGTGTTCAATATGCTCAATAGCATTTCTTTTGGTGCGATGTTTGGAGCTAAACATAGTGAAGTAAAAACGAAAGGCTTCACCGATCTTTCGAGTGTAAATGATTTATAAATAAACAGCCTACTAAACCTAAGCTAATTCTATATTAAAAGTATGTTGGATTACAACAACAGCATAAGTGTAACATTGACTAACAAGAACTTTGTGCTTAACGTAATCCATAAATCCTCGGTTTTTGGTGTTCTTTTTTTTTTGCTTTCATTAGTTTGCTTATCGCATAAAAATATTATTTATTTGCACTTAATTTATTCCATCTAATAAATTATACTTACAGCTTTATCTTAAGCTACCAAAGTTTTATTCGTCTCAGTATAGGCATTGGGGAATGAGGCCAATACATCATGCAGCATACACGCATTCATTGACCCTTCGTGCGACCTTTTGTTTTGGTCGTAAACTTGTTATATTTCACAGTTCAAGATATTTTACATACATACATACATACATTGTATCATTAATGCAATGAAAATCTTGAAGATTTTTTGTTCTCTTTTATATCCTTGGTTAGTTAAAGCATCATTTCTTATTCTAATTCCCCTGCTGTAGTAGTTGTCTTTATATCCTGTTTTATATAATTTCTCCTCGGTTTGTCATTCAACCTAATTTTTGGGCAACGTTTACTACGCAGTATTTTATTTGCGCTGCTTGTTCTTGCTGCTACTACTGCTGCTGCTGTTTATGCCCTTTTATATTCAATGTCAAGTTTTTACCCTGAACTTTTTCTTAATTTCTTTACATGCTTCCTTTCCCAGTCATTTTTAGCTTCAACCTACTTACAGCACTGCCCTACGCAAAGCCACCCCAATTTCCGTTGTTCGCCTTCTTTTTCTTATATTGTTCGAGATTCCTTATGTAAGCTTCCGTCTCAGTTGTCCTTTGCTGACTGAAAATATCCTTGAGCTTTTACGCTTTTTTCAGCGTTTCTTGACAGCGTTTATTTCCTTATTTTTTCTGTTTTGGCATTGTTTGTTCTACCCCTCCCTAACACGTATCATCACTTAGGATATACGGCAACATGCCTTGTTTTTGTAGTGACTGTGAGCAGGGGGTGTGCGTGTGTGTGTGTGTGTGTGTGTGGCATTATGCCAACTTTTCTTTCTTGAGTTTATTGGCTTTCTATGTTGGCGCATATCAGTTGATGGTACTGGTACTTCCCTGTTGTTGCCCTCAGCAGCTGCGGCCAACTTCAAGGTTAACTTTACTGCTCACTAGCACGTTTACGCTCTTTCTCACTTTCTTTCTCTTTCTATGCTATGTTGACATTTGGTTGCCCGAAATTAATGTTTTTGGGTTACAGTCCGTGTTGCCGTTTCCATTTAATAGATATTTTTTTTTTTATAATGCAATTGACAGCACAGCGTAAAGTGTTTTTTTTTAAAAGTAAAATATTTTTTGTAATATACTAGAGTAAATTTTTTAATTGTGATATACGTATGCTGGTATTGTTGACAAAAAAGCCAGTCAATCGCTCATATCTCGAAAATTATCCAAGTTTTTGAAATATCTGACTAGATGTTTATCATTCACGGCATTGCAGTTTATAAGATTCAATGTTCGAATCACTGGTCGAATTTATTATTCCTTCTAAAATAAGCATACATATATTCAAAATGTTAATATATGTCAGAGCTATACTGCCATCAGAAGCGAAATGGGCGTATCTCAAAAAACGCGTTTCGAGATAAGAGATGTTTTGTTTTTGTCTATTTGTTGAAATACATGTAAAATTGAGATAGAGGAGTTCTCTTCGGAGATTTTTTATAAGTTTGAACTAAGATACGGCATATGGCGTAATGTCTTAAGCTATCCGATACCATAAGATTCACGAATATGAATTTTTAGAGATATGCCCATTTCGTTTCTGAGGATAGTATAGCTCTAACTCAAAATAAGTCTCATAATTTTGTTGGTCCTGAAATTTTAAGCTATATGGTTAATTTCATCTTGTGCTTTTCAGTCTGTCTGGGCATTTATTTTTTTTTTGGGACATTTTTCTGAATGTTTTATTACAATTTCTTTTTAGACTGAGAGTATTTATTTAATTTCATACATGAAAATTTAATCAATTTCATGATGTCCTTCTTCTTTAGTTCGAGAATATAATTGGAATTAACCATATTTTTTTAAAAATGGCAACACTTCCTTACCCAAACTGTATACGGCTAGAGTGCGTTTTTTTTTTGGTATAAGCTCTTCACTCTCGCTCACGCTCTCCTATATTTTGGTTACCACTAAAGACACGTAGCGCAGAAGCCAATGACATGCGTTGGCGTCAAACGGTAGTTTGCAAACTGACGCCATGTTGGTTTTTTGTTTTTCATCTCCTGTTTAGCTGTTACTGTTTTTGTTGTTGACTTGATTAACATGGGCAATCATAACATCGAGGATTATAAAACGATACGGAGCAATGCTCCTCATTTTGAATAGAGAAATGCGTTTGAAATGTCACACAAGCGACCGCCAAAAAGTTCCACAAGAGTTACATACATGTATGTGGATGTAGAGGAAAGTTTCTTTCTTACATAATCAGTGGTTTTGTTAAGTGTACCAAGCTGAATTATACCACTGTGTGTTTCTTTGTTTTCCATAGTATATTTTTAGGCTTGTCAGCTGCATACTAAGTAGTTTATTCAACTCTTTTGTTCATTCCACGTTTCTTTTCATGTAGAAAATTCGAAGAATTGACAATTATGCTGAAAGTTCTTTAAGTTATTATACTCGTGCTAAGCACCAACAACTTTATGAACAAACAACGATCCCGAAATATTGGTGCCATGGTAAAGATTATATTTTCAACGTAGACTCCATTAGTTTTCAATTTTGTACCATAAACTTGTATACTATTATTGTGCTCAGGTTGCATTGGATGATTAATTGAAAAGTGAAAGAGTGTACACATCTAGCGTACAAGTGCTTTAGTTGACCTCATTTGTACACATCCTTGTTACATACACCCACTTTATCAGTTGCGGCCATTAACAATCAAATACATAACACTAATTCAAGGTTACATTGACGTAAAACTTAACACGTAACGCCAAAATCTTCAATGAATGTACCTATCCCCGAACAGTGATGCTCGCCTGAATATTTTTGTCAATTTTCACATTAAAAACGTATTAAAACATAAATTTACGCTCGTGAAACGCTACAAATGTCAAAATTTAAGTCCCATAAAAAACTCTAAAAGAGCAAAATACTCACCCAAAAGTCAGACTAGCTAATTACCTGTGCTAAAAGTCCCTGTACATATTTATATATTCACTTGAAAGCGTTGAAACACTACAAATGTTTATACCGAAGTTCTAAAATCGTTCTTAGGCTCAAAAAAGCAATCCATGAAACACCGATTTATTTACCAACATTTTCCTTTACTTGTAGATATTATAGCAAAAGTACACATAACTAATAGTCCTTTGATACTTTAAGTGATAGGCACTATAAAGGTAGCTTAAATAATTGTCCGAAGCTTAATACTGCAAAATATTGAACAAAATTAATAACACAAATTTGTGGTTCATTAATAAAAATGGAAAAAATACAAAAGTTCATTAATCAACATCATAAACAGCAAACATATTACCAATAATTTTCCTCTAAGTAAAAGTGTCCCTCATGAATATGAGCAAAAGCAAAACAGTGAGTGCAATAAACTACTCAATGGTAGGAGCAGAAATTGAACAAAATCTACCAAGTTACAGTCAAACTCTGATGTCTGGGGAGAATGAAAATCCAAATGAACAGGGAAAATGATACTCAAGTGCTCAACTCATTCCTTAATAAAAAACTTTTGATAAAATTATCTGAAGTTTGAAATTTTGCTCCACTGATTTACTGAGAATCAAAACCAGAGTTAGTAATGTCCCTCAATTAATTGTCATCAATTATATTATTACTTTGATGGATCGTGGCATATACTGAAAATATGGTACAACTGATCACTGGTCTGGAAAATTTCACTTAACGATTGATGCACTCATAGGATAAGTGCTAACTGAATTCAAAAAGTGAGAGACACAAAACTACCTATTACTAACTTTTGGTTCAATATCTTCAAACTCACCTTAGAAAGCTTTCCCAATGGAATTATGCAATTTAGAATGAGTCAAATATGTAGTCAATATATGTTCTTACTTATGAGGTTTTATTTTTAATTTTTAATGGTAGTAGCTTTGCTTATCGCCACTATCATCCTTGAATTTATAATTTAACTAATGTGCAAAAAAAAATTAATTATTAAGAACAAAATCATTTAATTTTATTAGCAAAATTAATTAAGCAAAAAATTATGGATTTATGTTCATTAAATCACATGAAAAAATTTTCTATAAAACCTTCAGTTCTTCACCATAGGTTTAATTTTATTTTGCAAATTGAATTCAGTTTTTACTGAGCGCTGTCAACATGCAATATAGCAGCTGGTTGGCAACTTTGGCGCTCATCTTTGCCATTGAGCAGAAAACTGACGCTATTGGGATGCAAGGGATACGAACAATTGTGTCACACTGTGCTGAACTGGAAGATATTAAGCCGTTGGATATGATAATCATGGCCAAAGTCAAAGAAGCAGAGAAGACCAAAAATTACAAATGTTTCATTAACTGCTTCTTCGAAACAAGCGGTATAGTGACCAATGGAAAACTTAATAAAGTCGCGCTAAGGGCGCAGCCAAAAGCAATGCAGGAAGTTCCAATGTATTGTGACCAAATAACACACGAAAACGGCTACAATGCAGATGATAGATGCGATTATGGATACAAATTTGGTAGCTGCGTTCAGAAAAGCCTTACTGCCTGGCAAACAACAGTGAGTTTCTTCCTTGAAATATTCATGATGAAATTTTATTTTAGTTAGAATTACATTCTTTTTTGTATTTTGCCTTATTTTTTTTTCAATTGACAGAATATTAGCCCGCTTGAGGCATATTGTGCAAATAAGACCGGTTTTGATGTTGTTCAAGAGAAGCTATGGAAAAACGATGAATCTCCACCTCTATCCTATAAATGCCTTCAAAATTGCATTTTCGAAACTCTGGAAGTTCTTAAAAATAATCGTATCGTTCGTAGCATTTTTACTGAGGAATTTATTGGCATTCCCTTCTACGATGAAATAAGAGAGTGTTATCTGAATATTTTTGATAAAATGGACAATCAAATTTTTCAAGAATGTGAATTGGCTTATCAACTGGAACTGTGCCTGCAAAAAACTGCTGAAGCTGAGATCGAAAGCGTTAGAGAGAGTGCTCAAGAAAGCGATGAAAAAGAAAACTTACAAAAATGATAATGGCGAACCTGTGTTGGAATAGATATGAAAATTTGTTTTAAATAAATAATTTTACATTAATTGATTAATGAGTTTGATTTTTCCATTTGAACTAGTGCTTCAAGATACGCATATAAAAAATCGATAAGTATTGAAAAGTGAAATTTACAAAATTGAATAATACATTATTTTTAGCAAACAAAATGTTTGAATTTTTTTTTGTTGCTTTTATAAAAAGAATTTCACCTCCAATTAACGGTTTTTACCTCCATTTAACGGCTTAGCAGCTTTGACTAACTGCTGGGCCACGTCAAAAGCGGCCACTTGACAATCCTGGTTCAGAGATATCGATGACCTAAATCTGAAACTCATAGAAATAATCCAGAGCATTCTTCTTAGGGTCATTGAAAATATAAAAAAAAGCCATAACATAATATAGAACAATTTTTTTTTGTCAAGAAATAGCTTAAACATTTTTGAGCTGGTTTTGTTTTCCTTAACACTTTTAAAAACAATTGAAAGCTATATGAAAACATCAGATTTTTTGTTCACTACAAATTGAGTTTTTTCATATTTAAAGTAAAAAAATGGTTTAGTCTCTAAGAATACAAAGCGAATCCTCAGTTTTTACAGTCAATCAGATTAAAAAGCTGACATTTGCCTGAGAAAATCAATTTTTTGAAAAATTTCTTCATATACTGATCTACTGTTTCTTGAAAAAAATCATGAGAAAATCTAATGGGAAAGTAAATAAAGCAAAGTTACTTCAAAATTCTATGAAATCAAAGATGGTGAAAAGGTAAAACCATAAAAAGTATCAACTTACATGCTTGAACTACATTGTATATGAATGTATTAGAGGGCTACAGAAGAAAAGTGAACAATGAATTAAAAAAAATTTCATAATTAATTTCTCTATGATAAAACTGCACCGAAAAGTACCTTGGGAATATGTTAAATCTACTACAACTTGTTTGTGTTCTGCACGTAAGCGCTGATAAGACACACATAATTTAATTGGTACCGTCTAAAGGATTTCCAAAGAATTTGTTAGCCACTGACCTAATTATGCTGCACTAAACTTGTTCCATATATACCTACATATGTACGCAGTATGTATATGTTGTTATGTCGCTAACTAACAAAAGAACTATGGTGTTATTTATGGTGATGTTTTCTTAGACTAAGTATTTGCTATGGCAATTGTTTGTGAATGTGTCTTGTAATACTATACTATATTATTTCTGTTCTTTTTTTGTTGTAAAAAGGTCAAAAAATGAGGCGTTTATAACAGGGACAGATATGGGACATAATTTTCCTTTGATGTCGGACAATAATCAATCATTGAAATTATATTAATTATATAATGAATCTCATTTCCGCACTTTGCTCATATGTCTATTTAGTCAGTTCATGATCATCTAAATACAGTACCGCTGGTCGACTGATCAGTTCGTGGAACAGGGATGCAGCATAGTGGAAATGAATTGAGTATATTTGAATAAAATTAATTTCTCAGTTCAAAATGAAACTTAGTATGTACATACTTTAATGATCTTTTGATTGTTGAACATAAGTAAATCCACTAGAATTTTTTTGATTAAATTTTAGGGCAACTTTTTCTGCAAATTTTGACTCATCTCAGTTCATAGCTATGAATGATATTATTCACACAAGCCCACCAAAAATGAAAGCATAGACAGTAAAAAATTTTTTATCAAACCCCCTACAGAAATTTTTTCTACGACCACCACTGGTATATATATGTAAATAATTAAAAACAAACGCTATTTGGATTGCAGAATGTACATATGTATGTATGTACGTAACTACCTGCATTTCCGTACGTGCGGACTTACATACTGCATTATACACCATACATCCCAGCGTCAACTGCTGCGGTTACTGAATCAGCTCAAAATTGCTACGCTGCTATTTTGCGTCACAAATCGTTGACCACCTTTTCACACAATCATTAAGTGATCGCTGTGTGATGACCTGTTTCGCTGAAATGCGATTTGTAGCATTGACATCGCACTAGGTGTGAAAAAAATTGTTTTTTGTTTTAAAATTTCGCTGAGCCTTTAGTTCTAAGCCGAAACTTCGGGGAAAGCGGTAACTTTTGTTTTAGAGTTTTGTTTTTATATATATTCACTTTGTGCATCCATTTGTAACGTGTCAGATATACAATATATTCTGAATCAGCGTCAGCTCCTTAGCGGATTTAGTCAAGTCTGTCTTTCTGTGAAAGTCGCGATTACGAGAAAATTGAGAATTTAATTAATGGTATGCCGCAGTTATAAGTCGTATGATTAAAAAATGAAGAATATCACCAAATACGCCCACCGCCTATACGAACCTAATACGAGACTTATCTCATATATCTGACGGCTATTTACTTGAGACAAGTTTCAAAAAAATCAATGCTATTAGAAACCGTATGAGTTTTTTAGTAACTTTGACCTACTATATCTTAAAATTTTAAGTAGGCGTGTCATCTCCCATGTTAGTAAACTTAAATTTAAATAAATGCAATAAAACTTTACACAAGGCTAAAAATGATTTAAAAATGTACCAAAACAAAGTACAAATCTATAAAAAAAAGAAGGGGTGGTATCTCCTAAGCCAACAAAAACTTCAACTTACTATGCTGAAGGGTTGACTTAAGGTAAGATTACGTTATGAAAATGCTGGAAATGGTTTGCGGTAGCATTGGACAAGATATTAAATCTTTGACAAGTAGGAGTGGCTCTTCCCACTTAACTTAATTAACTTAACTTAACTTTGCTTAACCGAACCAGCACTGGGCAAAGGCTTGCCTAGATTCCATGCAATCGCAATAACTAAAAATGCTATACACAAGAAATTAATTCTGAAAATATTACAAAACTTGGTATGGGACACTTGGTATTACCAGAGACATTATATTTCTGAGCCTTTGTAATATCAATAAAAATTTTCTTTCCACAGAAATAACAGACTCCACTCAAAATATCAAATAAAAATTTGTTTATGCTTTGACAATGTGGAATGGGCTCTTATTTTCTCAATCTTTCTAAATTTTTTGATATAACAAATTGGCAAGACTAGCAATAAAAAAACTAGAGCATATGGGCGTAGGATTTTATATAGAAGCATAGTCTTACATAGTAGCTATATATTCGTGAAGTTATAAAAATAAATTTATTGAAATAAATAGATATCAGATGCTTTTACATATAGCACAGCAGAATATTTCCATCGCACCCCGCCTACAAAATAGGAAAAAGTCTTTTAATTGAGACCTATACGCGCTTATGCAATGTAGGGTAGCTGATTTTTGGCTTTGCCAAATATAACACCCTTACTAGTTTTCATTTGTCAAACGCCTGTGAAGCACGTACTCTATAGCTGATTGTTGCAGTAATGGCGTTGCTGGTGGTTGCCCTGGCTGTTAATTTTTGCAAGCGTTGCGATTCTCGATAACTACGCTATTGAATGTTGAACTTGACATAAAGTTAGCGCGTGTTCTCCTGTTGCCTTTGTTTTTTGTTGATTTTCAGCAATTCCACAGAAATTGAGTTTTCCATTAGTCAGAATTCTGATGTATTGAATTTGTTAAAGCCAATTTGGACTTTGATATTTATTTGCATGCACTTGTCGAATTTTCATTGAGTTTTATTTATTCTCAGAAAAATATAACGAGTTTTCACGGAAATAATTATTAAAAAATTATAAATAACAGATACCTAGACTAATCGATGAAGCTGCTAATTGAAGAAAAAAATATTAAGAAATTTTGGAGATGGTAATGCACAAATTTTGAGGTGAGTTTTTATTCACAGGAAGAAAATCGAAGAAATATGTACTATATGTCGAAATATTCTTTTTCGTGGTGTTTTTTTGACTTTTTCTTCTAAATTCAAAAAAGGCATACAATGCAACTACATACATACATATGTACTCGTATATAAACTTATTACGTAGATGAAACCCCCCCCCCCTCCCAAAAAAAAAAACTGCCATTAGACCTTCATAGGTTAGGATCACAATTGGACCAAATGCTGTTCGTTTGTGACACCGCAATGAATTAGACCTAACTTTGATCTGAATTGGGTTAGCTTTTCTCTTTGGAACGTCACTTTAACTTTCACATTCAATTTCAATCGTCTTTCCACGTGCTACCTATCAAAAGTTCTAAGTTTTTCAAAAAACTAAATTGCGGCGATCAAATGGGGAATATGAAAGAAAACTTCCAGCTATAGAATCAAAAAGTTTAAATTTTTTTGAATAGCGTTTTTTTAAAAAAAAACAGCGCTTTGCTTACAAAATATGAATTTGCTTGAAACATGAATTTTACAAAACTTATCTATTTATCCATACCAATGTAATTACCCTTTGTTTATATATTGCTCCTATTTTCAGCCACATGAAAAATGTGGGACCTCCCATACAACTAAAATGCCTAAAACGCTATATCTTGTCATCTAAGGTAGATTTTTTTCTGTAAGTCTGTTGTTTTCATTGTCAAATTTCAATGTAATCGGACATAAATTCAGCTAGAAAGCTGAAATTTTATGAGAACTATTTTTAACCCCAATGCTAAGACATAGGACAAAAAAATTATATTTGTTTAAAAATTGTTCCAAGGGATTGTTGGCCTTAGAACAAGACAGGACTTTAAATTCTACGTTATTTCTAACACTTTTCAAAAAAAAAAAAGCATTCGTCAATTTTTCATTGCCTGCAGCACAAAGCCTTGTAGTTTCTAAATAACTTTTCGATGTGTTTGCATTGTTAAAATAGTACGTCAATTCGCACATTCTCGCAGCATCAACCAAATCATTTCGATGAGCTTAAGTTCAGGCTCGGATTTAGAAATTTGCAGCCCCTAGGCAGGTGAAAAATTTCCGCCCCCCCCCCTCCCTTAAAACTTTTGTAATTATTGATTTCCTACGTATGTTTCTAGAGCACAATATAAATTTTTTGGTATTTTTGAGATTTTTTTAATGATTTCTATGTAAGAGCTAGATTTATATTTCAATGCAATACATATATCTTTTTTATTATAAATTTATGATCATTTTGATAAGACGCCAATCTATACGAATAAAAAATTTTTTCAAAGTTTCCACCAATATTTGCCGCCCTTTAATTCTTGCCGCCCTAGGCACGTGCCTACTGTGCCTGTATTGTAAATCCGGGCCTACCTAAGTTGGTTATAGGCGAAACAGGGTGTCAGTATTACTTAAGTACCATGTTGTTGTTGCTCCACACTTTTGTCATGTGTGTTTATTAAATAAAAAGCATTGAATCACTTTTTAAATGAATATCGATCGCTGCTAATGACTGCAAGCTTAATATAATAATAATTTTTTTGAAATTAAATTTAATTGTTAAAAATGCTGTCTCACGTATCTGCAGCTTAATTTTGCTTTTATTTTATCGTTTGATTTTGATAGAAAGTGATGTCTCAAAAGAAAGTTGCGTTTAAAATTGTGCACTAAAAAAGATACGAAAATCCAACTGAAAACGAAGCAGCATACCATGCCGGACTAGGGGAAGTTGAAGATGTGCAGAAGCAGTGCATGTCATTGCACGAAATTCAGCTCAAGCGAGTTTGTTGAACTTTTAAATTGAAAGTCAGTCAGCTTCCCCTTAGGCGGAATTGAGCTACAACAACTTGCAGCTTAGGGCTTCAGCGACTGCTTTTATTTCACCTTTTTTTTTATATACTCTCTCTTTCACTCGTTCACACTTAAGTCATAACTTACCTACCGTTAAACTTTTAACTTGGCTGTAATTTAAGGTATGAAAAAGTGAGAGTTGCTGTAATGAATTGTTGTTGTTGCGATGATTAAAATTTATTTAATTTTGAAATAAAAGATTTTTGGGGTCACAATGAATTAAAATCTTTTGTTTTTATTTTATATTATGGTTTTACAAATTGATATTAATAAAAATTTTCACCATTTAACATTTAGGTTAATGTCTCCTACTGTGATCATGACTTGAATAGAAAAATACATCAATATTTTCAATTTATCATCAAAAATCATATTAAATTGCTTCTTTAAGGATAATTAATTTGATAACAAACTACGAGGAACTATTTTTCCTGAAACTGTGGCCCGGATTTACCTTACAGGCACACCAGGCCAGTGCCTAGGGCGGCAAGAATTTAGGGGCGGCAAATATTGGGAACTTTGAAATTTCTTTTAACTGTAGTAATGCATTGGTGATGGTAAGACTTACACAGGGGGAAAAAATGCAAAAACTTGGAAAATCGCCCCATAAACTACCTAAAAAAAAATGTTGACAAGCAAAAAAAAGGTCCTCACTTTTCATATTAAACAATTTTTTTGTCCATATTGACCAGTGAGGGAAGGGTGGCAATTTGTGACGGCCTAAGGGCCCACAATTTCTAAATTCGGGCCTGGCTTTGACAAATGAATTATCTAACCCATTTGGTAGAAGTAAGTTCTGATCAAGGTGTAAAGCAAAGTATTGGGAGTGTGCTTCAGAATCAATGGACTCAGACATTTGTTCGGCATAACTTAACATATCTTATCTGTCGGGTCCCATAGCTTTAGGTGGCCAAGCATATGTCATGACTGAACCCATATAGTCTGATGTTTGAATGTAAGCGCTGTCCGATCTGCTTCGATCGTGAAATTCCCTCCATCTTTGCTCCATCAAGTTTGACCAACTGTGTGATAAATTCACGGCAGAAGGAAATCACGCCCATTTCTCCATCGCTCTAACAGCACACAGCAAAATTGCAAAGTTCTTTATGTCGATACAAAAAGCGTTGCGAGTATATGAATGTAAAACACATTCCTATTTATCATTTAAGTTTAAGCTATTCTGAAGATGACAATAGATATTGCGATTAATTAAAGCTACTTTCTTTTATATGTATATAAAAAAAATTATATTTTCCCATTTTTATAAATTTTTCTTATTATTTTAATTATTTAAAAAAAATGTTTCTTTTCTAAAATTTAAATTGAAAGCTAAAGAAATCATTAGCAAGCGATTATTTATTAACAATTCTTCTCATTAGTTTTGTTTTTTTTTTTTCTCTTTATTTATCTATTTAGTTCAACAAAGAAAAGTGAAAACGAAACGAAAGGAAAAATAAAAGTTGAAAATTGAAGCAACATCTTAGTGCTCGTGTTGTTGTTGTTGTTGTCATTTCTTTTACTTTCATTTAAATGTGCGTAGAATACCAAATCATTTTCAACTCGTTTTCTATTGCACGAGCGTTAGTCGTTTGAATGCTGTTAATTGAAAGTGAATTGAAAAAAAAAAAAAATATTCGTTAGGCTTGGAATTACTTACGACAATGATATTTCACGTATTTGAGTTATACAGTATTATAGTATTTGCTCGAACCAACAAAAAAAAGTGATTTATAGTAACGCAATATATATGTATGAACACATCAAAATTGTTCCATTCACCTTATGATCCTTAGCTTGATGAATTCGTTTCTTAACTTCAGTTGTTTAACGTTAGGTTTTTCATTTTAAGTTCTCAGAGATCACTATTTTTCCCATTTAAAAACTTAAATATTATCTTTTAAATAGCGTTACCACTCCTTTTTTTTTGAAGCCCGCCTACTTTTTGCCTACTGAAAATATTCATTTAAATAGCTGGCTCTTGCTAAGGCAACTTAAGTTTTTGAGTCATATGAAAGCTCCAGAAAAACAACCCTACTTTAGTACTATCCAAGAAGCGTTTGGTAACAATTTATACCAAGGCTGAGCTAATTAGCTCTCTTCATAGAGCATAGTGCTTCTACAGAACTTTTATATTGTCATCAGCGATTCTCTCCAAATAAATAAATACTTCGCCAATTCACATAATTTTCTATTCTAGCGATCGTAAAAAATTATTGTTCGTAGACGGTAAGATATGGGTTTCGGATGGTCTGGTTACGTGCGACGAAGTAGTCACAAATATTCGAAAAAATTGTTTCCTCTAATTCAGTTGAAAACTAAATTTTTTATGTGTTTGACCCCTTATATGGTATATCAAAAATTTGGCCCAATTCAGCGAAATTTAGCTCAATTTTTGATGCACCCTTCTTAGAGCTGTGCAATGGTGTACGTTAGCTGTCCAGTGGCTGCTTTGCTTATCCATCAAAATAATTATCATCCATCCTTTACGTGCTACGCATTTACGAATCATATCAGCCAGTTCTTTTAAGATAAATTGGAAAAATTATCTTTCAACTTTGAACTGCGTTTTTTTTTCAATCAGTTAAAATTTATGTATATATATACCACTTTGTCGATCAACATTGAACGAGGTCAGTGAACGAATGATTCCGACAGATAAATGGTGAAATGCAAGTTAAAAGATACATTAACGGCAATAACAAAAAGTGCTACACAAAATTTTGGGTGAAATTTAAATTTTAAGCCAGCAGACAAATACAAAAAAGAAAAGGTTGAAGTTAATGACATTTTTTCGATAAAGTTGTCATATACATATGGTACATGTATACATGTATGTTTGTATCTATGTTGAGAAAGTTTTTGTAAAGTCGCCTTAAGGGATTTCTATATTGAAAAGGGTTCGTTGTGCAAACAAGTGAACAGAACTCGTTGTAGATGCAGTTGTGACCTCAAAAGCAGATGTGTTTTTTGGTGCAACGGTCTTTTCTTTAAGTTGTTCGAAAGTGAAAGTATTAAAATAGAGTGTAAATGCTATTCTACCAAACGTGTAGTGATTTGAAATGGTAGTTCGAGATCTGAAAAGAAAAACTGCCCCTCCGATGGAAAACGTTTAGGGAATTTTTAGCTTAGAATTGAAGCGTTCTTTGCTACATGCTTCGTTGGACACATGTGAATATTGAGTTAACGAAAACACATTACCATGCAAAAAAAAAAAAGAAAAATGAATGTTAGTTTAAGCCCATTTTCACCTCAAAAGCTAAAAAAGCATTTTTGGGGTAACGGCTTGAAAAATTTTTTATTTAATAAAAATGAAGCTAATTTATAACGCATTCGAGCAAAACTGTACAAGGAAATGTTTTATTTGGTCTTTCCTTGACTAATATTTTTACTAACTTGACACGGTCTCGTTAATTCAAAAGGCAATGACATCGAGGCATAAAAGATAGTGAGATTATTTCAGTGTTTAGTTATTGTTAATTAATTTTTTTTTTTTTACAAAAAACGAAAGTAATTTGGAAATTTCCAAAGCTTGAAAATATTACAAGCAATCAGTTAGTTTAGTCAGTCATTCAGTCAGTCAGTTGTTGTCTTGCCACTTGAAAATCGGCCAGAAAAGAAAAGTGAAATTTCTTGCACGCTAGTTGGAGGTCTTTGACTTTTGCAGCGCTCTGATAGTCAGCCAAAAAAAAGATTTTTTTTTTCAAATTAATTTCTTATTTTTTCTTTTAAATATTATTTTTCTTGTAATATAATCTGTTGCAAAAAAGACAATCATTATATAGATAGATAGAGTTTGGGTTACGAAAATTATCAGCGTCGACTGGCAGATATTTTTATCGTAAAAATATTTTCTTAAAAGTTTATAAATACAAATAATAAAATTAATTTTATTAATCTCAATGCTAAGTGGTTTAGTTTCCTAATCAGAGGGCATATGCTCAAAGTAAATATAAAACTTAAAAATATAATTTTTTACATAGCGTATCAACATATTATGGCTTGGACTATACAACCATTGTTTGATCGTACTATGCGAAGCGGTTTCTGACGTTTGTTGCAGTGGGTTGCGCAGACGCTGTAGTTTGGTTTATTTGGGGCGCAGCGAATAACAATGACGATGCCGCTGTTGTTGTCTCTGCCGCTTTTACTTTCTTTGCAATTGAGTGATTTTTCGATTTTTTATTTAGTTACAATTAAGTTTTGTGGTTGTTGTTGTTGCTGCTGCTGTTGTTGTCGTGCTCACGTTGAATTCGAACAAATAACATACTTGCTACTACAGGTATTAGCTGCATACCTTAATTTTTTCCAAAGCCACATAAAGTGTTCACAGATTTTTTTTAATTGCTACATCAGTTATTGGGGACATTTTGGTGATATTAAACAAAAACTTCTGTGAAAAAGGATATCAAATTTTTGCGATATTCTTTGCAAGGAAATTGCTCAAAACTTGATAGCCCCTTTACAAAAGAACTTTTGGAAAGAGTTTCCCAAGGAAGAATACTATGAAAAGCCATAAAATTTCTACAAAATTGTGGTTGTAGCTGAGATGACACATCTTATCTATTGTATACAGGCCGCCGCACGATTTTAGGGGCGGCAAATATTGGGAACTTTGAAAGTTTTTTTTTGAATTTTTTAAATTTATTTACACAGGGGGAAAAAAATGCAAATACTGGGTTTGTATGCACTAAATTACCTAAAAATGTTAACAAGCAAAAAAAAAAGGTCCTCACTTCTGATATTAAAAATTTGTTTTTCTATATTTACTAGTGAAGGGTGGCGGCAATTTCTGAGTGGCCTAAGGCGGCAGATTTCTAAATCCGGGCATGATTGTATAACACTAAAAATTGGCATGCAATATGAAATTAAATGTTCACGCAGCTAAGAAAAAGTACCAGATTGCAATAGTTTACTTCCGCTATGCTAGAAATTTATTAAAATTCAAAAGTGTTGAATATGTTAGAGAACCATTTCTCTAAAAAGACATAAAATATTGCGGCCTTCAAAGAAAAGTTTTTAGTCATACACAGAAATCAGCCCGAAGATTTTTTGTGGCTAAGCAGAATCTCATTTCACGTTTTTCCTCCACGTCCGGACTTAAGTAAATGCTTATTTAAAATACAGAATGCTGTTTTAGGGCGTATTTACAGAAGTCTCACATTTATAAGGAGTTCATCTCTTAATTATAAAAAAAAAACAATAACATTTCTCTAGAAATGTTCTTTTTAATAGGATGTTTCATTTCCAACATAAAAGACATTAAAATTATTTTAGTTTATATATAAACAAATAATTTCTTTGATTGTAGTCGACAGGAGTCAATAGCTAAGAGTTCAAAGGGACAGTCACTTGACATGTCCACTAAGAGGTCAGTTCAATATGTGCTTTTGTTTCAGCACATATTTTTTACAATTAAAAACATTAAAAAAAATAATTTTAAAAATTGATGTAAAAAGTCTCCTCGACTGCATGTAGAGTGCTGCTACATAGTTAAAATAAATCAAATGATCACGCTGTAGTGCATTTAATTCAGCCACAGGAAATTTCTATTTTTTTGTCTTTACGTTTTTTCCACTTCTCCACAAAGCAAAAGTCAACGAACTCAATGTTGAAACGAAAGTGATTTCAACGTGATTGACCTACTTTGTATGGGGGCTGGCAATGATGTGAAGCAAAATAAAAATAAAAAAAAACTTAAAATTTTTATCATTCGTATGAGTATTTTTTCTTTAAAATAACAAGTTATTGTAAAACTAATTTTAAGCATTGCAATTATTATTATGATTTTTTGTTTTTGTTTAAGTTTTCTGCTTTAACTATGCAAATCTCTTCAATTAACAACTATGTAAGTTAAACTTGCGATCGACCTCAACCGTGAATGCGAGTCGAGTCAAGGGTTACCAGATGACCTTTTTGCATCTGAACAATTAAAAATTTTTGACTAAAAAAAAAGGTTCTCACTTTCCTACTTCAAACAAAAAAAATTTTGGTGAGCAAAAAAGAAAACAAGATCCTCACTTTTGGTCCTATACATTAAAACAGCTGACCTGTCTACAAATTTAAAAATATTTTTCTATTTTTCTTGAGCAAATAAAAAAAAGGTGCTCATTTTTAGTTCAAAAGTATTACATTTCACCGAAAAGTATTACATTTCAAGTGAAAAGTATAAAGTAGTCAATGTACTTACTACTAAAGTATGCCATCTGGTAACCCTAGTCGAGTCGCGTAGTGTTGCTGTCAAATTGAATCGAGACGCTTTGTCGCATGCGTTAAATGCATGCGTTCAATTAGGCACTGAACCAGAAGCAAATCCGAGCATAGAACGGCTGTAGGGTAGCCGCTTTAATTACCATCGAGGGTCTTTACCATGAGACATTCAAAATTGTATGGCTTAAAAACCTTCCTTATTTGTTATGTGCTATTTGTACGATTGTGTTTTTGTTGCTTTTTTTTTTAGATTCGTTTGTTTATTTTTAAGTTTAAAGTTGAGGTCTTCTGAACAAAGACGCGTATTTCAATTATTTGCTGCCTTTTTATTGTTTAAGGGCAGGGCCGATATGTTGAAAGCGATTATTTGTCGTTTTATTGTAGTGAAGTAAATTTTTATAAAACTTATAAATTATAAATTAAATAACTAAGAAATAATGTACAAAGATCTTAGGAAAAACGGATGAAGATTTCATTCAAAATTAACATTAAAAACTGATTAAAAATATATGACAAAATTAAAAATAAAAGAAAGTTGACTGATGTAAGAAAATAGCAAGTAAAATAGGAAAAAAAAGAACAAAGGAAAATACGTAGACTCGCCAGAAAAATATCTGATGAAAACACGATAATTCCACAAAGTATATTTGATAAAAATTCAAACCTATTCAATATGCTTACATGTCTCAATACCAAATTCCATCAAAATCAGTCGATTGCTTTAGCTGAGAAAACATATTTTCCTGTTTGGGGCGTGGCGCAATCCACTTTAAAACAAATATCTTTTCTCAAAGTGCAATCTCTCTCTATACAAATTTCATGAAAATCAATTCATTAGCTTAGGGGACGTCCATTAATTACGTGAGTCAAAATAGGGGGAGAGGTGAGGGGGTCCGGCAAAATCGCACCAAATCTCATCAAGGGGATGGAGGGGGTCAAGGAAAACCTCACGTCAACTTCTTAATGCATAGAATTTACATTAAAAATTATAATTTAAATCTCACGAGAAGGGGGCAGGGGTCCTGCTAGATCTCACCAAATCTCACCAAGGAGAGGAGGGGGGGGGGGAGTCCGAATTTTTAAAATAACACCTCACATATTTAATGGACGTCCCTTTAGTAAAGAAAATATATTTTCCTATTGGGGGCGTGACACAGTCTACTTTAAAAAAATACCGTTCCTTAGGGATCAATCATTGTCTGCAGGAAATTTCATATAAACCAGTTCATTAGTTTAGAAGTGAAAACGATATTTCCTGTTAGAGGCGTGGCACCGCCTACTATTAGGAAAAAAATACATTGTGCAGTGCCTTGTTACACAACCTTTCCGGTTGCCTTGCCAAAGCTCTTCCCGATTCCCGACCGAATTTTACCAAATTTTATTATTTTAATAAAAACTGTACAGCTCGAAATGTATGCCAAATGATAGAACTCGAAGAGGCCTATTTATAATATTTGGGGTTGCATTGTCCCAAACATGGGGTTTAAGCGGTTTTTCGGAAAATTTTCATTAATCAAGATACTTAACAGTTTGAAATGTATGCCAAATGATAGAGCTCGAAGAGCCCAATCAAATTCTGTCCCAAACATGCGTTGCCACTTAGTTATTGAAGAAAAATTGTCCCTAAAAACGGGTGGAAACCCATGTTTAAGACAGGATTCGACAAGGCAACGTTCTGTATTCTTTTTAGGCACCTCGAGCTCTATCATTTGGCATACATTTCGAGCTGTAACAGTTTTAATTTAAATAACAAAATTGGGCAAAACTTTGTCAAGGCAACCCCCTTGTTGGATAGTTTCACCAAAATGCATTACTATCTTTCCCGTATATCTTATAGTGTAATCTTATACACACGACTTTTCTACAGCAGGCTCTTGTAATTTTAAAAAAATTAGTTATAATCTTTAATTTTAAATTTTAAATGCTATGATCATTAATTTGTTATTATTTTTAGAAAAGTTTTAAATATTTAAAAATTAAGGTACACCATGACGGATAATTAACTTTAGCTTTCTATGCGAAATATTTAAATTTCACTCATACGCCATGTAATGCCAAAGTTTTCAAATGGCTATAGCTTTCGTTGGAGTAACGACTAATGGTTAATTTAGTTAACATTTTAAAGATAAATGTCTGAAATATTCAAAACTAAAGTCGACTTAAAAATAAAGAAATTTTCTTTTTCATTTCCACTACATTGGTGCCAAATCTGATAAATATTCATTAGTACTTTGCTTAAAATTCATTTAGATATTCTAATTCATAATTTCGCAAATTAATTTTTTCATCAATTTTATCATCAATTTTAATTTTATGTAAAGAGAAAATACTGTCATAAGTAACTAAATTATAACAAAATTTTCAGCAAATGTTTAGTATAACCAAAAAAAAAAAAAAATAAAATTTTGGCTCGAATTTTCATTGCACGCCTTAACGCATTTTTGAAATGAGTTTGGCATCGCATAGCGCATAAACTCATTCGAACATTCGATCGCTTTCGATTTTGTTCATTGCCTCCATTGTTCGCTTTCAACATGAACACGCAACGTCAAAAAAGAAAAGTTTTCACTATTTGTTCACGCATTTGTGTACATGTTTTTTTACTTATGGTTTAAATTGAACATTAACTTAATTGAATTTAATGCAATCCAATTCAATTTGTTTGTTCAACGTCATAACTTTGACACTTCAAGTGGTATGCTCGACAAATCATGGCGGATATCAGCATTCAAAATAGCTGCTTGTATATCGCAGGAAAATTTTATTTACCTTTTATTTAATTTTTTTTAAATTTTTAAACTATTTTAATAAATCTCTTTTTAAATAAAACCTTATGCACATGGTGCTCTAAAAATACTTGGAGCAATTATGTCTTGGCGTTGATGAATTTATGTTTGTAATAGGTTCCCATAATTTCAAAAATTCAAAATACCTTCGAGATATTTTTGAAAAATTAATTAAAAAGTAACTGTTTCTATAGTTTGGTTTTTATCTGGTTTCTAATTTTGAATGTATTTTTTCAGTCATATAATCTTAACTATCAAGGCCTTTGAAGCATGAACTCAGTTTTAGAGAAAAGCCTATTGCAAATTTTTAATTTTCGACAACTGTTTTTTTAAACTTCTAACTTTACAATGCTAAATAGAGTTACCAGACTCTATACCCAGCAAAAATTCCAGAGCGTCAAAACTGCAGAGTTGAAGATATCTTTGAAGCTCCCCTGACAAGTGTTACCCGAGACAACAAAGTTTTTTCTTTTCCTATCTTTTTATTTTAAGTTTCTTTCGTGTAAAATTTTTGTTATTTTTTTTGTAATATTTTTAACTTTTTATTTTAACAGAGTGCGATGACTTTCGTTTTCATAAGCGAAAGTGTGAATCTGCAGCAGCTGCCAAACCGTACGTTGCGTCTGCGCTATGAATGTGAGACCAGTTTTTGGTGTTTTGTTTTTAGGTCACAAATGCGTGCACATACTATGAAATAAAAAAATAAAATGAAGCTAATTATAGTAGTGCTTGAGCTGAAAAGAAATTTAGTAGTAACTTAATATATTAATATTTGATATTGAAGAAAATATTCAATGTTCGCAAGCATTATTTGCAAAAATTATTTGTAAGCAAATTTTCCAAGCTTTGTTGAAGGATTTCCTCTCGTTTCGTCAAAATCGTGACGTATTTAGGTAATTTATTGTACAACAAATTTTAAGTGAACTAACAACTAATTCCGTAGCCTTCCGAAAAATTGCTATTTTAAAGTTTTTTATGTTTTTTTTACTGTAAATATTTTATATAGGTACGCTTGGGATAGTTCTTAACTTCAGTGCCTTAGAATAAATATCATAACCTACGCATCTATTTATGTAGTTAAGAGTCATCTATGTAGATATTAAGACAGCTCCTTCTCTCCAAAATTACCCACTTCCAACTAACCCTAGATGGAATGTGAGGCTTGTAATCCTTTGTGAATAAAATAAATAGAGGTAACAACGCACAAAACCGATTGCTTCTTCAGACCTATAAATAGTTTCCGTATGTCTAACGATGCACATAGCCACTGCGGAACAAATTGCCAATTACTTACCTAATAGCTCAAGGGAAACGAGATAAAAGAGGAACTCTAAAGCATCAGTAGGTGTAGTTTTGAAAGCAACGGTGATGCTATTGAAAGCAGCTCTTTGTACCAGGCCAATCTACATCCATCATAAAAGTATATATATCTTTTATTACATCTGAGTCACTTTCGTTGCATTTATGAAACGTTACTATATTCTTGAGAAAGAGAATATATATATTATATACATATATTGCTACGATTTCAGATTTACACCTTGACAGACGGAGTATAGTAGTTTTCTATTAAACATATTATAAGTGTTTAAACTTTAGCACTTTTTGTTACCTCTACTGTGTAACTACTGTATGTACTTATCCGTACCAAAACAATTTTTCACATCTTATTGTTAACTAAATCATGGCAAATAAATCAGAGGTCTCTGGTTTGGTTTGTTTTTTTGTTAAAAAATTTTCAAATAGATCTTGCACAGCCATAACCCAAATAAGGTGTTGAATGCCAAATGTTACCGCTGCTCTGACAATGAGATTAAATATTTATTTATTTTTTTGTTGTAAGTTTTCAGTCAGTCACTGACCCAGTTTCAATTACCATATGCCAGTACTGTAAGTGAAAAAATGTGAGCCTGCATTTGCAATTAAACATTTTGAATGTTGAGGCTACTGTTTATTTTTCTTGAACAAAAAGACCTTAAATCAAGGCAAAAATTAAGTAGTAGTTGATATTGAAACAAAATTTATGGGCTTGCGCCGCTGAAAAGTAGGAAACATTTAATACAACTAAAAATAAATTTAATTGCTTAAACTAAAACAAAAAAAAAAACAATATTTTTAATTATTTTAAGAAATTAGTTTTATGCGAAGGACTGAACAGTTTGAGCTGATAAAATGGCAGAACAAAGTGGTTAGGTTTTGAAAAATGCCCAAATAGGTTCGCTGAAATTTTGCTCATATTTTATTGCAATTTAATTTTTACTTAGCATAGGCAAAAATTTTCTTAAAAGATTACTAAGTTTTCTGAATAAAAAAAAAAAAGAAATGCTCTACTTTCAAAGGGCTGCTCAAATAACTTCAATATAAACATTAGTTTTTTATTTACAATAATTATTTATTTTTCTATTTAATAGTTGTGTTACCGTAGTTTTTTCTCTTCTTCATCACCCTAAACCTTTAAAAGACAATAAAGTTTCACTTTTACTCATCGTCATAAATAATTATTTTTGTTTGCTTGCTGGCAATACATCTGCCAACTTGCTGCGCTGCACGTAGTTAACCCCCCTCACCCTTTTCAACATGTGATCATGATATTTGATAGCTACTAAACTAAACTTGTTTGTCATCTGCGCAGGCGCAACCGACTTCATATGCGTTGTCTGCTAAAAACAAAAAAAAAAAAAACGTAAAAAAATGCAGTGCAGAAAGCTTTGCGCAGCACTCAGCTGACTGAAGAGTCTGAAATTGACTTGATTGTTACTGGTTGACCCACTTTTTCAGCCAAATTCACTTTCTTTTCAGCGTTTTTTGTCTTTGTTGTTGTTGTTGTTGTTTTTCTTTCTTTTATGCAGCATGTCTGCTTGGTGGTTGTCATTTTGATCAAATTTAATAAATAATTTCTTTTGTTGAGTTCACTAAACTTTTGTGAGTTTTTTGGGTGAGTTTTTTTTTTCCACTTAATTTTTTGGTTAATGATTTCTTATTTGAATTTCTAATAATAATTTTTTTTTGTATTTTTTTTTTTATTTAATAATGGCTACCTTCTCCCCATCATACTTTTATTTCAAAATCTTTTGTGATCTCAGCTTTCTTTTGCTTTTGTTGTTATTAAATTTTATAGAATAAAGTTGAAAAGGCAGAAATTAAACACGAATTAGGCACCATTTTTGAAGTCTATGGCAAAGAAAAACCCAAAAAAAAAAATATGGTAAGCCACAAAAAGTTTGTCAGTTAATTTGAGGTGATTTCTTTGGTTTGTAAGATTTTGTGCATTTTGGTGTTAATTTTGATTAACAATTTTTAACCTTTCGCTTTTCACTTTCTTTTGAGATTTTTTTTTTGTTTTTGTTTTTGTATGTCATTTTCTATCTTATGCATTTTAGAAGAAAGTCATATTATAATTATGTATATTAAAATAAATTATTCTTCGGGTCATATATAAAGCTGCGCTTATTCAGACTTTTTAAAAGCGGCTTTCGATTATCAGACTTTCTGTCTGTTGTTTTAAGGCGCTTTACAATTTCTAATTGATATTGCATTGAAATAAAAGCTGCGCAATTGCAGTATTGGCTAATGATCGATATCTAAAGTAATCCATTTGTGCTCTTTAAGAAAATTTTCTGGGCAGTTATGCTCTACTACTTTATATTGCTATTTTTTTTATTAATAACAAATTGCATTCAAACTTGAAACCTAAGTTAGAATTTATCAATGGCGTTTCCTATAAAAAAAAAAATTGATCTACCAGGCTAAGTGATGGCTGATGCCATGAAAAAATCCTTGAATGCATTTTCTTCATGCAAAGGTAGGGTTAGGTTAGAGTGGTGGCTTAGCATCCAAGGTAGAAACTTTTAAGTAACCGTTTTGAAACCACATTCGTTACCCTGCAAGTTTGGCTGTCAAGAGATTTTAATAAGAACTCTGGTCGTTAAAAGCTATATCCAGTTAGTTCTGTTGAGGTAGTTAAGCAGCGATCCGATTTAATTTTCGGCCAATTCACTGAGATTGTTAAAGAAAGCTTGTGCTAAATATATGAGCCTGATTCTGGCAAGAGCCGGGCAGTTGCTGAACAGATTATTTCTCGTTTGCATTCAGACCACTACGGCAAAAATAGTTGAATGAGATACCTAGTTTTTCAGCGTGCTTGCCGATAGTCCAATGTCTAATGCAAGCCGCGTTGACTCTCGCGATGTCTTTGCCGCTCTTAGACATTAGATCAGTGGCTTTTGAATTATTATATGATGGCCATATTGCTTTGGGTATTTTACAGTTTTGTCGGTTCTCCAGTTCTTTGCTGCCTCAGAAAGAAAATGCGAGAAAAATTTTTACTTAACTTGCTCTGAGGCTCCAGATTCGTCAAGAGAGGAACCGTGCCTTGCTAATTTGTCAGAACTTTCATTACTCTCAATGTTGCTGTGGACTGAAACCCATATAAGACTTATGTCAAGCTGACGCCCCATGCCTTGATAGTACCTTCCTGCATTATACTATTAACTATGACTTTATCGTTTCCGAGTTTAGAGCCTTGATGGCGGCCTGGCTATCGGAGAAAATTGCTAGCTTTGCCATATTAGTATTGCCCACTAGCCTGTAGGCTACTAAATAACGCAAAAATTCCTGCTTGAAAAACGCTAGCAAAGGCATTTACGAAAATAAATCAGGGATACAATCCTAGCACAAAATCAGATTGATTGCTATCTGCGGAACTTTACAACTCGTTCGCATGATTTTGAAAGTAAAGTAAGTATTTTAATAAAATAATTGATGTACATCTCAATAAATTTAAACAGAGCGAGCCAAAATTCGAAAACTAAATTTTTTGTTTAATATACTTTAAATAATTTTTCTTTTAAACTATAATGCAAGGACTCTCTCACATAGTTATCTAACTGAAAGGATTTTTAAAATGATTGCCATAAGATCTGATAAATTACTGCGTGATTTGCGGAAACTAATAGAGCTATCGTGGTTGAAACTTTTTACATCGAAATAAATTCGATCGGAAAGTATCGCCCAATATTCCAAAAATAAAGTCTACTTGAGTTCTCGAAACAAAGAAAATTTTGGTATAACTTCAAGGCTCCTCAAATTTTTACTGCAGCGTGCCTGATGCGTGAACTAAAGAAAAGTGCGTAATAAATGTTTGGGGGGGAGGGGGTGGGTAAATTTTATGAGTTTGGGATAAAAACTCAAACTCAGCTAAAAGTAGAGGTAGAAAAGAAGAAATATCAAATGAAATGTTGGGAAAAAAGGAGCAATACAAAAGTAAAAGCTTCTGCTGTTGCTGCTTCCTTCCACTGCCTATGCCACTTTAACAAAGTAAATCCCGACGCACGTTAGAAACGCAAATAATTGGGGGAGCAAATTGCGTGCGTTGTAGGTGTATATTCTTGTATGTTTATATATATATTTATTTGTGAATTTATGCTCTTATCCCCAACTTGTTCTTGCTCTCCTATCGTTGTGTGTGCGCGTAAATTTGAATTCATTATTAACTTTGACCTTGAAACAAAAATAAATGTTTTTTTTTTGTGTTCGGGAGCTTTCATTCTCTGGTTATTCTATGGTGCGTTCTTTACTCTTTGTATGGCTCTGCCTATATGCACAAAACACATATACAAACAAATTATATTTATACAACCATACCACACACATACAAACATACATATATATTCTATATAGAACTTTACGCACAATATTTGCTTGCTATTCGTTTGATTTTTTGTTTTTTTTCTAATTATTTTTTTTTGTTTTCGTTTTTCTATTTGCATTTGAAATGAGACAAGAAAATTGCGTCTGTGTTTGTATTATTGTATCTATTTAGCATGGGTGTATTGGCGTTTAACTTAATAACCACAATTTTGAAGTTTTTTTCCTTTGAATGCCTTTGACAATAACCGACTCTCAACACATTTTTAAGGACATTAAAATGTTAAGAAAGACTTATATTTTACTTTGCGCATAGAAGCAGACATTATTTTTTCATAAAATCAGGTCAGTTCGTTTTATCCAAAAAAGATCGAAAAATCGAAAAATATTTGACATTAAAGTCTTACTTCCGAGAAAAATCACAAAAAAGTCTTCGAAAACTATATTAAACTCATTTGAAAGGTCTCAGTTAGTACTGTAATTTAAAAGAATATGTAGGAGTGGCAGTCAATTTTAAAAGTGATTCACTTACACCAAAATTGATTCATTGTGATATCAATGGGTATTTAACTTTACCCTCCCATTGATTATAATTTTAAAAGACAATTAAATTTAAAGAGACTGACTCCACAGTTCAAAATTCTTATATATGAAATGCATCACAGATTTACGTCAAACTTCAGATAAATGGCAAATAGTAACTGTTATTTAAATACTAAACAAATAAAACTGCTTCTAGAGATATTTTATAGCACTATAATATATATTTGGCAAATAAGTTTAAGCGCACTGCTAAGGCTAAGTGCCTAAGCAGCCAACAGCTGCTGTGAATATATCGTTCAATGAGTTTTTTCACAGAATTCAATATTGCTGGTAAAGAAACCATTTTATTCCAACCAAAATATTTGCTAAGTAAATATCGAGTACATTTCGTCGTTATATAAATTAAACAAATTCAAATTTATTTAGTAAAAAATTGATCAGAGCAAAACGTGTGATTATGATGAAAAACAAATAATTTGATAATAGAACGTTGGCTTTAAATACCAGATGATGAACTTTATCAGTAAATAGTTTTGTATGTAAATTACAAATCAAAAACTACACGTCATACTCGTGCATAATTTACAAAACAAAATAACGTAATAATCAAAGATTAATTAATGTAACTTAATCACAAAAGTTAATGACAGCAAAAAATTTATAGAGTTCAACTAACTACTTAGAATGCACAGAGAGAGAGAGAGAGAGACATGGCATTGAATATGATACCTAAAATATGAAATTCAAGCAGAAGGCGCAAGTTAAATGCCTTATGCCATCTGTGTATATTATGCTGATGTATGTATGTATGTATGTATGCGTTTGTATACGAAAATTTAGAGTATGCTGTTCATTAGTGCTCAAGTTTCTATAATCAAGGATCTCGGTATGCTTTTGATAAAAACCAAAAAAATTTTAATAAAAAAATGTTAAAAATAAATTTATAATCTAGGATTTGGTCAGCCTTTCAGTTCAGCATTATTGAGTTAAAGTGAACATATTGGGAAGAAATACCCGTGAAAATGAGAGAGCATATTAACAAAATACATTTTCCTAAAAAGAAAAATTACCATAACTAAAATCCAAAAGGACATA
This sequence comes from Meiosimyza platycephala, assembly GCA_963662105.1. Taxonomy (NCBI): domain Eukaryota; kingdom Metazoa; phylum Arthropoda; class Insecta; order Diptera; family Lauxaniidae; genus Meiosimyza; species Meiosimyza platycephala. The sequence continues at coordinate 104,377,008 of OY759208.1, read as the reverse complement.
ACAACGAATAAATTCAAAATCCATTTTCTAATTGGATATCATGGATTTAACTGAATTACATGTCCCTATAAAATTTTAAGCTCTTATGTAGGAAAATGCGCGTTGCAGCGGTGAGTGCAGGTGTTTGTTGTTTTGGTTATTAAAAAAAGCAATGTGTTTGTTGTAATGAGCCACAAATGGCTCAATTTTCTTATTTTGCCCATTGCTAGCTTAAACAAAATTCTTGCAGTGGCTTCTAAATAATATAGATTTAAAAAAAAAAAAGATATGGTGAAACTTTCTTCTCACATGGTTTAATGCAACTCAATAATGCTAACCCAAAAGGCTGTCGAAATTTAAATAAAAGTACCCACTTGCTACTGTCATCAGAGCAGGGAACAAACTTGTTTTTGTCACCCTATTCAAAACGCCTTTTTTTTCCCCTGAATTGGGATGTGTATGGTGCTAACAGCTTTCTATGACCACTATATTCAAAAAATTCAATTAAAACTTTTGTATTAAATTCAATAGTTTTTTTTAATAAAATTCTTTTGATGATAAACCAAAAAGGTTTCCAATTCTTTTGAAAAAGTTTGCAATAATTTTTAAAGGCCCAACATTTTTTAAATATTGTTCTAACATATATACTTACTTTCCTTACTCGGTATAAGATTAGATATTTGTTCTCATATTGGGTACGTCAATAAGAGCGTTGGTTCTTTGAAATTGAATTAAAAAGATCTAAACTGAAGTACCCTCGCAGCTTAGCATGCAGAATTCGATCCAAGATAACCAATAACGTAAATAACGGCGTAAATATATTTGAACTTCAGAAGGAGGTCCTACGATATTTAGTGCAGAGTTCGACAAAAAAAACCTATAAATTCTATTAAGCTTCTTCGAGTTCTGTCATTTGGCACATAGGGATGGGTCTTGCTAAGGCAACTCTGTTTCCACTATCCACTATCTTTTCAGTACATCCCATGCTGTAGTCTTGTAAAATTGATTTTTCTACAGCGATTTTTCCGCCTATAATTAACTAAAACATAACCACAATCAGCTAGCTGTCAAAGTTCAGGCGCACTAATTGAAAGTCCCCTTAATTCAAACAATTTTCGAATTGTTCCATTGATTAATTGAAGAAAGACATGATTTCACTGCTAATAACATTTTTTCCCCTGAATTCCATATATTTATTTATGTCCTTCTTTAAGAATAATAGTCAACTTATTATATCTTTACCCTTACAGAACTACATCATTAAAGGGTTAATAGCATAAGTACTCATATTAATAATGTTGCTGCTTGATAAATGACTTTTTGTTGAAATTTTTCTTTTTTTCTACAAAAGCTATTTAACTAAATTGCCACTTCGTATGGTTGTTTTTGCGTCAATCCCGTTAATGTTTTGGACACCAACCCTATTAGTGTCACTCAATCTGATAAACAGCACAACTATGGCCTTCACTCCATCCCTCCCAAACCACATTTACAGCAGAAGTAAACAGCAACAAATTACGCATTGGAAAAAGTGCGTAAACATAAAAATATGACCCGGAGGCAGCATGATTTATAAATAACAAACAATAAAATGTGCTGCCTCAATTCAAAATACGACCAACCGACCATCCAACCAACTAACTAATGCAGAAACAAAAACCGGAAAAAAAATCGCTTGCTATAAAAATCCCCCACACAAAGGTTGAGCGTTAGAAGAAGAGACCCTTGAAAATGTTAATACACAGAGAGAGTGAGTATTGAGAGTTGAAAGTAGGTTCCATATGCGAAAAGATGAAACTCACGTACGCAGCAAAAAAGTAAATAAGGCCCCAGAAAAAAAAAGTTCTGCTGGAATGAGCTCGAGTTGAATTTTCAGCTGAAAAAGAAAATATTTAGGTCGTAGTAACATTTGAGGCGTATGTTTCTATGTCAGTGGTGCAAGAAACAAAGTAATCAAATAAAAGATAAAAAAAAACCAAGTGGTGAAAATCAAGCCAAAAACCACCCCCAGCATAACCTTGATATTGTCATAAAAAGAAAAAAACATCAAAAAACAACCAGTGACACTCAATGATAACAGAAATTCTTGAATTCAAAAAGCTTCACTTTCGCTTTTTAGTAGGCGCTTTGGTAACGTAAGGCAGAGCCTGTATTATATTTATTTGTGTATTATACCCAATCCCCTTTAGATATTTCGGGTGGGAGCGCAAAATTTTAATGAAACACAAAATTGCGTATTATATTCTGAATTATTTTTAAAGCATAAATGTTGGCATTAAATGCTATCGTGAAAGCAAATTGGATTTAGAAAAAAAAATTTCTAGAGAGGAAAGAGGCTCTAGTTGGTTTAACTAAGACAATGTGATAGGAGCAATTTGAGCTAAATATTCAGCACAGTATGTGTAAAATAAAGAGAGAAAAAATTAAAGAAATAAAAATCAGGTACAGCAACTATGGACGTGATTAGTTTTGACGCATAAAAAAATAAGCTTAGTGTTACAGGGTTAAAACTTAAAGAAATAAAATAATTAGTTTTGCTAGGCAATTTGAGGTACGAATATTCTAAGACATTTACATCCATTATCCTTGCTAGCAAACATTTTTAATTATGAATGGGTCATATTTCAATCCCTGAGGAATTAATTTCGATCGAGCTGAAATTCTGTTGCTAACCAATTTGTTCGGGAAAAAAAACTTTAACCCATGCTTCTTTCTTTCTTTATAGCAAACTTACTAACTTCTTATCATTATGGGAAAAATTTATTGTGCAAAATATTACCCATGAAACTATTTTTGTTGTCAAGCAATATAATTTCTACGCTTATTGAGGATACGCATTTTCAAAATCATGCATTAAATATGTGCTCAGAACGATAAACCATATATCATTATTTTGATTTATTATTACGCATGTGTTATTATAAAATTAGAAATTCATTAGAATAAAATCGAAGAAAACTAATAGTGAAGTAAAATCATTTTTTAAAACTTTTATTATATAAACATTTAAATTTGAAGTAACCTTCACATATCATACGCGCGTATAATCGCTTTAGAAACTACAACAACAATGCAGATATTGTACTTGCTATTGTTGTTGAGGGTTGAAAGAATCAATCGGTGCTGCGATTCAAATTATATCGCTTTATACCGAACTGAATCCATTGTCTCAATGTCAAAAGTGCGACCAACGACGCCTTGATCGCTTCAAAATGAAATGGAAAAAATAAAATTGCTGTATGGATGAATAATGCGACAGCAACAAAAACAACAACAAAAGGCACAACAGCAACACTAAAAAGTAAAAAAAAAAATAATAATTCAAATTCAGTGCCGTAGAGTCGTCCCGACGCCATAAAGAAAAAAAGAAAAAAAAACGAGTAAAGGTATCATCTCTGGCTTCACCAAAAATTAAATGCCCTACACTGCATTAACAGTTATAGTAGAGGGTCTTTATACGCGAATAAGAGGCCTTATGTGAAAAAATTTAAACTTCTATGTGACAATAATATCATACGCGGCAGTCAGAATTAGAGTCTAGAATTTTTATCAAAAACCATGTGCTGATTGGGTTCACCAAACTTGCCTAAATGCATTTAGCTACACTTACTTAAATAGCTCACAGTAAAGCGATTTTAAGCTTTTTTTTTATGTGGGTGGTACCAAGTCCCTTATCTGAATCCATTCCTTTGTCTAGCACTGGTCGTATTATTTCTAGTATTTGCTTGAAATTTGGTTGCAGCACCTTATTTATGTACTATATCATTTCAAATTTTTTGCTCTCTTGTTAAAATTTTTTCATTTTTATGGGAGTTGCCACGCCCTCTTTCAGCTATTTCCCAGCAATAATAGTAGCTCATGAAAAGTCTTAGCCTTAGCTTATTTCTCTGTTGTCTGCGGCGGCGTCCTTTAATGTCGGATTTGAACGGCAACACTTAAGATAAGGCTCTCGCGGTGAGTTGCAAGAGGGGGAGGCCATAAGTAGAAACTTTTTTCTTTTGACAGCCGTGGCATTCGAGCTGCAGCCTTCTGTCTAGTAGCCAGATATGATATGAACTGAGCTGCTGAGCTTTCCTTCCAGCTTCATTCCTTGTTTTTGTGTGCATTTTGATTGCATTACCACGCCCACTATTTTTCAAGTATTTTCCTGAACTATTTTCAGTTTATATCTGAAATTTTGCTTTACCTTGAATGACTATCTTAGTATAGGTTTTCGAAAAATTGCTTGTATGGGAGCTGACACACCTTCAAATGCAGATATAGAGACAATTCAGATAGTTCTACGAAAGAATATAGCAAAATTGACTCACGATGTTACACTGATAAGGAATATACATATATATAATATACTATGCGTTACAAACGGGTTGACAAAATTAATATACCATACATGTAGGGTACAGAATACTCAAAATAGAAGTAAAAAAAAAATGAAAAAAAAAATTGGACTCAAAGTGTATTGGATATATGAAAAATCAGCAATCTTGCAAAAAAAAAAAACAAAACCAGAAAGCCAAAAGTGGGAAGAAAGTCCTTGAAATTGTAAGACGATTCCTAACCTTAAATAACATTGATACAACGGTTACTTTATGACAGCCAGCTAATGGCCATGCACGGAGGGAGTGTGATTTCTACTTCTTTGTCTGGTGGCTTCTTTATTTATTTGTAAAGCATACAATTTCCATTTAAACAGCACAAAAAGCCTTAAGTTTTATAATGACAAACGACGGAACTGACTGACGTAGCAAGAAACAGTGTAGTACACGATAAGGAGTTTGTGTTTTGTACTCTGCATATGAAGATACTATGCGGTTTGTAAACGTTTTCAAAATAATTGCGATTCAGCCAATTAGTGTTGGGAAAAGAGTTTATGATATTAAAATATAAATATGAAATACGACGCCATATTCTGTAACCTCAAAAATAATAAAAAACAAATGTGATATTGTAAAAACAAAATATTGCCTGCTTATTGATAAATTATTTAAGTATCGTAAATGTGACAAGGAAACCTTTTTTTTTGTCTTAAATAAAAAATAAATTTGAGTGATTCCAAAGAGATGATTGCAAATAATTGTTTTCTTAAATAAATTAAATATAGTATATGAGCACTCAAGGTCTTCGCATGGAAGACCATTATTTTTAATATTCATAAAGAAATAAAGTGTGTCTTTGATTTTTGGCCGAGATACAGCTTCCAGCAGGAATAGCTGTTAATACAGTTTGAAGATAGCGCTCAGATCTAAAATTTGTCTTAAGTCAGCTTAATGTTGGAATAGTGATATTATAGCGATATAAAAGAAAGTTTAAAAAATACAATATTTTACAGTGAGTTAGAGTTGACATCAAAGCGCGTTTCGGGTGGGACTTTATAAATTAATCTTAAGCTATGCGGCCATCTTAAGGTGCTTTAGTGTTTTGGTTTTATTTCCATATTAAAATTTGTTGATAAAAATTTACACTAACAAAAACCATGAATTAATACCGAAAAAACCAAAAATTCATTAATTTTCTTGATTCTTGAGATGAATGTTGCCAGAACGATTCATAAATTATAATGAATGTTCAGTGATGCTTGCAAATTTGTGTTAATACAACACCATTATCTTTTTTTTTCTATAACAACATCGAATTCATTTTCATTCAGGCGATACTTAATTTTTGTCTGAACCAAGATAACCCTTCGAAATTGTTCCTCACTGAGGAGAGAGTACGTTCCCTTCAAATAAATGTTTTTTTGTTGATGGATTGTGAAAATATTAATTAACTGATATTGGCATATATACACATATAACATATAATTGAAAGTGTCATTGCTGTTTCTTGAGCCAAACGTAATATGCTTTAGAGTGGATTGAAGAGATTTGGTTGGGTCAAATTTGTGTTTGGTAATCATGCTCTTATTTGATTCCACTTCATATAAGTATGAAAATTTTATGAAACCTAGACCTAGACAATTTAAGTGTTTATGATAATGTGATTACCAGCTTCATTCAATATGAAGATTTGACTACATTGAAATCGAACATTTCAGTATCTAGAAATTTTTGTGTCGTTCAAAATACATTATTTTGACTCTAATTGAAGTGATGTATTTAAGGGAAAAGTGTCTAAAATTACATGGAGTCGAGTACATTTGGAGTATAAGAAGTACAAATTAATGAGGTCTGGTCGAAGACCTGTGCAGTACTCTACACCCGAAAACTTTGCGGATGTCGAATTGTCCTCCTGAATTTAAAAAAAAACTCTATCAATATTGCTGTATGTTATTTACATAGTTTTTTAAAAATATAATAATATTTCTTTAATATTTTAATTTGTAAAAGATGATAGCGATTAAAAATTAATATAAATATGAATTTGAATATCAAGCAGCGCAACACCGCCCGGTGACACAACATCGATATGCCATTTATTTTTGCATGGAGGCAAGCCTCGTGCTCACGTTCTTTTAGCTGCATGATCCATTTCTTTGGAGGCGTAGAGTCATTAAGTTTTCCTATCATTAATTCGTTTGGCAATCTACTACTATTTTTTGTGACCACAAGGAATAGCAGCTTAACTCGATATTTGATGGCAAGGCTTAAGAGTATAATTCAAATGAATATGCACATAACTTATGTTGTTTCGCCTTCTCATCAAATATCAAGTTTAGCTGATATTCCTTGTGGCCACAGATTTATTGACATGGCCTTCTACTTAGTTCTGGCAAATGAATTATTCTTAAATTAAATACTTAAAATTAGATTTTAATTTTAACAAATTGTGTTTTTAATATTCATGAAGATTTAATATTCAAAAACTTTCTGGATTGGTATTCAGAACCACTACAATTAAAGTGCTATTAATTTTTTATAATCGCAGCTCTCTTTTTTGTATAAAAATGTATTTAACAAAGATTTTACCACACAATAAGTGCTGATTATCTTAGAAACAATGTCCTTGAATTGCCTACAAAATTGTACTTTACAATTTCCCATTGAATATGTCAACACATGTACGTTTCAGGGTGTCTCTTGTATAAATCTATCAGTGAATGTATATGTGCAATTTATGCGCAACATGATGCTATATCTCTAGTGAGACTTAGTTGAGTTAATAGTAAATTCCATGAAGCAAAAATTAAAAATTGACTTATGGATATTTTATGGAAACAAGTTTTTTTTTTGCGTGAACTATTCAGGTGTTGACAAAATCACCAAAAATGTTTACTTTTGGTTTAACTTTACATATAATATGACCCATATGCTACAGTTACAAGTTGGCCACTTGTTTCTTTATGTTTTTACGCAATATTTCTAAAGATAAGGCATAACTTTGCATACTTAATTAACTTTTTCCTTTATTCCTGCAAAAAATTAACGTACTGACTATTAAAAAAAAAACAAAATAAAGTTCCACTCTAATACGCAATTACGACTTTACTACATAACCAAATCAAATGCAAATGGAACGTTTCTTTTTTTTTGTTCTTATTGGTTGCTAGGATATTTGTACCACAAAAACTTTTACATTTTTTCTTTCAATTTAGGCATTTGCTATCATCAACTTTGTAACAATATGGCAACGCCATATAGTATATATGGTATTTTTGTTATTGTTGTTTTGCCATAAACGCAAGCCGTAAAGCCACAACGTCGTCGTTTTTTTCCCTATTTAAGTAGGGCACGCACAATTGTCGTAAAAAAAAAATCCTCTTCAAGGATTTTTGCATTGCGTATTCTATGCAGGAGGTGAAATAATAAACAATACAAAAACAAAACAACTTCAATGGCAAACATATTAAAAAGACAAAGTAAATAATCGTATTTTACACTTCTTTTTTCACAGTTATTTTTGCTATTCCTTCATTATCATCTGCTACAAGTACTGTATGTCCTTCGTTACCAAATGTTGTTGAAAGTATCCTGAAAGTTTGTTGCCTTAAATTAAGTGCTTGTAATGTGCTTGTGGTAAAATGTCTCACAAAGGGTGATCAAATTTCAGTTACTGTATATATGTAGTTTAAAAAAAAAACATGTAAATTAAAGGAAAAATAATATCAATTTAAAACCGCCTCTGAACTTTTTGCTGCGGTCGATCTTGTCGAGATAGTTTACGAAGATTTTTTCACTCATTTCGGTTGCTATCATGGCTAAAACTTGATGTATGTTAGTTTTTAGTTTCTCTAACATTATGGGTTTGATAGCGTAGGCATCACCCTTAGCATTGGTATAACCCTTAGCGTAACCCAACAAAATAAAAAAGTTTAACGACGTTCAGTCTCATGATCTTGGCGGTCAGTTGACGGCAACTAAATCTTGAAATAATGTGACCTTTTCATGCAAAACAGCCAATATTGTGTACCTGATTTTTAGCAATATCTTCAATATCGTGCTGAAAATTAATCGGAGCCATCAAAAAAATGTTGACTTCGGATTCGAATTCAGAGCTTCAGGTAAGTATGTTCTGGTTTCTGGGAAAGAGATTTGTCCAAATTTTATCGGCCTATGTTATTGAGTTACCAACATTTAAAACTCAAATTAGAATACCCTGAAGTACTTCAAAGAGAAGACATTATGGTATTCAATGCCAACTGAACTGGAAACTATACTAAACAACAGTGGGGCTTCCTTAAATGAATGCTATAACTTCGGATGATTTTCTGTGGCTAGTAACTCCAGGTATCTCAAGTTTTTAGTTAGTTTTTTTTTTCTAAAAAGATTATTTTATTGGTAGTTACCATATAAACGAATATTAATTACGGTCAATAACTTTTTTGACGTTGTGTTTCATCTCGAGGTATTACTTTTATCGTAATGTTTCTTTGAATTTATCTTTTCTTTATTTTTGTACAATGCTGCTGTGATGAGCATCAAGAAATTAGTTTCTAATATTTCTGCTTCCGAGTTTATTTTAAAAGTTTTGTACGTATGGTTGTCAAACTTGGCAACCCTATGTTTATGCTATGCCATCCGCAATTACTTTATAACTTCAAAAGAATTACTTCCTGAATTGGTTGGTGGAATAAAAGTAAAATTTAGCGAATTTTAAAAGTTTTTTCTCCTCTTATTGAAAAAATTTGAAATGCAAATCAAAAACTCATTGTTTTATTCAGATTTATTATATGATATATATTTTTTTGATTTTGCAAACATCTGACACTTGAGCTCACAATGATCAGCATTTGTCATTGTGACACGTAAGCGTCTGCGATAAAAAGCAGAAAAAAATTTCAAGGTGCTTCCAAAAAAAAAAAAAAAAAAAAAAATGGGGTAAGATATGCGAAAACACCAAAAGTGAATTCATTTAATCACAAAAAAAAAGCCATATGGTAATCACACTATTATTAGCTCTAAAAGGAATTAAGTTTAATGTAGAATAAAATCACGGTGAAGGTGTACGTGACAATGAAGTTTTCATTAAATATACGAGAAGCAGTAGAACAAAAGGTGATGTCTGTACTTGAAAAAAAAAAAAAAAAAAATAAAAAAAATTAAAAAATATATTTAAAAATTTAAATTTTGTCCGTATTATATAGTTTTTTTAAATCCTTCTATTTTGTTCTTAATTGAATAACTTGTACAAAATTTTTTTTTTTTCGCAAAACTCAGTTTTTAATGCACTGCCTGATTTTTTTTTGCTTGTCTACCGTAAAGTTTTTGATTTGACATTGAAGCCAGCAGCTGCAGCAGATTTTCATATTTTTTCATAACAGTTATTTTTGGTAGGTAGGTAGAACTTTGAATGCTGCTCAGGCTCTACCCCAAAAGAAATTTAATGTTAAATGCAGCCCAGCCGACACTTGGAACTTACAGGCGATAAAATTGTATATCTCCTAGAAGAGTTGAATAGAAATCTAAGGTATTTTTTAAATTACAAATATATCAATGCATTATGATTCGACATATTTTATTATTTGCATTGTTCCCATACGACACCAAATGTAAATGTATGGTGAGAAGCAAACAACAGTGTCATTGTTGCCAAGTTTTCATACTATTTCGAGTCAGGTAATTTTCATTAATAATTTCATTGCTCAAACAATCGTTTGAAACTCATATTTGTGATTTAAATGCGCTATGCTATTTTCGACAGTCTCTCCTGAACAAACTACCACTTGACATCATAATATGAACGTTCAAAATTATCGCTTCGGCGATTGAAATCTGTCTCTTTCGTTATTAAGATTGCTTGCTGGGGTAATAGAAGTCAACTAAATTACGGTAAATGAACGTAAATACAAACGACGCACACATTTACAAAACACTGATGAGCCATAAAACAAAATAGCGAAAAGCAGCAGCCGCAGCAGCAAAAGAAGAAGCCAAATTTACTAGAAAAACGAAAGACTTTCGAAGCAAGAAAAAAAAAGCAACAGTGGCGGATGTGGCAGCTAAGCAATAAGGGGATATAGTTTAAATTCATAGTCAGTAATAGATAAAGACGACAATGAATGGAAAAAGAAGGACTGAAATATTTGAAAAAATACGAAAATCAAATTTCTTTAATTTCCTCTCTCCTCGCAATCAGCAGGACATTATCATTTTTATTTCCCTTTACTTAGTCTAACAAATTGATCTCTACTGTTGAAGTTCACTTAGGTTAGCCAGTTGATATTTTCTTTGATTTTTCTATGAGTTGAAGGAAATATGGGAGAGAATTAGATTTTTTTTTTAGTTTTTATCTGTAAACCTTAAAGAACTCACTAAAATACAACGTTTTTACACTATCCAAAATGTTTATACTAAAAAATTTAGCTTTCGTTCCAGTCTAATGCATAAAAATCCTTTTCAAAACTTCAAGTAAAATTTTTTCTTACTGTCTTAGCTAAGTTAATGGTATCGTCGTAATTGTTAACCTTATTTGCAGTTGCACTTAAAAAATAACAGCTTTTTTTTGTCTACCAGTAAATCAAATTACATACTCACCTGAAGTGAAAAGTAATAACTTCCCCTAACAACTTAAGTAGTGTTCGTAAAGAAATACAATAAGAACACGTGTCAAAATCAAATTTGCAAGAACTAAACGAGTGCGTAGGCCATTAATAAGAGTAAAAATAATAAAAAAAAGAAACAAATATACGGGAATAACAAGGACAACAGAATTATTGTATTTTCTTGGCATAATATACGTAAGAAACTCAAGTAAATAGCGCAGGAATCAACGACGACAACGATTGTTGAATATCATTTGAACAGTTCTTTGATTTGATTCGTAAGAAAATATTTTTAAATTATGGATATTAGAAAAATATATTACAAAAACTTAAATATGGAAATATATCGCTAAAACAGAGAGAAATTATATAAATATTTAGCGCTTCTTTTTATGAAGAATCTTTAAATTTACTTGTAATATTGTACACCATGACGTATGAGCAATAACTAGCTTTTAACTACAAAGGAATATATACCATATGGCAAACAGCAAATTAGAAGGAATTAGCTATACCTCGGTTGCAAATTTTATTTTTGCCATTTTATTTTTCGCACGCTCCATTCAAAATCTTAAAACTTTTTTAATATCAGATCTTGCGGCAATATAAATATATATTGTGTTTTTTAATAGTACTTATAACATGCATAATATTAAAAAAAAAGTTTTGGAACTAAAGTAAGCTAATTCAAGTTATCATTCCAAGCACCGTATGATATTTCACAACAAAACAGAAAAAAAAACTAATAAACGCATGTGTTGTTTCAATATTTTAACCTGAAACTTAAACACCTTTTTGTTTCCAACGATGCTTTACCACATTAACCTTTACATGCATCACTTCGTATACGCTTCAGCATTGCCTGTGTCCTTTAAACATCCTTTGAACTTTTGCCAACCTGTGGCAATACTATCGACAGAGACACGTAGTTGTGACGATGCGCGTGTAGGCAATCAACAATGTAAACGAAGTTCAAATCCCACATCGAGACACTGATACCAACCGCAGGAATAAGGCTGCTGCTATTCCACAAAAAACCCACAATATAGCAACTGTGTAGAGAACACAAATGCGCAACATTGCTAGTGACCTTGAATTATCCTCAAACAACACACAGCTTGTCAAAGTTTAAGTGAAGAAAAAAATTATTAAAAAAAAGGTGAATTTTTTCCAGCTTCAAAATGAAAAAAAAAACTTAAATTTTTTAAGAAACTGCTGAATTTTGCCAATATTTTACATACATGAATATGTAAATATAATAAAAAACAAAAAATATAAGAAAAACTTAGATATACATACATACGAGTACATATGGGTTATTCTAATATTTTTGGGTCGGTCCTCAAAAAATGTGTAAAAAATATGTGATGTTTCACGTTTACAGAGCCAACCTCGTGGCTAAAATTGAAAGCAACAATAAAAACTCTCAAGCATATAATTTTTTTTTTTTTATCTAAACGCCTTTGTTCGAATTCCAAGTGCCAGTTTTAACAGAGTAAGGTATGGTGGCCCAACTCAAGAAATATTTTTTTTCTTTTGCAAATATCTTTTTAACTTCATATGCATTATTAATGCTTTAATCATTACTTATAAGACATTATAAGATGATTAAAAATATGACATAAAAAAAGTTGCCAATATTTACATAAATTTAACATCAAAAAACTAATGCGGTCTAGGAACGATATTTTTTCTTAAAATGTTTAATGGCATTGTTCTTGATACTATTGAGAATCTTTGGTAACAGCTAAAAATCAAAATTTGAAAGGAAAAATTTCATGTCTGGCGAAGTTAGACTGGGTGGCAAAAGAGGATTAGAAAAAGATAATCCCACAGAAATTTCAAAAATTTATTCCCTTTATGACGGTGCAAAGCTGCAACAGCAAATTAAGGTTTTCCAACAAAATATTAAACAAAATTTTACATATATCGACATCCTTGTTCAGAAGTGATGAATTACTTTTGATTAAAAAATTATTTATATTGATGATATTGGATCTTCTTTCTATGTTGTTTTCGTTGTGTAAATAAATTGTTAAAAGCAAAAAAAAAAAAAAAAAATCAAAAACTTTTGTTTATATAAAAAATCTTAATTTTTTTACTCAAATTTCGAAAAGTTAAAATTTTGCAGCTCTGGTAGCAAACCTAAACTTTTTTTATTGAGGGTATATTCAAAAAAGAGTAAATTTTCGAATTTTAAACGTTTCCGAAAAATTCTAGAACATGAGGTTATGTTGAACCTTAATAAATATAAATGTTAATCATACGCTACGTTGTGCATTATATAAAGGATAATACTTTAATATTTTATGAAAATTGCAATATCGCCAAAAAGCGAAATTAAAAGAATGAATTCACGTGTCGTTGAAAAGCACTTAAAGAAAAAAAAAAAAAAAACAATTTTAATTAATTTAAAAAGTTCTTTCGATCTGTGATGAATTTTTGGGAAAATCAACAAAAAGCCTTTTAACCTTTCAGTTCATCTAGCAGGCTGCAATTCGGAATGATTTGCTGACCTTTGTACTAAATTTACATATTTTATTTAAGAATATTTTGAGGAGCTATCCCAAATGTCAAATTAAAATAGTTGAATGAGTTGAACTCATTTCTGCCTTAGCACTAGCTTATTTATGGTAGTAAAGAAAAATCTAGCGATAAGGGAACAAAGCAATTTCAACTCATTGTAATTTTACTTATTTTCTCAAAAGTATACTACATATGTTAATTTTCAATAAATTCTTTCGAAACTACTGCATTTCACGCCTTCGCGTGCTATCACATAAAGCAGAGTCAAATTACAAATAACTTGCAAGCTCTATGTAGAACTTTTCAAAAATTGTGTTTATGGATACTCATTTTAAGCCTTATCAGCAAATTCGTTTCTTTTTTAGAAGAGAACTAAATTTAGAAGAGAACTAAATTTTTTAACGCTTTAAGTAAAGTATTGTGGTTAATTAAGCTGTCTATCATTGTTAGAAAAAAGTTCTTTATATTTTTTGCTTTGGTTTCTGTCAACAACAGCTGCTTCATCGATTTTCTGTGCTGATGCTGCACTTTAAGATGCTTAACGGCATTGTGCAGCGTATTATTTTCTCATGAAGCATTTAATTGCAAACGAATTGGTCGTACTGTTGCTGGGTCTTACACGTGCAGCATAGCATGAGCGATTTCTTGGTAAAGTATGCTAAAGTAAGACAATAATAAATTCTCTTAGAATTATGAAATTCTGACAAATATGATTCTATCTAATTAGTTAAAGAATTTTGATAGCAGTTGAAAAGTTTCAAACAAAATTAATCTTGAAGTAGCTTCACGACTGGAAACTAACGAAAATTGAATAATGATAAATATTGAAAAAGTAGAGAAGATTCCAGGAGTATCGTATGATATCGAAAAGCTTAAAAAAAATTGACAAAACATGAGAACTCGTAAAGCGGGATTCGAAATCTTAACATCTGATCAAAGCGACAATTTATGAATTTTTTTTCTTTTGTTCCAGTTTAGAAATATTTTGACCTTGAGCTTGTAAACTATTCAAACGTCCTCTGTGTAAGTAACCTTTTTGAAATACGACTATGTGATTTCTTTTTTAATTACAAGTAAAATAGCATTCAATAAATAATTCAATTTAATTTCATGCCTTTGTTTGCATTTTGATTTAATAATTGGTTTTTTTTTTTGTTGATTTGCTTATTAAATTGCAATGAACGTTGAAAGTAGTAAATTATGCATTTACGCTGTGTATGTGTGTGTGTGCGTGCTTAAGTGCATGCAACATGCATCCAGTAGGCAAAAGCAGCTTCTTTCTTGGGGAGAAGCAGGTCTTTACATAAGTTTGGGCTTGCGTGGAGAAAATTAAGCCATCAGTGAAAGGAATAAAAGTATGGCCAATGAGCATATTGTGATTTACCCACTGTTTTGATTTATACATACAGTGGCGAACAGTTAAATCCGGACAAACAAAAAAAAAATTGAATAAAATATTTTAGGATCTAAATTTTTTATCGATTCAAAAAACTGATGACAGGATTAGAGAAACAAATAGTTTTATTGAAAATATTTCGCTGTAGGTCGAAAAACCACACCATAAACATCTATTTTTAGGAAAAAAAGTGAAATATGTCCTTTATTGATGAAAAAATTTTTTGGTGAAATGTTGTAAAATTTTATTTTTAAGGATTTTATTCTAAAATATTTACAGCAGATATTTTAAGAACTAATAAATAGGATTAAAAAAACAGGTATCAATATTTTGTTGTTCCTCCCTTCGCTTTTATGAACGCCGTAACTCGCTGCGGCATGGAAGAGATCAAATTTTTCAAAAGATCTTGCGAAATGTCGTCGTACCAAACACTTTGAATTATTCTGTCTAACTCGCGTAAATTAGTGCGCTTATGGCTTGCAATCTGCATCTTAATTATGTGCCAAAGATTCTCAATGGGGTTCAGATCGGAACTATTGCCTGGCCACTATAAAGTTGAAATGCCAAGTTCATTCAAGTAATTATTTACCTGTAAAAGAAGAAGAAGAAAAAAAGGATGAAAGTTGTGGGTTGTTCAACTAAATAAGGACTTACAAAATAAGGATTTACAAAACACTAATGCTTACCAATTGCGCTCGATGACAAGGCACAGAATCCTCTCGAAAAAACACATTTTCCATACGCGAAAAATGTTCTTCAATAGAATGTTCCAAGTTTTCTATCCGGATGTTTTTACAGTCGGCTGCTTTGACAGTTTCTTCAATCAAGGCCAGTTATCCAACTTGGTAATAAGAAAAGCATCCCCAGACCATTCTACTAATCGGTTGCCTAAATGTTCTTTGGGTGCACTCGTCGCTATAATGCTCTCTAGTTTTTCGGCGCACGTACAGCATTCCATCGGAGCCGGATATGTTGAACTTTGATTCATCTGAGTAGATCACATTCTGCCAATCGGATACAGTCCACATTTTGTGCTGGTTGGCCCAATCCAAGCGTTTCCGCCACATTTGATTGGTCAAAAAAGTCTTTATAGCTAGACGAAGTGTAGATAAACCAGCATCATGGAGCCTTCGTTACACAGTCATTGGAGAAATTTTTATTAGTCCACATTCAACAAACTCTTTTCTAATTTCTACTGCAGTCAAATTTCTAATCAGCTTCTGTAGTCTTTTTTCGCGCACCTGACCCTTCTTTTCGACCTTTCGATTCAGTTTTGGAATACTTTTTCAAACAGTCGGCTACTGAGGACTTACTGAAGCCTACTCTAGCAGAAATTTCTCGTATCGTTAATCTATTGCTTCGAAACGCCAAAATCTCGAGCATATCCGCTTCGTTCCTTTTTTTTTTTATGATTTGGCATCTTTTTTAACACAACAACACAAAAATGATTAAAAACTAAAAGTATATGTTCTATTTATACTAAGATATCGTCCTACCTCTAAAACAAAGCAGTACCTACGCCATACCAGTAAAAAAAACCATATCTACAAAACAAAGAGGTTGACGGGATCCTAAAAACATTTTTTTTAAATTTTTTTGTTTGTCCGGATTTCACTATTCGCTACTGTATACTACAAGCCTCTGCTATGGCTTAAGGCCTTTATATTCTGTAATGCATGATAGATATCTAGCGTTATTAAGTAGTAAGAAAAAGATACGAATTCTGAAAGCAGATTTTGTGGTTTCTTGTTCTGCTAGCAGGCCTTCCATTAAAAGGTACAAAAACATATGTAAAGGGTCTCAAATAAAGCAAGTGCTTTAACCAAGCTAACAGCCCTGCCCTAAAATGGCATATTTTCATGGAATGCAGTAGCGTACCTAGGGGGCGCCGAATAAGCGGTAACCCCTGCTGCAAGGCTTGAGAGGGCGGCAAAATGTTCGAGAAATATATCTAATTTTGCTAGAGTTTTTGAATGTGAAAAGTGAGGACCTTTTTTTTGGTGAGGTAAATAAAATTTTTGTTAAAAAACACGATTTTTTTTTGGTAGGGGCGGCACATACATAATTTGCACCTCGTATTTTGAGAAAGGCCTTATAGTATATAAGCGGCAATGTTGGCATATGCTAAGTCCTCTTCTCCGGTAAAGGCCTTGCTCAATTTCTTACTGGGCACAAACGCACAACCAAATACAACTACATACATACATACAAACAGTCATACGAGTAGTTGCACATGCACACGGGTAGAACAATAAAAATATAAAACGAACGGTGCAAGGAAAAAAAAAACAAAGCGCAAAATACACTTGACATTGAACTTGAACTGCATTTCAGTGTTGTGTTGTGCTTTTTTTGAGCTTTTTATTGTTGTTGCTGTTTTCATTTGCAAACAAAATACGCTCAAACAGCAATAACAGCAATGAACAGAACAGTAGAGGTACATGGAATAACAACGTCAGCAACAAAATAGAAAAAAATATTTTCTTTATTTCATTTTGTTTAAACAAAATTGCGACGAATATGATTTCGTAAAAATAATAATCCCGATAAAAAGCAGCAAAACAATAATTAATATGAAAACAAATATCATTAATAGCAACAACAAAAGTCACCATATTTTAAATTCTAGGAAATTTGTATGAATGAACTGTAAGATTTGCAAATAAGCAAATTCAGTACATGAAAATAAATTAAAAAAAAAGAAAATTATTATTTTTTCGATATGTGAGACCTTGACTTTAGCGAAATGTTAATGTAACATTTAAAAAAATATACCCACAGGATGAGAATTATTTTTTTGGATTGGAAACCGCAGAAATCTGCATGATGGCGGTTCCACGAGTTTTAAATGTTATTCGAAAAGAAGGCACGTGTTTGTTTCGCCCAACACACTTCCATTTAAATTTTAAAAACGAAGGACTTAGCACCTTCAATAGAATTCTAAAATGTTATATAGCTTGGCTCTTGCCGAAAACCAAACAGCATTTTATGGCATAAAAATATACGGGAAAAGGGAAAATGTGTTGCCATTTTTCAAAACTCCCCACTTTGCTTAGCTTTAAGTAACTGTTGCAACTAATTATATTTAATACTTTATAATTTTTAAATAAAGAAAAAAACTTGACAAAAAAATTTTTATTATCACCCTGTTTTTGAAAAAAAAAACTTTTCCGCTTGTGTCTTCATTCATTTGTTCTGCATGTGCTTTATTATTCTCAATTTTTTTTTCAAATTCTACAAATAGAGCAAATCACTAAAAAATGTTCCTACAATTTACCATGGAAATAAATCGTGATATTGTGTAAGGCAGGCAAATACAGCGTAACCATTTTCACATGGCTCATCCAGTGTTGCATTGGTCTTCTCGCGACAAGCTGTCAATGCACTACGCATATCCGTCCACTTGTTCTTATCGGGCACCTCCTGTATGATAACTTCATTGTCTGATTGTACAATGCCATTCTTTGTAAGGCCAACGCTCTCGAAAAGACAGCGAGCAAAGCACTTGAGCTCCTTTGTGGGTTCTTCGAACTTACGCTGCTTAAAAGCCAGCCACTCTTCGTTGGTATAGTTGGCGACAATCATGCAGCCGCTGACAATGCGTAAGCGTACCGTATTATCATGCAGAGCAGTCTATGGGGAATTAAGTGCAATTCAGTCAAATAAATTTCGATTTTTTTTCTTTTACTTACCGCTAGCAAAGCGCTGTTACATACGATAAAAATTGTCAAAATCAACAACTTCATGTCGGAGTGTGTTCCCAGTAGTATTTGGAGGAAATGCTTACAGCATTAATTTATAGCAAAAATGTTTTGTGTCATATTCATTGTTTTTTTTTAAAAAAAAAGATTAAATTAAACTGATTGATTTTTTTTTAAGTTTTGGCACTTTATTTTAATGAGAATTGTTACAATAAATTAGTTTTAATAACAAAAAAACGATCATATCAATATATTTAATCGCGGTTACGCACTGCAGCTTTTGTTTTAATATGGTAAAAGCAAATTTTGCATTGAACTATTTTTTTTTTTAATTCAAATTTTTAAATGAATTTTTATTTTCAAAGAGTGGGTCATCGTACGTAATTTTATCGTTATTGCAATTAAATTTTGCGAAATCGCTTCTTTTTTTTCAGAATTAGCAAATTCTGCGTGTGACGAAAATATCGCATAACTAACAGCAGCTTTAACAAATTCAATTGTTTGATATATGCAGTTTTACTCTGAAATTTTCTATATCTCATAATTGAGAATTTTTGCTTGAATTTTTTCCAAATTTCGACATCTTCGATTTTTTTTTTAAATCAAAATGAAACTTAATTAAATTTTTTTTTTCCTCAAATTCGCATGATAATTTTTTACTTTACAGAGTGGTAAGAATCCCATGTGCTATTCGAAAATTTTGAATCCGTGGCCTACTGTGTGTAAAAAAGTTGTAAGGGAGGAGGGGTCTATTTTGAACACCTTAGGAGTTACAGGGTGTTTAACAAAGTCCCTTTAGATTAGTAGGTATGTACTTACAAACAAAGTTTATCTCATATATAACTTTCTAAGTAATAAAGCCAGAGTTATAAAATGAGCGGTTAGGTTATTAGCTTTTATTCTCTCTTTGTCTGTAAGTAATACTCTAAAAAGACCTTGTTAAACACCCTGAAAGCTCTAGGGTGTTAAAGATAGACCTCTCACACAATTTTTTACTTGCAATGAACCAGTGAATCTAATTTTCATAAACTTTTTTTTCGAGAGTTAAATGTTTTTGCTAAGGATCAGCTCAACTGTATGATCATATAGCATAAATCAATGCTGACTTATAAGAAACTTTGATAATATTTCAGTGGGAGCAATTTGCTTGTGAAGCTTTAAAGGAATTGCAATTTATTTAGAAGTAATTCCAACCGCAGCTCTATCTATGTGTACTATATATATTAAATTGCTTATATGGAAATGGTTTGTAACGCTTTGACGCAAAATATACTGAACCGATTTTAATAATTTCTTGTTTAAACAAAATATTTGTGCTAAAGAAGGATATAGCATACTTATTTTTTTATATTTTATTAGAATTAATTTTTCCAAACCCCACACAAAAATTGTCATTTTACTTTTTCGTAGCTTATGCTGAATTCTGTGTTGTTATTGTTCTTTTTTTTCTCATTTTTACTGTTGGCATTTAGCTTGGAAGTTCAAAGGACCAACTCTCTTTCAACTGTTTGTTTTTTTTAATTTTGAAGAGAAAATATAGAATATGATGTTAAGACAGTAATTTTATTGCGAAAGGGCGTTCGCGTGCGAAGTCGTGGGTACCGCTAGCATGTAACAATTCATCTGATGCAAAATTGACGAAGACCTCCTATTATTAGTATATGAAAAAGAATTATCGATCTTTAGCGATTACTAAATATTCGAATTCGGGAATTTGCTATGGTGTGGAATTTTCTAAAAAAAAAGAAATTATCCAAAAAAAGAACACCCAAAAAAGATTGCAATGTTAATCCGACTTTTTTTTTTAGCAGAAGTTGTCAAAATTTTTAAACATGTTAATCTGAGATCCAAATTAAATTATTTACCAAATAAATTCAAAGAGAAAATGACGCACAAAAAGTACTCAAAACGCGTTTATATGTTAATCGCATGATGTACTAATAAATTCTTTTATCTTTCAAAATTCCGATTTCAATTCGAATTCCAATTTTAATTGAGATTTCATTTTTATCGCTCTATTTCTTTGTTACCTTTTCTTTTTACTCTTTTCGTTTATATTTTAAGTTTTTTTTTAATACTATGCGCCACAGTACCTACATTTCTTATCGGTTTTCAATGTCGAATTAGAATTTTGCCCGTGACCTTGAGATATCAACGACAACAGCAAACAGTTTCTTATCAGCGCCATGAGTTGAGTACGGAACTAAATGAGTGGCTGTTTTTTCTTGTTCTTCCATATCATTCCATTCAGTATTCGTGCAAAAATAATAAAATATTAATTTTAGCATTTTAGCAAAACACAAAAAAAAAAAAAAAACAGCAGAAATAATCATAAAAATCATTTATAGGGCACATGTGTGCAAATTTATTATACACTATGATGGGTCATTCCATAAATTGAAGTTCTTGTTAGGGGTAATAAATTAAATCTAGTGATTGATTTGAGTTGATTGTATTCGCGTGTGAGTGAACAGGTATTTTCACATGTATGAGCATGTGTTTGACAACATTTACTTAAAGCGCCCTCAGTATTGTGATTTTAAGCTTTCGCTTGTATGGGAAGTTTCACGCCCTCTTGCAGTAATCTGGCTCCATTTTGTTTAGTGTTTACCGTTCTTGGTATTTGCTTAAATTCCATTACACTAAAGCATTTTAAAGTTTTTTTCCTAGTAATAAAGGTGCCACGCCCCTGCATTTCTTTTTTCTCTAGTTAAAATCTGAACAATTTCTAGTGTATGTGTAAAATATTTTTGCATTACTTTAAAGTATTCCTGAAGCATTTGCTTGGCATACCCTTTTACTGAAATTCGTTAAGTTTTGGATCAAATCTTGACCGAATCTTTTCTTCAATTTTCTTGATTTAATTAATATGGGATGTGATACTCATTTTGTCATTCCGTTTATTACGTGTAAAAGGGGCATATAGAAAAGTTCATATATTCCTGATCAGCGTCACCACCTGAGTCAATTTAGCTATGTCCGTCTCTGTCTGTCTGTTTGTGGAAAATACGATTACACGAAAACTATTTGAACAAAATTTGGCACACAATACATACCTTCAAATAAACTTCTTGGTATTGAACATAGGCGAAATCCGTTCATGTACACGCCTACCGCCCATACAAATATCACATTCAAAATGCTATGTTGAGAGATTTATTTGATGCAACCAAATTTCTCAAGAATACTAAGAAAAACTTAAAAACCACTCTAAAAAAAACTATGCGAATTTCGACGAGAGGGCGTGGTACTTCACATGCAAGCGAGAAACTTCTAAATGATATACTGAGAAATAAATTTAGGATAATGGAACCAAATTTCTGAATATTACTAAGAATGATTCGGAAATGCTCTGAGCAAGAATACGCCATAGAGCAAAAAATGTACAAACGCTACACTGAGAGAATTATTTAAAATAATAGAATCGAATTTCACACAAATACATTAAATGGTTCGGTTAAGCATCAGACAAAAAGTTGAGCACAAACTACTTTTTTAGAATAAAATATTTCGGGATGACGAATCTTTGTCGTAAATAAGTACAGACTATGTTTCTACGATAATATATCAAAAACTAGTGCAGTTTTTAACTTATTAGTAATATCACTTTTGGCTTTCGTGAGAAATTGTCGTCGGTAAGAAATGGTCCCTTTTTTGTTCCAATTGATGATATCATATGAAGATTAAATGGCAACATCGAGTCCAACGGATAGCCAAATAAATAAGTGGCAAAGTGCTTACAATCTCATCTTTCGTCTTCCATATCTTATGAAATAACCCACACCTAAGTGTTTAAATTGTGATGTCTATGTATGAGTGACGTACATATGAATATTATTTTTTTTCTATGCGACAAATGCTTATCTTCAAAGTCAATGTCAAAGCTAGTTAAGTAATTTAGCAACACTAACAAATAGCTACAACAATAATATAGAAAAAGTTATTTGTTGTTATTTAATTTGCGTTTTTCTTGTAGTTGTAGTTGTTGTTATTCTTATCATTATTAATAATTCGTGCAAATTTACACACGCCAACCCTAGAGATTAGTGAGAATTTTACTTTTGGGTAGACGGTGTAGGGGATTGATTTTGAAGTAAAGTTTAGTGTTTTTACTTTGCGTTGTGGTAAATGGCGCGTGCTTATTATGTACTTTAATCAACAACAGCAAATACTATATGGGTTTGTCATAAGCGAAAGAGCTGGAAGAGAAAGATATAAAGTGTAATAAAAAGTATGTTCGCGAAATAGCGGCCATTTCCGGGTGTTGTCTTCTTCACGATAAAATTTTTTTAACAAAAAAAATTCGATCTGAGGTTCAAAAATAATTTTGAACTCTTGAGTTGTCATACTGTGACATGATTTTGAATTATTTGTAATAGCGATACAAAAAAATTCAAATAATTTGAAACTATATCACTGTTAAAAAATGTTGTTGAAAATCCATATAGAACCCTATGCATTCAATTCCATGCCAATTAAGTGGACGTAGATAATGAACCCAAACACTTCACCAAAGTAGTAAAAAACTGATTTTGTGAGGAGAAGATCGACGTTTTGGATTGGCCAGCCCAGAGCCTTGTCTTAAATCCAATAGAGAACCTGTGGAACAAAGTCAAAGTTGAAATTGTGAAGAAAAATTATAGAAATGTGGACGATCTTTGGTCTGCTACACAGAAAGATTGGTGTGGCATATCTAAAACAAAATGCCAAAAAATCGTGGAGAGTATGGGTCACAGTTGTCAAGATGTCATCAAAAAAAAGAGGCTACGGCACTAAGTGTTAATGATTTAAATGTTTGTGCATACCAAAAAATCAACAAATTCATTTTGAACACGATATTTTCACATTTTTCCAAATTGTGCCATTTATGTGTCCAGCTCGATTGTTGCATGACTTGTGTGACACGGCGTATCATCCTGTTGAAACCAAATGTTGTGCAAGTCCATATCTTCGAAACTAGGCCGTAAATAATCAGTTGTCATTGCGCGGTAACGCTCAACGTTCACTGTAACGCATCTACCTTCCTCATCATGAATGAAAAATGGCGCAATGATAACGCCAATCCAGAAACCACATCAAACAGCAACACTATACGAGTACGAAATCGTGCTGTTTTATGCAATATAGATATAGTTTCATGTACATATCATTGCGTGGAAGGCGCTTCATTTCTTCCGAATCTGGAACGTAGTTTTCTTAGAGTTTTGGAAGATTCACCATTTTTCAAGTGAATTTTTATTATTTTCCAACGTTGTTCGAGCGTATATTCATATCCATTTCCTTATCCCGAGACATAAAACTAACTTTGTGCTATGATAAAAATGACATTAGAGTTGCCACACTCAAAATTAGTTCCAATTCAATGCGATCCTCAGTAACATTTACATATGATGGGTAGTGTAGAGTAGATCAAGATTTTGCTCATGTAAATTTCTTTTATTTTAAATTTACATTACCTTATATTTTTAAGTACCGAAATTGAACACATTGCATTTAAGCGATTTTTCTCTAAATATTCAGCAAATATGCTAATTTTTTTGGCAAAAACTAATTTCTTAGGAGTAAGACCTACAGAAAACAAAGATGTTCAATTAAGTTGAACTGCTCTTACGTACATACATATGTATGTGTGTGAAAATATATATGAGTGCATGGTATCCTTTTCATTTGAGATCGTTTAATCCTTAAGGGAATCATTTTGCAATAAGCAGAAAACCTCTCAGCTTTAAGTGTATTCATTATTTCGAACGTAAAAAAATATTGCCAATCAAAGAAAAATCCCCTCCAACAAAATACGCGTAGGTACTCATATCATGCCACAATCTTTCAACGCTAAAAATTTTCGCGGTCTCGGTCGCGGTCGCAAATTTTTTTTTGTTTTTTATTTCTTTTAGTAGTGAAGAGCCCAACCGAAAAAATAAACATTTTCAAGGTTAACTGATTAGACAAAATTAGCTAAGGCAGTGCGCACTATACGCACACGCAGGCAAATAATTACAAGAACATTAGCAACAACATCAACAACAACAAGTAAAACTAGAAAAACAAATGGCACATGTTCGCACACCATACGATCTTTTATTTTTTTTTTTTGTCAGTTCTAAGTTCTAATCAAATTTGCGTAAATTCCACGCATTTCTCGCTGGTTGGCCAATTTGACTACACTTTTTGCGCTTTTGTTCAAATTGTTGTGATACACGAATTACACTGCTGAGCAGAGCTTAAATAACTTTGATTTGTTTTAGATTTTTTTATAAGAAAAATCGTATAAAAGTCTTAAAATAAAAAAATTAAACATTGTTTTATATCTGATATATAATTTATTGATGATTTTTTTCCATATAATTTTTCTAAATAAATTTTCCTCAATAAATAAAAGTCGCTCTATCATCATGAAGAAAGAGATTTGGTCTAAGGACACCATCAGACCAAAATGCAAACCAGGCGCTTTCCTTTCATGGATACAATGGATCCTTAAAGATGACTTGTGGATTTTCATATCATTATCACTGAAGAAAATTTTTCTTGAAAAATCTTAAGTCAATGCTTGTTGTTGCAGTACACAATCAGTGCACCTCCGGCAGAATCCATGGTTGGTAGCCTTTAAATCTCGCTTTAGTTGAACTTTATATGAATTAAGATTTTATTCTTACTGAAAAATATAGGGTAACGTGACATAAAATAAACCCAAATGCTGAGAGCGCTATGGTAGTGTTAAATTTAGATCTGTCACAATTTAACTAGCCGGTGCCATTCCAAATAGTAGAATAGTAGAACGATTGTGACGAACATTAACTGCTCTCCCTCAAGACGAAATTTTCTATGCTAAGAAAAGACTTCATGAGAAAAATGAGAGAGAGAGAGATAATCCAAACTCAAAAATTTTAAAATTTTGTTGCATAGTATACATTAAAAATTAATATTTTGTAATATTCTTTTTATATTTTTTTCATAGTTTAGAAAGAGCGGGGAGGGTGAAAATTCCATCTCAATAATGGTTGCACACATACACAAACGTGCATACATATAGAAACAAGTATGTAGTTGCTTCTATGTAGTTGTGTTGAAATGTCCTTGAATATATTTTTCCATTGCTTCGTTGAGTTAAACTAATGTTGTTATTCTAGCTGTCACTTGTTGTTGTTGTTGTTGCTGAGCGTAGGTTTTTACTCATTCTTTCACCTTTTTTTTTTTTCCAACGAAATTCATTACATTTCGCTATTTTTGTGTCGCTGTTTCTGCTTCAGTTTCTTTCCAATTTTGGTGTTAATTGGCGTTAATGGCGTTGCTGTCTCGCATGTTGCCAAAATGTTTACGCAACACTTTGGCTGAACTTTCTCGCCCGCTGAAATTTTCCGGGATGTGTTGGTATGTAGTACATATTACACACTAAGTATGTATGTGTGTGTAGTCTTAAAAGAACTCATAATTAATTGTCAGTCTTCATCGTAATTTAAAATTGATTTAATTACGACTTTGATGATATTTCATTATGAATTATTTGCGAATTCCTTTTTCAGTTTTGTGTTTGTGTACTCCGTTTTTGAGTGTATTAGGAAATTGATCTATTTTAAAAATGCGCAGAAATTAGTTTCAAGCAAGTCCAAACTATCAAACAATCGTTCTGCGCTGTATTCGGTGTAAGGAACCAATATTTGCTAATGAGTTTTTTTCGTAATGATTTTGCTTGGGCTAGTTTTAAACATTTAATAATAATTGCCGTACTAACTCAATTACACTCTCAGTATACATAATGGCTTATACGTTTTTTGTACGGTTTTTAAGCGTATCCGTTAACTATTTTAACTATTATCTATCTGAAGAGATGTAATCGCAGATGCAACCGCAGATGTAACCAGTATACAGAATTTTTGGCAAATTAATTTGCTTCGCTTATTCGTAACTGTGACTTCCTTAGGTAACTAGACAAATAGACAGACGAAAATGGATATGTTGACTCAGAAAATACCGCTGTTCTATTCATATCGCATCCCCTATGTCTACTTTGCAAATTCTGGGAAGTTAGAAAATAAAAACTTGAATATACATATATATATATATATATACAGAATGTAACTCAATAGTAGGCGATGTAACGCCTATAACAAGAAAATATGTTTACACGGCTAATCTAATAGACCGATTTTGATAAAATTTTATATGGAGATAGATTGAGTCATAAGGAATGGTAAATTCTGATATCTTTTAGTGAGCGTTGCACCACTTCCAATAGGAATATACGATTTCACTTCTATACTTATCGATCGATTTTGATGAAATTTAGTTCGGAGATAGATTGAACCCTGAAAAATGATTTTTTAATAGGCTGAAAAAAGATATTTGTTTCTGAATAGGCGTTGCCACGCTCCTAACCGCAAAATATGTTTTTATAGCTGAACTACTGATAATATGCGCAAAGCAAGCCATTTTAATTATATGAATAATAAAATTATTTCTCACATATCGCTATTTTTTTTTAAATTTAGCATTACATACATTAATTTCAGAATAGAACACTGGTCCTAAAAACTGGTAGAAATATCTGTCTAGTAAGCCTAAGATCATTATTCAACCAGAAGTTTTTCAGACTACACAGCGAATTGATTATAAGTTATTTAAATACAAAATAAGTATTTATAGAAATAAGTATTTTTTTAAATTTCCGGAGGATCAAACTGAACTAAAAATAAATGCTTTCTTCGACAAAGTTTCTTAAAATCATTTCAACCTTACGATTTGCACTGAGCCAGACCGTCGAAATTTCCTTCCTAACATATTGACCCGTCCTAATGTACATATGTATGTATGGTGTGCGTGGCACCTGCCTCACAAAAAATTACTTAGGATATAGGTTCAACTAGTAATAAGTAAATGAATGTAAATGAGAGTATCGGAGAAAACCCGGCGATAACGATACAGATCCAAAATTGATCGTACGAGGCTTTGCACCACCCCTAGAAAAATACGACAATTTCTGTATTATCGTATTATTCTAGTATGGCTGAAGCACAACTGGCATCCCTGGAATATGAAGAAGAAAGGTCATTGTGTTGTACAGCTCGTTCTTCTTTTTTGAGAGTTTGTGATGACGTATTAAAATGATGACAAAACGTCTAAAACCTTTTTTAAAAAAGTTGTAATTCTACTCTGGAGCGTGGTGACATTAACACTGCAATGCTGCAAAAGAAAGCCTTCTACACTTTTCTACAGAATAGTTGTCCAGAAACTATGTAATACAAACCTTTTTTTTCGAACTATTTCATAATACAAAATAAAAAATAAAACCACAATTTTTTAATGTTTAAATATTTCATGATTTTTTTTATTTTTTCCCATTTTTAACTTAATTGTTGCATTTCCAACTGTCACAATATATTTTCTTTTTTTGTATTGTTTTCATCTGAATTTTGTTTTATTTCCCATTTTTACTTTAACTTAACATAAAGTTTTATGTTTAATTTAATACAATATTTGCATTGGTTGTAACTGCTGCTGCACTTAATTCACTTCGGTCACACAGCATAACCATATGAACAGCATTTTGTTAAATGAATTGTGCTGCTAGATCGTCATCATCATCATCATCATCATCGTCAACATCATCAACATCATAATTGTAAAGAGCATTTACTTTAGGTATCATCAAAATAATTTATTTCTCTCTCTTCAAATGCTAAATCTAAGCAAATTTTTGTTTCATTGTTTTGAGTTGTTTTTTTATTTCATTTTAATTTTTACAGTAAAATTTAATTTTTATTTTAAATTTTCGTTACTTCAACTGCTGTCTAATTTTACAGTGTACTTTTTACATTTACATTTAATGTCAATTGTTTTTTTTTTAATTTTCTTTTAAAATTACGGACAAAATATGACACACACATTCTATTTGTTGTTGTTGTTTTAATTACAATTTTAAGCGCTAATTTTAATTAGATTTTTTTTGATATATTTTGCTTAAATTTTTTGTTCTCTCTTTTGTTTTTAAATTTTAGTTAAGCAAATGAAAAAGTTTCTATTACTCAGTTAAAAATTTTTGATGGGTTTTTGTTCAGTGTATTTTTTTTTGTGAATTTTACACTTACAGCAAATTTACAATTTATTTGTTAGATCAAATTTATTTATTTTTATTTGTATCATTTTATTTTACTTGAAATATTATTTGTATTTTTTTTGTTTGTTTTTAAAATTTTTTATGATTAGAATCAATAATTTATTTTAAACATTAATTTTAATACCAATACAAATACAGAAATGATGACAAGACACACAACTCTACTACATACAAAAAAGTTTTTGTGTTTGGTTTATTTTTTTGTTTGTTTTTATTTTTTAATAATTGCAATAAATTTAATATTCATTGTATACAATGTTTCTTGTTGTTGTATAGTTATTTATGTTTAATTGGTAATTTTCAAAAATAAAAAAATATTTTCGCGGTGTATTCATTAAATTGCCTTAGAAACAATGGAAAAACATTTATATAAATTATGAAAAACTTAATAAAAAAAATCGTAAAAAAAGTAAAATTATCGGAGTAAAATTAAAATTTAATGGCTCATGCTAAGCTTAGCTATATTATAAGTGTCAAGCTTCACGAAATCGTAGTTCCTTCTGTATACTAAAATTTTCTAAGAAAATATTCTCAAAACAAAAATATTGTGTAGGCAGAAAACTTTTTCATAACACAAAAGGAAATTCCTTATGGCTATAACTCGCGAAGTATTAATTAGATTTCGACACTAATTGGCGTAGGCTATATGAAAAATAATCTAAAGAAAACACTTTGGTTATCATAATGAAACTTTTAAATAAAATTTATTTTACGTGAAGAAATTGGAAAAATTGCATCCTCAAACCAAGAAGCTGTTTCGGGTAATAATATATGTAACCATTCTTGGTCACTATAAATCTTTTTATAAAATATTTTTTGATATCTTCTTATAAATAGAAGTAAAGAATTTCGAATTTCAACCGTACCTTTAATTCAATTGCCTCAAAATTCAATATTTTCAGAATCCGAGCAATAACATTTGTTAAATTGTATGTTTTCGCTATAGTTGTTCATATGAAAAGTTTTAAAATAGGCATTATTTTGTATCGATATGAAATTCGATCTCAAAATAATAAGTTTTGTGGAAGCAGCACGACAGAAATTTTTTCTCACTTGCACACAGTAATAAATTTTGAATGTTGAATTCATAAAACGTCTGAGAAAAACGAATGTCATGTTCAGTGTGAAACCATAAAATCAAATCAAAAGCAGAACAGCAAAACACCAAGGTAGCAGCAGCATAAATCAAATGAAAATATTTGTAAAAAACTCCGATGTCAACTGAAAAAGTTTTTAAAAGAAATCATAAATAATCATAAGAAAGAAAACAAAGGAACGATTTTTTTTTTTTAATAAAATTTAAACAAATTTCATCAATTTTTATTTTAGGATTTTTTTCGTCAGGGTTTTTTTGTTTTTTGTTGTTGTGGATTTTAAGCATTACACATGCATTACAATAATAATAATAATAATAAATTTTTTTAAAATAGTAATTTTATTAAGAATAATTATAATTTTAATAATAATCATAATAGTAATTAGCGTAACTAATGCATAATAGTTTTTGTTTTGTTTTGTTTTTTACTTTCTCAAATTTTGTTTTAATTTAATTTTAATAATAATCATAATCATAATTAGAATAATAATAATTTTATGAATAATCATAATAATAATTTTTCAATAGTTTGCTAACATTTATTTTTTTGTTGTTTTTATTTCAGTTTTTGTTGTTGTTGTTGTTTGAATTTTTCACTTAAAAATAATATAGTTTCTTCACTTTTAAACTTTAAAAACTTGGCTATTTACAATTAAAAAAAAAAACACTTAATGTTTTTTTATTTCTCCTACTACTACTACTCTGATTCACATGCAACGCAATAAACATATAAAATTTTTCTTTTAAAAATAGAAAACAACGGTTTCAAACAAAAATGAAAATAAAATGTTTTTATATCAAAATTTTTTATCAAATTTCGTAAACTAGGAAAAAACACAATTTATAATTACATAACATTTTTATAAATATAAAAAAAACAACAAAATTTTTTAGTTCTTAAAGTTGGCATATTTTTGCACATATGCTTTTTTGCAAATAATTATAAAGAGAGATCGCTTCCAAAAACAGCAAAAACATGTAACTAAAAATAATGTGTTTTTTTTTTTCAAATAAAATAATAATAATTTCCATTTTTGAAAGGCAAATTTTCAATGATTTTGATTGATTGCAGTTGAAAATAGCTTTAAAGCTTGAAAAAGCTCGGAAAAGTAGTTTGCTGCTGAGACTCGCTAGCGGTTTTTTAGCTTGGCTGCTTATGCTACGAAAACCGTGTGAAAGGAGTCTCATGTGAAATGAAAAAAATATTTACAAAACTTAATAGCTAAGAAAGAGTTAAAACTTTAACTGAAGTTTGACAAAATGAAAATAAAAACAAAACAAAATTGAATAGTGTGAAATTGAAGAGTAAAAGCTTTTCTTTTTATTTAAAATTTAAGTTTAATCATTGCAGAAAACTATGTATGCAGGCTGTTTCACTTGAGTGTAAATTCTCCTTTTTTGCTTTAATTCAATTTTTTAACATCTTAATACAAATAATTTGTGTTGTGGTTATGTGTGTGTGTGTGTGTTGTTTGTTTATTTATTATATTTTTAATAAAATGAAATCTAAAACTTTAAAAGTTAATTTATTATTTTCAATTTTTCAATGTGTTTTTTCTTCTTCTTTTTGCTTTAAATATAACCGTAATCGCATGCATCTTTGTACAATTTTTGTTTTTGTTGTTGCTGTATTTTGTTTTCTTCTTCTTTAACTTTAATGAATAATTTAAATTTTTTTTTGTAGTATTTTTTTTTATTTTTAATTACTTAAAATTTAAAACAGCAAAAATTATTTTTAAAATAATTTCATTAGCCCACCCCTGTGTATTGTTTAGGTTTTTATTTTAAATATTAAATTTTACTTTAGTATAAATTAAATTTAAGGAAAATGTTTTGCTATATTTGTTTTTTTTTGAAATGTGCTACAGTTTTCACCCCTTAAATTGTTGATTTTTTGTTTTAATTTTCAGTCTCGCGCATTTTGTTGTTGTTTTTGTTTTTTGTTTTTTTTTTTTTGTAATTTCTCTGCCTAGTTTTTCTAGTAGTTTTACAGATTTTGAATTTTTTTTTTGAATTTGCTGTCCCTTTTCGTTGCCCAAAAAATGTTTTTAAAAGTTTATCCGCCCTCAATGTGCACCGCTTGACAATTGTGTTGAATACAAAAAAAAAGTTATTAAAAACTTAAAGTCGTACCAAACAGCAGTGAGTTTTGATTTAACTCAACATGAACCTCTTGAGAATCATATGAATCAAGTGAATTATTAAACTTCAAAGTAAAACTTTTTAATTCACATACCTCTGTCTTTGTCTTTTTCAAGTACATCGTTACGCGCTTATGCTTGCGCTCTCTTGTGTTCTCTTTCTTTGACACTTGCTTGACAGTTGTGGTATTTTCTCAACTTACGCCTCTAGCATTACTTTGTGCACCTGCACCTGTTGTGTGCTACTTGCTGCTGCTGCTGACGCCACTGTTGTCTGCGCTGCCTGCGTCGTTGTCGCGGTCACTGTTACGTCTGCTGATACTGTGGGATATTTGTGTGCTGCTGCTGTCGCCGCCGCAACCAACGCCTGCAGTTTACTGGGTGGTGGTGTTGGCGATTTCTTTGAGAGATTCAGAGGCTGCTGTGTGTCGGCGATATCGACCTGTAGCTCTAGCAAGCGCGGTGAGTGCATTGCCGTTGGTGATGGGCGTGGTGGCGAGACCGATGTGGAGTGTGGTGATTGGAAATACTGACAAGCGCCACCACTGCCTGATGACGACGATGCTGTGGACGATGAGGATGAGTTGCTGCCATTGCTACTGGGTGAGACGGACTGCTGGCGCTGATTAATGCTGGTCGTCGTTATGACCGAATGGCCTTGCCAGCGCACTGCTGGTGGTGGCGGCGAGGCGAGTGTGACAGTGGTAGTCGATGGGGACGCACAATTGGAATTGTTGGAAGTCGACGAGGATGCAGGAGATGAGCTGTTGGCGGCGTACAGCTGCTGCTGTTGGTGGGTTGAATGCTGTTGCTGTTGGTGGAAATGTTGCGCCATTGTTGGAGCAGGGCTACGACTACCCGCATGGTTGGGCGAACATACGCCTAACAAGCCTGATGTTGAAGAGGCTGTGGGCATTGGATCACGCATTAGATAATTTTGTATGATGTCGGAACGTTTCATCTGTTCGGGTGTCATACGTGGCTCGGCCATGAGACTTTTGGCGAGCACAGAGTGCGTGCTGGACAGGGACGACTGCTGCTGCATGAGAGGGCTAGAGTTGCGCTGCTGCTGTTGCATTGAGGGCGTAGTTTGGCGCGTCAAATGCATATGCAGCTGACTTTGATGTTGTGGGGGCGGGTGATGATGATGGTGGTGGTGGGATGTGGACGCGGCCTGTGTTTGTGCTGGTGGTGGGCTTGAGGTGGTCGGTTGTGACGTGCTCGACGATTGTACTGGACTGCTGGTCGGCACGCTGGTGATGCTACTGCTGCTAGCGGTAGGCTGTTGGCCGTGGCTGGGACTGGAGGAGCTACTGGCCTCAACAGAATCGGCGGACTCATATTCACGATGACGAAGCGCACGGAATTTCTTGTGCGGCTTGTAAGCCTCGTCCATTAGCGAATTGGTGTCGTAAAGAGGTGGTGCTTGTAACACTCGTTTTAGCACCGGCATGTCCTCAATTATTTGACGCTTTAGAGCGCTTGCATTGGAACTGGGCGATGCTGACGATGAAGAGGTGGATGTTGGTGCGCTGGCATTTGGTTGTGGTGAACGCACCGGTGATACTGAGACTGTTACTTGGCTTGTGGCGGCTGCGGTGGCCTCGGTGCAGTCCAAGGCATCGTCAACGCTAGATCGCGGACTCGAGCAACTGGAGCTTCCGCCAGAACTCACAGCTTTTGACTCATTCTTTTCGTTACCAGACTCAATGCCCGAATCTGTAGGCGAATCGAGCTTGCGGTAACGATGTTGATGAATTGAGGAAGCACCAACGTTAGAAGCGGTTGAGGAGGTCAAGTGATGATGCAGCTGCTGATGGGAATGAGAGCGCACAATGGGCGTGATTGTCAAACCATTTTGGGTGAGATGAGCGTGTGAGCCAACAATATCCAAATCAGCGGCAGAATCTCCCGAAGAGCCCGAATTGGCACGATTGCGTAGTGGACAGGTGCCAGAGAGCGTGGCGGCCAGCAGTGGTGCCGACGAAGCCAATGAGGTCTGATGGTGATTGTGATGATGATGATGGTGGGTTGTGGTAGTCGATGAAGTGGTCGTTGTGTAATCTAAATCGCCAGACTCTGTGCTCGAAACTGAACCAAGTGGACTCTTTGCTTCAACATCCATGCGAGCATCGTCCCAGCTGGAGCCAGGGCTCTTCGAATTCGGTGGCTGCTCGTCGTCCATGGTCCACATTTGCTGACGCAAGAGCTCTTTATGCTCGGTGCGGAATACAACAAGCTTCTCTGTATGTAAAGTGCTAAGAGTGCGCAAGTCAGGCATCGTCTCAAGCAGTTTGCCCATGAATTCAGGCTGATCGGGACGGTTTTGATTGATGATACTTTGCAGACAACCTTTGAGACGTGTGTACATCTTCTCAATGAGTTCGATGTTGCGTAAACCAGGACGATCTGGCGTAATCAAGACAATTGCACAGAAGAGACCAATTTCAGCATCAGATAAATTCATGGAATTCATGCGCTCAGCAAAATTGAAGGTGGAATCAACGAGGAAGCGCGCATTAGCACCATTCTGGATGGCATCGCGACGCATAACTTGGCCATTCAGGCAGATGATGCTGTTGATTGAGGAATCAAACATGCAGATTAGACGCACGAAGAGCGCATCGAACAGACCCGCCTTAAGCAACGTGAACTTATCATCTTGTGTGAGCAGCTGGAAACCGGGAATCATGCCGGCAAAGTCGATGACACCGCGTATGACGTGGGCGAATCGTTGCGAGAATTCCTGCTCGGACTGTAATTCTGGGGCGGGATTTAATGGACAAGCCTGTAAAGGAGAAGAACAAAAAAGAAAACAAGTGGTTAGTTAAAATACTCGTATCAAGAGAGAAACAAATGGGCATAATAAGAAAACACATTGCATGATATAATGAAATTATTAAATAGCGCGCAATTTCCCCCTGCCGCCTAACATCAAATATCCACTAAAGTTCACACCAAGGTCAAAGTGATTCTGCCGTTGCCACCCCAAAAAGTAAAATTAATACATTGGCAACCTCTCCCAAATTTAACGCTGGAACTAATGTGTATAGTGTGATGCTACCTACCTACTACTCTCGGTTCTATAAGCTATTTCATGCGCAGAGCTTTCTCCAAACCACACAGCAACAAGAAAAGCTCACAGTTTCATATGCGGTAGTCCAAAATAGCGGAAAACTACGACAAAACTAAAAACACAAAATAGAGAGCAACAAACGCGCTGCCTGTTGTTGTATACTGCAAATGGGAAAATGACAGCGTGTAGTGGTGCTGGTGGTGTGAAAGAGCGCGCATAATAGCGGAAAAGCATGAGTGGGAAAAGTTTCCCCCTAGGAAATAAAGTGGATAGCGTATGTACGCTATAAGAATAGAACTGAGAATAGAGAATGACATTAACGTCAAGGTCGACGAACTAGAGTTCAAGGTTCTCTACGAAAACAACGTAGTATGCGCTTACGTACGTCGTATGACTGTATGACTTTGTATTAGTAATAATTGCTACAACTACAATTAGGTAGTTTAAGGAAAGAAAAAATCACTTTGAGGGTAAAGTGAAGAAACTGAGGCAAATGCCAACACATTTGGAAGCAGAAAAAAATGTGACTACGTCAACAGCAACAACAGTTATAATTGAAAACACTTGAAAAAATAGAAAAATGAACTTGAAAATGTAGTTGGAGTTGCGTAAATTACAGCCGGTTTTCTAGTGATAAAATTAAGTAATATGTACAATAATAGCTAAAAGATAAATGTTTGTATTTAAGCATAACGTTTCGTTAGGTTTTTTGAACTTGCATTAAGTCTTATGAACTTTCGTGAAGTTGCTTATTTGTTGCCTTCGTTAAGTTATTTTCTTGAAATACATATACACAAAATTTTCATTTAATATTAATATTGTGAAATTACTGTTTCATAAAGCTATTTTTCGATTTTCAGAAAGATACAAATCAAGCTGAAAATTTACACGCCAAACAACTTTCGTTAAGTAATTGTCATATAGAAAACTATTCAACACAAGCATGACGTTCTAATTTATGTTATTTTAACTGTAATATTTAGCTTATGTTTTCACTAATCATCTCGTATTGCGAACATGGCACATGTTGTTTTTTCCGGGTTTCCTATTACACATCTCAGACATACACGCGCGCTGGTGTTATCGAGTATGTGCTTCAAACGCACCCAGAAACAAAAGCAGCGCAGAGAAATTTTATAGAACATTTTTATTTTTATTTGTAACTAAGCGTTACTCAAATTTAGTAACAATAAAATCGAAACTTCTATTCTGATGCTATGTACAATGGAAAAAACAATTTTTTGTTTTTCTATTTCACACAAAGTTAACGAAGCGCCTGTCAGCGTCTAAATGCGGAATAAACGAACATTAACCTTGAAAATTATTTTGCTAAAATTGTTGTTTGTTTTTTTCGTTCTAGCGTATTATAGTTATAGTTGTTATTGCTGCCGACATTTGTGTCTGAGTGTTGGTAGTGATCGTGTGTTGGTAATGGTTTTATTTTTCGTCAAGTGCAAACGGCCGGCTATGCTTTTGTTGTTGTCATCTTTCAGTTTTTTATGTTATTGGCTGGTTATATGAAGAACGTGTCTAAGAGCCGGCTTTTTGTCGTCATAAACAGATTACAGTCAGTCGTTGTATTAGTGGTAGCGGAAATAACTTTAAGAGTTCTTCTGTTGGTAACCCAATACTGCTGCATTGTTTGTTGTGTTGTAACAATGAAAGAAATGTGACTTTCGTTGGATTTTTTTGATTGATACGTAAAACATTGACCTTCAGTTTTAATTATATCGCTGCTGCCGTTGTTTTCGATTATTTATTTTTTTTTTTTTTGAATAACTATCCGAAACACGGCACATGAGGAGATAAACAAATCTGGTGTGTTTTTGATTTTTATTGCAAAAATAATACACAGAAAAATAAAACTTAATGAAAATATATACGCAGCTAAGTAGGGAATTGTTGTTGATCATAAGATTTAACATTGAAATTTTGTTAAATAACATATTAAAGAAAAATATTATATGGTGAAAGTAAACAAATTAGAATTTCGGCAAGATCAAAAGCGAGCCACACCTTCGTTAAGTTTTTGTTTAAAGAAGAAAAATTACATACATACATAGTATGCTAATGATATGATGTGTGCGTTCGCTTATCTTAATGGTTTCTATAGAATTGATGACTAATATTTAGTTTTTGAACTGTCGCTGAGTTTAGCCTTTCGCAAAACTGGCAAGAGATTACCAACTTTATACTTTAAATCAGCGATGGGCATGCAGTGGCACTTTCCGCCCTCATGACCCAAACTGTTATTCGACGCACAAGCAACCAAAAAAAAACTCGCAGAATTTCAACGCTATCGACGCATATGCTTGATGTTGTAATTGCTCCTCTGGCTAGATTTCCATGCCCACCGCTGCTTTAAATTGTACATGTTGACTTCAGTGGAATGCATAGCATGTTTTCTATGTTTCGTTAAGTTTTATAGTCTAAGCTAAGTTGGCTGTTACCTAAACTGCTGAGAAAGCTGTAATGCGCTACATAGCAAGACATTTAATACTTTCATTAAGTTTTATATTTACTTTTCAGTCTAAATTTAATTTAATTTATCTCAAATTTTGTCCAAACACTACCAATCTAACAGATTATATTCTAAGAAATTTCAAAAACGACATTCTCTAAATTGATGCAGAACCTACAGCAATTGCATTGGGATAGCAACGGCAAAAGTAGCAGCCGCAAATGCAAAAAAAAAAAAATCTCAATGTGCTGCTGCTATTTTAATTTCCTCGTATGGCCACAAGGTCGTCGCAGACGTCGTCCGCATTGTTGTAGTTGGTGTTGGCGCTGCCATGATGACGTTTGCCGTTAGAATTTAATATTTGCGTCTTCGTTGATTTCAATTCTAAATGCAGCAGCGATTTAATCTATGTGCATATGTCAATGTATAATAAAATTATATACATGTACATACATACATATATAATGTCTGTGCATTAAATAATAATAAAAAAAGAATGCAAATTCACTTAGAAGTTATCTGCCGGGTACTATTTCAATAATATTTATAATTGTTTTTGTTGCTGTTGCTGTTGTAGTTGTGCGCGCGCATTTATAATGACACGTGTGTTTACACAATATTTAAATATGGCGGCGTTTCCGGGTAGTATTGGCAGAAAAATAAATTATGTGCCATTAAATTCAAGTGTTTATATTGTGCACAGTGGCGCAATTAAAGCAGCCTTTAAAACAATAAAAAAAATAAAACGTTTGATTTTACGATAAACAATTGATGATTTACAAAATGATATTTTTAAGGTCTTTTTATGCAAAAAAAAAAAATTTTCATTAAATTTGTTTTTGAAAATTTTTCTTGTTAACTTCTACATTTTATTTTCTCTAAATTTAAGATCTTCGTTAAGTATAAGAAAACTTGTCAAAGTTAAATTTCAAGCTTTATCCTAAGTCTAAATGAACTCAACTGGCATAAAATTTAGACAAACGCTTTATGTAGACTAAAATCTGTTTGAAAAAAAAGCTTCGTTGAGTTTGTTTTGTGGCAAAATGTTATGCTTTAAAATTATTTTTCATCAATTCTAGCTAGCCTTTGCTTCGTTAAGTTGCCAAATAAGCGCTTGAATGAGTTTGCGGGATTATATTGGACTAAATTCCCCAAGCATTATAGTGTTTTCTGAAGTTTCGTTAAGTTTTTGAAAGTTTCTTTAAGTTTCCTAAAGCCACTTCACATAACTTCTTAAGCTATTTCTAGACTAAACATGCACCAAATTATTGGCTAGCATGCATTGCTTGCTCTAATGACTTTCGTTAAGTTTCATTTGTGCGTTACATTTTCAAACATAAGATTCAAAGTTTGTTGCATTATAGTGTAGAAATATGCGGCAATAAAATTTAACTGCAATAATAAAATTGTGTAATGAATTCGTCATCTACTGCAAATTTGGTGATTTTTTTTTGTGTGTGCAATTTTATCTTTTTTTTTTTTTTTGCGAAATGTCTGCAACTTTTTTTCGTTTTTCAAATGTGTTTTTTTGCAATTTTAGTATGAACTTCGTTATACATACATACATGCTTGTGTATTTAATTTGTATTTTGTTTATTAATAGCTGTTGCGCTCGTTTTTATAACAAAGCAACAGCAGCAGTAGCAGAAACAAATTCAAATCTATATTGTGTATTCAAGGTTAAAAAATAACTCGATACAAGGTCGTATTTGCGTTCTTATTCTACGCTGTAGACACATAAGCTGTCGTCGCTGTTATGAATATATTTAATTTTTTGCGCCTTCGGATTTAGTATGAAGTTTTAATGGATGTTTTTGGTTAAGAAAAAAGTTTTTTTTTGTGCCTAAACTAATGGCAAATGAATAATTTTGCGTGTTGTAATGTGTTCACGTGTCTCTTTACTGCGCATGCGTAGTTTAGAGAAGCTGCCAAATTTTATGATTCCAGAATTTCGTTAAGTTCTGTTCTCGTCGTTAATTGTTTTTATGAATAATTTTTGTAATACATCTGGCCGAAAATATATTTACTGTAATTATGACAAGTTTTTCGCCTTTCGTGGAGTTTGAAAAGGTTTCGTCAAGTTTCATTCTTGTCGCCAAATATGTTTTTTTTGCAACATATTTTATGCATTTTTGTTCTTTTCAACTTTCAGGCGGTAATAGCTGTGAATTTACGCTTTCGTTAAGTTTCAAACATTGTGCGTTACATATTTCTCCAATGTATTACTTGTTGTTTTCTATTAAATAGAGCATTAAGCATTCGCTTAAGTCTACTTGAACTTAGACCCTGACATTCACATTCATATTTCATTATTATTATTTTTATTGACTTTATTATTATGTGCTTGTACTTGACTTTGACATTTGCTTTTTTTTCTGAAATTGTTTTTTTTTCTTATGGTTATTCTTCTTATTAATATTTTTGTTTATTTCTATAGTTTCCTTTGAAAATGCTGATGTTTTAATTTCGTCGGAATTATTATTACTGTTTATATTGTATTGACTCAATTGCTGATGATAATTAGAATTAAAGTAAATATTTACTGCCTCAGCGGCGACAACACCGATAGCATTTTACTTAACAGCAGGCAACACATTTTATTACTTTTTTTTTTTTTTGGATGGCAGCAGCTTCTTTATACTCTGCGCTAATTATGACGATGCTCTGTGTTCGACCTTGAATAAATGCTATTGCTAACAAAAATTATATCTTTCTGCTACATACAAATACAACAATTGCTTGTTGCTATTGATTCTTTATTCGATTTTGTTTATGTTACGTTTTTTATTAATCTAAACAATAAAAAAAATGCCAAATAAAGCAAAAAGACATAAAATTACCAAATATTAAACCGCAGCATATACAAAATTACAGGTGGCTGTGAATGCTTAGAATAAAAATTTGAATTAAAGTTAGCAGCAGCAGCTAATGTGTGACTAAAAAAGCAAAAGATTGCCAATTTGATACGGAATTCGAACATTTGTAGAAAATAATGCAAACGCTTAAGTTTCATTTTTCAAAAAAAA
Organism: Meiosimyza platycephala; assembly: GCA_963662105.1. Lineage (NCBI taxonomy): Eukaryota > Metazoa > Arthropoda > Insecta > Diptera > Lauxaniidae > Meiosimyza > Meiosimyza platycephala. The sequence goes on along the minus strand of OY759208.1, from coordinate 104,336,577 downwards.
ACATTTGATAATTTTTATTTTCGTCGAATATTTGAATGTATGCATGTGACATTGAAATTTCTATACACTCATATCATACGTAAGAATCCACAATGATATTTATAAAAAATAAAATTCTAACTTTGATAACACGAAAACAGCAATTACATCCAAGTATTTGCTAAAAGTTAATTAGCGCATTTCTATCTGCTTCTCTCTCTTTTGGTCTATATAGGTATCAACTCAGAATTTACGTAGTAGTAGTAGTAATGAGTAAGCTGCTATAAATAGTTGGCTGTCTTGAAAAATTTGAAATTTATATGAGTAAGCACGTAATTTCCGTATTGTCTATGTAGTTTTTTTTATTGAAAATTGCTTTTTTAAGACATTTCTTAGCCGATAATTTCTTTTGTGATTTTTTTATTGCCGAAAATTGATTTTATACGTATTCCAAAATTTTCGTTAAGTTTTTTGAAGCTTCGTTAGGTTTCGTTAAGTTGCTAAAAAAGGTTTTTATTGCTTAATTGAGTTGGAAAATTGAGAAAATGACTTAATTTGCTTCATAAGCTTTAATATTAAACTTTCGTTCAGTTATGTATTGCGCTTATCGTTCACTTAAAGTCTGAACTATAGCATTGTGTTAATAGTTGGTAGATAATTTCCATATTGTCTATATAATTTTATCTATGTCAATGTATTTGAAGCTATTGTGCGACAAAATTATTTATGCCATACTTTCGTTAAGTTTTTTCAAGCTTTAGAAATTGCTTAAATTCACGTATTCAAAACAATAGAATCAAAAAGTTCAAAAAATTACTAACTGAGTTAAAAGTTCTCAATTTCGATCTTCGTTAAGTTTGTTTTTATGTTCAAACGTTTTTCAAAATTAGACTTCTTTTCCATAAGAAACATCTTACATTGAGGTAATAGGAATGGAAAATGGTTTACAACTGCATTGACTGTTTATAACTGATACTTATGATTATTGCTTTTATGCTGTCATAAATTATTTATTATTAATTTGAAATTTAATGCGCCATTATAACTGCATTTTATTGCTGCTACTACAGAATACTAAAATCCCACAATTTATCAACAATAATTTTCAATACATAACTGATTGTGCATTGCTTGCTGCTGCTATACAAAATTGCTGTCAATATTCAATGTTTTCGATCGACCTTAATATTGAAAAATTTAGACGAGGTTTTCCGTGACGTTTTCAATTTTGATTTTATTTTTTCACAGTGTAGCTGAAAAATCTCTATATGATTGTCGTTCAATGATTTCCTGGTTTAAAGACATTCAAGCTACTAGTTTGCATTGCTATTGTTGTTTTTGCTATTGCTGTCAAACGTCAAATGCTCAGTTGATTTGTATCAAGTAGAAATCCAAAGCAACCAGATGGAGACAAAGTGGTTCACCTTGTTTTATTATTGCTGTTGCTGTTGTTGTTATTGTATTTTTGTGCTTAAAAGTAATTTAAATTTTGCGCGTTTGCTTGCTAGCTATCTCGTTTTAACAATGCTGTGTGCTATCTATCTCGCTCATATGACGTTTTAAAAGCGTAGCACAATTTTTCGTAGGTGAAAACGTTTGCTCATCAATGATGTTTTGCATAAAAAAGCAAAAAACACCGGAAATTGAAAACAATGCATTGTTGCTGCTGCTGTTGTTGTTGTAGCCTACATGTGCGGTTACTGTAAAACAGAGCAGCAGCGAGCGCGTCACCTCGTCGCATAATGACAGACAGACGGCATTCAGTTAGCTATGCTGCGTGCTTTTTGTGTATGAGAAACGACAACGCGCGCCCCTCGCGTTCAATGTTGAGGTTAAATTGATGTTACGCATGAGAAGGCGTGTGTTTATTGTGACGCTACGGCTGCTTTGACTGGGTTTAATTTTTAACCTTAGTTGAAGTTTAAATACATTTTTTTTTATTAATTTCATATCTTTGCGTTAACTTCGTCGTCATTCGACGTAAATTCACTAACATTAATAAGCTAAGTTTTTTTCGTTTTATATGGCTGGGCCCTTGAGATTTTGAGACTTTTGTTGCTGTTTTTTTGTTTGTTGACACTCAAATTGGGGGAAAACAGCTGTCAATAATAATGTTTGACTTGAATTTAGCACTAAAAGTTTAGGAAAGTGTTAAACATGGAAGTTTGGATGCTTCGTTAAGTTTTTCAAAGTTCCGTTAAGTTCTAGTAACTTTAATTTTACGAAAAATTAACGCTACATCCGTCACCGATAGTTTTTTTAGAAGCTAGAGACGCTTGCTAAATTTTGTGTACATATGTTAGTTTTCGTTAAGTTTTAGAAAATACAATTTGTAGTAGATTTCATACAAAATTTGCTTTAAATAACTTGATAGTTATCTTAGATTCTGCTATTGAGCTTTCGTTAAGTTTATACAATCTGTCCTTAAGTTCTGCTAAGTCGTTAAATAAACTCTACTTGCTCACTTAGATGCTGCTCTTGAGCTTTCGTTAAGCTTATGCAATTTATCGTTAAAGTCGCTAAACAAACCCTATTTGTTAAATCCAAAGCGATATTTGCTTTAAATCATTTGATAGCTGTTTCAGTCTATGTTTGAAGCCTTCGCTAAGTCGTTTTTTTTTTGGTTAAATTTGATATTCAATTGTTTTACTTTGTTATCCGCTTAAAAGATCACATCAAATTTTTGCTCTGAATAACTAAGTTTACTGCTTTGACTGCCACACAACTAACTAACTAAGCCTTCTGTGGATTATAGGAAAAACCTTGACATTCAGATTTCATGCAAGTGACTTCCTTATGCCGTTTGAAGATTTCTATCTATACATTTATAATTTAATATAAAATTTTAATTGCTGCGACTATTACTTACCAATAGCGTTGGCATTGAATATGAAGGACACTCGCGTGCCCGCTGCCGCATTGCTGTCACTTTTTCCTTAGTGAATTCGCATGTGTCTAAGTGGGCGCGTAGCACAGCCGCCAATAGGCGTGGTTGATCGTCCAGTTCAGTTGCGAGCGCACGTTGTTGGCCGCGATTTTGTGTGCTCTGTTGCATGGCGGCTAAAATGCGCGCCTTTTCACGTTTCGGCACGCGTCCGAATCGCACGGCTGAAAAGAGGAAGAAAAAAAAAACAATTAATTGAAATGTTGCATCTCAAAAGAGTTAACATAATAAAAACTTAATAAATTGGCTAACGGCACGTATGGTTTGAAATTACATGCGTCGCTCTGTTCGCGTAAAACTTTATAGCTTAAACTTTAGCAATATGATAAGCGACTTATAGTCGTATATAAAAAAAGGCACAGAAGTTCGTTTACTAATCGGTTCAGGCAGAACAAAAATCCATTCGTTGGTTTTTGTATTTTACGCGGGCAAACAGACAGCTATTTACCTAAAGATGCTTAAAGACGACGCAAGGACAGACTGACACATGCATATCCTTTAAGGCTCAGTGGGAGTACATACAGTGTAATAAAGCGCACAGCGTTAATTAAGTAGCACAATCATGCGCTGTGTTTCTTTTGTTTTTTGCTTGGCAGGTGGTGGCAGCTGTTTTGTACGCTGTCAGTTGCACTTTTTTATTAAGGTTTGATTATTGCTGTTGAAGATGCGTCGCCGCCAGGTGGTAAAAAAACATTTACTGCATTGCTGTCTGTTGTGTTTATTGTAACGGAAGGACATTTTTTTTAAAGTTGCCGGTTTTTTGTGTCCACTTAATTTTGTTTTGCTGCTGCTGCTGCTGAAGCGCAGTCATGCAAAAATGTTTATTACCTGTCCGTCAAGTGAATGAGCTGAGTAAGCAGGAAGAGGATAATGGCAACCACAACAATGGGGTAAAAAAAAAATAAGCGACAAAATGCAAAGCAAGCAAATTTATTGTATGCATGCGTACTGTGCTGTGCTGTGCTGTGTGTGTGCTTGGAGGGCCCTTAAAGTAGGTCATTGCCTTTTGTCTGTGCAATTCGAATGCGCGCCGTCTGTTGCTCTTTGGTTACTTTGATGCTCTCACTATATGTCACTGTTAAGCCGTCAGCTTGTGTGGGTTGTTGTAATACTTTCTCTTTTTCGGTACAAAATTAATGACAGTGAAAGAAGTGTTAAAAATGGGCAGCATAGAAACAATAATATATTTTAGTTTTGAACTTTAAAGTGTAAAAGAAGTAATTTGCAACTTTTGTCAAGTTGTGGCCCATTGCGAAATTTGCTTGTCTATTTGCATAAACAATGAATTTATGCTTTGGAGCTATATATGTTTTTTTTTTTTTAATTTTGGTCAAATTTCTCAGCTTTCGTTAAGATTGATTAAAGATTCTCTATAACAATTTTAAATGAAAGAAAAAGTGCAAGACATGAATGCCTACGTTACGTTCAATTTCTTTTTTTCTAACATTATATTTAAATGCTATAACAATTAAAAATTCATTTTTAATTTTTCTCAATGCGTTAAAAACTAATTTTCTAAAATCTTAATGTACTGTACCAACTCTTTCACTTTCTTGCTTTAAGCGTATGCTTGCTTGACATGTAATCGACCCAAAGGCAAATAAGTTTCACTTAAAAGCAAAACTTTTTAATGCTAATTTTTTTCACACATTTATAGAGTAATTAAGCTTAAAGCTTGAAACAGTTTTTTCCAATACTTTTTTTTTGTTTGTACTCAAATATTTTAAGAAGTTTAGAAAGTTGAGGAGAAAAGAGAAATGACTACGATGCTATTAATGCAGACACAATTTTAGACTCAGTCCCACCATAAGTCAAACAGAGAAATAGTCTTTAGGCAAAAATAAAAAAACGAAAAAAAAGAAAACAAAACATACAAATGAAAAGCAGCAATTAGACATTATTGCTATAGCAGAGTGCCAGCAACAGCAGAGGTCATGACCTACTAAAGACCAAGAATTTGCCGCTTTGATTTGCTTACGCTTATGCTACAATTTGCATGTTTAATTTTATTTTTATTGCTAACTTCAATAAAAGAAATTTGGTGCAAAAAAAGTGAGCAACTTTCATGTACGAGAAAAGTAGTTTATATGCAGCAAAAATGTTGTTAAGGCATTTCATTTATCAGCTGTTCGTTCATTAGAAAGAGAGAGAAAGAGAATTAGCGTGCCAAAATAGTAAAATTGTATTGCAATAAAACAATAATTTATTTCCTCATGTTTCCATAATGATATTCGATTTGTTCTGGACTAATTTTTATTCAAATTTATATGTTCTACATAAGTAACAACATTACTCACACGACAATTTCTATTCTATTTTTAAAGAGCATAGTTCAATTCTTGCATTAATTCTTCATATTATCAGGCGTCGTCTTGAAAACTCAATTTGCAATAAGTAAAAGTTAAACTTTTTCTAATATATCGCTATTGATGCTATGCATCGCTTTCGCGCAACTAACCAAGTCAGAAAGTAAGACACAGCGTGCTGCACGCTGTAACACTTTTCCAAAACTAAACGACAACAACAAAAGCCCACTAAAATAGTAACAAAAGTAAAACAAATACAACACGCCAACGAAAAAATCAAACCAAAGTGAGTGGTATAAAAATTATGACCAAGTAAGATGAAACCATCAAGATGCTATTGCTGCTGGCGCTGTCAGTAAAGTGAAAAAGTAGAAAAAAGCAATCAAAGAAGAAGAAAAAAAAAAAAACTCTCTTTGCGCTGCTGACACAGTTTTTGCAGCGAAATTCAGGTCAACAAATGAAATGAAAATGAAAATTTTTTCAAATAAAAAAAAGTAGAAAATTAGAGCGCTGCGCGCAATGGTGCTATGTCGGCTGCGCATGTGCAAACGGCGGACGCACCTCAATTGAAAGCTGCGCGACAGCAATAGCAACAGCAACAGCAAGAGCGAACTACACTTTCAAAACTCAACGACAACAGAAAGTTGGTCACCATGAGGATGATGGGGGCCACAATAAAAAGAGAGTTCTGTATTTTTTTTATATTTCAAACTACAATTGAATTCACGTTTATAAATTTTTTGTTTATCAATAAAAACTTAAAAAAAAAAACATGAAAGACGCACGTTTTGTAAAGCAAAAATATTAAGCTACAACTCTACTTGGTTAAAGTGATAGCAGCAACAATTGCTGTGGTAGTAGAGTAGCAACAAATGAGGTCGCGATCAACAACAATATGCGATTAACGCGAATATTGTTAGTTGGTTGGTTGCAAAAAAAAAAAAAATGTAAACAAAACCAAAATTGTTGAAAGCACAAAAAAGATTTGTAGTTTAAAAAAAGAAATGCTAATAATAAAAGAAATAAGAGAAATGTAGTGAAATGAAATAAAAGTGTGCCTTGCACTAGATTTAAGCGTACGTATACTTAGTAGCTGTGCTGTGTAGAAAATTTAAAGAAAGAAATAAAACGACTTTTATTAACCATAAGTTTTATTGTTGCTGTTGTTGTTGCTGTTGTTGTATTTTTGGTTGATTGTTTGGCCAAGCGACTAGAAAAATTATTGGTGCATGTGAGAAGTTTCAGAGAGTATGAGAAAGTACAACAAAAAAAAAAAGTTTGAACAAAATTAGTAGGTAGCATAAGTGTGCTATTGGCAAAAGCCAAAGATCATACGATGCTGCATTAAATTGTTGACAATCGATTGGTAAAATGAAATTGGAAATCGCTGCCAATTGTAATGAGTGCAATAAGGAGCAAACAAGTTTTTAGCGCATGTTTTTGACGGATTCTTAAAACAAATTTTAGTTGCTGTTTTCGGTTGAGTCTCATTAGTGGAATAGCCTTAAAAGCTCAAGCTATGAATATTAAACTTTGTGGACAATTACAATATTTTAGGACAAAGCGATATTTATTCTGCATATAGAAATACTTTCTTCAGTTTTAGAGCTTTAAAAAGTAAAAATTTGAAACAGATTTACAATTTTAATAGATATTTACTAGTTTGCTTTTACGAGCTTATTAATTTAAAGTTACCCATACGTCATGTAATAAAATACAAAAATTGTAAATGGACGTCTTAGTTTATGAATACTAGTTATAAAAAATTTATTTCGAAAGTATTCCTTATTTTAGAGGCATATTTTTGTGACAAATTATTTTAGACAAATTTATTTCATATTTAGTTATTAATACAAATGAAAAAAATTTCGAATTTTTTATTGATTTTTGCTTTTGCTCATTTAAGCTTATGTTGAAAACTGCTGAAACGATTTTAGTATCATCTGCACTTATAATACTAACGGACTCTGCAGCTTCAGAAACTAAAATCTGGGGAATATTAATAATTCCATTCAAGCATTATTTAGGTTTTTACAAAGACAATAGTTAAAAGTTACTCATACGTCATATAATGTAACAAAAGATTTAACTACTTGTTTAAAAGAAAAATATTTAATAGATGAATGATTTTCAACTAAAATGAATTTATCTTTTAGTTATTGACACCAAAATCATCTAATAAACACAAAATATTTTCGTTTGTTAAAGTTCATCTCTAAAACTACTGAAGTGATTTTAGTTTCTTTAAGTACCAGCTATGCTGCTTAGGATTTGAATACATAAAATTAAAATTCGGTGGTTTTTTAAAGTTTTTCTGCGACTTCGTCTTGAGTTTTACGAGCTATATGACTAAAGATTACTCATACGAATAGCTGCGTTAAAAAAAGAGATAACGAATTTATAAAATTAAACAGAAAATAAGCGAAATTATTGCGTACTTTACAGTAAATAAATAAATTTATCTTGAAAAACAAATTAAGAATTGTTCTCTAATTTTTTTGATATTATGTATACTTATTCGTTTACTTAAAGTCGGTCTATCTGCTAAATTTGCATGACAGACTTAATATTTTTTTTTTTAAAACAGAATTTTATATTAATTATCATATCAGTTATTTACTGAAGTGTCTTCAATAAAAGTTCTTTGACATATTTCTCGGTTTTCCAGCTTTAAACAAATTTAATTTGATGCAAATTTTAAATTTTAAAGTAATGAAATCTCAAGTGAAATTAAATGTTACTCATTCGACATGTGGATGAAAAAATAATTACTTCACCGCATTATATTCATTTCAATTTTCTAAATCCATAGATTTATATGTTTTTGCTTTAACACTTACGTGCATTGTGATAGTTGACGTTGCCCTTTAAGATACCCTTTAATATTGGCAATTCTTCTGCCATTTTTGTGTTTGTTTTTTTCGTTAGTTTGGTAATGTTGAAAAATTTTATAATAAAATTTTTAATTTAAATTAACACATATAAAATTTTAATTTGGTTTTCTTTTATTTTAAAAGTTTATAGGGCAAATTTCGACCAAGTAGCAGGTAATCCAATGGTGCGCGTAACTTGGCACAAAAAATGCTTTTTATTTTTTATATTTGGAATTTTCTAAGATTTTGGTATCATTAAACAATTTTTGTTAAGTTTTTAGGAAAATTTTTTTGCTTTTCGCTATAATCGCAAATTTCATAGTAATTTTTCTTTGCCTTGTCGCTTTTACACATTTGTATATCAGGTACACTTTAGATGTCTTATGGATATAGATATATTTTGAAATTTTCTTAGATTAAATTTTTTAAACTTTAAACTTTTATGTTTAGCACATAATTTAGTAATAACTTTTTAATATAAATTAATTTTTTTTTATTTTAAATTAAAATATTTTTTCAGGAACTTTAAATTTCTTCAAATTTCAATTCAATTTTTCATTTGTAAAAGTACACTTCTCTTTTTTCTTTTTGTTGAAATAACACTGTTGTTTTACGCCGCGTAACTTTAAAGAACGTTGGTACAAAAAAGGCGCGTAATCCTTGTGTTGTGGAATTTTTGGTAGGATTTTTAGCTTGCTTTTAAATAAATAAATATTTTGTTTTGTTTTTTTATAAATCTTGTTATTTTTTTTATAAAATTTTTGTCGACTTATTTTCACGTTGACAACAGTTGACAGTTAAGAAATTTTTGGTTAATTTTTTTTTTTTGTTTTCAATTGTAACTCATAAACTTTATGTGGACTGCACTGCGCTGACGTTTCTATTAAATTGTTGTTAAATTAAATTTTTGTAATTTATTTTTATTTTTTTGTTTTGGCGCTGTTGTCTGTTTTAGCTTTTGCTTAGTTTTGTTGTTGTAGCAGTTGTTGCTTTTGTTATTAATATTTTTAATATTAAAATTAATGTTGTTGTCGTCAAATGTTAACATGACAAAACTCGACAAGGTCTCGAACGCGACTAACTGTAAAAATCAGCAGCACGTTACGAATATAGCGAAAGGTAGTCAAGAAAAATTGTTAAAAGCGGCAGGCAGCAAAAGCAGAAAAAACAAAGGAAAAAAAAATTGAGGGGCAAAAACAACAGCAGCAACGTTTAAAAAGCCGCTTTTGTATCTTTCTTGTATACGCTGAAATTTTGCGGTATACGCTCTCTCTTTTTTTGTAAATATTCTCTGGTTTTATGCTCTTTTCATGCATAGAAAAGTTCCATTCTTCTCTTAGTGCTAACAAATCATTTGGGTAACTGATAAGCTGGAGAATTTGAACTCCACAACAGCAGCGTGTGATATAAAAGCTCGTGCTCTCGTAAAGTTCTTTCTTATCTTAGCGATACATTATTTGTGTTTGGTATCTTTGCGTTACTTTTGTTGCGGTGCTCTTTTGTTTCGCTCTTTGCATTGTGCAGAGCTTTTCAACACATTTAAGAGTTTTCTTTTGTGGTGAAGAGTACGAAAGCTTTCCAACTTAATATTCAAAGTTTACTCTTTTATACGGTAAAAGCTATGTGCTTTTGCTTAAGTTTGTAATGCAAATGCATTTTCAACATGAAAATTTGAAACTTTTTGTTTAATTTAAAAACTGAATTTTCTCTGATTTCATAAATTGAATTTTTGACGAGGCGGTGACTGGCTGGTAACTGGCTGGTGACCGGTGATTTTATGATATAATAACACAAGGAAGAGTGAGAATCAATTCAGTATTCCCTAATGATACAGCCCGTATGAGTAACATTTGGTTTTAGTTCAAACAAAAATAAAAATTCCAAGATAATAAAATTTTCAATTTGCACCAATTTTAATTGTTCTAAAGGTTTAAGGCCAGGGTATATATTAAAAAGTTTTTATTACAATCGGTTCACGGATTTTTGAGTTACGATGTTTTTAAAACATTTGGTTCGGTAGTAAATGTAATTATTTTTTGTATAAACTGTAATATAATTTTCGATTTAAACACATTCGCACAACTAATGTAAAAATTATGTTACAGTTAAACTGCAAAAAATCTTCAATAAATCTAAAAATGCATTCTGATATTGAATTCGTATTTGTAATTTATTTTTCATTTTCATATCATTGCAAAAAAAAAAAATTACAATATAAATGGCGCGAGGTTCAATAAACAATTTTTATTTTATTTTCTTATTTATTCTTTACATTCTCGAACTCGCCTTGCGTTCAATGGCCTCCCTTTGAGCTTTGAGATATGAACAAAGCAATGCAGTCGTAATAGGGGCATAGCAAGAGGGGTGGTGTACGTGTTTTTGGGGTACATGTTAATAAATGACGCATTTTGTTATTTTAAATTTGTGTGTGCTGAATTTGTGTAACCCCCTTTTATGTTGTTGTTATAGCTTTGTATGCATATTTATTATATTTCCATTGGTTTTTTGTATTTTTTGCTTTTTGCATTTCAAGTAAGTTTATTTTTTATATATTGTTTTTTTCGATCAATTTTTGCATTTGCAGTACGTGCTGAATTGCAACGTTCAACTGCAGGCTGGTTGGCATTTTTAGTTTATTTTACATTTTTGCTATAAATATATGTACATACATATGTATTGTTGTGACTCTGAGTCACATAATTGTAAACAACAGCCAGCCAGCGCCATGATAATATTTATATGTACAACAGTGTGTGTCAGGCAAATGTACACTGTTTGATGTCAAGGACGAGCTGCAGGCGTTGTACATTGACTTTACTTTGATTTAAAAATAAATACTGATAAGTAATATGGTAGGATAAAAGGGAGACGCAAACTGACTTGAAACAAAGACAATACCATCTTTTGAAATACGCATTTTATATTTGAAATTTTTTTGTTTTTAAAGGCAGCTTTTAGTGAGTTGCTTAGTTTTTTTTTTAACGAATATGTTAGTAGATTTATGATACAGTAATTTAACTTATTTTGCAATATTTAGCATCTATTTGATAACTTCAGAACCGAAAAAACTGTTGGAGCAACGTTTTTTGATTTATTAATTCACTGCAAATAATTTTGCTTTCGAGTTATATAACTATAAAAGCAGTAATGTTCAGCAGCCATTAAACAAAATTAAAGTTATTGTATTGCACTCAACGCTTAGCAAAAAACTTAAAACTTTTCAATTTTCAAACACATCGAAGCTGAGATATGGTTGTATGATGTATTTAAAACCGAAGAAAAAATAAACCTAAATTCAGTTAAAAATTTATTTTGTAAGTAAAACAAAAAAAAAAACCTTGCTGCACAAAACTTCAATAAAAATTTCTTTTCGTAAATTTACAAACGCAAATTACCATTGCAACGCATAGCAATTTCTCGAAAATTCGTGCCTAAGTCATGTCATCAAAACAAACAAACAGCAATGGATTTGATGGAAGGGTTACAGATACAAGATACTGGAGACACAGTTTTGTTTAGCTTTGCTTGATTATTTATTAATTTATACAAATGTAACTGTAAATGTGTCACTTTACAACAACAATAAAGTAATTACAAAAAAAATGTAAACCAAAGCAAATCAAAAAAAAAAACCTGCTCTGACAAATCAAATGAAATTTCAAATAATTTGCACATCATTTTTTGTTGTTATTTAAAGTCGATTGCTTGATCGGTCATTCAGTCATGCAGTCAAGTAGGTAGGTAAAAGTCATGTTGTTATGTTAATTTTTACGTTGCGGTGTTGGTGGTCACTGACCCACTAATGAGGACAGCAGAATAATTAAGCAAACTACAAAATAAAACCAAACTATAAAAATTTCACAAAACTAAACTAACAAGTGAGGTGGAAAAATGTGGTCAAATTAATTATATTACTGCCATTATATTGAAATTTGAAGCTTAAAATCATTACAGCAGCTCCCCTATCAATTTTCATTCCTTTGACAAACAGGTCGTATGAGTGACATTTATTTGCTTGCATTTGAAGGATTTAGCGTAATGAAATTATAATTTCAAATTAAGTGGAATTTTTGATAAAATAAAAATGCAAAGTAACATTTCTTACTCACAAGCGTTTCAGTGTTTTTTTCTCAAACCAAGCTTAACAAGTAAACTTTCTTTATTTTTCTAAAAAATGAACTGTCGATAATTAAATATTTATGTCATATTATTTATGATGTTGTAAGCCTAAAGCAACGCTGATGTTATTTTTGAATTTTTTTTTTATTTATCATGCTGTAAGCCATCAGTGAAAAGTGAAAGTGGTAACATTATTGTTGCTATTGTAAATTTCTTTTTAGTTTTTTTTTGAATAAAAAAAAAAAACAATTTTTACTAAACATTTTTTTTACCACAATTTTTGTTTGTTCTCTTTTTGTTTGTTTAACTATTTAATTTTTAATTTTCTTTTAATTGTTTCTAAGTTCATTGCCTCTAACTATAACAGCAACAAAAGCTGCATAAAAAATAAATCACTTTCACTGAAAGCTAACCTCGTTTATATTTTTAACGCATCACATACTCGTCGTACATCTAGCAGACTTTTTTAACGCCTTACTCAAAGGAAATACTTTGAATCAGCTCTTTCTATGCATCGTCAACAATATCAGTTTAAAAAAGCAGCCTCTGCCAATGGTAAAGAAATTCACAGTTTTAAGTCAACTTTAAAGTTGCGTGTGACTGAATTTTTTTGTTTCTCCCCCTACCTTTTCTTTTACCTACTTTGTTGTTTGTTTTATACAAATTTATTTCTTTTCTTTTCATGCTGCTTCATTTTGCATACAAAAAAAAAAAATAAATAAAATAAAAATTGGTAACAAAAAACTTGGCTGAGTCGCTCTGTGCTGTTTAAGCCGGTCCGGTTGTTGTCGTTAGGGTTGTTGAACTCTGCCGTTGTGCGGTTTAATATGTTATCTCACTATTTTTCTTGTCTTTTTGTTAAATTTGTTGCTGGTTTTTATACATAGCATAAAACGTAATATATTTTTTAGTGCTCATTTGTATCATTTTTTATCATTCGCTGCCCTCTTTCCCCGTTTTCTTAGCGCTGCATTAATTAGACGCATTCGAATGTTTATAAAAAAAGGAAGTCAAAAGCAATAATAAAATAGTGGAACTATAAGAAAGCGAGCATCTGCTTTTGTTTTTGTAAATATGTGTAACTCATTTATTTAGCCCACTGTATGCAACGTAAATTGTTGCGTATGTTGTATACAACTTTTTGTGACAAGACAAAATGTGACAAATTTTTTGGAATTGTTAATGACACAAAGCAAAAGGGGAAAAACATTTTGGAAATCAATCAAAGTTTAAACAATAAAAATAAATATTGTGTTGATCATTATTTTTCAACATTATCTGTCCTGCCCATTTTGCTTAAATATTTTATTTTGAGCCATATTGTACAACATTTTTTTAAATAAATAAATAAAATATTGTTTGATGAACACAACTTGACGCAAAATAGTTATTTCTCGATAGTACGAGAAACCCACTTTTACAAAAATTTTCTGACACCATGTGACCACTTAAGGGTTAAAAACTTGAAATGGTTTAAGACTTGTCAAAACGTTCGAGAGAATTCAGTTGATAGTTACAACAGAGTTATATGCATTTAATTTTTTTGTAAACACAATAAGCAGTGACTAATGGAAATAGGGAAAAATTTGATTATGCGGCATAAAAAGCTATATGCAAAAACATTCTCACTAAGCGGCCAACAATCAAAATTGTAAACATGTTAAAGCAATAAATATTGAACAAAATGCTTGACATATTGAAGTTTAAACTTATATCAGAGCAGCAAGCATATCGTTTGAAATAATGACTATTTTTCAGAAAAGAAAAAAAAATTTCAATAAAAATCTTGAAATCTTAAAAAGTTCAGTTATTTTTTGAACCCCTTTATGATACACCACTGTGTAATGCATCCTGTCTACCCCCAACACTGTCACAATGCAAACGAACATGAGCAATGAGAGCAAATTCCATGATTTTATTTAATTTTATAATATAGACACAAAGACAACAACAGCAACGACGACGACGACAACACATTCCAAGGAGACCCGAACGCAATTCTATTTTATTTGCATTTGAATGCATATGTTTGTAAGCATGTGTATCTTCATATACATACAAATGAACAATGTGAATGACCGTGCATGACCCACATATGTAGATGTTGCTGCACTCAAGCTGCACAGCTCGATAGCAGCAGCAGCAGTAGCAACGGCAGCGACAGCAACGACGACGACGACGACGATGGCAAAGACGACAACATCAAGGAGTTCGAATTTACGAATATAACGTAAGTAAAAATGCAGAAATGCAAACAACAAATATAGCAACAACAACAATGCAAATGCATAATTTTAAACGAGGCTGGCTGCAACGTAACAGCAACAACAATGCTAGAAAAATAAAAGATATACAAAACGACAAAATAAAACGAGTCCGAGTGCATTGAACGGCATTCGATGCACAACACAGCAACGCCACTTTATAATGCAGCCAGTAAGTAAGTGTATGTGTGTGTGCTTACAAAATAAAAAATGCAAATTTTTGAGGTTCTTCGAAAATTTATCCGAACAACGAAAAAAAAAAATTGAATTCGAAAAACTGCTTCGCATAACACCAGCTGTGTGCCAGCGAACGAGTGAATGTAACTGAGCACGTTGTGCGACCCCAACAACAGCAACAACAAGAGCAGCAATAGCAGCAGCAGCAACAAAAACGGACGACAAGAGAAACCTTCGAGAAATTTTCTAAAGTCGTTGAACTCTGCTGTTGAACAACATAAAACAGGTCGCCTCACCACACGTCTGCTGCTGCTGCTGCTGTTGCTGCCAACCACCCAACAGCATTGAACGGTTAACTGTTTGTATGCAGCAACAGCAACAGCAACAGAGACAGCAGCATCAATTTGAAATTGTTGCTATTGCTGCTACGTTTGTTCGGGTAGGCTCTGCTTTTTGTTTTTGTGTGCTATACACACGCGCAACTGGTTTAACTGAAAACAAAATAGTTTTTTGAACGTAATGCTGGCGCTCCCACTGAGCAACATCAGCAGTCAACACTTCATCGACAACGTCATTGAAAAACGAAAGTTAATCTTCTGCACTCAACAACTTAAATGAGGCTTGAGTACGGATTTGAGTTAAACTCAAATGCTATTGTATTGCCTCTCTTTCGCTTTGTCGCTCGTTTTTCTGTTATCATATTGCCTTTTCGGCCCGTTTTTTGAGCTCTGTGTTCGTTTCGTTTGCTCTGCTTGGTTGGGGTCTTTGAACCTTTTGAAGGTTCAATTTGTAACCACCAACCAACACACAGAGGTTGTAAATTTACTTGTTTGTTACGTATTAATAAAAATTTGTTTTTTTTTTCTTTCTGTTATTTCCATTGCGTTTACTGTTGTTGCTATAAATTTATGTAAAATGTTACTTTATTATAAAAAATATTCAGGTTATTTTTTACAATTTTTTACTCAATCTAATTTTTGTTTCAACTTTTTCGGATGAAAACTTTTGTGGCCACTTATCAGTTTTGAAATAATTAAAGAGCAGCCAGAGCTGCAAGAAATTGTCAGAAACATATTGGTCCTAGCTGATATCGGTGCAGATATATAACAGTAAAAAAAAATCTCGTAAGAGAAATTTAATTATTTTAAATTTGTATTTGATTTATAAACTTTGAATTTTTATTTTTTATAGTTAAAATTTTAGCAGCCAATAATGAACTATGGCAATATTGAAGAGTACGCAAAGCTGTATAAAAATTTCTAAAACATTGCACCTAACATACATCGGAGCTAAGTTATGGTAGTTTAAAATAATAAACAAAAATTTTAAAAATTGCTATTTTTAAACTTAAGCAAACATTGCGTTAACAATTTCTCTTAATAATAACAAAAACAAACAAACTATATATACAATAAAAAGTATAAAAAATCATTCATGTGTTATTATTAAGCGTGAAATTTTTATTTAAAAAGTTGTTACTTTTTCTGCTCTTTTTTTAATTTCTTTTGATGATGCAGCCAGCCTATTTTTTATTACCCATCATTGTTGTTGTTCGCTTGCTGCTGTCACAAAAAATAATTTTTATGTTGTAGCTATAGTAATTTTACGTAATAGCTCTTGTAAGACGCACCAATAAGCATTTTTTTTTCTTTTGGCTTATGCAATAGCAGTCGAACCAACAGATAAATAAACAACGAAAACAAAATTGAATTGAGCCAATGACTTGACCGAATTTTGGTTTAATCGAAAAAGTTTTCTTTTTAAATTGCAGTTAATTTAAAAAATTAAAATTTTATTTCTTAAAACATAATCTTAGTATGATTGAACTTTTATTTTTGGAAATACAATTTTTTATTGAGTCACAAAAATTCTATAATAAGCGACCATTAATTAAAATTGAGATTATTATAGCTCATTTAAAAATTATTAATAAAATTAAGAACTTTGAGGTTCAGATAACATCGCAGCTAAGCAATTCTTATCTGTGCTTTGTTTGTGAAGTGAACATTTTTTTTCAATTTCATTAATATAAAAAAAAAGATCATAATTCAAGAAATATATTATGCAGCATTGTTTGATTTTTTAAGACAACAATTTTTTTTTACTTGACAAAATTGGTATTTACTAAAGTAGTTTGAGTTAGCGGCCATTAGTTAAAATTGAGTTTATTGTAATGCACTTAACACCTATCAAGAAACAATAGATCGTGTGGCTTAAAAATAAATCGGAGCGTATATATTTTTAACTAAAAAACTTGACTTCGTTAAAGAGATGTCACAAAAAATGCTATTTCACTAAATGGCAATTTCCTGAAATATTATTTTAAAATGTATTTCGAATTCTAAGTCTTTTTTAAGGATAAGATATGGTATTTCATCGTTTCATCAATTTAAAAAAAATTGTATTAATTATTGCTCATACAGTATGAAGCGCAAAACAACATACTACTTTCTTTTTCTATTAACTACATACTATGCCAATTAGCATATCTAACATCCCCCAATATTTTGATTCCACACAACCTCGAAATTAACGCCTTGAACGAATTCCAAATTAAAAAAATAATAAACTACTTCAAAAATCTCAAAAAAAAAAAATAATAAAATGCCAACGCACGTAGGTACGTACATAGATGACACTCTAGAGAGACTAAACGACGAACGACCGTCAACTGTCATTTATGAATTACAAATATATAGTCATTGTTGCTGCTGTTGTTGTCATTATTGTTGTTGCTATCAGTCCTAAAATCCATTTGACTATACGCGACGCTTTTAATAGGGTGGCCATCAGTCCAGCAAACTGCTAGGGAGGCCGCATTTAGCGAGAAAGCAGTGTGAGCATACATACATACATACATATGAAGGGTGCGGGGAAACTTCGTGTGAAGTGTGGAGGTAGACTGTGTATCGTCGAGTCATTGTGTTCATGCATATGTAGCTCTAGTTGTATGTAGTTGCTGCGGTTGTTGCCAGTGTTTTTGTGCTCTCCTCGTATTTAATGTATTTGTAATTGACCTGATTAGAGTTCAAATACATTGTATTTGTCTGTATAACAAATTATGTAAGTATTTTTATATTCGTATTACAAAAAACAATAAAATTGAACCTAGGAATTACAAAAACAAAAACAGCACTAAATATTTATAATAGCAATTGGTTATATTAAAAGGTGGGGGACATTTGACTAAACGACTGTTGGTCTGACACTGGCTTGGTTGCTTGACTGACGACAAACTTGACTCTGAGGGTTGCGTTGCTTTTAATTTTTCAGTTGATATTTCATTTGAACTTAGGTTGTTGTATTGACCAAAGCGACCCTCAATATATTTAGATTATTTTTTCGTTTTTGTTGATTGATTTGTCATTTTGTCGCTGATATACTAAGCTTAGTGATGAAAAAAAGCGATATTTGTATATTAAAGTTTCGTATAAGAGGGAGCCATTATTTTTATTGTAAATTGATGAACAAAAAATATGAAACCAATTAAAATGCTTAAATCAAATTAATTATTTTAAACAAAAGTTGTATTTAGGTAGCAGAAAAATTTATACGACAATATTTGGAAAATTAAAAAACATTGCATGTAAAGGGATTTGTATTTGTAGAAATCTCATTCAGCTACTTGAGAATTTTCAAATTTTTATGCAATTGATTTCTGTTTATTTTTGGCTCATTCATAAAATTCAGTTGGCCTTAAAAAAAGCAAAATATTACAACATTTCCAGTAAGAGCGCTATGAAAGCTTTATTATACAAAAAAAAAATTGTTTTTGTTTTTACATTTACGTTAAACTGCGTGCATCTCTACGCACGCTAAATAAACGAATGTTGTCTATGTGTCTGTCTGTTTATTTATCTGTCGTTACGTCACATATTTGATGTACTGGCTGACATATAACCAACATCACTCCCCTGTATTAAATACAAAACACAAAAAAAAAACCAAACGAAAACTTAAAATAAAAATAAAAAATACTTTCAATTCAAAGTTAACCTCGTCCTAATTCGAGTTCATTTTAATTAAATTGAACGAAAGAAGAAAAAACTGAAACTAAAGAGAAAAAACAAAAAATTTTCGATACGAGATACACAGTCAAAAAGCACCATAAAGTTGGCACAAAATTAACTCAAAAATATATCAATTATTTTAAGCAACGAATACGAATTTTTCTCCAAGTGTAGCAAACAAAATAATTTGCACGTGTTTAAATGCAAAAATTATTGTAGCGCTCGAAGTGCAATAGCAACAACAACAACAACAGTAGCAACATCTAGGCAAATGCTTCTAGAATTTTAGCTGCAAGTTGATTCGTAGTTGCCGTCGCCGTTGTTGTTGTTGTCGAGTTAAATAACCTCAAAGTAGAGCAAGCAATGCACTTTTATATGATTGCAGCTGGCAACCCTGAGCAAAGCGCAGTAGCGAAAAATCCAGGGTTGCTTACAAATAACAACAAAGTAATATTAAAAATTGAAAATTAATGAGATAAACGCGTATGCAAATTACACAGTGCAACATAAATTTTGAATGCACATAATTTTTTTTTTTAAATTTGTCGAAAATATTACGTATTTGTCGAAAATATTACGTATGAGTAACTTTAAATTGTAAAAAATAACAAAAATGTTAATTGTAGTTGCAGCTATCTTTGCTCCGATGTGAGCTCATACCTCAATATTCTCGACATTTTTGTTCACATTTAAGTTTTCTATAAGAATATCAAATTTAATTAATGGCTGCACAGCGTTCACACAATAATGACATTTTTTGTATTTGATGTTTTGTAAAAATTTTATTTCTGTTACTTGATGTAAGTTTTGCATATGAAAAATTATCAATAACTTGAAATTTATTTGCCCCAAAGTCAGTCGCGCATATACTTACTAAGTAAGTCAGTGAGTTAGTCAGTATATCAGACATTTGTTGTGTAGTAAGTCATTTAGTCAATTTATACAAAAGCAGCAACAACAATAAAAGTACTAACAACAAATATGTACGACCGACTGACTGCCTTGATTGTCTGCAACGCGCGCGCTCGTTCGTTCGTTCATGCGTACAAATAAACGAATAATCATCGTCGTACGGTGCGACCGTCAGCCATGTTATATTTCAGTATGGTCGTTTTTTTTTTTGAATGGCTGACCCAGTTTTGCTGTTACGAACGTCAGACTCGGTCATTGAACTACGCGCACTTCAAGCACAGCGCCGCCACACATAACAGTGTGCGAGTGTGTATGATTGTGGGCTGTTTTTTTTGTATAAAGAAACAATTTTTGTTGTTGTTGTTGTATATTGCTTTGGTATTTTTGCTTCAAGCATTTTGATGGTAGAGAGTGGGTTGCGGAGGTTTTGCGACAGCAGCGCTGCAAAGATTACGTTTCAATTTCGTTTTCATTTAAGTTTGTTGAAAATAGTTTAACAGCATATGAGCGCTCTTGCTGTGTGCTGTGCTCTACCTTATAGTCTATCTCTTTTATTCATGCGTTTTTGTATATGCTAGAGGAGGAATCTGCTGCTATTTATTTTTTACTTCAGAAAAACTAAATAAAATGAAGCAACTATCATGAAGAAAGCAACCAAAGAAAGTTCAAAATATACGAATTTTTGTGATTTATGTGAAAAGTGAAAGTAAAAGTTTTGTATTGTTGGCTTTGTATAAATTTTAATTATTAGTTGATAAGCTGGAATTACTTTTTTTTCGATATACGAAAAACTTTTTTTTTATTTTGGGTTTTTTGCTGCATAATTTCATAAAAGATTTTGAATATTTTAAAATTATTCAAGTGCTTGCGTATGAGTTAAATTTTTTTAGTTTGATGTCTTATGAAAATTAATATCTTGCATTTTCTAAGTGAGCTAACTGTATAAAACACTGCACGTAGGCTAAAGAACAAGGAAATATCTTTCTAAAAGTTAAATGAAGTTTGCTCATTAGCTAATATTGTTATACGAATTAACAATTTCTAACAACTAAATTTTTCATCTAAAAATTCAGCTGAAATTTTTGATTTTTCATATAATTTGTTATCTTTTCTTTGCCATACTTTCATTTTCTAGGTCAACCATGAGTTGTGAGTGAATTTTTTATTTACAAATATACATATAATATAATTTCACAAAATAGCATTGCGTAGCTAAAATTTATATACGTGCGTTTCGTTTACTTGTATGTATGTATGTATACTGGTTGCGCATACAAGTGTGTGTAATTTTCCTTGAAAGATAATGAAAAAGAGCACACGGCCATTTTTATTATAAACAAATTTCATGCGCTTTATTTTCAACGAAAATAAAAAAAAGGAAAAACAAACAACAACAAAAAATTAAAAACAGTTCATTACATTTGACTTTTTGTTCAGTCATGGATCTTTTCATGAGAAGCCAACACAAAGTAAATTATGTTTACTTGAGATATTTAAGATTTTTAGCATTCTTCCCCACTAAAAATTTTAAATAAAAAACTTAAGGCATATTTTATTGAAATAAAAAAAAAAAACTCATACGTCATGTTGTCCAAAAATTAGTACAAGGTTTATTTTGATATTTTATTAATAATTTAATTTGAGAATCAGAATTATAAATAAAACAAAAACTTAGTAAGGCGTAGTGCTGTCCTTCTTTACAGTTTTTTAACTTAACTGGCAAAAACCTTACAAAATCTAAAAATTGCTAGTAATCAGCTGCAGCAAACTATTTAATTTGAAATAAATAGCAAAATTAAATTAAATTTTTTTCTGCTGTATTTTTTTTTGTTAAGTAAGAAAGTGAACAAAGTAGAAAACACTTTCATTTTCGCTACGCTTTTTTGACGCGACGCAGTTAAAGTCAATGAACGTATTGTACGTGCAAAGCCGTCATACTATGTTTCATGCATGCTTTCTTTCGTACGTTGCTTGTTTGCTTTATGTCTAAAGATATTTCTTGCTTTTTTGTTTGCTTGTGCTATTGCTACTATTTTGTCTGTCGGTCTGTCTTCTTTGCCTATACTACTCTTCATTTCCTCAATTTGTTACTTTGAATTCCAACTTTACTTTAATGACAGCGTTCACTCAACTTGCTAGCAGTTTTCGTAATAATTTGCTGCTAGTTTTGTTGTTGTACATATGTATGCAATGCGAGTATTTCCTGTTACGTGTCTACGCTTATGTTTTGGGGTTAACAAAAGATTTCTGATGTTTGATGCTCTTGCTATTGTCTTTATTTCAGCACATACAAGGTATATGAGCGACATTTCATAAATTATTTTATGTCTGTAAATTTCTTGATAAAACGAAATGTTGAAATTTAATAATCTATACATATTATCCAGCTCATAGGTCTAAGCAAGGATTTCGCGAAAATTTAATTTGAATCGGTTCGGTAGATTTTGAGATTTTATATAAAAAAAAGTTCAATCTGTTCAATCTGTTTTTCTTTTATTTTTTAAAAGATTTAAATTTTCTAATGCTATATTGTACTAACAAGTAATTTTCTAATTCTCACTGAAAATCAGTTTGTATAAAATTGTTCTCATCAATTCATTCAATTGCTGAAAGCTATAACCGAAAGCATAAAAACATGTCATCTCAAGTTATTGCTCATATTTATTTACACAAATTTTCTCAAAGCTGAATAGCTGAAAAGGTTGAAAGCTGTAGTAGCTAAACTCAACTATTAGTATTATCGAGTTTTATTGCTTTAAAAATGGCTTGTTTTAAAATCTTTCAGTCAATGATTGCTGCTTAGTCAAAAGTTAAAATTTTTTATTAAAAATCGTCTACAATTTTAGCCAACACATACATTTTTTGACTCAAGGCAAAAACAAAATCTAAAAAAGACCTGAAGACTTGATTAGTTTTTTTTTTTTTATATAATCGAAAACGCTACAAGTTGCTTCCTCATTAAATTTCAGCTGTCTCTATGGTTTTTTTTTTATTTCTTTCTATTTCAAATCTGTAATTTTTTATGTGCTGCTAATATTCCAGCCACAATAAAGGGAAGTAAAATTAAAACAGCAGCAGCAGCAGCTAAATAGCAGGAGACGACAACAGCAGCTGTAGCGTAGCAGCAGCAACGCGGAATGAGGAACAAAATTTAAGCGAGAGCTTGGCAGCGTGTTGTTGCTGCTGCTATTGTTGGTGGTGGCGGTGGTGTTATACATACTGCTGCTGCTGCTGCTGCTACTATTGTTGTTGTTGTTGTTGATATTGCTGCAAAAATTTAGGTTAAGTGCGGTCGTTCAACTTTTAACACAATTTCGTAACAAGCTAGCTAGCAAATGATTGAGCGAACGTACGAACGAATAAACAGGCGCAAACAAATACACACACAGATATGCAGACATACACTATGGCAACAATAAAATATACAGAAAAAAGTTACACTCACACTAGCGCTTGCATAAGGGAAATTAATGCGGCGGGAATTATGAATAAGCAAAAACAAAAAAATGTGTGCCCATTTTTTTTTTCCTGTTTCTTCGTGTGGTAAAAAAAGGGGAGCATTTCAAGCGCTAAGTATGATGGATGGATGAGTAGTTGGAAATTTTGGAATTTTTTCCGTGAGTAGATAAACAAATGTGAAGATTTTTAGCAAAATTATTTGAGATTCTTGAGGTATTTTTGGTTAGAATTTTTAATTTACACACAATATTTTTTTTGATAAAAATTTAATTTTGTTTTTAAATACAGAAAAAAATGTTCATGAAAAAATTGTTGATATAAAAAATTATTTGAAATAATAAAAAATTCACATAAAATAGATAAAAAATTCTTTGGATTTTCGTAAAAACTTCTCAACTATTTTTTGTCTCATTTTCAAAGCCAATAAAGCTCTCGTAGCTCCAGCTTTGCAGTTGCTTTTTGCAGCGAGAATTATTGCACGCTGCAAAGTTGCATACAAAAAGTGCAGTGCTGCTAGTGGTGGCAGGTAGCTAAATGCAGCCAAGCAGCCAGCTGTCGGTCGTCGTTGTTCGTTGGAGTTCATTGACCAGCCATGAACGAAATTACAAAGTTTTTTTTTTTTTGTTTTTATTGCTGTCTCGTTAGTTCGGTTGTGGTTCCGTTCGTTCGTTCTTTTGCTCGTTAGTTGCTGCTTGCACCCCACCGCACTCTTCAACGGCACTTGCAGTGTCGTTTCGACGTCACATGCGTAGAGTGCAACTATACCTCTCAATACCCTGCACTCTATGGGGCGCCACACATTTTGTAATCTTATCTGAATGGCTTAGTTTCTGGATTTTTTTGAAAAAATAAGTCGTTTAGAAAAAAAAGAATTCGAAAAAAAGAGGCTGACGTGCGCGAGCGATAAAATTTGACAGCTCAGGGCTTGTCAGTGGATAAGTGAATGTAATCGTATGTGTTCGTAAGTGTTACTTTGTATATTTCGTTTGAATTAAGCAATGTTTTATTTCGTTTATTTTTACTTAATTTTGTTGTTTCTTCTTTTTCACTATTGAAAATTTGCATGTTGAGCAATGCATGCATGGATTTGAAAATATAACGTATGTACCGACACATGTGTGTTGCTCAGACATTAACAAAATTCAGACAATATTTCTTGTGTATGTCTTTTGTAATGGGGCCCAATTTTGCGCTAAATGAGGTCAAATTTGAGCGTACACAAATTAATTGTCTAGATTAGTAAGTGGACATTTTTCACTTTTAAGTGAAGAATATCTTTGTCTCAAGTATGTACATATATGCTTGAAGTTAAAAATGTTTTTTTTTTTTTTGTTATCTAAAAATGTTGATACTGTGGGCACAAGTAAATCACTTTCAAGCACGTGCTTGATGGTTCATTAACATTTTTTATATTTGAAGCAAATCAATTCATCAAAAATGTTTTAGTAATTTTAATTTGTATTGGGTTAATCAACAAATCTAAATTCTCAAGTCAAGCATGTGCTTGGCGAACTATATGGAAAGAAGATAAGTAAAACGAAGTGAATATTTTTAATCAAAATATATATTGCAAAAAATTTATTCCGTCAAGCATGTGCTTGAAGTAAATATATGAGATTGAAATTAGCAAAATTGATCACTAAGGCAAAATTTATGATTTCAACGTTAGTGGCAAGCTTGAGTTTGAATAATTAAATAAGCCTAGCTGTAGTTTTAGTCAAATTACATAAAATGAAATGAAAGTTTTTGATCAAAATACATGATTTTCACATATGTTATACATACATTTATTCAATCAAGCATGTGCTTGAAGAAAAAAATGTATTATGTTTGCAAAATTCTATATTTTCAGGCTTAAAATGTAGTTTTCATTTTTGTTGTTTGCTATATCAAGTACATGCTTGAAGAAAAACTAAATGAATTATTCCTTTCAAACTGAACTATGTGCAAAATAGAGAAATTTCTTTAAAGTTCTATGTGATTTCCATATCCAAATGTAATGAAAAATTTTAAAGTATGTGCTTGAAGACAAAATGATATGCAACAAAAATAAATTATAATCCAACAAAATTTTTTGCCTAAACCTGCTCAAGCGCATCAAGCACATGCTTGAATAGTATTAAATAAATAATCTGACATAAACTATTTCAATTATAATTAAAGCGTTACTAGTCGCCAGAGATAATTATATTTTTTCAGACATTCTTATTTTCCCAACACTTTGTTTTTTGCCAAGCAAGTTAGTTTTCAAAAGAAATTATTTTTGAGTTCTCTGAATTAATATTTTCCTACACTTTGGGCAAATGATTGACAAAGTCATTTTGTTTATTTTAAGATTTCAACTAACCAAGCGGCGAACGCCGCGGGCATAATCTTCTTATTTTACTTTAATATAATAGAAATAAATTTTTCACTTACCATCACGACTCATGCCGACGGCAATACACTTTTTCAGTCGGCAGTATTGGCAACGATTGCGATTGATGCGCAAAATGCTGCATTGTTGATTCTTAGTGCACGGACGATATTGTATCTTTTGCTGTATTGAACGACGGAAGAAGCCCTGCAATGAGAGTAAAAGGAAAAGTACAAAAATTAATAAAATGCCAAAAATTTAAAAAAAAAAACAATTTTAATAAAGAGCATTAGAAAGTGAAAAATGGTTTTATAAAAAAAAAATGTTGTTTGTAGCAAACATACATCAGCAGCGGCATTTGTTGCTGTCTCTGCAGCATTTGCTGCACTTTCCAATGAAATCTCCGTTTGTTCCTTTTTAATCTCAACTCCTACATTACAATTGTTGCTGTTGCTGCTGGTATTGTTGCTGTTACCACTTGCTGTCGTCTCCAAATTTTCATCAAATTTCTGACACAAATAATTCATTGTCGTTTGTTCCAATTGCTGTTGGTGTTCGCAGAGTTCATCATCGCAACCAGAATCCATATCCAATTGACAATCGTAGCACTGACAATTTGCACGCTGCTGCAATTGTTGCGGCGTGCATGTGCAACCGCTTGTCAGCGACACTTGCGATTGCGTGCTGGAATTGCTCATTAACGATGAATTGCTGTCAGAGCTATCACGTCGCTGTTGTTGCTGTTGCAACAACAATGAAATCTCTTTGTGCGTTTGCTGCATTATCGTTACAGCAGCATGCGAATCGGTAGCATCCGAATCCATTGCTGTTGCTGCAGCTGCTGTATCACATTTTTGACTATTTTGCAGCAATTGCTGTTGCTCGTTGTTGTTGTTGGGTTGCTGCTGTTGCTCCTCACTTTGCTTACGTTGCTTCCATTCACGCGCAAAGCGTATTTTCTTCCAAGGACACTGATAATGCTCATAATTGTCAGCAGCGTTATCATTTGTCTTTTTTTGTTCGTGATCGCTGACATCACACTCAGCAATATCCTCATCGATGCCAGACTCGTTGTCATTTTTAACGCTTGCCATCAATGCATCCACGTGCGCTGCTGGGTCGCTTACACTTAAATTAATACTAGATTTTGTCTTTTTTAGGCTGACAACAGGCGTTGCATCAGCGGCAGCAGTGGGAGCTATTGCCACAGCATTATTGCTGTAGCTGTTGCTGTTGCTGCTGCTACCATCCATTGTTTTCAGTCTTTTACGTTGTGTCAAATTTGCTGTTGCTGTTGCTGTTTGGGTGGACATATGTTGTTGCTGCTTTTGCTGCGGCTGTTGCACATAGACTATTTGACATTGTTGTTGCTGTTGTAGTTGTTGCTGTATGGCAGGACTAGCTGTAGTTGTTTGTTGTTTTTGTTGTTGTTGTACTGATGTGTACTTCTTGGCTGCTGCTGCTGACAGCGGTGCTGACTCCAGTAATTTGACCAATGCTGAATGTTGCTGCTTCAGTTGCTGGCTTTTTGCTGCTGGCAAGCGTGTTGCTGGTGGCTGAAGCATATTTTTGATAGCACTGGCACCAGTGTTGTTGGCGCCATTTGTTGTAGTCGTTGTCAACAATACAATGGTAGTCATTTGTTGTTGCTGTTGCTGCTGTAATGCTGTTGTTGGCGGGCTCAAGTGTAAAATTTGCTGCTGCTGTTGTTGTTGCTGGTGCTGTTGTTGTTGGTGGTGATGATAAAACGGTTGTTGATTAAGTTGATCTTGCTGTTGTTGTTGCTCACCTGCAGCAATTGCAGCTGTAGCCAATTCCTGCATTGCACAAACCATTGTGTCGACAATGAATTTTTAAATTTCCGTACAAAAACAAAAACACTTGCCTTTTTAAATTTAATTTTTTTTTAATTAAAATTTTTTTATGAGGAACATTTTATGCTTTGATTTGAAAAACAAACACTTTGCTTGCAATTTTGGATTTTTTTTATGCGCCCACGCGAAACTCGCAACTTGGCGCTAAAACTTGGGATATTTTTTTTTTTAATCGGAAAAATAATTTTCCGCCTGCCGTTGCAGGTAGTCCGTATGTATAAGAAAAATTACACTATTTGCTTTATATTTTCTTTGACTTAAGATTTTCTCTGAAATTTTGCGCCTTTCCGTGCTGCTCAAAATTTTCCCAAAAAAAAAATCTCTGGTAATTTTTTTTGGTTTTTTCTAAAATGCAAAACGCGCGCTGCGTTATTTTGTAACTCGAACCGTTGCGTTTGACGAGCAATTTGCGAATGATTGTTCGGCACAACAACGATTTGCTTATTCGTCTCGTGTGAGCGTAGTCATAATTCGAGCGTGAGCTGCTGCTGCTGCTCGTGCTGACTGACGGACTGAGTGAGCGAGTGAGTGAAATTTCGAGTGAGTGAGTCTTAAGCATTTTGTATGTTGCTGCTGCTACAGAGTGGCCGCCAACCTCGCGCTACATCGTCGATTGTGGGGTAATCGAAGTCATTCACACTGGTGACGGCAACATGCCGCACTGTCGCACCATCGCTCCATAGTGTTGTTGCGCTTAATCGGTCGGTTGTGTTGGTTTATATGCCAAAAGTTTCTATTCTTAGCAGCAAAAGCAGCAACCCAATGTGTAGCTGCTTCTAAGAATTTTATGTTGCACCCACACACATATGTAGTATGTGCGATCGACAATATGTTGCTGCTGGCTGACAAAAATGGCTGCAGCAAATCCACCTGCAAGTTGGCTCCTTAGCTCGACGATAACAATTTTATTTTGTGCTCGATTTTTTGTTGTTGTTGTTGTTGTTGTTGCTTTCTGTCTTTTGTTTTAAAAGACACATTGTTTGTTTGCTTGATTAATAGCTGAATTATGTTGCTACTCACAGAGTTATAGCAACAGCAACATTCAAGATTAATTGATTGATTTCGTTCGTTTGCTGTTTTGTTTTATTTTTTGTGAACAACAACAACTAAGTGAATGACATTTTATGATTTGTTGTTGTTGCTGTATTTCTACAATTTACAATTTTATATGGGAGTACATATCTTTATTTTAGATTTCATTTAGCTTATGGTTCATTGTTTTAGGCGCAGCACTACAGTAGTTTGACATGAGCTTTAATTAAAATTATTCTGTTTTCGATAACGTTGTCAGCAGCAGCGGTAGCAACTGTGTTTTCAATAGTATCCGTGACACTTAATAAAATCTACTATTAAATTGGAAATTTTTTTTTAGAGCAAAATACAAATTTTTCAAGAAAATTTTGATGAAACCTGCGTTGTAGGAAAAACCACGCCAATTAATTTAAGAGGAAAAAAATGTAAGGTCACCAATTGCCTATCTCTTGGATAGTCATTCGTCACTTCAATAAATTAAATATCAAAGACAGTATGTACTATCCAAATTGAAAAATTTGATCCGAATGAAAGCAACAACAACATACAAATGCGAGAAATAACAGTACGCAAGGCAAGATACAGCAAATATCAAGAAAATAGAGATGCAACCGATAGCGATACAATTACCAATATATTTTAAGATATTCCGATACATTGATGTCGGCGATATTTAGCTGCCGATACACCGATACATACAAAAAAAAGTTTACTCGTATCATGTGTTCCAAAGTGTCAAAATCAATTAATATCATACCAAGTGGATCAAGACTTTCAAAACATTCAGGGAAAAATAGAAAGGAATAATAAAGAAATGAAATAAATAAAAAATAAAAAAAATTATTAAAAAAAAAAAATTATTAAAACAAAAAAATTAACAAAAAAATAACTTATGAACGATACATTTCTATGAATATCGTTATCGGCGATAAATTTTTTTGAATATGGGCATCCCTAAAAAAACTATTCTGACGCACATCAAATGACACAGAGTCGTTTAATCATTGCAAGATTTAATTTTTGATCTCATGCCTACTTTTTGCATTTCACAAAATAATATTTTTATTTTTAAAACTCTCGTTTAAAATTTTGTTTCAAAAGATTTCTTTACATTTATGAAATTATAATCAAAAGAAAAAAAAAATTAAAAAAAAAACGAACCAGAATCTTTGATGTTTCACTTAATTGGTTACTGTTGTTCTCTCTCAACTTTTTATCTGATCAACGCGCCCCTTATTACGCTGCTGTAGTTTTTAAGTGAACCTCACCCACCAAAGAACCGAAGGCGAGAGGGTCTACGGAGAATAGAACTCCAAAGCATACTGTACGACATATTTTTGGCCCCCACGACAAACAGTAGCGCCGTAAAAGAAGCAACGGCCGCGCAACGTGCGTTTCTTAGTCAAAGCAGCAATTCAATGCGAACGCGATGAGTGCAGTTCAATTTATTTTGTTGTTTTTGGCTCAAATTCGTCGTCGTCAGCCGATTATATCACACATTCAGTTTTGTTGATATTTATATTTGTTGGTGTTGTTGTTGTCACTACAATAACTCAGCAAACCCATCGAGCAAACGAACCAAGCAAACGAAGAATAAAATGAGTTAAACGAACGTCCGTCCATCTTTCTCACTCATTTATATGTTTTGCGCTCGCTTACGACGTTGTGACGCTGAACAAAGTAAAGCAATACGTACGTACAAAGTTACAAAACGAGCGAGCAAATGTACGAACGACCGCACAACCGACCGACCAACTTACATTCGTCGCGTCGGTCGGGTACAAAACGAGACAACTAACGTCAGTTCAACGAACTCGCCATTGTCGTGACCCAGTTTTCGGTCAGCAACCTCGAAACGAATGAAACACAAAATGTAGAGCTGCAGCTGAAGCAACGATGATAATAAAGACGTTGGGCCGGGGTAACAAACGAACGAATACAGCGAGTGTACGAACAAATATTGTGCATTGGGGAGCAAATGAGTGAACGAGTGAAACGAAGTGAGCAAATGAGCGTTGGAAGCAAAAGTTTATGATGTTTTTGTTGCTTTGAGCACTGCACTGTGTACGATTGTGCCACAAAGGTTGGGGGTTTTACAGGCGGTTGAGTTGGGCGCTAGCAAAATTGTTGAGTGGAAATTCTGTGCAGTTTTGTTGGAGTGACAAGGTGGCCATACTTTTTGCATAACAATTTAATGCTGCAGCTAATGCTGCAACTGCAACTGAGCGCAGCAGCAGCTGCAGCTGCAACGACTGCGGGTTCACATGAGCTGACGGTCGGTCAACGGCACAGAAACACGAGCATTGCAAGTAAGAATGACGAATAAAAACAGAAAAAAAAAAATGGTGATTGTATTTTTCTGCGAAAAAATCGAGCAGAGATAACCAAAACTAAAAACAAAATTTAGAGGGAGAGAGAATTTCAAGGAAAATGCAAAAAGTTTAACAGCAGCAGCTGGGCTGCAGTAAATTGAGCTTAGACCTGGCCACATTGGGCCTTGATGACATTTTAGTGTAATTATTTATATAAAATAAAAATTTTGTCAATAAAGGAAATTTTAAAAATATGTTGGTCTTAAATGGTAAATTTCTAAGGTGCATTGTCACCACAATATATTTCCAAGCGCATTCTAGTGGGCATGAATGTAGCATAGGTATTGACTCAAAATTATAATAAATAGCTCTTAACTCTTCATGGCATATGAATAAAAAAACTCAGTTTTTTTTTTAAGATTTCAAACATTTCGATTTTGTTGCAGAATATATGTAGCTTAGATGTTTTTTGAATTTTATAATTTACTATTTAGAGAATAAAAGTATCAAATTTGAATAATGGCCGCTTAGTAGAATCAGAACTACTTTAAATTAAGCATTGGACATCTATTCCAATTTCACATTAGTTTTTTCTAAAAGCCTTGACAACCAATATAACTGTTACAAAATCGGCTACTCAATAATATATCTCAAGGTCAATAATATTGTCATAAAAATCATTAAAAGCTTAACAAAAAAAAAATAATGACCAAATAATCATATGAAAATTAAAATTTTCCTTGGCGAGATATGTCCAATACGCTAATTTGACAGCTGTTAAAATTTCTTTGCTAATTTATGTAGATTTCACACATATTTAAAATGTAAATTCGTTTTTTTTTGTTTTAAATAGTTTAGTTAATTACAACAAATTTATAAATCAAATCAAACGTAACGCGCTCTCAAACTATAACTCTCTTTCTTTGTACAAACAACTGGCGCTCACTGTTGATGCTGTTCCCATTACTCACATAAAAAAAGCAACTCGTTGAACGTGTGTTTTGCAAAACGAAATAAAAAACTTTGGCCGCGCAGCAAACTATCACGAGATGTGAATGAACTTTATAAGCTGAGCTGCTTGCTTTAGCACTGACTGCTGCTGCTGTTGCTGTTGCTGCTGTAGTCAAAGCTGACTCCGGCCAAAACGAGTTCCTAAGGAAAGTGAGAGGAGTTTGTGTTTATTTTTTTGTATTTTTCTATGCTATTGCTGCTGTTAGCGTCATCAGTGTCTCGTGTAGTTGCTCATTCTCATCAAGTTGTTTGTAAATAATTTAATGCCTCATGCATTGGCCACTCAAGCGGGAACTTACATACAAACGTTTGTAGACCCCAAAAATTTTACATTATCATAAAATTAATAATGTGTTAAGGTAAAAGAATTTTTTTGAACTCAAAAAAAAAAAAAGCAAATTAGAATTTGCTGCATTCCTCAGGTACTGTGTTTGAGGCCAACAATTAAAATAACATTTTATTTTAGAGCACACAAGTAAGCACAACAGTATCATAGACATTTATGCTCTCTGCTGCATCGGAACTTGGCAAATCGTTTTTGTATCGTATCTCAATAGCAGTTTTGTTCCAGAAAAAAAAAAATGATTTTCTACAGCACCATACAACTCAAATGATTTTACACTTTTTTTTTTTCAAAGTCTCAAACATTTATGTATGGAATTCGATGCGGCGTATTCCTAATTTGTTCTAAAGCTCTACTGCAAATAGGTATTAGAAAAATAATTCCAAATTTAAGTGATGGCCGCATAGGAGAACAAGCGCAAGTTTGTTACAAAAGTGTCGCATTTTGTCATTTTAATACCAAAATAAAGAATTCTTTATGTAACGCGGGCTCAAGCTTTCGATTTTTTTTAATAGCTTTCAAATAGTTTTCACAAGTCATGTATTTTTCTTTAAAGTCTTAATAACAACAATGCAAACAATTGAAATTTAGAGCTTAAATGGACTATTGTAAGAAAATAATGAAGTTTAACTGAAAACTTTTACGTAATTCTGACAATTTGTTGAATTTTGTTTTTTTTCTAATCTTTTTGATCGTCATCGTTTATTTAATGGCAACCATATTATTTGAAAATCAGCTTGTTTTGATAAGACCTAATTGTGTTTCTTGATTTTATTTTTTCCATTTACTTCATTACGCAAAATGTTGCCTTTTCTAGCATTTTCTTAGCACTCTTTTCCTAATTTTATCATTTCATATGCTTGCCACAACAATTATTTTTTCTCTTGTTGTTGTGTTGCAACATCAATGTGTTTCGTTCTACTATTTCTGTTGTTGCTTTTTATTTTTTCTAGTGGCATGCACCTCAAAGTAGAACAAGTTACTAATAGTTATTTTTTTGATTTCTTCCTTTTCACTCTTTCTTCAACATCTTCCTGCACTAGCAGTATCCAACAACAATAATGTAAAGTTGTTGGAATAGGGTGAATGAACTCAGCAATAAAAACAAGGCAAAAAACACTTCAAACGCCTGACTGCAAATGACGTCAATTGCCTCATTGTAAAGTGAAGGATTGTGTTAGTTTTGGGGAACTATTACCAACAGTATACAGTATAGGTGGATTGTGGGACATACAAAGAAACCCTGTAATTTTTGTTGTTGTTGGCACTGAAATGTAAGTTGGCGCGTCGAGTGAAATGCGTGCTAAAATGCATGTTGGACAAAGCTACTCGCCACAGCTATGGTGAAATGCCTGCCTATGGTGTGATGATGATGATGAGGTGTGGTGTGTTGAAGTAGCATGAGCAAGGAGCTGTATTATTAACTCAAGAAATTGTGCTACGTGCCTGTGACCTCGTCGTCTTTGTTGTGAACAATGTGTAGCTAGCTGGGTGGTTTTTCAAAGTTTACCTTAATTTTGTGCTCTTATTTGGGGTTGAAGTTTAGTAACAATTAGTAGATCCGCCAAATGGGGTGGTAAGAGTAGTGAAAAAGATAGCGTAAGGATTTCGTTTAGATAAGTAAGAGTGAGAGCGCACATGTGAGCGTGCATTGAACTTTGACCTGAATTGTTGATGAGCTCCACAGGCAGCATTTTGAAATTTTCACTACTGAGCAAAATATATGTATAAATATGTATGTATGTATGTACTGACTATAGATGTGTTGAGCGCGAAAAATCAAATGTAAATTTTCTTGCATGCTAAGCTAAATTTATTGGAATACAAGAAATATTTTTTTACTTTCTATATCTGGGCAACAAACGCATAATAAAAAAAGTTACAATTGTAGCAACAAAAAATGTTTTAAATTTGCGCAAAAATATAAAAGACCGATGTTCAGTTAATTTTTTTATAATCAAAGATTTTATAAATTTTACAAATATGCGGGTTCTCTTCACTAAAATATAATTTAAATTAAAAGCCTTTTTAATGCATATTGTTGTCTCATAAAAATGCTGGATTTTTTATGAGAAATCAGCAAAAAAATAAAACAAAACAAAAAGGAAAGCTATTTATATTTATTTTATATAAACACCAAGCAAAAAAATTAGTACACTGAATGAAGTTTAAATTTTCGGGTTCGACACATGGAACATGCTGATTTCGATGACATTTTATTGACGTTGTTTTAACAACAGCGAAACCCAAATAACGAAAAGGAAATATATTTTAATGACATAAATACAATTGTAATGAGCACAAGCCAACAGCAACAAAAACAGTTTGTTTACTTAACATTTAAATGCAAACAATGGACAAAAATTGCCAGAGCAAAAATATTGAAAAAATAAAAACAAAAATCATTCAGACAAAGCAAAAACTTAGCGCCTTATAAGCATGATGATTTTAAAGAAAAAACTTAACATACAAGAAAGTATGTTGATGAGCTGCTATTTCTTTTGAAGACTTTTTTTTTGAGACCATTTCTTTTGAAGACTTTAAGCATGTGCTAATTGATTACGCATTATTATGACCTGAGTTAAGTAGAAAATTTTCTTAAATTCAAAAATATTATTCTTACATGGCGATATGATTTTTTTATATTTTCTTGTAAAAGAAAATTTCATGGCCTAAAAACTATTCTACCAATTAATCGTTATATAAAAAAAATATTGTCACTGAAAAGGACGAACAATTCAACACATTGAACGCAAGAAGCAAAAGGTAAAAATCAAATTAGGCATCAGAACACATAAATAAAAATTAACGACAAAAATTTGAGCAACGCCACCAACACCAATCAACGACCAACTTCAACTTCATGGAGCACCAAAGCACAAAGCAACAATTTAGAACGTTGCACTCGAATAACCTTAAAATTTTGCTTTATAAGGGGTGGGTTACACGTAAAGCACAGGCTCACTAATAATGTGAGAAACATTGCCAGTAAATAAGAAGAGCAGTAGCTACTGAGTAAAATTGAAACTTAAAGTTGAGTGACTTCATGTGGAGTTTTGAGGAAAATTGTGCTTTCAAAATTAAAAAAAATAAAATCATCATAAAAGGACTTAAAGAAAGTTATAGCTTTTTTTGTATTTTGAAAAAAAAGGTAAAAAAATTATTTTTATCAAAACTAAAATGTGCTGATACCCTTCAAATAGCACAAATCCAGGGTTCACAAGCAACCCTAATGGAAATGAAATCTTAAATGACACCGCCGCATGAGTAAAATGTTTAGTATATGCGTGAAATGCTAAGAATATCAGCTTAGTCTTCTCGCAGTTTTTCAGCTCATATTTAGAGGCTAAATAAAAAATTTGTGTTTTTGTTTGAGTTATTAAAAAAAAAAGATTCTGAGTGTTATCGAAAACAAGATATAAAAGCAAAAGTTCATTAATCTGATAGTAACTATTCATAGGTTGTTTATTTTGCCGTTTGCTATTTTTTCTCCACAGGTCGCTTCAAAATTTTTCAGTGGAATAACGCAAAGCATAGCTATTTGAGAGTAAGGCGCTAAACAAATAAAAACGTGGCATATTTTAGGGGTGGCATAGCTATCAAAACTAAACTACTGCTTAAAAACCCGGGGGTAGCAAATATCAGCCATTCCATTAAAGTGGGTGGAATACGAAAAATGGTGGTTGGACAGGGCACAGCAATGGTAAAACGTAAGCTAAGCAAAAAAGCAGCAAAAGCAAATGTTCACTAGAACAGCGATTAAGTCAACAGCGGCCAATGTGCTGATTTTCCCTTTTCAGCCCAGGGGTTGCCATTTGCTTTGACCTACATACAGTACAGTGAACTTTTTGGAGGTTATAAACGTTATGGTGTATGCATGCATGTATGTGTTTTACTACTGTACTACTGTGTGTATTTGTATGTATGTGAGCATTTTTGCCTGGGCTGCCAGCAGTTAACAGTAGGCTGGCAGGCAGGCAGACAGGATAAGTGTTAGGTTTTGTTGTAATGCTTGCAACTGCAACTGCTGTTACAAATTTTGCTAGTGGAGCTGTTGTTTTTGTTGTTGTACTATGTCACTTGATAATAACTTACTTTACAGGCGCATTTATAGCTGATTTGTTAGCTGCTGCTGCTGCTGCTGGTAACATTGTTAGTTGCTGCAAATGTACTTTTGCTTGCAATTGCTGTTATATAAATTTAACTGGGCGCTCGCTCGTTGCAACCTCAAAAACCTTGCCAACGCAATGAACGTACAATGAACTTTTGCTGCCAGCTCAAGTGAGTTGAAGGATATTTGAATGGTTAGATTTGTGTTGGTTGTTGTTACTGTGATTTTGGGGCCAGCAAGCCAACAACACATATCATAGATATTTTGTTTGGCCAACAAATTGTAAGCTGTTTTTTTTGTTTTAACTTATTTTTAAGTTTTCCCTTAAGTGTAATGTTCATTGAAATGAAAATATCCTACAATGGAATAGGAAATTAAAGCCATATTAACTATGCAAAAATTTCATAATTTTCTGCAGGTTTTTCATGTGGAAAATATTCAAGAGATTTTCAGAAAAACGTTTATAATAGCTTAGGGTGACAAATAACAGGGGTCTGTGATTTGAAAACCTTACTCAATTGTTTTTTTGTTTCAGTCTTCATGTAATATAATTACTTTTAGATTATTTTATATATCGAAAAAAAAAAATTTGAATTCAACTGCTTACAGCTCATGTTCGATGTATTTTCTGAGATCTGCGGGGAAGATTAACATAAGCGCCAAGCTTGCTCTACAATAATTTAAGAGTTCGTTGACGGCCGCATTGAGTAAATTATAGTTTTAGATCATAATATGATAAATCCCAATGTGGTTGGTCCTAAGATTTTTTTATTAAAAATTTAAAAATCATTTTGAAATTCAATTTTGTTTCAATAGAAAAAAATTAAGATGCTGAAAAACTTATTAGAAACAAAATTCGAAATTTTTTTGAGCAAAATTTTAAGCAATTTTCATACAAAACGAAGGCAAACAAGTTATAATTCGCTAGCAGCAACATTTTTGTTGCTGCCTCAAAATTTTTGCATTTCAAATGCATTTGAATGCAAAAACCCACAAAAAAACAAAATCAAGAGCTTCATAGAGACAAATAGCAGCAATGGCTATAACAACAACAACAGCAACAACTCATACTATTACTACTACTACTACGAATTTCTACTACAAGTTCGAAAATGCAACGAGCCAACACATAGCAAAAAAGCTCGTTGTTGCTGTTCGAAAAAATTGTGCAATACGTAAGATTGGCGCGCAACCTCGAAAGTATGATAGAAAAATTTGCAGCAGTAACAACAATAAAATCGCGTATCGTTAGTGTTGCCATGCTGCATGCAATTTCATTGCATTACTTTATGTATTTGTCTCATAGTTGTATAAATGTTAGTGAGGTTATTGAACGTCACCGACCCAACTATAATTTTTTTTTTTTTTTTCAATTTTTGTTGCTGCTGCTTTTCTTGTTGTTGTTGTTGTTGCTGAGTGCTCTAGTAATGTTTTTTTTTCTTCTCGTTTTGATTCGCCTTTAAGTGCGCCGCTTAACTACGAAATTGTCAAATAGAGTTGTGTGTTGGTATCTGTATTTGTTGTAGTTGTTGTTGCTGCTGCTGCATTAAGTTCGCATTTGTGGGCTCATTAGTAATAATAGAACTTTGTGTTGTTTATTTATGTGTGTTTGTGCATTTTATAAATAAATCATATTTTAGTCACTTCAAATAAGAATTTGGAACTCATTTTTTTTTTTGATTTTTGGTTTTTATTTTATTTCATTTTCATTTTGGCAGCTCATTGAAGTGAGCTTAAATTACATGGCACATACTCATGTGTATTCGTATGTAGGTATTATGTATTATATTAATTGACAGTTTAGGTGTTTTTCTAAGTTTATGCCAAATATTTTAAAGTGCATATTTTTGGATTTTAATAAATTTCGAAAAAATTTTTTATTTATATCCACATTGTAATTTTAATTTATTCATTTTCTGAACAAAAGTTCTTTAGAAATTTGCTAAGGTCTTGTTTCTAATGAAAATTTCATTGCTGGGCAGTAAAATATTTTGTTAACATTTCAATATTTCATCAATAAATAAATGTTATTCATACGCCACGTTGACTACTGCAGTAAATCAAACTATATATATATCTTTTTCAAAATCTACTGAACCGATTGTAATAATTTATAGCGGTGGTCTCCACAGTACTTTGATTTAATGTTTTTATTAAGTTTTATATAATTATATCATTTCATTATAATTTAAATTTGTATTTTATTATATTATAAAAAAAGTTGTACATTTACTTTGAATGCTAAAAATGCTTAAAGTTTGGTACAACTTAAAAGTTTCAATTTAAGTATTTTCAAATAAAGTAAGGGAGCGAAAGTTTGTTTTAAGCTTGATCATTTTGCTTTCTATTGGTTACCAAAGCAAAACTAATTCTTTTGTAAAAGTATTAAATTTTATCATGCCATATATTTGTCAGCTGACCTTAATTTGTATTTGACATTTTATTTTATTTTTTTTTTGGATTTTTTCATATAACTGATAAAATAATATAGGCTTTTCTAAATTGCATTAAAACATAAGCTGATAAACAATAACCCAAGTTAAATAGACAAACATGAGATAAAAAAATTAAAATAGTGACGTACAAATAACGCTGTCATTTTGCTTATGCTCTGCTGTAAGAAATTAAAAAAATATAATCAAAAAAACTGATGGTGTGCCATTAACAGCCCAAACAAACAAAAATAGCGATTAGTGCTGCTAAAAAAAAGGGAACAAGTGAAAAGGAGACAAGCAATTATTTGTGACAAACTTAGGTGTAAACAATAGCACCATACAGTTTGCTCAGTAAGCAAATAATTTAAAATGAAAGCTTCATCAAACACTTGAACAAACACGTTTGGTCATCAAAGGCGTATGAGTAATATGCGCGCTTAATATTTTTTTTGAAAGAAATGCCATCTTTGCAATGATTAATTGAAAGTCAAAATTACAATAAAAATTAAACTTTTAGTTACTCTCGACTATATCTCAAGCAAATAAGCTACCTTTTGGATGGTGAATATTTGTTTGACTGAATAAGGTCAATGCTTTTCAGTAATTTCAGTAAAGGCTTTATTACTATTTTACTTTTAATTATTGAAATTTTTATGATTATTAAAAATACACTTTAAATTTAGTTTTTGATATGTTTATGTAAAAAGTACATTTTGCACTTTTTAAATTAAAATCATTTCGCAGGTTTTAAAATTTTTCTCAAACATACTTTTTCGAATGAAGTTGTTCTTAGAAATTCCTACACAAAATCATTTTGTGCTTGTTCGAAACTTAACATTTTTGTTTGACTTTAATATAAGTAAGTAACGCATTGCAATAAGTGTAAAGTTTTTCCAAAACTATAAACGAAAAAAATGTAAAGCATAGGAAGCGCTGAAAAAAGGTGTCAAGTAATAAAACAAATAGAGCCCAGAAAATATATGGCTCTGCACATGAAAACCTAAAAATCATCGCTGATAATGTGATGTCAAGAGAAGAAATTACAAAAGACAGTACATAACAATTTGGCACAGGTACAAAAACGGAGAAGAAAAATATTCCAAAAATATAAAAAATAATTGTTATACAAATAAACTAAAGAAAAATTATTATTAATATTTCTGTGTGTACGTATGTATTTAGAGCAAAAAGATAAACGCATAATAATTACACTGTGCTACGCTGAGTGAGTTGAATGAACTACAATTTGTTTGCACTCTTCACTCGCACTTACTCACTCTGTCATTAGCCGTCACTAGCCAAATGTTTGCCTAATATCAAAAAAAAAAAAAAAAAAGAAATAATAAAACAAAATGCCATAAAAAAGTATGACAAAAAATTATATAGAATTAAAATATGAAGATAAAGTACAAAAAAAAAAAAAAAAAACCAGCACATGCCGACCCACACCACATTAAAATAAACTACTGTGCAGTTTGTGCTGTATGTCGAGGAGTGAAAAAGTACACAGCGCTATGTAAGAAAGAGCTATCAGTGTACGATCTAAGTGTGATCAATCAATTTTTTAATGCCCACCATGACGGAAATGCCGCCAAGAATAAAACGTGCGGCTTTGACATTAAATTAGCAACAACACGGTTTTTATTAATGACTATCAACAGAAGATTAACAGCTGTGGATTTTTTCGACGAGACACCACTTTTATTTTATAGCCAGTTATGTTGATAGGCAACTGTCAAACAGTTGTCAAAATTTTAATTGTAAAATTGTGTGAAAAGTAATTGAAATTCTTTAAGTTAATAGCTGTTTTGTCGCTAAAGCAAACAGCATAAATCAAATAAGATTGACGTGTTAAAAAAATAGGAAAAATATTGCATCGTGCAAAACTAAAAAGACACTTGGACTTTTGTATTTGAATTTTTAATTATAAGCTTAAATAATATTTAAAATATTATTATATATTAATATTTAACCAAGATAGCACCACTGTCCTTTTAAAAGGACACCGAAAACGTCATCATAGATGAGATAAATGTACCGTTATGCTCATGCATTTCTATTCGGATTAGATCAGATTAGATTGAGAAAATTATAGCTTATACGAAAAAAAAGCTATTTAATAAAAAATGTTTAGAAAGTGATCTTGACCTAAGCTTTGAAATTAAATTCAACTTTAAGACATATAAGAATTGTGCTGCATACTTTTAGGGTTGGAAATTAGATACGAAACGAGACGAATCGTGATACATAAAGAGGCCCTTACTTTATATGCCATTGAATGTTACTCATACGTCATGTCAAACAAATTTAACTAAACGAAAAACCCTGTAATACTTTTGATGTCGAAGAGGTTCACCAATACTCTTACTGCGAAGTTATATGATTTTTTGTTAAATTACACCTGGCCTATGTTTTGAAGTTATATGAAAAATGTATTTTTTTTATATAGGCTTATAAGTGTATAAGAGATTCAAAATCTAAAACTTTCTTCCTCTGCACATGTTGGTCAGCCAGTGACGCAAAAAAGTGCATAAAGCAGGATCGTA
Organism: Meiosimyza platycephala; assembly: GCA_963662105.1. Taxonomy (NCBI): domain Eukaryota; kingdom Metazoa; phylum Arthropoda; class Insecta; order Diptera; family Lauxaniidae; genus Meiosimyza; species Meiosimyza platycephala. The sequence goes on along the minus strand of OY759208.1, from coordinate 104,295,514 downwards.
ATATCACTGCAGAAAAAGAAAGAACGATAATGAAGTCACAAGTCGCAGTCAGCTGGCTGAGTTCCTTGCAGTTCATTACCCTTTCTTGGCCTTGTTTTTCTGTTGTTGTTTTATATTCATTCACTCAATTGATGACAAAGAACAAAGTGCAATGAGAAAAATATTAAAAGAGAAACAAATGATATCACAAAGAAAAAGAAAGAAAGAGTTACTATAAACTGCAGTATTGCAATTTTGACATTTTAAATTGATGTCAAAGTAATGGGATTTATCTAATCTAATGACAATCAATAAATTGAACATTTTCTTTACAATTGCCGCGAAGTAAATACTATTCAGCCTTGCTGGATTTTTAAATTTTCGTTAAATGATTCTTTAGAAAAAAAACTCAATTTATTTTAGCACTTAAATAGCAATTTCTCTATATATTGTGCATTTAATTTCGAAATTAGACGCAAGGTCTTTTAAGCTCATGTTGTAATTGAAATTCATGCCTTGGCTGTTGAACTCATTGTTGTTGCCAACAAAATTATTTAAATGAGGTAAATGAGAGAATGCATAAGCAGGGCTGCCAATAACTACGCTATTAAAAATTGCAATTAACTTTGCATTATTTAAGTAGCTAAATTTTAAATGCACAAAAACTTTTGCACAAAATTTAATTTTAAAATATAGTGACTTACAAAAAATAACATAATACTAAACTACTTGAACAAGTACAGCTTAGTATGCTATTAAGCTGTTTTATTTTGACTCAACTATTGTTAACATACGAATATCACTTAAAAGAAGAAAAAAAAGTTCAGGTCATTTTCAAAGAAACCAGTCTTTAATTTTTGATCACAATCTAAGAAAAAGTCAAAAATACGACAGCCCTGTGTTTAACTCAAGTTAACTTTAAATACAACGCGAGAGTGACATAGAGTCTAGCAACATGTTCTTAAAGAAGCGACATTTGGCAGGTGTTGATATTGGCTTTCAAAAACTCCAAATAATAAAATAACAAAAGGCAAAAAACCGGCTGTACAAAGGCCCTAAAAAATCATGGTAAGCACATGACAAGACATATTATGCAATAAATTTTAATAAATACCTTAATTGACGTTAGGTTATTGCTCTCAAAAAAATAGCACAAAATTATGTTGCTATCAAAATTCGTGCTACAAGTTAATGCATGTACGGCAAACATGTTTTCTGAAAAAAACTTGTGCACTTAATTTTTCATGTAACCACACTAAATCAAAATTTAACAATTCAACAGCGACAAATTATGCGTGGCAAATGATATCAGAAACTGTGGTGACTCACAGTTTTGGTCAGTCAATTTATTTGCATTGTTTCTAGTTGACGCATACTGTGGAAATGCAGCATTGGGACATAAATTCTCCTGGCCACACAAAAAATAAACGCGTTATGCAAAATTTGACAGCTGGTAGACATGCAGCTGGAAGGACTAAAATCACACAAATATGTACATACATATGTTGGTGTAGTTACTGTGTGGGTTTTAAGGGGTATTGTGCAGGCAAGTGGTATGACAAAAATTTATCGGCTTTACCATACTGTGATATTCATAGTTTAATTAAATTAGGCCATATTAATAAAAATAAAAATTACCCCATGATTTCATTGTTGGTGAGTCACGAATTTTAGTTTGTGGCATGCGAAAGCTTGAGTAAAATAGCGCTATTTAACATTTGGCAAACTATTTTAAAACACGACGTATGAGTAACCTTTTATTGCAATGCATATATTTTCAATAATTAATAACTCAAGTTTGATGTTAATAGGGATTTTAATTTCTAGCGCAAATAAAATTTGCATATTTTGTAAAACAATTATTTCAAATTTTAATTAATGGCCGCAAATTGCTAAGGCTAAGGACACAAATAAAATGTTAGAGAATGCACATAATATGCACAAGTTCCAATTTAGTGATTTGTTATTTGTTTTTGACTCATTTAAAGAAAATTTAGTTTTTCAACTTTACAAATCAATGGATAACATTGAACTTAAAGTTGGAAATATTCCTGCAAAGCCTTTTCAGTCGGTTCAATATATTTTTAGTAAACAAACATGACAACAGAGGACAGTCTTACTCCAATAACTATATTTCTACGCTCATAGTTTTATAGCAAAGACTATTTTTGATTTATAATTCAGATTCATTATCAGTTTCATTAAATTTTTTAAAACTTTTTAAGTCAAACTACGAACTTTATTCTAAGCCACACGTACCTCATTGATGAAAAACATGACACATCGAAGCATGAACCTCCTTACAGTTTTTCTATGCAATTTGTGTGCACTCGTGGCTTTATTTGGTTACATTTGTGGCTGTAGCCAGTGTAATTTCGTATTGACTTATATGCTTGTACACTCATTCATTCACTCACTAACAAACTGATACGCTTGCTCAGCAAGCGTCAGCGGTAGCGCATCTTAAACTTGTAGGTCGCGCGGTCGTTGTTCTATGAATTCGAATTTTTACGTGCCATAATTTATGATGAATGCAGTTGAAAAAGCAAAAAAAATAAATTTGCCAATTGTTTTTGTAATTCAAGTGGCGGCCACAACAACAGCAACAACAACAACAAATAAATAATAATGCAAAGTTTCTTCAAGTAGCACAATCAATTCACTCAATTTTCCCTTTAAATTCAATTAAAATTTTATTTCAAGATAAATAAAAGGCAATGTCTGAATGTTTGTCCATTATTTTGTGCCCATTTCAACGAAGCTATTTTGCTACTACCTTCATTCTCTAGCTGGTGTCTTTTTTGAAAGAATTGTTCTCAAATTCTATTTACTTTGGACTAAAAAGTAAACCAAATTCTAATGTTTTCAGGTAGATGTCAAGATAAGTTGTCTAATGTTGCAACATATCTTCATGCACAAACGATATAAATTTCACTCGGCCATGGCCGCATGCAAAATTTAAAAATAAAAAATTACACTACAACCTAAGCGGCGAGTGCACTGAACTCTCGCTGGCAACTCTAACGCCATCTATTGGCAATGCAACGTGCGTGTTGGCATGCATATCATTAAAAATGGCAGCAACTATTGCTGCCGCTGCAGTTATTGCCATTAACAATTATTTCAACGTTGTTGTATGTCGATTGTATGTCTTCTAAATTGCACGGCACATTCGATTAGGCATAGATTTAACAGTTAATTAACACGTCACATTTGGCGTTGCATAGTTTTGGGCTGCAAACCAAGTCAAATAAATAATGTGTATGTCATATAAATTACGTAGAAAACAACAACAACAACGTATATGGTTGACTGTCAAGTGACGATGACGAATGCTTTCAGAAAGCAAAAAGAGAATAAAAGCAACAGCAATAAAAAAATCCCAGCAACAATGTTGTTGCAGCGCTGCAAATAAAGGGTTACTGACCGCAGCGACGTTAATTAGGTTACAGGTTGACTGCAGATTGTTGTTATCGCTTTTGTTGTTTATTGGTGTTGTTGCTGATGTTAAGTTTTTTTTTGTTGCACTACTTTTTTGTATTACTTGCTGCTGTTATTTTCCCGCTACATCTATAATATTTTTAGAAAATTGTCAAATCCTTACAAATGTTGCTTTGCATCTAAAACCCTACAAATGTTTTTTTGTTTTATTCTTATCCTTTTTTAATTTTTAAAATTTCTAAACGTTTCCCAACATTGAGTGCTTCGTAAAATTTTGCAACTTGTGCTATAACTGTCACTTTATGCTAGATGCATTTAAAATCACTTAGTGTTTTCGGTGCTCTGTCTTTTCTTGATTTTATTTTTGATTTTTGTTGCAGAGACACTACTGCCCTACAGTTGTGTGTTTCTTAATTAAGTGCAATTAAAAATTGTGCATGTTTATTAATACTCGGACAGTCAGTGATAGACAGTGTGACACACATATAACCGTAGCTACAAATTTCTGCATGTAGAACAAATAATTTTGTGTTGTAGCAATTTGTATTAGTGCTTGGCAAACATGACGGAAATGCATTAAAATTTATTTTTTGTCAGCAATTTAAAATTTTTCTAAAAATTAAAGACAATTTTTTGTAATAAGATTTTATGTATCGTGTGTGGTTTTACTCAAATTTTCTGTACATTCTTATGTAGGTTTAGCACGGAGACACTGAATTTCGCTGTAAGAAAGGACTTGGGACTGTTACTGAAAATTACTGTGCAACCATTTTGTTTTGCAATTTTATATGAAGTGAAAAAATTTAATTCTCCATATACATTAAAATGCTGAAAATTATTAAAAAAATTAAGTAACTTTTAAGTCAGCTGTATATTTATCAAAAAATGTTTAGCACAAATAAATTGGGAATGATTACAAAATTTATGTTTTTTCATGATTTTTTTTTTTAATTTTGTATTTTTAAATGCGTCGTATGAGTGACATTAAATTAATTTATTTTTTATTATTTAATTTATTTTTGAATGAAATTCTGAAAAGTAGTAAAATTTTGGTTTTTTTGTAGCCCCAAGTCACAAAAGCAAACTGCTGTATATTTGAACAAAATCGGTTCAGTAGCTTTTGATATAACTTCCACCAAGCTAAAGAGCTTATTTTTGGTTACTAAAATTTTTAATTCTAAAAGCTTACTGAATATTTCCTAAAACTTTTTAGTTTAACAAACAATCCGTTTGTGGCTTTTAATTGCACAGCAATTAATCATTTCAAACTGTTTGTCTAGTAAAATATTGTTAGTAAATTTATATCCGGTTTCGGAAATAATTTTGAATCAATATTTCTTTTTATGATCTTAAGTCAGAATAGCAATCTGTTGCATATTTCAACGAAATCGGTTCAGAAGTTGTTGAGATGATTTACCAAAAGCAGATGAAATTTTTCTCGAAGACAGAGTTTTTAAATTGTGTAAGTGACTTTTAATTGCCAAACTATTCAATTCTAAATTTTTATTAAAATTAATTGCTAAACAATAACATATATTTGCTTCAAAAAAAACCTTGGCTATGCATCTGCCCTATAAGATTTATGAAAAAAAAAAAACGTAATGCTATTGCACTACGATGAACCTTCAAGCCCACATTTAGTAAAATGTCAAGCATAAATTTCGTGAGAAAAATATCGCAAAAGTCATAAATTACCACACTAAATGTATATAAATAACAATGAATACAGAAAAAACTTAAGTCGAACAAATTAAAACAACTTTGAAAAATACAAAAACAACGAAAAACAAAAACTAAAAATGAGAAAAAAAACTGTAGGATTAAAAAAAAAATCAACACTTTTCAAATTGAATTGAATTAAATGTACAATGCAAAAAGGCGGCCGCAGCAGCAACAGCAGCATACAAATCGCGAACGCGATTTCAATTCAAAAATTGTAGTCTTTAAGTCAAACTCAAGTAAACGAGCGAGCGTTAGTTCAAACCCAACTGACTGCAGCAGCAACCAAGTAGCCTTCACAAATTCTTGTTAACTGGTACAATCACCACTCAAGCATTAACCTCAGCAGCAGCAACAGCAACAGAAACGTGACTTAAACAATTTAGATTTAATTTTTTTTGTTTCTATTTGCAATAACCGCGTATAGGCGAACCCAAATCGAACAAAAGTGAACTGCTTGCAACATATGCATTTTATGTATGTAGGTACTTATTTTCAACAACAAAATTCTAATGCGTCTCTAACAACAACAAAAGTAGCAGCGGCTGCAGCAGCAAGATTTGCAAGTGTTAACAGTAGTCATTAAAATAGTAACAACAACAACAACAACAATGTATACATATTTTGACAGTTGAAATGCTTGAAAATTGAATTATTGCTTGTTGCATATGAACAGCAACATATGTATGTATATTGTTGCTGCCACGTTAAAAATCATTCACCTCAAAAAAGTTCAAAAACTCTCATGATGATAATCAAAGTAAAAATCATATCAAATAAATTCGATTTAAAGTGCGTTCGTTTGTTCATTTTTCAAATGATAGACAATATCAACGGTAAGCAGGCAGGCAGGCAGGCAGGCAAGCAAGCAGCAGCAAGCAAGCAAACAAACAGCAGCAGCAGTAGACGCTGTTGCAAAATGCAAATCGCGCGCGTTCACATTTTGTTATTCGTTTTTCACTAAATGATTTTTTAGGTCAAAAGCAATTGACACTTGGGCGCACAGCATTGCATATGACGTCGATGTAGCAGCAATACAAAAATTTTGTTTATTACAAGGCTTGAACGTATGAGACGCTATGCTTGAAGGTTGTTTGACGTTACATTTAGTAAATGTAATATTCACTTTTGTTTTAGTAATTAATATTTGAATTGTACATAAATTGCAATTTTTGAATGATTATAGACTACGTTTAGTTTGTGTATGCTTGACAAGCACACGATTTGAGAAAACTCTGTATCGATTTGACTTTTCAAACTTTTGTTAAACAAAAATGTTTACACAAAAATTTTAAAATTCTCATGTTTCTCATTTGAAAGGCTTGAATTTAATATTGTGCTTGATAGCATGCTTGACCGGTTTCGTTTTGAAGTTTTAACTATATTAAAGTAATTTTTTTATGCTCAAAGTCTTGAATATCAATAATTTTCATTTCTGAAAAAATTTCATAAATTAGTTTGACTCAAGCATCATAATTTACATAATATTGACAAATCAATGCTTGACAGTCTGTTTTGATACACCTTTTCGGTGGCTTGAAGCATCAATTTTTGTATTTGTTGAAATTATATGTTGTGAAAACAGCTTAAATGCTTAACTAATAATCAGTAAATTTTAATCAAGCATGCTTGAGAGTATGTTTGATATCATGATTGACATTTTTTTATTTTTTTTTTTAACAAAAATTTTGTTGTCTTGTAAAGGGTGATCCACTACGAGGTCCCTTTTCCAACTGGGTTCTTTTGACTGCCGTCATTTATCAAATGGCTTGTCTATATGACGTTTGTGTTCGGTATTCAATACGACACTCAATCATGAATAAACTCGTATTATTTAAGGAATACCGGCCGATATGCTCGAAAGAGTTGTCGAATATTGAACCCACAGAATGGACCATTTTAGAACTAGTCGTGGGCAACATTTGAACGAAATAATTTTAAAACATTGAGTTGTAGCAACCGAACTATTATTCCAAATAAAGATTTGTAACAATACATTGATTTTTATGTATTTAATTGAGAAAACTAAAGTAAGAAGCTCTATTTGGATTACCCTTTATTTCAGAAATCATTGAAATTTCTTAAAATTATTTAGAAATTTCTGTCTGAAATAGTATAACGTACATAATAGAGGTCTGCATGAGTGCATGCGAAACGACTATCAAGCCAATTGCCACGTTGCGTGTCTATCGAGCTCTTGTCCACGAAAACCACAAATCAAATCTAAACAAATCGAAACACCAAGCAAGAGAGAAGAGAGAGGTGAGTGCTGCATTTGCAAATAAATTGCAAATAAAATATTTGCTAAAGTCGAAGTTTATTGCATTTTGAATTAAAAGCGAATGGCTTGATGGTCGATTTGGAGTGCGCTCATGTAGACATCTAATACATAAGATCCCATCTGCTTGACAATCTTTTAAAAATAAATTTTTCTTAAGACTTAGAAAACCAATTTATGCATTTGATGCGAAATTTAATTGTGCTTTCAATCAAAACTATAAAATTTTTTTTCAGACGTTTCAACTTTAAATTAACATAATGCTTAAATTCTATTGCTTTCGTTTAGACATGCAGTGCTCCACATATATTTAGTTAAAGGTAGATATTTTGGTTTTTTTTTCAAGAATAATTAGCATAGTTTCGTCTTAAAAATTTCAAACAAAACTTGACGAATCATGCAAAGTGTTCATTTTAAAAGACTAACTACTAACGAGTTTTAAATTTCTCAAAATATATGCTATGTTGTTTGTTTGATTTCACTCATTTAAACATGATACAAATAGTTCTATTAAAAGAACCTCTTAAGCACAGACAGTGCCCAGATTTTTAATTATCACAAGTTTCTAAAATTAGGAATATAGAATTATCGTTATTATCTAAGCTGCCTGTTTTCTAAATATTTTACTAATATTTAAAAAAAAGAAAACTATTTTTCTAAGGGCAATAATTTATTCAAGCATGTTGCTTGGAACTCATGAACATTTTCTATGCTAAATTACGCAATAAAACTTTAAGTTTTCACTCCCCTATAATTTTTGACTGTAAAATTTATAGTTTTTTTTTTTCTCATTAAAATATTGCATGCTTGCTTGATGCTCATGTTTGAAGTGTAAATTTAAATAAATCGCTGCAAAGTACAAAAAGCTTCAATAACAAGTATTTAATAAACCTAATTTAACGGTCATATACCTTAAGTTTACCACTCACCTACAGACATATGTACATACACACAAACATAAGTATAGATATAAAGCATACAATAAATAGAGTCAGTATCGCGTAACAAGCATGCAGCAGCGGCGTCGGTGAGTTCATTAAACGCAGCTCACCTCAAAGCTCTAGCTAACCTACTGCTAAAATCAGAAACACAACAACAACAACCACATAAATATTAGCAGCAACAACAATAACAACAACAAACGGAGTAACTAACCTGAGACAAAGTAAACTTGGTTTTGGTAAAGCTGCAGCAGCAGCAACAGCAGCATGGTAACACCAACATACGAAATTGCAATTGCAAACGTCTGTTAGTGGGATTTTTCGTTGTTGATCAAATTTTTTTTTTAGTTTTTTTTTTTTGTTTTTTATGTTGGCAGCACCATTTTTACGATACGTTTTTATTGTTGCAATTTAAAACAATTCCGCCTGTGCGGTGGACTAAGCAATGTTTGGTCGCGGTCGTGCCAATATAAATTTACACACACACGCACACACAATTGCACACGTTTATACTGCCAGTGCAATTTTGGAGCGTTAGCAATGGCCAAAATGTACCGTTATTGCGCTTTGGACTTGACGTACTATGAATTTTTCTAACTTCAAATGTATTAGAAGCTTAACATGGGTTAAGCTGCATGTTGTTGTTGTTGTTACTTTTGTTGTAGACAGATGCGTGCCGCATATGCAATTTTTCGAGCTGCGTTTATTTTTTTTTCACACTGAAAGGCATCCAGGCGCGCATTCGTATAAAAGGCGTTAAGCAAAAAAAAAAAAAAAATGAAAAAAAAAATGTGATGGTTAATGACCGCTGCATTTCACAGTTGTACATACGAGTATTATAGTAAAAAGTGCGTTGTCGCATTTGAAACCAATGAATTTTTCAATTACACTTGAAGAAAAAAATGTATGATATTTTTTACAGTACATTAATATGTTGTAGTGTACATTCAAATTATGTAATGTACATCACAGTGAACACAAATATTTTGCAGTGTATACAAAAATTGTTATAGTTTCGCAAAAATTTAAGTTCAGGCGTAGGTTTTTTGTGTGATATTTCGAAATATTTTGTTGTGTACACAAGTGCTAAGCGTACATGAATAGTGTTCGTAAGCATTTATTTGACTTCATGTGACCAAACATCTATTTTTGCACATTGTCAACCTTTATTGGCAAAAATAGCTCCATTATAAAGAAATTTGATGCAAAACTACAAGGAAATTTTTATTAAAATAGTACTGTATCCTTTTGAAAAATTATAATATACACTGAATTTTCATAATGTTTAGCAACATTTGTTCAAAACAGTGTTTAGCAACAATGTTCATTAACATGAGCGTACGCAAACATTTTCAAAATTTACATTGAAATTTTTCCAAGTGTACAAATTGCATTGCATCATGCATAGCAATTATGCAATCAAACATTTAATGCTTGCGCTTATGTCTCACATAGCAGCCGAAAAGGCAAGCAGCATACTGACTGACTGGCTTAAAGACGACGACGTCGCCACTACTACATCATTTCCGTCACATAAAGCGCGATTAAAGTCACTTGATGATTTTAATTTATTTTTTTTTTTATTTTATTTTATTTTATTATTTTATATGCAATACTCCTGCTTCAGTGCTTGTGCGCGGTCAAAAAACCAACAACAACAAAAACAAAAATATTTATTCTTTTTAATTCTTAAGACATAAAAAGTATGCATAAATAAAGTTTAGTTAATTTACAACTAATTCTATAAAGTGGCGTTGGCTTCAATGCGTACAAAAGTTCATTGACATAATTATGCGTGCATGCATGCGTATAAAATTCTATATATGCATGTATGCACACATTCATGTGTATACATATGTATTCGTGTGTGCATAACTTAATTGTTAGAATATTATTAAAGTTTTGGTTGTTGAGAAAAGTTTTTTATACTTTTTAATTGAAATAATTATTGTCAAAATTTGACACTTGACACATGTTGACAGCAGTAGCGAAAATTCTTCTCGCACTTTGTTTAACTGTCAGCAAATTGCGTGTTTTGAAAAACTTAAGTAATTAGCAAAAAATATCAAAATATATGACAGTTTTGACAAGTTAAAAGTTTGTTAGTCATTCCTTAAGCCATACCAAGAACTGTTACGACTTTAGAGCAGTTAAATAAATGGGGAACTTAAAATGGTTTCTTAAAGAATAGACTTAATTTAAGCTTTCAAGCTAAGATATCTACTTAAAATTGGCTTAAGAGTATACACCGAAAAAACCATTTTTAGGCAAGACAATTTTTTTACATTCAACAGTGCGTATGAGTAACATTTAATTCCATTTGATAGAATTATGTACATATTATAATGGATAGATGATTTAGGAAATGATAAATATGAGTTTAAAGTTGGAATTTTGTTGCTTATAAAATCAAGACATATATTGATAAAAGTCTTATTAAAAGTTCCGCTATGAAAAAACCTAAATATTAATTTTTAAATATTGCAAAGAATAACATATTATTTTTTCAATAAAACCTCATAAGAAAATAAATGTCATTACTGTAAGTGTTATGCACCGGGGTGTCTATTTTCTTTACACTGTTTCCTAACAGATCATAAGGGAATCCTTAGCTGTTGCTTAACTATGTTAAAACCACATTTTTTCCATAAAGTGCTTATTAGCCAAATAATACTTTTTTTAACTACATAGCAGTAGTAAAAAAAGTGGTAAACTTTGGTAATTGTCATTATAATGAAGAAAACAATAATTTGCTATAATAAAAAGTGAAGCAAGTATTTTTTAATAATAATTGCTATTACAATAAAAGCAGCAACATTTGCCACAAAGCCAGCTTACAGCAAAAGTCGTTGACTTTACTTTGTTTGATTTTGTTTTACTTTGCTGTGCGTATGTCAAATGAGCACAAACTTCTACATATATTTTCAAACTAAGTAGAATTTTTCGTTAAAATAAAATATAAATTTTGTATATACCAAAAAAAAAAAAAAAATGCTAAAATATCAGAAACTGCGGAGCCGATTTTCATGAAACCTACATCAAATATTGTCAAAGCTAGGACTTAATAAAAATGCTACTTTTAACCTAATTTGATAAATTTTTTCAGCTTAAAATCAAATTTTTATTAATTGCTTTAATAAGAAAAAAATAAAGGTAACTCATACGCCTTATAAGCTGTTGTCATAAAATCCACACAATCTAAAAATATGAACTTTGAAAACTCTGATTAAAGTCAACTCAATAGCCACCACCACCATTGTTAAATTTATTTACTTTAAAATTCAATGGAAATTTTTATTGTGCTTTTGTTTTTGTTTCTTCTAAGCTTTTTGTGCTACTTTTCATGTTCAATTGTATTTCATAGAAACATTCCAAATGGCTTAATTAGCTATCAATAAATATAAATTTTGTTTTACTTTATTTATTATTGCGACTACAAGTAGTATACGTTTTTTCAATTATCAAAAGTAAACGCATGCATTCAATTATCATTGAAGCAGCTAAAGCTGATTTAAGTTTAGAAGGCTTAGGCAATCAGCCAGTTCGCTTGCATGCATGCTTGCTTGCCTTGGCTGTTGGCGTCAAGTTACGCGCGGCACGGCACGGCACAACAGCGGCGTAGCGCCCTCTGTGCTTGAACGCAATGCAATGCAAACGCATAGTAACTGAGTGCATTGCTCCACTTTTACAGTTGACAGTTCAATAGACTCTATGCAGTGCGTTGCCTTATCTGTTTAAATGCACATATATATATTGGCATATGAAAAATTAGTGCTACTACATAGTAGTCATAGAAATAGTAGTAGAATAAATGAAAAAACAGAGAACACTGCGTAAGCCATATAATGAGATTTGCGAATGTTTCACCACTTTTGGCGGCCTCAAGTGTCAAAGGCAATATGACAGCTGAATTGGTGGAAAGGGCAATTTATTATTTTTTATAACTCCTTAAATATTTGGCACAAACTAGAGGCTTAAACAGTAAAGACACAATCAAAAAATTCATGGACTACTTTTTAAAAACCGTTCAATAGTTTCTTACTTATAATTCAGACAATTGAACCAACTTTGCATATGAAAATGTTACTCATACGTCTTGAAACCTTGAAATTATGTAATTGAGTAAAAATATTTTCTTAACTTTTCCCAATAACTTAATTTTATATATCATTTAAAATGTGATATATTAAAAATTCATATACTTTGCTGCTGTCATCAACTACTGGTACTCTTTCTAGCCAACAATTATTTCAACTTCTACTCAAATATGATTGCTTTGTTTGTACATATTTTGTAGAATGACGCATAACCATTCAACTAACCAGTCGTAAAAAAATAAAAAAAAGTCCCGCATAAGCTAAGGTAAAAACAAAAATCAAAAGAAAAGCAGAGAAAAAAATCTTTGCATAAAAATAAAACGCTTAAGTTGGACACTTCAACCAAAAATATTGTGAGTCACCAATGAAAGGCGGCTTTTTGAGGTTTTACAAAAACTTTGCTTTAGTTTGTCTTAATTTTGTTTATTATTGTTTTTATTATTTAATAAAAATATGTCAAAATTTAACAACATGTTAAACAACATTCTAAACATACATATCTTTATACAATAACGAGCTAAAGAGGAAAATATTTTAATAAGAACAATTTAAAACAAAAAAATAATAACATTTCTTAGAAATAGCCAAATTACTTCATTACAATTTTTGAAAAAACCTGTTATTAAGAATTGAAAAGTCCACTAGTTTTAAGTAAAAGATGTCATATAAAATAAAAATAAATTTTCTGGTTGTTCGTCATAAAATTATTATTCATAACTAATATCAATGAAAGTATGAAATAAAAACAAATTGGCTGAGAACTGATTTTGAAAATATTATTTTATATATTTCGCCGAACAGCGCCGATATTATTTTTTTTAAATTGAAATTTTTGTTAAAAAAATAATTTCAATAAATGCGTTCCTTTTACTGTGGCTTTGCTATTTTTTTGATTTTTAAATACTTTTTATATCTAGTGCAACAGGTTGTATGAGTAATATTTAAATTATGACTTTGGAAAACACTTTTTATTGTTCAAACGAAATGATGAATTTGAATAGCGTTAAGTTTTTTTATTGTTTTTGAATTAAGCTTTTTATGGTAAGGGTTTTGTAAAAATATGTACGCCAATTTTTAGGATTTTCTTAACCAAATCTTCAATTTGCTACATTTTGTCAGAACAAAAAAGTTTTTGAGCATTTATTTTAGTGCAATTTAAATGAAAAATTATTATAAGGTAAATTTTTTTGCACAGGATTGTTAATGTAATCAAGAACAAATTTCTTGACTATGCCTTTACAGATTAATTGAATAGGTTTTATATTAACATAAGCAATATAACTATTTCGCTAGTAAAGCCTCACTAGCAGACCCAAGAGCAAAAACAAAATTAATTTTATATTCAAAATTAATATGTTATTTTGCAAATTTTTTGAATGACAAAAAAATAATCATAGAGGAGTAGATTTTGATTACGATATGATTGTGTTATAACTAAAATATTATTTAATCAACAACAGCAAAATCATCATCACCATCAGCTTTATCAGCAAGAGCAAAGCAACTTAACAAATTATAGGCTCAGTGGTGGTGTGCCAATGTTGTTACCAATGAATTATGAGGAAAAGTGCACGTCAACCACATGCATGACAAGCTTGTAAAGACAGCAAGCAAACAAACAAACAAACAGCCAGCAGGCAGGCAAACAGACGGACGAGTAGGCAGCACACACAGCACACGCAATAAGCAAACGTAATAGAGCGCAAAAATGCAGCACACAAAAAAAAAAGAAGGCCTAAATGAGTGAGAAAGCTACGGCAAAAGTAAAAGAAAGAGAGAGAGACGTTGCAAAAAAAAGAGAGCGCATGATAGTTAACGAAAATCAGGCTTGCAGCAGCAGCAGCAGCAACAGCTGCAATAGAAGAAAAGCAGAAGAACCAGGAATTCCTTTGTGCCCATGTGAACGAACTCTTAGCGATTGCTGCTGCTGCTGCTGCTGCGGCAGTTACTGCTTCTTTATTTTATTTATTATGCCATTGCAAATATTGTTTTATACACACGCTAAATGCGCCTTCTCGCTCTCACACTCTTTGTCATCTTTTCAGTACAGCGCGGTTGCCATTAATGTTGTTGCTGCTGTTGCTGCTCTTATTTTATGTGCAGCATGCGAAAGTCATTGCACTGTGCGGTACTTTCGTTGATGTTGCTGGTGCTGCTGCTGTTGCTGTTGCCTACTGTTTGCTGTTGTTGTCATCGTTTGCCATGAGGTCGATGACGTTGCGTTGCAATAATACAACAACAACAACAACAACAACAAAATAATACACGCAAACAACAAGCGTTGCAATTTTCTAGAATGTTGCATTAGAAAGCAGCAAAAGAAGTTGCTCGCTCGTTAGAATGGGTAGAAAGAAAAATTGCAACATTAGTGGAAAAAGCAAAGCAACAAAAATGAAAAACTTAAACGTAACATAGGCATTTTTGGTGCGTTGCTGCCTGCCAGTTTATCGTTTGTTTTTTTTTATTGCTATTGCTGTTGACGCATATAAGTGTTTGTTGTTATTGGCTTACGTCATGGGAATTTGGCCGGGGAAAAACTAGCGTCAAGAACAACAACAATGAAAGCATTTGCCATAACAACAGCAATTGGCATGCAAAAATGCAATTAACACTAAATGATGTTGGAGCACATTTTTCTTTGCTTCTCTGTTGCTTTGCTGCCAGAGGTTTTTTTTTATAAATTTTCTAGAATTTATTGGCAAATAAAAATTTTGAAACATCTCACATTTTTTCATTTGATTGATTGACGACGCTATGTATTGCTGTTGCTGTTGCTATGCATACCTTGCTGTCAACGATTTACCATACAGCATGAGTGGAAACTTAGGAATTTGTGCTGTTTTTTTGTCTCGAAAGAAATCCTTTTTATGAGCGTTACTCAGATTTATAGCATAATTGTCAAGCGTTTAAGTACTGTTATAATGGAATTTTGATGTAAGCTTCATTATATAATTATGATGTCAAAGAATCAAAGATGGTTTATGAGTTGCAGTTACAATCCTTTTCGTGTTGCTATCTCTAGTAATTCGAATTCGGTTTCTTTTTTGATCCTAAATTCTATGTTGTCTCTTATGATTTAGTTGTCATACTCAATGGCCAATGTGAAGTTCTGATGAACCATATTAGATCAAGCTTTATTGTCTTAAAAGCAACGAACCATTTCTTTATTATTATTAATATATGTCCTATGATCCAATATCTGATGTAATAAGCTATTTGTTCTATGCTCGATTTCCAATAGCTTTTAACCCAAGACCGTTTGTCCACCATTTTTGTCTAATTTTATATATCCCCTATAGCGTTAGGGAACAACTAAAATTTTAGTTTTCGACAAAATGACAAAAAAAAAAATTGGTTTCTAACTGCTGATGGGTTGTAAGAAAAATATTTAAAAAAAACAGCTAAACAGCACGCAATCATCAGTGTAGCTCACCTATCTGGCTTTTGTCATTAGTTGTCATAATGACATTTACATAACCTCAAAAATAGGCCACAAAACTAATCGAAATTCGAGTGTGACACGGAGAGTGCACAAATTAAGTCCCCAGATATATTAGTAAGTAAGTGCCATTGTTGTTGTATATATTTGCACACACGCAAACAAAACGAACCAAACCCCACTTAAAATGCAGCGCCTTACGTTGACCCTCAGCAGCTCCATGTACATACATACAACAAGGATACCTTTTTTTTACTCCACTCCCAATTTCATTTTAAATACCAACAATCAACTGAGCACAGCACAAATGAAATCAAAAGCGTGTAGGGGTTCAGTGGGGTGATATCCAACATATTGAAGATATGCTCTATCCTTTACCTTACCACCCTCAAAATATAAACTTTGAACTGAGTTGAATGACTTTTAACTGGGTTCAAATAAACGAGCGAGCGCAATCAACTCTATTTGGAAAGGTTTTTTTTTTTGTACATTTAATGCTTGATGTTGTTGTTGTAGTTGTTGCTGTTAGTTATCATTGTAGCACAGCACAGCACAGCACACATAACGAAACTTCAAGGGGCTACATACAATCGTTTATTGTTGTTGTAAATTGTGAATGGGCTCCCATTTTTTTTTGCTATGGCCGTAGCAGCAGCAGCAGCAATGTGCATTGTTGCTGCATGTTGCCATTGCTAATGCTGCTGCAGCAGTTCATTGCACTCTGCCCTCGCCCCAGTTTGTAAAATGCAGCTACAGCGCCGCAAGCAGCAATAGTAGTAGTAGTAGTAGAAGCAGCAACAGCAGTGGGCGCCAACAAGCGTAATATGAGCAAAAAGGGGAATTTTTAAACAATGTAGATGCATATTTAAAGTTTTGAAAAAGTTTGTGTTTTGCATGAAAAAGATTTTAAAATATTTTTTCATTAAATTTTTTGATATTAAATATACAGTAGAACAAAAAAAAATACTGACAGAACTTTAATATATTAAAGTTTTTTAGCAATGCATACCACTGAATTTAAAATTTTACTCGTATGTATGCCATTTAACCAATTAAAAGCCTCAATTAAATTTAACTAAGCTTCCAGAAGTATGCAGCATAAGCTACAAAATATTAAGTCTTTCAGCAGTATTAGCAATTCCGTTATTTTTTATTGCATAATTTTAGGCAATCGTTTTACTAAACTTAATTTATCGATAGACTTTTTTTAAACATTTTGTTAAATTAAATGCATGTGTATGTATGTATTTATTAGCTATTTGCAATTAATAATCATTTATCAATATGTTAAAAAAATTCTAAACTTTTATTTTGCATGCAAATAAAATGTTTATAAATTTTGCTTTAATATTTTATTCAAAATGAATTTCGCTCGACTGTGCGTTTGAACGAAAAAAAGATCCTCAACCTAATTTGAATTCATTCAACTTGTTAAGTTTCTAGTTCAGCAGCAACAGAAACAGAAACAAAAACAACAAGAACAGCACTAACAAAATGTAAAAAGCTCAAAAGCTGCTCATTGACGTCACAAAAGCATTTAACTATACAGTGCAGCTTTCGAACATAATAGAAAAAAAAAACGAAAACATGCAGCATACTTTGTATTGCAACTTACTGTTTTAGCCTGCAAGTATGCAATGGTTTTCGAATTTTTTTTCGTTATAAAAGCTTGTTGTTGGAAGTTAGAATTTCGAAAAAAATGAGTGCATATGTTGCTGCGCTGCAAAGGTTTTGATCGGAAAGAACAAAAATTTGAAGTGGTAAGAAAATCAACGCATAACACATCAAAATGAGGGATGAAATGCATATTATCCCAGCAAACATTTGGAAGATTGTTGAATCTTCCATCTAAGGCGATTTTCTTTAGAAAAGTTATATTGAAATTTATATATTAATTTGCATAGTTTTAGGCATTGCTATACTTTTGTACATTTCAATGCATTTTGATTTAATTTATTGTTTTAACTTCAAAAACTATTTTATATGAAAAATTCCTTCTTATGATTTATACGCTAGTTGCTTATTCCTAAATAAACTATCTTTCGACATCGAAATATTTGCTAACGCACAATCAAAATCATCGCTTTCACGATTTAAAACGTTTGCTGGGGTATGCGCCGTGTAAATATATGTATATGTATAAGGTGGAGTCATAACCCAAATACTCGAGGTTGATGACCCAAATTGCTGCAGTTCAACGAACTCTTTGTAGGAAAACAGGGCTGCTTCACTGCCTGCTTGCCTGCATGTATTAACTGACAGCAGTTAATGCTCGACTTTATATCAGCAGCATAGAATTGCAGGCAATGAATATGCAGCGTTCAATTTCGGTACGTTTGTGTGGGGCATTTAAATGTATGTATATTTGTGTATGGGCAGATAAAAATAATTAGATTTTACTATTATATGGAATAACAATTTAAGAATCATTATTATTATCTCCTTGTAAGTATATACTTAAGTAAGTGAAAGTCTTCAAAGCTGTGCATTGACGGCTAATCGACCCCAGAGTGTGCTTAGCATAGACTTCATCAAAGCATCTCACATTGCAATCGAATTATTCAGGAAGTTTTTAAGTTAAGGTCTGCATTTTATATACTGAATTTTCTTCAAGTTTTCAGTTTTCTTAGCAAAATTATATTTTTTAATTTTAATTTTTATTATAAGAAAATCACTATTCCGGCTATTTAAAAACGTTTTCGAATTTTGCATAAAAAAACGTTTTTTTGTAACACAGTATACAATTTAAATTCTTTTCAATTCAACAATAAAAAACAACATATAAGTTTCGAAATCTCAAGTAATTTTAGAATATATCACAGAGATGTTTCATCTTAACCAAAAAATGTTGCAATATAGTCCTCGAGATATAGTGATTCTAAAAATGTGCAAAACAGTTAAAGAATAGTTGTGATTTATTTCTATTAAATTTTTGTTTTTCCTCACAGAAAAACAACTTCTACGTCTTCAGCCATAAACTTCAATTTCGATAAATTAAAAATATGTCATATGGACTTTCAATCTGAGTTTAAATCTGTTCCAATATAGTCTTATTTAAAAGCGAATCTCGAGAAATAGTAATGCAAAAAATATGTTATTTTTTAAGAGACTTCTGCACACATTAAACTTTTTTAGCTTGCTTAGATATATGAACATCTGTGAAGAAGTTCAGTTTGATTAATGAAATCGAAAACAACTTTTAATATAGCAAAAATTGAAGAAAAAATAATGATAAATAAAATTTCTCGAACACTTTCATTTTGCAAACAAAAAACAACTCTTCAAACTACATAATTTACTTTTGGTAATGCTCAGCGCAAACATAATTACGTACATATGCATGTACATACGTATGTTTGTAGATTTTTATTTAAAATTTTTTACTCATGCTGCTGCTGCTGAATTTCTGTAACTTTGCCTCCTCCCCATCTTGGTAACCAATATTTCCCGGGTAAAATACGCCTTATCACATTCCCTTTCTGCTTCCCTGCCTCTATGCTCATTCCCCCCATTATACTTACTACACAACATCACACGATATCGAATTCTTAGTCTGTCAGTCGTTCAAGTGCATTCAAGTTTGTTGACCTCGTGTGCACGAACGATGAACTACACCGATGACGACGAGTAAGAAAAATAAACAAATACCAACACAATGTTACACTACAAATACGCGCGAATGCAATACGATGGTCACTCATACAAACGTGGAGTACCTGCAACGATTGCAGCAAAATCAAAGAGAGTGAGATGAAGTGAGTGAATAACAAGAGCGGACAGCAAATAGTGATGAAAAACGTTGGTTGGAGTTGAGCACGCACGGTGGAGTTGAATGCAGAAAACACAAGTAAAAAATAAAAATGATGGTATTTGAGTAGGCATTTCGGATTTAAAAAATTCTTTACAAAATTTAATTTAAAATTAATGAAAATATTTGTGTCAAAAATATTAAAAATACTCATGCACAAAATAGTGAAAGTGAAAATTTCAATTAAAACAGATTATAATGAAACGTGTCATTCGCACATTTTCAAAACGATTAGAGAAGGTCTGAGGAAAAAAATTTTTCTTTACTAACACAACAAATTCATACATTTATGTATGTACATTTTGTTATAATGTTTTTTTTTATTCATTGACGTTTTTTTAGCTACAAAGTTACAATTTCAATTTCTGAGCGCTGTCAAAATGTATGCTCATTAATAACTACATAAACTTATATACTTTTTAGTTAACTTGACAAGCTTGTCACAATTAATCATCATCAACAACGTCATCACTACATCACAACAATAAAAAAACACATCAGAACATTTAATTCTAAGTAATTAACATAAATTAATTATGTACGAAGGTACGTTTCCTCATGCTGCTTTTTGTAACATATAAAAATTAGAATCGCATTAAATTTTGACAGCTATAGAGCACGATAGAAAGAGAGAGAGAGAGAAAATAAAATAAATACGTTAAAATTTTGTATGTAGTAAGCGAGTAACACTAAAAAGTGTGTGAGTTTCAAAAAATTAACGTGGAATTAAACAAACATAAGTATTGTGAACAAAAAAATGAGCGAAGAACTCACAATACAAAACTACTTTCAGAGCGCATAAAAATTGTGAGCGCTGATTGTATCTACCAGATACAAGTGTTAAACAGAGAGCAAACTATTTGAAAATACTTATGCGAGTGAGCGAGCGCATTGAATTTGACATTGAACGAGTTCATTCACTTCATGCCTGGTCAATTACCGCATACACTAACACACGCGCAAATATGAGAATTACTTTGCAGTTGTAGAAATATCCGAGAGATACGGGTGCAAACAGATATAGTATACGTATAGTTGATAGTATGGTACGCACAATACAAAAAGAAAAAAAAAAACTTTAAAGAGTAGAGGAAAAAACAAAACTAAAAACTAAAGCAATAAATTGTGAAAACGTGCAGCTTGAGAGAGTTTGGAGCGAGAGCGTATTATTTTGATAATAAATATCAAAAAAAATTTAAAGTGAAAAAGAAAACATGATAGAGGGCGTGAGATGATAATTTTTCAAAAGAATTAGGTAATAGAGTGACGATTTAATTGCAGCTTAAAAATTATTGAAAATAAAAAATTAAAGTAGGATTTTAATAAAATAAATTTAGTACTAGTAAAATTAATTGTAATATTTTACAACCATGATACATTGAATTACTCACAAAGTAGTATTCTACTCAAAATGTATAACGTTGAAATGAAATACATTGGGCCAAGAGTAGGTACTTCAATATTTCACGCATTTCTTTAGAATTCAGCCAATATGCCTTTCTGCTGAAACTATTTTCTTATGATAGATTATAAATTCCAATCACGCTGTCATTTCCACTCAGCTGTCAACAGCATAACGTTTTACAAATTTGAGCTTATTACGTCATTTAAGTGACAGTAGAATTTAGTGCTCAAGGTTTTTTAATTTTTTATTGATGCGGAAGTATTTTTGCTACAAAATAAGTAAATATGGCAAGAACAACAAATTAAATAAAATTAAAGCTGAGCAATAAAAAAAAAATAATCTATTTGCTTAATTATGACAGCATTTATTTGCGTTGTCAAGCAACCGAATTCGATTCTGTTGCCAATTTTTCACATTTAACCTAGGGAAATTGGAAATAGTTTTTACTATTAACACAAAATCTTAAAATTTTCAAAAAGCGCAATTTTTATCGACAAAATATGTATTTAAAATATATTTATTCTCATCAAAATAAAGAAAATCCTAAATGATTTTTATTTTTTCGGTCAAAAATAATCATTATTTTTAAACTAAAATTTGAAAAGATTGCTGTTTTTGATTGAAATTTGAAAATCAATAAATTATTCTATATTATTTTAGAAGCTTCTAGTATAGTGTGTGATAACACCTAAAAATTTAGATAAAGTAAAAATTTTATGCCAAAAAAAAAAAAAAACGTTAACTTGTCATACTAGTTTCATCCATTGCTAAATGGAATCATCAGTGAACTTTGAGCCGCTGAGTGAGCATTTTTAATCCTAATATGTTTTTTTTTTTTCATAGTTTTGTTGAGTATGCAAGCAGAAAGTGAAAGAAAGCAAAGATAAAAGTAGCAAATGCAAATTGTATAATAAATCGGTGAGCTCACCGAAAGGAATTATTTTTCTGGAACAGAAAATAATTTATAGTGCGTGTGAGTTTACCAATTGTGATTTTTATTTTCATTCGTTTCATTTCATTCGGAAAATAAAAACCAAAACGAAATATTATTTTTGAGGTAGCAATAAAATATGATTAATATTTTTGATACAAAAATAAAAATCAAACAAATAAAAATCAAAAAAATAAAAATCAAAAAATAAAAATCAAACAAATAAAAATCAAAAAAATAAAAATCAAAAAAAAAAAAAAATCGATTGAAAAACATAAAAATCCTAAGTAATATATAATTTTTGAGCAAAAGCAAAGAGTTAAGAAAATGGTAAAGAAATTATATTTATTTTTGATCGAAAAATTGAGTGCCAAAAATAGTGGTTATTTCTGACTGGACATAAATTAAAACTCAAGAAATAATTATTACTCCAGTTACTTACAAGCAAAGATTTAAAATTCTAAAATCATTGAATGACCAGCACAAAGTCTTTGTTGTAAATATCAAAGCAAAAGGCACGACATGTCTCAGCTGTCAAAATAGTCACCAGCAACAACAACAACAAAGAAAAGAACAGCAAAAAAATAAAGGTCAATAGACAAAATGAAGGTCTAACCAGCCGAAAAAAAATTCAACAAAAATAAACGGGCGCTTGCAAAACGAAACACGCAATTTTAAAGCAAGCTTCCTTGTCTGAAACGATCAAACACATACCTACATATACTAATATTTGTATAATATAACGACTCATTATAAAAATATAAACGCGCTAAAACACAAAGCAAACTACATAAATACATACATGCATATATATGCCATATATCGCATAGTATAGATAATGTCAAAAATGTAGACCGAAAATAAATTACGTACCCAAGATAGGCTCAGGCATTGCGACTAACATAAGGCTCTGCTACAGCATAAGAGATAACGATCATTTGTGAACCACCAACAGAGAGATAGCCAGAGAGTGAGCGCACATAAAGGCAAAGACAGGTTTATGTCTGTGTACAACGGCAGTAAAGGGTAGCCCACGAAAAAATAACCCGAACTAACAAAAATTAACCTTGAACTTCAAAAATGTTCAGATGGTTACAAAATTATGCTGAGGGAGCGTGATAGCAAATGCTGGTAAGAATATCTGTAAGCGAGAGGGAGTGGAAAAGTCGATGCGTATTATGTTTGCGATCATATGTGAAAAAAGTGCTAGACGGGAAGCAACAACCTAGAGAACTAAAAGCCTAAATTTTTTACAAAACCTGTTCTGCTTTTTTTTCAGATCATTATACAAAGAGACCATTAAATATGCCATAAAAACGCACAACACACTTAATTGTCAAGTACGCATTAATTAAGTGTAGCTTTAAGCAAAGCAAGATTTCAAAACATAGAATAAGACATAAATTTTGGCATTTGTAAGGAACTGAAAAAAAAACTACACTTAAAGCCTGTTGGCGAAATACAGCAAAAAATATATATATGAATTATATGAGAAAAGCAGAAAGAAAAGAAATAAAAAATCCGTAGTCTTCTTTATAACAATGGACTCGAACGAGACGATCATAAGTCCTCCAAGTTCAAGAAACCGGCAAGGAAAAAGCAACGAAAGTCAATGAACTTTTAGCAACAAAGTCTGCGCTTGCTGCTTGAAGAGCAGATAAGCGTGTTTTAAAATTATACGTTTCCGAAGTAAAAAATAGTAAAAAAGACGTCGCACAGTAGAGAAAAAAAATAAAAATATAAAGAAAGAAAGGTAGCAGACGTTCGTTCAGTGAACGCACAAAAGGACAAGGACAAACCATACAGCGACTGCAACAGCAGTTGTTTAAAAGGCGCTAAGGTACACAGTGCCACGCATGCGGGGAAGGCCAGTAGAGACCATAAAGAATTTAACCTAATTCAAGGACGTCATTGGGACTGAGACAGACAGACAGACGTTTTTACTTTACCCATATACATTTGTATATTTTCTCAATCAAAAGGGGAATAAAACAATAAAGGTTGCATATAAGGGAATAGCACAATACTACGCCACAAGGTTATACTTAAGCGGCGGCGCAGACACGCCAGGGTACAGTGAACAAAGGACTTATTCACGAGCTAGCAACAGGCTTCTTAATTTGTTAGCATGCTAAAGTATACTGCGACGTACAACAGCAGGTAATTCAATGTTAACCGTAGACTTCGACAATCCAGACACTGCGTCGTTGCGTCTGTGTGTTTTTTTTTTAAAACAAACCCTTTTTTTCGAAATGAAACTACTACGCAGTTTTCATTAGAAGCATAATAGAGCGGATTGCACAGTCGTAATTTTAGCGAGGACATTCGCAGGAGTTCATTGAAGTTCAATGTCAATGCGTGCTGCGCTGTATAAAAAAAAGGATCATTATCAATCCTTTTTTGTACTCTGTTTGTATTTTGATCCTTTTAATTTTTATTTTGTTGGTAAAGTGTATTGAGTTTTTCCTTTCTTGTTATTCGTTATCCATTTAATGTAGTTTTGTTTAGATTTCCGTTGCTGATCCTGCGTAGTATTTTGTGCACGTGTTACGCACGCTTCGTTAAAAGGATTTGAATGAACCTTTTCTGTTATAACTATAACTTTTTATGTTTTATGCTGTTAATTCTAACTAAATAGCTAATTCATTTTATGTTCATGGATTTTATTTTTGAGTATTTGCGACTTACCTTACAGCCCTCACAAGAATGTACGCCATAATGAAAACCGGAAGCCTTGTCACCGCAGACACGACACAGCACAGTTGTACCATCAAATTCTGAAAGGAGAAAGGAAATTATTTTGAGATTCATAATTGAGAAAGATATAATTCAATATAAAGTATTCTGTATACTACGCATGGTTTTGATATTCCTTCAATAATATAATACTGATCGTGTAGGGATAGATCAGGGTTTTTCGTTTGAGTGCTTTTATGAAAAAATTTAATCAAATTTATCTAAATGAGAAGTATTTAATAATGTTTTATTTTGTTTTAGAAAAATATCCACTATATGCGATAAGCTTAAAACGCTCAAGTGAGTGAGGTATTTTAGCTTTTCCCATGAAACGCTAAGAGCAGAAAGTTATTCATGTGAATTTTACTAAAATTTTTACCTATTAAAGCTTTGGTAAATAGCTAAGAAGGCTAATATCTGTAGTAGCTGAACTATTTTATTATTATCAAATTTAGTAGAAAATTATGTGCTGATGCAATCAAACTTCAGGCACAAACGAGTGGGCGTGGCAAATTTAGCTAAAACTTTGTTTTTCTATTCGTAGAAATTGTACCAAAATTGGTACGGAAATATTTGGTGACAAACTTATTCATGACCAATCTAAACACACATGTTCTGTTCAGTCAAACACTTGTGATCATCGTCACAATCTATTTATTTTCTAAAAAAGAAAAAGAAAAAAAAAAAACAAAAATTAAACAACATGACGTACTCTTCAAAAACACTAGGTTAAAAATTTAAAGCGCAAAAAAATATGCAGCACTTTTTTATTTCCACTTTTTACACCAGTTACTCAACAATAAATTAAGAGCCCAAAATTTTGTTCATACCAGCCCCTGCACGTTTATTGAATGATCATTTAAGCACTTAATATAACATAACTTTCTCTAAAAGTTCTGCGCTTGCGATTGCTGTTGAAATGCTTGAATGAATATCTAAAAAAAAAACGATAAAAAAACTGCTGGCTCTCATGATAGCCTCTGAAATTATCGCACTCTCCCTCTCTCTCTCTCTCTCTCTCTCTTGTTATCTTCTGCTTGCAATATTGCGCTGCTTTATCTCCCAGTGCTGGCATGATGAACTTGTTTTTATTACGAAGAAAGTTGAAAACGAAATATGAAAATAAAACCACGTAAGCGCGGCGAAAGTAATTTAAATTTGTACGTTTTCATATGAGGGTCTGGTATCTGTAAGATCGTTTGCTGTCAGTATGTAACACTATGTATGTGGTATAATTTTTTTTGTATTTAATCATTTCTTTTCATGTTGTTAAGCGTGAACTTGAAAATTTCTTCTTTCTCTTTTGTTTACTTTCTTCCATAACAGAAATTGAAGTGGATTCTTGTGGTTTGAGTTGACCTAGGTTTTTATGGTGGAAGTTACTAAAATATATGTAGTTTTTAGATTTCAAAGAAAATTATTATCTCTATGGAATTTATTAGAACTTCTTCTACAACTTTTTTATATAAAAGAAAGTTTTTATTTTTTTTATTATTTTGTTACGCATACGCCATGTTTTGTATACATCAATTCAAACTATTGAAGCTGATATCTCTTATTCGATGTAACGTAGGACAATATTGTTTTCTACATTTCTTTGGTCTGCAAGTATTTCATACAAATTTTATTTTTAGTATATGGCCGCTTGAAAATGTTAAAACAATTTTCAACCAAATACAAAATTTTGCATTTTAAAGCATTTAAAATTCCTATGCAGTAACAAACATAATAATACAAGAAAATTGTTGTTTCTCCAATATGATGTGCATTCAACTTTTTCAGTTTAAATATAACTCAAATCTTTGCTGCATAGCATAGCATACACATCTACATATATAAATGTATGTATAAACAACAGCAGCAGAAGAAAAAACCAACGTGGTCTTAACGCAAGCAACAAGCAACAAGCAACATTTTTTTACTTTCGAGAAACTCTCTACGCCTTCAGTTGATCGCTCTTTCTCTCGCCGTTTTTATTTTTTTTAATAGAACATGTTGACGTTCTTGTTGATAATGATCATGCCGATGATGATGTTGATGACGCTGACTTTAACGTGTTCATGATCTTCAATATACTAGCAATAACAACTTGAATTTGCCTTAGCTGCACTAACCGCAACAAAAACAGAAAGGCCACTGACATTTTGCACTGCAGATCATTGCACTTTTATTATTGTGTTGTTGTGAATAGCAACAACAATAGCTAATAGGCAACGTACATCACATTTGTTTACTTTCAAACATCATGACGTTTTTTGTGCAGCATTTAAGCGGTTTTGTTGTTGCAGCGTCATATCGATGCCGATCATGTGCTTTAAGCAACGATCGTGTGTACAATTTTTTCATGTTTTTTATTTCGCATTGCAATTTTTGTTGTTGTTTTTTTTTTTCAATGTTGCAGCTTTGCGATAGTAAAAACGTCATCATATTGCATAGGTAGCGTTCAATGCTCTTTACGGATTGTGAGTATTTTTGAGCTTTATATTTAGTTTCATTTTTATTATGCTGAAATTTTTTATGATAAAAATTTATATTGTTGATGTGTCTTAGCATCAAAAATCTGTTAAGTTTTGAATACTTAACTAAGTACACTTTTGCCACGCAGCATTGTCCCTAAATTTTATCAACGGATTTGAGTTCCATAGGACTTTAAAGTATAATGATAAATTTTTTTTTGGGTTTTTAAAATGCTCAGTATACAAAAAAAAAAAAATATTTGTAGTTAATGAAAACAAATTTTTTTTTGTAAATTATCAAACGATTAATGGAATCAAATTTTTACCTTATAATAAACCAAAGTTTCATTCAGTTCGGTTAATTTGCTCAAGAGCAATAACTTTTGTTTATAAAGTGGCTTAAAGATTTTCAATAATTTTATTATAAAAAAAAAAAAATTCTTTCGACATTTTTTTTGCTCAGGAGGCTCATTTGATTTTTCGAAATTACACCGATTTTGTCTCTTATATAAAATCACTCATTTATTTCAAGACTGGCATAGCAAAACAAGTGATTTTTGAGTTAATGATCCGCCACTTCATGTTTTTATTTGTGTGAAAAAATCAGAAAGGTATCTCATAAACTTGTCTTGTGAGAAGAGTTTATGTAAACATACTTTTTTGAATTTTCATATAAAAAGGTACTTATTGAAAACTTTAAATGCGTTTTTCTCCCACTTTATGTTTTTTGAGTTATGCCAGTCTTGAATATAAAATACAAAATTTTCAAGCTGTAAGGATTAAAAATTTAACTAAATAAATGTTGCGCATACGTCATGGTTAACAAAACGTTTAATGAAAGAGCTTTATCTTATTGTGGATTAAAATATGTGCAATGGATGATAAAAGATTACGTAAGATAAAAAATTAACAGTAAAAGCTTTTTTTTTGTAATGTAAATGTGCCCTTACTTCATAGCCACAGAAAAAAAGTATGCCTAAGTAAACAGAACCAACTACTTAGAAGAAAAATTCCCAGGCATACATAAGAATAAGACCCGCGAACACTTCAATGTTAAAGTTTTGAAAGTGGAAATTCATATACGCATACGCATTTCTTTTTATAACTGAGCTTCGATGCAACAAAAGTCACCTATGCATATCCTGCTAATATTGCACATTTCTATAAAAATATTTTTTATAAAACTTTATATGCGATAAAACGCCTCCAAGGTAAGGTTACAACAAGATTTCATACTTTAAATCATCATTAAAATTAAAAAATTCAAAAATTTGGTTTCGCTGTGCAAGGAGGTATTAAAGGTATTACTTTTTTCTTAACAAAAAAAAACTGCTTTCGCTTATGCTATTTTTAGGAAATTATTGAATAAATTTAAATAAATCATAATTTTTGCAAATCAAAAAACTTAACAGAATTAACATTGCCATTCGATAATCACAATTATCAACAGCAGCAACAATAATCACGTCATCGAACAAAATCATTTAATTCCACAGATTTGACCTCATATAGTACGCTGAACCTGATAAAAAAATGAAATAAAATCCAATACACTTGAATTAATAAATGCGTTAAAATACCACACAACACAAGTAAAAGTCATAAAACCTGAAGCACTCTGGGAATACATTTGGTTTCCGCATTTAACATAACGACAAGAACATACATGTATGATTTTTTTTTATATATATATTTTTGTTCAAATATTTATCGATTGATTGCTATATGCTGTATGATGATATGTTATGGCTAAGATTCCTGTATTGACGTTGGTGTACAATATGTTTTGCCTTCGTTATTTTTTGCGCAAAAGAATTCTTAAAAAATAACAACAACAACAATAATTTTGAAGAATAAATATTTATTTTTTCAATGTCAAATTTGAACTACATTTAAAGCTGTTAGATAAACATAACTACAAAAAATAAATAAATTTTAGAATTAAGCAAAAATAAATTATACATGGGTGGATTTATAAATATTCTTCTAGAAAGAGAGCGCTATAGTTCGCACTACGAAAAGGAAAACGTGCGCTCTCCTCACCTTCTACAATTTTGTAGCGCAAAAATTTTAATAAAGTAATACGGCTGTTTTGTCGCCTAGTCTTATTGTCTAACTGTCTGTATGTCTGTCTGTCTGTCTGAATATTCTTACCCGAAAATGCCGTCGCCGTCTATCTTTGCTAATGCCATACGCCGCATGTTCACAACGATGTGAATGAAACTTTCAAGGTCGGCAATTTATAACTATTTGTATCTCATGTGTTTGTCTAAAAACAATAAAAGCAACAAAAATTGCAAGGGCAATTTCATGTGAAAGTACGAGCAAAAATTTTAAAAATTTCATGGAAGTAAGCAAAGTAATCGAAATTTATTTAAAATTGATTTAATTTTTACAAAAATCAAACTGAATTAAATAAATTTTTGCGTATTTTAAAGTGCCTCTTTCAAGGTGCAAAATCAAGGTTTGCAAAGCAAGACAAAACTATGCGGCCATTGTTCAAACTATGAACTATTTTCAAGCATAGAGTAATCTCATATACAGCATAGCACTTGGCATGCTAAGTTGTATCGGAACAAAGATATGTAAGTTTGAAAAGATATTTTTTTTTTAAATAATAACGCTACTCATGTATTATAAAAATTGTTTGTCATAGAATTGCCTCTACACTACGTAATATGTATATTTCTAACTATAATTGATGTTGTTCTGATGTATACATACATATATATTTTTTGCTATCTAATAATACCTTTTTATTAACGTACTTCAAACGAAAGAAAGAGACAAAAACTAGGAACAATTTTTAGAACATGCTCGAACTGATAATTATTTAATAAGATAGTGAAATAAAACAAAAACAATAGAAGGTATTGGTCTAAAAACCACAATAATCAGCACAAATTTGTGCCATATCTTAAAAATTTGTTTTATGATTCACACGAATGTTGAAAAGAAACAACAAAAAAAAAATTTACTATTGAGGCTAATTGAACTTGAAATTTATTAATTTAAATTCAAAAATAACCATAAGTTATAGCATAGTTTATTTTTTTTTTTTTTTGGTTTGCGTGGGTGATTGTTATCAACACGTGCTCACGCAAATTACAATAGTTGAATGTTGTAAATTTGTACGGAAATTTTTTAATAAGAAATACAAATCAATTTAAACAACGCAAATAAATTGATTGGAATTTTTCGGTAGACTTGAATTTATTGGAAAATTTTATATTAGAAGGAGCTTCTTTTGATTAATGTTAACATACAAAGAAACAAAATAAACTCTCAATTTTACGTTATATTTAATAATGATTTTTAACCGCTGATTCTGATAATACCACGGCATAACAATATCTAGATCAATTATTGATATCAGCACACAATTAAATTTTAGTAAAATTGAGATACGACCTTTCGAAAGTTATCAGTCGATATTCTATATAATAGATGGCAATATGAAAATGTTTTATGAAAATTTGAATGGAATTAGTTCTCTAGTTTCAGAGATATTATTATAACAAAAATATGGTGGTCTTTCCCTTAGACATTATCTGTAATATGAAGTGAAAATTAATAATCAAAAACAGAATTTCTTGCACTTTTGAAAAAATATATATCAAAATGCATCTTTGAGGAAAAGAAACTAGCAACAAATTTGCATTTAGCTATTCGGCTTTATGTGAGCTTTATTATTTTGAGGAATTTATTTTAGAAAATATTGGAATAAAACGTTAGAAATAGTATTCCGGCTAAACTAACAAAAGTTCAGTATAGTTAAACAAACACCTCAAGGATTTTTTGAAGATTTCCCTTAAAAGCATAGAAGGCATGAGAAAACTGCGGCGGCCATATTTTAAACAATAATTTTTTTTTGGAACATGAAACAATTAAAAATATCATTTACCAATTCAACTTTTAAGTTGTATCTGAAAAAAGTTATTATATTAGTTTTGTATCATAGATTGCTCATATGTATATCCTTAATAGAAAAACCAATAAAAGAAAATTGCTGCATGTAAAATTTTTCAAACTTATAATTCTTTATTTTATAAGAAACCTTCAAAATCCTTAAATATTTTAGAAATATATTTTTCATCAATTGTATCAAATCACTTTCAATTTTTTCGGCTGCAACTATTGGCATTTTGAGCACTTTCATTGCAACAGCAGTAAAACTTTCCAAAAGTTTTCACTTTTTAAAATTTTTTGCAGTACATGGTGCCAAAAACAAAAAACTATGCTCCAACAACAACAACAGCAACTAGTAACTAACTCCCACAATGCCACACACAAGTTAAGCGGTTATTGGCCCACTCGTCGCCAAAGCCCAACTATTGTAGCTGGCAGCTGTTCATGTTGTTGCTACGGCTTCTTTTCAACAAAAAAAAAAAAAAAAAAAAAAAATTTCTATAGCAAAACAATTGTAACAAGACTCAATGAACTCTTAGCTTTCCAATGATGCACAAGCAACATAAAAAAAATAAACTTTTTATTAAACATTTTCGCGCCACACATTTTCTTTTATTAAAATTATTTTTATTTTATTTTATAAATTTATTATTTCTTTTTTATGTTTAATTTCTTTGCCGTGACTTGACTTTCACCTTTCTTAAATGTTTGTCGTTGTACAAACTTTTACAAATGTTAACCACAAGCAGCAGCATCGGCAACGTTGCCAACAACTGCGCATGCGCGCATACTTTGCAACATTGCTGCAGCAAAATTTGGCAACAATACGTTTTGTTGCAAGCAAAATTTCATTGAACTCTTGTTGGCAGTGGCAGCTGTTGTTGCTGCTGCAGTAATAGCATTTGACAATTAAATTAATAGAGCGCAACGAAAAATTTTAATGTTAACAGAAACAAAAAAACGAAACGAAAATTCAAATGAAATTCAAATGGTTTTCACTTTCATTTCTTTGCTGCTAGTTGTCTTTCATTTAAAATTTTTTATTTTTTTTTTTGATTCATTCAATAAGTGAAATAAAAGCGAAACTCTTGGCAGCATTGCGTAGCAGCAAGCGTAACAATGCGCTCGTACACTAACTGCAGCAACAAGTTCATTGTTACCATTGCTGCAGCTGTTCATATTTTTTTCCACTATTTTGTGCATTCAGTGCATGTACAGTGGCGTGAAATAGAGTGCAGCTTACAGCGGTTTATTTTGGCATTGCTTAAAGATCTTTTATTAATTATTTAGGAAATAAGTTTGTTCAACATAAGAAATAAATTTTTAATTTAAAAATTTTTATTTTAAATGTTGCTCATACTTCATGTTAACCGAAATAGTCAAATTGATCTCAGCATGTTTTCTGCTAATTTTTGTAAAATTTTCGCTTAAGTCTTCATGCTTTTATTCGATATGAAAATGTGAATGTCTTGTGATGGAACAGTTTTATAATTTTCATATGAACATCAAAAACGGTTCGTTTTTCATTTATATAGTTTTTGAGCAAAAAACAAGTCAGGAATGAATACAAATTAAACGTCAAACAAAAACATATCGAACCGTGTTTGCTGCAAAAACTTGGCACGTTTTTGATGCCAAAGTCTTCTTAGGCACAAAAATTGACTAATACTTTAGAGAAAACTATGAAAGCCACAAATTTTCTCAAAGTTCTTTAGACAACTTGCAATGATTTTAACAGCTTTATACATAATTGCTTGCTACATAATTGCTGCTGTAATTTTTATAGATCAATTTAAATACTATTGGAAAATCCTTTGTTTGCATAAAAATATTTTATCAAAAGAAGAGAAAACATTGAGAAGAGTATTTTTATTCTTATTCTAATTGAAAACTGATTAAAACCTTTGCGTCACTCATTCGGGTAATTTATTTTTGAATTTCGTATACTCAGCCATGAACTTCCCATAAGCTTTCAATTTAATGACCTTTGCCGTTTTGTTTAATTCACAGAAAATTAACGCCCAATAAAAATTGCTTATTATTAGTCAGCAGCAACATGAATGACTTTCGAAATTTTATGCAACAAAGTTCAAAAAAAAAAGCAGAAACGTTTCAGCTTGAAAGTCACCAAAGTGTAGTAACCGCTGTACTGCGCACGAGTGCAATGCGCCATACGCCAAGGTAAACAACGGCAGCAATTTCATTCAGTATCAGGTTTTTTTTTCGAATAGCTGTTGAGTTATTCTGTTTCTTCTGATATTTTATTAAAATAAAAACAGTTACTTTTATTGACTTTGGTGACTTCAAAACCAATGAACTCGCTTGAACTTAGAATTCGAAAAAATGCGGAACCAAAAATTGAATCAGCCGAAATATTTTTATCTGAATGTGCAAATTTGGATAAATTATTAACAACATGAAATGAATTTAAATCAAGATGTGATGAGTGTCGAGCAAGTGATTGTACGCTCGATCAGTAACCTTTATTGTAATTTATTTTTGTTTTTTTTTTTTTTTTTGAAAGTTGTAGCTTTTCAGTAGCATGCCGGTTTATTTACTGTAGTAATTTTAACGATCATATTTTTTATGAATTAAAAAAAAAACAAGTTAATTTACTGATCGTCATATGTTGATCTTGAGTTGGCAAAGGATCAAAGATTAAATTTTAATTTTCTTTTATTGTGAAGTTTATATTTTTTAGATCATAGGAGTTTTTATGTTTAATCCTACAAGTAAAAAACATATGATAATTTAGATACATTTTTTCTTGAATAACTCGTTATTTATGTTCAATTGTATCTTTCTTTTTTACTGAAAAATTTATAATACATATAGTTACTGTATATTCTTTTTGACCTTATGTTCCTAAAGCAGAGAAAGGGACTTGGCGGATATAGAAAAATATATATTGAGTATTCTTTACGAACATCAAAATAGTTTCATCTTGAGTTCGCTATTTTCATTTGTGTGGAAGCTTCCTAACAAGTTGATGATTTCCCATAACTCGCTTCGCATAAATCAGTAAATAATAAAAAATTTATCAAAACCACATTGGGATCTCCAATACCTGTGGGACATATTTCAAACCTTTTTTTTTTGGAAATTTTAAATAAATAACCGAAATGTGAGTCTTCGTCAATTTTCAAGTTTTACTCAAAATATCATTCACACTTAAAATTTAAAAAAAAAAAAAAAAGTAATTTGAAGGATTTACGTATCCCCAACAATTTATATTTGAACAATTTTTTTATGTATTGAGAGAAAGGAAATATTACAAAATCAATTTATTTTGAAAAGTTAAATGCAAATACTATTCACAGAAAAAGATAATCAGAGACTTCACGATCCACCAGCTATCGTTTTGGCAAATGTTGTCTCAAATATATTCTCTGATATTTGGCGCTCTCACCAGTTCTTCTTAGGAATATGAGCAAAATCAGTTCGGTCCTAGTGATTGTTTCAGAAACTAACTACATAGCCAAATTTCAAATATTTGGTACCATACATATAGATATATTGATAAATGAAAGAGGCGTGGCATCTTTCTTACGAGTAAAAACTTTGAAACGCTTTAACGGCTGCTCTTTTTCAATATATACAACCAATTTTCAGAAAAGTACTATATATGTTTTGAACAATTATTGGTCTAAAATTGGGCAAAATTGAATAAAAGAGTGTGGCACTTCCCATAAAAGCAAAAAGAGTTAAGTGCTGTGCAAAGATAGTTATTTAAAATAGGGTAACCAGACTGCACACAAATATTAAGAATTTACCGGAGGACGCTGCATTAATGGCAGATAAATGGTATGGGGAATGAGCTATAGCTAAGGCCCACACAAATTTACAAAATATACCAAGTATATTACTGTACTTAAGCTCATTTTGGTAATTGCCATATTTCAATACATGCAGTACTTGTCTTGTAAATAAATATGCATCTTTTTTGTTAGTCAAACATTATTTTTGCTTATAAGAAAATTGGTTATATGGCGTCATACAATTTTTTTCGTCTAAGAGTAATTTTCATAAAAAATTGCTGGTAGTAAAAAGTTTTTCAAATTGGTTGAAGAAAACAAAAAAATATTTTTTTTGCATAATTCGTGAAAAAAAAATTATGACGTCATAGAAAAAAAAATTTTACAATAAAATAAAAAAAAATATTTTTCTGAATACCTTAGTCAATTTTAAGAACTTTTTACTTAGGGCGTTTTTTATAAAAAGTAATAGTTTAGGAGAAAATATTTATAACAGGTGGAATTTTGACCATATCACTTAAAATTTTTAACCAATTTTGATAATCCAAAAATAGACTAAGTCATCAAACTAAAATAATTTTTTTTGAATTTTTCTTATATTTTTTTTTAGTTAAATATTTAATAAGAATTTAACGTGACCTTTTCCGTTGTGAACGCTAACTTTTAAAGTTTGCAAAAAGGTATTAAATAAACTGAAAATCTATCGAAAACTTTAAAACCCCACAGAGTTATTTATCTTAAGAAGAAAAACGTGCAACGGGAGGTGGGTGGTCTTTCTGACGAAGAACGTTCCATATATACCTATATCTATATGTATGTATCAATACTTTAAATATAATACTCAAAAATGGATAGAAAGTGTCTCTGAATATAAGTTTGCTAAGATGTCTATTTTTATTTAATGATTACGTAGATTTTAAACTTTGCAATATCATTAGCACAAGCGCAACTCATTTATTTAGAATTGCTTTTAGTTGTTCGAAACAAGGCCAACAAAAATAAGTCATAAACATAGCAATATAATTTGTTTGTATCTTTTTTTATTTCTATTGCCGTGCAAATGAACTATGCAAGCCATAAAACGAAGATATAATCCAGTTAAAACTAATTTCGTACAACTAATCTTGAGAACATGATAAATGGCAATAAGCCTCAAAGTTCCAATTAATATTAGTTACTTGAGCAAGTGAGTGATAATAACCTTTATAATTAAGATCGTCATAATCTAAATCATTTATTATAACACCTCATTATTGACAAGATCATTTTGTGACGACTCCCCACATGGGTGCGTCGACTTTTATTGAACGCTGCCAATCAACATCAAAATGCTAATAATGCAAATGCAAATAAAGCGTATGCGTACAGCTTCCGCATGTATTATAAAAGTGACGATAATCATCACCATCATCATTGGACTTATCAGCGCCATAATCAATGTAAAACACTGCGCTCTGAGTCAGCATGCGGCCACATGATTTTTTTCTTCAATAGAAAAAAAAAACCGCGACGATTAATCAAGTTAAGCTTTTGTTTGAATTACTTATGTTGCTGCTGCTTTTGAGTTCAGCGGCCAAGTTCATTAACATACTGCACGGTCATCATCATTTTTATGAGCAGTCAAATTTCAAATTAAAGCAAAAAACTATTTTGGAGAAAAAAAATTAAAAAAAATTAATAAAACAAACAAGCATCAAATTCAACTTGAGCTTGAGTGTGAAACAAGTTTTGTTTTGGTTTTGGTTTTGGATTTTTGGCAGTCAACAGCTTCCTTCCTACTCATTGTCAGTTTGTCAGTTAGCGAACAGCTGATCGTTGCTAAGCGCTTACTCGGCTGCGTTCAAGTAAAGTTCAATTTTGCTTAAATGACGTTTGGCGGTCATAAAAAGAAAAAAAACTTTGCTTCCGATTTCATTTTCTGTTTGATTGCCGACGGGTGTCAATAAACCAGTAGCGTTTGGATTTTTGTAGGCTTTATTTACAGAGTAAATGCTGCTATAATTATAAGAAAATGTTTGGCATTTGTGGTTGAAAACTTTACTCAAGTAAATAATACAAAGAGTTCATGTTCGGAGCCTTGAGCTTTAATTAGCCATAGAGGTGCTATATTGGGTTTGTAAATCAAAGAGACCCTGCTATTATTAGTTTGAGGTACAACCGTTTATTTCTGCTTGCTAGCTCAAGGATGTACATTAGAGTAAAACAGAGGATACTGCATTCAAATTTCGAGTTAAAAATAAACCGCTGTAATGGCAGCAGGTGTATTGTCAGCGGTTTATATCAGCGGTGAATGGAAAAAGCGAATATTCGGAAATTCTTTTAATTGTGGATATTGAAATAAAGTGTTGCAATCAAATTTAAAATATTTGCAGCGGCTCACAAAATATTGAAACTGGACATACGATTACTAAAAATAAAAAAAATTGTTTCCCATAAAAATTAAACGAAAGTTACTGTTGCTGTTGCTGTTTCTGTAATTATTTTACATGATTACAGCGGTTTATTTCTGCTTGTCAGACGAAAAATTTACTGCCGTGAAAGCTAAAATGGGCTTGGATATTGAGTATGCAATAAAATAATTTTACAAAAATTTTACAGAAATAAAAAACCGCTGTAGTGAAACTTTATTGACTGCGGTTTATGTACTTTTTTTTAGGTTTTTTGTAACTCACACAGAAAAATTAAAAATAAGCCGCTGCGTCGATATGAAAAGCAATTTACAGCAGTTAAAAGTATTCTCAAGACATTTATACGCATTGGAAATTCAATTTTTTTGTTAAGTTTATATAAGAGTTTTGTAAAAATTTAAAAGAACTCGTATCTATGTATAGAAGTCATCTAGTAAAATTACATTTATTTTTTTTATGGAATATTATTCAAAAAGTGTGAAAGTCAAGAATATAACTTTTATATGAAGATCAGCTAAACGATCACTTGGGAAAACAAAAGTGATCGTGCAGTAATTAGATATGTCAATTTGCAGTGATCTCTGATCGTATAAAGAACTTCGATAGATAGCTCCGTTCTTGACATTTTTTGATCTTCAATCATTTTGAAGAAATATTACTTGGAATATAGTTAGCAACTACAAAAAATGGTTATTGATATACATAAAGGCATGTTCCATGTGACTTTTGGCCCGCGGAATCCAAAAAAGAGCTCCATTTGGCACAACTAACTCTGGTTTCTGAGATACATGGCAAATTTCATTTTTGTCCATACAAATAACAGTTGACTACCGATCTTTCATAAACTTCCCCGTATGATAGTTTTTCCATTTCAGGAAAAAAACGCGTGTTAGAAGGTGTAGAATATTTCCCGTTGATTTTTAAATAATAAGTCATCAGTAATCAGTTGTGCGTTCATCAGAGAATAGCGAATATCAGAGTAATCTTTTATAGAGCAGAGACATTGATAGCATTGTGATCGTTTTATTATGTACATATGATCTAACTATTGATATTAAACTGATCAAGTTCACAAATGAGCGATCATATAGCGACCTCTCAAATTATTAATCGGTTGGATAAAAACCTAAACTATTTATGCATATATTGATTTGAGATGTTCTTGGTGATTTTCGAAACATAGTTATTTTTGTGAAACATTATAAAGTCTTAGAAGTCAAGGCAAAACCTTCAAGCCAAAGAATAGTGATCAGATTTAGATCCATTTAGCTTTTTTTATTTAAAAGTGAACTATTGATCATTTTAAGATCTAGTGGCCTCAAAATGAACTTTTATAACCTTCAAGAGATCGTGTGAAGAATTTACAGCGGTCTTTCATATTTACCTATATTCAATTCGGGCTCCCCTTTCATTGAGCTGGCTACAGTTGTATCCATAACTGGGTAAGATTTAATATAATCCGGTGTTTGTGGACGCGAATCGGCGGAAACGACAACTGCCATTGATGACGCGGCGGCGGAAGACGAGGACGATAAGACTTGTTGCTGATAAGCATAATTACCATGTGATAGCGTTGATGGTGGCGGCGGCGGTTGTAGTGACTGCTGCTGTTGCTGATATGGGTCATAATGAATACCAACAATAGAGGGCAACTCCTGACAACCACCACCACTAGTGCTGACAACAACAGCGCCACCATTATGTTGCTGCTGATGTTGATGTTGATGCTGAGGCGGCATGTTGCCATTGTTGCTGCTGCTGCCATTAATACTGTTGTATTGTAATGCTTGTGATAAATGTGTTGCTTGCAAGACAACAGTGTTGTTGTTAATGTTGCAAGTTGTTTTGTTAACAAAAATGACATTGCTATGTGGCATTTTACGCGGCGGCGCGCACATTCCAGCAGTAGAATTTGACGAAGAGGAGGAGGAGGCGACTCCTGCACGTACAGTTGTATCCGTAACTGAACCGTTTTGTGCTGTTGCTGCTGCAGGCAGATAGTTAGCAACACGTTGTTGCTGATGATGATGTGAGTAACCATTATTGGGTGCATGGAACATTATAGGGTGTTGTTGTGTTGCTGCTGTAGTTGTTGTTGCTGCAGTACCCGTTAGATCCGCTGTATTGGTCATAAGCTTGTTATGCTGATAGTATGAGGAAACGCTGGTGTTTGGTGGCAATTTGAGCGCGTTTTCTAGATGTGAGCGTCCCACATGCAGTGGCGCTGTGCAGTTAGTGGTGGTGGTAGCGGATTCTTCATGCTGCTGTTGTGATGCGGCGTTTGTATTGGCTGTGTCTGCAATGTTCAATGGTATGCAGATAACAGATGTTTTACTACCACTACTGCTAGGGCAGTCACCGCTGCTGCTTGGATGACAGTCTGAGCTATCAGCTGACATTAAAAGTTTCATGTTTGTTTTTGAACTCTTGGGGGGACTGGGCACTGTTTTTTTTTTTTAATTTTTTAGGATATTAAAAGGACCTTTTTGCATTGCTGCCAAATTTTTTTTTGAGCTGTCAAAGTGCAGTAAATTTTGGGCTGACATGTGTAAAATTTTTTAGATTTTCTTTTTTGCAAACTGTCACTTTACTGTTTAAACACTGACACATTTGATTGCATACTTTTTGATAAGCTTTAAATATTTTTTTATTTGTTTTGTGGAAAAATTTCTTGGTTAGAAGAAAAAATCTTCTTGTTTTAATTTCAACTTTGTTTCAAAGAATTTATTTTTTTGTTTTGGTGAAATAATTTCTTAATTTAAGTAAACTATTTTTTTTTTCTCATTTAATGAACTTTTCGAAAACTCAGTCAAAACTCGCGTTAACGTAAAATTTCACAGTATATTCTGATTATTTGCCATATAACAGAACTTGGCTTAAATCCACAAAGTGCCAAATTAAGTTACGTACAATTTTTATATTTATTTTAATGGATATTTTTATTAAAAATATAAACTACCGACGACGGCATTCACGAATGCTAAGAAAGAAAACGAACCGTTCAAAACGAAGCGTTGTTTGTCAATGAAAGGAAAATCAACTCGTACGCTGGATCTTGTTGAACGTCAAAAAACGCGATATGAATGTCGGCGTACAGCTGC
Source organism: Meiosimyza platycephala (assembly GCA_963662105.1). Lineage (NCBI taxonomy): Eukaryota > Metazoa > Arthropoda > Insecta > Diptera > Lauxaniidae > Meiosimyza > Meiosimyza platycephala. The sequence continues at coordinate 104,255,111 of OY759208.1, read as the reverse complement.
ATAAAACGAAATGAAATAACGAAAATCGACCCTGGCGATTTGGTAGAAGAGCAAGAGAACATAGTAGATAATAAGTGCAGAGTTTTGCTCTCCAATGAGTAACGTGGTCTAGTGAGCGCTACTAAAGATCGATCATATGGTAGGTTGGAACGCATGGTATTGCTAAGATTGTGAGCGTAACTACAATGAATTAGAGCGTCAAGTTCAAGTGTTTAATATTTTACAAAAAGATAAAGGTAACATAAAGTGAGAGAGTGAGAGAGAGCGCGCGAGCCAATATGTGTGTGGGATAGTTAACAATAAGCACGGGAGAATTATTTTTAGTATAACAACGTGCATAAGAGAGAAAGTAAAAATTCTTCGTTATCAATTTTACATAAAATACAAGTGAAATACAATAAATGAAATAAACGTGTGAATAATTTAATTTCTCTTATTCTTCACTTTTTATGTTCTGTAGCGATGTAGTTCTGCAATGTTCTTTGTAGATTATAAATTGTATAATTTTTTACATATACGAAACACATACAAATCACTCAAGAAATGTATCGCAAAAATTAAAAAAAAAAAGTTTGTGAGCAATTATTCCGATTAGATAGCCGAATATCGAAAGTGTGGCAAAGATTTAACTGGTTAATACCGCCGAAAAAGAGAGTATGAGATGGAAAATATAAGGGTAATTTTAGTGGTTTTTGTTTGCTGTTAGTTACAGCTGTAGAGTACAAAGTTTTTTGCTGAAAGTTTTTTATTCCCAGACCGAGCATCAACGCATTTTAAAATTCATGAAAATGGTAACAAAAATTAAATATGCAGTTTTCTTATACTACGCAAATATAGTCAGAACATTTTTTCCATAAAATCGAGTCTGACAATTTTTTTACGAGTAAAGATCTAAAGAAGATCAAACAACTGAAACAAATGTCGTATACTAAAGTCTTAATTACGATAAAGTTAAGAAAAACTCACTGTCACCAATTGTTCTTATTTGTAAGGCCTTCTTCTATACTATAATTTTTAACTATCAACAGAACTTATAGGTCCTAATGTGATACCTTAAAGGTCAAACTTTGTATGTCAAAATGTGTTCTTATTCTACACTATTCTTCAGTAATTGCTTTATGAATACCAAGCATACGTAATTCATTTTTAATGACTTTTCCTTGGAAAGTACGATCATAGGTCTAACATAAAATGCCTCACAGGTCTAAATATGTTCTATACTCTTTGAAACCTTAAACTGTGGGCAATTGCAAAGTTAATATATGAGGGATACATCATACATATTTTATTATTAATTTCTTTATTTATTATGTGCTCATATAAAAATAAAAAAATGTCCATCCAAGATTGATAAACAGGGCTCTATTAAGACATTTGGTAGATAGAGCTCGAGGTGTGGTTTTGTATTTGAAACTAAAGGAACTTTTTTGGTGACGCCATCAATATAAAGATAAGCCAGCTGTGGCCCTTTTACAATTTTTTGATAATCATTGAACAAAAATAGAAACAGTAGTCAAAATTTAATAATGTAGTAGATTGTACAGAATTGAACACAAATGTAGCAGTTTTTTTTTGGTATAAATCGTTTATACTTTTCAAGTTTCTTATTAATAAATACAATGGCAAATGCATTTTAATTGATATTCATGATTAAATCTTATGAAATTTTTAAGTCTGCCAAAGTAAACACCGATGGAAGCGAGCCAGCAAGCATTTCAATAGTTTTTATATTGAAAATAAAAAAACTTTTAACATTTTTTGTAAAATTAAATGCGTCTGCCTATAATATTTCTATTAAGTATACTTATTATTTTGACTTAAGAGCACATATCAGTGAATAACTCGTGAACAAGTACCATAAAATGACAATTGCAGACATTTTTAAATGTTCACGTGGAGGCATATTTCGTCTGCCTAGTGTAAGTAAAACTGAGTGCTTTCACTCAAGCAAAAATATGAATCCCTACTAATTCTTAAAAGCTTATTGGTAAAAAAAAAACATTTTCACTAATGGCAGACGTCAAAAAATGTTTTGGAAGAATTTATTCTTGCTACAAAATGGCAACAGTTTACTTTGTGATATTTAGAGTTTAAACAAAATATTTATATAGAATAAAAAGCGTCTGCCTATTATAAACTCACTAGGTAAATCGTAAATAAGCGCTGTGAAATAATGGCAGACATCTGCAATTGGTTTGTAAAGATTGTTTTTTTTTAACATCAAGATTCAAAATGTATGTAAAATGCTGTAGTTTATATTGCGCGTAAAAATAAGATCTCAACAAGTTCTTAGGTTTACTGTACTCAAAAAAAGTTTAAGACTACCCGAAGAACAGCACTTTTTCAAAACTTTCGCAGAGGCACAGTTTTAGACTTATTACTTTTCAATAAATTGTCCAAAATTTTTTCCACTGTGCAGTAATTACAAACGTATGCATGTCTCATTCCCTGTCTCTCTTAATATTTTTTCGCAGCGCTTTTCATGCGGTTATTGTACTCAGCGCGCTTATGATTTGATTTTTCTTATGTTGCCCTTGCTTTTTTACCAACTTTACCTTGTCATAGCAGCAGCAGCAGCGGCCTGGAAGCTTCAAAATATCATGAAAAAAAAATATTTTTTTTTGTGTTTAGTTAAAGCGCGCGCGCAAAGTTCAATAAAATCAACGCTAAATTGCAGCTGCTACAACAACAAAAAGCAACAATTTTGTTTTATGAGCGTAAAAATTATATCATCGCTAACAATCGAGTTCGTCGACTTCAAGCAGGGTGAAAATAATTAGTTCAGATGACATTTTAAGTGTCAAAAATTCACTCAGCTTTTCCTTGTGCAACCCCCACACAACAACATGCATTTGTGAATTTACTTATTTTGTAACAATAGCAACAATTAATTGCTGCTGACAATGAATTATTGTTGCTGCGACAAATACCGGTCAATGTGAATGTCAAATTTTGTTGTAAATACATGAATGAGCATCGAATAGAGGCGCACACACATGATCGTTTAGTTCCTGACGCAGCGTCGGTTGTTAGTAACAAAATTGCTGTCAACACAACCACAATAATTTACTATAATTTGTTGATCAATTAAAAATGATTTTCTTATACAAAAAAAAATCAGCTTTAAAATTGGTGTTGAAATAAAAACGAAAATTGTTTTCCTCAATATATATTTGATTTTTAAAAAAAAATTATTTTCAAGTGAAGAAAACAATGAAAAATAAATTTTAAAGATCAGTGATGATCAATATTAATCTACTGCATTACGCAGCAATAGTTGCTCAAACCACTTTCTTTTCATGGAAAACCCCAAGAAAATTTATAGCCGCAACGATCACTACTATGAGATGATCATGCGCTTTTTGTGCAGTAAACTTGCAATTTTCTTGTTGTTGTTTCTTTCACTTACAGCATTATTTTACTTAATAGAAACTTTTTTTTTTTTTTCTCCCCAAAGCAAATGTTTTAATGACACTTTTCACATATGATCGTCAACGCGAGTGATCGCCATAACGGGATCAACAACATATTGTTGTTACATGACAACAACAACAATAATAACAGCAACACGTTCATTATGATGTCAATGCTATCTAGTATGTAGTAGCATATGTGAGGAGTACACAAACAACAAACGCTCATTGCAGTCAGCCAGCCAGCCAGCTAGACACGCAATGCAATATGAGCTGGCAGCATGCTCAACAACCATGTTGCTGCTGATGAACGTTGATTTGCAGCAACAACAATAATTGCAGGTGAATTCAATCAAAACTAAAAATCAAATCAAATAAATTGCAAGCAAAATTAAATTGCACTTAAATAATGCGAAAGTGATTTTGAGTTGATTGCTCAATCATTATTAAGTTGTATGCAATACGATCGTTACAGTATTTTTTTTTTACTTTCTCACACATATTTTTCTTGCATATTCTGGCTAATTTTTAGGATATGTTGCGAACATACATAATTATGTTGACATGAGTAGATGAAGTTGATATGATGCAAAATATAAATTTGACAGAAATGTGCCTGAAAGTTTTCGTATGTCACACATTTACTTTGGAGATTAACATATCGTTTTGTCAGTTAGTCCTGTTGATGCAATTAAGTAGCGATCCTTTTTCAGTTTCAACCAATTCGCTGGGGATGTTTAGGAAAGTTTCTTCTAGATATCTGAGTCTGGCTCTGGCAATTTCCGTTAAGTTACAGAGGAAGTGCTCAAAAGATTCTCTCTTGTTTACATTCAGACAGGTTCTTGAAATTTTAAAGAAAGTTTAACGAGTGTTGTTTTCTCGATGATTTTCTTTACTTTTTTAGATTACGGTTTTCGATGTTTTCTGATACTGTTTGATAAATTTTCAACTTTAATCAACTTTTCTATGTTTTTCGATGATAATCAAGATATATCAATTCTTATCAATATTTTTGATGTTTTTCGACCCCCCCTCCCCTCCCTCCATTTTATTTGAATGTGTTTTGATTTCATCGAACTTTTCGTTACTATTCGATAATTTTAAACTTTCGTCTGATCGTTGTGCTTTCTTTTATGACACATGCGCGCGCGACATGCGACATCAAAATCATCTGATGGCTTTTTATTTTTTTTACTTTTTTAACAATGACTGTATGTATAATGTTGTTTGCATGTAAAATCGCTGAGCTTCGTTGGTTTGGATGCAATAAACAGCATTTTTGCTTTATATTTTGATTGTTTTTGATGTACCATTGACCTTTTAAGAATCCTTTGTGTGTTCTTTGCTGATGTTTTCATTTATTTTTAATTTAATTTAAGATTGAAATTTGTGCGCAATTGCTGCTACAGGAAATAAAACAAAAAAATTATTTTTAACAAAGAAAAACTTAAGTGCATATGTATCATGTGTATGCATGGAAAGGTTGCAGCGGAAGAGCAACAACGAAGTACCCGCAACACTTAGCACCATCCCTGTCAGAAATTTTTTTTTTTTTTTTTTGGGTGTGGTGCATTTTTATTTTTAAGAAAATTTTAAAATTTTTCCTTTCATTAATACACCCACCTTAAAGTTTAATTTAAATAAAATGAGTTGATGTTTATTTTTTTTTGTTAAAAAAAAAAACAATGATTTTGGTCCTACCTAGAAATCAAGCCAATTAAGGTACCAAACACTCTTATGCGCAAATGCAATTAAGTTTTGCACTTTTTCACCCTTGCGTTAGAATTATAATATATATATATATATGCTTATATATTGGACAATAAATTTGGACCATTAAAATTCCCATTTGCGCCAAAAATGCTACAGTTTTTAATTAAATACGCAACATTTTATTATTTTTTAAATATCTCCAATATTTCACAACAAATTTCTTGGTAGGAAATCTCTGCAAAGTTCACAACACATTTTCATGCCATGGCCAATTGTATGCTCCAAGTGCGTTCATTACACTCACTCACATGCTTGTTATATATCATATTTTGCACTTGTGAACCAATTTTCGCCGCTTCCATTGCGTGGGGGCCACAAGCACGTTGTGCTATTTCTGCAGAACGCCCAATATGCCACTGCTGGCACTAAATGAAAAAAATATGTTTGTTCATTTCTGACACACACACAACCACACATATACTCTTTGCTTATATAATTTTTGGCATTTGTGCGATTCGACCTTGTTTACGATATTTCGATATTTATTTTTTGCGAAAAAAAAATTTACGCATTTCCTTACTAACCCACACACACACACACACACACACGTATGTACCAAGTGTATAGCACATGGGTTTGTACTCAGTCGCCGTCAGTCTCTTAGACCTTGAAAGTTCTTATCGAATTTTCACCTTTCACAAACTGAAATTTGCGCTGATAAGCGTTGATCGTGTGTACGAAGAAAAAAAAAACAACTAAATGATAGCACCAACAAATGCAATAGCGTAAAGAAGGAGGAAGTGTTGCTGATATGCGTTGAAACTATAAGGAAGACAACAACAGCATGTTCTTGCCGCTGTTATTTCTGCTGTCGATATTGTTGTTGGTGTTGTTGTCGATAAGTCTACAATATATAAATCGTAGAATTTGTGCTGCTGACCTTCATTTTCGCGTTTGATAATTTTTATCGCAACAACTATTTTGTTGTTGTCTTTATTATTTTTTTTTCGGGATATTGTAGTCACGGCTTATGATAAGAATAGAAGGTAAAATTTGCTAAAAATAGCAAATTTTTTTTCCATATTTTTTTTTTAAATTAAACTAAAAATGTTGTAATAAAGTTGCGATAAGATGAAATTTTGTAAAGGCTATTTTGGTTTTCTATGGAGAATTTTTCGAATTGTCAGAAAATATATCATCACAATGAACATTAAATTAGTCGAAGTGTTATATATGCGCCCTTTTGTTAAAATTCGCCTTCTTCTTCCATTTGTTCAGTAGTTAATAGTCTTAACCAGAAGAAGAGTCCGACATTAAATAGAAAATAAATTGTGATATTCTTTGCAGATCTATGCTTGTGGGAAAAGAGTTCAGAGGTATTATATGTTTTCTATGAATTAATTAGTGGAAAAGCTTTGTAAGTTTATTCGACTCGCCAGAAAATCTTGAAATCGAGGCGCCTGCAGAAAAAATGTAAATATCAGAGAATTATGGGAAACGGCGGATTAAGACTTCGCAGGGTCCGGGGCCAAAAATTAGAAATAGTACCCTATCAAAACAAAAAATTCGAGGATCACAATAGGGGACAATAATTCCTGCAAATGTATAAAAAAATTATTACGTACTGATGAAAGAAAAAAACGCACACAATTTGATAAAGGACCCTCTATTAGTTAACGTATATTAACGGTGTGACCAAAAAAAATGTCCTCCTGTTTTATTTCTCCTAAAAAATATTTCACCCTATTCTCATCCGAGCAAACCCTAGCAAATAGCTTAATATACCGCTACTTGGTGGCCCACTTGAGCTCGGTGCCAGCAGCTATGGTTCTTTGCAAGTTCATGCAAAGGGAAAGATAAAGCACGTTTGGGAAAAATTTTTCTTTTAAGCAGTGGGCACTGAAAGAAATGGTATTAGCTGCTAGTTTTACCCATGAAAATTTATTTCACATATATACATATGTATATTTTTATATATAGTACATACATACATATGTATATATTTTTGGAACTTTTTTCTGACACAAAAATTAAACCTTAGCTATTTGATTCGCCAGCTCTTGAGTAAAATTAGTTCTTAAATTATTCTATAACTGAGTCCAGTAACTTTAGCCTTGCTCTAAGAGTTGTACGATGCTGAATTGTTTATCTTCATTTTAGGACTTGAAAAAGCCACTTAGATAATTTATCATGAAAAATTTTAATAGCAACAGCACACGCACGTAAATCCGTAAAAATCTTAACTACCGTTGGCATATTAAAAAAGAGAAACGTTCAAATAATAAATTCCCATAAAAATTATTATAACCCATATGCCAAAAATCTTATTATTCCCTTCCCAAATATACACAGCATATTTTCGCCAACCTCACTGAAACATAAATTAACAACTTTTTTTTTCTAAAATCATGATTTCATCCATTTAATTTCGACAATTATGCGTAATCACAAACAACACACTTAAAATACCATTCACACCTAAAAAAAAAACAACAACTTTACTAACACAAAAGTGCGCTTACGCACACAACAAATACGAGCACAACTATACATGCATACATACACATACATATGTATATAGTTGCTAAAAGTACGAAAAATAATACAGAGATAGCAACCAACTTGTCGGTCGTATCAAAATAATTAAGCGACCTTCAAATTGACCGAGTTCATGGCTGACTGTCATTACGTACCATGAGGTGCGTAAATTAGAGAAACAAATGCCAAATATACTGGTATTCTTATTAACAAAAACAACAACATACATGATATAGCTGGAGAGCTAGATTTTTGCGCATTCAATGTGAGTTGAATATCAGCTCATACATATGTTATGTACATAATGGGATGTTTCAGGCGATATTGTCATTTTGAAATCCTTATAGATTTCGAATTTTTTTTGAAATTGTAATGTGTTATGGGGTCGAAAAAAAAATTAAAGTTGGTAGCATAATCCTTTGGGGACATACTTTACGAACACCAGCGGGGAAGGCGTTTAAATTCTAGAATTTTTGCGGACGTCTTTTATATATGACCCCTATGCTATGAACAAAATGAAATTATTTTCTTAAGTTTATTTATGTATGGAAAAAGCTTCAATGTGGTTACTTTTGGATAAATGTTGCCCCTTCCCTGAACAAATTCGTAGCACTACTTGTTCTGTAAACTTAAAATTCTACACAATTTGTCTTAAAAACAGATATATTTTACTGGTGAATTGCGATAACACATTTCGACTAATAAGGAGGTCCTGTAATATAGAACTCTTAACATTCTGTCTTACAAGACTTCCATACTGGCATCAAAAGCAGCACGTTTGCCATTTATCTCGTTTTTGTATCGCATATTTTTAAATGACATAAGCTATTTTTGTAGATTATTTTTTTTTTATTTTTGACGTCAGCTAGGTTTTAAGTTTTACGTTCTCTGTATTACATAAAACTCTATTTTTTATTAATTTGTCCGCCATTATATAAATCTATCATAACACTTTTGATGTGTGTGAAGAGCCGTTTTTGGCTCAAAAACAAGATAAATGAAAAACGGATTGCTTTACTGCCACTGTGAAAGCCATATTAAGTAAAAATTATAAAAAAATGGAATTCGAATTTCGCTATATTAAGGCCCTAATTTGAAATCTCTATTTTGTAGATTTTTTTAAAATTCAATATCAAATTACAAAAATTGTGATAAGAAAAAATTTTTAAAGTTTATTTGATTTCTGACCTATTTTAACTCCTAAATTGGCCGTATTATTTATTTTGTACATAAACAGACTTTTTATGAGGAGTACATGAGCCACAGCATACAAAAATTTCGGCCAATTTAAGAGTGAAACTTATTTCCCACACAAAAAGTGTGAATACTTTTCGCTTGAAATGCCCCATACATTGTACATATTGCTCAAATTACAATTATTGCAAATATTCAAATGAAAGTTTACATTTTTTGTTTTGGGAATTTAATTTTTTTTTAACAAACGTTTCAATCAAATCTATTACGGAAGAATAAAACATCACAATCACAGCCATACATTCTAGCGAGCATTAAAATACAAACGCACTTTTTATTTAATTTTTTTTTAATTTTTTTTTTTGCAAAAAATAAATGCGAATAATCGTACAAGGAAAAATTGCTCAGTATGTCGTTCAACTCTTCAACCATGATGTTGAGTGGAAAGGTTCAGCGCTTTTTTTGTTATTTTTTTGACTTATGATAATCGTTATTGTTGATAATCATTTTGTTGTTATTGGTGGTAGGCTGTTTGTCATTGGTTGGTGGATTGATGATTTTGAAAAAAAAAGAAGAAAAAACATGACGAGAGCTGTCGCGTCTTTTGCTCTCTTGTAATGAAAATGTTGATAAAAAAATATAATGATGGCCATTATTTTGGAGGCCCTACATTTTCAATGTGATAAGCAAGGCAGTTGTTGTTGTATTAACAATTATAACACATGGCTTATTATCGGTCGTTGTCGGTTTTATTTAAATGAAGGCAAGTTTTCTTTCTTATATTACTGCATTCAAGTTCAAGTTGGAAATATGTCATCAAAACGAAAGTTAAATTAAAATTAATTCATTTTCGAAAATTAGAAAATTAAAATGGAATTTTTTAGGTATAATATTTCATTAAAAACTTGCTATTAAAAGCTATGAAACGGCAAGATGCACTTGAAGCAAATACTGAATTCAATCTACATGATACACAAATCATAGCTTCTGAAGGAATATAGACATCTGAATAATTTTTTTTGCTAGAATATGAAATTCTCATAGCTTTTATTGTGCCACATTTGAGTTTGGGCTGCTTTAAAGAGTGTCACAAATGGCTCATTTTTCGTATTTTGACCATCGCTGATCATAGTAACAAGTAAATGGTGACTGGGGTTGAGATATTGAAACGGTTGAAGACAATTTTATAGATTTCAAAATTGATATAAAATGAATCTGGGAATCAATACGACCAGAAAATGATAAATCAATTAAATTTCAGTACAGCATATTCTGCTTCTTGAAAAAATAGTCATTTATTATCATACACTTCCTATCCAGTGATCTCATACGTACAAAGTGAAAAGATTTACAAATAGAAATCTTTAAAAATCATGACGTTATGGAATACCCCTAAATTAAATCATTTCAAGTTCCCCACAAATACCTTCGATAATTTCAATTACCCATTCTGACAAAGCACGTGCTGCTACTGCTGCTGCTACTATTGCCATTGCAATTGCCAATAGGCCAATAACTACAACTCCCTCTTGAACTCCTTTCAAACTCACAGTACAGCGTGGCGGTGCACAAAGTCAATAAACTCATTTCCACTTTAATCAAGCGCGCTGCGATCAATGACGATCATTGGCACTCGGCCTACTCGCTGTGCGCATTATGACGGACGGACGGATGGACGCATGGACGAGTATATAACTTGACGGTGCTGCTGACTGTTGTTGGGCTCAAGTCATTGCTACCTTCAATGATTGCACTCGCATAACCCTCAACAACAGTTACAAAACTGTTTGCATATCAATGAATGGTGGCTGGGGAAAAGCAAAGCGGCGGTAAGTGATAGAAGACCAACGTACATTGGTGCTTGACTTACGCAAAAATAAGTAGATAGTCTATGAGAGAACGAAAAAAAAAATGATAGAACGAGTAAATAGTTGGGACCCACAAGAACCATTCCGCTGATGGCATGGAAAATTGCATTGCATCAACAAAAACGAATTGTGTGTGTAGAGAAAAGAATGAAGAATGAAGAAGAAAATCTAGACAGTTCTAGCGATCTACAGCGGGACGAACGTGCCTACGTTGCAGCGTGCAATGAACGCGGTGGCAGCAAAGGGTTAAAGACCCTATGAAAAATTAGAAATGGTATAGAGAAGCAAATGAAGAAAGTTGGAGCTAAAGCGCATGTGAATGGAAAATTACTCACGAAATGCATTAGAAAAATCTAAACAAAATAATAAAATATTAAAAAAAAATACAAAAAAAAACCAACCAGAAAAGAAAGGAAAAATTTAACAACCGAACCGAACCTACACCAACATAATGAACAACATCGAGTTGTGCGCGGCGGCGTTCGCCGTCTGTGGCTGAAGTTGATATTAAGGCTGCTGCGGCTGTTCCACCATCAGCCCATACGCCAGCCAGTGGCTTTGAACTTCATAAAAGCAACAATAAAAAAGATAAAAAAAACAACCAAAATGAGATATATTTTACAAAAGGAAAAACACAGAACGAAAACAACAGCAACAACAACGTCGAAAAAAAAGAAAAGGGAAAATCTTGCAATTCAACTGTAGTTTCAATGTCGAGATCACTGCAAGATCACTTTGCGCTTTGGGTAGGCTGCCAGGCAGGCAGGCAGTCAGACAAGTCCAAGAAAAGATGCCTTGGCTGTTGATGTTTTTTCGTGCTGCAAGTACAATGCCACAAAAGAGGAAGATCATTGAACGACAAAAGAAGCGTTCAATGCACTGTGATCAGCACTTTATTGATGTGATGTGATGTGTGCGAGAAAGAGAGAGTGTGTGAGTGCTCGAGAGCGCAGCGCGCGTAAAAGATTGGAACGTATCTATCTAGACGCAGCTCCTACGCATGAAAAATACGCGTTCTTCTTCATTGTTGTGAACAATTGCAGAACAATTGTGGTGAAACAGAACGTAGCAATGAACCAATTCAATGATCATCAATGATTGACAATGGGAAAATCTGTAATTCAATCAAAACAAAATCCAGGGCGGGAGTTTAAGTAGGTATGCCAACAATAAAAACAGCGTCAAGAGCAGCATCAAAGAAAGGAAAATTAAAAATGTAAGATGATAATAAATTTCATGAAAAATGGATCATTGTCGCTGTCGCCGGCATCGATCAGAAAATGCTAAAAATAAGGAGAGCATAAGAAAAACGTTCAGGAATGAAGGAGTGACGAGTTGCAAGTGCATTGCAGAGATAGAGGAAACTCTTGTGTAAAGTTTTTGCTTTTTTACATTAGACAATTCTGAAAACCTGAAGATCAACATAGAAAAATCTAGAAATGTCAAATGGAAACACGCATTAGAGATCAGGTTCTGTAAGGAAAAAATGGTTGTATGCAACTTTTATTACATTTATCGATATTATTCGATACCTTTCAACTTCATCAATTTTTTGATCTCATTCGAAATTTCTCGAATGCTAACAATATTTTCAATTACATATCTTTGATACCATCGACATTTTTTGCATTTTGCCGTCTTTGTTAATGCTTCGTGTGCTTTTATTTAAGCTAACGCCAAATTTCAGCTTTGATGTGTTACACATTTTCATTTTTATTCCATCGGCTTTTTTATTCCTTTCGATATTATTCCATACTTCCCGATGCTGCTTGGTATATTTCGATGATTCTCAGCTATTTTGGATTATCAAGTCTTACGTTAGTACCGTACACTCTCGATTATGTCACCTCATTGATTTTGAGCTTGTTAATAAATCCGAGGATTATACATAACCAAGGGTTTCTGTACGTTCAGCTTAACTCAATTTTAAGGACAAATAAGACAATTTGATTTTTTCAATAAAAAGTAATAATCGAAGATCAATATAACCAAGTGTAAATATAATCGAGAGTGTACAGTATTTCGATATCTCTCAACCTTTAACTATTAGTGATCAAAATAGTGAATCAAATTTCATACAAATAATGGAAATGAATCCAGCAAGCACTACAGAAGGTACGTAGATTTCGACGATATACCACCAAAATCGGATTTTTCTAAAGAAAAGCAACGCGAATTGCCATACTATGCCATAAGCTTTATCCTTTATTTAAATCTCCTTGGCTACTTTTATCAAATGACGATGATTAAATAACTTTGATAACTAAATAAAATGTATCCACGATTTCAGTTCACAGTGACAGCTATCTGCTTAAGAATAACTTAATCATCCACCAATGAAAACCTTCGCAACACTTTGCAGATCAAATCAAAAACTCAGCGCAAAATGCAATCATTTAGAAAGGAATTTATTTAAGGAACAACAAAAAAAAAATAGAATTTATTTTTTGTCTGCCTTGGCCAATATATGTAGCAGACTAAGAAGTCGAAATAAAGCACACGAGAGTTGTAAGAACTTGAAAAAGAAAAAGTCCACATCAACAGTAGAATCAAATCTAAAAGTAAAGCAGCAGCAGCACAACAAGAACAACAACAACAACAAACACAATAATTAAGGCACACAAGCAAATTACAATAATTCGTGCGAAAGTGAATGACCTCCATTAACCGCCATTAAAAAAAAAAAGTCCAACGCGTTTTTGAACCCTTTCATGAAAGAAAAAAAAAACCAACAACAAACGTACAAGTCTCAAGTCTAAAGCGACGGGAAAAAGATCACGTCGATGACGACAATGACGATAATTTTGCTGCTCCATAGAATGAGTAGAAGAAACAGTAGAAGACACAGCACACAGAAGAATTCAAAAACCTGTTTACCAAACACACAAATGTTGTACGCGACTTGCATAAATCTGCAAAAGTTCTAGAGTTGTCAGAGTTTTTGTCGTACGATTTTTTAATTAAAAAAGTTACAAAAAAAAGAAGAATTTGCTGAAAGAGAATTCAAAATTAAATACCAATGTAAAGAAGAATTACTAAAGCTAAAATTTAAAGCACTGAGCTGTAGCTAAAAAATAGGCCAATTATAAAAAATCAAATGGTGTAAATTAAGCGTGTAGCTAAAATTGCTCAAAAAAGGATATATCGCTTTGAAAATATCATGGCTGAAAGTCCAGTGTCAATGAAAGGAAAAGTTGTGTAGAAATATTTTGCTTTGCTGAAAACAAAAAACCTCCAAAAACGAAAATAAAATCCACCAAAACCATTGGCGAATTTTACAAAAATCATCCAAAAACGCTAAGTCCCTAGCTCCTAACTTATTAAGAACGATGCTTTAGAGTAATTAGTTCTTTTTTAAGACTTTTGACAACCTCATTTTTTTTACCAATTCATCAGATTTGAGCAAAACCACATTGACCTTATAAATCTAATGGGTTGATTTTTTTTCTTCGTGACTTATGAAATATCCATTTAAGACGATAAATTTTCCAAAATAAAAAAAATAATAAATTTCTATTTTACTTTCACGTAGCAAATTCCATGCAGTTCATAGCAATGGCAACTTTTAATATTAACCACAAAAAAATAACAAAAAACTCCCCCTTCAAATATACCATTTATGCGCCTTGAGCCAATTTTTTTCTCCACTCAACAATTTATAATGAATTAAATACCAAAGAAATGAAAAAAAAAAACTTAGCTCCCAAACAAACGTTTTAAGTTACGAACAAAATGTGCATTCGCATATCCCATAGATACAGCAACGCTGCTGCTAATGAGCATAGAGGCGGTTGTGGAAAAGTGGCATTCATGCGAAATTTTCAGGTAAAATAGTGTTACATACATTAAAATTAAGTTGATAGAGCTGCTTTATAAAGAAATGTCCCTCTCTAATGTATTCAAGGACAGACACATAAATAAAGTTGTTTTTCGCTCTTTTTCATTTTTCCTCCAATTGACGGGACAACAATTTAATCCGTTATAATATTTAAAGATTTCGAAATGAAAACAGCATTATCTTTTGAATGGCCAAATAAATTTATTTCAAAGATTCCACTCCTGATGCATAACTTTTACTAAGGCTAAACGGGATATATCGCAAAAAAAACTGTGTGACCTTTGACCTTAAATATTTTGCATATCGATAGATCTGTATAAGGCAAAACTTATCAGCTTATTTCTTATCAGAAAATTTCTTGCTATAATCTTTCCTACAAGCGCCTCTTGCACTCTAACAAATTCCACAACTATGCGAAAGTAACTTAACCTACACCACGTGACGCTAGTCGTAGCGACCGCATGCCAGATGAAAGCAAGAAATCAAAGTGCTGTATCAACGACTCAACTCAAGAGAAAACTGTGAAAAAGTGCAAAAACCTTATAGTTGCGACTATTGGCAACATCATCACAATCATCTGGGAGATTTGCTGGCGCATTTCACTTTGGTTCGAGGCCAAAGTCCTCGGTTATTCAATACCAAACAACTTGGGCTATAACATTTTTCTATGCACATTTGAATTAACAATATGCAGCCAAAATATGCAGCAACAATGCACAGTGGATTAATATACATTAAATTTTGCACAATTTTCGTGTGAAACAAGAGCAGTTCTTAAAAGTTTGAAATAATAAAAAAATTAATATTCTGACAATTTATGTTTTTTGGTTTGACATTGATTTTTGTGTCAGCTATATATGACTGACATAAATAATGTTTCAAATGCGTTAATTTTATGTGAATTTATCACCTTCTTCCCATTTGCTTCAGTTTTTTTTTTAAAGTAATAAACATTTTTTAAGTATATATAATGTCAGCCATATATGACTGACATGATCTTTTTTTGAAAATTTAATTTTTTTGAGAAGTTTTTTAAAAAGTATTGCCTTACATACTTATTTTTTAATTTATTTTTGTGTCAGTTATATTTGACTGACGCATTTTATACATTAAAGTTTTAGGAAGGTTTTATGTGTCAGTCTGATCTTTGAGTTTAACTTTCAATTTTATATTTATTTTTGTGTCATCTATATTTGACTGACGCTTTTTTTTAGCTAAAGAATGCATCTATTTAAGGTACCTTACTGTTTATTTCACTTTCTTATTTAGATTTAAATTTCTATGAGCTTCTTATTATCAGCTATATTTGATTTATTTGGTTTTAATTTCCCATCAGTCATATTTAACTGACATAGTTCCTTCTATTTATGAGTAGAATTTATGAGCTACACTTTTAATCAGCTATTTGTTGTGGAAGCCAGTAAGAGTTACAGTATACATACATATCCTGAAATACAAAGATCACTCAGCTGTTGCTACGTAGTGTTGTCTTTCACATCCACTGTGCAACATCGATCGTGTTGAGTGTCAGTCAACTTTCATCCAAAAGAAAATGTGTTTTCTTGTAATTTTCATTTTTTTTTTTGCAAAAGAGCAAAGGAGAAGGTATTTTATTATTGTTGTTGCCACAAAATGTTGCCTATGACTTGGTAGTAATTGCAGCGCCAACAGTTGTCAGTTGTTATTGCTGCTGCTGTTGTTGTTGTTGTTTGCCAAAACAAGCCTTCTTACGTTGGCGCGCATAGCAATGAACTCTCGCTCTGGGTATTTGATGGAAAGTTCGTTGCATTCGATTTGTTGTAGTGGTAAAATTCGTTAACAACAACGACAGGGGTTCGAAGTATTGAAGTGTAAATGCGTTATGTTGTCATACTAAATCAAAGACATTGCATTTACATTTTTCTAAGATCATATTGTGATTTTTGTAAAGCCAAAAAAATTTACAAGGGAAAATCGCGCCGAATAATTCAAAGCTTGGACTTTACTTTATACATATGTTTTTAAGAAAATGAAGTTCAAAGTTTTCATATATATTAGACTTGATTGACATTTTGCGAATTTTGAACTATATCCAAGTGGATAGCTACCGTGTGACAGCGTACCTAGTGCAATAACTCACAAGAATATCTCCGAAAATTTTGAGCTGGCTTATTCTGTGCTGATTTGACTTCATATTTAATAATTTTGCGGCATAATTAAGCCATTGGCATTGAGTTTCATGTGGATCAATATTTGTAATTGAATTAATTTCCAAAATTTTTAAATGAATTTTTTATCTTCTAGCAAACGTTATCAGCCGGTAACTGGCATTGACTTTATTTGTCTCGTGCAAATTTTGTATTTTCTTTTTTTCTCAACAATGAAGCAAATTTTTAGTTGATGGTGCATACCATGCTAAACAACAAAAAACAAAACAAATAAACGTCACAACATGACACATCGCACTGTCGTGTTTGAAGCAGCAAACTTAAATTGTTGTAGTGTCATCAACACCGAGCCGAGCAAACAATAATATTGCTGCAGCACGATCACATGCGATCATTGCACTTTGTATGAGTACCAAGAAAGAGAGAGAGAAAGAGTCTAAGATATAAAAAGAGGTAATATTTTTGCAGTCAACACATTGTAGGCCCCTTGTATGCGCTCTGCCATGATCGTTTTGCACGATCAATCGTTGAACATTGTTCGTTGTGCAAAAAAGTTGCAACTTCATTTTTACAGCCTTATTTTTTTTTGTTGTGTTCAACTTACTATACATAGGAATTGTTGTTGAACAACTTTTATTTTGTTGTTACTGGATGTTTATCGAGTTGTTGTTGTTGTGCTGTTGCACTATGGGCTTAAGCTGGTCATTGGTTCTCTGGTTCATTGCCATCAAGCATGGGGTAACTAACCCAAGCAACATTTTTTCGTTATCTATCTGCTGCTTGCTGCTGCTTACTGCTATCTTTGCTGTTGCAGCAGTAGCAGCAACGAATTATGTTGTTGCTGTTTTTTTGTTGTTAAGCAAGGACGCGATCACTTTGATCGACGACAATAACGACTACGACGATCTTCAGATTCGATTTTTCTGTGGTTTCATGTGAGTGTGTCTCGGTGCCATTCACATTGGAAGCTGAAGTTTATTGGCTTTTTGCATTGCATTGCATTGTTGTGCTGTTGCAGTTGTTGTGGCAGTTGCACTGTTACTGCCGCAGTTTTGACTGTTGTAGGCGATCGTGTATATCACTGTGTGGCTTAAAGTGAAAGATCGCAATTTGATGGAATTAAGTTAAATTAAAGTCTTTCAGCAACAGATTTTTCTCTTTCGTTTTTGCAATTAAGCGTTTTGCAGTGAAAATCAAAGTGAAATTTTTCACAAGGCAAATAAATAAACCTTTGCTGCAATTTGAGTGGAGCTGTTGAACCATGAATGCATAAGAAGTACATTTGAGTAGCATTTTGAATGTTTGGTTTTTTAAATAAATTTATTTATTTCCAGTTTTTTGTGTCAGCCATATTTGAATGAGGTGATTTCTGGACTTGATCGAGTTTTAGAGAGTTTGAGTTTGAGTTTGGGGCCTTTAAGTAAAGTTGTTGAATTATTTTGAATTTCCTTTTAAGTTTCTGTGTCAGTCATATATAACTGACGCAGCTTTTGCTTGAAATTGGCATTTAGTTTTGAACTTTGATATTCTGTAAAAAATAACGATCGTCATTTTGCACTCATTATTGAAAATTGTTTTTAACATTAACTACATAGAAAAAACATTTTCTTTTTATGAAAACTGAGAACTTTTAGTTTCATATTGTGTCTGGCTACTTCAAAAATTTATGAGTGACGCGAGTTTCATGTAAATTCCTCAAAAAATTGACTATTACATTCTCCAATTATACCCATATTGAATGTTAGGCTTTTTGTGTCACTTTCAAGTCAGTGACTCAATTTATGTGAGACAAATCGCGAATTGTAGTAAGAAATTAATTTTTTTAAGAAAACATTTTCTTTTATTTATACATATGAATTATTGTGGTTTTTTCAAGTTTTTTTCTATATTTAATCACAAAATTTTATGTCAGTCGTATATGCCTGACGCAAATTCTGCTTAAATTTGTACTTTTTCAAAAGATTTAAAACTGAAAACTGTTCGTTTAAATATTTTTGCATCAAACTCACATATAACATACTTAAGCGCATTCGCGTCAGTCATATATGACTGACGGTAGCTTTATTGAAAAATTCAGTTTTTGTTTCAAATTATTTACTATTTATAGCTCATATTTTCCATTTTTAATATCGTATTCGCATATATTAAAAAACTTTCCTGTCAGTCATATTCGACTGACACTGTTTTTATTTTCTAAAAGACTTTATAGCCAAAACTATTTATTTCCTGCGTCAGTTTTTATGACTGACATGACTATTAGCGAATGTATTGGATAATTTACAATCGACAAAATTTCTTTTTGTATCATCCATATTTTTTTGAGTTTTTTGCCAAAAAACAAAATCTTTTATCAAAATCTTAATATTTTTAAGGCTTTCGCTTAGTCCCTCAAAAATACAAGTGTATCGGGTTAAAACTGAAAATTTCCAACAACTCTAAATACTATGCCATATTTTAAGCAGTGATGTCATTTATGCTAGTAATTAAATGTTTGTTATCTTATCATTAGACTCTAGCAAATTACCGGAGAAAACCCTCTTAGCAATAATGTACCGTTTTCATAATTCAAAAAAAAAAAAAAAAAAAAATACACAACTTCGCACAAACAGCAAAAAAAGGAAAATCACTAAGCAGCTTTTAAGTTTAAAGCAACAAATGTGGTCAAAGAACCTGGTCAGGGACAGCAATGACTCAAATTTATTTTACGAAATAAATTTTTTGCCAAATAATTTTCTACCTGCTGATCTTTCCAATTCCAATCGCTCATACATTTTTAGATGTTGCCACGTTCATTAACGAAATTTTTTTTTCTATTTTTTTTTTCATTTTCTCGACTATTCTTAACCTTTACATAATATATTTTAATAGCGCTTCGTTGTTGTTATTCGGTTACGTGGAGTTTATTTCACCCATTTCTCTTTGCGTCTTACAATCCGTGTTTGAAGCTCTTTATCAATGTTGGAATTTTGTTTATTTGGGCCAAGCTTAGAACAAAGTTCCCCCCGTACGCGCATGCCATTACCCACGGGATGATAGAGAAAAAGTGATTTTCATTTTCTTTTCAACTCACATTTGTTTACAACTTTTGATTTTTTTTTATGTGCTTTTTACACTTTTTTTGGGAACTTTTTTGTTTTGTGTTTTATTTTGTTTGTTTTTTTTTTTGACTTTTTTCTGTATTTTGTTTATTTTTTTTTTTCATTTTTGCTGTTGACTTTTTAAGTTGTTTCCGTCCATATGTTGGTAAGAAAAAAAATGGGCTAACAATTAATTTTAATGGTCTTATGCGTACAAAATCCAGAAATTCTTATGTCATGTCATATGGTTTCTATATTATTTTTTGTTTTTATATATTTTTTTTTTATTTTTTGTAAAAAATATAGTTAAGTCTTTTGATTGCGTTAGTTTCTGGGAAACAACGCTAATTGTGAAAGAAGGTAAAAGAATTTATGAAAAAAATCTATGGCGATTTAATTTTAATTTTCTTGTAAAAAATTTAATTTACTTGTAAACAACATTTTGTTTTTTTCTATACAAAACATTTGTCAAGGCAAAGTTTACGAAAATAACAACATTAAATCATAAAAATAAAATTACAACGTATTTTGGTTCTGAAAGCAATTTGAAATAATAAAATTTTCCGGTGTTTTGTTCTTCACTTCACAAAACCGTTTTCAAGCGAGTTCATAGTCTGCTTGGTCTAGGTATGAAAAGAGTATTTTCGCATTATTTTTTAAGAACTGGAAAGCTTCAGATATCTGTAAAATATACAAGTTAAACAAGTTAAACTCGTTTTCTTGTAACAACTTCTAACCACTGTCCAGATGCCTTATTGGCATCGTGAGAAACGCTGTAAACTGCTTTGTACGCTGGTCTGCTAAAGTAGCAAGGGGGAAAATAGCCGAATGAACCCCTAACCTTACAGGCCCAATATCGATATATATTGAATGGTGATACAGCAAAGCAGATAGTGAGCAAGCTTCGTAGGATATTCGATCGGAATAATGTTCCAAATGAGTTTTCAGCTCGAAAAATAGTTACTATAATCAGCGAATATGAGGAACGTGGTTCGATTAAGGACCGTAGATCATTCATTCGATCCCGTAGCGGACATATAATCAAAATTAAAAATGCAGTAAGTTAAAACACAGACATCAAATTGGCAGTATTCATAAGAATTCGGCGTTTGATGCAACTTGCAACAAATTCTCACGAAAAATCTGCATCTGTGCGCCTAAAAGATTCAACTGAATCAAAAGCTCAAATCAGTTTTATCGAAGAGTAACAGTTAATTGGTTAATGATAAAACAGCTCGTGGACGACAGTTTTGCTAAGAAAATCAGCTATAGCTGATATATTTTCAACTCAATGCGTATGCCAATAAGTAACTTTTTTGAATTTGGGGTGGTCCTATCGCTGCAGTCGATTGACAATTTTTTCACGAAATCCTTAAAAGATGGGCGCATTTTTCTAACATTTACGTCCATACTTTATTGCGACGTTTGTACATTACAATAAAAAATTATCGTTTCTCGAACAATTGGTGTATTTCATTCGAAATCTAAATCTTTTATTGAAATGCCCTTTATAAGCTAATTTTTAGAGAGGCTTCTAGCTAAACTTTCTCAATCTAATAAAACCGTTTCAAGATCCGTTGAAGGAAGAATCATCTATCTGATACATATCTGACTAAAAGAGCCAAAAATTTGACTTAAAAATACCATTTCCAGTGGAAGTTCCATTAAAGGCAGAACCAGCTATCTAATCCATAGATGGGCAAAATTTTGCAAGCAGAAGCTACTAACAACAAAAGCAACAATAGAAAAAAACCCACCGTAAATTCAATTCAATAAACAAAAAATCAATTCCAAGAATCAAGCAAGATTAACATGAGTGTAGAAATAAAAGTACACTGAAACGAGTGCAGCTGTCCACAATGTGCGGTGCTTCGGATTTTTTTGTTTTTTTCTGGCTCTTTTTTCTTAAGAAAAATGACGTGTTTGCTGTAAAGAGCTAAAATAAGCTCATTTTTCCTACATTGCCCATCGCTGCACTAATACATACGTGACCATGGGTAGCTGAATAATTATAGAATTAAGAAAAAATCATTACAACAACAACTTTAAAACGTTTGATAAAACAAGCAGGCCTTCATTACTGTAGGGTGATTCAAAGAAATTTTTTTTTCTTCAAACAGATTGAATAGTAGCAGGTACACGAAGGAAGAATTCTGGTGCGATTAGAGATCATAATATTAATATTTACTGGTGGCTCATCGAGCTTTTTGGTTTTCCATACGATTTGTAAGGGAAGAAACGGCTTACTAGATATTTGTCTCCATATCTCGTGAAAAAAACATCTTACAGAAACGAGACCTAGCCCATCGGAAAATGCATAAAATTTTCTATTTTCCTGTTATTTTTTCGTGGAGGTTATATTTCGTTAGCTTATTAGCTTTAAGAATATTTCGAAGAATGAGAAAAAAAAATTTTTTTTTTGTTTTTTTTTTTTTTTTTTTTTTTAAATTGTGTGTTTTTTCCGATGGAGTTAGTCCCGTTTGTGTGAGATTCTTTTTTTACGAGACTTACTCGAAACTCAAATTGCACCAGAACTCTTCTTTCGTGTACCTGCTACTATTAAACCTGTTTGGAGCAAAAAATAAAAGATTTGAATCACCCTAATGTACATTGAGCGTGGAGATCAAACGCTGAATCATAACTTGAAGCATGACATCATGTACGCTTTGAAAAGCCTGTATCCTTGTTGCAATATTATGACGATGGTTGACCCTTTGCTGTTTTAACTTTCACAAAAGTCAAATAGGTTCTAATCGATTACTAAATAGCCGGCTGGGTTTTATATATTATTTGCAGCACAGAAACATTTATAAATAAACTGAAATTCTCCATAATTTTAGGTAGTGTCCCAAAATTATAATAAATTTTTTTTTAAATTCACATGAAACAAAAAAAGCGCAGTCAATGACTTACATTATTGAAATTCTGAAATTTCATTATGCCCTCCTTTATTGTTCCGCATTTGTGAAAAAAACAAAAAAAAAAATTCTTCTTTTGCCGCAAAAATAGAAAAAAAAATTTAACCAAAACAAAAAATATATGAAATAAAGCGCTGATCATGAAATTTCAGAGTTTATAAATTTTTGTTTACATTTTTGTTGTTGCTCTTGATGTTGTTGTACTCGTATTTATAAACTGCAGCGAACGAGACGAATGCACATACATACATACATGCATACTTGCTCACACCGGCGCTGTTGTATTGTGTGAACGTTTATTTAGTTTTTTCATTATTATACAATCGTCAACTGAATCAGCAGCAACAACATCAACAACAAAAACGACAACCACAACTGCAGCAACTTACAGTCAGCGAGCGTCTGGTGTTGTTGTGTTTGTTTTTGTTGTATAAAGCCATTGACCGAGAGCTGAATAAACGTTCTGATGACATTCACCCCAATTCATTGCGTTGCGTTCCGTTGCGTTGAGTTGCAACATCGACGTCGTTTGCTTTGAAGATATCATCGGATTGAATGCATCGCAACGTAATGTGCGATAAGAGAAAGAACGAGAGACTAATTGAGAGAGAAATAAACTTGGTTGTTGATATTCTTGAAATTCGAATGCAATGCAATTCGTTGTTAGCATATGTTGCCAGATGTTTGGCTGAGTTTGGTAGTCTGAAATGCTCCGGGCTGATTTTGTCGGAAGTATTTTGTTGCTTGAGATTGGAATCTGGCAACACTAGTTGATGAAGTGCAGTTTGTTCATTTCAACAATTATTGAAAGATCGTTGGCCAATAAAGATTAGTGCAAGAGAGCAATTTGCGAGGAAATGCAATGCATGACAAACGAACGAACTGGAACTTTTGCGACGTTCTTACGATAAATGCTCTCTACAAGAATATTCGCTTTTACTTGGTCTCTTCTCCACTCTTGACAGTCTCTTTTTCAAACTCTGTCAGTTGATCTAATTTTAGGTCAATACTTGTCATAAAAAATATATTTTTAAATTAAACTTGAAATGCAGAGATTATTACCAGACAAAAAGAGTGCAATCAGAACATCACCAGGGTGCAATAACTTTGGGTTTGTTCTTATTTTTGTTTATAAAGAAACCAAAAAAAATTTATTGCTGCAAGGAAATGATTTCTTTATCTGAATTTTATTGTTTGTGCTCCAAATTAAATTTTATTGATTTCATCATTCATTTTTTTTTTAATTTTAAATTTTTAGCCGTACACGTGTCAGTTGTACAAAAATATTTATAAGTAGGTGGGACTTTGTATGGAAAAATACAAATTTGTGTAACTGAATGTGTCATGGTTTTGATTTCTTATGGCAATGTTATGCAGACGATCAAATGATGAGCTTTTATTTCTGTACTTTCGCTGACAATATTTTTATCACTGATCACTAACTAATACGTTTTTTCGTACTTTTACTACTATTTTCAATTTCAATTTATTCAATATGTATGTAGTATTAAAAAACTTGTTGGCCTACATACATATTATGATATATTGAATATAATAATATATTGAAGATAAGAAAACAAGTTAAGAGTTTTGAACACTAAATAAGAAAAATCTTAACATTGAATGGATGAAAAAATAAGTACCATAAGTATATGATCACTTTATTTGTTTTTGATTATCTGTTGATTGATTGAACATTAGGTGGAATGTCTCTTATGTGTCACTATACTATATAGCAGCGGTGGGCAAGGGAATCTAACAAAAGGGCGCACCAACAAAATCAAGCAACAAAAAACGATACTTAAATTTTTTTTTGGATTCATTTCCGAATTTGCCAACAGCACAAAAAAAAAACCGAATTGCACTACAAACAAAAACAATTGCTACATTCGTCGAGACACAATGCGGCACCGTCGCTAATGCCTGTGTGTGTGGTTTTGTTTTCATTAGAACTCAACTCAACGCTATGCGCCGATAGCGTTGAAATTCTTTGAACTTTTGGTTACTTGTTTGTGCGTCGAGTAACGGTTCGGGACATGAGGGCTGAAAGTGCCTGTGCTTGCCCATCGCTGCTATACAGTAAAAAGACATACGATACATGCTTATAAAGATATGAGACGGCATGCGTTTATGCTGTAAACATAAAAATCTCTTGAAAGACATGACACCTCATGTCTTGATATTGTCCATTTTTATCTTTTTAAAGCGCTTTACTACAAAAAAATGTGGTTCGCCCTTAACGTATAATATAAAAAACCGATAGCTTTCTGGATAGCGTATAGAACTTCTGATAGTTGGGACATGGGTTTGAGGCTGCCGTAAAAAACGTAATTAAAAATGAAATTCGATAATAGAATAAAATTCAGTATTCTTTCAAAAATATTTAAAGGACATTTTTACGACTCTAAGTCTCTTTTAGAGAACTGTACACGAGGCACTTGTCTAGGAGCACACTTCTTTTAAAGTCCGAGTCTCTTCAAAGAGGACATGTATTTTTACTTCCTATGCCAAATGGCTATTATATGCCTTTTAAAAAATTTATAAACAAAATATGTTGTCTTTAATAGTCTGGTAACTGCTACATGGACTATTTTTAAACTTAACATAGAAATGCAAATTTTATCAAAAAATTTTCGATATTTTTATATTATTCAATCCTTTCCCTTTTTAATCGAAATGTCTACACGAATGGCGATTAAAGAAATTGAAGTCAGAGAAAACTAAAATTCGCCCACAAGCAATGAATATATTTCCTCAAATACCTATTTGTGTCAAAATTATCCAAAAATATAATTAAATATAAATAAAATAAAATTTCTATTAAATTCCTTTTGAAAGTTTATTTGTGTTAGTGCGTATTTTTTAAGTTCAAATCTTACAGGGATATTATTTTTACAGTAGTTAAACGCTAAAATAGAAAAATTGCTCAAAAAACTTAAGCAATCATCGACATCGATTTACAATTTAAGGGCTGGACCTTAGTTTGTTTTTCAATAAATAATAAAACGCAATAAAATTCAAGTATTTTTGCATGTATGACTATCGAAATAAACTGCTTTCGATTACAATAACAAGACAAAAAAAAAACAACCATTTCTTAACCAAATTTATTTCGTCTCAATTTGAAGCGCATTACAATAAAGTCACACTGACTAACTTAAAATTCGCCGAAGAAAACATTACAATAAAACAAAAGTCAAGTTCAGATCAAAAACCCAACTAATACAATGAAATTTAAGAAAGAGAAAGAATAAGAATTGATGAATATCTTTTGTTGCCAAAAGCTTCATCATGTACGTTTACTGACTTTTTGATCATAGCACGAATAAGAAACCACAAAACTACTTAAGAATCTGCCCAAAAAGTCTTTGTGGTCTTTGCCCAGCAGATAAAGCAGCACTGAAGTTAAAAAAAAAACTAAAAGAAAAAAAAGTAAAACTTGAAAAAATCATCTAACCAACATAACCAGAAAAATTGAAACGAAAATTTGGCAATGAACTTGAAACACGTGTAATTCGAATGCCCAAAACTTAAAAGTGGAAGAAAAAGGTAAGAAAAGCAAAAAAAAAAAAATAAAAAAAAGTGGGAATCAGTAGCAAAAGTCTGTTATGCTTGAAATGTTTAAGCTTGTATAACACTATTTTGCGTTTTTCTCTTTTTTAAATAAAGCATGCTGAAAAATCGTCCAAGTATAAACAAGCGCCCAAAAACTTGCAGCAAATATATATCTTTTTTAAAGTACTTCACAAATTGCCACGAATTATGCAGAAGTTAATTCAAAGTAAAAAGTTTTCATAGTTTTGCATTAAATTCATCAGTTCTTTATCGTCATTTGGTCATATAATTAGTCTCACTTAAAATGAACCTAAATTCCTTCTAAAATGATTTTTAAAGTGCTATATGAAATTTATCAGTCCCTTTTCATCAGTTTCTCAGTCATAGTAGAAGTCTAACTTTATATAAACTTCAGTTACGGTGACCAGAGCTATCCCGTATTTGATTTGAAACTCACCAGCCGTTTATCGTTAGTACTTTAACCGTAAAAATAGTTATTTTTAACACTCCTTCAACATTTCTGTTTTGTTGTTTTGCTCTGAAAAGCTTTTTATTACTATGATTTTTTATAAAATGGGTAAAAAAGATATGGCGTAAGGAACATTGCTGAAGTATAGAATTCAACACGTATCGTTTTGATTACCAATTTTCTTTAAAAAATCTGTAGATATCAAATATGAAAATGAAAATAAAAATTGCTGAAACATTTCGCGCTTTGAAGGCAATCTGTTTTTATTTTAATCATTTTCGAATAAGAAAATACAAACATCGTAAGAGCTTAAAAAAATTAAATAAATAAATGAAAAGAAAAAGTACTAAAGAACATCCAAAGAAGCTAGGTTTACTTTCCACCAAAAAGGGCAAAGCGATATACAATAGCGTCCGTATTTTTTCTCTCTCTCGAGCATTCGTCGTTATTTTCGTTGTTTCGTAATTTTTTTTTCTTCAGCGAATTTATAATTATTTTCGGCGCAATAACCTAGATTTTTGGGGATATACGATATAATTCAGAAGTGTTGCTTTTTTATTTTTTTTTTTTTTGTGGTTTTTTTATGTAATTCCATGTAGCATGAAAATTAATACCTATGCCAACAACTACAACGATAGCAATATAGAATTGGCAAGGTGTTTTTTTTTACGGTGCTGTCATGAAAGTTGTTTTTTTTTTGTTATGGATACGAATTGTTATTGTTATGATTTATGAAATTGCTGTCATTTGCGACGCCATTTTTTAAAAATAAAAAAAAAAATAATAAAATAAAATTTCATTGTTAAGGTCAAAAAACCGGTTTTGGGGCCAACAATATTTTGATATGGGAAAAAATTGAATTTATAAGCAAAAAAATATTGGTGTCAAAATAAATTGAAACTTTTATATCGAAATATTGAAAATCGACCATTCTCAGGCTCAAAGCTATTAATTATTTTAAGAAAGAAAATTAATTTTTATTTTTAAAAGAATTTTTATCTATTATTGATTGTTTTACAACATTATTTCACGTTCAGATTTATGGCGTTTCATTTCAAAATTTGCTTACATAACTTATACATTGATACTTCTTCTAAATAATCGTGTCTATTCATTTGTAATATTCCCACGACTTAATGGCTTTTCCAACCAATTTCACATATTAAATAGCTTACTATTTAACGTATTACACATATGAGTATCAATATCCAATTTTACAAAAAATCAACTTAGCAACAGCGCTGAGCGAGTAACGCGTGTCTAATGCTTGAAATTATATTCTTTCAAAGATTTTTTCATGCCACGTTTTATATTTTTCTTAGCTTATTGTAAGTTATTATTGTAGTTGCTATTGTTATTGGTATTGTGCTTTGAATAGTTAATAAGTTCCGCACATTTTTCGAATAAAACTGTTGGCCTGTTATACTCATAACATGGTCAAGTTGGGACTGCTTTCAGTCATGGGGAGAGAGAAACAGATAATTGCTGACAAAAAAGTCATAGAAACTTCCCTTAGTAATTGATTAAAAATATATTTTGTTCTTTTTTTCTCATCTCTGGATATATGGGAAAAGGAACCTAATTTTTCAGGACAAAATAGTTTGATTTCTTTTCTTAATTATTTTTTTCGGGTAGTACTAGTAATTTTCAAACTATGATACTATGAAAGGTGGGTCAAATCTAATCATACGGAGATATTTCGGGCATGAACTCAAGATATTTTCATCTCCTTTACAACATTGGTCTTAACATATTTTTCTACGTGTGGCATACTTTCCGAGTTATTGAGCGAGTGTTTTTTTTAGCCCCTCACAGCCAGCCCCAATACGATTCTGATTATTAACGCTTATTTGGGTATTAGCCATTTTTTAACTATCAATTACAAAGGAAATTAGGCGATGTGAAATGACCATGAAAAATGCAACGATACCTGCAGGACTATTAAATTTTTATTGAAAGGGTTTTTCTCCCACCATGCTACGTGCCAGCTGATTTCACTAAACGTGCGCACATTTAATTTGCCAACATTTGCTTAAATAGCTCTCTTTGTATGGGAGGTGTCACACCCTTTTTTTCGTAATTCTCCAACCTTTTACATATTGCTGGATCGAACCGTTCCTTGTTTTCGTGTGATATTTGATTTCATTACATTAAATCATTATCTCAGTATGTTACAGTATGTACACCCGCTTGTTGAAATATAATTAAATTTTCTCAAAGCTTCTTCAAGTTATTTTTAGTATTTTTAATAAATTTATATACACTACATCAAAAAAATTTCTCAATATTGCGTTTTAAATGTTTAATTTGTATGCGCGGTTTCAGCCATCTTCAATTCCAATAACTTTGCTTGAAGTTAGGCTAAGTTAGCTAGGTTTCCCGAGATCGGGATTTCCACAGACAGACACACAGACGTGGCTTAATAGATTTAGGTGGTGACGGTTGTTAAGAATACGTATATCTTCTACGCCCCTTTCTATGCGTTACAAGCGGAATGACAAAGTGAATATACCCTGAGTGTAGGGTATAAAAACTAAACACAATTTCCTAAAAATTTGCCATGATCACTCTTAAACCTTAGAAACTTGGCTCTCCGTTAATGAAAACGATATTCAAACTAATAAATCAAACCAGACTTTGTTTATGAAATTTACGTAAATATTTACATATAGAATTTAAACCCTACGCAATTTGGAATAAAAATAACATCAACGAAATGACGCAAATATTAAACTTAGCTTTTAATTAAGACGCAGGCAGCATTGCATGACGTCACAAAATACAGGTTTTCTACGATTATTTTTGTAAATTTTGTTTAAGTTATCATTTGTGTTTGTGTGTTATTTCCGCATTTAATTCATTTCATTCTAAAAGTTCTAACAATTGCATAATATTAATGCGGCTATATCCGGTTTTATGAGCTGCATACACGCAGTTTCATCAGTTTATACGTATTATTAGTAATTGATTGTTTGATTAACCTAAACTTTTTTAAAGCTCTGATGTATGAAGTTAATGATGTTTGCACGCAGAGCCGAAAAGTTGCAAGATGGCAAATATCGAAAGGAGTTTCTAAAAAGTCGACCAAAATGGTAAAAATGGATTTAAGCCGAACAATGTCGAAAAGCCAAGTTATATTGTTAATAATTGAATATATTTAAAAAAAATCAAAAATGTCTGAATAACCGAAAAATATTGAAAATGTTGAAAAATGTTAGAAAAAGAAAATGGTAGCAAAATGTTATAAATTCAAAATATTTTATATAACTCAAAAACGGTAGAAACGTCGTTAAATGCTAAAGCAGTCAAAAAATGTTGAAAAACTCTAAGGATAACTAAAAATTTTGAAAATTTCTGAAAGTGTTAGTAAATTCATATCTTCGAAAAATATTAAAAAATTCGATGAAATGTCGAAAAGTTAAAAATGTAACACTAGCGTTACGCGACTCCCTTGCCTTTTCTGCAAATTTTTTTTTTTTTGAAAGATGATTTCACATTAAAACGCTAGGGTAAAAAGTATAATTCAATATGATAAGCATTTGAAGACTTACATGCTCAAGAAATTAACTTCAAATCAATACAGCAAGAGTAATAAGTCACGATATTACGAAACTTACCTGAAAATGAGAAGAAAAGAATTGTTTAATATACATATGTCATAAAATTATAATGAATTGTGTATTCGGTATTTAATTTAGGAGCCTAGTTTAAATAACAACTAAATAAGTCCTTTCGAAAATATTTTTTTATAAACCTTTTAAAAGTTTTACTAGAGAATCAGATTGGAAACCCGAAAGATATCAAACTGCAACTCAGGCTGAAATGATTTCCATCTGATTAGTTACAAAGAGAAAATGATTTGTTTATATATATTAAGATTTGGGAATATGTGTATGGTCAAATTACATATTTGATACATGAACATGTCAAAAATTTCGTCGAATTGAATAATACTATCGGAAATAACTTTTACTCTTTAATTTCCTATTAAGAGCATATTAATATT
Organism: Meiosimyza platycephala; assembly: GCA_963662105.1. Classification (NCBI taxonomy): domain Eukaryota; kingdom Metazoa; phylum Arthropoda; class Insecta; order Diptera; family Lauxaniidae; genus Meiosimyza; species Meiosimyza platycephala. Next base: position 104,224,375 of record OY759208.1, on the reverse strand, counting down.
TACCAATATTTAGTGTTAGACAATAAATATTTTGAAAATCAATCAAACTTTTTTTTGAAGGAAACATATTCTTTGCTGAGAGTACAGTTTTTTTTTAAATGAAGTAACTACACTGAGAAAAAATTTGTTTGAGTATAACGAATGTATATTTGAGTCAAACATAATTTATTTGGAAGAACTTGTGGTAAATCTTGTTTGATGTTTGTACGAGTATGTTTGATTCGAATAAACAGTTAATTGTTCTGTGTCAAATATACATTAGTTATATTCAAGCAAATCCTTTTGCCAGTGTATAAAAAGAAAAGGATCATTAGGGAAGCACTCACTCTCTAAAAACATTGTTTTCAAATTCTACAATATTTTCTATCTATCAGCTAATTTGCTTTAATCACATTCGTACATACTGTGAGGATTTTTTTTTTCTATTTTAAAGTTTCTTTCTTCAAGAATTTTTTATTTATTCTCTGACAAAAGAAATTCAATTCATGTGCGCATGTGCGGCCACCATCGCCACCATACTTTCATACATTTAGATTTACATATTAAAATAAACAACGTCGCCGTGGTCTTTTAGACCCTTTCTTATTTTTTTATTTTTTTTTTTATTATTGACTTCATGGAACATTTTGTTGTTGATTTTTTCTTTGTTGTTGTTTATTTTGTGTAAACATTTCAAATATTACACCTTTTCAATTTCGTTCAGTTTGGTTTGGTTCAGTTCGGTTCTGTTCAGCTTGAATTTTGACTTGATGTTGTTTATTTATTTATTTATCCAATTTTTTATTTGTTGAGTTTTTTTTTTTTTTTCAGAAACAGAAAGTCGTTGAACAACTTTGAATCTTTGCTTTCTTCTGTAGGCATTATCATTTCTACCTAAAATATCCTGTGTCTTGTTATTGTGCTAATGCGCAATGTTATGTTGACTTTAAAATTAAAAGTTATATTATTGTAATAGTTTACTACCGGCTGACTCAAAGGTGGCTCCAACAACAACAACAACAACAGCAACTTGCATGTTCAGCATTATTCTTCTTCTTCTACTTTGCGTTCATCTTCTATTGATGATTATGAAATATTTGTGTTCTTCTTCTCTACTTTTTCCACTTTCTTTTGAGCATTTAGTGCTTTCTTCGTTGCTTAAGCCATCGAATGTTATGTAAGCCAAGTAATGCGGTAATAAAAATGTCAGCTTAAGAATTTTTTGAGCTGCTTTCAAAATGGGTTAATAGGCTCTTTTGTGGTTGTTGTTCTGAACTTTTTTTTTACAAAGTGGAGTCATTATTTTAACGAAGGTTTTATACAAAAAAAGTAGACAATTTTTATGGTTGAAATCTTTTATGATTATGAAAGGTTCGAGTTTTGACGAAGATTTTTTTTGATAGCTCGAAATGACATAGAAGTGATGGAAATAATAAGTGAATTCATTAAGAAAGATGTAAAAGGAATATGTTAAATTTTATTTTAGTTTAGGTCTCGTTTTATAAGAATTTTCACTATTTTTAAAGGCTGAGTACGAAATTTTAAATTATTATTTCTTATTATTAAACTCGATTTAAAATCGTTAAAAGATCGTACTCAGCCTTTAAAAATAGGGAGTATTTTAGTCCAGAATAAGTTTAAGCATTTGCACAAAAATTCTTAAGTGAAATGACGAAGTTATTTAATTACACTGCACACTTGCTATTCGCAGTAAGTGGGAAGATTTAGCTGAAATTACAGTGATTCGATTTCTAATGGCGCTTAAGGTTTGTGACCTTGAACTGTAGAAGTGTTATAACTTGACGTAAAAGATATTTTGGCTTGTAATTGCACTCCACAAAAGAATCTTTTTTTTTCACACAAATACTGTCTTAGCACAAATATTTACTTTCCTTTATGCTGCTATCAAGCAAGACATTTTTATTATTTATCAGAACAAAATTCCTACTGAAATAATCAACACCCCACCAATCGATGATTCTACAGCCCCCGTTTATTTTTATCTATTTTGATAGCAAAAATGAAAAAATTATTCTATTTCCGCGTTCGCAGGTAACACTTAACAGGAAGCCCTTGGAGAGTTCATTTCATATTTATACAGTAAATGTTTTTACTATTTTTTTTATCATTTTGACAAATCGCGATAACAAATTTGTACAATATGGCTAACAAGCTAAGAATTATTGAACTTTGGCATTGAGCACACGTGCCCAAACACTAATACATATAGAATCATATAGACACGTGTCTTAGTTCTAAAATGGGTACTTTATTTTTTTAATTTATGTTTAATTCTATTAACGCTGATTACTTGTTCGTTGATTTTGTAAGTTTTATATATAGAATTAATAAAGCTTAATTTTTCATTTCATTAGTTAGCCAAGTCAATGAGTTGAGGACCTTGAGTATCTTCACATGCATACACCAGTATGAAGACCCCTACTACGCAATGAAATTCTAAACTCAACTTTTTTTTTGGTAAGACCTTGAGAAAGTTTTTTAGTCTAACGTTTATTATGTGATAAATTAAGGCTTTTTATTTTAAAATAAAAAAAAAAAACAACAAAATCATAGTCAAAAAAATTCAAACAATCGTTAGGTACTTAGCGTTGTTTAAATTAAAAGAAGAAGGAAAAAAAACAATTAAAGTTAGCTATTGAGCCTATGATCTCATAATGAAGAAAATATACAACATCAGTACCTTGTTTTTTTTTTTTTTTTTTTTTTGATAGTTCTAACAAAATTTATTTTGGCAAAATATTTTGTGTACAGTGGTAAAAATGCGTCTTTTTTCTATTCTTCTTCATTCTATAACATGATGGGTCAACAATTTTTTTTGCTCAAGTTTTTAGTTTTCTTTAAGTTTTCTTGATATTTATCATTTATTTTTTCTAAATCGCCAGCATGCACGATTTCGTTTAACGCTCGTTTATCATCATTAAAATGATATTTATAGTGTGTACATATAGTGTACAAAAACAATGAAAACAACAACCAGATTTTAAGAATTTCACGCACAATTTATGTTGATTTTTATTATTCATCTTATTTGTGAGATAAAGGCTTCATCGATATTTTTGTGTCGAAAACGCATAGGTCAGGGTCGTTCAAACTACTTTTGATATTTGGCAACTTTTAATAATTTTATTTATTTATAGAACAAACTTTTGCTAACTTATCAGCAGTTTTTATTTGAATTAGGCCTTATTACTTTCTCTTGCTACTGTGTATACGGTTCGACTGTTGCGGAAATGAGTAAAGAATTTCCTATTTGAATTACGAAGTGCTTAGCGATTGGTTTAAGCTCAAAAATCAATTTCTTAGGGAACGCGAATGAAGCAAAATGTCAAAAGATCATGAATCACCCCACAGAATATTGGAAATTTTATAATTAAAATGAGCGGTATACTTAGGTTAAAACAACAAAATCAATTTGGATTCTTAAGTTTTTATAAAAGTACCTACTTAAAGACAAAAGTAAACCTTTTCTCAGCTTACATCGACTAACATCCTTCTTTCTTCAAATAAACTATGTCTCTAAAGTCATCCATGAGTTAATGGAATTCCTCGATGACGTCATTCAACTTTACTTATTTATGAATTTAACAATTCAAAGCTCTAACTTTTTTCCAAGTAACAAAAATTTGTTCGATTTCTTACTGCATAGAAGTAGGCACAAAAAAAGACATTTTTTCAGTTACATTGTTGATATTTCTGCCTCGATAGAATTAGTGCTTTTATCTACTACCAAATCATAAAATTTAAAATTTACAGCTCTGATTTTTATATTCCTTTCTATGAATTTTTTTTAGGAAAAATCTCATTTTATCAGCATATTACAAAAATTGCTTATTAAACTCACCACCCGCATTGGACTATCTCGAAAACTAAGCCAGATATCACAAAAATTTTATATAATACATATTTATAGTTCGCCTAATGCAGCGCTACAGGAATTGAGAGTCATGACTTGGCGCCACAGATAACACTCTGTTACCAGTAACTTTGCTCCCACTATAAGAAAATAATGTTCTTACAGAAACTCTAAAAAAAACTTCATTAGCATAAGAACAAAAAAAAAAAAAATAACTTCAACTTGAAATGAAGACAAAAAAAAAATGTTAAAACAATACAAACCAAAATGGCTGCTGCAAATAGAAACATTCTATCATAAAATACAAAATAAAAAAAAACAAAAAGTAAAATAAACAGGAAAGATATATAAAATTATTTTTGTATGTTAATGTGTCTAGTTAGGATTGTAGTTGTTATTGTTGTTTTTAACACATTTTCAAACATTCTATTTTTTTTCAAAATTTTGTTTCTTTATGAGATATTATTGACGTCGTTGTTGTTGCTCAGTTTTGATCTAATGGATTTTTATCTATTCATTTATTTATGTAAGGCATAAGGTGCGTATATCGACAAGTAAGTACATACAAATTAACCCCAAAAATGTAACTCAAATTATGCTCCTACTTGAGTTGAAAAAGTTTTCAGATGTTAATATATTTTTGCGATTTTTCTTAATAGGAATAACTTTTGTGCCCAAAATTTGTCTGATGTTAAAGATCAGATTTTGGTTACTATTTACCAAGCAAAACTTGCCTAAGCTAATATTTCTGAACTAAAATTTCTTTACGCTTTCAGTTCAGACTCTGTCCCAACTGTGTTGCCATAAGGCACATTTACCCTATTCTTATTTTAACTATGCGTTTAACTTTGTATCTCCCGCATTTGTGTGTTGTTTTTTTTTTTTCTTCTTTATTTGCTTGAATGCGTGTGAGTGCGCGACAATTGAAATTTTAAAATTTCAAATTTTAGAAGTTCAAGGTCAGTAAACTTGCTCTACGCACACACAAGCATACAAATACGCACTCACATTGTGTATTATCTACTAATACAAATAAACAAACAGAAATCCAAAAGGAACCCATAAATATAAAATGGGAATATATTTAGTTTTAGTGTATTGTAGTGTAGTGTATAAATATACAAAAGAAATTCAAATGAAATTGGAACATTCAAAAATGAATAATGCGTAGAGTGGTGGATAATGAAGAGCAAGAACAAGCACAGGAAGAAGACGAAGCAGGGTCAGCAACAGCAACAGCGATAGAAATAACATTAATGTTGATAGAGGCAGCACATCATTAGTAAAGCCAACCGTAGAATAAACATTAAAATTATCATAAGAAAGTAGAAGAAAAACAGGGAACAAGTTGAAATAGTGATAATGATGACTACTATATAATCGCAAGAAGTGGTAGATAAGAAAAAACGAAGAGAGAAGCTACTCATAAAGAAATGTTGGGGCACTAACTTGGAAAAATGGGCTGGTAATTTAAATGAAAATTTTGTTGAAAAATTAATTTGAAAAATTTAATTTGAAAAGCAGCACCATAGAGTGTCATGATTAATTTGCGTCTACTCAAGGACGAGTTGCTCTCATGGTTAAGCATTGTTGAGACGAATTTCAAAACTTAATCTCGGTCAGTACTTCTGACACCGACGAAGAATAGTAAAATTTGATGATCTGCAGTAGTTCCGACTGCAATCAAATTTGCAGCCCGAAATGTTACGTGTCGCTAACAAGAAGAAAATAAAGGCTACTCACATCTTTCTATAAAATTTAACGAATGTCATCGACCAAGCACTACATTCACTCGATAAGGCCCCGTCTGACTTTTTTTCATTCTCGAAATTAAATTATCACTTCTTCGAAGAGTGTGTGAGTTTTGAGTCGGTTGACGCCATAAAAGCAACTTTGCTTAACCTTTGTCATTTTGACAAAGTCAGATATTCACCTCTCTCGCTCTAACTATCGCGCCTAGTTGTCGTCAAAAGATTGCTTGCTTGGCGGTAGTGCGCAGGCGGTGATAAATTCTGATGTCTAGGGTACTTGTTCGTCACTTTGACGAATGGTTAGCTGTTGTGTAAGTTTTTTTTATAAATTAAAAACTCATTTAAACGTTTAAAGGTTCTGTCTATTTTACTTTTAGTGTTAATGATATAAGTTATTGCTCAGATGCAAGCTTATCTGAAAACGAAGAAAAATGTTCTTTTATTTTTTTAAAATTTAAATAAATTTAATTATTATTAACTTACAAAAAAAGTGCGCCTCTCTACTTTCATGTTCTACTTATATGTTCGTCATAATGACGAATGGTTGGCTTTAACGAAATATTACAATAGGGTTAAGGAACTGAAAGTTATTCTTCCATAAGCCTATGAAAAGTTTATGCAGGACTGGATAAGGCATAGCATACTTTAAAGGCCAACAATAAATGTTGATGAATAAATAATCTTATTTCGTTTTATTTAACAATTTTTATACAGAATCTACTATATGTACTAACAACCCAGAGGTCTACCAATTCGATTCCGAATTCAGACATATACTTTCCATATTTTCTTTTCTTCCTAATACTTTTCTTTCCCACTCTCTAATTTTCTGAAGGTTTTTTTGAGCTTTGCCTTAACTAGCACCACATCAAGTTTTCTAACTGTGGCGTCAGAGCACATTATTTCACCGAACCAATAATTTGAAGTGCTATGAAGTTCAAAAGTTTCAGATCACTATCAATCTCAGCTTTGCGCCAGAATAAATTAAAATAAATTCCTTCCATAATATCTACAATAACTGGATACAAGGGTTGGCAATGCAGCGCTGAGGCATAGCACAATTGGCTTTGTTAAAGTCTATACCAAAATAATTAGTTTTGACATTTTTAAATGACTGACAGCATAATCCATAGTACATAAAAATATGTATCTTTTTAAATGTCATCAAATTGTTAGATTAATGTTTCAATTGCTGTTTAGAATTTTTAACTGCGAACTAGGAAAAAAAGGTTGATTCAAATAGAGATTTGAGCGCGCAATAGGCAATACGAAAAAAAAACGACCCTAATAATCAACGTTAAAAAATAATTAAAAATTCTAGAGACGAAGTTTTAGTTGTAAGAAAAAAAAAAAGAACCAACAAAGTGGTATACAACCATGAATAAAAAGAACTGAAAACGAAAATGAAAGAGCCGAAAAAGCTGAAGGAACAGAATTGACAAAAAAAAACAACTAAAATTCAAAATCAAGGTGCACGAAAAAGGGCGATGTGATAACTAAACGTGCGTTATAAATTTCAAAAAAGGTAACTACATAGGAACTGACGAAAAAGTGTAAGAGTAAAATTTTTTTTTTTGTTTTAAGTAAATTTTTACTTAAAATAAGTAAAAAGTATTTATTGATATATGTATGTACATAAAATTAAGTGTTTTCAAAAGATTTTGTTTCAATAAAAATGGGGTCAAACCGACATATTTTTAGCATTTTTAAGGTACTTAAAAATAAGTGACGTTTCAGAAATTCTTACAAAAGTTAAATTAATGCCTGAACAATAAAGTCTACGGGGAAACATATAACATTTGTTAGAAATTTCTATCACGTTGCTTTAGAGAGTATTACTTAGTTATCCACCGAAAAAGTCCTATTCCGATAGATATCAACTGCGTTTTTTCTGAAAACAAAGGAACTAAATTTTGTTTACCATGGGAAACTTTTTTTTCGCATTTCAATAATTTTTCAAAAACTTTTTTCTCCGAGGAAAATGTCATAATTTATTTATTTTGCCAAGAATATATTTGTTTATGCCAAACATGTTTTGCATATTTGTTGCCTAATACAATATTATTTTTGTTGTTGTTTCAACTTTCGCTTGCTCATCATTTGCGATCTTTCATAAACGCGCAATCGCTAATGCGTGCATCCCCCCAATCGCCATTCCCCTGCAACCTAATTTCATGCCTCCATTTTTGACGCCATATTGCCAAAAATTAATTAACATCTTGAAAAAAAGCGCGTACATTTTTTTTATTATTTATTCGCTTGTATTTTGTTGTTCTATTTTGGTTTTTTTTTTTTTTTTTTTGTTTTCATTATCATTTACATCATCATTTCTTCAGCGCTTTCATTATCAATGCCAACAGCGCTGCCCGCCGGACGCATAAAAAAAAACTAACCAAATAATAAATATGTATGCGGGAAAAAAGTCAAAAAAAAAAGAAAGGAAAAAAGCCCAAAAAAAAAAAATAATTAAGTAGAATCACTTCATAACAACAAAACAGAGGAGACAGAGAAATGAACGAAAATGTCAATGTCCGAACAACCTTGAAAGAACCCAAAAAACCAACACCGAAAAGTCTCGAAAAAATGTTGAAAAGCAAAAGAGCGGGAGAATCAAAAAAATGGCAGCGAAATTTTATGCGTAGCATTTAACAGCCACAGATGACGAAAAACCAGAGAAAAAAGAATGTTGTGTGTGCTCGTCGCATAAGAGGAAACATTAAACATGCGAAATTTGCTTGTAGAGAAAGCAAGTAGATTGTTGGGCTTATCCACGCACGTTGGGGGAAAAGAAATTCAAAAGAAGAGTGTTATAATGTGTTGATTCTGGTTTTGTGAAATTTTCGCTTTACATAAGCCATGTACGACGATATGGCGAAAAAGCATTTTACTTTTAAGTTTCACAGCACCAAAACAAATCTTCGAGAAAAAAATGATATGGGCTAGTCTTTTTACTCAAGATAAGCAGCCATCCACTGTTAGCTATCTATAGCTAACAATTATAATTGTATGGTAAGACAAACAAAAAAAAATCGCAAAATACATACATAATAAAATACTTAAACGCCAGTGTTACTCAGCAGATTTGTATTATATCTATTGTACATTTTGAAATAAAAAGAAGAGGAGCTACTTCGCGGAGAAACAATTGTTTGAAATGTCTGGCAAAAAAAAAAAAACAGTTTGAAATTTAATAAAATTAGCAAGAACAACAGCGAGTAATCGTATAAACAGCGAGTAGGAAACTTAGCAACTTGGTCGACTTATGCACACATACATATGTATGTACATGGACAGTTACTTGGCGAATTAAACACAGCTATTGAGGTGATTTTTAGGAACGAAAATATTTTTGATTTTTAATAAAAATGTAAAGTTTCTTAAATTTGGAATGTAACAAACGAAATGAAAATAATGACAATTTGATTCCATAATATATATTTTTTTTCTTGGGTTAGAAACCTATGCTCTTTATCAGAAGAGTTAAGGAATCCGATTTTCGCTAAATGTTTTTTTATGATTCTTTATCAAGAAATCTTTGAATCTGATACGTATGTTTCTCCAAAACTGCATGCAATAACAAAGAGATATTATGAATATAAAAAAACGTTTTTAAAAAATGCCTAAAAATAAAGTTATTGATAAAAATTTTTATCTAATAAAAAAAAAATTATTTTTAAGCAAATATGAACATAATTTTTATTTTTATTAAATTAAAGCATTTTTGAAAAAATCAGCACATAGTTTTTTCGATACATACATATGTATTTCGTTTGAAAAAATTTTTGTGTCAAATTTTGAAATGCTCATAACTTTTTTGAGAATAAATTTTTTAAAGTTTAAGTGTGTTCAAAATTCACCTTTAAAAATATATTAAAATCAGAAATAACGGAGTAAAATTTCAAAAGAGTATGCAGTTATTTATGGAATGAACGAACCCACATATATATATTTATTTTTTGGACGATAGTAGGTACTTCAGGTGTTACACTCAAAACTCTATTCGCATTCGTACTGAACATGCCAATTTTTCTTCTATTTTATTCGCATATTTTGAACTTTAAATATATTTTTTTAAATATTTAATCTATTTAGAGAAAAAAAAATTAATGAAATAAAATTTTAAAGCTCGTTATTTAAAATATGGCGTTGTTCTTAGAATTTAAAAGTGGCGCCAAAATTTGCATTTATCAACGCTTTATTACACAAAAACTTTTTATCGATGGCAGCGCTAATGGTGTCAGTGTACCAAAATAAGTACTAAAGTAATGCTTTTTCAACGAAAGCTTTTTATATTGGCAAAAGCTTGTTAGTACAGCTATAAACCATTTGATGTGATGAACAAAGCTCAAACGTTCGTTTCGCGCGTGGATATATTTTTGTAGCTTTTTATTTAGATAAGATTATGTGTTCGAATGTATGTATGTATATGTAAAATATTTTTGTTTCATGTTAAATGTGAGATAATTTTTTTTAATAAATATTTATTTGAAAGTTTTTGTTAATAATCATTTTGAATAGTTTGATTTTTAATGCAATTGACCAATACTTATCAAAGGAAGATATATGTTTTTAAAAAAAATTAATTGAATTTTAATTGGACGTATAAACTTGGCTCTTGATATATTTGTAAGATTCGTGAATTTTTTAAACTGCTTCTGAAAGCGTATTGGTTTTTTATTTTTTAAAACATTTTTTGTTGGAATGGTAAAAAAATTAAATAGAAAAAACCAAAATTACAAAAATATGCAATTTTTAAGATCAGACAGTCGACAATTTTGAAAAAGTTAAAAAATGTTGCAGATGTCGATTAATTTTAGCGTAAACGTTGCTATAACTTTTTCGGCATATCCCTACAGTATGGATATTCTTCCATACCTGCACAGTAAAGATGTTAGCATATCAAAAATAAAAATCCTCTTCAGTTTTTTTTTTTTTGGCACGTTTAACTTTTACATATTGTCTAATTTACTAATTGCACAAGAATTCGAACAAAAAACTCAACCAATTTTATAAATTTTCATACAAATCAAACCAGAAAACTCTACATTCTCTGGTGTTTTCTGCCTTCAATTCCGTTCGTTTTTTGACGTCACTCAATAGAAAAAACTAAAATTGAGTTCATGAACGTTGCAATTGTTGCATTCAAATTTTTTCTTTTGACAAAAGTCAAATACAAATAAAACTCATAGGAATAGCGAAAAAATTTAACGTTCGTATTATGAACTCAACGAAAGGAAGCTTTTGGTATTTCACAGTTGATAAAAATTTGTATAAAATGGCTTATGCAAACGTGTCAGTGTGTGTGTGTGTGTGTGTGCGATGGAACGAACGGTTGAGCTTTTGAATGCATTTTCGTACAGAGCGCTCGCTATTCATTTAAATTACAACAGCAATAGCAACAACAACAAAGTAGCTACAACTAATTGCAATCTTAATAAAAGATTCTTAGCCAAGGTTAACGTTATCCGTGACGTGAACTAAAAGTTTGTCCGTCGCAGGCGAATGAACCGAATTGACCTGCTTTTACAATAACCTTAAAATGATGTACTCGTACATGTGGTGTATGTGTGTGTGTGTGTGGTTTGTCTGTTGTGTCGTCGTGAGTGTACGTGTATGTGTGCAATTGTTAGGTAAATCATTAATACGAAACAGCAGCATAGTCGCTACCTCGCCATATTTTAATTATTATATATTTTTTATTATAGAAAAATTATTGGTTTACTATTTATTATTTGAAAATTTTCTGTCAGTTATGAAAAGAAATTTATAGCAAAATAGCATTTTCAAAAATCGAATTTATTTTAAAATATGCATACTAAATTTTCCAGAAGCTTGAAAAACAAAATTTTGAGCATAAGCAAAAACATAGATTAGCAAAAATGTCCAACAAAATATTTGCAAAAGTATATAAAATCCTTTAATAACTTAAGATAATAAATATATTATATATTGCTTTAAAAAAAAATAACTAAAATAAATGAAAATAACACTACTCGACAAATTTTTGCAAAATATTATTGCGGCAAATATAAAACCACCATTCCTATAGGAAAATTTACCGCTGAATCCGAAAATCATAGTGGTTTTGCTGGATCAGGTCTGGTTTTCGAGTCAATTTCATGCGTTTTTGTTTAAAAAGTTGGCATTTTATTAAAATTTATTTGAAAAAAAATTATTATAAGCAAAAATGTATGAAATTGACTCTAATATTGTTTTAGTTTTTTTAACATAACTTATATGAAATGAAGCCAAAATATAAACATATTATATTTAAAATTTTTATATTTTAACATACTACAAGAAAGGATAGCTAACTTTTTGAGTTTAATAGATTTTTTTTGAGCTATAAGGTGCCAAAGTTGAGATTTTTTTGAAAAATTGCAAAAAATTACATTTTTGTTGACCTGTTTTTAGCCGTAGTGACCAAACTAGTGGTGCTGTTGTGACATATTTTACTTCAAAATTTTTTTCGTCATCTCTTCTTTTAGGAAACAAAAAAATTGGATTGAGTATCATGTAAAATAACGGATTTAATCAAGCCTATATGGCGTTATCTCCCGGGACAGTGCATGTTTTATGTTTTTGCCCTTTATCTGAAAAACCAGACCTGATCTAGCAAAACCCTTATGATTTTTGGATTCAGCGGGAAATTTTCCTATGGGAATAGTGGTTTTTATTTGCCGCAATTTTTTTTTGACGTGTAGTGTAATTAGAAAAATGGAAAATATCTGTGTGCCATAAAAAACTGCTCATAAACCTCGTTAAACTACCATATCCAATGCGTTTTTAAATTTTTGATGGCAAGTATAGAAAAAAAATAAATATAGTAAAAAAATTCCGAATCACCTTTTAATTAGCATATTTTTATTTTTTATTATTATAATTTTATCAAGGCAAGGGATGACAGATTAACTCTTAGCCCTGTGCGGTAAATGTTCATGGTACGTCACTGCACTGCTTAACCGTACCTTTCAACTTTTTTGAAAAACATTGTTTTTTTAAATTCATTTTCTAAGACTTAAAGTTTTTGTAATTTTAAACGAATCCTAATTTAATTGCCATTATTTTTGCAAATGTCAAAGCTGTGCAAGAATTAGAACTCAAGAAATGTCAGTATCATCGTTTTGAAAAACATTAATTCCAACCTAAATATCTATTCAGGAATTCATCAACAAAACATCCTGAAATAAATGTGTCACGTGACGCATATTCAGCGCTCGTGCTCGATTACAGTGACTTAAAATACAGTGTGGTGAAGTTGTGCAGGTGTTGTGGTGAAATAATAAAATTCAACGCAGCAAATGAACGACCCTCAACTTTGGGTAGCACATGTTAGCAAAGCAACAACAATAAAAAATTTAAATGGAAAATTATATATGTACACTTAACGAAACATTAAAAATATCCATAGGTATGGTGTTATTGTATGAATTGCTTTTAATAATTTTTCCGGCGGCTTCGTCCGCTTGAAATTTAATTTTCAAGGCATATAAGTAGTGCAATATATGACATGCTCAAATATAATATTCACAGCAGATCACTGCCTTCATAAAGTATACTCCAACTGAACACCATTAATAATCTGTTGAAATGGATTCCAGTAACATTAGCGAGATAAAATTGGTTATTGAGTTGGTTAAAATAGAGGCCAAAAGTACACCAGCAAACTAATTCAAAGCCTACACAGCCAAACAGATTTTCTACGCATATAATCTTTTTACTGTATTAGTATCTACAATACACACAGCATGCATTTCCGCTCGTGCATGCAAGTTTAAAGCAACCCAGTTGGCAATCTTTCGCAGAAGGTCTTAGACATGCCAATATATGCGCAGAATTAAAGACTTATTTAAAGCCTTCTCAAAATAAGCTTTTCATACAGATATTCCTTTCATCAAAAGACTTGTTCCTTTCAATAGTACGTCTGCTTACTGCGCCTAAGTTAGAAGCCACGAAATCGGTGCTCAATTTTTTGTTTTCTTGATTCTTTTCTCAAGTAATTTTAGGGAACTTTGAAAAAATAAAATTTGCATGACACTTAAAAATTACAGATTATTTTCTATATCTTTCAGCCAATATACATAGGTTATAAGATATTGAAACATATTGGGATTCAGCTGTGTCGATATTTTGAAATATCAATTTTAAATGTGTCAATATTTCTACTTATCATTTTTCCATAAAAATTCACATGTACATTAACAGTTCTTCAGTTTTTTCCCTAAATCATTAAAACAGGCCTTATTCTCTCTTTTACATTTAGGAGACAACCAAGCGATACGAAAATTGTCATTTGGCAGAAATGCTTTTTCTCAAAGAAGTCCTTCTAATAGCGCTTCTATTTTCCGCTATTGCCTATTGAGAGAGAGTAGCTACAATAGAAAAAAGCTTTTTTTTGCTTTAAATGTAACAAAAGCTTTCGTTAAATATTTCAAATGCAAGTTCAACTGCTATGTTGCGTCTCTCTTTATGTATTTGGTAAGTTTGTGTGCGTGTGTGTGAATGTGTGCATATATTTGTTGTTGTTTTTGTTTGTGCATTTGCAAATTTGGATCGAGGTTGTTGCTTGCAATGCTGCGAGTTTAATGCACTCTTATGTACGCTCCGCTGTGTACTGTGCAATATTGTAATAGTTTTTGTAGTAGTTCTGATTCTGGTAAAATATAAATTCTATTATCTCACAACATTATACACATTAGGGTGGAGCGAAAAAAAATCAACAATCTTAAAAATAAATAAAAGTTCATCTACACACATTGATCATATAACAAAGTTTTTAAATCTCAGACCATTTTTCATAATTTTATGGAAGTTTTTCTTAAAACCAACAAAATATTTAAAAGTTTTTTACAATAAAAAATTAACAATGCATTTTTTTCGAAATTTTTTTTTTGAGATATAACAAAAGCATTCATATTAATTTAAAAAAAAAATTTAGAAGATTTTTTTGAAAATACATACACATTATATATTGTAGATATACCGATTCGATCTAAAAATTTATTTTTTATAATGAATCCTTCATAAAGGAAATTAAGTTGATATCATCGAAACTTTCCTAGCACATTAAAATGGTGTTTCTTCTCAAGGAATTAATCATTAACTCACTTTCATTTACATCTATTTGGCTTGGAACAAGCAATTTGCACTAATAGTTTTTCTGTAGGGCACCCTAAAACACAAATCAACAGACGTTCATTTATACTGTCATATGGTTGTAATAAAGTTTGCGCAAAAAATTTTATGAATGTAAGCATTCAATTAAAAACAAATAAAATAAATACAAGCAAAATATATGAAGTGTTAATTTTTTAGCAGACGACACATCAAAGTTTATAATATCAATTAGGAAAATATTTTTTTTAAGTTTAAATTTTTTGAAACTTATAAATATGAATTGTAAAAATTAAACATTAAATAACTTACGTAGCGTTTGATAGACAAATACTCTTATGAAATACTGCAACTTACCTGAAAAAAAGAGAAAAAAATATCATTAGTAAAACTGTTAGAGAATCAACTTGTTAAATTATTTTCAGATGTTTTAATTAATTTTAGCAAGTCAACTCCTTTTAGTCACCTCAATACATTTTCAGACCAAGATATGAATACTCAAAAACTTTCAAATGATTATGTCATATTTAAATTTACTTAAATTAAAAAAAAAAATGATTAACAAATTTAAGTAATTTTCCAAAAATTAATTCCTTTTTCGCAATTATGTTTAGAACAAAACACTCATAGCTTTAAGCTAAAATAGCCTAGCATACTTTTAGGCTTACGAAAAAACCATCATATCCAAAAATCTGTGCGCTGAATATCTGAATATGCCAGACTTGTGCCGAAATTATATAAAAATGACAAAAGCTGCTTTTCAACTCATTAAAATAGCGTTGCATATTTTTCGGATTGATTAAAGAATTAATTATAGCATAATTTGAATATTAAATGAAATTTGATCTCTGAAGATTTAATTAATGACTGAACAAATCTAAAAACAGTACATTTTTCAGTTTCTAAAATAATAAAACATATTCACATCAAAGGCTTCATCAATGTCCTTTTTCTCATTGCAATCTCACAATCATTGCACATATCCTTCATGTTTGTACTGCATTGAACTCTTTTGAACTCACTGGTTAAGTTTTTGCAGCATTACAAGGCTGTCAACAAAAGCGCCCAGCACCCGTTCACTTTTTTTTTTTGTAATTTTGCTACCTATGAAACCAGCTCAACGCTCGAATACCAAAATTTTATTTTTTTTTATAAAAATTAGCAGCAAAAATATGTATGATGCAAAAAGTCGTAAAACTTCAGCTGTGCCTTTTTGTTTGCTTCTGGCTCATGTCCTTGTGTGGTGAAAGTTCGTTACAAAAACAAAAAAAAAAAGTACTGAATAAAAAAAAACCTTCGAAGTCTTAAAAACGTAACCCATTAACATGATAAAATGCAGTTGTGTAAGCTAGAAAAACCATAGAAAATTGTGGATGGCTAAAAACATAACATACGCATTTCACTACTAACCAAATTCTTAATCGAAAGCATTGAAAAAATTTGTCAAAGTATTGCTCTCAAAATATATAAATTTTTTTTTTGAGTAAAAGTATGCATGCAGGGGAAATTCCATTAAAGTTTTGGAAATATTTCCATAAAAAGGAAATGGAAATCACGTCTAGCTTCTTTTTACAGGAGATATTGAAAAAATAGCAAAAATAGAGCATATTGATTAACAATTCCATGAAAGAAGTGAACAGAAAAATAAAAAAATAAGTTTGAAATTGAAACTAAGATCTTTCAAATAAAAATATTTTAAAGTTTAGTTGTATAAACTTAAACTACAGACCACTTGCAATAGTAAAGTCTATATTTTGTTGAAATTTTAAAATCCAATTTGGAGCAAAAACTCGATGCTCAAATAACCTTTACACGTTTGACAAACAGTTGTTAATGTTACACCATTAAATCCACTCGAAATGAAGATTTTAATGGAATCACAATTCCATTCCCCAAACATCATCATTAGCATCAACAGCATCATCTTCGTTGTCGCTGACTGACCTTCTGTTCAAATGGAAAACGTGCAAAAATCTTGGTTACCAACTAGTTACTGTGAAAATGCAAGTAAGTGAGCGAGATTTTCTGTCGTCACTAAGGAAAACAAAAACAAAACTAACAGCAGCAGACGACAATGTAACTAAAAGCTTAGACCAGTGATTCTCAAATGGAGCGATGGAGCATAAACTGCGCGAGCTGATTTGGTTTTTTCATTTATTATTATTTAATTCAAAATCGTACTCTGTTAGAAAATGTGCGATAAAAATGTTGAATAATTTGTAACTCCACGGTGAAGTTGGATGGCTGTCGAGAGGAGCATGCACAAGCTGTCGTACATTTAAGCAAACAACTGAAAATCACCATGATGATAAACAGTTTGACTGTGATTGCTTAGTGGCGTTGCACACAAGCCTTTGAAAACATTCTTGCCATTAAGAATCCAGACCGAAACTCCATTTTAAATATGGTTGTACCAGATACTCGGATAGAGGAACTGATTGAGTTGAAAGATGTGGGCAGTTTAAGTCTCGTCTCTCGTCGACATCAAAACAGAGACACTATCAAATTTTGTATATTCTGTAAATGATTATATTTTTCCTAATATCCAATTAAAGATTTATTTAATAGGAGATTCTTCTAAATAAATTTGAGAAACACTGACTTAGTCCATGAAATAAACGAATGCAATCAAACCTAAAAAAAAAATATTGAACTAAAAAGTTCGTATGAAAATTAAAGTCACATGCGTTCCGGCACAGTTAAATCGTAAATAAAATAAACAAATGAAAAGTCATAGACAAAATTAAAACGACCAAAAACATAGACACAACAATAGTGCAAGCACACGCACACTAGGGAAACATTAAATAACATCGCAACATTGAGCGACAACAACCCACTAACACTATCAGCCGATCGCTCGTACGTACGCTCGTTCGTCAGTCAGTCAGTGTGTTGCAGCGACATGCACTGCATGCATTTTCTGGGGTAAATGCACCAGGCCATTGTACGACCTTCAACGTTTGAGTGCGCCAACTGCAGCAGTGGCAGCAGCAACAGCAGCAGACTATGACAACAACAACAACAACAACAAAAAATGCAACAACACTCCGTTGTAGTGAAGATGTTGCTGATGCATCACAACGCAGTTCAAAGTTTTGCAAACTGGAAAAAGCTCGACTTCACTTAAATTTCGATTGCAAGTGTTTGCCAGCAGTGGCGCGGGGGGTAGTGGCTAATACAGGGTTGAGTGGGTTGAGTATTGTTTTTGTAGTGGGGTGCTGTTATTATTACTGTTTTTTTTTTTTTTTTAATTTATATAGTGTAGCGTAGCATGAGTAGATGCTGTTGCTACTGTTGTAACTGCATTTTATCAATCTTTGGTTTGGTTTGCTGGCTACTTCTATGTTTCTACTTTTGTTAAAAATGTGATTTTTATGTGTTGCCCCTGAATATTATTTTTATTTGTAGGCAACATAAAATGTTACTCGGTGCTGTTTTACAATTAGTATAAATATATTTTTTAAATTTATTAAGTGCATAATTTGCATGAGGATGCAGAGGTAACAGGGTCATTACAATGACATAAAAGTTAAAATTGAATTTTATGTTCAAAAATATTTTTTCGAACATACTCTTACTTCTCAAAGTTATTGAATTCACACCGGCTTTGTGATGCAGTCAAAATGTAACTACGTTTACTACTCAGTGGTTCCCGGGTTCGATTCTCAGTTCAGACATGTTAAAATCATTTTTTAAAATTATAAAATTTCTATCTACTTTTCTATCACTACCTTCAGTGCTTTTCAATTCTCTGATGGTTTTTTTCCTACCACCACATTGAGCTTTTCACGTGAATAACTGAAGTTCTATGAAGTTCAAAGGTTTAACCGTTATCTTTAGATCGCTATCAGTTTCATCGTATGTTAGTGTAAGAGTAAAGAAACTATTGAACGAGAGCAAAACTGTCAAATCGAAAATTCGGTAGATTTCTAGATTGCACGAGAATGATTTCGTTCAAGCCAACGTCAGCTGATATAAAAGAAAGTCGGTTTATATAGGAAGTTAGTTGTAGTTAAATTTTGAATGTGCGCTGATTGACGTCATGCGTGTATTTAGTAATGATGTTGTTGAGATCTATATCTACATATAGGGTGTTCAAATTTCATGTATCTTTTTAAATTTTAAATAGAAGACATGAATTGTGTGAAATCTATATTTATTTTTATTTATTTTATTTTTATTGGAAATTAAGAAAAATGCATTTATTCCTGTTAATAACGAAAAAGAATATTATTCGACTTTCTTGAAAATATTTTTCAAAAAATGTAATACTAGCTTTAGTTCATTTTTGAAAGTATAGGAAAGTCATTACAGCAAATGGCTCATACAATAAATCAACTGCTTCTTCTTAATGAAATTTATACTAATTCGTTTCTCGTTTTAAAAAAATAAAAATCGTATAACCTCACTAGTCTGAACGCCTCTCGGGTCTCGACAGTTTTTTTTTATATCAAGAAAAATTCCATATTAGGATTTTTTTTTAATAATAAGAAAATTTTCTTTGAAATCTCAAAGCATCGGTATATCTGTAAAACAATTAACAATTTTAACTCATTCGGCGATCCCTTACGTAAAATTTTTGGTGCAAATAATTGGCAGCTGTCAAATTTATAGGTCTACCAATATTATCAGTATGACAATGAATAGGACAATATTTTCTTGAATTTCACTCCTTTGAAAACAAATCATTCTTTTGAAGAATTTCCGCTCTATTCACATTTCAATTTTTTCAAGAGAAAAAGTAGAAACTACTAACTAACTATGCACTTAATATGATGATTTATAAAGCGTCAAAACAGAAACGGAAGGTTAATGCCACATAAAGTGAGTAATTCAAAAATAGAAATTTTTTAATTTCCTTTGAAAAAAGTTGTTAAATGATAGCAAAAGTTAATAACATCGCAAACATAAAAGCAACAATTTATTGCCACGTCGAACACAATATATTTTATGACCAAAAAGTGGGATAACTTCATGGTGGAATGACAGGTGTGTGTGTGTGGGTTGTAAGGGAGCATATTCTAAAAATCAAACAAACGACTAACCACCACCACCACCAACACCACCAATAACAATTTCTATGTTTTTCTATCAACCCATAAAAGTATCAAAAGATAACAGAGAAAATGCTGCACAGAGAAGGGAAAGGCAAAGGGGCAGCAGTGTACGCGATAGCAAACTATGCCAACATACTGGGCACATTTGATTTTGGGTGGGTGCTGGTGGTTGGTGCGGTTAGGGGATGATTTGATTTCAATGATTTTGGCCTTGAGTTCGCTTTCGACGTTTCAATCGTTCATTGACCCTAGCAATCGCAGCAGATACGACCTAATTGCAAACATACATACACACACAGATATACATACATACTGGCGCTGCATACACACATACATTGTATTTACACTAGCTCTAGAGGTGGGCGCTGCGACAGCTGTGGGGTGGTTGGTTGTGCAACGCTATCAGCAGTAGTAGCAGTTTAGTGACACAAAAACCAACAACAGCAATAGTAGCAAGAACTGAAATTTGTATAAAAATTCATAGTGTTGGCAGCTTTTTGTTGTTGTTGTTGTAACAATAACGACAGCAGCAATATCAACCTAGTCTGAAACAAAGGCGTTAGAAGTTTTTCGATGTTTTTTTTTTTTTTTTGTTCTATTTATTATCTTATTGTTGTAGTTAGTGTATTTATTTTTGTTGTTGTTAATTTTACTGCTGTGCGGATTGTGTATTTTTGCATGAGCAACATGTTTGTGCTTTTGTGCTACTTACTGCTTGAATGAGTTTTCTTTCCAAAATCTTTAGTTTTAAAAAAATGTTCGCTTAAAATAAATATTGAAAAATGTTTGCAAGAGCTCTATTCAGCAAATATTAGTTCTTGTCCTAAATTTCAACAAAAACTATAAAATATGGTAGCTGCCAAATGCTTAAAATGCGTTTTTCAAAGTCAAAATTAGAAAAATCTTTAGATTTTCAAAAACGTAGACAATATTACTTTGGCAAAAGGAAAGAGCAAAAATATCACAGAAAGCCCGATATGCTTTGTAGCTAGTTGTCTCCTTTAATTTGTCTAATTATTTATCTTAATATATTTTGTGAATAAATATCATAGAAAAAACAGCTACATACACTTAAAACGTATGTAAGCCCGCTGGAGAAAAGTCGCGTTTACAAGACTACAGGATATGATTTATGGGAAAGATAGTAATGCATTTTGGTGAAACAAACCAACCAGGGTTGCCTTACCAGAGCAATTCTTGATGCCCGAATTTTTCCTAATTTTGTTGCTTTTATTAAAACTGTATTATACTACAGTTCGTAATGTATGCCAAATGATAGAACTTAAAGAGCCTGATTTTATATTTAGGGTTGCATTGTCAAAACCTGCCCCAAAAATGGGTTATCATCGGTTTTTTAGGTCATTTTTTATTGAAAATAATGCTTGAAATGCGCCCCAAACGATAGAGCTTAAAAAGCCTAAAAAGAATATATGGAGTTGCCTTGTCGAATTCAGTCTTAAACATTAGTTACCACCCATTTTTAGGACAGAATTCGACAAGGTATTGCTATATATTCTATTTAGACTTTTCGAGCTCTAACATTTGGCACACATCTCAAGCTGTTATCTTCATTAATGAAAAAAAGGTTGTCCTAAAAAAATTGATGGTATCATGATGATTGATGCTGTGGGAATTTTTAAATGGGTAGCTATGCAGTCAAATCGAAAAGTCTCTTATGAATCATAAGCAACAATAGTTTATGTGTTTTAAATTTGTACATTCCAAAAATGAAATTTAACAAATATTAAAATACCTGCCTGTATACTTATCTATTTACTTAATTCCAGAGTATTTGTCAATAGCATTATTTTTGATAAGAGCGCCATCTTTTTTTTATTCCTTATCTCTTTTTCAATTTTGAACAATAAATGTAAAAGAAAGACTCCTCGGAATATAAGAAGTTCTTAAACAACTTCACAAATTAAGTCAATTCTTGTTTTACGTCATGCGTAGCATACTGTGAAATCTTTCTTTGGCGAACAGTGTAAGCTTTTATTCACATAAGGGATGTGTCTGACTAAAGGAAGCAAAAAAACATTTGTTCGCCAAAGGGAGATGTGCGTTTAAGGGAAGAAAAATGTATTCTTTTTAAAAACGAAAAAATAAGAAAGCATATCGAGTTTTTGTCAAGAACTCTTTATGCTATATAAGTAATAATTGGTATGTTCCAACAATTTCATGCTAGAGCAACGTAAATAAAGTGAATAAAATCTAATAGAACTTGAAAAAATAATAAAAAACTTATCTTAGTGGCTCAAAATCTAAACAAGCTGGAGCAAAGCAAATACCATGATCAGACTAAGCGGCTTAAAAGCTATAATAAAAATATAGAATTTTTTGCTTTTATGTGAAAAACTTTTGCTGCTATAAATGCTGTGAGATTTTAAGGGTAGCGCTGTGTTTTTCTTTCTTAATGATAATCCTGTCTGCGTTCGTCTGTCGTCTGTCTAAAAGAACGTTAAATATATAAAATCTGAAATAAAAATGGGATATTTTATATAGTAACTATTTACTGTCTACCTAAAAGAGCTCTGAATAGGATAATTGACTGGGTATTGTCTTGTGTAAAACAAGTTCATCATATAAGTAGCCATAAGTAATTCTGAAGCCACTAAATAAAATTATTTCGCACAATCAAAAAAACAAGACCCACAAAAATTGAAAGAAAAAATTGGTGTCCTAAATTCCAAAGATTAAAGTAAGCAACAAATCAAGCGCTATAGATATGAGCATTAATATACGACTTAGCAAGTCGTTCAATAACCCACAAAGAATTAGAAACAATGTTGTTAAATCATGCTAACGAATGTTCAACTTAAAACAATAAAATGAAAAACAATGCTGCTACACAGAAATGCATTGCATATTGTCCACCAAAGCTAAAACTTTGGTGCATTGCAACAAAAGAACAAACAATTTATGACAAGCAGCAGCAACAACAACTGAGATCTGAAATCATATGCCGATAATTGAAAATAATTCCAATTAATTCAATGAACCTCAATTCCAAATTACAGCAGACGCGTGTAGGCCCCGCAAGTTTCTAAGAACAAAATCAAGACACACACACAGCCATAAACGCATAGATAAAAATACACTAGCATAATTTATGGCGCACTGTCACTTCGTCGTTTTCGCTTTTATTGCTGCTGTTTGATATCGAAAACGAAACCGAAATCATTGCCGCTGTCGAGCAGTTCATTGACCGCAAAAATCCATGGCCTACTTAACAGGAAATGTGAACGACGATAGTGACGGTGACGACGACAATTTGTAGCTCGGCTCAAAATCATTGTAGTCGTTAGCAATCGTTGCGCTCGGCAAGTTCATTCGCGTTCAACGAGTGTTGTGATTGGCCACAGCGAAAAACATAGAATAGTCGATGTTTTTATCTCTGTACGTTTTGCTTTTGCACTATACGGTCGCTTTGACGTTTTGTCAGCGTTTGTTCGTCAGTCACACTGTCTACTTGCTGTTGTTATTTGAAGTGGATGGGGGGATTTTTGGAAGTAAACCAAGTGTAGGCGTGCAGGAAGTTGTGAAAGTAAATGAAATTTGTATGTACATATGTTTGTAGATAAAATTATGAAGAAGTATTGGTTGTTTTTCTTTTTTTCCTATTTTGTTTTATTGTCAAATTAATTGCGGAATATAAAAAAAATTTTTTTTTTTTTTTGGAAAACAAAGCTAAATTCATACGTGCTGAAAACTTTGGTGATAACGTTTCGATATTTTGCCTGATAAGACCTATTAAACATCGTTTTGAAATTTTCTATAAAACTTCATTTTTCTATGCAAAAAAATTCAGCTTTTAGATCGGACTTAGTCATGACGCATAAAAGCTTTCAATAAAAATCGAAATTTTTTCAACAAAGCTTATTTCCTGTTCCAAAAAAGCCTTTTTTAATGGAAATTTTTAAACGATTGAAGTTGGGTCAAGTTTTTTGACTATGTCTTGGTCGTTTTTATCTTTACTTGAACTTCGAACTTTTAATATTTTTTTTTTTGTTTTCAGTAACTTTTGGAGTCACATAGCTATTTAGCATAAACTCTTTTCAACTGTTTTTTAAGGGGGCAGGTGCAGTCATGATTTTTGAGAAATCGAAATTTTTTTTCATTTTCTTAAAGCATAATATCTTAAAAATGTATCCTGAAAATTTGAAGTCAATCCTACAATTACTTTTGGAGTTATTCGGCAATAACCAAAGCACTCTCGGTAGTAAGAGTACCGAGTGTAAAACTTTAAATGCGTTTTTCTATAAAAATGTGTTTTCGGAACCGGTGATCATTGTATCGGAAACAGCTCGATAGACTTTAATGAAATTTACCCAGTTTTTCGAAAAACATAAAAATCTAGTGTCTGATCGAAGGATTTTTTTTTTAAATCGAAACTGTTGGTTTTTTACCGAAAATCTGGAGGTAAATATATCTGAAGCCGCCATTTTGTTAATTTAAAAAGAAAAAAACCTTCGATCAGGTACTAGATTATTTATGTAACTAGCTAATTTTTCTTATTCGATTGATTTTAGATGATTATCCACGGATTCGTGATGGTCACCGCAAGACACTCTGTATGGGACAGGGTTCAAAACAACCAGCTATAATTTTTTTTTAATAAAAATTTTTTTTAAACTTTCGTCAAGTCAAGTTGAAACATAATGTAATAATTTATAATATAAATAATATCATTTTTAAAAAAGTTATATTTGGGCGCTTTGTCGTTATATTTTGGCCTATTTTTTATTGTTGGTATGTTGGAAGTTTGCTGTTAAAATTTTAAGCCAAAAGATTGACATATTGAGGTTGCTACTGTCGTCTTACTCTAAAGGTACAGAAAAAGCTTTTATTCAAAGATTTACTGATTCTCGGGCTCATAGCAAAAAACGTTATTTGCGTTTTATTATCGTTTGACATAAAATTTTTGCAGCAAACTCTTAATATATTAATGAAAACTTCTTCTAACATTTAGGCATTCGAACCGGAAGAGAATCTGTTTTTGTAGTATGAGCAATGAAGTAGATATTTATAAAGAAAGATATTCCGAATTGAGAATTAGCTACTTATTTATTTTTTCCTTATAATGCTCATTCAATCAAGTTTGAAACAAAAAGTAGTTGAAAATTTTTTGTATGTTAATTTGAGTCACTATGGAGGTGATTTTAACGCCCCGGATTGTCCCTTATCATAAAATATGACGTGATTTGAGCTTTTAAGGGGTGTTTTCAATTTTATTTCTGTATACATCTAGAGATAATACCAGTCTATAATCGTTAATCATCTGCGACACCAACAACCACGTTATCACTAGCCAAAAGTGCTTGTGGCGTTTTGAGCGACCTCTGAAATGCACTTTAAAAATCTGAAAAAGTACATGCTGTTTTCGGAGGCTATATAGAACAATTTACTAGAAGATGAACGATTTTTATTTCATTTTATTTTTTCTGAATCATCCTTATATTACAGATATAGATATAATTTCTTTGAACAGAACCATTTTAAAAGCAATAAAAGTGTTTGACTTGATCAAATTTACACAATTCAAGAAAATTCATATAAATTATTTTCGCTACAAAATATTTCTCGCCAAAACATAATTCTAGTGGCAGTGTTAACTTTCACGCAGTTAAAATCGACAAGTAACGTAAGACTTAGATACCAATCGATAGACTATGATACTCACACACGCATACTTTCACTTTCATCAACTAAATATTTGAACAAGATTTGGATTTTGCGTATAAAATACAAAAACAAATTCAACAACAATAAATTTATGTACCCAAACGCTGATATTTGTTCAAAGATTATTTGGCGGTCGTTGAACTCATTAACCCAATTTGTTTTATTTTTTTGCAAATTATTTTAAGTTTTATTATCTGGAAAAGTTTTAATTTGTTTAGTTGTGTGTACATACATATTTTCTATGATTATGTGCTACAATTACTTGGTATTGCGTAGGAAATTAATTGAAAAAAATATACCGTAGAAACAATAAAAGTTTATTAACGTTAAATGATATCTATAAAATAGCAACAATCATCGAGTATTTTTGTAGTTTGTGTGCAAAACGTTTGTTACTGATTCATTTTATTTCATGCCAACATTTTACTTTTTTCGTTTGCTGAATAAAGTTGATGAATCTATCGTGAAGATAAAGTTTTGCCATAGTTTCCTTTTTCATGTGAAGTTTTGTTTTTAAACTTTTTCTGGAATTGACAGCCTTGTCGGGACAAGGGCGCTTGCTGCCCTAATTAGCCAAGTTACAGTGTTTTTCTGCGCGGTCAAGCATTCACGCTAAGTTTTCGGATTGCGAACGTATGAGCAATGTAATTGAATATATTGAAATTCGTAAATATTTCTAAAATAAATATAACATTTTTCAAGTTTTATAGAACTTCTATATTTTCGGTGCTAATCGATATAATATGCACATATTTCATATTTACCCTACTTTCCCAGATTTTTCTCTGCTTCTCGAGACTGTTTTTTACTTTTGACTGCATCATAATTATCAATAAACTTAGATGTTACACGACTTTTTCAATACTATTCGACTCTTTTGATTTGAATCAACTTTTTCGATTCTTAACGAATCTTTTTCGATAATTTTGGATATTTGGATTATTCAAATCTTTCGATGAAATCCAATCAAAAATAATTCATTTAATGCTGTTACGATACTTTTCGAAAGTACTTGACGTTTAACATTTTTGCTACTGTTTGACATTTATCGAGGTTTATCGGACTCTCGTAGACTTTTCGATATCTTACTTTTACAGAAATTTCATTTTTTTAATTGGATTTTAGGAAAGGGTAGGACTGGCAAGTCCGTGGTCTAAGGGTCTCCACTATTTGTGGACCAATCTTCAAACTTCAATCTCAAGAGGTTTTCCAAGGATTCAAAAACTGGAATTAAGGTTCAATTTTTGGTTTTCTTTTCTTTCTAACTATTTTTGATATTCTAAGAACAAATATTTACTTAAGCAATATGATTTACTCGGACTTAGTTTTGAAAAAATTAATTTCTAAAAAATTTACATGTATTGTTATCACAAAAAAGTGTTGTCCTTATGAAGACTATATTCGAATCTCAACATATATATCTCTGCAATATGCAAAATTCTATTCTATGTTGTGAAACTTAGTGGTATTTTTTCTAAGTTATTAATTACATAAAATCATAGAATTTTTTTGGGGAAAGAGCTCTATGTTTTATTTATGAGTATCATAGCATTTTGAAGCACTCCTTTTTTTAATGACAAATTATTGCAAATGTGTATGGAAAATAACATGTATTGAAAGCTTCTGTACTTTCATTCGACTCTTCACAACTTACCAGCTAAGACACGATCAATCAACCGCTCCGTATCATCAATAAATCTTGCACTAGCAAATAAATCCTCACGACTACCAATAGTCATCTTCGTAGTGTCAGTCACTTTTTCGCTTTTAAATGGGACAGCAATTGTAAACAATTTTTTTTTCTAACTATGAAAGAGTTTTTTTTTTATAATAAAATTTTCTATTTATTTTAAAATTAACTAATGATTTGTAACACGCAGGCCCAGCTTTGAAAATTGTTTTTAACTGGAATATTTTTCGATTTTTTTTAAAGTTTTTTATTTTTGCTATTTTTTTTTCAAACACCCTGTGCACTGTTTATGAACGCAGCAATTTTTATTTTTATTTTAACTTTTCTAAAATATGGCACCAAGAATCGCAGATATTTGCAAAATTGGACTAAAATTTTTCAATTTATATGAATTTGCACTAAATCATTTATATTTTACATAGCATAAACATAGAATATGTAGGATTACTTAATATCACAAGATTAGCTTTTCTTTTAAATAAAAATTCATGCTAAATATCCGATGGTGCTGCTGCGGTAGGTTTTTTTCTGGTTTTATTTTTTAACAAACTTTTCTGCATTTTCACAAAACGCACGCAAGGAAATTCAACATTTTCGATGTTTTCAGCTTCTACGAATTACGATTAATTTTTATGACAAAACTTTCAAACTGAACGCATTTATGCTCCACTCAAGTCTTTTGCTTTACAATATGGCAACGAAATTCTATGTATTATATTTTTTTTTTTCTAAACAAAGAAACAACTGCGTCGTCGATTTGCCGCTAAAGTATCGCAAAATTCAAATGCTAAGAATTTTCTTGCGCCGCTCAAAAAATGCTGCCTGCTGCCGCCAAGCGAAACCAAAGTTGAATAAACGCTGAACGACATGTGCTCGGAACAAGCAAACGTTGTATGGCTGGACAGTTGTGCGAGCTTTTTTTGACAACAAAAACAATGCGATAATAGGAACGAAAAACTTTAGGCGCACACAAATAAGCTTTGCAACAATTTGCGATTAGTTTTTTGACAACTGTTGGTTGTATGATAGCCAACAGTGGGCGAAATTATTTATTTTTTGTGCAGAATTTTTTTTTTTTTAATTATTCTGTGTTAGAAGAAAAGCCAACTTTTTTGAGATATTATGTAATTTATGCTAAATCCTTTTTAAGTTTTTATAAATACCTCAACCCTTTTTCCTTACATCTGAAATCAATGAACCAGTGATGTCACTTCAAACGTGTATTGAATTGGGCCAATGTATACTAAAAGCTCAACAGCAGAATGTGAGCAAAAAAAGAGAAAACCAACGCCATGAAAGTGCAAAAAATATAGAATCAAAACACTGTCGCAATATTTCAAATTCTCCACAATCTTTAAACTTACTTATTTATGTGCAGTACGAGTTGCCTTGGTTATGATTTTGCGACAGTATATGACAATGAATTTAATTTTTGTCAAAGAAAATTTTCTGAAACGGTCTACAGTTTACAAAAAATCCTTCTGGTAACAAAATCAATTGAATTGTAAACACAAATGATTGTGTCACCAAAAAAAAAATAAAAACAGTCATGCTCAGATTCTTTACATTTTAGGTCAGTTAAAATCTAAGTGAGTTACAACTAATGTCAATGACAATTGAAGTCAGCTAGAGTTAAAGTCAGTGATATTTGAAGTCATTGTTCATCGAAATCAGCTTTAGTCGAAGTCATTAACTGAGAAATTCAGTCCAACTCGAAATCAACTATTTTTAGAGTCGGTTAAAGTTAAAATTCGTGACGTACAAAGCAAACACTGTCGAATTCAAACATTGTCGGAGCCAGCCACATTCGAAGTCAGTCTAGCGATTAACTGAGTCAGAGTCATAATAAGTCACAATGATTCTATGTCAAATTCGAAATCTGTAGCAGACAAAGTCAGTCTAAGTTGCAGTCAGTCCCAGTGAGAGTTAGAGTGGAATCAGTTACAGTCAAAATCATACACAGCCATAACCAACCAAGTTCGAAAGCACTTGCACTTAAAGTCAATATCGATCGAGAGCTGTGACAGTTCAACATAATCGTAACTAAGGTCAGTTATAGTCGGTGCCAGAGATACTGTATTTAAAAATATTTGTATTCAAAGTATGTTATTTTCAAAATCAGTTATAACCAAATTCCGTTTCATGCCAAGTCGTTCACAGTTAAAAGCGATCACAGTCAAAGCAATTGATGCCATATGAAAATTTAATTCCAATAATTGAAAATTTTCAAAAAAAACTCATATTTTTCCACTGTGCAGCGTAAAGCAACTACGGCAAAGTTGTGCCAACATGTTGATAACAAATTATGTCATACATACGACTGGCAATAAAATGCAACTGAAAAGCTCTTTTTATGACTTGGCCTACATTTTGTTTACCAAGTTCAAATATTGCACTCGCTGCTATGAGTTTAGTGAACTCTTCGTTCAGTTTTTATGTGGTTAATTTGCTTCTATGTGAAAAGCGTGTGTGAAAAAAGCTTTATGTGTTAAATTTAAGTTTGCCTTTTTTTCAAATGCAAAGCTTCTTGTAATTGTTAGAAAAAGCTCTCTCAGACAGCAGAACTTGAATTAGTAGCAATTTTTTTCTATTTAAAAGCTTACATCGTTTTTGGGGCATAACGAAAAAAGCTTTGTTTTGAACAGCATGTATGTTAACAAAAGCAAGAAGAACGTTAAAAAGCTTACAGTTTGAATTTGAATAGAAGGAATGCTATGAGGGGTGTTTTAACCTTCAGATTGGTAAGAAAAAAGCTGTGAATAAACACAGCATTTATGAGATATCCTGAAATTAAAATATGAGAAAAGCCTTAGGCACCGTAGTATCTTTTTAAATATGTTTTTATATTTTTAATGCAACTTTTGGTCTAAATTTTAGAAAAGATTATATCAAAAATTTTAAGTTGGAATATAACGTGGAATTGATTGATTTTGAACTATTTATTTCTACTTTCATCGAAGCATCGAAGGTCTTATCATTCTTATCTCAAAAACTAATAAACCGATTTTAATGAAATTTTATTTATTTATTTATTTTATTTGATTCAATATTTGTCGTTAATTTTGCTACTATTTCTTGACAGATTTTTCTTCATCTTTTCCTATCTTTAACTTTTATAATACACTTTTAATCTGTTAATTTTGACTTTTTATTATTATGGCTTAAGGCATTTTTAAGATGAGCTCAATTAGAAAAATATGCAAAAATTTTTCAAGTCCTCCGTCTTTCATATAGCCGAATATTTTGGAATCTACGATGATCTAACAAATTTTAGCTTAGGATAAAATTAAACAATTAATCCCTTTAACTGTGCCAAAATGATAAAAACAAATATAAATATCTTTGACACGGCTATTTAATACACTTACAAAACAAACGAACACACCCTAATGAACACCACACCGTACAAGAATAGTGTACACTTTTTTTCTGACTCGCTGCATTTGCATCACTGAAAGCCTGTAGTTTTATTACAGTTTTCATTTTTGCAGTTGAATCGCAATCGCAATACAACAAAAATTTCGTTATTTTCTGTTGTCGTTGTCCCTGAACTCGTACAACGACATAGAATTTTACATTTAAAACAGCGACGTTCGTAGCACCCACCCCTTAAACGCCCTCATGGCCTACAATGCAAGTGTCATTGAGCGCCAGTGTAGTAGCGCAATAAGTAAAGTAGTGCAGCAGCAATTGTTGCGAGCAACCAACGACCTAAGTTACCTACAAAAAAAAAAAAAAGTCAAATTATTAGAGTTGCCAACCTTGCTATGGATTTTAACTATGCGGCAATATTACATCGCCAAAAAGCGAAAATGAGAAGTCGCTCAAATATTCTACTCTGGAATATAAAATTTAAAAAAAAAAAAATTATTAAAAAGTGCAATAAAACATAATTTTATAGGCTTTGCCATTTAAGGTTATATAGTTTTTGAGGAATGTCAATATATCTAACGTTCTGACCGACTATTTTTTTTTTGGTACAAAAGGTTTCTAAAGAACTAGTAAAGATGTTATCTTCGATCAGGTTGAAAAATACATACTTTACATATATTTGATAGTTTTTTGAAATACAATTTCGGCATTAAGTTATTAAATACTAATCATCTGCAAAATAGAAATTTTAATAGTCTCCACCGTTGAGCCAGGACCTTGGCAGAAGCTTTGTTAAATTTTAAGATATTTTTTTATAATACCAAACACCTCTATATTCGCTACATTGAAAGCAAGAATTGTAGCAAACGATAATTTCATATGGTTGGCAGCCCTTGACTATGGTATACACAGACTAAAAATAGTTTCGCTGCTGCATGACGAACAGGATTATGGCGGAAAAGTGTAGGGTTGTGGACAAAAGTTCAAAAACGTTCAACGACATTTTAGACTGAAGAGTGAAAGCATGGAAAACATAGAGAGGTAGATAATAGAGGTAGATAATAGCTACTGAAAGTAGACAAGCGAAAACGTAGGAAATTTTTGTAAAATAAAATCTACAGCAGCAAGAATTTTCTTTTCCATTTCGAAATGTTTGTGGTCCTGCTAACTCTTAAACTAAAAAAGAAAACTGAAATCAGAAAATAATAATTCGAAACAAATTAAAAAACTTTTGGTATTTTTGTATCAGATGCTTCGGTTATTCTAAGTACTACTGTGCAATATTGACCTTGTTGCGTTTATTCAACTTTTGCACTGTGCAAACTAACACACACACTCACTTACACTCAGCTATACATTCAAGTCAAGGACACTTTAGTATGCAGTACGCTAAAAAGCACAAAAAAGCCCCTGGTAACAACAACAGCAACAGCATCAGCAGCAAAAAAAACCAACAGACTGCGAGCAGTTTATATCAAAGATGCAAAACTATACTCTGTGCACTTAATGTTTTCAATCAAATTTAATTTAACAGCTACGTTCAAAAGTCGTACTTGACATTTTTATTATAAAAGTGCAATAACAATTGCAACAATATGTAGTACAAGTACCTTCATATTTTACACCACTGTGCGCACAGTGGTCATTGTGTTTGCTGTTCACTTCAATTTATATCGATGGGAACGTGACGTGCGTGTCATTGTCCTGAAAATAGTGCAACGACTCGCTTGTAATACCTTTGTAGTTATGCAAAAACAATTGCAATAGGAATAGAAAAATAAAATAAATAAAAATTACATTTGCAAAACTTGTTCATTCTGATTGCTGTTGGGTTTGTTGTTGTTGTTGCTATTGTATGCAAGTTAAATATTTTATTTTTTTCTTTCAAATGAATTGAAATCACCCTCACTTGGAATATCAAAGAAAATTTTTGGTATACAAATATCGATATATTCAAAAATTTAAAATATATGATTGAAAAATTTAACATTATTAAAGAGACCAAAAACTTTAAAATTTTTTTATTTGAAAAATTATTAAGAATAGATAGGCCTTCCTAAAATGATGGCATAGGAAATAATGCCCACGAAAACTGAACATTTGGATTTTGGGGCGCTATTCACTTTTCGCATGAAGAGGCGTGGCAGGCATATAGAAGTACACAAATTAATGATCAGCGTTACCACCTTAGCACATTTAACCATGTCCGTCTGACTGTGTATCAGTGGAAATCACGATTGTGTAAAAAATAAGCGAGATAATTCAATGATATCCAGAACACAAGTTACTCCTTTAAACAAGATTTTTGGAATTAAAAATCGCCAAGAGCGGTTCATGAATACGCCTAGCACCCATACAAATAAAATACTTTGGTTGCTGAAACCAAATTCTTACATATACTAAGGATAACTTGGAAAAGCTCTGAAAATAAAAAGAGGAGAAGAGAATTTCGTAAAAAGGGCGTGTCACCTCGCATACAAGCTAAAACTTCCAAACGTTATAGTGAGATTAATATTTAAGACAATCAAACCAAATATTAGGAATGATTCTGCAAAGCTCTGAACAAAAATTTGTCGAATTTCTACAAGTGGATGTGATACCCTTCAAAGATACAAAAACTTTAAAACGCTATACTGAAAGAATTACTTGAGGTAATGAAATCAAATGCTGCCAAATTCAATGTGGGTACGTTTTTAAATTTTTGGTGAGACCAAAGACAACGCACTCACTTACTAGTAATTTTTTATCAAGAATGTTTGTAACAAACTTTCAAAAATATTTTTTTTTTAATATTATCCTGGAAAATACAAGCCTAAAAAGCACTAAGCAATAACATTGCATATTCACATATTTAAAGTTGACAGCTAACATGAGTCAACCACATCGATGAGTCAAGGATATGCCTTTTTTTGCTCACATGTAAACGCAAAGAGCAAGTGACTAATAAATAAATTATTTTATAATTTACTTACACGGAAGGGAATGATTTAGTCAGCCGTTTATTACTCACAGCAATATCTACTTAAATGCAGTGAAACATACGTAATTTCTTGTGAAGTTCTGATTTAAAAAATTTTCAATAGTTACGAAAATTTTTTATTTAGTGAATATTATGACGATAACTTTACGTTAATGCATTGCAGGGTTAATGCAATGCATTTCCCACAGCGTCCTCTTCGAAAAAAAAATCTTATTTAATAACATTATAGTACATAGCTACTGAGCCGATTTTGAAATAACAAAATTTTATTTTATTGTATTGCTTAGAAAATAAGACTGGGGACTTTAACACTTGAAAAAACTTCCCCCAGGTAGCCTATGATTTTTTCAACATTTTTCAACTTAGATAACATTTCTTTTCGCAATGTTATAAAAATAACTTTTTTTAACACCCAGTGAAGTTTTTGCGCAATAATGATCCTAAAGAGTTTCCTAAGCGATTGCAAAAATATTCTGGTCAAAAACTGCCTATCCACCAACAACTTGTATAGTAGTTTATGATGAAAACTCTTTCTCAGGGTGATCTGGATCCGAACAGCCAAAGGGAAAAATTATATTCCCTGGCTCATTGTGAGTAAAACATTGTATGGTAGGGGTGTCTATTTTGAGCAGCTTATGTTCCACGAAAAAAATTCATTAACTGGAGTAGAAGCTAAAATGGGACTTTGGTATTAAATAAGATACATTTTTTTTTTAATTTATAATGCCTATCTCAACTGACTTTACCTACGCCTTCATAAAGAAGTTACGTTTGGCAACGCTGAGAGCATCAGAAACATTTTGATCAATATTCGGAGCAAATTTTAAAATTTATATTACAAGACAATAGAAAACTAAATATATATTTGAAATATTTCGTCTATTGAATTTTGAACAAAAAAATAACAGCTTCATAAGCTTTTAAATTGCTCACTTCATGAACCTCTGATTTTATTACATGAATTTGTTTTGACAAGTTTATTTATTATATTTGTCGCTACTTATCAATAGTGTATTTGCCCTGAGCCGCTTTTGCGTTACTTTGAACTTTTCAATAACTTTGCGAGCGTTCACCGCCATCGTTTGCTGCTCAATGTTGCCACTTTTGTTTAACGCTGTGCTTGCAACAAATAGCGTGTGCTACTAAAAATATTTATTTATTTTTACTTTTTTTATTAATTTGATTTTTATTTATAAATATTTTTTTTTTTTGAGGCGCCAAAATTGAATAAATTATGGAAATCGCATGCAACATAGCAAGTAAACGCAAAGTGCAACAGCAGCAGCAGAAATGTAAGACAACAACACTGGCACCGATCAATGTGACGTTGTGTTGTTTTTTTTAATATTTTTTTTTAACTTTTTTATTTTTTTTTTCTTTTCTTTTTTTGACAACTCAGTGGGCGCGCGCGTTGATTATTTTGCGCGATTTGTGCCAATTATGTTTGTGCAGTTAAAGTGGGCGTATGCGGCACGTTTGTTCAGCAAGTGTGAAACAACTGCGCTGATGTTAAAAATAAAATTATTTTGTCAGAAAAATAGACATAAAAAACAGCCACATTAATAATCAATTTTTTTTATTTATTTATAGAAATTTTTTGTTTATTAAGAAATAAAAAAATTTTACCCCAATAAATATCCCAGATTGAACCAAAATTTTGAACTATTTATACAAGACATAGTGCGACTCTTAAAAATTACGAATTCTCAAACATAAGCTAAAACAAACTGTTCTGCTCCATTCAGTCCTTTACCCAAACCATTATTATTCAATCGATTGATTTCTACAAATTTGTGGTTATCGAAAATTCTTATCTACATTAGATGTTACACGCTTGTCATTGTAATCTTTATTTACTTTACACCATGACAAATCATTTCTTCCTTTATCGCGTAAAATGCGTCATCAGCATCAATTCCATACCACCTACTATTTCGTTAGTATCTTTCTTTGGCAACGTTAATATTCTTTACACGACTATGTTGGTAAAAGTTCTTCTCACCTTTTTCACCTCACTTCCTGTAAGGCTTATTTGTCATTTTGACTGCCGCTGCTCTCTTCCGCACGCGTTCGTTTTAAACGCTCGTCCTGCAAATGAAGTTACAAGGTTTCTCACTAACTCTCCTTCTCTCTTTCTGTATTGTGCTCTTCCTATTTTTGTATTTATTACTTTTATTTCATTTCTACTTTATATCGTTCTATGTTGTTGCGTCTTTGCTTCGTCTTTTGTTTTTGTTGTTGCTGTTATTTGCCATACATATTTTTGTGTTCGTACACGCGCAACCATCTGATTATATATACAAACAGGCACGCACACATATATATTGAAAAAGCATACCCGACGGGAAATCATAATTAAAGTGAAAGTTTTTTTCAGAAAGATTTTAAGTTAAAGGTGATGTTCCTAGTATATGCCATTTCAAAATATTTAAGTTTCTTCAAAGTTAGATACCACACTCACTTTAGCAATTACGCTTGCTCAAGGCATCTTAGGCACCAGCAATAATTTTCATAATATTTCAATTTCGAAAGTTCATTAATGTGACATCGAAACTATTTTCTTTTTTGGGGATTGACACGCCCACCAGCACAATTACGCTCGTATTGTGTTAAATGTAGCTGGGAGTTATTCAACTACTTTATTCATAGTCAAACGACTTCTGTGCTGGCTGGCCTGAGAGGCATACCAGGGGATGTACAAATTCTTGTTTATTTCTTACTTACGTTGTCACAAGATTTAATAAATTTTATAATAAGTCTCTACGAAAATAATCCGATCCAGGTTAAGGTAAATAAATATTTTTGTCGCGCCCCTTTAAACCAACAACATATTTGAGAACTTTTAGAGCTTTGTTAATATGGCACCAAAAAAATTTTTCCTAGAGCAGCTGCACCGCCCATTGAAGCATTTCTGTTCATTTTAAGTTCATTATTTTAACATTTAATTCAAGTTTCTATTTCATATAAAATTGACTTTAACCGGTCAATATTTGATGAGAAATAGAGATTGATGTGATACAAAAGAGAAGAAACAGTTTCATATTTAAAATATCAAAAATGCTTTCGAAAATTGTTCTGTGTTCTTAGCTTTCTTTTTTACTTTAAGGATTAAAATTTAATTGAAAAACCTATTACGCATTTTTAAAAAGAAAATTTTATTTCAAGTCATTTTACTCCCAGCAACGAAAATTCGTAAAATTAATGACAGAAAGCTTATTTGTCTTTAATTAAATTGAATTGTAATTCATTTAAATACCTTCAAGTAGTACTCTTTTAAGAAACGGGCAAAAAATTAGTATGATTTTGTCTAGAAAACTAAACTTGGAGAAATTTTGTTTGTTATGTTTCTTCGAATTGTAGAAGAGTAGAGTAGTAAAAAAACTTTGAAAAAGCTCATAGATTTTTGAGCTATAATAAATTTTCAAATTAGTGTCAAAGAGTTTTCTTGAAAATCGAAAAGTTTTTTTAAAATTTATTAATTTAATTTATCAGATCTCTTATTTTCCAGAAAGAAAAAACTATTTCTTGCGTAAGCAGTAAAATACTCAACAGAAGAGAGACACCTCCTAATTATAAGAAACATTAGGTAAGTCAATCAGCCAAAAATATTTTACACAAGAGTTTTTGGTAGTAAAATTTTGAAATTCGTGAATTTTCCAAATCAACGAGACTGATTTTAAATTAAATAATGATTCATATATGTATGTATATATGCCTATAACGATGCAATTATACCTATGACGATGTGAAAAATGGTAAAAATTGGAAAATTGTTTCATGTTATCCAAAAATTGCCCAAAAAATGGGGAAAAAGTGTGTAACCAGCAATTGAGCATGCTCTGAATCATTCTTGCGAATTTGACGCAATTTTTCGAAAAATTAATTTTTCAATTCATACTTGTACACCTGGTATATCCGATTTTTCAAGTGGTTTCGAAACTAAATCCAAGCTACACATTTTAATGATATATCACACACATTTTAATGATCTATATTAACACTTAGATCAAATAAGACAAACAAAGTTCAATTTATTGAAAAGAAAAAACCACCTTAAAAAATTTAAGGTCATCTAAAAATATTAAGACCCTTGAAAAGTACAATAAAAACTACTGGTTTCCCTACGCTCTTAGCAAATGCGGGCTGCTTAAATTTTACTACTAAACTTTATCACCATGGGCTTCCAACTAATATTTAAAGATAACAGCATGACACCTTTTCCTACTGGGTGTCTTAAAAATGAGCCTTGCAAATGACAGATACATTTTATATACCCACAAAGTACACATACAAAACTACTGTTTGTGTGCACGCGTGTTTGTGTGTTCATAACTAGGTGAACGACCGTCGATAATGCGCGACCTTCAAAAATAATCTGGGCCAAGTGGAATTTTGTTGTTCTAACTTATTTCGTTTGTTGTTGTCATAATGTTGGTACGCTCCCTCTCTTTTTTTTCGCTACTCTTGAATATATTTGTTCCATATTTTTTTGCTTTCTTTCTTTTTGGAAAGCATTTTTTGTGTTTTTTTCTTTTTTGTTGTTTTTGGTACATACTAGATCTTTATGTAGTATGTGTGCTTTTTATATATTAATGTAGTAAGTGGTAAGCTTATTATTTTATTTGCACTTCGCGAACGGACCATATTATTTTGATTAGAAGAAAGGCTGAGACATAAGGAGCGTAGCATATTTATTGGTCGTGGGTTGGCAGCAGTGGATTGGCCATTTTTGCAGGCAGATGGCTAATTTTTTTGGTTTTTTTGTAGTTAGCCGTAAAGTTAAATCTTTGCAAAATTTCAGAAACAAACTATGCGAGCATTTTTTTTTTTTTGTTTGTTTTTTATCCTTTTGATTTTTGTGTCCTACTGTATAAATTTTTACTCTTTTACTTCCACTCTCGGGATTTTTTTTTTATTATATTTTTTTAGTTTTCATTGTTTTTGAGACTTCCTCTATTTGTGTACCTTTTTTTTTTGCGTAGCACCTAAAATGTTGACAGCCAGTTAATTAATAGAAAAAAACAACAAAATTAAAAAAAATATATATCTCTAATTTAGTTGTTTACCTTTGGTCGGTTTTTTTTTCAGATGATCTCATAGCACAATTTTGACAATTTATTTCTTAATTTTATTAAATAAATCTGAGGTGAAATATCAACGCATTTTGACATTTGTAAAATATTTTCGCTATACACAGAAAAAACAAATCTAGTCAACCAATTTACTTTAAATTTCAACAAAAACTTTAAGAAAATTAACAAATGTTTTTTGAAATCAATTAATTTATTTTAAGTTTCAAGAAATCTTTTATCTTATGTCAGCGAAACTGTTTCGCTGTCTGAAAATCATACCCACATTTGTTGAAATCGGACCCGGAATTGTTTGATTTGAGCGAATCTTTTTTTTCTGTGTAATTGTCGAATATGTTACAAGACCACTTAGATCACTTAGTTTTTTTGTTTATTAAAAAAGTTTGAATAATATTGAAGTCTGGCTATTTTCATTTAATTTCTATTAAAATAAAAAAGGATAAATTGGAAATCGCTCACTATTTGCTTGTGTGATGACTACGACATTTGGGTCGTTTCATTGACATAAAATTCTGAAAAAATTTCATTTGATCTTTCCGATTTTCGCAATTTTTTTGTGATTTAGTTTTGTTAAAAAAAAATGCATGATAGCTATGCGAAATTTTTTATAAAAAAATTTGATTTTGTTTTTTTTCCAAATTGAATTTAGACTTTTATTTAAGCACACATTTGTTAGATTTGCTTTTTTTTTAATATTCAAGGTTTTATTTAAAATAAATCACTGATCTTCATTATTAGGGGTAAGATTTATGGCTGACGTATCATCAAAGTAATTAATCGATATCCTAAACTGAACCCCATATTGCTATATGAGAAAACAGCCATAATATGTTTAATGATTGATTTAAACCTATCCTTTTAAATAAATATGTATGTATGTATATCTAAAAAATCAATATCGACGAAAAAGTCGTCGGTTCGCAAATGGAACACTTTTTCAAAGGACTGATTTTTAGAATATGATTTGTGCTTTGAGTGAAGTATGTCGCACATAGAGACTAACATCGTTCCCAAGGACGTTGAAATTGGATTCATCGCTTTAAATAATCACACTCCAAAAGTTCAGGCCTTTGAAAAAGTGCTATGTTTGCGAACCGACGCTTTTTTATGCTTTTCGAGGACTCATACGGTTTTGGCCTGGCAACCTATACATTCAATTTTTTTTATATAAGAATATAGTAAGGGAACATTTGACCACCGATTACACCAAAAATTTTAAGCTGAGATGGATTTTCCAGCTTGATAATGGCCCGAAACATTGATCTCCACTTGTCAAATCTTGGCTGGACACACAATTCGACAAGGTTCTGAAGTGGCCACCTCAAAATTCTATAGAGAACTTGTAAGGCATAATCAAACGCGTCGTATTAGCACGAAAACCTGCGAGTAAAGCAGCTTGTGTCAAGTTAATCAAAAGAAGCGGCATAAAATTACTCCAGACCAATGTGCACTCCTGGTAGGCAGCAGGCCAAACCGATTCTCAACATTTGTGAAACAAAAAGGTTCTCCAACTCATTATTAAGCTAAGCTAATAAAAAAAAACTAGGACTTACACCAAAAGAAGTTTGAAAGATATGTCTGTATCTAACAAACTGAAGCCTTGCAAGAACTCCTCTGTTGAGTTTCACTTCTAAAACGGTTCCCTTTAGTTTATGAGTGTTTCAAAATTAAAAAGAAAATTTTCAAATTTGCTTACTTTCATTACATTTATGCTGCAACCTTTTAGCTGTTACTGTATCATATAATTTCTATTTTATCAAATTCAACACTCACCACACACACACACAACAACTATAAACCGACACTTTACCCTCCAGTAAGTTTTAAGTATTTTTTCGCACATTGCTTATCGCATTTATTTTTAGAACCTAGCGGAGTACGTATGTATGTACCTATGTTATGCACCACCCATGTGCTCCACATAGCCACAATTTCGCTTTGAATATTTCGCAACAAAGCCCATACAGCAAATAAAGTTACTACCCTAACGCAGGAAAAATTGTGCGTGCGCTTTGTTGCTGCTGAATTTTCAATGCCAAATATCTTTTCTGTTTCTGTTTTGTAGTCGTTAACAAAGCTCGCCGAAAAGCGAAGACGCGGAAAATACAAGGAGACGACAAGAAAAAAAAACAACTCCCTTGCCAAAAATTTGATACTCAAGAAATAACGCAAGCAAGCAAGCAAGCAGTAAAATCACCCTACGCACAAAATTATTGCGGCAGGAT
This sequence comes from Meiosimyza platycephala, assembly GCA_963662105.1. Classification (NCBI taxonomy): domain Eukaryota; kingdom Metazoa; phylum Arthropoda; class Insecta; order Diptera; family Lauxaniidae; genus Meiosimyza; species Meiosimyza platycephala. The sequence goes on along the minus strand of OY759208.1, from coordinate 104,183,558 downwards.
TCTGTTAAGAGCTACTGCTGCTCTAGTTATTTTCAAGCTCAAACACCCACACATTGCTAGACCTAAAGCATACATACATACATACATAGATATATAAACACGCACTTTTATTACGCAGCAGCCTCCCCATTAAGGTCGGCCGCCCTATTTTTTCATTTTATTTTTTTTTTTTTGTGAGATTGTTAAGTGTGGAAATGAAAAAAGTAAAGAAACAAAAAATATTTTTGGAAAAAGTTTAGTTTTATAGGGGTGGTTTTAGCTGTCATTATTTGTTATTGTTTTTTTGCATCTTGTAACTGTTGACCGTGAAGCTTTCTCTGCAGCTTTGATAATGAGCTATTGTGGGTTAGTTTTTGGTAAAATTTGGAGAGCATTTAATATTTAACCGATTTTTCACAATATATTTTTTGCAAGTAATAACTTGTATTTTTTTCAAAGGATTACTCAGTCATTATTAAGCGGCCAGCAATGAAACCTACAATTATTGTAACAGACATAACATTTAATTGGAGCACACTATCATTTGAGTCCTAAGTTTAATCGGGTACGAAATAGTACAAAACACTTTTCGGAAGAATTTTTCTTTTTAAAAAAAACTGCAACCTAAATATCATTGCTGAGCAACTATAAATAAAACCTACAAATTTATATAATGTGCACTGAAATAATCACCTATAAATTAATTTTTTAAGTAGCATCGTGGTTGAGATAGTATCAGATGTTGTATAGTACACATGATAATTAATTGTTACTCATACGTCATACAAAAAAAAATCTCACAATTAGTTGTTATAAGTTGACGATTTGAAAGTTGCTACAACAGCAACATGTATAACATTCAGTTCATAAGTATTTTTTGTGCTGAAATTGACTAAGTCTTAATACAAAGTAAAAGCAACAGCAAAAATAAAAGACAAAGTAACAATATCGAACCAAATGGAAAGCCTCCTGAAGTTGCGATTTGAGGTTATTTGAGTTGGGTATTGCAAGCTTTCCACTATTTTAAAGAAAAATAATGCAAAAATTCCGTAATACTTGTTCTAAAAAAATATTTCTAATTTTAAAATTTATTAACGAGCAGCCATTAACTAAGCTTCCCAGCAATCAGCTGATCATTTGAACAAAACATCAGGTTATATATTAGAAAAATAATTTTAAACTATTAATACAACATTTATGATGACATTAAGGACAAACTCCGGTTAGCACAGAAGAGGTTAAACTGTTTTCTGCTTGGGGCTCATTTTGAGCTACTTAATATGCTGCTGAACATGACACTTAAAGTATTGTATATTTTTCAACATTATCTCAAATTAAACTTTACATCTAAATATTTCCATAAATTTGTAAATTTTATTACCCATAGCCCGTAGCTTCACGCAACTAATTCTTTATGTTTTTAGTAAAAAAAAATTATGTGCAATGATTTGGCAAAAATTTCGTCAAATGGTCTTATTTGGAAGCCAGAAATCAATGATGTTAAACGTACAATAGCGGCATATAAAAATCACTGATGATTTTAACCAAACAAAAAAAAGTTGCTGCATGTGTATAGCATGAAAAATCACTCATGCGGCGCTTATAAAATAAAATCATTGGACGAAAGGTCAAAATATACACTTTGACCTATAAGGCAACGAAAAATCAACACATTTTTGCTCATTTAACATTTTGTATTAATATTTATAGAGATTTTATATGTATGTTTGCCACACGACATTTGGTTTTTGATGGAAATTGTGGAAACTAAAAATGTGCTCAAAAACATATAATTTAAAGTACAAAATAATTGCAGATTTCATTGCATACTTTTAGGCGCGAGGTATTCAATTAATTTTGTTTTATAAATACATTTTTGATATTAAGAAAAATCGCTGTAACTCAATTTCCACGGAATTTCTGTTTGACACCATTTATTTGTTTTATTTCCTATTAATGAACTTACAAAAAAAAAGGAAGTTAATCACACAATCTGACACATAAACATTTCTACATATTACTACATACGAACACGCATACATAATTAATGTGAAATACACAAAAAAAAAAAAAACTAAACGCAAGTCGGAACAATTATTTGCGCCTCAACTTAACAATTGTTGTTATTGCCTTTTCTTTGATATTATATTTCTCCACTTTTTTATTTATATTTTTTTTTATTTTATTGTTGTTTTTGTTGTTGCCATTTATGAGATGACAACATATAAAATAGGGTCACTCTAAGTCAAGGCCAAACGACAGAAACAACAACAACAACAATGAAAACAAACAGCAGTATGAATATCAGCCATAGCACTGTAGTAGTAGTAGCACAAACAAATAAAAATAGCAACAACAAAGAAAAAATGAAGAAAAATTGAGAGCAAAAAGAAAAACAAAAGCAATAAAACGCGCACTACGCACTTTGTTGTTGTCCTTCAGAAGGTACAAAACATTTGTTGTTGTTTTTTTTTTGTTAAGATGGGTAGTTCGAATATTCTTTAGCTGAAAAGGATGTCACTTAGTGTGCTAGTGGTATGAGATTTGCTTGAAGTTGCCCAAAAGAAACTGCGAAAATAAGTGAGTGGGATGTAGCAACGAAAAAAGCAAAATAAACAGGATAATGTTAGCGTTAAATAAATAAAAATTAAGTGTAGAAGAACGCAAAATTAAGTTTAGTTTTCGATATCATAATTTAGCGTTATATACTTTTAGGCGCTAAAGGTGCTTTCATTGAAAAGACAGTATTGAATTTACTTTATTTTTATTCACAAGGTATTTTAGTTTTTTTTTTTTTTTTAAATGTTAAAACATTGGAAAAATAAAGTTTTGTAAAGAATTTTTCGAAAGTAACACAGACAGCGTCGTAACACTGCGTTTGTCATAGAAATGCACCCAGCGACAAGATTTTATAACGCAAAATTAATTAATGTCCTTAAAATATCTTTTCAGTTTGTGTAGTAGACGATTTTTAAAACTTAAATTTAGACACGAGAACCTCCTTTTTTTTTTTTGATCCGGGGTCCAAATCAGTGTACCTTTTATTTTGGATTTTCATTTAAATTGTAAAACTTTCGACAAGAGGTACATACAGCTGCGGTCAAAATAATAGCACCAAGAGCATGATAAACATCTTTGACGAAAAATCTCGGAAACTTCAGGGACTAGTCGAAATTTTTTTTTAAATAAACAAGATGTAATACCATATGCCAGATGCTCCCTATCTAAAGAAATCTTAAAAAAAAAATGTTTTCCTAATTTTATGACACGATAATAATGCTCATAAATGGCAATATTCGACAGTCAGAAAAATAGCACCGAACAGACATCACAAAATATAAAAAATTTTCTTGAAAAGCTGTGAGTATTTCTTTAATTATTTATTACTTTAGACTAAGTTTTACATTAAATAAACATTATATTAATACTTTGTGTCGAAAGCCCTGGCAGCTAGTACTCTTCCTTTTTAGTATTTGTAATTTATTACTTTACTAATTATATTAAATAAATAAATTAATACTTTGAAGCAGATTTCTTATTGGATATGACTACGATTACATTGAGTGATATCCTTTCAGGAATGTTTAATGGCAGCCCATAAGTCAGTATTGTTTTTTGGCTGACTGTCTTACATTCCTTTCTTAACGGCAGCCCACAAATTTTCAATTGGGTTCAAATCTGGTGACTGCGGTGGCCATTTTATCCCATTGACCTGATTGTCTTGGTACCACTTTTCAGCCTTTTTGCTGGTATGCTTCGGATTTTTGTCGTCTAGTTACAGAGACTAAACTATCGGTATTTCATTACCAGCATACAGCACCGTCACATCCTGCATAAAATTCATATGCACTTGCAGTTCCAGTGCTTGGATTGCACCATCGTCGTAATATGAAGAACATACCCACACCATAACACTAGTTGCGCCATGTTTTACAGATCACCACAGACCATTTGTATTAGTGATGCCATGTACTGGAAGTCAAAAACGGGAACCATGGTCCGGGGACCCCATTTCGGGTCAAAAACGGTTCTTTCCAGGGACCCGAGCCTTCCTTAATGATGTGCAAAATTTTTTTTTTGTTATCTTTTTTTGAAAAAACAAATTTTTTCCCCTATAGAAATCTAATGACAAAAACGATCACTACATTTGATACGGGTTCAGATAGCAATCGCGAGTCAAAACTACAACAAAGCGGATAATATTTTATGTACGTAGAGCAGAACGTTACCAATCTGTTGCGCTCTCTCATGTCGCTTGCTATGGTTTGTGTTAGTGTTTCAATCAATGAGTGAAATACGGAATGCAGATGGAAAAAGTTAACGCAGTAATCTTTTGTGTTTCTTTTTTTTGCTGTCAATTTCATGTTTTTACTCAGTCAAATTTAAAAAAAAAAAATTCAAAGTAAAAGTGAATAAAAACAGTTATAAATAGTGTAGTGAATTTAAAAAACAAAAACACAAAAATGATTTCTGATTGATTTCTCCGAAACAGAAACCCTGAGGGTAAACAAAAAAAAGAATATACCGAGATTTGAAGCAATGAATTAAATGACAATAAATAATTTACAATTCAGCTGTAATTTCCGTACAAAAGCGTGTCAAATAGGATTTTCATGTTTATTAAGGGTTGTTTGTGCATACACTTGCAGACGCTTGTCTAAAAAAAAAAAATGCCCAGCAGACAAATGTCAAGCGATACTTTGTTCGGAAGAAAATATTCGGGGATAGTGACTTACAAAAGCGATTTCCGTATGAATTATATGGAAAAATTTCAAACTATTATTGAAGAAGAACTGAAAATATTATAAAGCTCATCGAAATTGAAAAATATTTTTTTTATATCAATTGTGACGATTTAATTAGAATTGAAACTGACATAACATTAAGACAGAGGACAAACTGGCTACATTGCTTTTAACATTTGATGTCGTAATTTGACCAAAGAAATAAAAAAAATAGTTATATCCAATCATTATGCATTGAATCTTATTGAGTTTCAGAAATGCCTAAAAATATGCAATAAAAAGATTTTTGTTCTACAATTAAGTCTTCTAGAAGAGTTAAAAATTCATCGGTTCGTAGATGAAAGTCCAAAAAAACCTTCCAAATGTTGACTGGGTATATAAGTGTGTGCCTAAGACACATACATGCATATGAACATTACAGTAAGGCGCACACTTAAACAATTAATCAACATAAAGGCTGCCGAACAGGAAGCTGCGCTACAAAATGTGTTAAGATGAAATTTCACAAATGTTTGACAAATAATTTAATAGAAAGCAGCAATAAATTCTAAATAAATTACTGTCGCAAAAAAGGGTGGTGTACCGAATAAAAATGGGGTAAATAAAACATATAGAAACACCGAAGAACAGTATAATACGAATAAAGAGAAAGTATATGTATGTATGTGTATACATGTGGAAGTGTTTCAAGGTTAAGTTCAGTAATATATTATAATAAATTATCTCCTCCTACACGCATATACATATATATTTTTATATGTTGGTGTGTGCGCTTATAACTCGAAATTCATTGAATTCAATCAGAATCAGATACTTCTTGCGTTGTTACCCAGGTACATAGTTACCTGTTGAAATGGCGCGCAAAGCAATTGATTTTTACAAACTATGTCACCAAGAGAATGAACCTCAATTATATGCAACGTTTTTTAAACGTTATATTATGTAAATGTCGCACTAGCTACAAAAAATATTGGTTTTATTTTGATTTGTTATATTTAAATTTTCGCTTTTTTATTTAAAAGGAAAAATTAAATTTAAGTTTATACAAAAAACTTACACTTCATATCATCGAGTCCTTGTTGCGTTTTAGGTTTGATGTTTTTTTCAAACTTTTACAAATTATTTCAAAATGGCTTAGCAAATTAATGATGTCGATAATGTCAATTACCAGTAGCTAAGTATTTGAATTCTGCTGAGAACAATTTTCAAACAACAATCATAGCGACATCTATCGTCTATGCACTTTGCAAATGCTAGACTGCGTTATGTTTAGCTTTTGAGTTGCACTTTTTTTTTTCTCACTAACCTTTACGAAAAGCTCTATTTTTATAGTATTACAGCGTAAACTTTTTTTGCAGTTTATTTATATCACAACTGCGCTTTTGTGTGCATCACATTTATGCATTTTTTTTTCAACTATCGATGGCGCTCTAAACGGCAAAGAGCTTTTTGTTTAGCATAACTGAAGAAAGTTACCAGATTTTTTTGGAAATCTTAACAGAATATGAAAACTGTAATTGAAACAACAACCTACAAAAGACGAAAAAAATAAGTTCAAGAAGTCAAATAGAAATAAAGAGTTTATTTGAAAGTAAAGATTTCAATTTTTTTTAAAAAAAAATGTTTAGTTTTTTTTGCAACGTTTTCTCAAAACAGAACTTCCCGCAATATAAACCAAAACTTTTTCCAAAATTTACAAATTTTTTACTGCACGATAAACGAAATTCAGAGCTTTTGAAAATAATTAGGAAAAAGTATGAAATACATATAATGAGAAATTATTATTTTATTCCGGTAGAACTTTAAATTGCAAAAGTCATTTTTATAAAACACTTTTAATGATGACGTTGGAAATCTATAGATTCTTAAATCAATTCGAATCATTAAAAAAATTCATAAAAAAAATGAAAAGTTTACGAAAAAAAATTTCGCCTCAAAAATGTTCTATTTAGTGGCAACACTACAACAGCTGAGAGAGAAAAGAGATGTGTAAAAAAGCCAAGAGCACAAAAACTATAAGCTGCAACTGCAGCGATGCGTCTCTTCCGTTTCCTGTGCTGCACACATGCAGGAGCAGCAGCAGCAACAGCAATGCCAACAAGTTGCAAATTTTACCGGCAATTTTCGAAACACTATCACGCCTAGTGTGATCTCTTTTCCTCACACCGCTATAGGTACAACATTGAAGAGGTCAAAATGATGCTACTATCCTTGAATACTGCGTACATTTGTATGTGAAACCGGAAAAACGCATACAAATGCAGCAACTTTTAAGGTTATGAAATTTACAGTGTTGTTTTTGTAATTGTTATTGTAAAATTATTTTTGTCCTTGCCTGCAGCAGCAGTTGCAGCGTTGGCAGCAGGCATTGGCATTGAAAATCATATCAGCTGTTTTTTCCAATGCATTTTAAAGGTCAAGTTTTTCGTATAATGATAGAACAGAGCATTGTGCAGTGAAGGCGGATGACGCAACGGCGTGACGTTTGAGACGAAGATGAATGTAGGAAACGGCTAAGCCGTAGTGTCTTAAAAAGAAAAGATTTAGCGACAAGTTTTTGGAAATTTTAATAATTTTTTGAAGGGCGTTACCTAGACAACATTGATAAAATGAGATAATAAAAATGCACAAAACTCAAGCTGATGAGACATAAAGTCTCAATGTTAGTAGTATCATTGTGCAATGAGCTTGGCAATGACCTTAACGTAGCAAGTAATAGAAAGTTGTGCAGCTTAGAGTTGGAGATTTGTTACAAAAATATTTTGACACTTACGTTATGTTACTTTTTATGCAGTTTGAGAATGTTTACATACCTGAAAGATAAGAGAAAAAATTGTTAAATCATTTCATTTAATATAAATTTATAGATGAAATTTGTTTGGCTTACTAAAGAACCGATTTTTCTAAGGTATTAAAGAATGTGTACTTCAGTTTATTTAGTTCAGCTCCTTATTTCATTTCGTTCTGACATTTGAATCAGTTGTGAACCTAGTTTTTATGTGATAAGTAATTAAAAGTCACTCATACGACCTGCTTACTTAATTTTAAAAACAATCTGTCAACACATATCAGTATGTATTGGCATACGCATTACTCATATTTAAAAAAATTTATAAAAGTCAATTTTAGTTGATTAATAGCTTGCCTGATGATAAACAAATAGCTTATTGAATTTTTCTTTTAACAAATATTTTACCTTTCACATTTCCACTAATCATAATATATTTTTTTTTTTGTTCCCAGATCTAGCTCACTAATTTTTAACGGCTGCACTCACTTTACCATGCAAGGGCAAATGTCAAGTATTTAACCATGACCTAACCTTCAACGATAAAAACGCAAGGCAACAGCAACAATAAAACACGACAAAGCAAAAACAGCGACGCGAACGTTGAATGTCCTTTGGATGCCGCCAAATGCGCGCAATATTGTAACTAAAGCAATAGCAAAAGAGAAGGAGTACGGGTGTTTAGCAGTAAACAAAGCGCTAAAGGATTTCGTTACAAAACTAACACTTTGGCATCAAGTACAAGGTAATAAAATTTAAATTTTTTTTTGTATAACATGACGTATGAGTGATTTTTTACGTTCGACAGGGTCAATATATAAAGTTACATTATTTATTAAATGGGTGCATATCAAAAGCTTTAGAAGTAAAAATTCTTCAAAAATTATGAATTTTTAAAAGTAAACAGTTTTCTAAAGAACGTTCTATTAAAAAGTGGCTTCTGATTGAACAAAAACTAAAGTTTTTAGAAAAGTAGATTAGCTTAATAGGCGTTGCTAGCACTTTTATCACTTATTTTATTAAGCAGAAATGTATTTCACCCCATTTATTTGGTACATTGTGGCATATGATTTCTAATTAATTCAAATTAATCGCAGATTTTCTCCGATTTCTATAATATCAAGCATTCATATCTCAAGTTTGTTATCACTCAAGATATATCTGTAAATTTCATCTTATTAATTTTTCAGCGCCTTACAACAAAATATAAATTAAGTTGATGGCCTCACAAAGTTTTCTATAAAATTTTTTTTTAAATATTATATAATTCTTTGCATGTATAATTTTTCTAATTTAAAAAGCGCCAACACAATGCGCTATTATAAATTCTTCATTACTAAATACAATTTTTTTTCTAATTCCTGTTGCCACAGTTTCGTCAAGCCTTCGCAGCTTGCTATTGCAACAATTTTCCAGCTTCATCATCTCAGTCATTGCGACTGCTGCTGCACTTGCTCTCCTGAAGCTGCTGTTGCTACTCAAGTTCATCTGCAAAACCTTGATATTGCCTTGACTATCGTTGCTGCTGCTGGTAGCCGTTTCCTTGCCGTTTCAAATCTGTTCACGGTCATCTCATTTTCAACGTATGTATACAGCCAAGTCCTGTGTAAGTCAGTAACACGTTGGCGTTGCTCCTACTTCTGCTGTTGCACTATTGTTTGTTGTTCTTGCTGTTGCAATCTCATAGTTGGTTGTATAAGCAATTTGCCACCATGGCAATGAAAATGTTGCTGGTTGCTAGTTGCTAGCGTGCAAGGCCAAGGATAACTGCGCACACAGTACACATTTTATATGGCAATGATTTTTTTTTACAACTGCATTTGCTGCCAGTGTAGCAGTGACTATGACATTGGCAAATGCATTTGCCATCTCAATTTAAAAAATTATCTCAGGAGCATGGCACAGTGGAAAAGTGCATAGATACCTATACGAGGTGAGTGTGTTTTTTAAATTTTTAGCATGTTTTGTATTTGGTTCAAGTTTTGTTCTTGGTTAGGGAAAAATTTTTCGATTATGAATTCTTTTTGTATTTAAAAATCAGAATACAGGAATCGACGATTAAAAAATATTGACAGCGTTTTTTTTAATTAAAATATATTTCCTATCATGTTAGATCTAAGCAAAATTAGAAATATCAATATTTCTTCATAGAAATAAAGCTTTCCCAAAACACTAATTTACATTGTTAATCATACGCCTATGATGGCTAGTAAAAAGGTGGCATCGATATTGTCTTAGCTTTTTATTTAAAATGTTCTCAATAGAGAAAGAGACCATGATGTCAGCTAAGCCTTGGATTTGTCGCACTAACATATTTTTTCTGTTTTCGGCGTTTGAAAATTTCCACTCTTAAAAATTGCGGCTGTTCAATATTCCTCTTTTTTTGCTAATACAAACTAGTAGAGAATGATTTATATGATCTTACTAAGAGGAAAAGCATATCATTATGACTGGAAACTTAAAATATAATTTCCCTGATACAATTTATAGATTACGGCGTTCCCGGCATTATTGCATTATCCTTATAATCAGGATGCTCGCTCTAAAGTTCTAAAAAAAATTTCTTAAACTATGTAAGTCGTTTAAAAAGATATCCTCTAAAGAACTGCTCAATTAATACCTACTAAGTGATAATTGCTTTGCCTCTAAACCACTAAATTCCCCATTAAATTTTTCCTTCTATTTACATTTTTTTTGTTTCTCTCCACTCGATATTTTTGTTTAATTTTCAAATAGCGGGGCATGTACATAAACAAACTAAAAATCAATTAAGATAAAACTTAATTGCTGCTTGCTTTATGAGTTGTTGTTGGTATTTGCCCACTTGCCTGTTGGTCGGTCACTTGCTGTTCCTATACGTCAGCAGGTTGATAGTTTTATTTTTTTTTTCATTTTGCCGGGGCATTGAAAATTCTTGGCGCCCACTGTAATAATGGCACTAAACCTTTCTCACTCTTTCTTTATAATCAATTTTCGCAAGCGCGAGAAAATTTGAATTTTGAAATTTTGTTTAGTTGAAGTTAACCCATTCATTGATAGTATTTGTGTTTGAGATTTAAATAGAGCATTGCTCTTAAGCAGCCACAAATTAAACTAGTAATTGAATGTAGAGCAATGGTTTATTAAACGAAAAAATTAGATAAAGCGATTATAGCCTACATCGTGTTTCAGATATTAGCTCAATAAGTAAACTTACATTATGTATTAAATTTAAGTTACGCATACGTCGCAGCAAATATAGTTAATTGAACAAAAGCTTTCAACTAAGGAAAAAATTAAAAAAACTCTCAGCTCCGATATAACTTATCAGCTCCTTAATAAATAAATTTGAGCTTTAAGTTTATTTCCAAGCCACAAATTACATTAACATTTTATTGTAAAAACTAAAAAAATTACTAAAAGTGAAGTGAAATATAAATTATAAATCGGAACGAAATAAAAATGAAAACTGCGTTATACGGTAATTAAAAGTTACTCATACATACGTCACCTTAGACAAAACTTTGTTCAATCAAGAAACAACAATAAAAAAAAATTTAATTAAATTTATTGCTGCAATCAACGGGTTAATTTGATTGTTTGTTGTTGCGCGGAAATGTCACTGTCAATGCCAAAGTCATTGTTGCTGTTGTTTTTGCTTTCGCTTGTGTTGTTAATATGCGGTTGAATTTGTCGTGTTTATTGCCCCAATGCCCTACTGTAGCGGCGCGTCAATAGAGAAATGCATGAAGAAAAAAAGGCAGCTGTCGTATATTTTTTTGGCATTATTTATATTTTATTTTTTTTCCAATTTCTTCACTAAATTAATGTTTATTTTATATATTTTTACTGCTATTTATAAAGTTGGCAATACTTTTTTTTTTTGTTGGTTTGCTTGCATTTTTTCTTTTCATTTATTTCAATTGAACTTTATTTATCATCAGCCTTTTAAGTATCGTTCAACAGCTGTTTCTTTTGCTCTCTCTTTCTCTCACACTCACTTTCATAGTCACTTTCTCTTGCTTTTCTTCTTACGTTTTTCATTATTTCCTTAGGTTGTTTTTTTCCATTTTTATTTATTTATTTCGATTTATTAGAATTCTTAATTTTATCTGGGTTACGTTGTTGCTTTGTAAACTCTTCATTCTTATTCTATTACAGTATTACGTTATGCCGTCATCTCTTTCTTACTTGAGTTGCTAAGCTGTTTGCTTAAATATCTGCTCGTGTAGGTCTCTGTGTAAATGTGGGAAAAAATTGCGATGGTCAAGGTCGTTTGTGAGCGCATAACTGTTTTGTATGACAAGCGATTTGCGCCTGTATCGGTTTATTCGTTGTGTGTGCGATTTCGTATGGAAATTGTTAGGTATGTAGGTACACATGTCATATTTTAAATGTCAATTAAATAGTTTTCAATTCCTACACTGTTAGAAAATTATGTGTAGACTCTTGCATATCTGTGATCTTTATTATTTGAGAGCTTGTCTATTTCAAGCTCTTGTAAATATTCTAATAAAATGTAAATACCTTGGAGTTACTAAACTGATTTTAGAGAAAAAATGTAAACTTCACTTCTTCACTCTTCCTAACAATGTTACCGATCAGTAGCGACTGCCTACAATTATTTCCAACGTTGCCGCAATTCCCGTATTTCTTGGTACACAGCACTATAAGTTAATACTTAATTGTTTACACGGCTTTTAGGAAGAATTTTTCAGTGAAGTCAAATATTATTATCATAGTAAAAAACGCACTAGCTTGATTCTGCATCTTTCGGCTGCGCATTTTTATTTCTTCGATTAACTTACTGGAGAATAATTTTCAAATTTGCTTAAACAATAACTTCTGCCGGAACTTAAAAACACTTTACAGAAGTGTATAACGTGGTTTCCCGAAAAATCCTAAAAAGGAAAATGTTTCTTCTACTTTTTACAAGCTTTTCAAATGAGGTAAGTATCATTTGAAAAGCTTGTTTTATTTTGTATTTACCAGATTAAGGTATTTCATAATATGAACCATTGACTTGATGTAGTTGCATTGCTAACAATGCTAAGACTTGGAAAGAACTATACCGACTACTTATGTAATTGGTCCCACATATGACTGCATAAAAAATTTGGAAAAATCTTATACATATTTTATCGAAAAACCAAATCTCAGTAACAAAACACTGTGTCATAATTCGCCGAATTCTATAATATATATCTTATGAAAGCCCTCCAGAAAATTACAAATATACCAATGTATGGTCAAAGAAAATATAATACAGCAGTTGCAGAAAATGAGTTCAAGCCAAAATTTTAATAATTGAAAAATTAAAGAGTTCAGCGATGCAGAAAGTGCAAATTTACTCAATTAAAAATTGTGCACCATAAAAACAGCAGCATTAAATAAAATCAAAAAAAAAAATATGGGCGTTTTCAAAGGAATATCAACTAGATGATGTTGAAAGAATAAATGAAATAACGAAATAAAAAGGCAGATAAATATAAAAGCACCAAAAACGAAAAAAAAAATAAAGAATGGACGCCAAATAAACAGACAGACCAATGAATGAACAGACAGACAAAAAACCTTGAACTTAGCACGACTTCAAAAGATACAGAAAAACATCAAAATTAAAAAAAAAAAGTCAAAATAAACTCACAATATAAAATCAGAAGAATTTCATGAAATTTTATCGTACGCGTTCTTTCTATATCATATGGTTACAATATATATATTCTCGAACCAAAAACAGCTAAGTAGGGCAGCAGCTATTTACGAAAACGACAGGGAGACAACAACGCCAACAACAACAAAAAAGACAGACTACACAGAACGATGACTAAAGTCCCAGAGGAAATGGAGCATGCGGCTGGTAGCAGTGTCAGAATCAACAGCAACATAACAGAGATAGCACAACAGAAGGGAGGGTATATGCAACCGATTAGTTATCAGGCATACCGCCGCCATAGATGCCATTGACCTAAAACTTACCGATAAAGGGTATAAAACGTAGATCAACGTATTGAATATGTAGCGTGCAAATATACGAAACAGACAACGCCATAGTAAAGGGAACAAAATCTCAGCCACAGCAAGAACATAAATGGAATCCAACACAATGCCAAGCAACGAACCGTACGCGTGATTTCAAAACCAAACAATCCAGGCAGATAGACCTTGATATTGTCAACGACCTCTGAGTTTTGTACGTTGTGCTGATTCTCGAGGAGCTGGTTGACTGGTTGATTTGATTCTATGGAGCTAAACGCAAAGCGCGCAGGACAGCACGGAAAAAAGGACTCCTCGTCATAGCGATCGATGACGACGAGTTTTTTTGTAGTTAAATGTTGTGTTATTTTTTGCTTTTTTAAATTTTTTTAACTTCGTCAATTTCATTTTGCCCTTTTTTCGTGGAATGCAATTGCGCGCGCTTTTAAACGTTCGTAGATTCCTGTCTGCTTATCTATGTAGAAATTTTGTGTTAAGTGACTAAGGAATTTAAGTTGAATAATGTTCGAATACTTATGTACTAATTACACAAAAAGGTGTTTAGTTAAGTTGTCTAAATGCAACTTTATGTAAGTTGATTTGTCATATGTAGTCGGGGCATTAAACTTCAACTATATGTATCTTTCATATCGCCGATACTGGCTTACACAAAATCTGAGGCAATTCTCGTGCATTCTCTGCCGAATATTTCATTTAGCAATGCTGATCTCTTCAAATATCTTGCACAAGTCTCTCGCTCTTATATTACAATAGTACTTGTGACTTTCCATTTCGCTTGTACCGCTATGTCATTATCCTAGTGGTTATCAGTTTTTCATCAGTAAAAAGACATAAAATCATACAAAATAAGTAGGCTACAAGAAGTCGACATACCCTCCAACAACAGCCAAAAATCTTTATTATTCTAAAAGTGTCACAGAGATTTCCTATTGGGTGCATCAGTCAACCTTAGGCTGCTAGGGCTATTATGACTTGTTTGCAAAACTGCTGTCTGCATGAAAGTCAGTCAGTCACGTTGTATTGTTTGTTGTGTACTGTTGTGTTGTGTTGCGTTGTATTCTTCTTCTTGCTTTTGTTGCATTGCCACTGCTGATTTGTTGATGTTGATAGGCTTTTGCGCAAGTGCAGTAACCTTGACTTAGGTCAATAACACAGTCAGTCTCCTCAACGTTAAAAAAGACTCCTCTGACTTTGTCTTGGTGATCGTTGTTGTTGTCGTCGCAGTCGTCATCGTCATCGTCAACATCACAGTGTTCTGTATAACAAGTTTTTCTCTCTTTTGCACGATTTCATGGGACTCGTTGTTGCGTGGTTCCTGTACTTCGCTAACTTACCCGCAATATTTGAATTGTGTTGACTGTGTTGCTGTTGAGTTTTTAATTGGATCCTTTTTTGCATTGGTTTATATTGGTTTTATTTAGGTTTCTCTTGGTTGTTTTGCTGTTCAAGTTTTTTTTTTTTTATATTTAACTCGCTTTGCTAATAAGACTTTGGCCATAGGTTGAATGATCTCTGCGGTATGGATTGCAGACTATTTTTTTTACTCTTCGTTTTGAAAGGATTTTAAGATGAATTTGTGCGCATCATTGTGAAATTATTTTAAATAAAAGGTATGCAAAAAAACAAATATTTTGGTGGCCTTAGAGTTTGTTTTATTTTTTTTTTTTAATTTGTTATTAGATCTGTTCAGTAAATAAGTGTTATGACAGTAACATGCATCAATAATTTTGTTTTGTTTTGAACTTTATATTAAAAATAAAATACTTTTTACCTAAATGATACAGCACAATGAGGACAATAAAGACAGTTGAAAGAGTCTAGTTATCGAATATTATTAAAACAAGGACATAACTAAAGAAAATGTAGATATTGAAGGCAATCAGACCTATGAAGACAATCAGTTCTATGAAGACAATAAGGACAATGAAGGCAAAAACATAATGAAAACAATCTGTGTGTAAGCGTATGAACAATTCATTTATGGCATAAACATAAAATATGCATAAGATAAATGTAGATAGTAGTCACTAAAAATATTATGAAGCAAATTGCAAAAAAATGTGAAAAACATTTAAAGTAATAAAATAAAGACAACGAAGACAATAAAGACAACGGAGACAATATAGACACTACAGAATGTGATTTATATAGTCACTAATACATTAAAGACAATGAAAATTATTTTAAGAATAAAGACAACGTAGACAATATAAGAAATGTAAAAGCAACACAAGATAAACGAAGTGGTAATAAGTGCAAAGGCAAAAGCTTTAGAACACCATTAATAAAGAGCTTTTTATGGTCGCAGTTAAAAATAAGGAATCTTATTTGAGACAAAAGTTTAAAACCAAAAAGCAAATAAAAAAATACCAACGTCGGCAAACTGTCTGCAACATTCTTTATAATTTTGAGAACTTTTAAAATCAAAGTCGCATTTTACGAGTAAGATAGGTAAATTGCACATTTGAAATGCAAAACATCTCAATACTATACATATATGGCTGGTTAAAAAACAAACGAATAAATTATTTGAGTTATTTTCATTTTAAAAACAGAAAAAAAAATAAGAACTCAGACAAAACGGAAGTTGAAAACAAGAAGCAAAAATTAAGTATGGAAAATTAAATTTTGTATTCAAAAGAAATGATAAGAAGATTGAAATTTAAAAAAAAAATAATATACTAACATATATACATCATATATATATAAAAATAAATCAAAGAAATTGTAATGACTGCAACACTTGCAAGTAACGACACTTTTATATATTTTACTTAGTAAAAAAAATTATCAAGTTTGAAATTGCCGCTTCGAATCAAAAGAGAGCAGTTCACCTTTTAAGCTCAAAAAACTTTAAAGCTTAATTTTTGCAGATTTTAACATGATGTAAGGAATACATTGAGAATATTATGGACAAGCTAAGTAAGCGTGGTCTCGTAAAATAATTTTTAATAACCATAACGAAGTATCTACTAATATATTACAATATGGTGGAGAAATGGGCGGGTTTTTGAAAAAAGGAGTGTCATATTTCAAATAAGTAAAACTTTATATATTGTAAGTTTTGCTATAAATTTTTTAAAACTTGGTACACCAACTTTTTGCCATACAGGACAATTTGTGCATTCATTCTTAAAATGCCAGAATTAAGAAGTTATTAAGGATAATATGTTAGAGTTCAACGAAGTGAATAACAATTTGAAGAAGTATTCCAGACTTTGCCTCAAAACTTTCAACTGAGCATTTGGGATCCCTTTTCTATCAACAAGGCAAATCTCTTCCGCCAAACTTTGGCGAAATTTGTGTATCTTTGATTCCAATTCGTAACAATTAACTATATCGTCTCCTATTATGGTCATTTGGGTTTTGTGAAAATGTACTGAATCGAGACTTGAAATGTACTTTTTAGAGGCCGAATGTACTTTTTTGGCTTGAACATCCAATTTTACTAAAATGTACGAAATTTTTATAAAATTTTCTCAATAACTAAAAAAAAAAGGTCCTCACTTTTGGCATCTCAAAAACCCTAGGAAAAGGAGATATACATATATGAAATTAATTTACAAAAACTTCACCTTGCAATAATTTATAAAAAAAAGGTAATTATTAAATATCTTCACATTGCAATTAATTTCATTTAATTAAGCCGAAAATAGGTAATTATTATAAATTGTTCAAATGTACCGAAAATGTACTGAAAATTCGCCGAATGTACTAACAATGCGGCAAATGTACCGAATATACTGCAAACTTGTTAAATGTACTGACGACGGTTTTTCAGGACGCAAATGTACCGAAAAAAGAACAAATGTACCGAAAATGCCATCACTGATTCAGATTTAAATTGCAACTAAATTTTTTATTCAAAGAAAATTAAATGTTACTCATCCGTCATTACATCAACCGAAAAAAAATTTGCAAAGAAGATATTATTTCCTGTTTATCATGAATTTATTTATGTAAAATAAAAATATTTTCTTAGAGCAGCACTCTTACAGTTTAATAAAAGTAATGTGTTGTTCTGTTAAACACCATTATTATATTTTTATAATCATATCATTTGATGCAACTTTTTTATATGCTTATTTCTATTTCAAATGAAACACAATTTACAGTACTTTGTGATAGCCTATCAATTGAATTAAAAACAAAAGAAACAAACTAATTATAATTAAAAAGCAAATAAAATAAATAGTACCAAAAAAAAATGCATATAATATATATTAAAGTTTATTCTAGTCTATGTTCAAGGTCAACTCATATAACAGCCAAAAAGAAAGCCACAAAAAACTGAAACCTTGAATTTTTTGTGTGAAATTGTGATTATACAGATAAAAATATGTACACAAGTCATATACATACGAGCAGCACAAACACTTAAAAAATTTTTAGAAAAAAAGCAACGAGAAAAATATTACTAAATTAAGAAAAAATAAAAAAAAGTAAATAAATAAATTCAAAAATAAAAATACGCGCAAAAAAATATTCAATTATGAGCAAACAAACATTAGATCATTCATTCAACAAAACGCGCCCATGCAAATTCTGTACGACAACAATTAATTTAAATGATTTTTGCGTTTTAGCGGAATCGTTATTTTTTTGTTTATTATTTCTTACAGCAACAGGTTGTCATTAATGTCGGCGGTGATTTCTTAAAGTATGTTCAGTGAGTGTTGGGTGAGTTAAGCACGTAGACTCTATATATATATATTTGTTCCAAACGTCAAAGTTACCAACCCACTTTGTTGAATTTCTGTGCCATAATCACCCTTAGCTGCACATACCAGAGAGTGACTGACGCACAACACAACAAATAGCATGGAGTAAGGAGGGTATGCTACGCTTAGAAAGGCAAAATGTTTAGATATTTAAAACTGCCATCAGAGATTTTTAAGTAATGGAATAGTTTAGCAAAATCTTAAAATCATAGTATTCAAGCAACGACAAAATGCAATTAAGTTTTCATAATAAGGCTTTACATATTAAAACGAAAAAGTAACAAATTATTGCAAATAATTTCAAACATAGCAATAAAGTACGGAAATAATTGCCAATGTTAAAGCAACAATTGTGTTACATAGAAGAAACCAATAAACATGTTGCTACCTGTGAGCAAAAGCTCACCACAATATATACTATTCGCAGCAGTTGTCAGGCGGTAAAAGACTATTAGACAGACGTGAGACATGTAGCTGTTAATAGCAGACAAAGTGTTCTATATACCAGTGCTTTTAATTGCTATATATGTACATATTTATATATGTATATTTAAAAAAAAAACAACTTTATTTATGCCAAGATTTTTATTTCAAATGCAAATAAATCAACGTTTGTCTATAAAGTTGTTAAGTCGAACATGTATAGTAGGTAACTAAGTGCTCAGTATGGCAAAAATTTCACTATGCAAGCAATTTAATAAATATTTGTCTTTGTCTTTCAAAAAAAAAATGTATATACATATATGCAGCCATTAATAAAAATATTATATTATAGTAAGCAACTCAAAGTAGTGTCAGAACACAATAAAATACTGTCACTATAATGCATCAGAAATTGTATAATAGTACAAAATTTAAATAAATATTACGCATACGCCATGTTGTACAAAATCAGTATAGAAAAAAAAAATTTTACAAGACTTTTTACACAAGCATTGCTAGCCTGAAAACGTGAAAAAGTAAGCTTCCTTTCAAACTGAAGCTTAATTTCCAACATTGACAAATAAGACTAGCATGGTAATGAAATGGTTATGATAATAACTCTTAATGTACTAATCTTCGATTACCTAAATAAAAATAAATAAAAATAAAATAAAGAATGCTCAAAGCGTTAATAATTTTAAAAAATCGTCTATTCCAAGTTACATGAACATAGTTGCCAAAAAAAAGAACTGCAAACTATTGCCAGGGACGAATGCGAACTATATTCATTAGAATATAATTTCAAACCGCTCTCAATAGAACTCTTCAATATTACATTTAAACATTAAATATTCTGCTATTTTGAGCATGTCAAGATTACTATTATAATTGTAAATAAATCATTATTTGTTTAAAAAATTGAAAAAAGTGAATCAGTTAAGGGCACTCGAACTACTACTACAATATAAAAATTTTCGTAACTTAATTGCATCGGAAGGAATGTAAAAATGACTAAAAATAATATATTACTCATACGCCATGTTGAACAAATGAGTAGCAATAGCGTAGCAAGGCATGGCAAGATATAATGCTAAGTAGTATAGAAAAGAAAATAAAATAATAGAAAAAAAAATTCAAAAATTTGTTTCCAAAATGTGAGAAAGTTTCCAGCAGCCATAAATGAAATCAGCATTTTAATGTAGAACAATGTAATCAATTCGAAAAAAATATCAATTTTAAGTTGCATCGGAACAAAAATATTGCATCTACCGTATTACTCACAAGCCATAAAAAACGATAAAATGTATGAAATGGAATTTTTAAATATTACGAATTTAATACGAATATATGTAGATAGTGAAATGATTTTCTATATTAAAATCACAATGTCAGAATCGATAAATATCTTATTGAGGAAACAAAGTGGAAATAAGCTTAAAGCCTATATTTAATTCTTAAGCACTCAAATTAGTGTTATAGCATACAAAAATATCGACACTTATTTGCATCGAAAAAAGCGTATATTAAACTAAAATGTACGCTGGCGTATGCTAATCACTAAAGTGGCAATATTTTTATGAACATACAAATTATAAAACAGTGACCACGGGCCAAATTAAGTAACCCTCTTATACCAATATAAAAGATTTCAATACCAAATGAGAAAAAATATCATTGCAAAAGCGAACACATACAAAGCACCTTTAAATTAGTGAAAAATGTCATTGTAACAAGTAAGAGTTTCTTTAAAAAAATATATAGAATAAAAGTGTTTTGTTTTTAAAAAAAAAACCTCATTTAAATTTGGCATATATATTTTCGTTACGAAAAGCAACTTTAAAGCCTCATTTTGAACTGAACATATATAAAAAAAAATCTTTTTTTTGTAGGTTAACAAGCTTTCACAATATGCTTAGTATTCGGTGAAAACTAGTTTGCCTTTTTTACAATAGCCAATTGTCAATATAACTCAGCTCCGATATTATGTATTACACCTAAATTCGGTAATTTCAATTCGATCAAAGTTAATTTAGTATAATATGTAAATTTAACATATGGCCGATACATTCTTTTCATATAATTTCATATTGAATTTATAACAAAATCTTAAAAATTTTAACAATTCAGCGGTAGCAAAAATAATTTTTGTTATACTTTGCTCATAGCTTAATTTCCAGCTGGGTGCGTTTGTAACACATGCATATGTATGTTTATCTGCCTGTCAGTCATAATATCTAAAATATCAGTAGTATTTTTTTTTTTCAATATCTATATACATACATATATTTATATATCATAAACGTATGTGCAAAATAATGATAATCATAATAACTATAATATAAAACAGTAGAACGGAAAAAAATATAAAAAAAAAATTATTATTACGCTCACACATACACCGAGCACCGACTGGCGCACTTGTTCGCCCACTTTTACTGCCTGACCGGCTGGCTGGCTGTCTTTACTTGTTGTTGTTGCTGTTATTATAGCAAATATATTATATCACAAGGTCGTTTGCTTTGACTTTCTGTACTGCTGTTGTTGCTGCTGCTGCTGCTTTAACATACATGCATACATACTATATAAATACACATTTTTGTTGTTCCTGCTTTTAAAAATAATTCTAGAATTGAATACAAACATTAAAACAATTAAATTTACTATCAAGACACAGCCAGGCAGGTAACAGTCGACGTGAAAATTTTCCTTATTATATTTAATTTATATTTCAATAAAAGAGCGCATTGTTGCATTCTATGTATGATGCATTCTGACGGAATTTGAATAAACATACAAAATAATCAAATTCATGAAATTTTTGTAATATATGAATTTCTTTTTCTCTTTTGCAAAGAAAATTTTTGGAAATATTTACGGAGTGTTTTAATTTTTGGAATTTTTTTTTTCATCTTAATTAAGAGATTAATTATGAAAAATAATTTTATTTAAACGTGCTTTTGATGCATTCTATATTTATTATTTATGTAGATATTTTAGCAGAAGTTTTCAAAAAATATACCTGACCTTAAATATTTGCAACAACTTTATACAACAGTGCGTATGAGTAACCTTTAATATCAATTTCCTTTAGAAAAAGAAAGCCCATTTGTTTGTAAATGTTGTTGGTTCAGTTATTTCTAAGATAACTATTTAATTTTTTTTGGATATTTAATTGATAGTATCAGTAATGTCTTTGAACATCATTTAGTTGCATAATTAATTCAGTTAATTATCGAGCTGATAAACTTAGAAGGATTTTAAAGAATTTCAAATTGTGGGAGACCAAGTAATAAAACGGCTTATTAGTTCTGTTCGGGAAAGTGTTTTTTAAAAGTTTAAAAAAAAAATCAAAACTCTAAGTTCTACGTTTAATTTATATAAGAACAGCAGCGTCTTTGAAGAGAGAGCACGACCATTAATTGATTTTTCAGGAGAACAAATGATATCTGCTTGAGTCTTAGAAAAGATCCCATAGCTGCTGTAATCCATTTTTATCCTAATTATAATCTGCTCTAACTTATAAGAGGAGACTTTTGTTAATTAAGTTCTATTTTTGTACTATTAAGTTCAATTCTTTATCAACGAGAATGCATTCCAAACAGAAATATATAGCTTTACAGATAGCAAATTTCATAAGGTCTGAACTGAGTTTTATAAATATAGCACTCCTTCTTGAAAGTTTCTCTTAAAATCTTTCTAGATAACTCAGCATAATGAATACATTTTCGGTATGAAGGGAGATTTATTAGCAAATAATGAATCCATACTAGCTAATAAATGAAAGGTTTATGTGTAGAATGTTTGGTTCCCAGAAAATATTTGTTTCCAAATTCCTTTGAAAACTAACGATCCACTTGAGTTAAAAAAAAGTTTTCAAAATTAATATATTTTTTGCTAACGCGTAGTCTTAGCTCAGCTATACTTTGGCGATAACGCGCATTTTTGTAAATCGCACCTTTTAAAAATGAATTAATTTTTATGTGAACTCTTTGACTAGGTGAACTTTTACTCATGCGTACTATTTGCTTATGCGTTTTCCTTGTCTATGTGTACTCTTTCCGTATGCGTACTTTTTGCTGGTGAGTACTAATACATACTATTTAATGTTTACAATGAGAAAAGATAGTACAATTTTTTACTTAACTTTACAGTGGCGGTAAACTGAATTTCATTAAAGAAAATTCATTCTTCAGTTAAATACCAAATGTAGCATTGGTGTTAAATGAAAACACATGCCAAGAAACAAAGCATAGAGAAGACGAAGCCTCAGTCAAAAAAAAAACATCATTGCGATAATGTTTTTTTTTTGCAGTTGAGCTCTGATCGGTCAAGTTTTATCGCAAAGTGATATTTTTGGTCAGAGTGTATTTTTTCTGCAACTTCGTTCATAATTAGATAGAACTTTTTTTCGACCACTTAAAACGGAGATACAAAGGTAACTTGCTCCTTTATTTTCAATAGCCTTTACTTGGGCGTACTCTTTGCTTGAACGCGCACTTTGCTCATAAGTACGCTTAGCTCAGAGTAATTTTCTCACATGACTATCATAAACCTTTTTTTTTTTTTATCAGCAATGTAGCTTCTTGTGTGCGTACAATTTGATTGAATATTATTTGCTTTGCTTTATAATTAACAAATAAAACTTAAGCATTTAACCTCTTCAATTTAGCTCACCTTATTTTTACAATATGCCGCCGCAAATTTTCAACGAAATAAACCTTAACATTGAGAAGCAAAGTCAAGTTCAATATTTCGAAAACGTTTCAAACAAATATCACGTAATATGTTGCACTCACTAATTGTTCATTATTTTTCAAAATATAATAATTTGACTGCTATTTGCTATCTTTCTCGTACAATTGTCATATGTTTGCGCGTTTGCTTAGGTTCAATATTGTACGTGCTTCATAAGCAACCGACGCGTTCACTACCTCATTCGCATACATCGCGCATTGGTATCTTCTTCAATTTCTCTGCTGTTGTTTTTCTTTTTTTTTTTTTTTGTTTTGCTCAAAAGATTTTGGTACCTCGTTTTTTTTTTTTTTTTGTTTGTTTTATTTGCATGTTTTAAGCGATAAAAACAGAAGAAAAAAAAACAACAAAAAAATGCAAATAAAGAAAATGAATAAATAAATTGTATTTCAATCTATCTATCTATCGCTTTATACAGTTGTCCCTATCGTCAGCGTCATCGAAAATGTGCGCTTGTGTGAAATGACATTGACATTGAATTTCGAATATCGTCGTCGCTGTTGTCGCTCTCGCATTGTGGACTTGGATTGCATTGTTTTTGTTGCTTTTAGTTTTTAAATTTTATTTTTGTTTGTTTGTTGTTTTTTATTTGTTTTATTTTTTTTTTTTTTTGATTTTTAGTATATTCCTGCTCATATATTTTTGCGATCTACTTTTACATTCTTGATTTTATTTTGAGAATTTATTAGTAATTTGTTATTATTGTGGTTTTTTTGTTTTTTTGTCAATATTTATTGTTTGTTTTCATTTGTTGCCATATGAATCTTAACGTCTCACTTTTATTTTTGTTGCTAGTTAAAAATCACATTAAATTGTCTTTAAAAAACTCTGTGGCTAAAAGAATAAATAGCTCAAGTCAACTTATGACAAATGACGTTAAGTTAATTTTTCCATTTATTCTGCGTGAAATTTCTTTTTCATTTTACGGCAATTCGTTAGCATTTCTTTAGGTCTTAATAATGCCGAAACACAAAAATCACAAAGCACTAGTGACAAATTGCCATTGACTCCAGTTATCTTAAGTCGATTTTAGCGGTTTTGCTTTCTTGCACACAATGCTGCAATTCTATGAATTGCTATTTTAACTTTTATTTAAATTTCCCAATCACAGTTCGATATTTGAGGAGCTATGATTTTTTTTATCAATTTTTCTTTGCTTCCAATTCAATGATTTTTGAAAAAAAAATTCATGGCATTGCTTACTTTACCTCTGAAGAAAAGTTGTCCCGGCATGACGTTTTGACTTTTTGTGATACAATATATATGGGTCATTCTACCTCGTTTTTACATTCAAAATTTAGATTTTTCAAAATCAATTTTTTTTTATATTTCTATTTTGCTCAAATTTTCTACCTTCGTCTGGGTTCTGCCTCACGATAAAACTTCTATCGTTTAGTAAGTTTCGTATGTATGCAAGAAAATGACAAATCAAAAGAATATGCCATAACATTTATCAGTGAAGTTTTTAAAAAGCATATGTAGTTCAAAAATAATATATTTCATAGAAAACTCAAGTCTTAAAAAGATATGATTGTCGAAACAACGTTTTTGAGGATCAGTTGAATTCCTCTGATCAATATGAAATATTGATCTCTTTAGATCAAAAAACAAGCTGGCTTAAATAGTGACAGCCAATTTTCTTAAGCCTTGAAATAGATACCATTTAAGAAATTTGTTCTGATTCCTCAAGAGAAACGTTATTACTAGAGCGTGAATAAAAAGCATTTCATAGAAAAATTTTTTCAAATAATTCTATATGTTCGACAAGGAGATTATCTTTTCTAAAATTAAAATGCAAAAAATGAATAATAATTAGAATATTACAATATTAAAAAAAAAAAACAGTTATAATATTTTATACAAAAAACTGGTTTTCTCACATGTTTTCGTATTTAATAAATGGCAAATAGTCGTAGTAATTGAATTACAATACAAGCACCTATGTACATACGTAGATACAAATGCATTTTTACAGTAATACAAAAACTAATTAGAATAAAATAAAAAATGCAAATTTTTTTCGAGAATAATGAGATAATGAAATAGAAAAAGTCAACGCCAACAACAGCAATTGTTGCTGAAGGTCAAGCAACGGCGTTGCAGGCGCCAGCACGGAAAAAAATTGAGCAAAAAAAGGAACATAGATAATTTAGAAAAAAAACGCCAAGTTCCAACAGCTGAGCAGCTGAGATGACAAACTTTGCCGCACAACAAAACTGTGCCGAACTGGTTGTTTAAAAAAAAAAAATAAGATAAAATAAAAAGTAGAACACTTCCTGAACCAGATATACGAGATTTCGCACAATAAACAAATGATAAATAAAAGTTTCCATTTCATGGAAGAGCAGCAACGCAACAGAAAAGTTGCACTTGTAAGCTTATATCATAGATACAAAAATATACACACATGTATGTGTGCACTTGAAACACATGCATTTCCTTTTAGATTCACGTTTTATACGCATAGTCTGTTATGAGATACTTTCGTTTGCGGTCACGTCACAGATACATACATTTTTTTTATGATGAATGCAATTCCAATATTTCTTCGCTGTTTAGCATTTATTATTTCATTTTATCAGCTTTGTTGCAAGGTTAAGCTAACGGTTCTGCAGTGTTGGGCGTCACCAACAGGCATGCAAATGCTCTGTATCTGTTGGATTCAGAAAAATCATTTTTTTTTTCATTGTCACGATAACAGAATACACGTAATGCGAGGCAATTTTGTACGTTTTGTTTGTTTGTTTTTTGTTATTTTGCTAAGAATTGCACAGCAGTGCTGTTTACAGTCTCAAATAACTATAAGATAGGAGTATTTAATTTTGTATCTGATAGATACATTTGTATTATTTGCGTTTTTTTTTTTTTTTTTTTTGTTAATTGTAACGGCAAACTAAACAAATTATCAATTTTTCCATTGACACACAATTTAATGAAACGCCGTATATGCGACGCATGACGCATGCGGAAGCGCTGCCTTCGTGCTTAACTAAGGTCATAACGGCGTTGTTATGCGCCGATATGTTTGACTCATCCAAAGGTTAAACTTTTCTCAATTGCATTTTAATAGCGATAATAAATTTAATTGAACTGTAAATTAAATAATAAAAAATACTAAAAATTTAGAAAGTGAATGTATGACAAATCCGTGCCATAAGTACATATCTTTACTGTATGTATAATAAGCAACTGCTTATTGCTTTTTATTCTTAATTTCTTGCCATTTTATTTATGCTCTTTGGCACAGCCAACTTGTCGACCTTGACGATTAAACAACGCAGAAGAATAAAAAAAAGTAAAGAAAAGTGAAACTAGCATTTTATTTTAACACTGTTTCTTCAGATTTGTTTTTGTTTTTTCCTTTTTAATTTTATACTTTAGCCAATATTCTGGTTTTTTTTTTTTTTTGTTTTTTTAATGTCTGCTGCTGTGGAGAAGAAGTAGCAGTAGCAAAAAACAGCTTTAAATAAACAAAACCTTTAACTTGCCATATTCGCAATCCGTTTCGGATTTAGATAGAATCAGACATTGACAGCGCATATTAATTTGATTAGAGTTAAAATTTATACAAAAATTTGGTTAAATAAAAACCTGTTCTAGCAAAACAGTCCAATTAGAACTGGTGCTGGAATGATTCGCAAAAAAAATGTATTTTGATTAATTTTAACAAGTAGGAACTGGTTAGAATTTTGCGTTAGCATGAATAATCACTGATCTATAACATATTCTTATATACTACATTAATTTCGGGAATAATATTTTTTTGTGGCTTTTGAGTCATTACTTAAGTGAAACAGTTAAGTTAAGTGAAAGATTTTCTATTAAAGCAGCGCTGGGCAAAAATTTAAGCCTAGAGCCATTACACAACAAAAACAAATTCAAAACATACTACAAATCTTAATCACAAACTACTGAAGTATAATAAGTAAAAGAGATTTCACAAAAGAAAACCAAGCTTACCAATTTTGTGCAAGTAGAGAGCCTATAAAATACAAAAACGTTGTAACAATGAAAAAATTTTTCGTCTCTATTGCTACCAGTTTTTAACAAAACTTTTTGTGTTTATTATAATTAGATTTGATTATGAATTCCGATTTTTATATAATGTATATTTATTGTTTTGAGCCAAGTGCAGCTCTATATCGTAGAGCTGTACCATCGTTGCATTAGAACATATATTTGTTTATCTGGTTCCTTGTCTTGTATAAAATGTTGAATATGACATTTTTGATTCTCTACAAACTGTTTACACATCCTTAAATTTTTTGTTTATCTGTCAGCGACGCTACAGAGATTTTCTTTGCAGGTGTTACCAAAAAAAGAGGGATTCTAAAGCTCAATAACATTCTATCTCAAATATAATTTTTGTTAATTATCTAGCTCATTTGATAGGGCGCTATACATAAAAGAAAGAATAAGTTGGGAGCTCCAGCCAATTGCATGTCTGTAACTGAACAAATTTTTACGCCCACCTAACTCCCGTCATTACTAACCAAAAGTAAAATTAGGTCTGTTCTCATTCCGAATGAAATTGAAATCCGAAGTTGCATATCATTTGTTTGTTCTGCGAACTTGAGCTATTATAGTTCCGAAAATTTCACGGAGTTCCTATTTTTTATATGGTTCTGAAATAAACTTCAAATTTCTATTCCGTTTTCGAAACAGCAAAAAAAAAATGAATTTTGATTTAAAGTTAAAAGAACAATCCAGAGGTATTTTTTTGTTCTAAAGATAAGAAATCTGGAAAAGTTTTAGTGAAACAGTGGTCTATGTTGCTATTTGGCAAAAGGTTTAAGCAGAGCATTTTTCTTTAATTATTGAAAAATTACAATTCTAAGAAAACTGATGACAAATTCTCAAAAAGAAATGATTTGTATTAAGGCAGAGCACTGAGCAAAAATCGTTCAGTTTTATATTACCTTTGCTTTCAGTTAGTATAGCCCTACATTTTTGAAACATTTTTCTATTTTTTTTCTATATTTTACTGTCTGCTATAAAAAATTGCTATAAAAGCTATTATATTTATTAAGTTGTTGTACAATATTAAAATACTTGTTTACATAATTTATACGTTGTGTTTGCGTTGTTGTTGTTTTCTGTTACTATTGTATAGTATTTTCCAACCAACAACCTTGACTTTTAAGGCGCTACAGAATTGACTTTGAACGTTTATATATAAAATTAACACAATTTTATAGGAAGCGTATATGTTCGTATTATGAACAAAATATTTTACAGTGACTTTCTACATTAGAAATGACTCATGAAAGTGAAGAACTTTTAGAAAATTACTAATTTATTTAGAGAATTAATGTTTGAAAACAGAGAAATTCAGTGTTTTAAAGGTTGAAAACTTTTCGAAAACATTGAAAATATTGAAATATCATATAATTTACTATAAAAAATTTTTGAAACAACAACGAAATGGAGTAGCATTTTTGATAGAAAAAGTATATGACTGACGATACCTTTCAAGTTACAAAAGAAAACTTTGTCAGCTAAAAAAGCACTGCAGTTATAATTCACAAATGAATTTCTAGAACAGAAAAAAGTTTTTCGGACAGCAATACATTTTTTTAAATGCGCAGAAAATCTACTTGGGTCCAAAGGGGAAAAGTTTTCACCGAAAAAATACTACTGTTTTTAATTGACGCTTACATTTTTGTTCCACGGTAATAATGGCCAACTCTTGAATGACTAAGCACAGAAATTTTTGAGTTCCAAAAAAAATTTTCGGAATTAAAAAAAAGTTTTGGGAGTAGAAAATTTTTTGCGGTAGTAATGGAAATATATACAGCTACACATCTATCTGAAATTGTTTACTATCTTATGGCGAATACAGGCATATGAAAAAACAATTAAAATTAATTTTTGCGTATATGTACGTGTAATTGATTACTTTTTTGCAACAATTTATTGCATTGAAAAAACAAATACGAAAACATAATACTTTAATACACAAACGTGTAGTTTTTTACTTTTTTGCGATAATACAATGTTCTTATTTGTAGTTAATTCTTTTCTTGTGGCAGTTTCAGACCTTTGAAAAAAAAAACATAAAAATACATCGTATTGCCTCAAAAAAGTAAACAGCTAAAAAATATTATGTTTTCAAACGCAATTTGCCTGTGGGGATTGGTGCCACTTTACCAGCTTCAATCGATTTATCAATTCATTTAAAGGTTTAAGAATTTTCTCTCGTGTAATTGCAGTAAGAAGGAATTTTCCCGAAATAAATGCTCAAGAAAATACAATAGCTAACATTTTCACTATAAAAACATTATTTTGGGACTCAATTTGAACTTTAAGACTGAAAACAATTTATTACCATTCAAAAGAAAAATCACCCTCAACACACTAGAAATCATTTCAAAGTTTCAGAAAAATTTTTGGTACGGAAAGGAATTTTCTAATTAATAACTCTTTTTAGTCTTCCCTGGCTTAAGAATAAACTATTTTTAATGCAAAAAAAATTTCTTAGTCTCTTGCGTTAAAATAGAAAATATTTTTATAGATTTCAACATGGCAATTTTTCTCAATGAAATCTTTAAATGGCGTTAGAAATAATAGCAAATGACGCCATCTAGTGCATGTGTGAGTATAAATAGTTTTTGAGTAGTAAAGCTATAGCTCTTGTAATTTTATTCACTTCCGCGTTGTTGTCGCTGTTCTACTTGATTGCTTTAATCTGCTACTTAGTAAAACTTTGCAAATAAAAGTAAAATTATGACAGGTGAAGGTATTGGGTCTATCTATGTAACGCGTATGGGCACGCCCCAATATTATTTCAGTTTATAAAATGAAACACCGGTTTGAACATGTCTAGCCAATTAAGTAGATCAAATTTAATTTCTGCTTATGTAGTTAAGCTCCTTATAAAAATTCCGACATTGCTCAAGAAATGTGACATAATCAAATTTTGGAACATCAAGTAAGTATTTTTTGGAGTGTAAAGATGAGTTCTAAAATTCAACAAAGCAGTTAAAATTTTCAAGACAGCAGAAAATTTATTTTGAGTTACAGTTTTCCAGAGTAAAACACTTAAGAAACATTTTATGACACATTCTCGGAATACGGTCCTAGATTATCGGACATTAAAATTGCGTCCTTATACCACAAAAATAAAATGTTAAAGAAAAATATGCAAATTTTATTTGAACTCACCTAAATCTGGAATCGAACTCGATGGCTCCTCACAGCTGCCATTTTGTCCAACACCACCTAATGAAGTTGTTGTGGTGTTTTTAATTTTCGGCGGTGGCGGCGGTGGTGGTGGACGCATGGCTGTACTACTGCTACTGCTGGAAGAAACCACAGGCGTGCGAAAAACGCTTGATGATGATTGTTGCTGTTGCTGCTGGTGTTGCTGCTGCTGATGCTGCTGTTGATGTTGCTGATGATGATGAGATGACGATAAATGTGACTGTTGTTGCTGCTGCATATTGCTGCCATTCAAACTATTTTGATGCTGCTGTCCAGCATTTGATGATATGACATTAACATGCCGCGTCGTAGTGACGACATATTTACGCGTTGCCGCTGTAACAAAACCACCGCTAGACTGTGCCTGCGGAGGCGGCGGTGGTGGTAAAGGTGGTGAATGTTGCACCAGGCGCTGTTGCTGATATTGCACAATATGTTGCTGTTGCGGCTGCTGCTGTTGCTCTATAAGAACATCATGTTGCTGCTGTTGCATTGGTGATGTTACATAGCGACGCGCCGTTGTCGGTGATGCAGGTGCTGAACGGGAGTGTTGATGATGATGATGCAATAGCGGTGGTGGTGATACTGAGTGACGTCGCGTTTGCTGTGTCTGTGGGGAGGACTCTTCATAGAGCCGACCATCACGTATTACGCGCACATGTTGCTGCTGTTGCTGTTGCTGTTGAAATGTCAATGGTGGTGGCGGTGACGGTGATGCTGAACAGGCGCTTAAAGCATTGCGTTGATAATGCGACGTTGATGGGCTGGCAGAATGACGACGCTGCAGCGAATGATGCTGCTGTTGCTGTTGCTGTTGTAAGTGCGTTGTTGCCGTTGTTGTGGGCAACGTGCGCGTGATAATAATCTGCGGTGTTGTAGGTGCACCGCTATTGAGTATTGTCGTTGTTGTTGTTGCGCTGTTTGCAGGCGAACGCGATGCACGTCTTACGATATGTTGCAACGGAAGTGCTTCACCACCGTTACTGTTAGCAGCATGTTGTTGCGTATAAATTGTTTGTTTACTATTCCCAGCAGCTGATGTTGTTGTTGCTGTTGTACGCTGCACATACTCGACACGTGGCGTCAATATCACCTTTTGTGTACCGCCACCAGCTGCTGTCGCGACCGTGTGCAACATGCTTGGTTGACGTGGTGCAACAGTTTGTATCTGTACATGTTGATAGCGCTGTTGTAGCTGTTGTTGTTGTTGTTGTTGCTGCTGATGATGCTGCTGCAATTCTTTCTCCTCCAGATGCAACATCTCATAATCGATTGGCTCTGTTTTAATGATTTTTATATTTGTTCCTGCAACATTTTGTGTTGCTATGCTGTTGGCAACACTATTGCTAGCCAATGTGGCTGTCGCCTCAATGCATTTGAATTTCTTCAACATTTTGAAATTATATTTTGTAATTTTTTTTTCAAATGTGGTTGGATTTGATCCTGAATCACTGATTTTGGTTTATTTTGATTTTGTATGAATATATATTTTATGATTTGTTATTTTTACGTAAGAATCTAAACAACTTTTTGCTGCTGCAACTAATAATTACCAACTTAACTGCTACAGGTTTTTTAGATTTAATTTTTTTTATTTTTAAAAAAATCAGTCTCTGGTTTCACGTTTTCTGTTTCTTTATCCTGCTCCCTTTTCTTTATCTGCTTTATCAATTTCTTAAACTCTGTTTTAAACTAAAATTCAGCCTTCAAGTTGCAATATTTTTCTCTGTTTTGTTTTTTCTTGTATCCTTAATTTAATAACTTAAATTTTGTTTGTTATCCTTAATTACGTTGTCCTTAAACCTGCCTTCAGTTGCTTAGTTATTGTTAAGATCCTTTTATTTGTGTTATTTTTTTTGCCTATGAACTATGAGTATGCATTTATATGTTAGTTTATGTAAATGTGTGAAAGAGATAGACTGTTGAGCGTGAGGATGTTTTGGTATTTTCTTTTTAGTTGCTAATAATACTTGGTTGATGTTGATGTTGCTGTTGTTTCAATTGAAAATTACTTGGAAGAGAATTAACCGAAGAACAAATTTTCCGGGGGCTCGTAGATTATAATTGTATTCTGTGGTCTCTTTAATAAAATCTGGAAAAAATAGCGAAATAGACGAAATATTATTGATAAGTATAAATATATCAAAAGATTTATTAAGATTTGTTATACTAAATAATTAAGTTAAAGTGAATTCTAAGACATAAAAGCTCCTCGATTGAAGAAACTTGAAAAAAATGGTGTAAAGAATTTAGTTCAGTTAAATTGTTTTTGTTTCTTAAGAGCTTATAAAGAAATGAAGAAAAAAGTTCCGAGCCATTATTATTTTAGCAGGCTCAATTTAGAGCTTACCTAGTCCTATCTCAAAAATCTCAATAAGGTACAAAAGTCTTCGCTTGTAAGGCTCGTAGCTCATTACAAGCGGATCTGAAATTTGTTTTTCATACGTCTCAGATTGATATCTATCTAAAACTAAGTTTCTACGAAGCTTGTTATTTAATACTGCACTAGAAAATAAGGAAAGAAGCTTTTACGATGAAATTCTACTAACACAACCTTGACCTACGATCATACGAAAATTTTTTGCATTTACAATTTTTATTTTGATAGACTTTTTTTTCAAGTTAATTGACATATTACCGATTTCGTTAGAGTTCAAGCGACGATTACTATTGGATGAAATACAGGCCAAAATCATAACATATTCGCCCCTATGCTTTACAGTCGCACGGAGATTTTCTTTGTTAAATTCCGTATTTGGTCTTTGCCATAAGTAAGTCCTTTCATCTGAGCCAAATATATTAAGTTTAGATTCGTTAGAAAAATCACTGTTCTCCAGAAGTCTATATTCTTTGAAATGTGATCAGTAGGGAACTTCAGCCGGTTTTGTATATAAAGTATAGTGACGGTGGTCCCATATGGTAGTAGCCGCCCTGGGAAGTTTAGTTTTTATTAAAGGCAACATGGATAAAAATAACTGTCATGTCATCCATAAAGAAAATTTGCTCCAAAGTGCTGTAAAAATCGGGATACGAGACGTATTTCGGTTCTATCAGGACAATGACCCTAAGCATAAGTCAGGATTTGTGCAGTCCTGACTAATTTGGAACTGTCCACATCTGTTGGCACCGCGGGCACAGTCACCTAACATGAATGTCACTGAAAATGTATGGTCTCTGTTGGAAAAAAATATGCAAAACCACACCATATCCAAGACAAACGATTTTAAAAGAGCATTGCAGGAAGAATGAAATCACTCCAGAAACTACCCAAAAGTTAGTGCAATCTATGAAAAACAGACAGAAGACTGTTTTAAACCAAAAGGGTTACCCCACAAAATACTAGTTTTATATATGTAAATAAGCAAAAATAAACTCTAATTTTAAGTTTCAACTGAACTGTAGCAAATAAGCTGTGACATGAACTTTACTTGTGCTTTTAAGTTTTTCTGTTTTAATTTTTAAACAACAAATTTATGAAATTAATAAAATACTTATTTCAAATAAAATACATAAAATATTATAATTGCGCTTAAAATATTTCAATAACCTTTCCAGTTTCGAAGATATAGTGATTTGAACTTTGAAAAAGGTATTCTATCAAATAGGCTGTGAGCCACTGTAGATATAAATATGTGGACTTTACAGATATATTTTTATTTATAGTAAAAATAATTATAACTATTATTATAATGCTTAATAGATTGATAGGCGGGCGAAACTTACAGGATATAGTTGATTAGTACGGCAGCGATGTATGATAATATAGCAATATAGTGGAATAAATGTTCACTGATGATGAGAGTAATTGATTTGATCGTAGTTTTAGCACTTAAATTAATTAAAAACTACAAATGAATGTATTTATTATTTTTTTTTTAACTAAATTAATGTTTTGTTTAATTTTTTTATTAATCTTTAACACTGTTACGACAACACTGCTTATTATTTTCTTGCGAAAAAACCTGAGTTAAAGAACGTTGCACAATTTTCACTTACGATTACTTAAAGAAATTTGTAATTTTTTTTTTTTATTTAGTTAAAACTTTGTTTTACTTTATGTTTGGGCAATTTTTTAGTATGTATTTAAGAAAATATATATATATTTTGGGATTGTTTTATTTAATTTATACACTGCTATACAAAAATATATATTATTTGCTGATTTTCTTTTCTTAACAAATTTACATTTAATATTGATATTTATGCATTTTTTAGTATTATATACATTTATTTTAAACATTTGATTTTGTTTTCTGCTTTCAGCATTTTTTTTTAATTTTTTTTTATTATTTGTTTTTTACAAAAACATTTAATTCCTAATATCTAATATTTTGAAGTAAATTTACAATATTTTTTAGATTTTTTAAAATTTTCTTCCAGTGTATGCAGCGCGTTGACCTTGAATTTATGTTTGCTGCTGCAAAGAGCACAAGTGAAATTTTTTTTAAAATATTTTTTTTATTATAACTCATTTATTTTTTCACGATTTCAATTTGCTTGGATTTGCGCAAATAAAATGCCAAATGAAAGATAAAAGGCTGACACTGTTACACAGACATTTTTAGAGATGAATGCCGCTGCAGCTACACATAAAGACACTGGCGATAAAACAGCGAAACTATTTAATGATTAAAGTTGAAGAGCACACTGTAAAAATAACGCTAAAGTTTTAAAATAACTTTGTTTTATTTTGTTGCTGTAGCTAATTTTTTACGTCTGTTGGTTTTGGGTTCAATTTTTTTTTTTTTTGACACTTTTATGAAATTTTTGACGTTTTTCGTTTAGCAAGCATTTTTGGTTTTTTGCCTTATTTTTTCGAATATTTTCTTTGTATACTTTTAGGCGCTTTACACAATTTTAATGCTATTTTCGTCATTTTACATCACTTTTCGATTTATAGTCAGAGTACAAGATGATAAAACACTTTGACATTTCACATTCCCTGCATTTTCTCGATTTCCTACCGCTGCTAAAAACAAATTTTTAATCAAATTTTGCTGTTTTAATGGAGCGCAGCACTTACAGCTGTTTTATTGAGATAAATGATGATAACGACACAAAGCAAAAAAAAACCAAAACGAAAAAAGATGGCGCATGGAAATCTGCACACAAATTCACAGTTACACAGCTGTGACAGCTGTCAAACAACCGTTTTTTCGTTTGTAACAAGACGGTAGCCAGTGCACAAGAAAAAACTAAAACGGCTGGAACTCAAAAATAGTGAAAAATTGATAAGCTTTTAGCCAAATTGATGATGTTAATCCAGTGTTGTAGTTTTTGACATTTCAAAACGTCCGTTAGGCGTAAGCGAAACAAAGGCGTGCACAACCGACGGTAAACTTAAATTCCGACCAAAAAGCCACTGCAAAAATGGATTTTTGTTATTGTTGCTGCTGCTGCTGCAGCTTGACACTGACACTGACATTGACACTGACAGCCAAATTACAACAACTATTACTAATTGTTGTTTTTGCACGCAAATAGTTTATTATTGTTGCTCTTGCTTCTGCTGTTGTTGGCTGCAATTTATATGCCACTTTTTTGTTGCTGGCCGCTGCAAAGCACTGCCAAGGACAAGGACACCACAAGTTGGTAAAAAAAAATTATTCCAGCTTCTACGCGCTGATTGTCAAAGAATAATTTTAAATTTTTTTTTTAAATTTGCATTTAAATTTTTGTTTTATTTTTCGGTTGTCAAGTTTGACATTTAAATTTTTGCGTACAAAAAAAAATGTTTAATTTTGTTACTATTCACGATTTTCACTTTCGTTGTCTTTGCAAGTACATATTATTTATTTTGTGTTTCTCCGAACTAAAATTTTAAATTTGAAACAAAATAAAAAAGTTCTATTTTCGCCATTTATGCTTGTGGCAAATAACAGAAGAAACGAACTACTTCTTTAGCCGTACTTTCTCTGACTGGTTTCACTGTGCGAACAAAAACGTCGTGGAAATACTTGGCTGCGAAAAAAATTCTCGATTCTTGACGAGAATTTGCTCTCATTTCTTGAACGCAACGACGCTCACTGCTATTTCGCTGCAAAACATAGTCACAGTCACAGACACAGCAACGATGTCTTCTTCCCTTTTGCAATGAAAGTGAAAACCCCAAAAAACGCAAAAAAAAACAACAACAACAACAAATCAACACTATCACAAAACTCACAATCAAGCTGTAAGCGTTGGGCGCCGCCGCATGCGAGAGAGTGACATTGGTAGCAATTTAAGAAGTAGGAAGCACACGGCAATGTTCAACAACAACAGCAACAGCAACAACAAGCGCAATAACGTGTTTTGTGCTTGATATTCGCGTGTGTAAAGCAGTGGGCCCGACCCACCGACCCAGCAATTCAAACGATGTCCAACGACAATATACAGTGTGGGAATAAAACAATTTCGAAGGACAAATATCAAGAAAGTATGAAATTGAAAATAAAATAAATAAAAGTGGTGCAAGTCCCTCTTCGTTGAGAAGAAAAATTAAATTAATTTTCAGCACTATATATACTATATGGGGTGTTTATTTTGAAAACTTTTTAGATTTTTTATTTGCCTATGTTTGAGCATGGGGTTAGAAAAAAGTTGTCTCAAAGTATGAGCTTCCGAACTCAAACATGTAAGCGACATGGTTTATGTTCGATTTCATTGAAACTTTACGAAAAAACGTAGAAAAATCTGGCTTAGGTGCCAAGATGTACATAGCGCTTTAGGTATTTTAATACTATGGGTGGTACCACCCAAATACGAAAAATATGCATACATCCGAAGGGTTTTTTTTTTTGCCGGCCTATGCCTATATTATAGAATTCGGTTTAAAGAAAATTCTTCCAAAATTTCAGCTTCCTAAATCAAACCTGTGAACGGCGCAAATAGTTTTATATGGAAAAAAAAGCACTAAAACGAATCACAGGTTTTTGTAAAATACTGTCCCTTTAAATTTATAAAACTATTTATTGTGCGGCGAGCAGATTACGAATAGACATACGGCTAATACTAAGTTCGAAAAGAGAGAAAAACATACAAAACGACTGCTCTCTTGAAAATGAATAAGGAAGCAAAATACCAAATGAAAAAATCAAAACATAAACAAACTTTGTGTTGCCCATGCAGAAGTGGGTGGGGGTGGGCGCTGAATTAGTGCTGAGAGTCAAATTTAAAACAAGTGAGCGAAATAATACAAGCAGCGAGAGCGAAAAACTTATGTTTATTACACGTTTACCAAAGAGATCTAGCGTGCATATAGCAGCAGAGAAAAAGAGAATAGGAAATTTTTACTGCTCGTATATGTTAATCATTCAAGCATCAAGTGCAACTTTGGAGTAGGTTAGGGTTTGTGGGGTAGTAGAGTACCTTGGTCGAGAATGTAGTTAAAGATTATTTACATAAACGTCTCGCAAAGACAGACAAACTGTGGTATTTCGTGTGTGTACAACAATTGGAGTTGCTAACTTGGGGAAGTTAGTTGGCGTAAAATTGTGACGTTTCAAAACCATGGCTAATGTGAGAAAAATAATAAGTTAAAATTAAAATATGAAAAATATTTTTGAAAGACTTTGCTCTTCTACAGCCAAATGTGAATGCTGACCCTCGAGGACTAGTATTTTTCAGCGGCTTCTGCTTGCGCAGTGTACCGTATTCATCTGAGAACTGTTCAGATCCGCTCTGTACGTTTGTTGTTTAAGAGGTTTCACTGCATAATATCGCGACATTTTTCATAAATATGGAATTTCGGATGTTCAGCGATAAAAGACAATAAAATGCGTGTAATAGTCCTAATGGTAAGGCAGCATTCAAAACTTTAGTCCTAAATGAAAAAGCCCAGTCAAATACAAAAATAAAAAAAAAATCACCAATAGCTATCAGACAAAACTATTTGGGTAAGTTCCAACAAAATATATCATCCCAAAATCGCTAGCAGCAAAATCTCATTCAAATCAATTCTTCCGCATACGTCAAAGAAACTGAACAACAATATGCAAACACCATTACATACATATGTACATATATTACAAATCTAAAATACACAAGTAAAAACGGAAACGGGACGTCAGGGCGGATGTCGTAGCAGAACAAATTCAATGGAACGTAGAGAACAACAAATTCTCTATCGGCTGACCTTAACACTGAACATTCGCGGCGGGTTGGCTCCTTTGCAAAAAAAAAAATTCATGCAGCACATTGTAGAAACAACAACACTTTCAAGTTCTCTCAAATAAACTTGAAAAATGAGGCATTAGCGTTGTATTTATTTCATGACTTTTTGCTAGCTTTTTATGTATGTATGCATATCTACTGGGCTTGCAGCCAGAAAAATAAAATTATTGAGAGAAAGAGAGCTGGCTAATTGGTTGGCGCAGAGTGAGAGTAAAAGATCCATTTGTGGAAATGAGGTGTGAGTGTATTCAAGTTCACCAATACAATGTCAGGTTCAAATTGGATCAACCAGCTGAGGGATTGAGACATGAGAGAATCCTCCCACCAAGTGGAAAGAGAGTGTAGCAACCCAGACATTGATGGTACGGGGACTTGAAAACGTAGTTATGCGATCTACATAAAAATTTTTTTTTAAAAACCACTCAATTTTGAAAAACACTAGGAAAACATTGTTTTTCCATATTGTTTTTATAAATTCAACTGTCGATTTTTTCCTTATGCCTCTTGCTTAAATGATTCTTAAAAAAATTTTAAAAATCTAACATTTCATTCTATTGCGCGTTACCGTTTATTACAAAAATTTCGTTTTACTTTCGATCACTTTTGTTTTTTAAGCCCGTTAAAACGAAAAAAACTGCGCGTACACTAAAATCAACGAAAAGAACAAACGCACGACATGACGTCGGTGACAAGACTAAAAAATTTGCAAAAACAAACCAGCGACCAGCAATTTTTTGGCGTTGCTGCTGGCAACCGAAACTGACGACTGAGAACTACACACACACACACGCACACAAAGGAGTTTATCTGCGAGCACAGAAAGTGCTCAAGCCAGTTAGGGTGTGGGTAGGTCGTGGCATGAGTAAACTCTTGTTGTTGTTGTCGTT
The DNA here is from genome assembly GCA_963662105.1 of Meiosimyza platycephala. Lineage (NCBI taxonomy): Eukaryota > Metazoa > Arthropoda > Insecta > Diptera > Lauxaniidae > Meiosimyza > Meiosimyza platycephala. Next base: position 104,143,930 of record OY759208.1, on the reverse strand, counting down.
GTTGTCGACTTGGTCTGCAGTTGCAACGAAGCAGACACAACAAATGCGAGTGCAGAATTTTGGGTTGCAGAAGTCAATGAAATTCATGATGAGGGTGCAATGAACAACAACGCAGTGCTGCGCACGATTTAGTATGAGTGCGGTTGCGTTGTGGCAGGGTTGCCAACCTCGAATTTTCGGAGTGTGGGGTGGGGTGTGTTGAATCGAAGCGAATCGCATTGAGTCAAGTTGTGCCAGCGAGACGAGGGTTGAAATGCACCATAATTATTTAACGGCAAATTATTGGACTGGGAATAATTATGTCAACGTAGGTGGGAGAAAAGGAGTCAACTTATGAGGATATATTATGAGGAGCAAAAATTATGTCAACGTAGGTCAGAAAGAAAATAGCTAGCGAAGAAAGGAGTGTAACTCCAAATGGTTGGTTGTTGGCACTCCATAAGGATTTTTGACTGGTACTTATCAAAAAGGAACCAAGTTACATATTCACAGTTTTTAGTAACGTGGGGTCAAGATACAGATACCGTCCCAGACAAATGATGCAAACCTTATTTGTATTGTATTTTCTGTCGAATTTTATGTGAATTTTTTTATTTAAATTTTTTTTACGAAAATTATGTATGTACAATTTTCTATCAGCCCGCTTTTAGAGTGGTTAGTTCGAAAATTTAATGAATTTGTAATAACAAGAGCAGCCCGTTGGAATAACTATGGTTTGTTATTCTAAAATTTACTTGCAAACGACTATAGGTGATTCTGATCGGGGATCGAGCAAGTCGAAAAATAATTAAAAGGTCGAAAAATGCTCAAAAGGTCAAAAAATCTGATATAGAAACCGTGTTAAAAAATTATTTTTAAAAAGTTGAGAAATAGTTACAACTTAAAAATTCCTTGGAGAAGCTGAAAAATGTTGACATACTCAACAAATTTTGAAAAATTAAAAATAAAAGTATTAAAGAGATAAAAAATATTGAAAAAATCGACAGAGTATGAATAAGTCGACAAAATATGAAAAAGTTAAATAATATTGAAAGAATCGAGTGTTCTAAAGTTTTTATTTTTTTCCCCCAATTTCATTCCAGAATAGATTTGTTTCCATACTTGAAAATCAAATATTTATTTCAACATTGAATATGATGTGTGAAAACTAACATAACAAGGCATCTAAAAATCAACTTAAAATACATGTATGTTCAAACTTTGTGACTCAGTCAAATTCAATGAAATATCATTGGATAAAACAAGGTTGACAATTATTAAAACTTCATGAATATTAAATTAAAATACCATGTCATAAAAAACATACATACAAAGTAGTAATCGGCAGCCAGACGACACCCACTGGGGGTGGCTGAAAACGACTAGAGAAACATGCATTCATTGGGAATGAAAAATTTAGTAGGGTGGAAGCATTATAGCGCCCCAAAGAAATTGCAAAGAGACAGCGCAACAACCACGTACATTGCAATACACATGCACAAGGTGAAGGATTCCTACGATGGCACCGAAGAAAAAAGCTGAAAATAAAAACTCATACAATCATAGAAGTAACAAAAGAGGGCTGAAATGATAATTTCAGGGACAACAGACAAAGCATGAGTACTTAAGCAATATGAGCAAGGATATACAACGACACAGCATATAATTTTAATGGCAAAACCAAGGGCAAGGACACTGGAACATGCGCACTGGCAACAAGACTCTGCACGGAGGACATTGACCAAAAATCCATGCAAGCGCAAGCTTGCTGCAAAGCCGATTTCAAATAAAATGAGAACGTTTGTCTGTGAGTGAGTAAGTGAGAGTGAGTGACCTCGTAGTAAAACTGCACTTGGTGCAGACTTGCTGCATAGTCCTTACATTACGCCGGTAAGGTTCTGCACAAGGATGGTGGAAAATCTGGCCGGTTTCAAATACTAGACTAAAATGTATTCAATTGAAGGTTTCTGAGTTTTGTAAAATTTTAGCTCTTTTTTTTTGATCGACCATGAGTTGTACTTGGCATACGCTTATTTTCAGATAACCTTACCTTGTAATTCGTAGAGCATTTTGATTAATTTGTCGATGTCACTTGTTTTTTTAAATAAAATATTTAGGGGAATTTTGTTAGGGTTATATTCTTGTCTCAGGGTTGCAGACTTTAAATGAAATTTTAAGCAAGGACTTTTTTTGTAAAACATAATAATGATACGCAGTTTACGGCATTCTTTTATGCAAATAAAAATACATTAAAAATTATGTATCACGGGATCGGCGGTAAAATAATATGGGTCGATTTTGCAACTTGAAAGCAGAAATTGGTATTTTTTTCCAGTAAAGAAAAACTAATAAGGGCGTCGATTCCCTCAATTGATAGTAGCTGTTTGAAATAAAAAATATTTTGAATCAGCTTAATTTATATATTTGTCGACTCCCAAGAATATCAGTTCTGTTAATTTAAAAAAAATTCAGATATATTGGTTCAATAATAAGATAATGATATGTGATTTGCAATATTCTTTTAAGCAAATAAAAATATATTAAAAATAATGCACATCGGAGTCGGAGGAAATATAATAATGTAGGGCGATTTTGCAACTAGAAATTGGAAAATCAGTATTTTTAATATTTTTCCGGTCAATTATAAATTTTTTTTTATAAGAAAGAAAGAAGAAAAAGAAAACCTTTTCACAGTTTCGAATTCCTTTATCGATAGTAGCCTGAAAATGGTTTTCCACTCCATGATAACCTCTTTAACTTGCACCATTTTTTAAATCAATATTTTCTGAAATGGGTAGGCAACTTAAAACAGGGATCGTCAACCCAGTTTTCAATATTGATGAAAATCCTTTTGAGCACTTTTGTCTAGACATATCAGGCTATTGTGATCAGCTGACACATTGTGAAAAAACGAAATTTTTTTTTTGAACCGCTCTAATATGTATACCTAGCAGGTGCAGTTTGACAAGTTTTTTGGGAATTACATCTACAAAATTAAACCCAGTGAGGTAAATCGACACTCGATTTATTTTTGTTAAAGATAAGGTGTGAGGTTTGAATGGGTGCATATTTTTTCTTCATATCAACGCATTTTTCTTCAAAGATTTTTTTGAAAGGCTTAGATTGTCGTTTAATGATAGTGAAATGGAGGGTATATAAAAATCAGTTAATTAAACATATGAAACAAAGGCATTAAGATAGCAGCGTAAATGCCAGTTCAATATATTTTTAAACAAATATACTCTTCTTAACCTATTCTTCCTTAACTTTTTTAAGACTTTCACTGCATACACAACATATGTAAGTTCAAAAACCACATTCATATTTTTATATTTTGCACATTAAAAGGATAATAAAAACTTATCCTCACATTCAATAAATCACTATTTCAACAAAAAATCTGACAAATTTACTATTTTATTTTTTAATATCTGTAAAATTTTATTCGTTTGACTCATGTTGTGTTTAAAAGACTAAACGATTTACTTTCACGTAACCCAGCAACATTTTTGAGCTTAAAATTAAAGTTCATTAAACTCTTTCCTTACCCTTAAAATTACGAGTATGTACGCTTGCGTTAGGATATTTTTATTTGTAAAATTGTAAATATTCCTTATTCGTAAAATTTTATCAAAATACCACCAATAACATCTATAAAAACTCAATGAACCTGAAACAATGCAAAATTAGGCAAGCAACAAAAGTTCAAAAGGCGTAAATGAACCTTTAGTCTGCACATTAACCCTTATGCTTTAGAACTAATGGACAATGAGGTGTACACATATGCAGTCGCTAATTATTTTTTGAACAATGAACTCAAGTGTGGAATGCTATTAAAGAAATGCATTGAAAATGTGGTCAAAGGACTATAAAAATAATATAAAATATAAAATTAAGCTTAATATTTTATATGGATTTTTACATAGAACGCTGTTGATGCTCAAAAACAAAATAAACACAAGTAGCAAATGACTAGTGCAGTAGTCAATGACTCATTGGCATTTTTAGATTCCTGGGTTGACAAGGATAGCATTGACAGACACTTTTAGCTGTCTAAAGTGTGAATCATTTTACGTTGGCCGCAAGTAAGTTTGTTGCTGTTTAGGTTCATTTGTTACAAGCTGTTTTAGGTTTAAATGAGTTCGTACACAATTTCTGAAATTTGACCTTTTATTGAAATGCCTTAAAAATCTAATACTTCAAGGGGATCTGACTCACTATTGTATTAAAATAAATCTGAAAATATGCAAAAAGTAGTTAAAAGGATAACCTACATATGTAAATATCTCTAGAAGCTCAAAACTAAAGCTACAATAGCTAAAACAGCATACTAACCCACTGGGAGGCTCTTGTTTGAAAATACGTTACAAAGCTATTTAAATCCTTAAAGTCCTTAAAATTTTTTAAAACAGTTAGAACGAATTTAAGTTACAAAAATTAAGGCTTTTGGTTTATTTCAAAAATGGATTCATTTTTTTAACAAATTCTTTACAAGTTAGTTATTTCCTTGGATTTCAGAATATACCTATACCATGAAATTAAATTTTTAATAATTCTTGTAAATCCTTGAAAACACCGAAAAACTAGTTGTGCTATCGTTTTGTCGCAGACTGTAAATAAAATCATGATTTAAGATATGCATAACTGCAACATTTTTTACTTTACTTACTGAACTCTGACTTCTTTCAACGAAGTTATTTTCGCAGTGTACTCAACAGTCGTTTATCTACGTTATTTAGTGTTCAAAACTCCCCCATATTGATCTTTAACATCGACTTCAATGTCTTGTGTATGATGATAGAATACGAAACGACAAACAAAACAGACATAGAGAGAGAGTGACTAAGCGCAGAAAAACTTGTTGTTGAACATAGAACAAGCGATACAGGTAAAATTAGATTAACTACAAGCACGAGTGATAAGTAATAAGTAGAGTTACCAGATGACGAAGAATCAAATCGTATGCTCAGAAAAAATTTCAACTTTTACCTTTTATTTTTTTTTTGAGGACCGAAAAAAGTGCTCATTTTTCAATGTTCAGGTGAACGACAGGCAAATATTTCACAAACCCGGGACCAAAGAAGTTTTCCTTCAAGTTAAAAAATCTTCACTAATAGAAGAAAATGAACTTTTTTTTAAACAAAGTCGACTGTCGGAAAAGTGATTTCGTTGAAATTTCGTTTGTCCCAAAACTTCGGTCTTATCATCGAAACTGCAATAAGAAATAGCAATGTTTTAGTTAGTTTCAGAAGCTATACCTATGTTTTTCACAATTCACAATCTGCTAAATTTGAAAAGATAGGATTCCCGCTTTGTTTCAATGTGTCCTCATTTATTTTTTATTTATGTTCATTAATTTCAAAGGTTCTTCCCAAACGTTAAAAAATTTATCTACATACCTTAACACTCTACAAAAAATTATACTGTGACAAGGTTTTAATAAAAATAAATTTAGCTAAAAGCCTTGGCAACACTGCAACATAACCATACGACAAACGACAGACAAGTAAACCGGTAGTTGTTGTTGCTGCACTAGTCATTTTTGTTATCATACTCCACGGCGGTCAAATGGAGGAGTTAAATTAAAAGTTCTGAAACATGATACATACGATTTTTTTTTTTTTATTTGGAAAACGTTGGCGTCAATAAAATTTTAAGTATCTTTTCAAACATCAGGTTTTTTTTGGGTAAAAATATGAATTTACTTCAAACAAGATTTGCAAATTATAAAAGATTTTTCTTCGATTTTCTATACAACTTTTGGTACTGATGAATGATTTTTGAGATCAATTAAGTAAAATGTATTAAAAACGTCGATTTTATAATTTCCGTACACTTATTGCACAGACGCCAATTTGTTGTACTATTTTTGAGCATCTATTGCTTGCTTTATAGGATCGGGCCATCCGGAGTCATCCCAAAACATTGTGATAACGATAGCTGAAACAGGAAAAACGAGAATTAGTCAAATTTTTGGGGCAAGTTTTGAGTTGCCCCATGCTCCGTGCAGAAGAGTTTTTTTAGTAAAAAAAATTAAATTTATATTGGATTTTATATAATCTTTTTTATCTATCATAATATGAACAAAAAAATAAAAGAAGGGTATTATTCGGTATTATGTATATCAATTGATAAAAAAAATAAAAATTATGAACTTATGAAAAATCAATTCATAGGACATATCATGAGATGGAACTGTGGTTTGTTTTTTAATAAAGTTATTAAAAAATTTAAAACAGTCGTCATATCTCAAAAGCCTTGATGACCCTCTCCCAAGTTTTGAATGCACTCTTAATATTCTTTCCAGGTAGATTATTCTTTCTAATAAAGAAACATCGGGGGGATCTCCTTAATGAAAATAAACATCTGAAGAATAAATAGGAATTTTGGTACTAAACTTTTAATTTAACTCCTCCATTTGAACGCCGTGACTAAAAACAACTGAAAGTAAACCGAGCGAGCAAACGAAGTAACTGCTGCTTTAGATTCTGCATTTATTTTGTTGTTGTCGCTGTTTCGCCGATTTGTGTGTACATTTTGTATGCCGTTGTGTGTGTATGGTAAACAAAACGAAGGAAAAAAAACAACAACTTGTAAACGACAAAAATGCGGGAAAATGAAAACAGGCAAAATTTTGCATAAGCTTAAGTGAGCGTAAGTGAGATAACAATACTCGTTTGTAGTCGTATTTTGGTGGCACTACTCTGGTTTTTGTATGTGTTGGTCGAAAAATACCCATGCCATCATTTGTAGTTGTATCTTTTCGTCGTATTACGTACACCGTTCAGACAAGTTGCCTCGTCCGACAATACAGTTGCCTATGAACAGCCACGTTGATTAGAGTGATTTCGATGGTGTTAAGTGGAGTTGCATAATACCTACGTGTCAATAAAAGTTTTCCTGACATTTCTTTTCGAATTTTAAAACATATATGTATGTATGGCAGATATAGATTTGATCATGTCACATGAACAGCGGCATATCGAACGTAATTACTATAGATCACGGCTAATAGAACTGGTGCGCGCAAATCCAATTTTATGGGATAAAAAATCGGCAGACTTTAATCAACGTACAATGAAAATACAAAAGTGGTTGGAGTTATCGGAACAGTTGGGTGTATCGAGTAAGTAAATATGTACATACAAACATAACAGTGGTGTTATTTTCAATAAAATTCCAAAGTATATGTAGCAGAATACTCGTAAATAAGATTAATATATTTTGAGTCAACCGCAGTCTTTTTTTTGATAAGAGACAATGGGTTCTTTTGAGAGTCGAACTAGAGATGCGGTTGTATTGTGAATACCTACATACATATATCAATATTGATGTATGTGAATATATAATTTCATGACTTTTACATACATATACTTTTTAGGCGTGTTTGTTTACTTTTATGTAGCTAACTTTAGGCACCTTTTGTTGCCTCAAATCGCTTAGCTCTTGTTTTTTCACGCCAGAACTTAGTTAAATGAGAACGTAAAAATGAGAGAAACAATCAGGTCTCTTCGAAATCTGTTGACTAAAAATTTTCTTAAACAAAAATTTGTTTTGTGTCTGAAACGTAAACAGCTGTTCAAAACAAAGCAGATATTAACTAAAATAAAACATAAGAGAGATCGCAATAATTAGCGAATTCCGAGAACGAATAAAACAATATGGATTTCAGCTGATAGGCATGTCGTTTAATAAACTATAAAATTCATTTGCAAGTACAGTGCGACCTCGGTCAACGCATACCTCGATAAATGAAACTCCTCAATGTACGCAACGAGTAGATTTCTTTCATTACAGACTCAGTAAGTGCAACTTTTCAAAAAAAAATTTTACCTCGCTTATTGCAACGTAGGTATACCATTTGAATATTATCTGTAGCATTTGTCCTGGGGAATCGAATAATGTTGAGAGTTTGTGAGTACCCGAAGATGGAAAAATGTTTATACAAATGGTTTCTTAAGCAAATAAGTGATGAATTGACGTTGTTTTATATTAAATGTTTTTCTTATGAAATATCTATCCCGGTTACCTGAAAATTTTTGACACCATCATTGCAACTTCATCGGTTATTGCAACAGGCTTCGTTTTTATTAGTTGCGTTAACCGAGGCCGCACTGTAAATAGGTATAAATAAAGCTGAGGTTGAAAAATACAAAATATGTAAATCAGAAGCTAGAAATATTCAGAAAAATCGCACTCAGTTTGAAAATTCTTAACCGATTCAAATATCAGTCGATAGGTAATTTAATGAGCTAATAATATTCACGAAAGCAACATGTTCCAAAATGCTACAAAGCGAATTACGTACATACATAGTACATATGTACATACTCGTATTATATCCTATCCAAAAGTACACATACATAAAAAAGTTCTATATATAACAAATCAATTTTTCACATCTCTAGTGCATACTTTATTTACACTACAATTTTTGCCGCTTACATACAATTTTTTTCACTTGCGCACAACTGTACTGAACGCAGTCTGTGGCTTTGTAGTGAATGAAGTTTAAGTTGTTGTCCGACTTTTCCAACAGTTGAGGGTTGACGCCGCATGTTCGACCACTACCTGCTTCCATATCAGACAAAATCAAAACAATTACATACACTGTTAGACAAAATTAAATTATTTTTGTTTAAAGAAAAAATGTAGGAGATTCTGATAGGGTATTTACTATTGATTACGAATCTAAAACTTTTTCTTCATGTCACAGTTTTAAGAAAAATGCGGTTAAAGATAAAATTTAAACGATTTTTTTGGCACTTTTTTAAACACTATCAAACAAACGCGACATTATAGATATCTCTAAGGTAGGAACGAAAGGTTGAACTTCAAAGTTCTGATACGAACCGATCGACCGCTTATTACTTACTGTCTCACAATTTTTCGCTGCAATACTATCAGGTTAGAAGTAAAAGCTTGCATTTATTTCCTATTAGTTATATTTACCAATCTATCAGAATAACTTGCATTTGCTCTCAGAAATTCAAGGAAAATTCATGTTTTTCCCGCTTAAGCTTAAATTACGGAAAAATATTGGAGTAATATCCAAAGAGCAGTTAAGCTGCTGTGACACTTCTTCGTAATTTTTTAATTTGAAGAAGGCTGTAAACTTACAAGGTATTTAATTTAAATTTCACTGTTAATCAGGGTTGTCAAGGCTGTTAATTGTAGGTAAAAGCCCGTTAATGGCCGTTAATTGGAATTTTTTATCAAGCTAAAACAAAAGAAGGCCATAGGTTTTGTCCACAAAAAGAAGGTACAAATCATTGTTATTTAATATTGCCTGACCAAAAAAAACATAAATTTTTTCAAAAAAGTTTTTGGATTTTAACAATTTTTTTATGGCCGTTATTTTTGCTCGGCATTCATTTAGACTTATCTCAGAAAAGTAGACCTATAATGCTTTCTAAGAACCATGGGCTGTTATTGCCCTTTTCTCAGTAAAGGTCCTTGTGCAAAATTTATAACAGTTATGTTGAAATTTCTTTTCTGTCTCTTGTAGCTGACAAGCTTCGTCGCACCTGGGAGAATCTACGCGATCAATATCGACGTGATCTCAAGCGAACACTCAGCAAAAATATACGTTCCAAATGGCGATTTTTCGATGATATGAACTTCATACGCAGCAATGTACGCATTAAGGGTTCATCATTAGGTGACGGTGGTAATTCCGATACTGAATCAGAATATGAAGATATGCCATGTGACAAATTTCGTCCGTGTATATTTTCGAGCAGCATATTGCAAAGCAATAAAGCATCCAATATTACAGCAACACCGGTAGCGACTTTTCATCCAATACAATTAAGTACTGAATGGAAGCTGAAACAGCAAACACAAGAGCAATCGCTAAAAAAAGAGGAGCAAACGCTACTTATCAAAAATCTACATCGTCAAGACAGTCCGCAACAAAGTTGCGATTCCTCCGAAGGACAAAATTTCGATGATGATAACATCGTTGTTGATAACGTTCCCACGCAAGATATCTTTAAAATAGAAATTGATTCGGATACAAATGATTCAATTGCTAATCAAGATGTTATTCCACGTCCCTCAACAACAACAGCTCAACGACAAGAACTATTAGCGGTTCCGCAACCATACACATGTACTACTACAGCAGCATCAGCTCCAAGTCATAATGACTCAGAAGCATGTGTAACAACTAGTGGAAATTCGACCGGTACTAAACGCAGGCGTCGACACTCTACTGAAGATACACCGACAGAAAATGAGTGTAAGCAAAGTTTCAGAAATCAACGTCTGGATGATGCTCCACAGGATAGCAGCGAATTGCAGGATGAAGATTATCACTTTGTAATGAGTATTCTACCGGCTTTACGTCATGTGACGCGACATCGTAAATTCCCGCTGCGTTCACAAATTATGACTTTGATCTCAAAGGAGCTAGAAGAAAGTAATGATTAACTAACAATTAATCCCAAATTCACTTTTTTCAATTGGTTCCACAGTTTTTTTTATGTACTTACATATCCATATTCATATTTGTAATAGAATAAATGTTTATAATTTTATGTTAACAACTTTAAGAGGAATTAATTTTTCAATTAAACTAGTCGGTGAAGGGGGCAATGGGGTGTTCTCCCCCAAATTTGGGGTGTCAAATTGGTCATTTTGTTTAGAATCGTTTAAACTATAGATTAAAAATGGTTGAAGATGTATGCCCTCAGTTTGAAATTTCCGATATCTGAGGACGTCTAAAACCAGAAAATTTGAAGAATTCTTCATATACATGCATATAGATATATGTGTAATGTGTAATGTGCATTGAGAGTAATCTTCATAAAATTTGGTGTATAGATGTCAATTATTATGAGCTATAAAATTAAATGGATTTCGATGGGATTGCATCAGTAGGCGTGGCATCTCCCATATTAACATAAAGTTGGAAGCGATTGGCATGAAATTCGATGTAAGTGATTTACTTGCTATAAGGTATGTCTGTATCAAAAGCGGGCGAAATAGCACCTCCCATACAAGTAAAATACCTTAAGTGACATATTTATCGAAATATATGAGCAATCATACTGCAATTTGGTGTAAGGGGTTTGTTTATGGAAGGCTATTTCTGGATAAAAATCGGACTGGATTATACCAGTGGGTGTGTAACCGCCCTAAATTTTAAGACTAATTACGGCATATATCGCAAACTATACAAGCTATTGTGCTAAAATTTTGTAAGCGTATGTCAATCACGAATATAAGTTTTTGATCCCAAAGTAGGCGGAATTGGAGAAGTGGTCGTGACATATTTCGTATTTTTTATTTTTATTCTATTTTTTTCAACATTTCCGATATTCTGTTGACTTTTTCAAGCTTTTAACTTTTCACAATATATTCCATATGTATTTTTTCCACTTTTTAAAACCTCATTCAAATTTATTCGACATTTTCTTATTTTTTTTCGACTTTGACAACATCTTTCAGCATTTTCCATACATTTTCGACTTTTTCTATTTCTTTGAACTTTTTTCAATGGTACATATTTATAACATTTGTTTAAAAAGTACTTTTAATGCAGTGTAGGCTATGTGAGTTTTGGCTTAGCCGAATACAATGATATTAAATTATTTTTTCGCTCTTTGACGATCCTTCATTTAATTTCCATTTATGAACGATTTTTTTAATTTTTTGGACGATTTTTTTCAACTCCTATATCATTTTTAAGACTGATGTTTCATTGACAACCCTGCAAATGCTGCAATGCTCTCTAGGATACTTTTAGCAATTCCATATAGTACAAAAATACGTATGTATGTATGTATGTATGTACTTGCACTAGCACAATATACACATTCCAATTTTCCAATTCGACAAACATTTTGTATTCAACATTTTTCATGGACTATGAGTTTTTCTCTTTCCATTGCCAATGTCATTATAAACTGACAATGAGGTTTTCATTTCCATTTTCATTGTGCAATATTTACTTTATTTCATGTAGCGCAAGTATTCATAGCGTAAGTAGTGCTAGAGTTATCATCATCAACGTTATCATCATCGTCATCGTGGTTGCTGGTGCTGTTCATAACTCGTTTCACTTCGGTAGAACAATAACAGACTAACCTATAATAACCTGTAATAAAATGCAAAAAAGTAAACGATAACAAAAATACAACATGGCGTCCTTAACATTCCCGCCAAGAGCCCAATTCCGACACTCCCAACTCCCCACTCCCCACGCCCCACGCCTAATCCACCCAATATTCACTAGAGAAACGAGAGCATGAAAACTGCAATCCCAATCCCAACAAACTCAAAATGAACGCAATACAATACAATGAAATCCCTAACATCGCTCCCCATTTTGCATGCGAATTGCATTTTCAGTTACACACAGGAACAGCGGCGGGTCAATGATACCAGAAACTCACACCAAACTCGTCTGCCTTCCTACCTCTTGATAGTGCAAAACTTAACGTATACGCCACATAAATACTATGCTATGCTTCCCTTCTATTTGCCTGCGCAATCCCATTTTCATAGCTTGCCAAGTGGTTATGTGGTCATGAACTCAGGCAGTAGTCAGTCGTCTTTTCAGCCATGCAACATGGTGGAGCAGCATACTGAATTTCATGTTCATGGTGCAATGCCAAGTTGTGTACTCGTCATGAGTAGGGTAGAACAGAAATAGAATGTTGTCAGAGTAAACAGGAAAATGCAAGAGGACGATGTTCTTGCACAGTGGAACCGCTGTGACAACTAGGAATTAAAAATGTTATATGGGACCAGTTTATAGGGTTAAGGTCAAAAAATACTTAAAACGTATGAATATTTAGGTATTTACACGGACAAATGCTTTTTAGTTTCCTACAAAGTCTACTGAAATCTGGAGTACAAAGCTCAATCCCAAATACAGAACACCTACAGTTATTCTTGGAGGTTAAAACGTGATGCCCTGGAGTTGTTTCTCGATGAATAGAGTAGGGCCCATTAAGCGCATTGAAGGCACAATGACAGCAGCTGTCTACAAAACCATTTCAAGCAATATTATTCTCCCAGTTACTGGTCGAAATCATAGTTTAAAGCTTGTAAAATCTTGGTTTGTGGAAAAACAAGTTGATATCATGTCATGGCCGGCGCAGTCTCCCAATCTCAACCCGATTGAGAACATGCGGTTGGTGGTAAAACGCATAATCGGTAAGAAAATATTCAAAAGTGATAATGAACTATTCCCTGCGATAGAAAAATAATGTAACGCGATTTCACCTTATAGATAAATAAAGTTTTGAGTCAATGTCCAGAAGATGTCATGCAGTCATCAGAAACTACGGTTTCAGAACCAAATATTAGGCTGGTTATGCATTATTTCTTGGTATTGTGATAAGTTGCGCATGCTTTGACCGCTTGATTTTTCGCTACTTTTGTTTACTTTGAGTTTTTGTTGTTGTTAGCTAACGGAATAATATTTTTGTTTTTGGTAAAAAATCAGCATTAAGTGAAGTTAATAAAACTAACATAAAATAAAATGCAAAGTTGTTGTTTCACTGAAATAATTTGATGTTTCTTCAAAAGTAATTTCAGTTGCAAAGCATTTGAACGATACTGTATCTTATTAAATTGCATTTTCAGAGAGTTAATCAAGTTTTGGTTTTTCCCCCATTCTGTGTCAGCCATTGCCGGATCACTTCTAATATAATTATTATTTTTTAAATGAACTTTTACTCCAAGATGAGTAAATTAGTTATTTTTACAAAATATTGCAAATTTCTTTCGCCAGAAAATTAAAATCTTCCACTGTACATGGTAGTATGGGTTAAAAACAAACAGCAAAATTCACTATAGGGTTAAATCAATGTAAAAAAAATGAGTAAATAGCGAGAGAGAGAGAGAGTTGATTCAATGGAAGAGATGCACACGAAAATTGGCAAGTGAGTTTTAAAAAATTTAGCATGCATTTCTAGGCGGCATGCAATCTCAAAATATGAAGAAAAAAAAACTAGCTCAGACTTAAAATAAAACTGAGCGTAGCAGCAGTAACAACAACGCGGTGAAGGTCATTGCTACTAAAAGTTATCCCTCTTGCTCTTGCCCTACAGATGCATATAAATATATGTAGATATATACATATGTACATATGTATATTGTTCTCGTTGCATAAAAAACGTGAGTTCTTGCTATATGCACAGGCTCGCATCTAAGGGCAGGGGAGACATGGAGAAAAAGTTTATCAGGCGTAACTATCAAAGGGGCGGCTTCTCAAAAATTTTAAATCTCTATTTATATAATTTTTCGTCTGTGTTGCTGTATATAACTATTTCAAATTGAACGTATTAGAATGTAATAGCAAAAGAAGGCTTTTTTGAGCCAACAATTATATGGGTACTTGATAGTCCGATTAATGATTTGAGAATTGTTACATCTGACCACTTCATATAAGGTGTTTTTTAAAAAACCTTTCAATATAGAAGTTTTTTTTTATCTGTTTTCGGGTCTTTTCTAATTCTGGTATAATTAATGTTATTAAAATTCAGATTATCGACTTTTTTTATGGTCATTGCAAATGATTTTCAAAAGTTATCAATTTAAGAACTGTACCCCTTTGAACTTGCTACAAATATAGTCTCGAAATTTATTACTAAAATGACCCATTCGTGAAAAATGGAAAGCATTCATACAAGACGTCACCTTTTCTTTTTGAATTGAACTTGGTGTTTGATTTTGGTACCGAAAAGCTTAAAAATTATATTATAGAAATGCCAAAAAAATTCCGAAATCTTAAGAATATCTTCATTAGGCTAATCTCCAAAAAATTTCACAAAAACCCAGATGGATTTGGAATAACTCCACTAACTATTTTTATGAAGTAATGTTCACATTTTTCTTAACTTTTTTAAATAAAGTTTTAATACTTTTTGACTTAATTTTTCAATATTTTAGTTAAATCCCTTCACCTCGCATTTCATAAATATTTTAGTTTTTTAATTAAAATTTTACTTTCTCTGTCGTTTGAGTTGAGAATGTCATCAGACATTGATATATGCGTTAAATTTACTTTAAAAAATATTAAGGGTGTTTTCTGCACTTTTTACCCCACTTATGTACACTAAGAAACTACATTCAGACTTAACTCTAATCAGTAAGTAATTGCAAGGACATGCGATGAAAGCAAGTGGACGACGACCATACACACAAGCCAGACAGATAAGGAAATGATACCATAAAATGCGTTTTATCTACGAAATTTTAAGGGTTGAAATCAGTACTACTTGTACATACTCTAAAAAATATGTAGGTAATATAAAATTGTCTGACTGTGCTAAAAGTACAATATTGCCAAATTTTTCAGTGAAACAAAAAGTAAAGAAAACAAATAAATAAAGGGCATTAATAATAAAAATTGAGCAAGGGTATGCAAGCATGTAATGTAATATATGACTATTCAGACGAACTTGGAAGGAGCGACATAAAACTCCAGGGAACATAAGCCAGACATCAACAATTTTTTTGCACTTATTTTTTTTTTTTTCCTTAAAACGTAATTCAAGCATTTCAACATTTTGAAGAAAAGGGTGGAGCAGGTAACTTAACAGTTCTTGGACAAGGGTGGCATTTAATATATAGTGTCGAATATATTTCTAGATCCCACTTTATGTAACTTTAGATTAGTTATGTTTGATTTTAACCCTCTTATTGAGACATTTACGATTTTTGCTATTTCAACCGTGGGGAACTTTTCGGTTTTTCTTTTAAATTGCGCAGTTAGCAAAATAAATTTAAGAGTTATTCATTCTAAGCTGAATTTCACAACTTTTAATTGTAGAAAAAGTAAAAAAACGTATACATATTATTTATAATTGTTGCTGGGCAAAACTTTCTGAAGTCAGTGTTGCAAATTTGTCAAGCTTGGAATTTATAAGGAGGGTGTACCTATTATGGAAGTATAGCCTAAAATATAAAATTAAATTCAAGCTATGAGAAAGCGAACGCTCACCACCCTTAGGAGGAGGCGAAAATCAAAAAGTTTCATAAGAAGTAAGTTAAAAATCACCAAAACTAGACCACGTGGTTAAGAACGCCCTTTAGAGACATTTTTTAATTGCTATAATATAAAATTTGTTTTTAAAAAAAAAACATTTTTTATAAATAAATAGAAAATTAGATAGCTTCTGGGGTTATCCATAAAACAAAACTATGCTGATACTCCTGCTGATTTGTCTTTATTTGGTAAAATTTTGTGCATACAACATGCTGAAATATTTTTCTTTTATTTCCATGTTTTCGTAGTGTACGTATAACTGAATAATATGGTCAATTTAGCAAACATGATATATGTATGTATTCTCTAAATTATTTAAGTCCTTAAATACAGATATTATATATAAAATGCTACGAAACAATATGGCCGTCGTCCGACAGCTCTACCATACTGCACCTAGCAACAGCGAAAAAGCAGACAACATTTGTGCCAAAACTAAAAAAAGGGCGTTACTTCAGAATTACAGAAAAAATTACAATGCTCGACAAAATAAGAACGCTCGAAGCAACAAGAAATTATAAATTAAAAGAAAGCAGAAATAACTCACATTTCCAAAACTATGCTTTCAATGGCAAAAGAAAGTTCCGGAGCACTGCTGCCCTCTTTGTATAGAAATTCACTCGCAAACGTTTTTTCTACTTCTTTTCTACGCGTTTCATACAAAAAAGCAGTTCAGCCAAAAGCAACGAACTTCAATTATATCCTTTTGACAGAGACGGTAGAACAAAAACAATAACAACAACAACGGGCTAGTAAACTCACACCTACAGGAAACCTTGGCCGCCATGTTGGCGTCCCTGCTTTTGTTTATTTTTGTTTTTTAGCTTTTTGCATTTTCCAGCTCCTTTTTTGTCGTATTCTACCTTGTAGCTGTGCACACACAATGCAGCAGCAGTCAGTGTTGCACTACTTCCCCGGCTCTGCAAAAATATCGATTGAAAAGTGTCTCAGTAAAATGCAGGTCATTGATCCGTTCGTATCTGGTCGTTCATCCGTTCGTGCATTGGATTGCGCTTCGTACATACTGCAATGGCGTCTGACAGTGTTGTGCAAAAAGGACATTTGTCTGGAGTATACTGAAAATCGATTGTAGTCGACAGGCTCCAACAGACCATGGGGCTCATTGAGCAAAAGCTCAAAGGGCCAGTATCAAATATAGGTTTCCGTGCAGCGATGTTTGTTCTCTGCTCTTATTTTCTTTAGCATTTCTCCTACAAGCAAAAAGTTGCTTCAGTAATTGATTTTTGTCCAAAAATTTAAATACAAAATTTTGCCTAGGTTATTTAGAAAATAAAGGTGCGAGCTTACCATCCATTTCATAAAGTCCCGAACTGATTATCTTTTCCAGTCAGGCACCGGTAGTCAATATCGAAAATGTGCATCTCAAAAACTGGTTGATACTCCAGAAATAATCGATTCTACTTATATTTTCGCAAGGAGAAAAGTCTTCTAGGAAAACGATGTATTTATAAAAAAAAGGCGAAAATGGTTGAGAGTTAAGGAAGAAATATCTTGCTGAAATATATGACAATGGATAGGTCACACGCTCATTAAAGATGATAGAGAATTTCGCCGATCGACGTTTTGGTGGTGCTCGCTGGGAGACAGATCAGACCAGATAAAGCCCAGAGCATCGTGACGCCGAATTATAGAAAGTGATATGCTAAAATATTAGAAAATAATGACCCAAGAATCAAAATAGCAATAGAAGTTTGTTCAGGCCTATGCTTCTAATGAAGTTATGAAAAAGTAGTAGTAAGTATATGGCTTTTCGAGTGGAGTTCTGAGTCAAACCATGAGAGATCTTCAAATCATCTATATAGAGAAATTACTGCTCGTGGCCAAAGTACTATACTTTGTATTCCAAACAGCTCAACACTTTCAACTCCACATTGGATTCCAGAAAAGTCCTTTAACTTCTCGTACCAAATTCAACCATACCATGCGCTTCACATTTATGGTATTCTATGCAATTTGGTCGTCGTGTTCAAAAAAAAATTCAAAGTGAAATTTTCCAGAATACAAAGCAAAGCGTACGAGCAAAATAAAAAAAAGAGGCTAAAATACAAGCAATCCCAAAAAAGGGGGAAAATGGTATTTTTTCTGTCGTCGTGATCGTCATGTTTCGTCGTCGTCGTCGTTGTTGCTGCCAGTACTGCCGGTTTTGTCGTTTGTCAGTGACTGTGGTACCATGGTAGTGGAACACCAATGCGCAACACTAAACGGCGAAAGCGTTTCTGGTTACCAATTTCACATCGCACTGGCATTGGTAAACTGTACCAAACTTCTGTGTGTACTGCACATCTGGAGCAGCAGCGTAAACTTCATGTTGGCAATAAACCAGTGTTGCCCCCTTGCAATTGGATTCCTTGCCGTAAGTACAGACTTAGCGTAATGTTGAAGTTTATGTATTATGCCAGACATTGGTAGAAAGGGAAATCAACTACGCTGCAGGATAGATTTATTTGCACAAGAAGAACTTGGCTAGGAATACAAAGAAAATAAGGGAAATATTGAAAATAAGCACAACACAAAGTTAAGGGTTCGGATGTTAAGAAAAAAATTCATAGTAGAAAACCTCAAAATGGCGACGAAGCAGTAAAATTATAATTATAATTATCAATTAAAATATACGTATAATTATTATTGTATTTCACAATCTTAATTTATATTAAAAGATATCAAATGAAGGAAAATTTTTTTGAAATTTATTTCACAAGTGTCTTCAAACTATTTTTGGACCTATGTGAATGGATTTTAGACCAAATTATGTGATGTTTCAATCATCGTGGGTTTTAACTACTTTATCTGCAGTTCAATAAGTTTGATGACCTTATCATTTTAGCACAGCCTTGTTCCGCTGAGTCAGTGCAGTAGCTGAGATAACAATTCGTATCCCAAATCATAGAAATTCGTCAAGAAGACGACACACGTGTTAACCCATGCAGTATCTTGATGAAATAGCTAATTTTTCTTCGCCAAATGCGAGGTTTTTCATACAAAACGTCATTGAAGTAGTTCAGTTTGTTGGAATAATATTCGGCAGTAATGTTTTCTTTTTTTTTCTCTTGATTACCGATATGCCGCGAAGTTTCAAAAAACTGCAACCATGAACTTGTTGAAAGACAATATCGCCTTTGGTTTACTTAAAGCGTAATTACCACGAGAAATTCTTTGTTCAGACTATTCCTTAGCCTCAGGTGTGAATTGATAATTCATAAACTACTACATATCGACGTAAAAGCTCCCTAAGGCTCCAATTCAATATCGCTAAACTCTGATTTGAAGATTTCATCTTGCGGAGAGTTTCCTTATATCCAAATAATTCTTGGAAATGTTTCTCTGCCTTCCGATTGAGATGCACACAGCTTTAGCATTATTATGAGTAGCTTGATATTGTAATAAGATTTTAAGATATTCCATGCACTTCTGCCAAGTGCAGCCAGTAATTAAGGTAACGAATCTCTCAAATGCTCTAAAAGAATTTGTATCCTTGATACAGGTGCACGAAAATTTCCAAAATTCAAGTTTTCGACTCAAAAACCAGATGCCCAAGAGCGAATTCTTCTATATGAGTACCTTAACCTATGGAAACGAGAATTTGAAAATTTAAAAGAAATAACCTGATTTGATGAACTTAACAACAAAAAACATATAAGTTTTGCGTTTCTAACCAGACTTTTGTACCAAATTATTTTCCAATTTCCATTTTCAAAAAGTTGTTCAATTTTTTTGAATCGATACAAGAATTCCTACCTCAATTCACTCACCTCCAAAGCTTGACGAAAAATATTGATAATAACAACCCTTATTTCGCTGACTGTTAATATGTAATTTGCATGAATATAATTACAACTTTTCGACACAGATATGAAAAACCAGATAAGCTTAAAAATACATAGATTGATGTTAGGTCATGTGGGTTGAGTAGCGTACTCATATTTTTTTTATAGGAGGGTCAGATACTCACTCGCACACAAGCTCGCATGTATTTTCTTAACATTACAGCTTTATTTGACTTTTTTTATGTCATAGCACTAACGATTCTGAGGATAATTTTCCCTTAGGTTACTTAAATAATTCACACATTCGTACACAGAAAAATACAAAGAAAACTCCAGCGCTATTGCCGCTGCAACCACTTTTTTCAGGGTGTAGAGCTCAGTGTTGGGGGCTCGCAGACAACACCCTGGATATGCTTGAATAATTTTGTTACTTCGTTTTAAACATCGACATTGGGACACTGAGTACATTGTGAGTAGTATACACGTATTGTGTGCATATCATTTTGCATTACTGGAGTTGCCTTGAAGTTTTTGCGTTTTCTTTTTTATCTGCTGATTTTTGCATTTGAGGGTATGCTGTTGACCAAGCTTATGAATATTATCTAAACAAAATATAAACCTAATTGGCACGAGCAAAATTATGTCCCAATTCTGAGGTTAATACTTGTAATTTATATTCTTACTCACGACAAATATGAATATTGAAGTATTATAAAAATTAGAGTTTTACAAAAACAAAATAAAAATTTAATTCAGAGTCTCATGCAGTTTTAGATGACTTCAGCACTTAGTAAATATTTATGAGTATAAAACTAACAAGCCCTAGAAGTCAATTCACGTGTGTAACATTGAAATGTGAAACTTTGAATATATTCCTGTGTACCATATTGAAACAATGAACAAAATACAGAAACTCTTGCAAATCAACCACCCACTTGACTGCTCGAATAGGGATGAAAAATCGGCATGAGGGACTCACACAAAAGTACAACTGCAGTTCGACATGAAGCATAAATTGGTAAGAGTATCAACGAACACTAGAAACAAAACAACTCAAGAAAGCACTGAAGGAAGAGTACACACAAAACAGAGACGAGAAAAGCTAACGACCGGGACAAGCTGACTGCTGCTACAGCACAATTTTGTGTGCTCAGAACATGACCCATCCCAACAAAAGTAACAAAAAGCAGTCAGAGCACTGAACGCAAAATGAGAGTATACAAAATTCCTGCGAAAATGCACACAATAAACAGCCGTAGCAGAAGCAGAAGCATAAGAAGAAAGTGGAAGTTTGAGTACTCAAAAAGTAGATAGGGGGCAACTCCAAAGAATTGCATGCAACGACGACGTAGTATGTGAGTTTTCTCACATGAGTCAGCAAAAAGTAATCAACATCGAAACAAACAACAACAACGACGAGGCAACTTTAAATGCTTTCTGCTTTCAGCAGAACTCAATTTGTTTCACTTGACGCCATATCACAAGTGCTGTTTCATTGGATGATGACTCGTCAATAGACTGACTGACTGACTGACTGGGTGGCTGAATGCCCGACTGACTGAGCGTTGCTGCTGGAATGAATGCTGCATTTTGTCGGCTTAGTGAAAATCCCTCGTCATACAACTTGACGCTATGCGGTATTGTGTCATCGAGCTATAAGATTATCGCATTCTCGAAACGTTGTTGCACACTCCCTGCTTCCCCGTTTTGATTTGCTTTTTCCCAGTAAGAGTCACTTTATGTTCAGCATTGCGTTCGTCGACCTTGCAACTCGTTTATGCTTTTTGCTTTCATCCTATATCGTTTACATTTAAGTGGTACGAGTGGTACTGCCTATTTTTTCTTCAAATGGCAATTTAGCAATCCTTTGCTTTTGTACTCCTTCTCTTCTTTTCATTGTCTATGATTCGCGTGCTATTTATTAGGTAGTCTTTATTTGAGCTTTTGTTGCTGTTGTCGTTGTTACTATTATTATGTAGTGTCATCAACATCATAATCAAGTTTTTCATTAAAGAAAAGTAGTTTTACTACTAAATTTGTGACAGCTAGTCGTCATTTTAATCTATATTGTTGTGCTGTTTCTAGAACATTGAAGTAATCATCATGTTAGAGTTGGTGTTTATAGCAAACTGCTTAGTAGGAAGTTAGTGTAAACTTGAAGGTTCAATGGGTACGTCTCCGCTAGTGAATCCATAATTTTCCGACGGCGAATTGGTTCTGTCAATTGGGCTGATATTTTAGTTTGATATAACTTTGTTTTTTTGTCGAAAGGTTCAATGGGTGTAGCCCACAATTTCCTTTTAAGCTTCATATGTAGTTACTTGAAGGTGCAGAAACATTAGTTGATACCGTTCCTGAAGTAGTTTTGAGTGCATTTTAGCGAGTTTCGCCCATAGTGGTTTCTCGCGAAAAGTTTTTGAAAATTACTCTCTGAAATACTATATTGTAAAAGAGTTAAATTAAATACATGTCTCTGACCTAACTATTTCTTGGTCGTCCATACGACCGTAATGTATTGTTAGGCAGATATAAATTTAAAAAAGAAATAAAATTTTAAAAGTTGCAAAATATGAAAATTAAAACGACGTTAAAACGTCTTCAATTAGTCATTTAACTTGAACGTTATTTGATAACTTGGAACTAACTCATAATTCACTGAGGAGGTGTGACGAGATCAAATAATCTATTGGAACTTTTTCAACACTCTGCATTCTAAAAAAGTATTTTTAGTGCTGATGCCTAAAAAACATTTCGAATTAAAGTCGGAGAAACACTATTACATTTCACTCAAATAACTTATTAGCTTTGTACGTCGAATCCGGACGATTTCCATTAAGGTTTAGTGAACAACGGATTTTGTGACGGCAATTAATTGGTGTCTGAAACAGAAGTTAGCGTCACCATTTCTTTACGAACTTGTCGGCTATAAAATGAATGTTTGGTTCGTGTATTCGATCCAATGCATCTATCATATATTTCTTAGTTGAAACTTTTTCTCTATTTACCGCTTCATGTTTTCGTTTATCTCTGGACTACCTCTAAATTGTAGCTATCGATGGGAACAGGCATGTACCTGGTTTGTCCATAGTTAGCTATCTTCAGAACCAAGTAGCTAAATGAATTTGTAAAATTTTGTGCTTTTCCTATTTTTTTCTTGCCCTGCGAACTATAAGCTCAAGCATGGCTTAGGTAAAATCAATCATAAGCTTGAAGAAATCCGTTGCATGCTTTGAACAGTTTAAATTAATGATTCAACACTAAATAGTTTTTTCCTGTGTGGAGTTTTTAGTCCAATAACTGCCTCAATCCATACATACATCTGTATGTAAACTTGATTTCCCTAACTCATTTAAGATAGTGGTTTGAGTCGTTTGTTTTACCGATATATCATTACATAAAATGATGAGAAAGATCAAAAATGCGTTTTGGACATAATCAAGGGAGCCCTTGTCGTCCTTCACTGGATCTTTCATGCCGATTTTTCGAAAAGCTTTTCGTCGTTCTACATACGTTTTCAGTTACATTCAAATATAAGAATACTGATGGATTGGCCAACTCCAAAGCAAGTTTCCCAGAAACTAATCCATTGAACGTACAAAGCCGGCTTGTAATAGTAGCTTAGAGTCATAGATATAGCAACACTGTGCAAGATGATATTTTAGAGACATGAATTTCAAGGTTTTATAATCAGTTATTTGTATTTCAAAAGAATCCAAAGCTTATAAAGCATGGGAATAATTAAAGAGTTGGCCATGATAAAAAAAAAAATAAAAATCCGCAACAATGACAAACCTCAAAAAAAATATTCTGAAAATTAACTCTGAAACAAAAACAGCAGCCAATACGGATTCATGGTCGATAGAGCACACAAATCAGGGTTAGTCATATGAAAGACCATCTATGTAGAATGAAAAATTTTCATCAAAAGTCACCACATGCAGACGCCCAACTGGGGTACCCCAAAACTGAACTCACAGTTGTAAGTGTAAGTTTCATTTCAGCATGTGAGGAGTATGCAGCAGCCAGCAATGGTAAAAGAAATAACAAAACAAAGCAGACAACAAAAAATAAAATACCAAGCATGGAGATAAAAAAACACACAGGAATGGACGGACTTTTAGAATTAAAACAACAAAAAAAAAAAATGAAGCAAAAAAGTAACCGAATGGCAATGGCCCTGAATACTGCACTGCGGTTAAAATACCATGGTTCTATGAGTAGTTTGAATAGAGTGCGCCGAGGTACAATGCCATTGCCATCAGAGGTCGATCCAAAAATAGGAGTATGAGGAGCACTGCACAAAACGCAAAGAGTGGGTACTGAGAATTGGGTGAGGTAGTAGAGTATGAGAGCTAGAGTTGGTGGTATGGATGGACTGATGACTACAAAAGCACAACGTAGGTGAAAAGAGCATAATGCGTTAGTGAGGGCAACCCAACACATCTCTATGCTCTGCATCATGTGATGCACAACTATTTATTGGCATTTTGAGGCCATTAGCCTTGTGCGGCGAGAATGCACAGACTGGTGGTGGCGATGGTAGTGGTGGTGATGTTGGTGTTGCAGCAACAGACAGGGACATGGTCATGAAATGTTATGGTTTTTGTTATTTTTCTTAGCATTTGAACTGTGCTGACACTCTGAATGTTGAGGCATGCGCTGTATATTTCAGCAGCACACATTACGGTGTAAAAATTTTGTTTGTTTAGGGAGATTAATGACAGTCTCTGGGGAGTGAGAGTTAATGAGAGCGTCGCGCAATGACCGCGAAGCTTGCAATTTGAAAAACTGCAGGGTTGTTAAATAACAGCTTACTGAGAATTAGTAGGTGTATTAATGAAATTGATAATGAAAATATTGAAGGCATTTTACAAAAAACAATTCTGGTTTTATGGAATTAGATATATCTCGCTTGAACATTTTGCTCAAATATTAAGAAAACTAAATAAAAGACTTTCGTAAAATATTCAGATACAAATTTTTTTAAATACATATTTAATTTGAAAACATAAAAAATCCTTGTCGTAAATATTTACCTGAAATCAGCAACCATCAATAACTTTTTTTTACTACCGACCAGGTCCATTTCAAACCATGCAGTCGGACTAACTTCAATTCTCGGAATTGGTTGCCTATTATATTTGTTGTTTCCCAGAAGATATAAGGGGACACATATTTCCTCGTTTTGATTAAAAAATATTTTTTACGAAGCTATGCCCATTTAAAGTTTTAGTGTCAAAACTTGAAAAACCGCTGAAAATGTTTCAAAATACTAGTTGCATTTTCATCCAAATCAAAATAATTAATTTCTTGTCATTTGATTCTATTGAAACTTCTGGTCCTCTGTCAAAATCTTTAAGAAATTTTGAAAATTGTTGAAAATTGTCGGAGCTATAGCGCTTTTTATAAAGAAAGATAAGGCTTATTTTCTCAAAAACCCCAGATGTTTTTACTCCGAAAATTTTACTGTGGATTTATATTCATATCAGAGAGAAATGACATGAGTTTAATGCGCGTTAAAAGACATTTGAGGTTAGCAGATTTTTTTTTCCAAAATCGAAATGTCAATTTTTTTTTCATCATTGCCAAGCCACTCTACGGTACCGTATTTTCAATGCAAATAACAAAAGCAAGATTCCAAATTACTTTCTTTCTCTAAATCGTGCTTGGACTTGACTTTGTCAGCGAAAAAGTTATATGTGCGTAAAATAGTTTTATATATTCCCCATGATAAAAAGTTATTACGAAAATAACGGTAAAACAAAAGCATGTAGAATGCAAGCATGATTTGCGCTCCTTTTAGTACGCTTCAAAGTGGAGTTCTCTTGAAGTGCCCAAATTCAATTTTGACATTTTCCTATCGTGTCGTGGAAAACAACTTTTTTTCGAAAGGATTGCTTATGAACTTCATTTTACGATTCTTTTTCGTAATTCCTTGAATGAAAGTGAATCAATTTCTTTTGTCAATTCCTTAGAATTTTTGAGAATTAAGTTCCCAAATTAGTAATTTCTACCCAGCTCCGCCTTAAACTTCCAAAAGTGCTGACTAAAGTGGATTCATAAATTTTCTTTCGAATTAACGGTTGAGTAGCTCTGGGAAACTGCAAAATAAGCTGCAATCCGCAACTCCTTTTATTTTTTGGTTTGTTTTTGGGTGGGGAAAATCAAACACACTCCATTAACCTCCCTTTTCAGACATGACAACATACTCACAGTTGCCATGACAACCGACGAACGTGCAATATTGCAGCTACAGCTATGTATTAAATATGAGACTATATGTGTATTTTTGCAATGCTATGCATATGTATGTATGTACGCATACTGTCATACAATGCCAGCAGACAAAGTTTGATTTTAATATGAGGAATTTCTTTGTGCCCTTCCCGGTTTGCTCTTTTTCAAAATTGGCGCTCACACTTTGTCACTCGCTCTCATGGCATTGAGGACAACACAATACATTTGCAAACATATTGAGTGGGGGTGTTGAAAAACAGCAATACATTTCGTATTAAAAAGGGCACTGCTGCTGCAATAGCTTATGGACTGAGTCAGACTGAACCAACAACCAAATATTTAGAGCGAGTACAATAACCTTGGCTTACGAGTTATGGTACTATACAATGATACAAACAACAACAAGGATATATATCACACAATATAATACCAAACTATATTGCAATGAATTTCATTGTTTGCAGTCAGTGTGGCAGCAACAGCGAGAACAACGACATCAGCTATTACAATAATAACAATAACAGCAGCAACAACAACAACAAAAATTGCTTTCACCGCTGCAGCCGTATTTCGTTTTGGCTGTAATATTTTTTTTCATTACCATTCTTTTTTTTATTTTTGTTCTGTTTTTCGAATGCTTTCCCTATCATCGACAACCGAGACCGTAACGTAACGTAAGCGAGTGCATGTTACGAGTGCCAGGGACAACTCCCATATTTCTGTCTCTACTATCCTGGCACACTCGTCTGCTATTCTTTTTTTTAATTCTTTTTTTTTATTTTAACGGTCTGGTATCTTTGGGTGCTACTGCTTACTGCTGGTTTGGTGTTAGTGAGATCAACGGAAATGGAAAACATGGTTTATATGGCAGTTGTCAAGTTGTGTGTAACAGTAAACTCGTTGTTACGAAATTATTTGCGTTGGTTTTAAGTGTAAGTTATAAGTCTGAAGCAACTTCGCTGTTAAGTGATTACAATAAGAATGAAATGAGGGAGTTCTTGAAATGGTCTTTGTTGGATCTGGATACTTACATATGTACGTATGTATGTGAATAGAAAAAGACGCAAAACTGGGATGAGATGGTTTAAGGTAACGAGTGTACCAACAATCTGAGATAGTATGGAGTGTATAGTTCACCTGTTTTATATAATTAAAATCTGGCTATAACCAAACCAAATTAGCGAGAGTGCTAAGCAAACTTTCATAGGTATGCAGACGTAATTAAGGTTCTGCCCCACAGACTCTCTGAACTACCTACCTCCACATAGTACTCAGCAAATCAAATCAACTGTTTTATTTTCCAAGGGTCACCTGCCCCACACTCACTTTTAAAAATAAAAATTCTTTATAAAGTTAGATATAAGGCGTTTTAAACTTTGAAGTTGCCTTTCGCATCGATAGGGCTTAGTTCATAAAACCACAAAATATATCAATCCTTTCGATTACCTCACTCAGCTAGCGCGCTTTTTCTAAGTAGAACTGTTTATCATTCTAGTAGCCTGCTGCTCAGTAGAAAATCTTTGTTCTGGTTGGGGTGAGTAAAAACGTTAATGAACTAGTATGGGGTAATTCTTTTATGAGAAAATCTGCTTTGCAACAGAAGCAAACAATGACTGGAAAAATTTAAAATCCTGCAAATTACCTAAGGCAAAATGGCTTACATTTTTCATTTAAAGGTCCGACAAAGTAGCGACTTACTATCTATCCAAAAACGCTATATCTTGGCACCTAAGGCAGATTTTTGCTAGATTTTAGTAAGTCGGTTTTTTCGTAAAACTTTGGCCGCGCCGTTTACTAATTTTAGTTTGGAAGCTAAAATTTTGTGACAATTATTTTTAAGCCCCATGCTAAAACATAGGCAAAAAAAATATTTAAAAAGTCTACAAAATTTTCAAAATTAACACCCTATTATACATATTTCATTAGATATCCAAATGTATTTTGAAAACCTTAAATAACAATTTTTAGAAAAGCTATATCCATCACTTCCGAACATTATATCTGCGATGCCAAGTTTCACTTTCAACTTTTTACTACATTTGAATAATTTTTTTCTACTTTTTGGGGCTATAGGGGGAATTTCACCTCCTCTGAATAACTAGCAAATGCATAATAGAAACATACATAATCTACACAAAAATCCATCAGAGCCTCAAACTGATACACGCTGTATCCAATTCCGTAGCAAGACATTTAAAAAGCACTGTGGCAACCTTCAAGAAACAATTGTAGCTACTGCAGTTTAGCAGCAACTACAATATGCACTATAGCAGCGACTGCATACACTCACACCATTAAACCATCTTTAAGGAATGATTTTTCATAAAAAAAGACAGCACTCACTGAGATTTCGAAACAGAAACTTTTATTTTAAACACATTTTTTTCCATTTTGGATTTTTTCAGAAAATTTAAGAAAAAAACGCGCATTTTGCAAAATAAATTAAAACTTAAAAGTGACTGCTGAGTAGGGTTGCCACCTACGAATGTGAGCTTTTTTTTTAAATAGAAGTAACGCATGTATTTATAGGCCACTGTTGTAATTTATACAAAACGGAACAGTATTATATTATTTTCTGGGTAAATCGACAGTTTTTGAATTATTTCATTTTAAAAAGCTCTATCTCTCGACAAACTGTCATTACTCGAAATTAAATAAATTAAGTAAATCGGTATGTTAAATGGTTACATGGGCCCCTCAAATGAGCTATAGCATGATAGTCTGAGTATGTTTAATACAGAAATTGATGGACAACATTTATATATAAATTTCTATTTATGTATATCAATTTAAAGTTACTCCGTGCGATAGTTTGTGCTTTTATGAGAGGTACGACACCTCAAGCCTATCCTTTATATGTTTTTTTTTTAAGGAATGTGAATTCTATGAAATATTTGTGTACCGATACAAAGCAGTTTCATAACTTTTTCATGCCAATTTTTAAAGTTTTTTTCCTAATTTTTTTTATATTAGAAGGAATCCCGGAATTACATTCGATTGCATTCGCAGTAAATTCTGAGCAGCGTGGCTATTTCTAATATTTGGCTATATGTCCCGGGCCATCCTTTTGTCTACTCAATTTTTGCAATTTGTGTAGCAAATAAAACTTAAAAGCAAAAATTAAGTTTAACATTTTCCTACCTACGGTATAGAAAATCGGCTGACGGTCTTATTAAAAAATTATGGCTATATACATGGTTTTTTGCGACCAGGAGGAGTATGAAAATTTTACAATAACAAAAGAAACTTGTACTTATTTAAAGAACACTTTGTAATTGCCTGCTTAGGGCCACAATTAGGAAGAAAAGTTGTGCTTGTCCGTATTTTATAATATTTTTCCACTGCCATCTAAATTGATCTACGAACTATCGTCATTTTGGTATAAAAAACATAAACATTTCAGCTACATGGTGGAGGTAGCTGGTCAAAGGAATTGCGTGATTCATGGGCATACACATGCAATTAATCTAAAAATTAAATTACATATGAATGTAATAAAATAAATACAGCTTCTAACACCAAAAATAA
Source organism: Meiosimyza platycephala (assembly GCA_963662105.1). Lineage (NCBI taxonomy): Eukaryota > Metazoa > Arthropoda > Insecta > Diptera > Lauxaniidae > Meiosimyza > Meiosimyza platycephala. Next base: position 104,114,395 of record OY759208.1, on the reverse strand, counting down.
ATTCAAAATTTTCATAAAAAATAGCAACTGTTCAAATAATTGCTTCGCTATTACACTGTTAAACAAAAACTACTGACAATTGGGGACTCATGCCAATAATTATTTATTTACAACTTGCCTCCCGTCTGAAACAAAAAAACAATACTTACACAACAACATCGTTATTGGCGTTGGTCCTGCTGTCGGAATAATAAACAGCGCAAAAAAAAGGAATAACAAAAATCCGAAGCGAAACTCTGGAATAACGTGAAATAAAAAAAAAAGGACTTGCAACAGAAAGCGTGACAGCAGCAGCAGTGTAGTTTTTACTCCACCAACTGGGAGCAAAGTTAAAACTCCAAATGTAGTATGGTAGAAATCATACTCTCGTTTTTGTGTCTCGATATGTCTGTGCAAATAGCACTGGGCTACAATTTTCTTGCGAAAATTTTGTATTTTTGGTGAAAAACTTTTTACAGTTGAAGACGAGCTCTTTTTTTGACATATCTTACCATAAAGATTTTTTTTGAAATTATTTTTGAAAACCTAATGATCAGACATTTTGATCAAGAAGGTTAGATTTGAAATATAAAATTCTAATTTTAGCAGTTTTCCAAAGTACATATTTCTTAAAATTCACAAGGAACGAGAATGTTTAAAATTGTATGGTAGCTGGAACCATATAACAGTAAAATGATCAATTGAGATAGAACAGTAATTATCACGATATATAAAAAATCAATAAAAATATAATATCTCAACCTATGTTGCATGGTGTAGATTTTACATAAGCTAGCTATACAGTCTAGCTTTGCGTATAATGGGATGAGCGTCCACTTGGCTTAAGCACATGGGTAAAACTTTTGAAAATATATTTGTTACCTACTACCTACTATATATAGTACATGCTAGACGGACAAAAACACACTGACTGTCATGGTAGCCATTTTGTGGCGTTTGTTTTGTAAATGCTGTAACCCTTATCTCTTTTTTTTATTATCCTTTAATTTCATTTTTATTTTTGCAAAAATTCGCAAAATTATTTTGTCGTTTTCATTTCATCGAGAAAATGGGTGTGAATGGGTCAGTGTACTGAGCGCCATTGTTTTATTTTTTGTCGTCTCGGTATATAACACTTTTCACAATTTTATGATGCATGCCGCCATGTTATTTCCACCGTAGGCAAACATTTTTACAAAGGACATTTACATAACTGTCTGTGGACAAATTGTGTTACATATATATAATTGTAAAAAATTTTGTGGTCTCTATATATATAGAAATTTCGCTTTCAACACCGGAAAAGCAATTTTGTTTTTGTAACTGGGTGATTCTTATATTAAGTGTAAAATTGAATTAAATGTAATGTAATATATTCTGCAGTAAGCACGTAAGGTGAACGTGCACAGTGGTACAATACTTGGTTTTATTAAGCCAAATATTAGGGCTGTTTGATATAAAGTAGATATAAATGTTTTCTGTCAAGATCACACTTATGATATAGACAGTAGCAAGTGGGAAGTAAATGTTCCATAAATGAAACTTAGTTCTTAAATAAGGCTAAGATATGTATATGTATGTATGTATGTATGTAAATTTAAATTTTATTTAAGTTTAAAAGATAAGTATTTTATTAATTTTTATTCATTTTTAACGCGAATTTCCACTCGATTTGTATGAGTTAATAGCAGCCCAATTATATAAACTTTAATTACCAATAAGAACATACAAAAAAATATTAAATTAAAAAGTTTATGCTTTTGACTCACATCCGTCGGATTCTTTTTGCTAATAGCGTTTTTACTTCGTGTGCACTTTTTCTTATGTACGAAAATTTTGTGCTATATAATTTTCATCATGAAAAATTTTGACATTTTTCAAGTACATATTTGGTTGTTGGAATTTATTTGCATCATCTATTATGCGATCGAATGGATATCCATAGGCTTTACCATCTGTTGTACATTTTCGTATTTTTTGTATAACAAAATCCTCGTTTATTAAATCATTTGTATCCGTTGCCGGTGTTATTATAAAAAAGAGCTGCATTGGCATTCCTTCGGTTTTACCGCGTGGCAATAGAAGTCGATCGGGGAAGCCGCTATGATGTTGTGCCAATACTTGCCAGCTTTGTTGGAAATTTTTTTCGGTTGTCTCTTGTATATTCGGTGTATTCAGTAATAATTCCTTATATCCTTCACTTGAATGTACTGAAAATGCAAAATTTTTTATTTTTAATTTCTTTCAAATAATTTTGCATATATATGTATTTATTATTTGTTACTCACCCATGCGTGCCTGAATTTTATTTATTGAAAAGAGACTTATCGCCAAGAAGATTATAATTTTGAATTTCATTATATCTTTTATATGTTGTACTAAATGTTGTTTGAACACCTTAATTGCAGTTTTTATACTGCGGTAATTTTTAAACATTTTATACTTGCAAGTTAAAAATATTTTTGATGGATCCATGATATCTCTTAAGGTTCACGTATGTCAATAAAAATTGTATATGTGTATGTATGTTTGCCTAAGCAAATGTTATCAGTTTTGAAAAGTGCATACTGTTCTATCGTCTATTTATAAAACTTTTTGTCCTCACAGACTAAAAGATACCACAAGCGCACACATTTTAAGCCGAGCAATGCAATTTTCTAGGTCAAATACTTAAAACGAATATTTCAGCGGTTTATTTCTATCTCGCCAGAAAATTTGTAGTCCAAATTTTTAAACTTCTAACTTTTTCTGTCGTCCAGCTTTTTGTCGTCCAACCATAATTTCGACTTTCCACTTTAATTTTTTTTGGAAAAAAATAGGTCAAAACTTTCCTTACCAAAATCAATTTTCAACTTTTTGGAAACGACCCAATGGCCGATCTCAGAATAGTCGATATTCCAAAATAATTTTTTCTTATACAAATCCGAACTTCGCTGATTTTTTTTTTTGGATTTTACACACTCAAAAATAGGATTGCTAATTTTTTGCACGCTAAGAGTGGTCAGTAGCAGTACTAGCTTAAAGTGGTTATTGACCTTGCTAAATTGCAATTCGCCGCACAAGCATAGCATTGGTTGTATGCATTGCTTAAGTATATTGTGAATATTTCTGGTTTTCCTATAAAAAGCGATTGTACTTCGCTCGAGAGATGCCAGAGATTTTTTTTTATGATTCTGATATTACAAACATGCGAACCCCAAGTTTTGATTAAATTCAACGATAATCTATATATGTATGTACCCAGAGCGAAGGCAATTTCGACACCCACCTAGCCTTTCTGATGATGAGAGAGAAAAAATATCTTGCACCAATCGATGCAAAAAAGCCGAGAATGGATTTTGAAAGTAGGAGGGACCAGTTGATGCGAAGAGGTTGAAATTAAATTTTGAAGAAAGTTGCACGCCGCCGTTTGTTTGGTCATATTTGAGGAAAATAAACAATGTATTGCTACAATAGATGAGAAAAAGCCGGAAATGTATTTAGGATGGAGGAGAGACTCTCAAAAGAATTTTTTGTCCCCATTTTGAATATTTGATTTTTTTTCACCTCTTCTTTCCAGAATTTAATTTCTTGACTTTTCCACATCGATTGGTGCAATATAATATACATTTACATATTATGTAAATGAGAGAAGATTTAAGAGCGAAAAAAAGGAACGAATCGGAAAATCCCATGTTCTTGCATTAAAATTACCTCCAAATCGAGAAACTTCCCGCGATCTGGTATCACTGCACTCCATATAGAAAATGCTTTGAATTATTTTTGAAGCTTTTTTGAGAGTGACAAAAACAAAGTGAAAAATGAAACGTTTGTTAACGTTGACAGTGGAACAAATGATATGTGAAATAAACTGATTTCATTTCAGTTTAATAAAATTGCATTTGAAAAATAAAAAAAAACTTCGAATTCTTATGTAGTTTTGTTTAATTGCACTTAATTTATTAAATATGTATGTTTTTATTTATTTCATATATTAAATGTAATTGGTTTTTTAAAATATTTGTAATTTATTAATTTTTAATAGGCAATAAAAACCTAATGCTATTTAAGAAAAGTAATTAATAATAATTAAATAGTTAGTTTAAAACTTAACTAAAATAATTAAACATTTATTAACGTACTAATTTAATATTTAATATTTATACTTGATGCAATCACTAATCGCAATTTACAATTTTTAAATATCTTAATTAATTAAACAATTTAATATATAAACTCCGTTTTAGGGTATATATTTAATATGTAATAAGATATTGTTGAACTCATGTTATTAAATTTACTAATTTAATAGGTTGCTAAGAAACGATATGCATTGCTCAGTTAAATTTTATCGCAGGCATTACGGCCAATAGAAAAAATGTGATTTTAAAAATATTGAAATATTGAAATTTGGCGCTTTATTCTTAGGATTTCGAAAATTTTCGAACATGCATGTGAATATTTCAATTATAATCGTCGGTTGAAAACATTTGCTTGTATTACTTTTAAGATTCATTTAATGCACAAGGTTTCAGAAATTTCCCAGTGCACACCAGTGATGGCATTTGGATTTTGTGAAAATGTACTGAATCGAGACTTGAAATGTACTTTATAGAAGCCGAATGTACTTTTTTGGCGTGAACATCAAATTTTACTAAAATGTACGAAATTTTTGTAAAATTATCTCAATAACTAAAAAAAAGGTTCTCACTTTTGGCATCTCAAAAACCCTAGATATAGAGATATATATGAAATTAAATTACAAAAACTACACCTTGCAATTATTTATAAAAAAAAGGTAATTATTACATATCTTCACATTGCAATTAATTTCATTTAATTAAACCGAAAATAGGTAATTATTATAAATTGTTCAAATGTACCGAAAATGTACTGAAAATGTGCTGAAAATTCGCCAAATGTACTAAAAATGCGGCAAATGTACCGAATGTACCGAATGTACTGAAAACTTGTTAAATGTACTGACGACGATTTTTAAGGACGCAAATGTACCGAAAAAAGTACAAATGTACCGAAAATGCCATCACTGGTGCACACGCATAAGTTTAATTTTCTCTCTTTAGTCATCATTAAAAAGCTTTGAACAAAATTTCAAAAGCTATGAGCTCGCAGAGTTTTCTAGTTGCAATTGGAAAAACAAGCGTCTAAATTGCAACCGATGAACTCCCTTTGCATGAACAGAGGTGAAGTTCAGTGGCGTCACTTCGGTAGGGCTGGGAAGGACATTGGCCCCCCAAGGATCTGATACTGGTTATTATTCAATAAAAGCATCTAATAGTGGTGGAATTATAATTCTCACCATTTCCCCCCCCCCCCCCCCCAAAGGTTTTGGTGAAGCTCAAACTCATAACTCGCACGCACACATAATAGCTGGCTAGCATAGCTTAAAGTTCTCATTTAGTGAAAATAATCTGAGATATTACAATACGTCATGTCTCAATTACAAATCCAAAGGATAGCCTTCATATTATATAAAGTAAGCACGTGAGTGACTGATATTGACGCATTCCGTTTGAAACTTTAAGTAAGAACTTGCTCCTTACAAAAAAGGAGCAAGTCACACAAAGAAATATCAAGAAGTGTGTAAATAATCTAAGCTATAAAAGTGGCCACACTTCTCTTGTATATTTTATTCATATTTCACATATTATGTACATAAACATATGCCTTTAATATTACCTCAGATACAAATTAATTGAGAATGCAAAATCGAACTAAGTATTAAGTGATATTACATCTTAGAAATATGTATTAACATTTTCATTCATAAGCTCGCTTACTCGCTAAATACTTTAATATTTTGTAACACTTGTCATTTAGTTATGCATCTATTAAAACAATAATTGTAAGTCAACTATGGTTGGAAAAAGTATACCAAGTTAAATAAACTTATAGAAATAAAAAACAAAATACAATATTTCCTTGAAAAAAAAACAAAAAAAAAAAACAGTGACGGTAAACTCATAACATACACACGCAAACTTTTTTGTGCTTTCACACGAATATAAGCTCATGTTGACAAATAAAGCGCTTAGTCGTTATGTACGCAATATTACGAGAGTCTGTTCACCGAAACTGTTTCGTATTAAGTATGTAATACATATGTATAAAGATTGTTTTAAATGCTTTAACAATTTTGCCTTTACATAACGTTGGACGGACACGTTGCTCTAAATACGCTGCAATGCCATAAAAATAGTTTTTCTTAATTAATTTTAATTTAAAAATAAAAGAGTTGCATAATTTTGAAGAATTTATATATCAAAGTGTTTAAGGTAGTTTTCTCCATTGTTTGGTTAAACTTTAATTGGAACTCTGACTGACAGTTTGACTAAAGTTGCGTTGAAACTATAATTGTTTCTGCAAATTAAAGTTCCATTTACAGTTTAACTCGACATTAAAAAACTACCCTTAAGCATTTAAATTAAATTTTTGTACATTTTTTAGATTTCTTATAAAACAAATTATTTTCGTAAATAAGTTGGAAGACAAAACATTATTTTGTAAAACAATACGATTGGCCTTTATGTCAGAAAAAGTGAAAGAAGCATTGAGAGGCGGTAATACTTCCCGAAGTCGAAGTAAGAATGTGTTGTAAGTAGAATATGCTTAGATAAATTATAAATAGATACGTTTGTACCCGCTTGGTAACGTATATCATAGAATGAACTGAAAAAAATTATCGCTTTTAAAACTTAATAATTTCCAAAAAAAACCCAAATCGTTATAAAAATATGAGAAAAAAAATTTACAATTCCATTTCAAGCCTTTCTGCAGTAAATTCATCCTGGCCAGTTACCAGCTGGTTAGAAGAAAGTATGTAGTTCCATTGCATTTCAAAAAATTTAAAGCGGCTACTTAGAAATTATATAAGTTTCGGTGAGTACCAAAAAGAAAATATAAAGAGATTTTTTTTTCTTTTAAATTTAGTTTTTAAACACAGTCTTTGTTTCCATTTTGCGAATGCTTCTTTTTTTTTTGTTGACTTCTTAAATTTTGCGCAGTTCTCGTCGTTATGCGAAATACAGTTGACTTTGTATCACTCACACCTCTGTGCTGTGCGTTTGTATGCGTACTTTTTTCACACTATTGCTGCGGGTCATTGGCGGCGAATGACCCGTACCAGAGAAACCCGGATTTTGTATACCCAAGGCGGGATCTGGACGTGGACGTGGTTTTTTCAAACTTGAACGTAAAGGTGAACGTGTCACTGACTCTACTGTGGAACCATTTGAAACGCTTGTCATTGTTGTGCTTAATGAAGCTACGCTGCTACCATTGCGTATATTACTGTAGGGTTTGCCTGAAGCATCCGTTACGGAGACACCTTAAAAAATTTGAAAAAAAAATCATACAAATATGAACAGTTTTTAAAAAGATTGCAATTTTATACCATTTTTTGGGCGTGGCTCCTTGTAACCCGGATTATTGTATGTGGTGGCAGCTGCTGGTGATGCATCAACAATCATAGTGGGATCGTTACCAGGACGTCTTGAGAAGAGCATATCATAGACAGATGTGATGAATAGTATAATTGTCAAAATAATGACAACAATCTGTAAATTTAAAGTGATAACTATAATCGATATTATAAAGAAAGCGCGCTGAAAGTTATAACAATCATTTGGATGGAAAAGAAGAAACGTTATTTTTTTAGATTTTTTGAATCACGCACAATGAGTACTACGTTTTTTAAAGCTAAGAAAAATTATGAAAATAATCACACAATTTTCTGAATACCAACATCAATAGATGCTAATTTGTGGTCTCTTCTCATAAAGTTATTATCATGCAATAGGGGTTAGGTCACCGGATAGTCGGAAAGGTACACGGCACACTCTTTAATCAAACAATGGTGGTCTAATTTAAACTCTGATCTATAAAAGTTCATATCTTGTAAAATTTCGGATACTTTCCTCCATAAAATTTCTCGTATAATCAAATTCTAATGTACACCTCTGGCAAGATAAAATCTATTTTTAAAGGTTTGTTATATTACGATACCGTACGGTATTGTTATTTTTTAAGTATAAAAAATCGACAAAATTTTTTAAAATTCGGTTTTAATGAAAAATAAATAGTCGAGGTAAAGACTAAAGACTATGCAAAAATGCGTTTCCTATTAACAATAAGATCATTTATTTCTGCTTGGAGAAAATTTTAGATACATAAGTATATTTGTCACTCTTGATATTTTTGTTAATTTTTACGGCATAGAAAATTTTTGTTTTTTTTTTGTTTTCTTTCTGACATTTTTCGCGAAACCATGATCCATGAAAGCCAATTTTTTTTATGTTATAAATCAAACAACTACTATGTAGTGTACTAAAAACATTCGAGCCGCAAAATCAACACATTTTTTTTATTCAACCCATATGCTGCGAGTGCTGTTTTTTATAGCACCATCAAGGGTGCTTGGGCTTTTCTTTTAATTTGTCACCTCAACTCACTTGCATATAAAATGATATCCCACGCGAGATCCGGAAACCATATTGTTCTGATTCATCAATTTGTAAGGCAAACATTACTGTAGCAATAATAGCCAATAGAGCTGAAAAGTGTAAGAGATTCTTTTAAATCAATATAAATTTTAGATTGCAATCAAGTGCAAACTTACAGCCAACCAGCGCGAATATCATCTTTATCATTACCAATGTGGCATAGCTCAACACAACCTTCTCACGTGATGATATCATTGCAATTTGTATCACCGATAGAATGCAGAAAATACCCAACGATACTGAGCTAAGTATAGCCAATAGACCGCTGACAAAAACAGCACCTAAAAATTTAAAGTTTGACATTAAAATTCAATACATCTATGTATGTACTTTGGTTATACTCACTAGACAGCCGAAATTTGGAGACATCTTCACCACACTTTTCACGATCGTATGATAGCTTTTTGCATACCTTGAAGGGGCCAAAATAGCCACGATCGTATTCAAAGCTACCTATAGAGCATTTTAAGAGAGAGAAATTATGTGAGAACATGTTGTATTTAATGAAAAATAGCACTTTTAAGCCACTTTAGTGCAAAATTTTTCAATGCAGCGAGTACTCACCTCTTGGACTTTCGTAATAACCCCAAATGGGTATACCTATCGCAGCTGATGCCAAAGCAAAGCATATGAAACCTAAGCAGGTTACCCCTGCAGCATATAAAGCGGTTCTTGATTTGGCCATTTTCTATTGATCAGCATAATTGTATTAGCCAACTAAATGCAATATGGTGGTTTTTCGGCCTTTTCTTATTATTCTTCAGCGTCTTCTATTTTGTTCGTTATAAGAAAATCGTGACGACTAGTAATGTAAATTGTTTAGTTTGTGTAAACGTTGCGCTGAGATCGAAACTGTTAATGGAAGAAAGAAAAATAAAAAGGTTAAAAATTGTTCCAATCAATCAATCAATCAATATTTAATTAATGCCGCTTTAATTATAACCAAACAAAATACCAAGTTAGCATTAAATTAGCAACTTTTTTATATAAATTACTCATTTATTGTTGACTATTGTGTCTCGTTGTTATAAACATTATGAATGTCAGTGCCAAGAAAGTAGCAACTGCGATGTGGGCGTCAAATGAAAATTCTCTTATTATACGCATACATATGTATGTACGTATATTTGAAATTTGAATTATAAAAAAATCTATTTAAAACAACTTTCGCATTTATGACAATTTGCAAAAATCTAAGTCAATATTTCACTTTAAAAAAGAAAAAATTTTATTTGAGACTTTTTACGTCAATCGGCGACTATTTGTCTCATTTTTTGACGTATATAACTCAATATATATTTTTTGTTATTAGTATAATCTAGATTCCATATAAGCTCTTTGTGTGAGGTCTAAGCTCGATTTACCAAAACTCTTTAGTCTACTTTAACTGCCACACCCCGTTTTAGCTGTAATACCAATGTAAATACTCATGTATTACACTAGTTTTTATTGAACAATCCAGTTTCTATCGTATATCTTTCTAATAGTTTTTACAATTACAGAAAAACGTATTACTCGTATCGCTTCAATCTCGAATTTGCATTAATGACTGCATTCTTTCTACTCAAAAACTCTTCATTCAACTTTTGTTTTGTTTATTTGAAATGCTAAACAAATGAGCCGCACTGTTGTCGTTTCAATAATTTATTATTTATTTTGAATTCACACTGAAATTACATATCATAGGCAGGGCCGTAGTTAAGGTTATTAGTGCAATTTCGCACAACTAAGCAAGCTAAGCTATTACGAAATCATAAACATAATGTACACTGGAATATGTACTTAATTTATGAGAATTTTGTAAGAGTAAAGTAAGTGATCATTTGGCTACCTGTAGTGCTTGCGCCCCTTATGTCATTCCTATTTGTTATGCCCTATCTACGACACTGACTGTAAGTAATGAATCAGATACCCATAGACTATATATGACTACTTGTACATATATGCAATTTTAGACGCTGATTTGCTGAAATTTCAAGGTCATAACGTGCGACTCTTACAACATTTGAAACAATGACCTATCGCATATAAAATATAGCATTTTTACCCGTAATGACCATTTTGTAAGTGGTGCTATTAAATAAGAAATTTTATGAATATTCTTTCATTTACAAATTGCAAACAAATCTATTCAAGATTTTTATTACCCTTAAGCTAAAACAACAAAGTTTTATTGAGTTCTTCTTTCGAGAAATAAACAAAAAATTATTCGCACATTCAGTGCACGCGGTGTGTTTATGAATAAATCATGAAAATATAAACAAATATTATCTTTATCTATTTTGAACTTAAGATGATTTGCCAAAAGTGCTGTCAATTGTAGTCTAATAAATATAATCGTATGCTGGCATAGTATACGATTGCATAATTGTGAGAGAAAAAAATATTTAATTCGTTTTTTCCGCTTCAATTGACGTTATAATTGCGGATACTCGATGCTTAAAATCGTGCCAAACCTTCTGCTGAACTTGAACTTTTCAATCATGTCTAATGATTTTCATATGATTTTTTAATATATGCATATACATATTATAGTTGCTATGGATTTTCATACAGCTGTCAGTAGACTTTCAAAGTATTATCAGTGAATTTTGGGTGTTAAGAAAAACCTTTCTATTTGTTAATGTTTTTTTCTGAGTGGCTAAACTTTGATTTTCAGAGTATTAGTCAATCACGCTAACAACTTGGCTCATGACCCACTCTCATAAAATGCACTTAATGTGTAAAAATTTGTGTTTTAAGTTAAACACGGATTTGTTTAGTTTGACCGGGGTTACATCGCGTGGTATCACTCAAAAAATTCAATAAATTGTTGCACGCTAGTTAAGTTTAATCAGTGAGTATTGTATGTATTAGTCATTTTTTAAGTAACTATAGCTTTTATTGTTTCGATAACTTTTCGGATTTTCCTATTTGTAAAATCCTGAAATAAACTTCGAATTTCAATTGCGTTTCCGAAACAAGTCCGAAACGGTGTCAGAAGAAGCCTGTATAGTCTGGACTTTGTTAAAAACTTTTTACTTAATTTTTAACTTTTTACAATTAAAATATCATTAAACAAACAAAACATATATACAAACACATATTGTATACAAATAAATATTTCAGTTTTGTCAATTAAAATTTTTTGAGAATTGTTTTTCAGTGTTATTATATATATTGACTCTCTTGCTGTTATTATTATTTAAGTATATACAAGTTCATAATCTTTATAAAACTGTGCCATACCCTAACAAAATACGAAATTCTCAAAAAAATTATTTAAACAATATGATTTATGAATGTTTTAGGCATTCAAAGTCTGCAATTGATTAAATAAATATTATAAACTGGAAATAACTGAACTAATGTATACGAATTATTGATACTAAAATTGATAACCCATAAAGCCCTTTCACAAACGCGAAAAATGTACAATATAATATTTCTTTGAAATTTTTTTTTTATTTTCATGAAACAAACTAAGATTCTCTTATAAATTTTTGATTGTGGAACTTAAATCTGTGGACAATGTTGCCTTAGCAACAGGTGTTCCTCAATTAACAGAAAAAACAACATTTGAACTGGGTGTGTAAGGCCTGACGTGATGACGTAGATAGGCATCAGATTAATAGTTAGTGAACTTACATCTAAAAAAAAAAATGTGGTTCCTATAAAAATATAATTTTGTCTTCGAATGCTAGAAAATTTATATAAGAACATTTTTTTTATTTGAAAGTAATCTAGTTTCTGTTTTGCACCATATTTTTTTAAAAAATTTTCCAATCGACGTTTCCTTATTTTGAGAAAGAATCCAAACTTCAAGAATCAAACGCTCATAAGTAAACTCCCATCAATATCCTTGAATGGGATTTGGGTGTATATAGTTTCATCCTTAAACCCAGAATATAGAATTTTTAATAAAGTAAATAAAACCAGCACTTTTGCAACTTATGAATATGTATGTAATTACAAATATTAAAATTTTCCAAAAAATTTAATATTCTGGGAAAAGCTTAAAGTTTCCAAAATATGATACACCATTGCATGCATCATAACCTTTATCGGCTGCATAATCCGAAATAATTAATTGTCCCTTATGGTCGAAAATCTCATTATGCGGCTACTAATTCAATGCATCGCCCAGCGGAAGTTTGTTGGCTTAATTTGATTTTTAAATTTGTTGGTCAAAAACATTGAAACTGGCAACAAAGTGCAGCCAATAACAAAACAATCAAGTGACAACAACAAAAGACATCCCTATAGTAAATTACAATAGGCACAAAAGCACATGTGAGCACATTTGCAGAGTTGCCATACATACAAATAAAAATAAAATTTATGCAACAGTACAATAAGATAAATTAAATGCATACAAAATAACAAAAAACCTGTTACCATATAAATTGATAATTAGTTTTTCCACTACAATTGCCATCGATCGTTTCAGTTGAACAAATCTCATTTACCACACACAAATGCTGACGATGAACGTCCACAATAAATAGGGGCTGGGCTGTGCACTTTAAACGACAACAACAATAATTATAATAGCCCTATAACGGTATTTAACGTTACCTATATTTTTTTTTCCTGGTAATGAGCAGGGAAAGTTTGGTCGGAAAAGAAAACGAAAAATCAAATGCGACAGCAATCCCGCAGAGTTGCATCGTACGTACGCGTATTGAAAATGAAATGACTTCAAAAATAGGAACAAAATGTGTGATGATCATGATGATGATGAGAGTATGCAACAGCGTTAACAGCAACAACAATAATATCAAATACAGAAATCCTAATACTCGAGTTCTTTTTTTTATAAGGTCATCGGACTGCAGTCTGACCACAACAGTCCACCGTGAAAACAAAAGTCGTGAGTCTACATACAAATGAAGTGGCCAAAAAAAAGTTTGGTAATAACCGGCTGGCAAGATGGCTTAAATGATAACAGCGTTGCCAGTCGAATGAAAAAGCTATAGCGGTTTTTCATGGGAAATTCTTAAAAATGGTTTTTATAATATGTATTTGCTATAAGCCATGTAATAAAATTCTGTCATCGGTAAGCAAGAAGACCACTAGTTTCAAATAAATTATATTTTTCGTAAATCTTATTCTGACTACCACTGTCAATTATGTCAGCTTTTGTAGCTGCATGCAAGTCGAATGAGAAAATCCATAGTTTGGTGATTGGCAAGGCTAAAAATTTTGAATGATCTTTTGGATATGAGAAATCTTTCCAAGCGATTGCGCACATTTAACATAAAACGCACATATGATACAAATTCAATGAAATGTTTGGTCAAAGCAAAATGAAAAAGACTTTTTGAGTCGACGAAGCATAGATTCATCAGAATATACCAGAGACAAATGAGCAATCGAAGGAGTTTTTCATGGCGAATCAAAAGAAAACATCAGCAGAGATACTCTCGACTCAATAACTCATCCGTGGACGATCACGACTGCAACTGTACCATTTCGACCTTGTCTTTTTGAGGGAACCAGCTACAACCTGGGAATCGACGAAAATATCAACGTAGAGCCAAAGTCACTGACCGCGTATTTATCAAAAATATTGACAGAATTATTGAATGTTTTTGAGCATAGCAGTCCAAGGTTCGCTTATGTGCATTCTGCTTCTAAGGGGTTCTTCAATAGGGACGCGTTTTTTTTTTTTTGATGAGCAGGAACGTCAACAAGCTAAATTGCCGGATTTGGGACGATGCCAATCTACATGATGTCCACCAAATGGCAATGCATCTGCCACTGTTTGGTGCGGTCCGTACTCTTCGAAAACGACTATGACATTTTTTTTTTGCTAGCCCAAATTGGATGATATGGATGTGAACGACATGTGGTTAAAACGGGATGGCACAGTCAAGCAGCTACAATGGACATTCTGCTCGAGCGATTTGAGAGCATAGTTATCTCACGTAAAGGCGACGTGAACTGGCTACCGAGATCGTGCGATTTGACTCCGTTAGATTTTTTTCTTGAGAGGTTTCCTTAAGTTGCAAGCATATGCCAAAAATTTCACCTCTCGATGCGAAGCCGCGGTGGCCATTTGAACGATGTCTTATTCAGCACATAATGTTTCAAATATTGCAAAAAATTTGTTGATACCTTACATTTACTTTGTTTAATATCATTTTTATTTCAGGGCTTATCACACTTCCCTTTCACATTTTTACTTTAATATAATACATTTCAATATCACGGGTTCTTTGAAGCTTTAATTATAAATACTAGTAAATATCAAGTATACATTAGAATGCACTGTGCTGCTTTAATTTTCACAAGCCAGTTTCCTGACTTGGCAATAGTATAACAATATCCTTTGGAACTTAGTTTCGTGCATCTCGCTCAACAAAAATCAGTTCTTCGTGAAACATAATATCGGTGAAAAGTTAAAAAGATTAAATGTGTCAAAATGCAGTAAGATTTGGTGTATTTTTTTTATTGATGAAAATTTATTTTTATCTTATGTATTTATTCTGAAAAACAATTAATTTTTGATTTTATATAATTTAAAAATTTTATTTCAGCTCTATTTGCCGACACATTTTTTTTTATTACATAAAAATTTCCAAACATCAAACCGCCCACATTCGGTTAACGTTTAGTTATCTGGCAACACAGCAGACAAGTACGCACATTGCGCGTTCGAATAACGTCATTACATATGAAAAACAGAGTGGTTTTACGTAAAGAATTCAACTGGTTTTTGGGATGGGTTAAGCTGTATAAAGCCAAATTCAGCTTGGCAAGACAGACTTCTGTTTATTTCTTGTTTTTTGTGGAATGTATTGACAATTTTTTTATGTGAGCATATTTTTAATTTTGTTTTGGTGCCCATAAAAAAATATTTTTTTTTCAGCAGTTTTATTGTCTATCAATAAACGAATTTTGTAAACAAAAGAATTTAATTTTATTTTTATTGTTAAGTTAAGACCGATTTTGTTATTACATACATACATATGTACGCAGCTGCTTTGAGTAAAATGTAACAAATTTTTGAATTCATTGTCATATATGAAGGCAATATAAATGCCTTCAGAGTATACTCAGTAAATTAAATTTAAACAATGAAAGGACACATCTCTCAACAGTCAATTTTTGCCAAATTTGTTTAAGTGACAGATATAATATAAAATCTTCACCAAATGTTAAGCAAAAAGTAAATCTAACAGTTTCATGTGAATGGTTTTTCAAAAAAAAAAAAAAAAATTTGCCCAATGTTGGCATAAAAGTTGAAAATATTTTAACACCTACCTAGAAAAACAATTTTCATTTAAATAAACAAAGTGTTAATAAGCATAAATTTAACACAAAATAAATAGTTAAATATTAAAAAAATGCAATAAAACGGTTGGTGCAAAAGCAGTTTCTTGTAGCCACTTTCATGTGCTACATTTATCAATTAACGAATACCCAGCTCATAAATTTCATACTGCATCATTCAATGTCAGCATCAACTCAACTGTCTGGCCTCTAATTGATAAACTGAGCCTCACATTTCCTATGCTGATACCTTCTTTTGTTTGAGCTTTCTACTCTCAATCGCTTAGCAACAGCACAAGCGGTAAATAAAATTTCAATTTCAAATTCATATCGACAACCAACAATGAATTTTTATTGACGCTAAATTGGCAATAAATGGTTAACAATGATGTGTACTGCTTGCTAGTTGCTGGTTAATAACTTTGAACGCATAACTTGGCAACACACTGCAAAAAGTTCGAAGAAATTACGCGCGCTGCAATTTGAGACGCTTCTTACATAAACATTAAACAATGCTATGACGAACTGTTTATTTGATTTAAAATTTTATTAGAAATACACGTGAGAATATTTTTCCTTATTTAAATATCAAATCATTTATTTATTTTTCACTGCATTGTTTATTTTTACATGCAATTATATAGAAAGTGTAAGATATTTTATTACCACTTAAGTTTTCAAATGCATTGGCAACACTTTCACATGCATGCAATGAATAATGATTTTCATAGCGCAACTAATTCGAAATTGGTTTTGTTTTAAAATTTAAAATTGTACATATAGCTAATGCCAAGAATTAACTTAGAGATATGGTAAAATTATAGTGCCCCTTATTAGTGTTACGGATGCAGGTGGGAAATGTGATAAAAAATGTTGCTGTGACAAAACTGGAATTTTAATGATTCTTTAGGAAATACTTATATTTTCATTAATTTGTGCTTTGACAAATGGAATTAATTTTGAAAACAAATCACAAAGCAATTCTTTTTTTAAAACTTCTCTACTTAAATTTATATATATTAATAATTTATTCCCACTTAAAAATCTTGTGCTTAAAATCATTTCTTATAACTGAATAATTTATCATTTCCTATCTAAACAATGTTATGTACATACGTATGAAGATAAAATTATACTGAAAGTTCAGTTTCCAATCTCAACTATCTACTCAAGTGCAACCACTGCTTTTTGTAAGGCCTTCCAGCTGTTTTAAGCCTAAATACCGTTAGATTCATTTTAAGCCTTGAACCGTTACTACGACATTTCTATTTGCAAAGCCATTTGTTTATTGCAGATTATCTCGTAGTATTTTTATTGTTATCAATAGCAAACAAGAAGCATCAGGCCAGCAAGACAACCATGCCAGCCATGCAACATGCAATTAACCTCGGTACAAATGCCAAAACAATAAACCAAACAGAGACACAATAAAAATCTCAACCGCAACAACAGCAATCAGCAACGACAACAACAACGAAAAATGCAGTCACCACTTCCGCGGATGAGAATTCACAAAACCGACGTTGTAGAGAAAATAAAAAAGAAAGAAGAAATTTTTGTTTGTTTTCAACAAGAAATTGCAGCCACCATTACTGACAGCCAGAAGAGCACAGTTAACCTCTTTAGAAGAAAGAAAGAGTTCATCTCAGGGCACTGAAATGTTCCATATAAGTTCTTGAAGAAAATCTTTTGATCAATCACTTAGGTACACTGCCAAGTTCATCAGTAGTACCACGTATATACAGCGTCCTGGAGAATCCCTCCAGAGTAATATATGGACTATAAAGCTCCTTAATAGTTCTGTGGAAGAGGTTTATCTACTTTATGAACTTTCATTTAGAGAGTAAAGTATCGGTCTTCATGGAAGTTCCCAACTTTCAAAGTGAATAACTCAACCTCCCTAATGAAAAAACATGCAGTTAAGAATGCAACATATAGCAAAGAATCACATCCGTAAAATAGACCGCTAACTTTCGAAAGAAGACATTGAAAAGAATATTTACAAGTCTTAGCACTAAAAAAGCTTCACAACACTTTCGTCTAGAGAATGATTTTGAAGGAAGAGGGTCTGAAGCTGATAGGTACAAGCCTGGACCACTATGTATTGCAAGAACATTACTGCTGTTCAAGGAAGCGTTTAAAACAATCCGTCAAACTCAATTCGTGCTTGAATAACTGTCACAGCAGAACGATATCATGACATGATTGAAATCTTTTTGACCCAAGAACTGCGTACTTTGATTAACATCCTTCTGTTACCTTTTTCCACAATAATTTATCTCAAAAAATCATGATATGAATTGGCCTCCACGGTTGCTGGATTTGACTGCTCTGAACTTTTTTTGTAAGGATAGGAGCAAGAGCAAGGTTTATGCAAACAAACCAGAAACCCTTGAGCAACTCAAACAAAATATTCGTGATGAAATCAATGAAATACCGGATGAAATTTATTGAAATATAGGTAATGAAAAATGTGCTCCAAAGACCCCAAAGTATTAATATTCTAAAACGGTGCATGAAATATATCACAGCTGCTGCTGATGCAAGTCCATCAAAATCTTTTTCTGAGTTGCTAGAGTGAATACAACGAAATGCCATGAAATTCGAATATGATGCGCATATTGTAACGTTTTGATGAAGTACTGCCTTCTAAAGTACTTAAATTGGCATATGCCCTAGAATTCTTAAATAACTTATGTACCCATCAGGCTCATGCCTTTTACGTTCGAGCGGTGCTTAATAGAGTGGTGCACTACTGTGATATTTCATTATATGTGGTTCAATTTATTGGGCGCATTCCTGGAGCGTTGACTCAGTAAAACAAAAGTTTACTATTAACAATATTTGCAAAACATCTCTTATGTTCAGAGATAGAAGAGCCTCGAAACTTTATTCACCAAAAATGGCAGCGACAAACAAAGACTTTCCGGTTGTGGTTGTCTTACCCACATTTGTAGAGGCCAAACATATTTTTATAGACTTGGCACTACGGCCAATTCAGATTTGTGGCTACTCTTCATTGGAGCGTCGTTTTCGGTAATCGTGTTTCGATTGCTTAATGTGATATACTATTTTAATGATGTAGCAGTGCTGTACCGTACTGCCATAATAGGAGTACTCTCAGATTTTTATCATTGATAATAAAACTAGAAACAGCTACTACTTATAAGAGTTGAATATTTATTCATTCAGTTGGTCATTAGCACAGAAAGAAACCAGTTCAAAATCTCTGTTAATCAGAAAAACTAATACTGTACCAATGTTTACCAAGTAATATTGTTATGTGTATCATATCTTTTAAGTTTTTTTCGATCCAAGCTCCATAGGTTAATGATGTATCTTATTGTTAGATTGGAACTAAAACATCAAACCAGGCATGTTAATCACGTGCATATGTTAAATGGTTTGTAAATCAAAAAGAAACACAAAAACATCTTTGAATTCATTGAAAAAAAAAACATAAAACAGAACAAGAGGCAGCAAAAGAAATAAGTAGAAAACTTTTCCCCAAAAGAGCGATTCGAAGAACAGCCCAGCGCATCTTTAAAAGTGGGTCAGTGGCAAAAGCGTTGCTAATGCTGTTTGTGTTTCCTCTACTAAGTTGCATTCAGGTTTTTCTTACCTAATTTTCTTCATAACCTTTTTCTAGTTATATCAGATTTTGTGTGATTCTCGATTTAGCAGCTGATATAATTTGTAAACAAAATTAAAGCGTGGAAAAATTTTTTTCACACAGCAAAATGGGCTAGTAGCAAGCCTATTATGAAGATATGAGTATCTGAAACTTCAAGTTGGACTACGCTCTGAAAATACATAATGATATTTTAACATGTCATATCTTTTTGGTGCCGAAATGTTCATCTCACTGTATTTCTTCAATTTGAACATTAAATTATACATTTGAATTGTTGCTTCTTGAATTCTGGGTGAAAGTTTTTGTTGTTGACGTAAATTAAAATTTACTTTCCCGGTCATTAATTTGACTAAACGTTCGAAATCTAATTAAAATTATATGTAGTGTGAGAGATTGAAAGAAAGTTTTTAATAAAATAAAAGCTATGATTTTGAGCGCAATTAAACTGTTTTCGGTTGAAATTCGCTGTATATTAATTATTTTGTTATACACTTTTTGTTTGTATTTTAGGTTTTATCATTTGTGATCTTAATTATTTACACTGTGCAACAAATTCGAGAATGGTTTTTCTAAATTCAAGTCAGTCATCGGTATGCAGAAGCACTAGGCCCATTGAATGTTAGTTATACCAAAGTATTTCTTTACCTTAGCTCAAATAAGTGATATTTGCAAGTTCAAGGTCTTTTATATTCATTTGTCCAAATTATAAATAATATATTTGAAGAGTGCACTGCAATTAGTAAGCCACTTTTGTTTAATTGACTATAACTTATACAACTATGGTAAGGTGAAAACATTTACTCATAAATAACCTAAAATTTAAAATTCTTAAGAACCCCCGAGAGCAACACTTATATGAAATAGTACCCCAGTACGCTTCCGTATCGAAATCAGGAGATTTTATTCAAAACGGTGCTTTTAAAAAATTGAAAGAAAACACTGAAAAGTTATCAACATACCCAGACAACCTAAAATATTTGGTCAAATAAATGTACTATCCAGCAAATATGCTGGAGAGAGATAAATAATCTTAATCGAGATAAATATTCTTTAATGAACTAAAGAAGGATAATGCGTTTGATGAACAAAAATATTAATTTCTAGATAATTCGTTTTAATAATGGTTAGATCGATTCGCTTAATGAATGGGCTGCTCTTTTTCAAAAAAAAAAGCTATTCAAAATCGGTTCTCTTTTAAAACTCTTTATTAGAATTATCTTAAAAATGGTTAAGAATGGAAGGCACTAAGAAGCTTAAATCTGGAGATGGCAAATAGACCCTCTGTGCGGTCCCAATCAACATAATATGTTACCTGTGTTCAAATGAAGAAATGTCTAAAATAATGATATGAACAATTTTTGTGCACTTGTACCAAGGACACCAATTGCTTTGGAGCATTTCTAAGTACACAAAAATTAGGTAATGAGCTTACTCTTGAAACTCTATTATTTTTTTTCTTGCAGATTATGCTGTTTTTAGTATTGACGTACTTAACACCAGAGGGGTATAAGTGGTTTTTTAATCATTTAGCTTTTTTTCTACAGAGTTGATACCACAAGTATATTCAATTGATCTAGTATCATTAATAACTTGTTGGTGGTATTTTCAATTTACAATTTAAGCTAGTCTTAAGTAAAAATTAGAATTCTGCGCTTGTACCCCTCTGGCTCTAATTCCATCAAGTAAAAAATAGAATTCTGAACTTGGACCGCTCTGATTCTAAATCCGTCAATTATGGCTACATGTAGTTGTACCAATGCTGTTTTTGCATATTTATTAGAGCACACCTTAAATAACTTCTTCGGGAATTTTAATAAACAACTCTTTAAAATTCTTAAAAAAAATTAAAAACCGTGATTTTATTCATATGGGTTTTCCATGTAGAAATGCTCTTAGTTTTTGTTTTTCAAACAGCTGTATTTTTATGAAATATTTTAATATTTAAATCTGCTTGGAAACACTGGATCTCCTGATTTCTGAGCAATTTTTTTAAAAAATTTAAACAAAAATTCCTTTACAATTTTTATTAGGGAAATTATTTATTTTATATTTTTAGCTACTTTATGGGCAATGATTGTTAAAACTTCCGAACGAACTATTTAGAGTGCATCCTAATGAACATACTTGATATATTATCAGTACAGTACACTCAAACGAAAAGGCTTTAACCTACGTGAAGTTACAAGTTCCATGGAATTCTATTTAGTCGAAAAAAAAATTCTATTCCGCATTTGCTAGGATTTGAACCTGGGTATTACGTGTTGTTACATGTGCAGCTTAACGACATAAGTCAATGGCATTATTTTTTGGCTGGCTAAAATTATATTATTTGAATTATATATCAATCGGCAACTACATAAATCGATAACTTTATTTTTAATTTTAACAGAAATATAATATATATTAAGCCTCACGCAAAATAATAATCAGAGCTGCTCAGTTGTTTAAGGTGCGCATCTCTGAACAGTAGCATAACTTAACAGACCTTGGTTCAAATCTGATCGGTGGCAGGTAAAACATTTAAGATGTTCTCCTAGAGGTTTTATAAAAAGCAACACAAATAAATTAAGTTCCAATATTAATGAGCAGCTATAACGTACATAATGTTATAATGTACATAGGTAGATATCATAAATATGCAAGAAAAATCGGTTTCGATTTTTGAAAAGATTCTGAATTGTTGGACTAAATAAAAAATCCCCATTATTTATTCAAAAAAAAAAAAAAAACCTTGAAATAAATAATTCTGAGAGAAAGGAATGGTTTTTTAAGCACCATAGGAATATAGATTTTACTGATTCTCAACTTGGACGTTGTTCCTAACTCTAAAATTTCCTTTCTATTTAATTTAAGCCATACACTTAAACATTGTCATCATGCATTTGTGCAATAGGGTGTGTCAATTACATAAAAAAAAACCTGAACTATTTCTTTCATACAAATTTTCTTCGATACCAGAGCAAATATAATAAACATTCATCTAACTTACTCACTTGGCATATAATTAAATTTTTTATTTGATTCTAATTATTAGCATACCAATGCTGTTTCCAATACCAACTCGCAATTATTCGTGAATACAAATTTTAATTGACTTTTATTGTTGTGACTTCTGTTCAAGGTTGTTAACCTTTGATGGCTTTTCACTAAGTACAAATTATGTATAATTAAAAGTCTATTCAAAATTCTTCAAAAAGAACCTGCGAAACGACCAATGCTAAAATCAACTAAAGACGAGTTATGTAAAGAGATTTTTTTTTTTTGTTTTTCAATTTTGTTTACTCAAGTAGCCAAAGCATTGTGACTGACCATCAGAGAAAGATCATACAAACATTTATCACATTGTTTTTGTATATTTTTTTCTATGTTTTTACCAATTTTCGGACGCTCCATAACCGCTAAATTATGAAATGTGTGAAATTAAAACAAAAAAAAAAAACAACAAAAAATTTAAAAAAATGATTCACTAGTGAAAAATGTTGAGCTTGAACTTTGCAATGGCGCAGTTATTGATAAGAATAGTGTGAAGTGAGATTAGATGTGATGCTTTGACAAATTCTTTGAGAAACATTTTTTTGGGAACTTGGTCTTTTCTCATTTAACATTTCAAAGCATATTGCCGCGTATGTTGAAGCACCACCATAGTGTGGTGGAGTAGTTGAAATAATTTTACTTTTACTCTGCAGTCTTCTGCTCAAACTATTGCAATGCTCTCAGAAAAATATAACATTCTTCTTGAACAAAATAGCTATAGTTTGAATTGTTCGCAATTCCGATTTACCCCAATTTACCCTATTTCTTACAACCTATAATTTGAGTTGATACCATCATTTGCAGTGTCACATAATGCTATACTAGGCGTCACATCATCATCATCATCATAGGCAATTTGCGATCGCACTCTGCATGATCTGATCGGCGGTTTCTAATTAAATTTCTACCACCTCTGTGCGCCCCCATTGGTAGATTTTTCTTCTTCTGTTTTTTTTTTTTTTTGTTGTAAGACACAAATGCTGCTAATTTTTTCATTTTAATTAAAAACTCATTGTTATAATTAAATTATTTAATATAAATTGTTGTTTTGCCATTTTCCCTATGATTGATCTTGGCGTTGATCTTCAAACTTAAATTGGAAATAAACAGACAAATAAAAAGAGACCATCATATGATAGAATAAGTTTGATTTTTAACCTGTAATAATGTTTGAGTCGCTCCAATTGTTTCACATGACTCAGCAAAGTGGGCTTTTTTTATCTTTAAGATCGTTAAGTCTTTAGAGATTTCAAATATATTCACTTTTTGTTGAAATTAATGACACGACGGAAAATAAAATTTCTGTGTATAAATTTAAAATCATTAGTGTTATTTTAGCAAACCTAAGGGCAAAACGTGCGTTTTCTTTCCACTCTGGCGTTAAGTATATTTTTATGAAAACCTACGACATAGACATGAAAATTAAATTATTAAGCAATATACAACAGTAGGCTTGTCGAATTGAGAATTTACAAAACTGAGGTTTAGAGATAGTTGCAACATGCTCTCGCTAATGTTAAACTTCAGAATATTACCAAATTTTTCAAGATTTTGGCTTTTTCAATCTTATCCCGTTTTTTAGCGCTTTTTCGACATTCTCAAAGCTAATATCCCGAAAAATATTTTCACTACCAATTTTTCCGTAAAATAAGTTTGCATTTACAAAAAAAAAAAAAAATAAATTAAATTTGGAAGTTATTGATTAAAAGCAAATACGAGAACCATTTTGCCACTCCCTTCACCCCACCCACCTTCCCTCATTCTCCTAGTTGCGATACTTCCAGGATTTCCAAATTTATATCTAAATTTTTCAATGTATCTCTTATTAAACACTTGGCAACTCTAAAGTTAATGCAAAACTCAACTGTTTCAATTCTAAATCGTAACAGCACGCTCTATAAACCCTGTAACATAAACATTGAACATGGCTTCTTATCGTAGATCAACGCCCGCTACATTTACTGCCTTGCAAATAAAGTGTAAAAAAATGAGGCAAAAAATTACCGTTCAAATGACTTAAGCACGATGAAGAAGAATATCGTTAAGAAAAGTCAATGATCAGTGATATAAAAAAAGAAGAAGAAGAAGAAATACGTATAACTCAAGAACAACGCACCTTTTTTCATTTGAAAATTATTTAATATATTCTGAAATAAAATAATACCGCGTCGCTGCTTATAATGAAACTGGAACGGCATTCAAGATAATTGTGATTGTGATACGATGTGCCACAGATTTAAGCCTATGTCGATCTTGCGACAATTCCCGCAAAGGTACCAGCAGCATAACATGTAACACGAGCACTTAAGTGAATGCAAACGGCTAAGAAGAGTCGCTGACTTAACAAAGAACACATTTCTGAAAGAAGCTGTGTAGAACAACGTTTTATGTTACGTGTAGTCAAAGCCAAAGAAGCTGCTTGCTTAGATGAGCGAAGGCAGGCACAAAGTAAACTAGCTGGTAAACTAGATTTTGGCGCATTGGGTGGAACTTGTAACTGTTTCATTTTCTTATTTATTATTTATTAAGTCAGCATTATTTAGAAAGGTTTTTCAAAACGGTTTTATTAGCTAATTTGAAGTTTATGCGGTGCTAAGCAAATGCTTGCACCACATGGCCACACGCGAAAGCACTGCGGTGGAGCAAAACCTAGGGTCAATGAATGTTGAGGAAATCTCAAATGGTGTGGGAAGTTTTATTTCAATAACGAAACTACAGGAAACTACAGTCGACCAGCGTGATTTCAAGCTAGAATTAAGTGAATGGTATAGGACCAACAGAAGTTCAATGTAAGGCAATCAAACGGAAATTTTCCTTTGCGATCATAATGGAAATATACTAGCAATCATTGCCGTTATTCTGCAAATCACGTTGAAGGTCAAATTCCAATCACCGATTTATTGATAGTCCGTGAATCAAAAAGTGATTCAGGGTACTCAAATCGTAAAATTGGCCAATGATTTGCAAGCCACTAGGCAATCGTATGCGACTTGCCAGAAGAAATCTCTAGCGATTTGCTGCTGGGAGTTACAAGCGAACGTATGAAATAAGCTAATGGTACTACGACCCGGAAAGAAGAATAGAGTGGCATGTTGTTTACCAATCGTATGTTAATCGCTAGAAGGAAAATCTAGCAATTTAATAAAAGGACTTGTAAGTGATTCATTAGAAGTCTGCAATTCGTTGCAAACCGATTTACTGAAGGGGGAATATCAAGCGATTCACAAAACGTTTCGGGCTCGCTACGAAGGACTTGCAGTTGCGAATTGCATTTGAATAACTAGGAAGAACTCTTAAAGATTTACTGATGTGAGTTACAAGTTACTCGTTATTACACTCGCTTTGAAGAATGCCAGCTGATTCACTGATGCGTGGAATAATTACCAGCGATATATTGAACAGAGTTTAAAACGACTCGCCGATCGTTAGCGACTCACTCAGAAGAATTCTGTGACCTGCCATCCGAATGCGACTCACTAAGAAGAATTTTATGAATACTAAAAGGAGTTGGAAGTGATTCTTGCAAAATGTGCAAGACAAGCCTAAAAACTGATTTTGCGATTCGCTAGTTACTTGCGACTCGCTACAATGATGCAAAAGAGCTATATTTCAAGGAGTTTCACGTGGATCGTTGATTGAAATTTTTTAGATCAGAAACGATCCCAAATAAGTCCAAATACATTATGTAGGGTATATAAAATAAAAAGAATAAAGATGTGAGACATTTTCAACCAAGTTCAATGAATTACATTTGAGTGGATTAATATAATAAATGTGCGATTAGCCAGAATTATCGCTCTCTTTATATTACATCAATGGTTTTTAATGTTTGGAAAATTAAAAGAAAAAGGTATTGATCATGAAATGATCATCAACATTGAAAATATCATAGTAGATAATAAATTGTTAGCCAAAACAACTAAATTTAAATGGTGGCTTTTTCTGACATTCACAAATTTTCCGAACACCAAAACGACATAATCGATATTGAAGATTCTATTTTTGTTGCAATTTTTTGTAGTTGGAAATTTGCAAATTTTTTTTTTTTAATAGAAAAAATAACAAAAAGCAAAGAAAAAAAAACATTTTTAAATTGTGTCACGACTTTTACCTCAGAAATTTCGAGTGCTGAATTTTTATTCGCCATTGAGAAGAGGTGGCAAACGTGATCTAGAGGTTGAATAGTATGATCCAGGAAGCGAAAGCGAAAGGAAAATATTTCAAGCAAAAATATTAGCTTTGGGAGCCATCTTTTCCAATAGAAATAGAGTTATTTGGACAGTGTGTGAAAAAATGATTCGGAGTTAATTTATGATATGGGTATGCAGCAACAATAGCTTATGTGTTATTCTTGGATAACACCAGTTAACAATTAAAATGTTTTGTGCCAACAAACAACCGGCAGAAAAGTTTCTTATATTTTATTGTTTTGGGTAAAAGTGTGCAAATTTTCTATCTTAAAGGATTATAAGAAATTTTAATCATGCCTTAAATCTATTTTTGACTCTTCGTCCAATGATTGTTGTAAAAAAAATTTTTTTTTTAAGGGAAGTAAGCTGAAATTTAGACGGTCTGCGGAGAACTCTCTCAACAGCACATGTCACAGTAAAGGTCCGGAAACCACAGAAATTTTATAGTAATAGGATTGTCAAACATAACCACAGATTTATATTTAATTTTATAAATTTTATTTTAGATATGAATAAAATTGTTTTCAAAAGCTACTATGTAAAGTAGCTGGAATTGTTCCCAATCAAAATTTGAGAGATATTTGTGCTAATTAGAAACATAAATTCTGGCTAGTTATGTATGAAATATTTTATTCTATGTTATATTGTTTAGTTTTTAGCTAAGAACAGTTTGTTCAAAGTTGGGAACAGTTCAATATTTTTTCTTTCGTCAGCTAATTTTTACAATTTATGTAATTTTTTCTTTTAAACTCTGCTTTAAAATTGTAGCTGCATACTAGTTAACTCTAATTTAAATGCTAATTAATAAGCAACTCTTCTCACTTCAATGAGCATACATACATATGTACTTTAAAGCAAACAAAGTGAAAGAAATAAAGATTTCTTCATCTCTATAAAGTCATTAGTAACAGCAGCTTAATTATATTCAAATAAACTCAATTGCACTTCAACAGCAGTAACAACAATAAGACTAGCGCTTACAACAACAACAGCAACTATATTAACAATTGCTACAGTAAATAGAAAGTGCATTTATTTGCACACATTAAGAGTATGCACGAGTTTGATACATGTACTTCGTGTCATAATGAAAATAAACCAGCGAAAAAAAAAATATGAATTTAAAAAAAAGATTCAACAAAATAACCGGCGTATGAACAACAATAGCAGAGAGAACAAGTCATTACGTGAGGAACGAGCAGTTGAAGATGGAAAAAACAAGGACTAATGTAATATAACAACCTCTGTAGGTCCAATCAATTAAAAGCTAAAGCTTAATGCATACCGTTAAGTCGTTGTACTTTAAAACGGCTATAATCTCATTAAAAAAAGCTCTCATTATATATTAAAGCTTCGTGCTAACAGGTTAACTAGTCTTGGCGCAAGGTCTATCTATTGATAAGCGAGGCCCCTTAAAAAATACATAGCCTGGGTACGGCCCTTATTAAATTTTGAAGCCTTGTGGGAACAGATTTATGTTCTCTCTTTAAAAAGTATAGCCAATAGTAGACGTGGAGCTTAAAGATTTCTGAAATACACAAAAAGTGTTCCCATTTAACATGCAATTCCTTCACCCTTCCTTTCAAATTTAGGCCCCTCTAATACAGGCCCATACAAGAAATCAGTCATGCCATTCTACAATTATTGCGGTAGCTGCAGCAAAGAGAGATGAATCATTAGAAGTTAAAGTACTATAGTACGTAGTATGTGGCTTCTCGACCGGCAAACAATAACCGGCAACAACAACTACAACAACAACGTAACATGACGATTCATTGCTAATGGTTATGGTAATAATTTTTCTGGGTTTTTTATTCTGCGGTCTGAATGTATGTCTGCTTAATTCTGATAATACGTTGCTGCCGTTACTTGGCAACACTGGCAAATATAGGCAACTACATGCAGCAGTAACAACTTTTTCGACAAGTAACCAAAGATATAAAAAATAAAAAATATTAACTGGTATCTTGAAAAGAAAAAAATGCACATTGCAAAATAATCGTGACATATAGTGTAAGGTTTATTTCAATTCAAGGGACAAAACAGTTTTAATTAACAACCCTAGCGATTATATATGAATATAATCAGGCTGAAAATAAGCGAAACAAAAATTTTCAGAACTTGACCCCATGACCAAAAATATGATTCTTAAACTTTCAGGAATACCTGACCCACATCAGCGCGATTCTTCGACTTCAATTTTTTCCAACGCTCGGAAAACTTTTGATATGAAAATGTTTCCAAAAATGTGAAACATTATCAAAACTCTTTGAGGAAATGCTGTTCTAATTCTAATGGTCCATTCAAAAAAATATGACCCTTCAGCATATAACAAGAAGACAACACGAATTAATGAAGTTATATAGTAGCGTAAAGCTATTCACGCTTTTGCCTAAGTTTGGCAAGGAAGCCTCATTTTTTATTATTGGATATAACGTTTAGTAATTTGCAATTGTGTTGTCAAAATATTCCAAATAAATTCCTGTTTTGGAATTGTTGACATATTTATATATTAAGAAAAGACACGCTGGGCTCCAATCGAATCTAGTTTTGGACTGTCTTTCGAACAAATGCATTTTTGACATTTCTAGGAACAGTCCTTTGTCCATGGAACTAACATTGCAAAATATTGAAAAACATTGCAAATTTATTTTTCGGAAAAGGTCAAAAATGTACATATATTGACCATCACGAAGATTATTCAAAGGCGCCATTCAAACCTGATTTGCGCACATTTTTTCATCCAAATGGAAGTTTCCCCACAGATTTCTCCGAGCATCCAATTTTTGAAATAAAAAAATATTCTCCCGATCAATAGGCAAAGATGGGATATGAACTTCGGTCATCAGCGAAATTATATGTGTCTATATTACCCCATATATTATCCATTCTTAATTTTCGATGCAGATTTTTTTATTGATGTTTTATTTCCTTTTCATTTATAATTCTAACACACGCAAAAATGAGTAGGTACTGAGAAGACCCAAAAACATTTTTTATGTAGGAAAATAACAAATTTAATCTCAGAACTTTGACATGGAGCGTGTTAAATAGGCTCGGGGACGCCCCTAACGATGCTCAAAATCTATTTTTCCAAATTGTTACAGAACTTGGGGGACCACTGATAGTTCTTATGACTAATTTTTGACCTACTTCCATAAATAAGTGAAAAAAAAACATCGAAAGAAAGAAAAATAATAATTGAAATCAAAACTGACGTTTATTTTTGATCGATAAAACAAAAATCAAAAATGATGGTTACTTTTATCGAAAAAAATAAAAATTTAAAATTCGAAAGAAATAAAATCAATAAGGACGTTTCTTTTAATTGAATAACTGCAATTCTATGATTTTTTAAATATAAATAAGTAAATTAAGATTTAAAATTTGTACAAACACAAAACTCACAAAGGGCTTGTTAGAAAGATTTGGCTGAACAATTTAATACGTTTGGGTACCTGTCATAAGATTTCGAAGTCGTTGAAAAGGAGAATAACTAATGTTGTAAACACAAAGTTCTGAAAATTAAAAATGACAAATAATATAAAATCAGTACGTGTTGAAAAGATACCCAACATTTTTTTATACTTGTGAACTTTAAAACGTTGTCCTTGCAGTTCAAAAATTCGTTGGCTGTGCAAGCGTTGACTTGTTGCATGTTATAGCACTGAAAACATAACAGAAACCAAGATTTGTATAGCTACAAAAGAAATCAGTAAAGCTGAGGGACCATAAATAATTTTAATAAAAAACAACTACTTAAAATAAACTTTAGCAATAAAATTAAGTGTTCCCACTATGACGTTCAAAAGTAAAACTCACTCTGAAAAAAACATTTTAAAATACAATTCCGTTTGCAGTTGAAATGCAGTAAAATGTAAGTTTTTTAAAACACTCCTGCTAACCTTATCCCGTAACATTAAAAACACTTCCATTCCCCCCCCCCCTCCTCCTTCTTAAAAGACCGTGACAGCTAAGCGTAAATAAAGTAATTTGTAACATAAGCTTAAAAAAAAAAAAAAAAACAACAAACGAAAAAGAGAAGAAAAAAAAACAGAAATGTGATATTTTACGGCACTCTATTAAAAAATAAAACTAGGCCAAAATATAAACTTTACGTTATAATACAAGAAGTGCTAGGAAAAACTTTACTCAGGTGCTACTGCTGTTGGCGGTGGTGGCTTTTTCCACGTGTTCCACATAGATCGCGTCGTCTGCCGAGACTACTTGGCGTATTGTTATTCCAATCGATTTTATTATGGAATATATAACAAGTGTATTGTGCCAATGGTGGTAACTGGCATTTGGCAGCAAGCTAATGCCAGCGTATATTTTGCAGTAGTCTGTTGACGTTGTCATGGTAATGCGAGTGCCAATAAGGCAATAACAACAATAACAGTGCCAACAACCTAAAGAAAGTGCATTAAGTGGAGAGTCCAAAATGGGAAGGTACTTTGTTGGATTAAAACATGGAAATGGCATTACGTGCATTAGTTTTCGATAAATGTTTTCGCTTTGGCCAAATTAAAATTGATTTCCTACAAGCGATTGTACGTAAATGTTGCCATTTAGATAAAAACAAATTTAAGGGTGTAAGACAATAGAAGGACAAATGAAATGCATAGCCTTGTTATGTGAATAGCAGTTTAGAAATATTAAGGATCCTTAAGTGCAAATGCGGCAAAAAAATGCATAGGTAAGAGTTTTTTCAAAATGGGAATAGTTTTATTATTATCTAATAAAAATATCTCAACAAAGTTACTAATAGTAAAAACTGCAAAAAAAAATAAACAAAATAGCAAGGGAAGAAATAACTAGTTAATATATAAAATGAAATTTGTGTCATGAGAAGTTTAGGTAATTTTGAAAGTTAAGTTATAGTAAAGTTATATACCCAAACGTAAAGTTTTGAACATAATATTTCTAAAATAAGTAATGAAAAATACGTTCTTTCTTCCTCAGCTCTTGATAAAGTTTGCAGTTTGTTACTTTTTCAGCACAAATTTTGTGTGATGGAAGTCCTTAATATAAATTAGATTCCTACTCTACGAGCTATTGGCAAATTGTTGTTTATAATTATAAATCAATATGCATATTGCGTACATACTGCAAAAAAAATTATAATCATCAAGCGACTAATATTTCAAACTCGCTCGTAATCACAGAGGAATAAAAAAAACACAATGAATAAACTTTGAACTGCTCTTGGTTTTTGCTCAAAACCCTTTCTTCGTGGAGAAAAATGAGTTTATGTCAGGCTCGAATCGTTGTGTTTTCGATTCGTGTAAATTTTATTTTAGAAACTTTGGCGAATTTTAGGGAAACGTCCTGAACTTCAAACTCATTTTCACCAGGAAAAAATAATTTTTAGAAAAAACGTAGGACATCATGGCAGATCAAAATCTATATATTTTTCACTTTAAATTCGTGACATTAAAATATACTACGTCGAACTATTTTCATTTACTAAAAAAAAAACCCTAAAAAAATTATAAATACCATCTTGCCACCCCGTAAGCCTTGCGCTCGGGGCGAACGCCCTCTCGCCCCCTCTCCCCTTTCGAAATTATCTTCAAGCTCTAATTCAACTTTCAAAATACAAAAAACTAATTTTTGTGACCATCCCGGTATTTTTCTTAATACAAGTGGGCTTCTATCATTTTGAATTACGAGTATTGTACAAAGATCTAGCTTGCTTGAAATTTTTTAGAAATTAAATTCTTATTTTCTTGGGGAGAAAAAAATTATGTTCAAAATCTGTAAAAGATTCCAGTTATCAGATTTGTTGCAAATATTTTTTTTCAAAATTTTGCTAAAATTTTATAGACTTCTTATAAGGAATTTTTCGTTTTATAAAACAAAAAAAAAAAATTAATAGGTGTAGACATTCATTTTATAGATCGTTACCTTAATATAGAAAGGCCCTAACTAACATTTTTCTCAAAATCGAGCTTTTTTTTTTGTAGATTTCGGTAGGCCACCCACTAAAACACTATTGATAAAAATGTGTGTGCTACGATTGAAAATAAAGCATTTACAAGCAAATAAAAAAAACAAACACACTTCAATACCACAAAACATAAATTTAATTTAAGTTTTTTCTTTCTCCTGTAAAGAAACAAAAATGTTAGTTAGGGCCTTTCTATATTAAGGTAACGAGATTTTTTTCTCATATTTGAGCTATTTTCCTTAGGAAAAACGAAAATATCCCAAAAAAATGAATAACATGATATATTTGCATTCTGTCAATAATAATTTCTGTCTGTGTAGGTACAACAAAAACAAGAAATGAACAATCAAATTGCACACATGAAGTCAATTAAAAAAATTTTACTTAAAATTTGCAATACAAAAACAAAATTGTACGCTTAATCATCGATGAATGTGTAGGAAAAATTGTAAAATGAAACCTGAAAAAATATACGCAATTTGTATGCAAATTGTGTCGTCACATTCACTTAAAAGCTTCGTCACATGACGCAGCAGACATTCTACGTCAACGCATGTAACGCAGATGAGAAGAATGGTGGCGTATTGGGACGTATTTAGTGAAATTCTTAAGGTTCAGATCTATAGAATGCCTTGATTTTGTAAAGAAAAATTGATGAAAGAAAAATTGAATGAAATCTTTTGATGTTTTTAAAAAAAAAGGATTTCCAATCATCAAATATCACTCCCTTCATACGCCTGTCAAGAAAACGATGCAAGGCTGTGTAGATAAATTTAATTTTGCAAATTATAAAGGCAATAAAGTGTAGCTATAAACATAATTACATAACATTAGATAGTAATTGATTTTACTGTAATGCCTGTGAAACTTTTGCTGAACGTATGATAAAACAGCAACAATAATTTGTAACTGAAAGAATCAATTTGGTGATGCGCCAGTTAGTTACTTAACATAATTTTATTAATTGCACAATTGACCCATTCAGCAAATGACTTTAATGTTTGTAATTCTGCTTGTCTTTTTCTTTTTTTATTGCCTTCACTTTGTGTGCCCTAGAAAAAGTGTTGCCAGCTAAGAAAATTTGGTTGAAGGTAATAGTATAATGTACATTAATTAATACTATGTACACTAAATATTATCGCAGAAGAATTTGTTGTGATAGCCTTCCACAATAAAGGAACTATATTCCCTAAAAGTGTAATGTGCAAAATAGAATGCCTGTGAAAATGGCTGTAAGGCCGAGTTATTATATGCGCCTTTGCACTTAGATATCATTATCTTTATTCTTCCAATAAAATTTTGTCACATCCAAGAACGAAATTCAAAGATGATTTGTTTCTAAAATTAAGCTTCCAGTCGTTTGGCACATAAATAAAATTAAATTATGTATTATGTATTATGATTTTATGATAATATTCCAAATTTTAATTAGTTCCTCTGAATGTACAGTGTTATAGTTCTTACTTTGGTTTATTTTTTACTCTTCAATCATAATACTATTTAAGTGCTGTTGGCAACTCTAGCTACTTTAACTTCTTAAGTGACTACATACAGCATTTTCGTACTACACATACACATACTGAAATACTCTACTAATTGATTTAGAAAAGAAAGAGCTGAGTAAAATTTCTTACTTCTACAAACTCAAGTGCGAATACGTGTTGAATAAGCGCAAATCTGACCTTTTGATTTGACATTTAACTTTGACAGCAGTTGTTTTTGTTTTGAATGAGGTAACATAGGCGAAATTTCGACATGACGTGTGTAATAAAATTTCAATAAAATTAAAATTTAAATGAAAATAATAAAAATGTTTCAATATTATAGGAATGTCATAATATTGTAATTCAGAAGTTTCAATAAATTTTTAATTTTTTTTTTTTTGTCATTTGGTGTAAATTTTGCATGCTTTTGTTAGCTATTAAAATATCTATTTTGATGCTATTTTATTATTTTAGTTATTAGTAATTTTAAAATCAAGTGCTAATTAAAGAAATTAGTCTATTAACGCAGCTATTTTTAGCATGTTTGTGAAAATAATGCGCTTCAATGGTTACTCATACGACACGTTAACTAAAATTTTTGTTTATCTATTTTGGGAAATATTTAAGGTCAACCAGTTACCATTTTTACTACGTTTTTGTAACATAAAAATTTCTTTCAGTGTGTCTTTTAAAAAAAATTATAAATAGCCTCCTGACGATTACATGATTATATTTTATATTAATGCGCCTTGGATTCCATGAGATATGTGTGTCACTTTCAAGTTAACCACATTTTTTTAATGGCATTGAGAAAATAATTTCTCTTTATGAGTCAAATGTGCATATGTACGTATACATTTTGTCAACTTTTTCGTTCAAACGTCTCTGGTTATAAATTTCAATTAAAATGTCCATTCCGCAAAAATATCAGATCCCACTCAAAATTTTGGTCAAAAAATTTTTGTGATTTCAGTTAGAGGATGTACGACGGGATTTGAT
The DNA here is from genome assembly GCA_963662105.1 of Meiosimyza platycephala. Classification (NCBI taxonomy): domain Eukaryota; kingdom Metazoa; phylum Arthropoda; class Insecta; order Diptera; family Lauxaniidae; genus Meiosimyza; species Meiosimyza platycephala. Next base: position 104,079,368 of record OY759208.1, on the reverse strand, counting down.
GTATCCACGGAATGATTTTTTAAGATTGAAAAGATACTTCCAGATTTTTACATTTTTGATAAGTATTTATATCACTTTAAGTTTTGAAGGACTTATCTCAGTTTTCAGCTTCATAAAGATGATCTTTAGAAGCTATCGTGTTTCTTATTATGAAAAATTATTTTACTTTTAAATTAGTATGGGAAGTGGTCATGCCCGGATGCCAATTTAATCGTTTAACTCTAATGTACTCTTGAGTATTAATAGAAGATTTCAAAAATTTTGTCAAAATAGAGATGATTTTGTGGAAGTTAGAGCAATTTAGCTTATGAATTACCATATGAAGTGGCCGTGTCCGGAAAGCAGTACTGCGAATTTTTAAGGCTTTTTTTGAAAGTTAGACGACTTTAATGGTGAATGGGCGCGTTCAGACCTACAGTACTTCTAAAAACTTGATCAAATTGCTTTTCTGCTCCAAAAAAAACATGTTTTTCATAGTTAGTTAAAAATTGATAATTTAACCATAACCTTACTGAAGACTATATTTATTCCAAAACCTAACCTGTTGTTTTGACGTGGCGATATCATTTGATACTATAACTAAATAAAAAAACTGTAATTATCACACATAGCAAAGCAAAAGTAACAATAATAGGGGACTGCAAATATTTTGCTACTGCTTAGACTGCTGTCGTGAAGCAAGCAAACGTAAAATAAAATAATTTTTTACCAAAGTACTGCCACAATGCTTTACATACGAGTATTTTAAAGCTGCAGAGTTATGAAATAATATAATTTGCTTTGAATTTTTTAACTATAATTAAAAGTTCAATAACACCAAAAGCTACAGACAAAACGAAGCCCACTTTAACCATATGATAAATAAGCCTTACATAAAATGCATTTAGAAAAAAAAACAATAACGAGTTTTTTCGGTTTACGACCTACAAAATAAAATGAAAAATAATGAAAAAAAAAACCGTCATAAAATGCTGCATGAAATGTGGCTCAAAACAGACACAAATGCTTTATGTTTTTTTTTATATTTTTTTAATATAATCTGACTTTTTGCGCAAAACGGTTTACAGCTCGTAAGCATAAAATGACATCATTATTTGCATTTGAATAACAACAACAAAAACAGTTTGAAATGCAAGCGACTACAGCGATTTGCAAGTTTTAAAGGTAACATTTTTTTGGCACATTTTTCTTTGAACTTTAACTTTTGGAAGTATAAAAAAACCAACCCAATTATGGCTTCTTAAAAATTTAGCAAATATTTTGAGTAGTTAACAGCATAATGAGAATCACTTAACGCGCTTCAATTAAAATTTTACTGCAAAGGTATTAAAAAAGTAGAAAAATGACAAAGTTTTAGCAAGCAATTGTGTATTTGACACATTCACCTGGTAACTGAATGTTGGAGTTTACATAAGTGCTGTGAGGGATTCCATGAAAAGCATTATGTGTATAACTTTTTTTTTTTTTGTAAATAAATATTGCAAAATATCGTCAGCAGACACACCCTCAGAAATTAGTTCATCATGCTGAGAATTGCTTTTTTTTATTACTTATCTGTCAGCCTAATGTGATTAATCGTATTTTTCGAGGTTTTGCTAATTTTAGCACAAATATTAAATTTCAGGCATAAAAGTAAAACATTTTAAGCAATGTCTGGTAAGTTATCATCGTATACAGCGCGCCTAAAACTATGTAATGAAATGATGCCACATTAACTCGGGGAAACAAGCAACAATTGGCATTGTATATTTTTAGGCTCAACTTTTATTATTATTATTATTTATTAGAAGAGTATAAAATATAAAACTAACAATTATTTTATATTTTCTATTGTGATTAAAGTTTTCACCTAATTTAAACTTATATAGTTTTCACGACAAAAAGTGAAAATATTTCTCTGATATTGCCTATGGGCCAACAGTAAATTATATGGCTATAGTGTAATTAAGAAATTACGAAAAAAAAACCTACGAAATGTTGATAAATTTGTTCCACATTTAAAAACTTCTATGGTATTTTGTTAAATGGTTAAAAGTTGCGATAATTATAAAAATTCTCATGCATACTATTCTGCTTGGTAATTTTTAATCTAACAATATGTTAAGTGAAAAATATTTTTACAAAAACAAAACACAGCTGTAACAACAAGTAATTCTAATTAAAACAACTTACCTCAATAACAAACTTACAACAACAAACCAAGTAAAAATAATAATAATTATTATTATTATGATAATAGTTTTCCCCGTACATAGGTAAAACAAAACACAGTTCTAAGCAAAATTGTGTTACCTACTTTTTCAGGGTTGTAACAGAAGCTACTACTATTTTGTCCAAACTATATACATACCTACATACATACTATGTGTGTATAAAGGATAAAAATTGCAAATAATTTTTCTATATACATTCAAGTAGGTAAACTTAAATAACTTGGCTTTAATATATGAGCATGTAAAACTCTTCAACTTTAATACCTTGTCTAAGTTGTCGAGACGAGTATGAATAGTTATTCATACGATGACGTTGACAGCCAACATGCTAACGTAGTAAATATATAGAGAAACAGCACTATAACTTTGGTGGATTTGAAGAAGCCAGCGTGTTTCGTGACGAAAGTAATTTAAATTTTCATATAACGCATTATTTATATACACGGCGTGCTAAAAAAAAAAGTTAAAAAGCAACAAAAATGTTAACAATAGTTCATCTCAGCTTCAGAAAAGGCTTCATGCCCAAAACGATTATATAATTTTTTAATTTTACTTAGAGGATTTTAATGTATTTAATGGTATTCTTACTAGCTGGCAAAAAAATTGGCAAATTTGAATAAGTAGGCGTGATAATTTTCGTATAAACAAAAAAATTTGATTATTCACAATGTCGAAAATATACGTAAATGTCTGAAAGTGTTGAATAATGTCGAAGAAATCGAGAATGTCAAAAAACCTCCAGAATTCTAAAAACTGGATAAATGTCGAGCAATGTCGAAAAAAGTAAAGTTTGAAAGATATGTACAAATGTATGTATATAACGCACGTTAGTTTTGTAAGAATATTAAGTTTATAAAATATGTAATTGCATTGCATTGCATTGTACAAAAGTTATCACGCCTTATTATTCGATTTCGCTCATTTTTGTGCCAACCTAAGCGATTGGTATTTTCTGCCTTTGCACCAAATTTTTTAACAACATTGATGGTCATTTCGAGTACGCAGACCTCTAGTATATATACAATACATACGCAAATATTATATTTATCATTGTGGCTTTCAACTTTTTCTAAGGGCAGACGGTGTGTTCTATTTTCGCATTTAAACTTGCTTCCAGCACGCTGTGTATAATGTATAATAATGTATATTACAACAACAAAAGTGATAGAAAAAAAAATAAAAATTTAAGTAGGTTCGACACCATCACATTGCGTAGGGGTCAGTTTGGCCAGGTAGCTTGTATTTATACTGCTCAGATTTTATTACGTCTTAACACACTTTAACTAAGCTATTGTCGAGCACCACGATGACGTAAGCTTGATTATCATAAAAACTTTGCAAGCCAAGCAAAGCACAGACAAAGCCCTTAAGGACTGAATGGCCAGTAGGTACAGTGGTCGGCATTAGAAATTATGTTTCTGAAGTTGTAACGAAGTTTTAGTGTATGTCGGTATGTAAGTATATGTCTGAATATTTCCCTAGTAAAGGTTTTTTTTTTTTTAATAAAATACCCTTTGTCAGAATTAAGAGCATTAATCATTTGACATCTTCTTTTACATACAATTTTTAAGAAAACTTTCAAGACAATTTTTAAGACTTAGCACTGGCCTTGCCCTTTCTTATTTGTAATTGGCCAGAGTAACATACAGTTTTAAGATAGAAAAGGTTTATCCCAATCGATCCAAATTATAATTTGTCTTGCTATAATTTTGCACAAAGCAAGTAGGTCAGATAATATTAAAATTTTACAATCTTTCCCAACAAAAAGTAATTTATGTCTTTCTGAGAGAACCTACTAAAATTCTGACATACCTTAATTTCGACCTTGTGGCGAGTAGCCGAATATATAAGGAAACACTTTTTAATATATTTTTGCTAATTCTATATTTTAATGCAAATTGTTTTCAGATAAAAACTTTCAGCGCATTAAAAAAAGGCGTATTTAAAAAGTTCCATACATTTCTGGACAGGCCTAATGTACATATAGCCATTTTGTGATACATACTATGTATATCTGAGCGTTGGAAGAAAAAAGTGGCTAGTTTTTGGGCGTGGCACCTTCCATAGAATCAAATGACTACACATGTATATATGAGAGCCATTTATTTTGAAAGGGATTTTCTATGATTTGAGTTACTAGACATTTTGTGTCTTAATCTATCCAAAAAGTATATAACGAAGGAAAATATGAAAGACATCAAATAACATTAGTTTGAAATCAGGCAAATTTCGTAAGAATTTCAAAATTAAATTTTTTAAACCTTAGCAGAAGCAAAAAATATTTCAACTACCACCGTATTTGCATGCAGTACAGTAGCGTCACGCAGCGAGCAATGAAATAACCACAGTAGAAAAGAAAAACACGTCAAACTAATGACAATAACAAATAAAAAAAATAATAAAAAAAAGAAAACCTGAAAATACCCAACACAACTAAATATATAAATACATGCACACACACATAAAAAAACAGTTAATGGCAGTAATGTTGACCTATATTTGGCTCAAACAGCATTCTATTGACCCAAGCATTTATATTGAGAAGGTTTAAATTTAGACAAAACGAAAATTTTTATTTCCACATCACTGAACAGGAAAATTCTTCAAATGCCTTCTTATGAAAATCTTAATGACATATTTAAGGAAGCAAAAAATGAAAAAGGGATTTATGAATTAATTTGAAAGACTAAAAATATTCTGCGAAATTGAAACAACGCACAACCATTTCTCATTTTTGTTGCTATTATAGAATTATCCTTTTGAATGTGTTTAATAATTTCATAATTATACATAATACACTGTTCATTAGTGCCCAAATTTATTAAATCGAGTAGATTAGTATTAAAATGTTAAGTTTCTCGCTCCAGAAAAATGTTTATATCAGCATTCCCCATTAAAAAAAAAAGTTTTTGATAGGAAATTTGACGTAGAATACGATGGTGACATTAAAAATTTGATAAAGGGTGGGGGCAATTGTTAAAAATCAATTTAAACATTTAAATTGTTTATAACAATATTAATTTTTTAGTAATTTTTTAAGTTATAATTTTTTTATTGAATGTACTAAGAAAATTTGATATCATAAATTAAGTAGACCAGTAAGCACCTTTTGTTGTAGGCTTTTGAACAAAAATGTGTTCACTCAAAAACTTTTTTCTAATTTCAGCAAAAGCTTTTTAACCGAACAAATGTATGCTGAAAACACAGCTAATGCTGCGCTGCTGGTGGCATAGCCTTGAGCGTCTAATAACAAAGGGTGGCGATTCGCGTTGCTTTTAGCAAGGTGTAAATAGTTTTGCATATGAAATAATGATGCTAAGCACGGCATTTCACGCAAAATGTTCCTTTATTATAATCTTCAAGAAAATTAAATAAATATAAAATTGTGAATTGTGAAAGGGTGAGTTTACCTGTTTTCATATGCATCTGCTCTTTTGCAAAGCTTAAAACAATACAGTACAAATATATAGAATCTATTGCTGTTGCTCAAGAAATTTCCACTTATAGTTATAAAGAAACTTATGATATTTTGTATAATTGGCGCCAATTAAGAAAATAATTCCTTTGGCACTTTTCTAAAAGTTCAAAGAGCACATTCCCAACAAACGAAAAATTTAAAACGTTCTACTGAGTGAGGTGTTGAGCCCAATTAAAATAAATTTTATACGAGAACGTGGGCGTGTGCCTCCCATACAAACAAATTTTACCAAGTTTTGTATGGGAATGTTTGCTGGAACAAGCAAGCGCTGAACAAAATATGGGTGACGTTTGACAAATGCGTGTGTCATATCATCACAAACAAAAACTTTAAAATAATATGCGCAGAATTTTGAATTGCAATTTGCATTGCTGGCAAATTTATTTTACACCATACTAAACTTTCTGATAAAAGGTTTTTAAAATTTTTTGCGCATGTGTTTCACAGTTTTTGCTTATATAGAAGCTGCCAAGCCCACACGGTCAACGCCACCTTCTTTTTGATCACTGCGCTTGAATACTTCTCCTTGCATAGTGTTAGAAAAGCTTTTGCTTACATGGGAGGCACCACGTCCATTTCTACAGCAAAGCCTACTTTTTGATCAGCGCTCCTTACCAAGTTTGCTTGCATCGGCTGAAAATTCTTCAAAATATAATGTTCCATAAGTTTTGTTAATTTTAAGGGTAATTCAGAATTTTTTTTAATTTTTGTGCAAAAACCGTAAACATTATGAATATTTATTGCATACGTATAATTGCAGGAAACATTTTTAATTATAATTTCAGCTGTTTCAAATATATCCAATATTTATTTCTCACAACCGGTTTTAGCAATGCAAATATTTGCAGTTAAAGCCTTTTAATAATGCTAACCTTTAAAATTTTAATTTTCTCAAACTAATCTTCAATAACAATCTCTTACTTCAAGTGAAAATTTTTGTCCTCATTAAAATAATTAGAAAATGTTTTCAACAGCAACAATGATAGCAGCAACTACCAGTGCAATATCAAAATTTACCATTGAAATTTTGCAATCTGGCCATAATAATCTACAAAAGCAAAATGTTCTTTCTCACAAAACTTAATAAAGCCTCTTGAAATACAAAACAATCTCTTGAAAGTTGGTGTTTATGAACGTTTGAGTGTTTGACACAAGTGAGAGGAAGCAGGAAAACAAAAACATCATACAACAACCCCATTTATTCTCATACTCCCACACTTATTGAGACGAGTCTTTCTTTTTGTTTTTTTTTTTTTGTTTATGGTTTTTGTTGCTGATATGACATTTTCCTAAAGTTGAAGAAGAAGAAAGTCTTTTTATATTTAACATGACAGAAATATACTTGAAAAATAGGCACAGTTTCGAAACAACGAAACACTTCAGTTATTTGAATTCATATTTTTATTATTTTGATACTCGTAGTGATGAAACCTTGACAGTGAGAGTTGCAGAGCTTAAAACTTTACAGTTCGAAGTTTTCACATGGTTCATGGTTCTTCAAAGATCGGTAATATGCATACTATTATTTATATCGTAATCAATTTTGCAGCTGAGTTTAAGCACTCAGCACTTTCTTTAAGGCATTAATAATCTACTTACAGAAAAGCTGAACGTACTTTGAGAATTTGGTTTGTACACTACAGATTATGTTGTAGTGAAAGCAAGAAAAAATCACGTTTTACTTGCCCATTAATTTTTAATTTTATACCCAAGCATGTGCGTCAGGTCAAACCTCAAGAAACGTTTTTTTTTTTTAAATACCTATTAAGAGGTACTTCTTGCAACAAATTTATTACATTTTTTTAGAACTAAATTCACTACATCTTCTTTTGAAATTTTTTTCTAAGGCTTACAGTTTTTGAACCACAACGCTCCGAATTTTTTGAAAAGTATTTCGAAAACGATGAACCGTACACAAAAAACTAGTAAGTAACATGTTTTAAAGAGTGAAACATTTTCTGCGAACTTCATTCTGTGACTTTTTTTATAAAATTTTAGCATTCAAAATTACAGCTCAGTCACAGTATTTTATATTAATATGTATGGATAAGTACATAGATTTAGATTTTTACAAAATATGTTTCAAAAGTATTAATAATATATTTGCTTTAAGCTTGTGAATAAATCATAATCTATTTCCTTATATGATATTAATTTAAAGAAATATCATCAACTAGTGTACCTGGTAGATGTTGTTTTGCCCTCCCTGTTTTTATCTTCAGCCCCACACGCATCTCCATCCCCGTTCTGAACCGGCAAATGTTGTCCTACCTAAAATTAATTTAACACTTTCGCTCAGCCAAACGTGGTTCTTGAATTCAATCCTGAGATATCGTGTGCCTTCTGCATACAAAACACTATATTGATTTTTCAGTTATAGTTAGCTTGATTTTATAAATGGAACATTTCACGCTTGAACAATGGAACGCAGCTATTATCAGGCCCGGATTTACCTTAGAGGCACACTAGGCCAGTGCCTAGGGCGGCAAGAATTTAGGGGCGGCAAATATTGGGAACTTTAAAATTTTTTTAAGTGGTGAAGTGCGAACACTTGGAATGTCGCCCCCTAAACACCAAAAAACTAAAAAAAAGGTCCTTTTGGTATTAAAACTTTTTTTTTCCATATTCACCAGTGAAGAAGGGCGACAATTTGTAAATGGCCTAAGGGCGGCAAGTTTCTAAATCTGGGCCTGGCTATTATACATAAAATATACATATATAGTATATACATAGTTATGTGCATACATTCATATCGTCAAGGCATAAATTTTGGGGAAAAATTTACCACGAAAAAGATTTAAAAAAAAACTTCCAACTAAATAAGCTACAGTTAATTTTTTATTTAATTTTGAGATAACTAAATTAAAAAATTCGCAGTTATTAATTAGAAAATGGGGCATTTTAATCCTGCTTAATGGCATCCAATTCTTTTTTTTTGCATTTATGATATTGGCTCAACGCCACACGAATTGTGTCGTTAGCCACATTCTCTTGGGCTTTGGACTGCTCTAACGTGCACCTTGATGGTAACAACTAAATGCAGGAAGATGCACGGCAAATTTCGTAGGAAGTAAACTTGAAATATTTATCTTGGTTTTGGTTACTAATTTGGGAAGCCGCCTAAAATAAAGTTTGCCCTATATAATTCAATTTTTATCGAAACTCGTATATTTCTAATCCCTGCTAATAATAAGCAGTATTTCAAAAAATGGTACCCGGTCATAATCCCCAAAATGATTTTAGGCATTATGTCCGTTTTTTTCCGGTCGCAATCCCCATTTTTTGTGGGGGGCTATGACCACTTGTAAGAACGGATATAATCCCCAAAAATAGGAGGACATAACGCTAAATAATTTTGGGCTTTATGTCCACAATAAAAGTGAACATAGCACCCAAAATTAACTGAACTGAATTAACTTAATAAATTTAACCAAACCCCGGCCGAAGGTTGGACATATTGGACATACCTTAACTTTTATGTAGAAATACTGCTAGCGCAGACGGTGTTGGAGTTACTATAGACCTGAGCCGCGGCCGAAGGAAGAAATTCGAGCTCAAAGTTTTGAAACATAAGAAACTTGATTACCTTGTTGTTTCAAAGCAAAGCTTGAGTACGTATTTTGAACTGAAATCATGTGAATACTGTATACTATGTACCAGAATGCTCAGCGTCATAACTTTGCAATAGCTTCGGAATACTCAATTTTGATACTACATATATACATAAATGACAATTTTGCTCTCCAGAAAATTTTGCTCTGGGAAGATAACCAAGCGTCTTTACGTGCAAGTAAGATTTTTTAACAGATCATAAAACTTAAAATTTATTGCACTGTATTTTATACCAAAAATTAAAAATACATATGTTATAACTATGTTTAATGGAAGGATCGGCGTTTTGGATATATGTACATATGTATGTATGTACATATGTATTTTCCAAAAATCATTTTTTTCCTTTTTGAAACCTGAAGTCAAATTCAAAATTAATTTTCATAAAGGCTTGGGCTCTTTATGTTGAAGAAAATAGCTTTTTTTCAATTTCAACATACCAGAATTTTGCAAGGATATCTGGGGTAATATATGTACATACAGTGCGACCTCGGTCAACGCAACCCTCGATAAATGCAACTCCTCAATTATCGCAACCTGTAAATTTCTTTCATTACAGACTCAGTAAGTGCAACTTTTCAAACAAATTTTTCCTCGCTTAATGCAACGTATGTTGTTTAAATATTCTCTGTAGCATTTCCGTTATTAAACTGGGTTCGTGAATATCTCACGATGGAAAAATGTTTATACAATTGGTTTCTTCAGCAAATAAAAGAAGTTTTTTTATACTTAAGGTTATTTCGTATTAAATATGTTCACCCGGGCACATAGGATTTTTTGACTCCAACATTGCATCTTCTGCGGCTATTGCAATAGGCTAGGATTTTATTAGTTGCGTTGACCGAGGCCGCACTATACATACATATATGTATGTACATATAGTGCTGTCGCAATTTAAATTTGACTTATAGATAACCATTTTTCGGTAACCATCTAAGTTGTAATGTTAATATCTTACGAAATATATTATTAAAAACGGAGAGTAGGTACCAACAACGTACCTTGAAGTGAAGAGATCCTTCGCAGTTTTTAGCTAACACACTGGCTATGAACAATTTCAATTCCAGTATTTTTTTTTCTACGGTTTTGTATTCAAAAATGTGGCCGTGTCGGCGTTGGCGGCAGCGCTGCCATATTTTTTATTTATTTATCTCTATTTTAATATTGGTATTTTTTTTTGTACGCCTGATGCCAGTTGTTGTATTTGTAAACCTGTTGCGCCCTGTTGACTTAGCTGGTTTGGTTTCCGCTTTGTTTCGGACGTTTCGTTTTCACTTTGTTTTCAGGTGTGTGTTTTAGCTTTTCATTTTGTTTACAACGAAAGAGAGCCAGACTTTAACACAAAGTCGCCCTTTCGCTCAGTTTCGCTCTTTTGTGTTCTTTCGACTGTCGCTTGAAAGCTTTAAGTCATGGAATATAAACGGGCTAGAATACCTGAGCAGCAGTCAGAATGAATGGCTTAAATCTGTGTAATACGTGCTGGTGTGTGATGTTTAATTGTGTTTGTCTGGGAAGGTGGTTTTTTTTGCGGTTCTTTGCAGCTTCGCGAAGTTCAGCTTAAAATAAAAATCTACTCAAAATATCGCAGTCTACGACACCAACACATGAAACTTTATTGCTTTTTTTTTTTGTTTAAAAAATTTGCATATGTGTTTGTGCAGGTATTTTTCAATTTATATTTTTATTTTTTTATTCACAAGCAAATGCCTAACTGGGAGCGAAACTGCGCTGCTTTCGGTTTTAATTTATGCACTTTTGTAAAAAGAATTTATATCTCTTCGATTTTAATACTTTATGTTAAATTTTAACACAAATTTTTCACAAATGCAATTGATTTTTTTTTTTTTTGATTTTTAATTATTTCTGCATAAATAACAGCGATTCAAATTTATTATATCAGAAAATTACATTTAAAACACAACTAGAACACTTGTAACTCAGAAACTACATATTTAAAAAATTTTGTAAGCCTTTTTTTTTTTTGATGTAATTTTTATTCAACACAACGAACGCACTCAACGCCCCAATGCGTTTCCGTTATGGCGCAGAAACAAACAACACTTCGCTAGTGCCACTAAACCGTAACTAAAACTTAGTTCCAACACTAAGCGAAACTTTCGATGTGGCATTTGAATTTGTGTTTCGCTCTGTTGCGCTGCGGTACGCAATGAAATGAACTGGTATTGCATGAAAATAAAACACAACAGCTTTTGGTAAACAGCTTTTGGTAAACAATGCTTCGGTCAAAATCGGAACACTTCTTGTTGTGCAATGATAAACTTTTTAGCAAGAGAGCTTTGCTATAAAATTAACTGTGCCAGAATGGGTATGCCCTTTGTTTTTGAGGTGAAATTTATTTAGTTGCACTTTGCTAAAGTTTTAACTATGTAATAGCTTTAACTACAATTCCGCCGAACGACGCAAAAACCTCCTGCGTTCGAGTAAGTACAATGGCGACGGTCAACGGAAAATTCAGCTGTGATTTTGTGTTTACAAAAAAATAAGTTTTGTATTGTAATATTTTTGATTGTGACAAAGTGAAATCCTTTTTTTTTTGTGAAAATTTATTTAAATAAGTAAAAGGAACCATTTTGTTCAAAGAATAGGCTTAGGGATTAATGAATAAATAAAGGACCTATTTTGGTCTCAAAGGACCAAATGTGGCAACCGTGCTTATAAGTTTAGGGACTTAAAATGCAAATGATAGAAAACTTTAATAAGATTATGATGAAATATCGCGCGATTTTTAATAAAATTTTTTGTTGTTGTTGTTGTTGTTGTGGTGGATATTGTGGTTGTTGTTGTTGGTTTTTTATTGTTTTTATCCACAAATACATAGTTATCATAAGAATTCATTGAATAAATTTTTTTATTTTTCGGTCAAAAAGGAGGTAAATATGCAAAAATTTCGAACAAACGATACACTATTTTAAGGGGAGTAAATTAAGCTTTCTTAGCAAGCTAAAAAAGTTATAGGTTATAAATATATTTTTTGGAAAAAATAACGGTTTTTTATAAAAAATTGGTCAAAATTTCAGAAAAATCGTCATATCTTCAAAATTATATGTTTAATTTCAAAGATTTGCGCTCATTAAATTATCTTTCTTTTGACACCCATATTTTTGATATCTTAGCGGTTCTTAACTTATAATGATTTTCCATAAGCTATATCTGCAACTTCCGATGGCTATATCTCCGAACCCAAATCCGAGCGACTTTTTTGATTACATATTTCTTCTTAGAATTAAAAAGTTTGATTTTATAAAAATTGGTGAATGGGAGCTAAAGTAAATTTAAGCCGAGATTCGTATGAGAAACGAGAGACAATATTTTTGTTAAAAAAAAAAAATATATGAAATTGGTAAGAAAATTTGAACAATAATTGCGGTTTAAAAATAAATAGAGACACTCCCTAAAAATCAGTTATATTTTATTTATATAAAGTTAAAGTTGGCAATGCTGTTTTGACATTTCTCAAAACAGTCGCAGCTGATTTAAATTCCTTAACTTTCTGACATTCGCCAGTGAATTCGTAATAATTTTCTGCAGTAAACTCAACGTGCTGGAAAAATTTATAAAATTTGGTAAAGTTGTTGGATTACAACAAATTTTGAATTATTATCACATAAACAATGCTGCGATCTGGAGTTGGCATCCTCTCCCGTTTCGCCATCAACACGGAAACAAAAAGCGGCCAGAGTGTGTTCGCATTGGAGTTTATACGTTGGCGTAGGAAACCGCGATGGGTACCAATGGCAAAAAGCAAGCAAAATCGTGTAATTGAACGTAAACGGCAAGATCCCGAGGAACGCGCTGAGCTTATGCGATTACATAACAACTATAAAACTCAAATGCGTTCATTGATGCAGTATTTCCGTGAGGAAGCAAAACGTATAGAGCATACTTCGACAGCCGATCACATTGTTTTGACGCCGGAACAACAAGAGGCAGAGTTCCAACGTTGCATGAAAGAAAATGACGAGTGGAATGCACAACTCGCTGCAGAACGAAATGAACGTTTAGAAAAGGAGCGACAGGAACGTGCTGTATATATACGCGAACGTTTGGAACTGGCTAAAGTGCGCGAAGAAGAGCGCATGGAACAAATCGAAGCCATCGTGAAGCGTGAAAAGGTAAACTGTCCTATTAAATGGACTTTTGATCAGAATGATGATTTCGCTTAAATTAACTAGTAAAGTAGTTTAGACCTATGTCTAAAGTTTATACGGCAGTGTAAGGCAAACCTACGCAGATGCATGTTAATGTGTGCGTATCCGCGGGAGGCAGAATGCTTTACACTGCTATACCGTCACATGCCTGAGTTTGAAAAATATGAACGAACTAAAACTGACATTGTGGCTATTCATATGGGGTTCACTAACTTTTGACCCCTTATAATCGAAACGAACCAAATATCAGATCAATCTGATCAAAAGTCTGTACAGTCACAAGTTTGAGTATTGCACAGTTTGAAAGATATTGCTCCCATGTAGACTTTAGATAAGCTACGTCATTAAAATTTTACCCAATTTCATCTTGTCATTTTCCGTGTACTTTAAATTTGGAATTAAAATTTAGTGATGTGGGATTGTACTTCAGTTTTAGACTCCGCTTGTAATTGCAACTCATAGTACGTATTTGAAATTCCGATACCTACTTTGATTTTGGACTCGTACTTTGAATTTGAGCTTCTATCTGCCATTTTAATTTAAATATGTATTGATCCTTCAATTTCAGAAACTTACCTTAAGCCCTAACCCCTACTTAGAATCTTTATTAAAATTCATATTCGTACTTAAAATATTGATTGATAGGTACCTAAATATGGGCACTTCTGAATATTTAATTACTAAAAGTCGGTTCTGATTCGTTATTGAAATTTAGAACCGCACTTGAAATTACAGGCTCGTACTTGGATTTTTATTTGAATTCTTGCAATTTTGACTCCTACTTGATAACTCTGTTAAAATTTGACTTCTAATAGTTTTGAACCTTAGAAACCTTATACCTGGAATTTATATTTAGAATTTGCGGTTCTACTTGAAATGTGTGCTCGTGTTTGTAGATTTAACTACTACTTAAAGACTCATATACATATGAGACTTGGATTGGAACTTTTAAGAGTTGAAATTTCAACTCGTACTTAAATTTTGGACTATCTCTTGCTATTTACAATCTAAAGTTGTTTATACTTGAACATGCAATTTGGTAGTTATCGATATTTAAGTTCTGACTTAAAATTTCATAACTAAAAGCTTAAACTTGAAAATTCTTTAACCATGCATTTTTTCTTTTTTCAAAATTTTAGGAATTATCGAAAACATTTATTACACGCGAAAAACTAGAAGAAGCTATAAACATCGCTTTGGCCAATCCAGTTGATCACAATTTCTCTATCGATTTACAAAGTAACATTTATCGTGGGCGCAATACGCTGCCCGCTGGTGGAGGTGGCGGTACAGCAAAAGCTACCAGTGATGAGAAAAAAACATTGCTTGAGGCAAAAAATTGAAACGAAAAGCACATGAAATAATTTTTGATTGATGGATAATTGTATTTTCTTTGCATTAAAGCCCAATCACAATGATTGCAAGACTGCGTAACTTGAGTGGTTACAAATACCAAAATTTCTCGTCAACGTTAAAAATTTATCTCTGATTGGACCTTTAAAGAATCGATTTATTTGCGCCACCAATTCGTTTATAATTTTAAAAAAGTTCTTTATTACGTATACTAATATAAAATCTAAGGTTGCATACTTAAAAAATGTCGAAATGTTTACTAAATAATAAATAAAGTGTGGTTATTCATAAAATAACAGTAATTTATATAACAAGTAATATAATGTGTGGAGTAATGCTAAAGTTTACAAGAGTTAAAATTTTATTCTTTTATTTTAGCAACTTTGTTATATCGAATCTCGTTTTCTGTATCGTGTTCACTTTAGTGTTTTCTTGTTTCATATAATAATAAGTAATGCTATATTTATATCGTAAGTATTTACATTGGTATAAAATTGACAATATAAAGAAAACTAATATAATGCAAACATAATTTAAATTAATAGTCATAGTAGTATAGTCATAAATATATTGTATAACTAACGCCAATTTGCCATCATGTAGAATATGTAGAAGTGCGTGTGGCTATGGTTTTTGCTGTGTGGTCAATTGTTTTAGCAAATACTCCCAATCTGGTGTAGCAGTTAATTTGGCTTGTATAGTACCCAAATTGATCATGTTGCCGCTACGTTCATCACGATTTGTTGTTATAGACATTAGATCCTGCGAAGTAGTTGAAAGGTAAAAAATTTCACACATATTGTTTACATATTTTAAACCATTTTATACCTGTAAGAAGCCTGTTTCCATGCCCATATCTAAATCGAAATGTGATTCTCCTAAAAGTAATTTAATTTTACCGGATTTATAACGTAGTAGTTTTCCGACTTGACCTTCTTCCATTTTCTTAAGGGAATTCGAACTTGTACAAACTTTTGTGGCAGGTGTGGTGTTGACTAATTCACTGGTAGACTGCTATTTTAAAATGTATAACAATTAAAAAAAACATTTTCAACGGGCGATTTATTTATCTGTTCTATCTCTGCCTAAATGTTTTTATTGGTCTCTAACCTAGGGATATGCTAGAACATATTTATGTTTATTTGTGGTATGCATTCATGTTTACATTTAATATAAATGCATATTTTCAGACTTGAAAATTAAATATTAATCGAGAAGTATAAAGTTAAAACTGGATTGTTTTTTTAGAACGAGTTATCTAATTATTTTTAACATGTTTTCTAAATTGACATGGAAAATGATGTGAAAAATTGTTGAATCCGGATAATTAATTTTTTACGTTATTTGGAGCAGTTTCTCACTTTAGGAACGTAATGTTTTTACATATTTACTTTTTCTGCAAGATAAACAACTGTACAAACCAAAAATGGAAATGTGTGACGAAGAAAAGTTCTGCGTATTTTGACGTAGTGCGACAAATGAGGAGCAAGTGGTAAAAAAAAGTCTGAAAAATTCATTAGCTATTTTTTTTAAAGAGACACTCGGTCAAAAAGTTCACAAATAATGCTTATATGTAAGCCTTAAAACAATATTCTCAGTAACTCCAGTTTTTTAGGGCATAGTCAATTACTCAAAAAATTTCCCATTTATATTTTTTTCTGTCCAAATTTACTGAGTTCTATCTTTATATTTACCTCTTTCTGATCGGCAGCAGCATTTGTTTTCGCTAGTGGATCAGTTCCATCATCTTCACAAGGCAAAGTATCAGGAAGCTGCCATAAAAACGGAATTTGAATAAAGAATTGATACTCTCGGAATGCAAATTAAATGAATTTACCTGCATAACAAAAATTTGTGCTTGTTTTGATTCGAGTAACTCTTCGACACTCTGTGGATACCGTGAAATATAGCCTAGGGAGCGTTGTTGCATTTTCATTTGTTGTATTTGCTGCACAATACCAACAGCGCTGTTATCTATAATGAAGATAAGAACACAAACCATGGAATTAATGATTTTTTCTACAACAAAAAAAAAAAACTAATGGTATGGTAATAAGAACAAAAAACAAAGAATGATTGCAATTTTTGTAGAAGCGACAAATGAACACATAATCGAAGTTTCGTATGCTTTTCAGCGTTTTTATTTTTTTCCGTGCAACGGCTGCATTTGCTGGAACTCACCATCATTATTTTCCGATTTTTCCAATTTTATCTTTGGTTTCTCAAGGTTAACATGTTTCCATTTGGCTATAAATTTGGTCCAAGAGGGGAGTAGAATGCATGTGTAAGGAAATAGTATGGAAAATAATAAAAGTTTAAATCAAAATTTAACTAAAAATTAAAATAGTACATAGTGATGCAAGAAGTTAAGTTTTGTGATCAGAAATATCTTGACATGACGGAGATTTCCAAAGACCCAGTGTATAATTTAAAGAACTATCATATTCCATTGCTCTTCTATACCTACCTTCATTTAGTTTTATTGGAATCTGTTCCAAATCAGTCTTCTCATCACCAAAATCATCATCATCCGAATCTCCTAACAATTCGCGAACTTGTGCCGCCTCAGCCTTGATATCTAATTTTTGATTTTCACGCTTCAATATCATGGGCTTTCGCATCGCGGTTGGAGCATCATCTGCAGAGCGACTGAATGAGCCGCCGCCACCACCACTACTTGCTTTGCGTATATTGACCGCTCCAGCACCTTCCGAAAAAACCCCAGTAGTTTGTATAAGAGACGAGTTGGCACCGCCACCCCGACCACCACGCCCACCAGCGGCGCCACCACGTCCACGTTCACCTTTGCCACGACCACCACGCCCTCGAGCAGTCGTATCCTTTGAAGTTTTAACGTTGCTGGAAAGTATATTTGAAAATTCAAGCTCACAAATCACATGGTTTTTTATCACAAACTTACGCATTTTTATTCCGTACCACATTTAAATTGGGTGTGAAAACTTTTTTATTGGCTGCGGCAAGGGCACCGCCACCACCTCTCCCACCTAAAGTTAAGTCGCGGGCAGGAGAAAATGATGAAAGTTTCAGCGTTGTGGCAGCATTTAACGCTGTATTGCCGTTGGTCAGCAGCGGCATGGTAACAATACCAGCTTCGCGTTTAACTTTTGTTGTTGCTGTTGGTGGATGAATTTGGGCAGAAAGTGATGCTGGCTTACCATTTTCTCCTGACATAAGTAGCAGGTTCTTACCCAGTGATAAGTAAAATTATTTCGTCTATGTAATATCGCGGAAATTTTCTAAAACAATTTCTTTTTTTTAACGTAGCACAAGGAGTTTATTTTGCGTGCGTCTGTCAAGAGAGAGAATAAAAATGAGTTATAAGGTTATGTTGAATGTTGACAGTTCTTATTCTTTATAAGAGTTGCCACGCCAAGTAATTATTATTGCCTCTTCACCGACAGTTTTAATATTTTAATTCCTCTACAAATTTTGATTTGATACCTTCTCAATAGAATTCAAATCATACATGTACAGTTACAACCTTTATATGGAGTCAGGTGTTTATATATCAGTAGACATATCATCAGGTCAGATTGTAAAGATCTAAACAGAATTGGGACTTGCAATATCGTCCAGATTTTTCCTATACGTTTGTAGTGAGTAAAATTGACACTAGCAAAATTTATCGCAGAGAAATGATTCTATTTTTTGGTGCGATTTGACACATAAGATAAATCGCACGTCCCAATTCAGTTTTTAGCTTAAGTGTCCAAACTTGATTTTTGGCAACATTTTTTAAGTATACCACCATTCTAAAGGAAAACACATCCACGAATTTATTTGGAAATTCGAAAATCACTCAAAAAAACAAATGATAAAGAAATTTTTTCGTGATGGCTTATGACCGTTCTCATACTTAAGGCTAGAGCCACACGAGCGTTTTTTAAACCCGCGTTTCAGTATTCCTTAAAGCTATGTATGGGCTATACGATGTTTTTGTTAACGCCGGAGTTATGATAAAACGAGAAAGAACGCACTAAGTCCCAATATCTTCATGAAATCGTCATGACGAATTCATGTTTACAAATTACTGCTTATGACAAATTTTATAAAGATTTTTAAAAATAACTTACCTTGTGAACTCGCTGTAATGTTTAACAAATGCACTTTTAAACTTGAAAAGGAATTTGGATACTTTTGAGCAAAAAATTGAATGATTGAAGGTTGTAACAAATAAAAAAGAAATGGCAACACGTGCAATAAGTGACAGCGGTCAAACATAAATTAGGAGAATCAAAACAAAGTCGCGATTAAATTTTGTGCAATGTTATTTAATAAAATGTAAACAAAAATACAATTTTACTTCTCGTTTCATAGCCCATGGTGCCAAAATTTTGATTTCAATCCTCCGCGTTCTTCGGCCAATAATTCCTTTGCTTTCTTCTTTCTTAAAGCTTCCTCGTTACATTTTTCGATCATGAAGTCAAAGAAATCAATGTGCTGCACATGAAAATCAAAATGATCCCTAAAGTTTTGATAATTTGGGAAAGCACTGTGCTTCAGCATAGCATGGTAGAGGCCCTTGCGTTGCATTTCTGATACTAAACGGCACTTATGAAATATTTGGCGTCGCTTCCAACTGTTTCTACTCGTCAATTTTTGCATTTCCATGCGTATTTGGGGCTTAATGTGGAAAATTATGTTCCTGTAATATGATAGAAAAAATCATGCAGGTAAGAAAAAAATAGACTAGAGTTGAAACACATACATATTTTTAAATGTTAATTCTTTTTACATGAAGTTCGATTAGTTTCCGTATTCAATGCAAGCTTTCAGCATAGCCACTTGACACAAAATAGGAAATTTGCACTTTCCAGCCTATCACGAAATTCAACTAAAACATTAAAGATTACTCGTTTGAAAATGTAGCCCTTATCACTGGCGCGCAACATGAAAACAATTGTGGAAACGTTTACTTGCAATTAAGTAGATATTTAAAATCTTGTGGTCAAATCGCATGATTTTGAGCTAAAAAACATGAACAGAAACAAAAACTTACGCCAGATTGAAAAAATGCTTCACATTTATTTCAAATGACAACATAATGATGTAGTATTTAAATTGGAGACCATGAGAAATCCATTAGAAACTAGCTTAGTTGACTACTCGATAAAGCCTTTCCTAATGAGACAAGCTTCGTCTACATATTTTCAATATTTTTATATTTTAAAAATTGGTTTTATCTTACTTACATCTGGAAATATTCCAACGCGTTGGTCACGATAGTAATGATATCTTAAAAATCAACGGTCTGATAAACTCTTTTTAGGCATTGAACGGCGCCACAGGCAGAAATTTTTTGTATTTCAAGAAGTAATATCTCGTTTCAAATGACTAATAAAAATTATTTACTGCTTCTACCTCATTCTCGACTTTTTTCAGTCCAGAATTGCGCTTCTGGTTCGAATGTTCATATCTTTGACTTTGAGATGCAATAAGTTTAAGCAAATTAATCACAAACACTGAATATGCAGAGTTGCTGGTGAGCCGTCATAGAATAAAAATCAATGGGAGTTAAAATGTCATCAGATTAATTTGTTGAAAAAAGAGAGTGAAAATTTAAAAAGTGACCAACGCGTTGGAATATTTCCAGATGTAAGTAAGATAAAACCAATTCTTAAAATATAAAAATATTGAAAATATGTAGACGAAGCTTGTCCCATTAGGAGAGGCTTTATCGAGTAGTCAAATTAGTGACATATTGGATGAAAATACCCTGGTAACAAACATACACTCAAGGTCGTAAGCATTAAAAGACTGGTGACTTATGAACAGTATGGGAAAGCACTTGTCCGGTACGAACAAGTTTAAGACGGTGGCACTGTGACGATAAATGAAGATAAATTCACGTATTTTTATAAATATGTATACAGCGATAAATACCCAAGTTGATGTTCATGTGCTTAGCAGTAGGGATGTCAATCCCTGAGTTTCGGGATCGAAATTTCCCATACCGGGATCAATCCCGGGATTGATAGTTTTAATAAATGCATAAGAAAACAACAAAAAACGAGAAGCTTTTATAAACAAAATTACAATTTCAGTGGACGTCCAATATAACGTATAACGATATAACGAATTTCCATTTTAATGAACAGTTTTTAAAATTGCAATTTTTACATTGATGTCTCTAAATTACGAAAATTTTCACTATTCTAAATTACGAACGCTATTTAATTCACATTTTCCTGAATATACATACATATGTATGTATATATAGTATATGGCAGGTCTAGATATTTATGGGTCAAAATTTCAAAGTCAAATCTAGGTCGGCTGTGGTTTTTTTTTTTTTTTTTGAAGACAAACCTATACTTTTATTGAAGAAATGTTTTTTATTAGAAAAATTAGTTATGTTTTTAATTTTTTACCTAAGCAATTAATTTTCAATAAAAATACAATAAAAAATATTTTTAAAAATACTTTGACCAATTTTAATAATTTTTTACTCAATGCGATTTTTATTGAAAATTGAAATTATTTTTCAGATTTTGGATTTGAATATGTAATATAAAAGAATATTTATTCGACAAAATTTTTTCTAATCCCGAAAATCCCGGGATTGTCTCTTTAAAGTGCCGGGATCCCGGGGTTTTCCATCCCTACTTAGCAGAGATTGTGGCAAGTGTTTTTTAATCGTCGTTATATACGATTGAAACTTTTTTTTTTCTCATTAAGCGACAGTAAAACTTAAGAACGTATTTCTGCGGCTACGGATAATTTTTTGATGACCGGCTAATTTGTTTTTATTTTAAACTAAAAAAACATCTTCCTCATATCAAAAAATCGCTTGTTTTCAAACATGAAAATGAGCTTCGTTAACACTATTTTCTATCCATGGAAAAAGTATCTCATTTCATAGAGCATTATCAAAATTGTACTTACTCTCTCATCTGGCGACGCATACGTTTGAAGCAAATCGTATCAAAAGGTCGAACGAATTTTTCTATTTCATCACTATGTGTAAGTTGCTTCGGTATCTTGATATAAACACTGTAAAAAGTAATAAAATATTTGTTTAGTTGATGGTTAACATATATGTACGTATGTATGAGTAACCTTTCGGCTGTTGAAATACCGACACATATCTGTTAGTTTTGTTGCATTAAATTTAGTTATCTATTAGAATTGCAGGACTAAAGAGCTATTTAAAATGAATTTGAAGGAAGATTCTGATGAAGACTATAGTGAACATATTCATTTATATAAGAACAAAGGCAAAAAGTTTTGGAATAAAAATGTAAGAGAACGCCAACAACAAGAACGTTCTACAACGACGATTAAAGCGATCACCGAAACAAAGACAGTGGAAGAATACAGCGAAAAATAACAGAAATAGTCAACTTACGTGAGAAGGAATTTCAGAGCTTGCGTTTTACGCCCAGGTATGCAAAATTAAGCATTTAATGAATTTACGAAAATTGCATTCCACTAGTCATAATATACATTTCAAATACCATAATTAGGTTTTCGGTCGCTGAATCTATTTTTGGTTTTAAATTAAACATCAAATTTTTATGTTTACAAAAAAATCCAATTAAAAAAAACGTTGTTCTCGTTTTTCAAAAAAAATATTTCAATGGCAGAAAGCTAACGACCTTTACCTTTTACCTTTTTATTTGTTCAGGTTAAAGTTCAAAGGTCAAAAAACAATTTTTTCGTCAATGAGAATTTAGCTGAGACAGAAGTGAACGTTTTCTATTGTTTGGACACTAATTCATGTTGGATAAAACTTTTAAATCATATGATTCTCTATAAAAAAATGTCCTAAGAAATTTTTACTGCAATTTCAGAACCATTTTTTTCATAGAAAATCGAAAAATTTGATAAAAATATCAAACCAAAATTTTCTCTAGAAACGATTTATGACATTTTTTACCTTTGGGTTGGTATATTGCACAACATTTGTTCCGACTTTTAGTCTTTTCTAAGTTCAAAACCCATACCTAAGAACGGACATAAAAAACTCAGAAACTCTTGTTGATAACCAGCGCCTCTTTAGTTCTTTTTTAGTTTCACTGGCACGCAAAGAAGAACACATTTTTAAGGAGTTAGCAACAATTGGTTATTATCAAGCAGATCGTTGTCAAGGACTTACATTTGAAGAAGCTAAGCTGGTGCTTAGTAAACTGGCAGAAGTACATGCTGATTTCCTTCTATATCGTCGCGGAGTACGTAAATCCGAGCATTACATACAAAATAATTAATTAATTTGCGGTTTATTCTTTTTATAGCCCATAAAAGCAACATATAAAGCAAATCGTACACATAAAGTACCTGATGTTTCAAAGCATATAGCATACGGTGCCATTATGGCCGCAAGAACATGTCTACCAAATTTTGAGCGACTAGCTAGTAAAGTGAAAAAAATTGTTGATGAAATTGATCCTAAGATGAAATATGTTTTTGAAAGTGGCTGGAGAGATGAAGATATTATTGTTATCAATCATGGTGATGCCTGGTTAAATAATTTTATTTTTAAGCAAGAAAATGGTATATTAAAAGATGCTGTACTTGTAAGTAGGATATGCAATTTTGCCAACAATTTGTTTCGAAATGAAAAAGTTCTTTCTCTACAGCTTAAATCTCAATTACCACGTTATGGCAATCTTGCTCTGGATTTAAATTTTTTTTTGCACACCAGCTTGCAAATTGATGTTTTGAAACAACAACGTAAACAGCTGTTACGTTCCTATCACAAATCGTTGAGTCAATTTATGTTATCATCGATGCCTCGGTTGAATCCTACCTCTTTTTATGACATTTTAGAGGAAGTGCGTAGGTGTGAGTTTTACAGCTTTTACACTGTCATGTGTGAGCTGCCGCTTGTTTGCTTAGAGCGTGATCAGTGTGATAATTTGTTATTAAGTAATTTTTCGGATAAGATTTTTGTTAAGAAAATTTGCCATTCGTTTTTTCAATGTTCCCGTGTGCTGGAAACGCTGCAATATACATTGGAACGCCTTGATAAAATTGGAGTGCTGGACTAGTTATATTTAAAGCAACAGCTTCAAACAGTTTAGGTAAATTTCCATGATCTTATTTCGAACTTTGGCCAAGAAAACGAGATTCGTAGTTAATAGACAATCCTATGTTATTATGTATTTTAATGTATAGTGTCAATCTGTTTGTCTTCACAACATGGATTTTCTGGATTAAGGTCCCATTTGCTGGTCAAATGACGAATCGTACAAGTGTTCTAAGATTGTGGCCTAAAAATTACATATTGTGAACGATACCACAAAAAGAGAGATTGCTCTTGTGAAAAATTTCAACAAACAATTAACGAAGGACGAAGATCATTTTCACAAATTACTTTAAGTGGCTGCCGAAAACCGAAAAAAATCTACAAAATGGACAAATGTGAAATATTTGTGTTTCTTGAACAAAAATAAACTAAAAATCTTTATTTTCATATGACGAAAATGGTTGCATTTATTAATCAAAAATTTCTCCAGATAGCATCGTTGGTACAAAAAATCTCTGACATATCGCTTTCTGTGTACAGGAGGATTCCCAATCGATTGCGCATAGTGCCGTGACCGAAAAATATAAAATAGGTATGGTTTTGAACGAGCAAAGTGGATTTATGTCAGATTTTTTAGCATTTTTCACATTCGTATCAATGAATCAATACTCAAATTTGCGGCGATTTTCTGATTTATAATTTTCACACATGTATATTTCACATCATACTAAGTCCGTAAAAAATAATAACCACGAATTTACCTCGAAGTTGATATTTTTTTTAAGTAAAAGAAATAATACTAAAAAATCGTCTCGAAAATGCACAAAAATCATACAAATCAGACCACTGACACACCTTCCGATGGTCCTATTTTTGTGAAATTTTGGTACAAGGGCTTCATAGGCTCATGGTATATTTTCAAGGCTTGAGCACCACAATTTTGACGGCATTTAATTTTTCCATATGATTTTGAACCAGCCTAATGTACATATATAGCAAAGGTACAGGCACAAATACTAAATTTCATTTCCACACTTCTCAGATGAGCAAAACTTTTTTATACAACATACAACAACTTTTACCAAATCAAACTCATCGGAAAGGGCAGAACAACGTCTGCCGGGACAGCTAGTGTATGTATATATTTTCATAAGTTTGAAAGAACTTATTAATTATTAGAACTATTAGTTTCTCAGCACTATCGTTGAAGTTTTTTCGTGCCACTGTGATAGGACGAAAATACGGTGGATTTTGATTTACGGAATCAAAATCCTTTTGATTCTGCAAAAAATGTCAAGCTTTTTAATGTTAAGTTTTTATAGATTATCTCACGTATTAGAGTACATACTTGAAATAAAAAAATTGGTTCGTTTAGATTTTTTTCTGGGAGATGACCTGCCATACCCGATTTACAAATCAAAGTTTATGTGAGATATAAACTTGTAAAGGAGAAAAAAAACTATCGTTATTTGGTTGAAAAGGCCTCAGTGCGATAAGATTTGACTGAGCAGCAAACAGAAATTTCAAATTTTTTTAATAAAATACAACAAAAATCTCCGAGTCTAAATCAAACCACTTTAATCTCCTTAACAATTTTTTTTGATTAAAGGCATACCTTCTGAGTAGATCTAAGAAAAAAGAAAGTGTAAACTTTTTTTTTTTGTAGAATTCGCTATATCACTTAGTTCAGCGACAAACTAAACCTATTTGCGTTCCCTGTTATATTCAAAATAGCATTTTCTACAGCTAATAGTATTAGATATTTCATACTCCTTTCGTAAAGCACACTACATACAAATTATATTCAATTTCATTCTCTTCAGGATTTCTAATAGAATTTCAGCGGGTGAATTGTTTTTACTAAGATACCGATTAAACAATGCATAAAAATACTAAAAGTTTTGTTTAGCTGATTCTTAACAAGTTATGAGTAATCTGGCTGACGCAATATCTATATAAATTTTGTTGTATGCATTTTAGTTATTGGTTAGCTTTGCAAGAGTAAAGTGCTGATTGAAATGGACTTCAAGGAAGATTTCGGTGAAGATTATACCGATTATGTTCATATATATAGAAATAAAGGCAAAAAGTTTTGGAACGCACATGTGAGAGATTGCAGACAACGACAACCACATAGGCCGACGTATAAAGCAAATACAGTGCTAAGTGAAAATGAAACTGCACAGCGAAAAATAACTGAAATACTCGATTTGCGTAAAACGGAATCATGGTTTTTGCGTTTTACACCCAAGTAAGCAAATTAAGATTTTTTTAATAAAATATCAATTTTCTTTCGAAAGTTTAAAAAATGCTGGAGTATGTTATGGTGATAACATCATAGAAGAGAAAACTTTGTCTTTTTTTTTTGTTTACTTGGACCGAGCCTTGTGCACCATAAGAACTTTAGGTACCCGTTTTGGTCCATCACATTAATTTTTTTTAGCAAATTTTTAACTAACGAAAATTACGAAAAATCAGCGTTAAAAAACACAATGGTGATGTGGTAAAATGGGCATCAGAATCCCAAGCAGCAAGTAGATTTTTTTTTTGTTATAAATTAAAATCAGAATTATGATACTTAAAATTTGCATACGCTTCTCTAGTTCCTTTTTAGTTTCACTCACTCACAAAGAGGCGGAAATTTTTCAAGAGTTAACAACTTTGGGCTACTATCAAGCAGATCGCTGCCAAGGGCTTACATTTGAAGAAGCCAAGCTAGCGATCACTAAAATCGCAGAAATACACGCAGATTATATCACACATCGCAATAGGGTAAATAAACTTATGTACTTATACTAATCTATGTATATCGGTAAATTTTAAAATCTGGCAGCCCAATGATGATGTGGTACAACAACAACAATGCAAAGCAAATCGTGAATATAGAGTACCTGATGCATCTAAGGAAATTGCATATGCCGCCATTATAGCTGCTAAAACATATATACCCAATTGTGAACAACTAGTAGATAAAGTTAAAAAAAATGTTTATAAATTTGATAATAAGATGAAAGAAGTTTTACGAGGTTGTTGGACAGGTAACGAGGTTCGATTACTCAATCATGGTGATGCCTGGTTAAATAATTTTGTTTTCAAACAAGAAAATGATGTTTTAAAGGATGCTATGCTCGTAAGTTTGAATGCAATTTCATGTTTAATTTCAATTGATTTCTAAAAGGTATGTCTTTAAAGCTTCAATCTCAATTGCCACGTTATGGTAGCCCTGGCTTAGATTTAAATTTTTTTCTACACACCAGCTTGCAAGTTGATGTTTTGAAAAAACAACGTGAAGAATTGCTGTGTTGTTATACAGAGTCATTGCGTCAATTTATATCAACGGCCCCTTGGTATTTTCAGATTAAACTTTCATTGGATGATATTTTAAAAGAAGTGCGTAGCAGTGAGTTTTACAGTTTTTATGCAGTCATGTGTGAGCTACCGCTTGTATGCCTAGAGCGGGATCAATGTAATTTGTTACTGAATAATTTTTCGGATAAGGCATTATTTAAAAAAATGAGTTATAACTTTTTTAAATGCTCACGCGTATTGGAAACGTTACAATATACATTGGAGCGACTTGATGAGCTCGGAGTATTGGACGAGAATGATTAAAAGACGAAGTAATAGCAAATAACTCGAAAAACCTAAAGGGTAATTCATTTCGGAGAAGTTTATTAAGTCTGAAATGTCAATTAAGTAGTTTATAAACTCCTAAAAAACCAGCTTTTGGAGTGTTGGGCCGAAAATCCTCAGCTGTTTATTTATTAATGTATAAGTAAATTAATTTGAATGCTGAACGTCTGCTAAAAGTAGAGTGTATACGTTTTATATTTTCAAATGTAAAAATTAAAAAAAAAATTATTTTATATATCATACTCGTACATACATACATACGTGAAAATTTATTCGCAATTATTTGATGATTAGAAACTTTTTAAGTCATAAAAAAACTTTTTAAGTTATAAAAAATTAAATACATAGATTTAAATAAATTTGTTGAAACACTAATTTTTTTAATTGAAAAAATTTTTCTCAAAATATTTTCAATATAACACCTATTTTTTTTTGATTTTCTTATATGTTATTCTTCAATCAATCCTAAGAATGATTGTGCTTTCATATCGAAATTCCCGCCATAACTTTGGAAACTACGAATTTTTTACTGATGACGCACACCATGTTTTCTCAACATAAAATTCGACGTAAATTTTTTTTTTTTGTAATGTTATTTTCAATCAATCCTAAGAATGTATCTGCATTCAAATCGAAATTTTGATAACGTTTGATTTGGTTTGGATAAATTTTTTTCTCACTTTTTACATTTCGAAAACACAAGCAAATGTAATATTTTTCAAATAACCATAGTTTGCAAAGCTAATTTTATTTTAGTTGTGTTTAAAATCTGCCGCTATGGAATCAAAGTTTTAAATCCCATTTGGATTGGAGGAAGAGTATTATAGTAAATGTGAATCCGATAGCGTTCAATCTAATGTTCGATTCCTTTTAAAAAGCCAATTTTCAAATATATATCGATTATTTCAAAGAAAATTTAAAGAAAAAAAAATCTAAGCAAACGTCTAAACGTTTAAGGCCTTCCCTAAGCGTTGTGCTTTTACCAAAAAGAATTTCACAACAAACGGCAACAGCTTTTTCTTTAACAAGTCAAGACTCATGGAGCTTTTAACAGCACGTGCTCGCCGATAAAAAAGTCAGCATACAAAATAAAGAAAATTTAAAGAAAAAAAAATCTAAACAAACGTCTAAACGTTTAAGGCCTTCCCTAAGCGTTGTGCTTTTACCAAAAAGAATTTCACAACAAACGGCAACAGCTTTTTCTTTAACAAGTCAAGACTCATGGAGCTTTTAACAGCACGTGTTCGCCGATAAAAAAGTCAGCATACAAAATAATGAAAAACTGAAATGTTGAACATTACTTGTTGGATTCGCTCAAGAGCTGGAACATAAAACGAAAAGCAAATTTTGTACGGCTTCTTCATTTGGAAAAGTGAAGTCAACAAAATCAACATGAGTCTACCAGCGGCATTCACTGAGAGCAATATCAAGCAATCACTTGAAGACACTTTGAAACAATCAATTCAAATTAAAGAACTCAAAGTGCGCCCAATTGAAGTTGGTGGGAATTATTGTAGTAACATATACAGAATTACAGTAAGATATACAACAGACAAGAGCGAAAATGAAGAGTCAACAGAGGTTGTACATTTGCTGTTAAAAGATTTATTTGAGAATTGCACAGAGAATTCAACGGAGTATTTTATGTATGAAACTGTGCTGCCAGAAATGAATGAAATTTTATGTGACACCCAGCCGCGGGAGCAAAAAGCATTTTCACCCAAGTAAGTTTTTGAGTTAATTTTCCAAAATTTCAACAATATGTAATTAAATTTTTCATTAACAGAGTTTATTTATCAATGCGACAAAATACTGAGCAGCATCTTTTTGAGGATCTGAATGCAAGAGATTACGTTATTTGTGACCGTCTAGTTGGATTTAATGCTATACAGACAGAAATTGTATTGAGAAAATTGGGTCAATTCCATGCTGCATCAATGGTTTATAAAAAGAGGGTGAGATAGAATTTTCTGGCTTAAAAATTTAGGGTTTGTGTAATTTGAGTTCCATTCTTCCAAGAATGGCGTTATTTATTCGAGTCCAGCCATTTCTCATTCGGTCGGTACCTGTATGAGTTATTTATTTTTGTTTTAACAAATCGGAAACGATAAATTTGAAATTTTGTCTGTCTGTCTGTGGAAATTACGGGAAAAGCAAGCGAGATAATTGAATGAAATTCTGTACACAGGCAATTCAAACAAGGTTTTTGGAATTAAAAGTGAACGAAATGATTTCACGGAAACGCCTATCGCCTTACAAATAAACTTTTAAAACGCTATATTAAGAGAGATATTTGATGTACTATAGTGACCAAAAATTCATCACAAATAATAAAGATGACTTGGACAAGTTCTGGAAAAAAGTTATCGAATTTCGTCAAGACGGCGTGGTACCTCCCATACAAACAAAAACCTTATAGGTGACCTTTTTAATAAAAATTTAAGACTTAGGCGCACTTTCATTGCTAACGCGGTGAAGGTAATTTAATTTTTGGCGAGACCAAAGATAATACCTTTACTAGTTATCATTACATTTATCTGAGAAATACACTTTGTAATCTAACATTGAAGTAAAATTATTAACTTATCTTATCTCATATACATACATACTTCGATAACAAGATACCAATTCGATTTCAATTTTGTTGATTTCTTACAAAAAAAATTTAGAAATCTTTATTAGGAATTGAGCTAAACAGAAATACTGAAAAATCAATTTGGATAGAATAGAAAGTAAGGTAGCTTTTCGCATGGAGTTTATGAATTTATCAAGTGAAATAAATCTGATCAACAGAAGAAACGACCAGGTCAGAATTCTGTGCCCCTTTTCAAATTTTAAAACAGGTTTTATTATTTCTGCAAAATATATAACTTCTGCTAACATTACGATTTTCCTTTTTAGCACCCAGCCATAGTAGCCGGTATGAAGGAGTGTTTTGTCAAATCCAATCCAAATTTGGTGAATTTCATTGAAATGCTCATAAACGATAATACCGCATATGCTGTTAATATCATAGAAAAATGGTCTGGTTATTCAGCGATTGCTGAAAAAATGCGTAAAAATACAGGTGACAACTTTAGGCGCAAATTTTTCAACATACTTCAGCTAAAGGATTGCAAAGTAAGTGTTATTGCACATGGTGATCTTTGGATAAAAAATCTGCTCATACATGAGCAAGCGGAAGATGCTATTTTTGTAAGTTTTTTTTTTCAAAGAAATTTTTGATCTCATTGAAACATTTTTTCTCTCTTGTTTACAGCTTGATTATCAAAATTGTTTTGAGGGTTCACCTGGTATAGATTTCAATAATTTGCTTATGACCAGCGTGCAGTTGGATGTGATGAACAGCACAGAAAAACGTGACAATTTAATTGAACAGTATTATAATGCTTTCCATGCAACACTTTTGCAAAGCGCTTCTGATATCCCCAACATTCCCACATTGGAATGTATCAAAACAGAGATAACACGCACTGAATATTTTGCCTATTATGATCTTATATTTGCTTTTCCACAAACAAATTTGAGTGAGGAGTTGGCGAAAGACATGGATTTGAATGGGTTCTTTGACGTTGAGCGTATGACACGTAATCGTAAGGATATGTTTGAAAATGTGAGAGTTATAGACACATATAAGTATATGCTGAAACATTTTGATAATTTAGGATTGTTGGATTAGAATTTGAAGTGTAGTTAATTTTTACTTGCTTATTAAATTTAGTATCTTTCTACTACCAAATTTGTCAATTTGATAGAGTATAAAAGATCAAAACTTAACACAATCAATTTTTATTTATTTTTATTAAAACTAGAAATGAGTTAAGAATTTTATTTGATGTTTTTTGTCTGTTAAAATCGCAAACAATTTACTTCGTGCCGAATGCGTTTCTGAAACTTATAGATATTTTCTTGTTTATATTGAAAAATATTTCATATTGATGGTGCTTGGTGTGCGCAGTAGAATTTGGCGCTTTTGTTTGAACATGAATTAATAAGAGAAGAAAATTCATTGTTTCTGAGGAAAGAATTCCAAAATACACAATAATATATAATGTATGTCTTTGGAATAGAAATTTACGCTACTAAAGCCACTGGTAAAAGAAAATAAAACATTAATAAGTATGTATTTAATCAATTTCTTTAATCTTGTTAATTATCTTACTTGCTTAAAATATATCACCAATAATAAACTATTGTTTATCAGTATTCGTAGCACTTGGCAGTCAAAAGCTTTTATAATTTATTAATTTATCAACAAAAGTATGATGTCAACAGAATTATGCTCAGTAAATTGCTAGTACGCAAAGAGCACTGGCACGGAGCAGTCGAAAAGCTATTTAACTGGTATACACTCAAGACCCACTATCCAACTTTAATATATCTGCGATGGAGTTTCCGACCTACCTTAACGCAGACTACATTAAGGAAGCGTTAGTAAAAGCTTACGCTAGTGAAGTGGAAATAATAAAATGCGAAATAAAGCTCGTTAGTGCTAATGCTGATAACTTTTCTAGCGACATCTACCGTGTGAATGTAAAATTTATGCACAACGGCTTAGACGATGAGAAATCATTAATTTTGAAAGTTCTTATACCAAAAATGGTTGACATCTGCTCGAATGAGCACGCGATGTATGAAAAGGTGTTACCCGCTATGGAGAAGTATATGAAGGAAATTGAAGGCACACAAGGCGAGAAAGAAAGATATTTTAGTGCTGGGTGAGTGTGACATACCAAATAAAAAAAAAAGAGAAAATATCCGCCTTGACTGTCCTTTTTTTTCTGAAAATTATTTCCGAGCTCTCGCGATATTTAAAGTTTTTGATTTAAAAATAAAAGGTTCGTTTTAGCCCACTATAGCTTCCCATCGAGTACTTGAAGGTTTTTTATTTATATTTTTTTTGACTTGAGATTTTTAAAAACAAATTTGAAAGAAAAAAAAGTTAATATTGTGAGAAATGGCAATTTGAAACTATGCTGAAAATTTTACGCAGTTTTATTGGGATTAACAGACCTCTGAAGAGCATAAAAAATTCTTATTTTTCATATCCACAAAAAAAAATTTTTTTTTGGTGTGCTGAAGACAAATTTGCGGTCAGAATTGCTCCATCACGCAGGGTTGCCATGTAGCCGCGATTCGCCAATTTTTTTTGCCTTGTAAACTTAGATACTTGGTCTAATGTACACTGAAAAATCAATAATATATATACAGCAACCAAATATCTTCGACATTCATACGACAAAAATTGTGGTTTCAAGAGTGTTCATCGTTCCAAAAACCGCAAAGCTGTTCAAGCCTTGATTTGCTGTTTAATGATGGTGTTGCCACATTATTTTCAAGTGTTTAATTTAAATAAATACGAGACTAATTTTTTAAATATAATCATATCAAAAAATTGGAATCTTTAGGTGTCTATTGATCGATCGCGATGATAAAGAGGTCTATGTACTAGAAGACTTAACTTCACTGGGTTATCGCGTCGCTGATCGCTGGATTGGATTGGATGAAGTGCATGCTACGCTATTAATGCAAAAATTAGGAAAATATCACGCTGCTTCAATGATATTTTGTCAAAAGCAAACAGCAACAGCTGCCGCATTAAAAAAATCTCATTATGCTGAAGGTGCTACGGATGATTTAGGTTGGTTGGATGCTATTGCCATTGGCGGCATGAAGCATGCATTGAGTGTAGTTAAAACATGGCCAAATTTTGAAGATATCGTACAAAAAATGCATAAAATACTGGCGACTTTTAATGAGCGCATCAGTGCTACAGTAGATCCTAAAAAATGTAAAGTGCGCGTCTTGAATCATGGTGACCTCTGGGTCAATAATTTTCTATATAGCTACAATAAAAAGGGCGAACCAGATGATGTGCTATTTGTGAGTTGTTATATTGTAACTTTTGGTTTTTTATTGAACTACCAAAAACTTTCAGGTTGATTACCCAAATAGTTTTCTTGGAAGCCCTGGATTTGATATAAACTATTTTCTAAACACCAGTTTACGCCTTGATGTGCTACAGTGTAAGCGTTATGAGTTGCAACGTGTTTATTACAATGCATTGCATTCTACCTTGGTGGCGAGTGGATATCCTAAATTGCAGATACCCAGTTGGCAGACGATTATGGAGGAAATACGTAATACAGAAATTCTTGGCTACTATGCAGTAGTTTGCGAATTACCGCTGTGCTGTATGAGTAAACAGGCCTCAAAAGGCACAACGGTCGATACGTTTACTGATGCAAATGCCATTGCGGAAAAGCGCAAACAGATGTATGAAGAACAACGCGTTGTGCAGACTCTAAGATATAGTTTAGATCGTTTTAATGAACTACGTGTTTTAGATTAGATTTCTTTAGTTAATTAGATGATAATAAAATAATTTCTTCTACTCACCTAAAACTTGCAACTCTTAGAAAATTCTCGGCTATGCTTCTTCGGCTCTCTCTCTAAGTTTGCAATCTGAATTACTCTTTTTAAGTAAACTAGAGTTCGCTCAGTGGTTGAAATTCAACCAATATAGTGATAAAACGAAAACAAAAAAATAGTTTTGATATTAAAAATACTGATATAAAGTGTCATCGCTTGTGGCACCGTTTACTATTAGAGAAAAAATTACATTGTACACTGCCACTCTTGAAGATGCCCGCGATTGGACGGTCTCTAAAATTCTTTTTATCAAAGTTTTTTTAGAGAATTTTTTCAAAAAAATCTAAGGGAATTTTGGAAATCAAGTCTTTTTGAATTAAAATAAAAATAAACGATGAAGGCTAAAATTTTTCATTAAGTCGTATTTTTTCCCCTAAAGAGCATTTAAAAACATGAATTAAAAAAAAGACTGGTGCAGTTTTGGCACCAATTTTTTTTTGAAAAAAAACCTTCGAATTTTGAAAAATATTCATATATGTATGTACCTAAAATGGATGGTCGAAAAAATTTGAAAAACACTTATAAGATTTTGAAAGAAATTGGAGGTGGTCATCGAAAATGTGGCCGACTTGGTATGGAATGCCTTATATTGATAATCCATACCCTGTCTTCATACCCAATTTCATCAAAATCGGTCTTTAAGTTTAGCTGTAAACACATATTTTCCTATAGGAGGTGTGGCACCGTTCACTTTAAAGCAAATACCTTTCCTCAGTGTTCAATCTATCTCTGTACTAAATTCAATCAAAATCGGTTTATTAGTTAAGTTATGCAGTGAAAACTTATATCCTGTTAAAGGTAGTGCCACGACCACTAAAAGAAATTATAAAAATGTTTTTTAGGGCTCAATCCATCTCCAAACTAAATTTCATTGAAATCAGTCCTTTAGCTTAGCCGTGGAAACGTTTTTCCTCTTAAAGAAATAAAATAAATAAATAAAAGACCACCACGCCCACTAAAATAATTCAAAGTTCTTCGAAATACATTTTATGGTTTAATCTATCTCCAAAACAAATTTCATCAAAATCGGTGCTTTAGTTTAGCAGTAAAGACGTATTTTCCTGTTAGAGGCGTGTCACCGTTCACTAAAAAAATATATCTACTCAAGTACCAATCAATCTCTGTGCCAAATTTCATCAAAATCAGTGAAAAAGTTTTTTGTCTGTTACGGCTGATGCCACGTCCCCTTAAAGAACTTAACGTTTTTAGTAATCTTTCTTAGGATTCAATCTATCTCCAAAACAAAAAATTTTCGGCGAGGTTAAAAATAACGCTTAGTCGACGTTTACACACAGAAACTCTTGACGAAAAAATTTCTTGTTTATTGGAAGGAAGGGAAAAACGAAAGGGTGGTGTACAGAATTTGTCGTACTCGGAAATTCTCTTTCATTCTGGTCCCACGCTATTAACGCCACTGGCAAAAAAGGTTTGTTTTAACGTCATGACGAATTTTCCGCCAAAGCGTTTGACTCACTAATAGAGTTTTGCATAAATGCATCACCGACAGAAACAATTACTTAATAAATTTATTTAATCTTGTGAATTATTTTAATTGTTTATTTTGTGAATTATAATTTGTATATTTCACAAACAATTAACTATTGTTTATCAGTTTTCGTAGCCCACAGCTTTTCTAATTCATTAATTTCGCAACAAAAGTTTGATGTCAACAGAAATTATTCTCAGTAAACTTCTAGTGCGCAAAGAGCACAGACACGGAGCAATCGTAAAGCTTTCTAACTGCTTTGGACTCACTTCCCATCTGTGATATTTCTGCAATGGAATTTCCGAGTTACCTCAATGCAGACTACATTAAGGAAGCGTTAATAAAAGCTTACGCTAGTGAAGTGGAAATAATAAAATGCGAAATAAAGCTTGTTAGTGCAAATGGTGATAACTTTTGTAGCGACATCTATCGTGTGAATGTGAAATTTATGCACAACGGCTTAGAAGATGAGAAATCGTTAATTTTGAAAGTTCTTATACCAAAAATAGCTGAAATCGGCTCTAATGAGCATGCGATGTATGAAAAGGTGTTACCCGCTATGGAGACGTATATGAAAGAAATTGAAGGCGCACAAGGCGAAGAGGAAAGATATTTTAAAGCTGGGTAAGTGTGACAAGATGTAAGATGATTTTTTTTTTTTTTGTAAAACACCTACGCGAGTCATTTTTGACTACTATATTAGTACAAGAAGGAACCATTGAAAAATTAATAAATTTGGTACGACAGCACGTGTGCTGAATGTTATTTCTTCTTTTCTTATAAAGAAATGCTCCTTTTCTATTTGTAAGCCGCTTACTATGATATTCAAAAGCAGCAATAAAAATTATATATCTAACGCTTTCATTAATTTCTAAGTTTTTCGAACATATAATTAAGGAAAAAATATTTTTCTTTACTAAAAGAATAATTTGTCCCTACCAACATGGATTTTTATCGCTGACCATACTACAGTAACGCACTTAGCTTTTTTTAATATATCTTCCACATAATTTCCGTGTGTAAACCGGCACTTATTATTATTTACGATACCGTCATCAACAAATCAAAACAATAACAATGAAAATGTCAAACAACTAAGTAAGTGAACTAAACTTTTGTTTCGTTAAAGGGGAAACAGAGATTTAACGCCCACTTAAAATATATTAAAAACTTGGTCTGATTCATACACTTACTGTAAAAATGTTTTAAGCTTTTTTT
This sequence comes from Meiosimyza platycephala, assembly GCA_963662105.1. NCBI lineage: Eukaryota > Metazoa > Arthropoda > Insecta > Diptera > Lauxaniidae > Meiosimyza > Meiosimyza platycephala. The sequence continues at coordinate 104,042,785 of OY759208.1, read as the reverse complement.
CTGTTTTAAAAACAATTGCCCTCACATACACTGAAATTTGTTGTTTATTTGAAAAAATCGTGTACACTGCAAAAAGTGTATATGTATTGTTTTTAAGCCAATATTATGTAAACAGTAAGCAAATATCTTCGATTTTGAAAACGTAGGGAACAAAAAATCGGTCACAGGTGCGATCATTAAATTTTTCTCAACGTTTTCGTATTTTTTTGATCATCTGGTAACTGTCAGAGGCGTACCGTGCACATCGGGCGCCCGAGGCGAAAAACTCATTTGATGCCCCTATCGAAAGAAATTTTCGTGTTTTTTAACAGAAATTTCATTTAACTCACCACAAAATAAAGACTTTCGAAAACCATATCTAAATGTAATATATCTCCATTTTGCCGCTCCCCAAGCTTTGCGGCCGCACCCTCGGCCATAGGTACGCTACTGGTAACAGTGACTTAACATTCATACGATAGCGAAAAATTGTTGTTGCAAAAATATCCATGGTTATAGAACGCGTAAGGCTTTTGTTTAATGACAGTGTTGCCACATTATATTAAGTTCTTTGATTTAAATAAATACCAGACTAATTTCCTAAAAAAAATCTTTTTAGCTGCCTTATGATCGATCGCGATGATAAAGAGGTCTATATACTAGAAGACTTAACTTCACTGGGTTATCGCGTCGCTGATCGCTGGATTGGATTGGATGAGGCGCATGCTACGCTATTAATGCAAAAATTAGGAAAATATCATGCTGCTTCAATGATATTTTGTCAAAAGCAAACAGCAACAGTTATCGCATTACAAAAATCTCATTTTGCTGAAGGTGCTACGGATGAGTTGGGTAATGCTATTGCCATTGGCGGCATGAAGCACGCATTGACTGTAGTCAAAACATGGCCAAATTTCGAAGATATTGTACAAAAAATGTACAAAATACTGACAACTTTTAATGAACGGATCATACCTACAGTAGACCCTAGAAAATGTAAAGTGCGCGTTTTGAATCATGGCGACCTCTGGGTCAATAATTTTCTATATAGCTACAATAAAAAGGGCGAACCAGATGATGTGCTATTTGTGAGTTGTTCTATTGTAACTCTTGGTTTTTTATTGAACTACCAAAAACTTTCAGGTTGATTACCAAAATAGTTTTCTTGGAAGCCCCGGCTTTGATATAAACTATTTTCTAAACACCAGTTTACGTCTTGATGTGCTGCAGTGTAAGCGTTATGAGCTGCAACGTGCTTATTACAATACATTGCGTTCTACCTTGGTCGCGAGTGGATATCCTAGAATGAAGATACCCAGTTGGCAAACGATTATGGAGGAAATACGCAATACGGAATTTTTTGGCTACTATGCAGTTGTTTGCGAATTGCCGCTGTGCTGTATGAGTAAACAGGTCTCAGAAGGTACGACGACAAACAATTAACGAAGGACGAAGATCATTTTCACAAATTACTTTAAGTGGCTGCCGAAAACCGAAAAAAATCTACAAAATGGACAAATGTGAAATATTTGTGTTTCTTGAACAAAAATAAACTAAAAATCTTTATTTTCATATGACGAAAATGGTTGCATTTATTAATCAAAAATTTCTCCAGATAGCATCGTTGGTACAAAAAATCTCTGACATATCGCTTTCTGTGTACAGGAGGATTCCCAATCGATTGCGCATAGTGCCGTGACCGAAAAATATAAAATAGGTATGGTTTTGAACGAGCAAAGTGGATTTATGTCAGATTTTTTAGCATTTTTCACATTCGTATCAATGAATCAATACTCAAATTTGCGGCGATTTTCTGATTTATAATTTTCACACATGTATATTTCACATCATACTAAGTCCGTAAAAAATAATAACCACGAATTTACCTCGAAGTTGATATTTTTTTTAAGTAAAAGAAATAATACTAAAAAATCGTCTCGAAAATGCACAAAAATCATACAAATCAGACCACTGACACACCTTCCGATGGTCCTATTTTTGTGAAATTTTGGTACAAGGGCTTCATAGGCTCATGGTATATTTTCAAGGCTTGAGCACCACAATTTTGACGGCATTTAATTTTTCCATATGATTTTGAACCAGCCTAATGTACATATATAGCAAAGGTACAGGCACAAATACTAAATTTCATTTCCACACTTCTCAGATGAGCAAAACTTTTTTATACAACATACAACAACTTTTACCAAATCAAACTCATCGGAAAGGGCAGAACAACGTCTGCCGGGACAGCTAGTGTATGTATATATTTTCATAAGTTTGAAAGAACTTATTAATTATTAGAACTATTAGTTTCTCAGCACTATCGTTGAAGTTTTTTCGTGCCACTGTGATAGGACGAAAATACGGTGGATTTTGATTTACGGAATCAAAATCCTTTTGATTCTGCAAAAAATGTCAAGCTTTTTAATGTTAAGTTTTTATAGATTATCTCACGTATTAGAGTACATACTTGAAATAAAAAAATTGGTTCGTTTAGATTTTTTTCTGGGAGATGACCTGCCATACCCGATTTACAAATCAAAGTTTATGTGAGATATAAACTTGTAAAGGAGAAAAAAAACTATCGTTATTTGGTTGAAAAGGCCTCAGTGCGATAAGATTTGACTGAGCAGCAAACAGAAATTTCAAATTTTTTTAATAAAATACAACAAAAATCTCCGAGTCTAAATCAAACCACTTTAATCTCCTTAACAATTTTTTTTGATTAAAGGCATACCTTCTGAGTAGATCTAAGAAAAAAGAAAGTGTAAACTTTTTTTTTTTGTAGAATTCGCTATATCACTTAGTTCAGCGACAAACTAAACCTATTTGCGTTCCCTGTTATATTCAAAATAGCATTTTCTACAGCTAATAGTATTAGATATTTCATACTCCTTTCGTAAAGCACACTACATACAAATTATATTCAATTTCATTCTCTTCAGGATTTCTAATAGAATTTCAGCGGGTGAATTGTTTTTACTAAGATACCGATTAAACAATGCATAAAAATACTAAAAGTTTTGTTTAGCTGATTCTTAACAAGTTATGAGTAATCTGGCTGACGCAATATCTATATAAATTTTGTTGTATGCATTTTAGTTATTGGTTAGCTTTGCAAGAGTAAAGTGCTGATTGAAATGGACTTCAAGGAAGATTTCGGTGAAGATTATACCGATTATGTTCATATATATAGAAATAAAGGCAAAAAGTTTTGGAACGCACATGTGAGAGATTGCAGACAACGACAACCACATAGGCCGACGTATAAAGCAAATACAGTGCTAAGTGAAAATGAAACTGCACAGCGAAAAATAACTGAAATACTCGATTTGCGTAAAACGGAATCATGGTTTTTGCGTTTTACACCCAAGTAAGCAAATTAAGATTTTTTTAATAAAATATCAATTTTCTTTCGAAAGTTTAAAAAATGCTGGAGTATGTTATGGTGATAACATCATAGAAGAGAAAACTTTGTCTTTTTTTTTTGTTTACTTGGACCGAGCCTTGTGCACCATAAGAACTTTAGGTACCCGTTTTGGTCCATCACATTAATTTTTTTTAGCAAATTTTTAACTAACGAAAATTACGAAAAATCAGCGTTAAAAAACACAATGGTGATGTGGTAAAATGGGCATCAGAATCCCAAGCAGCAAGTAGATTTTTTTTTTGTTATAAATTAAAATCAGAATTATGATACTTAAAATTTGCATACGCTTCTCTAGTTCCTTTTTAGTTTCACTCACTCACAAAGAGGCGGAAATTTTTCAAGAGTTAACAACTTTGGGCTACTATCAAGCAGATCGCTGCCAAGGGCTTACATTTGAAGAAGCCAAGCTAGCGATCACTAAAATCGCAGAAATACACGCAGATTATATCACACATCGCAATAGGGTAAATAAACTTATGTACTTATACTAATCTATGTATATCGGTAAATTTTAAAATCTGGCAGCCCAATGATGATGTGGTACAACAACAACAATGCAAAGCAAATCGTGAATATAGAGTACCTGATGCATCTAAGGAAATTGCATATGCCGCCATTATAGCTGCTAAAACATATATACCCAATTGTGAACAACTAGTAGATAAAGTTAAAAAAAATGTTTATAAATTTGATAATAAGATGAAAGAAGTTTTACGAGGTTGTTGGACAGGTAACGAGGTTCGATTACTCAATCATGGTGATGCCTGGTTAAATAATTTTGTTTTCAAACAAGAAAATGATGTTTTAAAGGATGCTATGCTCGTAAGTTTGAATGCAATTTCATGTTTAATTTCAATTGATTTCTAAAAGGTATGTCTTTAAAGCTTCAATCTCAATTGCCACGTTATGGTAGCCCTGGCTTAGATTTAAATTTTTTTCTACACACCAGCTTGCAAGTTGATGTTTTGAAAAAACAACGTGAAGAATTGCTGTGTTGTTATACAGAGTCATTGCGTCAATTTATATCAACGGCCCCTTGGTATTTTCAGATTAAACTTTCATTGGATGATATTTTAAAAGAAGTGCGTAGCAGTGAGTTTTACAGTTTTTATGCAGTCATGTGTGAGCTACCGCTTGTATGCCTAGAGCGGGATCAATGTAATTTGTTACTGAATAATTTTTCGGATAAGGCATTATTTAAAAAAATGAGTTATAACTTTTTTAAATGCTCACGCGTATTGGAAACGTTACAATATACATTGGAGCGACTTGATGAGCTCGGAGTATTGGACGAGAATGATTAAAAGACGAAGTAATAGCAAATAACTCGAAAAACCTAAAGGGTAATTCATTTCGGAGAAGTTTATTAAGTCTGAAATGTCAATTAAGTAGTTTATAAACTCCTAAAAAACCAGCTTTTGGAGTGTTGGGCCGAAAATCCTCAGCTGTTTATTTATTAATGTATAAGTAAATTAATTTGAATGCTGAACGTCTGCTAAAAGTAGAGTGTATACGTTTTATATTTTCAAATGTAAAAATTAAAAAAAAAATTATTTTATATATCATACTCGTACATACATACATACGTGAAAATTTATTCGCAATTATTTGATGATTAGAAACTTTTTAAGTCATAAAAAAACTTTTTAAGTTATAAAAAATTAAATACATAGATTTAAATAAATTTGTTGAAACACTAATTTTTTTAATTGAAAAAATTTTTCTCAAAATATTTTCAATATAACACCTATTTTTTTTTGATTTTCTTATATGTTATTCTTCAATCAATCCTAAGAATGATTGTGCTTTCATATCGAAATTCCCGCCATAACTTTGGAAACTACGAATTTTTTACTGATGACGCACACCATGTTTTCTCAACATAAAATTCGACGTAAATTTTTTTTTTTTGTAATGTTATTTTCAATCAATCCTAAGAATGTATCTGCATTCAAATCGAAATTTTGATAACGTTTGATTTGGTTTGGATAAATTTTTTTCTCACTTTTTACATTTCGAAAACACAAGCAAATGTAATATTTTTCAAATAACCATAGTTTGCAAAGCTAATTTTATTTTAGTTGTGTTTAAAATCTGCCGCTATGGAATCAAAGTTTTAAATCCCATTTGGATTGGAGGAAGAGTATTATAGTAAATGTGAATCCGATAGCGTTCAATCTAATGTTCGATTCCTTTTAAAAAGCCAATTTTCAAATATATATCGATTATTTCAAAGAAAATTTAAAGAAAAAAAAATCTAAGCAAACGTCTAAACGTTTAAGGCCTTCCCTAAGCGTTGTGCTTTTACCAAAAAGAATTTCACAACAAACGGCAACAGCTTTTTCTTTAACAAGTCAAGACTCATGGAGCTTTTAACAGCACGTGCTCGCCGATAAAAAAGTCAGCATACAAAATAAAGAAAATTTAAAGAAAAAAAAATCTAAACAAACGTCTAAACGTTTAAGGCCTTCCCTAAGCGTTGTGCTTTTACCAAAAAGAATTTCACAACAAACGGCAACAGCTTTTTCTTTAACAAGTCAAGACTCATGGAGCTTTTAACAGCACGTGTTCGCCGATAAAAAAGTCAGCATACAAAATAATGAAAAACTGAAATGTTGAACATTACTTGTTGGATTCGCTCAAGAGCTGGAACATAAAACGAAAAGCAAATTTTGTACGGCTTCTTCATTTGGAAAAGTGAAGTCAACAAAATCAACATGAGTCTACCAGCGGCATTCACTGAGAGCAATATCAAGCAATCACTTGAAGACACTTTGAAACAATCAATTCAAATTAAAGAACTCAAAGTGCGCCCAATTGAAGTTGGTGGGAATTATTGTAGTAACATATACAGAATTACAGTAAGATATACAACAGACAAGAGCGAAAATGAAGAGTCAACAGAGGTTGTACATTTGCTGTTAAAAGATTTATTTGAGAATTGCACAGAGAATTCAACGGAGTATTTTATGTATGAAACTGTGCTGCCAGAAATGAATGAAATTTTATGTGACACCCAGCCGCGGGAGCAAAAAGCATTTTCACCCAAGTAAGTTTTTGAGTTAATTTTCCAAAATTTCAACAATATGTAATTAAATTTTTCATTAACAGAGTTTATTTATCAATGCGACAAAATACTGAGCAGCATCTTTTTGAGGATCTGAATGCAAGAGATTACGTTATTTGTGACCGTCTAGTTGGATTTAATGCTATACAGACAGAAATTGTATTGAGAAAATTGGGTCAATTCCATGCTGCATCAATGGTTTATAAAAAGAGGGTGAGATAGAATTTTCTGGCTTAAAAATTTAGGGTTTGTGTAATTTGAGTTCCATTCTTCCAAGAATGGCGTTATTTATTCGAGTCCAGCCATTTCTCATTCGGTCGGTACCTGTATGAGTTATTTATTTTTGTTTTAACAAATCGGAAACGATAAATTTGAAATTTTGTCTGTCTGTCTGTGGAAATTACGGGAAAAGCAAGCGAGATAATTGAATGAAATTCTGTACACAGGCAATTCAAACAAGGTTTTTGGAATTAAAAGTGAACGAAATGATTTCACGGAAACGCCTATCGCCTTACAAATAAACTTTTAAAACGCTATATTAAGAGAGATATTTGATGTACTATAGTGACCAAAAATTCATCACAAATAATAAAGATGACTTGGACAAGTTCTGGAAAAAAGTTATCGAATTTCGTCAAGACGGCGTGGTACCTCCCATACAAACAAAAACCTTATAGGTGACCTTTTTAATAAAAATTTAAGACTTAGGCGCACTTTCATTGCTAACGCGGTGAAGGTAATTTAATTTTTGGCGAGACCAAAGATAATACCTTTACTAGTTATCATTACATTTATCTGAGAAATACACTTTGTAATCTAACATTGAAGTAAAATTATTAACTTATCTTATCTCATATACATACATACTTCGATAACAAGATACCAATTCGATTTCAATTTTGTTGATTTCTTACAAAAAAAATTTAGAAATCTTTATTAGGAATTGAGCTAAACAGAAATACTGAAAAATCAATTTGGATAGAATAGAAAGTAAGGTAGCTTTTCGCATGGAGTTTATGAATTTATCAAGTGAAATAAATCTGATCAACAGAAGAAACGACCAGGTCAGAATTCTGTGCCCCTTTTCAAATTTTAAAACAGGTTTTATTATTTCTGCAAAATATATAACTTCTGCTAACATTACGATTTTCCTTTTTAGCACCCAGCCATAGTAGCCGGTATGAAGGAGTGTTTTGTCAAATCCAATCCAAATTTGGTGAATTTCATTGAAATGCTCATAAACGATAATACCGCATATGCTGTTAATATCATAGAAAAATGGTCTGGTTATTCAGCGATTGCTGAAAAAATGCGTAAAAATACAGGTGACAACTTTAGGCGCAAATTTTTCAACATACTTCAGCTAAAGGATTGCAAAGTAAGTGTTATTGCACATGGTGATCTTTGGATAAAAAATCTGCTCATACATGAGCAAGCGGAAGATGCTATTTTTGTAAGTTTTTTTTTTCAAAGAAATTTTTGATCTCATTGAAACATTTTTTCTCTCTTGTTTACAGCTTGATTATCAAAATTGTTTTGAGGGTTCACCTGGTATAGATTTCAATAATTTGCTTATGACCAGCGTGCAGTTGGATGTGATGAACAGCACAGAAAAACGTGACAATTTAATTGAACAGTATTATAATGCTTTCCATGCAACACTTTTGCAAAGCGCTTCTGATATCCCCAACATTCCCACATTGGAATGTATCAAAACAGAGATAACACGCACTGAATATTTTGCCTATTATGATCTTATATTTGCTTTTCCACAAACAAATTTGAGTGAGGAGTTGGCGAAAGACATGGATTTGAATGGGTTCTTTGACGTTGAGCGTATGACACGTAATCGTAAGGATATGTTTGAAAATGTGAGAGTTATAGACACATATAAGTATATGCTGAAACATTTTGATAATTTAGGATTGTTGGATTAGAATTTGAAGTGTAGTTAATTTTTACTTGCTTATTAAATTTAGTATCTTTCTACTACCAAATTTGTCAATTTGATAGAGTATAAAAGATCAAAACTTAACACAATCAATTTTTATTTATTTTTATTAAAACTAGAAATGAGTTAAGAATTTTATTTGATGTTTTTTGTCTGTTAAAATCGCAAACAATTTACTTCGTGCCGAATGCGTTTCTGAAACTTATAGATATTTTCTTGTTTATATTGAAAAATATTTCATATTGATGGTGCTTGGTGTGCGCAGTAGAATTTGGCGCTTTTGTTTGAACATGAATTAATAAGAGAAGAAAATTCATTGTTTCTGAGGAAAGAATTCCAAAATACACAATAATATATAATGTATGTCTTTGGAATAGAAATTTACGCTACTAAAGCCACTGGTAAAAGAAAATAAAACATTAATAAGTATGTATTTAATCAATTTCTTTAATCTTGTTAATTATCTTACTTGCTTAAAATATATCACCAATAATAAACTATTGTTTATCAGTATTCGTAGCACTTGGCAGTCAAAAGCTTTTATAATTTATTAATTTATCAACAAAAGTATGATGTCAACAGAATTATGCTCAGTAAATTGCTAGTACGCAAAGAGCACTGGCACGGAGCAGTCGAAAAGCTATTTAACTGGTATACACTCAAGACCCACTATCCAACTTTAATATATCTGCGATGGAGTTTCCGACCTACCTTAACGCAGACTACATTAAGGAAGCGTTAGTAAAAGCTTACGCTAGTGAAGTGGAAATAATAAAATGCGAAATAAAGCTCGTTAGTGCTAATGCTGATAACTTTTCTAGCGACATCTACCGTGTGAATGTAAAATTTATGCACAACGGCTTAGACGATGAGAAATCATTAATTTTGAAAGTTCTTATACCAAAAATGGTTGACATCTGCTCGAATGAGCACGCGATGTATGAAAAGGTGTTACCCGCTATGGAGAAGTATATGAAGGAAATTGAAGGCACACAAGGCGAGAAAGAAAGATATTTTAGTGCTGGGTGAGTGTGACATACCAAATAAAAAAAAAAGAGAAAATATCCGCCTTGACTGTCCTTTTTTTTCTGAAAATTATTTCCGAGCTCTCGCGATATTTAAAGTTTTTGATTTAAAAATAAAAGGTTCGTTTTAGCCCACTATAGCTTCCCATCGAGTACTTGAAGGTTTTTTATTTATATTTTTTTTGACTTGAGATTTTTAAAAACAAATTTGAAAGAAAAAAAAGTTAATATTGTGAGAAATGGCAATTTGAAACTATGCTGAAAATTTTACGCAGTTTTATTGGGATTAACAGACCTCTGAAGAGCATAAAAAATTCTTATTTTTCATATCCACAAAAAAAAATTTTTTTTTGGTGTGCTGAAGACAAATTTGCGGTCAGAATTGCTCCATCACGCAGGGTTGCCATGTAGCCGCGATTCGCCAATTTTTTTTGCCTTGTAAACTTAGATACTTGGTCTAATGTACACTGAAAAATCAATAATATATATACAGCAACCAAATATCTTCGACATTCATACGACAAAAATTGTGGTTTCAAGAGTGTTCATCGTTCCAAAAACCGCAAAGCTGTTCAAGCCTTGATTTGCTGTTTAATGATGGTGTTGCCACATTATTTTCAAGTGTTTAATTTAAATAAATACGAGACTAATTTTTTAAATATAATCATATCAAAAAATTGGAATCTTTAGGTGTCTATTGATCGATCGCGATGATAAAGAGGTCTATGTACTAGAAGACTTAACTTCACTGGGTTATCGCGTCGCTGATCGCTGGATTGGATTGGATGAAGTGCATGCTACGCTATTAATGCAAAAATTAGGAAAATATCACGCTGCTTCAATGATATTTTGTCAAAAGCAAACAGCAACAGCTGCCGCATTAAAAAAATCTCATTATGCTGAAGGTGCTACGGATGATTTAGGTTGGTTGGATGCTATTGCCATTGGCGGCATGAAGCATGCATTGAGTGTAGTTAAAACATGGCCAAATTTTGAAGATATCGTACAAAAAATGCATAAAATACTGGCGACTTTTAATGAGCGCATCAGTGCTACAGTAGATCCTAAAAAATGTAAAGTGCGCGTCTTGAATCATGGTGACCTCTGGGTCAATAATTTTCTATATAGCTACAATAAAAAGGGCGAACCAGATGATGTGCTATTTGTGAGTTGTTATATTGTAACTTTTGGTTTTTTATTGAACTACCAAAAACTTTCAGGTTGATTACCCAAATAGTTTTCTTGGAAGCCCTGGATTTGATATAAACTATTTTCTAAACACCAGTTTACGCCTTGATGTGCTACAGTGTAAGCGTTATGAGTTGCAACGTGTTTATTACAATGCATTGCATTCTACCTTGGTGGCGAGTGGATATCCTAAATTGCAGATACCCAGTTGGCAGACGATTATGGAGGAAATACGTAATACAGAAATTCTTGGCTACTATGCAGTAGTTTGCGAATTACCGCTGTGCTGTATGAGTAAACAGGCCTCAAAAGGCACAACGGTCGATACGTTTACTGATGCAAATGCCATTGCGGAAAAGCGCAAACAGATGTATGAAGAACAACGCGTTGTGCAGACTCTAAGATATAGTTTAGATCGTTTTAATGAACTACGTGTTTTAGATTAGATTTCTTTAGTTAATTAGATGATAATAAAATAATTTCTTCTACTCACCTAAAACTTGCAACTCTTAGAAAATTCTCGGCTATGCTTCTTCGGCTCTCTCTCTAAGTTTGCAATCTGAATTACTCTTTTTAAGTAAACTAGAGTTCGCTCAGTGGTTGAAATTCAACCAATATAGTGATAAAACGAAAACAAAAAAATAGTTTTGATATTAAAAATACTGATATAAAGTGTCATCGCTTGTGGCACCGTTTACTATTAGAGAAAAAATTACATTGTACACTGCCACTCTTGAAGATGCCCGCGATTGGACGGTCTCTAAAATTCTTTTTATCAAAGTTTTTTTAGAGAATTTTTTCAAAAAAATCTAAGGGAATTTTGGAAATCAAGTCTTTTTGAATTAAAATAAAAATAAACGATGAAGGCTAAAATTTTTCATTAAGTCGTATTTTTTCCCCTAAAGAGCATTTAAAAACATGAATTAAAAAAAAGACTGGTGCAGTTTTGGCACCAATTTTTTTTTGAAAAAAAACCTTCGAATTTTGAAAAATATTCATATATGTATGTACCTAAAATGGATGGTCGAAAAAATTTGAAAAACACTTATAAGATTTTGAAAGAAATTGGAGGTGGTCATCGAAAATGTGGCCGACTTGGTATGGAATGCCTTATATTGATAATCCATACCCTGTCTTCATACCCAATTTCATCAAAATCGGTCTTTAAGTTTAGCTGTAAACACATATTTTCCTATAGGAGGTGTGGCACCGTTCACTTTAAAGCAAATACCTTTCCTCAGTGTTCAATCTATCTCTGTACTAAATTCAATCAAAATCGGTTTATTAGTTAAGTTATGCAGTGAAAACTTATATCCTGTTAAAGGTAGTGCCACGACCACTAAAAGAAATTATAAAAATGTTTTTTAGGGCTCAATCCATCTCCAAACTAAATTTCATTGAAATCAGTCCTTTAGCTTAGCCGTGGAAACGTTTTTCCTCTTAAAGAAATAAAATAAATAAATAAAAGACCACCACGCCCACTAAAATAATTCAAAGTTCTTCGAAATACATTTTATGGTTTAATCTATCTCCAAAACAAATTTCATCAAAATCGGTGCTTTAGTTTAGCAGTAAAGACGTATTTTCCTGTTAGAGGCGTGTCACCGTTCACTAAAAAAATATATCTACTCAAGTACCAATCAATCTCTGTGCCAAATTTCATCAAAATCAGTGAAAAAGTTTTTTGTCTGTTACGGCTGATGCCACGTCCCCTTAAAGAACTTAACGTTTTTAGTAATCTTTCTTAGGATTCAATCTATCTCCAAAACAAAAAATTTTCGGCGAGGTTAAAAATAACGCTTAGTCGACGTTTACACACAGAAACTCTTGACGAAAAAATTTCTTGTTTATTGGAAGGAAGGGAAAAACGAAAGGGTGGTGTACAGAATTTGTCGTACTCGGAAATTCTCTTTCATTCTGGTCCCACGCTATTAACGCCACTGGCAAAAAAGGTTTGTTTTAACGTCATGACGAATTTTCCGCCAAAGCGTTTGACTCACTAATAGAGTTTTGCATAAATGCATCACCGACAGAAACAATTACTTAATAAATTTATTTAATCTTGTGAATTATTTTAATTGTTTATTTTGTGAATTATAATTTGTATATTTCACAAACAATTAACTATTGTTTATCAGTTTTCGTAGCCCACAGCTTTTCTAATTCATTAATTTCGCAACAAAAGTTTGATGTCAACAGAAATTATTCTCAGTAAACTTCTAGTGCGCAAAGAGCACAGACACGGAGCAATCGTAAAGCTTTCTAACTGCTTTGGACTCACTTCCCATCTGTGATATTTCTGCAATGGAATTTCCGAGTTACCTCAATGCAGACTACATTAAGGAAGCGTTAATAAAAGCTTACGCTAGTGAAGTGGAAATAATAAAATGCGAAATAAAGCTTGTTAGTGCAAATGGTGATAACTTTTGTAGCGACATCTATCGTGTGAATGTGAAATTTATGCACAACGGCTTAGAAGATGAGAAATCGTTAATTTTGAAAGTTCTTATACCAAAAATAGCTGAAATCGGCTCTAATGAGCATGCGATGTATGAAAAGGTGTTACCCGCTATGGAGACGTATATGAAAGAAATTGAAGGCGCACAAGGCGAAGAGGAAAGATATTTTAAAGCTGGGTAAGTGTGACAAGATGTAAGATGATTTTTTTTTTTTTTGTAAAACACCTACGCGAGTCATTTTTGACTACTATATTAGTACAAGAAGGAACCATTGAAAAATTAATAAATTTGGTACGACAGCACGTGTGCTGAATGTTATTTCTTCTTTTCTTATAAAGAAATGCTCCTTTTCTATTTGTAAGCCGCTTACTATGATATTCAAAAGCAGCAATAAAAATTATATATCTAACGCTTTCATTAATTTCTAAGTTTTTCGAACATATAATTAAGGAAAAAATATTTTTCTTTACTAAAAGAATAATTTGTCCCTACCAACATGGATTTTTATCGCTGACCATACTACAGTAACGCACTTAGCTTTTTTTAATATATCTTCCACATAATTTCCGTGTGTAAACCGGCACTTATTATTATTTACGATACCGTCATCAACAAATCAAAACAATAACAATGAAAATGTCAAACAACTAAGTAAGTGAACTAAACTTTTGTTTCGTTAAAGGGGAAACAGAGATTTAACGCCCACTTAAAATATATTAAAAACTTGGTCTGATTCATACACTTACTGTAAAAATGTTTTAAGCTTTTTTTCTGTTTTAAAAACAATTGCCCTCACATACACTGAAATTTGTTGTTTATTTGAAAAAATCGTGTACACTGCAAAAAGTGTATATGTATTGTTTTTAAGCCAATATTATGTAAACAGTAAGCAAATATCTTCGATTTTGAAAACGTAGGGAACAAAAAATCGGTCACAGGTGCGATCATTAAATTTTTCTCAACGTTTTCGTATTTTTTTGATCATCTGGTAACTGTCAGAGGCGTACCGTGCACATCGGGCGCCCGAGGCGAAAAACTCATTTGATGCCCCTATCGAAAGAAATTTTCGTGTTTTTTAACAGAAATTTCATTTAACTCACCACAAAATAAAGACTTTCGAAAACCATATCTAAATGTAATATATCTCCATTTTGCCGCTCCCCAAGCTTTGCGGCCGCACCCTCGGCCATAGGTACGCTACTGGTAACAGTGACTTAACATTCATACGATAGCGAAAAATTGTTGTTGCAAAAATATCCATGGTTATAGAACGCGTAAGGCTTTTGTTTAATGACAGTGTTGCCACATTATATTAAGTTCTTTGATTTAAATAAATACCAGACTAATTTCCTAAAAAAAATCTTTTTAGCTGCCTTATGATCGATCGCGATGATAAAGAGGTCTATATACTAGAAGACTTAACTTCACTGGGTTATCGCGTCGCTGATCGCTGGATTGGATTGGATGAGGCGCATGCTACGCTATTAATGCAAAAATTAGGAAAATATCATGCTGCTTCAATGATATTTTGTCAAAAGCAAACAGCAACAGTTATCGCATTACAAAAATCTCATTTTGCTGAAGGTGCTACGGATGAGTTGGGTAATGCTATTGCCATTGGCGGCATGAAGCACGCATTGACTGTAGTCAAAACATGGCCAAATTTCGAAGATATTGTACAAAAAATGTACAAAATACTGACAACTTTTAATGAACGGATCATACCTACAGTAGACCCTAGAAAATGTAAAGTGCGCGTTTTGAATCATGGCGACCTCTGGGTCAATAATTTTCTATATAGCTACAATAAAAAGGGCGAACCAGATGATGTGCTATTTGTGAGTTGTTCTATTGTAACTCTTGGTTTTTTATTGAACTACCAAAAACTTTCAGGTTGATTACCAAAATAGTTTTCTTGGAAGCCCCGGCTTTGATATAAACTATTTTCTAAACACCAGTTTACGTCTTGATGTGCTGCAGTGTAAGCGTTATGAGCTGCAACGTGCTTATTACAATACATTGCGTTCTACCTTGGTCGCGAGTGGATATCCTAGAATGAAGATACCCAGTTGGCAAACGATTATGGAGGAAATACGCAATACGGAATTTTTTGGCTACTATGCAGTTGTTTGCGAATTGCCGCTGTGCTGTATGAGTAAACAGGTCTCAGAAGGTACGACGACAAACAATTAACGAAGGACGAAGATCATTTTCACAAATTACTTTAAGTGGCTGCCGAAAACCGAAAAAAATCTACAAAATGGACAAATGTGAAATATTTGTGTTTCTTGAACAAAAATAAACTAAAAATCTTTATTTTCATATGACGAAAATGGTTGCATTTATTAATCAAAAATTTCTCCAGATAGCATCGTTGGTACAAAAAATCTCTGACATATCGCTTTCTGTGTACAGGAGGATTCCCAATCGATTGCGCATAGTGCCGTGACCGAAAAATATAAAATAGGTATGGTTTTGAACGAGCAAAGTGGATTTATGTCAGATTTTTTAGCATTTTTCACATTCGTATCAATGAATCAATACTCAAATTTGCGGCGATTTTCTGATTTATAATTTTCACACATGTATATTTCACATCATACTAAGTCCGTAAAAAATAATAACCACGAATTTACCTCGAAGTTGATATTTTTTTTAAGTAAAAGAAATAATACTAAAAAATCGTCTCGAAAATGCACAAAAATCATACAAATCAGACCACTGACACACCTTCCGATGGTCCTATTTTTGTGAAATTTTGGTACAAGGGCTTCATAGGCTCATGGTATATTTTCAAGGCTTGAGCACCACAATTTTGACGGCATTTAATTTTTCCATATGATTTTGAACCAGCCTAATGTACATATATAGCAAAGGTACAGGCACAAATACTAAATTTCATTTCCACACTTCTCAGATGAGCAAAACTTTTTTATACAACATACAACAACTTTTACCAAATCAAACTCATCGGAAAGGGCAGAACAACGTCTGCCGGGACAGCTAGTGTATGTATATATTTTCATAAGTTTGAAAGAACTTATTAATTATTAGAACTATTAGTTTCTCAGCACTATCGTTGAAGTTTTTTCGTGCCACTGTGATAGGACGAAAATACGGTGGATTTTGATTTACGGAATCAAAATCCTTTTGATTCTGCAAAAAATGTCAAGCTTTTTAATGTTAAGTTTTTATAGATTATCTCACGTATTAGAGTACATACTTGAAATAAAAAAATTGGTTCGTTTAGATTTTTTTCTGGGAGATGACCTGCCATACCCGATTTACAAATCAAAGTTTATGTGAGATATAAACTTGTAAAGGAGAAAAAAAACTATCGTTATTTGGTTGAAAAGGCCTCAGTGCGATAAGATTTGACTGAGCAGCAAACAGAAATTTCAAATTTTTTTAATAAAATACAACAAAAATCTCCGAGTCTAAATCAAACCACTTTAATCTCCTTAACAATTTTTTTTGATTAAAGGCATACCTTCTGAGTAGATCTAAGAAAAAAGAAAGTGTAAACTTTTTTTTTTTGTAGAATTCGCTATATCACTTAGTTCAGCGACAAACTAAACCTATTTGCGTTCCCTGTTATATTCAAAATAGCATTTTCTACAGCTAATAGTATTAGATATTTCATACTCCTTTCGTAAAGCACACTACATACAAATTATATTCAATTTCATTCTCTTCAGGATTTCTAATAGAATTTCAGCGGGTGAATTGTTTTTACTAAGATACCGATTAAACAATGCATAAAAATACTAAAAGTTTTGTTTAGCTGATTCTTAACAAGTTATGAGTAATCTGGCTGACGCAATATCTATATAAATTTTGTTGTATGCATTTTAGTTATTGGTTAGCTTTGCAAGAGTAAAGTGCTGATTGAAATGGACTTCAAGGAAGATTTCGGTGAAGATTATACCGATTATGTTCATATATATAGAAATAAAGGCAAAAAGTTTTGGAACGCACATGTGAGAGATTGCAGACAACGACAACCACATAGGCCGACGTATAAAGCAAATACAGTGCTAAGTGAAAATGAAACTGCACAGCGAAAAATAACTGAAATACTCGATTTGCGTAAAACGGAATCATGGTTTTTGCGTTTTACACCCAAGTAAGCAAATTAAGATTTTTTTAATAAAATATCAATTTTCTTTCGAAAGTTTAAAAAATGCTGGAGTATGTTATGGTGATAACATCATAGAAGAGAAAACTTTGTCTTTTTTTTTTGTTTACTTGGACCGAGCCTTGTGCACCATAAGAACTTTAGGTACCCGTTTTGGTCCATCACATTAATTTTTTTTAGCAAATTTTTAACTAACGAAAATTACGAAAAATCAGCGTTAAAAAACACAATGGTGATGTGGTAAAATGGGCATCAGAATCCCAAGCAGCAAGTAGATTTTTTTTTTGTTATAAATTAAAATCAGAATTATGATACTTAAAATTTGCATACGCTTCTCTAGTTCCTTTTTAGTTTCACTCACTCACAAAGAGGCGGAAATTTTTCAAGAGTTAACAACTTTGGGCTACTATCAAGCAGATCGCTGCCAAGGGCTTACATTTGAAGAAGCCAAGCTAGCGATCACTAAAATCGCAGAAATACACGCAGATTATATCACACATCGCAATAGGGTAAATAAACTTATGTACTTATACTAATCTATGTATATCGGTAAATTTTAAAATCTGGCAGCCCAATGATGATGTGGTACAACAACAACAATGCAAAGCAAATCGTGAATATAGAGTACCTGATGCATCTAAGGAAATTGCATATGCCGCCATTATAGCTGCTAAAACATATATACCCAATTGTGAACAACTAGTAGATAAAGTTAAAAAAAATGTTTATAAATTTGATAATAAGATGAAAGAAGTTTTACGAGGTTGTTGGACAGGTAACGAGGTTCGATTACTCAATCATGGTGATGCCTGGTTAAATAATTTTGTTTTCAAACAAGAAAATGATGTTTTAAAGGATGCTATGCTCGTAAGTTTGAATGCAATTTCATGTTTAATTTCAATTGATTTCTAAAAGGTATGTCTTTAAAGCTTCAATCTCAATTGCCACGTTATGGTAGCCCTGGCTTAGATTTAAATTTTTTTCTACACACCAGCTTGCAAGTTGATGTTTTGAAAAAACAACGTGAAGAATTGCTGTGTTGTTATACAGAGTCATTGCGTCAATTTATATCAACGGCCCCTTGGTATTTTCAGATTAAACTTTCATTGGATGATATTTTAAAAGAAGTGCGTAGCAGTGAGTTTTACAGTTTTTATGCAGTCATGTGTGAGCTACCGCTTGTATGCCTAGAGCGGGATCAATGTAATTTGTTACTGAATAATTTTTCGGATAAGGCATTATTTAAAAAAATGAGTTATAACTTTTTTAAATGCTCACGCGTATTGGAAACGTTACAATATACATTGGAGCGACTTGATGAGCTCGGAGTATTGGACGAGAATGATTAAAAGACGAAGTAATAGCAAATAACTCGAAAAACCTAAAGGGTAATTCATTTCGGAGAAGTTTATTAAGTCTGAAATGTCAATTAAGTAGTTTATAAACTCCTAAAAAACCAGCTTTTGGAGTGTTGGGCCGAAAATCCTCAGCTGTTTATTTATTAATGTATAAGTAAATTAATTTGAATGCTGAACGTCTGCTAAAAGTAGAGTGTATACGTTTTATATTTTCAAATGTAAAAATTAAAAAAAAAATTATTTTATATATCATACTCGTACATACATACATACGTGAAAATTTATTCGCAATTATTTGATGATTAGAAACTTTTTAAGTCATAAAAAAACTTTTTAAGTTATAAAAAATTAAATACATAGATTTAAATAAATTTGTTGAAACACTAATTTTTTTAATTGAAAAAATTTTTCTCAAAATATTTTCAATATAACACCTATTTTTTTTTGATTTTCTTATATGTTATTCTTCAATCAATCCTAAGAATGATTGTGCTTTCATATCGAAATTCCCGCCATAACTTTGGAAACTACGAATTTTTTACTGATGACGCACACCATGTTTTCTCAACATAAAATTCGACGTAAATTTTTTTTTTTTGTAATGTTATTTTCAATCAATCCTAAGAATGTATCTGCATTCAAATCGAAATTTTGATAACGTTTGATTTGGTTTGGATAAATTTTTTTCTCACTTTTTACATTTCGAAAACACAAGCAAATGTAATATTTTTCAAATAACCATAGTTTGCAAAGCTAATTTTATTTTAGTTGTGTTTAAAATCTGCCGCTATGGAATCAAAGTTTTAAATCCCATTTGGATTGGAGGAAGAGTATTATAGTAAATGTGAATCCGATAGCGTTCAATCTAATGTTCGATTCCTTTTAAAAAGCCAATTTTCAAATATATATCGATTATTTCAAAGAAAATTTAAAGAAAAAAAAATCTAAGCAAACGTCTAAACGTTTAAGGCCTTCCCTAAGCGTTGTGCTTTTACCAAAAAGAATTTCACAACAAACGGCAACAGCTTTTTCTTTAACAAGTCAAGACTCATGGAGCTTTTAACAGCACGTGCTCGCCGATAAAAAAGTCAGCATACAAAATAAAGAAAATTTAAAGAAAAAAAAATCTAAACAAACGTCTAAACGTTTAAGGCCTTCCCTAAGCGTTGTGCTTTTACCAAAAAGAATTTCACAACAAACGGCAACAGCTTTTTCTTTAACAAGTCAAGACTCATGGAGCTTTTAACAGCACGTGTTCGCCGATAAAAAAGTCAGCATACAAAATAATGAAAAACTGAAATGTTGAACATTACTTGTTGGATTCGCTCAAGAGCTGGAACATAAAACGAAAAGCAAATTTTGTACGGCTTCTTCATTTGGAAAAGTGAAGTCAACAAAATCAACATGAGTCTACCAGCGGCATTCACTGAGAGCAATATCAAGCAATCACTTGAAGACACTTTGAAACAATCAATTCAAATTAAAGAACTCAAAGTGCGCCCAATTGAAGTTGGTGGGAATTATTGTAGTAACATATACAGAATTACAGTAAGATATACAACAGACAAGAGCGAAAATGAAGAGTCAACAGAGGTTGTACATTTGCTGTTAAAAGATTTATTTGAGAATTGCACAGAGAATTCAACGGAGTATTTTATGTATGAAACTGTGCTGCCAGAAATGAATGAAATTTTATGTGACACCCAGCCGCGGGAGCAAAAAGCATTTTCACCCAAGTAAGTTTTTGAGTTAATTTTCCAAAATTTCAACAATATGTAATTAAATTTTTCATTAACAGAGTTTATTTATCAATGCGACAAAATACTGAGCAGCATCTTTTTGAGGATCTGAATGCAAGAGATTACGTTATTTGTGACCGTCTAGTTGGATTTAATGCTATACAGACAGAAATTGTATTGAGAAAATTGGGTCAATTCCATGCTGCATCAATGGTTTATAAAAAGAGGGTGAGATAGAATTTTCTGGCTTAAAAATTTAGGGTTTGTGTAATTTGAGTTCCATTCTTCCAAGAATGGCGTTATTTATTCGAGTCCAGCCATTTCTCATTCGGTCGGTACCTGTATGAGTTATTTATTTTTGTTTTAACAAATCGGAAACGATAAATTTGAAATTTTGTCTGTCTGTCTGTGGAAATTACGGGAAAAGCAAGCGAGATAATTGAATGAAATTCTGTACACAGGCAATTCAAACAAGGTTTTTGGAATTAAAAGTGAACGAAATGATTTCACGGAAACGCCTATCGCCTTACAAATAAACTTTTAAAACGCTATATTAAGAGAGATATTTGATGTACTATAGTGACCAAAAATTCATCACAAATAATAAAGATGACTTGGACAAGTTCTGGAAAAAAGTTATCGAATTTCGTCAAGACGGCGTGGTACCTCCCATACAAACAAAAACCTTATAGGTGACCTTTTTAATAAAAATTTAAGACTTAGGCGCACTTTCATTGCTAACGCGGTGAAGGTAATTTAATTTTTGGCGAGACCAAAGATAATACCTTTACTAGTTATCATTACATTTATCTGAGAAATACACTTTGTAATCTAACATTGAAGTAAAATTATTAACTTATCTTATCTCATATACATACATACTTCGATAACAAGATACCAATTCGATTTCAATTTTGTTGATTTCTTACAAAAAAAATTTAGAAATCTTTATTAGGAATTGAGCTAAACAGAAATACTGAAAAATCAATTTGGATAGAATAGAAAGTAAGGTAGCTTTTCGCATGGAGTTTATGAATTTATCAAGTGAAATAAATCTGATCAACAGAAGAAACGACCAGGTCAGAATTCTGTGCCCCTTTTCAAATTTTAAAACAGGTTTTATTATTTCTGCAAAATATATAACTTCTGCTAACATTACGATTTTCCTTTTTAGCACCCAGCCATAGTAGCCGGTATGAAGGAGTGTTTTGTCAAATCCAATCCAAATTTGGTGAATTTCATTGAAATGCTCATAAACGATAATACCGCATATGCTGTTAATATCATAGAAAAATGGTCTGGTTATTCAGCGATTGCTGAAAAAATGCGTAAAAATACAGGTGACAACTTTAGGCGCAAATTTTTCAACATACTTCAGCTAAAGGATTGCAAAGTAAGTGTTATTGCACATGGTGATCTTTGGATAAAAAATCTGCTCATACATGAGCAAGCGGAAGATGCTATTTTTGTAAGTTTTTTTTTTCAAAGAAATTTTTGATCTCATTGAAACATTTTTTCTCTCTTGTTTACAGCTTGATTATCAAAATTGTTTTGAGGGTTCACCTGGTATAGATTTCAATAATTTGCTTATGACCAGCGTGCAGTTGGATGTGATGAACAGCACAGAAAAACGTGACAATTTAATTGAACAGTATTATAATGCTTTCCATGCAACACTTTTGCAAAGCGCTTCTGATATCCCCAACATTCCCACATTGGAATGTATCAAAACAGAGATAACACGCACTGAATATTTTGCCTATTATGATCTTATATTTGCTTTTCCACAAACAAATTTGAGTGAGGAGTTGGCGAAAGACATGGATTTGAATGGGTTCTTTGACGTTGAGCGTATGACACGTAATCGTAAGGATATGTTTGAAAATGTGAGAGTTATAGACACATATAAGTATATGCTGAAACATTTTGATAATTTAGGATTGTTGGATTAGAATTTGAAGTGTAGTTAATTTTTACTTGCTTATTAAATTTAGTATCTTTCTACTACCAAATTTGTCAATTTGATAGAGTATAAAAGATCAAAACTTAACACAATCAATTTTTATTTATTTTTATTAAAACTAGAAATGAGTTAAGAATTTTATTTGATGTTTTTTGTCTGTTAAAATCGCAAACAATTTACTTCGTGCCGAATGCGTTTCTGAAACTTATAGATATTTTCTTGTTTATATTGAAAAATATTTCATATTGATGGTGCTTGGTGTGCGCAGTAGAATTTGGCGCTTTTGTTTGAACATGAATTAATAAGAGAAGAAAATTCATTGTTTCTGAGGAAAGAATTCCAAAATACACAATAATATATAATGTATGTCTTTGGAATAGAAATTTACGCTACTAAAGCCACTGGTAAAAGAAAATAAAACATTAATAAGTATGTATTTAATCAATTTCTTTAATCTTGTTAATTATCTTACTTGCTTAAAATATATCACCAATAATAAACTATTGTTTATCAGTATTCGTAGCACTTGGCAGTCAAAAGCTTTTATAATTTATTAATTTATCAACAAAAGTATGATGTCAACAGAATTATGCTCAGTAAATTGCTAGTACGCAAAGAGCACTGGCACGGAGCAGTCGAAAAGCTATTTAACTGGTATACACTCAAGACCCACTATCCAACTTTAATATATCTGCGATGGAGTTTCCGACCTACCTTAACGCAGACTACATTAAGGAAGCGTTAGTAAAAGCTTACGCTAGTGAAGTGGAAATAATAAAATGCGAAATAAAGCTCGTTAGTGCTAATGCTGATAACTTTTCTAGCGACATCTACCGTGTGAATGTAAAATTTATGCACAACGGCTTAGACGATGAGAAATCATTAATTTTGAAAGTTCTTATACCAAAAATGGTTGACATCTGCTCGAATGAGCACGCGATGTATGAAAAGGTGTTACCCGCTATGGAGAAGTATATGAAGGAAATTGAAGGCACACAAGGCGAGAAAGAAAGATATTTTAGTGCTGGGTGAGTGTGACATACCAAATAAAAAAAAAAGAGAAAATATCCGCCTTGACTGTCCTTTTTTTTCTGAAAATTATTTCCGAGCTCTCGCGATATTTAAAGTTTTTGATTTAAAAATAAAAGGTTCGTTTTAGCCCACTATAGCTTCCCATCGAGTACTTGAAGGTTTTTTATTTATATTTTTTTTGACTTGAGATTTTTAAAAACAAATTTGAAAGAAAAAAAAGTTAATATTGTGAGAAATGGCAATTTGAAACTATGCTGAAAATTTTACGCAGTTTTATTGGGATTAACAGACCTCTGAAGAGCATAAAAAATTCTTATTTTTCATATCCACAAAAAAAAATTTTTTTTTGGTGTGCTGAAGACAAATTTGCGGTCAGAATTGCTCCATCACGCAGGGTTGCCATGTAGCCGCGATTCGCCAATTTTTTTTGCCTTGTAAACTTAGATACTTGGTCTAATGTACACTGAAAAATCAATAATATATATACAGCAACCAAATATCTTCGACATTCATACGACAAAAATTGTGGTTTCAAGAGTGTTCATCGTTCCAAAAACCGCAAAGCTGTTCAAGCCTTGATTTGCTGTTTAATGATGGTGTTGCCACATTATTTTCAAGTGTTTAATTTAAATAAATACGAGACTAATTTTTTAAATATAATCATATCAAAAAATTGGAATCTTTAGGTGTCTATTGATCGATCGCGATGATAAAGAGGTCTATGTACTAGAAGACTTAACTTCACTGGGTTATCGCGTCGCTGATCGCTGGATTGGATTGGATGAAGTGCATGCTACGCTATTAATGCAAAAATTAGGAAAATATCACGCTGCTTCAATGATATTTTGTCAAAAGCAAACAGCAACAGCTGCCGCATTAAAAAAATCTCATTATGCTGAAGGTGCTACGGATGATTTAGGTTGGTTGGATGCTATTGCCATTGGCGGCATGAAGCATGCATTGAGTGTAGTGAAAACATGGCCAAATTTTGAAGATATCGTACAAAAAATGCATAAAATACTGGCGACTTTTAATGAGCGCATCAGTGCTACAGTAGATCCTAAAAAATGTAAAGTGCGCGTCTTGAATCATGGTGACCTCTGGGTCAATAATTTTCTATATAGCTACAATAAAAAGGGCGAACCAGATGATGTGCTATTTGTGAGTTGTTATATTGTAACTTTTGGTTTTTTATTGAACTACCAAAAACTTTCAGGTTGATTACCCAAATAGTTTTCTTGGAAGCCCTGGATTTGATATAAACTATTTTCTAAACACCAGTTTACGCCTTGATGTGCTACAGTGTAAGCGTTATGAGTTGCAACGTGTTTATTACAATGCATTGCATTCTACCTTGGTGGCGAGTGGATATCCTAAATTGCAGATACCCAGTTGGCAGACGATTATGGAGGAAATACGTAATACAGAAATTCTTGGCTACTATGCAGTAGTTTGCGAATTACCGCTGTGCTGTATGAGTAAACAGGCCTCAAAAGGCACAACGGTCGATACGTTTACTGATGCAAATGCCATTGCGGAAAAGCGCAAACAGATGTATGAAGAACAACGCGTTGTGCAGACTCTAAGATATAGTTTAGATCGTTTTAATGAACTACGTGTTTTAGATTAGATTTCTTTAGTTAATTAGATGATAATAAAATAATTTCTTCTACTCACCTAAAACTTGCAACTCTTAGAAAATTCTCGGCTATGCTTCTTCGGCTCTCTCTCTAAGTTTGCAATCTGAATTACTCTTTTTAAGTAAACTAGAGTTCGCTCAGTGGTTGAAATTCAACCAATATAGTGATAAAACGAAAACAAAAAAATAGTTTTGATATTAAAAATACTGATATAAAGTGTCATCGCTTGTGGCACCGTTTACTATTAGAGAAAAAATTACATTGTACACTGCCACTCTTGAAGATGCCCGCGATTGGACGGTCTCTAAAATTCTTTTTATCAAAGTTTTTTTAGAGAATTTTTTCAAAAAAATCTAAGGGAATTTTGGAAATCAAGTCTTTTTGAATTAAAATAAAAATAAACGATGAAGGCTAAAATTTTTCATTAAGTCGTATTTTTTCCCCTAAAGAGCATTTAAAAACATGAATTAAAAAAAAGACTGGTGCAGTTTTGGCACCAATTTTTTTTTGAAAAAAAACCTTCGAATTTTGAAAAATATTCATATATGTATGTACCTAAAATGGATGGTCGAAAAAATTTGAAAAACACTTATAAGATTTTGAAAGAAATTGGAGGTGGTCATCGAAAATGTGGCCGACTTGGTATGGAATGCCTTATATTGATAATCCATACCCTGTCTTCATACCCAATTTCATCAAAATCGGTCTTTAAGTTTAGCTGTAAACACATATTTTCCTATAGGAGGTGTGGCACCGTTCACTTTAAAGCAAATACCTTTCCTCAGTGTTCAATCTATCTCTGTACTAAATTCAATCAAAATCGGTTTATTAGTTAAGTTATGCAGTGAAAACTTATATCCTGTTAAAGGTAGTGCCACGACCACTAAAAGAAATTATAAAAATGTTTTTTAGGGCTCAATCCATCTCCAAACTAAATTTCATTGAAATCAGTCCTTTAGCTTAGCCGTGGAAACGTTTTTCCTCTTAAAGAAATAAAATAAATAAATAAAAGACCACCACGCCCACTAAAATAATTCAAAGTTCTTCGAAATACATTTTATGGTTTAATCTATCTCCAAAACAAATTTCATCAAAATCGGTGCTTTAGTTTAGCAGTAAAGACGTATTTTCCTGTTAGAGGCGTGTCACCGTTCACTAAAAAAATATATCTACTCAAGTACCAATCAATCTCTGTGCCAAATTTCATCAAAATCAGTGAAAAAGTTTTTTGTCTGTTACGGCTGATGCCACGTCCCCTTAAAGAACTTAACGTTTTTAGTAATCTTTCTTAGGATTCAATCTATCTCCAAAACAAAAAATTTTCGGCGAGGTTAAAAATAACGCTTAGTCGACGTTTACACACAGAAACTCTTGACGAAAAAATTTCTTGTTTATTGGAAGGAAGGGAAAAACGAAAGGGTGGTGTACAGAATTTGTCGTACTCGGAAATTCTCTTTCATTCTGGTCCCACGCTATTAACGCCACTGGCAAAAAAGGTTTGTTTTAACGTCATGACGAATTTTCCGCCAAAGCGTTTGACTCACTAATAGAGTTTTGCATAAATGCATCACCGACAGAAACAATTACTTAATAAATTTATTTAATCTTGTGAATTATTTTAATTGTTTATTTTGTGAATTATAATTTGTATATTTCACAAACAATTAACTATTGTTTATCAGTTTTCGTAGCCCACAGCTTTTCTAATTCATTAATTTCGCAACAAAAGTTTGATGTCAACAGAAATTATTCTCAGTAAACTTCTAGTGCGCAAAGAGCACAGACACGGAGCAATCGTAAAGCTTTCTAACTGCTTTGGACTCACTTCCCATCTGTGATATTTCTGCAATGGAATTTCCGAGTTACCTCAATGCAGACTACATTAAGGAAGCGTTAATAAAAGCTTACGCTAGTGAAGTGGAAATAATAAAATGCGAAATAAAGCTTGTTAGTGCAAATGGTGATAACTTTTGTAGCGACATCTATCGTGTGAATGTGAAATTTATGCACAACGGCTTAGAAGATGAGAAATCGTTAATTTTGAAAGTTCTTATACCAAAAATAGCTGAAATCGGCTCTAATGAGCATGCGATGTATGAAAAGGTGTTACCCGCTATGGAGACGTATATGAAAGAAATTGAAGGCGCACAAGGCGAAGAGGAAAGATATTTTAAAGCTGGGTAAGTGTGACAAGATGTAAGATGATTTTTTTTTTTTTTGTAAAACACCTACGCGAGTCATTTTTGACTACTATATTAGTACAAGAAGGAACCATTGAAAAATTAATAAATTTGGTACGACAGCACGTGTGCTGAATGTTATTTCTTCTTTTCTTATAAAGAAATGCTCCTTTTCTATTTGTAAGCCGCTTACTATGATATTCAAAAGCAGCAATAAAAATTATATATCTAACGCTTTCATTAATTTCTAAGTTTTTCGAACATATAATTAAGGAAAAAATATTTTTCTTTACTAAAAGAATAATTTGTCCCTACCAACATGGATTTTTATCGCTGACCATACTACAGTAACGCACTTAGCTTTTTTTAATATATCTTCCACATAATTTCCGTGTGTAAACCGGCACTTATTATTATTTACGATACCGTCATCAACAAATCAAAACAATAACAATGAAAATGTCAAACAACTAAGTAAGTGAACTAAACTTTTGTTTCGTTAAAGGGGAAACAGAGATTTAACGCCCACTTAAAATATATTAAAAACTTGGTCTGATTCATACACTTACTGTAAAAATGTTTTAAGCTTTTTTTCTGTTTTAAAAACAATTGCCCTCACATACACTGAAATTTGTTGTTTATTTGAAAAAATCGTGTACACTGCAAAAAGTGTATATGTATTGTTTTTAAGCCAATATTATGTAAACAGTAAGCAAATATCTTCGATTTTGAAAACGTAGGGAACAAAAAATCGGTCACAGGTGCGATCATTAAATTTTTCTCAACGTTTTCGTATTTTTTTGATCATCTGGTAACTGTCAGAGGCGTACCGTGCACATCGGGCGCCCGAGGCGAAAAACTCATTTGATGCCCCTATCGAAAGAAATTTTCGTGTTTTTTAACAGAAATTTCATTTAACTCACCACAAAATAAAGACTTTCGAAAACCATATCTAAATGTAATATATCTCCATTTTGCCGCTCCCCAAGCTTTGCGGCCGCACCCTCGGCCATAGGTACGCTACTGGTAACAGTGACTTAACATTCATACGATAGCGAAAAATTGTTGTTGCAAAAATATCCATGGTTATAGAACGCGTAAGGCTTTTGTTTAATGACAGTGTTGCCACATTATATTAAGTTCTTTGATTTAAATAAATACCAGACTAATTTCCTAAAAAAAATCTTTTTAGCTGCCTTATGATCGATCGCGATGATAAAGAGGTCTATATACTAGAAGACTTAACTTCACTGGGTTATCGCGTCGCTGATCGCTGGATTGGATTGGATGAGGCGCATGCTACGCTATTAATGCAAAAATTAGGAAAATATCATGCTGCTTCAATGATATTTTGTCAAAAGCAAACAGCAACAGTTATCGCATTACAAAAATCTCATTTTGCTGAAGGTGCTACGGATGAGTTGGGTAATGCTATTGCCATTGGCGGCATGAAGCACGCATTGACTGTAGTCAAAACATGGCCAAATTTCGAAGATATTGTACAAAAAATGTACAAAATACTGACAACTTTTAATGAACGGATCATACCTACAGTAGACCCTAGAAAATGTAAAGTGCGCGTTTTGAATCATGGCGACCTCTGGGTCAATAATTTTCTATATAGCTACAATAAAAAGGGCGAACCAGATGATGTGCTATTTGTGAGTTGTTCTATTGTAACTCTTGGTTTTTTATTGAACTACCAAAAACTTTCAGGTTGATTACCAAAATAGTTTTCTTGGAAGCCCCGGCTTTGATATAAACTATTTTCTAAACACCAGTTTACGTCTTGATGTGCTGCAGTGTAAGCGTTATGAGCTGCAACGTGCTTATTACAATACATTGCGTTCTACCTTGGTCGCGAGTGGATATCCTAGAATGAAGATACCCAGTTGGCAAACGATTATGGAGGAAATACGCAATACGGAATTTTTTGGCTACTATGCAGTTGTTTGCGAATTGCCGCTGTGCTGTATGAGTAAACAGGTCTCAGAAGGTACGACGGTAGGTACGTTTACTGATGCAAATGCCATTGCGGAAAAGCGCCAAAAGATGTACGAAGAGCAACGCGTTGTGCAGACTCTAAGATATAGTTTAGATCGTTTTAATGAACTACGTGTTTTAGATTAGATTTGTAAATGTATCTATGTAGGCAGTAAAATAATCTTTTCTACTCCCCTATTACTTGCATCTCTTGGACAACTTTTGGCTATGCTTTTTCTACTCTCTCTCTCTAAGTTTGTAGTTTTAATTACTCTTTTTAAGTAAACAATAACAATAATATAAAACCAAAAAGATTTATACTCAACATGAGTCTACCAGTGTCATTTACTGAAAGCAATATCATGTTATCACTTGGTGAGAATTATTGCAGTAATATTTACAGAACAACCGTATTTCAAAAGAGATTGCGTTCGATAGGGATGTTTGATATATGAAGAGCTGAGATGCAAAACCCGCCAAGTCCAACGCAAAAAATGTATTTTACTGAATTTAAGTATAGTAAAAACTGATTGATTGATCCATTGAAATAGTTGTCAAAAGCTATTAAAATCCTGATTTTTCATTACAGTCTATGACTTAATCTATAAGGACTATTATAAAAAAACGTTTCAACTTGGCGGATTTTGAAACAAAAAATGTGGACTTGGCGGGTTTTGAAATTGAAAACGTAGACTTGGCTGGTTTTGAAAGTGAAACCTCGAGACTTTGCGGCGGATTGGATTTAAAAAAAAAAAAAAATAATAATAGTAATTTGTATTTATGAAAGCCGAATCTTTTTTAATAAATTATTATAGGAATATTATAACCAAGTTTACATTTGAGAAAATAGGAGATTCTACTGAGGACGATGATTAACTTAGTGACTTCAATTCAGGAAGCGAATCGGATTCTTCATGAGATGAAGAAATCGCATTATGTTTGTTTGTGTATAACATCGTTAAAGGGATGTGTATAATATGTCAACAAGACTATTCTCCATCTTCTCTCATCTTCATATTTCTAAGCTAATGAAGGACGAATTTAAAAGTGCAATATTTAAAGAATCGAATACTTCTACATTTGGTTCCTAAATTAATTTTATTTTAAATGGCTCAATTGATGGTACACACTTTTGTCTTCTAAGGAAGGAAAAGATAAATACATCAATAACTCTTCACATGCGAGCTGATGTTTTCATTGGATTCCGTGGATCCGTTAATGACAACAGTCTTTTTGAAAGTTCTAGGATTTCCCTCAATTGCCGTTATGTATAATAATTATGATATATAAAGAGACTCAGCATATGCTTGCATGGATCAACTTATTATACCATGTAGAGATAACGTGTAGGATTGTCATAGAATACGCACTCGGCATACTCAAAGTATGTGTTCTTGCAGATGGTGATCTTTGGATAATAAAATCTACACATACAAGCGGAAGATGCCATTTTTGTAGATTGCATCATTTTAATTGTTTGAAATTATCTTGTGAGTTATTTTAATTGTTTGATCAATTTACTATAGTTTATCAGGGTTCGTAGCATTTCCCAGTCAAAAGCTTTTATAATTTACTAATTTCGCAAGAAAAGTGTGATGGCTACAGAAATACGATCAGTAAATTTTTAGTGCGCAAAGAGCACAGACACGGAGCAATCGAAAAGCTTTTTAACTGCTATAAACTCTGGACTCACTTCCCAACGGTGATACTTCTGCGATGGAATTTCCGAGTTACCTCAATGCAGACTACATTAAAGAAGCGTTAATAAAAGCTTACGCTAGTGAAGTTGAAATAATAAAATGCGAAATAAAGCTCGTTAGTAACAACGGTGATAACTTTTGTAGCGACATCTATCGCGTTAATGTAAAATTTATGCACAACGGAACAGAGGAGGCTAAAGCGTTAATTTTAAAAGTTCTTATACCAAAAATGGCTGAAATGGGCTCAAATGAGCATGCGATGTATGAAAAGGTATTGCCCGCTATGGAAGCGTACATGAAGGAAATTGAAGGCGCACAAGGCGAAAAAGAAAGATTTTTTAAAGCTGGGTAAGTGTGAAACATTAAAGAAAACTAGTTAGGGTGTTATCTTTGGCTTCGCCAAAAGTTAAAACCCTACATCTGCATTCACAGTAAAAGTGCGCGTTAGTCTTTTATTATTTTTAAAAGTGTTTTTTTTCCACTACACCATGCGCTGGCTGGTTTGACTAAGCGTTCCCACATTGTATTTCATAACATTTACTTAAATAGCTCTCTGTGTAGCGTGCTTATGCCACGCCCCATTTTCAAATTTTGCAAAATTTCTGTCTGATGCTAACAGCATCTTAACATTCATACGACGCCGACAAATTGTGATTTCAAAAGTGATTCGCAAGGCTTCTCAAATCAAGACTTGCTGTTCAATGACGATATTATCACATTATTTTCAGGTGTTTGTTCGAAATAAATACGAGACTAAGTTTTTTCAAATAACTATCTCAAAAAATTGTATTCTTTTCAGCTGCCTTATGATTGATCGCGATGATAAAGAAGTCTTTGTATTTGAAGACTTAACTTCACTGGGTTATCACGTCGCTGATCGCTGGATTGGATTGGATGAAGCGCATGCTATGCTGTTAATGCAAAAACTAGGAAAATATCATGCTGCTTCAATGATATTTTATCAAAAGCAAACGGCTACAGTCATAGCATTAAAAAATTCAAATTTTACTGAAGGTACTGCGGGCGATTTGGGTAATGCTATTGTCATTGGTGGCATGAAACATGCATTGACCGTAGTTAAAACATGGCCAAATTTCGAAGATATTTCACAAAAAATGTGCAAAATAGTGACAACTTTTAATGAACATATCAGAGCTGTAGCAGATCCTAAAAAATGTAAAGTGTGTGTTTTGAATCACGGCGACCTCTGGGTCAACAATTTTCTTTATAGCTACAATGAAAAGGGCGAACCAGATGATGTGCTATTTGTGAGTATGTAGTTGTATTGTAACTCTTGCTTTTTTATTGAGCTCCCAAAAACTTTCAGGTTGATTACCAAAGTTGTTTTCTTGGAAGCCCCGGCTTTGATATAAACTATTTTCTAAACACCAGTTTACGCCTTGATGTGCTACAGTGTAAGCGTTATGAGCTGCAACGTGCTTATTACAATGCATTGCGTTCTACCTTGGTGGCGAGTGGATATCCTAAAATGCAGATACCCAGTTGGCAGACGATTATGGAGGAAATACGTAATACTGAACTTTTTGGCTACTATGCAGTGGTTTGCGAATTGCCGCTGTGCTGCATGAGTAAAGAGTTCTCAAAAGACACAACGATTGACACGTTTACTGATGCAAATGCCATGACCAAAAAGCGCCAACAGATATACGAAGAGCAACGAGTTGTGCAGACTCTAAGATATAGCTTAGATCGTTTTAATGAACTACGTGTTTTGGATTAGATTTATAAAGTTATCTTATTGTTAGTAATAAAATAATTTCTTCTACTCACCTAAAACTTGCAACTCTTGGAAAACTATCGCCTATGCTTCTTCTACTCTCGCGTTTTCGAAAGCGTGGAAATTTTTTCATATCCGGTTGGTATGATTTCAAAGGAATGGTCATTTTATCCATCATGGTGTATAGAGGATCTAATACAGTAACAGTATTGCTAACCGCATAGCTATAGCCAGTTGTTTTTGGTATTTTTTCCATAAAATCAAAACCTTCAATAAAATGTTGAAAAAAAAAGTTGTAAACTGAGAAAGTTGATACAAATTTTTATTTCTACCTTGTACACTACAGGTTTTATCATTCGTCACTTCCAGAAATGTTCTTTCTTTACATGCTGGCTTAGAGTAGTTCTTAAAATCGGCGATGCATTGTGTGAATTTTTTAAAGATTTCCACAAATTTATCATCAAAATTAAATTTTAGTTGTAATGTATCGCTGTGAAAAGAACGATTTGGCTTAGTCATATGGGTTATCCGGAAGTAATAAAATTTAGATATGCATATATGATCGTCCATGGAAAAAAAAACCTTTCCTTTCTTACTACTAGCGATAATATATCGAAAAATAAACGTAAAAAATGCCAATAGTTTGAAGTAATCATAAAAATCGTAAAAATGAACTAAGAAAATTCTGAAAACATGACCTGATTTTTTGGCTTTAATCGGCAGATAACTTAATGCAATTTAGCATTGGAATATAACTTCGGGCATAATTGAATCCCTTTTGCACATTACAAAACTCTGAATAAAATCATTCGTTATAGGAATGCACAAATAGTTCAGTTTTGAGAAAATGGAAGATAAGAGTAATTTTTCCATGAACGGTGAAAGAATTGCAAAAAAAAAATCTCAAAAAAAGTTAAAATCTCCTAAAAATATAAAGAAATTTAGCTTAAAATTAATGAATAATTAGTATAAAAAAAAGGAAACTATCGTTAACATTTTTATATTAAAGAGATATCAGATTCCCTTAAAAATGTGTCTCTATAAAAGAGTGAAAATAAAACCATTCAAGGAATGATCACGTTTTAAATTGATGAACAACTAACTTAAAATTTAGTTAAAGTTTTCTTGGTGGCAAGTTTGAACTATTGATTTCTGTATAGAATTTTTGTCTAATGTTTGGGACTTTTTTAATTGGAAGAAATCAGCTGGTCACATACATAACTATAAAAATACCTAAATAATATCCTTGAATATACACCATATTTCATATGAAAAGGTTAGTTATGATATTCTCACACACTCGCAATGTCATGTCTTAATTATTTTTTAATAGTCAATACAAGCTATGTATATAAATTAGCCTTGCGATAAATTTTTAGTCCTCCATATCTCTACAACTTTCAATAACTGAGACCAAAGCGATATGAACTATGGTATATTATGCCAAAACAAACCAAGCACGCTTTTTATGAAACAATAGCCAAATTGACTGTTATCCTGATCAAAAGTCTGAGTTATAGATAGTCTTAGAGACATGGGGGATATCAAATTAAACACACAGTTAATTTATATAAGTGCTTCACCGAGAACCGATGAATATCAAAATATTGAAAAAATCTGCCCATGTCTTGTTCTCGGGGGAACATTAATCGTGGATACACCAAACTCGGTTTGCTTATAAATTTTTCTTTACTTTTTGTTATAATGATTTCTTAAAAACACCTTAATGCACATATTGAATACATGTACTTAAACTTACGGCACGATTCCATATTCTGCATCGTTTCGTTCTATATTTGCCTCTATTTTGCACATTTCTTCATTAACC
Organism: Meiosimyza platycephala; assembly: GCA_963662105.1. NCBI lineage: Eukaryota > Metazoa > Arthropoda > Insecta > Diptera > Lauxaniidae > Meiosimyza > Meiosimyza platycephala. The sequence continues at coordinate 104,008,384 of OY759208.1, read as the reverse complement.
TTAATGTGTACGTCTTCTCCGAATTTTATTTTAATAACAAATTTTTTTGAATCATTTTCTTGTTGCGGTAAGTCTCCTGATGTAGGAGCTTCTTTATTTTGTTTATTATCTTCATAGAGATAACTGTTGACAGCATCATTAAAGTTACGATTCTTTAAAATACTTGATTTTTTTACTGATTCAATTTCATTATCGTCCATCTCATTTAAATTATCACTGACATCAAAATCTTTTTCTCTTTCAAAAATATCATCTGGTACAACCTGGACGCTAGTATCATCTGCAGCAATGACTTCCATATCAATTCTATCGACAGTGACCTTTGTTGACTGCAGCATAAAATTCACTGTTGCATAGTGCTCATGATGTGCCCAATAATTATGTACCTGAAATATTACATATTCAATATCTTTTTCTAATGGCATCTCTTCCTCAATATGTTTTTCAAGATATTGTGTGTAATCGCTGCCGCGACCTTCTAATTGCTTATATTTCATTTCATTTGTCATATTTATATGCTTTATAAGACGATCCCTACGTGAGGATATTTCATCGAATAATTGTTCATGGGACTTAGTAGCATTTTTAGGTAGGGCTTGCTCTCGGCGTAAAGCCTCATAGACATCATCAATTCTTAAAAGCTATAATGTTAAAATATTAAATAAAAAAAATAATTATGGAATTTGTTTTTGAGTAGATAATGCAATTGATATTTAAAATTCTTTACTTACTGCATTTTCATCGATTTCCCTGGGAGAATCTAAATGTGAAGAACTTTCACTTATAAGAATATCTAAAAAAAAAAAAATGAGAAAAATTTAATGATATTTATACCTACCAAAAGCTTCAAATATTATCAAAATTTGAATATCTTATGGAGAGTGTTAAGTGTATAAGGTTGGGCACAACGATAAGTGATCCTTCTGTTAAATGATTTTTCAAGTCAAATAAAACTACAAAGCCGCTGTATGGTTTGATAGTTTCTTGTTTATTATGAGTAAACAAAACTTACCGATATCTTCAAAAACATTTGCATCACTAACTACTATATCCTCTGATTTAGTTCTTATAAGAGTGTGATCCACGTGATAACATTTGAGCTCATCTTTATTCCAAATTAATTTGACTCCGTCACCGCGCATAGCATAGCTTTCATTGGCAAAATAATCATGCCATTCCACCATAGATAATGGAGGTTTTTCAAGTATCTGAAAGTAATGTACATACATATATGTATATATCAGTATTAAGAATATAATATACTATAATCTACGGAACTTACTAAATACTACAGCTATAGGGGATTCCCAGAGTGTCCCAGAGTGAGTATTTTTTAACACCTTAACTTAGTTTAGTGACAACTATTTGGGTTTTAAAAATAATGTTTCGGACTATTATGGTCCAGCAATGTTTTTTTAATTATAGAACAAAACAGTCTAAACTATATCATTCAGCCACATTGTATATGATTTAATGTTCCGTTTTTGTTTAAGAAATTTATGCCTGCACATTTTCTTTTTCATATGAAGGGTTGATCCAAGACCTTTATCATAAAAAGCGGAGCTGTGTCCATTTAGTACGATGTAACTGTATTATGAACAGCTTTCGATATATGGCAGAATGTTTTAAGGTTTTGTACATCCAGTATACTTTTAATCTGGATCTGTAGCAAAAGTGTGCACTATTAGTATGCTTTAACTTTTAAGTTAATAATTTTTTTAATGGCTTTGAAGTACTTTGTACATTGAGAGATAAAACTAATAAGTAAAGACGTTAATTTGAAAATTCAATTACTTGTTCTGAACGACTCAAAATTGGGTCACTTTGATATTAGTAACATTGGACAGATATCAAAATGCCATTTTGAAAATGCAAAATTCTGACGTTCTAATGTTGCAAGATCTCTTGTTTTTATTTTTTGGCTGTTACTTCCTTTTTTTATAGGTATTTGGCCCCGGAATATCATATCACTTTCAAGCATATAATGCCACTTACCTTACCAGTATGATTTAATTGTATAATGCGTCCCACCGTTGTAGTGATTTTCAAGTCTACAAAATTTAAACAGTATGTCTCCATAATTGTGTCCAAGAACCTTAGCTCGTCTTCAACAACTTCTTTTAGGTACTCCTCGCTGGCTTTAAAAACTTGAGCATCTATCGATGATGTACCTTCGTCCTGCTCGCTCGATTGCTTCAGATCATCTTTTCCTATTTTATTTTTATCTTTATGTTTCTTCTTGTCTGTAATTACAGTTTCCGTCTTGGCGGCGGTACCATCTTTTGTATTCTTGGTTTCTGTCGTTGTTCCATTACGGTGACTGCTGACTTCTCCTTGGAATGTTTGTGTCATAAGAGAGTTTGGATTTAAATTGAAATCGTACAACTCATTATCATTATCTTGCATTTCTTCATCTCCCTCCTCTTCGCCATCTACCAATTCATATTGAAAGAGCTCATAAACCTCACCATTGTAACGCATAATGCGTATAACATCCTCGGGTTTGTAGAAGACAATCACACTACCATCCGGCGTCATTATACGACGTTGTTCTTCGTTAAAAGTTTCTTGTGGCAACCAGATTTGCTCACAGTATTGCTCTTTATTATGTATAACCAGTCCATTTGGACAGTTCATCACTACTTTGGGAAATTCGCTCTGTTTGTTCAGTAAACGACAGCGTATATAGTTTTTCGAGCGCACATATATAGTATCCGATATTTTGTCCAACTTATTTCGCACGGCACTTAAATGTACTTTGCAATGGTTTATTTTCAAACTTATTGTCTTGTTTAGATCGGAAAAGCACCAGCGGTCCTCGTATAAACGTAAAAATCCCTCCTCAAAAAAGTAGCTTGAAGTTTTTGCACTAATCTCCTGTCTAATGTCTTCCAAATTGTAGCCTTTTAGTAATGGATGACCTGGTGGTAGACCCACATAGCTATCGACATCAGAATGTTCAGGAATACTGGATTTTTTAAGCTTTTGAGCAGAATGTATTTTTGTTAGAGATGTCTTATTTGTAATATCAGTTGTGGGCCTACGTGCCTTTAACGATTTCGGTCTAATGAATATATTGGGATCAATGTGGTAATTGATCTCAGTACGCTTAGTAGCATATTCCGGATCAGTGGCGGCGAATTGTGCCTCCTTGATAGACTCGCGCATTTCTGGTGTCATTAGATTGTCTATGAACTCTTCCATTTGAAAAAGTGTAAAATCGCGAAAGCATAGTCGTGACGGTAAGATTACCATTTTCTGATGTTCGATCACTTCATTGAAACGACGTTTAAATCGATACAACTTCATGCCTGGTAACATTATATCCACCGTATACTCATGATAGTTTTCCATTTGCAGTGCCAAGTGTTGCAAGATACCATCATGTGTTGAAAAATATTTGCAATAAGCAGGAAAATAAAATGGTTCCAAGTCAACTTCCAATGGATCATTGATGCGAACACATTCCAACAAGTGGGAATGTATGACATATTTTCTCAAGATATTGTATTCCAGGCAACAGTGGTAAATGTGACGGAAATAAATTAAGTTCGTATAGCCTACTAAATAGCAAAGCAGTCTATTGTTATCCTCCAATATTAATCGACCATAGCGCTTACAGCTAGTGACGCTAAGGAATGATTTTTTATAGGCCCGGAAAAGTTCTTGCAGTCTAGCGCTGTGTGTACCGCTAATGGAGCGATGCGATGGTGCCGAAAGTAGTAGCATATCGAGTTCGGACAGCAGATTTGCTGGTTTTTCCACGGTGCTCAATAGACCCTCCATGTAAATGGCCACAGTGGCAATATCATTTACCATCGCTGGCAGTGGTGATTGCAGAAAGTGACCCTGTATACTTAGCGATTTGGCAAATTCTCGCAAATCAGCAACATTCACACTTGAATCCATGGCAACATTTGTAACATGGAAGGCGTTGAAGTAGTAATCTCGATAATGTTGATGTAAGATCTCTAGATCGTATAAGTACCACGAAAGTTCATCGAATATCTGATGTGTGAGTTTCTCCGCTAGGCAAATGGAGATGACGGGCAGCTGCTGCTGAAACATACCAACGGGTTTCAGTAAACTTATTTGGCGTAGTTGATATATAGATTTTTGTATCTCTTCCCAGGTAGCAAGTAAGAATTCTTGCGCACGTTTCTGTGGCAGAAGGATGTCATATGCACTTTCCTGTGGAAGGTAGTGAATTATGGCTTGCACTGGTTCGGAACGACTAAATGTTGGAAGAAAAAAATTTAATTTAATACCAGTCGTATGTCAATGTTGAGTTGCAAAATGTTTGTATGTATACAATATATTGTTGAGGACATACTTTAATAAATCGATATAAAGTTTTTTTGCACTCTCTTGATCCTTTATTATGAATACAATAAAAATCTTCGAGTTAAGGGGCCAATCCTCAATGTACTAAAAAAAAATAAGTGGAAGTATTCCTTTAATTTATTAAAAAAAAAAAAAGTTCCTGTGTAAAATTCACATATGTACCTTTCGTTTTGAAAGTGGCGGTGGTCTGCCCACCTTATTGTGCACTTTGGGAAGAAGAGTTGGACAAGCGGGTACTGTTAACTGCTCAAGTGACATTTGCTTTGCTGTCATTTTACCAGTTTTTTTACTACCACCTTTGGCTGTTTTTCCACCTTCATCTTTGGGAGCTTTTTCTGAAACTGACGACAGTCTTCCTTTCTTGGTGCCACTTGGTGCACCCTTCTTTAATTGTTGACTCGCCACAGCTGGTAGGGGAAGATCTTGTTTCCAATATTCCAATAGATTGAATTTTTTTTCTTTTTCAATGGCCTCCGTGATGAAATCATATTCTTGACGACAGCTAATGATACTATTGAGCGCATTTGTCAGCAATTCAACGTTTTTTACTTCCTTAGGATTTTTCGTATTGGTCTTCATTTTTTTTAAGCTAAACGACGAACTACGTTTAAATGCTGATGATAATGCCACCTGACTCTGGTCGCCATCAAGATCGACGACGAACACATTGCGTCTTAAGCCATCGGTGACACGTTTTATGAACTCATCACGTACAGGTTTCAAGCCATTACCATGGTAAGTGATGATCCAGAGCTTATAGTTTTTTTCGCGAACTGGACGTATTGCCTTTAGGTAGGAAAAAAAAAATGTAATGGTAGCAATTCTAACTTTTTATTTTGATAGCTACCTCGCCAGCACTTTTTTTACTCTTTGCACTTTTACTCATTGGAGCTTGCAAAAATTGATTGATTTCAAGTTATAAAAAAATTATGTAAAAATTAAGCAAAAATTAATGAATTTTATAAGATAGATGATATACGAGTGCGTATGAATTATCAAAAATTTGTTATTTTGTGAACATTTTTTTTTTTGGCAGTTGACTTTTTCTTAATTTTAAAATTGGAGAGATTTTGTAGGGTTTCAAAATCGATAGAGTACTTTTTGTTTGAAGGGAAGGCAGAACTAAAAATTTGAAAAATTCCGAATATAAGCAATGAAAATAAATCAACAAAAGCGCCAATCTTATTGAAAACTTTCAGCCAAGTTTTTTGAATTCAACGACCTTCACGCGCTTTGCGATAACAGAGTGTGACAACTTTGTCCTTCTGTTTGTAACAAATAAAAGAATATTTATGTAATATGATATATAATATAATATGTATGTCATGTCCACATCGCTTATTTCTTCAATATGCCTCGTTCATTAGCGTAGCTAGGGGGCAGCTGCCCCGGGCGCAAAGGCGTGGGGTAATAAGAAATTCACATTTTGTTTTTAGTATAATTGGTAGATAGTGAGGTCGGAAAATTACCTCCTCGGTCGCCAAATATGCACGGTACGCCACAGATCGTATGCGAAGATTTGTTACATATATACGCCTCATCCAACTCCAAATCAACCTTGAGATGTTCATCAAATGTTAAGGGCTATCTCAGAAGCTACTAATTCAATTACCAAAATTTAAGACCGTTGGAAAATTCGATTAAACTTGATAATGCAATTGAAGTTACTCAGTGCCAGTTTAAATTTGAACCGCTTGGAAGCTTTAGAGATAGGTTTAGGCCTGCGCATTATCGTGGCGCTCGTTCAGTTGAGAATATTGCTGCTGCTGTTGAAAGTGCACCCATGTAATTTTGGCACAAAATCTAAGACATTGATGTGGCTGCCTTGTAGTCTTAGCAGAATGGCGTAAATTTCCACATACCGTGTGCAACGTTATCTTGTTTTGCGTGTAAAGTTCCAGATTGCATTAATTCACGTTTTCGTGACGTTAACTGGCCACAAATGTTATGTGACTTAAGACTATTAGACTAGGAGTTCTTTTGTTACGCCAATCTAAAAGTTTTGGATCACCTTAATAACACAAGTTATGGTCGAAAAATGTGCGAAAAATTCATCAAAAATTACTTTTAATGCATCGGAAATTTTAAGATTCTGTACTAAAAGAGCTTAAAAGAGTCAATTCAACTTTGATCCATGATATTTGTACATATGTACATATATAAATTATCATGTTTCAATACTAAAAATGAAATAATGACGCATCTAAGTAGCCCCACCTCTAGCTTACTTCATGCATAGAGCAATTGCTGTCTAAAATAATAATTGCTTTTAGGGTTCATCATACGAAATCATATCCGTTTCTTTGAAATGCAATTCGTATGTAAATATCTTCAAAGCTAAAGTAAATTTGAAATTGGAAGCAAAATAAACAAATAAGCCGACGAAAATGCAATAGGAAGCTACAGAATGCAACTTCCGATGCAAATGCAACTCATGCTACTTTAACGAAAGGAAAGAAAACTCAATGCAACGCTAACCAAATTCGGGTGCATAGCCAATGCTGCTTTCGCAAAAATGTTTTGCGGGCATTTAATTGCATTTGCATCAGATTGCGCTTTCAATTAGACAGTAACTGGGACTGAAGGCTGCAAGTGTAAACAAAGATGATGAGCTGTACCTATGCTATGCGGGTATGTAGTGTAAGGACATGGGTGTAGACTAACGTGACCAGATATTCTTCACCAAAACGCGGAGCAGGAAAAAGTTGATGAAACTTTTTTAAAGGTTCGTTTGTTTTAACTGCGAAAAATTCTATGTAGGTACTATAAAAAAAGGTCCTTACTTTGACATCTCGAAAACCATATAAAAATCAGATAATTTCCAATTATTTTTCAGGAAAATTAGATATTTATTTAATTATTGATATTAACTAAAAAAAGGGTGCTCACTTTCACCGAAAACCCTAGCAAAATGAGATTTATTATTTCCAATGAAAACAGAAAATCAAAAACGTGAACTTGTCTGCGAAACGCGGATCATATGGTCACGTTAGTGTAGACATAATATACGTTAAGGAGCAATGCAATTTTTAAGTCTAAAATTGAAATCGGAATAAAAATTTGATTGGTTTGAAAATCGAAATCTATCGAGAGCTACGCTGAACAAAAAAAAAAAGAAAATGTTACGAAAACAAAAGAAAATTATAGCAATCTTTTTTTAGAGATGCGCAAAATGGCATGATTTAGATTCGCTGTGGTTCCAAATTGTATGGTACAAACACTTGAAACTTAGGTCAAAATTAGCGGATTGGTGACTTCAGTATAATATATGCTGGAGAATATCGAAAGTTAAAGTTAGCAGACGGAGAATGGAAAATACTGCCGAACAATCAAACACCCCTGTGAAGATATGTCTAATGGCAATGTAAGTGATTAAGAATGAGGGGTATAACTTAGAACCGGCATGGGCAAGCTGTACATGCTTGCTGGTATGTGTTAATTTTATTCACCTAATTTTCACACTACACTTATAACGTCTAATTAAAGATTAATGGTCTCAGTATTTTGCACCTCTTGGCAAAAAATAATACCGACGCCAATGTACAATGTCATAAGTAATGCTATTTACAGCTGCGTTCAGTGGCCAAAGTGCAATATCTAAAGAAACAAAAGGTTATTGGCACAAAATTTAAGTTTTGACCTCAAACTCTTCCTTTAAAATTGATCCGTTTTTAAGGTGGGCAAGAGGGGTATAAGCTGATTCTCAGCTTAATACTTGTGATGACTTGTAATGTAAATTAATGCAAGTTGGTATGGAAAGTTCTTAGAAGTGTAAACAGTAAATGAATTCAAAGTTGATTTATGACTTTCAATTTTCATTTGGGATGAGACTTAAAAGCGAGATATTGTGATTTACTCAGAGTGTAAACATACAAATTTTAGAGCCGAATTTAAAAAATTTAAGAACATGAACTTTGTTAGGTATAAAAAGTTTAATTTATTATAAATCACCGCGTCCAAGAAACTTTGATCATTGCGTTAGATCACCAAACAGAAGTATAGTCTCAAATTGAACAATCTTCGAAGAATTGCAGCAGCTACTACTGGTGTTCTTAAAAGAATAGTAAGTCATGTGCAACTTATAAGTGGTCGAATCCTGCATAGTAAAATATTTATTTTAATAAATATAAAATCAAGCAACGCCATGCAAAAAATCAGCTTAGAATTTTCAGTTCTATTTGAAGCCAAAAAGTATTTGAAAATTCATACTTTAACTATATAACCATTCCAAGTTCTGTTAATGTAAATGAAAGTAATAATTGCAAACTCAGTACATTGCATTTTGCTTAGTTGCCTCCTAGAAATTTGAGAAAAAGTAAAAGATAAATACATTTGTAACCCTCTCTGACAAAAAAGAAAAGAAAAAAATACCATGAAGTACCCTTTAGAATGCGTCGTACATTTATGTATTGCTTTGTAAATATTGGTGTAGATCTGAGTCTCTTTATAATATTTGCACAACCGCAACACAAAAGCAAATATGCACGGATCCACCCATACACAAAAATTGTCCCATTATTATTGTGTTGTAATTAACACATTCCGTACAGTTATTGCTTTAAAGTAACATGTAAAAGGTTTTATAACAGCTTTGAACACCTTAATGGTCTGAATACCATTTTTTCAGGAAAATGTCATTGAAATCTTTCACCTTATGAAATATACGAGGGGAGGTTCAAAATCCCGCGGAATGAAGGGGGCGGTAGTAGGAGTGTCTATTTATTTCGTACTACACTTATTGGGAACTAATGACGGGTTAATGTTTTGAATTTAAATTTTTTGACGATATTCGTTAATGTGCTATGCCTCTTAAAGAAGGCACTCCAGGAGTAAACTTCAAATATGGAGCAAATCGAATTATGCTATAAAAACTTCTCAAATTATAATGAGTGAGATAAGAGCATGATTTACAAGTGGCATTATCTTTTTAAACAAAATTGAAGACGACCTTCGCCCAGTACGGCCGATTTAGATCATAACGCCGAATATTATCGCAACAGATAAGAATCTTGTATTGGAAGCTGTTTGTCTAAAAAGGAAACAATTTTCTAAATTGGTAAGTGTGTTAGATAAAATAATTTTGTGGAGTCTGCACGAACAGCTTTACACAAACAGAGTTTTGAATCGATAGTTCACCCACCCAGAGCCCCGATCAAACTCCCAGCGATTTTTATTTATTTCACAGCATGAAGAAAAAGCTACGATGAAGAAAATTCAAGGACGATAATGAAGTGAATTAGGCAATTTTGATCATTTTCGGGGAAAAGAGACATCATCTTCCTTGGATAGTTTTGAAAAAATTTATTTCACGTTGAGGGGGATTACATTAAGAAATAAAAATAATTTCATTATTTTGTTTCATTTGCCACCACTCCAGTTCGTGGATTTTTGGACCTTCCCTTGTACATAATGTTTTCTTTTCAGCTGCTAAATCTCATTTGTTTACCTGAAAGTGTTATCCTTTTCAAAACTTTAATTTATTTTTAGTTATATTCTCAGTCAACAGGTTTCGTCAATCTAAGGGCACGTTTTGCAAGTAATTTTTGAGTAACTATGGGAAATCTATCAAAAACCATTTCAAGACTGAAAAATTCAAACGTTTTATTTATTACTCATAGCAATTCACAAACATTGCTTACACATTTCAACATCACTTTAAAAAATTACTGTCCGAAAGAATTTTTAGGAATTCCTAGGACTAGAAAATTTGTCGACAGTATGCTATGAGCTAATCCATTGAACAATTTCAGATCAGACTAGTAAATAATGCATTTTATTTTAATGACGCATCTAATAAATTGATATGAAATGGTCAGCCTCCGTTTTAGCCCATTTTTCGGCTAAAAAGTTATGGCAGCTACCGATGGGGAAAGGTTCAAATAGAGTTTTGTCATGATCGTGTCTCAACAAAGGGCACTAAAAAATTTAATACACCAATTCTTTACATACTTAAACGCTCTATATTATGTTATTAAAGTTAAGAAGAAAATAAAAAGAAATCCTTACCACATTAGCTAGTCCAATTAGTTTAAAAAAATATTAAAAAAAATCTGTTTTTTAAGAAACCATATTCTTTCTTGGCTCGAATAATTTTTAAAAGTATTTCTATCATAAAAATAATTTTTGGACGCTTTTTTTATTTTATTCCAAAATGAAAGGTTCTGTTTATTTTCTAATATGTGAAGGTATTAACATTTCCATTTGCAAAGAATGGGTTAAGAAAATGTATATTGCTGTTTTTGTCTCGTAACCGGAAACGACGAACGTTGTAATGACCAAGATGCATATTGCAGATGTAGGCAGTCGCTTGGACACGACTATCCGACGTGGTTTTCTTGTTTTCATATTTTTTATTTATTTGGTTTTGCCGCAAAGTTGGTAAGTTGAGAAAATCGTGCTTGGGGCAATTAATGTGGTCAGTAATAAAGGAGGTAGTACCACAATAAACATAATAATCTCAACAAACGGACACAGCGTCAACATCGAGCATAAGAGCACAACTGACATGCTCGTCATTAGCAAAAATGATGCTTGAAAGTGAGTACCTACTACATACGTATGCAATTATTATAATGTATAATTGCTGAAGGAGTTAAGTTGCAATGTCCTGTATTGCGAAAACTGGGAAAAGGTCCTTTTTTCGAGATTTTTTGTATCTGTAAATTATCATTAGAGCGAAAGCATAAATTGAGGCTTATCATTTGGAAAAAGGATATGTAAATAAGGGATAATTTAAAGCAAATGTACAAAAGTATCATATGTATAAAAAAAGTTAATTTCAATCCTCTATTTTTAGCTGAATGGGTCGCTCTTCAAACAATCATTATAAAAATTTTTTATTTCAAAAAGCATGAGTGAGATTGTTTGAGATGCAAGGACCCCAGGAGACTTAAAGTTCAAAGTAAAATTTCCGGTTTTAGAGCTCACATGCTGGGGTTTATTACTCTGCTAACAAAATATTGGCAACGCATTGATAAAAGATTTTTTTTCTTAATACAGCAACTCGTATTTCGAGAGGCTTTCCAATAATCCACAACGTGAGCAACGTGTGATATAGAAGTGTCATAATCAGACGCTTAACATTATGGTCAATTTACACCTAAAAATCATAACAAAGCATAAAGTGGATATTACTGTCAACAAGTTGAATTCTTTAAATGTAAATTTACATAGTGCATTTAAAGGTTCCCTTTGAAACTAAGCCGCAACTTAAGTGTACTTAAACAAAACGATTGATTTTTGTACCTATAAAACTTACAAACCGCTTTCAAAAGGCTTTTGTTTAACAACCCTGCAATTTGAACATCAACAATTTTGAGAGTTGAACGAAAACAGCATTGCCAGCATTATGGTATTGGAAAAAAAATTTCCCCCAAAATGCTGACATTTGATTAATTGTTTTATGCTTTTCAAGACAAATCTAAGAAATCGCTTTGACAAATACGTTACGCATGTTTGTAATACATACTACAAATTTGAGGAATTGAAAAAATGAAGTTAGAAATGAAATGTCAAGCATTGCGTACTCGTTTATAATCTATTTGCACTTCGCACTTTTGACAACGAAGATGGCGAGACGATTAAACTTATGATTCCAACGTTAAGTTGTGTCAAAAAGTCGACTGGAGTGGTTTTGAACCTTTGTCGAAATGACAAAAATATAATGTCGTTAGATTTTGCTCTGAATTTTTTCAATTGTTTGTTTAGCATAGGTTTCATAAATCATTTTCACCAAGTTAAATAGCAAGCCTTAACCACGTAGCTTCGAAATCAGTTTAGCATGCTTGTAATTAATTTTGGGATTTTTGCGCATTTGAAGTGATTTGTATATTCGAAAATTTGTTAGTTTTTTTTGGTTAAAGCTGTAAAAATATGTTTTCTTAGATGCTTAAACAAATGATTAATAGTTCTCGAAGAGACATTTTAATTAATCCGTAACTGTATATGGGACGTTCTTTTACAAAACGGACGAATTTTGACAAAAAATGACTGACACATTTTTGATTTGGTTGAAATATTTTTTATGAGTTCTGTATCGAAAAAAAAGAGATACGTGTTCGAGGATTCTTTTGAAAATTTTTTTTTTTCAAAATTTAATATGAGAATTTCATGATTTCTGGCTTGAAGACTCACTTTCAAAAATTCATAACTTCAGTTTTGTTAAAGCTAAAACATTGAAATTATTTTCGTTGTAAAGCTAAAAAATTAAAATTAATAAAAAAATTATTTCCTAAAAAATTATTAATAAATTAATATTGTTACAAGCAATTTAAATGCTTAAATCGAATTTTAACAATTGCCCACACTTTGTATCAAATTTTCAATGTCACCATCGTATTCTACGTCAAATTTCCTATCGAAAACGTTTTTTTTTTAAAGAGGAAACTATTGTTACTATTAGAAATAAATTGATTTATGTAGTGCGGCACGTCTTATTTCTCAGTAAAGGTCATTACTTTTCCCACAAGTCAGCTAATTCTTTAGAATAGGGAAGAAAAACGATATTAAAATAAATTTTTTTATATAGAAAACTTAACTCGTCAATGCTAGGCACGGGTCCCCTCAAGAAGAGTTGAAACGATTTTAAATGACAGCAAATTTGGACTGTAGAGGCGTTTAAAGGATACTTTGTAGTACACAAATCCACTATTCCGCAAATCGGGACATATCGTTTTGGAAAACTATTCGACTTAGAGGGTATTTTTATTTCGAGATCAATTTTGCTCCAATTACACGTTCGAAAATTTGCGTTTTGGGTATGTACTGCAAAGTATCCTTTATACGCCTCTACAGTCCAAATTTGCTGTCATTTAAAATCATTTCAAATCTTCTTGAGGGGAACCATGTAGGTTAGGCTAGGTGGCCATAGCCTCACATAGACTACACGGGTCCATAGTGTTAGCACAAACTCTCTTCTACAGCCTTATTAGTAAATTCTGGTCCTTTCATTTTGCCTTTCAGGTGTCTGTTGTTACAGCGAATCTTTTGATTTCACTTAGGTGGACTTTATTTAGTTCATTCAGGGATAAAATAAAGTCCACCTGAGTGGACGTCAATCCTAGCAAACGGCTAATATTTTGATTCAGTCTCAATGTTTCAGTTTTAAATTTTTTTGTTTTCTTTACTTTTGAAGATTTTTGAGCTCAATGATGGAATGATATCTTAACTCATTTATTTCATGGGTATCCTTTGTTAACATAAAGTCAATTTTAAGCAAATTAAAAATTCAAAAGAAATCGTATCAGTTTTGTGCACTCCAACATAAATTTCTTCCCTCTCACGGTATCATTACAAAATTCCAATAAAAATTCATCAAAGCGCTCATAAAAAAAATCAAAATGAAATCAATTTCATGTAAATTGGAAAAAAGTGTTCCCTTGGGTTAATAATATGAATGTACCTTACATCAAAACGAAAAAAAAAAAAAAACAAAATGGAGTGATGAAATTTTGTATGGCTTTTGAAAAAAAAAACAAAAGAAAGAGTAGCCATATTTTTCGCGACTCGCTGCTTAAACCCTAAAAACTTGTAAAACTCAAATGAAACGCACGTTTAAATGTATGGCACTTTTAAAGCAATGGTTTCACTGTCTATTGTGTTTTTTCTTCTTCTTCTTCTAACAACCCTGCGGAACTGTCAATGCTGTCAGTTAACGCAGTACATGCGTTACCAACTTCATTTGTAGCAACGGAAGTTCAACGTACATACACATTTTGGAAATTTGTATGAGTGCAAACGCTGGTTAACCACAACAACCGCAATACACACAAACTTCATAACGGTATGTTAAACAATATTTCATAAATAACGGTTAAAAATACCAATCCATAAATTTAATCGAAAAATCACAAAAGCGCGCCAGCTAACGCACACATGTCAACATATGGATATGATTCGTATGGCTGTGTGTATGAGCGCATCTATGGAAAATCTGTTTCTGCAATCCTTTAGCAATATGTCATTGAGCTGTCATATTTTGTTTTGATTTTTTTTTATTTTGCAATGTATCCACTGATTTAAAACTTGTAAAAATTACGCGGTAGAGTTCGAAGAGCTGTGCTGTGGCTGTATCAATGAAGGGTTTGAAAAAATATTTGCATCGTTTCTGGTCATGAAGAAAAGTTCATGGCACAATTGAGCGAATTATTTGATTGAATAAAAATTTACCATTCATAAAAGAATGTGAGAAATCATTGTTTACCTTCTTTAAGTCATAACATATACCCGATACACCTCTACAACGGAGAAAAAATACATCAAGGAACTGTTACTGGAACGTTAATGTTTTGTAGCCTAAAAAGGTCTTTAATAATTGCAATTTTAATTAGAAATAAGTACCAAATTGGACATTGGTGATCCCAGTGAAGACCTTTTTAGACTTTGCGGGACTCAGAGCCAAAAACTGGAAAGGAGACCCATTTAAATTTTATAATCATATGAAAAAATTAATTGTATTAAAAATTATTACAAATGATTAATTGATGATTAAAAAAAAAAAAAAATCCAACTGTTCTCATGTTGAGGCTCCTTAGGTCGCAGTAATTATTCGCTTTTCATAACAAATGTGTATAAAATTTTATATATACATATGTACTTACTTTTGACGATTTCGCCTGCAACGGAGTCTATTCGTTCCACTGTCACATTCAATTCTACGAACCTCTTACATTCATATCATTCATCAAAATATTATTTCAACATATGTTAACACATGAATGCGCTCACATGCAGTTGATAATCAGAACTAGATGAATCTCTGTATGCTACAAAACATTTGTCAGGCTCAAACTTTCGAGATTGTTACTATTGACTACCTTTTTGCTTTTTATTTTTACACTGTACCGACCAACCGAACTAAAAAGCATAAAAAAATCACAGGAAGAAAAGTCATCTGCTACTGAAAGTAACACTTCCATGTTCGCAAAGCCCAACATTGTGGTTGTGGTCTGAGGTCACACAGGGCACGTTGTTTTTTGTGTTGCCACAATTTGAGGTTTTGCCGTTGAAGAGACAGAAAGTGGGAGGGTCTCACACTCTGTAGTGACAACGGCAACATTGGCTGTGTTGGACATTTGTTACGAAAGTCCTGCCCATTTCAAGCGGAAGGAAATCAAATAAAAACGGAAGTGAAAAGCGTACGTAAATTATTATTTTGTTTAATATGTATTTAGTTAAAAGCTAATGATGTATTGCAACTGAGTTCTATGGTATACTTAAAAATAAAAGAATAGTAGAGACAGCTAATTTAAGCTTTTACTTTTTTCACAAAAATTTACTAAATATTTTTTAAAATCAATTCTTTAATGCACTATGACCGTGCAGTCTGAAAACTTTTTTAAACACCACTTGAATCGGTTGAAGCCATTTTTAATAAGTTTCTTTGCAAAGTATTCAAGTGTACGATCCAAAGTTCTTAAGAAGAAAACATGCCTCAAGAAAATTCTAAAAAATTATCTTCTTTGACAGCATCTCTTTATGGATAAAGTTGTACTCGTCAAGATTTCAAATTTTCTTTTTATTTTATTTGTTGACCAAATAATTTTGCCACTTTTAAGCATCGAAAAAAATGTTTCGCCAATTGCAATTAGACAAAATTTAAAAGCTATCTAAAAAAAAAAAAAAAAAATGTAAAAATTCAGATGTTATACAGAGGCGTGTAGAAGAAAATTTTATGTTAAAATGTACACATGTAAAAATGTTTGCAAATTTAGTACATAATTTTATAGGAAACTTGCGTGCTTCTCAAAATTGTCAGTGATGACTTTTATATACCATATTTTTGAGTTCCGGTTTTGAGCCAAGGTGTACTTTAGTTCGAACTAAATGGTAGCGTTATGCTTACATTGGTGGCTGAAATTGTCCGCATAACAACTGCACGAGAAGATACTCTCTTTGCCCGGGAGTCTAAAAAAAAAATCCGCATAAAACAGCAAAACGAAGTCCGTAAACACAGTTTAAAGACGTTTGCGTGAAGCTGGACGTTTCGGACACATTTCTCAAAAGAAGCTCTTATTATCTGAACGCAACCGTAAGAAGAGGCTTGGGTTTGGCAAAAAGTATCGTCATTGGAATGTGAAAGAATGAAAGAGAGTGTAGTTTTCAGATGAAACTAAAAGAAATAGAGTGTCCCACGAAGGGGAAAAAAATGTAAGCCGCTTAAGTTCAAAGGAGTTTGACCCAAAGTACACGCACTAAAGCATAAAGGAGGAGGAAGCATTATGCTTTGGGGTGCTATTTTAGAGCGTGGTGTCATCCCATTCAACAAAGTTGATGGTCTTATGGACAGGTTTCAATATATTGGAATCTTAGAGAATGAAATGCTATCTTATTCGGATGAAAATATGCCAGTAACTTGAATATTTCAACAGGTGAATAATTCGAAGCACACCGCTCGGCTGGACAAGCAATGTGACATGAAAATGAAAAAAATCTTTTTGTTTAAAAATTATTTTTGGTTGCAAGAACTTTTTAGATAATTTTTATCCCACTTTATCATCGATTGCGACTCGCCAAACTAACTTATGTACACTTAACTTGTTAGATCCGCCATTGACTTTTGCTGCAACGAGTGCTCAACTAAGGCGAAATGCTTTAGTGTTAATAAGTCAAAAGCTTTTCAGATTGTAACAACCGCACAATATAAAGATGAAGAAAACACACCTACAAAATTGTTGAACCCACAAAAAAATTGTAAAACCAAACCCAAAACAACCGCAAGAAAAAAGTGACATGAAATTGAAACGTTTTGTCTTTAGCGCACAACTTCAGAAGAAGTAACAAAAACTCCCACAAAATGTGAAAAAAAAAAAAAAAAAAAATTACAAGGCGGAAAATGTTTTAATTAATTCTGTACGTAGCATTCAATAGATACTATGCCTCATTTCAGATTTTTCGAATGACGAAACAGCAAAAACAAAAAAAGACACTTTGCTGACGAAATTTACTTTTCGTTTGGTTAAGATTTTTATTTTTTGAGATTTCTTTATCCAACTGAAACTGAGGGTAAAATGCTGTTGTGACCAGCTTGCACGTACTTATAGCTGCAGAGATACAAATGTAACGCACAGCGTTGCTATTCAAGTGAAAAAAGACAAGAAGTTGTCTCAACGTCTTGGGCGCACAGCGTTACCGTCCTTAACTTGATGAGTTTTCGACTGCATTGCTTTGAACGTTTGGAATGATGGTTTTCTAAAATGAATCTATAGATTTGACTGACATTTCGTAAGGTTGCTTTTAATTGTTGTTGTCGTTGCCAAAGATACATAACACTTGAGGAATTTTCATTATTGCAGATACGCTAAGTAAAGTAAGCATGAAGTTGGCCAGCATTTTGGAGTATGATAGAAAAATAAGAGGGGAAAAATACAATTTTCATTATAATCACAAAAATACCCGTTAGCAGATTTCTATCTTTATGCATTTCACTTTATCTGTATCAGCAGCAGGAGCAGCTGCTATTGTTGTATCTACAAGTATTTGCGTATCTTAATCCCTTGTCTTTTTTTTTCTTTTTTCCTGTACTTGTAATAAAAATACACCCACACGCTGATAAAACTACACCATTTCCGGCATTATTGGTAAATTAGAATTTTTCATTAAAATAAGTGTTGGTCGTGCATTTGACTTGTAACCATGCTGCACAGTGAAAAAAAAGGGAAAATTTTGTCAAAAAAAAAAAAATGTTATG
The DNA here is from genome assembly GCA_963662105.1 of Meiosimyza platycephala. NCBI lineage: Eukaryota > Metazoa > Arthropoda > Insecta > Diptera > Lauxaniidae > Meiosimyza > Meiosimyza platycephala. The sequence goes on along the minus strand of OY759208.1, from coordinate 103,990,353 downwards.
TATTACTAAAAGTGCTACCATTAGTCAAATCTTAAATTTAATGACCTACACTGCTTACGTGGTAGGTGTAGTTGCAATAAGTTTTTGTACCATACCATCATTATCATTTCGACCCTAACGCATATTTTCAAAAGCAGAAAAGACATTGAATCTGATTGTTGTATGGACGAAGAAACCATCGGCACTATTTGAAACAACGATTTGCACTCTTTCTAACGTTATGTGCTGGATTGCTGGAATAAAGCTTAAAATCCCAACTACTCCATTGTAGGCAATACAGCTGAAATTGCGTGGAAAATAAACCCCAAGGGAGTAAATTTTGTCGATTATTTCTCAAAAATTTGTTTGAAAACTACAAAGCATCCACAGTAGCGAAATAAAGTTTTTATAGTTTTAGCTTCTTTTTAAGGCGTTTTAAAGACAATTAGATAGACAACATATCATATTTATAAATTCTTTATAGAGACTTTTAAGAGCTATTTGGCGTATGAGGTATAAATACGTGTTCCTCTCTGTGTTATCTTTGAACGTTCCCAGAAAGTGTCTTGTGTAGAATTCTTTCAAATTGACTTAGAGACATAAATATGTCTCCTAATGCCTTTATAAACTTTTTATTAAGTGCAGTATAAAGACACACACGAGACACAACACCTAATGTCTTTATAATAAGCCTTTTATGAGCTTTAAAAATGCATATTAACGATATTTTTACGTCTTTCTTTATTGTGGCTTTATATCTTGCTCTAGCATAATATTATAAAACCAAAATTTCGCTACCTAGGCAAAGTAACTTCTTAATTACGAAACCAAAAGCTATTTTAAAGACATCACTGTTATGTAAACTGAATTTTTATCTTGGTCACTTCCTGGTTTGCTACTATGGCTCAAACTTACTATTGGCTATTAGAATTGAAATGAACTTACCAACGACCATGATGAGGTTGGCTTTTCCCGCGGAGCAAAAACATTATATTCGACTTAACTTGTACTCTTAGATAGCTGACATCAAGATGAAGTAATAAAAAGATTGGCATTTATCCAATAAAACCCACTGTGCACACTGTACGTTTCCCAAACCTTATTTTCTATTCGTTAGCTTGCACTTGACAGCTATAACGGTCGCACCAAGAAGGTGCTCGGCCATACTGCTGTCCGGACGCCCAGCCAACTTCTGGCCACTTGATTGTAGATTTTTGCAGTCATTAGTTCTGCTTCTTTAGCGATGCAGAGAAGACACAAAAACAATACAAAATCAACGCAAATCCATAAATTTTTATATTTGGGGGAGATAAGTTTTAGTCAAATGAGAAAAAACTAAAAAAAACAAAAAAAAATTAATTCCTTTTCTTTTCCTTTGCATTTCAAGTTGATATCTTTGTTTGTCAGCCGTTATTGTTGTCGTTGTTGTTGTGGATGTTGAGTGGATATCTTGTAGATTTTTTGCTTAATGAGGAAATGAACTTTGCTACTTTGGTTTTAACTGGAGTTGGGCGTTTTGCTTTGGTTTGCTGACTTTCCACAACATGGCAAGTCATATTGCAGTGAGATTATTTTTGTATTTTTTCTTGAGCTTTTCTCAAATAGGTGATAATTTGTTGTTGTTGTTGTTGCTGTAGGATGGAATGGGTAGCCATTGTTGGAATTTCAAACAATTTTGAGTGACAAGCGTAACGGTAATAAAAATACAAATAAAAAGGAATTTGCAATAATTAGAAAGTGCAGAAGAACGAGAGGAAATTTCCTTTCAGAACATAGATGAGGAAAAATAAGAGATTAGTTCTGATAGATACTTCACTGTGTCATGACTGAAATGGCCAGTGAGAAGTAGTAACGTTTAATGAAATTAAATCAAACATAAATGTGCAAGAAAATGCTGGGATTAGAGCGCATTCAACCTCATTAAAATTTGCTTCAAATATTTAGTATTGCAATTTCCGAAGCTCAACAAAATTCGACAGAAATTTGTTGGAGACCTTCAGGCATCTGTTGAAGAATACTCTTCGATATCGAACAGACGTACTGACGTTGCTTCTCCCAGTCGTTGCAGAGGCTTTTGAGAAAGGATTTGCATTATTTTCCATATAAATTCTATTTATTCAGCAACTGGTCGCCAGATATCACACAAGTCGGGTCTTATTGAAAGACGAGGAGACACATTTACTTCAATGCCACGATCTGGTGTGGTATCTCGGCTGAAAAGATCATACGTTTCTCTTTCTTGGAAGTCGCAAATGAGGGCCCAAAAATCAATCTTCAAGTTAACAAACAAAGAATTGTTTTCTTCTCTAACATAAAAATATTTATTGATGAAATAAAATGAAGACAGCAAAATAGTGCGTAATTTAGAAGAAACTAAAAACCACGTAACACAAATAGGCAGAAGACAATGATAAGTAGACTGTGTTCCAGCGGTGGAGCGGCATCATAAGCACTCAGAGGCAGCTTATTTACCAAAAGATTTCCATTTATAATATCTTCCAGATTTCCAGAAGGATCATAGTTGCAAACTATGTAAAGTAAGTCTGAAGAATTCACCGATGCGCAGCCCAATTGTCTACTGTCCTTCCATATTACTTGTGTAAAATGTCCAGTGCCTAACGGTATTGTCTTGGATTTATAGTCAAATTTTGTCCCTTCTTTATACCAGGCTTTAACTGCATGTTCACATTCGAGATTGTTTTTACCTTTAGCAATGAAAATATTTTCACCAAATATACCGGCACGTCGAAATTCTGCATTTTTTTCTGCAGCGATTATCTGTGCCCAATTCAGGGCATATTCTGTTATCGTCTCATTAAGCTCCAATGGTGGAACATCATGCAATCTGCGCAATTTATTATGTGCGTACAGGCATGTGTCTTCGTATGTATCGATGTGTCTGAAGATGAGATATAGGATGAATGCTATTAGAGTAAGTATAATCAACAGAAGGAAACCCATGACGCAATACAGGAATTTTGGCTTCTGGAACCATTTGGCGTCAGCAGCTGTTGATCCATACCTCTTGACGGGGTCATATTTTTCGTACCACTTTGCATGTGGTTGTGGTTCCATTAATATTATTTGCACTAAATAAATTTGTCGAGATAGTTATTGAAATTGAAACATAAAATAAAATTTAGTTTTAATTGAAATTTGAAAATTTCATAGACTATTTGTGCATGACAGACATAACGTCGTAGATTTTCATGCTTCATGTGTCAAGTTTTACTTCAAATAATATGTGCAGTGTTTACACGTCAAACTCAACATTCTTAAATAATTAAGATGTAAGATTTACATTTTTGAAAATTCTGTTTAAGGCAGAGTTTGAAATAAACTTTTAAAAAAGTTTTTTTTTAGGTAAAAGTTTACTTTTACTTTTATTTCAAGAAAATAAAAGTAAAAGTTTCCTTAAAACTTTTTCATTAGAAAATAAAGTTTTTTTTTCAACTTAGATTTCAAAAAGTCAAAAAATACTTTTAAAAAAAACTTTTATTAATAAAACTTTTATTTTTAAAAGTCACTTTTAAAAAGTTTTTTTTGACTTTTATTTTTAAAAGTCACTTTTAAAAAGTTTTTTAGACTTTCATTTTCACAAAGTGGAAAATAAAAGTTTTTTTTTTTGCTTGAAAAAACGAGGAAAATAATATTTTGGATCGCTAAGCAAAAAATTTCAAAGGAGAAAACTTAGGATTATTCATAATAAAATCCAGAGGATTTAAATAGAAAAAATTTATGATAATTACGCAATTAAATCTTTTTAATTTTTTTTATAAAGTTATAGTATTTCTAAACAAAAATGATTAAATGATTTTTTATTCTATCTCCTATAGTTTTCGAGATAATTCGTTTCACAAAATGATCAAAAACGTCAAAAAGAAAACAAAGTGTGCGTTTATTCATAAATCTTGATTTTAGCATAACTAATGAATTTAATTTCCAGACTTAAATTATGTTTCGAAGTTTTAGATATATACATAAGTATAATTAAAGACAATAATACAGTTCAAATATTAACTATCACAATAATTTATTTTATTGATATTCCTAATGGATGTCCTTATGATGAATGATTTAAATATTTGCTTGATAGCCTCTGCTTAAAAACAATTTTTCATGTGGTTAATATGTGAATATGTCGCTATAAAATTGAGAAAATGAAAAATTGACCGTTTCCGTTTAAAATAAAAGTGAACGAATGCTTTTGCTACCAAATGAGTAGTAACTTCCTTCCTCAGAATATTTGGCTCTCTGACAGCTTTTGGCTTTTGTGTCTTCCTTTAATGTGGTATCATTATTATTATATAGTATATAGTTTTTCTTTTTTAAAAAAGGATGTCATGTGTGTATGTACGCTTGTGTGCATGTGTTCTATTGTCCTTGTCCTGTACACATTTAAATGATTCATCGCCTCAAATAAAATTGCACGGATGTGATATTTTAAATTGAAACAAATTCCGGTTTCGTTGTCGAGTTTCTTTCGCAATCCTTTATGTGTGCAATTTATTTAACACAATTTATGATGTTCGGATAGTAAAATTAAATGAAAGAAACACAAACGTGTTTTTTTTTTGAAAAATTTCAGGAATATCTTCCAAATCTAAAAATTAGTTCTTAAAATTAAATTTCAACATTAAAGCCGAATCTGGTATTGAGTTTTGTTTACGACGTTTGGTTTTCGAGATTACTGAAACAGATTTGTAAAAAACATCTATTTTTTCACCCTTCTCGTGCACTTGTAGCAATGATACCAATTCCTTTGGTTAATTTTTAGTATAAAAACAGAAACTAAGAGATCAAATTTTTCTTTAAAATTTAATTTGCAGCAGCAAATATGAACCTAGCGGGTCCGTCAAATCAATGGCTGTACCCTTTATTCAAAAAAAAAAACTCAGCTCAATGAAACATTTACTTGTGAAGTAACCACATCTATGAATTTATGAAATTCAAAATATACATATCCACAAACTGTTCATAAGACATATACAACTTTGTATGAAAATCATATGTAATAGATCATTTTAATAGACAAACATTAATAATCTGAAAAGTAGAATAAAAGAGTGGTGGTAAGTCTGGCGAAAATATAGTAATACATTACATATATTACCAAAGGCAAAAGCCAAACAATAAGTAAACAGTGACAAATATTGAGGCACATTAGTGACAGTTAAGTACATATTCAAAAGTAACATATGAGTAGCTGTGATGTATGGCACTCTACACATAACATAAGAAATGAAAAATTTTCATTGAAAATACAAAAATTTGCATATCAATGCGGACTGGCTGTCTGTCGTCTATTCTATGAGTGTGTGAAAAATTGGCATGCAATTTTTGTTGCCAACCACCACATTTATTTAGTATCTCTACTTTACTGAACAATCAAAATAATACACCCTGTCCCACCACCGGTCGTCAACAAATATGAGTATGTGAAGTTGACGCTTGACTAATGATTGCGTAATTTATCAGTCAGTGCCTTTTGTAGAAAATTTTAATTTTTTTAGAAGCATTTTAATCAAATGACAATTTCTTTTGTATCGCACAAGTTAGCGCTTAAGTATCCCACAGATTATGATTCATTCATATGTACTATGCTCGCTCAAAGCTTTTGCGAAAGTGGTACAGTTGTGTTACTGCGCTACTCTGTAGCTGATGATTTCAATTAACTTTAATTAAAAATGTTGAATTTGTAAAGCTTTGCCAGAGCACGCTACATATGTATGTATGTATGTGTGTGATAAATGATTTTAAAAATGAAAAATGAATGCAATTTTGATGTGTGTCATGCATGTGCGTATGCAAAACATTAGATTTTTTTTTTTCGTTTGTATCTAGTAGCTACTTTGTTATTATCTGCTTAAGAATTTTAACTTTTATTTGTATTTTCGCTTTTCTACACCCTTTCATTAAGAGTTTTTGTTGAACACTCATTTGTGTTGGTACACTGCGTCATGGAAGAATGACTGTCATGCCTTCATTTTTGACTAATCGTTTAGGATTTGCATATGTAATTTAACGCTTCATTTTACTAAAACTTGCTTTCTGCACCAGAGAATTCATTAATTTCCATCATTTAAAAGAAGTTGAGATTGTGGGGAAAGAGCAGCCCAAAAGTGCAATCTCAAGAAATCAACCACCATTGGTACTTTTGTAATTTTCGGAATTTATAATGAAAACAATTAATGAATAATGTCTCGTATGATAAAAGAATTAAAACGAAAATTTCGCTCAACTTTTCATCTGGGGTTATCATTTAAATATTTCGGAAGATTAAGCATTTTTGAGATAAAGAAAAAAATAATCATAAAAAAAAGTTTCTTTGATGAATATTTGCAGTAATAACGAACGAATAATTAACTATATACGACTTTTTTTTTGCTAAGTTTAAGAACTTACTAGTATCTTTATTTAGTACTTGTATGTATGCTAGGGTGGTTCTTATTTAGATTTTTTGTGAAAATCAAATGCAACGCCCTCCCAATCGATTTGAAACAGGATAAATAAATTTAAAAAAATTATTTAAAATTTTTACCTTTAACCCTTACTTACCCTATTCCAATGTGAAATTTGGCCTAAGACACGAGTTTGTTCATTATTTTTGTATATAATACGCTTAGAAAAGAAAAAATTAGTAACAACTAACATATTGACTTAAAGGCAATTAATTGGGCTTTCTTAATACCGTAAAAAAATTTCAAATTATTGAGACAATTTTTAGTGAAAATAACGGTTATTTGAAAGAAAAATGTTACAAAATTTTTAATATTCGCCACATCACAAAATATATGGAACTAATTTCAAACTTTTGTGCACCAATTTGATAGACTGTAAAGTTACCTGCCAACTCAACTTATACTGATTTTTAGAAAAGCTATATTCGCAACTTTCCATGATTATATCTCGGAAACTAGATGCGAGTGACATTTATTTTTGATATATTGAACAAATCCATTTCAAACCTTGCAGTCGGACTGACTTCAAATCTCGGAATTGGTTGGTTATATATGCTGTTTTTCAAAGGATATAAGGGGACACATATTCCCCCGATTTAATTAGTGTCAAAGCTTGAAAAACCGCTGAAACTTTCAAAATAGTTGCATTTTCTCCCAAATTAAAATAATTAATTTTTGTCTTTTGATTCTAATAGAACTTCCGATTCTCTGTCAAAATCTTTAAGAAATTTTGAATATTGTTGAAAATTGGCGGAGTTACAGCGCTTTTTATGAAAAAAAACAAGGCTGATTTTCTCAAAAACCCCAGATGTTTTTACGCATAAAATTTTACTGTGGATTTGTACTCAATAATGTAATATAAGAGACAAATGACATGAGGAGATTGTTTTTTCCAAAATCGAATGGTAAATTTTTTTTTCATCATGGCCAAGCCACTCTACGGTACCATTTTCCAAGCAAATAGCAAAAGCCACACTTCAAATTACTTTCTGCAAATCGTGCTTGCATTCAGCGCACTTTTGTTTTACCGTTATTTTCGTAATAACTTTTTATCATGGGAAATATATAAAAACATTGTACGCACATATAGCTTTTTCGCTGACTACTTGGTTTATACATATTACCCCTATTATTTATTCGCTGTATTTGTTTTAAATCTAGAGTTCTGTTAATAAGATTACGCAGACCTATTATTTGCTGAATAGGGATTTTAAGAATAACATTTTATATACCAAAATAAACTTAAAATTTGCTCATGGGATATGCTTTTCAGACGCAGATTGCTTTACCACATTTCTGAAAACGTTAACCACACAATATGAATTTGGCAATTAAAACCAAAATGTTGCTAATCTTCACTTTGATTAATGGATTTTCTTGATTGGATTTAATTTCTTTTGCATTTTTTCATTTGTTTCAACAAAGTTGATTTAACCCCTAACTGCTTAATACCTTACCATAAACACACACACACACACATACATACAATACCGGAAGGAAACATATATAAGCAGATAAAGATGGATGACACAAATGACATGCAAGAAGTTACAGCTACGCTGTACAGAAAATGCCAAAGTAGTGAATTATAATTGGCTTTTCCAGTCAAGATACGACGATGCGTACAATTTTCACTTTTGCTATGAGAGAACGATAGCTGAACTGATAAAGTCACTTGTCAGTTTAAATGTCAAACAGACCAAACTGACAGTTGGGCGATGAGTCCAAGTGTGACGTTATTTGCACTTTGCCTTAAACTTATTTAATTTTGGCTTAAAGTCTTTTAATGTTAAATTGTGAACCTACCCCCACTCTATCTCAATTGGGAAACATAAAGGGTTAAATTGGGTTGATTTGCTTTATCATTCTTATTTGTGTAAGTGCGTAATATATGAGATGCACACATGGAAATTGTATGTTGGTAACCCTAAGCCACAATGCGAGATAAATGATGTGCCATTATCTGTGTATTGTCATCGCTTACAATGCTGCTGATTACACTTACGGCCAATTAACAACCCCTCCTTCGTTTTCGCTGCCGCTCTTAGTGTGATGCGTAAGCACTTTGTGGGTAAAGGGTTAAAAAGGGTCTGCTCGAAGTGTTATATGAAAAGTCTCATACGTGAGCAATAGAGATTAAATACAATTTTAGGTATTGCCATATTAACTTGATTAATCTTTGAGTGCCCACTTAGTGCTGCTTTTATAAATATGTATGTGAAAGCAGAATGCTTTTACATAGAAAAAATTAAAATAAGTTTTGATTTTATTATGAAAACTGAGTCATTTTTAACAAATTTCTTTTTTTATAAGGAAAGATCAATTCCTTTGAAAACTTCATATGTTTAGTTAAATTAAAGATGCATTGATTATATCAAAAATATACATTTCTCAGCTGTTTCGTGTTAATATTTTTTTTAATTTATCTAAAGTTGATACTCTTAGCTACAAAGCACTTAATGGTCAAGTGAAGACAAGCACAACGGGGGTTGTTTTGGCAACCCCTTAGATTTTTGCTTTTTCCCCTAATTTTTTTTTACAACTATCGTACATTCACATAAAAATATGGGTCAAATGAATAAATCTTAAGTTCTTTTGACATTTGTCGACATTTTCGTTTCGGTCTTTGAATGAGACTATACTTCCTTTTATTTTTCTACAGATTTTAATCCTTTTAATTAATTGAAATTGTTACAAAATGACAAACAATGAAAGAAAAATAGATTTCAATTTTGGGAAAACAAGATTTATGGAGTGCGAATGGATTGTTTTTCTTTTACCAAAACTTGTTTCACAAGATTTTCCGGGAAGGAAGTTAATGTTCATTAATTATGATTATGACTGGGATTATAGGACTTCAAGCACAAAACTAATATGTGCAATTAATATGCGGTAGTTTGTAGTGCCTTCTGTGCTGTTGTACTTTTGGGGATAACATCTAAGCAAAGCTCTTTTATTGTAAAGGAAATAGTTTTTTTTTTCAACTTCCACTTTGATGTTGCTTTTGTTTCGGAAACTAGATTTTTGTGCACAAATGTTCATTATTATGTGCTTCGATTCAGTTGTGATTAATTGTTATTTAAGTTTATTTATTATATTTTATTGCTGTTCAATATGATGCAGAACTTTTGTTTGATTTTCCTTAAGTAAGCTTTGATTTTTTCCCAGATAAAAATGATCAAAAGCCATTTATTTAAAAAATTATAATATGTATTTCGACAATTTGCTAAGCCTATTTTTTCGAAAAATGAGTATAAATCAATAAAGCTATTTATTATTCCTTCAGGAATAAAAGAAGACAGCAGCGCAAGATAGAACCAAAATTGGAATCCTGACCAAAATAAAAGAAAAAAAAAACAAATTAATAATTTTATTAAAAAACTTTTTCCAAAAAATTAAACCATGCACGAAAGCTTCGATTTATCGTTTTTCTGAAAGCTTAAACAAGTCGCGGCCTTTTGAAACAAACAAAAACATTGGAATCACCCTAATGATATATTTTTTGTGACCATATAAAATTTATTAATATATCATTTATGCAATGGGCTATAAAGAATGTTGTTGTAAAAACAAAGAATTAATATGCACGTTATTAGACAACTTCATCAAAAAACAGCACATTAAAAATCATGCAGACAGTAGTAACTGTCAGAAATGAACATAAAACTGGACACCTTTCATGTCTATAAAAATAAGCATAATGGCTCAAAACACAACATAAAACCCCACACAAAGATAACATTAAAACCCAAAAACTAATAATGTTGTACTACAATACAGACTGGGAAATTAGTTTTAGACACGAGCCACAAATAAACGAAAATTGACAAGAAACACATAAAAACAATTTTAATAAAAGTACAGAAACACAAAGATGTTGCTGCAAAGAATAAATAAAACACAAAAATTCACACATTCATATGAAAATAATAAGCGTAAAGTTATAAAGTAGAAAAACCAACATTGGCAACACTGTGCTAGGGATATGCAAGGATGCAGCAGCAGTAGCGGTAATAATTGACACCTTGTGTGCATAACGATAAGAAAGTCGATGCAAAATCTACAACTGTAGGACAATGATGATGACATAAAATAATAAACATTTCATTTGCGTATGTGTGGAACATGCAGGACATGTCATAAAAATAAATAAACAAATAAACGAAATTTCTCCAAAAAGTGGGAAGAAATAATTTAAGAGTAAAATTTATGGAAATTCAAAAATAAAACATTTGTATGAACATATATAAATATTGATAGTAAAGTAGAAGAAAATATGTAGTACCCACATCTTTGTAAAGACTCATAACATGTCATGGTAAAGAGCATAGAGATTATTATTGTTCGTAAGAAATCCTGCAATAGATGAAGTTGTCATGCTTTAGTATTTTGCAAACTAACAATAAGTAGATATTTTCCGATATGAGTAGTAAAATTTATGATTTTTGTGGCATTCCATGATTGTACGGACTTAGAAGATTTTGTGTGAAATTTACCCTTAATGCTGTGATACTGTAGCAATATTCTGACAGTTGTTGTCAAATACACACTGAAGAAACATGAACTTTTTTTTTTTTAATTAAAATTGACACTCGCTGTCATTTTATTACCTTAATACGTAGTGTCTTTATTGGCATAAGAGAATTTATGCGTATTGGTAATACTGCTTCAATTTGTATGTAAACCATGCTAAAATTATCGTGGAAGCAGTAATTCTAAATGATGCTTCTTTCCTGACAGCGACGAAGCCACTGTTACAGTTGCATTTAATTTGATAATTCTGGCTTGCTAGTTGTATCAAGATTTTAACTAAATATACTCAGGGTTGCCAAGTGGGCTGTTTTGACACGGCCAAACCCAGAATTGCAGGTCTAAGCCGGGGGCTATGTAGGAATTGAAAAAAATGTTTAAAAAAGCCCGGAATTGGATGAGTTTTATTATATGTACTTAGTTTAAAAATATTTTCTTCTCTATCCTCAACAAAAGCTTTTTACCATTTCAATGAAAAGTTATTTTATTTTGGGAAGACCGTGAATTCCTTCTTTTCGACTTGGTAACTAAGCGTATGCTAAAGATAATTTATAGTTAGCAGCGTACCGTGAAAGTTTGGCAATCGGGGTGAAGAGTTAATTTGCCGCCCCTTATTAGCAATTTTTTTTTTCCAGCAACAATTTTTAGTTACTAAAAAAAAAGAGATAAGTTTCACAAAACTACCCGGGTCGGCTGACCCCCACCTTAGAGACTCTAATGTTTATATAGTATAATATAGAGTTGCAATTTCAATATTACTATCATTTAGCCCAAGGCGTTGCGAATGAGCACATGCCAGAATCTGCTTATCCCATCGTAAAAAATTATACTACGGGAATGTTAGGCATTAAAAATAATAATGAATTAGTCAAGCTTTGGTTACAAGCTTGCCGAAACACCGTTTTTAAATGGTCAAAAAAAGAATAGCTAGAAATCTTTCTTATGTCCTTTATCTCCTCATGGAGCATATGACTCTAAAACTCTTTTAACGCGTCCAATTAGCAATCAGTGCCTTAAATTTTCTCGAACATTTCCCCGATTGATGTATTTCTATTCTAGCGATCGTTACCAAAATGATTTAGAATAGTCACGTTTTCTGATACCGTTAGGGTTCTACTCCAAAGCATTCTGGTAGACTTCCATTTCCGTTTTACTATTTGATTTGAATGGAAATAAGATTTAGGAGATAGTCCTGGGCCACCAAATTTTCAGAATTCGACGAAGATTGTAGACTGTAGATTGTGCAGTAGAGCGCTTTCGGTTAAGCAAGTTTAATAGCCTAGTAGAAGAACTGGCTATATGTTTGACTCAAAGGATTTGCGATTCGCTGTCGTTAGCAGGAACGAAGACTGTCAGATATTACGAAACTGAACTGAATTTTCAATTTGGCATGGGAATTCACGTGTTATGTAGATAAATAAATTGAACGCTCCTTTTCAGCGCTGCATCGTCTAAAAACATGTCTTAAAAGCGCGATGTCGAAATCAATCTACAAAGAGTTTTGACGAGTTTTTTTATATAATGATAACTGAATAACGAGTCTAATAATGAAACGCCTTCAATAAAAGTAAACTGTCTCTAGATTTTTTTTATGAACTTTATAATCTAACATGAATTATTCGAATTTAAAACCCCCTTTAAGATGATTACTGCGGACGGGCCTGATTTGCCTTGTTGTCGACACATTTTTTAAAAATGAACTAGAAAAATAAATAATTTATCAAGAAAAACTATAAACGTCAGAAGTTGACCGGTACTCGTTTGGCTTTTGTGTGACTGGCCTCCACTCAAAAAGTAAGAGAGAGTAAAAAATTATTGTTTGCGCGCAGTCAAATGCCTGTCGTGTGACATCGCACTATATCACTTACAACTAGAGCAATGTTGCCATATTTGCAAAGGAGCATTTAAATTTTCTCACATTTATCATTTTTATATTGAATTCATCAACAATTTAAGAACAATAGTAACAACTGAAGAGGAGCAGTGGTAGCGATTTGAAATATATATATTTTTTTTTAATATCGATCGAATCTGGTAAAATACAATTTTACGAAAGACAAACGAACATTCGGATACCCATGATTCAAGTATAAATTTCCAGCAAGCTATTTAACTGAAAGTGAATAACAAAACACCATTTATTCTAAGCATTTTCGTTTTGGTATATCGGCAAATTTTGATTCTTGCTGGTGTAAAAATTTATCAAATCCATTATGGTATTGCTGCCACCTTTATAATTGAATCATGCGGACGTTTAAGAAACAAGTCGATTTCTACAAAAGTATTCGTTATGGTTTCGAATCAGTTAACTACAAGCTAAAAAATAACCATGTCCAGGTTTCATGAAATCTCCCTCCTCAGTCTTCGTATTGGAGCTGTGATTTTGTGCTATATCCATGCAAACACGTCGCTCATACTCAAAATTATCATCCTGGTAAAGTTGTGCCGCGAATGTATTTTCCGGTGCGTTTAAATTTGGATTATCCAAAAGACTTTGCACAATCAAAAGTATTTGCTCAATACTTAGCTCGAGCCAATTAGATGTCACCGGTGAATTTAAACGTCCTGTGCGATCAACATTTGGATGAAAGATTGTCGGCACAAAATATATATGCATACGCTGATGTGAATTACGTGGAAATTTAATTTCCAAGCTATATCTGCCCTTATGCCACATGGAATTACGTGGTCCAGGTACTTCACATAACCATTCGAAAATATCCAGGTTGCCATTATTCTGCTGAATTGGGCGCGCTACGAAACCAAGTGGATGATCTCGACGCCATTGTTTGCGCTTCTCCTCCAGTATTTTAACATGGGAATTTAGCATTTTCTCAACAATGCTTATGGGTTTTTTTTTTTAATTAAAACAAACTGTTGCAACAAAATATATTTATCCGAAAATTGTGAAAATGTTTTTTTTTTAATCAATAAATTGTGAAATGATATAAAATTCATGGCATATTTTGTTCATAGCGGAGTTACTAGAAATGAAGTTATTAAAAAATTCTAACTCTTTACTCTTTGGCAGGCATGATTTGGATCAGTTTTTATACCTCTAATCGCTTAAAAGGTTTCACCAACTGAACGCTTATTAACATTACAATTTTCTTTATAAGCGTTAATGTAGCTGATATTTGTACTTCGCGAAGAGATAAAAATTCCTGCTATATCATACAACTTTGTATTACTTTAATAAGTAAAAACAATATCCTTCACTTTGATATGTCAACCGTTGCAGCAGAAAATAAAAAGGATTAGGATTCGAACATTGGTGTGATTGCTATGTTTCCTTTGATTGTAAGCAACCCTTAATTGCTTCCTATTTAATTTGTTACATTTTGAAAGACCACTTAATATTAATTATTTATTTTCTTAGCTAATTGCTATAAAGTTTTTCATAATTTAAAAAAAGGGAAGAAAATTATGGTGGAAGAAGTTTAAGCATCCATTTTAAAACATTTGAGTTTTGTTTGTTTTCCTAAGCTTTGTTTCTTTTAAAGGATGTACCATTTTTGTCAACAGTTAGCAATTCTTTAAAGAAATAAAATCTTTTAAGAAAAAACAAGGCTGAGAAAACGATTCCAGCATAATTGAATTGAGGCTGAAATGTAGGTTTTGTGATCCAATGTAAACTTAACAGTATGTTCACGTTATACTAAGTTTTGAAAGAAAGGGGGTTGTATTTGTAAATATGTTGGAGTGAAATTGTACTTTTTAACTTTCCTATTGTCAACATTCCGTTTTGCATATTTCACAACTAGAGAAAACCAAATAATTTTATGCATTTGAATTAAAATTTCCAAAAAGACTCCATGCAGAAGTGCACACAGGGCACAAACAATAAAAATGTTGAATGTTTTTACTGTTATTGCATTCTGACACTTAAATCGACAGAAATTTATGACAATTAAGGAAAATGACAACGAAGCCAATAAACCTTTTTCCATATAAAGCATTAAAATTATAATACCTCCAATACTACAGCAGCAGCAACGACGACAATAACTAAAATTGCATTTAATAATAAAACCTTTTCACACATTTTAACAAATTTTATGGCCACCACACACACTCACCCTGTGCCGACTGCATAACTGTCAATGCATGACACTTAGCTGTCAAATGACGATGTAGAAAGTTGCCACTATTTATTCTATTTTTTTCTTTTTGTTTATTTTATTTTATTTTACAACGATATGAGCGCACGAAATTTGAATTTGGCAAAATTTTTATAGTTTACAGTGCGTTTTTATTGCAAGCTGTCGGTGTTGGTATTGCAATAAACATTTATCAGTGAGACGACACAGCGGATGCGGATGTCGACGCCATGACGGTAAACGCTTCAAAGTATGCAAAACGCATTAAAATTTAGATTGGAATTGGTTTATGAAAAAGTGAAGCTTTATTTAAAGCGAAGTATAGATGATGCGCAAATACGTCAGAAAATTAGAGTTACAAAAAATATTTCCGAAAAGTTAAGGCACAATGGAAAAAATTATATTTCATTTTAAAATAAATTAACTGAAATTTTTAGTACTGTAATATTTATTTTTACAACTCAAGTTGATTTAATTAAACTTAACTCAAATTAACTCAACTCAACTCAACTCAACTCAACTCAACTCAACTCAACTCAACTCAACTCAACTCAACTCAACTCAACTCAACTCAACTCAACTCAACTCAACTCAACTCAACTCAACTCAACTCAACTCAACTCAACTCAACTCAACTCAACTCAACTCAACTCAACTCAACTCAACTCAACTCAACTCAATTCAAATCAACTCAACTCAACTCAACTCAACTCATCTTATTCCTTTCTTTTGTGAAATTATTTCCATTAAATTTTTCGTCCCACTGTTATGCTGCAAAAGTTGCTTGCAAAGGATGTAGGACCTTCGTAGTGAAACCGCTTTTATAGCAACTGCTGTGACGTTGATACATTCACACAATACTGCAAGATAATTATATTTCTAAATGGTATAGATGTTATTTTACCTCTGTCGGAAACGACGATGGAACATACAAATTTGAGTGTTCCTTCGAGTTAATGTTAACTATCTGACTGTCTGTTTGATTTTAGTATTGTCTCCCTCGTAGGTTGTAAATATTTTGCGTTGACGGTTCAAGTGCTCCCAACTCAACCCCTCATGTGAGTGTTGTAAGTCGTTAAATTAAAATAGATTGCATTTAACTGAATTTAACTATGTTTTATGATGGCCGCTCTTACTCTGCATTGATGTAAAGTTCGAATTTAGTTAAATTTTTATTACAACCTGTCATAAAAATGGATTAGATTGATTTGGATAGCGCTAAAAAGCTTTTAACCGAATTACTTAGATGTATTGTAAAAACTGAGTAAAAAAAAAAAATTATTCAAAATATTTAGGTTTGTTCGCATGTGGGAAATAAATAGCGAATACAACTGGTGTGAGTAGGAGTGGTGGAATATGAGTTTTCAGCAGTTGCACGGTGAAGGTAAGAAAATGGTTGAGAAATATACAAAAAATAAAATTTTTCAAAAACGTGGTTTTTCAGTTTTTTGTAATTTTGAATTGAATTATTGAAAGGTTTCCGCCAATTCAGACTTAATATTTATAATAAAGTTGGTCAAGTTGAAGCTCTTTGAAAGTTGCTATTTTGTATGGGAATCAGCTTCAAATTGGCTGAAATTTTATTAAGATGTAGCTTATATCGTCTGGTACTAAAGTATAGGGGGACTTAAGTCTGAATAGCTTAAAAGATATGGACAAAAACAAAGGCTTCCATTTAAGATCTCTGTTGTGTTCATTATCTTCTCACGAAGAAAGGACCTTCACAAAATTCTGCCAACGTACACGTTCAGTAGGAGTGCCTTCACTTCCCTTCAACGTTTCCCAGATTTACGTATTTTTTGCTCAAGCGTACGCTTCTACGATGATCAAGAAATTGTCTGGGATTTTATAAAATTTGTTTTTAGTTTTTGTTTCTGATTTTAATTGTTAAGTATGAGTCTGAAATAATTTATTTTCAGCAAAGCATATTTTAAGCGCTTTAATATCCCATAAACGAATTTAGCTGAACATATGAAAAAAATCTCATTTACGTTAAAATTTGCTAACCAACCCGGTCGTTTTTTCATCAAAACATTTTATAGCATAAGAACTTGGCAATAATTACAATTGGAGTTGCCAACTAATTGAACAATTAAATTAGTGCAATTGTAAGCTACACAGCAAGGCCAACAACAACAACAATAATAACAACAAAAAAACAGCAATGCAAAATGACAGGTAATACGTGGCAGTGTTGGCTGTCTTTGTCAGTGATTGTACGGTACAAAAGCATTGCAACAGCATAACGTCAGTGTTGCCAATGTCTTTTATAATTATAGCATAAAATACAATTTGGTGTAACAAACAAAAATTTGGTTTTAATTAAAAATCTTTTTTTGTCATTGTTGTTGCTGTTGTTTTTTGTTGTACTCTATGCAATTGCAAGTTGTTTCGATGCTAAAGAAAAGGTAAACTTCAAATAGAGAAACATTAAAAATGAAAATAATAGGAAATGTACAAAAAGAAAGATTGGAAAAATGTGCAAAAGATACAATAAAAACCTGTTGAAATGGGGTAAATTTAAGCTGTGTAGACGACGGTCACTAAAAAAAAGGTTAAGTTTTGTCCCTTAAGTAAAACGTGCTTTGCATGCTTTTTCTTAAACTTGCACAGTTAAAATAAAAGTGTTGCCATCATTTTGTTCTTTTTTTATTTTTTTTAATTTTTATTTTTATATGCATTGCACTCTGTAATTAGCCAACAAAATACATGGCGATCTTGCAGTGGTGACAGCTGTTAAATGTTGGCAGTTGCAGACAAAACTTTTGGAAAAAAAGTACAACAGTCGACCCTTTTGAGAACTTGCAACTTTTCAACTGCTGGTACATCGCTATTTCTTGCGTATGCAACAGTTTGTAATTTGCAAAAAATTTTTAATTTCCTTGGTGTTTTGTGTAGAAGTTTTTAATGCCAAAGACTAGAAATATAAAAAGGAATTCACTTTATATGCAAATTAGGGTAATTTTCTCTTTAAGTTATAAATATTTAAGCTGGTGTCTTAAAAGTTTTACTTTTATCACAACTCAGGAGAGAAGTAGGGTGCAGCTTTACAGCTCTACATGAACAAAAAGCATAAATTTATCGAATTTGCTTTTGGCATTGAGGTTTATCTTTAATTTCATTAAAACTTCTGACAATTAGTGCTTAAATATCACCACAACTTGTGACCACAACAAAGTTAAATATCGACATGGTACATCAAATTTTATGTTCCTTCATGCATCGTCACAAAATATTTCTTACTCACATAAATTTGCCTACGTTTCAGCGCCCCAGAGCAAATATTCCAAAATACATAACTTCACGCACAATTATTTCTAATGTAAATAAATAACTCATCTATTATTGTGTGCGTGTGCTGCACATATGTACACACAACTATAAATTAAAATGCAAATATTACGCGTATGTCCTTTGGCAAAGTAATACATCTTTAAATCCTTTTCTCATATATCTGCTATGAAATTGACTGTGGTTTTTGTATCTTGTGTCGAACTGTCTCGTTCATTTATCTGTTAAGCGTTGGGTTTGATTGGAGTTGGCTTAGATGAGTGAAGTTCATAGGCATTTGTTATAAGGCCTCAGCAATTACAATCACAATATGAGGTATAGCAATATTGTCTTGTGTTGCGGTTGATGTGCAGGCAGCTTTAAGCCCTATTTGTGGTTAACTGGTCATTGCAATGATGTCAATATTTGTGGAACACCATAAATTTGCGTAGATTAATTAAAGTGCAAGAGATTGTCATGAATTTAAATTTCTTTAAAAAGTAAAAATTATAGAAAAAATGACTAAGAAAAAATTGTGATGAAACTCGGGTTGGTTTGCTTGAGCTGAATTCAAGATATCTGCAAGATATTGATAAAAATTCGTATAACGTGTAAAACATTTACTTAGGTCTTAGTCGCATGTAAAAAATGGCACAAATTTTTGGTTCATGATCTTGGTCTTTCAAGCTATTTTTTTTTCCAAATACAGAAAATAAAGAAATTTTGGGTTTATTGGTAGAGTGTCAGTTTTGTCGGGCGAGACAGACATCTACTGCTCATTTGCTTACTTAGACCGTAGTATTAGTACATAACATATAAGCAAGAGTGAGTCTTCACTTTATCTCCAGACTGACATCGTTTTGAGTGTTCACGGCGGTACCAAAATAGGTGAGTTCCTTGACAACTTCGTATGTATAGTTGTCCGCACTAACGTAGGACCCTACGAGTTTCGAGTTTCTCACGCTCGCGGCTTTCCTGTTCTCGTTTCGCATACGGCTCGTTTTGCAGTTGGCTGCAGGGCACTTTTGTAGGCGGCGTTTTTCACTGCAGTCACTTCGCTGCATCACTCTTGCTCATACAATTGATTTCTCCTAAAAGATATTACCTAAAATCAAATTTAATCTGAATTTTTTATGTTTCAAAAGAGAACAATTTTTCTGAAGATGAATAACCTGGCGTTGAACTCTCAACAACTATCCTAAATGGACTTTTTTTTTTCTAAAACCTGCACATATGGTTTTATTTGAGAACTTTATTATTTTTATGAATTTTATTTTTATTTTCTAATACTACTGCAATGAAATTGAAAAATCTATCACGTGATGTGACGGCATAAGATTGCATTTTTTAATTGATTGATTGATTCAATTCAATCCAATTTTCGTTCAATTCAATTCGTAAATTTTATGCGTTTTTAATGTGAAAATTTTTGTGAATGTAATGTGAAACCCGTTTAGGAAGAACAACTTAGGAAGGGATTTTTACTATCAAACTCATAGTACGTGCAATGAGGGAAAAAAAAGGCATTAAAAATCCGTGCATGCATGAAAAAAGGAGTTAAAAATAAAATAAAAATGGGGTTGTAAAAAAAGTAGCAATGAATTGGCAAAACAATTTATTGCACTGATTGTTTCACAGATAAGTGGCGATAAAAATGGTGGTGCTATGTGCGGCAGAAGTGAAGGATGATTTCTAAAGTATAAAAAAATGTAGTTATGCTATCTATTGTTGAAATTTTAGCAACTGAAAAAATTTAATGTAAAAATAGAAACATTTAACTTATACCTTTTAACTTAAACCATTTTGTTAAAAGCGAAAAATTTTTCAATACTCTTATTACTATTTTTGTCTTAAACTTTAAAGTGCCCCACCCATTTTTTTTCCACTCATGTACCACTTTATAGCTTTTATCTTATGGGTGCTCATATTACCACCCATCACTGACTTAGCGCAGCCGTCAAATACAATAAAAATCCTTAACAACGACACATGTCATCATCCAATTTATCAATTCGTTCCGCCACTTTTTTTATGATACCTACTATATACCTTCGAAGTACAATGGATTTTCTTTTTTCGGTCTTAAAAATTTCTACACTCGTTAATTTTAATTTTTATTTTGTTGCTGAAATAAATAACAAACAGTGTTTCCGTATCCGTTTCCGGTTTTAATGGGCACAAAGCATACAACCATATGTAAGCCAGTCTATATGTCGGCGGCTCGATAAGGCTGTTGGTAGCATACAAATCAGATTAAGCAGGTTATACTATTTGGCCGTATGGGGAGATATGCTATTTGAATAGCAGATTTCGAAATCAAAACCCTGAAAAAAAGTAGTAAACATCAAATTTTGATTTTTATAACAGCGGCTCGCGTTAGCGCGTAAAAAATTTATGCGGAAATAAAATGCAGAAATTTTACGGAAGAAAAAGAAGAAGAAAAACCTGAAAACATGTTAAATTAACCCATTGTGAATTGCTGAAAAAGTTTTCACGTTAAGATACATCGAATTTTTGAAATCAGGACTGAAATTTGTTTTGCATTTTAATTAAAAATTATTAATCGAAGTGCATTTTTCAATACAAAATCACAACTCCGTTGAGAATCCGAATTTTCGAGCTTTATTTGTGAAATTTTAATTACTTTATTTAAATTGGGCTTTATGGAAATGGCTGTTTTAAAGTTGAGCTCCATTGCTAGTTGTAAGAGTAATCACGTTTACAGAAAATTATAGAATGAGAGTACTTAATGTCCTTAGGAGGTGTCTCTTTTTATACTCTTTGAATTGTTTTCCTTAAACACTTTATATGAAATGAAAATTTCATTGCAGTGCTTCAAAAAAAAAAAAAATATATTGAGTGTTTTTAATGTTAGCTGAACTCCATTTTGTATATCAATTGATTCTGTCACATACCTCATGGTAACGAACAATTTGCTATGAAAAATCTCAGCTACGATATAACTTTAAACAAAGTTTTCAAGCTGTGCTACCTGAACTTAAAGTATTTTCAATGATTTGCAAGTTTTCATAAGTGGCCGCTTAAAAACTCCACACAATTTTTAATTTCAAAATTTGTCACAGCCACAAGTTTGTAGTTTATGCTTAAAATATAAAAATATTTAAAATTTTGTTCTGTCCTTAATGGGTTAACAACATGTTCAGTTAAGTAAAAAAGCGTTTTTTTTTTAATATGAAAGCAGCAGCAAATTATATTCATATCCTTGTGCAAATTATTGCTTCCTTATTATTTCTTTTATTCATTCATTCATATGACGCTATTTCGATAACGACGTTTCTTATATTTCTTTTATTACGCTGCGCTTGGTATGCAATTTATTGTATTTAAATATAAAAATCAAGAAAAAAAAAATCTCTTAACTCATAAATTTTGGTATCTTTCACCAATTTCTTTTTTATATTTTCATTACATATTTCTTTTGTGTTGTATTGAATTTCGCGCTATTGTTGCCTGACGATAAAAGACGATACGCGTTTAATGCGTCCGTCCATTGATTGTATATGCGTCCGTCTATCAGCCAGACAAGCTGTCTCTATGCTGCTTCAATGCAAAATAAGGATGAATTTTATCTGGTAAGTAGCAGAAGTGAAAAAAAAGAGAAGTTCAGTTAAGGAGGTAATAAAATAAGTTCAATTAAAATTTCGCTCTGGTTACATTCAGCAGACCTGCATTTTTTCGCAATTTTTTAGCATGCTTTTAGGTGGCATTGTAAATTAACTATAAAATAGGGTGACAAAGATTTTGTTTTTTTAATATTAAAGTTTAAATCTGATTTTTTTTAAATTTCGGTAAAAGCACCAAAAGCTATCAATAGCAGTGTCTTGAAAACCAGTGTAGATATTGAGTTCTTTATATTAGTTATTTCTCAATAACATAAATATGAAATTCTTTGTCAAATTAATTGATGTAAAATTGTCGGTTTCATAAAATTGAATATCTTTGTATAAAAAAGCTTAAGTATTTTAATTAAAGACTGATTTAATTATGATTTATTTCAGAGATGTGTGAACAGGGATGATAAGTTGAAGACAAGCAGTTCCCGGCCTTCTCGAAAAAAAAAAAAAATAAATTTTCTCTCAAATAGAAAAAAGTAAAATTTTTTTGGGAAAAAGTTAATGATCTTTTGTTTACAGTAATCTCTGGATTTCAGGGCGTACATACAAAAAAATACGGAACTCCAGAATTTTGAGATTGGAACTCTTATTTTTCGAAACATATAATTTAATCACAAATTTTATTCAAGTTCAGCAGTTAATCGTATATTTCACTAAAAATGACAATGCAGCATTTTCGGATTCTTAAAGCATAATTTACTTTTACGTTCTTTCTTCATCACCCTGTTAAATATTTTTTGTTTAACTTAAAGGTTAAATAACATAAATGTCTTTCTTCTCATTCTCCCTTTTTATGCATTATTTTCTCAGCCATATTTCGCATTTCTTTGCATTATGCTTTCGTCGACTAAAAGCGCAGATATTTTACATACTTTACGCTCGTAATGAACTTCCGTTTCCGTGGCATGTTGAACACGTTGATGAATGCCACTGCACAATGCAATTACACGAAAGTCTTTTCACTACACACCCACGCCAGACACCACGCCTACCTATATAGATTCACGGCCCCTTATAGCAAGTTACTTGGTGGGAACGAAAGAACGAACGAAGAGTTGCCATGCATTTTGAGTTTTAATTTAATTTTTAAAAGTTTCCTTTTGTCGTTACCAAACCTATAATGCAGCTTGCTATTTTTTTTCTTTGCTTTTGTATGCGCCAAAAAGCATGCAACTGTATCAAATTTCCTTTTTTCTAATTTTGTTTTTTCCTTTCTTCTTTTTTTTTATTCATGTTATTTGCGTACAAGTAATCCGGGTAATTTTAACGTATCCCTTTTCTTTGGTTGTATATTAATTAGCTGTTGCTTGCGTAAATTTAAAACATTTACTTTTTCTTTTGTTTATTTGACTAAAAATATGCACTGGTTTTTTTCTCTTTGAGTTGTTTATATTTAAGCTGCTGTGTCTGTCCTGTGTGTTCCTTCAACGTTAATGAGCAACTGCATTAACGTTAATTTAAAGTAATTAACTTTTTACGCTTCGCAACCGACGTCATTCAATCTGGCAACGTTGGGAAAATGCAGTTTGGGATAAAGAAGGTGTTGCATTTAAAAGGGGTAAAGTTTGTGTGCATTTAAAAGGATTTAAGTGCTGCACCTTTTTTTGCTGCCGTAAATTGGCTGATTTTATGTTGAATGGCAAAGTAAATGGTAAAAGCTTTTAAGTGAATTTTAAAGTGGAGTTAAAGAAGTTCAGAAGTAAAGTAAAGCGTATGACATGCCGGATGCATCGATTTAGTTTTGGAGTTTTGATTAAAAATTTTCTTTGTTAAATTACTACTCCAAACTTCCATAACGACCTGATAACTATAACTATAACTATAACTATAACTATAACTGCAGCAGCACTTACTTCGAAAATTTAAATTAATTAAAAAATAATGTAGCATAGTTTTATGGGAAATTTATTAAATGCTTAAAAATCAGAAAAAAAAATTTAAATAAAATCTCATTAATTAAAATAAATTGCTAAATAACTAGATAAATGCATATCAATATTTATTTTTTTGATTTATTTATCAATTTTACAAATATTTAAATGAATTTCACACGGAGCAATACTAATGCAGTCATAATTATTTTAATTTCCAAATGCATTTTCCCACAATTCAAAATATTTGCTGTCAAATACACATGAGCACATGCTAAAACCAACGCACCTATAGAAATGTCAACTAATGTTGCATGCAGGTGTTGCCATACTTTGGCAAAATGGCAAAATGCTGCCAAAAATTTTATTATAGTTTATTGTAGCAGAAACGAGTGGCATGTGACAATGCACAAGGATATAACACACAAACTCACACGTGCAACCATTACGAGTACAAATGCAAATGTGCGCACTTGTAAAATTTTAATTTAAAGTTATGCTGATGTGGCCAGTGTTGCGTTTTAATTTCACAAAAAGCTTTTTACACGAATCAACTAAGAGTGTTTTTGTTGTTGGTAATGCAATATCGTATGCTTTAAACTTAAAATTTAATGTAACGTTTAATGTAGGAGAAGCATTTATGCGTAGTGGTTATGGGAATATGGGGGGAATTTTTAAGACACCCATATGTATAAGTGTATGCAGTATGAAAGTTGCATGTGCTTTAATTGTGTGCATATATGTACATTGCAAGAGATAATGCATTTTCACGAAACGTTATGATGCTAAATTTTGAAAATTAAATTTTGTAAAAATACAGGGGAATTTATTATTGTTGAGTTAAAAAATTGATTTAGTTTTTAAGTGGCCATTATTGAAGTTTTCATTTCATTTTAAGGCATAAGAAAAAATGTACACATAATTAATTGCGCCATGTTATATCAGACTACAGTTCTATGAGTCTGAAGTCATGAGAAATAAAAGTAAAATTTTAAATGCACATGTAATAAATGTTGCTCATACGTCATGTTAAGATTTGAACAATTTGAAAAACATAAAATGATTTTTCTTCGAAATGTGACAATAGATATGCTTTAGGAGTCATATGTTTACCTCCAGTTTTTGAACTAAGAGTGCGCTATAATTATATGTTTGTTATATTAATGGCCACTAGCGTTATATTATTGCTTTTGTACTTTTCAGAACATTTCGTTGGACTTTTTACATAAACTGCATTTTTATGTGAAAGTTTGTCTCTAACACACCCTGTTAAATACTGCTACACATTGATGACAGCATTACATGCACATACACACACACACACACACATAGAGTGAACAGTTAAAATCCAGGAAAGGTTATTAAAATAATTACAACAAGTTTTTAATGCAAATCACATGAATTTAAATAAATTGCATAATAAATGCCAAGCAAATAAATGTACATCTGTATGTGTGTGTGAGAACGTATGCATATGCATGTGGTTAAGTAATAATTATAAAATTATTAACAATAATGCTGTGCGTGTTTTTATAATTTTGTTGTAATTGTAATACTGCACTGATTTTATTTATATTGCTCATAAAATTGTGTGAAAGTTAATTTTCTGAGTTTATTAAAATTTTGTTTTTCCACTAATTTATTTGCCGGTTTTTTATTGTTATAAATGCGTTGATTGTAGTGCAATTTATTATTGTAAAAAAAAAATTCTCTTTAAAAAATAAAAATTAATCAATGTATTCAACAAACAATAAAAATCTGTTAATTACTGCAGTTTCACATGTCGATGAACTGCATTAATTAACGTTGGTTTTGTTAAAAATAAAATAATGACAAAGTGGATTGATTACAAAAAATATAAACATATAAAATAATCATGTGTGTGTTAACAAAATAAAGGCAAAAACATACAATCACAATATTAAACAGTCGAGAAAATGTTGCATTCTTCGAAATTTGGCCAAGTAATTTTATTCATATAGTTTTGAGATAAGAATCAATTTACAAAATAATTCTTTTACTTTTTATGAATTTCGAAAACTTTTATGAATTTTGATTTCTATCTCCTCTAATATCAATGCTAGAGAAAAAATATGCAAGAACATTATATGTCCATAATTAGTTAACTCCTTGAGGACCAAGGGACACATATGTCCCAATTACAAAAATGTTCATCAATAAAAGGCTTAGCACGAAATGACTTGCATTATGTTACAAAAACAAGCAAAAATATCTACTTTTCAAAATATTTAACGTGAATTCGACATAAAAGTGGACTATAATAGCTAATTGGATTTTATTAATAGTCCAAATAAATTCTTTCGACTTTGAGTCAGTGAATCAAATAGTCTTAGCATTGCACTACGCTACTTTATTATTTTTAAAGATATTTTTTGTAACATTTTAATAAAATTCGAAAAAAATTACATTGGGACACGGGTATCAACCCTACAGACGTCAACGGACTTTTTTCCTACTGTAACTCAGCTACCTGCTATCCATTTTAATTTTACATTGTATATTAGAAGAAAAACGTTAGAAACTCAGTGTGGTCTGTGTGAGTCGTCGTTTTTCAACAGTTCGAACAAATTGAAGGATTGGAATCAGATCGATCTAAACAAATTACTTTTCGATGCAATATAACCTCAAATATAACGAAATACCCGGATTTTATTAACTTTTGGGTAGTAGTCTCGAAAAGCGGAACCATTACCGAAATTCTGACCTCGGACTCGAATCCAGGGCATCAAAAGATATTGAGATTTTAGAACCAGAGGTTTGACCAAATTTTGTCAACCTGGGTAGTTCTTATGTTATTTACAGTAAATGTGAAAAGGAAAGTCTCCTTGATAGACCAATACTAATTTCTTTTGATTACAGATGATTGGTCACTACAAATTTGATCTCTGACCTCACTTCACGGCAGTGGACCGTTCTGATATATCATAAATTGAAAATAGTAGCAAATGTTGAACTCTATCTCATCCTATGGGTAAAAGGGATATTAGAAAGAGATATGCTAATTGATCAAAAAATAAAATAGAAAATCCCACAAATATCTATTGCAATCAATGTAATGTATATTTATGTTTTATCAAAAATCTAAACTGTCTTGGTGAATATCACAATTTCATGTAAGTTTCCAGTAAAAAACTAAATCTTTGATAGAAGATACTAATTATTCATATAGCAAAAAAAAAAAATGTCGTACCAACAAATTGGACTCCCTTAAGGACCATAGGGACACATATGTCCCATAAAATTTCTCGAAATCTAAAATCATATTTTATATTTTTCGATTATTTTTGGCTTAGTTACAGCCCAATAGAACACTCTCATACTGTGAGTTCTTAGGATCACATGCCAGAAGCTTATGGTACTCAAGGAGTTAAGCTATCGTTAAAATTTTAAAATTTTTAAAGTTTTGTTTGCTAAACTAGATAATTGTTCAAAGTCATAAACTTCAATATTTATAATTTTATCTATGAGATGACTATATAGTAAACTCAAGTGAAAAATTAAAAAAGAACAACAATACCGAAAAAATAGAGTCATTAAAATGATAAAAATGTTTCAGAAGTGAAATACCTTTTCTATATATTTTAAATTGTAAAAAATATTATATTTTTTTTGAAGTTTTTAAAAAATTCAGAAAAATTAAAGATCGCATTTCGGCTTTAATTTTTTTTTGGTCTGTGTGAAATTAAAAAAAAAAATCACATCATAAAAATAAAATAAAAAATACTTGAATTTTAGTTTCAGCCAATATTTAAGTTTAACTCAAAATATAATTCAAAATGCCAATTGATTTCAAGCAATTTAAGTGCAGACAACTTTTTTCATATAGTTTATATTTGCAGAGACAACAAATATTTAATTTTTTTTTTTCATAAATTTTGAAGAATTTTAGTGCAACAGCAGTTCAATTTATTGCAAAATAGTTTGTAGTATGTACATTATTAGTTAGCGAAATACTATCTACAACAAGAGCAAAAAAAAAAAAAAATCAGTAAAATCGTACACCTCAAAATTCAACTCCTTTAGTTTTGGCAAAGAAAGCTCCACATGCACTTGCATTCAACAGCCATAAATAACTTCACATCAAGGATTTACTGCAGCAAATCCTAGCAAAATAAAGCAAAATCGCTTAACTGCAAATAATAAATTAAAGTTGTTTGTCTTTTTAAGAGAACATGCATGCAAAAGAACATAAAAGATATGAGCATGTGTAGAGAAAACAAACATTGCAACATTTGTGTTGTCAAGGATAAATTTCTCTTGTAACAGATTGTGCGAAGATTGTGATGAAGATTGCTTAAAAAATGTTTGACTTTTAATAACTAATTAAAGAGTTCAGCTATAATTTAATGAAATTTCAGCTTTATTGAAATATTCTTAATATTTTGTAGACTTTGGTTTCCTAAGCCAAAGTTGCCGTTGGCACAAGACCATCTATTGCCAGTTTCGAAGATAGAGGAGAATAAAAGTCAATTAAAACTGCACAACTAGCCCTGCACTAGGCTTTCGAAACGGGTGCACAACACCACTACGCTAATAAAGTTCATAGTATAACAGGACATACTACTTGTTGATTTCATTATACAAAATTATATTTCAAAAGTTTTTACCAGCGGCATGTACCTTGCGCCTTATTGAACTTCTGAAAATTTTTTTAAGTAAAAATATACTTTCAGCAATAAAAAAAAACTAAAAAAAACATACGATATGGTCACGCTAAGAATGATTTGCATGCCAACAGCACAAAAACATAAACACAGCATTTGGCTGCTAAATAAATAAATCAATTGCTGCTGGTGCTGCAACTTAACAAAAGTAACGTGACAGATAACAAGTGTATGCCACATATGCAACAGCTACAAAAACAATGAGAAGCCCATAAATAAATTTAGTAAGAAAATCACGCTGCTGTGCATAAAAAAATAAAAAAAGTAGTACTACTAAAAAATAGTACTCAAAAAAAGCAATAAAAAATTACGCTAAATCAAAATGTAAAAAAAGCTGCAAAGAAAGAAACAAAATCTGTTTGTTTTCCGCTGACTCACCCTGTGCGTTTAAATTTTCTTTGCTGAGTTTATCAGAAAATGCAAATTTTTTTTGGCTCCAATTTTTTTTTTCTTTCTGAAAAATACTATTTTTACGACTATGCCATATTGTCTACTCCGACACGCTACTTGAGCAATGTTTCCATAAAAAGTTGAATTTCGTGATTTTCTTACGAAAAAAAGACAACAAATCTTTGTGTTTTCGTATATCATGTTCTCTGCTGCTGGTTACAATTACTTAACCCATTCTTAGTTGTTTCGCAAGGATAACAAAAAAACGGCACATTATTCTACATACTGTTCTGCATATACTACATACGCCCCCTACACTTGGCTCTATTGTCAAAGATATCGTAAGTGAGCGCAATAAAATCAGTTAAAATGCAATATTTGCCAAAGGAAATCGTTGAAATTTATTGGTTTACATCGACTTGCATTTTTAACGACTGTTGATTTTTATGGGCGTCGAACTGGGATTTTTATTGCAGCAAATTATGCGGCAACGATATGTAAAAGGACTTTAAAAAAGGATACTGTAAAAGAGCACTAACTACTTGTAGTTGGTATGGGAACTATGTACGTGGCGCTAACTAAAATCACGTGCAATATTCTCGAAATCGAACTTTATGGCTGAGGTCAATAAATTTATTAATTTATCTAATGGCAAGAGTGAGTTCAAAAAGAAAAAGTACTAAAAAATTTGAATACTTTAAATAAGTCTTTCAACCAATGGTATTTAATTGCGAAAAAGCTTTCATGGAGCTCTGAGAAATCTAAGGATATACATATAAAGAGCTCTGTTCAAAAAAAATAATGAAGATATCTGTAATACTAATTGGTGGAAGTCCTTGCCATAGTTATGCCAAAAAGCATAAAAGTGATGAACAACTCCATTTTAATTGTCCTAGTGTCTGTAGGAGTACACATAGACAGATTTTCTTTTAGAGAGTATCCTATAGGATACAGGTCTATGTGAGCCCTTAAATTAATTTAATGGACAGTTAGACTTAAAAACAAACAGCTGGTGACGACACAATATCATTTGGTATACAATTTCTATATAAAAAAGACAAGCATAATAATAATTTTTATGCTCCTTAAGAAAATTATGAATAAACAAACAGCAACAATATGCAGGACATAAGTTTTACAACATTTTAATGAGTACAAAATGTCATAAAAAAATATGAAATCATAGCTCAACGGGGTTAAATTATAAGATACAGTAGGAAAAATCCAATTAAAATAATGGAAACTTACCAGAAATGAGAGGAAAAGGATTAAAGATAAATTCAAGCGCACAACAAGAAAATACATTTTTTTTTTATTTTCAACAAAGGTATACAAAATTTATGACTAAAAATGTAAGAAATTTCATTTTCATAATTTATTTCAACATAAAATTTATGATGGATAAACAGAAAATTCGTAGTCAGACACGTGATGATTTGCTTCTGGCAAACCCTTTTAAGAAATGAGTGGATATTTGGTGTAATTAAAGCTAAGCGTCAAGATACAATTTGACGCCTAAGGCGTATGTAAGGGTTAAATTATCATAGAGTAATAATAAAATAGCCAAGTTCAAGTTTTTTATGATTTCATTTTGCTGTTTGCCAATAAAAAAAATTGTAAGTTATAAACATAATTTTATTAGTAAAAATTATATTTTTATGACAGCAAGTTTCAGTTTGATTCTTGAAAATGTACAGGGCGTGAATTTTATGTGTGCCACCCAGGCAATTGCATACAAAATTGCCGTAAAATTAAAAGTTTATTTATTTATAGTCTTTTTATTGCTTTTTTTTTACTTAAGAAATTAAATAAATTACATTTTTTAACATGGATTTTTATAACACCTTGGAAGCCGTTTAAAAAAAATAATTTTTATAAATATTTATAACTAATACCAACTTAATTTTAAACGTTTTTAAATTAAAAAAAAAATTAAAAATTGAACAAAAAAAAGTTTCTCAACTACTTCTCCCATCTCAATATGTATGCCAGCTGTGCCACATTTGGCCAATTTCATTTTTAAAAGCAGAAGAACTCATCAAAGTTTTATGATTTTTTAACTCCTTCTTTACGGTTGCCACTCAGCTTTCTGCAAACCAACATCTGCCCTCTCTGTTGGCCACAACACTCACTGCTATGGAATTGCAGCTGGACTACTCAAGAAGTCCTGTCCAGCAAGCTTGGAGCGCACCAATTTACTTTACCAATTCAATTCGTTTCTTTATTTATTTTTTATGTCGTTGTTGCTGTTGGTCTTCACATAAAATACTAAAAAATTATTATTACGTTACATTACATGACGTTACGTTACGTTAGATTCTTTTTCTATGACGTTCTTAAATTGCTGGTGCAAAAGTTTTATTACTTTCATAGTCATCGCGTATAACATTCGTGTTATGTGCAATTTAATTACTTTGGCAGTAGTGGCTGTAGCGTAAGGGTTAAGACAGTAAACTGAAGTAGTGTAGGGGTGCTTAACATTTCAATTCAATATATAAAGTTTTAGTTTAAGTTCAGGGTTTTAAATCCAAGTGTTGGATAAAATAAGCTTTCAGATCTTATTGAAGAAATTTCTATACTTTATTTAGAATTGTCGGTGCAAGTTTTTCAGTGCGAGTCTGAAATTATTTCAGTTAAACGTCATTTAATTTTGATCTGCGTTTAACTATATAGAAAGAGTTTTTCAGTGCGCGAATTTAAACTCATTGTATGGCAATTTGATATGGCAGATATTACAAAAAGTAACAACTGATCAAAATAAAAATACAAATCTGCCGAAAAATAAAAAAAAAATGTCCTGGACTTGAAGTACACATCTTCAGTCAAAAGATTAGCTGATTTCGGGCTTATTGTCTTAGGAAAATTACCAACATTTGATGATACAAACATCGGGATTGCCGTGCAGATGATTCTGTTTTGTTCATAGATTGCGTTGATTTGAATCCGCTAGTGGTTTTTGAGAGCGGTGCTTTGTTGGAAATATTTGCATCTGAAGAAATGAGCTCAAAATTATTTTAAACCAGAATACTGCCGCAAAAAATGACAGAAAAAACTAAGTTTGTTTCCATATCAAAAGTTAATCCAATTTTCGTATGAAATTGCACAGAGTTTCTTGAGGCGGCCATAGGTCAGACTTGATATTATTGTAAAGCATTCAAGAATTAAAAATCTGTTCACAGCACACAAATCTTATGTTATATCGAAAATGAGTAATTAAAGTCGAAAATTCTGAAAATGGTTAAAATAGGCGTTGAATTATAATTAAATATTACTCATACGCCTTGTTGCACTAAATGCAACAGCTTAAAATCTGCTTGCAACATGTTGAACAGTTTTTAATTTTTTATAACAAAACTTTCTGGATATCGCTCTAGCGTGCTTAAATTACTTTGGGTGGCACCTAAGCAAAACTTCACTCTACTAGAAATACATATCTCCGATGGAGATGATTAGTTACTTCACTATCGGAAACATGCGTTCATACGTCTCAGTAAG
Organism: Meiosimyza platycephala; assembly: GCA_963662105.1. Lineage (NCBI taxonomy): Eukaryota > Metazoa > Arthropoda > Insecta > Diptera > Lauxaniidae > Meiosimyza > Meiosimyza platycephala. Next base: position 103,957,937 of record OY759208.1, on the reverse strand, counting down.
CTTAATATGAAATATTTCTATTAAATGTGAGTAGGTGTAATACATTTCCTCTTGTATGCTGTGCTGGTGTCAATTTAACCTATTTACATACGAATTATCAGGTAATGTCACTGTACATGACAGGCATTATAATGGTTGCTGTAAAATCAACTACAATAACAAATATAAATTTATAATAATGATAATTATTGATGTTTAAACTAAATATCGTTGTTGTTATTGTTTTTGTTGCTGTCATTTGAGATGCAAATATTTGCAAATGACATGACAACTACAGCAAAAACAACAACAGCTATAATAATAATGACCAAAATATCACAGAGTCTATTGTTCGTCAGCTATAAAGGAGGGTATACCAATTTGTAGGAATTGAATATTTATTTAATTTTTGTCTATTTAATAAATAAATGTAAACAAGCAAAAAAAAGTGAATTAAATTCAATAGCTTCGTCAATAGCTTCAAGAGATCCGACAAGACGAGAGCTTCTTACTTTATAACTCATTTTATGAATGTAATGCCACCATGATATCAACTCGAAAATTCTGTAGAATAGTCTGAAATGTCAATGTCATCTAAATAGCCAGATTAAAAATTGACGCCAAAATAAAGTCATTTCCCAGTTGAATTAATCAAATTTCAGTTAATTTTTTTTTCTCAGTGCAGACCTAGACAAAGTTTAGAATGAATTTCTGAATGGAACAAAAATTTATTAAAATTTATGTTTTCAATATGGTATACCTACCTTGCAACTTCAGCAGTACGAATAAGGAGCAAGCGTACTCAGATGTTAGGAAAGACAGTGTCACATGTCAGGTCTCAGAGGAAATTAAAAGTGATATACAAGCCAGCTACTTGAATGTATGCGTGTGTGTTGTGTGTGAGTGTGGCTTTTTGTATTACAAACACACGACGAGCCTAATTTGAATTTATGCATGTAGTATTTGCTTATTTAAGTTGATGCGAATGTTTGTTGAAATTTTATAATTAAACTTAACAATGCGGTCGGTATTTCTTCGTCATAAGTGTCCGTGCTCAATATTTGAGTGCAACACCCCAACTATTCCACACTGCAACTGCAATTTGTAATTAACGCTGTTGTAATGAGCAAATCGTTGTCATCCATTGGGAAAATTTAATCTAATGTGAGGATCCGTTTAATTATTGGTTTTCGTAAGTTGTTTCTATTGTTGTGTGGGTGTGTATATTTTTATGTGTAAGTTGTTGTAAAATATAACAATATTATAAACAACAACAACAACACAGTTTGACTGACAACTACAACCATACTAATCAGCAACAGTTTCCTTTTGTTGATATTAACACCACATGATGCCGTAGTGGGTGGTTTCGTATTTTAAATTTTTCAATTGGGTGGACAAGAAATTCTGGTTTAGGGTTGATGCCTTTAAAATTCTTAAAGCAAAGCTGTTGAATTTTGGAGCATTGCTTAAATCGTCTAAGGAACTATTACACCGTATGATAGTATTTTGCACTCAAACATGAAGTAATCAATAGACTCGCGTAACACAAGATAAAATGTAGTAATAGTGCGTACTCAGTTTTTCTTAAATACATCAGATTTTTTAAATTGATTTTGAAGAAAAGAATAATTAGAAATAACAAAATAATGTTAAGCAACATCGCCTTTAAAATATTATTCCATTTATCCTTCATTTTTCTTATGCAACTGTTTGTGACCATTCACATTCACCACACAGTCTTCGGCTGCTTAGTTAATGCACTAAATATTTTAAACATTGTTTAAGCATTTGTGATTAATTGATAGTTTCTGTTATTTAGTTTTAATATTAACCTATTTAAATTCATAGTACCTAAAATATGTGTACGAAGAACGCCGAAAGCACTTGCGCTTCTTAACAAAGGAAAAATTTATGGTTTCAATCTCTGTCACCAAATCAGTCGCTAAATTTGCGCACGCACTTGCACTAAATTTTAAACGGATTTCCTGTAATTTATGCCTGTGTTCCAATCATTAACCCGCGCTGTCACTACTAAACTACAGCAATTACGTAGCACAGTCAACCTTCAACTAAACAATTGAACTTTGTTTGTAAAGTTTTGTTGAAAATAAATAAAACTTTTGTGCTTTGTTGACAGAAAATTTGTTCTACTAATGACAAAAACTTGTCACGCTGCCATCGTTTCGTTATCAAAAGTATTCAACACAATGCGCAAAGAATTCAAAGAACGCACGCACGCATGCGCAGCCAAGCTTTAAGCTGTACACTGTTTTTGATATGAAAAACAACTTTCAAAAAATTCCCTTTAAGCTTGAGATTTTCTTAAGAAATTATTTTATATGCAGCACCATAACTGTTAATTTGTAGTTATTGCAATGAATTAACCCCGTCCCCTTTGTCAGTACACTTGCCACTTTTTATTCTCTGTGTTGCTGTAATTGGGACTATTTGTTGTTGGTTTTAGTGTCATGTCTCAAGTCCCGTTTGCGAGCGACCGCTTAAAATGTGCAGTTACTTTTGCACATTGCTCGAGTTTGCGTTGTGGCAGGTACTTAGTTATCTGGGTTCAACTTTACTACATGCAACAGTGGGTCAAATTTAATTTTTTCTTTAATATAAAATATCAAAAATGTTAGTTGAGTATTTTTACATTTTTTAACAACAGCGAAAGTAATAATATGTTTATGAATTTAGATAATGGAAATTTTTGCAAAGCCTGTTCACAGTATCCAGGTTGTTCACTATATCAAGTTTGACATTTTTTGTTCAAAAGCTTGTTTTATTTGCTCAAAAAACACATTTGTATATGTAAATTGGTTAATTAGAATAAATTTGTAGGAAAATAGAAATGTACATATGTTTATTGAAAGAATTCGTGAATAGATGTTTGCTTCTTGCATTCAGAAATTGACTTTTGGACCGCTTTTTCGCGTAAAAGTAAAAATTTTGGTGTTCACTATATCAAGGCGTTCACTATATTGTGTGTTTACGATATCCAGACCCGACTGTACATTGATTTCCTTTAGTGTTTACTAGTAAACTAGTATTCGCTCACTGGCTGAAATTCAACCATTATAGTGAAATACAAAAAATTAAAAAAAAAAATAATTTTTGGTATTAAGAAACGGGCATATATATTAAAGAACTTTTTCTGTTATCTTTCCAAAAAAAAAATCGTGGCATCATGTTGCCCAAACCCTATTTCTATTTTAAGTTTCAATCTATATCCATACCAAATTTCATCAAAATTCATCCATTTATTTAGCAGCGAAAACATATTTTCTAGTTAAGGCATCCTCACTTAAAAATAAATATCTTTCCTCAGCTCTCAATCTATTTCAAACATCTACAACATAGCTGTCAAAACATATTTTCTGTTTAAGGCGTGGCACTGCCCATCAAAAAAATAATTTTCTTCAGGAAATATATTAAAATCGGTGCAATAGTTTTATAGTAAAAACGTATTTCCTGTTAGAGGCGTGGCGCCACCCATGTGAAATCAAATGCAAAATATCACGAATCAATCTATCTACATACCAAATTTTATTCAAATCGTTAAAGGCGATGCCACGCCTACTAACTGAACACAGATTTTTATACTTTTCTTAGAGTTCAATCTATCTTTAAAACAAATTTTATCAAAATCATTTTATTAATATTGCCGTGACAAAGTATTTTCTTGTTAAAAGCGTGGCATCGCCAACTATTAAAAAAAAAAATAAATTTTATACTGGTCCTCTACACAAGCAAAATCATGCGATTATTTTATGTTAGAGCAGTTAAAAAGGGGTGCAGCTGTTTGTACTTATGTTTATATTTCTTATATCTAAATAATATTCTTTTACTCATCCCACTGTACCATAATTATACAGCACACTGTACCATATATATGCATAACTATACAGTACCTGTGCTCCCAAAATAATATGCTTCATAGAACCACTTTTCTTGCGAAAATGTAATCCAACAACCAGTTGTAATAAAACTAAAACGCGTTCAGCTGATGTAATATCAAAGAAATAATATTTAATGTTGCCGATGGCCAGCCAGATCACTCTGCAGACATGGCATGTTAGTCAGAAAAACCAACCATGCAACTACTCAGCTGTTACCTGCTTTTATTGCATTTAACAGTTTCATTAATTTATTTTTTTTTCCCTCTTACCTGCAATTGAAAACAAGACGCTCTCGCGCTCGCACAGTATGCTATTCAGCGTTATTTTAAGATAAATAATTGCAGAAGAGTGTTTACGCTGAAATGCTTAAAACGCTTAAAAATTTTTCCATTTTTAAATTAAGTCGCTTGCAAAAATGAACCTTTCTGAAGTTAGCCCACCATTTTTGAACTTTATACAATATATAAATTCTATGGAATCTTGTACTTGGTACTATTATATTATATCCCACACCTGAGAAACAATTACTCAAAGTATTAATAATAAATTGTAGATGTGAAGTTAGCCCAAAATTTTCAAAAAAAGAACGTGGTTTGAGTCGTTGGAGAAAATAAATGATTGCTGGAGCTTCGACCTCTATGAGCAAAAACGATTTTGTCCGGTTATGGGCCTAACATCTGAAAATCCTGGATTGACAGACAAATTTTTTGATAGAATTTGTATTTAGCAGAACCAAAACCATAAGAAAAATGCTTTCTAATCTGCCACAGAGACTTTTTTTTTTTGTTTGTCTTAGTAATTTCGGCTTGGAATACCTAAAAATTTTAAGGTTTGAATTCAGCAGCAACAAATCTTTGGAAAAAGTTAATTTTTATTTAGATTGTAGATTATCTAACTATACAAATTGTTTATATAAATTTTGCTTATAAACATTGTATACGATAATTGCTTATAAACATTATGTCTTGTTTCTTTTCATTCTTAACTTGTGTTTCTAGTTTTTATCAAACTGAACCTACAAAATATTTGTTACTTTGCCTCTCATGCGCTCTCTAAAGCCGCGCAATGATTGCAAGTATTTTGCAACTTTTATTGCTAACCACCCAGGTAAACGCAACTGCTTCGGTTTCTTCAGCGCTTCACTTGGGTTACCCGCTCTCGAGACACAACAACAGTCCGACTAGCAATCAATCGAGCTTAACGCGCATACAAAACTCTAAATCTCTGCTTGTTGGCCAAGTTGTTGCCTGTATGTTACTTAGTATGAAGTTTAGTAGCGCGCATGTTGGACGTATCAAGAAAAAAACGAGAATTGCAAATTAAAAACCTGAAAATTGAGTAAATAAACAAAAAAAAAGTCTCAAATATATTCGTTATATATTTAAGCGGTCGAATAAAACTTTTAATTGTTAAAAATTTTCGTTGTTTTAAGTCAGACACAAAATACGGCTTTAGACGCTAATTAAAATTGTTGTTATGCCTGTTGCCAACTTTCGTTTTTATATGAAAAAATAATAAAAATTATTTTGGCTTTTAAACAAAAAAAAAAAAAATATAATTATTGTAACTTTTGTTTTTATTTATATATGTTTGTACATTGCCAAACTGCTGTTAACAGTTTCACTTTTAATTTGGCTTAAAGTTGTAGCTTTTCGGTTGTAGTTTTTGTGCTGTGCTGTGCGCTGTTATTGTGTTGTGTGAATTGCATTTTCAATTGAACGCAACTTTTTTTTTTTATTGAATAGCAATCAAAGTGAGACAACCTTGCAAAATTTACCGCTAATTTAAATTTAGCTAAACATTAAACGAAATAACCTGTTCAATTGAATTTAAATTTGATTTTCGTTTTCGAATTCAATTCAATTTAACTCAACAAAATCAATCATGGACAACGCTTGGCGGTTTCGTTGTATTCTAGCTACCGCTTTGGCCTTGCTGCTTTTTGGCGATTTTTTCGGTTATGGTAGCGTGCGTGGTGTTAAATCAGATCCAAATCAGGCCACTGGGAAGTTTCAACAAAAAAATGCTGAAATTGAAATTAGCGAAGGTGAGTTTGTTGAATGTAGTGAACCGAACAAATAATGCAAATTTATTTGCTAAATGAAAAAGTAAATAGCGCATGCGTGCGCTTAAAAGACACCTACTTAAATTATACAGTGGGAAAAACTTATTTTTAAGTTGGAAACATTTTTGGAAATAATAGTACTGATTTAAGTAAGTTTCAATTAAAGCAACGTCTTTGTCGACTGCTTATTCTGGTGTTATGTTCAACATTAGACACATGGTCTCCCAAAATAGTTTCATTTTATGAAAGAAAAATATGTAAAAGAATTTTTGTGTGAGGTTTTGCAAAAATATAATTCTAAAATAGAGTATATTTATCTTTTAAAAAAATAAAATAGAAAGTATGCCATAACCTTCTTTAGCACAAATATGTTGTTTTTAAAAAGAAATTATCAAAATCGGTGCAGTTTATTTTGCGCCAAAGCGTTACAAGCATAATAAAAAAAAATTAAATAAAACATATGTTTAGTGTGCAGATTATTGATGTAAAATCAAAATGCGATGGTCTGAAATGTCCGCGTCGAAGCACTGTTTTTATTGAAATCCGGATGGAGTCCGGGCCAAGCATCAAAAATCCGTACAATTTATTCGGTCTGGTGGTAAATCTCAACGTTTTTCTCTAATTCCTAAATATGATTTATCCAGCTCTATAAAAAAAATATGCTCTTATTCACTGTCTTTTGACATGCACTTTTCTTACAATTTTAATTGTTCAAAGTTTATTTCTACTGCTTTCAACGACTTTCAACGACTTTCAACCACTTTCAACCAATACTAACTATATTTTATGTTAATAATTTTTACTCATAACCATTTATGTATCCTGAAGCATTGATTTATAATAAAACATTGTTGCCATATTGTGTTAATTATCCAATATAAATTCAACGAGCGCCAACACAGATTATCCAATTTGATTGATATCATCACTTACCACCCAATACGTAATAATTTAGTAAATTTATATGTAAAATAGATATTTTATTAATTTTGTGATTGCATGTGAAGGCACAAAACAAAAACCATGTCAGCATTTTCATTGAACACAAGAGACAATCGACAACAAAATACCTGCAATATAAAATTATGTAATGCCTGGCAGATCGGTGATGAAATTTTAATAATAAAACTGTAAAAAAATATCTCAACTCGAGGTTTGATATCCAAAGCTGCAGCCGCAGTCGCAAAATTGAATATATAAAAATTAATTTAAATTTTTTTTTTTTAAATAAATTAACAGCTGTTGTAGCAACATAATTATGATTACAAACAAGCAACCACAACAACAAAAGCTTTATGGCCTTTACGCAAGCGCAGCGGTCATTAACATAACTGAAGCGCAAGCGCAGCCGCAAGCCAGTGAGCTTTGCTACATATGTAGTACACAGTCAAGCCGTCGCAGCATATAGTAAAGCTACTTCAATTTAATTGAAATTCAATGTATTCAAGTGTTGTATACTATAGGTAAAATGGAAATTTATGAACAAAATTTTCGTATAATAAAATCAAATGGCATTGCAATTTAATATTTTGGCAAGCTCAAATGTGCGGAAAGGCTGCCTGTCTGTCGGTCGGTCGGTTTGAACGCGGGTCAACTTGTTACATTGCGCGCTTGATTGCAGGTGAAAGTGAAAAATTTGCTGTTTGTTTGATGGAGAAAATTTGTGAGCTTTTCGTTTCACGATCAGAAAAGTAAAAAGTATCGTGACCAAAGGAAAGTGCAAATTTGTTAACCTTTCTTTTTTGAGACTTAGAGTTTGCATTAAAATTTTTTTAAAAAGTTTTTTTTAAGCATTTTTTTTTTTTAATTATTTAAACAAACACAAAGCATATTTCATTTGATTTAAGTTGACACAATTATAACACACTGACTAAGCTCCTTCAATATTAAATAAAAAGATCAATTTTAACCAAATTCGCAAATTTGATTCTTTAAACCAGTGATGGGCAAGTACAGGCACTTTCAGCCCTCATGTCGCTTTCCGTTATTCGACGCACAAACAAACAACCAAAAGTTCGCAGAATTTCAACGCTATCGGCGCACAGCGTTGAGTTGAGTTCTAATAAAAACAAAAACAACACACACAGGCGTTAGCGATGGCGCTGCATTGTGTTTCGACGAATGCAGCAATTGTTTTTGTTTATAGTGCAATTTGGTTTTGTTTTTGTGCAGTAGGTGAATTTGGAAATGAAAGCAAAAAAACTTTAAAATTTAGTTTGTTGTTGCTTGATGTTGTTGTTGTGCCCTTTTGCTAGATTTCCGTGCCCACCACTGCTTTAAACGAATATTCTGAATCTGCAATAAAAATTATTACGATGTTCCTATTAAATATCGAGTTGTAAAAGTGTTAAAATTGCTCAAAAAAAAAAAAAAAAAATTTGCGCAAATAGAAACAAGCATGCAAGCATAAAAATTTATTTGATGGCAAGTTAATGTGTTTTTGTGTGCGCGTTTTCCTTTTCCGTTACAATGCAATGTAATATTTATGAAAATGAAACAACGAAATATTCAAATTAAACTCTACCGCTCTCATTCTCAATTTTTTAATTTACATTGCAAACAACAACGAAAAAAACTCGGGATTTGTGAAGAATAATCAAAAATGTCAGCTGGTTAACTAAAAAAAATTATACTAAAAAACAGGCTATGTGTACAAAATCGTGGGCATCAGCTATATGTAACGATATATACTTGCACATACTTATGGATGCAATTAAAGTTTTTTTTTATTTTAATTTCCCAATTTTTTAATTGTTTTGACTTATTCTCTTCTTCAAACTTTTGTTGCAATTATAAAGTTTTCCATGTTAATTTGTAGCAGAAGCTTCAATCTTTTAATTGAACTAAACAATCTATCGCTTATGTCAGATTATTTTAAATTCGCAAATAATATTTCGATGAAATCACTTGAATCAGTATGATCAAAACGAATGAGATGAACTTAAAATATTTTTAGCATCTTCACTGTCATTTCAGTATAATCTTAAGAATATTAAGGTTATGAGTTTATTGACGTGCAAATTAAAAAAAAAAAATTTAATTAGAATTATAAAAAAAATTTGTGTGTTAAAAAATACGTAAGGTTTAAAAATATTAATTTATTTATGTTTCAAAATGTCGTAAATTTATGTGTTTTGGGTGGGACATCAAATGTGGTTAACCACTGAATTAGCCAATTTGATTTTATGTCAATTTTATAAAACGCCTTAAATGTATAAAACATAGTTTTATATATTTACATATATTATTGCTTCTCTGACGACAGTTTTTTCGGTGTCACAGAGGCTTCAATTTCCCATACAAAAGTTGAGCCAAAATTGAAAAAAAAAAAACACCTAAGTCAAACTGAGCTTACACTTACATTAAACAAAGATGTATTTTAAAAAAAATGGGCTAAAGATAGTCATATTAATTTCGTACGTTGCTAAGCGGAATCTTCAATGACTTTTAAGCCGATTAGTATGCCTAGCTTAATTTATCTTTGTTTAATGTAGTTGTTTTGTTGTCGACACATACGTTTTGACTCGCCAAGAAAGTGTTGAACGAAGCGCCTGCCAGAAAAGTGATAAATAATAGAAAAAATAATTGTTACTTTGCTTTGTATCTGTATTTGCTTGGGTTCTTACTAGATCTATGCAAAAAGAGAAACATATCAGGCTTAGAAATTCTTACAAATTGGCTTAGAACTCACTGATGATTCCGCTTAGCGACGAATGAAATGAATGAATTTATCTTTGTTTAGTGTAGTTTTTTTGGTATTTACATATACTACACAGCGCAGTAAAATAGTTATAAGGAATTATTATTTTATTAAATTTATATCGATATCGAAATTATTTTCTGTTCCCATACAGCACAAAAAAAAAAAAATAATTTTGTTGTTACTTATTTAAAGCACCCGAATGTTGTTAAAAAATAAAACCTGTAAATTTGTTTTCTTGACTATTCGAAAAAAAATTTCCATCGGCTTCACTTAATTCTATGTTTGACGTCACAAGTCTCATCAGTTATTGACAAACTAATCCAGCTTGAATTAAAAATAACGCAGAGAGCATAAGCAACCCGTTTATGTGCGTAAATAGTTAAATTAAAAACAAATAACAATTTTCGAGTGATAGTTTGATCTTTAAATTTTCAACCTGCAATCCAAAAATGCAAAAAAACAAAAAAACGAAAAATAACGAAACAATAAAAATAAATTAAAAACAAAAATAAAATAATAAACATAATACAACTACAATTTATGTTTTCGGTTTAACATAAATTAAAAGTCTAAATAAAAGTTATATCCCAATAGTTTTTAAATCGAAAAACTGATTTGCCAATTGAATGGGAACGCCAACTAAACAAAAATAAAAACAAAAAAACCAAATACGAAGTAAAATAAATTCATGAAAAGTCAAGCAATTTGTGAACTTCAATGAAGGTTGCATTCAATGCTTTGCATAGCAATTTCATTTCATTCAATCAATTTCAGCGGATGAGTGGGTATACAAATCGTGTTGTAAGCAAAAATAAATTTTCCAAAAATTTAAATTAAACAGGTAATCATTTTTCGTTTTACTTAAATTAACAGCACGATTTAAAAATGTTTTCCGCTAAATTGACACGCATTCAATTGTTTTGCGTGACTTTAGCAACTGTTTGCTCATTGATGTTGGAAGAAAAGATATTAATTGCGTTAAAGTGATGCAACAAAAAAAAAAGTTGGGAAGTGAAAAATATATATATATAAACTAGACTATCCAATTGTTAGTTTCAAAAGTTTTAATACTAAAAATACTTTTCAAATGAAAGAAAAATCATTGAGTTCGAGTTAGAAGTTAGAATTCATTTGCAAATGACACAATTTAACATCTGAAATAGGGTCATACTTTGACCTCTCGAAAATACTTTTCGACACTCTCCCATTTTAGAATAAAATTTTAAAATTTTGGGAGCAAGTTCTGATGAAGCTTTTGTGACATCACTTATCCTAAAATAACTCACGAAACATCATTAAACGACGATTAAGTGACTGTTTGCGTCCAAAGCCATCATTGAAGTATTTTCTTCAGAACTGGTCAGACAGTCAATGGCGATCGAGATCGATATATTTTGGCACACTTTGTTTCAAAAAAGTCTGGAAGGCTTCTGGTTTCAACAAAACGACGCGATATGCCAAACTGCACGCTCAACATGGATTTTTGCGTCAAAAGATTTCATTGGCAGGGTAGAGATGGCACACCCGTTATATGTATATACAAAACTTAGATGTAAAATTTGTTTAAATCTCTCTTATGCAGACAGTTTCCTTAAAAGAACATACATTTCCTGAAACAAGCTTTTCAGATAGCCATTCCCTTTGGCGGACACTCTCTTAGGCGAAAAAAAGTATTGCAAAGATTGCTGTTCGCTGAAAGGAGATTTCTCGGTATTCAAAAAACAATGCACCGAAACAATATTTGAAAGCCTAAATTAAAATAAATTTTAACGAATTGTGACAAAAAATCATAACTAGAAGCGTTACTTCGAATATGGCATAAAAGTATGGTTTACGTACTTCTGGTATTATGCATAATTCTTGCGAAAAATATTAAGTAAAGCTATTAAGAAACAAAGCTTCAAAACATTCTATTAACTATATTTAAAATAATTTTAAATCAATATATTCTTAACAATGCTGATTAAATCTGTTGCTAAAAAATTTCAAATTATGACTCAAGCAACTTAGCACAAATTTTAGGAACATTAAAAATCGAAAGTTTTCTATTTTTCAAATTTATGTTAATTTGAAATAAAAAAAACTACTGATTTATATTTATGTATGTTATACGACTAATTTTTTCTGGTTTATTGATTATATTTGTTTTTTTCTTTTTTTTTTGCTCATATTAAAACTATTTGCTAATGCTTAGCATCTGCGAAATTCATTAGAAAAAAAGTTAGAATGTTTTGCCAGAACTATGTATAGTAATTAAAAAAAAGGCTTAAAATTTATTCAAGGTCGTTGTTGTACATATATTTACCCATCAGTATACGCTTTGCGCATAAACGATCGAGGAATACTTTTTTTGTTTTCTTCACTAAAATAGCAAATATTTGAGAATATTCATAAGAACTCTACGTTAAAACACTAGTAAATAATTAATAACTCAAGTCAAAATAAAAGACAGATATCAATTTAAAACAGAGAGCTGGTTTTCAATAATTTATGCATTTTATTTTTATTTTTTTGTTAAATTCATAGTTATTTTTTATAAAACGACAATAAATAGTTTATGATATACTATATATTCAATATAATGAGCTTACGTTTATTTTTATAATTGACAAAAGAAAAAAAATAAAATTGGGTCAAATAGCGAACGAATGCATTCGTTACAATTTTCATAAAAATTCATAGCATGACATTGCTTTGCAGCGCTGCTATTAACAGAGTTCTGTAAATAAAATATTGTCACGATATGCATTACTTAAAACGTTTATTGTTTAACTAAATATATACAATTAATTTTATTAATAGTATGGTATGAATATTTTTTTATCAATTATAAATAAATATTAAAACATATTATTTTAATAATTATAATTTAAATAAATAGTACTTATCATAGTAAATATAATTTACAACCAATACAAAGCAATGCTTGAGCAAACCTTAACAGCTGTTAAGTATATTGAGTGTGCTCTGTAAATAACAGCTGTTTTGCGGTTACTCATTCAACATTCAGAAGGTTGCCAGTACGTTGATCTTGTCTCAATTTTTTTGTCGCTATAAATTCATATACCATATACATAATATATAATATATGTAAATATTTACATATACATTTATATGCATGTATATATATATATATATATTTTTTTTTAATTTAAAACAAAAAGTATTGCTTATTTGTCATACCTTTATAAAAATATAAAGCTGCTGCAAACACTTGGCAATTATATTTTATATTACTAATCAAAATCATAAATTCGTTAAAAAATTTTGCAGAAATTTCGAGATTTTATTATGCATAAAATTATTCAATTCAGATCTGTTTTTGTTATAAGAAATAGTATAATACAATAGATGCTAAACAATTCTGCTCAACAGCATCCGAAAAATGTTGATATCTTTAAAATGCTAATTTAATCGGATTTCCGTTTGGCAAATTATAATAAAATCATAAATTAAACGCCTCCCGGGTGTTTTATATCAAGCGTGTGATTTTTCGCGAATATTTTGAGAAAAAAATTTCAAGATATTAGTAACCAAATCATGCCTAAACATTTGTATTTGTCAAATATCTGCTCAAAATTAATATTTATGGTTTATTCGGATGCCACATTCTTTAATAACTTGGTATTTATTTCAGTGGGTAATGCAGTTTCTAGTGATTTGCTGTTTAGGATTTTCTTATATATACTCTTGCAAGATTATTTAGATATTTTTGACATGACGGTCAAAATTGAAAGAACGCTTGTTACTTGCTGGTTGTAAATTATATGAAAACTTAAATCAGCGTTCTCTTTTTTTCACTCTTCGACTATAATGAAAATCACCTAACTTTTTAAAACCCATTTTCGATACTGTAAAAAGGTTGCATTTTGAGCTCGTCTCATGCATTTTGAGTTGACTCCTTATCTTTTAGAAAACTATTTATTTAGGCGTCTACTTTTCAAATTCAAGAAATGTAACGACAATTTTTATGAAATATATGAGGAACTGAAAAAATTAAGGAAACTGTCTTCTTTGTAATTAGAATTTTTCTATGAGACGGTACTAACAGAATTCTCAAACGACCTATTTCAATTAAATAGCTAAGAACGCAAATAGTTGTAGTAGCTAAATTATGTTATCTATACATCGATAAATAAGCAGTTGCAAAACAGGTAGACCACTTTTTAACTGCCACAAAACAACATAATCGCTTAATTTTTTGCATATATTATGAAAAGTGGTAGTGCATAATGTATTTTTGTTCCAATCGTGGGCGATTTCACGCCACTAATAGGAAAATACGTTTCTACGGCGAAGTTAATTTACCGATTTAAATGAAATTTGGTTTGAAGATAGACTAAGCCTTAAGAAAGGTTATTAGAAACTATTAGTTCTAAAAGTGGGCGTGGCACCGCGTAGTTCCCGTGGAAAAAACGCTGCCACGACTCAGCCGTCCCACCGATTTTGATGATATTTCGCATGGAGATAGCGATAGCGATGTTTGGATAGCAAAACGTTTCCACGACTAATCTAATGAACCGATTATGACGTTTTTTTTTGCAGAAGTAGATAAAACCTAAAGGAAAAGATATTTGTTTTTGATGAACGTAGCTATGTCCTAAGAGGACGTCCATGAGCTAAAATATGGGCTAAAATAGGGGGGAGGGGGTCCGGCAAAATCTCACCAAATCTCACAAAGGGGGGGAGGGGGTCAAGGAAAACCTCACGTCAACTTTTTAATGCATAGAATTTACATTTAAAATTATAATTTAAATCTCACGGGAGGGGGGGGAGGGGTCCCGCCAGATCTCACCAAATCTCACCAAGGAGAAGGGGGGGGGGCTGGTCCGAAATTTCAAAAAAACACCTCACGTAATTAATGGACGTCCCCTAACCAGAAAATATATTTTTTTAGTTTTCGACAGATTTTGACGAAATGTGGTATTGGAGATAGAGTTCAAGTTTAAAGAGTTTCGTCGATATTGTTATGTTTTTAATTTTTAAATACATGGAATTTCTGTTCTAAGCATATACGTATTTCCAAACCAACTTTACATAGTACAAGTTTTTGACATTTTTTCGTTGACTTTCGAAAAAGCTACATAATTGCTAAAAATATATGTATTTGGTCTCATCTAAAATCTGGAAGTCCGACAATGGTTTCTACCTGTCCTTATTTCTTTAGCATAACAGAAACCTAAAAGATGCTGGCTTTTATATAAGCTTCATAACTAAATAGGGCTTAAGAAAATTAAAAAAAAAAAACAAAAAATGGTTAAGTCATTCATTGAAAACCTGCTCTATCAGCGAAGCTTATTAATTTTCATATATGGGCCAAGTTCAACAGTCATAAAATGCTGTAAGAACGAGTTATTTACGTAATAAGGTTCATAAGCTCAAATGTTTTTGTACGAATTTAGTATTCATGTTAACAGCATAGTAACTTAATATTGTAATGCAAGCAACTAACCCTCAAGTTAATTAAGGTTACACATTATATTAAAGACCTTATGAATCAAATTTAATAATATAAAAATTTTTAAAAAGATTCTATTATTTCACATTCATTAAAACGTCATTCGAAGCATTTTTTCTTATCACTCAGCGGATATTCATTTAGAGCAATAAAGTTTCTATATTTCAATTTATCAAACTGATGTGTATTTTTCGTTTTATGCTAATATTTAATATGGTATTTACTCATAAGATTTGTATTTACATATATTAATTTTAGATTAAATTTACACTTCACAGTAAAATTGCTATAACTACAGCTGCTTCACAAAAAGTTGTTATTATTTTTATTACCAACGATCACTCACATGTGATTAGTTTATTTAACAAAATAAAAATAATAACAACTGTTTGAGCTAAAAACAAGTTGTTAAAAAAAAAAAAAGTAAATAAAAATCATAACTTGTACCCGGAAAATATTGCAGAACAAGCTGTTTTTTTTTTTTTAATTTTTTGCTAAGCCATTAGTAGTAGGCTGGCACATACATAATTTATGTGCTAAAATGCCGGCTGAGTTAATAAATAAAAAAATAAATATTAGTAAAATATGCCGTATATAGCATTTTTTAGATTCAATTTTGTTGTGTGCAATGAAAAACTTAAACTTAAAACGTATAAAAATTAGTTCTTTTGTCATATTTATTTCATGTTAACTTTTTGAGATAATCTCTTCTATATTTGACCAGCTCGTTCATGTCCAAAATATGTTTTCATTATTGTTATAGCTTGTCAATAAATTGTGGAAAACACAAATTTTAAATTATGCTTAAAATAGTGTCTCAATTGGACATAGTTCAAGGCAATGTTGATGGCACGTCATCAAGATGTTAAGTGAAGACACCAAATGTTTGCCATAAAAAATGTCATACCATAAATGTCGCACATTATCTATTACCAGTTTTTTTATACCCATTTTAGTTTGACATTTCATTCACTGCTGTAAATTATTATTATTTGTTTTGGAGAAATGTACTATAAGTTAATAGTAATTTGCTGGAAAACTGATATTATAGACTTTTTTGAAAAATTGAAAGCATTCTCGTAGTAACGTTTTACTCCCATAATAAAATATTATTTATAGCTTGAAATATAATTAAGTTTCATGTATGAGAAGCTTAATGTTTTATCAGAAAAAATTGGCCGCATCAAATTTTAATTTTTTTTTTTCTTAGTGACATTGGGATTTATAACCATTATTAATTACTGTTAATTAAAACTTTTGTACTTAAAAATATTTAAATCAATAAATTGATTTTAACGATTGAAAACGACAATCAGCTTTATTTCTTAAAATATGAAGATAATTTTTTATTTATTTTTTTTTTTTCATTTTAATTCATACAGATCCCGATATCAATGAACTTTCAGCGGTTGCCTTGAAGGAGAAAAGAAATTTGGCTAAAACGCAATTAACAGATGCAATTAAAGATTCGTGTTTGCCAAAAATGTTATGTGAGATGGCATCAAAACCTGAGTATACGCTAACAGAGAAAGAAAAGGATTTGTTACATTTAATAAGGTGAGTAAAATTCTTTAAGATAATTTATTCAAAAGTCAATAAATGACCCAAACGCAAAGTGTCTTGCATGTATGTATTTGTTTTTGGTTTAAGTTGCTAAATAAAAAATTTAAAAATAAATGATAATAAAATGGTACTTTAGTAAATAATAAAAATTTAATATATATAAAAATTAAACAACTTGTTATGGGCATATCATTTGCATGAGAAATTACCTTAAAAGGAGAGCAAAATGTTCTTCAAAGTTATTAAAGCTATTTAAGGCTCGAGCCAACTTTAGTTCTGTACCTTCTGCGCGAATTAAATTCAAAGATACGTTTTAAGTTTCAAGACATATAGCAAAAAAGCCAAACAAAAAAAAAATTTAATATTGACGTCAATCAGACTTTGAGAAATTAAATAAAATGAATAAAATCCATAAGTGGACTTACCGAAATTTTGGAAAAGTTTGTGCGTCATTAAAGTTAATGCGATTGATTTGATTTGATTAAAATATTTCACCAAAACAACTAAATATATAATCAAAATATGATAATTAGAAATAATCAATATGACGCCATTTACCAATCGGCTTATTATGTGCTGCTAAATAGAAAAACAAATTTTTGTGTTTAGGTAAATTTTTGCAAAATTCTTTTAATTTTAATCAGCAAACAAATAAAAAAAAATTATATTTTAAAATTTGTGAAAAAACTGGAATCTTAATGGTTTGAGCTGTCTAGAATTTTGGCATATTATTGTTTTTTAGTCATAAGTTTTACATTTAAATATGCCACTTTAAATCAAAATTTGTTTTGATATTAATTTTTGTTTGTTTGAAACATACATATATTTGATTACCGGTATCATAATGAAATATCGTTTTAATTTAATTAACTACATGCATTTTTATTTATTTTTGGCTAATTAATATTCTATTTATTTAAATTAGCAAATTTGTTTACAGTTGTTAGTAAACACTAAAAGAAAATGAGCTCATCTTCTAAATGACATACGCAAAAGTCAGACATTTATTAAAAGATGCGCTGCACTGATAATTTAAAGGCCACTAACTCCAACTTTTTTGAAATGCTTTTTTGTAGCGTTCTCGAATTTTTCAAAAAACATGCACTTTTTTATACCATAGAGAGTCATAAATTTATGTTTTATTGTTATATATTATATAGGTACATATGTTGTTATATTAAAGTTTTAGATTATATTGAAACTTATGTTGACTTTTACTACTGTTTTGAAAGTGATGTATAATATATTGTTTTTCTTATTATCTGGAAAATTTTATTTTTCGGAGATAGGTGTTTCTTAATTATGGCGGCAGTACAAGTACACATTTATTTCCCTAAATATATAATTAAATTTATATTTATATTAAAAAGTTCTTTGCGCATCTTTCCAATATAAACTTTCTTGTACAGCTTGTTGACTCGTTGACAGTTTACTGCCTTCAACTAAATAAGCTGTAAAAAATTTAGATGAAGAGTTAATCATAACTCCCAAAAAAAAGTGATATCCATCACGTCACACTATTTGATATGTGAACATCCTTTTCGAGTAGGTTTCAAAGAAAATTTATCCAGAAGTAGTTTAAAGGAAATGTATGTTTTGCAACAACTTAATTCAGAAATAAATGATATTTAACTTAAAAAAAAAAGTATGCCATAACCTTCTTTAGCACAAATATGTTGTTTTTAAAAATATATTATTAAAATCGGTTCAGTATATTTTGCGCCAAAGCGTTACAAACCATTACCATATAAGGAATTTTATATAAATGTCATAGATAAAATTTATTCTTAAAATGCATGTGGCATGCCCAGGGGTGCCTTCACATTTCTAGATATTACTTTTACGCCCATTTATGTAAAAAGAATTTACTGCAACAATCGTTGAGGAAAGGTTGGAAGCAATTTTTCCTTCCCTTGAAAAGCTGTTTTGAACCCGCTCATTTAAAGCGGTGCTCTCGAACTTTCTAAAGCGATGTTTATGAAAAAGTTTTATTTCACCAATTGATGAGAAAAGGTAGTAACATTTATGTGGATATTACTTGGGCTGTGCTGGAATTCCAACATCTCGCAAATTCCCTGAGTTTAGGGTACTTCTTGGTGATTGAGTGTACTTTTTTGTGATGTTTGAAAACCTTCACTGGCGAGTATGCAAGAGCGGTTGTGAAAAAAATTAATACTGCAGTAAATTCAGTACAAAAAGGAACATGACATGATGCCAACTATGCTAAGATAAGGAAATAATACTTAGTTTCATACGCCATGCTTCAAGTGTTAGAGTCAACCACTTTTTTCTAAAATTCAATCAAAGCTTCTTACTTTAAGTATAAAAATCTAAAAAATCAACCCAAAATTTTAATTTGTAAAAAGTTTAAAATTAAAAAAGAGATTTAAAAAAAATTCAATTAAATACTTTTTTTAAGGATTTTGATTTGTTATGTTTAGTTTTTTTTTTTGATCCAAAAATACATATTTTATCACTGTAAGATGTGTCTTGTTCTACTGTAACAACAGTAAAATCCGTTGAAATTATATCATAATATGAAAGTAGAATTTTTACAATTTTTTTATGCAAAAACGTGTGATCTGTCACGTACTGCAGTGCATAAATTACATACATATGTACTCGTATTTGTAATTATTTATATTAAAAGTAATGATTTTTTAAACTGTATGCATAACGCAGTCGTAAAGCTTAAACTTAGAATTGATCTTAGACACAGTCAGACAAGTAGCGATCGTATAACTTTGTTCCGAGATTAATGATTTTAACAGCCATGTTTTGATATAACCTCGCACTTGAACTGAAGGTTGAAATTGATACTTTGCATAGCAATAAAAGCGACAATTAGTAGAACAGTCGTCATTAAGGTATTTATTTATTTATTTTTTTTTTGATATTTATATTATGTTATTAGATCTATTAATTTCAGTCGGAAGTGAGGTGTACAAATTAAAGTTAAATATTGTTGAAATCAAGATATAGCTTAATTGTACGAGAAATGAATAATAAATTTATGTGAGCACTACAATTTTGTTATTTTTTTACTACAGTAATGCAAAAGTCAATAGTGAGGCACAACGACATTTTTATTAACAAAAAAATGAGTTTTTGGTACAACATCTTTACCGAATTTGCTTAGGACAAGGCTTTGAAAACATGTTGCAGTTTCATTCGATAATTTTTATTCCAGAAATATCGAGGCTCAAAATCTGAAATTTTCGCAATTACAATGTTTTTCGAAAATTCATTAAAATTCATACAAATATTCTAGAAATTTTTGGATTTTTTTTTTTTTGTACTTTTTTGCACCTTATCCCTGATCCGTAGGTGCTTGTTGTCATTGGCCACATCTAACGAAATTTTATTTAATTATTTTTTTTTAAATATTTTTGTAGAATATTTTGGTACTCTAATATCGAACTCTTTTATGGAATATGTCAAATAGAAATTTGCGTGCTATTATTTGAAAACAATTTTTTTTATTTCAATTTATTTTTAATAACTAGTAAACTAATTTTGATATGCTTTTTTTTCTTTCAGATCATCTACGATGTCACTGGCTATGAATGGTGCGCCCAGTAAATGGCACTTTGCTGCGCATATGGGAGAGCTGCTGCGATATACAGGAGATAACTTAAGCGGTCCAATGGGTTGTGCCAATCTATGGCCAAACTGCCCGATTAGTTCTAAGAAACTAATGAAATTGTCATATAAAGTAAAACTTTAGAATTTATAAAGTAAAGTGATCTCATTTTGAAAAAATTTAATTACACTCATAGAAAAGCGCTCATTTGAATAAAGTATAATGCATATTAGTGATAGTATTTTCAAAAAATTTTGATAATAATTACGAAAGTATTTAACTGAAACTTATGCACATAGTTATTTGTACAGCTTGGAAATATTTAAGTGCCTTAACATAATGATACAACAATATTTGCTACAATGAAAATGGATTTATAGTTGTTTACTTTTTTGCGACAATCAACATATTAGAAAACTACAATGGTTTATTTGTTTGAATTGATGCAAAAATACTTGCGTTGGTTGATTTGATTTGCGCAACATCTACATAAGTTAAAATATTTACTTTTAAGCTTAAATATTTTTACATACAAGTAAAGCTTCTTGCAAACTTGGGTATTTAAAAATTATTTCCAATTTCCAATACAATAATAATTTTATATTCGGAAGTAGGGGTACTTACATAATAAATAAACCTTTGAACATTTTATTAAAAATAAATCAATAAGTATATATCACATTTTAAATTTTTTTGTCGTTAAAAAGTAAACAACAATAGAACAATTAATTGTCTTGCAAAATTGTTGTATTACATTTTTTTTTATGAGTGTAGACTTATACTAAGTAATTGTTGTAATTCTATTGGCAGAAGTACTATACATATTTCTGAAAATAATGGCTATCGACTCATGTATTGAATATTAAAAAATCAAAAACTTCAAATTGAAAGAATAAAAGTGGTTAAAAAAAATTTTAAATGTTAAATACAAATTGCAACATTTATGAAAAATATTTGTAAATAAATAATCTTTTGTATTGTTTGAAAGATTTTATTAATTAAAATGCGAATGTAATACTACAACTAATTAAGTACTTGTTTTGTGTACAACAACAACTCATTGCCAATATATTTCACTAATTATATAAATATTCTATTACATATGTATGCGTACAATACATTTTGTATTAATGAATAACAATAAGTGCAACAAAATAACAAACAAAAATAACAAATGAAAATTAAATATCATACAGCAAAATTGAGTAATTCGTAGTACAGCGAAAAACGCTACGAGTTAGGTACGTAATAAAGCCATTGCCATTGCAACTTAATCAATTTTGTTATAACAATACATAGTTTGAAAAATCAAAAAGTAGAAAAAAAATGTTGCACACTTGTATGAGTTTGTTGCCACTTTTTGTTGTTGTTGTAGTATTTGTAAGCCAACAAAGCAATTTGTAGTACCTTATAAAAAAAACATGAAAAATAATTTTTTTTTAAATATTGTAAATTTTTTTTTAATCTTAAATGACTGAGTATAATTTAGCATTTTAATTTGTTAATAAAAGTTACTTATGTATTTTTAGTGAAAAAAATAAATAAAATAAAATATCTTAAGGCGACTGCTTGTAATAATGTGCGCTAGTCTATAATAACTTATCTTAAGCAGTTGTAGCATATTTTAACAAACTATTAAATTTAAATTATGAACTGTAGTTTAAGGTGATTAAGTTTTAATGCACAAAATACTTTATAACTTGTATTATGTTAAGAATAAAAATAAAAAGATATAATTGATTTATTGCAGTTTTTTTTATATCTTTAACATTTGGAAGCATTTTTAAAAAATTTAAAAAAAATTGTTGATTGGGAAACGCACCAGGTTATGCTTGTAAAAAATATTACAACAAATTTTTCGAAAATTCGTTACGAGGGTTTTTCCCGTGATATTTCAAACTTGAAATCTCATACACTAATTTATTTTTCATGCGACTCCAACTTGTTCCGCACAATTATCATTTTATCGCATGCGATTAAAGTTAAAACATTTTTGCATCATTTTTTCAGCTAATAACCTTAATTAATTAATTAAATCAAAAGTTTTTGATAACTCAATTATGTATTTGTTTATGGGAAGCCTTTTCTAAACGATACGTTTGAAGTTAATCTACTGAATTATATCTTTTTTTCTCATGGGATGAATTAAATATTTACACCTTATGAGGTATTTAACTTTATTTCTAATTATATATAAGTTTCATGAAGTTTATGTAGTCCAAATTTCGTAAGTAAATTCTATCGTTATTTAAAAATGTCTTATAGTTAATTATTCGCCTTTCTAAAGGAAACGAATTTTTTTGAATTTTCATCGGCTAAATACCTCTCCTTTTAAAACTATAAAAATTTTTAAGATTTTTTTATTTTATATTTTCTCTATATGGCAAATATGTATCTAAATAACATTCAATTAATTAAGTAAATAACGTTCAAAAAACTTCGTTCTTCTTCTTCGTTTTTTAAATGCGACTGTGTCATATCTACATGAAACGTATAGTCACACACAGTATTTACGTTCAACGCATTTGTTCAATTCGATTATATTCATATCTAGTATATATACATAAATTACATCGGAAGCATTTGTGTGTTTTTACGCTAAAGTGTTGGCTCTTCAACTAAACATTAGCAGTAGTAAAATAGTAACAATAAAATCACTTAGTGGCACATATTTTAAAATGCAAGAATCACTAAAACAAATTATCTACTAGTAAAGTAAATTGAATTGCAATTGATAAAATGCAGGCCTCGAATAAAAATATAAACTGTACAAAACTCAGCGCTGCTATTCATATCCCACGCACAGAGCACATTTATATGTATTGTTCATCTGAATGCAATACATAAAAGAAGGCGTGGTAGGTGTACAAAATTTTTATATATTCTCTGATAAAATAAAAGAATTTGGACCTTTAGGTTTCCGATTGTACAGATTTATTTTTGTAAATAGTATTTGAACATTTACCATAAATTGTTTCGGCATAAGTCGAACCATTGTTGCGCTACAACTTTTCAAAATCAATGGAGAGTAAAGGAATTAATTGAACAAGTGGAATAATATATTATTATTTGTTTTTAAATAAAAAATGCGAGATAAAGGACACAAAAATGAATACATATAATCAGCTCAAAAAAATTTAACACAAAATATCATAGCTTTTTGCTGGATTTTTGTATGATGTTTTAAATGTTAGCTCCAAAGTCTAGAGATAGATATTCGATTCGGCAAAGATAACGAAAGCAAACTGTAAAACATTACTTCACGCTTCATCTAAATTTAATATTGTCATCTTACTATGACAATATTCTATGAATAATTCTTTTAGTGTAAGTAAATTAAGTCTACATATTAATTGAAATCATACAAATCTATTTCAAATAATTTATTTATCAATAAACAAACAAATGCAAAAGTAAAAATTATCCTACAGTTAATTGAATAATGCTGCTGTACAGAGACCCAATAAAATTTAATTGAATAATACTCTCAATTATAGTCAGGAAATAAAATGTGTGTTCTAAAATTACACCTTATTATGCGAATGGTTTGGCATTTACCCATATTTAATATGAGTACAATTTTATACAACACTTTAACTATATGTTAAATGCTTTGTTTGCTTAAAGTGATGAACTAATTTTTAGATCAAGGTACGTGAATATTTAAATCTTTTTTTTTTGTTCAGAAATCCTAGTATTACACACAAATTTTATATTTCTTAAAAATACGGAATTTCAAGTGCTTGTATTTGCTTATTCAACTATTTTTCTATTTATTTTCAATTAACGTCCAGCTATGTGAACAGTTTGTGTGAAACTGCACTTGGCGTTAATTTAATTCTTTTTTTCAATTTATTTATGTTAGTTTCTGGGGTTTTTGAACTGTTATATCTATTTACTTTGTTCCACTTTGAGATAACAATAGTTTACATTCTTACAATGATATTATATGATATATGAATTATGACGCATGGCTTAGAAGCTAGCAAACTATTTTTTTATACAGGGTTTGTTAAAAATAAAAAGTGGGTCATTTTGAAACAAGGCAATACTTTACATGAATTGATTTTTTCTAGAGTAAGTATTCCAATTCAACGACTTTTCTCTGTCTAATCTTACTTACGCTAAATTTTCTCAATTGTAAGATCGGAAACGATATCGAAATTGCTATATATTGGAAAAGCTGCTTATGTTAGACGAAGCCCGAATTCACTTCAATGGCTTCATGAGTAAAGGGAATTTATGTGGTGTGGAAGTCCCGCGAATATTTTGGTAGCGGTAACTACATCAACTTCGAGCTATGGTTTGCTGCAGCTAAAAAGTGCATAGAGCCTTGTTTTATTTAATTTTATACAGCAAATATTTTATGGCCACAGTAGGGTGTATTATACCGTACCCGTGTCTTGTGTCCAACAATATGGTGCTTTTAAATATGCAGCCAAAGGTAAGATAACTTTTCTTAGAGAAGTGTTTCCTCTGGTTGAATAAATTTGTGTTGCCGATTCTTTGGTTTGATTATGAATATCTATTCGTTTTCATTTACCAAGTTTATTTACACCTGTGCAAAAAAAAAATAGCTTTTGGCGTAACTTTCTTTTTTTTTCCTTAATCGCAAGTCATAATAATTAAAGTTGATATTGGCCCAAAGGTGCGATTCATATGGCGTGCTGTCCATTTTAACTTCCGTTGAAGAAAAAAGTCGCAAGTAATGTCAAAATGATTATCATTTTAGTGAAAATGCGGCACTAACAGCTGCCATAATACGATGTCATAATAAAGGCGTAATGACAACTAATGTAAAATGTGCAGACTAATATTGCAAATGACAGAAAAACTTTTTTTTTTTGTATTGAGTTCCACAGCACGCAATGACAACTTGACAATTGAATTTTTGAATTTTTTTAATAGCAGCATACCTGCAACAAGTTGTTTTGATCCGTCAGTATTTGACAAAAAAAAAATAGCAAGGGAGTGCAAGTATTCGCGGTGTGATGTGTGTACTTAATTATGTTTCTTTATGTTGTCTTATAAAATGTTGAAACAGTTGCAAAATATTACAAATTCCGAAATTGTTGAAAAGGTCAAAAAAATATTGCGCCGAAACGAGGTTAAGAATTGATTGAAGAACACGAATAAATATTGCAAAAGTCAAACAGTTTTGAAAAAGTCGAAAAATTTTGAAACTATCGAAGTATTGAAAAGGTCGAATTAATGATAGTAAATTTGCAAAAAACTCTTGAATAAGTCGAAGAGTTTGATATAGCAGAAAAATATTGAATAACTCGAAGAATTTTAAAG
Organism: Meiosimyza platycephala; assembly: GCA_963662105.1. NCBI lineage: Eukaryota > Metazoa > Arthropoda > Insecta > Diptera > Lauxaniidae > Meiosimyza > Meiosimyza platycephala. The sequence continues at coordinate 103,932,389 of OY759208.1, read as the reverse complement.
AAAGTTGAATAATGTTGAGAAAGTTTTGATGATATTAAGTGCTGAAAAAGCCGTCAGAAAGTCAATGTAAATATATTGAAAAAATGGAAAATGTTGATAATGTCCGAAGAGTGTTGATGAAGTCAAAAAAAGAAATCGAAAAATAATGACTTTTCGCTAATTCACTTCAGTATAATTTTTATTCCACACACGAAAATAACGATGTTTATATTATTTTTTTTTATTATTTTATTTTATGTTTATATATAAACTACCATATTTCCGAAAAACTGAAACATCTTTACCAAGTAGGCAAGTGCAGGAGCAAGCCATTTTTCTGGAAGGCCTTTCTTAGGAAGAAACAGGTCTTCTCAACTTTTTTCAAACGTACTTTCATTTTTATATGAAACAAAATGTTATCCGCGGCTTTGCACGCGCACACCTCTTTTTTTCATAATGACAGTATTTTCATTATCAACGAAAAATCAAACTTAAATTTTTGTGTGAGGGTTTCCAAAAGTTTAATCATAAAAGAACTTAACTTCAAAAAATAAACAAAAGAAGTATGCAATAGCATTCTTTGGCACTAATATGTCATTCTTAAAAATAAATTACTAAAATCGGTTTAGTATGTTTTGTACCAAAGCGTTACAAACCATTTCCATATAGGCAAAGACCATCTAAAAAAGGTGCTCATACAAAGGTCTGATAGATATACTCTCCTTATATGTAGAATTCAAATAACAAAAAAGTAATATTGAATCATAAAACATAGCAGTATATGGAATTTAAAAAAAAAATTATTAGCTTTCATATACTTTCATATATATATAAATGGGGTCCATCTTCCTTGCCTGCTTATATCGGGCAGGTCTTCTGTTGGAAGGGCAAAAATAAGAAATTTTTATGAGCTGGCATTTAGCGTTCTTCAACTACATAGGTCATAGCCAAAAACTAATCTTTCATTATTTAGGTCTTTTCAAATTGGAAACAAAATATGTATTTCTATAAATATATTTTTATATGCTTGGAAATTTAATTTTGAGAAAGCCTTATATAAGCTATTACAAATGCAGCAGTGCATTCAAATATATTGATGCTGCCGCAGCAGCGTTAGCTGGTCTTCTCCGAGGCAGGCCTTGCTCAATTGCCTACTGGGTAGTTTTATATCCCAAACTACAAAACTTATTTTTTGAGCTACTTTAAAATGAGTTTACAACAAAAGTCGGTTGCTGTGCAGTATCCGGTACGAAGAGAATATTAAACATCATTTTTAAATAAAATTTCTTCTTTTGGCAATTTGTGGCTTATCGTACAAAAAATGCTGTTAGCATTTGTAAGCCAAGCCCTGGACTAAGTTCGGCTATATTTATTTTCAAAGGCAAATTCAAAGGATAAACAATATAAAATTAAATATTGTGCTGTAATGTTAACCAACGCGTAGCCATGCCTAACAGCAAGCAGGTAATACCATTTTTTTTTGCCATTATGCAATTACAACAGCTAACCGCTTTATAGTTTAACAACAGTAAATATGAAAAAAAAAGTTAATGTTTAATAACTCACTTCGCCCGTTGAGCGTCTTTTTTACAGTCATGCCTAATGGAAGCAATTCAGTGTCCAATTCTGTTTTTCTGCTTATAGCTCTTTCTCTAGGTACTACTTGCTATTATTTGACCGACTGCGAGTTTAATTTTTTCTTATTTTTTATTGTAACCATAAATGTATGTAACCACTTGCTGTGTTTTTTGTTTCAAACAATGTAGGCTAAAGTCAGATGCCATTTCTTCGTCTGATATATTCACTTACAACTATTTTAAAATTTTCAAGTTTTTTTTTTTTTTTTGTAATGATTCAGGCTATGTTTGTCGAACTCTGAATATTAAGCGTAATTTATTGTGATTTTCATTTATTTTCTTAGAGAGTGGGTTTTTCGAAGCAATGCGGAAATTAGGAATAATTTTTTTTATATGTGATGTAAAGCCGGTATAAATAGACTTTTGAAACGAGACACAGAGCAATATTTCTCGCTTCTAATTAGACGAACATATACTTAGTTTAAGTGAAATTATAGACAAATGACTTTAATTGGTGACCAACTTTTAGACAGTATAATCCGATAAATACGATGCTTCTTAAATCGTCATTGAAACCCCCAGAAAGAACAACCAGAACTAGAAGCTCAAAATGTGTAACTTTTAAAGTAGTACGAGGCCCGAAAACGAGATACAGCAGCGAAGTTGTCCCTAACATACTGACATTGAGGAATAAGGTAAGGAATGCAATAATACGTACACACAACGCGATTGGAATGAATTAAAAATAAAAATGTTGCCCTCTAATCAAATAATTCGTTGATGATCGACAGTAGGGTATTAAACTATCTTCTTAATAACACTTGCTCATGTACCTTTAGCAGGAAATGCGGGAATTTTGCACTTCAAACGCTTCAAGCAAATTTGATAGCCCACGCTTGTTAGTGGTGTTACTGTTGCCCGTCATAGTTAGTACGATCAGCCAAACATTGCTGCTCATGTCGCAATTGCAACATGAAAAATTGTTGTCTTAGATGAATGTATATGTTGTTGTTGCTCTTGCTACAGTTGCTGTAGCTACAATAATTACTGCATATCATGCTATACCGTGTAATGGTGTTGCACTGTACAATTGAAATAAAATGCGACTTGAATTGTGGCTTAATTCACCAAAGGAAATTATTATTCAATGCAAAGTTGGTTTTAGTTTTTGGCTATCTCTTTTGTCGGATATTTTTCTTTTAGGCCAAAACGTAGCAAATATTGCATAATCGGTAATGTTGTTGACTGGCATGCATATTTGGCTTAATATACGCGTACATGGCCAAAATAATGAATAAGACAAGAGTATGGAGTTTTTACAACTTTTGCTGCTAACTATTACTGTTGCTGCTTCTTCTTAGACAACAACTTTTTAAGGTAGGTCTGGTTTGCGCATATCAATATTGTTGTTTTTGTTGTGGTTTTTTGTTTGGCATAGTGTTACTACCGAAGTTGGTAACTTACTTTCACTTACTGCCACTATTATTTTGCCGGTTATGGTTTCGCTTTTTTTAATGAACCGCTTTTGCACTGGTGGTGTTGAAGAGGAACACTATTGCATTGTATATTTTTAAAGAATTTTGAAAATTTTCTTCAAAGATATCCAAGAGTAGGTTTTTGAAATTATTGTCATTTGGCTTAGATACTTAGTAGTTATAACTTTGCATCCTGTCAGCATGCCTGCGTCAGTTCATTTGCTTAAAATGGGTTAATTATCACTTCCTCTTTCAATATTCATTTGTGTTTGTAGAGCAAAGAAAGGAAAGTAAAAAAGTTGGGTGGCGTAGAAAAAGCAATAAGCACGCTTAAAACCACAACAAAATGTTGGTCAATTTCATAGCTCGACTCAGACAGTTTGTCTTGTCAGCTTTTGGCGCTAAGTTGGCTTTAATTGTTTGGCTTTTGGCAACATTTTTTCATGTTTTGTCATCCTCTTTTACGCGTTTTACAACGACTTGTTGGCATCGTCTGTCGATTTTTATCGTAACCCGTTGTCAGTCAAATGCGGCACGCGGTCAGTGGTGGTTGAAGTTTTTTTTTGGCGAAGTTTTTAAAAGAGTGTGATAATAATAAAGAAATCAAAATCAACATTGCTAATTTCATAAATTTTTGTAACCTTTAAAGTTGCGTACTTTTCAACAGTCGCTCTCTACACATTTTTTTAATTAAAATTTTGTGTTTTGTTGTGTGAAAAAACAAAAATTAAGAAAAATAATAATAAATTTGCATACTTTGATTAAAGCTTTATTCATATTTCAAAAGAAAAAAAAGGATACAAAATGAAATTACGTCAAGTCATATCACTCTCGCTTATACCTACACTCTATGTGCTTTTCGTGTTACTGCTTGAATATGTCGAACAGGGCCTAGCCCAAAATCCTGATCCTTTATTCGAGCTACCGGTGCAGCTGATTGGTTTTCCTGTAATTGTGCTGTCAGTGCGTTTATCGCAGTTTGCCAAAAAATTGGCGTACTCATTGAGTCCAAGTAAGTATCGCAGTGGAGAAGTCAATGGCGCTGTTGTTGGTTTCGCGGCCAACAATCCAACCAAAATTTATTCATTGAGCTCATAACATTAAGCAGATTTTTGTTTAGCTCTACACATAATTTTTAATCGCACTTGCTTTACTTTAATGAGAAGTGCTTGAAAAATATAAGAAATATCACTCATACGTCATGTTAGGCATAATCAGCTTTATTCTGCTTTTTATGGTTCGAGAATATTTTTGTATCACTTTCTGAAGTTTTTTTTTGTTTTTAATTGGCGGCCAAAGATCAATCCTACTGTTTTTGTAGAGCACAAAAATGTTAAAGAAAGATGTTTCAAACATTTTGGACTTATGTTGCATCGAACTTGAATCATTTTATTGTGAGAACTTCTTATTCAAAAATGTCACTCATACGCCATATTGAGTAAACTTATATATTTAGCCCCTTTCATCTTTTTATGGTTCAAGATTTTTCATTAATTTTGTACTCTGATAAATTAGTTTATATTTAGCATAGTACTATTAGAATATTATGTCGGCTTTTGTTTTCATAAATTTTTGATAGTTTATTTGAATTGTATAGCTTTCAGATCGTTCTCTAACTGAATCATTACTGCGTTTCAAAACTTTCCTATTTGCTAATATGATATTGGATTCATATAACTATTAGTAAAACAGACAGAAATATATCTACATATGTAAACAATCAACTAATTTAAACAAAAAGTTCAAGTTCTTGGCCTGTCACAAATATTAACATTGTCTGACCTACAAGTAATTTCAAATACACTAAGCAATAACATTTATCAGATCACTTGTCAAAGTTTGAGATAAAGTTTTTTAAACATTACAAAATATTTTTTTTTTTTCAACTTAATTTTTCTGTTTATTTAACTGATTAACATAAAATCGTGTTGCTGTTGCTGTTGCCTGTGCCTTCAGTCTTTAGTGCTGTCAACATTGTGAACGCTATTAAAATGAGGTCATGGTCCTTCAGCGGTGACTTAAAGCATGGGTTAGCTACAATAAAAGCCGCAATAAAAATTATAAAACGAATACTCATTTTTAAACAGCATAATCAACTGCAGCAGCAAAAAGTTATATGAGCCAGTTGGAAAACCCGTTAATTGTAAGATTCATATTTACGTCATAGTTTGCTAAGGTACTTCAGTCATTTATGTAAATTTTAATAGTTATGTTAAGTGGTATAGTGGAATTTGAAGCGTAGCAACATTTGTATTGTCACTTGACTTGAATTAATTTCTAATAAGTTTAAATTCCAAAAAAATGAATAATCTGAATTTCGATTCCAACCTTCCATCAATGTTAGTGAACACACAAACTCTATTGCCTAATGCACGATACAATTTTACATTTAAAAAAGCGTAAAGGTCAGTTCATGGCATCTCGAAAAGGAAAAAGCCTACCCATTTTTTGTTACAACTAGTGTGCCGGCAGATCAGATGTTCCAGAAGATTGAATAGGTATGTTTTTTTTACAAAATTCATTTGAATATATTTAGAAATAGGTTTTTTAATTTGTGAGCTACTATGTATACTTCCCTTAGAACACCTATCAGTTAAACATTTTATAAGTACATAGGTCATGACTTTGAAACTCAAAATGGTTCATGAAAAATAGTTTAAAGTAAAAAAATTTCGTATCTATCGAAATTTAATGACTTTGAAAACTCCACTTATAACTTTCGTAATAAAAAACAGTTTTGTTTTAAAAAAATGTGATTTGAATAATCTTGCTGATTCACTATGTCATTAAAGGAAACTATCAAGTCTTTTCACAGTTCACAGTTGATTGTTTTGCAAATTTCGTTCGGTAAAAGATTTCAATTCGCCGGAATAAAGTTCTTTATTTTTCAATTGTTTTATATTAATTTTTATATCTCTTTATTTCAACTTTCAGGTACCTACAAAGCCCGTACAAAACGTGATGCAGCAACGATAGCATACGATGCCGACTTGGCGCAACGTGAAATTCTACGTGAATTTGGTGCAATGGCATGTATTTTGGAAGAACCTTGCCATACGCATGCAATACGTCCAGGCAGGCTGGGACCACATCCAACATGGACAGAAATATTGAGGTAGGTTTGTAGAAAAAAAAAAAACAGAAAAAAAATCTCACAAACAGACAACTTTCGAACAATAAAGGCAACAGTCAAAGTAATAGCGCAAAGTGTTGTTGCGCTTGCACGATTTTGAAGCACAAATTGAGCTATCATTTGTTGCACTCAACATTTGCCGAAATGTCTGCTACATGGCTCATTTGCCATAAGCACGTCAATGGGACGTGATGTAGGTAAAAGGAAACACTTGAACTTATCGTCTTTCAAAGGATGGAGAGCCTATCGCATTTGCTTCAATCAATTTTTTGATTTGCAAAATGCTAGCTCATCTGTATATAATTTAATACTTAGCTTTTTCACACTTAACAATTGTAATACAAAGTGTAAAATTTGGTATATTTTCGAGTTGTTTACCGCATATGCATTAATTTTAAAAATTTCTTCTTATGAATCAACAGTATAGATTGCTAAGAAAAAAATAAATGAAAACATTTTGAGAACACTATTGCAAAAACCTTAAAGGAATATCAGTGAAGTTCTTTAATTTTTCTTATAAAAAATGTCCACTCTTTCTTTCTATGACCTCCATAAAACTCTTCCAATGTGCACGGTTAGTAGCAATCCTCCACAAAATTTTCTCAATTTACCTAATTCGATCGTTTCCTTGATGATTAAGGTTGGCCGCTTTTTCTGCTACCCTTAGGGTTCCACTGCAATTCTGGCCGGCAGACTTCAGTTTGTGATTTCCGTAACGCTGTTTTTTTTTAATGAAAATTGGATCGTGACAGCGAAGAAATTCTGAGGTCAAATTTGGTTTTAGTAGCTTACTCGTTTTAAAAATGCTACAAGGCAAAAAGTTAGTTCTTTGTTTGAGATGTCTGAACAAGTCAGTTAGTTACAAAAGCGAACATCACTGGATTTTGGACTGTGTTTTTTATTAAATACGAAACTTTTATCGAGAATTTTTTTGACAATTTATCATTTCTAACTAAAAACGGTTACACAAGTAAAATTTCAGAGTTTCGGTGAGAAGTTTTGCCACGTCAGAAAATCATGTTGTTCTGAAAGAAACGTACTAACTAGCATCATAAAATATAGTAATTCCATGAGTAAAAGGGTTTAGGTTGGCAGCATTTTGTATAATTGAAACTTGAAAGTAAGGTACAAATTTAAGAAGGTTTAATTGAAGATTTACATATAACTCGAATAGGAAGCATTCTATTGAAAAATTCGTTAGACAAAATTTAGTTTCCATGGTGTTTGTTTAATAAAGTTGAGGTTAATTTGTGTGATATATTTAGTATAAAATTATACTTAATACTTAAAATTTTTAAATGAAACATTGAACGAAAATTAATCACTTACCAAATTGCACCCAACATTTCTTCTTAAAATCACTTTTCTGAGAAGTATATTTTAAAGCACTAAAAAAAGCACTTGCAAAAAAACAGCTGACAGTGATGGCATTTTGTACTCTTTCCAAGACTAAATTTTAATGTATAAATCACTATTTAATACTATATACTTCTGTGGCAAAAATTCCCCAAAACATTATCTTTATGATTTGTACGGCCAAGTATTGCTCTAACAAAATACTTTGGAAAAAATATTAAATTTGTACTCATTTGTAAATAAAAGAGCAAATAATTAAATAGAAATGGGACCTGTATTCTGAAATTAAGTTATTAATTAAGTTTTGGATAGTTTGATGCAATGATAAATTGCAGAAAAATTAATTTTTATTGATTTAAGTTTTTAAAAAATTTCAAAAATTAAGAATTTTTTATTCGAAAAAAAGAGCTTTTACAAAACAATTAGAAATAAATCTTGAAGAAGAACTATGGAAGTTTAGGATTATATAGAAAAATACTGTGAGAAGATCGATGTTTCAAAAATAAGTGCATGAAGTTGGCGAAAATCAAAGTTTTTGACTCATAAAATCTCGCATTTCTGGAAAATAGGAGCTAATTCTTGAATGTGGCTTACATCATGCTAAGTGGATTCAAATCAGTAAAAAGATTTAAATATTTAAAACGTTAATTGAATTTGACCATTATCCAAAAAAAAAAGCCAAATTCTTAACCTTTATTTTAATTAGAGTTCTTTTTTATCCAAAGTGGTTTGTTTGTGGCGCTTCTTTTACAAAAAATTTCAACCAATAAATGCGCTTGATGACTTAAAATAAAAATTGAAATGTTTGAATGATGTCGATACGCTCTCAAAAGGAGCATTTGCATAGCAATGAAGAGCCAAAATCAAAAACTCAATTTGTAGTTTTTTTTTTTGAAAAAAAGGAAGCTGTGTTCAGCAGTCTGTATTTTGTGAATCGTCAATCGTACTGATTTTGTACATACAGTTTCCAGCTCAAAATGACCTTTTCCAAAACAAATCTGCATGTCATATCATTTGATATTTGCTTTATATTCATAGAAATGGTACATATTTGGAAGACGCTTTACCTGAAAAATGGTAACCCATACAAATTTGTCAAGGTATAGTACTTAAATTGCCTGCACAATTCTTTTGGTGAACAATTGGTAGAAGTAAAATTGCCGCAAAACAAAAGGAACCACTTCGTTTGAGAATTTTCCAGTAACAACGGCCTCCCTTGATGAAAATAATCAAATGGATAGCAATTGAGGTAGGAACAAAGTACATGCTGATCCTTAATTTAGTTCTTCCGCGAAAAGTCCAAATGCCATCACTGCTGCGGATGCTGAATTGTGCAGATTTCTATTGAATTCATTTTTAAAACATTAAGCAAACACTTGTAAGATTTGGCAAAAAAGGATTATTAACACTTTTTATATTTTCTTTTTCTTTTTGTGAGCAAAAATATAAACTTTCAGTGGAGCAACACCTTCCACTTTGCATTTAAAACAACAAAACACTGCACTTCCAGTGGCTGCTCTGCCGACGTCGCCACACAAAATAATATTTTGCATTTTAATGTAATTTAATGCAATTTAAGTCAAATATTTTGTTGGTGTTATCACTAAAAACACGAGAAGACATAAATTTCAGCTTCTTTCTTATATTTTTAACAATATTAATAACAAATAAAAACAATTTAACTGGATGCATTTACCGAACATTTTGTGAATTAAATTAGAACTAAAAATGACAGTTGATTGGCGTTGCCAATTGACTAATTTGACCAATGATGCTGAAAGTGACAGCTTATATTCGATACATATATCTTGTGACATTTCAAGCAAGACTTATCATAATATTTAAAATATATTCGGGATATATAATTTAAATTGATGAATATATGAAACACTTTGCACAAGAAGAAAAACAATTATTTTTTTTTTACTCAACGAAATTCTGTACAATGAGAGCAGCAATCAAAGCGTAAGCGTACAAAGTGTCGTTACGCTTGCACGATTTTGGAGCACAAATTGCGCTGACATTTGTTGCACTCGACATTTGCCCAAATGACTTGTTCTACATGGCTCATTTACTATGAGCTTGACAGCAGAACGTGGTGATAGTTAAAGGAAGAAATACAATTTTTGGTAGCATCCTTGTTGGCAGTCAAGCATTTAAATGCGCACACTGAACAACTTGTACTTATCGTCATTGTCAATTCAATGAATGGCAAAAGTAGCAACCGAATCGAATGTTTTCCAATCAATTTTTATTTGAAAAATGCTAACTCATCTGTGCATAATTTAATGACAGCAACTACGTCTGCAACTCATGCTGCTAAGTTTTGGTGGAGTTGTTCTCCTCTTAAGAATTGTAATAAAAAAAATGTGAAATTGTTTTTCTTGCATTATCTATTGCAATTGCTGTAATTTGCAATATTTCTTCACAAGGTACAATGGTATTGATAAATTTCAAAATGACACTGAATCTTAAAGGAATTTAAAAAAATATCGCTAAAATGAAGTTGATTTTTTCTTCAACTTTATGTAAGAGAAAATAAGTTCTTACCACAGCATACTCTATAAATGAATATATAAAATTTTGATAAGTGATTTTATAGTTTTGTGCAGGAAGAACGAAAGACAACATTCAAATCCGACAATTGTATTATCCCACCATAAGCGGATTTTTGTTTAGCTTCAATAAAATATCAGTACCTTTAGGGCGAAAATAGATTTTAATACCATCCTTACTGGCTCTTCCATAAGTATTTATAAAATTTCTTTAACAACTTCTGAGCTCTGTCAATTTCCTCATGTTTTGTATATATGTATGTACGTATTTTTATAAGCTTTCTGTAATCTTTCGACATTTTATTTAGCAAATCTTCTTGAAATAATATTGATTATACTCGTGTCTAGTAAGAGCTTTGTGAATGGGCGCTCAAAAGCTTACAGATTATTATAGAAACTTTAGCAGGAAATTATTTTCTAATGATACTTTACATACATATTCAAGTTATAAAGATTCAGTGTATTATACTAAAAATAAAAATTTAAAAATATTTTTTTTAGCACAAACAATCGTACAGTTGTTCCACAGTGAGCTCTCCTGTGGCAAAACCATTGAATGCAATGAGTAAGTGTTGCCAAATTTTCCAGCAAAAGGGGAAAACTTTCGAAATTCGTTATATTTTATATTTTACATAACCTTTTTTTTCATAATTTGGCATACGAGTTAGGAAAAAGTTATAATGAGAAATTTTGCAGCTTTCAATTGCACTTGTTATTTTTACTTTACAAAACAAAATTTTTTTCAATTTATTCCAATGTTTATTTAAGGAAAAAACTTTTTACTAAAACTTAAAAGTTGTACACATAAATAAAATTATCAAATTATCCAAAAATTGTTATTTTACCCTCAACGTGTGTACTCAACTCAACTTAGATTTCATCCCTTGAATTTAATATTTTTGTTACAATTTTTTTGACTAACATTTGACGCCAGTCGTAAAAGTTTTTACAGCTTTCGTGTAATTCATTCATTCATTAGACAAAAGAATCTTCAAGCGAAAAATTCAAGAACGCTGACCTGACTCAATGCTGCGCACAGTGCGTAGGGGCAGTGGTGCACAATTCTTGCATTAGCATTTTTGCACATTTAAAAAAAATTTTTATGAAAGCGTTTTTACATAATTTTTCATTTACATCAATTTACATTCTTTAGAGTTCTTAAGCGTTACTGCGCTGAATATGTGAACGTTTTCGAAGGTATTAAGATTGCTACTTGAGATAGTTCGATTTTGTAATGTTTTTTATTTTCAGATGTCCAAAAATAAACTGGTGCAAGTGGATTAAATTTTAATTTTTAGTAAACATTTCTTATACCTATCACCTCAAATAATAAAATTATTTGCAACTGCTATCAATGCAACTTTCTCAGTAGCCATCAGTGCTTGTGTTACCTTTCTCTAAACACAACACTCCTTTTGTTACGTAACACATTTAATTGTTGTTTTTCATTTTCACATCCTAGTTACGTCCATTTGAATTTTGTATCATATGCATCCAAGTTGCTCTTAACGTGTTACTGCCAACTTTGTTGAGGGCTCTTGAAATCGTTACGAAAACTTTATGGTATTTGGTGCATGTTTTGGAAAATTTTAGTAACGTATGAATGTGTGGCTAATGTAACACTTGGCAGCAACACAAAATTGTAGACAACTTGAAATTACAGCTAGAGTGGCGAGAGAAAATACAATGAAGGCATCGATTCTTGTGATGCTCTGCAACAAAATTTTCAAAACTGCTAGCAGTAGCGTGATATAAACAAAATTAGTATTTTTGCATGAAAATGTTAGAGCTTCTTCGTAAAAAAATGCATTGCTTTTATCAGAACTTAATTAAAATTTCATATTTTTGAAGATCTTATCATATATAATATATTTGAAAACTGTTCTTTTAACTCATCTCGATCGTAATTTTCAATTTATTGCCCTTAGACAACACACGTTTGTCTCCTTCAATACCGTAATAATCAAAACTCCAGAAGAGCCAAAATAAACGCCTAGCTGTCGACACATTGAATGACTAGAGATCAGTGATGGCATTAGGGTTTTGTGAAAATATACTAAATCAAAACTTGAAATGTACTGTTTAGCCGAAAATGCCGTCTCTGTTAGAGATTCCTGGCTGAAATCATATCGCTGATTTACTTCAAGACTGGCATAACTCAAAAAACCTGATTTTTGAGTATATCCGCCACTTTATGTTTTATTTTGTGTGAAAAAATCAGAAAGGTATCTTTTAAACTTGCCATGTGAGAAGAGTTTATGTAAACATGCTTTCTGGAATTTTCATATAAAAAGTATTTTATTGAAAACTTTAAATGCGTTTTTCTTCCACTTTATGATTTTTTGAAATATGCCAGTCTTGAAGTAAATGAGCAATATGTGCGTTCATTAGCATAAAAATCCACCAGAAAAATTATGCATTTGCAAGGTACCTCAAATGACCTATCAACGATAGCGTAAATCCTGTTCATCAATTCATTTTCGATTCATCGGAAACATTGAATTAAGCTAGGTCTAGGTCTTTTGAAAATCATGTAATTTCAATAACAAGAAATCAAGTATCGGGCAAGATATCATTTATCTAGCAGCATCACAAAACTGAAGTTATAACCGAATTACAGCTGGGGAGTTGAGGTCAAAGCTGCCAGTCAGAGTCAATTTCAAAAGTTGTTTATTTTATGAATGAATGTTCATATGTATTCAAGTTATCAAATGCAAGTACCTTCTTGCCAGTGTTGCATGCAAATGAAATACAAAGTGTTTTTGGGTCTTTCTCTCATTTTCAAAGTTTTGAAAGCAAAACCAAAGCTTGATTAGAACAATTTCGGCATGCTTGTCACAATGCACTTCATTGATAGCCAGAAAATTTTAAGAGTCAGCATGTTTCCACGATTCTCGACATAATCAATGGCAACAGCAACAACAACAACAATAATAATAACACAAGTCATAACCATATACCAAAAACAAAGTAGTTTTGGGTCATTTGGTTTGTTTTGTGTTTAATGCTGTGCTACTGCATGGAGTGGTATTGGCCAAAACTTTGTTTACATGACTGTTGCTGAAACGTGTTAAATTTTATACATTCAATGGTTGTATTGTTGCTTTGCAAGTTTTCAACTTTATGCTAGGGAGCAATTTGTGATTAAAAGAAAGAAAAAAAATATGCTGAAAAATATTTTATATAAAATGTATTTTAATATTTCTTAATAAGACACAATTCTCAAGAAAAATATAAATATGTAATCTAACACTAAACAGCATCTCATTACGTTTTCATTTGAGACATACTTCAGACATGCAATTTATCTTTAGTGTTACTCTCCTACTTTATAAAGAGCTATTTTTTCTTCAATTAAATATAAGTAGCTTCTAAGTGCAATTTACTCCTCTTCTTGCAATTATTAGTTAGTGAAAACTACAAGTGCTCATAGCATATTTTCTTAATAATTTAATGAAAATTGCAATTTACTTTGCGAGAAAAAAAATTTACTTTTCATATGACAGGCCACTTCATTTATTTCAATCTGCATGCAACAAAAAGTACTTTTTTTTATTCACACAAGGCTGGCTACAACTCCCTTTTGCAACTGGCAACATTTTACATTGGCCCCTAAAATGCCACTTCAATTTTTTTTCGCATTTTTTACTTTATTAAAATGAATGCAGCAATATTTTGCGCATTGTATGTGCGTTGAGTAGCGAGCGAATCCTTTTGTGCAGAGCATTTATTTTGCTACTTATTATTTTTAATCCTCTCTGTTATGCTTTTTTAATCCTTTTTTAGTACTACTACGATTTTTGTTGTTGTTTTTAATGCCTTCTTTTTCTTTTGTTCTCATTACAGCAACTACTCGTATAGAGTTCAATCAACTGGCATGAAACAATGGTATCTACTCTCGGCGTTCATTGGTGATGCTGTGCGCGATGTACCGTTATGCAAGCACCTGGCCAAACGGTTACCATGTCCAGGAGTGGGTCCACTGCCACCGCCTCAGCCACGTTAAGCAGTGTGGTAGGGAGATCTGCTCTGCGTAGAAAAGAAGTAACAGCAGAAATTGAAGTAAAAGACTGTTGTGTGTAGAATTTCACTACTGTAGTGTAGTCGACATTTTAATTTTTTGTTTTTTTTTTCATCATCAGCAGCAACATCGACCATTTACCATTTGTTATACTTTTTCTGTCTTTAGTACCTTACAGCTTTTTTTTTCATTACATTATTTGTCAAAGTTTTAATTTTCATTTGAAGTTTATTTTTTTATGTTTTTTTCAGTAGCAGCAGAAAAAGAAAAACCATGTGCAGCAGTGTGGGTGTCTCGGGGGCTTAAATATAGGGACTGTCATGCTTTTGTCCTGCTGTCTGTTGGCATTGTGGACGAAATTAAGCGCAGAATGTAAATAATTATGGTGAATAAATTAAAAGCTTTTAGGGTATTTGAAAGCACAAAACGTTAAAAATCCCAAGGTTCTTTTTCAGGGATGTAGTAGTGAAATAGTAGTAGAAATGGTTTTCTTAAAAATAACAAGTGTCCATAATAAATTAATAAAAACGTATTTTCCAACGGATTCATAAATATATGTATCAATTTCTTTTGCATTCAAGCAAAGAATGTAATCAAGTGTCAATATTTTTCTACTACTTTTTTAATATATTTTATTCACATACATGTGTGTATGTATGACATTTGCTTCATAGCTCTTAATACTCCCACAAGAGACCTAAAAAAAGACAATAAAATTCCCCAGGAACTTACCAATTTAAAGTTTAAAATTACTACTTTTTCTGCTACTTTTTTTCATTCTCTTTTTCAGTTGCTATTTTATCCACTGCTATTTTCACTACACTTTTTAACAACTATTTATACTGTCGCCTATGCATCACTTGCTGCTACTATTTTGGTTTTTTTTAATATAACTCCATTTTTTTCACTTTGTGGACATTTTACTAAATTGAATTCACAAATTCATTTCATGTACGTCTGTCCATTTGTCCGAAATATCAACAGCAGAAGCAGCATTACAAATGCAACAGCTACTAAAAATACAGCAATAGCATAAATGCAAACAACAAATTGTTGACTCAATGTATTTTCCAGTACTTTTTTGTCAGCAACAAAAAAAAAATTTCCTGCAACTGCAGCAAATATATTAACTATGGGAATATTTGTGCACCAAGGAGCAACGAGAGAGCTTATGACCAAAAATTACATAGAAAAAGAATATAAAAAAGCAACACTGGTAATAAATAAAATACAGTGCAGTACACACAGTGACAACTGATTGAGGAAGGAGTGCGTAGGGATTTTTCACTTTATTGCGATGCTTGTTGGCGTACGATTTGACCAGGGTTGTCTTGTGGTCGAAAATTTTAATACTGTGTAAATTAATAAAAATTAAGGAAGGAAGCGAAATCTTAATAATGTAATCTGAAACATAGTGGCATGTAGAAAAAATGTTTTGCGTAAAAAATATTCCTATGAAAAAAAAAACTTTAAAAATCGAAAATTCTCTGAGAATTCTGGAAATTTCGTGAGATTTAAATTATAATTTTTAATGTAAATTCTATGCATTAAGATATTGATGTGAGGTTTTCCTTGACCCCCTTCTCCCACTTGGTGGGATTTAGTGAGATTTTGCCGGACCCCCTCCCCCGCCCCCTACTTTGACTCACGTAATTAATTGATGTCCCCTTGCCAAACTGAAATCCGAAAATTTTTTGTATGAATTTAAAATAATTTTAATTTTAACTTGTCAGCCCTGGTCTTGGCTTTGCATTGCATATGCATTTGGGAATTTCTGGGTTGTTGCTGTTCTTGTTGTTATTACTCCTGTTGTTTTTCCATAAGCGACAATTTTTCCCACAAGCTTTAGCTGTATGAAATCCTTGTTTCAAAATTAAATTGTTAAGGATTTCATTGAGCTTAGGGATTTTTGTGTTAAATTTTTTACACAATTTTTTCTGGCGTTTAAATTGTACAAATTAACTTGTTGATATTTCATGCGCACGGTTTTTTTGTTTTGCAGTTGCTACTTTTTTGTTATTTATATGAAATTGTTATACTTGTATATTAAAAATTGTTGAGCCTTTATATATAAATATGTATGTGTAAAATATTTTATATTACGTATTAATTAAGGTTTATTTAAAATTATATGTTTGTATATAAAAATCGTTATTAAATCCCAGCATAAATTATTTTAAAATAATTGAAAATAAATTTATTTATGCGCAATAATATTCAGGCATTTAATAAAATAATCAGTGACTGCATCAGCAAACTGTTGCATACTTTTAGTTACTACTTTTTAATAAGAGCTGTCACTTTAAGTATTTTTGTTCCGACAAAATAGCTGGCAACGCCAATCAACTGACATTTTCAGAACTAATTTAATTCACAAAATGTTCGGTAAATGCATCCAATTAAATTGTGTTTATTTGTTATTAATATTGTTAAAAATATGAAAAAGAAGATGAAATTTATGTCTTCTCGTGTTCTTAGTGATAAATCCAACAAAATATTTGAGTTAAATTGCATTAAATTACATTAAAATGCAAAATATTATTTTGTGTGGCGACGTCGGCAGAGCAGCCACTGGAAGTGCAGTGTTTTGTTGTTTTAAATGCAAAGTGGAAGGTGTTGCTCCACTGAAAGTTTATATTTTTGCTCACAAAAAGAAAAAGAAAATATAAAAAGTGTTAATAATCCTTTTTTGCCAAATCTTACAAGTGTTTGCTTCATGTTTTAAAAAATAATTTAATAGAAATCTGCTCAATTGCAGCATCCGCAGCAGTGATGGCATTAGAACTTTTCGCGGAAGAACTAAATTAAGGGTCAGATTGTACCTCAATCGCTATCCATTTGATTATTTTCATCAAGGGAGGCCGTTGTTACTGGAGAAATCTTAAAGGAAGTGACCCATTCAGTTTTGCGGCAATTTTACTTCTTTCAATTGTTTACCAGAAGTGTTGTGCAGGCTGTTTTTGTACCGTGACAAAATTATATGGATTACCATTTGATGGCAAAGTGTCTTCCAAATATCTACTATTTCTGTTTAGGAAGAGGTCATTCTGAGCTAAAGGCTGTATGGACATAATTGTTTCGATTGAAGGTGCACAAAATAAAGACCTGTGAAGATCTTTAGTAAGGCTTCTTTATAAAAGTAATAGAAAATGAGTTTTCGATATCAGTTTTGATTGGTATTCAAATTCTCCATTTGAGGGCGTATTATTAAAAATAAACTTTGATCAATTATAGTCACCTGAAGTGGAAAATCAAAATTTTTCAATTTCTTTTTCAAATTACCAAGAG
The DNA here is from genome assembly GCA_963662105.1 of Meiosimyza platycephala. NCBI lineage: Eukaryota > Metazoa > Arthropoda > Insecta > Diptera > Lauxaniidae > Meiosimyza > Meiosimyza platycephala. The sequence continues at coordinate 103,915,005 of OY759208.1, read as the reverse complement.
CATTTCTTGGCGGAAATTTTAGTCTAGCGACTCAAAACGACCACTTTGGATTAAAAATGGTAAAAGTAAATAATATTTAGAATTTCGATTCACTAGAATAATAGTCAATTACACTGACCCTCATCATTTTGAATACACAAATCTCTTTACTAATTCAGGGGCACTTAGCTCGATGTAAACCAAATTCAAGAATCAGCTCCTATTTTCGAAATTTAAAACGTTGCTTTTGGTCAATTTCGTGTATTTATTTCAGGACCACTTAACTTTTCACAGTGCATTTCTCTATATAATCCTAAATTTATGTTGTCCTTCTACAAAATCAATATTTAACTTTTTCTTAAGACTTTTTGACCGAATTGAAAAACCCATTTTTCAATTTTTTTTTTTAAAAATTAAATCATTAAAAGTTCATTACTCTGCTCATTTTCTTTGCATCAAACTATTAGAATCACAAGAAAACAGAACATTTCTTTCTTTTATCCCAAAAAGCTTCCGTAATTCAAAAGGCACACTTTTTAGCTCTATCATTTTTTTCGTAGTAAAAGGAATAGCTTAGCAAGCTCAGAACCACTTCTTGGATTATTCGTTAATTTATTTCTTTATGTTTTCTTATCTTTTTTTGGACCATATGATTCATTCCAATTTTTAAAGGGCTTATCTTCGGTAAGAAAAATAAAAAACGTTATGATCAAATTAAACATTAGTTATTTGATTTCAGAAAACGGGTCCCACAAATTTAAAACACATTTAATATGAAAACAAAATTTGTTCTAACGTTTTTTATTTCAATATTAGTTGGCTGTAAAATCCTTAAGCTAACTCTTTGAGGCATTAACATTTCAAAAAGTTTTTACTACTTTCTTTAATCTTTTCGGAGTAATGTCCACTAACCACAATTAAAATAATTCAGGGACTTATAGCTGATGTACAGATGAATCATTTAGTTAAAAAAAATTGTTTTGACCTATACATATATTCCCTTTTAAAATTACTAGTGGCAACCAAGTCTTTTGTCCATATTTAAATTGAAAGTGTTGCGAATTTTTGGTCTTGCCACATACATATATGGTATACTTTATAATGCTTCGAATATACTAAAATTGATTCCAGGAAAAAGTATAAAATGTCATCACTGTCAACTGTTTTCTTACAAGTGTTTTCAGTTCTTTAAAATATTTTTCTCAGTGCAGTACGTCTTAAGAGGAAATATTGGGTGCAAATTGGTAAGTGATTTTTTTTAGTTTCTATGATTTATTTAAAGGTTTAAATTATTAAATACAATTTTTTATTTTGTACGTACATATATCAATGAAATTAACCATAATTTCATTAAACAAACACCTTTGTTTAACGATTTTTTCAAAAAAACGCTTCCTGTTCGAGCTGTCGCTCCTTCAATTTAACCCACTGAATGAAACTTTATAGAAATGTTCAACTCAGAGCCAGTAAGTAAAAGATCAAAGAAGATACTTCTGTTGCTTGCATTTTTTTTTGGCCAGGCTGATAAAAGATTTCTGGTCATTTATCCTTAGTGTGAAGAACGATTTTTAGAGGAGTATAAAACAAATCAAAGGTTCGAATTTAGAAGTATTCCTCCTCTATTTTTTTTTTGTGCTTGAAGTTTTCGAAATTGAAATGGAGGATGACACTTTGAGTAAAAGAAAAAAAATCATTTATCGACCGTTTACAGAGATCACAAAAAAAATTCCACTCTTTGTTTTTTAATTTTTCAACCCTTCCCATCAAGTGTCATTTTGGAATTATTTCGCGAACCTAAAACCTTATACTCTTTGGATTACAACATCTGCAGATGCTAGTACGTTTGAGTAAACGGTGGTTTTCCGACGTGGTACGTTTGGTTTTATGAGCTCAAAATTCGTTTGACTACATTACTTGCATACTGGTAACAGAAAAAATATTCGGTTTCGTAAATAACTGCCATTTAATTTGAACACTTTTATAACCACACTTTATATCAAGTTGGTTTTTTAAATATTTATGTGTGCCGAGAAAAAGGTAATTTTTACTTTCTTTTTTCTTCCGTCTTCATTTGTATAATATCTTTAATGTGATAAATCTCTGAAAATAAGCCTCCTACCAAAAGACAATAGTGGAAAAATTGAAGAAATAAATAACTGCTTATGTTTCACAAAACTAAATTAGCTACATTTTTTTGTAGAAGCGAGATATCTTCAACAGCGTAAAGTCTTGACGTATAGCAAAAAAGGACGGAATGTGGGGATAGTGAGAATAATGAAAACTGGATGGGCGAAATTTCAAAATATTTGAATTTTTTCTTTCATTAAAATTCTATGTCTCAAGAAATGAAGGCGTTACTGCCATAGAAATTGGTATTAATTTCTCAAACTTTAGTACTTACTTCATATTACAGGAGGTTATTACGTCGAATTTGTTACAATTCAGTAATTGAATATTTGAGAAATTTATTAATGTCTTTAATACTCTATAAAAGGGTTAATAAATAGTTTATTCTTTAGCTTTATCACTTTCTAACAATATATACAGATGAAATTAAACTAAAACAGATAAAGTTGTCCTATAAAAATACTTTTCTACCATTTGGTGTTATATAGTACTCTGTCGTACCCTTTGAATTCGTCACATAAACATTTTTATCATCTTCATATGGACGTTGCGTTGTTCTTCTTGCCGACTGTTGGTAATAGTTGTTGCTACTTCCAGCACCATAACGATTATCACTGGCATAATTATTATCTGGATATTCATAGCGTGGATAGTTGTCATTGCTAGGCTGTTTGTAGTTGCCATTGTTATTGTTGCTCGATTGAGCTGAATTACCATAACCATTTGAGTTGGCGTTATATGTTTGTGCAATGTAGCTATTGTCGCTACTTGTACTGCTTTGGAAGTTACTGCTCTGATAATGTGGTCTTCGTTTATTATCCGATACCACTAGTTTATTCTGATCATCATAATTGTTGCGCACATAATCAGCATAACCACCTGCATAGGCTGGACGATTTAAAATTCTGCCCTTGCGTATAATTTCTTCATAGCTATTAGGAAAACGAATTTGTCCATCATTCGCTAAATCCTGCGCAATGAATGTAGAGAACTTCGAATTCACAACTGACTGATCATCATCTTGAAAGCGCACCATTTTATTATGCTGCTTTTCATAATCATCAACATCATCATTATTATGTTCATTATCAACGAAGTTTACGTGTTGTGCTTCAATAGCATCGAAGTTTTCAATATCTTTAAAATTAATTTCCTTGCCACCTCTATGACTCTCCTCAGCTTTAGCATCTTCGTATTCCCTATTCATTGTGGCACTGGGAAATTTTAATTTTCTGCTTTCTTTCTCCTTATTAAAAGCTATGAAGCTATCGCGAATTTTATCTTTCATTTCCGCTGCAGGAAAGAATTTTGCACCTTGAGCTCCTAAAGCGGTAATTTCTTTATTTAAAATTCTGCCTTCGACGCCATCATCGTATTGTGTGTCTTCATTTTCAGCTATTGTCTCATCACTTTCATCACCGTACTGCGTATCCTCATCATCTTCTTCATCATGAAAACCATCGGCTACTTTTTCCTGTTCAATTTCCTTTTCATTATCCGCATAGTCTGTGTCCAGCGACCTACGGCGTCGTTGATATTCAACACCACCCAAATAGCTTGAGAGTACATTGGTGAAAAAGCTTCCAATGCCATCCGAAATGTTGGCGCTGGCTACGGTTGGCCTTGGCCTTGGTCGTGGTGTTGTTGACACCTCCACTTGGTTGCCAGTTAGTGCAGACAAAATACTAAATAATGACGAGCTGCTGTCATCTGCTGACGCTGCTTGTTGTGGCTTTTGATTTTCCGGTTCCGGTTCGCTAAAAAATTTAAAGAAACCACCACGATGATTGTTGAGATAGTAGAGTATTTCATCCTGAAAATAATTACGAAGTAATAAAAAAATTTTAAGGATTCTATTATGAATATCAGGCTTACCTCACTTTTGGGACATTGCGCATAAGCCAGCACACAACTGCGTTGGCCACCACTGATGCCGAGTAATGCTGCACGTCCGTAGATAAGCGCTGGTGAAGAGGCGGGAAATACGGAAATAAAGCTGCAATATTCATAATAAAAAATAAGTTTTTAGTTAAATGTGAGCAAAAATGCGTGGAAATTTCTTTTTCAAATCTAGGCCTTATTTCATATGAAAAAGAGTTTCGAAATTTTGTACAATTTGAGATTGTCTGGGATATTTTTTCATTACTATATAGTTTCTTTTAAAGTTTTTTATTGTGAAATTTTCAAATCAATGAGTGCAATTATGAAGAAACCTTAATAGTATCTTCTCTGCCATTTGTTTTCTTGTATGAATGCATGAATTAATTGCAGGTATCCATTTAATACATACGTTCAATCAATACACTAATCCTCAATATTATGACCATATCATCTACCTACTATTACTTACTTTGTTATCGCTGGCGAAGTAATGAAATCTGGCAATATTCCACGTTGTACTTGGCCGGCAATCATCTGGCAAAGCACCTTCGGTACACATTGCAAATCGTCATTGCGTGCAATATTCTCAAGAGCTCTAATGAGTTGCATGTTAACGGGACGAGATGCAGCACCCGTACCACCAATACCGCCATTACCACCAGCAAAAGCACCCAACAAGCTGCCAAGTGCGTTATTTGATACACCAGTACCACCGACACCACCAACTCCACCGCCAAACAGTAGGTTACTAAAGTGTGGTGCATACTGTTGCGTTGAGGTGAAAAGTGACGCGAGTGAAGCCAAACCATCCGGCAGACCAGAAGATTGTTGTGGATAAGATGATGGGCGATAAGGTGGACGATATGAGGGTGGCGGTATTTCACCCTGTTGATACTGATAGTAGTTATTATATGATGGTAGTTGTGGTGGTCCATTACGTGAGGGTTGATATTGTGGACGTACTAAAGTAGAATGCTGCGGCGGTGGGTATTGTGTGCTCGTGTAAGACGGTTGATGGTGTGGACGCATGAAAGTAGGATGGTGGGGAGGAGGATATTGTGTGCTCGTGTAAGACGGCGGCCGAGAATTGTAATTACCCGATGTTGTTGTTTGTTGTTGTATATATTGCTCGCCCTGCAAATAATTACCCATGTTGTTGTTGTTGTTGTTGTTGTTGTTGTTATTATTATTATTTGCATAATTAGGAACCGACGACAACGATGATGTTGAGTACTCTTGTCTTTCTGGTCTTTCTGGCGGCGGCAAGTAATTGGACGTTTGGTAATATGATGGCGGTGGATAATCCTTAGAGTCATAAGATATACGTTTTGGAGGCGTAGTTGGCTTTCCAGCAGGTAATGCAGCAAGCATTTCCCTATCAAAATCAGCAGGCGGTAATGCATTCGGATGTAGATTGTATTGTGGCGTTACATATTTATGCGAATATTGCGGATAGTTGGAAGTTCCAAATGAAGCAGGCGTTACGGCATAAGAGTGCGAAGGGAATGTTGCTGGTGCTAATGGTGATTCACGTTGATATGTTGGTGCATTGTAACGATGATTATGTACCATCATTGATGAGTGCACAGTAAACTCTTGACGATTTGTTGAGGCGGCTGGTGATGGTGTATGATAGTAGTTCTCATTAGTGTAGGGGTCTCGATAACTGAGAATTGGCGTCGATTGAAGCTGCGTTGGTATCTCAGTGTTTAATTTATTAGATTGCGTGTTTGTATGATAATTGTTGCTGTTAAACAACGTTGATGACTGTTGTTGCTGTGATGGAAATGTGAATTGGGCATCTGAATTCGATGTTTGTGGATAGTTGGCATCAACATAATTGGGGTAGTTTTGTGATGCTGCTGTTGCATCAGATGGTGTAAATTCTAAAAGCTGTGATGGTCGAAAATTATATTCATTTTGTCGTGCAGTTGGTAATAAGAGTTCTGGCATCATTATCATCTGTTGAGTGGGAAAGAAATTCGATGTCACAGAGTCTGCGGGGTCGGAGCTGTGTGGAATTGAAAATTTTAAATTAGTCTGTTTTTGTTTATGCTTCTTATAAAATTTTAAAATGAAAAAATTAAGCTTAATAATGCAAATCAATACAATAGGTATGCATAATGAAATTCAGTTTAAAGTAGCTGATTGTTTATAACTAGAGAAAGTTGTGAATAGAAGATGACCTGTCTGTGGAGGAATTTTTTTATCGATTAGGAAATTTTCTGAAGTCAGAAATAAACAAAGATTTATAAATTTGACAAAGTTTCTCACTTGCACTACTTGCCAGCAATTTTACTTTAATTTTTGTCTGATTTTTATTATGTTTTTTAAATTTATTTATCAACTGTCTAAATCCAATTCATGGAAATATTTATAGAAACTTTATTTGAAAAATTTTCACTAATTTTTTGTTAATTTTTGTTATGTGTTTACTCTGTTTTTGGCCATCAATTGGAATGTTAAGTCAAGCGACAGTAGTAATTTTCTAAACAATTAACATGTTGTGCCATTTTGATATATAACTTCAATTCTATATAAATGATTTCTTAGAAGAAATTCAAACTGAGTTACTTATTTACTCAATTCACTTAACTTGATGTTAAGGATGTTCTCAAGATTAGCAGCCTGAGTACTTTTGTCTGACTTTTCAAAACGTCAAAACATTCCATATCTTTTGCACTAAAAAAACACTCAAATCAACGACTTCCACAACTACAGTCAATATCATAACTTGAAGTTTTCGCATTATCTTACACTACAAAACTTCCAGCAACAACACTTACCTTGCGTAATTATCCTGAATACCAGCGCTGCCGCCGTTTCGTATGCCTGCCACGTAACCCGTACCGTACATCATAATTAGAAATGCAATTTGCTGCATCATTTTCGCCACTACCATCTTGCATTAAGATGTCACGTTATATGTCTCTTTCTATATCTGCACACTTGACACAAGCCAACACTTGTGCTGCTGCTACTAATGCGGATGGATAAATTATCCTGGCAATAACTTATGAATTGTTTTGCAAACACGCACCAAAGCAATCTACTCTATGGGAAGTTGTGAAAAATGTCACTTTTTGTCGCGTCAGCAATTCATAAACGTAAGCTCTACTACAATTTACACAAATGTCACTTCAGCTCTATTATCCCGTTGGTAAAATCCTTAACTCCTTGCTAGAAAAAAAAAAAAAAATATGAAAAATTGCAATTTTTTGTTTTTTTTTTTCAACAAATTGTGCAGATTTTGCTGCTGTTTCTATCTCTCTCGAGACAAGCAACATTTTCAAATGTATAAATATTAAGATTTTTTTTCGCTGACGATTCTCACGTGATCGCGCTTTCCAAAATATAATGGATTTATTTTTGTGTTATCCTTCCTCACGTTGGTATTTGAATTGCGCGCCAAATTGCAATTGTCGCATGCTGATTTCTTTGAAGGGGCGGAAAATTTAATTTTACTGATTATGCAAAGTCACAACAGGCAAATGTTATAAACTGCAGAAAAGGATATTAAGGATAATAAGATAAATAATAGGAAAATGCAAAAAAATTGTACAGCAGCTGCAGTACTGTTTTGAATAATAAGAAGCAGAGGTTGAAAAATGCTAAAAATTGCCGTGGAGATTGAACAAAATAATGAGAATAGGGAAGCTTGCACATGCGAGATTGGAAATAAATGAAAAAATTTAAGTTAAAAAATTTTATGAATACCATTCTTTGTATCAAATAAAATAAAGCAACTCACTACACTGCGTCTCTACTTTTATTTTTGCAAACCAAAATCACGCATCCTTAATTTAACCATAGTGCATCCGCAATGCAGCTAATTTAACGACACTTTTTAACGAGCACGCGGAACAGGTGGAAAAGTCACAAAATCCACTGTCGTGTAGTAGACCAATGAACTTGTCATGCAATCCAAATATCCCTGCCAAAGTAGTTGCTTGATGAAGTATTTAGTACCCCAAGGAATGTTACACTACATTGACAACGGTATGGTATGACGTGAAGACAGCGCGGACATAAACTGCAAGGACGTGCGTTGCATAGCGATTTGGGTGTAAGCATCTCAAATAGAGACTTTATAGTTACGCTAGTAGCAGCATTACAAATACAATTTGAATTTTACGATTCGAAGACGTGATTTGGTACATAAGAACTGTCGTAACGCAGAAATGGTGTAAGGGAGGAATTGAGTTATAAATGGAAAAGATACTAAATATTAATAGAACGATTTTGACCAAACCATGGTAGAGTGCTGAGTATATTTATGTATAATCAATTTATGATATATATTTTTGTCATGTAGAATTATTCAGCTCGAATATTAAAAATTGTAAGTTGGAATATTATTCAACCAGTGAAAATATGATGATGCCCCCAAATATATTTGCAAACGCAAAAGTCACTGCTAGATTTTTATCAGAAAAGCCTTCGTTAATCAGAAATATATTTGTATTGTGAGATTTTTATTGAAAAACTATTACACTGATAATGCGAACTCAGCGGAAGGAAAAACTTCTGTTCTTCTCAGCTTTTATATTTCCGAATAAGTCGCTGCTTTCTTCAAATATCTTTGGGTATATATTCCCGAATAATGTGAGATTTAAATTCTACACAAATCTTGAACAAACAGTCTGTATCACTGAAATGCCTCAACGATCAGAAAATTGTTTGAATTATAAACTACCTAACTAGAAAAATTGACCGAACATAATGATGTTTTGTTAGTTAGTATAGAAATTGTTGAAAGCTCGAAAAATGTTTATAAGGTTTAAAAATGCTTAAGAAGTCAATATAAGATATACCAAAAGTATTCAAGGAATCTACAATTATTCTGAAGGTCGCATAACATCGAAAAATGTTAAAAAGCTTGAAAGATTTGAAAAAAGTCGAAAAAAAATACTGAAAAAGTCAAAAAATTTTGAAGAAATCGAAAAATTTTGAAGTAATCGAAAAATTTTGAAATGAGCCAACAAAAGTCTAAAACTTAATTCAAGGGTTGCGTGTGTTTTAACACTCTAGGTACTATAGATTCTCTTTCAAACCTGACAGTGATGTAGTTCACATATCAGATAGAAAAATTTAATATATTAAATCTCTGTTATATATAAAATCTTTGAAAGAGTTAAGGAAAGTATTGTAAATTTTCCATTCTTAAGATATAAATAAAAAAATAAAAACAAAAAATGTTAATGTTAATGTGACTTGATATTCTACGCTACACCTCTTGGCTTTTGCCTTCATAATATATAACTCAGCAAAACTCTTTTACGCATTATTTCCGAAAGAATTTCATAAAAACCTTGTAACACTTTGGCAACAATGAAATTTTTCACATGTTTTCACAAAATCTCTTTAAAATAAATATTTCAATTTATTCATATGCGTTAATTTGTTTTCTTTTCGAATTCGTAGTATATATATTTTTAACGTTTAACAATTGTTTCACATTGTTTTCCGCTTTCCTATTACCGACGAGTACCGGATATGCTACAAGCACCACGATTAAGTAACTCTTTTCTTTTCATTTATAATGGTTTTTTGCGCTTTTGGGAATCTCCCCACGCGACCTCACGTAACACTCACAATTTCTTTTGAATTTTATTTACTACTTCTTCCACTCGGCGAGTTTTGCTTGGTTGCATTAGCACGCTCTTAGACGAGTAACATAGTTGGACTTGTTGCGGCGACGTTTGACTTACGATTGGCACAAGCTAGCAGCTTGAAATTGCCGCTACCATCATGGTTACAAGCCGGAGGTTGTTGGCTTGGTTGACAATGAAGTGTTTGTGGATATATTTTGAAGTCAAACTTAGTTTGAGAGCAGGTAGACTTTAACTCAATTTATGGCTCAAACTATAGTAGAAACACTTATACTGTTTAACTCACAAGCACTTCCACTTTGGCCACCTTATGAATTCTTGTTTCAAATAAGCAACAAACTTTAAATACTTAGCTTAATTCCATGCTAAGTTAAACGTCAGACTTCTGTGATATACAGCTGATTTTGAGCCAAACAAATCTCAAGCGAGAGTTATTTCATTGATCAATTGATTGGTAGCACTTACGCCATATTTACCGCTTGCAATTGGGACATTAAACTTGAAATAAATAAAATTTACCTCAATGTTAAGTTATTCGGGTTTCTTCAACTTGTATTAATATAATTTGTCGTAGCATGACTTTTTGTTATTTTGATTGCTGTATTGCTGTTTGTTTTTATTGTTGCTGTTATTACATTCGGTATTTTCCGCTACCTCATCCAGGCAACACTCCAATTTTTATGCTTTAACCGCTGAACCGCTGAGAGAAAGTTACTACCAAACTGAACTGTTGTGTCGTCTTACCAATTGAACTTTGTTGCTGACAATATTGCTGTTGTTATTTGTCTTGTTCTTGTTGTTGTTGTTTTTGTAGATAGCCGCAAAAATTAAGTAATCACAGTTTTGCCGAATGGTTTAGTTTTAACGAAGCGCAGCCATTGAAAATGCAGCATCTTAACCCATTTTCTTCAAAAATTAAATATCTTTCAAATTCGAATATCTTTTATGGTTTTCTAATCTTAATTTTGTTTAAAAAAATAAAATACGCTACTTGTTTTTGTTATGAGTGAACTCTAATCTGCTTCAAGCTACTTCCAAGTAGTACGGTGCGTCACTAACTATTAGCTGTATAGCTAGAAGCCTTCTACTTTCAATAGGTATAAATAAATAAATTTTATACGAAACGCTAGATTCATAGCTCTGTCAAATTTCAGTTCAGCGCTATTAATGACAGAAAAATATTAGCTGTCAGCCCTTTTACAAAATTGAGTACCTTCATTCACTGATGTCTTAAATTGTATGATCAAAACACAACAAAAAATTTCCTATACAAATAAGGCTAAAATAATAATGGGAAACCAATCAAGAACAAAAATAAAATGAACAATCTCAAAACTGAGCAAAATACCCAGTTAAAGACTTAATATATTTAAGTTTGTTCTCAGAGGGAAATTCATATCTCCCTTGAAGAAATTTCCCCTTTCATTTGATATACCCTTTTTTTGGGTCATTCATGGGACAGAAGGACTCTTTTTTTGCTATACTTTCTTAGTAGCTCTATGTATAATTCAATGCTGATATCATTTGAGCTTCATCAAAGAGACAACTCAATGTAATGGGTTAAGCGCCTTGTTAAGAGATGGAGCAACAAAATATGAGTGAGACAACATGAGCAAAACAAACTGTTCACCTGGTTATTAAACATATAAATTTCACACGATTACGATGAGGTAACAATTTGTTGGTAACCAAATGAAAGTGAAACTGACAATGAGCATAAAATTGGACTGAAGTTAAACAAAACTGAAAGAAAACAGAGAGCGCAAGAGAGCATTAAATTAAAAAAGGCCGCAAAACCGAAAGCGAAAAGACAAATCAATGGCCGGTTAGCAGTTGATTTGAAAAAAACCCCATGCTATGGATCTGGGTTATTGACTGATTATGGAGATTTTATTTGTTTTGTTTTTATTTTAATGGATTTTATTTGTTTTTAAAATTAATGACATTATTTTGCATTTATTTAACTTTAACTTTTTTGTTGCGAATTCATAAAATCGGTCAGTTGTGACATCTTTGATGAGTGGGCTAAATTTGTTTGGATTTTTGCAATAGTTGGTTATTTTTATGGTAATTAAATGAGCAATGCGTGCGGGTGTTTTTAAGTTGCGCAACTTTGGTAAACAAGCTTTGGTGCGTCATTTTTTATAACATTTTTAACGTCAGCACTTAAATTTGCACATGCATTTTGAAGGTTGACACACAATACGAAGATTTAAACTTTAGTTGCTTGGAAAAAAAATTAATGTGTAGTTTTTCCCAAGCAATATTTCTATGAATTTTTTAAAATAAGAGATTATACAATTATGTATGTATAGCTCATATGCAATGAAAAATTTCGGAAAAAATCAAAAAAGTTAAATCTTCTCAAATGCTTTCGCTTTTGAAAAATAACTGGGTTAAAATTTCAGATAAAGAACTTGAAAGGATACAAAGGGGTATAAGACATTTTCTCACTGATAAACTAAACTGTACTTCCAATACTTTTAGCGTCTGAAACAAAGCTTATCGGATGTTTTTTATAGCTTATATTAAAAACGGTTATTAGGTAACAATAATTAACAAAATATGGGTTCAAACTGCCAAAAGAGCGTATTTGGACCTTTTTGAATTGCCGTGGGCACTAAACCCCGTACAATTTATAACAAAATTATACATTTTTTATTTAAAGCAAAATCAAATTACAAATTATAAATGGTTCTATATTTATTTTATGGTATTTGAGAAAAAAAAAAAATTGCTTAATATTTGTTGTTAAGGCGCTCTCAACTATTTTTATTTCTTTTAATTTGTTGGGCAGAAAAGTTATCCAAATTTTAAAAATTTTATCCTCAGAGCTCTTTCAATGTCCAAAGCTCAAAATTTAATATTTTTGCCAAATTTTACGCAGAATAAAAAGCACTCATTTATCTGTAAGGTACTTACAACAAATGTCACAAACAAAATGTTAAACGTTTTACCGTGCAAAAAAAAGTTATTATTCCAACAAAAAGTAAAATTAACTTGTGCCATAGCTTCGACTTCAGACTCATACTAATTTTGGCATTCTGATCCGTACTGCATTTTCGGCTTTTATCTCTCATATGGTTATACAAATATTCATCATTTAATAAAGGACTAAAATATCCCGACATATCCTTTCAACGCATACAAAATACTATAATGGCAAATGTTAAAATTATTATTAAATGCCGCTTGGTAGCACAATAAAAACTACTTGCAGTACTTGTACGTATTAGATATGACAACATTTACTACATGGCACTTGTAGTGCTAAAATTGAATAAGTACAAAATTTCATTAGAATGGATCAATGATGGCATTTGGGTTTTGTGAAAATGTACTGAATCGAGACTTCAAATGTACTTTTTAGAGCCCAAATGTACTTTTTGGTCTTGAACACCCAATTTTCCTTAAATGTTCGAAATTATTTTAAAATTTACTAACAAAAAAAAAAAAAAAAGGTACTCACTTTTCCCATCTCAAAAACCCTGGCAAAATTAGATATATTTCACATTAAATTAATTACAAAATCTGCACATTGCGCGAAACGTAATTAATATAACAGGTAATTACTGTAAATCTATTCATTGCGGTTATTTTCATTTACTAAAAAAACAAAAAAAAGGTAAATATTATAAATTGTCCAAATGTACCGAAAATGTACTGAAAATGTGCTAAAAATTTGGTAAATGTACTGAAAATGCCCCGAATATACCGAATGTACTGAAATTTTGTCGAATGTACTGCCAACGATTTTTCAGGACGCAAATGTACCGAAAAAAGTACAAATGTACCGAAAATGCCATCACTGGAATGGATGTCTATGTAGAGAGGATTTTTTAAGTTGCATTAAGAAAATAGGAAAAAAGTTATTAATAGACCCAAAAAAATACTAAAAAAACACTCGAAAGAAATGTTCAAATAGCAAAAATTCGCAAAAAAAAAATTCCTATTCGTCAGATTTCTTGAAATGAAAACTTCAATTGGCCGCTGCGTATTGACACCATTAGACATTTCTCGTTTGGGCTATGTTAGAGATAAATTCTACGCCAATGCTGCACCATTGATTCAAGCTTTTAGAGCTCAGAGTTATTATTCACGAAATAAAGCCGCAATTATGCGAAACGTGATGAAAAATTTTATCAATAGAATGTTCATTTGTGGGCAGAGCCGACGCGGACATTTGGCAGATATTGTATTCCTTTACTAATCTCAGAGTTTGTTCTTTAGATTAAAATCAAAGTATCGTCCCCTTTTGTTGGATGACCCCATACTTCTTTTGTGAGTGGTAGTGTCTTATTTCCAAGTTATGTATTCTAGGTTTTAATATTACACTTATTTCAGTAACTTCTTACTGGTGCGCCTTGACTGCAAGGCTTTTCGCACAACTAACAACGTTCATCATCAGATGGCATAAATTATACGTTTTCATAAAGTAATTTTTTTTTTTTTTAATATTTACAACATAGAGTAAAAATTATTATTTGAGTATCCTGCATATATGAGACTATTATATTCTGATATTGTCCTAGCTGCATAACTCCGCATCATCATCATACATGAACGTCATCGTTATACTACAAGTATTCGGTGTGCACATACAGCAACTGATGTCCTTTATTATGTCCTGAGCTCATTTATTACTTTTGCACACACATGAAAGACAGATTGCCATCGTGTTGTTGCCGTTAGTAACGCTTGACCATTAAAACGAAAAGCAAATTACTCATATCGTCATAATCGTCGTCCTGTTTTGTATTAAAAGAAATTCTTTGCTTGTTCACTTCTTGTCGTCGTTAGTTGGTTGATTTTAATAAATCGTTCTTTTCCAACAGCAGCAAACCAAGAGAAGCAATACTTTTGACAGGACATTCGACAGGATATACGACATTTTTATTATTAGGGGTTTTATTATTATGTCAATACGAATTGTATGTGAGCTTCTGTTCAACGTAAGGATAATAAATGAATCAAGTTGTAGCCGAGGTATCGAGATGAATGAAACTTCAATGAATGACCAAATGATGGCTTGAATGATGGCATAGTGTTATGCAATTTGTGATAAATTTATTGAAATTATAGTTTTTGGAATGATGATGATGAAAAAAAATTCTTTACTGCAGTAAATGTTATTGGATCTCACTTTAAGGGTATTGACAGCATTGCTCTACGAAAAATCGCAAAAAAAAGATACTAAATAATTTCGGAATAAGAACAAGTTTCCATTTATTAAAATTGGTTCAAAAGTTAAGTTCAAAAGTCGGAAATCACTAGTAATAACAATAAATTTCACGAAACCTTCAAAACGCCCTCTACAACATCAGAGTATATAAAATTAACTAATTGTCCTGCTGTCACTTTTTTTTGTGATAACGTATACGCCATTAGATTAAATCAGAAAATTTGTGACCATCACGTGTCAGTCAAACAAAACAAAACACGTCACGCCATACAGCAAAATTAAATCCGAGAAAAAAACGCAGCATATCCTTTCATGTTCCGCACTCTACCACTGCCTCGAACTGTTAAAAAATGTTATTTAAAAAACATTTAAAAAAATTGAAAATAATTGTAGCAAACGCTCTCTGTAGCTATTGACATTGGCCACAGCGTGACAAGCAATTGACATTTGTTGTGTCATGAGATAAGTTGTAATTTTCGCTTAAAATGCCACGTGACGACGCGTACATAAGATGCGGCTGTCAAAACGCGGCGTTAAATATGGCCGCAAGCTGATTTGCCCACTTAGAGCTAAGGTGTGAAGCAACATTTCTTTTTTGACACACGTCAAAATGCTGTCACATGGGTGGCCAGCATATAAATGATACTGAGGGTAATAAGACTAAATGATAAAAAACTATACAAAATTAAATAAAAAAATATTAAATTGTAAGAATTTAAGGATTTTTTGTATGACGCAGCATGAGAAAGTTTAAACATTTGTTGCAACATTGTTGCCAAAGTGCATAGCTAGGCGCACAAAAGCGTGCGTTTTTGGAATGCTTAGTCGCTTGCTCACACTCTTCGAAAACCTTTCATTTGGCGCGTGTCAAAAAACTTAACATTTATTGCCAAAGACTTGCAATTCTTTTTTAATGCGAGTGCAGAAAATTTTACATCTAATTAACGCAAATATTTTAAATTGATGCTCTTTATTGAATTATTGTTTTGTTGCTAACCAATGATGTTTACTTTTTTAATTACAATTGCAAAAAGTTAAGCAACAAAAAGCATAATTAGTTATAGTTACAAAAACAAAAAAGACTGCATGTAATATTTACACTAACAAGGACTACAGCAACAGTAGCAAAAACTGGCAAAGTAATTAAATTAGAATTTAATTAGTCAACAGCACTACATACTCGTATGAGTAAACAGTTTGTATATCCTTTGAAAAATTAAGCATTACATATAATTTAATCAAAGCGGTTGTCTTACAGTCTCTGTGTGAGGAAAATTTATGAACATCCTTTGTGTGTACATCCTTGCAGCAAAAATGCATTAAAAATTAATCAAGAGAACATGTTGCTGCAACACACATACGTATGTATGTATGTAATTTAATAGCTATTTATGTATCGCCTACGCTTTGCAGCAATCCAAAACATATCCTGTTTATAAATTCAATTACACAGAAAGAAATATTTTTTATTATTCAGTACAAAATATTAGTAATTATTTATAACGCTTCCATCATAAAGCAATGGCAAAATGTAAATTCGAAATATATGTCAGATTTTATAGAATTCATACAACTTATGACAGAAGAAAATTTACTCATCAGAATTCAGTAGGTGAAAACTGCAAAGCATTTCATCACCATAGTGCATTCTAGATTCGATTAACACTTTATCATCGTCAAATATGCTATAAGTGCTGGTATATCTGTCAAACGGTTACTAATTCTTATTAAAAACCTCTAACATAAAGCTCTTTTATCTGCTCTCGAGTTTTTTGGTCTTGTCCTATGACAGCAAGAGAAATGTCTCAAAAGGAGTGAAAGAAATTAATATTTTGGTAATATATCACGTACACGTTGTTGATAATTTTCCAGAGGGAAATTCGTTCTTCAACATAGTTCAACCACTACATCCATAAAGTTCTCCATTTAAAAACTCAGGCAAAAATAAACCAAATTCTGATATTCATATGTACATATATTTTGAATAAAAGATCAATGTTTTTTAAAATATAAAATAATTATTTTTCTCCAAAGCTAGGGAACTAATTTTCAGCAAATTCCGATGTCAGCAGTTCACCTGAATATGTAATTAAGCAACAAACATTTTTTATTCCGTTTAAAATTTCCTTTGTTTCCCACTCATTGGTCTTGTCGTTGTACTCATAGAATTGATCATCAGAACAGGCAATTACATTATTCCAAAATGTACTGCTAAATCTTGTCCAGTATACACTTTGAGGTAAGCTAATCAATATAGTCCACTTATTCGTTTGAGGATCATAGCGCTCGATTGTACGGCTTCCACCCACTATATATATTAGACCATTTGCAACTGCAATCTGCAAATTAGATTAAAAGATAATAAAATAATAAAAATTAAAATGAAATACGCGCATGTTATTGTAAATTACTTACTTCGGGTGTTAGAGGACATTTGTTCATTGGTGCTATTGATTTCCAAACATTATTGTGTATATCATAATATTCGCCTGAAGTTAGAGCCCTGCCATCGCAGTAACCTCCAATTGCATACAATTTGTCATTCAATTGAGCAATACAAAATTCGTAACGGTGCTCTGACATTGAAGCAACTTTGGTCCAGGTGTTTGTTTGTGGATTCCATTTTTCAACAGAACTGATCTGTTTGCTTCCATTGTAACCGCCTACCACATATAACATTCCATTCAGCACAGCAGCACCACAACTATTACGGCTCTCTAGCATGGGATTTATTTGATCTATATTCATTGTTTTTAAGTTTATGCAAATAACGGTATTTAAAGCTGTCATATTTTTACCCGCTTCTCCAACAACGCAAAGATTATCATGCATAACAGCAGCACCGAATGCATAACGACACTCTAAGTCTTTCAAGCACCTCATCCACTTAAGTCGTTGTGGGCAGTAAAAATTAATTTTCATTTCGGTATTTTCAGAATTGTGTGTTAGGCACATTAAAAATGTATCGGAATCAATTGATTTCCTCGCATTAATTATTTTGTGATCTGGCAAGTACCTTGATTCTAAAGCGTCTACGTATAGTTGAAAGTTTTCCATTGAGGTACAAATTGGTTTCACCTGTTTAATTAAAAATGATGGTTCCAACAATGGAAACCGCACTAACTTTAGCAACTGATCTTTGTATTTCATACGTTCAATTTGGTCATGCTGTATCCATGTCATCAATATCTCAAAAATCTTTTCTTCAGCAGGAACACAGAGATTATCGTTTGCTAAAAACTCCACCACTTGTTCTAAATTTAAGTTAAGGAACTCGTGCGACTTAGCAACATCCATGAAGTGCTTCAAGCTATAGTCTTTTGCCTTTTGTTGAAGTATATCACAACGATATTGCTCGGCAAAGAGTGCGAGTCCCAAACAATTGCTTGGATGTAGCTGCTCTGATAGAAAGTTTCCACATGCGATGACCACATTACGCAACAGCAATAAATCAGCTAATTTTAATATTTCAACAGCAATTTCCTCTTTGATAGCTACACGTCCAGTGTAGCAATAGGCAATAAGACTGCGTAATGTAGCACCATTTACGCTGGAAATTTTTATTTCTTTTGTTGAGGTTTCACGCATTGATGACTGAAACATTCCTTTGAAATATTTACTTGCTGCCGAGAGAATATTGCGATGCGCTGGAATCCTTATTTCATCGTTTTCAGCAATCAGCACAACATCATACAATTCTTCCTTTTCACAATCTTGCCACAATTGCTGTAGAATGTTTTCAGCGTGGACTTTGTCAACAAATATAGACATATTGGACGAGATATTAACTGAATTATACGCAACACTTAACTCTGAAAGACTTCTTTTCACAACGGCTGACGCAATTATACTGACAAAGGTCTGACTTGTTGAATATTTATATTGCTCTTTTCACTCTTTCATTTTTATAGAATACACACATCTACATGTTTCAATTATAGTTGAACCATACACATACCTTCTTTTCCCACACGAACAAAAGATTTTATTGTTATATTACACTGGTCAACAGTGATTTTGTTGCCTGGATGTCTCTGCGGATTTCTATAGTTTTAGGTACCCAGTTTACGAATATATTCATGAAAGAACTGAATTGGCTCTAGTTTTTAAGATATTGAAGGATTTATCTATATATAAATGAAGCAAAATCGGCTTAGTTACACTCTGTATAACTCAAGAACCGCTGGACCGATTTCAATGATCTCTAATTTTTTGGATTTCTCTCCGCCCCGAGAATGACATAGGTTATAAAAATTTTATCTAAAGTGAATATTTAGGGTGTTAGGGTGGCCCTTATACAAATATATTTTTAAAATAGCATTTTCACAAAGACCACGTCATCGATTCACACCGAATTTACACCACGTAGCTCTTATATCAAATGACATAGCTTAGGCTATAAAACTTTTATTTGGGGTGCATATTAAGGGTGGCTCTCATACAAAATTATTTTTTAAATAACATTTTCACAAATACCACGCAATCGATTCACATGAAACGTACACTGCGTGCCTTTTATATCAAGAAGCATAGCTTAAGCTATAACATTTTTATATAGAATGCTTAAAAAATAAAGATCATGTTGCCATCTCTATTCTTTCCTTAGGGTTCAATCTATCTCCAAACCAAAAATATTTTTGTAAGAGGACCACTCTAAATATGCACCCTAAATAAAAATTGTATAGGCTAAGGTATGTTTCTTCATATAAAAGACATGTGGTATAAATTTCAAGTGAATCGATCACGTGATCTTTGTGAAAATGTTATTTTAAAAATATTTTTGTATGAGAACCACCTTAAATATGCACCCCAAAGAAAAGTTTTATAGCCTAAGCTATGCCACTTGACATAAAAGCTACGTGGTGTAAATTCGGTTTTAATCGATTACGTGGTCTTTGTGGAAATGCTATTTTAAAAATATATTTGTATAAGGGCCACCCTAACACCCTAAATATTCACTTTAGATAAAATTTTTATAACCTATGTCATTCTCGGGGCGGAGAGAAATCCAAAAAATTAGAGATCATTGAAATCGGTCCAGCGGTTCTTGAGTTATACAGAGTGTAACTAACCCGATTTAGCTTCATTTATATATAGATAAATCCATCAATATCTTAAAAACTAGAGCCAATTCAGTACTTTCATGAATATATTCGTAAACTGGGTACCTAAAACAATAGAAATCCGCAGAGACATCCAGGGCAACAAAAAAAAAGTTAATTTTGTTGAGCTGTGTTATAGGTACTCGTACACACAAATATGTGTAAAGTAAAACTACCTGAAATGCTTACTCGGCGTTTACACACACAAATTCTGTGAGAGAAATTCTTGTCTATTCTCTTTTGTGCTTTTTGTTTGGCATTTGCAACATACGACAGATTTTGTACCTCGTCTCTTTGGTTTTTCCCCTCTTGCCCACAAACAAGGAAACTTTTTGGCAAGAATTTGAGTGTGTAAACGCCGAGTTAGCCATTTATTTTGGTTCTACTTTAAATTCTCTTCCATTTCAATTCTATGGAAATCCTTCAATATGCTTAACACCCATTTCGTGGTATGGCATTTTGTAGAGAATTCGCTGTGTATGCAAGAATTTGTTTGGGATTCAGACACTTTGACCTGTGTCATCTTCTAAAGTACTTTATATAGCATGGATGGACTTGGTTCTCCGGTGATTGATTTGATAAAATTAGTAGTCTAATATGTACTTTCAAAATCTTAGGTACTTTCGAAATTCAAATATCGTTTTTATCGTTTGAACTGCGTACATATTGATATATTTAGTATTTGTTGTAACAAGTTGAACATCAGCCTTGTTTATGTAAAGAATTCAATTTGTCGTTCAAAACCAAACTTTTAGTTGACTAACATACATGTTTACATCTTTATATCAAAAAAATTCCACATTATATTGTCTTTATGAGGTAACTTAATCCTATGCAATGCGATATCTTTAGCTGCAACCGAGCATTAGGCATAGTAAAAAAATGTTGATTTATTCTATATGGAAAAATTTCAAGGTCAAAAAAAGTACATATAGTCAGCCGATACAATTCAGGTAGTTTTATTTTTCGTTTATACCAGAGAAATCCGTAGTAAGTGGCTGCGACAAAGAAAAATATTCACTTCAAATGAAGCACTCTAATTCACATACATACTTACATACAGAAGTACATACCTGTACTTTCCCAGCTGTTTTTGGGATCATTCTTTACAAATTTGAATCATGGATTTCATACATTATACTTAGAGGGTGAAAACATGCACGATGTGGTAAGCGAAAGCGTAATGCATAAACAAATCATGAAAATCACAATGAAGAATATCTTAGTGTAAAATAGATATCTGTAAAACAATTGAGAGCATAGTAAAATGGTTAGAGCTGTGAGTTCATAATTCATAATGCCTGAGTTCGATACGGTTTATTAATTTCAAAACTTGAAATTTTAAAAATAAAAAAGGTCTATTGTGAAAAGTTAGAAGAACAAAAAAATTGTAAAATGTTAAAAATATGCAAATTTATTTGTGGAAGAGTTAACGTATAGTCAGGACCCACTAGGCCAGTGCCTAGGGCGGCACGATTTTAGGAGCGGCAAACATTGGGAACTTGGGATTGTGTGCACTAAATTACCTAAAAAAAAAAACAAGGTCCACACTTTTGATATAACAAAATTTTTTTTCTGTATTTACTAGTGAAGAGGGGCGGCAATTTCTGGCTGGCCTGAGGGCGACAGATTTCTTAATCCGGGCCTGGATATAGTACACAAGAAAATTGCAACACAGGAGTAGCGACTGATAACCTGATCACCAGAACCGACCGGTGGCGCAATGGGCGTGGATATTTTATTTCTTGAGAAATATTTCCTTAGGTTACTCATAAGAGGTGAGCGATCGAAATATTGATTTTATTCCATTGACGTCACTGATTGGCACCTTCAAATTCCAAAAAAGCAACATTGACACTAAACAATACGTTTTTAAAGAATTGAATTTCCATTAAAACAGAAAGTTTTCAACAATATCAACGAAAAGCGAAACATTGCCATTTTATTGTAGTCAAAACAACAACAAAAATTTTATGCAAATATTTTTTATTTTCTTCTGCTAAAACGAAATTGTGAAAATGTGTACAATGTACAAAATTTGGCATCTAAATTTTGATACACCCTGCAAATAGAATTTTTTAAAAAAATTCCACGACATTTTTTGAATTACAGAGTCTTCCCATTGAATTTTTAAGTTTTTTTTGAGTGTATGATTTTTCTTACATTACTGCTCGTATGTACCAATATATAAGAGCGTCATTTTAAATTCCAATATTTGTAAGCGCATCCCTTTAGCATTTTACCCATACGAAAGTTTTGCAATTAGACTATCTTACAAACTCTTTAAATATTCATAAGGAACATAAGTGTGGAAATTTTGACAAAATGTTTTACATTTGCGAGCTTTAGTTTTATTAATGATTATTTTTACATTAACAACATAACTTCAAAGTTGCTGGCATTGAAACATTTTATGGGAAAAAGGAAATATACATATTATTCTCGTATTAAGTATTGGCACGTTATACTTCAGCATTTAATAAAAAAACAAATGATATGTCACTGGTATGTCAAATTAAGTGTGATAAACTAAAAGTAACAAAGGAATATCATGGCCATAATCATGAGTGTTATCCACACCAGCTACATGACTAATCCTTTAACAATACATTTATACCCTTTAAACTAAATTTTGCTGAATCAAATGGTTGCTAAGATGTGTCAATTATACCAAATCTTTTGTAACCAACATTTTTCCCACACAGTAATCCATAATTCCCTAAATATTTCATAATCTGCATATTTTACCATGACACTATGCGGATTTTATTAGATTTTTTCTTTCTTGATTTTGTGTCAAATGCTTGTTAAAGATATCCTTTTTTTTTGTAGCTGCTGCTCACTTATTGTGCTGTGATTGACAGCTTGATATTTGGTCGCACAGCCCATTGACTGACTGACACGTTTTGGTATTGTAATTTGACATTTTTTCGCTCTCTTCTGGTAGTTACACATTCTCATGTCAAACGTAAACTACTTAAAATTGATTTTCTTTTCATGCCTACCATTTCGTGCACTTTCAAAGGATAATTACAGGATACATGGAAAAAAATAACAAGTGAACGTCGAATGCATTGCATGCGTGTCAGCAGCGGGTTAACCCCGATAATACTCTAATTTTCGTGTGTCAAACGCGTGTTTTCAGCGCGTCCTGCTTTCAACTTCAAGCAAATTATGACAATTTAATCTCAACCGCAAGGAAAATCGGAAAGTGAAAAACGAAAAAAAAAAACAATGGAAATCATTTTTCTGCCACATAATTTACTTTAATAAGCAATTCGTTTTTCAAAATGATGTGCCCTTAGGGATACTTAGGCAAAAATACGCTAAGGTTAAATTGCGTGCTCATTTTATTCATATTGAATTACATATTAGAATTTTCTTAGCGTGGGGTGTCTTTAATTATTACTATATTTCGTGGTTTTTATATTGGGATTTCAATTTGGGATTGCATGTTTTTAAGTTGCTTCAGAAAATAAAAATATATTTTGTGCAGTGATGGTTGATGTATAGATTTTCGAATAATAAAGTATAGTGAAAAGATTTTTTTTGTCAATTTTAGAAAGTTCTATATGATATATATAAAAATATATGTATATGTATGTAGATATTAAATTAATTTTTTTTAGTTATGCAATATGCATTATACGTAGCTTAGAACCTTTGAAGGCCTTTGGAAATTGATAATTTTTTTTTGTTAAGTAGCTTTTGATGGCATCCATTGTCTTGAATTTTAATGAAAAACACTTTCCTTTGAAAGTCTTAAGTTTGAAGTTTTAGGTAAATTTAAATTGAGCTTAAATTTGCAGCATTGCCACTGTAATCAATATAAAATGCACATAAACATTACATAAATGTTATTACCCAGCTAACATATTATCGACCAGCGATGGGCAAAATAGAAAAAATGAGTCAATTTTAGCTCTTTACAACTATGACTTCGGTTTTCTTAAGAAAAATAACTAGAACAACAAACACATGCACTCACCACTGCTACGTACAAATTTATCGTTTTTATAATACACGCTAAGCACAGGATTTGAGCACAGCTTCTCTCGTTTCATTTGATCAGTGTACTTTTATTTCTACACTGATGTTTTTCTTGCTTGAAACTTGGAACTTTGGCTTTGGTTTATTGCAGATTTTGTTTTTGCTAGCGAGATCGACAGTCTGTGAGACTTTTTTCTGTTGTTTTAATTGTTGCTTTTGTTGTAAGTAGGTCCTGGTTTCAAAATTTTTCCCACTTTTGTTATACATAGATTGCTGAATCGATGAATTTCTGCTCTTTTGGAAGAGTTAAATTAAATCAATCTTTTTATTGCATATATTTAGGCATTTCACATATTTCGTATGCATAATATGTTGGATATTACTACTTTAGTGATTAGCACTGTAAAAATATCTAATGTTAGAATATGACGAGAAATAACTCTGATTACCTTTAAATGCTCTGACGTCATTTGGTGTATAATTGGTGTTTTTGACACAATTGACTATATACTTAGGTATAACTCAAAACCAAACGAAATAAATTTTTAATTTATAATCGAAATTACAAGGAAAATTATAAAAGAAATATTTAAAAATAAATCATTATAATTTATTTTCCAAGCAATCGAATTTTAAGAATAAGTTTATTTTAATAGAAAAGTGACAATAAAAAATGTTTACAAAATAGTTCTAATTATATTTTCATATAGAGCCAGATTCCGGTTAAAAAATGGGTAGCACAAACAAATCGAAATAAATGAGTTCGGAAAGTGTTTTTAATGAAAACGTTGAAAAATGTCGAAAAACGTAGAATTATAGTGAAAGTTTTTGAACATATCGAAAATCCAACGTTTAGCATCAAAAGATAATATCGCTTCGTCGGCAGCAAAAATATAATTTTTCTGCATTTAAATATGTCTGCTGGGTACAATTATTTTGAACTTTGCATATTTGTATATCTACATATATTTACAATATATAAAACACATTCACACCTTTACTTAAACATTACAACCAAATCCTTAGCAAACTTGACACCCCCATTACTCATTTGAGGAAAATCCTCGCTAATAAGCTTAGTACTCTACGCAACAAAATCAATAAACTAAGCGCGCTAATATAATTACTTACTAACTTTGCATGTATTAGTGCTTTTATTTCGGTAGTGGGGATAATACCTTCAACTCACACTAAACAATTTTAAATCAACCTCAAAATGCTAAACCAAAATGGCGCCCGCTAATGACGCTATGGTAGGTTGCAACAATTTGTGGTATTGCATTAATTAAACGAATGAAGAATTTAAAGTAATTAAACAAAATATATAATCGAATTTATTTACTGTCATTAGATAGAAGAGGGTTGCCAACTTTACAAAAATAACTACAGATAAAAATATAGCCAGTTGTGAAGTAAAACTTACATATAAAGAATTTTTTCAAAGTTTCATTATTTGAACCATGTTTCGTGCTTAAAAGTAATTTTTATTGTTAAAAACTATATTTCTTTTAATAAAGAGCCAACAAAAAACGTGAGGATAGATTTTGCCTTAGGAGAGAATTTAATTATATATATATTTTGCTAAAAATCTTTTCAATTTTTCTTCAGGCCATCTCCAAAGATTATGCTCAAATGCAACACTATATTAAATTTACGAGTTTATAATAAGTTTATAAATTATCCCTAAATAAACACAGTGAATCCCGTGGGTCGGGAAATCGGCAACGATTACCCGCTGTTGGAAACGCAAACTTTTGCAACAACAAGTGTTGCTAATTATTTGTCTACCGATAAGTCAGGTGCTTGAAAAATCTTTTTTTCGAATAATCTTGCAACGAAACAACAACAAATATTTAAAAATGAATGCTGCATTTAATCTGTCATCACTGTCAGGATGCGCTCCCTTCACTGATGTTAATATAGCAAATGTTATGTGATTTATTTTTAAGTTTTTAAAAAAATAAACAAAATTTCGTAGGATAAAATAATCACAGAGGTATTAGTGCGCGACAGCCCTAAAACTTTCAACAATACGAGAACATATAATACAGCCTGTGACCTCCCGCTGATAGTGGCGGATTTGTGAATTAACTACTGCGTTGTTAAATAATTTGAATGCTAAAAAAATGCATAAAACTGCCATGCCGGCTATTTAGGTTTAATCCTACTTTACGTTATGTTAGTTTTTATCACCTTTGAGGGTGTATTTTTTATTAATTAGCTAAAAGAGGATAAACATAAATATTAAACCATCTAATGCCACGGACTTTTTTTTTAATTTTCTTGGAAAGTACCAATATACAAATGTCAAAAGAAATGAATTTTCTTAAATCTCAACTTTTTCTCAGGAAAACGAAACTTCATAGAAGAAGAAGAAGAATATAGTTTTCAACAGAGAATACTTCCAAATTTTTAGTGCCATTTTTTGAATTTTTATCATACAAAAATTATGAAGATTGTCGCAAAGTTCTACAAAAAAGTCAGGAGTATTCCTTGATTCCGCCTAAAAAACTGCTGAATTTGCAATTTTCGAAGATACTACGTCAGGTTGTTTTGCACCAAGGAAAACTTTAGAGTTTTCTGGAGTATGATGGAGTTATAGTTTAAATTTAAGGAAGAAAATATTTCTCACGGATACTTAAATTGTTCGACGCATTGTACTTTGGACCAAAATATCCCCCACAATTCCCACGATATAAGCTCCAATTTTTAGTTCGAGGGTTCTGCTGATTTTTCATGGAGTTCTTCAAATTTATGGCAAAATAGACCTTGATCTTGAAAAATCATTGCACTAAGATATAGATATTTTCTTTCTCCCTTCTTTGTTGAGCATGGCAGGACTTCCCCACAACCTCCCAAAAGTGCAAATTTTCTTACTTTCCACATAAAATAAAACAGTTTTTCCTTACTAAATAAATATGATTAATTTTCCAAACCAATCTGACCATATCAACGACATTTTCCAAAAAAATTTCCTCGATCGCTTATTGTTTGTATCTATTCCACAAAATAAAAACTTCAAGTATTTGTTTTTCAAATATTTCATTTGATATATATATATTTTATAAATTTTTTATGAACATTATGAGATCATAATAATGATTTTTGATATACATATTTCACTTTCTGTAATTATAATAATTTTTTTTTTTAATAATAATAATTATAAATGTATTTTCAATTTATGAAATAATTTCATTGTAAAATAATACAATACAATAGACATACAATAAACCAATAAAATTTACAAAAAAAAAAAAATATTTGAAAAGAAAAATAATTGGAAATGTACAAATGTTTTATTTCATATAAAATATATTTTTTTATATTTTTATAAAAATTATGTATAATATTAAACTAAGAAAAACACTTCAATACATTTTTAAATTTTAAAAGAAATATGACAAGCTACAAGTTAAGTTTTTCATATCGTACACCCATGGACAACTTGTAAACCTAGGCAGCTGTAAAATGCATTTATTATATTACACAAAAATTAAACAGAAATTTGCTAATTAACTATGATGATTACGCTTATATGTTATTACAAAGCTAGCAAAATAAGAACATATTGAATACACGTAAAGCATGGGTTTTCTCTAAAAATAGCAAAGTTGTCTTATTGAATTTCAAGGCAATCTAAAAGTTTTGTAATGATTTTTAGAGTAAAATAAGATACTATTGATTTAGTTTTTATATTTTTATAAATGACATTTAAAAATGAAATATGGGTATATCTCAGTTAGATATTACCTATACGAAATTTGTTATTTTTGACATATTGACAGCATATATAGAGTCTTATAGTGTGCAGTACTCAGCAGTTCGCTTGTTATAACCTTTTCAAGCTCAATATTACACAATATTGGATTTTTACACACCATTTTAAAGTTAAAAAGTCATGCTTTAAAACAATGTTTCTTTAATTGTAGTCGAGTTTTTGTGCATTAAGTTAAATTACGTGAACTGCTGATTTTTGCCTTTATTAACCATATATATTTAGACTTAGATAAAGATATTTTATTTCAAATATGTCACGTTTTACTCAATTAATTAGCTAACTTCTATGTTTTATATATAAAAAAAATGCAATTTTAAAAAATATGGAATATTAATTTTAGTTTTCTTTAATTTAGTTTTTAGTTTTATTGTAATTTTAAATGCTTTAGTCTTTTTGTTTTATTGCTTAGTTTCTTAAGACAAAAAATTCGTTATTTTCTTTATAAAAAATATCTTTTTATTTTTAAATTTCAGCAAATTTATTTTTTCTTTTTGTGTAAAATTCGTACAAAATTTTTTTTTCTTTGTTGTAAAAATTTATCAAAATATTAATTTTATTATCATTTCTCATTAAATGTACTATTTTTATATGGTTTTTTGTATTTTAAAATTAATTCGTCTGTTTGGCAGCACCAGCGCGTACATAGCAGCCAGCAACATATGAGTCGCAACACTTTCAAGTTCCCACATCGGGATAATATTACTCGTACTATTGCGCAGGTATTTGAAAATAGATGACGCTCATTTGTGTTGCCAGCGTTGTCACGTGTTTTGTGCGAGCACAAAGTTTTAACCGAGATCATTGTGAAAACTACAAAAAATGAGCAAATTTTTTGTTATCTCAACTGGCAAACAAAATCAATTGTTTTGTTAGATTTTTTATAAAAAAAATTTGCTCATTTCAAAAAAAAATTTACAAATTTTTATTTTATGTTTTTTTTTTTAACCTTCTAATTAATATTGTGTTGTTGTAAAAATTGTACTATTGTTGTTGTTATTATTTAATTATTTATTTTTTTAAGGGAAATGGTCTGAAATGTGTATTTTTTGTTGTAATATAATTATTGCTTGGAATCGGTTAAAAAAGAAAAAAAAAAGTTGGTTATGACATCACACTGAAAGTATCATCTTAGGCAACATATACATTCATATTAGATATATAACTTCTGTCATTTCTTTGCCAAAATCTTTTTTCATAGACTCAACCAGACTTTCTTTTCTCAAGCAACAATTTTTCATTTTTAATTTAACATTTTACACGTTAAAACTAATTTTTACTATAACTTTTTTTTAAATAATGTTTATTTATTTTAACACATATGTATGTATGTATAAGAAAAGCAAAAAAATCTATTGAAAGTAATAAAGTTGTTGCTTTTATTTCACTAAAACTAAATATTTGCTATATTTACATACAATATATAAAAAAATGAAGTATTAAAAAAATGTACAACTTACAGAGAAACATATTAAATTTATTACATATTTTAAAATTGACAAGAAATAAAGTTTTAAATTTCTCTTTTAAATTAACAAGAACCAAACGCTTTGCGTTCTAACTTAATTTATTTTGGTGAAAATTAAAAAAAAAATATTTATTTATTTTAAATAAGCAAAATAAAAAACAAAAATTTTATTTTACTACTATCTTTTTGTTTTTATTATGTGTTAAATTTTATATTTATTTTGCTGTTTTAAAAATTTGAGATCAACATTTTTGGGAACTGTTTTTATTCACTATTTTTTTCTTTTAATTGTTTAATATTTTTTTTTAATTTTATTTTATGTATTTTTTTTATTTTAAACTTTATAATTCGATTAGCATGAGTTGCAATATATGATATATATCAGTAGCTTTTAATAATTACTTTTATGTGGCAATCTATTTTATTTATTATAATTTTTCATTAAAATTTTACTGTCAACAAAAAATTTTAATTGAGATCAAAAAAATTTGACATACAATATTTTTTATTTTTGAGAACATTGATAAAAAGTAATTATTAAAGTTTACCTTTAAAATTATTTATTTCCTGACTTAAAATTAAAAATTGTGTTTATTGAGACCAATTTGAAAACTTTCACATAAAATTTGCTGTTGGTTATATTTCATATTGCGCGTTTTTTTTTTTTTTTTTGTAAATTGTACAAAAATTATTTATATATTCTTTTAATTAAATTCAAAGTTCACAATTGAATATAAAACAATCACAAAATGGCAGAAATATTAAAAATAATTGTTTAAGCAAATAAAACTTTTTTGTTTTAAATAAAATATATGTAACTCAAATTAGTGCTATGAATTTAACTATGTAGAAATATAGCTATATGTTTTTATGTTTG
Source organism: Meiosimyza platycephala (assembly GCA_963662105.1). Classification (NCBI taxonomy): domain Eukaryota; kingdom Metazoa; phylum Arthropoda; class Insecta; order Diptera; family Lauxaniidae; genus Meiosimyza; species Meiosimyza platycephala. The sequence continues at coordinate 103,885,009 of OY759208.1, read as the reverse complement.
TGTATAAATCTAGCTAAATTTAATAAAATTCATTTATTCAACACAGTGACGCAAAATAATTTTATTATTAAAATATTATTTATTATTATTTACTTATAAACAAAAAAAAAAATGTAATTGAAATTACACAGAAGACAGGATTTCGTTGTTAATTATATTTTTTTATGTCAAATTTTATTATTTAATATATTAAGAAATTTTTTCTCATTTAGCACCATATGCTATTATAATCATTCTGTTTTATATTACAGTGCAGTCGCTGTAACGTGAACTAATTAAAACCAAGGTTGTTCACGATAGCGAAATTGTTCACGTTAGCGAATATGGAAATTTAGACCAAAATTATGCAGCGTAGTCGCATCAAATTTTTATTCTTCATATCATTTGTAACAACAAAAACTTTAAATGAAACAAAAATTTGTTATCTTTCTCATGTTTGTTGAAAAATAGCATTGATCAATAAGTAAAAATTTACAATATTGGTCTTTGCTTAATGACTGTAAGTTCGATTAAAGAATGTTTAATTAGAAACAAAAAACTTCTTCACAAACTATAAAAAAATGAAAATAAAAATACATAAACAACCTTTTGCGTATTTTATCTTGCTACAAGGTAGACAATGCAAAATTAATTTTTTTCATGTTACCGCGTTGTTCACGTTAGACGGTGGTCTCGTTACCGCGACTGCACAGTATTTTAAATGGTCTTTAGTTTTGTAAAATTGAACCATTTCAAAGAAAACAAACTCTGAGCAACTTCTGCGCAAATTAAAATATATAACTGTAGCGAAAAGAAAAAACATCTTCAGTGCTATGCTTACACATAACATATACAATGGTTATTTATACGTAGAACTCAAGATGCATACCCTTTTGCCGCAGTTATTATAATGTCTGAGCTCCGATAGTTTGAAGTACATAAGCACCTAAGTTTAAAAGACAAAAATAGCAGAAGATGTCATGTTTTTAGGAGTGTTGTAGATTTGAAATAAAACACACTAAATTTATCTAACAACCGGAATTTTGGCTTTACTCGGTAAATAATCTTATGCCAGCAAGCACTTTCAGATAAGTTATGTAGGTCCGGAGATAAAAATTTTCACAAGCAATTTATGCAAAAAAATTAATTTTATTTTTTTATTATACATACTTCGCGAAAAGGAAAAGATTATGAAATACTTTTATCAAAAATTATTGAACTAAAATTGAAGCTATTGGTAGATACTTTAACCTTAATGCTAATGAAGATAATTTGCTCGTTGCAATTCACCGATCTCTTTAATGCATTGGAAATAAACTAAAGCTAGTGAAATTACCAATAGCTAAAAAATTAAGGAATCCAAAATGATCAATCGTTTGTTCAGTTGGAAATGATGCTTTAAATAAGACAAAAAATCAACTATGCTTAAAAAACTACAAAATAGACTTTGATGTTTTGTCTTAAGGTTCAAAGGTTCTCACATTTTAAGACGATTTTAAGAACCAATCAATTTCAAAGCAAAAACTTATAAGATTTTTTCTTATCTTCTATTTCAAGGTTAAAGTATTTTTTTTTTTTTTTTGAATCAAGACATAATTTCCAAGTAAACTAAAAAAAATTAAAAATCGCGAATTTTGCTACAAAAAAAAATACGGTGATAATGAATGGGAAATTTCATATAGTATGAGGGTTATTCGATCTAGAAATCAAAATTGGTTTTTTTTCTTCAACTCTTAAAGATATATCGGGTACAACATTTTGCTAATATATAAACTTTTCCACGAATCTTAACCTGAGATTAAGTGCATGAATATGAAAAGCTGGGTGCAATATATTCCTCGTTGTTTTATGTGGATATTGGGGTGGTTTTTATTAAAAATTTATTTAAAATTTTTATCTTTAACCCTACTGATCCTATTTCAAAGTGAAATTTGACTTACGCGAAAATCAAATCCCAATCGGTTCGAAACAGAATAAAAAAAATTTTAAAGTTTATTTAAAATTGTTATCTTTAACCCTTACTCACCCTATTTCAATGTGAAATTTTGTATACTTAATAAAAAGACACACCAGTTTGTTCATTTTTTTGAATATAATTCGCTTGGAAAAGAAAAAATTGGTAACAAATAACATATTGAATTAAAGGCAATTAAATGGACTTTTTTAATACCGTAAAAAAATTACAAATTACATATTAATATAATTTTTAGAAAAAATAACGGTTTTAAAAAAAAAGTGCAAACAATTTATAAAAACAGCCATTTTTATAGACTGTAAAATTACCTGCGATATGACATCAAAATATTTAAAATCTATTAAGGAATTCCCAACTTATACTGATTTTTAGAAAAGCTATATCCGAAACTTTCCATGACTATACCTCGAAAACTAGATGAGAGCGACAATTATTTGTGATATATTCTTTTTTAAAATTAAAAACCACGTAAGAAAAAGTGGTTCAAAAAAATGGCGCCTTATGCCAAACTTCACATTGAAATAGAGTCAATAAGGGTTAAAGATAAAACTTTGAAAAACTTTTAGATTTTTTTTATTTTATTTCGAACTAATTGGGGGAGTGTCCTCATATTTTTTTCCTATGAACCACTAATTATAATTGTTTTCTAAAGCCAAATTTGACATTGAAATAGGGTAAGGTTAGTGATAAATATTGGAAAAAATACCTAAAATTTTTTTATCCTATTTCGAACAAATTGAGGAGGCGTCCCCAAAATTTTTTTTTTTTTTTTTTGAGGACCACCCTAGTGGATATACTTGATATGTTGAACAGAATGATTACTTTTTAAATTTTAAATTCCAGTTTCAGACAAAATACCAAAAGCCTGCTATCTTTGTGGCTTAATAACATGACCTTCTTCTATACGTTAAATAAACAAATTATTTATATGCTCGGAATCAGTGGTAAATTTCAAAATTTTTCTCTCTTTTTATATATTAATGTGAGCTGGCAACACACCAATTGCTAAAGTTATACAGCAAATTAAAAGAGTGTTGCATATTTTTAGGTTCCTTTGTTTATTACTCGATATGGGTTGCCATCTCGAACGTATTATTGTAATGAATATATTTTGAGTAATTATTTTTTATTATAATCAATTATTAAATTTTTAGTTTTTAATGTTTTTTTAGATTTTTTTAATATTATTATATGTATTTTTAAATTATCTTTGTTATCAATTTAAACATTTTATACAAATTAAAATTTTTTTATCCGTGGCAAAATTTAAAATATCACCAATTGTTTTAATTTTTACAAAAAAAAAGCTTTCATTTAGCATCAATTCTTTCAAAATATTTTTGTGTTTTTCACATTTTCATCACAATTGCTTATTTTGCCGCAACTTTATTTTTAGAGCAAATGTTATTTGCGTTGCAAGAATGAAGCATTTTCAAAACGCCGGTTAGAGTTATTCAAATTTAAAAGAAAATTTAATTTAATTTTACATGAAACAAATTAAAAGTATATAAAATAAAATTTTAATTAAAGTAGATAATTCATAAAATGTATTTTAAATTGCAACAGATTCAATATATAACTTTAGTTTAAATTAAAAGAATTGGAGACAAAAATATGTTTTCCCTTTACTTGAAAACAATGAAAATATAAAGCTGCCAGCATAATAATAATAAATAATCATATTTTGCAAACAAAACAAATTTTGTAGAATAAAAAAAAATTTTATTTTTTCAGCAAAACTAAACAGAAGATATTAACTATTGGTTTACAATTCATTCGAGTTCACTGTTGCTCTAAAAGCTTATTGGTTGAGGTCGTTTTCGAAATTTTTATCAAGAGTTTAATGTAGTTATTTTTGTGCAAAGCGCTGAGTAATTTCTATTATTATTGGATTTATATCTATAGATGATTTTAAGTATAGTTTTGTACGCTGTTGAAATTTTCGTTCTTATTTCGATTTTTAGCAAAAAGTTGGTTTTTAAGATTTTTAGTAAAATAAATTTTAGTATTTTTGTATAATTTTTTTAGTATATCAATGTCTAACATTGCCTGGTTTGTATTTTTTGTTTCGAAGGTTTAAATTGATTTTTCATTACTGCTTTTGTAGCAGCAGTTAATGCAAAAAATGTTTTTTTTTTTGTTGCGAAAATAATTTGTTGCTGAATGGCATACAAAACCTGAAAATCTCTTAATATTTTTATTCCACTCGTATTAGACACGACATCTAATTATATGCAGTTTCAGTGTCCGTTTTATTGTTCACTCATATGTATCTTTTATCACGTTGCTGTGCTAGGTCCACAAAAAAAAAAATGTCTTCTTAGTCACAATTTTTCCCAACATTGCTTATTTTCTTAAACAATTGCGTTAAGTTGTATGAAATCATCGCGCCACAAGAAAGCCGCATCCCATAGCAAAGACAAAGACTGTAACGACCGTAGGCCAGGTGAAGCTCTGTTCCTGTAAATAGAAAAATGAAAATTATAATTAATATATAGACAGTTCAGTAGTTTTTGTGGAATTAGACAAGAAAATCAGCTGTCTTTGGCTAGCTTTAATATAGGCTAATTAATTTTGAAACATGCCAACAACTATGCTATAAGTAGTTTTCTTTATGTCTGAGCATATGAAATATTTTGCGTATTGCATTCTTTTAGGCACTTTCCACTCGTTGCTACACTAGCACTAAGCGAAAATGTTAACATATTTCTTAAATGCTATAAAATCTCATCGCTATTCACGCACTATTAAATTTAATAAGCATTTAATAATTTCCCCTAAAAAAGACTGTGTATTGATCCAAAAATTATGCAAAAAATATTTGCATAAGAAAGTACAACCCGCATAGTAACTATGAGAACAATACGCAAAAATTAGTACAAACAATAAATTTTAATAATGTCCACATTGGCGCACAAGAGGCATTGGTCAAGTGTACGTGGCAACTCTAGCAACCCCAGTAGGGCTGCGCAGTCATGCGTCACTAATCAAGTGCGGGTCATAAAAACAAGTGTTGCACGAGCATTTTTCGCTAACGCCATTATGATGATAATAATTACACATTTTTCGGCACATTTTTGTATCGCTTTAGCAGAAATAAAAAATGTAGGGAGTTTTATTGCAGCATTATGAGCGACGAGGGATTAAAATTCATTTATGTCTGAATGGGAAAACATAATTTATGATTGGACATTGAAGTAGAAAATATTTGACACTGTTGCTTACTCAATCGATGTACATAATTTCTTTTCTTGCTGCTTTGTTGCAAATTAATTGTCAGTTTATCGACTTAGAGCAGTCAAAATAAAATGGGAGGCACTGAATTGTAGTTTAGGGGGAAAAAAATTGTGGTGGTTGAAATAAAATAAATCTCAAATAGAAAAAAAATAAAAGGCCAGTGGTGCCAAAATAACCAACTGTTGGCAAAATACCTAAAATAGGCAAAAAAAAAGGGTAAAACATATCATACAAATATTTAAATTAAAAAAGATAAGATAAGATAAAATTTATATCCAGTTAGTCCTGTAGAGATAGTTAAACAGCGATCCGAGTTTAGTTTCAGCCAATTTGCTGAGGTTGTTAAAAAAAGCTTGTCCTAGATATCTCAGTCTAATTCTGGCAAGGGCCGGACAGATGCAGAGAAAGTGCTCAACAGATTCTTTATCATTTACACTCAGACAACTGTGGCAATAAGGGTTGAATGGGATGCCCAGTTTTTCAGCATCTTGCTGATAGTCCAGTGTCCAGTGACAGTCGCGGTTATTCTCGCGATGTCTTTACGACTCTTGTACAATAGGTTAGTGGAATTTAAATTATTATATGATGGCCATATTGCTCGGTATATTCTGCAGGTTTGCAAGGATCCCCAGTTCTTTGCTGGCTCGAAACCAACTGGAAAGCGTTTGGAATATTTTCATAATTCTAAAAGAGTCAAGGCCATATAATTCTATGCTCTTTTGAGAAGAAATAGGCGGTTCACTTTTGATTTCATATGAACGGCTAAGAAGATGCAATTTTTTTATTCATAAGGAGCTACATAATTGGATACTGTTGGAAAGCATTGAAGAAAGTCTGATAGAAATTGTGTCAGTCCATAGTTAAATCTACAAGCCTAAGCAACATTTTCCTTTAGTCACTGTATAGTAACTCTTAATCACTTAAGATACCAGACGACCTTACGGAACCATAAAATGCTTTCTAATAGCAGCGTTCCCGTAATTTTTAGTTAAACTACCAGTTAAATTTTTAGTAAAAAAAAATCTGAGTTTAGCTTGGGAATCGCCCTAGCGCGATATTTTAACCCAAAAATATGCTCAAATTTTATCAAAAAATAACAACTCTAAGCTTTAAAATTATAGTTAATTGAAATCAAAATCTTGCAAAACTTTACTGCCAGCAGTTTAGTTAAATCCATAAAATTGTATTCAATATTTTATTACATTTTGTTGTTTATTTCAAAACCTACTCATTCGTTAAGTTGCAATAAATTGAACGATAACTCAAATCCCACTGCTAATTGCCAAGCAATAAATTTCTAAATTCCCATAACAATAAAATTTAATCAGCAACAGCAACAGTTTTTTTTTTGCTCCTACATAATACTCCCAGCAGAAGCGCGTAACATGCAAATCATTTTAATTTCTGTTTCGTTAAGTTAGTGAGGCACACAAAAAAGCCAGAAACATACGCACACACTAAAATGTACGAATCAAGCAGAGGTCAATAACATAGCGAAAAAAAAAAATAAATAAAAAAAATTGAACGTAAAATACAACAACATCTGTTGCTGTTGCTATAAACTTCTCATATTGTTGTTGATGTTTTGTTGCACGTGCTGCTACATTTGTTGTTAGTGCGTTTATTTATAAATTGATTTTTTTTATTTATGTAAAAAAAACAAAAATATTCCATAGCTGCTGGCTGTTGATTTTGATGCCGCAAAAACTTTGCTTCTTTTTGCAGGCACAGCATAAATCTAAGGTTGTGCCACGTACTGTCAGATGTCACCGAAGATATATTCTAAGTCATGTGACAAATGGCTGGCAAGTAGCGTTGCATACAAAGTGCGTTCAACGTAAGAGCATGTAGTTTCGTTAAGTTCTGTTTTCGTTTTTTGCAATTCAATTAAAAAATAATAAAAAAATTAAATAGAAATGCATGCAAATTGCGATAAAAATTAATTGCGCAGCAACAACAAATGACACGCTGCAGTTCATTGAATAAAGTTAAGTTTCGTTAGGTTTAATATGATAGCGTGTGTCATATTGTAAATTGAAAAAAAAAAAATATTAAATTAAACGCAATAGTTGGTATCTTTTTGAAGGCGAAGGCAACTGATAGTGCGCTAGTTTTTGTATTTGTTGTCTACTTATAGACAGGACCGCAGCAGGTTTCGTTTGTGTTTTTTTGTTGTTGTTGTTTGCACTGTTTCGTTAAAAAATTAATGCGCAATTTATGACAATGCAGGCAGGCGTTGTAAGTCTGTTACGCGCAAAATTAACAAAGCGTGACAAATAGCGTTTTCCGTTAAGTGTTTTTTTTTTATAATTTTCACGTAGTACGTACCTTCTTCTCTGGCTTTGGTTTTGGTGTATCCTTCTTCTTTTTGCGTGGTGGTATTCGCCCATTAAACTCTTGTAGTCGCTCACGTCCTGCTGTGAAATTATCATAACGATCTTCCAACTCATCCCAGCTGGTCTCATGTTCACTCTGATATTCACGTTCATCTTCGCCAGTGGATGTCAGTCGCGAGCTGCAAAAAAGTAAATAAAAATTAAATTAATTTCAAAAAAAAAAATTTTTTTCTTAATAAAATGTCTATAAATTTTGCAATTCTGTAGTGCTATATTTTTGCAACTTAACGAAACATTAGCCTTGTTCATATTTCTTATCTTAATTTAGAATTATTGCAATGGGAAAATTATAATAATTAATAGTACAGCTGTGACATTTGGATGCTGCTGCCTAGTAGTGCTGCTTTAGTCATGGGAACCATTTTGCTGATAGCGCGTAGATGGAGCATAACGCTTCGCTGGAATTTGTTGAAAAGAATGGGTTGTTTTTGCCAGACAGCACCACTTAAGGCGGCAGTTCAATAAGTTTTGATTTTGATAGCAATTTCATGTCAAAAATTAAATGTCAAATTTATGGGAATTAGGTCTGAAAAATTTTGCTAGTTAAGGCCTATGTAAAAGTTTCGTTTTGTTCGCAAATGTTGATGTATGATATTTTCTTGATATTTGAGTTTTTTCCATATGCGCTTTTAGAACATAAGGAAATACTCTTGAAATTCTAGTAAGGGGACGTCCATTAATTACGTGAGGTGTTTTTTGAAAATTTGGAACCCCCCCCCTCCCCTTGTTGAGATTTGGTGAGATCTGGCGGGACCACCCCTTCCCTTTCGTGAGATTTAATTTATAATTTTTAATGTGAATTCTATGTATTCAAAAGTTGACGTGAGGTTTTCCTTGAACCCCTTCCCCCCCCCCCTTGATGAGATTTGGTGAGACTTTGCCGGACCCCCTCCCCCCTATTTTAGCTCACGTAATTAATGGATGTCCCCTAAGTTCGGTATGACATGTCTTAATTCTGAACTTTCATCAAAAAATGAGAAACGAGAAAGTGCTTGATCTTGGTTTCAAGACCAATACATTGAAAGAGGATCAGTATATTTTAAATTTTTAAGCATATTGATCTCGTACTTCTAGAGATAGCGCTGAAACTTAGAATTTTCAGAAGTCAGTCCTCACATAAAAGTTTATCAAAAATTCTATGAATCCGTAGCAGGGAGATAGTCGTGTATACTTTTTATAATTCTAAAAACTTTCGTCAAATTTTTGGCATAGTAAGGTTTCGTTAAGTTTCTATCTCAACTTCATCAGCTACTTACCGTCTCGCCGCATCCGAATGACTACGATGCAATCTTGTTGTTGTATTCGAAGATGTAGCTGCACCACTTGTTGTCGCTGTTGCACTCGTTGATGTTGCGACCGTCGCCGTTGCTGTTCCTGCTGTGCAGCTATTACTGCTATTTATGTATGGCATTGTTGGTGTTGGCGGCGGCGTATATTGATAGTGTGTTGCATATGGATGATTGGCATGATGATATGCGAAATGTTGCTGTTGCTGTTGCTGTTGCTGCTGGTGTTGACTACTGTTGCTATTGGACATAGGCGGAGCTGATTGTGGTGGCACTGACATAGTTGCTGGTGGATGATATCGAAAGAAACTGATCTCTTCACCGGCGCCAAAACTGACGCTAGTGCGTGGTGTACGTGGTGTACTGCGACCGCGTGGAAAAAACGTTTCGCCACTGCCAGTATATGAGGGGCTGTGTACTGCCGAGCATGAGGGACTGGGTGGTGAGGGATACTGGAAAACTGGTGAGGCTGTAAAATAGAGAAGAAATAAAAGTTGGCAATGTAATAAAATTTCATAAAATAAGAGTTGCTTATATATTCTATGGCGTCGTCTTGTAATTAAAAAAGCACAACTGTTAATCTTTCGTAAAGTTTTTTTTTCTTTCTGATTGTATCGGTTCTTTGTGGCATATCATAAAAATGGAGCTACTTTTGTCTGAAGCGTCATTTTGAAAAAAAAACGCAAGTTTATGAACTTTTGTCAGATAATGAAATAATAATAAAAATGTTCATTTTACATGGTAATGGCAGTTGGGTCAGAGAAGTAGCAGCACAGTAGTAAAGGTTTGTAAAATTTTTGATCGCGAATAAGTGGCGTTTATTTTGAGGCAGCTTAAAACAATACTTGGTGGACTTTTGTTAAATTGCAATAAAATATTTTATTTATGCGTCAATTTTAAATAACTAGCAAGTAGTTATCAGTTGCTGTCGTTTACTGTTTATTTAAAATTACCGCCTTAAGTTTTTATGGGCACAGGTTTTGCTTAGCACAAGAAATTGATCAATTAAAATTATTAACCCGTAAGACTTGATTTTTGTTAAATTTTTTTGGAGAATTTAAAAGTTTCGTTTAGTTATAAAATTTTCTTAAAGTTACTTTGAGTGAAAAATTGCGTTAAATGCTGAAAAATTTATTTATTTTTTTATCTATAAAGTTTTGTTAGGTCTTAATTAAGCATCTTTACTAATGGTATGTACATTTTTTATTGTTTCGTCAAGTTTTAAAAGTTTTATTAAATCACTCAAAAGGCTTTCCATGCATAAAAATATACGAAGTAAAATTTATGTTTGCATTTTTCAATTCTAAAAAGTTTCGTTAAGTTTACAAAATTTCTCTACAGTCTCTATAAGGCTCCTAATGTAATGCTACTGTAGAAATTATTAATTTTCAGTACATTTTTTATTTTCGTTAAGTTTCGTTAAATTTTAAAAGTTTCGTTAAGTTCTAAAACAAGCTTTTTTAATAATTCTGTGCTATGTAATTGTAATTTTTTTTTACATATTTTGCATTTAAAATGTATTTTCATTAAGTTTTGTTTAAATTGAAAATATAATTTTCTGCTCTGATTAAAATTATACGATCGAATTAAAAAGTAATAAAAAAATTATAGACTTAACGATATTTTGCAACCCACAAGTTGACAAGTTCTTTTGAATTATAATTAAATATGATAAAAAAAATGATTATTAAATTTTCGCTTTCTATCATTAAAATGAAAGTTTTATGACTTCTAAAACGTCATTAATATTTCTGTTCATTTTTCTGAATCACTCACTACCTCTGCATTATTTTTTTTATAGTCTTTCTGTATAGAGCAACATAAATGCAACAGAAATGATAATACATTCATCTGCAGCTTTTTTAATTTAGTCGACGATGAAAACGACGCCACTTAATCAGACAAAAGATAGCTACAACAACAATAACTAAAACAATAATAAGCAGTTTTATTGTTTCATTAACAAACGCAGGGTGTTGTTGTCTGCAACTATGATAAATGAAATTAATGCAAAAGGTAGTAAATAATAATCATTTTCATTATTATCATCAGTCTCAACATCATTATTGTGTAGACAAAAGATGTCCTTCGTTAAATGTTGCTTTCTTTGTTGACTAGAATTGCAGTTCTTATAGAGTTGCCATATTTTTTGCAATATGTTTAATGCTTTTTGTATTTTCATTTAAGAACCTTTTCAAATACTTTAACTTTTTACACTTTTTCAGCAGTAGTAAGCAAAATAGCACAAGCAATTAATTCCATATATAAAATTCTCAAAAGTTTGGCCTAACATTGAAAGAAAAATCATCTAAGATTTTAGTTTATGGAAAACATTTTGTTATGGAAATAAAAAATTTTTATAAACTTATCCATTGTTGAAACTTTATTTAAACAAATTCTAATTCGCATTTTGTTGCTGAAAAATAAATTCATGCTACAGTTAAATCAGTTCCCAGTCATATGTATCCATGAGTAAAGGAATGACATTAATTTTTTTTTTTTAACTAAAAGTAGAAGTCTCAACGATTTAAAAAGAAGCCTGGCAACCCTATCTAAACTGTTAATAGATGCTACGCTATAAAGTTGAAATAAAATAAGTGGCGAATGCATGTATCTATGAAAATGCATTCAGATCTAAAATTTAACTAAAGGTTCATAAATACGTTTATTAGATAAAAGCTTCGAAATGATAAATTACAATGCAGTTGAGGTTTCACCACAAAGACATAAAATGTTTTACTAAATTAAATTCTTAAAGTATTTAATTTTATTTAAATCTTTGATTTTTTTTCAATTGTAAATTGAAATTTCATGCAAATTATACAAAATAAACGACAGCAAAAAGTACAAGTGTTTTATTTAACGCTTTGTATTAGTAGTCGCATGTAATTGCATGTGTAATCAGGCAAAAATGTAATTTATCATATGCGATATTTGAAACTCTATGAAGTGAAGCTGATAGCAACTGCAGCAGCTATTTATTGACAGCAGGCAGAGCAACTCCAGGTGTTTCTTATTTTATGCTTTTGTTAGATTTTATAACTACATAAATTGTAAGCTATTGGTGAAGCATAGAACAAATTTAATTAATACTTTGCTCTCAAGCATTACATTTAACACGTACAGTGGAAGAAGAAAAATTAAAACGCCAATTTTCCACAATGTGGGTGTAAATGGTGCAATTTATTGGCAATTAGCAAGTGTTGAGATAAAAAGAACGTGTCCCATTTGTTGGTTAGTGTAATAAAAATGTGGGGGGTATTACATGAGAAAACGATTTCGTTAAGTATGAAAAGAGCTTCGTTAAGATGAAAAATAAAATACAAAGAATATTTTTATTATTTGAAATGAATACTGCCTTCCTTAGTTTAAGAATTTATGTTGAACTCAATGGTCTGCGCTTACTTTTAAAAAATATCGTTAAGTTTCGAAAAATTCGTTAAATTTCCTGTCTGAAGTCTTTTCTTACGTTTTATGATATTTGAGCGCAAAATTATTGGGTTTCTAAAATTCATCAAATTTAAGCTTTAATTTCGTTCGAGAAATTTGTACAACAATTTTAGAGTTTCGTCAAATTAGTTTTTTTTTATAGTTTTAAAAAGTTTCGTTATGTTTCTAAGCCAAGTTTGTATCTCATATCTCAAGATATTTAAGTGAAATATTTTATAATTTCATCAATTTAAACTGAGTTTTGGTTAGAAAAAAACCTGATAAAAGCCAGTTTTGTTCAGCATGTTAATTTTTCTAACGCATTAAGTCAATCCTTTAAGTTGAAGCAATTACAAATTTTTGAAATAAAATAAATATTTTTTTTATGTCTTAATACATACGATACATAAAAACTAGTTGTCAATAGCTATTAAATGCAATTTTTATGACTTAAAACTTTGTTTTTTTTTTGTTGTTTTGTCTCGATGTTTTTAGTGTCAATTTTATAACATAAACAAATTCGTAAAAGACGTTACGTAACATGCGCGCCCCATACGGGTCATAAGCGTGAGCGCGTCATTTGCATTTGGCGCGAAAATTTTCGTTTTGTTATGCAAAAGACCAAACCTCAACAAATCGTATAAAATCGCATCATAACGTGTTGCTGCCGTCAATAAACCAAACCCAAGTCACAGCGTAAACTTGGCAACACTTCTTATGCATGTTTTTTTTATGTGCTTTCGTTAAGTTGCTGGTTTTCAAGATATGAAACGCATTTAAACGAGTTGTTGGTTTTACAGCTCATTGTTGTAAAAAAAAAAATATTATTTTTATATTATTTTTTTTTTTAAATAGTAAATTGTTTTTATTTTATTTTTTTATTAAACACGTTGATAAACGTTGCATTTCCAAGGCCAAGCCTGGCGCGCAAAATGTTCAACCATCGTTACAATACTACTCGTACAAAGTTTGCAAAGTTAACAGCGCGTTAAAGATAAATTCTGAGCTTCAGCTTAAGATACAAAGAAAATACGTACAATACAATAAATGCATTCTACAAAAAAAAAAAAAAAAAACAACATCAGTAATTCTTTTTTTTTTCATGTTCAAATGTTCGTTAAGTTGGTTAGTGGCGGCGCATTGCTTGATTAATGATTGGCAGCTGCTGTTAGTAGACTTATTGGCTGGCTGATTGTTTGGCTTTGTCAGCTGTGTACACGTTGCTCGCTCGATCGCTCGCTTCATGTTCTTACATGTCGTATTTGACGCAAGTTTAGAATTTTTGCATAAATTTTGTAGCGCGCTAACGTTGAAGATTCGCGCGCGCATTTATTATTGCGATTTTTTTTGTCGCTTGCACTTTTGGCTTAAATTTTGTGATTTTGTTGTAACAAAATTAATGCAAAGTAATTGCGAATACAATTTAGCGTATAATTCAGCAATTAAATTCTAATGAGTTTAGTTTTTTTTTTCTCTTTGTATAAATGGAGTTTTGTTAAATTTTGAGCTTAAACAGATAATTGCTTTAGAATTGGAATTTAACAATATCTTGTCAAGAGGAATTTGGTTTTTGGTGATTATCAAGGCTGCATTTTAACGTTAATATGCGTTTTTACAGAATAACGTATTTCAACAAAATGTTTCGTTAAGTTTGTTATTGGCTTAAATTACTTAGGTATAAATAATACGAATTTTATGACATTGAAATTCATTTTGAATTCCAACACATTTTTTGAAGCCGTTAAGGTATTGAGCCTAAATAATACACCCTGGTTTCGTTAAGTTAAATAAATCAAAATAAAAGCTAAGCTTCAAGCAAATGAAAACTTAACTAATATAATAACAGCCTAACGAAAGTTCGGTGTGAGGAGTGTATTGATTTCGATGCCTCATCCCATAATTAAATAAGGAAATCGTAGAAGCTTAAAACTTAACGATAGAACTACATGAAAGTTTATTAGTTGCTTGGTTAGCACATACAACTCTATTACCTTTTCAAGAATACACTTTTTTTGCAATATGTGCTACATAAATAGTTTCAAAGAACTTTAAATTTCGTTCAGTTGAAGTTTTTCACAATTTAGAGAATTTTCGTACTAAAAACGTCACTTTGTATAAAACGTACTTAACGTAAAATGTCAATTGCTTATTTAACAACTGCTTGGCAATGATTACAACTAGCTGTGCATAGATCAGCAACAACAACAACATAATTTACAATTAACCCAGTATCCTTGATCTCATGAGCTGCTTGTTTCTTTGCCATTTTTTATGGCAATAAAGCAACTGCCATCAGTCGTCGACAGTGCACATCAGCTGTTCAATTGTTTTATAAAAAAAAAAACAATCGAAGACTAACTTGGAATACCTGCTGGTCTAAGCGAATAAGAACCACTCCTTTAAAACAGCAGTTGTACACTGGCAGAAAAAATATTGAGCATTTTAAGTTGACATTTTAGTTATTCAAACCTTGACTGAATTTTGTCACTCTAATGTAAAATTTCTGTATTTATTGGTTCTTAAGTAAAAAACCAATTCTGGGAAGAATAAAAAATAATTCATATCAAGCTTAGCAGAGGCACAGAGCAATATTGATTGAGCTGATATTTGATTTAATAGCAATATTTTCTTGAATCAAACAGTATATCATAAGAGAAGTTCTTAAAGGTGCAAAGTTATCATAAGCACAAAAAACTTTTCTTATTCGTTAATTTGTAAGGAAATATTGAAGAATATTAAAATAGGGGCAAATATGTAGAACACTTGACAATATTGAAATATATATATATCGTATGCATTGTCACTTGCTTATCAGAGACGAGAACCATTTAATCTAATAGAATATAATAAAGGAAATGTTATCTTGAATCTGAAGAGGTTATAAGGTGGAACCAATTAGCATTGCTCAATTTCTACAAGATATTCTGAGTACATAAAACAAAGGCTGTGAAATAAATTTTTTAGTATTTTGTTATATATTTTTCTCAGTGCATGATAACTAAATCAATGGCTCTTTAAGCCAAGATCTAAAACCAACAGCAGCAACATTTGAAACAAGTTTGCAATTTGAACAACTTGAAAACATCCATGCCATTGAATGACAGCGATTCACGTGTTCAACGTTTTTGTTGTTGCTGCTTATATGTATATGTAGTATAACCTTGAAAAAATGCATCATCATTAATTTTATTTTTATTATTATGTTTGCTAAATGCAGAGAAATATTAGCAACAATTGTTGTTGTTGTGTTGAAGCTGTTGCTTATGCTTTTATTACGTTTTATCTTTAAATTGCAGAAGCAACCAGCGCGCAACACTAGCCACAATACCAGCAATAACAATTAAAGATCTTTTTAACTATTTTACTTAGATTATGATTTTTTGTTGTAATTGTTTTTGGTGCTTAAGCATTTTGACTTCATATTAACCGATTATATACCAATATATGATAATAAAAAATATTATTGTGAAAAAATGATTTTCCTTTTAATTTTTTGCTGTTTCGAGCAACAATATTCTCGGAGAAATGCTTAGAAATTATGTTTTTGAAATAAGTTTTTGAAAAAGATACATTTAAAATAAAAAAAAAAAATAAAATAAAATAAATAAAGAAAATTTATAGCATTTTGATACCCTTCACTTTTATGTATCAACCAATTTTGATACCTTTGATGTCACGGTTTTTTTCGATGTCCTATTTTTCGAACTTCATAATATTCGAAACTTTTCTTATATAGAAATTTCGATTTTTTTCTATACGATCTTTTTGACTTGTTCAACTGTTTTTTATAATAATATATTATTCGACCTTTTTCGGTACTTTAAGCTACCTAGGGACTCTTTTGATATTTTTCGACAGTATTCGTTACTTTTAAATACTTTTAAATTTTTTTGTTACCATTCGATACTTTTAAACGTTCGCGTGGAGGCTTTTTGATACGATTCTATTATATTTCCATTCAATTCTTTGATAATATATTTTCGAAAAATATTCAAAATATTTTAAATTATTTTGCAATTTATTATTACAGTTGAAAATGGGTTAAATATTTATTTTATGCATAAGAAATGCAGCAAAAAGTCTTAAATCGTTTTCATATTTTACATATAAATGGCAAAATTCGTATTCATGCAGCAAATATTGTTAATAAATTACAAAGCAAAGAATAACTAAATAGCATTGAGAGCAAAAATAAAAAATCAATAATAAGACTTCAGCTGGGTGTGGAAATAAAATTGAATATTAATTAATTTTTTTTTCATGCTGTCGGAAAATTTATTAGGAAGCATCGTTTTTATTGACATGTATTTGAGAGAAAAAAATGTGCCAACTTGTTGAAAGCTTTTTTTAATGAAACAACAACATTATTAATCATGAAGATATATTAAAGCGATCTTTTTTAATACCTGACCATTAATTTAATAGTGCAAAAACTTTTTATTATTGACATAAATCAATGTGCGTTCAAAGTATAACCTTTATTTGCAGATTTGTTTCTTTCATTGCAATATTTGCATGAACTAATTAAAAGAAATTCATAAAGCATTTCATTTAATTGTTTTAAAATTAATTTTTTTAAAAGTTTTCCGTAAGCAGAACTTAATAAATGCTATTTTAGGGAAACTTAACGAAACTTTTTTATACAAAATTGAAATTCCTAAAACCTACTGAATTATCATAAGTGCATGTTTTGCTTTTCTCAAGCGCTTATTATATTATTCAATAGCAAAATACTACATCAAATCTCACGAATCCAAAGTTTGTACAACTTTAAGTTTATGCAACTCAAGGAATCTCATAGTCAGTCAGTCACTTCTGTCGAAAGCTACACAAAATCAAATTTATGCATTATTTATGTGTTTTTCGTTTAAAAACTTTTATGTTTCTTATGTTAAAGAAAACATAAATAAAACAGTTTTGGGAATTTTCTTGCTGCAATCACTAGTGCTATATTTCGGGTATTTCGTTAAGTTGTAAAAAAAAAACTGAAATTCAAATCGTAAAAATCTCAACGCAGCAGCGCATCTAAGGGTTTAAAGCGATTTGATTATAGTGCGATTTTACTATCGAAATGCAGTTTGTAGTGAAGTTTTATATATATTTTTTTTTTGTTGTGTTTATTTAATGGAAAAGTTATAAATTTATTATAGCTTACAGCTGTTGTGCGCAATAACATATGACGTTGCAAGAAAAGAGTTGAAACCTTAGGAATAAAGCAAAAGCTTTGACGCACCCACCCATTTTTTGTGCGCTGCTCCTGCTGCAACTTAACGAAAGACAGATTTTTTTTTTTTTTGAAACAAATCTTTTTTTTTTATGGGTTTTTAAGCTTCGTTGCGTTTTTATCAATTTTTTGCCTTTTGTGCAGAGTTGGCAGCCAGCATGTCTAAGCATTTACGGTGTACCTGCTTGCCTCGATATTTTTCTGTTATGGGGTTTGTTTTTTTTTTTTTGTTGCTTTATTTGTTTTGTTTTTTATCTTTGTTCAGATAATGGTGCACCAAATGTCCCTGAAATTGAAAAATGTGCATTGTGTTCAGAGTCGCACGATTTTCCGTAAATGAGTGCAGCAACCGCTAAGGAAAATCAAAACAAAATTGAGAATAAAAATACAAAAAAAAAAAATTATGTAGAAAAATGATTGCCACGGGTATTTGTTGCCTAGAGCCACAACGATTATCGATGCAGATCGATTGATGCATGAATGCGACGACGTTGTCATTTCGTTAAGTCACAGCAAATATAACAAAAGAAGCTAAAATCGGTAGGAAAAAAAAAGAGGCTGCTGATTGTTTGTGCAGTGATAGTCTGTGAAAAATGAGTATGTACTTTGACAGCAGCGTAAATTAAATTGAAAAACCATTTAAATGAGTTTAGTTGACTTAAAATGGCAAATTAAGTATCGTTAAGTACGGCAAATTGGTACTGACGCTTAAATTATTGCACAGAAACGGTGGCAATAAACAATTTGAGTTTCAAACCGGTGAAAAAAAAGTTTCGTTAAGTTATTGTCAAGCTTCGTTAAGTTTCAGATAGGTCACAAAATAAACCTTAGGCATAGATTATAACTATTTATTGCATAGAAGAAGAAAATAAATGCATTGTATGCGCATATATTGAGTTCGTTAAGTTTTGATAAGTTTTGTTAAGCTTCGAATAGTTCTCACAAATTTGAATAAAATTTCTTCATATACGCATATGGATATAGTAGTTTGAAAATGTGCGTAGAAAGTGTATTGCATCGCTAAAAGTGCTTTCGTTGACATTTTTTGGCATATATGTACATATAGCGGTCGTGTTGGATCAATTAGATATTTTTTTTAAGTATGCTTTGTATTCAATTTAGGTATCTTAATCAAACTGTAGTCATTATATCATATAAAGACATATGCGTCTTGTGATTGTGGAGGCAATCTTAGTGACTGGAACCATCGAAAAAGCTTAACAGTCTCATTGTCTTGCTAGTAGCATATCTCCTTTATGCACTTGATAAGATTCGTTAAGTTTTATTTAGTGCAGAAAATAAGCATAGAACTTGCGATGATAAACGATATAACTTAATTTTATGCGGGAACAAGTTTCGTTAACTTTTAAATTTCTACATACAAATGGGTTTAGTACATTAGGTTCAGTTTAGGTCTCTGCTTTACTTACAATTTGAATTAAAATTTATTAATAAAAATCTAATTTTAAAACAAAAAAAGTTCTTTCGTTAAGTTTTTTTAATTCATGTAGATTTAGCAAATTTTTAATTTTCCCAATAACTATTTGAAAAATGCACTCTTATGATTTGATATTATCTATAAATAAGAAAAATAAAGTTTCGTTAAGTACTTAGAATTGAATGCACCTTTTGAATAACCGACACAATGCTTAGAAATGACAAAATTTTTTTTATATAAATACATAACTTCTTCTTTGTTATTTCATTAAATTGCGTAAATCTCAGACTCTGAACTCATTTAACCCCTGACTAATTAAGCAAATCGCAAAATTGAGTCACTAAATCTTAACGTGCTTACGGCCAATAATAAAACCATATTCGCAACTGCACGATTACCAGAAGCAGCAGCAGCAGCAGCAGCCAAACGCTAAGCGAGCGACATATTTTACAAATTAATGACCTCTAGTTAACGGCAACGACATATGTTGTTAATGCAACGAAATCGGAACAACACGCTGAAAAATCACACAACAATGACGTTAGTCAAACCATGAAAAAAAAAACAAAGTTGTTGCTTGTTTCGTTAAAAATGTCTAAATTTGTCAAATGATTCGACGAAACAATAAAATCAAAAAATCTTGACCATACATATGCAAGTGCGCGGCGTAGGTGTGAGATGTTGCCACGTAATCAGTCCAAAAATAAAAAAAATAATTACAAAAACAAAAACTGACCATAATTGTTGACAACGAAAGATTTAAGCCAAATTTGGCTGAACATGTGGTTTTTTTGTTTTCCTGTATTTTTACAGTTAAACACAGTGGCGCGCTGCCGCCGTTTTATAACAGTAAAAAAAAAAATTAAACACGAAAATGTTCTTACGTTCCACTGATCGTTATGAAATGATTGTGCTGCTCATTGTCAGTGTAGGAAGATTTATAATGCAAAAAATTTCACATCTTTTGTTTCTTCAGAAACATTTTTGCAAAACCATGTCAGCACAATTAATTTAGAGATGAAAATTTTACGAAAAATTATGTGAAACTTTGTGGGAAAAGGAAACTTAACGAAGCTTAAATATGACCTAAAAATATTAATGATCTTAAATTTTCTAAAGAAGATTGCATTAATCATGCCATGGCAGTTATAAAGGGTGTTTCTGGTGCTTAACGATACCTTTTACCACTGCAAAGGTAACTTAACGAAAGTTGAAAGTGAGCTGAAACTAATTTCTCAGTAATGCTGAGAATAGTTCAGCAAACACATTTTTGAAAAACCTAAAAAACTTAACGAAACATACTAACATCAATACATTTTCGAGAAATGAGTTACGATCAACAAAAACTACTTGCATTAAAAAACAAACAAATTTATTCATTGTATAATAACAAGTTAACACTTTTCATCACACAATAGATCAAAAAACTTAACGAAACAACATATTAGATTCCAATAAAATCATTCCTATGTGACAGCCGCTGCACATTTTTAACAGTAGATCGCTTACGTGCGAAATTACAAACAAACATACAGACTTCAACACCGACAGTCACATCAAATTTACTAAACGAAATTAATGAACATGCGAATGTTACCAAGTGAATGTGTTGCCATTTAAAGCCAATAAGCCGTATATGCCAAATTTGGCAGTTTAATGAATTGCATGACAACGAAAAAGTTCAGCTGAAAAAAATTATTGACGCCAAAATAATGTGTTACGGAATCAGCAAACGTGTGATGCGCCGCACGACGAGCGGAAATCAAAGGACCCAACCACTCCGTTTGTAATTTGTAAATTATTGTTTATTCGTTAAGTTCTGAATTGTGTGAGTATGAAAAAAAAACACTGATGAAAACGATTAAATCGCTTTAATTATTTCCATTTAAGTTAGAGATGTGAAAATAAAAATTCAACTTTACAAATTTTTATTTGTGCTAATTAAGTTACTCTTTTGGACATAGTATTAATAGTTGGTTTAATACAATGAAAACTTTTCCGCTTACTGACTTATCGCGCTTAATTGGAATTTTTTAAATTCCAAAGAATGATACTTTAGCAGTTGAATTTTATAGAAAATACAACAAATCCTATTTGGATAGCAATGTCATCAAGCACAAATTAAATGCGTCTTGAATACAGCAATAATTATTTTTATAGCACTTCCGAGTGTTCACAGTGAGGAGTCCTTAATATGACTACTCATGATTCTGATTTCATTGCACTAAATAGTAGCTTATATGGTTTCATTTTATAAGCTACGAAAAATTGTAATTCCTTTCCACAAAAATAATATTTCTAAGCCATGGAATATTTGAATGCATATGGGATATATGGATTTTCATTTCAAAACATATAACATTCATTTAATTGTTGTATTTAGAGTTTCATTATCAGTACGCAGTGATATAAGATATTTTAATTAATGTTTAAAAATTAAGGTTCATTTGTTGTACAAAAGTATTTAAGGGGGCAGGGGCAGTCAGAATTTTAAAAAAATCGATTTTTTTTTGCAATTTCTAAAAGTATGTCTTAAAAATATATCCTGAAAATTAGAAGTCAATCCGACAATTACTTTTGGAGTTATTCGGCAATAACCAAAGGGCTCTCAGTAGTAAGAGTACGGAAATTCATGTGTTTCCCGTCGTTTTTCTCAAAACTATGTTTTCAGGACTGGTGACCACTGTAACTCCTCAAAAACCGCTCGATAGATTTAAATGAAATTTACACAGTTTTTGAAAAACATAAAAAACTAGTATCTGATCGAAGAATTTTTTTATTAATATATCGATTTTTATGAACAATTAACTAATTGTTGGTATTTTCCCGAAAATCTGGAGATAAATTTCCTTAGGCCGCCAGTTTGTTGATTTAAAAAAAAACCATCGATCAGCGCTAGATTATTTATTTAAATAACTAATTTTTCATATTCGATTGATTTTAGATGATTTTCCAAGGATTTGTGATGGTCAACGCAATGCACTCTGTATGGGTCAGGGTCCAACACAGCCAGCTATAACTTTTTTTATTTTAAATTTTTTTTTAAACTTTTGTCAAGTCAAATCGAAACATAATGTAATGATGCCATATGATCACTTTTATTAAATAAATTAAATTAAAACCAAATATAAAATTATTGAAAATGCTCTATTTTTCACGCCTCTGACTGCCCTTGCCCCCTTAATCAATATTACCCCTTATCCGCTTTCCTCCCACTATTACTATTATCCTATAACTTTGTTGAGAGCGTTGGGCCCAAACAAAGTTTCTATAGCTCGTAGCTTTACGCCTTGCCAGTTTATTTCGATTTTTGACAAAATACTTTTTATAATTTAACGACAGCTCTGCATCTATCTCCCTACGATTACGCCACAGCACAGATTAACAGTTTACCCTTGGGTCTATCTTGATCATGTGCTTTATTGATTGCTAACGTATTTCTATAATCTTAGTTGAGCTAGGAGTATGTACCATACGCTTATTCACATTTCTAAAAAATATTTGCTTTCAAATAGTATATATGTATATAATTGGAATTGTTGGGGCTCTCGTAGTTACACAAAATCGAAATTTATTTCCAAAAAATTGATCTTTTTATGATTTTTAGAAAAACTTTTCAGAGTAAAATCTTTTTGGTATTAGCAAAAAGAGCCCAGCGACCTCAATTTACCCCAGGCTCACTATTTTATTTCATGTTATAAACAAAAAGTTGCAGTTGTTGTACAGCGTTTATAACTATTACCAAGTATTGGATTAAGTAATCATATCTTTTTAAGTAAACCACTTATTAAGTACATGTTACCAAGTCTTGTAATTGTACAAAAATTTCAGTTTTTTCTCAAAATGAGATAAGTTTCGAAATTGCATAGAAAACGCTAACTTTTTATGCCAATTTCTTAAGAGTTTTAGTATAATTTTGCCTCACAGTCCGATGGACATTTGCGCTTAGAGGGCGTATATAAGTAATGGATAAAATATTGTGCATACAGTGAAATTTACCCTTACTTTAGTTTGAATATGCTTTGAACACTTATATTTAAGAGCTCAACAAAGTTTTGCATAAAATATTATAAGCAAATTCAATTTGCTACTCATTAATGCAAAATACAAAAACTTAGCAGTTCATTAAAAATTACGCTAATCACATGCAAAATACAACAAAGCGTTCCTCTTAATTAATGCAATTATAAATAATAATTAAGATTATGATTTGTATGTGAATGCACTTATGTACTTTTAATAATAAAACAGCAGGAAAAAAAAAACAATCCAAATAAGTAGTAGAAACACTCGTGCATAACTCATTTTTGAGATATCAATGTAACAACGCGCTTCACAATACAATAAAAATTGTGTGATTATGATGAAAATGCACATGCAGTAGAGTACGAGTACTGGAGTCTATAAATAAAATTGACGCTACTTGAGCTGCTGAAAAACTGCATAATAATAATACACATGAGGATGAAGTAGTTTTTGCTTTTTTTTTTTTAATTTCCCATATGATTGACGCCCTTCGTAAAGCGCCCTCTATTTTAAAATATGAAGCAAAAAAAAAAAAAAAATGATTGCGTATTTCTTAATTGCAACTTTAATTAGCTTAATTAACGCACATCGTTGTACTTGCATTTAATGAAATAAAAAAAATAAAAAAAACTGCATAAATGAGAAATATTTTTGCAAATATGCTGGCTGGATAAAGCTTTTGTTAACTTAACTTTCGTCAAGTTGCCAGTTTTTGTTTTTTTTTTGTTTCGTTTTAATTATTTTGCTCGTCGTTTTGTTTCAATGCGCTTTATGAATTGCAGCAATTCATTTTACTGCACGCGGCATATGATGATGATGATTATTTTTGTGGCCAGTGTTACCGACTGACTGACATAATAATCAAGGCTACGGGTGCAATTTTTTTGTTTGCAATTTTTGTAATTGTTGGTGATTTCAATTTTTTTTTTTTTTTTTTATTAGTACATATTACTTATTTTTTAATGATGACAACAGTAGCCACCAGCAACACCGGCATCACTATTAGCGTCATCATAGCATACACAACTTGAACAGTTGGCATCACTACTGTTTTGCAATGATGCACTTAATTACGTCGAATGTTAATTGTTGCCGCCAATGCGAATTCTATTGTTTACTTTATTAAAAACAGCAGTAGCAGCAGCTGCACACAAAAAAAAAAAAACAAAAAAACAAAATGTAATTTTTGTTTATTAAGTAAGCGCGCACTGTATTTATTTCGTTCAATTCATTCGTTCAGTCAGCGTTTCATTCATTATTTTTATTTTATGATAGCACAAAAACGTGAGGTTGCTATATTGGTTTTTCATTTGTTGTCATTGCTGGTGCATAATTACATAAAAATTATTGCGTATAAATTGGGAAAATTTAAAGATTTTTCGTTAAGATAATTTTATTGGATTTTGCAATGAAATTATTAGATTTGCAAGCCTCATAAACATAAAAATTTGTAGCTGCTTGAATATACATAAATATTGTGAGCAATGACATGTCTTTTTAATGAGCTCAAGCAACATCTAGTCATAGTTTTTTTGATGGTTTTCATTGCAGCTTCTTATGTTTTTTAATAAAATTTTCTTACTGAGGATAAAACTTTTTTTGAATTGCTACTTTAAATTTAGGCCGAAACTATACAGTTTTCAGCTAACTTTTATGTAGGTACTAAACTCTTAAAGCAATAGCTTTAGTAGACTACTAAATACATAATTCGTCGTTTAACTATTAACTCACCATCTAATCTTTCTACAAAAGGTTGCTGCGTTGTATTTTCTATTATATCTGATATTAACTTGCATATTAAAATCAATATCAAGTCGAAAAAATATAAAGAACTGCTAAGAAAACTTTTCAGCAACTACGTATGTACTTTAAAATTTAATATGATAAAAAATGTCAGAAAATTTAGGAAAAAATTTCAAGAAATATCAGACAGCTCGTTGATGTCTTGATAAATACGCCAAGCAAAAATTTTTCGCTAAGTTTTTTAAATTTTTTTTTTTAAGACAAAACAAGCACCTTAAAAATATAAAGACAACAAAGTACTGATTTTTGTTCCCTTAAACAGCCGCATTTTATTTCACATTTTTTTTTTATTCGACGTTAAGTTTCATGTAGTTGTCATTTATTATGCTACCCTCACAGCGCTTTTTTTTCATTTTTTTTTTTTTTGTGTAAACTCATTTTATATTTGATAAAAGTATTTACACAAGTGTTGCCATTTTTTTCTGTAAATTTTCTCTTTCTTGTTTTCTATTTTTGCAGTTAACAAATCCTTTGCATGTTTTAGACATTCGTCAGCAGTGAAGACAAGATAAAAAAATAAAAAAATATAAATTTTAAAAGTAAAGAACTCTGACTCTGAGAAAGCAAAATAAGTTCATTGCGCTGTGTTGGGATGTTATATTAACATGTTGTTGTTGTTGCTGCTATTGTTGCTGTTTTTGTTATTGTCTCTTTAATACCTTTGCATCCATCAACTTAAACTTGTGATTTTCTGGTTTCTTTTTTTTTTTTTTTTTTGTTTTGTGGTTCAAAGACAGTCAGTCGGTCTTAAGCTTGTAAATCTACTTTATAAGGCTTTTGCCTACTTTCAGTCTTGGATTAGTCATCATCAGTGGAGCCTAAGTTATTTGCTTTATTATTTTTATTGCAGTTATTTGTTAATTTTTCCTTCTTTTAATTTGCATAACAATTTGGAGTGCTTACGCATCGTCTAAGCATGCTAGAAATAGTTTAACAAAACTTAACGAAAGTTAGGTTGTAGAACGAATTGCATATATTAAATTTATAATTTGGTGTGAAAAGCGATGTTCAATTGCTACTCAGTATTCTGTTAAGCTTCAAAAATTAGTCATCATTAGAAATTTACACATGTGAAGTGCACTAGAAAAATGTATGAACTTTTGTAGGTAATTGAACTGACTTAAGTTACAAATTGCATTGTTTACACTTTTGAAACGTAAAATATACATATTAATTTTAAAACAAATAATAGATTCTTAATACAAAAAAAAAAACAAACACCAAAACAGGTTAAGCGATTGAATAAATTTTATATTATTTTTTTAATCAATATATTTTGTTACATAAATAGGTCTTTGATAAAATTTTATTAAGATTTGATAAGTTTCGTTAAGTTTTGAAAAAATTCTTTAAGTCCATAAGAATTTTGTTAAGCATAAATTATTAATTTAAGGATAAATAGAGCAAACCTTTGTTGAGTTTTTAAAAGTTTTTTAAGTTTTAAACAATTCGTTAAGTTTTCAAAAGTTTCGTCAAGTTTTTAAGAGTTTCGTATAGCACAAAAAAATTGGTTAAATTTAATTTTGAGTAAAAAAGTGAGTGCTTTTTTTTAAAATAGGAACGAAAAACCTACTTAGCTTACTTAGCTATTTAAAAAATTCAAATATTGAGTTTTTTTAATTTTTTTTTTTTCATTCTAGTGTGCTACGTCCATTTGCTTTTTAAAACTTAAGAACTTGTCATTACGGCCTTTTGAATTTCGTTAATAAAATCTTTATTATTGGACATATGACTGGAAAATTTTGTAGGGACATGTGGTTTAGTCAAATGCATCATAAACATTCAAAGAAACGATTTTGAAATTTTTATGGTAACGGCTTTTTAGATATCAGGTGACGATATATTAATGCTTTTGAAATTTTAGTTTACCTTTGCTTATTATTTCGGTTATTTGGAAATATTTTGACCTATTTAGACCTGTACGGTTTCTGGACATTGACGCTTAATTTTTTTTTTTTGGTTTTTGATTAAATCATGTCTCCTAAATTATTTTAGCGGATTTGTAAAAATAAATTAGCCTAAATTTAAATGTCTTTCATTTTGTATAACTTATTAAAATAAGCTAATTGGGACTTATTGAATATAGCTACCATTAAGTAAAACTTTCCTTTTTAAAAATAAGCAATAACTTTATATGATTTGTACTTTAAACAATATTTGCAACGTTTTTGCGAATTTGAGTTGAAGAAAAAAAAAACAATCCTTTAGTTTCCTTAAAGGCTGCAAGCCTTGAACTCGTGTGTAAATTAATTTTTTTTTTAAATTAACAAAATAAATGGTCAGCAAACAAAATAAAAATAAATAGTTGTTAATTGGTCATAAAAGTTTTACTTTTTTTGTCATTAATCTTTCAAAAAAAATATTTAAATAAACCTAAGGCTACATTACACCACTTCTTAATATCAATATATATTTGCTGCTTTTAAAATGAAGCCTCTTAAACAATTAGCTCCAAGCCATGAAGATATGCATTGAAAGACTCTTTGCTTAGCGATTCAAAACTCTAGCTTTTAATTGAACCGATTTTTTCTTAATGCAGAATTTTATTTTTTTAGAAAATAACATTATTTTAAACAAAAACTCAAGTTTCGTTAAAATTCAAATGTTTCGTTAAGTCTTGTTAAACATAAATGTACTACTTCTAAAAAACTTTTGCTTGCATTTCTGCGAAAATCTGATGAGAAAAAATATGTCTTTATGTTTTTTTTTTAAATGTTTCGTTAAGTTAGCCCCAAACACTTTAGGCACTAAACGCGTGTATAATTGAAGTGGAAAACCATGTTTTTAATAATTTAAAAAACTAAATTAATAGTCTGCTTGGAAAAATAAAAGGTTTTTAGGTGTTAATTGCTCGTTAAGTTCATACCATTTTATGTCATTAATCTTTCCAAAAAAGATTAGTTCAATAATCCTAAGGTAATATTATACCACTTT
Source organism: Meiosimyza platycephala (assembly GCA_963662105.1). Lineage (NCBI taxonomy): Eukaryota > Metazoa > Arthropoda > Insecta > Diptera > Lauxaniidae > Meiosimyza > Meiosimyza platycephala. The sequence continues at coordinate 103,857,282 of OY759208.1, read as the reverse complement.
TTAATACTAATATTTGCTTCTTTAACTATGAGTTTGTTTAGCCTCTTAAACAACCATCCCCAAGCAATACTGAAAAAACAGACAAAAAACTTAACGATTAGTCATCAACACCTTCCCTACTACATACATATATGACTGTAGGAAAAAGCAGCACTAAGACGTCATAGCGCAGCAGCACATACAGCCGCTGGGCTAAGATGCAGAGCAGAGCAGAGTAACTTCAACTCCAGTTTTAACTTCAAACTCAGTTACAACAAAAAAGCAGGCCGTAAAGTGTCTTAACTTTACATAGAAGAGTCATTTGATTTTTTTTTTTTTTTGCTTTTTTGTAAGCATCATCACTCTGCACAATGTTTATACTTTTGCACATAGGTTACTCTGCTTTCCGGGTTGGAATCATCTTCCGTTGTGTTTTGTTTGAGCTTTCTAACGTTTCCTCTATGAACAATGAGGTGACGCCGCTTGTTGTTAGGCGTCTACGTTATGCGACTACCAAGTTTATGCCACACTTGGTATCTTGTGGCGCATTTCCGTTGCTTCGTTAAGTTTTGTTGGCAACAACAGCTGGCGCAAGTAGGGATACTTTTGAACTGCGAAGAGAAGCCATGTTTTTGTGAAAATGAGCAAAAGAAACAATAAGAGAGGAGAAAGAGCGAGAAAGCCCGCAAAGGCCTAAAGAAAACTTTCGGAAAAATTAAAATGAAAATTGTGAGCGCACGAGAGAGCAGAGTAACTTTAGTAAAAATATGCTGGTTTTTCACTTTTGTTTTGCTTCGCAATTTCTGCGGCCGTCAGCATTATGCTTGGTAAAATGGCGCCAAAAACCCCAAACAAAAAATAAAAAAATGGCCGCCTAGAAACAGCTGCAAGCTTTTGACATTGTAATCCTTGTTTGACTTAATTTTTTCCGTTTATATGCTGGCAACACTGTGAGAGTTTGTGCGGCATGTTGCGGTGGCGTTGCCACACGTGCTCACTTGTGTTTATTTGCTGCAACCTTATGATGAAAACGTTTGGAAAATGTCTAAAAGAAAAACTAAAAAATAATGGAAAAAAGTTTTTCCATCGCGTTGCTATGCCACAGTTGCATTTTGCTTTTGCACTGTTTGCGTTGGTTTTTCTATGCAAATTTGCATTTGTGGGTTTTTTTTCTGCTGTTGCCTTTAAGTTGTTGCCAAGCTGTGGATTTTTTCTACTTTTTGCTTTTTTTGTTTTTCATTTTTTTTTATTGCCTCATTTTATGTTGTCGTTTTTCTGTGTGATCTAAAACAAAAGGCAGACAGAGCACCAGTACAAAAAAGTGAGCTTGAAATGGATGCATAATAAATTTTGCATGGGCTCTGCCTTTGCACTAATGTTTTAACTTTTTTTTTCTGCTCTGCGAACGTACTATTTTCAATGTTTTTGATGGCAACACAGCAGCAAACTATGAAAAGAAAAATAAAATGTTGCAAAAAAAAAATACTTTGTTTTACATTGACCGTGAAATTATAATTTTATGCAAATTTTCTTTGATTGCATGTTGTTTCGTGCTGAGAACATGAATTTTAAGCATGACAATTAATAGATTTTGTTGTAATGCGGTTAAATGAGACGCTTTTTTAGCGTGAATTTAAAATTCGTTGATTTAAAAACAAAAACCGTTGAGTTTTAAATGTTTCGTTAAGTTTTAAGTGTTTCCTTAAGTTATGCTTAAAACTGAAAAAATGTTAGTGAGGCATTGATTGTGTAATTTTTGACAAAATTAAAGGTTATCCTTTTGCTTTAAGGCTTCGTTAAGTTGTATATCTGACGTTAAATGCTATTTCATGCTCACATCATGCTTATTATGTAGATAAATTTGTTAGTTTGACATAAATTTGAATTTTGCTGCATTTGCATTAAATTTCTTTAAGTTTAGAAAAGTTCGTTAAGTTTTTATTGCAATATTTTTGAATTTGATGAACCTATTTTGTGCATATAACGCACATGATTTTACAATACTTTTTCATTACATACAGAAAAAAAAATTAATTTCGTTAAGTTTTGAAAAGTTTCGTTAAGATTTTTTTTTCGGCTAAAAAATTTGTGTGGTACTTTTTTGTGTACTTTAACTGAAAAGTTTCTCTGTTTTCTTAATTAAAGAGCTAGAAATGTTCGTTAAGTTTTTATTGTAATATTTTTGAATTTGATGAACCTATTTTGTGCATATAACGCACATGATTTTACAATACTTTTTCATTACATACAGAAAAAAAAAATTAATTTCGTTAAGTTTTGAAAAGTTTCGTTAAGTTTTTTTTTCGGCTAAAAAATTTGTGTGGTACTTTTTTGTGTACTTTAACTGAAAAGTTAATTTTTTTTTCTCTGTTTTCTTAATTAAAGAGCTTCGTTAAGTTTGATGTTCGCTGCTAAAATTATAAAAACACTTAATTTTAAAGGTAAATTATATTAAAAAAAATAGTTTTCTTTGCCTAGAACTTTCTTAAAGTTCATAAATTACACTGAGATAACCGCTTTTCTAGCGTTTGTGTTAAATACGTGCTGCCTTCCACGTCTCAAACAAATTTCATCACAGTTTGCAATAATAATTTCATACATGTCAAGAAATAACGTCCATCTAAAAATTGCAAAGTTGACGACAACGGCAACATAAAACGCACGTCAACAAGATCGACAAGAAAAAAAAAAGAAACACAATAAACTGGCAAAATTCAACAACTGACCAACTGACTGACCAATATTAAGCATTACAACATCGCACCATAAATTTAAGCTAAGTAAAATGATACAACGAAGAGTGAGCGCATGACTTAACGACTGAAAGTGCAGCGTACGTATTGCAACAACCATTGAAGCAACAACATCCAAAAATATCCTTAAGGTTGGATACACGTACACACATACAAACATATATATTGCATGCGCAAGCAAACAAGTTTTTCCAGCTTTGCAATGAAAATGAAAAGCAAATGCAATAAAAAAAAAAACGGTGTAAGGTAAATGAACCTTATTTCATCATGAGTGAAAGAAAACTTTATAGGTTCTTGTAAGAAAGCATTTAGTTTTGGAAACAAAATCGAATCTAAATTTTTACATTTTCAATTTAAGAACATTAAGAAGTGGTTTTTTTTAACTGATTGTAATTGTGATAAAAGATTTGGTACATAACTCTCAAACATCAAATTTTAAATTTTTGATTTTAATAGAGGAAAGCTAAAATTACACTGAAGGAGATTAGAAATGAAGACAAATGAATTTGCACAAATTAGCCTGTGTGGATTTAATAGAATACAAAATAATATTTCAAAAGATACAAACGTATTTAATCTTGATACAGTCTCTTTTTGTCAGAATAAGATTGAAACTCTATAACAGCAATCCACTGGATTTCTGTTTTTTATCAAATAATTCTTTATCTAATAGGTTTTTGAATAAATAATGTATAGATTCAGGTCATAGGAACTATTTTTATTTTATTGCAGTTTACTTATAAATGTTTTTAAACAAAATCTTAGGTTTTGTTTTGTTTTATTATAAAACTCTACAACAGCAAAATCTCTCTGTTTTTAGTTCACTCAATATAGTTTTTTTTTATAAAAATTCTAGCTAATTTTGTAAAGTTTTTTATTTTAAAACAGCAGTTTTCCAAAAACCTACAATTTGAATGCGCCAAGCTATGATCAAGCAATTTTTTTATAAACTTGTTTCAATTCTCATATGCAGTCTACTTTGTAAGCATGTTGACCATTAACTTAGCTTAAAGTGTAATCGTAACATTTCATGAGTCTGCAATAACAAGTACGTTGGTTATACGATATCTCATAGATATGCAGATAAAAAAAATACACAAATTGAGAAAAAATACAAGTTAAAACGAACTTAACGAAAAAAATGCTATAGTTACAAAGAAATAAAAAAAAAACTAAACACAATAGTGGGCGTGTGCCTTGTGGTCTTTATTTAGTGCTCAATTCGCTGCATATTGACTTTAATAGCAACTAACAGATAGATATTTTTACCAAAATTATAACAACAACACGATAAAAAACAAGCGCCCGTAATAATTGGCACGAGCCACAAGTTTTTTTTTTTCCAAAATGACTTTGGTCTTTTACTTCAACGCTGGTGCTGTTGTTTTTTTTTTTTCATCGCTTATAGCGCATATTAAACTGCTTTATAAAAAGTATCTAGTTACAGTATCTTTAAAGCTGCAACTCGTTATTTCTTTGGTTGCATTTTTTTGGTTCCTTGCATATTTGCTTGTTTTTTGTGTGTCAAATTATTAAATGCTATTTGACCTCAGGCGTGTTTTCAATTGCAATGCTAGGCACTGTATCTTTGTGTTTTTTGTTTTTTGACCAGCATGTTTCGTGTTTCTTACAGCTACTTTATGTTTGCTTTAGCTGCGAGCGTAATATTAATTTGCAAGTGATTTTTATTTCTATGTTTTTCGACATTTTATTTTTTTGTTTGTTTTTTGTTAACATTATGCGACTCCTTTATTTAATTGCTTCTTATTGTTGGCTTAATAATCATGTTTAGCAACTAAATAATTTACATGGATTAACAAACTTTTATAATTTGGAAAGCAGCTTGATAATATTTTGTTGGAATTAACTTTAAGAATTTCAAGTCAAAAGATGCTACTTCATTATCTGATAATTTGAAATGATTTATTTTTCATAGCTTAAAGTTGCTACAGATATTTTTAAGTTCCTTTGTTTGAACTATCCACATCACTAAATATTTACATGAACTTAAGATCATGGAACTATCCAGATCACTTGATGTTTACATGTATTTAAGATCTTTGGATGAAATTCTGAACCAAAGCAAGCAAATAAATAAAAGTTTTTGCAAACATTTAATTTTATTTTAGCTCATTTAATGCTTAGTGTGGCGTAATAATAAAAGAAAAAATCGCATAAAAACTAAATTGAAAGAGCTAACTATTAGATTTTGGGCATTATTTCTTTATTAATTTTTGATCAATTTTTCGAATTTTGAGCCAGAGATGAAAAATTCACTATAAATTATATTCTACGAACGAAATTATTTTTTTTTTTGGTTTAGTGCCATTCTTTTCAAGACAAAAAAAAATGCCCTTGTTGTCCAGTGTTATTTCCATACCATAGAATTTTGCAATTTTTTTTTTTTTTGTTAAATTTTCGTAGCTATGTGTCGAAAAGTATCTTTATAATTTTCTGCACACAAATGTAACTGTCAGTTACAATTAATGACGGGTCCTAGAAAAAAAAAAATAAAGTGATTTTTCTTTGTAGTTTTCAAAAAAAAAAAAAAAAAAAAAAACACAGAAAGACCAAACTAAGATCTTATTTAAGTTACTTTATTTTCTTAATTCTATTGCAATTTTTACAAAGTTTTTCATTTTTCATTTGAGTTTTCAATTTTACTACATTGTCATGACAGCTGTCGATTACTATTTTTTTTTTCTTGTTATTTTGCGTTATTTTTGAGGCAGTTGCAGTTTTGCGATTGTCAGTGCCGTATTTTTTTTTTTTTACTTCTTTGGGTGAAAATTTTTTATTTATTGTAACGGCGCGCGTATTGCAGTAGTGAAATGTGAGTCATAAAATTTTCTGCTTTATAATAATAATTTTTGTTTTTTTAATTTAATTTTCTGAGTAACTTTTTTGTTGTTTTTGTGGTTCTTGTGGTTCTTTGTTGTACCTACATATACGTAGTAACTAGTAATTAAATAATTGCTTACGTCGCAATTTTGGGAAATTCACGTATAAAGAAAATTACATACATACTTAAGTGATGGTAGTTTTTCGCTATAAATACTCGAAGAAAAATAGCTCATTTTGCTTGTGGCATATTAGAAGGAAATGCAACTAGTTTTTAAATACAACATTTAAGTTTTCTTACTTAATAATAATGCTCTATCCATTTAAATGGTTCAAACTGCTTGTAAGAAATTTTTCGGTCATAAACATAAGTACTAGTTATTATGTCTAGATTTCTTTCCCTGCTGCATAAATGCGCGTATTTCAGACACCTTTTGTAAATCATAAAAAAATTAATTTTCACATTTAGTAAATAGTAAGCAATCTTAAAATCGCAACATAGAAGTAATCTGATATCTGATGTACCGTCCACTTTTGGTCGATTATTTCATCATAAAGGCAGGTGTATGGCTTTAAAATATTTTTGCTGAATATAACAATTTTTTTTTTTGTTTTGCTCAAAATTGTAACTTTGAGCACGTTCTCTACACAGAAATTAAGACATAAATTTTTTCCTGATACAAAGGACTGATTCTATTGGCAATGACCTACATACATATATATATTTAAAGATAGCTTATTATTATTCTTGTGCCATTGAAATAAGATACTTTTTAACCGTAAAATTAATAAATAGACCAGCGATAAAAAGTTTAAAATAATGAGAAAAAAAAAGTTAAAGAGTAGACGATCGTGTCGTGTAATTTCGAATTTTTGGGCTAAAAAAAATCTTTAGTTTTTATGGGATTGTTATTGCAAACTATTATATAATAAACATATGTATGTAAAATATATAGAAATAGTTATGTATTAAGTAAATTTTAAATTTTTAGGAGCAAAGTATGGAGAAAAGTGAAATAGCAAACATTTTAATGCAAATCATAGAATGTCATGTCCGAGTACTTCATTCAAAAATGAAGAAATATCGAGCTAGGTAGCATTAAATATAATGATAATTGCTGTAGATGTTCTATGCGTCACTGTAAATGGTTTGATAATAGAGAAACTTGACAGAGTTTACATTTTTGACATTAGTCATTGAATTTTAATTTTATTTTGAACTCATAAAGTTCTCTTTCAAAATGAAATTTCTATACTGATCATTCAAATTTCAATGCTATTGGCCTGAAAAATTTAAACAAGTTTTACAAAAAAGTTTGTGCAAGTGATATTGGTTGGTAAGAATTATAACAAATCGCTTTTACATTTAAACATTTTCTGCTCTCCCTGCTAGATATGTATTGAATAAATGAATGCTTACTCATTTTGAAAGTCTCACATTATCTCTTGTGATATTCATTCGGGTGACGCGGAATGAGCTACTTGGCTCGTTTTTTCAGTAAACAGATAAAGCACCTTAATGAATACTTTTTTTGAGATATTAGTGATTGAAGTTTGACACAAAAATGTAAATCAATGATTAATCAGAGTACCAACTCATTCTTTCAAACCCAAAATTATTTGAATACTGTAGCTGAGGAAGTATGGCAGCCAAAGTCTTTTGTGAATAAATATTTATCTATTTCTTATGGTTTGTTGCTTAGAACTTTTTTAAGAAATCAAAACTAAATTAGATAGGTACCTATTTCAAAAGCTATATTTTTATGCTTATTTTTTTAAGAAAATAAAATATTGCTTAATAAAATTGCGAAGAAATATTTGCAATATATAGCTTTAACAATCTTCAACGTAGAAAAATTAGAACTCAAAGCTGTTATAACTATTGCACAATACATTAACGCATCCTTATCGTTTGAAAAAAAAGAGGCAAAGATAAATCGATGATTGCAACCGCAACAAAATTCAGTATCAAAAGCGATGCGAAAGAATTTTCACAAAGGATGCAGAAAATAATGTTAAAAAAATGTAAGAAAAAAATCAATAACTAATGCAAACAAAATACACTGGCAAAGAAATTGAAAAAAAAAAAAATATGTAGCAGAAAAATCCAATAGATGCAACTTACCACTATTGATGGAGCAACGATACAACGCCTCACAGAATGCCATCACCAGATGCTCACCATTGACAGGACTCTGTAGCGGTGTTTGTGTCGCAGATGTGGTGGTATTCGGTGACTGACTTGATGAGGTACTCGAACCATCGGAGCCGCTAGCTGAGGAGGCACCATCATCAGGGCCACCCTCAGGCACATAGAAGGGCACAGCCATTGTTTTGTTGTTGTTGTGTTTTTGTTTTATGGGTGGTTGGTGACACAAACGGAATGTGCTAATGGGTGCCGATCGATGGTGACAGTAGAAAAACGGAAAACCACAAAAACACACAACGCTTTTTATTTTAAAGTTGATATTGATACTTTTGTTACACTTTAAGTTTTTTTTTTTCTAATTGTACTTCGTTGTTGTTGTTTTTTGGTAAAATTTAAATGTTTTAGTTTTATTTAAAATTAAAGGTTTTTTCCTCAAACTTTGTGTTGCATTCTATATATTTTTTTTTTTTGTTGTAACACTAACACTTGGAAGGGTTTGTTTAGTTTTAATATTTTATATATATACTGCACTATTTAAAAATTTTCGTTAGGCTGCGAAACTGTACATGAAAATGTTTGAATTTTATTAGAAATTTTATGAGAGATATTTCTTGTATCTTTTGCTAGTTTTAGATTTTTTTTTTGTTATTTATTAAGTATTTTATACAATTTTTATGAAATTAAATGCAGTTTATTTCGCTTTGGCGCAATTTGTAGTCAAGATACTTTTGTATCTTTTGCTACGTGCTACGTATCTAACAAAAAAATTTGTATCTGCGCGGTGAATTTTAGTTTTTTATGACAAAATGCACTTGTTCTCTTGAACTTTGCTTTGAAAAAGTTATGTTGCCAAAAAAAAGACACTTTTCTCAGTTCAAGCAACTTTTACTTGTCTGCCACATTTCTGATGGTATCTTTTAACAAATTTTTATTTTTGGCACTAGTTCTAAATTACAAATTAACAAAAAAAATTTGCAAAAATTTTACTGTTATTTTTTTTTTAAATCCAATTCCGTAGTTGCGTACGCGTTTGCAAACAAATTATATTATAAATGCAAACAAATAACAAAAAATTTCGTCACGAACGAAAACTAACAAAAAAAAAAAAAAGTGATCAGAGAGGTTCTAAAAAACTAACTAGAAAGCACTTAAAACGTCGCAGAACGCAACACACGTCTAACTCGCTTCGTAGTTCGCAATCAACTGCTGCGCACATGCAACGGCCCAAACGAGGTGCCTCACACCAGCAACAGCAACGAACGCATGCATCCAGCAACAAAAACTACAACGAGATAAAAAAAAAAAATAAAAAAAATGTTCTCCTACTTCTCACAACCAGTAGCAGAGGCAGCAGCAGCAAGATGTAAAAATTCTGAGAGTACAAGTGAAATAACAACAACAACAACTTGATAAAAGAGCGCGCCTACAAAAACAATAATGATGAGCATTAAAAAAATGGCAGCCTACTTTACAGCGCCGCTCCACGAAGAGTAGAGCGGCCAGCGTACGAGCGAAAAAGCCCAAGAATATACAGAAAAACACAACGAAATGCAACGCAAAACAAAATAAGACAAAACAAAACAACGTGCAGGCAAAACCAAGTAATAACAACAAAAATTAAAAACATAAAATAAAAAAACACAAACAAAAACAAAATTGAACACGCGAATGACAAAGCAAAACAAAAATGATTGGAGCACTTAGCTAGATTTAGTGTTGTTGTTATTGTTGTTGTTGTTAAGAAAATCAAAACAAATACAACAAAGTTGAGCAACGCAGAAAAAAAAAACATTTTTTTTTACTGAAGCATAAAATTAAGAGAGTGAGTAAAAGCGGAGAAAAAATATTAGTAACAAAAGAGCGATTGCAAAGAGTGAAAATAAATGGGTAAAGTCCCCATATCTGAAAAATTGTACTAAATAGTAGTAGATATAATTTAATTTAATATTTATGACTGCAAGAACTTAATTTATATTTGGATTTAAAGAATGCATTAAAGTAAGATGCCGGGTTAATTAGAATTGCTTTGTGCAGGACAAGAAATAAAAGTTTTCGGGCAGATTTAATAACTGGGGATCGGGGCTATCAAAGTCAAAAACCACATAATTTTTTCATGAAAATATCAAATACAAATAATCTTCTTGTGCAATTTAATTTAAGTCATATATGTACATATCACTCATTTACTTCAAGACTGGCATAACTCAAAAAACGTGATTTTTGAGTAAATGATGCAGAAATATCCGCCATTTTATGTTTTATTTTATATGAAAAAATAAGAAAAATATCTTTTAAACTTGTCTTGTGAGAAGAGTTTATGTAAGGATACCTTTTTGAATTTTCATATAAAAAGTAACTTATTGAAAACTTCAAATGCGTTTTTCTAACACTTTATGTTTTTTGAGTTATGCCGGTCTTGAAGTAAATGAGTGAAATGTATGAGTATATGTATGTGCTGAAGTTTAGCTGGCGAGTAGGGTTATCAGATTTTTAAAACACAAAATCAGTATATCTTCTATTCGACGCAAAAAATCAGTACTAAATTTTTTACCTCACTCGTTGTTCTTAAATAAAAGTCACAGCTTAAATCTCATTACAAAATTTTTTATATATGTATTAGAAAAAAAAAACGTCAGAACTTTTCGGATTCTACACAACCCTAGCAAAATTATATATTTTTCACATTACAAAAATCTCATATAAATAAATATGCCCCAAAACAAGAACCATTTTACAGCCTTGTAGTTACGCTACTGGTAATAATTTAGGATTAAATGTAGAAATTATTTAGTAAGTAATTCAATTAAAATCTAAAAATCCGCACAAATCAGTACCAATTGGTAAAAATCAGAACTGATTTCAAAATCAGTACGTATGACAACCCCACTGGCGAGTCACGTTGCGACCCATTGAAAATTTTCATTTATACTGTCAACGATATACACCTTCTAATTTGATATGTCTTCATTGTACATCAATTTAAATCATAAGCAGAAAGAGATCAGTAGGGTAGCATATCAATACGTTTTACGTTTCTCATTTAAATTGTTTTGAATTCAATGAATAGAAGATCAAGCTCATCTTCAAATCACGATAACTTAATCAAATCTCAACGTGAGGAAATTTGTTCAGCCAAAAAATCGATTTTTTTTCCTTTTCTAACTAGTTTTTAGATTTAAGGAACATTTTCCGAAAAAACTACCAGAAATTTAAAATTTGGCTGATTATTTCGGTTTTGAGATTATCTACTCTTCGATCCATTTCCACAAAGTTTCATTCCTAGAAAGATCTAACTTATTTTTCCAATGGATAATTTGCCTTTTGCACATTTTAACAGCGGTCTCTTGATTAAAGTTGAATCACTTAATGTAATCCTGCATTTGAAAAACATATTGTAGGTATAAATATGTCAATATTAAAAAATTTCTTCAAAGTGTAGAGCGAAATACATATAGTATGAAAATGTTGCTCCATAGATTTTTACAAGCATTCGGAAATTTGATGGGAAAAGAGATTATTATTTCCAAAGAATTTGCCATGCATATGGTATGAGATTATAAGTTTTTTGTTATTAATTTTTGAAAATAATGGCGTACATTAAAGGGATTTTTTTGAAGTGCAACATATAATATATAAAATAAAATCCAGAAATGAGATATGTTCATATATACAGTAAGGTGTTTATTTTTTTAAAGTTTTGTAGACCGTTTTATATTTTTTTTTTTTTCATATGGTTTGCAAGTTTGATATAGGAAACAGAAATTTTGGTACAAATTTCTTTGAACCCAATTCTGTAAAATAGGCCTATATAATGTATATTGTTCGCCTTTTCAGCCACACTAAAAGAGTCGGCGTGGTTTGACAACAGTGGGTGGCACCTCCAATACTACTAAAATACCTAAAATAGGTAGTTATTTTTTTAATTTCGAGGAAATTGGACACAATTGAGCTAGGAAGCTCAATTTTTGTGTCAATTATTTGACTCGATGCTAAACATAAATAAAATAAAAATAAAAAAATAATTGCAAAATAGGTATGTACTAAAAATAAACACCCCCAAATGTAGGTTGCAACATATTCAATAAACCACCTATTAAAATCAAACTTGTTCGCATCTACTTATCGTCCAACTTTGTCGATTAAAAACTAATTAGCTAAAATTAAGCCGCATGGATTGTGAATGCTCTTCCTCTTTAAAATAAATTTCTTGAGTGATTAAAAGGGTTTTTGTTTTAATTAAGTTGAATTTAAAAAAATATAAATTTTTTTTTAATTTTAATTCTAGTTACATATACATACGTATGTACTTTGTTTCTTCCTTAGAAAATAAGCTATAAGCTATATCTATGTTAATTTTTTGTTTGAAATTAATAAAGCTACTACTCGTTTCAAGAACTTAAGCGTCATCAGGGGTCTTGTTAATTCACTGATTATCTTTTTTTTACTAAAATATACGAATTTGAATATTTAAGGAAGATTAAGGAAGAAACAAAGTATAAGTAATTTATTTTTAAGTTTTTCTCGGCATATCAGTCATAGGACTTTATAACAATTTGGTGTTGAATAATTTTATACTTTTTTTTTTTGTTTACTGTACCAATGATTTTGGTCCTCAAAATATAGCGCAATAGCCCGCGCAAAACAAACAACAAAAAGAGTAAACGAAACAAGCGAGCAAAACAGAACAAAAATCAAAATACATAAATGAAAGACTGAAAAAAAAAATCAATAATACGAGCAATTAAAATAAACAAATAAAAAAAAATAAACTTTTAATAAAAGAGAGACAACAAACACTAAACAACGATTTTATAATATAAAACTTGTCGTTGTTGTTGTTATTATTATTTTAAAGGTGTGGCATTCATGCTTCAAACTATAAATAAGGCAAAGAAGAAAAATGATAGAGCATTAAACAGCAAAAACAAAAAAAAACATAGCATACTGCAAGGCGCAGCAGTTTAGTTGGAGCAACATTTGAATGCAAGGTTCGTTGTTGGTGTTTTTTGTATAGTTTTTTTTTTGTTTTTATGGCGCAAAGCAAATAAAAATGTTCAGTTTGTGTACATATATGAGATGAAGGAGGAAAAAAGATAGTTGAGCGTAGTAAATTTACTTTAAAGAGTGCGGAAAATTATGAGGTAGCATTAAATTTTATTGCTATTGATTTTATGGATTTTTAAATAAATTTTAATATGTTAATTTATTTTGTGTCGTTTATTTAGAACGTGGTTCAGAAAAAGGTCAATTGCTCTTATATATCCATTACACATTTACATGCAGAATTTTAAATCTTTCGAAACACATACAAGTGGAACTTGCATGTTGCAACACGTTTACGCTGCATTTAAATTGATGTTAACTCCCTTATATTCATGCATAACGTGTGTACAATTAGTTCTTAAATCGCCCTTAATTTTTGATTAAAAAAACTCACTTAAAACAAAGCGCAGCGTCCTTAACAAAGAGCAAACCTTTACCTAAAAAAACCTTTTCATCGATGCTTTATGCCTTCACCGTTTACAGGTTCTCATAGCATGCCTTGTTTTAATGTAGTGTGCAAGTTTGAACATGTTTATTTCACTCATGCTTCTTTTTCTTCAATGAATGAATTTCACAATTTTAGGAAATATTGCAGCATCGATTATACTATGCTTTTATGGGATTTTAAATCAGGTTTAACAAGTGGTTTTTGATATTTTGCTTTGCCTTTAGCAAATCATAAGCAGAGGGTTGGCTCTGTCCAGCAATATGAACATCGTATGCTTTTATAATAAGGCATGATGTTTTTTACATGAGTTGCTAAAATGAAACAATACTTAAGATGTAAGAAAATGAAGAAAACAATTTTCTCAATCCAGCTGCTTTTTAAAAATTAGACACAAAATTGTGACCAAAAATATGTACATACCACAAAAAAAGTCTTTTGAGAAGGTAACGAGAGAGTGTTGGCAACCTTAAAACATTGAACAACAGACTTAAAATGGACAGTTCAAATAAATATTTTTTTTTTATCTTTGCAAAATGTTCACTAATTAAAAAGAACAAAAAAATCATAATATGGCTTAAATGTTTTTAATACGGGTAATATAAAAGAACCGTCATCTTTTGGTTTTGCTTTATTTTTATAAAACCGTAACTTCAAGTTATGAATCAAAACTAACTGGCATATAGATTTAATTGATTTGATTATTATTTAGACCAGCGATGTGCACGTAGTGACTCGTTCCGCCATCATGGCCCGAACCGTTATTCGACGCACAAGCAAACAAAAACAATTCGTAGAATTTCAACCGTATCGAGCACAGCATTGACTTGAGTTCAAATGAAAACAAAAACAACACACAAAGGCATTAGCGACGGTGCCGCATTGTGTCTCGACGAATGTAGCAATTGTTTTTGTTTGTAGTGCAATTTGATTGATTTTGTGCTGTTGGCGATTTCGGAAATGAAAGCAAAAAAAATTTTAAATTTCGATTTTTGAAGCTTGATTTTGTTGTTGCACCCTTTTGCTAGATTTTCATGCCCACCGCTGACTTAGAGCAATAATAAATGAAATTTGTTTTGAATTCAGGAATAGTTTACCGAACGGGGGGGAATGTTATACGCTAATTTAAAAAATTTTTGTTTTCTTTTCGATGAATTTGTAAAGATTGAAAACCAGTTTTTGAGATTTTCTTTTTTCGAAATTTCTCGGATTTCAGGTTCAGTTTTGGGCACATTTTCGAAATGTTCTTGTGTTTTTCCCCAAACAGAAAGACTTAAAAATTAATTTTGGCATAAATTTTGATACTTAAGTGTAATTTCTGCAACATATGCACATACCTATGCATACAAACAATTCAGGAACCCTAGACGGTTGCAAAAAGTTCGGTCAATTGGCAACTCTAACAGCACATGACATTTAGTAGCAAGAACGTGTAGTCCTCCTATGTACATACATATGATGTACAGATGCTGCTAAATTAATAATGAGCAACAACAGGCAAGCAACTATTTTTTATTACTATTATTATTGTTGCATTTGTTGCTGTTGTTGTTGTTTTTGTAATTTTTATTAATATTTTCAATTGAAATATCTGGTTCAATTGTACGTTCAACTTTTGCTTTCTTTGGAGTTAAAGTTGGTCTTTTTTTTTTGTTGTAGTTGTTTTGTTTTTGTTCATTACATTGCATTGCAGCAGTAATGGCAACGACAGCAACATCAGCTGCAGCGCGACTACGACTCGTGCTGCAGGCACGCGATTTTAAAATTTTAACTCGACATTACGCGCCTATTTATTGCTGTTTTTGTTGTTGTTTTGTTGTTGTACTTGTTGTGACAAGTGATCAGTTGCTATTTTTGTTGTTATTTGTTTTTGTTTTATTTTTAGCAAAAACAGAAAGGAAAAAAAAACAATAAATTTTGTTGCTGCTAAACTCGTAGAAGTTCTAAGTAATTTAAGTAAGTAATTTGTTGTTGTTTTAGTTGTTGCTGCTCTTGTTGTAGTTGTTGCTGTTGTTGCAGTTGCTGCTACTGTTGTGTAATAAACAATTTATAACAATTTGTGTTCCTCTAACATAATTTTTTTATTGTTGCTGCTGTAATTATTTTTGTTGTTGTTGTTGTTGTTGTTAACGTTGCATTTGCGCGTCCGCGATAGTGTTTTCAATAATCAAGTGTTTAGGTCGGTGACCCAGAAATGTCAATAGGGAAGTGAAAGAAATTTGTTGCGTTTGCTATTTAAAAATATCACTGTTGTTGTTGTTGTTGCGTTAGTTTATTTCACAGTTGATTTGTCACAGGAGGTACATAGTGTAAAGCGAAAGAAGGTGGTAGAGCATTTTAAGATTTATCCGTATCACCTTATGTATGCTAATAGTTTCCCTGATATAAACTTCTGAAAAAAGTTTTGAAAAATCATAATTGACTTTGCTTTTTTTAACCATTTTTTTTAAAAGAAATATCTCAAAAACTATGAGGAATTGTAGAAAAAACTTGGTATCTCTTCGTTTCAAAATTTAAATAAAATAAACATTAATTTTTTATTTACTAAAATTTTTTTGAAAATATCTTCGACATAACATCTTTTTTTTTTAAATTTTTAATATCTGATTCTGATCTGATTCTTCAAATAGAAATTTTTTATTAAAAGTGCGATTTTGCTATTTTCCGATCTCTCTATTTCTTTATCTTCACCAAGTTTTGTAACATTAGAATACTTTACTGCTATTTGCTTTAAAAGCTTTTCAGTGCTTTACAGTTCAAAATCTATTTGTTCCTTAACGCCCACTTTTTGTATGGATAATGTTTTTTTGTAATTTTGAATCTCTGCTATAAGTTAGTTGTAAAGTTCTGTAGAAATGTTATCTTAGTTCTTACTCTTATGAAATTTTTTAATCTAAAGACATTTTTCCGGAGAAAAAAATTGCATTCATATTGAAAATTTGAATAATTGCTTAAAGTTTTATGTGAACCTTTAACTAAGTAAGGCTGAAATTTTGTTGAAATCACCCTTTTTTCCGTTACGATAATTCTTTAGGTCACACTGCAACAGCATAATGCTCCAATATTTGCAATGTGTGACTTGATTTCGCTATAAAAAAGGGGTGTTAAAATGCTGCAAAATTTGCGTTAGTAGAACAATATAATGAAATATTTCAAACTTTGTTCTGAAACTTTGAGAAACAAAAAAAATAAAATCTCTTAAAACTACAGAGTACGGAAAAAGATTTCGTTTAGAAATGGTGCAAAAATAAGCGCGTGCTACAAAGCAAAAAAAAAACGCAACTCAGCAACAGCAAGCAAGCTGCATAAATAGAGGGAGCAAGCCACATCTGCAACAACAACAACAACATAAGCAACAACAATGTGTCATAGAACAACGACTTCAACTCCCTGAAGTGAAGTTTGTTGGAGCAGCAGCAACAGCAGCAGTTGCAGCAATTGAAAATGAAATGTACGACTTGGTGAGAGTTTTAGTTGTTGTTGCTGAACGACTTTCTTCCACCTTCAAGATGAAGAACAGCAATTTTTTTTTGTTGCAGGGAAAAAAATTTCAAAGAAGCCCCAACAGCAACAAAAACAACTAACTGACTGACAGCAAAGTGCGAACCTACAAATGTTGCATCATTTTGCTAAGCAGCAGCAACTTCCTTGTGGTTGCTGCATGCAGTATTATAGGCGTAGTTAGCGATGTAATATCGAATAGAGAATATATTTATTTTGATCGATTTTAGATATACATATGTATTGGGGAATTATAATAAGTGATAACTCTGATTAGTTCAGAGATTGCTCGTTGGCTTGATAAATTGTTAACGTATCCTTTTTTTTCTATTTGGGGGGAAGGAGGGCAGCGTGAAAAGTACTATAAAATTAAGTCTTAAGGTTAGCGGTTCACTAGAAAATTTCTGCGAAACATTATTCGATTCTAAAAATTCGAAGAAATAATATCAATTAGTTCCATTCGCTATTGCAAGAGATATAAAGTATCCTAGGTAGAATGATTCGCAACCGGAGCACTTTATCTACTAAAAACATTTATTTTTCCATTTAATGTAATTTTGAACCGATAGCTGATCCTATATCGTATAAATACTCTCCTACAAAATATACATATATACAATGTAAATATATACTAACCTACAAAAATATCAAGTACAAAAATATCGAAGAAGTTGATAAATCGAAAGTTCCCTAGCTTTTACATAGATCCATCTGATGTTGAAGAAATTTAATAAAAAAAACATAAATGGAAAAATAAGAAAACGAAGAAACAGCATCATATCTACAGGCAAAAGTCAGAAGTCGCTTTGGTTTGGCCTGGCTTGTTGACTGACTCCATGCCAACGATGATGTTGATGCTGAGGCAGAACCACCGTATGAAACCGCATGCAAACATCTGGGCAATCTGGGATTAAGGGACAATGACGTATGGTTTGTGATGCTGCTGCTGCTGCGTTTTTTTTTTTTTTTTGTACAAAATGTTGAGGTTGTTGCTGTGCCATGGATGAAGGGCAGCAGTAACAGCAATATGCACACAACAGCAACAGGGATGCAACATATTTGATTGCAAATATGAGGTGAAAAAGAAGAAGCATTGGTCAGTAATATAAAGTTGAAACATTTGTTCTTCAATACCTTTATGATTACTGCCATGCTTTTCTAGAATTTCAAATCATTTAAGCCAAATAAATATGTGCAACTTGAGGTACTATGTCAGAAAACTTAAGCTGTAAAGGAAAGTTTCTAAGCTGATAATGAAAAGAGCCAGACCCCGGTGAAAGTGTCAAGAGTTGAGTGCATTTAATGGCAGACCTACGAAATTTTGAGCTAATGAGTTTACTTGCTTACTTTATATTAAAACAAATTTGGCATCCCTGTAAACTTTGTTGCTATCCAAAGCCTAGTCCTCATAGTCTTCCTCGTGTTGCACGTACTCGCAGCGTTGATGACGCAAACTTTGCACAACAAACGAAGTACAGTAGCGGTTATGCAGAGGGCGCGCATTCATACACAAACACATTCGCACACACACACACACACACACACACACACACACAATTCGACATATACACATTTAACAATTATGCTTTCAGCTGGGTCGCTGACCTATCAAGTGATTTCAGTAATAGCAGCAGCAGCAGCAGCAGCAGCCGTGAAAAAGAATCTTCAACATTTTAACAAAATTTGCCAGCAGCATGCAACATGCTGCGCGCCTGCTTTATTCGCTGTACATGGCAAAGGGTAGGGTTAAAGAGCGTTCAACGTTTTATTTTTGTTTTTGTTGTTGCTGCTTGAGAAGGGAGCCTACAACATGCGAACAGTAGGTGTTAAAGGCGTTGGTGGCATTAAAGAAATCATAAAGCAACGTTTGTTTGGGGCTATACAGTTTTTTTGGGGTACTTAACCCATTTTGACACAAAAATTGTATAATTCTGTGCTGATACTTGAAACTCATAGCTGCTGGTGATTTAAATTTTTAGGACAATAAAAGCTTCTCAATAAAAAGCCGAATTATTGATATTCAAAATAATCAAGTAGTTGTTGACAAAAAATTTAAGCAAAGAACTATTTGCTTTTTGGGGCTATTTTTACTGCTTAGCTATAACAATATGTATGTACTTAAATAAAATTTTTATCAAACTCCAGTATCAAAGTTTATTAACTTACAGCATAATCATCACCTATCTCTTATGGGTTAAGGCAGTGGAAGTTTTAGCTTCGAGCATTATGACTTTCAATATTTTCTTTTTGCACTTGCTACAGCAAGTTACAGCTGCGATATCACAACTTTAGCGGCTCCTTGATGCAACAAAGTCTTTCGGTGCAGTAGCAGAAAAAAAAATGGCCCTAATCTAGGCTAACTTTTGCAACATGAGTAAATGTTTACTTGCTGCAGCAATTGTTGCTTCATCCATTTGTCTTTGGTCACTCAAGATTTTTTTTTTTTGTGACTTTGTTTTGCCATGCGGCTTCTTTTTATGTTTTCATGTTGCTGCTCATCCAGATCAGCAGCAGTAGCTTAAATGCTTTGATCCACGTCTTTTGAGGTTAAATTTTATAGAGTGTAGCAATTAAATTGCGAAAGTGAAGTTTGCAAGTTGAAAATTGTTATGTTGGAATGGCCAGTTACATGGCGGCATTCAACTGCACAAATGCGCTGTGCGTAGCGACCCAGTGACTGTTTTTGCACAGCTGTCAACTTCAAATCCGATGACATTTAAAAGCGGAATACGTTTGATTAAAAGTTTTTTTTTTCAAACGATTAAATACTTTTTGAAATAGTTATGAGCTTCTAAAGCGGTGTAAAGTTTCATTAAATAGTTTGCGCAATAGAATTTGACGTTATTAGACTAAAGAAAAATTTTTGCTGGTCCAAAGAATACGCAAGACATATGACTATACTAAAATCTTCAAGTTTTATTCTTTCGAATTCAAAATATACGAGGAAGGTAGTCGTGGAAGAAGGTATTCCTGGAAGAAGGTAGTCCTGTAAGAAGGTATTTATTTCTACAAGCCAAGTAGCTTATGACATTTATTCATTTAGGTTAAAAATTCCAGCAAAGTTTCCCGATTCTTGCAGCATTTTCATGCAAAGGCTGTAGTTGGAGAAGAAGTTGTATATTAACTTAGTAGAATTGTTATATTTAAGATAGACTTCTATGTCTTTTATACCACAGTAGTCTGTGATGAATTTTATACTTCATATTGATGGAATCCCATTTTGTGATGAACTATCGATATTCCATGTTATTGGTCCTCGTGAACTATTCTGAAAGCACAATAAGCATTAAATATTTTCTGTCCGTCTGCCCGCCCATCTTTAGTCTGAGAAACTTATCACTCATTTCGTTGTGTTCCCTATAGGGAAAACTTTTATATCAATTTCAGGTTAAACGCACAAATCCTTAAAGTTATTCGGTTTTATTTCGTTTGAAAAGTTATTCGGTCCTATCAAGTTCGACCCGGAAAAGAGACAACACTTCAGACAATAACCCTGTAATACCTGGTCTGGTTTTGGCTTCGAAAGAAGAGACAATAAAGTGAGAATTAGGTTAAGCTATGGAAGAACTTTGGCCGAAATAGTTCACTTTCTTACCAATTTGCTGCAGATTTGTTTAAAGCTTGAAAAAACCTTCAGAAAATTAAGAAAAAGAGAAAGAAATAATAATAAAAAAGAAAGTAAAACTAGAAAATATGAAAAGCGTAGCGTGAACTGAGAATCGAATCCGGGGACTCCAACAAGATTTTTTTTTAATGGGCGGTGCATGCATATACTAAATAAATTTGCCACTCAAGTTTCGCTTTAAAAGCATTCATAATATGGGTGCTTAAAGCTTTTACTTCTGTGGGAGTTATCACGCCTACTTGTCTAATCCAAAGCATTTTCCGTAAATATTTTCAATGCTGTAAAGATATTAAAAAGTTTGTTTCCTTTTTTTATTAAAAATAAGTTTTTTTTTTTTTTTGGCAGATGTGTGATGAGAACGTTCACTCTGCGCTATACCTTCTAATAAATATATTTCATTATCAAAAAAAAAAAAAGTCCAGTTTCTTTAATAAATTTTAAATATCCCTATATACTTAATATTATTTTTTTCATTGCGATTAGGTACTTATTCCAATAGCAAACTTATGCATACACAACACTCAATGTGGTCTTAACCAGTTCGTCCTACTCGCTAGCGCAACCTTTGTATTGTACAACTCTAACCATTACAATAAATGCATGCTACCATTTAAATAATGACCGTCTCATTCTCCAAACTCGCCTATATGTTTTCCATCGTCATTTTTTTTTCTTTCTTCTTCATAATAATTGCAGTTGAAATCTTACAATCAGCAGTTTCAGCTGATTAATTATAAAGAGTTTCCATGTAAATTACGATAAACAAACCCCAAGCAATTGAACGTACGATACGATACTTCTATCTATCCATGAGGTTGAAGTTTTTTTCTTTCGAACTTTTTTGCTTTTCAGTGAAAATCATTGGCACACAGTAGTCCGTTCATCTTTTACCATGCCATTACATTTTCGCGCCAGATTTTTGCAGAACTAAAGATTTTTACTTTATTTTTTATTATTAATTTCCCGCTGGCAATTACGTTGCTGCTGCTACTGCTGCAGCTGCTTTTCAGTAGTATGCCTTTAGGCTTTCCTATACAGCCTACCAATATCTACTCAATTCTAGGAGGCCCCACTACACCTCCACTTTGGAATAGAGTAGCAGCATGTGCAACATGCAATTTTTAATTGAGCAACATTGAAATGCTCCCTCAGACTATAACGTTCAGCGTCCGCGTCGTTGCCATTGTGTCCTAACTATGGTATTTTCTTTTTTTTTTTTTGCACTAAGCTGCTTTTAAACAGTGTAAGAATTTCACAAAAAATGGAGACACAAGTGTAGATGTTTTGAATATAAGATTTAGCTAAGGCACATTATATGTTCTATAAAGTCTTACAGCTTCAGTTGAAGGCAAAATTTTGTATGTGAGCCCATATTCTTTTCAGATTTAACCAATGTTTGTTTTTGGTTAAAAAACCTATAAAAATTTTTCAAAATATCTATTGTTGA
Source organism: Meiosimyza platycephala (assembly GCA_963662105.1). Taxonomy (NCBI): domain Eukaryota; kingdom Metazoa; phylum Arthropoda; class Insecta; order Diptera; family Lauxaniidae; genus Meiosimyza; species Meiosimyza platycephala. Next base: position 103,835,499 of record OY759208.1, on the reverse strand, counting down.
CAGACATCTTGAATAGGGCGGCCCACTCACGTGCAAATTTTTTATCAGACCTGTCAAAATCTGATGAAAAATCTGAACGTCTGAGGGCAAGTCGTACGAAGAAATACGGTAGACAGTGTGAAAAATCTGAACGTGTATGGGCCCTATAACTGTTGCAAATTAGACTCATTGCTTTTCAGATCAAAGTAACAGATCGCATATTGCATACAAATTCTACAAAAGGACACAAAATTTTCCAAACCTGTTTTTTTGGACAACGTATTTTCCATCCCCAATTTTTCAAATTTTCGAACAGTGTACATGTGCTTAAACAAAAGTGTTGTCTCATACCCTGCCTACTCCAATTCCAGAGTTAAGAGTTTTGCGCATCGCCTGCAATTGCTGCTTCTATCTGATCTATCAGCATTCGTTCTGTTGTAGTTGCAGCTACTTCTGTGCAATTTGCATCTAGATATGATTTCTTTAGCTGATGCTACTACTGCTTCAACAATGTTGGATTAATATGTTCATCTTCATCTTCCTCATCAGTAGCAGCACCATTAATAGCAACAACATTGAAATTATTTGTACGCGTGGCAATCCTATATTTAGTTCAATGCATTTTTGCACCACATGGTCGGTTGGAGTTGGGATGCTACAATTTTCTATACGCTCCTACCTACGGTGTTGCGTGGAAAAAGCTGCTACCACAAATGCGTCTACGTTGAGTGTCATCCAATTTGAAGAGTTTGTACGTTTTATACACGCGCCACAAATTAGAATTGAACTCATGTTTGAATTTGAAGATAATATGCACTGAAGATGAAGGATAATGGTGCAAACATGATGGGTATTAATTGCAATAGCAATTGAAGTTGGTAGTTCGTAGTTGGTGAAAATGATGGAACTGAATGTGGATTAGATGCACCTTTGCAAAGGTGTTTTTGGAGTGAGATTAGCATAGGATTGATTCTAACAAAGTAAAGATTCAATGAAAAAAATTGTTTATAAAATTGCAGAAATATATTTATGTAAATTTTCATAATATTTTTATTTTAAAGAACAGAGGAAAGTCTTAGATGAAATTGTTTGCTCAGAAAATATAAATTTTTAGAAACCCTTTAAGTTAATAGTACTTAATCCAATACATTTTGACAATGATTTTTATTGATTTTAAGGTGTACTTTTTCAATAAATTAAAAAAAAACGGGAAAATTTTTTTCGAGTTCAAACGACCATATTGCATCGAGCTTTTATTCTATCGAAAAAATAGGCTGTGAATTCCTACTAAGCCATTAGCATGCCAACTAAATTTCTTATTTAGCATTTTGATGCAGGAGACTCACCACTGCCTGACGCAGTAAAAATACTTTTTACTAACAAATTTACTTTGAGTCCGAAAAAATATTACAAATAATAACCGTACGGCCTTATATTTTATCATACTCGTACACATATATCTTATTTCAAAGTTTTTCTCAGAATTTTTAATTATGTTTAATTTTTTTGGCTAAGCTGCACTTCGTACAACTGTTAGAACTTTCCTAATAAAGGAAATGTACAAAATGTGCGTTGAAATTCAAAATCAAATTCAGCCCCAAAAATGGTTAAAAATGTGTTAGGAATTATAAAAGACATGAAAAGAAAAAAAAATTAATATCAACGGCTGATATTGTTGTCGATATTTGTCAGTACAATTGTCATTTCGTTTTTAATTTGTTTCCTCGCCATTTATGGTGTCAATTTGTACGCGATTAACGCACCTTTTCCGCTAAGTCTATCTTTCGTTTATGCAGCACTTTAAGCAAGAGACTTTAAAGAAACAAAAAAACTCCATCAATTGTAGCCGCTGGTTGCACGTCAAATGTTGCGCGTTACGCTGTCATTCTTTGACATTTTAGCTGTGCAAGCTACGCTACGAAAAGTTGTTAATTGTTGATTTGTTATAATTAGTAATAATAACAAAAGTAAATAAAAAACAACAATGCATTTGCAAGAAAAAGTGTCATAATGTGTTTTTAATTTTAATGCTTTTATTTAAATGACAGCTGTTATTTCTTTGTCCAGTATAGCTTCCGCTGTCAACATGCCTCGTCTTTTGCTTAGGCTGCTTTTGAAAAAATAATAGTAAATTAAGAAAATTAAAAACTTTATTTTTAAAAGCAGCCCTTAAGATATTTTTAAAACTTCAAAAATTAAAAATATGAAAATCTTTGGATTTTGCAGAATGCTTCCAGAACACCTGTTCATAAGCAAACTTGAATGGACAGAGCAACTACATTATCTCTCAAAGAAAATTAAAGAAATTATGATTTAAATATATATACATAAAAATATACGCATTTTTTCAACAATTTCTACTTGGTGCGTTATAGTTCTTAAAGACTTTTTCGCAAACCAATAAAATTGAGCGCAACAAAAACACAGCTAATGTGTTGCTTAACTTCACATTTGTTGACAATACCAAAAAGCATGTGATATTAAAAACTTTAAATTCTCCTAACATTACATCTTAAAATTGTGTTTTTATTCAAAAAATCAACAATTAATCAAACTTTTTTCGTAGTGCACATCTTGAGAAAAATTTTAAAAAAAATTTCAAATGACAAATCGCATTACACCAAATGTAATGAAACATGACAAATCAAAAAACAAAAAAAAAATTTTTTTTACAGTTACAAACAAACAAATTTGTTATTTCTTTCTTCTCCAGCTAAAACTACAAAAAAGAGACCAAACAATCATCAAGAAACCAACAGCTAATGAGCAAAGAATGACAGACGATGATGATTAGTCTTTTTTAACAAGATTTCAATGCTGATTAAAGTCCGCAAGAGTGAAGAGATAAAAAATTAAATTAATATCAAATGACAGAAATTGTCATGCCATCCATAGCGATGATGACAAGACAAAATGCAATCCATAGCCGAACATTGACAGATGACTCGCTTCTGACAGCTACAAATTTAACGAGCGTTAAGATTTAACCCATTGAAATTTCATTGCATTTCTGCTCTGAAGAAAAAGTGTTAATGCACTACTGCCCAGCGAAAAAAATGCAATAGTTTGTTCTTCTGCGCTCTGGGGGCGTGGCATGGGATGGTATGCTGCATGTAGCATGCGCCAACAAGACGCTAAAGTTGCAAACAATTAATTAAAATAATTGCAAGCATTTGGTGCACACAGTCAGCAGTAGTAAGTCATTTTTTACTTGGTACTACCGCCGCGTGCGTAACGAATTCATTTTGCTTTCTTCATAAATGGGATGCTATCTTCCGCTTGTATCTGTTATTTCAACATGCAGTGTTATCTGTTAGTCGTATCTGTAATAAATATAATAATTATTTTTTCTGTGTAAGCATCGATCTTTGTCGATTTGTTTGGCTCATTTGATGTACGAGCTACTACTATTGTAAGCTACTGGTTAATAATTTGATTTTCGATGTGCACTTGCAGTCCAAAGAAATTCAATAGAAAAATAACAAAATAAAAAAAATTCACGTAAATATTGAGCTTGAAATAAATGAAGTTTTTAGCGTCTCTAAAAATTTGTTGAATAACATTTTGGATAATTTTTCCATGGAAATATTATAGCAATAATTTTGTTATAACAGAAAAAAATATAAAAATCCAAAAAAAAAAATAGTTCTGTCCTCTTTCAGACCATGAGTGATTTTTCCTCAGAAAATAATGCCTTTAATGAAGATTTGGATAATTTCCGACAATTTTCATTCTTTTTATTCGCAATGTTTTTGGATACCTCACTTTAATTGGTGGCTAGCTAGCCTGACAGACGATGTTCTGCCCTTACCGGTACGTGACGCGATGAGTTTAATTTGGTTATACTGCCCTCAGAAGCGAAATGGGCGTATCTAAACAAAACGTATTTCGAGATAATTGATGTTTTGTTTATGTCAATTTTTTTAAATAACATGTAAAATTTAGATGGAGGAAATTCTCTTCGGAGAATTTTTATGGGTTTGAACTAAGATACCGGCATAATCATTAGATGCGTAATTTCTTAAGTGGAACTTTTTTGAGATACTTTTCCTGCCTTTTCCGATTCTGAGGGCAGTATAACTAACCAAATTAAACTCATCGCCCACGTACCGATAAGGGCAGAACATCATCTGTCGGGCCAGCTAGTCACAAGAAATTGTGGACAGATGAGGTCGTTGGCGCTATTGGAGGACAGTCAAGGTGACCGAAAAACTGACACGCCAATGATCAAGCGCGAAAAACGCAGGTTATTTGAAAGAAGTCAAATTATCTGGCTGATGTTCAAATTGATTATTGGTAACGACAATTCATTTTAAAGTCCGTACATTAAATTTAAAAAAACAATCCTATTTAATAACTATATATTCTCAAAAGTACTTCATTTCCATTATTTATTAAAAGCTTTTTACTTGATTTAAAACTTCAAGCTAAATAGCTAAGAAGGCTAATAGCTGTAGTAGCTAAACTCTATTTTTATTATTATTATTATTATTAAATGAGCTGTAGCTCTAGAAAAATAAAACAGTTAGTTCGCAGACTAAAGTATTGAATATACGAGCAATGTTGGCTAGGATTGATCTAAAATTTCAGTGCATTACAGATTCCGGGACTTTATACTGAACTAATAAAGTGGAAATGAGCTGGAAAATCGCATTTTGAATTATAGATAGTACATCATCAGCTTCCTATCCGCACAAATTTAATCATAGATTTAATAATATTTTTGCCAATATTGACAGTACTTTTAGCCCTAACTATTTCCATAAATTGCATTTCCCATGTGCTATTAATTTGACCTGCAATACTCAAAAGGCTTTTAAAGAACTACATCTAACCAAATGATGTTCTCATTAAGAATGTTCCATTTCGTTGCGCTTAAGTCATTTTGTATATTTTTGACATATTCTTGTTGTTTGTAGCTCATTAAAATATCATAATTCTGTGGAATTATTGTATTAAGAGCACTTTGGCGTAATTTCTGCAAAGTAAAAAAAAATCGAAATTGAGGTGTTGTGTTAAAAGCCTGCGATAAAATTATAATTAACTACTATCTGCGTACACAATAATCCGTTACGCATGACGTACTTTTTTACATTAACATCCAACAGTTTAGAGACATGAAAGCCTTTTTAAGTCCGCCTTGCTTTACAAAGTTGCCTGCTTTTAATGATGACTAATAAATAGTGCGCCATGCTTGAATCGAAGTGCCAGTGGCGTTAATGGAACTATTTTCCAAAGGGTGTGGAGACTCTAAACTTCAAGATGCTAAACTTTTAAAATAAAACTTTGAGTTTAAGGCTTTTAAAGGAACAAATCAATATATCTTCACTGAACAAGTTCGAGATATTATCGTACAATTTGTTTTTTCAATTCACTGGCTATTGCATTGCAATCATAACCTTTTCTAAAATTTCAAACAGCACAAACTACGCCACTGTTTGCTCTTAGCCATTAAAAACTTGTTCGCATGAATTCAGCTCTGTTTCGTTTGTTGTTGGTCTGCATTTAACTATGACAGCTCCATATAAAATTACAATTTTCTGCAACGTTACATTGATATGGATATGCACATTGTTGTTGTTGGCCAAAATGATGATTATGATGACGAATTTGCAAAATATTATTTAGTATGTTTTTTTTTTCCAGTATACGAAAAATTTTTTAATGGTTTCCGTAACAACAACAATGAAATGTCGACTGACTCATCCCATGCATTTCATTGTTTTCCGTTAATAAGCTTAAAAATTAAATGTATCTTGGCATTTGGGTAGTTAAGAAAGTGGGTCAATACGAAAAATATGCGGTGGTATTACACAAATTGGGTCAAGTGGAATCTTATTTTGAAAACATCGTTCGTTGTTTCATATTTTAATTTATTAATTATGTTGTTCTTAATGCAGCTTTTGGTCTTAAGCCACAGCTAACTATATTCTGAATTACTTTCTGGAACATTCCAAAAAATGCTGATACGTAATACAATTTGTATCCTTAATATTGATAAAAGAAGTTAATATTTGGTGTAAGATGTAATTGTTTTGGGATTCTTTTTAGATTGATCTATAACTAGCACCCTGTCTTCCAAATTAAATTGCCATATGAAAGTGCCGGAATAAGTTAGATCTGGGGGGACTATATCTTCATGCTTAGAGGGTGCCCCATCATGTGTTTTGTGAACCGAACAAATTAAGATCTTTGTTTTTGTAAACACACCGAAGGAACAAAATCAAAGATCACATTAAAATATTTTTCTAAAATGGAGTCGTAAATGAAATATAACCCAGTCTCCCTCTCGTTTTCAATATTCTGAAATTATAGAATTTGACCCCAATGGTTTCTATGTCCCAATGTGTTCATTAATACTAGACAAAAATAAGCTTGAGAAGGATTTTAATAGAAAGCTGTGAAGTTTAATAGAAGCACTGATTGAGGCTACTCGAATAGCAAATTCTTCTCTTATGAAAACAGTTGAAATGAACTGACAAATCTCAACGTATGTAATTGTCGTTTAGAATAAAGCTCAGGCCCGGATTTACCTTAGAGGCACACTAGGGCAGTGCCTAGGGCGGCAAGAATTTAGGGGCGGCAGATATTGGGAACTTTGAAAATTTTTTTACACAGAGGGTGAAAAGTGCGAGTGGTATGTCGCCCCCTAAATTGTCAAAAAAAATGTTGACAAGTAAAAAAAAAGGTCCTCACTTTTGATATTTTTTCCATATTCACCAGTGAAGAAGGACGGCAATTTGTGAATGGCCTAAGGGCGGCAAATTTCTAAATTGGGGCCTGCTACAGCTGTATTGCTTGGTTTAGTTAAACTATGATTGTGATTTATATATCATACGTCAACTCTTCTACACTTAACAGATTTGTTGGAATGGAGAATATCCTTTAAGCACTAAAAAATACCAATGTTTTGCACTCAATGCCTTATACGAGAAGAGACTTCTGTTAACATATTCTATTATGATAATAAAAGCACCATACTGCTGGGAAACAAAGAAAAATGGGTGCTATTGCAAAAATAAATTTGTTCCATATCTTGGAGTTTTTAAGAGCTATGGAACTATTAACATGAAAATATTAAAGTGCACAGAATGTTTTTTTACTTGTCCTGCAAAACTGAAAATTAAAAACACAAACTTCGCTCCACCCTTATATTTGCCCCAGTATGTTTTTCTGTCATATATCAACCTTATAGCCAAGAACAAGAAAAGTCGACTGTATAAGATTACTGGACAAGATATACGGGAAAGAAAGTAAAATACATTATAATGGTGAAATTAAAGAAGCAGGGTTGCCTTGCCAAAGCTTGTATAACATTACAGCTCGAAATGTATGCCGAATATTAGAACTGGAGGAGGCCTAAATGTTATATTTGGGGTTATATTGTCGAAATCTGTCCCAAAAATGGGTTGCCACCGGTTTTTTGGGTCATTTTTTATTAATCTATATATGAATACGTGAACATCGGATAAGATCATGGACCATGGACAAAGACGTTTTGTTCGTCATAGGTCGGCAAAATTCTTCCAAAGTTAAAACTTGGTGGGTACGGTCGAGTTTCGACCACAATACGATACTAGTATAAATTAATATTTAAAAAGTGTGCCAAACGATAGAGCTCGTAGAGCTTTCAAATAATATATAGAGTTGCCTTGTCAAATCATGTTTTCAACATTGCTTGTCACCTGTTAGGTCCAATTTTTCTTAAATGAGTGGCAACCCATGTTTGGGACAGGATTCAGCAATGCAATCCCTTATATTATGTTTAGGCCTCTTTGAATTCCATCCATATCTTTCCTGTATATCTTATCGTGTAATCGTATACACTCGACTTTTCTACAGCGGGCTCTCCGCCTATTTTATATTTTACTTTATTTGCCACCTACTTTTTCTAAGTTTTTGATGGCGCATTTTTATTTTACTTGTACAGAAAATGATCCATTGTGTTTTACGGGAATTTTCAAAAAGTTTTTGTTTTTTACGCCAGATAAAAACGATGTCAAATAGGCTATTGAATAATAATCCTCTTAAGAGGTCCTTATCTCAAATGTCAAAAATAAGATGTCAATAATAATATTAGAGCTTAGCTACTACAGCTATTAGCCTTTTTAGCTATTTAGCAAAAAAAAAAAGCTTAAAATCATGTTGAACATGTTTGGAACAAGAAAAAATATTCTAAAATAGATTTGATCATTTTGTTTTTTAAAATTATTCTTAAGGTTTATCTCACTTTCTTGGCATACATAGAAAATACCAAAAAAACCCCAAGGCGAAAGAAAAATATTCCACTTTTTAACCAGATCGCTTATAGCTTCTTAAGAAAAAGTTAAGTACATATGTATTATAAGTTCTTTTAAGTGAAACTTGGAAAAAAACATTAGCTTTTTAAGCAGAAGTCTCAAATTTAGATTGTTCATACTGATATTTATGATCAGAGCAATTCTTATAGAATAGCTATTTTAGAGTTAGTGAATGCGAAAAAAGTATTTACATACATATATGAACCCTAACCTAATAAGAGTTGCTGAGAACGTACTGGTTTAAATTGCTTAGATCGATCTTCAGAACACAAACCTTATTTCTAACATTTTCTTTTATAAATACGGTGCAGCAAAAACATACTAAATAGTTAAATAAATAATTATGTTTTAATACCCAATGAATATTTTAAATCTTAATAAATAAACTCATGTTTTAGCACGCTGTTCTTTCACTGACTTTTTTGTGTCTATGCTGCTAAATTCAGCAGTAGAAGATTCTGACATAAAAAAAATATCTTATTTATTAATAATGCGCAATTTTTTATGAATTTTTTGCAAGTTTATAAATAAACAGCGAACACGACTGCAACATCAGTTAGTGTTTCATAGAAAAATCGCCAACGCCATCACATGCCCATATGTATATGAACGCGCGCTTATCAGCCTCACATGTATCTTATGCAAGATTTGTAAATGTGAAATTCATGACTTCTTTGTCTCAATTAATGTTTTCTTACTCGTGAGTATTTATTTATTGACAAAAGGATGATTTTTTTGTTGTTGTAAAAACATTTTCATTTTATTGTAAAAACATTTTTTTTTAAACGCAATAAAAATTGTGACTGTGAAGCATGGAAATATGATGAATTAAATTGGGATATAACTTAGCAATTCCAAAATGTCTAAATAAAATAAAAATTCTAAAATTTTCTCTAATGAATTTTATAAAAAAGTAATATTGATTGATTCTTTTATTAGCAAGTAAATTTAAAGATCGCTGTCTTCAGCTTTTATATCTTTGCTACTTTTCAAAAGCGTCCAAGACCTAGCCTATAATCTGTTCAAGTCTAAAACGAAGCCAATATTTAAAATTCAAAAGCTCAAGCATATAATTTGGCTTGACGCGTCCAAAATGATAAATGCAATCATTATACGTAACATTTTTACAGCCCTATGCGTCCTGATTTATGCCCTCCTTCTTAAAGATCTACGCAGCAACGTGCTCTTCGTGCCAAAGTTGCCAAATGTTTTTTATGTTGCATGCAGCGCAATAGTAACCAGGCAAGCAACAACAATCATAATTTGTAACAACTTCTGCTGCTGGCTTTTCAACGCATCCTTTAGCCAACTGACAGTCTCTACTTCACAGTAGCTCCAGTTTAATAAGACCTATTTTTTTTCTCTGTTTAAGCTCTACCCAAGAGCAAAAAAAATGGCAATTTTCTTTAACAAAAACCATTTATTTTTTTGTTTAACCGTTTTTGTCTTGGTTGCCCCCTAAAGTTTCGTTTTTGTTGTTTTTAACAATAATCCGTAACACTTGCATTTTATGAGGTTCTTAGAGCAAAAAGTTTGTGGCTCTTGAATCTTTAGAGATCTTTAATATATAACTATTTGTTGTTTTCTTCAGACTTAACCTATTCTATCTTTCGGTTGCTGATATAGTTAGCTTTTAGTTAATAAAAGAGGTTGACAACGAAACTCAAAATTTTTGAGTCAAACATCTCCAACAATTGTTGTCGCCGAACTCTTAAGGAATTATATGTGCTACCGTGACATATCAAAAGTTGATATAAAAACATTCTGCACACTGACGATAATATTCCGAACATAGAAAGATTTTTTCTTTGACTTTACAGTGACTTTGAGAAGCCACATATTTGGTTCTATTTTCTTCCCAATCGGATATTGTTGTAACCAACTCCCGAAGCAGATTTTTGAGTGCATCACTGGACTATAGTACCAAAAATCCTATCAACTTTTCCTTAAGAATTTTCTAATTTAACTGCTCTTAAAATATCAATCGAACACTCTTATTGCGGCATAAAATGGGTTAAAGGCAAATTTTATTCGTTTTATTTTCATTATTTGCTTGAGAAGTCGACTTTTTTTTCAGGGTTCAAATTGAGCTGCGTTCAATTTGAAGCATTGGACATTTTTATGTTCGTCTTTTGCGTCTACGTCGTTTGATTTTGAGTTTCTTATCGCGCTGAGCTGTGCGCGTGTATGGCATACATGGATTCTAAAGATATAGGCAACAATAAAAGCAACAAAAACGAAGGCAACAATAAGTACTACCAGCTACCTGTCTTACACCAAATGCGTTTTTAAGTTTTCATTTTTTTTTTGCTCTTTATTTTTCCTCCACTTGTGTAAATTTTATGGGTCTTTCTTAAGGTTCTTTATATTGTTATTGTTGTTGTTGGTGTTTTTTTTTTGTATTGTAAGGTTATGTTGCATTTTAAAATGCAACACAGTTAAAAAGATGATGATGAAGAAGAAAAAAAAAACCCCTTTAGGCTACATTTAACATGACATGTTCTGCTGTCTCTGAAAATGTTCGCATTTATATATCGGATTTGTTGCTGTTGTTGTTGTTGTTGATGGGTTGGCATGGATCGAGCAGCAAATCGAGCGACCAACAGACAGACGTGCTCTTCATGCAGATACAGGGTATTATCTTCAACATCATCATTATTATTTTTTTTCTTTTTTTTTGTATTATCTTTGTTGTTTTTGATATTATTATTGCCTTTAGTAGCAATATTGTGTAAAAAGAGTTCTCCATTGTTGCTGCTGTTGTTGTTGTTGCTGCAGTCTTTATCGACGTCTTTTGGCAGCCTTAAGTAATAATCAACATACTACGTACGACGCATGAGTACATTATCTCCTGCCGCGCCCCAATAGTCTTCTTTGAGTTCTTTCTTCTTACGGTTGCAGTTTTCTGTTAATTCGCGTTTTTTTTTTTTTTTTTGTTTCCTTCGATTTTAATATCAAAACTTGATTCTTTCGTGCAAATGCGTTACTGTCGACGAAAATAAGATTAATTATGGTCACTTTTCAGGGCACGCATTTAGCGTGTAGGTATATTAAATAAAGTTAGCGGGCATTGAAATTAAATCGAAAATGATAGCAGCTATATGCGCGAGTATCAGCCAGGGATAATAGTGTAGAGTATGTTTGCAAAATCATTTCAGGTTATATATATGAACGAAGGACAGGTATATTTAGTGTGATATATTTATGCTAAGCTTTTATTTTGGTTATCGCTTCTTTGTTTTGGAACTAATATTCACGAAGGAGTAAAAGTGTTCGCAAAGAATTGAAACTTTTTTGTTAATTATAACATTTTAGCAGAAATCATTGTTCTTTTTGAATACAAACCCTATACTATTAAGCAGCCATTAATCAAAATTATATATGCTATAAAACTGATACGTTTTGATAGAAAAATTATTATATATGGGCTGGCAATGATATCGAACTCAAGATATAATGCTCTCAAATGTTTGTAAATTCAAAAAAGGATTTGTTTTGCCATAATAATCAAAAGTTACTCATACGTCACATTGGTACTAAGAAGAGCTCAACTGAAATATAATTTTAGAAGCAATTATGATTTCTTCTTTTCAAAAATTCACAGCTCAATCATATTATAACTGATTGCCAAGTACGGGCAATTGCCTTGAGGATAAACAAATGCTTTCGAAAAATAAAAATTCTATTTGACTATTGAACAAAAACTTAATCAAAGTGTGAACGTCAGTTTTCAACGGTTTATGGTTAGTTTTAGTTAAATTTTTGATGTCGCTTCCTATGTGCAATATTTGACATTATTTATCGAAAAAAATTGGAGTAATATTAAAATTGGTTTCTCAGTTAACATACATATATATTTGTTGTATATATAAAAATCAAAATATGCTGCTGAAAAAGGTCAAAACCTTGAAACGTTAAATTCTTTAACTTTTTGCCTTTGGTTTGACGAGATTTCGCTAAGAAGTTTTTTTCATAACTATTACGTCCTGTAGTGCGATCCGACTCAAAAAAAGTTGTCTTCGATACACTGCCAATTAAACCGGCCAATATTCCAACCGATTACATCTGCCCCATACTCAACTACGAGAAAAACATTCAGGTGAAGTTTCCGGAGAGGGTTCAATGAGCGAATCTTAATTTTAAAATCACCATACACACTGATGGGTCAAAGATGGACTATGGGATAGGTATGGGAGGGGGCGGGGGCGTCTAATCAAAAGACCCAGACATTTACCATTGTTATTAGTTTTTGCTATTCTAGAAGCCAACAACATTATGGGCAATTCTAATATGGGAAAGTTAGTTTAGTTCCTCTCTTGACGAGGTGTCTCAGATATCAAAATATATTCGCATTCAAGCATAAGATCCATAGCAGCAAACTCTTTTTCAGCGCTACATTTTTGACTATACGTCGATTGCGTACGTGCTATGTGATAGTCAGTCCTTCACAAGTTATATGCAATTTTTTCATTACCCTATATATATTATATCGTTTGAAAGATATATGTATGAAAATTTAAATTTCTGATTTTTACTCAAAAGCCGTGACTGTAAGCGTTATACTTAGTATGAAAGATGATAGAAATGCCAAAGTATATATTTTTCAATATGGTCAGCATATGCATTTCAAATAGTTAGGCACCCTGTTTATTTGCATTTCATTATTTTATCAAATGATGTATGGAAATAATATTCCTTATGCAACCATTATACATATGTACATACGTACGAGTAATCGTGTGTTTACATATACAGAAACGCTTACATTCTCTGATGCGATTTAACAGCATTTAAATTGACATTTTCAAGATTACGTCAAAGGAATGAAGAGAAGAAGAAAAAAAAAATGTGAAGAAAAACTTAAGGAGTGTAAATATTTAAATGAGAGTTTTAGTGTTCAAGACGTTGTAGATATGCACTACAAAAACAACAACAACAATGTTCAATGGTAAAATAATTTAATGCATTTTGAAGTTGTACAAATACACTTTTATCACACTATAACAATAATAACAACAACTGTACAGTATAACAATAATAAGAAAATAAATATTGAAAATTAAAAAATAAATATTTAAACTGCCACTGGATATTAACTGGATAATAATGTGTAATATAGAAAAAAAAAAAGAAAAATTTAAAAATACTTTAGAAAGGTCTAAGAAAATAAATAAAAATCTCAAAATTAAATTTTGTATCCCTCAGATTTATTTAGAATAATTTACCGAATTTCTACAATTAATCAAATTTCGAGAAATACATAAGAAATTATTTTCAATATTATAATACTAAAAATTTATTTAAGATTTCGACTTAAGAAATTTACTCAGAATGTTAGTGAATTTGATAGAAGTTTAAGATGTTGAAATTCATTTATCAGACTTCTTACTGAGTTCTTGATAGGAGTTTTTTGGAGGATTTTGTTTTGAAATTTTCTTATTTTATTACAAAGTTTAAATTTATTATTAAATTTTTTTTTTTTTCAAACCAAAATGGCTGGTGCCTCTTATAAGAGAAAAATCGAAAACCGTTTGCCTGTCGCTTATAAGCTCGCGAACTACTCAACGCACTTTCATAATTCTTTTTTTAAAGGCTTCTTTTGGTCTGTGGAAGGCTCTAAGCATAGTTTTAGTTTTTCCACACTGCATATATGAGAGAAAAAATCAAATCCATCAAAATTCCTCAACTATTTGATGCAGATAAATGAGACTTGGTTTATATGTACATATGTACAATATATGTATATGAGGTACGGGCAAAAAGTAAGTTTCAATTAAAAATCGCCGGTGCCACGCATTCCGTATGAGAAAAAAACAAAATTTGTTATATCCCGGTAACTATTTCACGCTTTGGTACATTCTATACAAATGGCAAAACTAAGTTTCACTGAATGAACTGTTCCGCTTTTACATACCATCTAATAAGTTTATACAACAATGATCTTTATATATATATAATTGCAGATTTGTCTGTTAGGGATCGTGTAACTCTGAATGATTTCATCGATTGAGTACATATTCCAACAACATATTATAAAAAAAATTATGGGAAATGTTACTGAAGCGACATTATTAAACGAAAAGTTCAGAGAAGACAATGTTTTGTTCCACGCAGTCCAATGATACCGGGCACACCAATTCAGTTTAAGCGTTTGCAATTTTCAAAACTCAATGTAAGGACATAAAGTTTGAGTTGTCAATACCAATGTTTCATTTTAAACATTAAGAATTTCATTCTTCTTCATTCAAATAAACTTCAATTTTACGCTGCAAATTTTTGGTCTTTGTGCCGTCAAAGACGTTTTATGCGCGGACAAACTCTCTGGGCCACCTAACGGAAAGGGTAGTACAACGTCTGTAGTACGAATATTTTCAAAGCAACAGAGCCGTGTTTAAGTATAGGCTATATAGGCTGCGCCACAAAAAGAAACAATTTTGATGTACGAACATCTTAAATAATGTAAAAGTGTAATAAAGTCGCGTTAGCGCTCACGCAGCTACTTACCAAAATATTTCACTTGTTCAAAAGTATTCAACTTTTCTAACTTTTTTCGAAATTTTCAACATTTTTACCGAAATATTCAATATCATCGACTTTTCAGCATCAACTTCAATTTCAACTTCTTAAACATTTCGTCGAGTTAGTGCTACTTTGCCCATGTCCATACCATGTCCATACCTATGAACGAAAATTGTATACAATTGACAATTTTTCAATCTTTTCCATGTTCAAAATTTATTGAATAGTGAATACGGTGCTTTTTCGATGACATTCTATGAAATTTTAGCTTTTAACTCTTTGACAATGCGATGGTGCATTGTCGTTGTGTAAATTTTATGAGCATTGTACTTTCATAAATCCGGCAAACGCTTCATGATACCTAAATATCATTTCTTATTTATCGTTTATCCTTCCGGAAGGATTTTAGAGCGCAACGCACCTAATCGAAGAAAACTTACGGATACTGTCTCACACAATATAAGCATATACCATACATATTTATGTAGTACATACTTATATGAAACTTTTATATAGATTTTCTCAAACTTTTGTCTCGCTTATTTCCAACATTTTATACTTAGACATATTTTATCGTGAAATTGATATTGATATGATAGGAATATTTCAAAAATTGATTGTTTCATCATAATATCATCCGAATTGATTTGTGCTATATCAACTCGTCAAATATCATCCACAAAACGAAAAGTAGCAAAATCGGAGACCTCAAAGTTTAACTTCTCTCTTTTTGGGAAACAATGCTCCACCATTGTTGGGGTTGACAATTATTAAATAAATTGCAATGAATTAAGTGGAGGCAACATGCAATAGGTGCTTTTAACATCCTAAAAAAGTTACACTAACTTAGCGCAAAATTTAAAAAATTAGAAAAGTGAAGGTGCCAGAAAAATTTGGTATATATTTACACATGTATGTGTAAAAGATGTCCAAAAATTTTGAACAAAAAAAGTCGAGAACTATTGAAACATTAATTTTATTTTCATCTTATGCCAAAATAACAATAATGCGAATTGTATGTTAGCGAAGCGCATGTTGGACATATTGGAGGATATACATATGTACATAAGCTCTGAACTTACTCTAAAATACAAAAATCATACTAAGTAGGCTATACTGGTTAATGGCTCGAATGAACTTGTTTTCCTTATGTAAAACTCTTATAGTTTATCTGGTGACATACTTATTTTTTATACTTACAATATATTTCCAATATATTTCAATATAATATTGAATATTTTTAATGCCTAGAAGTCAAAGTTTGTTTTCCTATTCTTCTCATAGCAAAGTCTGCTTTGTAACATTACGTTATGTAGACATGGCATAAAATACACATGAAGAAAAATATACCATTTTGTTTTCATCTACTGAGGTCTTCAATTCCTACAGATATATTAAAACTAAGCAAAAATCTAAGCATAATATGTGCAGTTTATAAAAATTTTATGAATTGATAAAATGTTTATTAATATTCAATGTAATTTGTTCAAAAATGTTTAAGTAATAGTAATATTAAAAAAAAAAAAAATACATGTGAACACATATAAAAATGTTAATTTTTGTCTCACTGAACAATGATATCTGGCGCTATTCAAAACAATTACAAAAAGTTTTCAATTTGGAATATTGAATTTACTTCTAACGAAGTTCCACGACTTGACGCTAAACTGATGAATAGACATTTTGAATAAAATATCAACGCTTTGTTAACTATAGAATTTCAGCGAATTCCGATGTCAGCAGTTCACATGAATATGTAAATAAGCGTTTGACATTTTTTATTCCGTTTAAAACCACCTTCGTTTTCCAATCATTAGTTTTGTCTTCATACTCATAGAATTGATCAGCACAATAAATGACCAATTTATTACAAAATATAGTGCTTGAACAGCTCACCCAAGTTTTCGTAGGTAAGCTACAAAGCATAGTCCATTGATTAAATCGAGAATCATAGCATTTGACACTATCGCAAGAAGTGTCCAATACATACAATAGACCTGCAAATTACATTAAAAGAGATAAAGAGATTTTGTTAAATTAAAATTAAGTGCGCGCATGTTATTGAAAATCGCTTACTCCGTGTGCTTGACCACATTTGTTCATTGGTGCTATTGATTTCCAAACATTTCGGTGTACATCATAATATTCGCCTGAGTTAAGAGTATTTTCATCGCAATTGCCGCCAATTGCATACAATTTGTCATTCACTTGAGTAATACCAAATCCGTGACGGCGCTCTGCCATAGAAGCAACTTCGGTCCAGGTGTTCCAGGTTGCGTTCCATCTTTCAACAGAACTCATAGAATTCTTTCCATTGTGACCGCCTACCGCGTATAAGAATTCATTCAGCACAGCTATGCGACATCCCATACGACGTTCTGTCATAGGATTTATTTGACATGTAGTCATCGTTTTTAAGTTTATACAAATAACGGTATTTAAAACTGCATTATTTTTATGTATATCCTCTAACAATGAAGAGTTTATCATGCATAACAGCAACACAGTAGCCTTCACGATACTCCAAATCTTTTAACCACCACCGCATCCACTTTTGCCGTTGTGAGCAGTAAAAATGAATTTTTATTCCAGTATTGTCAGAATTGTGCGTTAGGCACATCAAAAACTGATCTGACTTAGTTAAGTGCCATTTTAGAAGTTCTATATACAAAAGGCAGCTTTCGACGGAAATGCGATACATTGGCTCTGGTCGAAGTAACTTAAACAATTGATCTTTGTATTTCATACGTTCAATTTGGTCATGCCGTATCCATGTCATCAATATTTCAAAAACATTTTCTTCAGCAGAAAAACTGAGCTTATCGTTTGGTAAGAACTTACCCAATTGTTCTGAATCCAAGCGAAGGAACTCTTGCGTCTTAGACACATCCATGAAGTGCTTCAAGCTATAGTCTTTTGCCTTTTAAAAAAGTATCTCACAGCGATGTTGCTCCGCAAAGAGCGTGAGTCCCAAACAATTGCTTGGATGTAGCTGTTCTGATAGAAAGTTTCCACACGCTGTGATCACATTACTCAATAATAGTAAATCAGGTAATTTCAGTACTTCTACAGCATTGTCCACTGTGATATCTACACGTCCGGTGTAGCAATACTCAATAAGTCTGAGTAATATGACACCATTTGTGCTGGACATTTGTATTTCTTTTGTTGTGCTTTCACGCATTGATGACTGAAACATTCCTTTGAAATATTCACTGGCCGCAGAAAGTATATTTCGATGTGCTGGAATTCTCCGTTTCTCGTTGCCTGCAATCAGCACAACATCGCACAATTCTTCATCTTGACAATCCTGCCACAATTGCTGTAGAATATTCTCAGCGTGAATTTTCTCAACAAATGTAGTCATATTGGACGAGATATATTGACTGAATTATATTGAACACGTAACTCTGACAGACTTCTCACAACGGCTGGCGCAGTTATACTGGCAGTGGTGTTAATATTTATAATCGATAATAGAGAACAAAACATTTACAGTGCTACAGTGCTTTGCAATAAAAACATGTATAGGGGAGTGGGGGGCTAGTGTGGACAATTTTTACATAATTTCAAAATTATACTTATATGTATATATTTTTATAATAAGTAATTTTAAGTTGTTACTTATACCTCTTACCTTCATAATTACATCAATTGTTATAATTTTTTATTTTTACATTTGTCCACATAAGCCCATTACGCGGGGGGCCAAACATTGATTTTACCAGGGGTTAATGTGGGTACCAATGAAAACTTGATAATTGAAACAAAAACATAAGGAAAGAGTTCAAATATATATATATATATATTTTTGAAGCAAATGATAATATGTATAGTTCAATAAAAAATGCAAAATTAACTTCTATCCCACTATACTTTTTTTTAATTGGAGAAATTAATATCAATTGATATAGCTTGCTGATCGAAAGGTTCCCGGCAGTTGTTGTGGTTGTGATTGTGGCATCAACGAATCGAGAGAGAAATCATGATTTCCTTAACCCATTAAGAGCCAAGACCTTTTTAAATCAAAAATTTGCCACTATTTCCCTTCAATGAATTTTGTTGGTATCCGGTGAATCTGTCGCTCTTTCTTTTTGGAAACGTAATGTGAAATGGATTTAATGATTAAAATAACAATAAAGTATAACATAGTGTAAAATAGATATCTGTAAAATAGCAGACAGCATAGTCAAATGGCTGTCAGCTCAGTGCGTGAGTTCCATATTCGGTAAGTCATTTTCATTATATCAATGAAAATTTCAAATACTTAGTAATGCAAAGTTTCATGCACTACTTTTGCTATGACATTCCTGTGTTCGAGATAATGTATAATGAAGGCTATAGCAAGCTTAGGAGATAGATGATAGCTTAGATTACTATCCTTGACTAAAATCTGTTGGGCTCATCGATTTTCGGACAAAGAAAATTTTTACATTGTGAACTATTCGGAATATAATTATTAGATTACTGCTTATACTAATTACTTGTTTTGTGGATATAAGACATCTTCATTTTTCAAAATTTTCGATAGTTTTAAAATCGAAATGAAGACCGAAGCAGCGAAACTATTAAAGGAGCAATATTTGTAGATATGTTTTTTTTTATTATAATAAAAATATTTGTGTGCGAATAAGAAAACCAAAACTTTTAATCTTCAAAGTATTTCGAGTGATAAGATTTTAATCGAGCTCCTATTTCCTTTTTTCGGACGAAATGTCTGTCAAGTTTTTTTCTTCACCGAACTTTTTAGCTGTCCAAACAATTAAAAAGTCACACGGTCTTATTTTTTATCAAAAAAGTTCACAACTCAACTTTAGAAATTCGGTAATAGAAAAACTACAAAGAAATCAATTGTCTTACACTTGTGGACTATGTAAAATCAACAGTTTATGAAATCAAATTCAAACCTACAACCAACCATAAGGGAAATATATTTGAACAACGAAACTAAATGGTAAATTAAAAGTCTGATTCATAAATGAGTACAAAAGACTGTCAATAAAATCAGCAGCAGCAAATATGAGTTACAACCCTCTTAAAAATTAACTTAAGTAAAGAAGTTTAAGTTTGACCCAATTCTTTGGTTACTTTTCTCATGAATTTTTTTTTTTTTTTTTTGAATTTGTAAGGGGGGAGTACTCGATATCAAACACTTGCTCGCTTACTTCCATATGGTAACACGTGAAGGTGCA
The DNA here is from genome assembly GCA_963662105.1 of Meiosimyza platycephala. Taxonomy (NCBI): domain Eukaryota; kingdom Metazoa; phylum Arthropoda; class Insecta; order Diptera; family Lauxaniidae; genus Meiosimyza; species Meiosimyza platycephala. The sequence goes on along the minus strand of OY759208.1, from coordinate 103,815,509 downwards.
ACGAAGTTCTTGTCAAATATCAACTGTCAAAAAGTTATTTATCAATTGTCATTACGGTAAATATGAGGGTGGGAAGTGTTTTATTTTTTTTTTCTTTTATTCTTCTTACATTTTTATTAATTTAAAGTTAAGTCATGCAGGTTTCGGTACTCTTTTCTCAGTCACTTTTGTCAACTTGATAGCTTTGTCAACATTTGTGACAAACGCTTTAAAGTTGTCAAAATATGGCTTGCCTTTGCTGCTGCTCTTCTTCTTTTTTCGTTGTCTTTTGAAGTGCAGTCATTTATTGTAGTTGTTGTTGTTACCGCCGTGGGTGCTACGTACTCATCAAAAACGTAAGTGCGGTATCGATTACAAAATAAATTTTTCTGCCAATGTCTGCATTTAATTCACATTATTATTCTGTTGTTGTATTTATTTTATTTATATTAATTTTATGGCATTTGATATCTTCAAATGGTGAACCTTTTTTTTTTCAAAACCAATAGAATTTTTTAAGCGCATGAGAAGTTATAAAATCTCAAAATTAAGTATATAATTTGAAAAAAGCACTAAATAGTGAATGCAGAAATTATGATAAGACTACGTTATTCCCAATGGTTTAAGGTTTTGGACGCCAAATATATCTTAAAATTGTGTCATCAACAACTCAAAATAATGTCCGTTTTAATTATATCACAAAAAAGATTTCTCAAAATTCAGTTTGTTAGTGTGATAATACTTTGCCACATAAAATATTCTGCTATTTTATTCTAATATTTTCACCTTTAGTCTTCGCGTCGAAATTGCAATTTTGTAATTTGATCCAAGCTTATTGTTAGTACTTCTCACCTTTTTTTATTATAAACTGTTCTTCCGAAATTAACTTAGTGCTTCAAACTAGTATCGGAAGCATCGGCCACTCTGATATAACTTTTTCAAGTTGCAGTATAAGTTAGGCACCACAGAAATGATTTAAAAAGTACAAGTGTGTCCGGAAGGATAATTCAATAAACTACAATAATATAGAAGTATTTTTTGAGAAAACTAATAAGGGTGTAATCTTTGGCTTCTCCAAAAATTAAATACCTTACACCGCATTAACAGCAAAAGTGCGAGTAAGTCTTAAATTTGTTTTAAAAGGGAATTTCTTTCACCACGTTTAGTGTTGAATGCAGAGTTGCCAAGCAATCCGACCAAGCCACGACTTTCATGTCAAAATTAAGATTTTACCGTTTTATGAATAAGCCATGGTTGGATGATTTGCCAAAATGTATGTGTGTGTGTGTGTAGAATTTCGTTTCATTACCTGAAAAAACAAATCCTTCAGTATAATGCTTTAAGATATTACACGTAGGGGAAGTGCCTGTACCTTGGACCGATTTTGAGTAAATCGTTTGCTGTCGCCTCTATATTTTAAACTGATATATTAGCTCTAATGGCATGAATACAAAAAGCCGCAGTCTTTTTTCCAAACCCACGTAAAAGACGTTTTTCTTTAGAATGCCAAAGTGGTCCAAGGTACAATCAGGCATTGTACCTTGGACCATTAGACTAAATTTACTAAAATTTTTCTTTCCTCTGTTCTAAATAGTTTCTTATGATCAATTTTGGACTTATATATCAATATAGTGCTTCCAGATAATCAAAGTTTAGCTAAATGGCGAATTAAATTTGCTTTTCCGATCGTGTCTTTTTAGCAGCAGATCTACCCCTTAAACCATTTTAAATAGCCTACTTTACCTTTACCGTAATTTTTGCTCCGAGGAATATTTCTGAATTACATTCATAATACATTTCATGTCACAGAAAAACTATGTAATTAGGATAGGTTCAAGGTACATTCCATGCATTGGTCCAAGGTACACGCCAAGCACAAAATTTGGAAAATATTCAAAAAAAATGTTACCCTAGGAGATAATAAGACTTTAAGATAATTAACTTGAAGAAAAACTTTGGGTACCGTTATTTCGTCATTGATCCTTAACACAACAAAATTACGCAGCTCGTAAGTCGACCTTGAAAATTTGCACAAAATTTACAAATCACTTGAAAATTTCGTCTTCCTCAGTTAACGAAAGAACGTAAAGCAAAATAGCTTTTATGCAGCGTTGCTGTAATCGGTAACATAAATAGAGAAACTTGTACTTTTACAATTTTTAGCTACACGCTGGCAAACATGAAATATCGCTGTTGGTCCAAGGTACATGCTTTTCCTCTACAATGATAGGTGGGACACCCTCTATTCAAAATGTTTTCTGGTGCTATGCCAAAACATTTCTAATATTGGTGTAGAATTTGGTTGTACTACTTTGAATAATTTTCTCAGTGTAGCGTTTCAAAATTTTTGTTTCTATGAGGATTCACGCCCACTTGTAAAAATTCGCTTAGCTCTTGTGCAGAGCAATTTCCAATAATTCCTACTGTTTGTGTGGAATTTGGTTTCATTACCTACCTTAAATATTTCTCACGATATAATGTTATCGATTTTTTGCTTGTATGGAAGGAGACACGTTTTTTTCGAAATTCACCAACTTTTTGTCCAGAGCTTTTCCTATTTATTAATATTGTTTTTGAAAATTTGGTTACACATCAAATGACTCTCGAAATATATCATTTGAAATATAATATTATTATATTAGTGTACCATATTTTTTCACTAATCTTGCTTGGTTTTTCCGTAATGGCATTATCCACAGACAGGCGGACAGACAGACGGATATTGCGAAATCGAGTCAGTTGGTGACGCTAATGAAGAAAATACATACTTATCTATATCTGCCGCGCTCCCATCTATGCGTTGCAAACGGAATTACAAAATGTTATGAAAATGAGCGTGAAAGTTCCATGACCAGGGATCAACTGACCGTCTGCATAACATCGCGCATGACATCAAGCACATTTTAATTTGAAGTAGTTGCATGAAAATCGCATAAAATACTTCGACCTCTAGTGCCTCTTGCTTGAGACTTTTAACTTTAATTTCTGAACAAAAGTTATAGCACTAAAAAATACCCTCGAAATACCTGTCGAAATTAGTTTTAAAATTTACATACTTTTAATAATTCAGTGTAGGTGATTTTTTGAGGTTTTTCTCGAAATTTTCTCTATGCTCACTGCTTCAGATTGCTAAATATTTGATCAGTACTTAAGCTATTAACTAAAACTTACGAGAAGTTTCCCAGAGGATATCCAGCACACAGAACAACCTTCTTTGTTGTTATCTTGTCCGAATGGTGCAATTACTAACAGCGTTCATTATACAGTAAATTACAGACGTCATAAACGACGGTCTTTTGGTTTAACTGTGTTTTATGCAATTATTGTATAAGTATTCATATAAAAAAATTAAGCATTCTTAAAAGACCTTTCTACAATAAATTTGCAAAACAAAAAGAAAAAAATACCTCACTTTACTACCGATCATGTTTGCAAGGAAACAGACGACGCTAAAAGGATATAAAAATCAGTGGTCCACAATTTCATCTTCATGCAAAACCCTCATAAATTTAATTTAATTGTTATACCCAAATGAAATGACAATCATCATTTTATTTTACCAGATTTGAGTGATTATTTTATTTTGTATATTGCCTGCTCTTACTGCTGGTCAGATCGAATATTCGATCGATACAGATACATACATGAAATGGTTTCGACGCAGCTCTCCCTATGCTACGAGTATCAATGTTACTTCCTTTTGGCACATAAATTAAATGTTGTCTACGAGGAACACGTTTGAGTTTACTATGCGTTCGTTTTCTTGATCCTTAAATTGTGTACGCAGGCGCACAATGGCGCTGTGCCGTAGCTACTCCTCCACATAGTGCTAACAAAAACTACCTGCTCTAGGGTCGTTGCTAAAACTATGACTTTGACTGCCAGTTTCTTATTTTCGAGCTGCCAACCACCATTTTTCAGCGTAAAGTTTTAAATTTCTTGGAAATAAAAGCCTGAGTTACTTTGGGCAATGCTTTTGAAAAAAAAAAGGAAAAATAAATGGAAAAAGGTTCAATATAATGCTACCTACTTTAATGTTCTTGTGTTTTTGTTGTTGTTATTCATAGCACTTAAAATCTATTCGTTAAAGCAAAGGAAAAAAATCTTTTTCTGTACTATACATTTCTATATATTATATACTATATATTAGATTTAGCTGAAGGTTTGTAACATTTAAGGGAATATCTTGTTAGTAAGGAAAATCTAATGATATTTTTTATCAAATCCTTAAAAGGATTTTCTTATTCTAATTCTTTATAGGTTCATACATTCGTCTTTGCTTTTCCCATGTTCAGAAATGTACATTTCCAGGTTGAAAACTGAATGTACGGCCTAAAATTATCATTTCTAGCACCTTCCCAAAATGTGTCGGAAGATCTTTGCTTTTCATAATTCAACCTCTGCCATTTCGAGAATATTGGAAAAATATTTTCGTGAAAACACATGATGAACACCTTGCTGAATATTTCAGGATCCAGCTGAATCTCTGCCTTCATTACCACATTGGGTATACTGAATACTTCTGGCGTACAAAGACTGTGCTGAAAGAATGATTGGGTCTGAATTCTTCGAAGTTGCTGCTGACAGCGCAATTACTGTCACTGTCGAACCATTGTTGTAATAGTCTAACTGCAGGAATTTGAGTTGAAGCACATGCAGTTCGAATATGATACTGATATTCATTGCACAACACCCAACACAAGGGACCTAGTGAAGATTAATTTTCGAGTATGAGCCTTCTGTTTTGGGATAATGATCATTTGGCATTGAAAAATTAATTTCGAGAAGCAGAGATTATAATGTCGTATTGGTAAAAGTGATGGAAAATGCCGAAATTACCGAAAGATACTGATACAGCCAATTCGTACGCTATACGAAGGATTTGGGTAGAAGGAATGACAATGAAGGCCTTAAAGCCTTGGAAAGTATCATGTAATAAAATAGATCAACTGAAGGTAACGAATAGTATCAGAAATCATCAACAAGCCTCAAATGATATTGAAAGATATTGAATGGATGTCGAAAAGTATTGATTAGATTGGAGATTGCTGATAACAATAATAGTAAATATGTACCTACATTGGTTTCAAAAACAAAAGCATTAAGGTAATGCTTTAGACTACATCGAATAGCTTCTAAAACTAGCATTGCAGTAGAAGCCAATATATAATATACAGTATAATTTAATATTCTAAATGATTTACATATTTTGTGATGATAATTCTGGGAATGAATTCTGGAAAAGAATTTCATTGATTAAGTTGACGGGAAAGATTTTTATCGACTGAATATCCGAAAGTTATTTTCCGTTAACGAATTTCCGGGAATTTGCGGGAACGTATTTCTCGAAGCATATTTCTTGGAAAAATTCTCTGCAAACAGAACTTGTGGCTTGAAAAATTTCAAACAAAGTCCAGAAAAAGATTGGAAGCCAATAATTATCGAAAATTTTAGCGACTAAAGTCTTTTACAAAAACTCCACTGACTTAGTGCCTTAAGGAACATATATTTTTCGAACTTTAGAGTATGTCATGGCCATGATAGATCATATGTACAATGTTTATAGCGTTGTTGTTTTTGTTTTGCATTGGTGATACAATTTTTTTTATTCTAAAACTTCAATTTTAAAATCAATTTTTTTCTAACGTAACTTTTGCTTGGATTTGAATTTTTATCAGTGTTTTTTTTTCCCTTATGCGTTTTCTCTATTCTCCATTCCGATTTTGTGCACTTTTTACCATATCTTCTGTTAATGTTGTTATTGCATTTTGTAGGTGCTTCATGAGTGTGTCTTGTCTTTTATAATTTTTTGTTTTTTTTTCGAAGTCGTCGTCACTGTCGTTGTGTTGTTGTTATTATTGTTGTGATTTGAAACCATGCAGGTGTCCAATTTTTGTCCGTCCTCAAGAAGAAAACTAGTTCTAGATTTACACATATACGTTGTAGTAGTACGTTACTGACACACGGACCAATGGATAGATGGATGGACGGACATTATAACTTTGCTTATTCAGTGGTTGTTGTGGATAACAAGTTGTTTAGCCCAGCTCAAATATACGCGCGTTTTTTTTTTTTTTTTTTTTTTGTTCCTCATATGCGATCATAATAACCATGGCTCCACAGTGGACTATACGAATGACTGACTATACGCGCATGTAACTTTAGGTACCGTATAACTGACTGTATTTTTATTTTTTTTTTAACTGAGGCTTTTTTATTTGATTTTTAATTTTGTTTTTATATAGCGATACGTAATTATCATCTATCTGAAGCTTGATTGTCCACAAGATTTAAATAATAGCAAGTTTTTAATTTCTGAAGATTTTAAGGTTTTGATAAGTTTATGTAAATAAAGGACAGGGGTTCGAAATGTCGATGGATATGCCAATTCTAAATAGCGTAATTTTTTTTTTCATAACTATTTTAAGTATTTCATTTAAAAATTATCAGACTGTAGTTATTTGCTAAGAATTTGTGTTCGGTTCGGTTTTAATTTTAGTAATCAAGATGAAATTAAAACATATTACGAATTTTGAAAAAATCATACTGAAAAAAAATTGTCCTTAGAGTACCTATTTTGAAATATACATATATTAGGGTGTGCAACTTTTGAGCAATAGTTTTAGCCTACGAATCTCAAAAGTAAATTTTTGAGTTAACAAAATTTTTTCTGCCTTGGAGCAATTTTTATCTCAATTGCAGAATTGGCGCAATAGGGGGTCTCCTTTCCCGTTAATTAAAATAGTGAAATACGTATTTATTGATATGAAAAATGAGCACTTTCCCATGTTAAGTAAACGGGATTGGGGACCCACTCTTGTGCCAACTCTGTAATTTTTCCTGGGCGGAAAAAATTTTTTTAACTCAAAAACTAACTTTAAAATAAAAAACTGTTGCTTAAATGGGCTGCATTATCGAGTCAATATTAAGAGGTTCTTTAAAATCGTTGGATTAGTCGATTGCGACCTCTATGATTATCTTAACGAATGACTAAAATTGTTACTACTCGGTAGCAAAATAATACTTTTGCGAATATTAAGCTTTTGCAGAAATGTTTTGAGCTTAAATGAGGTGAGAATGATACAATGATTCGAATTTCAAATAGCTGCATGGGAAATTTTATTATAACCCGTAATGAAACTCAAGCAATATAGTAGTAAAACAAAAACTACTTATTGGTATTGAAGAATTAATATGAAAGAGGGCTGGTTTTTGACATCGCTACCAAAAATAAAAATCATGATATCCCTATGCCTATTTCTATCCCTTCCCTAGAATTTAATATACATATTTCCATACCAAATGTCATCAAAATAAGTCGATAACTTTAGCTAAGAAGATATAGAGGCGTGACGCCACCCACTTAAAATTTTCTCAAGGTTCAATCTATCTCCATATCAAATTTCATCAAAATCGGTCCATATAGCTTAGCTGTGAAAACATATTTTCCTATTAGAGGCGTGACGCCACCCACTTAAAATCAAATAACTTTACTAAGGGTTAAATTTTTTTCTGAAATTTTATCAAAATCGATCCATAAGTTTAGCAGTGATAGTGATTTTTTCGATTTAAGGTGGTGCCACGCCCACTAAAAGCACTTAAAGTTTTTAGTAACTTTTCTGTAAACCAAATTTCATCAAATCAGTCTATTAGCTTAGACGTGGAAACGTGTTTTCTTCTTAGAGGCGTGCCACCTCCTACTATTAGATAAAATATTGCATAACGCAATACTGTTCTTCACAACCTTTCCAACAAAAAACAAAAATATGCAATGTATGGCAGCTAAAAAGGGATTGCAACTGCCAATTTACGTATAGATTTTGATGATGTCATGCCAGTAAGACGTCCACAGTTTAGGGCATATGTTTGTTGTTATTAATAAATTGAATTCACTACAGAACTCGGAAAATAGTTCTATATACGAGCTGTATCTATCTATACAACCGAAATGGTACAAAAAATTAAAGTCAACATGTGTTTAACAGTTCGTAAAAATTTCAAAAAATTTGAAAATCGAATAAAAAATTCTTCCTTAATTCGAAAGAACTGTTGAATGTGCAAACTTAACCCATTATAGACATAGGTAGTATCTAAAGCTAGAATGGCAAATTTTTAAAGTTTTGTTAATAAAACCTTTTATTTAATTACACGTTTCCATGAGCGCACTCGTAATCCTGATGATCATGTTAGAGTATCAACAATATTGCGTAATATCATAATTAATACCTGGTGATTTTCACAACCGGTGTTGCCACTGACCAAGTTACGTTTACAAGCGATTTGACATAAAATTCGCTGCTGCAATAGATCAACATAAAGCAGCAACATAAAAATTGCAAATTGAAACTCACATGATACAGCTAGGCAGGCAAGCAGGCAGGCAGGCAGGCAATAACGAGCAGCAGGTAACTCGTGCCAAGGATGTCAACTTCTTGGAGCTGTTGTCGCCGTTTGATCAATAAACGCGCATGCAGTCCATTGGTAGGTAACGCATATAGATGGCGTTAGTGTAAACATATTGATCAATCATTGATTTTTTTTTTATTACTCTACTCTAGTGGGTACAGTTTTCCGTGGTTTTCGATTGAAAACAGATTACTGATCGTTAGTGCCCCAAAGCATTAATTTACAATTCATTAGACGTCCGCATAAAATATCAAGTTTGATTTTAGCATGTAGTCGAAACAATTATAGGAATACAATAATTAATGCAATTTTGAAGTTCTCGATCGTTGCTGCATGTTGCATTTTATTGTAAAAATGTAAACCGATCTTAGAATTAATTACTCAACGATTACAAAACTTAGTGGAACTCTATGAATTAATTTCGTACATGAATTTGGCACACAACTGCATTTAATTGATATTTGTAAGAATTTAAGCTGCATTCAGCCGTCGTGCTGAGCTTGAAGTTTTTGTAATTTTCCATATAAAACTTTAAGGTTTATGTTAACTGAGCATAGCGGTAGCTAAAAACAAAAAAAAATGTTGATATATTTAGATTAATGAAAAGAGTAAACTTTCAGTTGATAATTTGGATGTCTGAAAATGATCGGTCTACTTGATAAATTTTGTCTCCTCTGTAAAAAGCCCATAATGACCAAGTTATGTTACTCCCTCAACTCTAATTCATAGTTACACAGCACATTTTCCACACAAATCAATACACAAGCAATTGATCTACACTGCGATCAATTGCCAACAATTTAAGCTTCATTAGACATCGCAAGACTCAATCCATGCTATGACCACCAAAAACAATAAACAGCAGCAAATTGCGAGCAGCAGCAGCAACACTAACGTGTTGTTCATAATAAAATTGAACATAAATTGCAGATCGGTGAGTTTGCTGATTATTGATCACTGAAATTATGCGCAAATCGCAGCGAGAGAGAAAAGAAAAAAAACTCAGATTTTATCAGGTAAAAACTACTACTGGAGTTTGATTTATTGTTACAGCTGCTAGCTAAAATTGTACGCAAACGCTGCTGAAAAGACTGGTAGCACAACACACAAATGACTGTACATTTGCGATCATTTGACAAAAATTGTTTGATTTGTCAATTTTGACAGCTTCATAAATAAGTTCTGTTTGTACTGCGTACATACATGTGTCTTGGACAAACAAGGATATTGTGGCAGTCAGTAAGTGAAGAATGAATCAAGTGCTACCATATGTAGTTGGTTCCTTAAGTGATACTTGACCCATATTGGTGTGGTATGCACGCAACCTACACGTTTGTCTTAAAGGCTTAACAAAGCGGAAACTTAAATTTTGTTTTGCTGATTTATATTTTATTCTTCTGAGTTACCTACATGTGCTCGCACATATAAATCTTTTCGATCTTCTTGCAACTTCAAAAAATTATTCATTTACAGCTGGAATAAGAACGCATTATTTGAGCAGCGCTTCTTTATTTGGACCGTTGTATGCCTTATCAGTTTCTTAAGATCTCTTTGTCAGCAATTTGAGCGTGTCAGCCGTTCAGTTTACGATCGCAACTGAATTGAAGATTTTCAGGTTCTTTTTTTCAAGTTGATTTTTATACTGATTTTTATTTATAGTTATGTTTTGTATGCAGCTTTTTTAATGGATCGTATTTCGTTGGAGCAGGCGATTTTTATGCATTCAAATGAATCCTTTTAATTTTGTGTAAATTAATTACCGATCGGCAAAATAACTTTAAGTAGTAGAATAAAAGATAATTTTTCAGTTAACAGAGGAGACTTACGTTAATTGGGCTAAGAGGCAAGCACTTAAATATACTGTTTTAAGAACATTGACTTATAAAGCTAAGAATAATTATTTAATTAAAAAGATGTTAGTTGAAAATTAAGTACTATCAAAAGCATAGTAAGCGTAATTAAATCATATGTGGCTTAGAATTATACACACGGAACTTTTACAGCTTTTACATCAACAATTGACGGCTTTAGTTTATCTTGTTTTTGAGTCGCTATTTAAAATGATTTCCATACCAAATTTCATCAAAAACAGTCAATTGGTTAAGCTAAGAAAAAGTAGTGGCGTAGCGCCACTACCTTTTTTCAAGATTGAATCTATATCCATACCACCTTAGCTGTGAAAACATATTTTCCTATTAGGGGCGTAGCACCTTCCACTTTAAAATAAATACCTTTCCTCAGTGTTCAATCTACCTCTGTACCGAAATCTAATAATGTACCAAAATCTATCGATACATTAGTTTGCCATTGAAAAATTTTTCATGTTAAGGGCAGTGCTACCCCCACTAAAAGGTATTTTTTAGGGTTCAATTCATTTCTGTACCAAATTGCATTAAAATTCGTCCATTATTTTAGCAAGGAAAACGTTTATTCTTGTTATACTTAGGCGTGGTTCAGCCCACTAAAACCAAATATCTTTAATATATTTAGTCTATTTCCATACCAAATTTTATCAAAATCGGTTCATCAGTGACAACGTTTTTCCCATTACGGGCGGTGCCACGCCCGCATAAGGAATTCAAAGTTTCTAATAATCTTTCTCAGGGTTCAATCTATCTCCAAGCCAAATTTTATTAAAATCGTTTCATAAGCTTAACCGTGGAAACATCTCGTTTCGTCCCGTTAGCGGTGTGGCACCGTCTTCACAATCTTTCCATCAAAAAATAATTAAGCGATCAAAAAATTAAACTAAAAGGGGAGCGTTCGCTTACTTTCTAAATTTATTTTCAATCTGTTCAAGATAAATGGTGTCAATCGAAAATAAATTCATTCCTACTGCCATGGCATGAAAAAACTGTATACTTATTCTGATTGCCAGTATTGGAATTAGTTTCCTTAGAGCAGTGGTGGGCACGGAAATCTAGCAAAAGGGCACAACGACAACAACAAGCAACAACAAACTAAATTTTAAAGTTTTTTTCTTTCATTTGCAAATTCACCAACAGCCCAAAAAAACAAATTGCGCTATAAACAAAAACAATTGCTACATTTGTCAAAACACAATGCGGCGCAGTCGCTAAGGTCTGTGTGTGTGTTGTTTATGTTTTCATTAGAACTCAACTCAACCCTGTGCGCCGATAGCGTTGAAATTCTGCGAACTTTTAGTTGCTTGTTTGTGCGTCGAATAGCGGAAAGGGCCATGAGGGCTGAAAGTGCCTGTACTTGCCCATCGCTGCCTTAGAGGCTAAATTTTTGATTCTTGAACGAAATCAAAATTGAACATACTTCTTTTGCCATGGATTTGAAGGAATCGATTCCAGCAGTTTGAAATTTCGAGAAATTTTACTTTCAAAGTAGAGGTCCACTTAGCTTTTATAAGCGCTCTGCTGAGGTCGCTCGCTGCTCGCTGAATTTTAACTCGATATTACGAAGTAGGTATGCGTAATTACTTTGAAAATAGAGGAACTTGAGCTCCAGATATAGCTACAGCGCAATCCGTCCGGTCGAACTGAACAGAGCTTTAATATATGATCCATATACACTTTCAAACCAATTCTACATTAATGGCTCGAAACATTGATGTGTGACGAAATTTGCGGCCTCTTGGAATACTAATCTTCATACATCGCTTTTAGCTAAGAAACTTGCATTTGCAAAGCAATTAATCTGGTAGACTTCTGATCTGTTTCCAAAAAATGATCTGATATTTTAACACATTAGACTGATATTTTGGTCCCCCGGTAAACATTCTTCTGTCTAAATTGGTGAAATGATTTCTAATACCAAAACACAACCTTCTCAGTAGCTCTACATATTGGCGAAGTTATGTTGACTTCTTCTTTAAATTTTTTTAAAGAATCTTTAGCTTAGACGACAAGATTTGAGTTTCTTCTTATTGCTGTATCTTGAAAGCATCAGCAGTTCCCCGAGCTTGCTGCTCGTACTTATGACCAGCTGCGTATTGTTCGCTTTTTATACTGTAATATATTTATAATTTAAAGCATCAGCCTTAATACTTATAAAAGAAAATTCAAAATAACCTATAGAGCCTTCATTAATTTATGTAAAGCGTTACGTCTCCAGAAACTCTTTTCAATGTGCGTCTTACTATAAATAATAAAATAAAATCAAAAAGAAAAATGTTCTCGCAATGATTAATGTTCCATTAATGACTTTAATATCAAGTTTTTTTCTCACTTCCCCTGACTTAAAAAAAAAACTATCATAAATCTCTAAAGACGCGTGTTAATTATTGTCGCATCTCGAATGAAAAAGCGCAGCACAACTTCTAAAAGAACCTTCGCCGTCACCTATGTTATTGAAAAGTAATTTGCATTTTTTCTCCAATTTATTCAAGGAAAAATAAAGCGGCCTTTACCTTTTGCAGCCGTAATGCGCTTTTTTAATGCAATTCATGAGCTTAGACGATCTTGACAAGATCAAAACTAAAACTTTGTCATTGTCAGCGCCCCTTTTTCAATACTACGAGATACATCATTAAAAGGGGCAAATATAACAAATAAGAGAAGAAAAAAGGCGCAAATGCTTAACGATGACACTTACGGAAAAAAGTGGGCTTGATCGAGCACGTATTAAATATGAGTTTTTCTTTTCAGTTTATGCAAAATCAATTTTTTTCTTATCATTTTCATCAAAAGTAAATTAAACACGTGATGCTGTCTGTCTGCTTTCACACGTGAGTTGCTATTAATGATCGGTTTTTTTTTTCTTTCATTAATTTCAAAGTTTTTTTTTTTGCAATCACGCATGCATTTTTTTTTTGAACTTACAATAGTTAAATGTAATATATTCATATTGCTCTTGGGAGTACGCATTATTTAGGGTTACTTAATATGTCAGTAATATACTCAAATTAGGGTTAAAATTTTCTCTAAAATAAAAACGTAGTAGCTGACTAAGCAAAAAAAAAGAAAGAAACAGAGTCGGGAAAGCAAAAAATGTGTCAACTTAAAACACTTTGTCACGTTTTGTTAAAGGTATTCTGGTTACTTGAATATTCAAAAGAATCTTCTTGAAAAAATGAAATTATGCAGTTTGTATAGTTCCTTTGAAAGATATTATTCTCGCTAAGCAGCGTTTAATTTATGCTTTGTTTGGGGTGCTTAAGCAGTTTTTAATGAGGGTTCATTAGCTAACACCTTTGCTGCTTTGCATTTAATTTCACTCAACCCTTAACGAAATCTATATGAAGTTGCTCTTTGAAATAAAATGTAAAATGTACACTCTTAGTCAGTGGCGTCAATTCGTTAGGGCTGTGGAGGGAATTACCCCCCCCCCCCCAAGGATCAGATACTAGGTATTATTCAATACAACAATTCAATAAAACCATCTAATAGTGGTGGAATTATAATTCTTGCCCCCCTCAAGGTTTTGGTGAAGTGGCGCTCCTGCTCTAAGTACTGCATTTTATTTTTAACAGAAGTCAGTAGTAAATTTGTTATTAACACAATCTGTATGTGCAATAATTTCCAAAATAAAATCAATTTACCTCATAAATAGTTTCAAATTAGTCACAAAGGTGCTTGAATTTGGTGAAAAATCATAATTTTTCCAGTACTGGTTGATTAAATCGTAAAGCATGCACTAGTTCTAATACATTAATAATGGAAAAATTAATCAATTTGTGGTCTAAAAGAAATCCGTGTGATTAGATTTGACTAAGTTGTGATAGTTGTTAAAGATTTAATATTAAAAATGTATACTCTCATGTAATGAAATGACATATTTACTATACTAAACAAACGTTCACACCCTTTAAACTCAATTAACATATACATTGATGGCTCCAAAGAGGACATAGAGGTGAGATTTACTTTTTACATTCCGTTCATTAACATTAAACTAAATCACAAATTAAAAGCCGAACTGTAGAATCTTTAAGACTGAGACGACAGGTATGATCGCATATATTTTTACGTTAACAACCAAATAGTAGATACTCAAATCTCTTGTAATCTGTACGATCAAATCCAAATTGGTCCTTCGATGAGGTAATGTGATACAAAACCTCAGCAATAATATTTCAAATATCTTTTCTAGATACCTGCTCTCGATAACTTTGAAGACAATGAAATAGCAATCGAACAAGCAAAGTTAGCAGTGCTTCTTGAAGTAGGCTAATCTCTCTACAATACTTCAATATCACTTTTCGGAAGTATTTTTACTGTACAGCTTAGCAGCGATAGATATATACCTATTTAAAATGGATTCTCTATCACGCATAACATAGAAACTAAGATGAACTTCTATAGATCTCTTCAGTCACTGCTGTGTCCTTGACAGTCTAAGACGCAAAATGCTTAGAAAGATGTTTTCAGAAATCTTGAAGAACTATCTAGTACTAACCTCTTATCACTAAAGGACTTTGCAACAGCATTCCAGCCTTCTCGCTTAAATGTCCACTAACTCTCAATTATATCTATCTTAATGTATGTGTAGCTACTAAGCCTCCATACTAACCTAGCTTACTATAGTAGCAAAGTAAGGGATACAGTTAGATGCACAACATTTAAAAGCACCAACGTCCCTTATAATAATAATAATAGAGTTTAGCTACTACAGCTAATTAGCCATTTAGCTTGAAGCTTTAAAACAAGTAAAAAGCTTATTTAATAAATGATGGAAATGAAAAAATTATAAATGCGGATTAATTTGTTATATTTTAATAAAAAATTAAAATGTAATTACAACAAAATTTACTCATATACATACAACTACAAATATAGACAGTGTAATACAGCCAAAAAAAAACGCACGAATGGTCAAAACGCTTACACGCGCCTGATTGAAAATTGCTTAGAAAATTCGTCTACGAAGCAATAAAATGCAATCAAAATCAACAACAAAATAAAGTTTACAGTAACAACAACAACTTTGTAGTATCTTTTTTTTTTTTTTTTTTGGTAACAAAAAGCTGCAGAGTGACTTTAAGTAAAAAAAATCATACTTAAAAAAGGTGTTAAATTTTTTTGTAATTTTTTTTACTGCTGTTGCTACTGCGCCTGCGCAACAAACACAAACAGCTGCGGGCATTGCAACTGTACTCAGCACATAAAAGGCAAACACACGCAAATGCAAAATCAGGCCCACAATAGACAGGTTATAATCAAAAGTGCTACAGCGAAGGGCAGGCTGTGGAGGAAGGGCACGCAACTCCAAGCACTTGGTATTAAGTTTGGTATAGGAAACAATTGTTTGTTCATCATGTTATTGCTAATAGAGTTGTTCCTAATTTTCTACATATGTATAAGTTATAAAGTTGTAAATGATTGTCTACGCCTAGATTGCATGTGAATAAATTTCTCATTAAACAATGTTTTTGATAGCAACTATGAAGTTGTAGAAAATTCTATTTAAATAGCTGGGAAGACTGCTATTCTAAATTATTTTTTCAACAAAAGTTTTAAAAAGAAGAATATTTAAAAAAAACTTTAAGCATATGCATATTATTGCACTATCGCATCAGACACTTAGGGACAGCGTTACTGTTCCCGTTACTGATAGCCCAGACCACTACTACCTATTCACAGAGTGAGCAGATATAACAGCTGTAATTACAGAAATGGTGCTACACTTAACCTGGGGTAACTTTCCGACAGCAAGGTCGTATTACAGACAAAGCGATGAGGGAAGATATGCTCCACTTACCTTAGGGGCCATCCATTAATTACGTGAGTTTTTTGAAAATTCGGATCTCCCCTTCCCTTGCTGAGATTTGGTGAGATCTGGTGGGATCTCTCTTCTCCTTCCCGTGAGATTAAAATTATAACTGTTAATGTAAATTTTATGCATTAAGAAGTTGACGTGAGGTCTTCGTTGACCTCCTTTTCCCCCTTGGTGAGATTTGGTGTGATTGTGCCGAACCCCCTCCCCTCCCCCCCTATTTTGACTCACGTAATTAATGGACGTCCTCCAATATGATCGGTGCTGCCCAAAGAACGAGTAGGCGCTTAAAGAGCCATCGGGCTCATAAAGAGCGTAAAAAATCGTGGGCGTATACAGAATTGATAAACAATTCACCAACACGTGCTTATCGTGAGAGCCTTTACTTGTGGTAGTGTGCACCACTGAATATGTCTGACACGTGTCGTGATGAATCTCGTACCAACATATATGAGCGAAACACCAGCCAAATATTACGTATCTTAAAAAAACTCGTTTCCAGATAATTGAGGTTTTGTTTATGTCAATTTGTTAAAATACATGTAAAATTGAGAAATAGGTCATTTTCTAAGGCGATTTTCTATAAGTTTGAACTAAGATACCGGCATTAGACGTAGTTCATTAGAAGCGTCTTTTCTTAAGCTATCCGATGCCGTAAGAATCTCGAATATCAATTTTATTTGAGATACGCCTAATTCGCTACTGACGGCAGTATAGTTTCAACCAATAAATTTTTTTACTGCTTGTTAAAATAAAATTTTAAATAAAATACGCAAAAATAAAATATATACGAGTAAAAAACAAAATCTTTCAAAACAGAGCAATCCACAGCTCCATTCGTTGCACGAAGTAACACTGGAAGCCAATTGCTGCAACAGAGTGCATCCATTAAAATCCAATCTCACAGTTGCATCTTTATTTTAACATTGTTGTTGTTGTTGTTGTTGTTGTGGTCACTCGCTCGTAATTTTACTTTAAATGCTGGTCTCACTGCCGCCAGACTTTTCCGCACAACGCCCGGCCTGGTGCTTAAAAGTCTTTCAGTGCTACCCACTTGGGTGCCCTTTGTAGCAATGCTTGTTATAAATGATGTTGCTGTTGTTGTTGTTGTTGGTGTTCTTATTATGCTGAGTTGTTGTTATTGCTCTTGACATAGCCAGTAATTATTTGCTGTCCATCCCTACCCACCTTCTTTGTTACATCCGATTTTTTAAGTTGGAAGGTACTTGATCGTTGGTTGACCAGAACTTCTTGAGTTAAATGGTGAATTTTTCGAAATCAACAAACGATCTACGTTAAGCAGCTCTTCTTACAGCAGCTAACGGTTGTATGAAGCAGCATCAGCATCAGCATCAACATCAACACCATCATATGGATGATGTTGATGATGATTCTTGGTAATAAATGTACGCCGCGCATTTTAAGCGCGTGCTGTAGTAGTAGCTGATATATCTACATGTATACACTGAAAGAATAATTTTTTTTTTTCGGAAATATTTTCATTTATTTATTATTCAGTATTCAAAATGTCTTTTTCTCAAAATGAAATCATGTTGCCATACTACAGAATCGAGTTGTTTTATTGAAGCATTTGTTGCTTGTATACATGCAAATTCTTTCAGTGCATAATTGTAATCGTCTTTGATCGTAGCTCGTAACTTTCATATGGGATGCAACAACAATTTCAGCTTCAGCTGACATGATGGATTGACTTATACTTTTAATTCAACAAAGCAAAAAAAAAGGGCCAACTGTCGCAACAGCACGAGCCCAAGTTTGGTTTAAATTGATGTCGGTTAAAAAAATCTGTAGCAAGCAACAACTTTATGCCGCTTGAACGCCCACATTTGGTGTTGCTCTTGGTGCCACAAATGCTGAAATGCACACTTGCTCGATATTGGGCACATAAGTCAATTTAACGTTGCCAGACTGATCATTGGGAATTTTCTTCGATTAAGTCGATAATTTCGGCGTTTAGTCTATTGTAGTTTAGTTTGCTGGATATTCAGGCTTTTCGTAGGAAAAATTATGCGACTTTGTTAAATTTAAAATACTTGGTTTTCATTTAAAATTCACATATTAATGCTATATGTAATATAGGCTACTTTTGGATTGCGGCTAAATTTGGATATGATGGAAATATTTGCAAATGACATAGCTCTTTTTCTTGCGATTTCATTTAGTCCTTTATTATGTCAATATATATATGTATATTTTTTTTAGTCTGGCAACGCTGATACTATTTAAGCAGCGCGTGCTAATACAGTTGCTAGTTATGCTCTTGTACTCGCTATAGTGTGTTTACAAGTTAAAATAAATGTCCGACTGAGTGTTAATGCTTTTAGCTCTTGTTTTAAGCAAAAATTTCAAGTCATGTTTTATGATGTTGACTTCAACTGCCAAGCTTACAGTTGTAGGTTTTTTCTTATAATTTTTAAAGTTGAAGTTTTACTTCTTAACTTGGCTAACAATTTTCTGGCATTGCTTATGTTATTCTTTTTTATATAAGCTATGGCTTGTGCTGGCACGTGCCTGGCTTATTCTCTGTTGTTTCTAATGCTGCGCGCTGCCTTATACACTGGGAAAAAGAGTTTGTTATACACAAATAAACTTTAACAGTTATTTAAAATACTTATTGACAGTAAAGAAGTTTTGTTAAATATTCCTATTCTTGGAATTGCAAGTCAAAGCGTTGTTTAATAGGTCTTTTATATTATTATCTTAAGAGATTCCAAAGGATTTTGTTGGCTTAAATAAATATTTATATGAATATTGAATAATACTCAATATGTTAAAGTGAAACAATACTAAAATATATTCTGCTTGGTATTCATTTTACTTAGAATCGTGTTAATACTAACGACTGCCAGTGATATTAAAAATTTCGATATTTTAATGTATTATTAGGTTGCTTATTTTAAAAATGTTTTAGACTCTTTTTTATTTTGTTTGCTTAAGTATGGCGCATAAAAATAATTGTCACAAAATTTGACAATCATAACTCAAACTTCGTTGAAATTTTACGAAAGAAACTGCTTACTAAAACGTAGAGAAAAAAAATCTACCTTATGTGTATAGCGTTTAAGGCATTTTGTTTTTATGGGAGGTGCCACACCCTATTGTCAAACCACGCACATATTGTTCCTGTGTCTGAAAATGCGGAAAATATTCACGCGAAGTGGTGGGGGGGGGGGGGGGGTGGGAGTTAGTAGGTTGAGGGTCCCATTGGCATATATGTATTATGAAATTGTGTTTAAGGAAAATTCTCCCAAAATTTCAGTTTCCTCGATCAATCGAGGACCGACGAAAACAGATTTTTTCTATTACAATTCATAGTCAAAAACGTCAGCCTTCGAAAAACAAGCGCAGGAATCGTCTGCTTTCCTTATTTGATTTTAAAAAATCATTAATTTAAATGCTACGGTTACAATGTTTCAATAATTTCTTTACTACCAGCGTTGCATTTTTCAGCTCGGTATAAAGAAAATAACGCATAAACTTGCAATGATGACTCATATACCCGATACTCAGCTATAACTGCTGCACCATTTTCACCCCAAATTAAGAGTCATAAATAAAAAATTTCACGTTCTCGTTGCTCGTTGTCAGCTTTATCGATCTTGGTCATTATACGAGTATTGTATTTGCAAATTGTGTGTAGCTTTACGTTAAAGCAAATCTACCTGTCATTGGTGTTGTCTACTTTTTTTTACGTAAAGGTGCCGTTGTCCATTTGCAGACCAAACCCCAACGACATCAATAGAGGCAGCCAGTTAAAGTTCTTAATGTTCGCCGATTACTAAACAAAACTTTGTCTAAGAAAGCAATAAAAAAAGCGCTTGACTTAACACCATTGCGATACCGATCTACTGGCGGCTGTGACGACTACCTGTTTAGCACGCCAAATGATGAGTCATCGATAATGAACCTCCCCGAATTGGCGACTTTGAAATTTTGTGTTTTTTTTTTTTTTTGTTTGCTAACATTGGATACCGCTCGTGCTCAGCAGCATAGGGAGGACGATGGCTTACACAAGTATTGCACAAGTCAAGATCCATGGCAAGCAGTATGTCTGACTGGCTGCTGCTAATGTTTGATGTCTGATGGCCATTGTCGATGTCGCATGGTGGAGTAGATTCATCAATAGCGATCGCAAATCAGTTAAAAAAAAAATATATCATTGTTATCAAATTCAACTTTAGTTTCAAAAATTAGAGCGAGCATTTGAAGAATAATCAACAGATTGAATCGAAATTTATGATGTTAAACAGAAAGATCATTCACAAAAACACGTTATTTCGGTTATGAAAAATGAATTGAACAGGGTTGCCAAGTGGCTCAGCCAAACATGGAATTGCACGTCAAAGCCGGTGGCCAAAAGGTCAAGTTTTTCTCATACAAAAATTTAAATTTTGAACGATTATATTTAGTATTTTTCAAAATTGCTGACCAAAAAAGATCCTCAAATTTTTCATCAAAAAATTTTTTTACATTTCAAGCGAAAATTATATTATTTTGGAAATTTTTGATTGTGTCGATATTGTAACACTACGATTTTTCTTAAAAATTAACGAAAACACTAAACTTAGGATGCTGCAGGCGCCTTTTTTTTGCTTCCATTTGGAAACGCCCATGGAGGGTCTGCAAGCACAACCGATCTTGATGCTTAATAAGATCTTGTGCGAAATATTCTATCATCCATTTTATTCTATAAAACAGGGTCACCATAATTATGCAGCGTCTTTGCGTTAATTATTTTAGTATTAAAAACAAATTTGTTCCACTGTTCATTGTACAGGTAGTCATAACAAAACCCTGGCCCCAACATTGACTTTGGCATCGACAGAAGAAATTAAAAAAATCACAACAAAAGCAACAACATCAGAAGCTCTGCTATTGAAAACGAGGAAAAAGACTAAATACAACAAATACAATAAAATAAGAAGCGCAAAAACAAGCCGTCACTATTTGCTGTTTGATGACTCATCTGCGTCTAGTGAAGTCTTTTGCTTTGATCGCCATCGTCTGTCTTTTGCTTTTACTCTTCACCGCTTCTGCACTGCAAAAATTTGATTGCTATTGTTTTTGTTGTTGTTGCTTTAATTCAGTCTAAAGTTTCAAATTTACAGCAAACGAATTAAAGTTATAAGCAGAACAAAAAAGTTATAATAAAAGGCCAGAACAGACATCAAATTTAGCTTCGTTAGCACAGAAAAAAAACGAAAAAAACTTGTGCACGCCTTACCTGCTAGCATCAGCTGTTGTTGAATGCCCCAGTACGAATTTCGTAAAGTGATGACTTTATGTAGGCGATATTTCATATCATTGGTTGCTATTATTTCTCAAAGCGGATTTAGAAATAATCAATGAAGACGTCACTTCACCAAAACATTGGGGGGGATGGGGCGATAATTATAATTCCACCACTATTAAATGGTTTTATTGAATTGATCTTTTGAATAATAACTAGTATCAGATTATTGGGAGGAGGGGAAATGCCCCCAGCCCTATCCAACTGACGCCACTGCTAGCAATACCAAAAATTCACTACGGCAGAATTGTTTCTTGTGGATTCAATAAGCGAAAATAAAAGAAAATTTTTCTCGAAAGTCAAAACTCGTTTTCATACTTTTTTAGACTGTTCTATTGAAGAACACTGGATGTAAGTTAATCTTCGTAGCATAGAAAAGAATATAATTTATATATTGTGACAAATTTTCATTAAAAGAATTTAAGAAAATTAATTAAAAAGTATTTCAAATCAGTGTTGGACTAAAATGGAAGGTACAAAAACCCTTGCCACTACCACGGAAAGACATTTTCCATGCATACGGTAAACTTGATGAGCATAAAGTTTCATATCTGCCAAAAATATTCTATATAAGTACATACATATGTATGTATTTGTATGATAAATTTGATTAACAAACATAAACGTATTTAAAAGTCGAGGAGCGGCCAGAAATAACTTAACTTAAAATAACTTATTTATGAGGCACTACTACTACGCTGAAATTCTTATAAAACAAAAACGATATAAATATCATTTTCGCAAAAAAGGTTTTCATTCAAAGTATCATTTTAAGAGTGGAAGATCGTATGGAAAACTGCGATAGGATCTTAATAAAAGACCCATCGTTTACAATTAAAACTAGGCCTACTTCATTTTCACCATTTGGTTTTTACAGAATGGCCCAGGTCTACAATGAAATGGTCTAATGCGGATTCTAAAAGCTAATAATTCAGGTAAGCTTCTCAACGGAAAACGGTAAATAATAATAATGTTCATCTAGCAGCGTGAGAGTTATGTGAAAAATATTTGTATATCATTTTAAATGCGCTACTGCGGAAATATCCCGTCTGAAATTCCTACCAGGGACACTTTTGCCCTAAAATGCATGCCAATAAGGAAGCTCAACATATAAATTGAAGGCAAATGGTAGTAATAATTTGATGATTTTAGTATGAAAATACAAGAATGATAATCTCAAAACGGAAATGCCATAGATTGAAACATTTCATAACAAATTTTTTTACAAAGGATTTTTAAAATTAATTTTATTGCTCTACTTATAAATATTTATTATTTAATTACAAACTATAGATTAGATTTATTTAAAGAAAATATTTTAATATTTTAAGACATAAGATTGTAAAGAAAGTTTTCACTTACTAATGGCTGACCTATTGATTAATATTATTTAGACACCACAATTAATTATTTTTAAAGAAAAAAGAAAATATTCGATTGGATATTATTGTTAATATTAAAAACAATCCTAAAATTAATCTATTATACTATGTATATACTATTGCCAACACTGAAGCTTAACTAATTATTAAAGCACATATCTTTAAAACAAGTTGTATAACAATAGCAGCGTCACTCATAAAGACTTCTGAATATTTCCTTCTGCTAAAAATTGCATTTTCGGGTAAGATAAGTCACATCAAATTACATACATTTTTTAATAAGCCATGAGACAACTTTATAGTTGGAGGCTGGAGTAATCGCAAAGCTTCTACAATGTAGGTGCCTCTGACAATAGTATCACAGTAAGGGTTCGTGGCCATAAATACAAAGAAAATTAAAGTGAAAGGGACTTAAAAATTTTTTAAGACAATTCATCAGATAATACTTAGGGAAGAAAAAAAAAAATAAAAAAGTTCTAAATTTTTTATTTTTTTTGGGTTTAGTGACAGAACCTACGTTCTCCCAAAGTTGAGCTTTGAACACCAAAAATCTTCTATTTATCTTTTTATAAAAATAACTGTTGGATAGAGCGCTCTAGTTAAATTGTTTGAAATAAAATACAATAATACAGCATATAGAGGGAAAGTGCTTTGTTTTCACTTTATAAAACCTGGTTTATTTTTCTTCTATCGCCTTTATATGAATTTTACGGATTTTTCAAAAATTAAACTGACAAATGATAAAAGTGGCAAACTTTGGCAGTAAATGAGAAAACATATGTATGTATGTATATATCCCCGGATTTCCTTTAATTTTTAAATAAAGTACGTGAACTAATACTGTACAATAAAACCATTAAAAATATTAGCAACAAATCTGTCAAACTATCAAAACTTAAAGTTTTCCAAAATATTCTTAAATTTTGTAATTCAACTGAAAGTAAAAGTTTATTACGTAAATTTACTGCAAGTGAAAACAAATTAACGCTTTTGGAATATCATAAAATTTTATTACAGCCACTTTGTGACAAATATTACTGATAATTTCATTTCATATGTTTTTTTTTCATGGCAGCTTTCATTTTCGAGCAAATTGCGATAAATTAAAAAGAAAAATAATCGTACACATTGTGAATATGTACTATGAAACCAATAAACACTGATATTTAAAGCAATTTTTCTTAATAGTGACGCATATGACACAAGAAAAACACAAACAATGAAAACGGCAAGAATGAAATGCTGACCTACATTTGAATACAAAATCAGGCCCCACACAACAACAACAGCAAGCAAAGAAAAAAAAAAAAACACTTAAAACTTTGAAATTGTAACAAAATGAAAAAACAAAAAATATCGCTCCAGGGGTTGTTTTATTTGATTTGATTTTTATATTTTAGTGGGGTAGAATTAAAAATAAACAAATACAACTTCCGCATTGATCTAAATATTTAATGAGATATGAAATTTATACGTTGTTTTTTTATTTTTAATAAATTATGAAATAAATAATTTAATTCATTTTTTTGATGTGTGAACATCATAACTGGCGGGTATGGAAGCAAATCAATATTGTAGTGATTTGGCGGAAATTAATGCTTAACAGAATTCGAATTTCTCAAGATATTTTAACTTTTATGTTATATTATGACTTTTTCAACATATTCCACATTTTCCGATTTATGGTATATAACATTTTTCGACTTTGTCATTTTTCCAGATTTGAAATACGTATGTACATAAATTGAAATGTTCATCCTTTTTCTTCTTTAAATTTTTTCATACTTATGCATCTTTCTTAACATTTTTGAGCTTTTTCAACATTTTATGAACTTGTTGAATTTGAACATTTTGCATTTTTTAAATATTTCATCTTCTACATTATCAACATTTCTCGACTTTCTCACGATTTTTCAACATTATGTCACCTTTTCAACGTTTCCAACATATTTCGAACTATTCAATATTTTTCAACCTTGTCAGGATTCTTTAACTATTGCATACATATTATATTATTTGCTGACTTTCCCAACATTGCCTTCAACATGTTCCGATTTATTTAAGATTTTTTGAATTGCTCAAAATTTTTTAGGCTGCAAAATATTTCTTTGAATTTTGTTATATACTGTGAGTTTTAGAATTTTTTTTTTTTTTAATTATTCATAATCTTTCTTTATCTTTTTCAGGCTATATCGTTTTTTTTCATCTTTTTTTGATTTCCTCAGTTTTTTTTTTTTTGGCTTCTTAAACGTTTTTAAAATTTTATTTATATAATTTTTTGACTTTTTCAACACACGATAAGTGTTTGACTTTTCTAAAATGTTTTCAATTTTTCAACATATACCTACATCTTTAAATTTATTTTTTTTTTAAGTCTTAAACATTTGTCGATATACTATACAAGAATTTGAACTTTTTTTTCTCTTTAAAATAAAAAGAAGCTTCCTTAATCTAATGACAAGATACCAAAGCTTAAAGGCTACATGTAGGGCAGCATTATTTTTTTTCCGCACCTACCGGAAAGGCTTATGTTCTAAATTACCTTTTATTTTTGTTTTGGTCATCAATATTAAAATTACTATAAACCCAAAACCTGCCGCTTGCATGTTTTTTATTTGTTTGAAAAAGTAATCTCTTGTTAGAAAGCAAAAGCTTACTATGCTTATCAATCTGATAAGTAAATAGAGTGTCAAATTCAAAGCTATAAAATAAACAAACAAAAAGTTGCTCTATCAAACTCGATTTATTTTTTTGCATGAGTACCTATTAACAAGCTTTATATTCAAGAAATATAATTTGAATTCGCATCGATTGATACCAATATGAAAATGTTAAAGGTGTCGCTCATTATGAGCTTTGAAAATAAATAAAATTCGACGGGATTGAATCAGTGGGCGTGGCATCTCGCATATTAACAAAAAATTGTAAGTGCTATTTCGAGTGAACTATTGCTCCAATTGGTATGAATTTTAATGTAGGTGGGTCAGAACTTACCAACTGGGCCACTTATAAAAAAAAAATTTTATTTTTTAATATAATTTTGTTAGAAATTGTTTTAGAACTGGCCCCATGCCCCCAAATGGCAAAAAATGGTAATTTGGATCCGTTGGGGTGGTTTTTGGCCACTTTGGGGCCAGTTCCAAAAAAATTTTAAGCACCGCCATCGTGTTCAGCATCCTCGAAATCGGGGGGTGGAGGTGGTCTGGTTGCTGCTTTAAATATTTGTATTTTCCAAGTTTTTTTCCCGACTCACAGAATCCACCATATAAGCCCATTCTGCAGAGTTACAAATATATAAATAAAAATTACGTCAAGAGCGAACCAATTTTTTTTCTCAACGGAATATTGTACTTTAATATTTTAACTGTTTTTCATTAACATTTAATAAATAAACATGTTTTAAACATTGAAGAATGCATTATTTAAAATTGAAATTCAAAAAAAAAATCTCTATAAAATACTCTATTGCAATACGAATCGAACATCCGTTCAAAAGTTATAAGCTTTTGAAAAAATTTTGCCCCCGAATTTCAATTGCCTACAAAAACAACAAAAAAAAAAAAATAAATAAAAAAATCAATTCACATTTTAATTTCTAGCACATACCACTATCTAAATAACAAAATTTCATTAAAAAATAAAATTTTTTTTTAAAGTGGCCCAGTTGGTAAATTCTGACCCAGGTGGGTAATTTTCTATACGGTATATCTCCTTTAAGTGGCATATCTAACGACTTTCAGATTTGAACGAGGAATGTTAATGAAGATGGTCATTAGAAATTTTAAAACTATGAAAAGTTGGTCAAATTTTGTCACAAGAAAATTTTTTGGCATGAAATCGATGTGTTTTTATCTCCTCTACAATATTGATCTGAACATATTTTCCTGCTTGTTGCTTACTTTTGGAGTTAATGAGCAATATTTTTTTTTATCGGCATCTCACAACCACGCCCACCACAATTCTGACAACAGATGCTTATTTGGATTATCAGCTATACTTAATAGGATTAAATTGATTCAAGTACTGACAAGAGGAACATCTAATATAATAATTATGTAAAAAAAATATTGAAATTTATTTTTTTTTTTAACCAATAAAGGGTTAACGGTCACGAAATGTTTAATATTTTTTTTTATAATTTTTTATTCCTTTTTTCTATCATAAACTTTTTGGATCATATAAGATAAAATTTTAACTAGACCTAAAAAGGATTAATAGTCATCCAAGGGTTAATTTTTTTTAAAATTTATTAAAACTGTTTTTAGTTATACTTTTTCAACATTTTTTGGTTCAAAGTACATACAATTTTAGCTGTTATTAATTTAGCACTGAAAAAGTCTCCATTTGACCTAATGTGGAGTTTAGGGTATGGTCTATGACTTATCTTAAGCACTACGATATTCAAAAAACTATTATTTCATTAAATTAACCATAAGTATTTTTAAGCATAATTTTGAAATTCTCATTAATTTATTTATCTAAATGTGACTATTTTTTATGTATATTTTATGCATAAAACATTTTGATATTGTTGTTTTTTAAACAACTTTACACATACGCTGGATGGCACGAAAATCAATAATGACTGCAACGATAACATAACATTTTGTTTTTTTTTATATATATTATTTTGCCCTCCACTAAACTTGTGTGTGGGATGATTAAAGTTTTGAACTTTTTTTTTGTCATATATTGAGGACAACTGAAAGTGTGATAAAAGTGCCATAAATGGAAATGCCAAGATTTTTTAAATGTTTTGTTTTTTCTTAGTTTTTGTAAAGTTGAAGCAACGTATTGTAATAAGGTAGGTTCAATGCTGTAAGTTATGATTGCACGGGGTTGACAGTTGACCTAATTTTTGGCTATGAAGTTGTTCTAATTTTGAATGTTGAAAATATGTGCAATAAATAACTCAATCTTAATGTTCATATTGAATTAATTTACGAGCAAGGAAAATAATTTTTATTTGCATAAGTTCTGTTCAGTGACTGGTTGAGAGTACTCTAGAATCCGTTCTTACTTGAATTATTGAACATTTTTGTTCTGGCTTTATAAATAACGAGAAGATTATTAGAATGGCAAATTTTCATACGAAATTTGACACCACAAGAAAAAAAAAAGAAACAGATGAAGAAGTTAAAAAAATGTTGATTAAATTAAAAAATGTTGAAAAGCCCAGGGATGTATATTGCAAAATACGAATTATGTGGAAAAATTCGAATAATGTTAATAAGTCGAAAATAGTGAAAATTTTGAAAAGTGATTTATGGATTTACTCATTTCCTTTTCTTTATTGCGCTCCTATTCACTTTTATATAGACATGTAGTTGTAGTGATAACTTCCGAAATTGGATTTTTTTTGTTTTTATTCCGGTCCCATGGGCCTATATTTTAAATTTGGTTTTGAAGAAAATTCTCTCAAAATTTAAGCTGCCTAGAAAAAAACTGCGTACGGCACAAAAAGTTTGTTTTCTGTTGCAATTAATCGCCTGTTTTTTTAACCCTAGTTCGGCCGAAGATTTTTGTAACTCATTTCAGCCGAAGCAGCCACCCGGGTGACTTTATTTGAAAATATTATAAATTTTGGATATAGCGGAATAATTTTTTAAGCAACAATTTTTTTACTATAGTTAATTTTCTTAGTTTTATAATGAATATAATTTAAATTTTCTAGCTTTAACAGAACCGGAATTATGAATTTTTGAAATTGAGTCTCCAAGCTAAAAACTACGATATTCTCAAAATTTAAATTCGCTCTATTTTGAATTAAAAAAATTTTTCAAACAAAATCCTCGAACACGTATCTCTTCTTTTTCGATACAGAACACACAGAAAAAATTTCATTTAAATCAAAAATGTGTTGGTCAATTTTTGTCAAAATTCGTTCGGTTTGTAAAAGAACGTCCTTCGGCCGAAATGAGAATAAAAAACTTCAACAGGTAACAATTTCAAGTATTTTGTTTTTTTTGCAATTAAAATTCATTAGTATATGATGTCAAGGAAGATAGGTTAAAATAATTTATAAGAAATACATTTTTTTGGTCGAAAAATTTGAAATAGTCACCCGAGTGACTGTTCGGCCGAATGAGGGTTAAGTGCAGTTTTTTCCAAAAAAGACTTCACTAAAATCACTGCCTGCAAATACATACGTATAAGAAGTGTTTAGCTTACACACTGCAATAAATTTGCATTTCGCATAAAATATCAAAATATCTAAATTATCAATATTTCTAAAAATGACATAAACTGCAAACAATTTCGCGCACAAATTATTCAATTCACAGAAAAATTAAGCTGAAGAAAAAGTCTAAAAAAAAAATAAATAAAAATGTGAAAAGCATTTTAGGCAAAGTGCCAAAACCAAAAATATGCGCGTATCCCAAAAATAAAAATCTTTCATTCAATGGCAACACTTGGCAATGGAAATGTACAACACATGTGCGAAATTTCCCTATTTGTTTTTAATTCATATTAAATGCACTAACAACAACAGCAACGGGAAACCACAATGGCAATAGCAACATCATCACTATCTAATAACAATCTACCAACACCCTGGGGGCATTTGGCTTTAGGCCAACTAACGTATTAGCAGGGACTTTACACGCATTTACTAAGATGCTGCTGCTGCTGCTGGTGATGCTGTCATCATTAAAAGTCACTGCCACTATGAAAACTTCGAATAAACACGAGCGACTTTTTTTTATGATTTGTTTTTTAAAGTCGTTTAAGAAGGAGGCGTCAGTATAGTTTTTAAGTTTTATTTGATATTTGACAGCATTGCAATAAAATTTACAAAAATTTTGTAATGAAAAATAATTTGCAATTTCAGAGTGTTCATGTTTTGTGTAGTGAGGTGAGAAGAAACACAAAACGCAGGTTTTCAACCAAAAATCTTAAATTATCATCCCCCTAAACAGTGCGCATGAATACAATTTATAGAGGATTTAATTATCAAATAATTTTTTTAGACTTATTCATTTGAATAATTTCAAGTCTGATACGGCAATTTGTATAACAACAAACAAAAAAAAAATTGATACCGAAAAAATTTTTTTTTAAATATTTTCTGAATGAGCACACGAAGAGCAAGAGTTGGGTCAAGTCTTGTCGTATTTCGGGCATGACATCGATATGTGTATGTTTATCTCCTCTACAACATTGGTCTTATTAAGTATATTTTCAACTTGAGCCCTATCCTCTCTTTCTCAAATCCACACCTACCACTACGAAGGCAGCAAACGCTTAGATCTTCATAATACTACCAGAAAGGAATGATTAGAAAAAGGTAATCAAACAAGAGAACATGATTACCTCATTTGTAACGCTGCCTCCCGAACTATTTTATTCGAATGGCTAAAAATGTATTTGCATGATTCAACTATCCTATCTATACTATCTATAAAAATAAAAAAATTAAAAAGAGCGAGATATAAATGTTCGAAAAGTAACGCCACTGTCAGTATAACTGCGTCAGCCGTTGTGAGAAGTTTGACATAGCTAAGTGCTCCGAATTCAGTATAAATTATAAATTTAATCAATATATAAAATCTTTATAAATTCTATTATGCACATATTATAAGGAATTGACAATTGTTAGCTTTGGCTTAATTTGCACATCATTCTAGAGAAGCAAAGCATCTCAGTGTTTCATCTGGTGTTTTTAAAATACCAAATTCTGTTATGAGTGATTTCAGTAAAGCGTCTTATGTAGAAGCGTGTCATAGGGAAGATCGTTAGACTTTTTGACACACACAGTTTCGTACTGTTACCTGTATTTTAAGGCACATTACAAAGCCTTGTAGCACTCTGGCGTCAGCTGTTGAGAATTTAGCTTCAGCTTGAAATACTCCTTTGAACATTTCTTGTTATCACTGTGCTGTGGACTTTGAAAGCTATTTCAATATATAGAATTAACAATAGTAATAATAACTCGGAATTGGTCAATCTTGAATTTCGGTTAATAAGATCTGTAAAAACTTGCCAGTATAAGGTAGCGATAGATAATAGTAAGCAATAGCTATACTCAAAATTTCTCCCATATAGCAATACATAATTAAATTTGTTTTAACTTATTTAAAGTTGTATATTGAAGAATATACTCACCCACTGGATCGATGTCGGTATTAACACTGTCTGTAGCAGTAAAGGAACAATTTAGCACTCTTCCTACCGCTACACTTGAAGCAAATAAGTAATAATTTTTCTTAGTACTTAAATCGCTGACTGTTAATTATCTGCACCGTTATTATATTCCATATTGTAAATATATGAGTAGTAAAAACGTTGATTAATTAGTTGAACCCAATAAAATGAAAGTTGTGCTGTTGTCAGTAGAGCACTGTCAAAATTTATCGCCACTATAAAATCTCGTTTTCTTACCAAAACACAGAATAACAGTGAAACTACAAAAAATCAGAAAAAGCAATAAATTCAAACAAAATAAATCAATTAAAAATGGCGACAATGAAAACGGTCAAACATCGATAAATGCGCGCGTTAATCTGGCAAAAAATAAATAAATGTCGTGACACACTTTTTTGTTCGCAAAGAACAATAAGAAAAATTTTGACATAAGGAAAAAAAAAAAAATTAAATCGATATCGTCAAAATCCTTAATTTGCGAAACACGAACATGTATCATGGGTACACACTACTTCAAGAAAAAAAATTAATTTTATAAAAAAAATGGCAAACAAAGAAACTTAACCCCAAAAACGGCCGCAATTCCGAAGGACAGAAATACAGACGCATATAAAAGTAGGTTCTTTGCGGTTATAAACTGCAGTTGTTTCGATATGTCAGTTGTGAATTAATCACCCCATGGCTAAAGCAGAACAACAGAGCAAAACAGATTACAGTAATCAAAATTAAGGCCAAAACGAACCCGTATACCTTTTTTGAGAATTTATAACACTTACAAATTAGCATAGCATAGCAAAATCACCCAGTATATAAATATAAATACATAGTGTTGAGTAAATGAAATAAATAAGAAATTGTTTAAAAAATGGAAATAATTTTCGCCCAACATTAAAATCCAATTTTTCTTTCAGTTTCAGCAAAAGCAGAGTTGAAAGTTAGAGTTAGAAAGTTCATAATTGTTCCTGCTTTGTGGTAGTCTATATATGTAGTCTATATATATACACTTTTCGGTTGGAAAAACTATGACCGTTTCAACAAAAAGAGATTTTTCAAGTTCTATAAACTAAACATGATAGTCTCCTTTAAACTTAGGTCTTTACTGTTTCGATTCAACTCTTTTTGGGAGTGATGCCTTGAAATTGTGGCGGAAGTTGTTTTTAGAAAGATGGGATTCAGTCTGCATAGCCACTAGTTGTTCGTTCCGTGTAAGGTAAATTTGTGGTCTTGTGCGTTATTCCCT
Organism: Meiosimyza platycephala; assembly: GCA_963662105.1. Lineage (NCBI taxonomy): Eukaryota > Metazoa > Arthropoda > Insecta > Diptera > Lauxaniidae > Meiosimyza > Meiosimyza platycephala. The sequence goes on along the minus strand of OY759208.1, from coordinate 103,783,363 downwards.
AAGAGGAACATAATTTTTGAAAGTAGTGCTCTTTCCTAATGATTAAACACAGTGCTGTTAGATTCAGTGGCGTGTCGAAGGCAGCTGTAAAGGATAGTCGCTAAAGTTTTGAATACAATATCTTAGTGTGACTTTAATTCTTGATTTTCTATTGCTCTATTAAAGTGAGCAACGGTATTGACCTCTGGATACTAAGTTTCCTTTGTACAGCTGGTGGACAGTTGCATTTAGATTGTCCTAATTCTATTTTCTTTTATTATGATATAATGATGTCGGTTTTTTAAGAATAACATTCAGCAGAGTTCCCTTACAACATTGCTCTCTGAAAAATATCGTCCAGATTTTCGTTCCACTTTCGCGAGAATCTGTTAATTGATTAAATTTTTTAATCCTACAGTTGTTTGAAACATGATATTTTATATAATTTCTTTGAAATTAATACTTTGAGCAGTTGTTGAAAAAAAAAACAATATCTCCAATCGTGCTTGAGCAATTAAAATTAATAGAAAAATTGTTACTGAATTGGCGAATTTTTATATAAAAAACTTCTTGCTGCGTACAAAAATGTATTCAATTCAACCGACTAGCGAACAACTCTTGACTGGTCAATAAAAATGAAACCAAAGTTTATTGCAGATAAAACAAAATTTCAACCCTAAATAATTAATTTTAACCTGTTCAAAAATTTTATGGGTGCGGTAGATGTTGTAACCAACTTTTTTTTTTAAACTCCAGTTTTATAGAACAACAGACAGAAGCAATCAAGTTTTCTGACACAGTTGATTACAACGTGAACAAGTTAAGACTAAGATGGCAATTAGGCCATAAAATCCCAAGCTTAAACTTTTCGTAAGGGATTGCTTGATTGACGTCCAACTTCAGACATTGAACATAGTACCCTAAGATATGCGCCTCCGACTGCGTTGCAGCTTAACTTATTTGCCAGAACCTGTGGTGCTGTATGCGCATTAGTCATGCGATGAAATGGCGACGCAGGGAGAGAATGAGGTTACATTAGTAGCTAGTGGCATTGCCGCCTAATTGCGTAAGGCAGGTGGCAGTCATACGCTCAGCGAGTTCTCTTGATGTTTAATGTCTTTGTGCGTCCAAGTTATTATGTTGTGTCAAATTAAGTTATTGTCCGGTACGCTAAGTTAAATAATGAAACAATTCGTTCCAGCGTACTACAGTAGCTGTTGCCGTGCAAAGTTGTAAATGGATTTGAAATCTGAAATAAAGAAAAACCTGTTGATTACAGGTAATTAGAGTGGACTGACTGTAAAGGATTAAAGATCCTCAGTGGTAGTGCGAGTGATTATGAGAGTGTAAAATGTTTTATGCTTTTGTATGCGAAACTGGAGCTAATCGATTTTTTATGGTTAATGTAAGACAGGAGAAAACTAAAAGATTTTTTCAAAGACTTAGGCAACTAACTCGAGAGTATTTATTTTTAAATACATAGTTTGGATATATATGGTCATTACGGTTAAAATTAAAAGGCTACCGATGTTTTCATGGCATACCAATGCTGTTTTAATCTATTTTCTGCAAAAACTGTTTTTGTGACCTTTGACCTTAAATGTTTGCATTTATTTACATGAGATTCCATTTACATTTTACATGATCATTTACGTAGTTGGTGTAGTTGGTTTGATTTAAGTGGCAATTAATAGCGATCACGTGTTTTGCGCTTAGAGTTTTTATATTCGCACCTTATTAAACTGTTAGTTATGAGGGCTTATAGGGCCATTTAATTAGCTAATAAGTAAACAAATAGGAGCAGGTCTGTATAAGAGAACCCTTCCAAGTAAACTTTGATGTATATTTCATCTATTAATCTAACACATTGGGGTGGATCATAGAGATGCTTTCTTCCGGTACGGTATAGTGATAAGTCAAAATAGTTAATTTCTTTCCATGTGAAATATTTTCGACTGTTCATCGACCTTAATCTTTTGTAATTAGAAATACTATTTTGTGGAGTTGATTTCAATGATTAAAGCTTGTAAGGCATCAAATGCTAGGGGTGTTACTTAATATCGGATACATATATAGCCATCGGAAGTCCCGAAATCATATTTTCTAAAAATAAAGGTGCCATATGAATGAAAATTTCATTATCTATAATAATGGTTTACGAAAATTTCATACCAGAGTTTTCGAGATCTTTCAATCTGTCGAAATTTTAGAAAAGTTGTCATATCTCAATAACTCGAAAGTTTTGTGTATTAATGATATAGTCTATGAAATGAACTTTCATATAATATCCATATTACGAGTATTTAAATCCATTAAGGGGGTTTTCAAATTGTGCTTGTGGAAAACAATTACATAAGATCAATCTGGAAAGCAAATGAGAGAAATATTTAGGACAAGAAATCTTAAAATCAGCTACATAGTTTTCGAGAAATGATAATTTTTTTAAGACTCTGACCGTTATTATCTTTTTCGGTAAAAAATAATTAATGAAAAAACAATTCGATTATTAAATGACGCTATTGTTCGAGAAAAATGGTATCACAAATGAATAAATTGTGCTCTAAAATGCATTGAATCTCATGGACTTTCGACTTTCGGGCCTCTGATTTTAAAAATTTGTAGACTATAGCTCAGACTTGCAATTTATTGAATTTATTTCTGAAATAGATTCGGTGGTCTTTAACATTAAAATCATATAGTAAATTAGGCCATCGGCTCCCTGACTATTATGTCAACGTGAATATAAAAATCGATCATGTTTGAAGAATTGATTTCACTTTTTTTACCTTTATTGCTGTTTAATTTTTTGAAAAGTCGCTAAAAAAGATTAAAAAAAGCCTTGTTTTGAGTTTTCGCCATTCAATTATGGTGACAAAAAATTAGATTTTGAGTTAAAAAAGAAAATATGAAATTTGTTTTTCATTGGGTAGTTTTCAGATTTTTTTACGTCACTAAAAACATGAGACAAAATTTGAACACCTTACAAAATGGAAGCCAACGCTCAAACATTAATAGGTTTGTTACCTTCTAAAAGAAAAAAAAAAATTAAACTTTTTACAAACTCCAGAGTTTCCAACACTATTAACAAGATATATTCAAACAATTAAAGTTACAATATAAAGCAGCCATAGACAAATAAATCAACCTCAATGGTAACAACTACCAAAAATAAAGAACCTACGGACATAGAAAATTGAGAACATTTTACGCAACTAATGATGCAAGTTTAACAGAGAGAGATACATGCAAGATAACAACAACAACAACAACAACAACAACAACAACAAAATTGAAACAATAATATACAAACTGGTTCCGAAACACTTTGACCATTTAAAATACGTTAAATTTATTATAACGAAAGAATCAGAATCAACTTTGAAACACTTGATGCACACCTGCACTACTTTATTTTGATTCGGTTTGGAGCTCTTTGGGTTTCATTTGGTTGGTTTTCCTCACAGCTGAGACTGATAGATTTTGTTGCTGAAGAATAAATTTATATACCATATATTGTACAGTCTATAGGTAGCAATAAAGGCACAACAAATAACAACACAAAACAAAAAAAAAAAAAAAAGCAAAAAAGGTACCCCAGTGCCAATACAGTAGCACTTTATTGTATTTGTAATGAAATGAAATTAAATGAAACAAAAAAAAAAAAAAAAAAAACTCCAAACAGAACCTTTGCCTGCCTCCACAATGGACAGAATACAGTTGGTCTTGTAGGCAATTGAAAACAAGTTCCTTTTCAAACGACAACATGATGAATATATCCAGCTTAAGCCTCAAGGTGCGTGTTAAAAGTTGAGTTCTTTAGAGCTGCGCAATGCAATGTAGAGTAGCGTCGAGTTGAGCAGCGCCGAAAGCGCGATCGCTGAAAGCGACAAAAGTATTAACGTGTCTCGGAGACAAAGAACTTGTTTACGACGTGGAAGACTGGTAGCCTAATATGCGTTGAAGATTAGAGCCTCATTAGCATGAGTATTGGAACTTTAATGGATTAAAAGCGTTTGTTATTATGTATTGTTGAAGCTTTTCAAATACTGGCCATAGCTGAGTGATTTGCATTTAACATTATGTTAGTTGAAAGTGCAATAAAATATAAAAAATAAATAAAGCAATTTGCATTAATTGTCTATGTTGTAAGCAGATTTATTAAAATAAATTGAATATTTCACTTAAAAAATAATAATAGTCAGAAACAAATTGTATGAGACTTTTCTACGTTTACGAAATTATAATGGATATGATTTTGTTAGGGTTGTGAGTTTTGTTGTGTTCCTAATAAGCTGCAGTCCTGATTACAACAATTAAGTTTGGTATAAAGTTGTGCCTACATACAAAGAGTAAGCTCTATGGGTTTGACAACTGAGATTTGTGTATTTTGAAATATATTTGTGAAAATGGAAAATGACACAGCTCTAAAGTCAAACGAAACGAAAATAACTCTGAATTGAGTTTACAATCTGTCGCTCGTATAAGATATTATTATTTTCGTTCTGCCGTCATCACTCGCGTGGCACGTTTTAGTCCAAGTACGATTCAACAGTGTCTGTAAGATATTTAAAATTTTCCTGCTTGCACACTAATTCGATATATTTTGATTTGTAGGGCCCTTTACATGACACATACGATCTTTAATTGCAATACAATTAAAGTTCCTTTAAAGTGCAGAATATATCATTGCTGGAATAAGGGCATTATTTGTAGTAAGATTACCAATACCATGTCTTGTTAGGGGCTGTCCATTAATTACGTGAGATGTTTTTTTGAAAATTCCGACCCCCACCTCCCCTTGGTGAGAACTGGCGGTAAAGCTCCTCTCCCTCCTGTGAGATTTAAATGATAATTTTTTAATAATTGATATAATGCAGTCTGTTATCTGCTATAATAATATAAATTCTCTACATTAAAAAGTTGACTTGAGGTTTTCCTTGACTCCCTCCTTCCCCTTGGTGAAATTTTGCCGGACCCCCTCTTCACTATTTTGACTCACATAATTAATGAACGGCCCCTTATTTTAAAAGATTGTGTCACCTCTCCTACAAGCAAAAACTTTCAAAGGCTATACTGCCCTCAGAAGCGGAAAGAGCGTATCTAAAAAAAAATGCCTTTCGAGATAATTGATATTAATTTGTTGAAATAAGGTAAAATTTTTTATAAATTTCAACTAATATATCGGCATTTGGCGGTTTATAAGATGCGTAATATCTTCGCTATCTAAGCCATAAGAATCACGAATATGTTTTTTTTTTTGAGATGCGCCCTTTCCGCTTCTGAGGGCAGTATACTGCGTGCTCTATTTGAGCTTATGCAAACCAATTTCACAAAAGTGTTACAAATGACTAAGCCAAGCGCCGAAGAATAAGTTGGAAATCTGTGAGTAATAATAATAAACAAAAAATGCGTAAATTTTGGAAAAAGGGAGTGACATCTCCCATATAAGATAAATTTTCAGAACACCTGAATAAGAGAGTTATTTTAAGCAATGTAAATAAACGATAAAATACTAGAAATAGCGCGTAGAATCAATAACGAAATGTGGGCGAGTATTAAAAGAAGGGTGTGGTACCTCCTATACAAACAAAAATTTCTTAATGTAATACTGGAGGAACTTTTTAACCTTTTGAACTTATGGGCATGGCATTTTTTTTTCATAAGTAAAGCCATTAGAGTAGTTTAATAATTAATAAATCTGCAGAGCTTAGTAAAGCAAAGATATAGCAGTTGATTTCATATATAGCACAGTAGAGCAGCTCTACCGCATCGCTCTTATAAGACCAGAAAACAGACGAATCCAAAGATAACATACTCAATAGATTTATTTTTATTTATTTCTTAAGTATGTCGAAACTGAATTCTGGAAAGAAACATCGAAAAAAAAAAATCTTCTAAATTGAGCAATCGGTCAACTCTCTTGAGAGTCATATAAAACTATATAAGAAGAATAACTCAAATTTTGAGCCCCGACAGATTACTTGTTAACTTGGAGCTATTTAATTTGGGCATAATGGGAATTGTACAAGTTCGCAGTTAGTAGCTCGGCATTCTTTATTTATTTCTTCAAGAAAAAACTTAATAAATTTGATAATCCTTTTTCATGATTCCAATCCATGCATTATGTTTGAAGCGAAAATTTTCTAAGGTCATTACTACGCAAAAATTATTCTCTAACAAAATTTCTAAGCTACTTCCTCACCAATTAGGGTAGACATGCTAAATACTCTTATCATTTGAAAGCGATCAAAAAATACCATGATCCTTCTATAAGCATTGGACTTGCCTGTACGTTCTTATGAGCATCATTAAACACACAGAGTAATCCAATTAACACAATGGTAAGGAATTAGTGCACCTGTACATCATGCATTCAATCCCCACTTTCAAATAGCTAAGAAAATGCAACAAAATGGTACAAAAAGAATAAAATTCTTTGTGCAATAAGAAATAAGAACTTAAACAAACATCCACGAATCTACGAATCAAAAAAAGTGAGAAAGGTTCGATCCTCACTTATGCAGTTTTATAATTTGAGCAAAGGTACATTACAAATTGTTGTTATCTGATACGATCTTTTATAGCGATGCCAATTTTGAATGACACAAAGGATTAAAATTAGAGAGAGAAGAAAAAAAGAACTCGCATGCAAGCACGATCACAATGCGCTGACAATGAATAGATTACAGCAAAGGATGAACATTATAGTTGTTTTTGTTATTGGCATTGAACCCCAAGGATAATCCGCACTTGAGTTATTTTAGACATAAGCAGATGTAGGAACGTTTTCTTCTTGCAATTAAGTAGAGCAAAAATCGTAGCAGGTTATTTTTATTTTAAAAATCCCATCGATCATTTACTGGCTATGCAATATCAGTTAAGTCGCCCACAAAAACTAACGCTGATCCTTAAAGGGGTCTTCTTTCTGACTGCATGATTAAAGTTCTAATAGGCTTTGCAATATAGTTTTTCTTTGCTCGTTCAATCACGTTGAAAACTATTTTCACTATTGTTATGTTAAAATAATAATAGAGTGTCACAATTCATTGTCACGATCGCTGGCTGTCAAAGCCTTTGAGCGCAAAACTGTTGATTTAACAGCGCTCCTACACAATTTACGAAAATTTTCGCTTTTCACGCGCATGTTCGTGGGAATCAATCGATTTCGTCGTCAGGCATAGAGATAGGGATTCAACAGGCGCAGGTTAAACAAAAAAAAAAAAAAATTGCTACTTTGATTGAAGTTGAAAGAGAGCAAATTTAATTGAGATAACATGCGTAGACGTAAAAGTGTTGGGGGAAAATCTTGGATGTTATAGTAAGTGCATTGCAGGGAGGTAACATTGATCTATTAATTTTTTTATGTGAAATGCAGCTGTTATAGTATAAGGGCGTGAAAAGGGGCTATTTTTTTACATTTCGCCATTGTTGTTATTTTTGTAGGTAAATTGCAATTCGTTTTACTCACTTTCCATCAGAGGCTTTGCTAGACAAAATAGTTGTTGTAGTTCTTGATATTATAATAATTGACGCAAAATGAAATTGTGACTAAGGGGAAATATCGTGGGAATTTTCACTGTTCCTTAAAAGTGTTGGTTTTCGCAAATGGAAAATTACTGAATTGCGTTTCACTTTGTTAAACTTGAAATTCATAATATGTATTCGTAATATTTTTAAAGTAGATATGGCTATATACAAACATATGTATGTAATAATTTAACCGCTAGTATATAGATGAAGTAGTTTTTGTTTAATCGAAAGGTATTGGAACTTTAATTTGGCTTATGGCGCTTCGGATGTGCATCAAGGAAGGCAGAAGCTGCTCCCGATGCGCTTCTCACTGCTTATCTTTTTTAACACACGATGTCATTACAGGGATGCACATCTTTGGAAGCATATTGGATGCTGAATAGAAAGCACATCTTCAGAAGCATATGAAATGCGCTTCCTTGGATGCTAAGTAGAAACATATCTTAGGAGGCATATGAAATGCTCTTCCTTGGATGTTCAGAAGCACATTTTCCTTAAATTGTAAAAAAAACTCACTTAAATTTTGGCTCCGGTCGAACCTTCCTGTGTTATGCCAGTGTTCTGAGGTGCGCACATCTTAACCAACTGAGCTACTCTTGCTAGTTATATTATTGTGACAAAAACTATACCTATGTTCAAACCGCAATAAGTTTTTTTTTGAAATTAAATAGAATTTTGAATTAAATGCTTCCGGAGAAGCACATCGGACGCGCGCCCCTTGGAAGCTGCTTCCAGATTTCCCGTTTGGATACATCATACATACATACACACATATCGCAGCTATTTACAGCAGTAATGGAATTTTCGGAACATTTGTACTTTTTTCGGTACATTTGAGTCCTGAAAAATCGCCGTCAGTACATTTGACAATTTTTCAGTACATTTTCGGTTTAATTAACTAAAAATAATTGCAATGATAAGATTTTTAATACTTACCTTTTTTTATAAATAATTGCAATGTGTAGATTTTGTAATTAAATGTCAAATATATCTCATTTTCCTAGGGTATTGGAGTTGCCAAAAGTGAGGACGAAAAATTTCGTACAATTTAGTAAAATTGGGCGTTCAAGTCCAAAAAAAAAAAGTACATTTGGCCTCTAAAAAGTACATTTCAAGTCTCGATGCAGTACATTTTCACAACAACCAAATGCCATTACTGATTTACAGTGGAATTATATTGTAAAAATGTTAAATAAAACTACCTGAATAGCTTAGCTGTCAATATTGCTTGTAAAAATTTATGTTTTGATCTTGATACTTTTCCATATCAAATAAATGAAAATTTCTCAATTTTGGTTTTACCTTATTAATGCACGGCAACTTCGGGTATAAGTGTAATATACAGAGGATTTAATGATGCTACAAAGTGTCTACAATAATTATACTTATGATTCATATAGTTGGCGATAATAAAGAATTTCCATCAATTTCAAATCGGAAAAATTTCAAGGTTAAACGCAAATTACTTAAAATATATATAGGGGAGAGGAGGGCTAGTGTGGACAATTTTTCGTAATTATAAAATTGTATATGTAGATATTTATTTTTTGTAATAAAGACATTTTTAGTGATTACTTATAACTCTTACCTTCATAATTACACCAACAGTTACAATTTTTTTTTTCAAAAAAAAACAACACATTTTTAAATTATTTTAAAAAGAGCTTACATTTGTCCACACTAGACAACCATATATTTTACTAGGGGCTAATGTGGACACCAATAGAAACTTGATAATTGAAACAGAAACTTAAAAAAGAGTTCAAATATATATATTATTTTTGAAGAAAATAATAATACAGTTCAATAAAAATTCAAAATTCACTTCTATCCCATGACTTGTTTCTTAAAGCGAATGTTTCTTGGAGGTGAATTTTACCTTTTAAGGGTTTCTTCGTTTGTTTTCATCGATTCAAAACGGCGCGAGAATTTGAATTTGTCCACACTAGCCCGCAGTCCAAACTAGCGCCCCTCTCCCCTACATATTTATATATGTATACAAATTTGCAAACATCTCATAAAGTGAGATTATGTATACACACATGCATACTTTGTACAATAAACAATAAAACCTTATAGCTCAAATGAAGAGAAAAGTGTCTGACTCAGCATAACTGAACCATATGTGTACACTGTGTGATATATATAAAAATAAAAATGTATGCGATATAAATACTCGAAAAGTAAAATCACTGTCAGTAGTATAATATATATTTAAAAGTTTATTTAAATGTAGAAATATATATTATACTATTACATAGCAATATGAAATCTTTTATATTATTTAACACTTCGATAAATAAAAATGTATATTAAGAAAAAATAAATGTAATGAAATGTAACTAACCTATAAGACAACTTGTAATGTAAGATTTTTAAAAATAAAGGCAATTAAATGGTAAATGGTAAAATCACTGTCAGTATAAAAGCGTCAGTCGTTGCGAGAAGTCTTTCGTGTTCAAGTGCTTCAGTGTAAATCGTTGCTATTTTGTTTATTATGTCTATGACATTTGTTGACAAAGTCCACGCTGAGAACATTCTACAGCGATTGTGGCAAGATTGTGAAAATGAAGAATTATGTGATGTAGTGCTGATTGCTGGCGACGAGAAACAGAGAATACCTGCGCATCGCAATATTCTCTCGGCAGCGAGTGAATATTTCAAAAGAATGTTTCAGTCATCAATGCGTGAAAGCACAACAAAAGAAATAGAAATGCCCACCGCAAATGGTGCTATATTACGGAGTCTTATTGAGTACATCTACACTGGACTTGTAACTATCACAGAAGACAATGCGGTTGAATTATTAAAATTAGCTGATACGATGTTCTTGAGTAATGTGCTCACAGCGTGTGGAAACTTTCTATCGGAACAGCTACATCCAAGCAATTGTTTGGGACTCGCACTCTTTGCGGAGCAATATCGTTGTGAGATACTTCTAAAAAACGCAAAAGACTATAGCTTGAAGCATTTTATGGATGTTTCTAAAACGCATGAGTTCCTTAGCTTAAGTTCAAAACAATTGGGTGAGTTTTTGGCAAGCGATTATCTCACTGTATCTGCGGAAGAGATTGTTTTTGAAATATTGATGACATGGATACAGCATGACCAAACTGAACGTGAGCCACACAAAGATCAATTGTTAAAGTTAGTGCGATTGCCAATGTTAGGGCAATCGTTCTTAATCGAACAGGTGAAACCAATTTGTACTTCAATCGAAAGCCTCCATTTGTATATAGATGCTTTAGAATGGAACTCTTTGTCAAATCACAAAATAATAAATGCGAGGAAATCAATTAATTCAGATAAGTTTTTGATGTGCCTAACAGGCAATTCTGACAATTCCGGAATGAACATTAATTTTCACTGCCCACAGCGGCGAAAGTGGATGAGATGCTTGAAAGACTTTGAGGTGTGTTCAGGATTCGGTGTTGTTGTTATGCATGATAATCTTTATGTTGTAGGAGGATGCAAAGATAATGCCATTTTAAGTACCGTTATTTGCATAAACTTAAAAACGATGACTTTAGATCAAATAAATCCTATGACAGAAAGTCGATCAGGATGTGGCGCAGCTGTGATGAATGGATTTTTGTACGCGGTGGGTGGCTACAATGAAAGTAGCTCGATCAGTTCTGTTGAAAAATGGAACCCAAAAACAAACACTTGGAGCAAAGTTGCTTCTATGTCAGAAAGACGTTACGATTTTGGTGTTGCTCAATTGAATGAAAAATTGTATGCAATTGGAGGTTTTTTCGGTGGCGTGGCCCTAAGTTTAGCTGAATATTACGATGTGGACCAAGATGTTTGGAAATCAATAGCACCAATGAACGAATGTCATGGATCACCTGGTGTAAGAATTTTACAATAACATGCACATAATGAATACTAATGTAATAATTTTCTTTCTGTCTCTTTTAATGTAATTTTCAGGTTGCGGTTGCTAACGATCGGTTATATGTAGTGGGCAACGGCAATAAAGTCGAGCGATATGATCCTCAAAGTAATAAGTGGACTATTTTGTGCAGCTTATCTCAAAGTGACAACTGTAAAAGATTTTGCACTACATTTTGCAGTAAAGTAGTAGCTTGTTCTGATGATCGATTCTTTGAATACAACGACAAAACCAACGCGTGGCAAACGAAGGAAGTTTTAAACGGATTGGAAAAGATTCTTCGCTTAATTGGATATTCATAGTTTCTATTTTCGGAGAAAATTATTATTTTATTATTTACAAAGACTTGATATTTTATTTAAAATTCATTTTAACTTTAAAGTTAAGTTAATGCGCAAACTTTGGTTGAAAAATTTTTTACTTTTTTTGAAAAAACTCAGGGATCATCATTGTTTATTGTGCTTTTAAAGAACAAACTCTTAATTTATTTATTTTAAGACATAAATTAAAGTTTGAACATTAATAAAGATTTTATCTACACATAAAATTTTATAAATTGTATTATGCAGAGATAAAACTTACGTGGCTCAAGAAACGCAATTTCATCTAAGGAATAAGCGCTCAGATATGAAACGCTTCATAGTTAATGTATTAAAGAGAACTCGTTCCTTTAAATTTTTAATTTTTCTTCATGTCACCTTCATCCAGTCATAAATTAAATTATGTATTTTGTAATTTAAAGTAGTGTGCGTGCAAAACACATCTACATAAGTACATACCTAGTACATACATGTAGATACATAGTACCTATGCCAGATTTATGTCAAAAATAAAGTAACCCCATAACGTTTTCTTCGATTTGACATTTTGTATATTGGCTTCCCTGGATAAAAAGCGTTAACATAGAACTCTTTTTTAAGTTGGAAAGAGGTAGTATTTTCAAAAATGGATAGCTGCATTACTAGGTAAAGTGTACTGTTCTCAAAGTAAATTTACTTGTTTCATAAATTTATAAACAAACTTCGTGCCTTAAAAAAATTCAGTCGAAATGTCAACTTTGCTTTACGGCGCACAGTGTATTATTATGCATATCTAGCAGCAACAAGCTTATATCTGAAAAACTATAGCTGCCAGCTCAATGAAATTTTCCACAAATGTTAACATTAATATTTTGCAGCATAAGCCCATAAATTGTGTAAACTGGTTAAGGTATAACTCCCATATGACCGTTTTTCTCCGGCCTGGTGTTTTAAAGGACGACCTAAATAAAAAACTTTTGTTTTTAAATATCAATTTTCTGGATATTTTCCACAATATTCAATACTTCTCGACTAATATCGAATTTTTTATATATTGTGATAGGAATTGTTCGGCCATTCGACTAGTCTACTTTTTGGTACCATCCGAATGATTTCAACTTTAATTGATTTTTCGAATATATTTTCGATTTATCCGACTTTTTCCATATTAGTCGATACTTCTGGCTCGTTTCATTGCTTATAGAATTTCTGATATTGTGTATTGTATTTGATAGATACATTTAGAATTTTATCGAAATCTTAAATACTTTTCGTATTTTCTCTACTTTTTGATAATTTTCGATAATCATATCGAATATTTATTTATTTCTCTTTTACATTTCATTTAAACATTTTCTATATTTCTAAATGCTATGTGGTTGATATCAAATTTATCTATACATCTACTATATATTTAAACACTTTTAACCTATTTCGATAAACATTTACAGCTTTACGCTCCTTTTTCGATATTTTTCAGAACATTTTTCATAGAATAACCCTTTCTGATTTAATAAAAAATTAGTTTGGTTTAATTTTGAATTTGAATTTTTTAAAATAAATACCTAGAAATACCATATTTATCGAAGCGAAATCAGAAGACACTTCCAGCTCTTATCAACTAAGTACAAGCCAAAGAAAATTTGAATTTATTTCCCATGGTTAACTCTTTCAAAAATAATATCCCCACCTATAAAAAATGTCTCTTAAGAAATCACATCAAATCAAAAAGTTATGATATCAATGTCAATGAAGCGTTAAAGACACTGAACGTGGGAAAAATTGCCATATGTATTGAGAAAAAAGCAAGGAAACAAGGAAGGGCTAAGACGTACACGCCCATAATAAAAAGTCCAAATTGATCAAAATTTGCGGTTTGTTTATAAACACCCACGAAATATGGATGACAACAGGCAGTATTGAAATTAAATCAACTTCTTTAAATCAAAAATAATAAAGAACAAACTATCTACCGTCAAGGTTAAGGTAAAAAGGCGCTCATTCGACCATGTGATCATTTAATTGAAAGAAAAAAATGAAGAAAATGTTCCCCCTTCTTTTTTTTTTTTTTGTTGAAACCTACCCAAGACGATGACAGTACGTGTAAATTGTGTATGTTTTTCTTTATTAAAATGAAGTTGCCAAGTTGGCAACGAAAGGTGCGATGAAACACATGTTTGTTGAGTTGTTAAATTATGTTGTTTTATTGCTAACAATATTTGTTCACAATTTCCTAAAATTGTGGGGGAGACTATTCGTACTACTTGACAGCTCTGACCACGCTGTCAGGTTGTGCAGCGCACTCACATTTAAGTTTTTAGTGAGACTATTAATAATAATTTTTTCTACTTTAAATGCAGTATTTTTCCGCTATGATGAACACTGACTGATGTTGGACTGATGTTCGGTCTCAGAGAAGGAAACTTTTTATTTCGATTATCTTAAGATCTGTTTAGGTAATGTGTTGAGAGGTGTGGCGCAATATGCATGCAATTTTAGGGTAGGTGTGAGAAAAACATTGTCATAGTAGATAATTTTTTAATGTATTGTTTATGAAAATACTTAGTAAAAATTTTAGGATTTGATTGAAGTGCTGATGATCATTGATTTCAATTTTCTGTTTATTTTTTCGGAAAGTTTTTTATAGCTATTGGTTTAAATTTTGTATAAACTGCCATATACTGTAGTATTCATTAAGCCAGTTTTCCAAAATCAAGCTATGAAGCAGCATTCAAGAAAGCTCTTTTCCAACAGCGTACCTTAATTTTATTGAAAATTTAGCAAAATTCTATTAAATATTTTTAAATTTGAAACAGAAAAATTTTCAATTCATGCAAATCAAATGAATTAACAATATCTGCTCGCCCAGTTTGCCCATTTCAAGCGCTTATAAGGTTAATGTTTATAGAATTCGATTGGGTTCTCTAAGACCATGCAGTGTGTGTCCATATGCCAAGTATGTATATGTGGACTATATCTGTAGTTGTAAGCATGCATTATGGAGCATGTTGCGCATGCGCTCTTATTATTTTTATTTATTTTTTTTTCATTTTATTTTGTTTTTGTTATTGTAAATTTGTACTTTTCAGTTCATTGCCTTTATGGTCATATCCATGAGTATATGAAATCATGTTGTTAAAGGAGAAGAAGCAAAGACTAAAATGTTAGAGTCTGGTTTGATTTTTCTTTTTTATTGTAATACAAATACACACTTTTCGGTGTATGCTTATGGCATGATGTGTATATGTTTAAGTGTATATACATACAAATTCTAGACTGTACCTTTTATTACTAATATTAAAAATTACATAAAAAAAATGTGGAAGAACTGAATCTCACTAAAAATTAATTTTTTTTTCCTTGCAGCTTCCAAAGAAAAAAGAATAAAGTTGGAGCAGATGCTTAAACCTCATCCGTATAAATTGAGAGCTTCGTTTGTATTTCAATCACCAATACTCAGGTAATAATTTTTATTAAATTTATTATAAACTCGGTGAAATAAAAATTTAAGAATTTAATCATAAAACCTTGGGAAAACTTTCGCCCGAATAGAAAGAGAGAAAAAACCGAAATGAGTAAATTTCTTAAAAATTAACGCCCACTATCTAATATCTCTTTATTGACATTTTTTTCCATTTTCAAAGACAAAATATCGAATGCGAAGTATGAAAAGTCGCTCAAAACTTTGAAGTAGGATATTTTTATGTATGTGAGTAGTTCCATTACTTTTCGTGAGAACCGTCTACAGTTAATTCTCCGATTTGATTCAAACTTTGGGATATTGAAGTACATCATATAAAGCTACGATTCCCAAATGCCCTTGATGCAGAGATATGCATTTTTAAAGCTCAAAAATTGACGTTTATTGCCCTATATTTGAATATCTGTATCTCGGGAACTTTAGCTCCAAATTCAATTTTATATAACGCATTTTTTTGGTATTAATTTAACTTTTTGTTAAAAAAAAAGTTCAGAATACTCCCACGTTTGCCATCTCATTTCTCAGAATCATCGAAACATGTACATATATTGCCGCGGGAATATTTTTTTTGTGAGAGTTTGCAAAAATATTTATAATATTTTTAATAATATCGTCGGTGATAAATAAAGCTCGGTCAAAAGTTATGGAGTGAACAATTTCCCATTTTTATTATAAAAAAAACCCCTCTCACCGTGGTTGGTTACTAACTTTTGATTGACAACGGCTTTGAACAGTAGCAGGGAGGATCTATTCGAGCCATTGCTTGATGCAAAAAAAATATTTTGAATTCCCAAGTATTTTCTAGATATACCAAAACTATAAGATAGTTACGTCCCAGATTCGATAGATAATTACGTTCCAGATTCAGTAAAAATGAAGCGGTTGAATTTGTGAGACGTGTGCGTGAAACTGGATCGTTCATTATTGGTCAAAATAACAGGTGATTATTGAAAAAGCAATGTACTCTCAACGAGTAAATACTCGTTTGGTGTGCTTTCTGGATCAGAGGTATCATTCGGCCCTGTTTTTTTTTTTTTTTTTTGAAGATGAGGAAGGAAGATGCGTTACAGTGATTGGTGAGCACTGCCGCGCAATGATAACTGATAATTTGTGATCTATTTTCGAAGATATGGACTTGGACAATATTTGATTTCAACAGGATGGTGTGCCGTGTCCAGTGCCGTACCGTGGACATTCGACTCCCGGAGCGATTTCGCGCCACATATCTAAAAAATTTCCGCTACGAAAATTTTGTATTTACTATTAAAAAAAATAAAGATCGTAAGAACGTATTTCACATTACAAAACCTCATCGGGACCCTGTACATTGCAATTTACTATTTCCATTTACTAAAAAAAGGTCCTTAAAATTAATTAAAAATGTTAAAAACAACGGACTATTTTGTCCCCCTCCCCGCCAATACGTTGCGCCCAGGGCAACCTTTCCCCTAGTATGAAAATTGCGTAATTAGCCGTTTTGGTGATGTGCATTGGCATCCGCGCAGCTGCGATTTGACTCAATTGGACTATTAATTGGGGGGTAGCCGCTAAAGATAAGTGTTAAGCTAACCATTCAGCAACGATTCGAGGCTCTTAAGAACAAAAATACGGTTGGCGATTTGTAATCGTTTCTTCTGAACATAATGCTTGCTACCGATTTGTGCAATCGCTTAGATTAGTTTTCCTTCTTTTGGGAAGAGCAATCTTCACAAGCATACTATTTTCCGAAAGGTCCACTCTAATAAGTGCAGACACTGTCCATAAGTTGAAAAATTTCACAAGCGTCGCCAGTATGTCTAGCGTGGTCGTTTGTAGCGTCTCTTTCTCTTGGTTGATATTTGGTCTTCGTTCACAAACAATCGATCGCATAAGCAACAGCAACAACAAAAACGATATTTTTTAACAGTCGTAAGTGCAGTAACAATAACAACAACAGCAACAACAACTAAGGATGCTGTTATCTCTTTCTTATGATTTTTTATGCCTTGCGCATAAATTTAACCTTTTTTTGTGAACAAAGAACACAATTTTTACGCTTTTTTTTTACTTTTTTCGGGTTCAATTCTGCAGCAGTAACAGCAGAATAAGGGATTTCTGTTGTTTTTTGTTGCTGTTTGTTGAAGTTGAAAAGTGGAAAAAAAGTATTAAATTACAAATTGTTTGTTTTTTCAATAATAACTACAAAAAAAAAATATACATATATACATACATATATATATTGAAGAAGTTGGAAAAACTTAATGTAGATACCTTTTGTATGCCTCTTTTTTTAATGACTTCTATAAAAATTTAAGGAAAATGAAAAAATTTTGTTTTATTACACAGCTATGAATATGTAGGCATATTGATTTTTGTAATTTTCAGTTGAACCAAAATTTACTTTATTGATTTGGCAGAATCTAAATTTAGAATATCTGAAGTAGAATGGTAATTTATATTCTAAAGAGTTTGCTAATACTAAGAATCTACATGAGTTAATTTGTAAAACAGAGAAATTAAAACTGCTTAGCCAAAGAGAAGTCCTTTACTTGCAAAATACAATTTGAGATTATAGTCAATGGCTTACTTTGAATACTTGTCGCTCAGAGCGAAGCACCAATCTGTCTTGGTAAAATTTAAAAGAAAAAAATAAAAATGTACTAAAAAAACAAAAAAATCTTTCGAATTTTTTCTTCAACACAAATTATTCACGCAACTCCGCGTTAGCAGCAAAAGTGTGCGCAAGTCTTACATTTTTATTAAAAGGATATTCCTTCGACCACGCTACGTGCTGCCTGATTTGACTAAACATATTCAAATTGAATTTATCAAAATTAACTTGAATGGTCTCAGTGTAGAGTATCGAAGGTGTCACGCCCTCTATTGAAAATTCGCCAAGTTTTTCTCTGATGCTAGACCAAAAATTTCTCGTATTTGTGTGAAAGTGGTTTCAGTACTCAAAACATTCTCTCAGTATAGCGTGTTTGTTTCTATGTCGGCTGTCACACCAATTTGTAGAAATTCGATAGGTTTTTGTCGAGTGCTTTTCTGAACTATTCCCACTATTTGTTTGAAATTTAGTTTCATTGCTTCAAATAATTTCCTCAGTATAGAGTCTTACAGTTTTTGCTTGTATGGGAGGTGACACGCCTTCTTGTCTAAACTCTTACATAATTTTTCAATATCACATTCCAGTATATCGCTTCGTTTTCTCGCAATCGTGATTTCCACAGACAGACCTACAGACACTATGGTCGACATGTCTAAATTGACATAGTTAGGTGGTGACGATATATACTTTTCCATACCTGCCACGTCCCTTCTATGCATTACAAATGGGATGGCAAAGTAAATATTTGTTCCCTGAATTTAAAAAGGTGATAAAGCTGAACAACGTTTCTGATCAACACATATATTTAATATTATTTTCCCCTCAAGCCATTGCCGCCTGGGGCGGCGACTCCTTTATCCCAATAGTAACGTCATTGAATATAGTGGCTATGACTTAAATAAAAGTTGACTATCGTCCTTTTCACTAGTATTGACTATACATAATGTAATTCAACAAGCCCATTAACTTACTAGTTCAATTAGGTTCGTACTATTTTAAAATCCTCTGTATACCACTTTTCTTTAGCTATACCAATACTTTTCTAATCCGTTGATTTTTTAATTCTTTTTCGAATTTTTTTTCTTGCCTGTTCTTAAAGAACTGAGAGCTGACCGAAACTGACAATTTTTCCATTTAATTTCGTAGCTTACTGGACTTCCTTGAACATTCTCTGTAAATTTTTGATAATATTAATATTGATAAGACCAGTGCCAGTTCAATTAAATACTGGGTGGACTTGCGCTGATCAAATTAACTTGTTAATCTTAATGCACATAAAATTCCAATTTCTAACTAGCGCTTTACTTTAAAAAGTAACTTAAGGCCCACCCGAATTATCACACGGTAATATTTTTTTTTTTCTAATTAAACACTAAAAGCTTTCCTTTACTAACAAACTTTATTCCGAACAGAATCAAGATCAGAGATTAAATATTAAAATAGAAGCCGTTATATTAATTTCAACCAAAAAATTAGGGACTCATTTAGGTCAACGAAATGAAGTTATCAAGAAAATAGAAGAAATAAACAAAATTATTAAAACATTTATATATTAATTAATTTATAGCAAAACTTTAATGATTCGATTGCTTTTTTACAAAACGAAAATATTATCTTCATTAATTGACTTTTTTTATTCCCCCCAAAAAAAATGATAAAATTTACATAATTGAATTTTGATTGCTAACGATCACCAATTGCCCCCTACTTATAGAGGGTCTAACAAATCAACCCACTTGACTGAGATACTGCAGTGAAAGTGTATACACAAGAAAAGCTTATCACTGCAGCTGCTCAAAGTAGCAACATCTTCTAAACGCCTCGAAAAAAAAATGATCTTTCAAAACAAAAAATCCTATAAAAAAAAAATAACAAATCTTCTATAAAACATAACAATAATAACCAACTACAATACAAATTAAAAACTCAACACGCCGCACGCAATGTCAAAGTCCAAAAAAATTAATGTACAATATCCAGCAAAACGCATGCAAGCATTTTGTAAAAATAGGCGATCTTGACGAAAAAGATCACTAAATACGCGTACTTTGCGCGTACAGCTAACAGCTGAGTGCAACACATGTTGATTGCTACACCCGACAACATAAAAAGCAGCCTAGAGCTATTTGTGCTTCAAGCTGCTGCTGCTGCATTAATGTTTTCTTGAAAATTTTGTGTGAACATGCGTCTCGCGAGATCGATAAACTTTTTTGTTTATAGAAAATTATGAAAAGTTTTATCAAATACGACGCGTTAGTTTAATAAAAAAACATTAAGAATAACAACAACATAATTTAAGCGATGCTACTCAATCGTAGGCACGAGCAAGCAAAAGAGAAATAAAGAACTTTATTTGAGTGCTAAGGGGTTCGCAAATGAGATGTTTTGTGGTATGATATATGGAGATTGTGAAACTGAACGCTAATGTAAGAGCATTGTTATATGATCGAAGACTTGCGTTATGTGACTCACATCATGTTGTTGGCTCTACGAAACTGATGATTTTTGAAAAAAACTACATAAGTGGCAGGTGACGGATGGCTTAAGACTGACTCAAGGGAACTGCTTCAGGAACGGAGGTAGTGGGAATGAAGCCGTCATCCCTTGAACAGAGGCTGGAGGGGTACCAAAATGGTCTTTGGTATTCTTTGAAATATGCCAATAATATGAAATATTCAAAATTTTATTCAATTGTATCCGAGTGATCTTTTTTGTAACAGTTTTTGTACATTTTTATTCTTTTTCCGAAAATTTTAAAAATTTATCTAAGACAAGAGGCGCCAGATTTGCTCTTCGCTCCGAGAGCCAAATGTTCACGCTACACCACTGGAGTGATCTCTTTGTTCAAAAATGCAAAAATATGATAAAAAGTTATCACTATGGGACACAAAGGACTGACAGCTGAACTGGGCATTTCCAGTTAATACTGAAAATACAATGTAATGTGTTTCAAACGAAGTTCAAAAAACATTTTAAGATGTTTTGAATATGACAACATTTTAAGATATTTTTAATATGACAACAGACTAACGTCATGGGACTGACATTATGTTTTTGTCTCTAGGAAATCAAAGACTTTCAAGCAATCTGACTGACTCAAAGTGATTGACAATTATGTTCCAGAAATGAAATATGACAAGGAACTGACAAAATATTAGCTGCAGGGGACTGTTTTTTTTTTTTCTAAGAGCTCTGCAATTTTTCCAATGACAGTTTTCTAGAAGAATTGCACAAATAATTGGGAACAATTTGAAACGAGGGGACTGATGGTCTATATAAACTTAAGAAACTATTGAGTATAATCTGAAAAATGTTTGTGCGCCACTGGTGTAGATCAACCAAAATTAAATTAATGATGAACACGCCATTTTGGTATAATATTTTCTATGCATTTTCGTTTGTTTACAAACAATAAATGTAAACAAAAAATTAAGAAAAAAGCAGAAAACAATTTTCAAAATAAAAAGCTATTTGTGTTTTTTTTTTTTTTTTTTCATTCTCGACACAAATCTTTAAAGTCCCTAATAAATGGGGCAAAGTGTCGCGTTCCCTACAACGCATTGTGCATTCAGCGCCCAAGCCAAGCTGGGGGCCAAAAGATCTAATGCTGTGCTGTGCTGTGCTGTTGCAGTGGTGGATCATGCTGAATTTGACGCTTAATCTTATGATGATGGTTTGCGGGTCGAGCAGCGGGTATCGTGTTTTTTGATTGACAGCTGCTTTGATTGCGGTTCATTCTTCGGGCATTGTCTGTCTGTCTGTCTGTCTGTCTATCTATACTTTTAGTTTTATCTGCTTTGCTATTGTGCTACATTACTGACATAGACATTCACTTTTTTTTCTATGGCGCATAATATTGGGCCAGTTTTTTTATTCCTATCTAAAGTAGAGTGCTTTAGAGGTGTCATATATTTCAGGTTTCAAAACTATTGTAAAGGTTTTAACATACATTTCCAACATCTGACGTTGAATTTTTGCTTATCAATTTGCATAAATTTTTTTTTTTTTTAGAAAAGTTTTAAATGTATGTTAATAGGCTTAGATTGCGTATATTGCGAGAATATGGGTCAGTTTGACATTGCTGCTGAAATCGAAAACATATGCTAGCACATGCGTGATAAAAATGCACTTAGCAGTTAAAATTGTTTCTCTAAAAACGCAGCAAACAAAAGCTTAAGCTTTTCTCACAATTTGATATGAAAATAATAAGAGGTCTCTTTGGAAAATTTGTTCACTAGTAAAGAGCTGTTATGAAATTTGTAAAAAATACAGCAATTAAGCTTCTTTCGAAGCTATTTTAATACTTATCTAAGCTGACAAACTCAGCACAATTTTATTTGCAATAATTTACGACCACAAGGAAAAAAATGCATGTCCAGAAAATAATTTCTGACAACCCCTAAATGATTTCTACCATAGGCCGAAAATTTATTGGTTTTTGTAAGTCGAGCGTTTAATTTCAGACACCAACTACACACAAAAAAAAAAAAAGGAAAACTACCAATTGACATTTAAGTGACATTTTAAGCACTAAAACTGTCAATTTGCTGCACGACAACCTTAAAGAAAAATAAACGAGTAATTTTTGACACCGAGACGCACATGTGCAATCAGCAACTTAAGAAACAATGACAAATGTCAAATGTTCGTGTCATGCACAGCGGCGCAACAGGGTGTAGCATGATTTTGTTTTTGGCCATTCGGGCAATTAAAACCAGCAACTGTTGATTGGAATAAGAAAAAAGAAAGAAAAAACTGGACCAACGCATGGCTATTGTCTTTTGCCTCATTTGGTCCGTTCAATTACTAATAAGAAAATTTAGCATATGTTTTGAAAAAAATGGCACACACTTGTGAAAAATAGTTTTCCCTTTTTTGGCATAAGTGCCTAAAAAAGGCTATGCAGCCACATGGGCAATAATTTTTATGAGCTACGCCCTAAAATAACACAGCACCGTTCAAGTGTTGCCACAGCGGGTAGGCAAAATATTACAGAAATGTGGTGATTTTTTTAAAGTGTGGCGTCTAGTGTACGAACATGACTACTCTCGTAGGCAAAGGTTGAGTCAAACAATACGAACACGTGCGTACCAGGAATTTTTTAAGTGTCGAAAAAAGTCAGCAATAGTTATGACAAATAGTATGACACTTCTTATGATGAAATTTGATACATAAATATTTTGAGACGAAATATCATATATGAAATTTTAATAATTTGTCGTATGTAGCAAATATGCTGAAAGTAGTTTGAATGTACGGAATATTTTATGCTTCTAAATAAATATTCTTAAAAACTATGTTAAACTAAAATTTTAAAATGTACATTAAAAAAAAAGTTTGTTAATGCTGCGGTTCGATGGCTGAGTCTCTAAATGGCTAGGACAAGGAGTTGTTTCTGCACCACAGAAACACACAACAGATTACTTGAAATTTTAAATAATAATTTATTTATCTGCTTGAAATTTAAATGCAAAGAACATACACTTTTATTTTAATTTAACAATATCATTAGTTAATTTAAAATTTTCAATTTAGATTTTAATTTTTGTGGCCCCTCATCGAAAATAGTTTGCGCAAGCCTGCCCTAGTTAATTTAAAATTTTCAATTTTGAATTTGTAAACTCTTTTTCGAGAAAGCAAACTACAAAAATATTGATATTAAATTAATTTACCAAATGCCAAATTTAAATTATAAAAATCTACTTTACTTTTCCCCTCAGTGTACATTTATTTATTCACCAATTAATGCGTTACAGAGAAATTTTATTATCTAATATTTACAAAAAAATCGTAATTGCAAGCGCGCACAAATTCAATCATTAATTTCAAAAAAAAAAAGAAAAACTTAAATTCGATTTTAATAGAACTCCAATCAACAGACAAGTGATCGAATTGCTACAGCAATAATTTTCAGCTGCTAAAAATTAAAGTGCGCCCCAAAAGCGCAACAAAATCACCTGCTTACCAAAAATCAATACAGGAAAAACACAAAACTGCGGCCTAATTTTTTACAACTTGTTGTTAATTTAAATGAACGTGTAAAACCTGTAATTAGCAACAAAATCAACAGCAGCAGCAGCAGCAATAATATTGCACACAGCAGCCAACGATTTTATAGAAAATGCCATACTGAATTGAGCTTTAAGCTTAACCCTAACATGCAGCTGAAGTATTTTTTTGCCACAAATAATTTTTCATCACTCAATGCAAAACAATTTTTCAACGTTCAGCGTTTATTGGCTCAACGTACCATTGTAACGTAAACGCATTGTTGGTTAACTTCAAGTGGGCTTGTAATCCTTTGGCGTTTGTAGCAAATTTTTTTCTTCACATTTTAATTTTCCATAATTGGAAGCAGCCAAGTGGAACTTGTTGTTACTGTGCCATTTAAGCAGCCGCTGCTCGTGTTGGCTTACAATAGTGGACAGTAAAAGCAGCAAAAACAAAAAACAAACTAATAAATTGTACACTTAATAAACATCAATTTTTATAGTCTCGCTACTGCTGCTTAAATAAAGTTACTCGATCAGTCAGTTAGTAAGTCAAACATTATAATTTTCCTTAACAGAATAATAACAAAGTGTTACTTTTCTTGTCGCACTTTCTTGCGAACATTGACGTTGCTGTTTAATTTACACTTTGGAATCGTGCAGTGTTACCATGTAGCTTGATAACTGATTTTGCAAGCACTTAAAGAAACTGATCAATATTTAGGTTTATTTTAACAAAAATATCCTGGCAAAATGTAGTTCAGTAGTCAAAATTTAAGCGAAAATTCTATTGGACATCGTTATTGTTCGACAATCTTAGGTCACTCATACGACATGTTATGTTAATTAATATTGTTGAAAGTGAGTTAATATCTCAGCAACGCTGCATATTGGAGCCACTTGGACTAGTTGACTTTCGTTTACTATTGAATGATCTATACAAAGGGTGTAATATTATTGCTGGCCATGGCTTTTGTAATGAAATTTCGTTATATTCAATTTAAGCACACATATTTGGATATCTCCAAAAATAAAATATGTAAATATGGAACGGAAAAATTCATCATTGATGATGATTCCTAATAAAATAGGTAATGGTCATAGAAACTTTGCCAATAAATAAAATGAGTAATCCGAGCAGCAGAAAATTAATATTCATTCCATATGAAAAAACACCTATAGTGGAAACTAAAGTTGGTTGATCTGGACAAGAGAAGAGGTGTCAATCGATCGGGTTCTAGGAGAATTGGGAATGGTCATAGAAACCAGCCAAAATAAATGTTTTTTTTTGCAATTTTCTAGTCAATTTAAATAGATTCCTGGTCAATTTAAATATGTGCCTAGTTAATATTATTAATCAATTGAGTTTAACCATTTATAGCTTTGAATTAACTAGATTCATTTTTGTTATTTTCAATCAGATTTCTGGTTAAATTAACTAGATTTTATTTTGGCACCAAAACATTACGTTTCCTAGTTGAACTAACCAGGTCCTAGTTAAATCCATATTAAATTAAAAGACATCATTCGAGAATGCAAGAGCATAAAAGTTTGTTAAGCCCTTGGCAACACCAAAAGAAATTGAGAAATTTTCATAAAAAAAGAGTGTTGGAAAACATGATTTAATAAATTCACCATTAGCAGCCACGAATAAAAATTCGTATTTTAATAGTGCCTTCAAGTGATAACAGAACTAACTAAGACAAAACAGTCTTAAGTTACATCGGAGCTTAGATTTTAAACATTACAAATTTTCAACATGTCGTATGAGTTACATGCAGTAGTCCAGTAGTAGAAATTACTTTTTTTATTAATGCTAACTAAAGTCTGATAGCAATTTTAATCTATGAGTTGATCTTATAAATTTTTAATAGTACAAAAGCCTGTAGAATTTATCTCACAATCTGGTAACACTATTTAATCTTGAATGTGATTTTGCTCAAATATGTTAATTGTTTGTTGATTACCATCTTAAGAAGTCTACATGGAAGTTCACTTTTACTTTTATTTGTGACAAATTGTTGTAGTTGTGCCTTTACTGAGTGGTTATTGCCATTTCAAGTTGCTGTTTTTAATTGTTATTGCAAACTGTATTTGTTGTTGTTATTGGCCATAACAATTTGCACCTTTTTTTCATACACTAGCACTACTGTAGGCTTAAAGTTGGTAAGTGGAAGATCATGTTGTTTTAGCCGCAGGAGTTACATTATTTATATGCCCGTCTTTCCAACTAAGTGCTAATTATGGTAATTCTGCAAAATATTTACTAAAAATATCTGTCATTCTACAAATGAAAAGGCTTTGTTTGTTGGCTGTTTACGTGGGCAATGAATAAAATTTAAGTTAAGTCACTTTTATGACTTAAAAATAATTTATACTTTAGGTTAAACTCTGAAGGCAATAATGGGTAACTCTCTATCTCAAGAATTTTTAAAAATAAAGAAAACTCATTTTGCAAATCCTCTTTTATGTTACAGCCAATCCATATGTTATAGCCAATCTCTTTGAAATAAAATCAGTTTACAACTAATACCACTCAGTTAATGCACAATGGGCCTCTATAGTAAAAGAAAATAGAAAACTGATAAACGATCAGTAAATTCACTTTTGTTCACTTTTTTTCGTAAAGATCTTTCTGGTCGTAAATCCCAACTACAAACAATGCAAACTTCAATGCACACTTGTGCGTTCATCCCTACACATTTCTAATGCAAAACCATGCATGGATCGATCTAAAGAAATACAGACAGACAGTGAGATATCGAAAAACCCAAACATATGAAGACCAAGAAATGCATAGCCTGGCAGACAGACAGACAGACATTCAAGATATGGACAATGAAATTGATTGTTATGTTTCATGGATGCATGTTGTTTGTTGGTAGCGTTATATTGTGATTGTTGTTACTATTAAAGTTGTTGTTGTAATTTTGTGGTTCGTTAGAGAGATGGATTGCTCAGTTGTACTACGTAGTACTACGAGTAAGCAAACAAAGTCGTGTCATGCAGTATGGAAACCAGTATTTCAATTACAACAATAGCAACAACAACTTTGAAAAAATTGTTGTACTACGCATTTTGACAGACAGGCAGCGCAGGTACCTTTTTTTTCTGGAACCTCAATATTAGATATATTTTAGGGTGGTTTAATATTTTGAGTAAAAAAACATTGTATTTTGAATTTTTAAAAAAATTGCACTGTAACTGATGAATATACATATAGTTAACAGCGCTTATAACGTTTGTCACAGAAATAGCAGTAATTCACAAAAAGGTTATTAGCTATCGTTTAAAAATTATTATTCTGTATTGACAGATTAAATATGAGAACATTTAAATTTCTGCCCGGAGACCTCAATCTCAACCACTTTGAGATAATTTTCCAAGATTTTCTGCTTTAATCGGACTCTATTTTGTCGGAAAACCTCTATTTGCTGTTACTTACAGCTTTGCACCGCTTTGTCATAGAAGCCATAAATTTTTGGCATTTCTATGGGGCTATCTTTTCCAGGTCTCCTTTGCTACCTGGTCTAACTGCTACAGATATGAAATATTCCTTTGAAATGGCCATTTTTAGCTGGTGTCAAAGATTTTCAATAGGATTAAGAACAATGCCATCAAACATTTTTAGAAAAATAAAACAACAAATAATATTCCTAGAACGTCCAAGGAAAACGAATGAATTAACCCACTGGAAGATTATTTGTGAAGCAAAATAGAATTGATGGAGATTGTAAGAAAATTAACTTTTTAGAAGATCGGTACGTCAAAAGTCGCTGCTTACTGCAGTTGAAATTGAAATGGTCTATAAAAAGATCTACTGTTACCACAGCTGATTTTGAGAGTGTTTCTTTTAGAAATTGCTTTACGGAAGCGATAGTACGAATTGAATCTACCTTCAACGCTATGTGATTAACAAAATAATTACTAACAAGATAGTGGCTAACAAGACTGTAATTGACAGAGCCTTTTTTAACAGAACTATAATAGACAGAGCTGACTTTATTTGAATTAAATGTATTCTATTCAAATTGATGCAAAATACTAACAGAGATGGTGTTAACAGCATCGATATGAAGAGACTATTATCTACAGAGCTACAGGAGTGATAATGAACAACAGCGATTACCAACAGCATCAATATTATATTTAAACTAATTGACTGCTGATTAGTAGAAATGTTAATAACACTACTGTTAGTATCAGTGCCATAATTAATAACAATGTTGTCATAAACCGAGTTGTTTTTTATAATCATGACTTTTAAATATTTAACAAAAATTGCTATTATCAATAGAATTTTTTTTTTGTATTTATAAAGTTCATAAACGAAACTTCGATTTTCTGCAAATCTTTAACTGCTTTTCATAACACCCTAAAATCTACATACTACATTTTAAATGTGCACTGCAGCAACATTTACTATCATTGGACAAAGCGCATACAGGACAGATGGTGTAACATCAACAACAACAGCAACAACGGACAACGCAGCAATGTTGTTACCCAATGGTCGGTCCCAAAGACGTTAGATTTAAAAGGCGGGACACATTGACGAATCGACAAATGAACTGACGAACAAACGAACGTTAAGTCACTCAACGAATAATGGTAGCCAAAACGTTGATAAAACAAAATATTAAATCAAAATAGAGGCTTCCTCGCTCGATCACTAGCTCACCATACGCTCGTCATTCGTTGCTTGTTTTGTTGTTGTCGTTGTTGTTGTTGCAGTTGCTCATGTCTTGTCTTTGGTGTTAAGCTGATGGATGGATGGATGGTTGGAAGGAACAACTGCAATGAGTTTTATTTAATTTGATGACTGCATCTTTGTATTTGTACGGTGTATACCTATGCGTGTTTCTTATTGAACACCTGTACGACGTTTGTTGTAATGAACTGCATTAGATTTGGGCACACGTTGTTGTTGTACAACAAGCAGCAGCAACAACAATTAAATTGCGACTTATTTCTGGTTTTGTTTTGGGGTTTTTTTTTTTTGGATCTGTGACGACAACAGCAAATTGACGAGCGTGCGTATTTTGTATAATTAAGTAAAATACTAACTGACGTATTAATGTTCAACAGTCGCGGCTAAAGAAATTGCAATTGACGCAAAAGCTGCATTGCAAATGTCCTTTTTACTGATGATTTTTTGTGCAATTTTTTTTATGAGGAATGATTCAAAAGGTCCAGCGAATATTCAAAATATTTTGCGTAATTTTTAATTTGTATTTATCGTTAATTTTTTAATGAGATTTTCAAAGATTAAAATGCGGAATATGTGAAAAGAAAATCTAACCATAAGAGCCATTCGGCATTGGAAACAACACCAGACCTGATATTACTTTTAAAAATTATCTTTTTATCTCCAGTTATATCCCTTTTCTCTAATTGGGGTACAGGCAATTTCGTTTATTATGCTTGCCACTAGTGTAAAATCAGAAATGAATTGATGGTAAGGTGACTTGATAAAATTATACATGCAGAGACTAAGATTCAGACAATTATGTCATGAAAGCCGAATTACTTCTAATATGTTAGTAAATTATGGGTACGTAGTACACACAGATGAGATAAGATGAGATGAGATGAGATGAGATGAGATGAGATGAGATGAGATGAGATGAGATGAGATGAGATGAGATGAGATGAGATGAGATGAGATGAGATGAGATGAGATGAGATGAGATGAGATGAGATGAGATGAGATGAGATGAGATGAGATGAGATGAGATGAGATGAGATAAGATGAGAGAGATGATATGAGAAGGGGATAGGAAAAGACAGGACGGCATAGGATAGGATATTATATAATAGATTAGCATAAAACATGATAGGATTGGAATAAACAGAATGAAATAGAATACGATAGCAAATCACAAGATAGAAAAGGATAAGCTATCTTAGGATATATCAGAGTAGAAAATATGAGTGAAATGAGGGTGATATTGAGGGTCAAATATTGTAAGTCCAAAATTTTTACGAAACTTATAGTTATTTTTACTCGTATATGATAATATTTTTCTAATACAGTGATTTCCATATAAAGTGCCAAAACCTCGACTCTAACTTGAATTCAAAATTAACAGATTGCACATGCGTTAAATACATTTTTCCCATTGCGAATTAGATTAACTTTCAAAAGCATCTATAGTCCCTCCACTTGTTTGACTATTATTCTTTGCTACACTTTCGTTCTCTCCAAATTTTTCTTATCTCCTCGTCTCTCTCTCGCAATTATCGTATATTGTATGACACTTAATTTTACTCACATTCACTAACATTTTAGATTAAGTGGCCCTTAACCCAAATTTCGGACGCTACGAAAACCACGCGCTCAGGTAGATTATTGATATTGGGGAGGACTACTATGCTAAGAATTAGGGTACACAAACAACAGCATTAAAAACAGAACCTTTATGACAAAACATTAGTGAACCAAAGTAAAAAATTAACGTAAAGAAAAGAAAAATCAACAACAAGAGGTAGCAGCAAAGAGGAATAGGTCGAAAAAGCAATAAAAACATAAGCAAATAAAAAATAAAAACCATGTTTTGTGGTTGAAATTTATGATTTCAAATGGTCTATTAAAATTAAATTTAATATGCAGTTTTAGTTGGAAAATTTTAAATCAGATGACATTAAAGATCGGTGAACAATAAAAAGGGCATATAAATGTGATTTTGATATTTGAAATAAATCAGGTGCATAGTTTTCAATAAACTGACATTTGTTGCGTTTTCAAGAAAACTATTAAAAAATAATAAAATTTATAATACGCAGCAAATGAATTGCAGGTTATTTTTACAATGATGTTGGTAAGAGGGAATGTATATTTTTATATAAGAACACCTAAGGCACTAGCTATTAGATCTATACATTTAGCTTTAAAAGAACATCGTGTGAAATTTATTCATCGGGGTGTTTGGTACCCCAAAGTTATCCACTTTTGAGTTGCCACAATTTGTTGGAGTTTTATAGTGTAAGATAAAACCCAATGGCAATAATGGAAAACGATGTCTTCTACTTTCGTACTATGCATTTTCTGTAATTTTTTGTACTTATTGTATTATTATTTTCAAAAAAAAACTTCCGCTTCATTTCGGAAAAAAAATTTCACAATGAGAATTAGACCTTTGTGAACACAATTCCCTTTACTTAACTGACAATTAGTTAACATACGTTACGTACCTACTATGTGCAAGTAGTTCAAAATATAAATCACATGAAAAAAAGGTCAACAAGTCTAAGCACCTCAATACAAATCAACTCAACTACATTGAAAAATTACAACGCTCCCCCTTGAAGCTATTGAAACCTTAAAACAACAACCAGCCGAAGAAAACAAACAATTAAAATAACGATCTTCACAGCCTAATCGACAGCTATATGTAGAAACAACAGCAACAAGAAATTTAAAAAAAAAAAAAGAACTCAGGCCAAAATCTGTACGAGCCCTTAAGATATATTTTTGTTAAATTGGGATCATATGTGTAAAACACCCCGATTTTGCTGCAAGACATAAGGAAAATGAGAGCACAGCCGAGAATGAGCGAACGAACACTTGTGCCATGCACACTTTGAAAGTGTGTACGAATGGATGGCTGGATGGATGTATGGATCAAGAGTTACCCTCGTGCATGAGGGTACCCTTAGGTTACAAAAAAATTAAAATACTAACACTACCAAATGCTCTATGGTTACACATGATTATTTAGATAAGGCGCGCGTCTTAATGTCGTCTACGTCTGCATTACAGACCTGGACAATTTTATCTTAAGACTTGTGTCTTACGCAGGGCTTGCTTGCAGCCTTTGGAAGATGAAGTCGAAGAGAGAAGAGAACATAAAAACAAAGAAGACATCACTCTAATTGTAACTTGATTTCGTATAGGCATTGACAAGTTTCACCTGTCGATAGTTTGTACGTTCGGTTCAATATGGGGTGATCAATCCATCTATTCAACGATCTGTTGTGTTTTATTTGTCCTTAGGCCAATGCAAGCAATGACAGTTAAAATGGCCATCATATTGTTGTGAGATATTGGAATGATTCGTTAAGTTGGCTGTCTGCAAGTAAGCTGGAGGGTTTATATTTCTTTTGCTTTGTCTTTCATTCAAATGCTTATAGAGATATCCAAAATCAATGTGCAGTAGGAAAAGGGAGAAACTTTTAACAACTTTAATGTACAGAAATATGATATATTTGTTGAGCTATATGAAGTGGAGTGCTACCAGGAGCATAAGTATGCGTTGAAAATAAATGACAAGCTAAGACACGTTTATGTTGTCGTAAATAGTGCAGGTTGTTTTTTTTACTTAAGTTTTCTTCAACTTGGGTGGGGCTGTCAATATTTAGAAAGGTTCAAATAATGTCATCCAAAGTTATGCTCAGCTCAGTGGAATATTGCTCTATGAGTGTATTGAAATCATTGACGATTGAAACGTCAAATTAAGTTGGAATTTTCAATATAGATATATCGGGTATAACTGCAACCATTGGCAAGGCAACAAATGTAACAAAACAAAATTTAAAATTAATTTTAAGCATCTCTCATTGGTTGCAAACCATATTACTTTGCAGATAAAGTATTACTATATACGAATATATGCATTACTTGAGATTACTGTGGCAATTCGTAGCAAATTATAAGCGGATGTAAAGCACGATACCGATGTTTGCCTAGCAGAAGTTTAGAAAACAACTGGTATGGTATGGTTCGCTATGGTACGGTATGGTACGGTATGGTACGGTACGGTATGGTACGGTATGGTACGATATGTTACGGTATGGTACGGTTTGGTACGGTATGGTACGGTATGGTACGGTATGGAACGGTATGGTACGATATGGTACGGTATGGTACGGCATGGTACGGTATGGTACGGCATGGTACGGTATGGTACGGTATGGTACGGTATGGTACGATATGGTACGGTATGGTACGGTACGGTATGGTACGGGATGGTATGGTACGGTATGGTACGGTATGGTTCATTATGTTACGATATGGTACGGTATGGTACGGTATAATATGTTGCGATAGGGTACGATTTGGTACAGTAAAATATGGTATGATATAGCTATATCCGGTATATTCCGTTCTCCCTTAATCGAAATAAACGGATGTGTGAAAAAATCATTTTATTATTTCAAATTCATATTGAAATCATCTAAACAATTGAAGTTACACATTCCAAAAACAATAGTTTTGGTTAAACTCATGTTTTTATTGTAGGAATAACAGGTTTTTTCTACCACAAAATTGTTAACCTTAAAAATCTCAAAAGCAGGTTATAGTGCAAAATTGAGGTCAACTTCAGGTTCAACGGGCAAAAAGCATTTTTTCATTGCTCTTTGCTTAAATAACATAGCAATATTATGTTTATTTTAAGAGCTAAGGGCCACATTTGTCAGCTGCTCTGCAATAATTTATGTAAGCCCACTTCAACGCATGATTTAGGAACATCCATTCAACTCACCCTACATTAATTCTGCTTAAAGTTGTCAATGATGTTGACTCTTAACAAGATCAAGCCAAGACAAATCCCTAATCATTGTAGGTATAAGAGTTAAACAAAAAAATAGCCTACCCAAGCTATCAGCAGCAACAGAGAATTATTGCAGTGACTTGACAAAAGCACAAAAAAATATAAGATATCCACTGCAAATGCATTCAAGTTAACGTAACTTGAAATCCAAATAAAACTCCACTCTACCAACAACATAAAAAGTCAAAATAAAAACTCAAAAATGAAGAGGCAACCAAGAGGTATTGAAAAACTGCCGATCATAATTTTAGTGTGGCACTATGAGGAGTAGCAACATAACGTAAAGATACATTTCATGTGAAGTAGCTACCGGTTTTTAACTTTTTAAAGCTGTATACAAAAAACACACTGGTAAGAATAAAATGAAAAAAAAAGCCTTTAAAAGACCCACAATCATACGTGTGTGCATAGGTACACAATTACCGATACGTAAATTACAAAAGAGTCAAAAGATGCTGCTGCTGTTGCATGAAAAAACGTAGTGATCGGGCATGGCTTGTGTGGCTGACTTAAGCGACTGGGTAACATTCGTTTGCAGTCGGAGGCATCAATAGTGTAAAATGGCAGATATAAACAAAAACTCGAAACATTTTTTTATTTATAAAAAAGTAAAGTTGAGAATCTGGCTTACAGGGTCTTATAACTGATAGTGTCTCAAGATGAATTAAAAAATTAAACTCATAAAAACTTAAATGTAAGACCCTTTGCCAATAACTCATTAATATTATTGAAGGAGACTCCCAATGCCAAACATTCACTGCACCCAAGTTGGCTGGAATCTTAAACCGCCCTTGACTTCTTGTATATGGGACTGACGCTAGTTAGAATAATAAGACTCTAATATGAACTTTTTTTGCCTTCTATTATAATCTGTTAGAACTCATGCGGTAATAACATTTCCACAATTCTCGAAGTTATAGCTGTAGAGCAGAGATCGCCTACTCGAATCGAAGTGACTATGCTTGAATAACGGAACGAGCTCGAGAAGTGTAAAATATTTTTTGTAAGAGCTACGAGCTGTGCATCCTTGATCTAAAGGTCCTCATGTTAATTAATTTTTTCTTCGAAGAAGAGGTTAATTTACGTTAAAACTACTTCTAAGTAGGTGTACCTTGAATCTATAACACTTTCTGAGGAGATTCGCTTCAGATGAAGTCTGAGTAGAAACAATAAAATATTTTGAGAAAACATAAGCCAGAAAAGAATCAACATGACAGAATTTGAAAAGCATTTAGTGTGACCTCTATTTAGAGAAGAGTTGAAATTGTATCGACAAGATTTTTTTGGGAAAATTTACTGCAGCAATGAACTCTCAAGAGCAATTACATCCGTTGAATTAAGTATGTCTAGTAAGACAATCTAAGGTTTGAAAGAAAAATAATTTTCATCGCAATCATTCTCCTCAGCTTCGGCCATTATGAGCTGCAACTATCTCCACATTACCCTGTTGCCAATTTTTTCTTACGACTCGTATCCTTACGATTGTCTACTTTTGATTGCACTACTCACACACTTTTTGCTTTTGCTCGCGCATGCATTCACTCGACGTTCGATGACTTTAACTGGTTTATCGAACCTTGATTGCATTTTTATTTTGTTTTATTTTTTGCTGATCTTGTATCTCATTTGATCCTGTTTACGTGCAATACGCTAACTACAAGTCTTCAAGAGGGGTACCCTATACACAGAATACTTTTTATACACTTTGTTTTACTCTAGATAAATAAACGTATGAAAAACGCATTTGGCAGCCTCATGTTTAGCGAGGGTTTCATTTTTATTTCTACTACTACAACCATTTTAAAGCATTTTTTTTTTCTTCTCGTAAGACCCTTTGGCAGTCAGAGTAACTCTTGCGCTGTTGTAGGATGGTGTTTGCTTTACTTGGGTCCGTATTTTGATTTCTTGCGCACAGAACACAGATGTTGTGTATTTACCTTCCACTACTTTTGCTGTCTTTTACGCTGCCTACCTTTTTAGTTTAATTTTTTTTTTTGCCTTGTAATTCCTTAATCCTAGCAAATATACAACAATTTTTTATTTTTTTTTTCGTTGCTCATGAAAAAAAAAACCATCAAGCAAACTTAAGTTCTATATGAAATACACAAGAAAAATAAAGGAAAGTGAGCTCAATATTGCTGAGGCTCCTCCACAGCAATGAACTTCTTAAGTCATTGAACTTGTACGATCCTTCACGATCAACACCACCACCAACAACATGCTGCACTAGCACCAGCACCAGCACCAGCAGCAGCAGCAGTTTGTGCTGTTTTTCTTATTGCTGTGGCACGTTGATGATGATGATGATGATGATGATGTTGTGAATGTGGATGATAATCATCATGTGGCTGTGGTTGTCTTCTTCTTAGAGTCATTGTTGTCGTTGTCGTCGTCGCCGTCGTCGTCGTCGTAGTCGTGCTCATTGGAACCCTCTTTAGTGTGTCTACGATGTTGATGATCAGCGTAGTGATCGTGCCACTTTGCTTTGGCAACGTGTTTGCCCCTGCTCTTGTCGTCATCGTGGTAATAAAGACCACGTTACAGGCTCGTTTGGAGTAAAATAAAAAAATACAGCGAAATATAAGTGAACTGAACAAACGTGGTTGCAATAAGTGGTGGCTTTTAAGAACGTAGTACCATTTATTGCCTGATGATGCTAAATTTAAAGTTGAAGAACCTTTTCTTTGATACTTTTGTTTTGACCAGTAGAAGGGAAATCCTGAAGTTGGCAGGGTAAAAAGGGCTCTAATTGCTGACTTTAGGTAGATGTACAATTTTGTAGGGAATGAATAATGTTAAAAGAAATTGATATTCTTTATGGCAAAATGCTCTTCTTAGCTATGAGATTTAAAAATAAAGGAAAAAAGATTTAGTCGTATTAAGGGCTCAAGTTAATTAGAATTTTTCAAATTTGCCATCATTTTCTTTGGCAACGGAATTAAATCAACTATTATAACAGTTATAGATTCTTGCAAAAAGTATCGAAATCAACTAACATTTGAGCAAACAATAAATTATAATTAAATTAAAATAAACGTTGCTTTATTACAGTGAATACAAACTTTTGTCCACACCAAATTGGGACAAATATTGATGATTTGATGACCACAACTTCGTAGGGACAAATGGTGGAAAATTATGTGTCAAAAATTTGAACAAATTGGCGTAGCTTAAAGCAACAAACTATCAATTGAAATAATTATAAAATCTGTATTCAGGCTCCACGCTCCTATTAGCGTTTTAGAATACCAGAAATAGTAGTATTTGTGTGTCTTCAGAAATAACTAAACCCTTATTTAAATACTGAAATTTTTTAGAGCCGAATGAGTGAGGTGTTAAATGATCAGATATTATTAACAGAGGATTGAAAATAATAAAGCGATGTAAAAAATATTCAATATGTGAAAAGTCAGATTAATGTTCAGAAACAGCAGGAAAAAAAACTGTGTGAATATCTTGTTTGAAAAGTTTACTATGTCTAAGGAAAAATTCCTAAATTTAAGGAAAATTATCCTTCAATATGTACTAAAGCAATGTGTTGCTCAAACTATTTTAGTTGAATTCCATAGTATTAGTAAATTTTACGCCTTTGAATTAATTATTCATTATATAACTGGAAGTAAAAACTTACTTTATTTGAGGAAAAATTCACTGTCTCAAACGAAACTTTTGATTTTATATGACGCAAGTGAGCTGTTTAATTTTTCGATAAGTGTTTTGTTTTAAGACAGAGACTCACCACCTTGGTAACCGCTTTCAGTTTGGTATAGGGTAGTTTCATCTTACATAATGTTAATGATTAAAGACCTGCGATCTAGTTAGCGTTTCGTCCGCAAATTTTTGTTTCGACGAAAAATTCTGTTTCTCTTGAGAAATTTATGTCAAATACAAAAATTCCTTTTTGAGTTATTGAGAAATAGTCCTTATTCGGCTACTCTAAAAGTCATATCTCCTGTGCTATAAG
Organism: Meiosimyza platycephala; assembly: GCA_963662105.1. Taxonomy (NCBI): domain Eukaryota; kingdom Metazoa; phylum Arthropoda; class Insecta; order Diptera; family Lauxaniidae; genus Meiosimyza; species Meiosimyza platycephala. The sequence continues at coordinate 103,746,081 of OY759208.1, read as the reverse complement.
ATAGCAATAATAATAGAGCTTAGCTTCTACAGCTCTTATCCTCTTTAGCTATTGCGGTTGGTTGAAATCAAAAAATAAATTGAATTCAAATTTAAATTTTAGCTTTTTAGCATTTTATCAACGTACCCACCTATACATGCATACATACATATGTGACATGCCTTTAAAATATGTATATTGTACATTACATATAATAAAAGTTATTTTACCTTTACTTAACTTTCTTTATTCAACCTTTACCCAACCTCAGGGCCGTGTCTAAGTTTGTGCGGGCCCCTAGGCTGAACATCTGGTGGGGACCGTACCGGAAGAAGTTCTTGCCTAAAAGATATAAGCAAATTTTTTTTAAACTCATGAAAATGTAAATTTTTACGATCATTTTTTTACGTTATATCACATTGCAGACCAAACAAGAAAAAAAAAGTCATAAATTTTGAGGTGCAGGACCCTAGGCTGCAGCCTATGGCAATACGGCCCTGCTTAACTTTCACTTTAACTTTCTCTACTTAACTTTTTTTTCAACTTTAATACATCTTAACTCTACATCTTCATTTGATCTTAACTTTTACCTCTACTCTTTCGACTTTTGGAAAATTTTTCGACATTTTTTAAATTTTTGAACATTTCTCAACAGTAGGTCCTTTAAGTGTTCAGAAGTATCAGATTTTCAGGACAAAGTCGAAAAGTGTTTGTGTACTCACAAACATGTTAACTCGAAAGGAGATAAGAGAGTAATTAAGCTTCTCTCTTTGTCCCTTGAGTAATTTTTGACATTTATTTTCGGACTGAAAAAAATGGGTTTTTAAATTCCTGTTCTTTTTATATCTTTTCTCTTTCATAGAGCGCAATTTTTATCACATCTCGTGTTTGATTGTTTTACTGGACTTAGTCCAAAATTTTTTTCAACTTTGTAAACTTTTCAATATTCAACTTTTTCAGCATGCTATTGAAAAATTTTAATAATTTACCCATATTTCATAAAAAAAAAATTTTTTTTTTTATTTTGTGAATAGGTACTCATTTTATTTCGAAAAGTTTAAAAATTCTTTTTAGTTTTACAATTAGATGAAAAAATGGTTTGCCTATCCTGTTGTTGTTGCATTAAACACGTCATACGTAGGGAACATCGATCTATTAAGGAACTTTAATGGCCTTGCACGAACTATGCTCTCGCAATTCATTTTTAGTTAGTGAGTTTTTAAAATGCCAACTCGCAGCTCCTTATATTATTCGACATTATTTAATCAAATGCTTCTGGTTATCAAATAAAAAATGAAATTTTTGTTATCTATCTACTTCTAAGTGTTCGAGAATATTAAACGAATCAAAGTAAAAACTTAAAAAGACAACACTGCGCGCGCCACTTGAAAAATACTACTTTTAAGAGTATGTACGAAAGAGTTCAATCTTTTGGTACAAATGAAAATTTCTCTTAAAAAACTCTCTCACCAAGATAGGCTCTCATAATTTTTAAAAACACTAATACACTAACTAAACTTCAACGTTTCTTCTTCAACTGCATTTTGTTTACTTTTTATGTTTTTGTTTTGATCTTCAATCCTCTTTGGCATTTTGAATTTCGTTTATTTAGTGATCTTTCAGGTTTTCAGACGCATATCCCGCCAAAAAATATCGTATTCTTTTTCTTTTCGTTTTGTTTTGGTACGAGTTTTCTTGTTTTCTCGCTTAGTGTAAAGTGTACTTTTATAGCTCTGGCTGTGCTTCACGATCAGCGATACGTTTACAAGTCTTTTAATCGATCGATCGGCTCGTGGAGACGTGCCTCTTCCATCTTTTTTACATTTTGATGACTACTTTGCATGCATATAAATGCGTTCGTTGTCTTTTACGATTTATTTGGTATCTTCAAGCTCTTTTATTATAATATTTATTTTTATATGCAGCCATTATAGTTTTGTGTGCGTAAAATATCAAAAAAAAAAAACGTAAAATAAACGTAAGACCCGTTCTTGATTGAATATAGTCGCATATGTTAATTTTTATGTTTTTTATATTGTTGATGTTGAACATCATTAGGTTGCCTAAGGTTTCTCAAGTATCTATGGTGTTCCATTTGATTGTCCATTATTTTAACTTAAATGTGTATAATTTATACATACGATATCCTTGCTAGGGTTAGATAATATTTTTCATTATTGGATACTACAGTTGGTAGGTATTTGTAATCAAGGAAGCATTTCAATTATATGTTATATAAAATTTATTTTAATTGAATATGTAATTTATTTGTTTTTATTATGACACCACGGATCGGAATACACTTGGAAAATATTTGGAAAATTTAAATTTTACAGTGGACGTCCAATATAACGTATAGCGATATAACGAATTTCCATTTTAATGAACGGTTTTTCAAATTGGAATTTTTTCATTGATGTCTCTAAATAGCGAATATTTTCACTATTCTAAATTACGAACGCTATTTAATACATGCCGCTTCAACGCAAGAGCCTTACGTTAAGTGATAACGTTAATATAATTGAAGAAGGTAAGGAAAGAATGCCAGTATAAGTGATCGGAAGTAAATATGGCGTAAATAAAAGCCAGTTTCTTGAATAAAAAACACTTCGATATAACGAATTTTACGATATTACGACTGACCCGTGCATTAATTAGTTCGTTATATTGGACGTCTACTGTATATATTTTTCATAATGCGCGTAATACATGTATGTATGAATGTATGTATGTATGTTTGTATCTATTTACGGACCATACAATGATATCTACGTATAGCTTAAAAAATCAATATAATAAAATTTTAAAAAACATATCATTTTGAGTTTAAAGAACGATAATTCTGAACGCTGCTAGCAGAAATGTTACTACTGAAAAATATATGAAGTATTATAATTATCTGCCAAAGTAAAATTTTTCTTCATATTGCTCTAGCTTTATTACTATATAGTATATCCCTCCTTCCATTCAATTTTTTACTCACAATGAACCAGAGAATCGAATCTTTCGGTATGACTATTCAAAACTGGATCACGTTGTTTATTAGCTTTTATTATAAAAAAGACGACTTCCTAGTTTTTTTTTTCTCTCAGTGTAATTATCTTTCAATTGATTTTATTTTTTATGGCAATTGCAGCTTTAATTTTTCTACTTTTTTAATTGATATACCTACAATTAATTTCATTTAAATTTATAGGTATAACAATATTTTCATTTCTTAGTTGACTTTATGGCGGAATCATAAATTTAACAGGAAAATTTCAATTTATGACAGTGCGTTTCGCTTCTTCAACAACATAGCAATTAAATTTTAAAATTCAATAAAAATATGAATCATAAATTAAGGTATCAACTAATCATGCAAAGAGGATATAAGGTGTTAAAAAAACAGAAAAAAAAAATATAGAAATTAATTCAATTATTTATGGGGTATTGATGATTTTGCTTATTAAATAATCAAAGAACCAATCAATTAAAAATTCTTTATGGGAACATCTATGCAAAATAAAAATAAACCAACAGAATTAACAATTGATTTGTGTTTCGAAATAACAATTAGAATAAAAATCAATGTGCTGCGATAAATGGCACTGGAACAAATTGCTGATCGGTTATTTATAGTTTTCTTTAAAAAACATATTTTATTTACTTAAAAATTTACTAAAAAATATTAATAATGCTACGTTAATAAAAGTCAATTAGTTCTAATAATTAAATAAATTAAATTAGAATCATTTTTGAATAAAGTTAATTCGATATCATTAAGACTATTGGCCTGGTTAATGATACCGCGCAGAAAGTTCTTTTGGCTCAGTAATGCCTTAACATTATCCACAGTTCTGTCACAGTCACAAATGCTGTGACAAAATTATCACCAAGTTTTTATACATACATACATGCACACATACATAGTATATGTACACTATATATCTCCCTCAAGATCACCATCCTCCACATTATCAATTTAAAATTATCATCATCAACTTCAGCTAAACACGTTCACGTCAAGTAACGATCGTAACGCATTTTGCAGTTCTTTTGCTGTTGCTGCTGTTGTGAGCCACAACGTTTTATTACCTCAAATGCTTGTTGTTGGTAGATTGGTTGATTGCTACCTTTTCGTTGTTGTTGTTGTTGTTGTTTTTATAGTAAGTGTGTGTATCTGTAGGTTTTGGTTTAAGGTTTACTTACGTACGATATTTGTATTTTTTTTTTTTGTTATTTTTTGTTTTTATTGCAGCTTGATCGTGAACACCTGTGATCATTTTTTATACAATTTGATGTGTTTGGTGTTATTGTTGTATTTCTTCTACTCGTTTATACTTGTTTTCAGATTTTAATTTTTTTTTTTTTACGTTTATTTTTATTCTTTACTTTATTATGTTGTTTTTTTTTATTTGTATTTTTGAAATACGTACACTATCGCTTGTGGCGCTCTTTTTTTTTGGCCGTAATTTGCAGATACGCGCATTTGTAATTGCAATTTTTACGAATCCGAGCAACAAGACAGCAGTTGATAATTTTGTTGGCATTTAAACTGCACTTTAATTGTTTGATTTTAATTTTTGTTTTGTCCATTTTTTATATGAAATCTTATCTCATTTTTATTGTTATTTTGCTTGCGTAAGCTTTATCAATTTTCAATGTTTTCAATATTTGTGCAAGTTAGTTCTTGCTCAAATTGCTGTCGTATTTAAGGTTTTGCTGGGGTTGCCAATCTTGTGAAAATATTGAGATACCAAAGCAATGGAATGCAAGCCATAAGAAGAAAAATATTTTATGACCAATGTTGGAGAGGAGATGAAAACACATCGATTTCATGCCCGAAAAATTTTCGTATTACAAGATACCTATGTCCCATAGTTTTAATTTCATAGCTTTAAAATTACTTATAAAGTAAGTTTTAAATTTAAATAACTCGTTTAAATCTGAAAACTGCAGTTTTCGCCCAATATGACAATTTTTGATTGGAAACTTCAAAATGGTGAAAGGTAGGCCAAACCTGGTCGTATGGAGACTTTTCGGGCATAAAATCGATGTGCTTTTATCTTCTCTACAACATTAAAGAGACAAATTTAATACTAGGCGTCTTCACATGTAATCTTATTCTTGCGTTAAAATGTTAAATTGCACAAACTGTTGGAAGTGTTCAGTGTGCAATATGCAGTGTTTAATTTGCAATTTATTGCTATAACAATTTGCATGTTGGTTAACTTACTATGGTAAAGTTAAAAAAAAACTTCCACGGAAAATGAGTAAAGGGCTAAAAATTAAGTCTCCCAAAAGATATTGTTTACCCTTAATTGTTTTGTGCTCGAAATTTTAGAAAAACCAACTTCTTTGGCAACTCTATTCGCTTAACTAACGCACTGTTCGAGCATTTGTTCCGCTGACTGTCTTTTTGTCTGTCTGCTTATCGCATGTTGTTGTACGTCGTTTGTTTACATTTCCCGCCATAACTCAGTGGGTTGCGCTCCAACCAAACATTCAACTAAAGTGTGTCCATTAGGCACAATTCGTACGTAAGGGCGTAAGTCTAACTGAGATATTGGTATATGGTAGTTGTTGTATTCGGCTCTGTTCTTTTTTTTTTCTGTACAGCTTTTTTCTTTTGCTTCATTTGATTTTTATGCTAAATAGATAAGTTCTTTATACTTTTGTTGCTATTGCAAGTAGCTGCTGTTTTATTTTTTCTGCCCATTATATTTTGAATTTTGGGTTTTGATGCGCTTGTGCCTGGTTAGCATGTCAAGATACTTGTATATTAGTTATGCTCATCAGATATATTTTGTTTTTTTTTTTTGGGTTACATTTAAATTTTGTGGTGTTGCCTTATTAGGTTTTCAAAACCAACAACAAGTTTTATTTTCATTTAACTGTTTAGGCTCTTTGCTCAAGTGTTAATTGTAAGCGATGACGATTAATCGCTTGTTGTAGTAAAGGTGATGGGGTACAAGTGTTTTGGGATTTTCCTTTTAATTCCTTAATGTTGGTTATGTAGGAGTAAACTCTTTACATGGGACTTGTTAAAGCGATGCTAGTTTGATGAGTTATTTAAAACTTAGCTATGCAGTTGAATTGCATTTTTTTTTTGGAAAATTAATTATAAATTTCATTTGTTGAGTCAGTGAGCTGCCTTCCCTCGATAGTGCCTCACAAGATTTTTTTTTTTTTATTTTGATTAACTTTAACTGCTCTCGGCTGAGCAAAGACATTTGTGCATCCAAGGCAAAGCTCCCGCATGCCGCTCTCTTCGGCGGTTCCATTGAATTAACCACCCATATGTCAGGTCATGAATTTTTTTTTGATATTTTCCCGAATTTTCAGCAAGTAGTCTAACATTTTCGAACAAATTTCGACGTAAGCTTTACCGATCTGAACAAAAATCATATCAAATAATAAAAAATTAAATCACCAACAATTCTATGCCAAAAATTTTCTAATCGGTGACAAATTTTAAAAAAAAGTACCGAAGAAACTGGGCGAAGAAATGTAATTTGAAAATCCAAACGTTTAATTGAAAATGATATATGGAAAAATTCGTAGCTTAGAAGGTATTCCCCAAAAATTTTGACGATTACATCGAATAAAAATTCTTACGTATTACAGCTTAACTTGACTTAAATCAAATCAAGAAAAAGCCAATTTCCAATTATTTCTTGATGAAATGGACTTTTCATTTTTTGGAATTATTAAAGCTTAAAAATATGCTAAGAAATAACCTAAGAGCGTCAAAAAAACTTTATCCAAAACTAATAGAAAATTAGCCAAAACTCCATGTTTCATAAATCGACTGAAATTCTGGGCCCTCCATCAATTTAAAAATATTTAAGAATTTATTTTGAACATTTTCAGACTTTGTTTCTAAAAGAAAAAACAAAAACATGTGATCTGTAATGATCATAAAATTTTCTAAGTTGAATAATTTTCTAACGCAAAAGCTGTAGATTTTTGAAAATATTGTTTTAAAAATCAAAAAAAAAAATTAAAATTAAGACCTTCAAAAACTAGCTGCACAGTAAAATTTTAATTGGTTTTGGTTTTTGCACCGTACAGTAGCCAACTGTCTTAGCTACTCTACTACAGCTTAAGATGAGAAAAATATTTAAAAATCACATTTAATCAAAACTAGCCAAGTCATAAAAGTTGCTGCTACCGTATGCCAATAACCGCAACAACTACAGCTGCCTCCCTCAAAGAAAACCCTCAAAGCAAAAGGAAAAAAAAAAAAGAATTATGTAAAAAAAAACTCGACTTGGTTAATAGTTAAGACGCAGTAAAAACCTGCAGCCAGTGGGCGACAAACTTTTCATTGTTTTGCGGATTTATATACTTAAGGTCACCTAAGGGTTAATCTGACAAAGAATAACAAACGACAGTTTCAATAATGCTCTCCAAATAAATTTAAAAAAAGTGTACACGTTAAATAAAAAAAAAAAATCATTGGCACCTCAGGGCGTATGAGTAACATTTAATAAATTAAGCAGCAGCAACATTTATTAAATTTATTTTTTGCAGTTCGATATAACTTAGCATTAAACATTTTCTGTGCTAAAATAGTACATATATATCTGCAATTAACCATTTTATGCCTAAAGACATAACCAGCTTTATTAGAGTTTGGAGATCACTGCCTTATAATAACTTTGCTTTCAAGACTCGTTAACGCTTTGCAACTGCACACAGCATGCAGCCACGGATTGGATGTTGTTGTTGTTGTTGTTGTTATATTCTAAAGCTTAGAATATATTGAAGAAGCTTCAAAGCGTTGAAAACCAGTCTTTGAATTATAAAATCAGAAAAAACAAATCAAAATAAAACTTCAATAAAAAAATAGAAGCTTCATGTTGTTAAGCCACCACTTGAGCGTCATCTGTTGTATTGTTGCTGTTGCTGTTGCTGCTACCGTCGTTGTTGTTGGTGTTGGAGTACCTCCAATAAAGTAACTTGCACAGCTGCATAAGTTGAGCATCTCTTTTCATTGTTGTTGTTGTTGTTGTTATTATTGTTTTTGTAGCATTATCATGCTGTAGTTATTGTTAGTGTTGTTGGCAGCTACTGTGTATTTTGAAAGAGCGTTGTACGGTGGGTAAAAACTTAAAGATAAATTATATAGAATAATATTTTATGAAATACTGTATATATCAAGCCTTACCCTCCTTGTGACACGTGATAGCATTGAGATACTAGGCTCAATTTTTGCAGGGACGTTCTCTAGTGGCGCTTGACTTTTCATTCAAAAAATCTGCTTTAACTACTCTTGTACTTAAGTGTCGTGAGGTATACCACATATTCATGAATCCGCTTCATCAGGTTTTTGGTTGAAAATGCCGTTCCACCTTCTCTACCTTCGATAATAAATCCCGAATGATCAGTGAAGATTAAAGTCCTATTGCCGCCAATGATGACGCTCTCCCCGAAGCCAATATCAATTTTATAGAACTCATAAGACTTAATCTCTTTGAACTTCAGCATAAAAAAGATATCTACGAATACATATATGTTAAGAAGTTTCCGATTTCTGATATCTTTTGCTACACTGTGCAATGCGCACGCGATCATTATGTTGATTTTTGTTGGTTGTGGCTGTCCATAGGTTAACTTTAGTTTGATGCTTGACTCTGCTTGATTTTTTTATTTTTTTTTTTGCTTTGTGGAGATCTTTATTTGTTGCTGCTTATACAACTTTGCCCTCTTGTGCTTTCTGGTTCTACTATACAACGCGATCACTGTCAATGTCGCTTTTATTGCAAGCGACGACAACGACAAGGCGATTGCGCACCCAAATGCTCGATCAGGCTTGATCAAAAATTGTGCTTACAATGGTAGTAAGAAGTTTGGTATGGAAGTGAAAAATAACATGCTTCATAGTAAGGGTCCCCTCTACACTTAGGAAGCTGCAGAAGAGCGAAACGACCGGAGGATAATCGCTCAGCGTGATTCATTAGTCGTGCAGCGTATTATTCAAAATTGCGCTCTATGACGACGAGTTATTCAAATGTATGGACAATTGTAGAGACATATCGAAATGGACACTGTAGCAATTGTCAGTATTGTAAGCTCATGTTCAGCCACCGAGTTCACCAGTGGTCAATGCTAAAAAGCTGCTAATACCGAATGCTTACAATTTTCTTTAGTAGCATTATCGCTTTTTTATTGTTGTTCCATGCAAGCTTACAAAGAATCTGCTGTGCTGTGCCAACACGTGGTCAACAAAAGTGCGCATTTTGTGAACGCTTGAACTCTAGCGTTGCGATCAATCGTACGCTTTGCATATGTCATTTGAAATTACATATTGAAAATGACGTTTGTGTTAGTGTACATACAGCGACGAACGGACTTAAGTAACTACTGGCCAAAGGCGTGTCACTATTATTGTTTATAGCCAATGTTTTTGTTAATTCGCTATTGCAATCAATTGTTTTTTTTTTCACAAGTTAAGCACGTTTTCGATATCAAAATCAAGGACTCAAACGATGTAGTTTTAAGGTTGGTCCAAAATGTCAACTGATAGGTTTTAAAAATCTTTTATTTAATTGCAGCAAAGATGAATTCTATAAAATAATTGAATTAATTGTTGCGAATACTCTACAACTTTCTACAATTTCAAAAGCTCAAATGTGTCATTTTTTTAAAAAATTTCTAAAGTTGAGAAAGGGAAAATTCTCTTAATAGATTCTTTTGGAGCTTTTTTTCATTGTCTCCATTTGATTCATCGAATTTCCAAATCATTTAGCATAGAATTATGGCGTCGTAATCTTAGGGAATCAATCATTATTTTCTACTCTGAAAACCGACCACAAAATAAAGACTTTTCTGAAGTCTACTTTCATGCAGAATCGTTGCATTTCAGCCTACTCTATTGGTTTCTCCCTATTACTTGAATTATTCAGAAATTTTAGTTTATTTCCCAATATTTAGCACAGATCTGCGAAAGGAACCCTAGAGCCTGAATTGCTATTTTCCGAAAGTGTTTTTTACCACCTTCGCTAAGCTGCTACTGCAGATCAATTTACCAACTTCAAATGCAAAAAAAAAAAAAAACAATCCATAGCTCATATCTTTTTTTTTGTAGAAATAATCATATAACAACAATAACAACAAAACTGCTGCAAGCACATGTTTCGACTTTCTTTAAGTAGCACAAGATCACTAGCCGCAAGCTGGCAACGCTTCATTGCAAATGAACAGAAACCAAAACAGGGTCTCTCCAATGCCAAACCCTACTTACGGCAACCTACACCAACAGATCATGCGAAAACCCACAACTCGCCGCCAACATGTAGCATAAAGCCACAAGAGTTAAGAACAAAAAAAAAAAGAAAAGAAAAGAAAATTAAGCGCGAAAATTGGAAAAACCATGTTTGCGCGTCATAATGGTACTTTTTGTGCTGCACTGTACTCGTGCCGCTGCAGCAGCAGCTGTATGCTGCATAACTGGTCTCCAGAGATAACAACAGCAATAACAAAGAAGAGTAGCCACAAAACAACTTACACTATTGAACCCTGGGGAACCCTCGTTTTGTACGCCTGTTACATAAGCAACTTTTAGTTTTATTTTTCTGCTGCAAAGGAAAGCGTGTGCCACAGACAAGCTCATGAAAACTAGCAAAAGTTGTGCGCAGGCGCAGTTCGTTGTCTTGTTAGTTTTCCTTTTTGGAGTTTTTCTTTTTTAAGTTCTGCTAAAGCTAATAATGTGTGCGGAATTAATTTAATAATAGAAATAACAGGGAGTCTTAAGATAGCTAAAGATTAGCAAGAGCAAATTTGAAATCTGGTACTACTAAGTAATAGGTATTAGTTATTGTATTTTGTGAGTTATTTAAGTCTCTCATAATAGTGGGCGTGTGCTGATATCAGGTTAAAAGTTGTACCGATTGCTTAGATTTCATGTCATCAGTCATGAAAGCAAAAGTAAACTTTTAATGCTTGCACCAGTTAATCTCTCTGGTAACAGTTAATTTCAGGTAATAAACAGAGCTTACCACAGCAGTAAAACTCAATCACAGCTTACTGTGAATACGAGAACTATTGCTGATAGCCCATATTTTGCTTGCTTTTTTGAGTCAAAAGTTGAAAAATATCAAAGTTTCCTAAACAACAAATTGAGGAATATGTAGTTCTTTGATTACTATCTTCTATCAGAATCATAGAATCATATCCATTTATCGAATTTCTGATGTCGATTTTTGATAATCTTAAATTGAGACCATAATTTTTACAAAATTTCTAAACTTTTTGCACCCGCTTCTCAAACTAGTTTAAATATGGCTAATGATCTAAGTAAGCGTCAGTCGCCAGAATCGTAGTGAGCCTGGTTGTTAGATGCCGAAGGAAATCAAGTAATGTTAAACAATAAAAACATATTTTTTCGAAAATGGAGCTGGTCATTATTTATTTTCAAACTATGAAAATTTGGTCAAATCTTGTCATAAGAAAATTTTTCGAGCATGCAATCGATGTGTTTTCAACTCCTCTATAAAATTGGTTTAAATATATTTTTCTACTTATGGGTTACTTTCCGTGTTATTAAGCGAAGTTTTTTTTTATCGTAGAAAATGACTTGAAAAAATTCAACACTACTTCCCGGACTATTAGGGGTGACACAAAATTTTTCGGTCCCATCAATATTGTGATTTAATTTCGATTTTGCCTTGGCACTAATATTTAAAACAATTATCTTTTTTTTGTGTTTCTATTCCGACATCGGCTGTTCGGTGGGTAACTTATGTTATCTCGCTCTTGTCTTGTCTGCTCTTCTCTCGCATTTTCTTTTTAAGTACAGTGAGTGGCAAATTTGTTGTCTCCAAATAAGTGGATGGTTGCATGTTTTTGTTTGTATTTTGTTTTGCTTTTCGTATTCGTTTATTTTGATTTTTACTTTAGCAGTTTCTTTCTTTACAACAACTCTACCTTGAATATTGTGGGATTTAAAGAGGATCTGAAAATAGAGAAAAAAAAGAGAACAATCCAAGATACACAACGATTGTGATAATGTTGAACGAGTTTGACCAGAAGAGCCAAGAATCATAACTTTTACGATATCAACTTGTGTAGTTAAGTAACGAACAAAGACAAACGACAGGCACAATACGACAAGTAAATACAGCTGCAGCTGTTTGCAATCGAATTGAATCAAAACTGAAACCGAATCGCAATGTACTACGCTGAATTCAATTGACATCGTGAACCAGAGATAATAGGGTTTAGAATTCATGAAGTTTGCAAAAGAATTCAAAAATGGATCTCAGAAATCAACCACTAATGTCGGGAATACGCATACATGAGACAAAATAGTTGAGAAAATATAGATCGCAATTAGGTAGCTTAGTCGGCTGGTAATTTCCCGTTGGCTAAATAATTGACAACGAAATAAATAGTTGGTGACTAATTAAAATATTGAGCACCGTAACGCTCTCAGACGTTCCGACTTTTTATCCAACTTTGGCAGGGCAATTCGTATAAAAAAATAGAAGTCGTACGGACGGTCAAATGAAAATCAAAATACACCCAATTTTGTTTTTACCCGGTAGATACGTTCCAGAGCGCCATATGAAAGGTAATTTTATAAGCTGCACAAATTTTTGCATTCTAATTCATGATTTTGAGATATTAAGACATATCTGAAATTTTGACCGAACGCCAAAAAAAGGTTATTTACCTAAACTATTACCAATTCATTCTCATGTTAATCCCATCATACCGAAAAAATAAGAAGCATTCTGATAAATTTGGCAAGCTTTTTATGGTTTTTTGATAATGTCTTCTCTTCGACAATACTTGTATCATCATCATATTCGTTATGATAATAAATATTAAAATATATTTTAATCGCCCATATCCTATAATATACACACCTGCTCAAAATAATAGGTACACTTCTCAGTTTTTAGTTTAAACTCTAATACAAAAATATTTTGAAAATATAAAGGAAAAATCGTAGTGGTAACGTGAATAACACAATTTGGTAGCACGATCTTCAGTAAAACAAATTACATAATTCCCCTAAGTTTTGAAAGTTTCTACATACTGTGTATAGCTTGAAAATTTGCCTGCTCAAAATAATAGGTACACCTGCAAGTTGGTTCAAATTTTTGTTTGACAACTTTTTTTTTTTTAATGTTGCAAGGGATCATGAAAACTGGTCATGACCTGAATGGCAGAAAAAGTGGCGTAATATCTTAAGGAGAGATGAAACTAAGATTAATTTATTTAGAAATGATTCAGAAAAGAATGTGCGACGGACTAAAAGCAAATAGTTTCACGTCTGATTCACAAAAAAAAAAAACGTACACACGGTGGCGGAAATATTATGGTGTGGTAGTGTTATCCTTAATATGGGATAGGTCCTATATTCCGGACAACGAGTAAAATGACAGCAGCCGAATACAAAGGTATACTCGAAAACGCAATGCTGTCCTATTCTGAGGAAAACATGCCCTTGCTTTAGATCTATCAGCAAGATAACAACCCAAAACACAACTCTTGTGTTTGTGAAAAAATGTTTTGAGGACAATAAAGTCAACGCGTTTAGCTGGCAGAGTCAGTCACAGGATTTAAAGCAGATAGAAAACCTGTGGGGGGCCTTAAACAAGAAAAAAAAATCAAAAAAAATGTTCACGAATACGGAGCGTTTGTGGGAGTGCGTCCAAGAAATGTGGTATGCGATACCCAAGGAAACCTGCCAGGCTCTAATCAAAAGTATCCCAAGAAGAGTTGCAAAAGTCCAAAATATCCAAAATAAAGGTGGATACACTAAATAATGAAAGTGTAAACAAAAAAGTTCATGTCTTTAACATTTTTTTTTGTTTTTCTGTATATCTTTCCGGTGTACCTATTATTTTGAGCAGGCAAATATTGAGCAAATAGTATTCATTGGCCTCAACTTTTGTACCTTATGGTAATACTTAAAGAATTCATACTTTTTTTATATACAATACGAAGATATCTGCATTTTTGTTTTCTTAAAAATTTTGAATAAAAACTTTTTCCGTTGAGTTGAATTTTAACTCTCGGGTGTACCTATTATTTTGAGCAGGTGTGTATAAAACAACGGCTTCGTTAGCGACAGTCATTCTATGTACATATATGAAAGTGAGGATAGGTGAGCGGCCTTTGACCGTGGTTCAGGGCTCACATCTCCAATACGTTCAACAGCGGCTTCGCTAGCAATAGGTAATTCTACATGAAAGTTGTCATAAGTGGGGGGTTTTCGGTTGCGACTCAGAGTGTACCTCTTCCAATGGCGCGGCGGCCTTCGTCCGCGGTTCATTATCGGTCCAACACCGGCATCGTTAGTACATCGCAATCGGTTTTTAGCCTTTTTTTTATAAAAAATAGCACCGCACCGTTGTTGTGGAAATTATAAAAAAAAAAAATTTTTTATTGAACTGTTTTTGTTTCTTTCCGTTAAAAAAAAGGGTTAGTAGAAAAAAGCTTAGAACAAATGTTACTTCAATTCAAAGAGAATGATTTGAGCTTTCTCAACATGCTATTAAAATTATACGTCAATAACGTAATTTTTGAAAAAAAAGAAACCTTTTTGAAAAAAAAAATTGGTCGAATTTTCCGAAAAGTTGTAATAAGTCCAATATGTGTTTACTAAAAGTTACACAGATTTAAAAAATGTATACACCAATATTGTAGCTAATTAAATTACCTCATGACAGCCATGTTTTGGTAATCAACACAGGGACTCACAATCTGAAGCGATTTTTAGAAAAGCTATATCCGAACGTTCCGATCGCTATACCTTAGAAATCAGAAACCAGACCGAAATTTTTTGTTTACATATTTCTTTTTAGAATTAAAAACCACATAAGAACTGTGTAGATTAATAATCATTTTGGATTGTGAGCTAAAGTATGGTATATTTAAGCCCAAACAGAAAATAATTTGAAAAAAGAAAATATAACTGAAAATAGCTCCATGAAATTGTTGGCTTCTATTCTCATGTTATTTAACTATCAAATAGTTAACAAAGTTTAAGTAACAAATTTGCATAGGAAATTTTTAAAAATAAATTTTTCCTACTTCTTAAAAAAAAAAATTTTCACGATCATCGTTATCCTTAAGCAACCAGTAATGAATACTTTGGACTTTTCTTTATTGTTTTTTGTAGGTACGTACTATGTCTTTTCACCTTCAGTTACCAACGAAACGTGTTTTAACAAGTTTTTCCATGGTGTCGCTTGCCGGTTGCCACCGTAAGCCACGCCACGCGCTTGTAACTTTTCATTTGAGCGGGAAAACTGTACCAATGACAATCACATAACGTTGCCATTGAACGTAGTAAAAAATAGTAATAGTAGTAGTAGTATATAGTAAAACTGAAATAGAAAAATAAAGCTACAAAAAAAAAAAACTAAAACTAGCACCAATCTGTCGCCGTTGCAAGTGGCGGTAAGGAAATGCTAGAAGAACCAAAACGAAAAAATTGTGCGGCTTAAGAATTGGGGCGAACGAACGCTAATCTGATCGCGTGCACTAACGCAGCGGCTCAGGCGCATGTTCAATCACAGTCAGTGTTGAGTTAAATTATTTACACACTATTAAATTTGTTACATTTTTCACGTGTAGACAATTATTAAATACATACATTGTACTTGTACATACTTGACTACGTGGGTAGTCAAAAAATAATAAAATTGTAGCATCTTAAAATAATTGAATTCTCTAAAGCTGACTTTAGAGAATCAGTCCTGATTTTCATATTTATTCAACTCGAAATATGAGTGGTTTGATGTCAGATCTGGTTATTTTAACTGGGAATCTGTTTAAAAATACCAAAAGGGAATTCGATATAAAATCGAAGTTTTTGGGTCGCAATAGTGTACATACCCATTGTGAATAAATCGGGGATATCTAAGTCTAAAAAAAGTGGACGAGAAATAATACCTTTAATGTACATAAGCACAACTAGTGGTTTTCCAAGAGATTTGTTTCGTTAATATGAAGTCAAATCCAAGTGATGGCAATGAAAGTTCCGATCAGCTGGCTTGAGAGACCTCTGGTACATCATTATTAAAACCAAAATCGTTAATGCTTTGAAAAATTGTTCCATCGGTGGGCACGATTTGATAATAAATGGTTAAATTGATGTAACCTGAACACAGTCCGTCAAGTTATTACATTCAATATGAGCAGTGGTGCTCACTACCACAAGCAAACGCTCTCACGATAAACATATGTTGAGGAATTGTTTATCAATTCTGTATACGTGCACGATATTTTACGCTCTTTATGCGCCCAATGGCTCTCATTTTTACGCTCTGTAAGCGCCTGCTCGTTCTCTGGGCAGCATAGGATATGAGTTAAAAGAGAGAAGCAGCAACTACAATCAATACCAAAAGCTTTCAAGCAGCTATAGCGGAAATATTGTATAAGCGCTCGCTGGCGATATGCCAAGCAACGAATACTAATGTTAGAAAGAGAAATTTGTGAAACGGCAAATAGAAAAATTGGTAGATTTTAGGATTGCACGAGAATGTTGCAAGGTATTGTATAAACCAGCTATGAGATATAAAAGCAAATGCTTGTCAAAGTTACAACTCGTAGAGAGGACGATAACTTGTAAACTAAATAACGTTGCAACATTTTAACGACACTGATACTGGTGCTGGTTTGTATAAAATTAGCTTTTTGCTATTTCAGTTTTATTGCCAAATACAATTGCAAGGTTTCAGCTTCACGCAACATTATCTAACTAACTTAATTATTGCGATTAAATGACATAATTTTAATGTTGATCCTCAAGCATCGTCATTGCGTTATATCGTACATCGTATATAATAATTAGTACATATTCATACCATAGTGAAAAAAATTTAAATGAAAAATCATTTTAATTAAAAATGGCAGTGCATTAAAGATTTAATGTACCTATTAATCCCCACTTCAGTTTATACAGCTCGAGCAACTTTTTGAAATTGTAGGATCCTTTGTGCAGCTGATTGCTCACAAATTTTGCAAACAACTTGCTAGAAATTATCTTTTATATTTTCTGGTTGATCTTTGGCATAGGCTGCTGAACTTATTTGCGGGCAGTCTTATATTTGTGCTTATTTTATTCCTATCTTTTTTTCTTGTTGTACTGACATTTAATGTCAATTTCAATTGATTCTTAATCTTAAATGTATCTCTTAACATTTATTGACTCTTCCTTTGTGAGCTGCGCAAATGTTGCAGTTAATTACATTTATATCAAAATGGTTTAAGTGAACATTCATCATGTCAAGGATTAATTAAACATTATCAAAGGAATAAAGTCGTAATATCGTATTAAATGATAACTAAAGCTATTGGCAATGCGTAGATACATACATGTGTTATGGGATCTTTGTTGTAAGTGATCTTTGAAGTTACAGCTAATTGATCAAGTAATTAATTTAACATAGTTAGACTAGTGTGCAATGTTGGATGTAAAACTGAGTTGGCATTTGTGTGCAATAAATACAATTTACTCGTAACTTATTTACACTATTTTAAATTAATTCTTTCGAACTATCTTAGCAGAATTACTCAAATTTGTTTGAGTTTTGAAAGTCGACGATACTCTATAGTCCATCATAACAGACTGTGGTCCACATCTGTGATGGCATTTGGGTATTGTGAAAATGTACTGAATCAAGACTTGAAATGTACTTTTTAGAGGTTGAATGTACATTAAATTACAAAATCTGCACATTGAGATTATTTGCATATACTTAAAAAAGGTCAGTATCATAAATTGTACAAATGTACTGAATATATGTTTTAAATTCGCCAAATGTACTAAAAATGCGAAAAATGTACCGAATGTTCTGATAACTTGTCGAATGTACTGACGACGATTTTTCATGACGCAACTGTACCAAAAATAGTATAAATGTATCAAAATTTCCATCACTGTTCCACATTCATTTTGAAAATATCTAAATAATTTTTCTCTACTCTCAGGGTATATTTACTTTGTCATTCCGTTTATAACGTATAGAAAGTTTGGTAGCAGGTATTGAAAAGTATATATGTATGTATATTTGGCCATGACCGTCTATCTTTGGAAATCACGATTGCTGAAGAACCAAACAAAATAATTGAATAAAATTTATTACAAAGGTTATACCTTCAAATATATCTAGCTCGTCAAATTGAAAATAGCTGAGATCGGTTCATAGACACGTCTACCGCCCATAAAAATTAAACTTTCTGAATGCTATATTGAGAGAGTATATCTGATGGAAATTTTTCACGAAAACTGGGAATAGCTTACCGAGTTTCAATAAAAAAGCGTGACGTCTACACTGAAAGCTAAAGGTGTTGACAAAATTTGACATAAACTATAGAAACTATTCCGTAAGGCTCTGGATAAGCATTAGGCGAATTTCTACAAGTCAGTAGAAGATAATTCGACCTTGCCGAAGATAACAGTTTTTTCAAGTCTACTTTGTTATTCTTTTAGAAAACATAAGCTCACATTTATCAATAAAGTCGTCGAAATTTGAAATAAATTTTCTAGGTACTTCATGTGTCACATGTTGATGGCGTTTCCTAACAGTAAAAATTGTTTAAATACATTAAAAATTTTCCTGCCACTTTTTAAATGCAAATAAATAAAAAATGTGATTTTAAAATTTTAAATAATTAAACTTCATACTAAAGCGTAGCAATTTACGAGCTACGCTCAAATAAGCTTGGACGCTTAAGACACACTTTAAAATCAGCCCACACGCGGTAGCATGCAGAGTGTGTAGCTTAAGATAAGCTGGATAACTTGGCATCAGCAGTCGTCAGTAGCTTAATTTGAGAACTTGTTTTTCTTTGCAAGCGCTCGTCGGAGTCAGGTTTGCGATTGCAAAATTGCGATTTGTTTACAACAAGTGGTAGAAAACTTTGCGCGCGCATTTTGTGTTTATATATTTTATTTTAAAAAAATTAAAAAAAAACAGCTGTATTAGGCAACAACAACATCATCAGCCAGCAGTAGCTACTCCTACGAAAATCACATAAAAATTAAAGTTATGCGATAACAAACCTAACGCAACAACCACAACAGGTTGTTGCTGTGGTGGAGGTGGTGTTGCTGACCTGTGAAACCAAACGACAGCAGCAGCAACTTCTAATTGCGTCTTTTGCAAATTTCGCTTTAATTCTTTTTTTTTTTCTACCGTTTTCCATAACCTAATCAGGCAAATCACGTAAGCGATAACCTCAAAATTTACTGCAACACGCAGTAGTATTTTGGCAAAAACAAAAAAAAAAAAAAAAAGCAACATTTTGTTGCTCGAAAGTTGTTGCCCTTGTCTTTGCAACAACAGCCACAGTGCAAATGCAGCAACATTTGTAACGTAAATGAAAATCTTCGCAATTCTGCGCACGTCACATGTTGTTTTATGAGTTGCTCATTTTGTTGCTGCTGCGCATGTGCCAAACCAGCAGCAACATTATTGACTGCCATATTCTGTGTCAGTAACTGCTACTGTGCAGTATTTTGTGCTGCATGGTAGAAGAAAAACCGATTACTGTTTATAACACGTTGAGTAACTTAAAATGAGTACAGTTTTTCTTAATTGCCATTAATTTATTTGACCGCTTTTAAAGGCAGACGTAAAGCGATTATAAAAATTTTATACTATATTTTGTATATACAATAATGTAATCAAACTTATAACTTCTGCCACTAAACAGAATAAAAGAAAACAGACGGCAGACGTTATTTAAACTGCCTTTAATGGCATTAGTTTTTGTAATCAACATGGTCTGTCACTACAAAAAATGTCTGTCTTCTTTTAAACAATATGTACATCATCTTGTATTGGCAGCTACAAGAGGCAGACGATAAAAATACCTCAAATGACCAAAAAGCTCAAGGAAAAATAATTTTTCCACAAAAGTACATATAAAATAAAAATATTGGTCAAAACAAAATCTACAGATAAAAAGGATTACTTGTCGACATTTTTTATACAAAATATTGAATATACAAAAATATCGAATTAAAAATTTTTTCTAAATTAATAACATTTATAGTTCATTCCTATTATTTTTTTTATCAAAATGTTGTTGAAAAATTAAATGCGCAGCGTTTGTGTGTCTGCCAGAATTTAAAAAATCTTTTATCACCTTAACTTGCCAGCGGCAGACATATTAATGATAACATATAAATAGCATCTTAGCATTAGCTTACTCTCAAGGACAAAATTTTCAAACTAAAATATTGGCAGACGCAATTAAAACTGGTTTTTATTTCATAATCTGCAAAACCAATAACATCTGCCACACATAGAAAGTACAATTTTCCAAATTTTCTAAATTCAAGTTTTCTGCGCGCTCATGAGCAGGCAGACGTAATGCTACATGTAATGATATGATGTTTAATGCATTCACATAAACTGGCATTTACAAACATTACTAAGCATTGAGAAGTAGGCATAACTAAAAGATACTATGTACATATATTGAATTTTTTACATGTGCCTAAGCATCAAATAGAGTTTATGTTTGCAGTATCAACAAATACGCGCAAACAGTAATTTATTTGCTTTATTAATAAATAGACGTAATTTTTACTAAATATTTTATCGCAAAACTTAACACTTAGAGGGTCTGCCAACTAATGCATTCCGTTCACTTAACGAGATCAAGAGTGATACGTTGCAAAAAAATATGGCAGACATCAGTTTATATTTTATTGAAAAAATGTTACAATCCTTTCTGTCTGCCATCTTATAGAACAAAACATTAATTTCCTATTTTTTTTTCCTAAATAAGTCAAGCTTTTTTAGTGAAAACATTTTCAATGCATTTTATAATTTCATATGTTCCTACTACCAATAACGTCTGCCAACTAATCTAAGTTATAAAGGTTTTTATATATAACAGCTGCTACAAATATAAAATTTCCCAACTAGATATTATTTTGACAGCCTTAAAAGAGAGAGAGAGAGACAGACGTATACGGAAGACAGTTTCTTGTGTAAAAACGGTTTTCGCCATGAAATTTTCTTATTTAGATAAAGACGCTACGCATCATGATGGCAGACCTATGTTATATTGCTTTTTATGGCATGTGCATATTTAATTCTTATAAGGTCAGTCAATTAGACAAAAGTAAACTCACCAGTTTCTTCACCAAAACAATTTTCCTTTCTTATTTGTAGCGCTGTTCAATGTGTACTCGTCTTTAAAAATTTTATGAAGAAATTTATTTTATTATAAAACCTTTAAGAGACGCTGTACAAACGTGCTGGCAAACGTTTGCATATTTTTATGGTGTCGTCCGACATGATCCCTATTAAAACATGTTGTCTTACACTTCAATCAAAGAGCTTCTTGTATTCGGTTTTTAATCCAGTACGTAAGTTTTAATTATTACACAAAATTCACTATAAAAATTTACGATCTTCAGCAACACTTATCACGTAAAACTTCACGTAGCGCATGTTTTAATGCGTGGGTTCTAATTTATTCCAACTTTACTTGTCATTTTCTGTTCGAACCAATCGAAATGAAACTGTCCGCTAATCCGCCACCGAAAATTAAAACTGAAATTGTGGCAGGCCCCCACTGATTTTGTTATGGTGACTTTGTTGATTTGTTTTAACTAAATTTATAATTTGCACTAAGAAAAAAACAGCGTTATGCTGTAAGGCTATTGAAAGCACCTGTCGTAGAATGCTGCTAGTGTTGGCTGCATTTAAGTCATTGCAAAATAATATGCAGATCTCCGATTTAGCTGACAGCCGGCCCAACCAAACTTAACCATACCTACTATATTTTATGCTGTTAAGAATGAGTTGGTCATTCGGGTTTTTTTTTTTAAATTGGTCTCCTTTGGAGGAAATTTTATTTTGAGAATTTTAAAAATTTGTCAAAATTTAAATTCGGTTATTTTTAATTTAAGTTTTTTTTTTCTGAAATCTGCACAAAAAAATAAAAAATCAAAATGAAATGTCTGCTCAATATGCTCTATATTTCTGAATTCTTGCTATTTCTGCTTAACAGTTTTTAAAAATTCTCTGCAAAATTTCAACCGGATATATCAATGTTAACTCCAGCGAGACTTTGTATTGAAAAATTGAAATCTTATTGAAAAAAAAAAAAAAAAAATCTTGAAAAATAATCCGCCAAGTTCAAATAATCCTGCAAAGAGTGTCTCCGATAATTTTCTATAATTCATAAATTTTGACCAGTATTATCGTCTTTAGCAACTTTTTTAGTGTAATTCGTGGACTTTCTTTTTACTGAAAATGTTAAAAAGTAAACGAATAGCCAAATTCAGAACAACAAATATAAATCTTTTCAAAAAGCCCTAATGTTTATCTCGTTGAGACGCATAGCTCGAAATATATCAAACGATATTTGAAATTCGAATGTACTTAAGATTTTGAATGTTTTAGAATCGATCTTTGTTTAGTATAGATTATGACACTAGTCAAAGTGTACGCGTCGCAGTACAATTATCATAGACACTACGAATGCACAGCAGGCTCTTTTGCAATGCAATTCCATAAAATTGGCACTAAGCCTATTTAATAGGCTAATAGCAAATTAATAACAGATTTCCATGAATTTCAAATAGACAAAATATCAAAGTAAAACCCAAAATACTTTAAATCGATATTTAGGGCTTAACCTTTCAGGTACTTCGAACTAAAGTGTACTATTTAAACACATACATACATACAAAATAACAATAAAAAAAAACTTCATTTGCGAAAAGAAGGTATGTCCAACTGTAATTGAACTACGTGTATGTATGTATGTATGCAATGTATTTTATCAGTAAAAATGTAAGACGAACGATTATAAATGTTGGAAAATTAACACCAATGTCAGTATAACTGCGTCAGCCGTTGAGAGAAGTCTGTCAAAATTAAGTGTTCAGTATAAATCGTTATTATTTCGTTCAATATGTTATTTGTCGACAAATTCCACGCTGAGAACATTTTACAGCAAATGTGGCAGGATTGTCAAAATGAAGAAGTGTGTGATGTAGTGCTGATTGCTGGCGACGAGAGACTGAGAATACCAGCGCATCGCAATATTCTCTCGGCAGCGAGTCAATATTTCAATGGAATGTTTCAGCCATCAATGCGTGAAAGCACAACAAAAGAAATAAAAATGTCCAGCGTAAACGGTGCTATATTACGAAGTCTTATTGAGTATTGCTACATTGGACGTATAGCAATCACAGAGAAGAATGCTGTTGAATTATTAAAATTAGCTGATTCACTGTTCTTAAGTAAAGTCGTCACAGCGTGTGGAAACTTTTTATTGGAACAGCTACATCCAAGCAATTGTTTGGGAATTGCATTCTTTGCAGAGCAATATCGATGCGAGATACTTCTAAAAAAGGCAAAAGAATATAGCTTGAAGCATTTTATGGACGTTTGTAAAACGCATGAGTTTCTTAGCTTAAATTCAGAACAATTGGGTGAGTTTTTAGCATGCGATAATCTCTGTGTTTCTGCTGAAAAGAACGTTTTTGAAATATTGATGACATGGATACGCCATGACCAAATTGAACGTTTGAAATATAGAGATCAATTATTGAAGCTAGTGCGGTTGCCATTGCTGGAGCGATCATTCTTAATTAAACAGGTGAAACCAATCTGTACTTCAACTGAAAGCCTCAATTTGTACATAGAAGCTTTAGAGTGGAACTCCTTGCCAGATCACAAAATAATTAAGGCGAGGAAATCAATTAACGCAAATAAGTCTTTGATGTGCCTAACGGACAATTTTTACAATACTGGAATGAAAATTAATTTTTACTGCACAAAACGTCTGAAGTGGATGAGGTGCTTGAAAGACTTCGAGTATCGTTCACTATTTGGTGTTGCTGTTATGCAGGATAATCTTTACGTTGTTGGAGGACAGAGTAACCAGGAAGCAGTTTTAAATAGCGTTCTTTGCATAAATTTAAATACGATGACTATAGGTCAAATACGTCCTATGAGAGAACGTCGTAGAGGATGTGGTGCAGCTGTGATGAATGAATTTTTATACGCAGTGGGCGGTCTTAATGGAAAAAGTTTCATGAGTTCCGTTGAAAAATGGAACCCAAAAACCAACACTTGGAGCAAAGTTGCTTCTATGTCAGTGAGACGTTCCAATTTTGGTATTGCTCAATTAAATGGCAAATTGTATGCAAATGGAGGTTCTTGCGAGTTCAGTTTTAATTCAGCTGAATATTATGATGAACATCAAAATGTTTGGAAAACAATAGCACCAATGAACGAAACGTGTTGTTCACCCAGCGTAAGCAATTTACAATAACATGCGCATAATGAGTTTTATTTTAATAATCACTTTTCTTTATCTCTTTTAATCTGATTTGCAGGTATCAGTTGCTAATGGATTGCTATATGTAGTGAACGCTTCATATAATACAGTCAAGTGCTATGATCCTCGAATTAATAAGTGGACTATGTTATGCAGCTTACCGTATATATGGAACAGTACAAAGATATGCACTACATTTTGCAATAAAGTTGTCGTTCATTTTAACGATGAATTCTATGAGTACAACGATAAAACCAACGAATGGAATAAGAAGGAGACTTTAAACGGAATACAAGATGTCCGTTGCTTTTTTGCATATTCAGGTGTACTGCCAACATCAGGTTTTTCTGAAAATTAGTTTACTATTTATTTTGGAAACCTCAGGAATCATTGCTCGGTTCTGCAGCATTAAGGAAAAATCTAAAAATTTATTGTTTTAAGACAGAAATTAAACATTGTATTTAATTTTGCAGATATTCACAATTGTTTGTATGTCTTTTAAGAGAGTCATTTGAATATTAATAAATATTTTACTTATATGTACTTACATAAAATTCTTATAAATTGAAGTAGCAGATTTCCTATGCAAATATTTTCTATACTAAATGTCTTGAATTCGAAATGGATCCGTTTAGTACACTGGGAAGCAATAGATTGTTCTGAAGAAACTGTATTAGAGATTCGCGCATGAGTCGCAAGAAAGAGTTTGAAGCTCTGTAAATGAAGGCGAAATATAAATTAAATTATGTCATCATTTGGATGCACTTAGATTTGTTGCTTAAACTTTTTACCACTTTCTCGCTGGCACAGACATTTGGTAGCTGTTTGCTTATGTCACACTTTTTTAAAGTTTTTAAATAATAATGGGTAGACAAGTCGGATACCATAAAATAATATTTTATGTCATACCTATACATACATATAGTGGAGAGCATAACCGAGTAAATGCTTGCCTTTGCCGCATGTCTGATTCTGTAAAAATTTTAATACTTAACCAAATGAATCGAAACTTTCAGGAATTATTTATTATTATTTATCAAAGAAAATGCAAAATGTAACATTTCAAAACAAAATTTGCTTTTTTAATTAACAAGTTATTGTAAGGATACCAATATTTTCTCAGTTTTGCACGTTTTGCGAATTGCATTAAAAGCTTCAATTTTTCAGTATTTGGTCCGTATTCCTATATTTTTATGACAGTTATAATACGATTAGGCATAATTTCTACAAGCTTTTCAATAATTTCACTAGGTCTTTTTGTTCCATTTAGCTTGGACGCGACACCATAGCTTGTTTAGGTTTTCAGGTGCTGTCTGGTATTTCTCCAATCGTCTTTTGATTGATGCACGGACTTTGCCCCGGTTAGTTTACTACCCTAAGTTTTTGCAAAGACAGCCATTCTTTAACTATTGTGATGGTGTGCTTCATGTCACCATCTTGTTGAAGTACTACTTCATTCATCGAACAGTCAAGTCAAAACATAATTGAATAAAACTTTGAGAAGGAGATCTGCATGAGTACACTCGAAACGACCATCAAGCCACTCGCCACGTTGTGCGTCCATCTAGCTTTTGTGCACAAAAACCATATATCAAATCTTAACAAATCGAAACACCAAGCAGGAGGAGGAGCAAATAAAACGCAAATAAAATGTTCTGCAACTTCAAGCAATCGAAGTTAATTACATTCGGAGGTTTATATGATAATTGTTTCGAGTCCACTCATGCAGACCTTTAATTCATAGGCAGGGTTACCAAGTGACCACGATTGACCCGGCCAATCCCCGCAGTTCATGTCATAGCCGGGCGCCTAGAAGAGATACAAAAATTTTCGAAAAAGCCGGAAATTGAACAATTTTTTTGACGTGGACTACAAACTTGATGATCCCACACAAGAATTGTAGTTTTTATGTAATAATTTTAACTAAAAAACATTATTGGGAAAAATGATATTTATTTGAGAAGGCCGATCATTCCTTCTTTTCAACTTGGTAGCCTTCTTCATATGAGGTTTTCAAATTTTTTTTTTTAAACAAAATCCTTGGCATTTTCAAAATTTTGCAATATAATCAACTTGACAGAAATTGTAAAAAAATTAAAATAATAAAAAATAATTATGTACTCATTGCTGAGACTCGCTAAGTTACTTAAAATCACAGCTGTCTCCCCTTTTCTTGAAAAATCATTTGAAAGCATTTTCACTTTTTTCACCTTCAATTGCGTGCGCGCGCGCTTTTTTTCCACTGTCGTAAAAACGCAGCAGGAGATGCATTTTTTCTGGTTTGGTTTTCCCATTAATACGTTAATACGTTGGTTGTGTTGTTGTTGTTTTCTGATTTTTTATCAGTTCAACTATTTCCAATTTTTTTTTTTTTTTTTTTGTTATTTTGTTTTCAGCGATTTGTTTATTTTTTAAATGTTTTCTAAACTTTAACACATGTCAGTTGCGTGAACGTGTAAAGAAATTTCCCCCTATCTCGGCCATCGAAAATAGTTTTTCTCCAATCTTCAACGCAGCTTACTGTTGACGTCTATTTTTGGCGCTCAATTGCAAATGTTCTATAGGGGATATCTAGTTGGGGTTTTCCCGCTCTGCTATGATTTGACATTTTCACTTGTTGTTGTTGTTGTTGCTTTGCCTTAGCTGAGAAACTAACGCTCCCCCATATTTAAAAATCATTTCAAGCATTTCTTACAGCGTATGTGTAGCAACATATGGCACATGCATAGAGCAAAGGGAGCCAGCGCGTGTTACGCACGCTCACCTAAAATGTCAAAGTGACATTTGACAGTTCATGCGCATTTCTAGCTATTTTTATATAATTTCGTAGGCATTTGCATTAGATTGCATGTGATAAAAATTAATTGTAGTCTTTTACTTAAAACGCTGCTTATGATGAAATTGTAATTATATTCTTTTATTTTTCTGAGAGCAACGCGCTTGTCAATCATTGCATTTTTGACATTTGCTGCAGATTTTCATTTACAACAAATGTATGACAGCTCAACTGTGACAAAAGTTGTGACAGCAGCAGTGACTAGTTGTAATATGAAATGAGGCTGAGATTTTTGCTGCAGCTGAAAACTTGGAGCGTATTAATGACAAATGAGGCGCTTAGAGAAAATAAACTGCAATGAAAGTCTTCTGTTAGAAGCCATTGAAGCTTCTTCCTATACGGAGTGAGACATATGACAAAAGTGTAACTAAATTCATAGGATATGCGTTTTTTATTTGTGAAAGTTTTGTTTGAATCTAGAGATAAAACAGTTAGTAGTGATAAAAAATTAATTTTACATTAAGAATTTTCAATATGGTCAGCTTTTAGGCGAACTTTGGCCTAAACGAACGTGTTGCAATTTACCTTAGCTAGTCAACTTTTCTTTCTTGTTAATTTGGTTGGTCGAAGTAAACACTAAAAATACACAAGTCTTATCCAATGATGGCACTTGGGTTTTGTGAAAATTTACTGAATCGATACTGGAAATGTACTTTTTAGAGGCCCAATATACTTTTTTTTTGTCTTGAGCACCCAATTTTTTAAAAAGTTTTTTCAGGGATTTCTGGTCTGCTGCTCCTGATATGAGTGTATCTTATATAGAAAATATGTTGCCTATAATTAGGTTTGAAACTATGTATTAAAAAAAACCTAAATTTTTACGATAATGTCGTGCAGTCAAATTTAAACAGCCACAGTTTAGATAGTGCATTTGAAATAAGACGTGTGATGGACTATTTGAACATCGGTTTTCAGAAAGCATAACATAATACCGTGGAAAAGCATATGAAAAAATGTAGAGGCCGCAATATTTTGAGACAGTATAACAGAGTTAATGCGGTGCGTAGTCGTTTCAAAATGTGGTGTAGAACCGATAAACTCAGACAGGATATTACTTTGATTTTGAAACTCTGCATTCAAGCCAAATAAAATATTTTTTGATTTTATAACAATTTTTTTAATATTTTACAGAAATTGGTGCTTTAGTTTGTTCCGTTAAATTTGCTGGCTTCAAATGTTTCTGTGATATTAATTAGGTTTTAATGTATTTATGAACCGCTGAGTTTCGTAGGTTTTTATTTGTCAATAATAAAAGTATAAATCAATAAAATAAATGCATAGCATGGGGTGCTTAAGTTTTGGCCAATACTAAACGTATGTATGTAGTACATTTATGTTAAATAAAAAGTCAATGGATGTATTACTTTTGAAATTATATAAAATGATTGTAATTCGTCAACATAGATAGAAAATTAATTTTCAGTAAATTTTGATAACGGAAGCTTATGTATGTGAATATGCAATTAAACAACGGACATCTTTTATTCCGTTTAAGATCTCTTTAGTTTTCCACTCATTGGTTTTGTCGTTGTACTCATAGAATTGATCATAAAAAGAAACGACTACTTTATTGCAAAATGTAGTACAAAATCTTGTGCAGTAATCACTTTGAGGTAAGCTGCACAATATAGTCCACTTATCATTTTGAGGATCATAACGCTCGACTGTACGGCTGCCGCCTACAACATATAACAGACCATTTGCAACTGCAACCTGCAAATTGTATTAAAAGAGATAAAAAATTATATTATTAAATTAAAATTCAACACGCGCATACTCTTATAAATTGCTTACACTGGGTGTTTGGCGACGTTCGCTCATTGGAGATATTGATTTCCAAACATTTTGGTGAAAATCGTAATATTCAGCTGATCTCAATCCTGTGCTAATGGAAAAACCTCCAACAGCAAACAATTTCTCGTTCAATTGTGCAATACCAAAATTGCGACGGCGCTCTGACATGGAAGCAACTTCACTCCAAGCGTTAGTTTTTGAGTCCCATTTTTCAACTGAACTGATCGATTGTCTTCCATCGTGACCGCCAACCGCATATAAAATACCATTCATCACAGCTACACCGCAACCCATACGTTGTTCTGACATACGTCTTATATGAGCTGTAGTCATCGTTTTTAAGTTTATACAAATGACGGTATTTAAAACTGCATCATTTTCACTCTTTCCTCCAATAACATAAAGATTATCATGCGTAACAGCAACACCAAATCCTGAACGCCACTCGAAGTCTTTCAAGCACCTCATCCACTTAAGACGTTGTGGGCAGTAAAAATGTATTTGCATTCTGGAATTGTCGTAGTTGGGCGTTAGGCATATCAAAAACTTATCTGAATTAATTGATTTCCTTGCATTTATTATTTTCTGATATGATAGGGAGTTGCATTCCAAAGCGTCTATGTACAATTGGCTGGTTTCGATTGTAGTACAGATTGGTTTCACCTGTTTAATTAAGAATGATCGCTCTAACAAAGGCAACCGCACTAATTTCAGCAACTGATCTTTGTATTTCATACGTTCAGTTTGGTCATGCTGCATCCACGTCATCAATATTTCAAAAACATTCTCTTCAGCAGAAACATAGAGATTATCGCTAGCTAAAAACTCACCCAGTTGTTCTGAATTTAAGCTAAGGAACTCTTTCATTTTAGAAACATCCATAAAGTGCTCCAAGCTATATTCTTTTGCCTTTTTTAGAAGTATCTCACAACGATATTGCTCGGCAAAGAGTGCGAGTCCCAAACAATTGCTTGGCTGTAGCTGCTCCGATAGAAAGTTTCCACAAGCCGTGACCACATTACTCAAGAACATCGTATCAGCTAATTTTAATAATTCAACAGCATTGTCTTCTGTGATAGTTACACGTCCAGTGTAGATGTACTCAATAAGACTCCGTAATATAGCACCATTTGCGGTGGGCATTTCTATTTCTTTTGTTGTGCTTTCACGCATTGATGACTGAAACATTCCTTTGAAATATTCACTCGCTGCCGAGAGAATATTGCGATGCGCAGGTATTCTCTGTTTCTCGTCGCCAGCAATCAGCACAACATCACATAATTTTTCATTTTCACAATCTTGCCACAATCGCTGTAGAATGTTCTCAGCGTTGACTTTGTCAACAAATATCATAGACATAATAAAAAAAATAGCAACGATTTACACTAAACACTTTAATCCGAAAGACTTCTTCTCACATCGAATGACGTAGTTATACTGAAAGCGGTGCTATTTTTCGAACATTTATTTCTGGCGCTTTTTTTATAGATAACGCACAATGTACACACACACGTGGTTAAAATACTTTTTGGTGGTGACGAGCTTTTAGCGACTCTTATCTCACCGGTACTTATAACAGTGACTAAAGTCGTTACCATCATCTGGCTTTTAAAACAGGTTATAACGTTAAAAAATCATATATTGTAGAAAAGTAACAAATACATTAACAAAATACATTCAATATGTTACATAAAATCATATAAAAATAGATATGGGTCATTCCACGTTATATTTACTCCTAAAAAGTAGATTACATATTTTGTATTAGAAATTGTGACAAATAATTTAACAGGAAGTATACTTTAGTTTTTGAGGTATAATTGATTTCAGTTTGTGACGATTGATGGCGGACTGATGCAATAGAGTTATTCGAGATGAAAACTTCTCATCAGTAAAGTAGGCTTAGCTTAGATTTTGCTCATACTTTGTGTGAATCTTCTTTAGGGTATTTAATTTTCGGATGTGACAGTTCCCGCCTGGCTGTATTAAAAAGCATTTAAAAAACGTAATTTTAAGGCTTTAATATTTCTAGCTGTGAATATTTTCCTGTTTCAGATATAGATACGCTTAAGCTGGCATTTTGCGAAAAGAATATAAATTCACACAATCAATAAATGCGAAAAATTACACGATGTTGTATATACCATAAATGTATTTTTCTGATTTTTTGCGACTTTTAACTGGCTTCAGTGCCATTACTGTCTAATGCAAACGTTTAATATTTCTCATAGCTCAAGTTCACATATCGGCGAACAGCGAAAATCTACAATTGACTCGTTCGGCTTGCTCTCTATAAAAAAAAAAACGCTGCTTGAAATTTCGAACTTTTAAAAAATCGCATTGCAATGCTTTCATGTTAGCTGCTGGTACCAGAAATTTGGTTTTTATAGGAAATATCATGAGTATGGATATGTGTCTTCAGAATTTCAAACACAATTTGTTGGAAAGTGCTGAAAATATAGACATGCAGAGAAATTTACGGTTTTACCAAGATAAAGATCCAAAACAAGCAGTTTTTTAACGCTCGATAAGTCTATTGCTGCTTAAACAATTTTTTGATGTTTTAAAATTTATATATAAATCCCACACCATCGATTTTATAAACTGACAATATTGCCGCTGGGCCAGTCCGTTTGTAAACACCAAAGTAAAAAATAATAAAAGTAATTTGTGCGGCTCAATTTCAGCAACTTACAACATTTTCAATTGAAATCAATTTTCCAATCAATAATTTGTCAAAACTTACTCTTCGACTTGGTTGCCAATTTAAGCAACGAAAGATGCTGCTGCATCATGTAGTCACATAGCATAAGCTGCGGCAACAGCCTCCGGCCTCATAGTTGCGCTTGAATGCAGCGCATAATTATGCACGAAGCAATTAACAGTCGCCGTTAAACGACGCTGGCTGGCTGGCTGGCTGACTGACTGACTGTCCCTAGACCAAGTGGCAGCTGCAGCAATAGAAAGCACAATAACAAAATAAAATCAATTGGTCAGAGTTGTGCCCAGTACCACGGAAATGTTGTGCGCCTTATTGACAGCCTTAAGTGTCGCATGTAGAAAACTGTATAATTTAGTTACTTGTGTTATGTTATAAGTAAAATTGAGATGTAGAAAAAGTCGCCATTTAAAAATTAAATCCTAATTATGTTATATTATTTGAAAGCGGCTTTTAAAGTCTACAATTTTAAATTAAAGCACAATTATGTATAAGTGGCATCACAGATAAAAATATGCGGACTCACTCCTCTGAGCCATTGCTAGTTATGAAAAGTTATGAACGAAATTTGTTGTTCACAAAGATATGTATGTATGTATATCATCTGAAAGGTTTTTGCTATTACATATATAAGTATTTTCTACATATTTTTCCACATTTTCTACACGGAATTGTAAAAAACTCAAAAGCACAAGACATTATCTAACTCAGTTAGTCAACTTTTTTTCGCACGTGTCTCAAAATGACAATCGAAACAACGCAAAAACCGAAAAGCGTTTTGAGGTCTCGATATTTTTGTTTTTTTTTTGTTGTTGTTGTTGTTGTCATAGACAAATCTTTGCGCTACCTTGGATGAATGCTTAAAATGCTGTAGATGTTTGCACTATGACTTGACTGCTATAACTCATCGTCATCGTCGTCATTGTCATCATCGTCACCATGTTGCTTGTTGTTTGGTCGCCGCAGTTGTTACCACATATCGCCAACGTGGTGTGAGGCTGCGTGTTTTTTTCCGTTGCATGTTAAATGATTAGTTTTAGGACGATAACGACAACGCATCGTTGTGGGCCGCCAACAATGTTGTTGCTATTTGTGTCGATTAATTCATGTTTAGTAGTACTAGAAACAACATTAACATATGTACATACCTAGGTGATTTGCATGTTGCTCTTGTAATGATGAACAACTTTGAAGACAAAATTAACATAATGACAAAGTACCTACTTTAATATTTATTTTATTTTATTTAAAATGACTATTTTATGTTATAAAATGCATTACCGAAAAAATATCGGTGCCTTAAACATATGTACGCTGACTTAATTGTAATATTACTTTAAATTGCGAAATATTCAATGAAATGTTGCAAACCTTAGAATTTTTGGTATTATGGGAGCAGCGTTATTTGCGATATATTTAATAAAAGTTTTTGATGATTTTTATTTGTTAACCATGACGTATGCGTGACACTTAATAGCTACGGTTTTTATTTTAAGTTAATATTTTGAAACAGTCATTTTTAAAATGACAAGTGTTGTACATAATACCTTCAGGTCTCGAATTTTGTGGATATTTTTGTTGATTATCTACCTTAAGTTATTATCGCATAAGTCATAATAGGTATATCATAAAAATTTATCTTTGTTAGTATCAACACAAGGAAAAAAAGAATGTATAAACACAAAATGTTGGAAGTTACATGATCTTTTGTGAGCAAGTAAGCTTTTTATCTTCTATTGGGTAAATAATATTTTGAATGAAGCTTAAAAATTGACCAAAACTCAAATATTGAACTTTTTGATTTTTTCTATGCAATATTTCTCTTTAAGTTTGCACAAAATAGCAAAAATAAATGTTATTTTTTTTGAATTTTTAAAAAATATGTAAATATTAAAATTGAATTAAAGTACCTTGAATTTTTCAAAAATATATTTTTAATGTAGGTATATTTTTCAGAAATAATAGAACTTAACATGTTTTGTTTTGATATACATATATATATACTTATGCATATTTATTAGTGATGCAACCGATACCGATACGATTACCGATACATCAAATTTGCGATTTATCGATATCGGTGATAGCTATTTGCCGATACGCCGATAATCACAAAAAAAAATTATCCTTTATCTTCTGTCCCTCAAGGGTTGAAATTAATTTAAAACACTTATCAACACTATTATTTTACAATAGATACCATACAAAGTGGATAAAGGAACTCTTCGGAAAAAAAAACCTTCAAATCATGGTACAATTTTTATGGTAATTTGTAGCGATTCCAAGTGATATTTCTTCTTCATTACTTTAAGTTCTACCTTACCTGTCAAAATCAGTTTAGATATGGCACCGACATTTTCAAATTACTTACTCATAACTAAGAGCGGCATTGTCAGAATTTTTGAGTTGACTGCGATAACTTTTTATAAATATCGGTATCGGAATCGGCGATATATTTTTATGAATACCGGTATCGGCCAAAACGCATATCGTTGCATTTCTAATATTAATGATTCATCATCAGCTTGTCATATTTAAAAACAAAAAAAAAAAAAATACAGCAATCGTTTTTAATCACAATGCTCCATATACATACTCGTATTTGCAGTACACCAGAAATTACTTGCAGATATTTCAACCAAAAAGTCTACAGAAAGAATTACTTGACATGCAGCTGAAAGTCATGAAATTGCATTGAAATCGCAAACCGCAAAACAATGAGCGTCACATAAAAATTAGATCTCAGCTGTTCAAAAATAAGCGATTGAACTTTTCTTTTTATAAAGCAAATATAATAATAAATGTTAAGTCGATTATCACCAAAAAATACTTTGTCAAATGTAATGTATTTGTTTAGTTAAATATTGTACAAAAAATTTTTAATGGTTGCAATAATGTATTACATGATTATAACTTAAAGTATGTATGTATGGTATGTCGAAGTTGTGCCTAAAGTACAAGCTCCTTTATAATTTTTATATTTTAACAAGAACTTTTAAGGAAAATCTTAAAGAAGCAATGAATAAGTTCAGTTTAAATATTTAATACAATAATAAAATATCCTTGATATTAGTAATTTTTCTATAGATTAAGAAATATTTCATCTCACTGATATAATGTATTTTTAACGAAATGAATTAAATCCTCTTTCCAAACATATCACAATAGGTCTTAGTAAAATTTATCTTCGATATACTAATTTGTAGCTGGAAAACACCAAAAATTTCTTCAAAAATAAATCAAATATCGAAAAAAATAAACTGGTTTTCTTCAGGACTGTGAATTTTTCTTAAAATCAAGTAAATTTGTCATTTTGGTTATGAAACCTTGAGGATGCGAATGCTGATATCAGAATTTTACCTGAATATGGCAATAAATATTTAATAATTAAATTTTTACCGCCTAGTCCGTTTAAAGATGATTTCACTTCCCATTCATTTGTTCTGTTGTTGTACTCCTCGAAATGATCTTTACAATAAGCCACCACTTTATCGCAAAACGTGATGCACATTGGAATTTCAAGAAAGTTATCACGTAAACTGCATATCATAGTCCATGTATTACTGCTAGAATCATAGCGTTCAACTGTTTTGTTTCCTTCTCCGCCCATGACATATAATAAACCCTTAGAAACTGCAACCTGCATATGATAGATAAGAGTGAAAAAATATTACTAAATTAATTGTAATTATTGCTATTGTAAATTGCTTACTCCCGGATATGAGCGACATTTATGCATTGCCGCTACAGTTTTCCAAACATTCTCATCCAGATCGTAGTATTCTACTGAATTAAGTCTTGTGCGATCGGACATGCCTCCAACTACATAAAGTTGTTCGCCTAAGCATGTAATACCAAAATTGCTGCGACTAACCGACATAGAAGCAACTTCGCTCCATGTATTGGTTTTTGAGTTCCATCGCTCTACAGAACTGTTGCAGTTGCTGCCATTCCAACCACCCACTGCAAACAAGAATCCTTTTAGCACTGCTGCACCACATCCTTCACGACGTTTTGTCATTGGACTTATTTGACTTACCGTCATGGTACTTAAGTTTAAGCAATCAATGGCATTTAAAGCACTATTTCCTCCTATAAAGTAGAAATTATCTTCCATAGCAACAACTGCAAAATCATGGAGATTCTTCAAATTCTTATTCCATTCCATCCACTTAAGCTGTTGTGGGCAGTAATAATTTATTTGCATATTTCTAATGCCACATGTACCTGGAACAACTGTTACAGCAAACGAAAACTGAGCTGATCTTCTTAGTTTTGTTGATCTACTTGAATTGATTATTTTTCCATCAAGCAAAGAGTGCCATTCTAAAGCTTCCGTATAAATACGATGGCTTTCATCCGAAGTACATACTGGTCTTACGTGTTCAACTAAAAACGATCGCTCCAACAGTTGCAACCGCACTAATTTCAATAGTTCATCCTTATGATGCTCGCGTTCAATGTGGTCATGCGCTAGCCATGTCATCACCATTGTAAACACTTGCTCTTCAGCTGCAACATGTAGATCATCGCATTCCAGCAAATCACCCAATTGTTGTGCACTCAAGTTTAAAAACTCATCCGTTTCGAAAACTTCCATAAAATGCTCCAGGCAATAATCTTTTACCTCTTGTAAAAACATCTGACAATGGTATTGTTCCGCAAAGTGCAAGTATCCCAGGCAATTGCTTGGATCGAGCAGTTCTACCAGAAAGTTGCCACAAGCCGTGACTACATTACTCAGAAGTAGCATATCAGCTGTTCTAAGCAGTTCTACAACATTATCCTCCCTGATTACTACACTCCCTGTATAGCAATACTTAATAAGACTTCGAGATATATCACCATTAACACCGGACAGTTTTACTACTTTTGACATACTTTCGCGCATTGAAGACGTAAACATTCCCTTGAAATACTCACTGGCAGCCACAAGAACAGCGCGGTGCGCTGGAATTCTTCGTTCCTCGTCACCAGCAATCAGCACAACATCACACAGTTCTTCATTCTCACATTGTTGCCACAATTGCTGTAGGATATTTTCTGCGTTGTTTTTATTAAAAAATATTGTGGACATATTCGATGGACTACCAATAGAATTAGAGAAAACACTAGTAAATGTTTAAAACGTAAAGACTTCTTTGCACAATGACTAACGCAGCTGTACTGACATTAGTCATTAACCATATGTATATTATAGGTAGATATACTTCATTACTCTTAAATTGAAGTAACCCTCGAAAATGTACATATGTCTGTGTATATGTTCGTGCTTATCTTAGAAACTACCGAATACATTTTGATCTGATTTTCACCTAATGACTAGTTAGATTGATCTTTGGATTCTTATATATAGCTTTTTCCGTAGCTTCAAAGGTAGACGCTTATGAGACGTTATTTTACATTCGGAACACTTTCTGACTGATACATCTTGAAATCGCTCCAAATTTTTTTTACATATTCTAGGCATTATATTAGTGGACACGAAAATCAGGAATAGATATGTTATCTAATATATCGAAAGATATCGAGTTGCGAAGGTCAAAGGTTTTTCGTTTTTTGGCGTTTTACGCTTATATTCAAATAGTTATATCTCCGGTAGATTTTAACGGAAAAACTATATTTATTGGCATTTTGATTGGATTTTTTTTAAAAAGCCAATTTTTCATTTCCGACAAAATGTTCGGACGTTAGGAATTTTTGAACCAAAAAATATTTAAAAAAATTTTTTTTTTTCATTTAACACAAAAAACGAAACTTTTTTTTTTAAAAATGGGGGTCTGGCGATTTGTTGGCATTTAAATTAGCTTTCAGCTAAAAATGAACATTTTTCGTTTCCGATAAAATTTCCGGTCTCAAGCAATTTTTGAAACAAAAAATATTTAAAAATAATGTTTGTTTGGCTTTTTCCAAAAAACCATATTTCTATTTGAAAATTCGTACTCTAAAGATTTGTTGGAATTTCGATAAGCTTTAATTAAAAGAAAAAATTGTTAATTTCTGACAAGAGTTGCGCTGTCTAGCCATTTTTGAACAAAAAAAAATATTAAAAAAAAAAAATAATTTCGGCATTTAACTTAAAATAATAAAAAAATTTATTTTTTTTTCGAAATTCGATCTCCTACGATTTATTGGCATTTTGATTAGTTTTTATTTAAAAAAACAATTGTTCATTTCCGACAAGATTTGCGGTTTCAAGCAATATTTGAACCAAAACTCGATTCGGGACAACAGAGCAGCATTTTCAGAGGTGTGCGGAAGAATTAATTTATTTGGGAAAGTCCGTATTTTGCGACCACTCCGAAAAAATTAGTTTTTAAAGGACATTCGACGAGGGATTCAGTGGTATTTTTTTTAGTTTTTTATAGAATGGTATTCACTCTAAAAAATAACTTTAAGCAATTGATTTGTTATAAAAAATATTAATTTTTCATTTAATGCCCAAGGAAAAAATTTTACAAGAAACCTGATCTCTTTAGCTTTAAAACGATATAAAAAATATAACTATTTGAATATAAGCGTAAAACGCCAAAAAACGAAAAACCTTTGACCTTCGCAACTCGATATCTTTCGATATATTAGATAACATATCTATTCCTGATTTTCGTGTCAACTAATATAATGCCTAGAATATGTAAATAAAATTTGGAGCGATTCCAAGATGTGTCGGCCTGAAAGTGTTCGGAATGTTAAAGAACGTCTCTTATGCAAAAAGTTTGGTTTTTGCCACGCCAATATTAGTGCTTTTCAATAATAAGTGCAAAATTGGAAATGCTGTCACTAATCGGATAAGGCTCTTGCTCAGGATCATTGCGATCATTGCTTTAATCTCTATCGGCAAATACCTGTCGATTTATTTTCGATATGTAAAGTGTTCTGTTTCCAGCCAGAGCTGCAGATTATATATATATGTATATGTTTATATAATCTGAATATGTACATATGTAGGTACTAATGAGTTTTATGAATTGCTTATTTTCTTAAATTATTGCTACTATAGGTGATATTGAAAAGAAATGGATTTTTTACTTTGTTGTAAGATTCATATGAATCTGTAAATACTGCTAATGATTTCGAAAAGAGTTTTCTGTTGCCACAGCTACTCTCTAATGTAAGGTTCAAGCGCTTGAACTTCACCTTGGGACACAGAACTTTCACTGCTAATATAGGTTCTTTCTAGGGTGCTATACACTAGAGCTCCTGTGTCAGCTGCTACACCTATATTGAAAGAAGTAAAATATTATTAATTTTGCATAACTAAGCAAATTAATGCGGGTATATTAAAACTTTCGCAAATTCGATCGTAGATATTGCTGTTTGCAAACATTATTCTTTTGCCATTACCTTCTGGAATAAGTTATTAGATATTGCTGAAAACGTGTTCGAGCATAACCAACCCCTGCGATATTTTCCATACTACTCGATCATTTTTTAAATTTATGGACTTAGTCAAAATAATTCTATACTCTCTGACCTTTGTCGCTTTCTTCGATGTTTTTTGATACTATCACATATGTATATGGAAACTGACTTATGCGATGGTTTTCGATACTTGAAAGCTTTTCCTTTCCTGAAAACTTTTTCGATTCATACCGACTTTTACGTTAATATCTCTTTCTTATTTTCGGTTACAATTTGACTTTTTCATGTTTTCGATTTTATTGAACTTTTTTGATATTTTTCCATACTATTCAATACTGTTCGACGTCTATTTGCTTCCTATCAGGTTTCGCGATGTTTTATTTTCACATCTCAGCCACTTTTATTGACTTCGTTATTTTTTAATGCTATTCGTTAACATTCGATAGTTTCTGAATTTTCCTTTCTTTTCCACTTTTTCGATACTTGACGGATGTTCTTCGATACCAAAACATATATTTCAACGTATCTGTATTTTTTCCGTCTTTTTAGATGATTCAATGATGATAGAATGTTGCTCTTATTTTTACTATTGCAGTCGAGCAAGGCCGGTGGACAAGCAGCTAGTTTAACAAAATTAAGGTTAAGATAAGATAAGGTTATCTAAATTTTGATTTCGAAAGTGCGATATGTATAGCCTGAGCCAAACATTACTCATTTACAACTTCCATTTTTTTATGGGTAGGTAGTAAAAAACTAACTGATAATTAATCATAAAACATTTCAGCACACGTCAAACCATTGTTGCGCTACAATTTTTCAGAATTTTCAAAGTATAAAAGATTTTTTATCTCTATAAATATCAACTTTACGAAAAAGTAGTGTGGTGACTGTAAGCAAGCAAGAACATAGAAATAAGTTGAGATTTTGAAAAACTTTCTTTAAATTTTATTTTCCATAAAGTAAAGATTAAAGTAAAGTCTAATTATTGACTAAAACTTCAATTTTTAGATTTATGGAATGTCTTTTTAACATAGGTATATACAAAAAAAAAAACAGTAAAAATGTATTTTAATTGAAATAAACTCTCAGTACGTTTTGTTTTTGTGCATTTTAGATTCGTCATTTAACTACTCAAAGTCAAGTAATAAATTTCTTTTTTGAAGAAAACCGACCTATGTTCATAAGAATACATTGTTAAAAATTGCACTTTATTTTATAACTTGAAAAACTCATAGTTGTATATCGTTTTAAAAAAAGTTAGATATTTTTTAAGAAAATTACGCCTCAATACAACAATTTTGAAACAAAAAAAAAGTTCAATTTGACTATTTGGCTAATTGTACGCGGCGTTATGAGCAGCATTAAAAGAGACGTTAAAAAATGTTACTTTTCAAAAAATTATATCTCTTAAAAACCTTAATAAAAAAGATTGAAAAAAAAATATTATGGAGAATACTTATTTTCAAGCAGTAAGTACTTGCTTAAAGAAAAAATATTGAGGAGAGATGCAAATGCAAAATGGTGTCCGATTTCTCGTGAAATATCCCATATGGGCATTTTCATGGTCTCGAATGGGACCGCTGAACACATCTAAATTAAAAAAAGTCAAAATAAAACGAATTTTTATTTTAACAATAGGTTTAACTTATAGCGTTCGCATGGGACAAAAATATTCGTTTTCATGGAAATGCGCATATGTATTTGTATATAAAAAATCAATCAATTTCAGGAAGTTGAAATAGACGAAGAATTTTATAAAATATTAAATCCTTAAAACGCTAATTGCAAAAATTTAAGCATGGTGGCTCCATCTAATCATGTCTTAAATTCTACGAATATATTACTTTATAGATAAGCTGCATAACATAGTCCACTTACTACTTCGAGGATCGGTAGACTGTAGTGCGTGTATTTTTGTGGTCTAACCTCAAGCTGCAGCTTGTTAGTGATTGTTTCTTACCGTTTAATCATTCGGGATAGTTTTCGATAAGCTGATATTGACAACGCTGACTGAGCAAAATGTAACATGGTAACTTCATGTCATCTTGTCTTCAATTCCTACATACATATCAGAGATGTGCAATGAGTGGCACGTTTTAATTTACCATTTGTTTATTCATTTCTATTGCCTTGCTTTCATTCGGCAACATAAAAAACGAATGCTGCAGTGCATTGCCTTTTAATTTTATTGCCATTGCTTGTCTCTGCTTTCTGTGAACATACACGAAAGACAAGCACCATTCACTCAAACATCATCATTCATTTCTATTTCTATGCAACGAATTATATAGCTATGCAACGAATGCTATGGCTATGCAGTGAATTTTATTGCGCATTATTCGTATGCAATGAACGATTTGAGCTCGTGCATTCGTTACTATTGCTCTCAAGTAGTGTAGTACTTTTCTTGGTATAATTTCTCTTATAAAAAAGTAGTGAAACTAAAATCAATAGCAATAGCATTCAATGCTTCGCAATAACATTCGTTGCATAGTCATCGCATTCGTTGCATAGCTATACAATTCATTGCATAGAAATAGAAGTGAACGTTTGATGTTTGAGTGAATAGTGCTTGTCTTTTGTAGTGTGTTCGTTGCCTTCAAAGAAAACAAAGACAAGCAACGGCAATGCGATAAAAAGTACAGCACGGCAGCACTCGTAATCGTTTTGAGTGAGCAGTGTTTTCATTCTTTTCACACGTTTGATGCATAGTGTTGATTCACAATTCGTTTTATGTGAGTGTTTCACAACTGCGTTTGAATACATTCGTGCACATCTCTGATACATATGTATGTATTAACACTTTACTGCAATCTCTGCATAAAATAATTGATTACAATTTTATGTAGGTTAAGTTTATTAATTTTCTAAACTCTTAGACAATGCTGATATTATACGAAAGTACATACAAATTTAAATTTTTAGATTAAAATCTATGGCGCATATTCATAGTCGTTTTTCTAAGTTGAAACTTACAAAACTCTAACCAAATTTGGTTATGACTAAAAAATGTTTTCTATACATAGTCGATTTTTTAGTATTGACTAACTAGCAAAAGCTAAGTTATCGAAATAAACACAAGTTAAATAATTGGAGCGAGAAGAGCGCAATTGTTCTCAAAAAGATATAAAAGTGTCAAAAACGAAAATTATATTATTACGATTTTTCGATTTTCAAAACAAATTTAGTTTTAGTTATTTTTATTTAGCATGTCTTATTCCGTTTAAAATCTGCTGCGTATTCCATTCTATTTGGTATTTCAGAAAACTTTTCTATGGAAAGTTCACCTGAGTGTGGAATTAAGCAAACGACATGTCTTATTCCGTTTAAAATCTGCTGCGTATTCCATTCATTGGTTTTGCCGTTGTACTCATAGAATTCATCGTTAAAATGAACGACAACTTTATTGCAAAATGTAGAGCATAACTTTGAGCATTTATTGGATATAGGTGGTAAGCTGCATAACATAGTCCACTTATTAATTTGTGGATCATAGCATTCAACTGTATTACTATTAGTGCTCACTACGTATAGCAGACCATTAGCGACTGCAACCTGAAAATTACATTAAAAAAAGCATTAAAAAATTGTTTAATACGCGCGTGTTATTGTGAATTGCTTACTTCGGGTGAACAACGCGTTTCGTTCATTGGTGCTATTGATCTCCAAACTTTTTGCCACAAATCGTAATTTTCGCATGAACTTAGAGCCCTGTGATCGCAGTAACCTCCAATTGCATATAATTTGTCATCCAGTTGAGCAATACCAAAATTGTGACGGCGCTCCGACATAGAGGCAACTTCGCTCCAAGTGTTTGTTTTTGAGTTCCATTTTTCAACAGAACTCATAGAGTTTCTTCCATTAAGACCGCCCACTGCGTATAAAAAATCATTCATCACAGCTGCACCACATCCTCTACGACGTTCTGTCATTGGATTTATTTGACCTATAGTCATCGTTTTTAAGTGTATGCAAAGAACGCTATTTAATTGTTCATGTTCTCTAGACGATCCTCCTACAGCGTAGAAAAGATCATGAATAACAGCTACACCAAATTCTGAACGCCACTCCAAGTCCTTCAAGTATCTCATCCACTTTTGCCGTTGTGAGCAGTAATAATGAATTTGCAATTTGGTCTGATCGCGTGTTAGGCACAGCAAAAATTGATTTGAATTAACTGATTTCCTCGTATTAATTATTTTGTGATCTGGCAATAAATGCCATTCTAGAGCGTCAACGTACAATTGATGGCTTTCGCGTGAAGTACAAATTAGTTTCACATGTCCAATTAGATAATATGGCTGTAACAATGGCAACCGCACTAACTTCAACAACTGATCCTTGTATTTCATACGATCAGTTTGGTCATGCTGAATCCAAGTCATCAATATTTCAAAAACATTTTCTTCAGCAGGAATACAGATATTATCGTTTGCTAGAAACTCCGCCACTTTTTCTGAACTTAAGCTCAGGAACTCGTGCGTTCTAGAAACACTCATAAAGTTTTCCAAGCTATAGTCCTTTGCCTTTTTTAGAAGTTCCTCACAACGATATTGATCCGCAAAGAGTGAGAGTCCCAAACAATTGCTTGGATGTAGCTGTTCCGATAGAAAGTTTCCACACGCTGTGAGCACATTTCTCAAGAGCAGTAAATCAGCTAATTTTAATAATTCAACAGCATTGCCCTCTGTGATTGTTACACGTCCACTGTAGCAATACTCAATAATACTGCGTAAGATAGCACCATTTACGCTGGACATTTTTATTTCCTTTGTTGTGCTTTCACGCATTGATGACTGAAACATTCCTTTGAAATATTCACTTGCTGCAGAAAGTATATTGCGATGAGCAGGAATTCTTATTTTCTCGTTACCAGCAATCAGCACAACATCACACAATTCTTCATTTTCACAATCTTGCCACAATTGCTGCAGAATGTTCTCTGCATGAAACTTGTCTATAAATATTGGCATTTTAGACGAAATATTATTGCTTTATAATTTATACCGAATTCTGAACACTTAACTCTGACAAACTTCACACAACGGTTGACGTTGTTATGGTACTAACAACGGTACTAATTTTCAAACATTAATAATCGCTCGGCGATTTCATTTTCATTTTAACTGATAACACACATTTTACATTTCGACGTGGTTCAATTATAGTTGAACCATATACATTAGAGTGGTTCTTATTTGGATTTTTTGCGAAAATCAAATGCGACGCCTCCCCCCCAATCGGTTCGAAACAGGATAAAACAATTTATTTAAAATTTTTATCTATAACCCTTACTTAGCCTATTTCAAAGTGAAATTTGACTTAAGCGATCCCAATCGA
The DNA here is from genome assembly GCA_963662105.1 of Meiosimyza platycephala. NCBI lineage: Eukaryota > Metazoa > Arthropoda > Insecta > Diptera > Lauxaniidae > Meiosimyza > Meiosimyza platycephala. The sequence continues at coordinate 103,701,787 of OY759208.1, read as the reverse complement.
TTCGTGACTTAAGCCATACTTCACATTGAAATAGGGTCAGTAATGGGTTAAAGATAAAAATTTAAAAAATCTCATAGAATTTTTTTATTTTATTTCGAACCAATTGAGGTGGCATCCTCCCAATATTTTTTTCCTAAGAACCAATAACTAAAGTTGGTGTCTAGGGGGGCGTTCATGTAGTATGTAACGACTTTGGGGGGGGGGAAAGTTCGAACAACGCGTTACCGTGGGAGTTAGAAATCTCTTGTATTATTTATTACTACCGCAAACGCAATTAAAACATAACAAAAGTATTTTAGTGACTTTCCGGTACTTTGCGCAACATAATTGTGACTTTTACGTAAACATGATCACTTAGGTGTTACGTAACATTTAAGGAGAGGGGGGGGGGGGAAGGTCAAGAATTGTGTTACTTGAACGCCCTAGAAACCTAAATTTCATATTGAAATAGGGTAAGTATGGGTTAAAGATAAAAATTTAAAAAAATTCCTAAAACTTTATTATCCTATTTCGAACCAATTGAGGGGGCGCCTCCCAACTATTTTTTCTTCAGGACCACCCTAATATACATACATACCTTCTTATCCCAACGAACAATAAATTTTTATTGTTTTTTGTATAAAGTATAAATTTTCACTTTATCAGTGAGCAGTAGGTGTATATTTCGATAATATTGATACCATAAATATTTAGCCCTTAATATTTGTTCTGAGTATTTTTAGTTTGACCTTGAAACTGTTTCCATTTGAAATTAATGGAAATCTGAAAATATACTTTGGTTCTTTATCGCATTGTTAAAGTAAATTCCCTTACATTTCCAACGATTGCTTCGATAAAGTGAGTAGAACAATAGATAAGGGGCCATATATTTTTTAATATAAATCATAAATCGACTCTAATACATTCAAAATCTTAAGTACATACGAAAAACAAATAATTTTGAACTATATATACGTTATAGAAGATCAAGTCACTCTAAACTGGCTATAACTTTGCGATGAAGCATCATCGATGACCATTGAAAAGTTGATTTGAAAATAGAAAGATGATACTATGTGATGCTTTTATTTGAAATAAGCTCAAATCATTTTTGTATTCTATACATAGCATCAAAAGTTGATACAAAAGAAATTTTTTAAGTACTTAACTTCAAATATTTCAAAATCCTGACATAATGGACCAATTCTGAGATATTAAAAACTTAGAACCTTTTTTTTGGTTTTTTTTTTTTTGCTTATCAATTTGGTATAACTTTTTTCGTTAAATTTTTTTTTTCTAATAAAAGAGTGTTAAACCTTCAAATTTTTCTAAGCGTTCTCTAATTGTCTCTTGATCAAGTGGAGGGGTAAAAAAAAGTTATGCCTAAAAATGTTATTATTTACAATTTGGCGTCTCTTTGCATAGAATTTTTTATATGAAAAAATATTTTATTTATGGAAAATTTTGACGTGTCCAAAATAAAGTAAACGATTTTTGCGTTGTCATCTTTTTTTCACATATCCCGCTGCTAATGTGTATTCCTTTTCATACAGGACGAGATACGTCAACGCAAATTGGATTAAATATGAATGCATCATGGAAAGGTTAGCGTTGAAAAAACTGCAAGTTTTTCATAAAAGTATTTATTTTTTATGTTGATGATAGATGAAAAATTGGCTTAAAATATAAGTTGAGTTTAAGTTTTTTTTGTTTGGCTTTTCAAAGCAAAAAACATGGAAAATCCATTATAAAGAACTTTCAGCAATATATGTGTGTACATCCGTATTATTGTTTTACTTTTGCAGTTAAAGCGAAGTTTTTTATAATTTTTTTTTTTTATTTTAAGCTTAATGCTTTTTTTATAAAATCTAGTAGTTTTCGATGAAATTTTTTTGCTAAACGATGACAAAATATGTGCTAAACCCTTCCCTCCCCCCCCCTTTGTTTGATGTGACTTCTAGTTCTTAAAATTTTTATGTTTGTTTCTTTTTTGTGATATATTATATATTCGTTATTTTCATTTATTTAAGACACAGCATGATTTATTTTTAATTTAAATTTTTACGATTTCACAATAAAGCGTGCAATAGTTTCACTACATAGTTTAATTAGTTCCTTTTTTATTACTGAAAGTTTGAAAATTTGGTGACTTAAATGAATTTGCGAAATAAACAATTGTAAATAGAAGAAATTGATATTATCAACAAATTTTATTTCATAGATATTTCCATTAATTACAAATATTTGGCGAAATTATTTCTTCAAAACTTAAGATAACTTTTATGAAAAATTGCAGCACATGGCTCGGTGGTGTGATGTTGGAACTTATGCAAAAATCGAATAAATGGTAAAGATTCAAATAAATATCGATAAATTAAATAAAGTACTAAAATGTAAAACTAAATTTTATAACTTATTTAAATATTGATTTGTAAGAGCAGATTTTTTCCCAGTTAATTTTGAAATCGTTCTGAAATAGCTATTAAACTCAAACCGAAATCATTAATAATCATTTCTGGGTCAGTTCATAAGCCTCGTTAACTTTTGGCTTCATCAGAGCCACATTTCGATCAAAGATTTTTGACGACCTGGATCCAAATGATATTGACAACGTCGGTGACTTATTGAGATTGAACGTAAGGTGAAAATAGCAACAAACCCAACATCTATTTACCGTCTGGTGCAATGGAATATTGATAGTCTTAATTTCGAGCTTGTTAATGAAGTGTTCAGAAGAATATAAACATAAGGCAATTTTTTTAGCTGCTCTCTCGAAGAACGAAGTTACAGAACCATAACTTGGATTTTTGGACATTTTTGGATGCTTATTCCTTAATCATGCCTTAACGGCTGAAAGCATTTGGATAACACTGAATGGTTATATAGTATGTATCCTGAATTAGAGCATGGGCTACTTTTTCCCCAAAATATTTATAGTTTCTTAAGATCCAAATTACTTGAGAACGGAGCGAACAGTGTCAAGTTACTAAAAATTATCAGAAATCGCAAAAAACTGTTTATTTCTCTGAACTGATCACATTACTATTTTAATTTATTCAGACCAAAAAAAATATTTTAAAAATGTTTAATACTTTAAGAGAAAACAGGAAAAAAAATGGACATGTCCCTTTTTGATAAAATTTTTAATGAACAAGTGCCGTTTTGCAAAGCTCTTTAATGGACATGTGCCTTTTTGGTACAATCTTAAATGGGCATGTGCCTTTTTGTAAAACTCTTTAATGAACATGTACCTAAATCTTGCCATGTGCCATGCCTTAGCCAAATTTTAAATTTATATAATATGCACTGTTTAACTTTAGTTTCCAAAGCACACGTAACATAAATGGTTTCAAGTTCTTTCTCTTTGCTCTTCTAAAAAAAACGAAGATGACATCCATTCTTATTCACAATTGTTGCTCAAATACTCTTAGTAGGTAGTGTGTTCCAATATACTTCTAAAATTGAAAATAGAGAACTCGATTTGTGTACAGATTTTTATACAACCTCAAGAATTTTACAAACAATTTTATGATACATTAGATCGATTAGATTTAAAAAACTATCTTTGACTCAGAAAGATATAATTGTGTTTTAAAAGAAAATGCCAAGTGTAATTATAGAAAAAAGTCCTAAATCCAGCCATAAAAACCAATTAGCAATTCATCATCATTTGGTGTGCACTTGTACTGCCCCCGCAAATGCACCATTTGAATCATATCTTATGCTGAAATGTCCTGCCTCGGTGATTGATTAGCCCATGACATTGCAAGTAAATGCTGCTTTGCAATATCATGCGAAATAAGAAATTATGACAAACGAAAATCATTCCACTGATTTAAGTGCACACCTCGCATTGTCCTTGCTTATTATCCTGTCACAGCGATAGCAAAAACAACAACAACAACTAATTTCATGCACACAAAAGTTTTTCTAATTAAAATGAGTAAATTTTTATTGAGTTCTCTAGCTGTAATTTTGACTGATTTTTTTTCACTGTCCCTCAACTATCTATCTAGCTGACTGTATGTCTGTCTGTTTTTAGCTTCCCTAATGGCTGTGAACGTTTTTTTTTTTTTTGTCTAATCATTCGAAATAAAATGTTGGCTCATTAATTCTAAGCTGATTTGCTGGCTTATCCTTGGCGGTAAGTGTACATACAATACACTCTCCATTGAGTTTCGAATGCAAGTGGTAGATGGTTGAAGGATTTCGTTATCCTGTTAGCCGCACACAGCTGTTGAATTATTCACAAGGCGTACAAGTGTTACAAGTGGATAGCATTAAGTCAATAAGTCGGGTATAAATAGTTGTGGATATGAGAATGATTTAATTTTTCCTTCGATCCTTTGCATTAAGAGTTTATTTTAAATGACTTTGTTAAGTTGGAAGGTTTGGTTTAACAGACTTATTCGAATTTAATGTGCATAAAAAAATATTGTAACATCTTTAGTGATAGGGACTTTGTGTACTAAAAAAAAAGGAAAACTATTTCAAATACCACAATTAAACTGCATATGCAAAGTTTGCACCATTCTTTGGAGATATTCTAAAATTAAAATCATTTTTGGTATGGTCGTAGAAGCATAAAAAATGCTGACGCTAGGAATGATTCAGAGAGGTTACTAACCAAAAATGATAAAAAAAAAAGTTCCTGAATTGCCTAGGACAACTTGCTAAGGCTGAGAGCAACGCAATCGGATAGATGCAAAAGATTTCAAAAGTTCACTTGTATATAAGAAATATGTGCGCTTTAAAGCTTCTGTATATAACTGTACTCAGCAATATAACTACTATGCACTGATAGATAAATTAAGGATAATGCTGAAAGTGAAGAATGAATTGAAACCAAATACATCTGCATTTATCCAGACGAAGTTATCGTATAAATGTTTAGATAATATTTCTGGCATTTGGGTTTTGTGAAAATGTACTGAATCGAGACTTGAAATGTACTTTTTAGAGGCCGAATGTACTTTTTTGGCGTGAACACCCAATTTTACTAAAATGTACGAAATTTTTGTAAAATTTTCTCAATAACTAAAAAAAAAAAAAGGTCCTCAGTTTTGGCATCTCAAAAACCCTAGGAAAATGAGATATATATGAAAATTAATAAATTAATTACAAAAAATACACCTTGCAATTATTTATCAAAAAAAAGGTAATTATTATATATCTTCACATTGCAATTATTTTCATTTAGTTAAACCGAAATCAGGTAATTATTATAAATTGTTCAAATGTACCGAAAATGTACTGAAAATGTGCTGAAAATTCGCCGGATGTACTAAAAATGCGGCAAATGTACCGAATGTACTGAAAACTTGTTAAATGTACTGACGACGATTTTTCAGGACGCAAATGTACCGAAAAAAGTACAAATGTACCGAAAATGCCATCACTGGTCCTCATAGAAGTTTGGATTTCTAGAAAGCTGATGTTCAGGCAAAAGAATGTTAAACGTAGAACAAAGGGAATAATCGTAAGTCAACAATGTGGAAATCTGTATCCAACAAAATACAACTACAGCAGGGAATAAAATGACTGACGAACAACCTAGAGCAAAGTCAGTTTTTCACTTCAATGGAACAGCACCTGACTTAGCTTTGCCGAGCGTTGTTGTTGACATTATCTAAAGATTATTAGGAACAATTCCCACGATCTATTGGAATGTAGAAAGGTAAAGAAGAATGCGGCATTTTACATTGCGTTGACTTACAGGTTCTCCCAACTTTATCTTCGAGAATTGAACAGGATCAGCTTTGAAGACTTGTACCTCACCAAATTTATAAGACTTCAAAAACCCTTGCAAATTATGCCATTTTGCCTCATTCGGCCCCCTTTTATTTACGCTACTGGCCAATATTGTGAAAATGCCAAAGATATCGCTCAAAATCTAAAAATATGAGAATACTTTCAGCAAATGAATGTAATACGGCATGAAGAGTATTCTCAATTATTACATGGAAGGGAAGGTATTTGAGATGGGATGAACTTCAATTGTTGTTCTACATTCTGAAAAGGTCATTAGAAAACTAAACGTTTGGAAGATTATTTTCATAAGGCTCACAGGATAAGTTCTAAGTATGTAAACAGAAATTTTGTATCATTTTAATGATACATGCCACTATTTCAAGTAACTGCATATTTTATGGCATCAAAAGTATGCTTTATTGATCCAAATATAATTTTTAATGACTCCGTATATTTCAATTTGGGATAAATAAAAAAAAATTTGTAATTTTTTATGACTGACAGCGATCATCGTCATTAAATGAAGCACCATTTGAAAGTTTTTTTTTTTTGTTTTTTAAATTCAATTCAAAGAGCAGCTGCTGTCCCCAAAACAACTCCCTAATCAAAGCAAACAATTCCTATGAATTTTTTTTTCCATCAATTCAATGCTTTGATCTTGCACTTGTTATGGGCTGCATTATCTTTTAAAGATCCATTATATTGTGAAATAACATTTGAGTACATTTCTGGAATTAAGTTTTGTTCTTCACATTTTATGACATGAACGTGTTATTTAATGCGACTACGTGTGGTTCACATTTTCCACAGTACATATTATCTTTTTTATTATGATTATTTCTTCTAATTGCATTTATTACCTAAACAATTTCGTCTCATAGACTGCGGCGGCGCCATTGCATGTACGTTGTCTTTTGACTAAGTGACTTCCTGTCCAAGGCCACAAGTAAATGGCTTAAAAGGCCTTACATGTAGTTTGTGGAATTTATTTATTTTGTAATATTTTTAATTTTCTTTTGAATGTAATCAAATCTTAAATTTACAAAAAAGTTCCCACAATCAAATTGGTTATCTGCTTTGTATCGTTGTTATTTTTTTTCTTAACTCATTTGTATGTTATCTTCGAAGAAAGCTCCACAGCAATAACACAGCGTCTACCGTTGAAATGAGTCACAAATTTATTCAATTTGTTTGGGTGGTATTTGTTGCTTTCTTATTCACAGTTCAGCTTATCATGATATGTAATTAAAAAAAAAATGCTGTTCAAATATTTGTACAACATTTAGACAGATATGGATTGGTTAAGTGTGAAAGACTGGCAGTGGCGTTATGAAAACTAAATTGTAGAATTTGGGGACAGAATTTCTGCGGTCGGGAAAGTTTTTATCTGTCGAAAAAGAATATTTAGCTTTTAAAATAAAAATAATAACTATGCAATAACCTTTTTTAGCACAAATATGTTATTTTAAAAATTAAATTATTAAAATTGGTTCAGTATATTTTGCGCAAAAGCGTTACAAACAATTTCCATATAAGCAATTTTTAATAAATAATATAGATAACTTAAACCGTCACTGTATTTTCTCTCCAATTGCACCGCATTACTTAGCCCACACTCAAGTGTACCCAATTTACACAATTGCATAATCAGTGTCGGTCAGCAACACGATCATTTTGGTCAACATATTGTGCGTTATGGAGCACTGATGCTTCACGCTTATCAACATATGAAATCTACAACAAAACAAAAAAATGTAAAATGCTGATCGATGACTTTTAAGCGATAAACATTGTACGATTGTGGATGAGTGCCTTGAGCTTGCAACGATTAGTCATCAAATCAACAGCTACAACAACAGATAATTTACAAAATTCCTCATTTGCTTTTTCTTTTTGTCAGTTGTTTATTTATTTTTTGTTAAAAAATTTCAATTTTGTTCCCAAAAAAAGGGAAACAAATAAAGAAAAATCTATTAGCAAATGTCAATTAGCTGCATTCATGAAAAAATAGAAGAAATATTAATTACCAAAAAGAAAAAAAAAAAACATATCCACAAATACGTGCAATAGATGCAATGTTGAGATACAAAAAAAATCTGTGGGATTTATGTGTTCTTTGTTTGTTTAGTTTTACTGTTTGTCATTGGATGAGGTAATGTTATGTTCTTGAACGTATTCCTTGGAATCCAATTTTGTTTCACGGCTGTTCCCTCAGCTATGATCCCCCAGTCTTGTTTCCGCTGCTAATTAAGTTTTATTGAGCAACAATTTTGTGTGACTGCTGTACTATGTACATTGATTTGGGAACAAAATATAAATACTGAGATATGTGAACGAATTGCTTGCAATATTAGCTGACGACTGAATCAGCTAAAAATATAACTTTGCTTTTATTAGTTTTTGCAAAAATGTTTTAAATTTTCATTAAGTTGTTTCATTTTCTTAAACTGTTCCCATTTTTTTTAGAACGCTTCTAATATTGCAAAAACTGTTTCCACTTTTTTAGGGTGATTCAAATTTTTTTTTTTATTTCAAACAGGTTTATTAGTAGCAGGTACACAAAAGAAGAATTCTGGTCGAATTTGAGCTAATAATATTAATATTTACTGGTCGCTCATCGAGTTTTCCATACCATTTGTATTGGAAGAAATGACTTACTAGATACTTGTCTCTATATCTCGTGAAAAAAAAAATTTTAAATAACGAGACCTAGCCCAACCGAAAAGTGTCCTATTATTTTTCGTGGAGGTAATATTTTGTTAGTTTATTAGCTTTCAAAATTTAAGGATATTTCGAAGAATGAGAAAAAAAAATTTTTTTTTGTTTTTTTGTTGTTTTTTTTTTGTAAAAAATTGTATGTTCTTTCCGATGATACGAGATTTACTCGAAACTGTCTATAAAGGCATACTTTCCCATATAAATCGTATGGAAAATTAAAAAGCTCGATGAGACACCAGTAAATATTAATATTATGAACTCTCCCCACAAGTTATTTGTAGAAAATTTTATGCTCTTTCCGATGGGCTAGGGTCTCGTTATTTAAAGATTTTTTTTTCACGAGATATAGAGACAAATATCTAGTAAACCATTTCTTCCCATACAAATCGTTTATTGCTATCGCCGCCGTGAATGATTCTGGATTTGTCTAAAGATTTCACAATTTTTTTAGAATTTATTTTTTCAATAATGTCGACTTAAATCACACTTGAGTTCATTTATAATCATGTCACCTAAAAACAGAATACAGCTGATGTGAAAAGCTCTAAACAAAATTTATAAATTTATAAATACGTTTTTTCTTTGCCCAATTGTGTAGTAGTTGAAACGTGAGCCCTAATTTCAGTTAATTTCTCAATTACTACAGCATATTTTCAAGCTTGAAATAAATTTTAAGTAGCAAATTTCAAATAAAAAACTCAGTAAAGGTGTTGTTGTTGGTCTTGCGGAAAACTAAATACCCTACATCAGCAATATGTCAAAATTCCTAAATTTTTAATCAAATATTAAACCATAGGCAGGGTGAAATAATGGCAACATTTATTTATAGAGCTCTCAGTTTATCAATTTTAAGTTTTCACTCCAGAGAGAAATGCAGCGCAAAGTCTGACAACTTTTTATCTACTGCCTAACCGAACTATTTCAACATACAAACAGATATATCGACAGATTTATCGACCCAAGAGATGATGCTAGTCCAGATATATACTTCTTTATTTAAATACTAAATACTCCACCTACCTGTTCGTTACAAACTGATTAGTAAAGTGAATATACACTGTGTGTAGGGTACAAAAAAAAAAGTTTTTCTATGCTTTTTTCTCTCAAAACAAGTAGAGAAAGCACTAATTGTTTTTAGGTGTAAAAAATTCACCCTTTTCGAATACATTGTAAACGAGAAAAGGAAACAAATTAGAGAAAAAAACAAAAGAGGAAACAATAAATGAGTGGTGAAAGGTTTAACAAAAGTGTCGCGGACATAAGAGCAGCCCTTAACGTAGGTCAGTCACACTTATGCATGAGCTGCGATTCAAGCTGCTTACAAATTTTAATTTGCTTGGCTGCCCAAGTCTAAGTGGAGCATTATTGAGAAATTTATAGAGTACATTGTTCATGTATTCCACAAATATTATTAGATTTATATGGCGACATTACTTCGGAAATGTTTATTTCAACATTTTTTTTTTTTCTCAAAAAAAGTCAAAGAGTATTGAATCGAATAAGCATTCAGACAAACAGCCTCAAAAAACTCGTAATATATCGAACAGTATCGTAAAACGTCGGAAAAGTGGAATGTATTGAAAAGTCCATTTATGCAAGTCGAATATAATTGAAAAACAGTAAATATAATCGGAAAACATCGAAATTGTTTTGAAGACTGAAATTTAAGGAATAGTATTGAATAATACATATATCGACATATATCGAATAATATTGAAAAAGTCGGTGTGCAAAAAAGACATCCAGACATCTGAAATATATAGAAAAATTTGAAAATATTGGATTAACGGGAAAAGTTTTGGAAAGAATCGATAAACATCGAAATATTCAAAAAGTATCAAACAGTATCGAAAAAATTCCATAAAAGACGTATACTAACGGAAAACATTAAAAAAGTTGATTTGAAAATTATCAAAAAGTGAGACCCATCGATCATAATTGAAAAAGTCTTTACAAATCGTACACAAACGAACAGCATCGAAAGACATTGGATAAGTCAATAAAAATGGAAAAATATTGAAAAAGTCGATACAAGTCCATAAGTGCCGAATAGTTTTCAAAAAATGTCGAAAAAGTGGGTAAAATTGAATAGCATGGAAAAATATCGAACATGCAACTTGTTAAACATTAATTTTTACCTACAGCGCCACCTATGAAAAAATATTTCAATGTTCACCCATATGACAAAGTTTCATTACATTCCGTTGTAAACTTTTTAGATATGTAAACTTAAAATTTTTGCTTCCATGATAGGTGCCACGCCCATTTATCTCATCTCTTTTTGCTCAACTCATGTATGTATAAGTCACTTGGCGACAATATGCTGCAGTCTATTGGATAACAAGTAGAAATTTAAAAAAATTATTTCTGATTCGAATTTTCAAAAGATTCTTAAAGGACATTTTCATCTATGCTCGTAACAGGACTCTGTGCTCGAAGTTTCATTTTATTTGTGGCTGTATTTTGGCTTACGCGAATTACTTAGTCAGGAAAAAAAAAAAAGTTTTTGGTTTGGTGAATTTTAAATTTCTTGATATCTCCTGAGGATTTGATTTCCAAAAAATCCTCTCTGATTGGTGATTGTAAGTCAGTCGGGGAATACGTTTTTTTTTTGTAGAGATTTCTTAATAGATATTTGTAGTTTCGGTAAAAAGTTGTAGACGATTCCAAAGAATAAAATCTATTCGAAATTATTGGTTTTGTCTCACTAATATGAAGATACATTGTTTGACGGATTTTTTCCACATCCTGAATAATAAAAAAATTGTTATTTTGAAAATTCAATTGGGTGATCTTGCATATAAAATGTAGCATTTCCTGATTTTGATCAACAAAATTCGTAAATAATTTTTATTTTACAACAAAAGCAAAAATCACAAACGCCACATTAATTGACCTTTGCTGAAGAGTTCAAACCTAAGTAGCAATAAAAAATAAAATGAAAAAAGGTGTTTTATAACGAAAAAAAAAAAAATATTTTTTTTGCAACACGCACAGTCACGACATGTCAGAAAAAGAAATAACGTTATAAAAAATTACGAAAAGCTAATTAAAATGAAAGAATAAAAAACACTAAAGAGGTAAGAAAAATCAGTACATAAACACTTATGACAAAATTACACCCAACTGATGAAACAATTTTGATATCCTGACAATAAACTGTCTGACTCCTGCCATAATAAAAAGTCATCAAAATTTTTCCCCACTACTGTGCTCATACTAAACATTGGTCGAAAATATTTGGTGACATTTATTAAACGATATAAAAAAAAATGTATATGGGTAGCTATGTGGCTCATTATTTATATCAAAAAAAACAAAAGTCCTTTACACCGTCTGGCGTTAAAATTCACGCGAATTTTTTCTTTTTTTCGAAAATTTTGTTGTTTTTCTTTACTCGTAATAACTTTGACGACAAAAACGCTAAAAACTCATTAATCGCGCTTAATTCTACTTTGTTTTTGTTTGGGGACAAATGAGAAAATAAAAACAAAAATTTGACGCGACTTCCGTTTAATTGTCCTTTGTGACATGCACCGGCTTCCCTCTAGACGTTCATTCATTGCGGCATACACGCAGTGAGTGGACATTTGCACCTGTTTTTTTTTTCGCTTTAAACGGTTATGGTGTGGAGTAGAAAGTATCGATTTTATTCTATGTTACAGTCTATAGTGTTGGTAGTAAGGTCAGGAATATAATGCGGCATTTTTCTATTTCAAAAATAACGTGTATAGATTCTTCGATTTACCAATACTTAGATGTACATATTGATATTTCCTTGAGTTTTTTTTAGAAAAAAATAAATGCAGATGAAATGAAGTATTATTTTGAAAGTGTACGGTATTAAGTATATATTTGTTATTATTAAATAATGTTTTGCGAGGCCTAGTTCACTAAGTCGATATTAACATATTTTCATTTTGATATTTTGGTTTATCGATTATTCATACCGCTTTGATTTTGTTGATTTTGCGATAGTTTGATAAATGATTCGCATGTATCAGAATCATATCGTATATACTAAACAAATTTTCTATATTATCGCTTAGATAATTGATACATTTAAATCAATAATCGATATTTTTCCATCTTAACATACAGAATTTCACCAACTTGTCTGCCAGATCCACATTTTAAGTATTTTATTTTCACCTCTTAATGGCTAAATGTACGGAATTGTTGATAAGCATCTCATTTGGAGTCATCATACGCAGTACTGCATATCCTTTGCCAAAAATGCAATTTCGTCGCTTATTTTTTTTTTTTTTTTTTTATTTTACTTACTGCTGGAGATTTTTTAATTTCCTTCTGGAACGCAGAAAAAGGGACATCATTTTATGTGTACGTTGTGCTGGCACATTAAAAGTATAGTTGACAAGAATGACAGTTTGCAATGTGTGTGCTTGTGACTTTGAATATATTGTGCCAAATATATAGCTTTATATATATATATGCGACATATGTATGTACATAGTGTAGTGTTACTTATGTAAGCAATTAATGCACAAAAAGTTTTCAATACTTTTTGAAACTCTCATGAAAAGCTGAGCATAAAATTGAAATTTCCAGTACAGAAATATTTTCGCCGTTATGGTGTGACTGCTAATGTAATGCACTTTATTTCAGAATCGTTTAATTTTCGTTATCTGAAGCTCTGCATTATATTCTTAGAAATTAGTGAAAGTAAAATATACTTTTACTCAGCGGCCAATAACTAAATCTAAAATTTTTTTACCACACACAGCGATGTATAAGCTCAGCACATTATAAGATTTCTAAGTTGCATCGTAGCTGAGGTATCAGCGTTTGCATTTATTAATTTGTACAACAAGTTGTATGAGTAACATGTAACTTTAAGCAGCATAAAATGCTTTTAGCGTTGCTCTTCGATAAGTATAAGGAATTTTTATATCCCTGCAGTGTAGATATTAACTGATAACAAAAGTATTGTTATTGCAAACTCCCGAAATGCAGCTAAAATTAATCAAGAATCTAAACAGAATATAGTTAGATAAATACTGTAATGATATGAATTGTGAGTAAGGCTTATAACATACCTATTTGTATTCGCAATTTTACAAAAAAGTTAAGAAAATCCTTTTAAGTTTTTAAAACCTGTGAGACTTAAAAACATATTGAAAACTTATAAATATTTTTGAATTTATAAAATCCTTTTAAAAACATTAAACGTTTCGTTATTTTTCTTCAATTCTTAAAATATTTTTCGTGGTGATATTGAAATGAAAATTTCTTAAATCTGTCAAAACAGCTTTTTAAGCTTCCTTCCTTCGTTGGCTACATCTTTTTGTTAAGTTTTATGTAAATCATAATTTTATTTTTTATAGCCTTTGGCATAATTTATTATTTTTGCAATTTTTCATAGATTTATTTTAATGTTTTTTTTTTGTTTTTTTGTTTTTCCGCAAACTACCCATCTGCCGCGTAAGCTTTCAAGCAGAGAAGACGCATATCCTTAGCCAACATATTCTGTGCTACTTAATGTCCTCGAGTGTTTTGTCTCTACATTTGCATTTGTTTTTATTGTATTTCATATGGCCATAAGTAAAATGATTTGCCAAGCTGCATTATTCAGAATTTTTTGCTGCTAGCGCAAGGATTTCTTTTAATACTCCTTGCAAATTTTTTTCAGCTCTAGGTATGTGCTTCTCTTTTCGATTATCATTTTTCGTTTTTCTTTATTTGCTGCATATAATTGTCAATAAAAATTTACCGTGCGGAAAATTTGTTGTGCAAACAGAAATATAAATTTTTCATTTCATTACGCAGTATATGGCAATGCAAGAAATGGATGAATGCATAAATGCTAATAATGTCGAAGGATCTAAATTTCGTCTCGTATGTTTTTGCTATTGTGGTCACGTTAAAACTTTAAATTTAAATTCCATTAAAACATATATCTGAGAAGATTGAATTTATGCAAACTGGAATTTTTTTCGCGATTTTGTGAAATCATCACACGTAGGGTAGACAATTCTCTCTTACTACTATTTAGTGGGTATTTAGCTCGGATAATCAATTCATTTCAGTACTGCATTACGATTTTTACAATGAACAAAATTATTGAACAAAGAAATCGCCTCTTATGAGTGATACAAAGCGTTAAAGGAACGCCGAGAGATGGTCTCGTTCTGGTCGACCTTTGACCTCTTCAACTGATGAAAAGACTAAAAAAGGAAATTCAAAAAATTCTGCTCTCTAACAAAGGGAGCCGTTTCAATCAAATTATATTCTTTAAATAATCGGATAGTACCATCTTTTCAATGGGACAATAAACTCCAAAATGACGATTTAAAACAGAAAAGTCAATGTTTTTGAATTTTCTCGAAAAAATGTGATTCATGCTAAAGAATATCTTTGATTATCACATACTCGTATGTAATCTAAGATTTTAATGTTCTTACTCTTTTTATATCATTTCTATAACCTTAAGCCCATAAGATTTATGTTACAATATATTTTTATCTTAAAATAAAATACCATGCAACAATGTTACAATGCATCTCCTTAAGGTGTTGTAAAATTTATTAAATACTATACATATTGATTAAATGCAGTCCCCCACCCAACTACTTTCTCACACCAGCAACAACAAGTACATATATCCTGCGGCACTTAAATGCAACACCAGCGTCTAATGTAAAATAAATTGGATTATCCTTTGATTCATCTGCTGCCATAGAACATAGCGTGTAAGAATAATTTATGACTAAACCATATTTCAAATGTCCTTTCAATGTAAGTTCATTTATGTGCGCGCTAGTGTGTGTGAGGCGATAATTGCAGCCGACAAATATTCTAATTTGATTTTCTATGAAATTCTTACTTCTTCTATCTGAATACAGAAGATGTACGTATGTATGTATACTTAGATGAGGCTTTGATACATTTATATAATTTGTCAATGCACTCAAGTGTCAAAGTAATTTCAAACACTTGTTTTCAATTCAATAATATGTGATGTGGGGTTATTACCCCTTCAGTAAGTGAATGAAGCAGTCTAGGAGTTGTACCTTCTCTGGGCGCCAGTAGCGTTGCTGCACTCAATTCTTTCGTTGTTGCTTTTTTAACATATGATATCATCGGACGTCATGCTAGTTTTCATAAAGAAGGGAGCAAAGTAGGCCAACCAAGCTCGCTTCTAAAACGAAAGGAGAGAAATAGTCTTCTCGCGCTTATTTCTGTTGGTAAAGAGCTGCAGCGCTTGGCTCCAAAAAGAAAGGAAAGCTGAATGTCTGATGAATTTGTAGTTAAAAATTGTTGAAAAAAAGAGTTGAAGAGAAATTGTTATAAAATTCATGTAAGTTTTTGGTACCTGGTGAAAATAGCTAAAAATTCTGCATCACTAACTCCAAGAATATTGAAAAACATGTACCGTTATTCCGCGATGCACTCTGAAGTTTGTCATATCTTTGCTCTATGACTGCACATACTGCGATAAACGTATTTTTTTTTAACAATTTGAAGCAGTTTTTTTTTTTGGTTCAAAATAAATAAAAAAATTAGGAGTTTTTCAAATTTTTATCTTTAACCCTTACTGACCCTATTTGAATGCGCAGTTTGGCCTAAGCCGCCATTTTTAAAACTACTTTTTCTAACGTGGTTTTTAATTTTAAAAAAGAATATATATAAAAAAAATGACGCTCGCATCTAGTTTCCGAGATAAAGTCATGGAAAGTTGCGAATATAGCTTTCCTAAAAATCAGTATAAGTTGGGAATTCCTTAATAGATTTTAAATATTTAACTGTCATATGGCAGGTAATTTTACAGTCTATCAAATAGGTGAATAATTGGTGAATCAAATTGGTGAAATTAGTTTCATATATTTTGTGATATGGCTGTTTTTAAAAATATTTTATCATTTTTTTTCAAATAACCGTTATTTTCTCTAAAAATTGTATTAATAATTTGTAATTTTTTTACAGTATTAAGAAAGCTTAATTAATTTCCCTTAACTCAATTTGTTATTCGTTACTAATTTTTTCTTTTCTAAGCGTAGTAGATACAAAAATAATGAACAAACTGTTGTCTTAAGCAAAATTTCACATTGAAATAGGCTAAGTAAGGGTTAAAGATAAAGTTTTATATAAATTTTTTAAATTTGTTTATCCTGTTTTGAACTAATTGGGAGGGCGTCGCGTTTGATTTTTTTTATGTCAAATTTCACATTGAAATAGGGTCAGTAAGGGTTAAAGATAAAAATTTTAAATAAATTTTTTTATCTTAATTCAAACCGATTGGGAGGGCGTCGCATTTGATTTTCGAAAAAAATCCAAATAAGAACCACCCTACTTAATATATAGGGTGTTTTTTTTAGAGGTATAGAACTTTACAATGGAATAAAACAAAGATGAATTTTTTAAATAGACATGAAAATTACTTTATTCGAAAGATAATCTTCTGGCATTATAATTTAAATATGACTTCTGGCATATGAACGCCACGGCTAGCTCGGACGTAGTCTAAAATGGAGGTCCAATTTTCAAGGTATATCGCGAATTACGCGAGTAATGTTGGCTTCGAAGTATTGAATCTTAGCTGGCTTATCGACGCATACTTTTGGCTTCACATAACCCCAAAAAAAAAAATTAAGGTGTGATATCACAAGATCTAGATGGCCTTCTTGACTTCATAATTGCAAAAATCATCTGAATTTTGAGTGAAAATAAAGTTGAAATTTAAGTGACTATAATAAATTTGCACAATTTGGACGCGTTGTTCATGCGTCAACCTGTTCATGATGAAATGGCAAACCAAACTGAATATAAATGACATTAGAGTTGCCAGATTTGACCACAAAATCCCAGTTTTATCTCTATTCGAAAAACAAACCTCTAAAAAAAACACCCTTTACATACATAAATGTGTGACACTCCCTACTGAATTCAGCGTAAAGTGAGTTTGTTCGGAAATTCGCAAAAGCATTGAAAAAAATACGGCAGACTCAAGTTTTAAAGAGCATAAGAACGAGAGAAATTGTTCAGAAAAGCTCACTTACTTACGTTCTTTTTTTTTTGGCCACGAATCTTCGCTCGTGTTGATCTAAAAAGGTCAAAATTAATTTTTTGAAGTATGAGGTGAAAAAAGAATTGTATGCACTAATTATGGATAACGTCGAAAATAGACACAATAAATTCTTTTGGGAGTCGTTCCTCCATCTTAAATTCATTTTAGATCTTTTCTCATCTATTGCTTCAATATATTAACTATCCTTAAAAAGAACCAAACAAAGGGCAGGGTGAATTTTTCTCCAAAATCTAGTCTCGACCTCTTCGCATCAATTGCTGCAATAACTTTTTTTTTCAGCCTAATCAGATGGAAGGAGATACCCTTTCTACTTTGGAATTCCATTTTTCGCCTTATTGCATCGATTAGTGGTAAGGTTTTTTTTTATTTTTAGATGAGGCTAAATCACCCTGTGAATATCTTTTCCCCTCATCTTCTTAGTTCCATTTTCACTTTTGACCTGAGAGCGATTGTTTATTGTTCAAAGACAAATTGTTGCTTGAAAAATATTGACACATTTTCGTGAATTTTAAATGGAAATAATTTCAAGGTTAAACGCAAAATACTTGGAACGAATATTAAGAGCTAAGCATTTCAGGTACTTTTCTCTTATATGCACAACTTAAACGTGAA
Organism: Meiosimyza platycephala; assembly: GCA_963662105.1. Lineage (NCBI taxonomy): Eukaryota > Metazoa > Arthropoda > Insecta > Diptera > Lauxaniidae > Meiosimyza > Meiosimyza platycephala. The sequence goes on along the minus strand of OY759208.1, from coordinate 103,683,681 downwards.
TACCTATGTGTATGTTTGTATGCATATAAATATACAGCCAACATTGTAGGATTATAGAGTGAGATTTTGTATACACACTCACATTCTTTATACAATAAACAATGAAACCCAATTGCTCAAATGGAAAAAAAAGTTATGTGCCTGCTTCACCATAATTGAATCTTATAGATATGTACATATGTATGTGCAATGTGTGATATCTACACAAATGAAAATGTAAGAAGAGCGCGATCTGAACGTTCGAAAATTAACACCATTGTCAGTATAACAGCGTCAGTCGTTGTGAGAATAAGTCTTTCGTATTCAAGTGTTTCAGTGTAAATCAGTTCAATATATTGTTCAAGATGTCTATAATTTATGTCGACAAATTCCACGCTGAGAACATTCTACAGCAATTTTGGAAAGATTGTGAAAATGAAGAATTGTGTGATGTAGTGGTGATTGCTGGCAACGAGGAAACCAGAATTCCAGCACATCGAAATATTCTCTCGGCAGCCAGTGAATATTTCAAAATAATGTTTCAGTCATCAATGCGAGAAAGCAGAACAAAAGAAATAAAAATGCCCAGCGCAAATGGTGCACTATTACGCAGTCTTATTGAGTATTGCTATATTGGACGTGTAGCAATCACAGAAGATAATGCTGTAGAACTACTGAAATTAGCTGATTTGCTGCTTTTGAGTAATGTGGTCACGGCTTGTGGAAACTTTCTATCGCAAAAGCTACATTCAAGCAATTGTTTGGAACTCGCAGTCTTTGCGGAGCAATATCGTTGTGAGACTCTTCTAAAAAAGGCAAAAAACTATACTTTGGAGCACATTATGGATGTTTCTAAAACAAAAGAGTTCCTAAGCTTAAATTCAGAACAATTGGGTGAGTTTTTAGCTTGCGATAATCTCAGTGTTTCTGCTGAAGAAAATGTTTTTGAAATATTGATGACTTGGATACAGCACGACCAAATTGAACGTGAGAAATACAGAGATCAATTGCTGAAGTTAGTGCGTTTACCATTGCTAGAGCGATCATTCTTAATCAAGCAGGTGAAACCAATCTGTACTTCAATCGCAAGCCACCAATTGTACTATGACGCTTTAGAATGGAGCTGTTTGCCAGATGAGAGAATAATTAATGCAAGGAAATCGGGAAAATCATTTAACTCAGATCAGTTTTTGATGTGCCTTACATACGCTTCCCCAAGGAATATTAATTTTTACTGTCCTCAACGGCGAAAGTGGATGGGATGCTTGAAAGATTCGGGGTGGTCGTTTTATGAGTCCAGTGTTGCTGTTATGCATGATAATCTTTACGTTGTTGGAAATCAAGTTTCAAGTTCCGTTCGTTGCATAAACCTAAAATCGATGACTACAGTTCCAATAAAATCTATGACAGAACGTCGTCAGGGATGTGGTGTAGCCGTACTGAATGGATTTTTATATGCGGTGGGCGGTGATAATGGAAACAACAGTATTAGCTCTGTTGAAAAGTATGACCCTATAACAAACACATGGAGCGAAGTTGCTTCTATGACCGTGCAGCGTTGGAAATTTGGATTGGCTCAATTGAATGGAAAATTGTATGCAGTTGGAGGTGCGTCTGATGGAAAACTTCCAAGTTCAGCTGAATATTACGATGTGGACCAAAATGTTTGGAAATCGATAGCATCAGCGAAACACTATCATGAATCAGCCGAAGTAAGCGATTTATAATTAATATTAAACTTTTTTTCTATCACTTATAATTTTATTTGCAGATTGCTGTTGCTGATGGCCTGTTATATGTAGTGAGCGCTAGTGATAAAGTCGAGTGCTATAATCCTCGAAGTAATAATTGGACTATGGTATGCGGCTTCCGTGGAGGTACTGGCCACAGAAAGTTATGCACTACATTTTGCAATAAAGTAGTTGTTCATTATAATGAAAAATTCTACGAGTACAATCACAAATCCAACGAGTGGAAAACGAAGGAGACTTTAGACGGAATAAAATATGTCAATTCTATATTTGCATATTCAGGTGAACTATCGATATCAAGCTTTGCAGATAGTAAAAAAATAATATTTTATGATGATTAACAAAGCATTGATCGTTTATTTAAAATTCATATCAACTTAGTGTTAAGTTTTGGAACTTTGTTAGAAGTAATTTTTGAATATTAATAAATATTTTATCTTAACATAAAATTTTGATAAATTCTATTTTGCGGAGATATGGTAAAATCAATAAAATACATCTGTATGAATTGACGACATGAGGTGCTGTCTTAATTTTTTTTTTCAATTTGCGTTTTACGCACTACGGATATAAATGATTATGTAGACATAATGTCTATGAACTTGAAATTACTAGAACTTTTTTTTTTCATTACATCTAGACTATATTGAAAAAAGAAATCTTTGCGCTATTAGTTGTGGTTATGGTTTTTCGTTTTGAATTACAGTTAAATTAAACATGTACACATATTACAAGCACTGCCGAGAAAGTAGGCAAAATCGCACATTTACTGTTGAGCACGTCCTTTTTAGAGTTTGTTGTATTTCCTTAAAGTGCAAGCGTTTGTTTTCATCATCATTTAATCTTTTTTTGCTTGTTCACTGTACATATGCATATATTTCGTACACTGTACATATTTTGAACTAGGCCTATATATGTATGTATGTACATTGTACATTAGGGTGGGTCGAAATTTTTCCTTTAATTGGCTGGTTCTTATAATCTTAGATTCGAAGGTCAACTTTCCACTCTTTATCTGAGTAGTAGAATTGATTTAAAATTATATTTTTGTATATTGTTCTGTGTTTTATGTAAACTTGGGTGTGTCGACATTTTTTTTCCATCAGCTGAGTCTTAAAATTTTTGATATCGTCATTCTGAACATCACTGTGTAGCTAATATTTTTTATAAACGATCAGAGAGGAATCTATGGAAGCAAGCCATCCCGTTTAATTCTAATTTGAATTATTCCTTTCGCGTAGTAGTTTGATGATCAAAGCCTCAGCTGCTTTAGTAGTGGTGGAGCTGGTTCTGAGAGCCCGAAAAAAATAATTTCGCTCAATAACTCGGAAAGTATGCCGCAAAAGTAAACGTATGTATAGAGACCAACGTTGTAGAGGAGATAAAATTACAAAGATTCCATGATCTAAAACTTTTCGTACGCCAAAATTTCAACCAACTTTCATTACTTTAAAATTTTCAATAAAAATCGTATTTTTTCGAAAATGGCATTGGTTATTAGTAATTTTAAGAGTGTGAAAGGTGAATCAAATTCTGTCATACGAAAATTTTTTGGGCATAAAATCGATGTGTTTTCAGCTCTTGTACAATATTGGTCATAATATATTTTGCTACTTATGGCTTACTCTCCGAGTTGTAAAGTGAATTTTTTTTCGTCCTCTCACAAACAGCTCCAACACGTTTGATTACTAGCCTAAACGAAAGTTAAGTTAGCCTTGTGCTCGTATTATCTCTCAGCGACATCTGGCGGTCCAAAAATTTGCAAAATTATCGTAACTTTTTATAACAAAAATGGAATTTCATTTTGCTTTGGCAACTCTGTTTTTTCCGAAAATGGTTTTCCCTTTAGTACTGGTTGAGAGTATTCTCTATATTTATTTTGCTCAAGCTATTTAAAAGACATAAATTTTTGAAAGCTAATGTTTTTTAAATAATAAATCGTCATCTATTTTCAAAATGTTTTTTTTTTCAAAAGTATTATTTATTAGAAGTCTGTCTGCATCAGTATAATTTTTTTTTTTTAATTTTTGAGTTGAAAAGACTCAATTTTACACCATTCCAACTATAAAAATTCGTATTTAACTTAAAGTCCATCTTTTCACACATTAGGTGGGTATTATCAGAAAGGGGCACATATGCAACTTTTCTTATCTAATTGCATTGTTGACCACAGCTTCAGCAGTATGAAACAACTCTGGTTTCTAATTTATTAGCTGTCTTTGAAAATCTAAAGAGAAAACTGCCTCTAACCCCCCACCCCACTCAATATCGATAGTGACAAGTGATGATTAATGGAATTGGCTACGGTATCAATTCATTGCACAACAATTACAACGAAACACTTAGGTAAATAATATGCACAATCATTGTCGATAATGAAACAAACTTGCATTTCACAAATTATATACTATATGTATGTACGTATACTCACACCCTGTATGCATTTGTTGTGTAACTCCAAGCTGGAACTCTTTAGCTCATGGTTCTCTATATGAAAAGGATAATCTGTCATTTCTGTCATATGAGTAAATAAATTTTGCAAACCATCTATAAACTTAATTATCGTTTGTAATTGTCAAAGCTGTGATATGGTTTGTGTATGTGAGAAAGTACTTTCAACAATACATATAGGGTAAATTATGCAAAAGATACGCGCTAATGAAAACTTCACAAACAGCTTAAATTTCAGTTTATCAGCTCTGATGGCTCTGACTAAAATTTGTGTTTAATATATGACGATTTCTTTTTTCGTAGTAATCAGTTAAAGTTCCGTCTTGACAGAAATTTTCTTAAGTGTCATAGACTTTGCTTACTTTACGCTATGTTCGTACATTATTTGCGCTTTATTAATTGCCGACGTTAGTAAATTTTGTATCATGTTGCTTACTTAATGTGCAAAGAAAATGATTTCTCACATATTTGCATTGCATTTAAATTAGAAAATTATGCATTAAGTATTCAATTTTCCTACAGCATAAGGACGAAAGCACAAAATGTGTTAAACTACAGTTTGATTACTCATTGCTCAAGGTACCTATGTATAGCTCAATATAAATATAGCAATATTTGCATTTATTGAGGCAAATTTTATATTAAGCTGCATTTTACTAATGTACCCATTATTTGCATTATATATGTACTGTCATAAGTTCATGAATATTGAGCTAAAAGTGGACCAAAACTATGGTGCTTCGATGTACTAAAAATTATCATTACCAGTTTTTGACAATCGAAAAATATTGAGAATTCGTAAAATATGAGAGATCAGTAGTTGTATTGGCGTGTACGGATAAATCAAAAAAGTCACAGTTTCATCTTTTACGAACTATATTTTTAAATATACCCTAAAGGCCCTCAATATAGGCATCTTATTCGGCGTTGACCTAAATATTTGTTTGACGTGATGCTTGAAAACATAAGAAAAAGTTTCAAGGGGCCAAGTTTAGTGAAGAAGATGGTTGCGACAACAATTTGAATTTCAATTTATGAATTTTCGATCGACAATAGAGTTGAAGACGGTTACGTTTATTCTTCATATCATGAAAAAAGGTACCTCGTCGATGTCTTCTTAGTCTAAGAGCTGGCAGGCACAAGCACAAGCCTAAAATTATGTGTATAGTTAATTAGGTACTAGTAAAATAAGAAAATATACATCTGGCAGTATTGGCGCGGTCACGAAGGTACACCCTAAAATTTTCAAAATTTTCTGAACAAATATTTTAGCTTATTAAATTATCTTTCATGTGACATCTATATTTTGGAAATCCCTTCAGCCGTTCTCCAGTCATAATAATTTTTTCAAAAATATGTTGCATTTCGAAACGTTTAGGGTGTACCTTCGTGATCGCCCCAATTCTGCCAGATATTGATTTTCTTATCTTACTAGTATATATACACAAAATTTTAGTTGTGCGTGTATGTTTTTTTATGAATAGTTTGCATTTTGAAAATTTTAGGGTGTACCTTCGCGACCGCGCCAATGCTGCCAGATTTTAATATTCTTATTTAACTAGTACTAAATCAATCATAGACAAAATTTTATCTCTGTACCTAGTACGTTACTCAAAGTGGCTGCCAGCTCTCCTACTATTTGTACAGTGCCTGTGATGTCTGCAAATTTGCATAATTTAACTCTGTATTTATTCGCAGATTGCTAATGCTGTCAATGTTTTCTCAAGTTTACCCTTGAGTTCGACGTCCTGAATGATGTTCACCACTTGTGGATATACGATCATAATTAAAATTTACGCAACAGAGTAACCGTGGTATAATTCTGAAAGAAGACATTGTATTGATAAATTTTGCCAAACAAAGTTATAGTTCAGCACGTCCTGATTGAAGTGTATATCAGTAAAACTGTCTTCCAATTTCAGGTTAAGTTCCAAAATGGGATGACCTACAGTTTAGGAGCTATCGGTCTTTTACGTTTGCCCATTTCTCTTAAAAATATTACTTTTGAATAATGTTTTTATGATTTTCAAATCTCAAGTTTAGGTGCGTACTACACCTGGCATCATTGCACTTTAACTTTTCTAGCTCCTAAGCTTATCTCAAATTTACATACCTTAGCAAAAGCATAAATGCTTAAACATTTATTTAGCAAGGTTAATTAAACTAAATTTTCATGTTCCCGGATTTGGAACTAACAACCGATTGAAATAGTTGGATTTCTCAGAAAAATTGTCTGTGAAAAATTATGGCTTTTTTTTTTTGGCTCAAAATAACAAAGCTCCGAAAAAATGTTACACAAGAATTGCTGGTATAGATGGGCAACTTTAACGCGCTATCTGAAAAAATTAAAATTTCGACATACATCCAGTTCTTCGATCAGATTAATTTCCATTATACTAAGTAAGTATCTATAGCAAGTGGAGTTCGTCAGAATTGCAAACGTATTAATGCTTTCTTATCAAATTGAAATTATGTATAAGCTAAAAAACAGTTTTTAGAAATTAAAGAATATGTTTCTTGAAAAATCGACCTTTGACCTTGTTAGAACATATTTTTAGAAAGTTAACTTTTTAGATGTGTCTTTTTTTGGGGAAATTTTCGTTGCTTTTTTCAAAATTTAGTACCACAAATGCTTGGAACCACCTAGACTCTAAAATCTGGTACATAACGTAGTACACCATTGTGTCACTTTGAAATGCTTTCAGCCATTTGATTATTTCAGTGAAAACAAAAATAAATTTTTTTTTTAAAAGCATCCTCAAAAATGAAGCATTTATTTTTATTTTTCTTTCAAAAAGGCGTAACTTCTTTTTAACTCCAGTTTTTACTAGTGTCTAATATAGTTTTTTTTTATTTTTTTTTTTGTTATCCTTAATGGCAACAATTAAAGTCTTCAAAAGTCTGAATTTGACTCATCAGTCTTGCCAAAATAATAAAAAAATAAACATAATGAAAATTTCGCCTGTTGAATTGATAGAATTTTTTTGCAAAATGACGGCATGTTTTCACTTTTTACAATTAGATTTTGTAGCTTTTTGTTTTTTAATTTCGCTTTAATTTTATGATGACTTTGCATAAAAAATGGTATCCTTAAAAATTGCTAACAATATGAAAATTTGCAACTCTTTCTCTTACAACAATTTCTTTGATTTTGCGCCGTTTCTCGTATTGTTTGAGTGTTACAAAGTATTGTTTTTGATATTTAATTGAATTTTCATTTGACGTTTTCACTGCTGCGATTTTTGTTGTTTTTTTTTAATGCTGGCAATGCCGCATTATAATTTGAAAACTCTTGTGCTAACTTTGATTTCGTAGCAACTTTTGTCTTTTCATTGGTGTTTTTTTTTTTTTGAATTGTTAATATTTTTCCAACCTTTTAAATGCGCGCATTTTTTGATGATTTTTTGACATTTTTGATATTTGCACGAATGAATGATTTTGCGCTTTTATGATGATTAAAACTTATCGCTATAACGGTTTATGACAGTGGCGCAGACAGTTGTGTGAATTTGCCATCGTTTATTTTTGCGTGAGGACAAAATGAAATGAAATGCTTATTTTAATGGTTTTAATTACAGCTAAAAATGTTTTAATGACATTACGAGATTTGCACTCGTAGTTTAACGATATGATAAAAAATTTTATTCATTGCTCAAAGTTTTTTTTTCATAGAATGATATAGAGAGCGAATAGTAAAAGCTTATGAACGCTTTTGCGTGATTTTGTGTGCGAGAGAAGTTTTTGAAGATTTTCTTTTGAATTTGTTATTAATGTAGTAACTTTAATTTCTGATTTTAAGTGGAGTAAGAAAAAGTTTTCCCCATAAAGTTTTGCATTCACTGGAGACTTGGAGATGCAAATATAGCTATTTCGCTGACTGTACTACTGTATGTTTTGAATGCTTTGTTTGCTTGACTTTGTCAGCGAAAAAGCTATATGTGCTTACAATTTTTTATATATTTCCTATGATAAAATGTTATTACGAAAATAACGGTGAAAAAAAAAAGTTTGCAGAATGCAAGCAGGATTTAAAGAAAGTAATTTGGAATATTGCTGTTGTTATTTGCTTTGAAAATAGTACCGTAGAGTGGCTTGGGAATGATGAAAAAAAAAATGATATTTTCATTTTGGGGAAAACAATCACCTGACCGCAAATGTGTTTTAACAAACATTAAACTCATGAAATTTTTCTCTCATTTTAATAAAAATCCACAGTAAAATTTGAAGAGTAAAAAACATTGGGGTTTTTACGAAAATCAGCCTTGTTTTTTTTTCATAAGAAGCGCTATAATTTCGCCAAATTTCAACAACTTTCAAAATTATTTAAAGATTCTGACAGAAAATCAGAGGTTCTATTAAAATCAAAAGACAAAAGTTAATTATTTTGATTTGGATGAAAATGCAACTATTTTGAACCAATTTTCAGCGGTTTTTCAAGCTCTGACACTAAAACTTTAAATGGGCATAACTTCGTAAAAAATAATTTTCAATTAAATCGGGGAACGGTTTATTCCCTTAATTACTTTGAAAAACAACATATTTTTAATAGGCAACCAATTCCGCAATTTGAAGTCACTCACGACTGCATGATTTGAGATGGATTTGGTCTATAAATAAATTTTATCGAAATTTTGCTTCGTTGCAGAAGCATTTAGTTTCAACAAAAAGTTTGAGAGAAAAATATTTATCATTACACTATTCAACAAAAAAAAGTTTAGGAGTTCTCACTCTCGTAGGCGAATGTTGCTCACTGTTTTTCAAAATAATGACCACTTTTTTTATTCAGATTTTAAGATTTTTGGATTTGGTACTCTTTCTCTTTCTTTCTTATATTTTCAGATTGGCTGCCCAGAATGAAATTGTGGAATTACTTTCGCCTCAATTGTATTTTTACAGCATGCATTGAATTTGCGCAGCCGAATTTCAAGTCTTCTGAACTAATCAGTCCATAGAATGATCTGATTTTCAAAGTAAGTTTTGTAAGCGTTAAATTATATTGCTGAGTCTTCAGCTTTGTTTAGTAAAAATGAGTTCTAAGAAATGCGAGATCTTTAGTGGTTTTGTTGTCATTTAACAAGAAGACTATAATGTCAATAAAAGCGATAGCCAGAATCATTTGCATATCTACGAATTATATTTTTTTTAAATCCATTTCCCATAACGTGTTTCCCAAAAAAAACCAAACGCATTTTCCGCTAGCATGTAATTTTACTTATCTTACACGATGTCAACAACTTTCGAATTGACTTTACATGCGATTAGCAGTAACAATCAGTGCCACCATTCGTAGCATCCTTTCGGCAATTTCATTTGTTTACAGATTTTTCTTGATTTTTCACATATAAATAACAAAACGTAACCCTACAGCTACGAGCACAACTTAATCTGTGGCATTTTGTATGATAACTTGAATTTTTTTTTAACTTGACTTGACTTCGAAAGTTATAGCACCCCTTTTTCTGCTTGATATGCGACATAGCAATTTGTGTATGTAAATCAGTTGCGTATGCTAATCATGTAACATACAGCCAACATCCTTGTAGCATTTATGCTCCCATGCAGGATTTTTTTTATATGATAAAATTGATTTGGTTTTTCAATGCAGTTGAGTGATTTTTATGGAATAACTAACGAATTTTTTTATTTTATATTTTCGTTTTTTTTTTTTGTTGTCATTAAAAATCTATGCTGCTCCATACCAGCCGAAAAGCGTCAAAGGTTCTGCCTTAACTGTTTTCAATATATTTTTTTACGGATTCTTGTTTTTTATTTTTTCAATTTGTTTATAATTCACAGTTAGCTTAACGTTTGAGGTTACGCTTCATGTATGCAAACAATTGTCAAAGGATAATAATAAAGAGCATTATATAACAGTAGCAGGAGCAGACGTCTGCCATGAATATTCGTATAATTTTTTTAAGCAGCTTCTTTGTTTTCGGGCGTATTTCATTTATCATATATAAGAGAAACAAAGTCTTTACATTAACATACATATATGTTGTAACGTTTTAAAAGTCCTTAAGTCCTTTCGGGCGTAGAAAATCAAAATAACTACATAATATGCATAATTTTGTTGTAGACCTTATTTTTTTGTTTCTTCTCTGTTATAATCAAAAACTTAGGGCACAAGCTGGGAAACTTCACAAAAGTGCGTAATGAAGAAATAGCTTAAGCAAATTACCTCTTACTAATAATTATTACAACTTTTGAGAGACTTTATATAAGAAGAAAGAAAATATTTAAATAAAAATTCTAAAAGTAGAGCATGGCTACTTCATTTTAATTCTTTAGCACTTACGAAGGCTATATGTAGAATGTAGAAGGACTGCTGTTTCCACATGTCATTCATATGAATACGGCCATTCCTTTTTGTATTGTCTATTACTTTTTAATATGGAAATGGATGAAAACCGTTTTGATTTCAAAGCATATAATGAGGAAATATGAAAATGTGGTATGATATTTATTTGGAACATTTGTTTTTCTTTTGTATAGCTGTGTAACCTGATTTACCAACAGCACCCTTGTAGACAATTTACACAATGTCTTCGACGAATTTTAAAAATTTGGTGGCCTATTACCATTCCCAATGTCGAATTGCTAACCAGATGCTGTCAAGATCCGATTATTTCGAATCCAACGGCAAAAGTGGATATGGATTAGACGGAAAATCCTGATTGAAATCTAGTGGATCAAGCATTGAGCTGCAACCTCAGAGTAGCAGAAAGCATATACATGCATCGGAGACTTAAAGGTACTCGCTACAGATCCTGCACGTTGCAAAAATTTTGTGAAGGACTTGTACTCTGTGAGGTATAAACGACAAGTCCGGTGATTTCGCAATTTCTTTTGAAGCAACTCTAAGCCACTTCTCTTGACCAAAAATAAAATTGTAATACCATTTGAACTTACAGATTTTTGTCTTTCCAAGGCATTTTTTTTTTGGATACTAAATTAATAATTTTTTATATTTCTTTTAAAAAAGTCGTTTATTTTCCGAACTTTTATAGATTTTTATAGCTCAGCTTTAAATAGAGGCTTTTTTTTCTTAAATTTATTTCTGTTTTGATGTTGTTCTTTTTAATTTCTTTTTAAAGATGTCTATCTAGTAAAAATAAAACCCACATATTATGTATCTTCCAAACAGAAGTTAACAGCACGCGCCAAGTGCAACAAGCTCAACTTGAAATCTTACTACACCCTACAGTTTTATGCACTTGACCCATAAACAAAGTCGCCCAAAACAAGCAGCCAGAAAAGGATGATGAAGAATTTAAAGTAAAAATAACAGTACAACAGAAGTACATTTCTGGAAATCTTACGTTGTTTTTAATTGCATTACATGATAATTAAAAATGCTTACACATTGTGAGACGACGCACGTGGTGCAAGTCAACATAAGCCGACTTTCAACATCTAAGTGCGTAGGTTTATCTTAAGTACGTAACTGCTACCAACTGTAAATTCAAGTAGCTTTTAAGGCCTAACAAATTTATAACCAACACTTAAAAAAATTCATAATTTCTAGAATTTTGAAATTGAGGAAAAATTATTGCGCACATAAGATTTTTCCAAGTGCATGATCTTATACTCAGCGCTAGCAGTGATATCTTTTAGTTATCATCATAATTAAAAATGCAGGCAATCAGCATAAAAATAACCAAAGCAAAATTGTGCCCTGCAGCAACAAGTGCCAGTGCCACAGCTACATAGTAGTGCACTCGAAAACAACAACGACGCAGCGCATATCGCAGTGTACGCAGATACATAAGCGAGTTGTCATAAGTGCAGTTGTTAAGACAAAATATGATATGAAATTAATAAAAGAACTATAATGTTGTTGTCTTTTTTTTATTGCTGCTACTGCTGTTGTTTTTGTTGTTGTTGTGAATGGTGATGCTTATATTTATGATGAGGCAGTTTTAATTGTTTGATGCTGCTGCTGTTGCTGGTGATGAACACGTGCACTAAACAAACAACCGACGTATCTTTGCTTAAAGGCGTGCAATAATCATAAGTTTATCATCATCATCATCATCATCGTAAGCACACTGCTTTGTGCCGATAAATGAACGAGAAGCAGATCGTCTTGATCACAACAGTACAGTGAAGCAAAAAAGAAAAACCTAAACTAAAATTTTGAATAAAAAAATTAAATTTTTGGTAAATAAGACTTGGAAAAAAGAGCGCCAGGGTTTAGGCTATTATTCGATTCGGTTGTGGATCAAATTTCTGCTAAAGACATACTGAAGAAAGATTTTCATTAACTTTTCTTACATAAAAAACGGTCCAAAATTTTGATCGATAGCTCTACGAAAAAAAAATAAAGTTGAAGAATTTTTCGTTTACTTTCTTTTATGATCTTGATCTATTGATCTATCTCTCCTTACACAAAATTTTGTATGAAATTTCATTATGTTCATGTTAATCTTAAAAGCAAAAATTCTAGGCATTTCAAAATCTCTATTGAAAAATGTTTACTATAATTCAGTAACAACACCAGTTTTCCGGTGATAAAAGTTCTTTGTATTTAGAAAATATAAATATCCACTGTATTTCGAAAACCACCGCCAAACCACAACATCAACCAAAGCACAAACATATGCCACACTTTGACATTTAAATGGCAACATTTGCGGCGTACGTCACGGAAAGAACAACGGAGTGGTACTACTGCAATCAACAACAAAAGTGTGGTTAACATAAAACAACCATAATAAAAATGGCTAATAATAACAAAAACAAATTAAGCAACTTAAAAGCAAATTATTTTCTTATATTATAATAATAAAAACAAAAAAAAAAAATCTAACTGAAATCAAAAATATAAGACAAAATATACTAAAAGTTTTGAAAAATCGAGACAATTAAAAATATTTGAAACATTACAGAAATATTATAAATTTTTAGAAACTCAGAAAAATTTCAAAACTTTGAAAAACTTTACAAAAAATCTGAAAAGACTTTTGAAATTAAGAAAAAAGAAAAAGCTACTGTATAAATATAATAATAAAAACCAACTTAACACAAAAAAAAAATGACAATAATATACAAAAAAAAAAACAATATTTTGCTAAAAACCTACTATACAAAATAAAAAATTAAATTACTAATTAAACTGCACTTCTTAAAACCAAAAATTAATAAAAAAATGTAAAGCATCTAAAAGCTGTTAAAGTGTTTTTTATATAAATATACATAAGTTACTATAAGTAATGAAATATCTCAAGCTTTCGAAGTAAGTTTTGCGAAAACAAGTAATTTTCATTTAATAATTTTATTTTCTTTAATTTTTGATAAAACGTTTAAAATGATTGATATACGAGTGCTTAATAAAATACAGCACATTATATTTGAAAAATATCAAATTAACAAAATGCTTTTGAATATAATCGTGAAATTATTCTGACCATATTTTCCCATAGTTTTGACAAAACCGTTTGTATACTTAATAACGATAGTTAGCATTTGCATAATGAAACATTTAGATATGCTAAATAGCGCTAAATAATATTGCAATATTAATTACATCAATTCAATTAAAGGACATAAAGACCATGTAATTACCCTAGAAAACGGTGTAAAATTGCGCATAAGCAATAGGTGTAGCTCATTAAATAGACAAAATAGTGCAAGCTACCAAGTGGACTCTATTCATTATCAACCAGGCATAACTCATAATTCACAAGAAACCTAATTATCCTTGACAGCTCATGGAAACACCAACCATACACATAGGTCACAACTATTTTCTAGGAAATTCATTTTACAAAATAAAAAAAAAGTAGAAAAAAATTTGCATTTTAACTGTCATATTATGCAATGGATTGTGTCTATTTTGCTATAAACTTTGCAAAACAAAAAAAAAAAAATACCCACATTTTTTAAATACATACTTGACCACACGCTACAACTGCTAAAATACTCTAAATATTTGCAGCACTTAGTCACTTGGAGCGGGCGCACACATGGCGCAGCAGACCATTTGTCGCTAATCCTTGTACCGTAGCTAAATACCAAGCTGACTACCAACGTAAAACATTCGCACATGTAATTGAGTCCTTTTTAATTAAAATAAAAAAATCGTACAATCGCACGTAAGTATATCCTTGCGCTGCTAAGCTATGACGCATTTATGCAACATAACGCATCAGCACAACTGACTCTTGCAACGCTAATGCTGTTGTTGGCAACGCGCTGCTATATGGTGGTCTCAGCCATCAATGAACATGCAAACATGAGTAATTAAGGATTTTTTTCAAGAATATTTGGTTTTTCTTCTTTTTTTTTGCCCTTACATTGAACACCTGAGCTGAAGCTTAAGCAAAATGCGACCGATATGTTAGGAGTTATTTAATGACGTCCATATTAACGAATTATCAGGGTTAACAATTAAATAGTGCACTATTTTCTATGAAGGGCATAAAAAACCCAATCGTTTTTTTCTTTCGAATAAGCAACAGTGAACTTCTTAAGTATGTCAGTCTGTTTTAGTCATGAGACTTTATGGCATATGGTACACTAAAAAAAAATGCATTTTTTTTGTGTAGAAATAATTTTTCGAAGGGGTGAAAATAACCCCTTTCGAGGGTTTTCATTATCACAGTTGATATATAAAATCTATTTAATACTTTCAATACTTTTGCATTCAAACAATGAACTAAAACAGCGCTTAAGAAACAGGCTGTGGTTAATTATTTTTTCGACCGGTAGAGTTGCCATCAATATGTGAAATATTATATATAATGGCGTCAAAGGCATTCCACCACCTTGTGCTTCAAGATGTTAGCTAAAAGAAGTTGAGTGCCAAAAGCTTATGAAAAAGATTCTTTTTAATCAAAAATGAGAATATTTTGAAAAAAACTAAATTTTTTCAGTGTATTTTTTTTTTTACACAAATGAAATTATAAATTTTCCGACTACTCACAGTCTCAAGTCATATAAAAATTTTCTACATTATAAGCATATTACCAACTCACCCCACAGACGCTGCTTTCCCTCCTTCTCTTCCGCACCCACACACATAAGAATACCATTTGCCTAGGAACACTGCCCAACCCATAAGCTATTGTTGTTGTTGTTGTTATTAGTATGCTTACAATATTTCACCCAACCATCATAACATCATTGAACACAACATCGATGAACAAACTGTACCGATTACAATGGTAATGGAAAATAGCAACAACCCCTATATTCGCTACGGTAACAAACCAAAGCGGTACAGTACTTCTTATTTAAGCGTACTCTCACCACTCACGAACACTGAATGACAGCAAAGTGTCCTCGCTGGCTACTGTCATATCTATGAGTATCTCTACTCTACTCAACTCTACGATGACAGCAACTTTTTGTCGTTGTCAACAACGATGGTAAGTCGGTATTGATGTGGTTTGGTTTGGTTTGGTTTGCCATAAAAACTGACCATCTGTCGCAAAAGTATTTTTCCGTATTGTACGCGGGGCAAATATCGAAAGCAACAACAACAACAACAATAGTTATGTCAAAAAGTTATAAAAAGGGAGTTGAGAAAAAGAAGGCCACAAAGTGGTAGGTTTTTAAAAAGGCTAAGGCAAAGGATATGTGACGAAAGGGGGCAGGCAAGTGCTTGTTGTAGTGAGAAAAACACGTGCAATAATATCTGCATATCATAGTGCACTGCAGGAATACCCATAAGGATCATTAGGTAAACTAGCAACGCAAAAAAACACAAAATCCTTTTCTGGTGAGATATGAAGAAGTTGAGCTTAAACTATTTAGCGATGTGAAAAAATCAAAAGGATTGCTTTTCTAATTTTAAAGATAGCAAGCTTGAAAAGCCACATTTCGCCAGTTGATCTGTTTAACTCAAAATTTATTATTGATGCCAAAAATACTTTCTTATTCCAAGTAGTAACCCAAAAAACAGCCCACATACTTAACATGAAATAATGAAAAAACTCTCAAAAAAAGGAAATGCATCAAGTTGTAAAAAGCTGGTTGATTGTTTGCTAAACAAAACCGAAGTAACAGGAAACTCCACTCATCAATGCTTCATCACTTCAACACAACAATCAATGGTCATCGAAAACGATGACGACAAGCAAATAACACGTACATTAGGGTGACTCATTAAAAATTGATTTTGAATTGGTTTACTTATGAAATGTTTCCAAAAAGGCTTGCAAAATATTTTGTTATTCTTTAGCTCGCGCTTGGACCTTGAAAATTTGTATATTGTTCAAAGTTTGCTAGTCCTTATTTCTCTCATATTAGAATGCAACAATTAGGGTCGGTATTTTAAGTCTAAAGTATAGCTGCTATATCGCAGGTTTAACAAAAAAGAAAACTAGTACCAAGATTGCAAAATGTTTTTATGACCCACCCTCATGTCCAGCGTTTGCACCCAAGCAATCAACAAACATTCATCCATTCATTCAATCATTCAGCAGTCCATCTGTCCGCTATACTTCTGGCGATTCTGGCGTGGTACACTGTCCCTTTTGGTACTGAAGTGGGACCCACTTTGATGAAACAATTATTTCCATTTGATTGAACAAAGAAGTGCGGCTACTACGCATACGAGTAAAGAACGCAGCAAAGCAATAAAAAAAAGCGAACTGTTGGCTTGCAAAGTGTGCACTCATATGACCATTACCTTATCCATAGTTTATTTACTACTACTAAATGCATTTTTTTTTTGTTGCTCCCAAGTTGTTATTTTAGATTTCCTGCTTGAATGCACTTTACGCTGATACGCAAATACAACATACAACAACAGGCATTATAGTACAGTCAAGCATTAAATTTAAGCCACAAGTTGCACTTGTTTCTAAGTATGTATGAAAAAAAAAGCAACGCACAATGGGCTATTTTAGCTATGTCATTCGATAAAAATATGAAAGCGAAAATGATTTCTTGAGGAAAGGGGAATTTGCCGAATATTAATTTTTCTTTTGCATTTCAATTGCTTGTGCAATTTTCAGAGGCTACAGTTTCCTTACAATAATACAAATATATAGGTTATTTTTAAGCGCTCTACGCAGTTTTTGAGAAAAACATTTTGTGAAAAACTTTGCATTTCTCAGTTCTTCATTTTCACGTTGTTTGTCTTCAATTTTAGATAAATTTTATTAGCGTCTATCGCTTTGCTTGACAAAATATGCAAAGCCATTCCACTGTGCAATCGAACGGTGGGGTCAAATGTGCAAAAAAATTATAATGACGTTGAGTTCATTAATCACAAAAAAAAAGAAACCGTAAAACTGCATTTTATTTGTGAAATTTTCCATTTTTTTTTGTATGATTACTGTTGTTATTGTTGCCATGATTGTTACTCATGTTTTTTTTTTTTTTTGAATTTCACCTTTTTTTACGTATTGTATTTGCATAGTGTTTCCGAAGAATTGTTACCGAATATCCTTGTTGCAACAAGCGGCACAAAACAAAAGGATATTAATGATTTTTCGCTTGAATTGCAATTGCAGCAAAGTAAAAAATGCACACAACAACAACAACAACTAGAATTTCAACAATAACAACTGCGGTCAAGCTGTCAATTGTTGTAATAAAATAAAAAAATTACAAAAAAAAAAGGAATTGATATGGCAACCTTCTCCCGACCCTTTGCGCTAACAAACTGCATGCAGTGACATTGCATTTCATTGCATTTTGTCGTAAGGGATTCCGTTTTTTTATGACTCTGCACCGCAATGCACAGTGGTCAATCATCAAGTCCATTCACAAGTGGTGCAGTTTTTTGTTTTTTTTTTAAGGGTTACTACCATCATAATTTTATGCATTTATTTGTTTGCTGAGTGATTTGCAGAAAATTTGTTTTTCGGCTTTAGGTCTTCTCATTTTTTTTTTTTTTGGGTTAAAAAATGTTTGCATTCATAAAAAGTGAGAATTAATTGAGTTTTTTCTAGTTCAATGCATTTTTAATGAAATCATAAAAGTGATTGCATCGGAAAGTGCAAATATTGTTAAACAAAATTGAAGAGGAAGATTATGTTGTTTTGCAGAGCAATAGTTAAAGCTGACAGTTGGCAACTGCGACTTGAGATATTAATGAAATAAAGATGATTTCATTTATATAATATGTTGTCCGTTCAAAAAAGGCAGTTGCTAGCACTTGCCCAACATAACTCTAAAGCAATTGTTATATATTGAAGAAAATCGAAGACATTTTATGACCAGGAAATGATTCTGTATGCGCTACTAGTCGTATAAAGTCTATCACGGAGGATATTAAAGTTTCAGTATTTTATTCATAAAGACCGTTCACAAACAAGAATTATTTGAAGCTTTCATTACATCGAGCTGTTGCTAAATTTCTTTTATTTGTAGGAGAATATTGAAAAAAATTGGATAAAGCGAGAACGATTGGAGAATCTTTCGTTAAAAGTTTTTCAAGATCAGTATTTACTATAGAGATTTCCAGAAATCAGAGCGTGAAGTCTTGAACCTATTGGATTTTATCGGAAATTAATCTAATTTTATGTGTGAGTGATCACTATTAAATGATCGATTTCAAGTCTTATTATTCATTAATAATACGAGTATAAATGTTATTAATTTTACTCAATTTAATACTAATTAACATTAAACATTTTGGCTCATATCACTGCTTTGTTTATTTTATGCCAGTCACTTTAAAAGAATTAACCATTAAATTGAAACCCCCAAACAAATCTTTATTTCGTATTTCAAAAGACCTGAAAATATAACAATTAATTTCAATAAAAAGTCGAAAGTCAAACAAAATTAATTGCATTTTACGACTTAATCATAAAAATTACACATGTTCCAATTTTTACCCATGCCAAACAAGAAACAAACACAAAAAAAAATAAAACATAATTTAGCCAATTTATCAAAGATCTCAAAATAATAAAAAATGCATTTTTCCAAAGAGTTATGAGCTCGGCATAATGATAAAATGAACTCTCGAAGAAAATAAAACAAAATTAATAACAATAAAAATTCATAAAATTTAACAGTACAAAAGCAGTCCAACAACACAAATGTCAAAAAGAAAAATAAATGAAAAATACTCGTAAAGTAATTGGTAATAAATGCACATGCAACAAAATGGTGTATAATTACGCCACTAACGAGATATTCAAAAAGCCATAAAAGCCAACAAAAAAATTTGAACTAAAAACAAGCGTTAATTTATCAAAATTCTATGGGTCGCGCATGGCACGATCATATAAATGCCGAAATCTTTTTAAGTGAAATATCCATATAAAATAAGAATAGACAATTAAAGAAGAAGATTTAGAGACATATGTTTGTGGATTTGTGTGTAAACAAAATTTTTAATAAACAATGCAATGCAGCAACATAAAAATGTTTTAATGCACCAAAGTATAAGGCGAACTTTATTTACACAGATATAGATCAACTCTGCCATAGAAGATTTCATAGAAAATTCAGCTATACAAAGCACAAAACTTCATAAGGCACTAAAATGCAAAAATTTCTAAGAATTTTTATTATCCAAATAAGGCCGAAACAACATTATTAATGACAACTTGGTATACAAAATGTATGGGATTCACCAATCAATTTTATCAAATGCAACAGATAAAAAAACGGGAGGTCCATCAGTGAGGTGTCATGAAGATCTATGTATTTCCAACGTCGTATAACATTGAATTTATGAGCTTTCGTTGGTATGCTGCTATTTAGGTATATTTTTCCTTGTCTCCTCTCAATTTAATTGTTAAGTTTTTTTAGAAAATATTTTAGAGTTTTCATTTGTTATTTAAAAGCCAATTAAATGGTACAACGTGTTGGTATTTTGGGCTCAGTTATTGCGCTAAAGATTTATGTGATTTGGTTAAATGAGGTGTATGTTTTTAAAAGTTAGTAGCCACACAAAAAGCAACCAAGCAACATAGAAGCCACAAAGAATTGAACCACAAATTAATCTTGGATTTATCTTGAAAAAGATAAATTAAATTGGATTTATGTATTGCACATTTAAACCTTAAGAGCTTGTTAAAAGTATGTGATATATTTGGGGTTAATCGTTAATTTTGGATAGCTTATTTATTTGCATTAAAAAGTATGACACTTTTAAAAAGAATTTTACTTTAAATAATCACAGTATATTACATATGAGGCATCTTGAAGAAAATAGCTTAGATAAAGGAAACTTGATGAGATAACCTGCAAATACAGTGACAAACTTGTTAGATCATATGTTAGTCTATGGAAAGTATAATGTAATATCTAGACATATTCGGATAGCTTTAGACTTCAATATTTTGCAGGGTATTGTTCAAAATATAAGTTTGAAGTGAAACAAAACACAAAACAATTTTTGAAATGACTTAATATTTGAGATATTTGACTTTAGCATTCGAGTATGATTTCGAACATATGAGTATCGAAATTTCGAACACTTTTTCGAGCAACTGAGAAATACTGAAGCCAACGATGGTCTTCAGACAGTCTTATGTCGCCGGCTTATCCGCATAGGGTAAATATTTGCTACAGCCTCAACGAAATCAGATCACACGATCTAGACGACCTGTCAATAGTTCCATTTCTCGAAAAAAATTTGCTCGTCGAATGTTTCCCTGTGTTGTAAGACACATAGCGTCATGCTACTAAAATGTCATCTCTTCTGCATAGCTGCCACACAAAATAGTTTCTGATCATAGCTTTATAATAGTCGCCATCGACTGTAAGCACTGAAACTCATTTCTAAATCTTTGAGTTTAGAGAACTTATCAAACTGTGAATTTCTCTGGCTTCTAAGAAGTCCTCTGCGGATTATCCTCACGCCAAATGCGGCAATTTGTTTGTTGAAAATTCAACCAAATATGAGACTCATTGTAGAACAAAATTGTTTGGTGAATGCCGAAATCAATGGTCTGCTGGTATTCGGCCCGTTCAGCAAACGTAAAGATACGCTAGAACAAACTTTTCTAAATCTAGTAATGTACTTTTTACGAAAATTTCGCATTTTAACAAAGGTACAAACCGTGAGGTTTTATAGTTGTTTTGAAAGATTGAATTCTCTTAAGACTGTCAATTTTATTTTTACTTGCCTACTTGGAAGCTAAATCTGATATTAGGGCCCGAAAATTCTATTTTATTTTGAGTGAAATCTGAAATCCTACTCTTATTGCTATTACTGAAAAGTACTAGAATTGCCCATATAGGTATATTTATACATTTTGAACCCAATTTTTAATTAGCACTACATTCCATTTTGCACAAATCGAAGACATTTTTAATCACATTACTTATATACCATAACGAAAACTTGACAAAAACTAGCAAACCTCATTAAAGGAATTGATAAATTTTGACTGTCTTCCCCTCTCCATTTCGTCAACTAATCGTCTTTCCACACATGCATTTCCACACACAACGCACATTAATTTCGTTCTGGACATTCAATTTAATGCCAAAAATTTACCCTTTCCCCTTAAAGCGAGTGGCATCTATGAGACTGATTTTAAAACCACAAACTCAAAAAGGACACTTGCTACGCTGGAACCGCACATAATTTGGTAATTACATCGTTACACTCCAAGTCATCGCTTATACAACTTTTCAACTCCATCATTTTTCTCAACGGACTATCGCACTGTGACCATTTTGAAATTTCTTTCATTAGGTCTTTGTTTGCTTTTGTGGCCACATCATTTATCATGTTGCGATTTTTCTTTAACAAACTGTGGTCCTTTTTTCTTTTTGCTATATCGAACACGAAAATTATCCATGAAAAATTGTAAAGGCGACATTGCTATTTTGTCGTTGATCCTTTTTGTTGGCTACTGTTGTTAAACCTTTTTTTATGTGCACAAAGAAAAAGCGATATGTATTCGTATGTCTCTCTCGCTCTCTGATGAAACTTAAATTGATTTCCACACATCAGTTTAAAATTTCAATAGAAAGGATCACAACGGAATGTATGAAATGACAACTCATGTGGAGAAAATAAAAAGGAAATGTGCAATGTATGGAAGAATGAAACAAAAAAAAAGCAGAAAATTGTATCTTGATATCAATTTCATTGAGAAAAGGAAAAAGTTACGGGGATCATTTTCCTATCTTACCTTCCTTCAATATCCTGAATTTACACAGCGTATTTATATTTATCTGTATATCTTTTGCAATGACTTATTCACTCATACAATAAATATACTCTATCTTATCAAATGTGCAAGCAGCGGTTGCAGCAGTGATTCTTAAACTATTTCTAGTTAAGTGCGTTTGATAGTAAAGAATATTGTCAATGTCCCACTGTAGAGTGAGAAAGATTCCCGTTATGGTATTGGTAAACATGCTCGTATCATGGAAAGGCGTTGGTGAATTTACTTCAACACTCTTCAAAACGAATTGAAAAAAACTGCTCACAGTTTCGGCTTCACTGACGATCAAGGCCGAAAAATTAAGATACATTAAGCCCATATCGCTATTGTGCAGGAGCAGGATGTTGTATAATTGCTGTAAAGTATTGGGCATATGAGCCCAAGGCCTCGATATAAGACCAATTAAAAATGAATGGGCACACTTAAAAAAAAAAATCGCCAAAACGGGCCTCAGCAAATAATGGACGAAAAGATACAGGAAGGACATGATTTACAAAACTTATTGCGTCTAATACAAGAAGGCTACAAACCGTGATTGATGTTCGTGGTTGAGATTTTTCTTATAAGTTATTTAGTTTCTTCTTATGTTCTTTGCATTTTGCAAAAAATTATTTGACATAAAATTTTTACTAAAAATATAGGGTATGTATTTTTTGTCTTAATTCAATATTAAAGTGAAAATTGTGTTTCATAATTTATTTTGCAAGCAATTACTGAAATTACTCTAAACAAATTAATTTTAACCAATTTTTTATTTGTTGTTACAAAATTAAAGCATTTTTAAACAAAAAGAGAGTTTTTTTGTTATTGTATTCCCTACAGTTTCTTAGATATTTCGTTTAAAAAATTTTAAATAGAGTCAAAAAAAAAAAACAAAATGTGCACTTATTTCCGTCAATATTCTAGCCGCTCTGGATTTCGTTTTTTTTTTTTTAACAGATCAGATATTTTAAATTCAAAATCAAGTTATACTAAGGAGCAGTCTAAAAATCAATTTCCAAACAATGTATAAGGTCCGTTCATTTGAGAAGAGAAAATATACAAGCATATCTACTTATATACGTATATATGTTATGCATGTGTTATGATGTATTAGAGCGATTTACTTGAAGCGAAAAATTTTTCTTTATCGCAGCTATTTACACTGTGGAATTATGTGGTATAAATGTAAAATAAAACTACCTGAATTGTTAATCTCTGAATATCGGTTTTAAGTATTTAACTTTTTACCTTAATACTTTTCCATAAGAAATACTTGAAAATTTGGCAATTTTGCTTTTACCTAATGCACGGCGATTTAATGATCCTACTAAGACTCGTAATTACTTTATGACTCGTACGCTTTGATCAGTGTCGTCATCCACAGCCAGGTTGAAACCTAAGAATTTATTTTAATTTTCCTGAAAAGTGTGACCTTTTTTCTTTTTGCTCATCAATATTAAAATGAGGTCGAATTTATAACATTTGTTTGCTCACCTTCCATAATTATCTAAAATTAACGGCCATTAACTGCTTAACGAACGGCCTCCTCCGCGGCCAACGGTTTTACCAATCAATTAACGGCCACCTGGTAACCATGTTCACAGCAAATATTTTAATACATAAGTTGTTTATATGTATATATATATAAATAATAATATATATAAATAATAATATTTTTAAAATATAATTTTCATGAAGACCGATAAATCGACTCACACCGAATTTATACCACGTGTCTTTTATACTAAGTGGTATAGGTAAGGCTATTAAACTTTTATTTAGGGTGCATTTTTAGGATGACCTTTACGCAAACATATTTTCAAAACGGCATTTTCACAAAGATCTGTCAATTGACTCATATGGTATTTACGCCATGTGCCATGTGGAGGAATAGCTTAAGCTGCAAAACTTTTGCTTAAAGTGCATATTTAGGGTGATCCCGCCGTTTAAGAATCCCTTTTTTGTAGAGTGTCTTTTATTTTCATTTCTTAGCTTTTATTTATTTTTATTCTTTTGTACAGCACACACATGCAACTATGAAAATATTTGTCATGCCAACTGACTACGAAGTTGACGACGGATATCTTGACGATGTCATGGTATTTCTTTTGTTGCAGGTATGCGCAATGAAGATACACACATGCATATCCTTGTAATGCCATTTATGTACTGCTGCAAATGTACGCATGTATTGTGCTTGAATTTACCTACCTCCCATATTACGAGTTTCCATTGAAGTCCTGCGGTGTCGCTGCATTGCCTTTGTTATCTAAGATATCAGTTTTGTACATTTCTGTTTAACATTTATCCTTGCGCAACACAAGAAAAGGATATTTGTTTTGTTAAAACTTCACTTTGTTTTTGTTGCTTATTCGCGTAGATGATTTTCTGATTTCCGCTAAATTAAGTTGATATTTTCTATTCTATAGCTGCGCAGGTTTATTGAACTCAACTGGTAATTCCAAGGATGTTGCACGAATTTTTTTTTATATTTTTTCAACATAGAAATGCATAATTTCTTTTCTAGCAATTAAAAACGCTGCAGGGGATCTGTTATTCTTTCAAGAGAATTATCTTCCCCCTATTGACAATCAAAAATAAAATGCAAACAATCACCTCATAACAAATTTACACATGTTCTCAAGTGTTTCGGTAACGCACAACTTCCCCCTTTTACACGTTTGTGTTGTGAACAACTTTTTCAAGATGATGCCCATTTAGTTGTTTTTCGTTAAAAAAAAAAAAAATACAATCATAACGTTTATTTTTAAAATCGGCTAAATTGAGTTGCATTTTCATTTCCCCTCCTATGTTGCTTTAGGTCGCACATATGACTTATTAGTGCACTTTTTCAAGAGACAGATTTTCATTATCGACAACTTAAATCTACAAAAAAAAAAGAACACAAAAAAGTAATCAATTAAATTAAACTGCTAAGGGGGATACAAAAAAAAAAACGTATGCACCGCTTATCAGCAATTTATCGTAAATTTTATGCCTTTTGTTTTAGACACCATCATGGGTCTATGTATTCCAAGTTGAATTAAAAATGTTGTGTGAATGTGCGATTAACAAAACTCATTCATTATGTGTTCCTCTGTTTTTTTTTTACAGTTCAACTAAAAAATTAGTGCAAATGCACACCCTTAATATAATGCGCGGCATTCCATTGCACAGATGTGTGCACGCCTGTAGGCACCCTCCTCCATACGCTTAGGGTTGCCGCATTGTTGTTGCACATAAATTTCGGTTGCTTTGCGTTGTTTTGGGTCATAAATAATTGTCGAATTCGTCTACTTACTTCAAGAGCTCGGAGGCAACAACTTTCTTACTAAACAATAGTCCATGGTCTTTGCTGATTAAAATGTTTTGTATTTAAGTCGGGAGGAAAAAAATAAAAACAAAAACAAATAGATATACGGGCAATAAATGTCCAATAAAAATATAATTATTAGTTAGTTGTAGACACCTTAACCTTTTCCTTTTTTGGTGAAGGTGCCCCTACCTTTCGACAGCACCATAAAATACGCTGTCTTTAGCATAACATTAATTCCGTCAGTTTTGTGGTGGGTTGGCTTCTGTGGTGAACTTGCGTTCACCTTTTTGTAGGTGGTAGCTACTTTGTATAGTTTGTTAGGTCATAAATTTTGGTAAAATGTTTTTTCTTCTTTCGTTTTCTTGGTTTTTGGTTAGGTTTAAGTGTGGGAACTTTGGAAGGAAATTTCTTATTTTTAAAGTATTTGTTGTGGAATTTTGTTGATAATTTATTGAATTGAGTGGATTTAAAGTGGTTTATGAGAAAATTTTATGAGGTGTGTGCGTGTAGCATATGTAAGGTGTGATATAATTACATACTTGAAGTTTTAAATACAAATGAATATAAGAGATTGTGGAAGATTTTGTTAATTGGAAATTTTACGCAAGCAGTCAAGGATTTTTCTCATAAACACTGTAGTCCCTTTTAAATCTATAAAAATTGTAGGACTTAACAGCTAGGGTTTGCCAAGTAGCCGGAATTTCAGGTTTTTTTTACCATTGCAGAGACAAATTATTTTGTTTTGAGAGAACCGGCAACTTGGATACCATTTTAATGGTCCATTCGCTCCCTAACCACAGCTTTGAGAAAGCATATATTAAAATAACTCTCACTAATTGAGACGCAATACATTGCAAGCTGTTGCCAAAAAATATAAATAATATACTGCCCCACAAAAATGTAAGCATTTTTTGGAAATAGTTAAACTCATTCGTAGGCTATCTATCAACTGATATAAATGGCAGCGTGTTCATAAGCAGCGTAATTAGTTCTTGATTTGTGAATGAAATATCGAAGTAATTTGCTTTGTTTATGAACAGTTTTCTTAAGATTTGTGAATTATTTTGAACTATAAGTAAAGCAGTTGATTTCATTAAGCATTGAAAAGTGTGGTTTTCTTTAGTGACTTGGCTTGCAGAAAAATAGGTCGTTATTTTATGAGACTTATTAATGAACCCACTTCAAACCTACTCTGCCGATAGTGGTATATTAATTTTGATAGAAGTTTTGTAGTAGTAAAGTAGGAAATCTCGTTGTGTTTCGCCCAGTTTCTCCAAATTTTTCTGGAATTTTTTTTTTGGCGTTTTTGTACTTTTCTTTAGGTAACTTTGGAGTCATTTATTTCCGTTTTCATGTATTTTTGCATATAATCTGAATAATGTTTACAATTTGTCGTATATAAGAGTTTTTATTAGATCGTTCATTAAACTGTATCGTTGAAAGTTATATTTAGTATATGAAATTCAGCTTGTTTAAAGCTTAACCAATTTAAAAATATTTTTTTGAAGTTAAAATTTTCTAGAATATTTTCAGTCCGATAGCCTTTCATTAGTAATATCATTATTTATAATAATATTTCTTGTAAATAAATAAATAAATAAATAAAAATATTATGAACAGGTGAAAAACATGTCCTTCATGAATATTTCATCAATATCATGTCCGTTTTTGTGCCATTTATCAAGTATAAATTTTGCTCAGTTTTCATTAAGTTTTAGTTTTTATTGATCTTTATACAGTTTTCATCAGTTTTATCATTATTTTTTTTTATAATTTTTTTTATATTTTTTCGATTTAAATTTTTATACTAAAATGATATCTTTTTGTTGAAAACAAATTTTCTTAAATGAAACACAAACTATAAAATACTAAGGCCAAAGTTAATATTAAAATATGGCAACAAGGCCAAATATGTAAACAATGCAAAGAAACATCTCAAGTGGCTGAAACTGAAAACCAAATTCGCACTTCAAAGATTTTGTAAGAGAAAACAATAAGTGACAAATTACCATAACATTACCAAAGTGACAGACAAACAGACAGACATTTTCATAAGAAACGGCAGACAATTACAAAATTTATACAATTTACAATTGCCAATGACAGCAAGAGCAACAACAAGTAAAACCATTACCACTTTACAGCCATCAAATTGACAATACAGCAACAAATCAGTGTTCTGCTTCAATTAGCAACGTAAATACAAATTGCGTTAAGTAAGCTCATGTAAATATGCATACAAATGCAGATATTCACATACATACATACATAGATACCATAGACGAAATATGATGCCACAATTAATTTACCGTTAAATAAACAATATTTGCAGTTGTCATTAAGGGGGGTGGGTGGCGCATTTTGGCCATTTATGCTAATGTTAATAGAAAATTTCATTCTTTGTTGTTTAGGAAAAAGTAAATAGAATTGAAATGAAATTAACATAAGAAGGCGTGGTTTTAAAAAATCCACAATGAAAATGTTGCATTTATAAACAATTAGGTGTTGTCATTGTTTGTCGTATGCTTAAAAGTGTTGTACACTTAACAGTATATGACAGTTTTCACTCGATAGAAAAAACAACTTGAAGCGCATGCAAATTTGAGTGTAACAATGAAATGACAGCTGTCAAAGGCAGTTTATGTAAACAAAAAAAAAGAAATCTTTAATAACATTATTTTCCAATTTAAAACAAAAATAATAAAAAATAAACGAATTATGAAAATTTGTTTGCACTGCGGTTAATGCGGTTACTAAGCTCACTTATTATGTTAATTAGCCGGCAGCAATGTTTTGCACCAAAAGACTTCACTTCACTGACTGCAAAAAAGATCTTAAGTGAACATAATGCGCTTGACCGAACACAGCAACACTTTTTTTTTTTTTTTTCGTTTATTTGCTTGCTGTGATGATATTCATCACCACAAAACCTGTCATTATTAAAATTGAATTTGGTTGGTTTCGGGTGTGCGTTTTTTTTTTACTACTTAACGTTTGTAATTTACAAATCCACACAAAATTAAATTTGTTGGCAAAAAAGTGTTGCCATTTTTGAAAGGATTTTTTGTTGTTGTCGTTGATAAATGCATTTTAATGGCTAAGGCAATTTTTTGTTTCACGATAATGTTAAAAATTGCATATACTGCTGCAAAACTTTAAATCTGTGGTTACGCTTCGTCAAGTGAAATAACTCGAACTTCAATGCAGTTATATGCTCAATAAGAAGTGTTAATTTGCATAAATTGGCAGACAAAATTTATGGATGTTGTGAGAACTTTTTAATGATAATTTTTGATGAATGATTTAAGAAGTCATTGACGGCGGTTATTTTTTTTTAATTTACTAATTTGTGAATTTAAAAATTCCAGATTTTATACATGTGATAGTTTTTTATCATCACATCGGCATGTGCAAAAGGTTAAATTGTGCAGTTCAAAATTTTGGCTAGTAAAAATTTTTGGTATATTCAATAACCTTTGACTTTTAATCTCGATATGTGCGACAATTAGGATGACTATGACGAATGAAATTTTTAGGGGTTGTCTCAAATAGCACTGCAATTATGTTACATTGAAGTATTTTCAACAAACTATATATATTTTTTGGTGAAAAATTCTGATTAACTTCATTTTCGTTGACATTTATAATGGAAGGAAAATCATTGAACTTTGGAAAAAATTATGATATCGTTCAGAATTTTTTTGTTTTGTTACGATTTATGTTACGAGTAAATTATTATTTATTAAATAAAACAAATTCTTACTAACTACTAAGTCGTCTTATGGGAGGGCTATCTGCATACGAAAGAACACCATTAGTGTTGCTTCCCTTAGAGAGTGCAGATTATCATCAAACATCCTTGGTATTCGTATCCACTTCAGAAACAATCAAGGGTCAATTATGACAGCATCGGTGGAAGAATTTTGAGATGGACTAATTGTGTTTTTTCCTTAACGAAAAAAATTCCAGTTGACATCTTTGAAACCATTTGGAAACAATCACCAAAAATTATGCATTCGCTGCATATGAGTTTTGGTATACGTAAAAACTTAGCACTGATTTCCACTGACCTTAGATCTGTAATTTTGTGATCACAATACTCCATTGCCACCAACTGTCTGAAACTTTAAATAAAATAACGTGAAAATATTACAAAACGTCTATCAATAGTGAATTTTTTCGAAATAATAAAATATCACCAACATAGTAAACTTTCCCCAGAACCGGCTATATCATTTTTTAAATACATTTTCTGTTTATTACCGTCTTATAAAAAATAACAACTCATTTCAGAACTTAAATTTGTCCAACTTCTTATTACAACTAAATAAAGGTCTATTTGTATTTATTTTTCTCTTGGGGCTTATAAGTTTTTCCTATCAACAATAAAGCAAAAATGTCACTTTTTACCTTTACCAAGTTAAACCGTTTAACTAACAAAATGAAGTGTTTGTCATTTATTTTCTATCCAATAACTTTCTTTTCTGCCCAATAATACATCATTTCATTCAGTTTAATACAAGAAATAACACTGGCAACTCGAAGCAACCAAATGGGAATTTCCATACCCTAATAAGTAACGATAGCAGAAGGGTTGCGCTCAATCCTTTTTTCACAGTCATTTCTCATTTTTTGTTGTCCATTTCATTTACATTTTTAACGTAATTTTTTTATGCTATTACATTCGTTGCGGTCGAAAGCTTAGTAAATAAACTTAAAATTGAAAAATAAATAAAAAGGAAAAAAAAAAAGGATATTGTAGCACCACTTGACCACTTGGCTGGCTAGTCCTTCTCGGGTGTGCAATAGGATTTCGTGTTTCTTATGGCATATTATTTATTTGTCTTAAATTGTGTTGAATGCCGGTCCATTGATCGTCACATCTCAGACTGCATTTGACTTTTTTCCACTTTTGCAGTTACAATTTCGTGTGTATTTACAAATTACTTACGGTTAATAAATCATTCCGGCTGTCAAAATAAATGAATAAATTTCGGGTTGCTTGACTATGACTACGGTTGGTTTTGCGCTGTGGTGAGTTATGCGTCGTTGCATATTAAATGGCATGGATTTCTTTGGACCAAAGCACTAAATCAGCAGAATTTTAAATAAGTGGTAACAGACAAAAAGTAGCATTTACTGAAAGAAAGTCTAAGAAAGGGGCAAAGATTGTTGCTACAAATTGGAAAGCAACAAAATGAAATAAGTTACCCTTACGACTCACAACAATGACAGCATTTATAATTTTTCGATTTATAGACATCGAGAGAAAAACATTTATTTTGTACATACTTACAATAGCAAAACTTGACCAACAAACCAACAAACAATCAATGATAACTCGTAGATTATGCCAAATATCCGTATATCCTTTATTCCCAAGTGATAACATTTTTACAAATGCTTGCCTGATAGTCAAGGAAATGATTGATTACACTTAACAGTCACAAAAGAGTTAAAGTTAAGAATTTCTAGAGAAGCGAAACAGATAGCAAAAGGGTTTGGTGCTGGCAAAAAAAAAAACCCCCTTTAGCTGCAAGCAATGTATTTGCAATATTTGCTGGTGAGTCACATTGAAATCTTGATAAGCTGTAACTGGCTACAATTATGTGGCAAAGATTAAGCGTCACAATTGGCTGCCACTCATATGGGAAATGCGATTATCGTACTAAAATGCAACAAATTGACTTTTACGTGTATTAGGAAAATTATTTGTTAACTCATTGTATGCCTATTTAGGTAGCAATTGATTGATGATTGCATGCAATTAACTTATTAATGATTTGAGGTATCGAACAAACTCCTATCTAAATTATAAAAAAAGCCTGAAATTACCCCAAAAACTTAGGTGCCAATAATTGTTTTGTGAATGACCAAACAAATAGCTCGCAGCGTTGTCCTAAAATAACCCATAATTTTATGTTAAGGCGACGTCATAGTAGACGCTATAGCTAATTGCTGCTTGGCTCTTATTAGTATGCGCCAGGTGGCTAAGAAAGCATTCAACAGTCAGAGCAAAAGTTACAGCAGCAACGACTTAATGTAGTAAGTAGTAGAACCCTTAAGTGTAATCTCAGCTAACCTCAAAAACCATTATAATTACACGCATTATTAAATTACCCAAGAACCACTTAGTAAAGAAACCCAAATATACTACGACAAAGTTGACGTTGAACAGTGGAATTTGTCAGACTTTTAACTGAACGTTTTTTTTTTTGTAAATGTTGGCATGTCACAAATAAGATGGGCCATTATTGCCCATTTGGGATACATTGAAATCGCCACTTCTTGGGCTAACACCAATTAATAGCCTTGTAAAGGTTGATCTTCCAAGGACTGTATACAAATAGTATACAACAACTTTAAACGCGCTGGCATAATTGTATAAAAGGATGGATTTGTCACGGATAATGGTATGGTATTTACTTGGAACAGATTACTAATAGCCAGGGTTGCCAAGTTGCAAAAAAACAATTCCCGGCCTTCTCGAAGTAAAACAATTTTTACTGAAAACGATAAAAAGTAAAACCTTTTTTGGGAACAGTTGATGACCTGGTCTAGAGGACTGCTTGAAAAATTTCTAAAAATCATGGTACTGGAAGAAAATAAAGTGATGAATTAGATAAAATGAGCCCTGTTTTAGTTGTATATCGAGTGAAGTGTTAAGTCACACTGTTGAGTAACAAGCTACATGAGAGCTCCACAGCTGGAAAACTATGATATTTCACATTAGTGTTAGCAGACGACAATAGAGAGAAAAAGGCTGGGGAAATGAGATCTCCATTGTATTGAATTGAATTAGAACTGCCTAGTTCTGTAGAATCAGAATTGCTTTTAAGTATCTCCGTAGACCGTAGATCATTCAAAATCGACACTGGAACAACTGTGTCGATTCTGGATGAATTTACAGAGAGAGAGAGAGAGCTGATTGCAAAATTGGGAGTTACTTTTATTGGCAATTGGCAAGTCAAAAATTCGGTAGCCAATTTAAAACAGAAGATCTATATTGGCACTCAAGTTTGGAGGTCTAGGAATACTGAAAATAATCAAGCAATTTAAAAATAACAAAATTGAAGCTGAAGCTCCAGAACGTCGAAAAACCTCATGGTTCAAAATATGGACCCGTCTTTTCGAGGGTTTCATCTCAAATACTTAGAACTATGAAATTAAATTTTGTATATTTTGCTAGTTTTTACCACTGTACTTGATTATTGCTATTGGTGCATGTTGATGGATTTGTTATCGCTAACTAAAGTTTATCATTGCAACTGAAACAAAACAACCACAAAAGCAATAACAAAACAATCAGTTGTAGAAATTAGAAACCCCATTAGAACCTCAGCAGACACTTTAGAAAATTGTTTTTTGTTCGGCTTAATGCAATCAAAATAGAAATAATGGTAAATGAAATAAAGAAGAAAAGCAAGCACATAGCGTTGATACTACGTACGTACGTCTGAAAAGCGGAAATTAAATCTAAGACGTCTAAGACACTAACACTATACTGTCTCAAATATACCAACTAGAAAATGAAGCTGAAAGAGTAGACGTTGACGCGCTAGCAGTAACAACAACAAGTAGTCAATATGCTAAGGTAGTCATCATCATCATCAACATCAACATCAACAAAATCGGCAGAGTCGTCAACAAGTCGCAAAGTCATGTCGCGTCTAAGGTCTGCTGTTTAGGTCTGTTCTCTTTTTGTGTGTGTGTGTGTGTTTTTTTTTTTTGTTGGACTCTTTGGGTTCAAACGGATCAACTGACTTGCCTGCGACTGTCTGCCTGCTATTGCCACACTGCTCGCAATTATCATACACGTTCGCGTTTAAAAACCGCATTAAAACGCTATTATTTTGACGTCTCGTAGCCTGATTATATCGTAACTGCCTGAATCGCTATTAGCATGGAGAGAAGATGTACTATTTTAAGCATTTTTTTTTTTTTTTTGTATCTTTTCTTTAGATTTTGTTTGTCTTTATGCAACAACGTCAAGTTAATTTTATAATAAATAATAATTTTCATATTAAATCGGTCTCGATGCGCTGTAATTCTTGCGGGATGTTATATCTTCTTCTTCGATTGTAGCAAGCGGCGCTATGATGTTGTGTAGGTGCCTCTGTCATATTACGTTTTTGTCATTTATTAACTTATTTCATTTGTGATTTAATGCATAGACTACGCTGCTTTATTTTTCAACGCCTTGGAAGGTTGAGTGCTTTGATTATAGGCTCCTTTTTATTTGTAACAATCTGCCGCTTTCGGTTTCGGCTTTATTTAATTAATGTTACTTAAGTAGCCGACAATTTGTGTGGGACGCACAACAATTTTCAATGTTATCCTTTAGATTTGTCGGCATAGTCTTTGTTGATTGTGTTATAAAGATAATAATGCGGTTTAATGAAATTATAAAAAAATTTGCCATATATAAATTGGCGGCCTTACATATGCTAAAATTTAATATTTCTATTACAGCTACTTCAATTTCTACAGAAAACTATTAATAAATTTCATATATTTTAGATCCCATATACCTAGACAATAACAATGAACTCCTTTGACATTAGACAACATGATATAACAACACATGCAATATGGCAGCAGCAAATGTCACAAATGTCAAGTGGATTTTCCGTGGAAATCAAAGGCACAAAGTGAAAAATTGGGGCTGTTAGATGGTGCGCGCATACAATTTCAATCTAAACAACAATTCAATTTGTTTATTTCTTTTTCTCAATTGCCGAGAAAACGTAATTTGGGGGAAATTGCTTTACAATCAAAACTGTGTAAAATATTGTGGCTTTGGTCATACAAATCTTTTTGGTTTCACTTCACTGCACACATCTTCATTTCTACTCTTTGACTTTATGTCAAAGATGATGCTGCCTGATCTTAACTATTTCCATGCTAATTAAAGGCAGATCTTTATACATATAAGCGGCAGATGTCATATACTAAAGAGTTGTGCAGTATTTATAAAAAGGGGCAAGTAAAATTGCGCCCCCCAGTTATTTGTGTACACGCTGAGAAAATTTTCACCAAAATTATTTGCTTTTTACGAGTATTTAAAGCTCAATGAGATCTAATTTCTTTCAATACTATTGCATGTTTCCTCAAAAGGTGGTGGTACTTTCTCTACTTCTATGTGTACTCGCGCTCAGTGGCGGATTTACGTATAGGCTAAGTAGAGCCTAGGGCGCCAAATTTTGGGCGATTGAAGAGAGTGAGAAAATGCTCCTCGTAACGCTAAATTAAAAATTTGAATTAATAATAAATTTTATAATTTTATTGAATTTTATGCACCAAGACTGTTCTTTTTTTTTCAAGAGAGTATAAAATATATGCTTTCAGATGCATCCACATCAATGGAATTAGCGTAAACGTCTATGAAACAATTCAAATTCTTCGGCTAATTTTAAACTCGAAATTGCTCTGGAAACAAAACAATCAGGAGCGCGTTGTAAAATCGAACAACGTCTGCCATGCTTGCAATAAAATATTTGGTCGCCATTTGGGGACTAGAATCTACTCTATGATCTTGTAGTCCGGTGGAAAGCTCTCGAAAATAAGTTTTTATCTAAGCATTCAGCGGCTCATGTCCCTAAGTATCACAGGTGCTCTAAACACAACGAGATCCGAGATGCTAAGCTATACATAACATATGCTGCCTTTCGACGTGATCGCCTAGGGAGTAGCTTATAAAAATGCGCTCAGACTACATGAGGCTGTAATTATCATTTACAAAGAAATCGGCTTATACTTATTTCTGTAAGACAACACAAATTTTCAGTAGTTTTACTGTCAAGGGAATTCTGAGAAAACAGAGTTTTAGAACCCTTAGATCTTAATTAACATCTTCAAACAAGATAAAGGCGTTGGATCTGGCGTTTACATTCTGACCGATTCCAGGCTACAGTGTCTTCAGGTTAAGTTGGAGGCGATAAGTTTGGCAATGAAGCATGCGCTATCTAGTGAATGCGCAGATTGCATAAACTTTTATATTGACAGCCAAGCAGCACTCAAATCTCTTGTTAGAGATAAGACCTTAACAGAAAGAATCAGCAACAAAGTTCAAATAAGACAACAAAATAACATATGAAAAGAAGGGAGTGCTCCTTAAAGGGGACTCTTTAAACGTATCACTTCCTATTCAACACTTCAGCTTCATTTTTCAGCAGACTCTTTACTCTACGGCTGCTCACAGACTGATAAATACCAATTCGAGCAGAATAATAAAAAACTTTTGGCCTAACTTCAATAAAGTGAAAACGAAGCATCTACTGTCATTGTCACGCATTACATGTGGAACTGTGGCAGGAGTGACCACCGGAAACTGTCTTATAGGTTATCATGCTCATAGTTATACGAACCATCCATAACTTTTCTACGCATCGCTGTTTGTGACATATTTTCATCACCAGAAAAAGACTTCAAAAAAATTTCTTTCAACAAATTTCTATTCTCTGCTATTGGAAAATTCTCTCTGTGTACACTGTACTATACAGCAACCAAAACTTTGTTTACTTAAACAAAGTAGGAAAACAAAAATTTTTACAGAGAAAAATGTCATGGCAGCAGCGCGCTTCAAGTAAAAGTTCCTTTTTCTTTTACTGTTTTTTTTTTTTTGAGGAAAAATCAAATGACTTTGATGTGGCAACACGAAAATGCATTTTTCTTATGCTGCGCTGCCATCTACTGCCATCCATAAAGTAGATCGCATTTCAAATGAAAATACATAACACCGCAATCAGGTGCTGACAAAACGATTTTCAGATATAGGGTGTGCTATTGTGGTGCTTGAAAGTAGGGTCTTTTGTATATCGACTAGGGGCTGTTTGAACAAAAGAAATGAATGTGTTGAGATTTGCCAATATGTTTGACATAAGAAATATGGCTACGCTGACAAGTGACATATGCAATGTTGCACACAAAGTTGATTTCATTTAACTTTGCACTTTTGTGGGGAGGCTATTTTGTTGGAGGGTGCACAATTTTTACAAATACCAAAGATTTGTCAAACTACTGCTAAGCGCAAGAGAAAAGTCTTTTGTTCGAAATAGTGCAATTTTTCCAACATGCGCCATTTGACAGCTGTCAATAGTTTTACACAGAGCATGATGACAGTCAACAGATTTGCTACAATTCATTGGCATTGAAGACAACATTTAATAAAGCGACGCTCATGTTGCTGAAAGCGTAAAGAGATGACTTAATTTTAAAGCTTTTAAATTTATGTTGACATATGTCAAGGCGGCAATTACATGCTAAGCTTAAGAGTGTCAGCGTTTTTCTTTTTTTTTTTAGAAAACTAAGCGAAGTGATAACAGCTGTTTTTTTTTGTGAGTTTTATGAGATTTCTGGAATTGTGCGTACACGAAAAAAATGTCAATGTCAATTTGAAGCTGCCAAAAATTGTTTTTCATATGTAAAAAACTTTTAATTGATGCTTGACTCTGACATTGAGTTGAAATATTGACAGCGTAAGTCACAAATAGCTTAAGTAAAATTGTTTTAAATGAAATTTTTTATGCAGAGCTGAAAATGGTTTCAATTACAATTGAAAATCCAAGGTTAAGCACAAAAATTCTGTATTTTGTAATTTTTAATGTAGAGTGGCAATTTTGTTTTATTGTGTGTTTTAAAAAATCTGCAATTTTTTCAAGTGATTTCAACTGTAAATCTTATGAATTTTTATACAAAAAAAAAAAGATTTTTTTTCCTAACCACCATTAATCAAATCAAAAGAAATCTTTGAAAACCAACGATTTCATTTTAAGCCACCAAATTTATCAAATAACAAATTTTACGCAGTTGTCAGTCAAATTCTGACAAAATTGATGTATCAAGATACCTGAATTCGTTGCGGTGCTTCACACGACACTTTTGAACAAAGAACTCTAACGTTTTAAGAAATGCCCTAAAATGTCTCTTACGGCTACTACAAAACTCCCCTTAAAAGTTATCCAAGCAACCCTTTTTCTAAAAAAAAAAAACTACAATAATTTGTTAAAAAACAGCACAATACTAAAGAGCCAAAAAACTAGCAAAATCAACTGAGGTCAAGCAGCAGCATCTTGTGACATCTAAAAATCATAAGCGCTGACAAAAGCGCTTCAACACGCATACATATATCAGCTGAAGACAATGGTCACTCGCTGCAAGAAACAATCGACTGTGAGCAGTGGAAAATAACAAGAAAATACCTTTGAACAAAATGACAATTAATTGAAACATTGCAACAAAACGTTACGCAGCAGTAGCTGGCAGCATCCCTATTATTGAAAGCAACTGACCACCTTTTTTTTCTAAGTTGCTTGTAGATGCAGGTCCAGCGATTTTGTAAAGGTAGATACATCATATCGTTATGTTTTTTTCAAGTCTGTTGATTAATAAAAACTCATTAATCTTGTTGTTTATTTGTTTGATCCTCGGGGAAAAAATGATTTTTAAGAATAGCACTTTTTTTACGTTTTAGCGTATTTTACTTTTTTTTAATGAAAAAAAGTTTTGAATAGTATTATACATTAAAAGAAAAAAAAAGTTTTTCAACTTTAATGCATTAGAATTGATGAGTGCACAGCTGCTTGTTGCGGAAAAGTGGTCAAGATTTATTAAAATTCATTGTTTTGTTAAAAATGCAATGATTAATCATCAAAAGTTTGCATTTTATTTGAGAAAAATCGTGATTATTTTCATAAGAAAACGTGAGAAAGTTAAATGTCTTTTATATATAGAACGTTCAGGGGAAACTTGCTTGCAGTTTTTCTCAAACAAAAAAGAAAAAACAAATTTTTTTTTGGCTTTCAGCTTCTTCATAATAAATTGACTTTAAATTAAATTTTGTTACAAAATACGTTGGTTAAGAATAGAATTATTATAAAATAATCAGGTGCCCGCGACCTATTTTCGATAAGTGATTTTTTAATATTTGAAAAAGAAATATGTATTTATATTAAAATGAAAAATCGAAATCAAAGCTCAGCTATTTTTTACGAAATTGGAAATTTTCCAAATAATCTACATGCTCAATAACTCTTATAAAAAACTGTACAGAGCATAAACTTACCTTTAAAAGAGATAAAACTACTTTGCATCAAATCTTGCCATACTATGATTTATTGGGCATGAAATCGATGTGATTTAATCCCTCCTACGTTTTTAATTTTGATACAATTTTCTATTTGATTATAATTTTTCAAGTTTTTCTTTCTTGTCAATTATTTTTCAGTAAAATGGTGAGATATTATTGTTTCCAATAGACGATAAAGTTGCGAGACTTTGATATCCTAAGAAATTAATTCATCGCGAATACCCATTGCTTAAGCTAAAGTTGTTTTTAAAGCAGCGGCTTTTGACGTAGTGAATGTTGATTCTCGAACAATTTCTTTCGAATTGATCGCGGTAATAGTGGATTGGGATCATCTTTAAAAACAATCTTTTGTTTTCCTCGGAAGTCAAAATATAATTGTATTTTGCTTACAAATGATCCTCAGTTCGGTTATTTGATTCGTTTTCAATAGAAATTTTGGTATGGGAACTTTATTTGTTGATTTAGTTTTCTAAAATATTTTATGGCATTGATCTTAGTCCTGTTGAAAATCTGTGGCACCAACTAAAAAAAAAAAAAAAAAAGGACAAAATTCATATCTAGACGTATTAACCGGGTGGCAAAAGAGGCCTGAAAAAAAATAACCCCAGAAAAATTACAAAAATTAATTGCTTCTATGACAAAGTGATGCAAAGCTGCAATAGCAAAAAGGTTTTCCAACAAAATATTAAATAAAATTTTAAGTTTTCTTAGAGATATTAACCATTTGTGAAATCGTTCCTAATTACACCGCCAACCGCGTTCAAAAGTGATTTTGAGAAATAAGAAATATTTCTAGTGATCAGAATGAATTTTTTTTTTACGCATTGAGTAAATAAATTGATTAAAACAAATAAAAAAATAAAAAAAATTTCGTTCATCTAAAGAATCAGAACGAGAAGAAGTTATAAGGCTTGAGCGTTCTTAATTAGTCCGCCACCACTGTACATAAGAAAATGAATGCTTGATTAATGTCACAAAGTCCTGCTGTTGAAGTTTAAAGAATGAAGTTATAAAATTTGATACAAAAGCGCTGAATGACTTTAAAGAAACCTTTCATTTCTTATGTGAAATGGTGAGTTACTTCAGAAAAACATCGTAGAACAATTCCATCTCATCAGGATTTTGGGTTCATAAGTGCAAAAAGCATAAAGTATATGGTATTTTGATGTCATAGACAAAAATCATTTAAGAAAATTATGGGAATCGATACATTTTTATCGCTTTTTTCCGATGACTTGTAATCTTTTACACTTTTTAGACTCTTTCGATAGTATTAGCTACTTTTACACAAATTTCGACACAATTTGATCTCAAGTTTTAGCTTCTATGCGAGGTTTTTTTGAAACTAAGTTTTTGAATTTATCAAATAGCAATAAAATGTCTTTAGAAGTTTAAAATTATCGATAATTTTTAAAAAGTATTGAAAAAGTTGACTAAAATCGAAAAATGTTAATAATTCAATAATTAAGTTGATTAAAGTCGATAGGTATCGAATAAATCGATAAATATTGGAGAGTGTCGAAAATATTGAACATTATCGAAACAATCGCTATATATTAGATAGTATCCATAAAATTTGACTAGTGAAAATAAAAAAAAGAATCAGACAAGTCGGAAATGTATCG
The DNA here is from genome assembly GCA_963662105.1 of Meiosimyza platycephala. Classification (NCBI taxonomy): domain Eukaryota; kingdom Metazoa; phylum Arthropoda; class Insecta; order Diptera; family Lauxaniidae; genus Meiosimyza; species Meiosimyza platycephala. The sequence goes on along the minus strand of OY759208.1, from coordinate 103,643,392 downwards.
AAAAAGTCGATAAAATTTGGAGAATATCGAAGAAATCGTAGTAAATTGCGATTTATAAAAAAGTCGATTACATTTGAAATCTGTCTAAAAGTATCGAACAAGTCATTGGAGTATCGAATACGCCGATAATAACTGAAATATTCAAGTTCACTTTCCATGTCACTTATTCGACCAAGATACTGACAGGGCCAAACAATTCTTTCTTTTAACTAAAATGAAAAACTATTATCAGTTACATACTCATGAAAAGAATCAACATTTTACTATCCCGATCACGTCTTCTCAACTTTAGTTAAGAACAGTAGGAACTCAAAAGCTGTCACTTATTAAAAGAAGGATCTGCTGTTGAAGCAGAGTTCCTTCAGCTTTTATGGCATCAATTACTACGCCCTGAACACAATAATAAAATCGCATATTTTTGAGAATTTTTTATTTGAGCTGGGCCCTGACAGTCGATATTAAAAATATTGCCAAAAATTATTTCAAAACTTAAATTGCTTGATTTTTTCAACGTTTTTGGATAGAATCGAAAAGGCATTGGAAAATTGAAAATAAATCCTTTCGGTTTTTCTTTAAAATTAAAATAGAAAAAAGTATTTTGTTCATTCATTAACATAAAATTTTCTGCGTTTTTCACACCATTAAACTGCTGTGCGACATAAAACCGGCTTAACGAAATAAAGGAAATAAGCAATTAAGCATTTTTTCAAAAAAAATTTTTTTTTTGAAATTAATAAAAATGTTTCACCACGAAAAAAAGAAGATAATAATTTCCGCTTCATATGACCGTTGGTCATAAATATTCAAATTAGAAACTTAAATTTAGGGTAAAACTTCCTGCGCAATTGAAAGCAAAACGTAAAAAAAGGAACTGATACAGTTTCCACAGTAACTTGCTGTGTTTCAAGGATGCTGCAAGAAGTCCTCATAATTAGCGCAAAAATAGCATCAATCAAAATAATGTTTCAACACCATGAATTTTAAATACGCTCATTACATGGCAAACAACATAAAGAACATAAGATTTGTAGCGCTTTAATGGAGCGACCCTATTACCTAGCTACCCTCTTGGTAAAAAGCATTTTTTCTTTGGTCAAACAGTGGTTTCTTTTGCTTGATGATCTTCATTAACACAAATTTAATTTACATATTAAAAACATTTCGACACTATGTCGACACTTCTAATTGTTAGCCGAAAAAGATATATTACAGACCGAATGGAAAATGAAATGTCCCATTTTAGGGTTCGAACATAAATCTAAAATTATTTGCTTCGCTGGTCATATGTAGTTATGCTCACCAATTTTGTGCTCTTTTCTAACAATGTTGCGTTAATGTATGTTTTAGTTCATGTCCATTTTTTCATTCGGTCTTTAGTTATTTGAGACCCAAATAGAAAAGGGGTTGACACTAATGGACCGCATAACAAACTGTTGAGCAATTTAATTCAATGTTGTATTGTAGGTTTTTTTCTTTTTTTTTTTTACTTTCATAGAGATTTATTTCCAAAGGGTTAAATTTGCATAGGGATGATATAGCAACATGTTGGTACTTTTTTCTAACTGGACATTCCATAACAGGATAAGTAACACTTTTGTTTGGTAAAATAAAACCAGTTTGAATAAGGAACTTTTTTTTGTTTGGCAATATAATATCAAAGTTAATATTCTTCAGCGGTTTTCTGGTAAATTAAGCAGTTGCTATAGATAATTGAGTTTATGTTTATTTTCGTAATTTTGTTAGAACAAACACAACATATTTCTCACTGAATGTATTTCTTCTTTTTGTAACTCTTGTAGGATTAAAAATCGAAAAATTAAATGCATGAATATCCCGAAAATCTATCGCAGTACGATAGTTTTATATGTTAGTAATATCAAATTTCTTGGGCCATGACTTTCCATGAACAACTAATGGACTCTATTAGATTTGATATATGAAATTAAATATGTAAAATCAGTAAAATCCAATTTATAATAACCTAAAAGTAACGTTGGCTTTCATTTTTACTAATATAACATTTTACTTCTTTAGATGCAATTAAATTAAGCTGAACGCTCGCGTTATCTTACAACACCTTTAAATCATATATTAGCGCATAATCGCAGTGAAATTACATGCTGCGGTAGTGATGTTGTAAAATGTGGCATTAAAATCTTCCGTAGTAAGACTTCATAAAATGGAATTAGAGCACACAGGTAAGTTCGCTGCAGGAATTCTAATAGTGTCGTAAATGCACGCATAAAAGTGCTAAAGAAAACAGGAGAAAAAGTTTAAAAAAAAAAACGTTTTATGATTATTTTTTACGCACAAATCATAAGGACACACTGCAAAATAATATCGATTTAAAGTTTTTATAGTGTTACTGGTGCTAAGTAGGTTAAGAAAAATATGATTTCACTAACAAGACTATTAAACTGATATATATATATTAATATATGTAATTGTTTACGAAGATATATTGATATGTATATGTCCCTAACATAGATAATTTTAGTTTGTAAAGTGATTAAAGGCTGGTGAGCTGCAATCTTAAGAGTTGCGCCAGGCTATGGTGAAATTTCGTTACAAACATTCCTAACCAACGCGTGTCTTTAACTAATATTTAAAAAATATGAGACTCTCATTCACGCACTTTCCTTTGATAAGCGCCAATAATGAAAAATCGGTTTCTCTTAACCTGTCGTCAATGAGGTGGGGTGTGAAAAACCCCAAATGATTAAAAACAGTGACAACTTTCTCCTCACAAGAATATCTGTCATCATGCTCTCATTAGCTGCAGAGAAAACATTCTACAACTGGCACGGCATGCACCTTTAGGTGAGCATAACGTATAGAAGGCGAAGCCAAACAAAGCTGGGGTATGCCACACCCCACCTCATTAAACGCGTTGCAAGGAAACTATGCAAAATTAGAGGTGGAAGCTCTAAAGAAACTTCTGAGGAACTGTAAGAATTTATGAGCGTCCCGGGAACAAAAACAGCGAAACAAAATATATTTGCGCTGATTGTAATCGCTCCGATTCCGTACAACATGCAAAAACTGAGTATATTCTGAGGAGTTTAATTAAAATTTATATATATTTTTACTTATTAATATCCTTATGAAATAATTATTATATATACTTTATATGTATATATAAGAACTAAAACTTTATTAAAAATGTTTAATTGTATTTAGTAATCTGAATTTGGCGGAACTGTTAATTTTATTTTGTGATTTAAGTTAACTTTTTGAAAAAAAAAAAATTGAATTATTAATTTATTTTTTTGTTGTTTACTGATTTAAATTTAATTCAAGACATTATATAAAACAATAAAAAAAAAAATTTAAAAAAAGTGTAATGATTTAATTTAATATTTTTGGAGTATTTCACACCCCACATCATTGGCCGTGTTCCTTCTTTAAACCTCATTGACGGCAGGTTAACGATTCCAAAGTTTACTATATGTCAGACAAAGACAAATTGAGATTTGAATTTAAATCTTCAGTTGTGTTACTTGAATTGTGTACTTCGCACTAATAAGATTTGCTGGATTGCATTCAACTTCAAAGATAAAGCTTTTTGCAATTGATCCATCAATCGAAATTCCAATGCCGAAAGACTTCACTGTGAGTCTAGAAATCACTATAGTGCCATAACTAAACACAAAATATATCTGCAATACACAAATAAATCTTTATGCTGCCTGAAGTTAGCGAGAACTTCCAACTTACTGATCACCAATATGATAAGTGGCGCTACAGGCTAAACTACATACGAAAATTGGAGTTTTCTCAAATGCACGAAACTTTATCTCTTCTTCCATAGTGCGCAAATTGTGTACCGCGCATTAAATAAACATTTTCAGTGCAGAAAAACTGCAAATAATCCAATTTTCATGGAAAGCAGTATAACAAATCTGCTCCCCTATATTACAGTGCATTCTGACAGGTGTGGCACAGCAAAAACTAACAACAAAATTAACGATGACTTAAACGTCATCAACCTTAATAAAAATGAAAATAAAATAAAATAAAAATAAAAAATCGCAATGTTGTAAAAATTTTGTGCAAGCAATCATTGCACTCACTATACGTCAATTTAATGGTCAATGTCGTCATTGCACGCTGCAGCTGCTGCATTATTGACACTAGATGGCGTGCGCCGCCATTAGCGTTCAACGACGAATTTCATTGGATTTGAAAAGACATTAAATTGTACGAATGTGGTGGGTTGTAAAAAAAAAATAAAAGCGTAACAATCATGACAACTAAAATAAATCAAAATTACATTTCAGCATTAGAGTTAATGTTGATGATAATACTGTTGTTGTTGTTGTTGTTGCTGTTGTTGCTGATGTGATGAGCTGCTTTATGATGGTCAAGGTGCACAAAATAAAGCTGATTAAATAAGTCATTAGCGACAGTTTGCATAAAAAATACAGAAAATTCCCAGACAGGAAATTAAAAACTGTTGTGGATCTTCATCTAAGAATTATTTTGGTACACTGTGAAAACAGTTTAATTGAATATAGCAAATTATATTTGATATGGAGTAACTAAATATTTATTTTGGTGAAACATACAATTTTTCAACATAAAGTTGTCACCAATTGCTCTACACAAAATATACATTTCTTATATTCGATCAAAAAAATTTTCTCAGTGTGGTATAAGATAATATCGAATGGCATATAAAGTATGATCTGTACATTTTAAGTGTTGATTTTTCTTTTGTATTAAAGCAGCCTCGCACTGATACACATATCGGTTATTCTTTTACAAACCACACAGCATTTTGGACTTGGTATTTTAAAATCGCCCGAAATTTCTTTTACAGCTTATATATGTACATAAAACTATTTGACCCATTTTTTTGATTTTACCGAAAAAATTTTTTTTTCGAAAATATCCACATATGAATTTTGGATAATTGGCTGGATTTTGTCAAATGTACTCATACTTGAAGTCTATTATCTCCAGTTCTACTGATCCGATCAATGTCAGATTTTTTTTTATTTAATAGTCTATAACGTTAACTTCTGTAATAAATTAAAAAAAAAATTTATGTAGTCAAAAAATAAAAAGTAATAACAATTTAATTGTTTAAATAGTTTTAACATGATGTCCATGATGACCAATATGTATGTGAGTTATTCCTTGCCGAAACGAAAAGAGTTGGTTGCATCTTGAGATCTCCGGTTTCGCTAATTTTCTTTATTGTATTTGATGTAATGATTAATCACAAAATCATTTCGGCATAAGTCTTACTATTGCGCTACAAGTTTTTCAAAATTTTTATATGTTTAAATTTTTTAAATTTTAATTACCTCTATATACATATATTAACTTTATGAAAATTAATATGGAAATTCAATAGCTTCTATTTTCTTTAAAAAGAGTTATATTGGCCGAAATTTATCAAAAAAGAAGATCATGAGATAATGGATTTTGAAACTTTTTTTTGTGTAAGTTTCGAAAAAAAATTAACTATATACCAAAATTTGTGTCTTGGCCAATTTTGAAATTTTAAATCAAAAAGCATTCACCTAACAAAAAAAAAAAAAAAACTAACAGAAATATTTTCTAGAGAAGAATTAATTCTAACATTCTATGCCCAAAAATTTTTTTCGTACCGCTTACAAAAAAAAAAAAAAAAAAAATATTTTAGGAAACGATTTTACTACTACCCACAAAAATGAGAAAAAATCATCAAAATCAGATTTGACAGAGACTGCCCGTTAACAAAAAAAAAAAAAAAAAATCAGCCATAAATCAATTTGAGCGAAGCGATCAGGGAGCTAAAAATAAATGTAGAATGAGGTCAATATCCTAGAAGTCGTCCGTGAAATATCACTGACTGATAGTGATATGTCACTGAGTGACATCAGAACTTATCATAGAATTTATCGACAAATACATAGTATTAGGGACAGTCCATTAATTACGTGAGTCAAAACAGGGGGAAGAGGGGGTCCAGCAAAATCTCACCAAACCTCACCAAGGGGGAGCAGAGGGTCAAGGAAAACCTCACGTCAACTCTTTAGTGCATAAAATTTACATTAAAAATTATAAAATAAATCTCACTGGAGGGATCCCGCCAGATCTCACCAAAGGAACGGGGAGGTCCAAATTTTCAAAAAAACAACTCACGTAATTAATGGACGGCCCCTTATATGTATCACTGAGTGACATCAGTGATATGTACATCTCTTACAATGAAACTTTCACCACAATATATCTTTCTACGGAATCGATTTCAGATGTCTTATAAAAATGATCCTCTGGTATAAAACATTTGTTTTCTTTATCAACAGTTTTAATTAAAATTTTTATCACAAACTGTTTTTAGTTCCATTTTGAATGAATTTCCGAAAATTAATAAAGAAAAAATCATAAAAATTTATTAAATGAAAGCAAATTATATCACAAATTTTGCCCCATATATTACAAGCAGCTGCATATTTTCAAGCTCATTATCAAAACTATAGAGCATGCATATTTTAATAGCCAAATTTTATGATCTTGCACAAATCACGTTAAATATGAGTCTAAAATTATTCAACAAATAGAAATACTTTACATTGAAATAGTTCTAAATAAAGCTTTATCATAAATTAGCAAATGCAATCAAATTTCAATAGAAACTGGTCACTCCACCAAGGGTTGTAGCATGATGTTACATAAAAGAGCAGAATGAGAAATCCTTTGAAAAACAAAATATAAAATTTATGCACATCAAACACGCATTTTTCTACACCACATCCTGTCCATGGACAATAGATGCCTTTGATTACGTTGTGAAAAACAATAAAATGCCCAACACTTGCCCCGGGGGGGGGGGTAAAATCAACGAAGAAAAACTACGCTAAACGGATGTCATTAAGTGTCATTTACTGCGGAAACATAATGAGAGCAAGCAAACAAAGAATTTGTGATAACAAAATAGAAAAAAATGATAAAAACGGAAATAATAAATTTTATAAGAGAAAAAGAGTATAAAAGGATATTTAGCTATACAGGCGACGCTGCAATATATCAACTGAAAAGCAAAAGGGGAAAACTTGCACTAAATGCAACAATTCGTTGCGCTTCAAAAAATTAAGTGATCTACGCTAACGTTGATAAAAAGGACACAAAGGACGATACTCACACACAATTGAGTTATTACACTTTGTGCACCAATTTTTGACAGGGTCATGTTTATTTTGTTACCTCAAGTGTACCTATGTATGTGTGTGTGTTTGTCGCCAACACCTTTTGTTTCATTGCCAATTGTATCGCTGTGCATTTTAAATGCCTAATAAATATGTCAAAAATCAATTTGTTTGCTTTTGAGTATCGAGAGTATACCGCCACCATCACCACCACCACCACCACTACCACTAAATTTTAAAATGATTTTTCAATTTAATTCAGTACGCTACGAAAATTGTTTACGCTCAATTGAGTTTATAAAATTTCAATTCAGTTTCGGTTCAAGTGGCACAGAAAGCGGCATAGATGGAACATATTTTCGCATTTATCTTACGCTTTGTTACTGCAACGTAGTGTGATCACGTTCGCAAAATTTGTTACGCTTTTGCTAAAAATGCATTTAACGTAATTACATTGTTTATGACACAATAAGTTGTGAAAACAAGTCGTCAAAGGGTTAAAGTGCTGCTGGCACAAAAAAAAGGGTTACCTATCGTTTACAAAGTGGCAAACGATGTTTTAAGCGGCCACCGTTTTTTTTTTTTTTTGTTTTTTGTGAGTTTACAATCAATTTGTCACGCATTGTTGAGAAAAGTGAAAAGTTTGCAATTTTTATGGCATTTTAGATTTTGCAGTTTTTGAATTCTGTCGGGTATGTGTGGACATCTATACTGTAGTGATTTGGCGGCGCAGTAAAGCGCACGCTCATGCAATGCATTTTGAAATTTTCTTGGTTTCATTTTACATTTTTGAATTTATCGATTTATTCGGTATATTTTAATTTTAATTTTTTCTTTATTTTTCAGTATTTCTCGAATTTTTAAATATCTTTCGAATGTTTCAATACATCTTTTGTGTTTTTATAAGTTTTCAAGTTTTTGAACCATTATTCAAATTTTTTGATTTTATCAATATTTTTCGACTGTTTCGAAATTAATTTTTCAATATTTTTTGATAATTTTCTTCAGAATTTCCACATTTCTTCGACTTCACTGATATTTTAGAATTTTTGAAAATTTTTGCTTTTAAAATATTTTTTTTAAAAATTTTTTAATTTTTTCAACATGTCCAAAATTTTTCGACTTTTGCAGCTATTTATTTCAACGTTTTGATTTTTCGGCTATCGCAATATTAAACCATACACTCAGGGTATATTTACTTTGCCATTCCGTTAGTAACGCATATGAAAGGGCATGACAGATATATATAGAAAAATATAAATGTTCTAATCAGCGTCACCAGTTAGTTAGTTGCCTTGGCCATGTCTGTCACGGTTTAGATTTTGGGAAAATTAAGATACATAGTTGAATAAAATTTGGCTACGTTTGCAAACAGGATGCTTGAAATTCAAAATGGATATTATCGGTTTACTGAAACGCCTACCGCCCATACAAATAAAACGCTATATTGAAATAGTTAGTCGTTGTAGCATAACCAAATTTCTCACAAACACTTCGAATAACTTGGGCAAGCTATGAACAAAAATTAATCGATTTCGATTAGAGGGCATGGCACCAATCTTATAAGGAGAAACTTCAAAACTTTAAGACGCTATACTGAGAAACATCATACAAAAATTTGCCGTATTTTGAAAAGAGGGCGTGGCACCTCCTATACAAGCATAATCTTCAAAACGCGGTATAGAGAGCTATTTAAATAAATGTTGCCGAATTTGATGTGGGGTACGTTTAATCACACTAGCCTGCAATTTGCTGTTAACGCGGTGTAGAGTATTAAATTTTTGGCGGAGGAGTGACTTCACTGTCTCTCAAATAAATAGCTAAGAAGCTTATTAGCTGTAGCAGCTAAACTCTATCGTTGTTATCATTATTTTTGACTCTGCAATCCAACAGCTGTGGCAGTACATCGTACTGAATCCTTAGTTTCTGGCAGGCCCGTACTCACCATATGAGCAAGAGGGGACTTAGCCCCCCCCCCCACGCATCTTATCTGGTTGCAAATTTTATTTTTTTATTGGAGGAGAAAAATAAAAAGTCATGCTATTGGAATTCCATTTGCCGCCCCCCCACGCCAAGTCGGTTTGGTACGGGCCTGGTGTCTGGGCTTGATCATCGATTAATTAACGGGAGATTATTACCGTCAATGGATTTTTCAAACCTTTTCGACTTCAAGCACATTTTTGCAAGTTTTTCCCATTTAAATGAAAATCTTCTGTGTTTTTCTTTTAATGATTTTTGCTCATGATATGCTCTACTTTCCATAAAAAGTTAAAGGCCTTAAATGTGGTTTTGGCCTTACTTATCAAATAAGCTAATGTATTTAGTCTATTTAATTCATAAAAGTTTTTGAATTTTATTTTTTTACAATATAATTTCCGTGCGTAATAACTAAACTTATTTACAAGCGTAAAATGTGCTGTAATTCGTTACACTGTCAATCATAATACTTATTAATGAATTCGCTGTCAAAAAATTAGTTGCACCGCCTTTTTTGATGACATTAATCAAATTAAATGTTAGCGAGATTCGAAGGTTTTCTTAAGTATTTTTTTTTTAAGTAATAAATAGCTTTACTACTATAATATTTTAATGACAAATTCCGTAAATTACAACTGAACTTTTTCATAGAAAACTAGTTCAGTTGTTAGTACGACATAATTTTGTTCATTAAAAAAATGGATTTTCATCCAATTAATCGAAATTGGATTTGCTGTACAATGCACTCGGTTACTCAACATCATCATCATCATCATCATCATCATCATCATCATCATAGTCACTTAATAGCACAACAAAACATATAGACAATTTTATGCGGGTCTTGTTGGCACAAACACACCCCAGTGTCATTTGGTCACTGGATCTTAATCCTCATTTGATTTCCTTTACGTGTAAGTCAAGTCCTGCTGCCTTTTTATTTATAGAGATTAATGATGTGAAAATTTCGTGCGGTAGTTTTTCTTTCCATTTGTATGCTGTTAAACCGATCACAACACGAAGATAAGTAATTAATTTCGATTTTTTTAAGGAGCAAAAACATTGATAGGGTTAACTAAAGGCAAAACTGGCTTGACTATGAAAAGTTAAAAAGCAGTGAGGGTTTAATTTGGACAACAAGATATTCAACCCGCATAATAATTTTTTTTTTTTTTAAGTGTAATGTGAGCTTAATGTAAATAAGAGAGTTTTTAAGGTACATATATGGTATGTATGTATGCAAGAAGGCGCTGATACATCTACATTGTCTCATTTTTATACCCTACACGCAGTGTTCATATATTGTATTCATTAAGTCAGGGTGCGTAAAATGAAGTTGAGTTTTCTTCGCTTACTCAGAGTTCCTTCCACAAAGACAAACGATAAATCGGCAATACTATAAAGGCTTTACGAAGAGCTTGCCTTGAAAAGACCGCCGAACACGATCAAATTTTTGGAAGAATAAGTCATGGACAAAGCACCACCACTATGCAAGAGTTTGTAGCCAAAAATACAGCGATCATGCACCGTATGTCTACGTCTGAATTTTACTTTTCCCGAAGTAAAAGTTACTACTTCGAGAAAGGTGCTTTGAGTCGGTTGAAGCTATAGTAGCAAATTTGCTGAAGGAGCTGACGGAGCCTCAATCGACCTACAAAAATTGCATTGAGAAATGGAACCAGCGCTGGCGTAGTTGTATTGCAAGCGTTGGAGCCTACTTTAAAGTCAACATAATAAATTTTTATGAATAAATAATTTTTTCTTTCAGGTCTAAAGAAGTATAAGAGCAATTCCGGATATAGATAATTCCGGATTTTAACAGATGAAAACTTTTTTTTGGAAATGAAAACTGCAAAAGAAATTATAATAAATTTTACTCAAAATTGCAAACAAATAGGAAAATCTCGTTTGCATTAGACTAGAATGCTAATGAAATTTATTGTAAAAAAAATATTGTGTGACAGATGTAAGATGTAAGATGGTTTAGCTCGAGCAAATACATATTTCTAGTGTTTGTATGTGTGTACTATATATACGAAAATGTTATGTTAATAGTCTGACTGCTCCCGTTTTTTTTTTTTTTTTTTCTAGAGACTTTCGAAACTTTGAGCAGAAGAAGATCAAGCATTATAAGAAGCAGTCTATAATAATCATATTCCAAACAATGTTAAAGTTTCGCTCATTTGAGTAGAGAAAATATACATACACACATACATACATACGTACATATATAGAGTGTTTAACTTAAAACGAAGATTACTTATTCTTTTTCGCAGCTGTTTACAGTGGAATTATTTGGTGTAAATGAAAAACATAACTACCTGAATTGTTAAGCTCTGAATATCGGTTTAAAGTATTTATCTTTTGACCTTGATAATTTACCATAAGAAATATACATATAAAAATTTAAAAAATTTGTTTTTACCTAATGCACGGAAACATTGAGCATGAGTACAAGTTGTAGAGGATTTAATGATTCTATCTACTAAGTGTCTACAAGAATTTAACTATCACTCGTTCACTTTGAGTGTCATTGTTAAATACAATAGCGGTATTCACGATCTGTAGTATTTGTATTTGTGTATTTTTGATTAATTTGATATTTGTAGTAGATTCGATATCGTTACAAAAGCAAAACACTTGCTTTTTTCAAATACTCTAAATATCAAAAATACAATGACAAAACCCTAATGTAACTTTTGTATAGTATTTGTGTATTTGTCAATCGAAGTTACCATATCATAATTTCTCAAATACTTTTCAAATTGTTCAGTAAAATAAAGAAAAATATTTTAGGACGCTCACAATCTGTAGTAAAAAATGTAAATATTTACAAAAAATACTAAAAGTACTACAGATCGTGAATACCGCTAATGTACAGGTTTTTTTTATATAAATGTGTAAAAAAAGTGAACTATGGGCTTGAACTTGAACGACAAATTGAATTGAATTGGTTCTGATAATTAACTTGTTAAAACGTATAGTTTAAAAATTATCTAGGTAATTTGAATTCTGAAAGTACTTAAGATTTTGAATGCATGGAATTCGATATATTATTGTAGGATCTTTAATCATATTCAGATAATCAATATCCAAATAATCGTAATTTAGATATTCATAATTCGCAAAAATTAAAAAATTGCAAATGACAGAAAATATCAAGGTTAAGCACAAGAGACATGAAACTGATATTTAGGGCTAAGCATTTCAGGTACCTCTATCTTATTTGTACAGTTTAAGCGTTGTCTATATACCTAAATAAACAAACATTGTTCCATTATAGAGTAAGATTGTGTACACACACACATGCAAAGTTTATACATTAAACAATAAAACTCTATAGCTCAAATGAAAAATAAAGTGCCTGATTCAGCATAAGGAGAGCGAGATATAAATGTTCGAAAAGTAACACCACTGTCACAGTATAACTACGTCAGCCGTTGCGAGAAGAAGTCTGTCGTGTTCTATTAAGTGTTTTATGTAAATCGTTGATATTTCGTTCAATATGTCTATGATATCTGTCGATAAAGTCCACGCTGAGAAAATTTTACAGCAATTGTGGGAGAATTGTGAAAATGAAGATTTGTGTGATGTTGTGCTGATTGCAGGCAACGACGAACTGAGAATCCCAGCGCATCGTAATATTCTCTCGGCATCAAGTGAATATTTCAAAGCAATGTTTCAGTCATCCATGCGTGAAAGCAAAACCAAGGAAATAAAAATGCCCAGCGTTAGTGGCGCAATATTAAGCAGTGTTATTGAGTATTGCTACAAGGGACATGTACAAACTAGCAATTGTTTGGGACTCGCACTCTTTGCGGAGCAATATCGTTGTGAGGAACTTCTAAAAAAGGCAAAAGACTTTAGTTTGGAGCACTTTATGGATGTTTCTAAAACGCAAGAGTTCCTTAACTTAAATTCAGAACAATTGGGGGAGTTTCTTGCAAACGATAATCTCTGTGTTTTTGGTGAAGAGAATGTTTTTGAAATATTAATGACATGGATACAGCATGACCAAAATGAACGTGAGAAATACAGAGATAAATTATTAAAGTTAGTGCGGTTGCCATTTTTAGAGCGATCGTTCTTAATTGAACAGGTGAAACCAATTTGTACTTCAATGGAAAGTCTCCATTTGTACATAGAAGCTATAGAAGGGAACTCCTTGCCAGATAAGAAAATAATTAATGCAAGAAAATCAATTAATTCAGACAAGTTTTTAAGGTGGCAAACAACAGGCACTTATAACAATTACGGGATGCAAATTAATTTTTACTGCCCACAACGACTTAAGTGGATGAGGTGCTTGGAAGACTTGGCGTGGCGTTCAAAATTCGGTGTTGCTGTTATGCAGGATAATCTTTACTTTGTTGGAGGAAAGAGTGAAAATGATGCAGTTTTAAATACCGTTAGATGCATAAACTTAAAAACGATGACTATAGGTCAAGTAAATCCTATGACAGAGAGTCGTACAGAATGTTGTGCAGCGGTGCTGAATGGAATTTTATATGCGGTAGGAGGTAAAGATGAAAAGAAAGCTATCAGTTCTGTTGAAAAATGGGACCCGCATACAAACACTTGGAGCAAAGTTGCTTCCATGTCAGAGCGTCGTCGCAATTTCGGTATTGCTCAATTGAATGACAAACTGTACGCAATTGGAGGTTACTGCAGTAACGTTGCTCTAAAATCAGGCGAATATTATGATGTGGACCAAAATGTTTGGAAATCAATAGCACCAATGAACAAATGTCGTGAAGTATCCAGCGTAAGAAACTTACGATAGCATGCACGTTATGAATTTTAATTTAATAATATTTTTTCTGTCTCTTAATGTAATTTTCAGGTTGCAGTTGCAAACGGTCTGTTATATGCGGTAGGCAGCGGGTATATAGTCGAACGATATGATCCTCGAAGTGATGAGTGGACTATATTATGCAGCTTACCCATAATCAATAGCTGCACAAAATTATGCACAACTATTTGCAATAAAGTAATTGTTTATTATGAGAATAAATTCTATGAGTACAAGGACGAAACAAACCAGTGGAAAGAAAAGGAAACTTTGAACGAAGTAAAAGGCGTCGATCACATATTTAAATATTCAGGTAAACTGCCGATGGATAATTTTGCTGAAAATTGATTTGCCACCTTCGAGAAAGATTCAATATTTTTTGATAACTAACAAAGCATTGGTATTTTATTTAACATGCATATCAACTTGCATTAGCTTTAAGTTAAGTCTTGGAACTTTGCAGTAAATTTAGTATGCGAAATTTGGTTGAAACGCTTTTGTAATTTCTTTGTAAAAACTCAGGGATCATTGTTTAGTATTGCAATTTAAAACATAATCCTAAAATTGATTAATTTTGCCACATAAATTAAAATTTGTATGTACATACTTTGGTTTAATAACAGCAATGTCTGAAAGTTTTTGAACACATTACTTTGAATATCAATAAACATTTTAACTATCCGCAAAATTTAAATAATTTTTTTATATTATGCAGTGATTATAGTTTAGCGTTAAAATATTATTCCATGTTACACTATTGACAAGTTTGCGTTATATGCCACAATCGTAGAGGTAATGCCGCAAACCGTGCAATTTCATTTTAAAAATTAAAGAACTAAGCGCTCTAATATGTTATGCACCATAGTAAATGTACTAGAAAAAGCTGATTCTCTTGAAATTTTAATTTTGTTTTTTTTTTCTTCAATTATTTGTTTTTCAACGAACAGTTGCTAATTTTGTTAAGTTGCGTACGTGCAAAACACCAGTTTTACCAGTTTTAATCAATCAATGTCTTCGATTTGTCTGATAATTTTTTTATATTGGATTCCCTGGATAAACTAAGGACTCTTTTTTTCGAAAATTCGAAAAGAGGAAGAATTTTCAAAAATGCACAGCTGCTTCAGTTCTTAGCCGATTACTCGGTAAAATGTTTTGTTTTCAAAGTAAGCTTATGCCTTTTGAACAAAAAGTCCGTCAAAATGTTATTTTTTTACTTTGCGATGGCTTATGGTACAGTCTTAATTACCATTTTTAATTTTTCTAATATATATCATGTTTTAATACCGATTCAACGATCTATAAGCCATATTGCGCGTGTATTACATGCTCGAATTGTGGCGACCGACGCTACTTTTTGATTCCTACTACAAAAATGATTCAAATTTGGGCTTTTTGAATAAAAATCATCAGCAATTTTAATACACTTGGAGGAGCACTTGGAGCATTTTCTTTCACCTTTGGGGACGTCCATTACTTACGTGAGCTCAAATAGGGGGGAGGGGGTCAGACAAAATCTCACCAAATCTCACCAGGGGGTGGAGGGGGGTCAAGGAAAACCTCACGTCAACTTCTTAAAGCATAGAATTTACATTAAAAATTATAATTTAAATCTCACGGGTGGGGGGAAGGTTTCCCGCCAGATCTGACCAAATCTCACCAAGGGGAGGGGGGGGGGTCCGAATTTTCAAAAAATCACCTCACGTAATTAATGGACGTCCCCTTTGCAAAAGATAAGTTTATCCACAAAATCCAAAGACAAACTGACTTATAATTTTGATGTAAAATGGGAGAGTGCTTTTAACTTTCACGTTTCTGTTGAATCAAAAAATGCGAATAATATACAATTCGTGATGTATATTCCACATATTTGTATGTATATGTAGCTATAATACATTTTTTAAAATCAGAAATAGCGATGCTGCACTAAGCTGTTTTATAAACATAAGTAACAGGAGACCGACCTTTGTTCAGCTTTTCGTTTTGATTCTATTTTAAGAAAGAGTGTGAAAAAGTTTAAGCATGTTTAATTAGTCGCAAAAATATTAAAAATATTGAATAAAATTGAAAAATGTTGAAAAGTTGAATAAAAATTAAAAATGTTGCAAGAAATGAAATAGGTTGAAAAATATTAAACGTTTGAAAAGAGCTGAAAAGTCGAAAAAATATTGAAAATGTTGAAAAAAGTTGAAATTTGATGAAAAACCAGAAAAAAGTTGATAAAGGTTGATAAATGTTGAAAAAGTGGAATTGTTGAAAAATTATGAAAATCAATGAAATTAAAATGTTGAAAGATCGAACATATATATGAAATAGGGTGAAAAGTTCAAAAATGTTGGAAAGGGCACGAAAAGTCGTAAAGATATAGTAAGTCTTGAAAAAAGCAGAAAGAGGTAAAAAAAGAAACGAAAAAATATGAAAAATGTTGAATAAATTTATAAAGATATGAAAAAATTAAAAGATGCCACGCCCACTTTTCCAATTCCTCCTCTTTAAATTCATATAATTATATTCGTGATCGGCATTCGCATACCAAATCTTAACACAATAGCTTGTGTAAACAGCGAGATATGCCGTAATTAGTTCAAAAATTTAGTGCGCCCGACTTTGAACTAAAAATGACTTTTTATAAACAACATTCTGACACCACTTGGAGTAGGATTTCTTACATATTTTGTTAGATATAGTATTTTACTCTTATGGTGCTATTTTGGCCGCTTTTAACTCAGATGTACTACTTTTGTAGGGCCACAAAATGTTTAAAAACAAAAAAAAAAAAAATAAAAAAATCGAACCAAATTAAATATATTTTTTTAATGAATTTTGGGTTGTTGAGTCTAAATTCGGTGCCTGATTTTTCTAATTTGTTTCAAAAAATTATTATTCTGCAACCTCAACCTATATAATTTTCTTTGTTTGTCCTTGAATGCATTGTGAGCTTCAAATAGTATGTTTGGCATTTAAATCATCTGCCATAATAAATCTGGGTTTGTTCGGCATTGTAAGGGACGTCCATTAATTACGTGAGTCAAAATAGGAGGGAGGAGGTCCGGCAAAGTTTCGAGTTTAATTGTTTTTCTAACAGCTACAAGCACTGTTGTTGGGCTGTGCTAAGCGATGTAATCTTTGAGCTCTTCGATTTTGCTCACGCAGTTGTTAATAGGATTTGACTAGTTGATGATTTAAATTTAAATCATTTCGACATAAGTTGAATCACTGTTGCGCTACAATTTTTAAAATTTTATCTAACACTTTTGAGGAAATATTCTGCATTGACTCCTTGCTCATAACAGAAATATGCAAAATAATATATGTAAGTATCTTATCAGTTCTAAAATATCAGCAATAAATTGTTACTCAAGAATACTTTTGCTCTCTTTATGTGAAACCACCTTAACAAAAAAAAGGACACAACTTCTAGATATTTATTTTCTTTGTAGCATACCCAGGGGAACTGAACAATTTTATTTTTCATCTTTCATTTGATTTCATATTCTTATCTCATTTATACATAATTTAATAAATTATTATTATTGAGATAAAGTTTTTTATTTCAGATTTTACTCTCACTTTCTTCAATAGCACTATTGACTTAGCGTTGATCTTGATAAGAATTGTTGGTATCGAAAATGAAAAACGAATGATTGCAATATTCTGCTTCCTGTTTCATTTCTAAAAAATACGCATTACATAAAAAACGAACTTCTGTTTCAATATTTCTCATATGATTTGTGTGTTGGGGTTAATGCTTTTCTCACTGTTCAAATTGAGTGTAATTTATTTAATAATCTGTAAACATTTTTTTGCAAAATATTATTTCTTCAGTGTTTTTATTTGAACATTGCGTAATAATGTCTTGATTCGAATTTGGCGATAACATTTGATTAATGAGTCATATTTAAGTCCATAAGAGATGTAGCAGAGTTTTTGTGAGATTCTGTTGTGTATTGTTGATGTTCTCTTAATATATCGGGGTGATTCCAAAACCTTTGAGCAATTACTCGAATATGACTTTCTACGATTTGCATAAGAACTTGAATTGTTCTATTTTAATACAAGTTCAAAAAAGCTATGTTGCGGATATATTGTCATGCAAAAGCAGATATTTTGATAAGTAAATCATTTTAAAATATAACCATGTAAAATTTATAGGAGATCGGGGAAATTTTTGTTTAAAACATTTTAGAACTATACTTTCTGCAAGTTAGAATTCGAGTGTGCTCCCATCAGTTACACTATAGAAAAATACGGCTTTTTTAAAAAAAAAAAAAAAAAAAAATCAGTTCAGTGTCAATTTTATAAAAGTTTCTTGACATAACTGTCGGTTTTACAGAATTTTTTGGCTTCCAACAACATCCTTTTACTAAATTACATTGAAATTAATGATACAGTCTTTCTGTGTTCAACTCTTCTCAACTTCTACTTGATGTATTGTCGAGGCGTATTCCAACCAACTGATCACTCAGTACTGTCGCTAAACTTAAATAAAACAATTAATTTTTCTTAATTGAAAATGCCCCCATAATTTACATGCTATTTATGTAGTATACTACTTAAAGATTTTTCACTAATCATTTCTTTAATTTTTTTTTTTCAAACTCAAGAAAATCACGTGTCACTCGCGAGCCTTCAATTTGCTTTCAAATAAAACCCTTCCCCCGTCAAAAAGGTCATGATTCGGGCACGCGTAGTACATGCCCCCCTTATAAGTAAATGTCAAATGATAAATAATTTGAAGAAAACAATTCTGTAACAACTTTTCGATTTACGACTTTATAAATGGCATAACCCAAGAAGATAATTAAATGTCAACTTGAAAACACAACGCCAAAGATAGAGTTGTCAAACCAAGCGTTGCCAACTTAAGACAAAAGCAAAGTAAATTTTGTGTAGAAATTAAAATTCCAAAATGTTTTAATTAGTTGTTTGAAAAGCGTATAAATGTGCGCTTAAATTGCGAGTGACTTCTGTCAGTATTTTCGTTGACTTGGGGTAACTACATAGAAGTTGTGAGCTATGTGGTATGCCAATGCTATTTTTCAGGTTACAGCAAATTAAACAAGGCTTTGCTTTACATGTGTTGCATGTTATATGAGTGCAGCAAGAAAATCAAATACACTTTGAGGGTATAGGGGAACCCTATGCATGTACGTTATTGATATGGAGTCAGATGTCATGCCACTGACACATCGATTTATGGTGAAGACTTTGGTGCATCTATATTGATGATATCATTTATATCTTTGCTTGACATTTGAAATATTTTTAAAAATATTAATTTCTTTGTATATTGAGTTCCAGATGATGACTGTTCTAAAAAGTAAGAAAATTGGGGAATTAATTAATTTTGAATAACATTTTTAGGTATTTTTACTGTTCTTTCTATAGTGATTCAATGTACTAGCAGTGGTGCTTTTATAATATATATAAGTATTTTTGGTTTGCGCAAAATATGCACTTTTTCCTGAACTAAATTAAAATGGATCATTCCCACCATGGATCACCCCAATTTCAGTTGAGCTCAGTAATAATTTTATTGAATATAATTTATTACATTTTAATGTTTTATATAATTAATGTTTTAGTGATTAGAGTCATTATACTTCTTAGAGCGTACATATGACAAATAGTACCTACATTTTTTTATAAAAAATTGTAGAACTAATCGCAGTACCTAAAAAAATTATCTGAAAAAGAAACATCAGATTTAGTTTTTAGAAAAATTGACCTTAAATCGTTAGTTTTTTTTATTTTTTTTTTGTTTATTTCAAGCATATTTTTTAGGCAATCTTTCTCCCGGAAAAAACTTTCTATTTCATTACTTTGAAAAATTATATATGATTTTAAACAGAGAAGAAAATTTCCATCACTTTTCTTAATTTTCTTTATTTTAATTACAAAAGTGTCATCCAACAAATGATGCTGAATTCTCACTGTCAAATCCTTTTGCTGTCAACTGAAAACAATTAATTAGAATTTGCATATATCGTTTGATTCTCACGATATGGCAATGCAAATATTTGTATTTATTTTTTTCTTTATACATTTCAAACAAAGCTTAAATGTCAAAAACGCACAAAAGGGTTAATGAGACAAAAAGTAAAAAAATATAAAAAGGAGTTGAAACAGAAATCAAAACTTAAGTAAAAAGTCTAATAAATGATTTTTGAAATTTTATAGCTTAAAAGATAATGACATTTAAAGGATCAGAAAAATAAAAAAATATATATTGTTGCATTGCATCATTAATTATCATTGTCAAACAACAACATTATGGCAATACAAAGGCGAAATGCCACCACAAAATTAAAATTTTACGCAACTACGACTTTCAATGAAAAAAAAGGACTTTCCCGAAAAAAAAAAAACATTAAAAATGATAGCAAAATATAAATAGGCATAATAAAATATGCAAATTATTATCAACTGACAGCAGCATAGTTTACAAGAAAACAAACATCAGATCACAAAGATTTTCCAATTACAAATTCATCGAAATGACATTTACGTAGAAAACGAGCAATAGATTCCATCAGTCATCACTTGATGCTACGAACTTTGACATTTTGAAACGAAAATTAATGAGCAAGAAAGTATTCGTTTTGATTGTTTTGATCGCAAGGGATGTCCTATAACAAGAAATGCTATATATAGAGGTATTTCACATATTACCAATACTGTGCTCGTATGCTGCACTTGGTTTATTTTTTGTGTCATAACATGCTATGCAAATTGCAATAGGGTGTTTCTTTATTTAAGGATCATAGCAAAATTGAAATCGTTGTTAATAACTCAAGTGCAAAATTTCGCTTTTTAATATATGAACCACCCTAATAAGTACCTCAGTATTGCGAGGTGTGAAAAATAACAAATGTTTGTTTTGTTCCTCATTTTTTTGAATTCTCATTATGTTGGTATGCAAATTCTACAGGATATTTGATAAAATATGCAAAATCGTGTTGAAAAAAATCAACATCCGTATACTCACACTTGCACACTCAATTAACCCCCTGTCAGTCAGTATGTTACTGTCATCAATTCGTTGTTGTCAGATTATGTGAAAAAAATTTTTTTGGCCTTTTTTTAGTTCATCGATGTTTCTGATGTCTCCTCCTAAACTTTTGGTTGCATGCAATTCGTTGCGCTGTTTTGATTGCAACAACGTCATTAGAATTGTTCAATTATTCCATCAATATGCGGTAACAACAAAAAACAAAAAAAAAAAGAGTCAAATCGAATTTACGTTTTTGAGGTAAGGAAAAAATCAAAAATTCAACTTAACAGGCAGGAAAACTCATGAATATTTAAGAAGTTCGCGGTAAAAGTGGTAACATTGGCTCTGGGAATATTGTGAAAAAAAAATTTTTTAGAGACAAGCAACAAATACACTGTGGAAAACAGTCGAATGAACTTTTCAAATTTTCATATTTACTAAAGGAGCGGCTTTAAATTCATTAAGGAAGTATCGCCGAAAATAATTTCAAACTCTGAACCAAATAACTGAGAAACGATTTAATGTTTTACGTGAACTTATTTTATACAATTTTAACATCTACCTATCGTTCAAAATCTTAGCTTTTTTGAATTCTTTGAAGATCCAAGCCTTTTGACCAGGGTCGCCATAACGTTATAAAAGCGGCTGTGGAATTTGTTAAGTTGCCGGGGGGTTCAAAAATGATGAAATTTTTTTATTGACGATTGAAAATCTTACAGAATCATGATTATGAACAAGTAATGTAGGATATGTTGTATATTGTGAAAATAAAAAAAATAGTCCGGGAGGTAGCGTTGCATTTTTCGAAGCAATTTCTTCCCACTTATTTTTTTTTTTTTTGCAAATGAAAGCTTAATTATAGCTGATACTCGATTTAAATGTCAGTCACCAGAATTGTGGTGGGCTTGGTTGTGAGAGGCCGACATGATGTTCTACTTTTGAATTTGAATCAATCCATTTCTCGTGTTGAATTTCACATGGGGAAGTCACACGCGTGTGGAGTTCTCAACACCCGCAACAGGTCTTTCGGCGCCCCTGCTTTTGACCCTCAGTCTTTATGCCTTCAGGACTTTACTTTCAACCTTTATTCGGATGTTAATGAAAAAAAACATTAACGACGCTAAGTCCCGGTCAAATTTTCCTCGATTTCTGAATTTGGAACCACTCTTCAGGTTATCACCCTCCTTAGTAAATTAAGTTGTATCGTGACTACTTAAACTCTTTTCCTTAGCAAGACCTATAAAGTTTGATTGCGCTTCGTTGCTGTTCACACCAGAAATACCCTACGTTATTGCTGCATGCCTTTTTATGCATTAAAGCATTGTATATTATAATGATTTAATTATTAATCGTTCTTAGCCTTTTTGCTGAGTGTATGATTCTTGATCTATAAAGTGTTATTTTTCACTTAGTTCTTTAGAAACTAAGGGTAAAACTATTTTCGACTTTAAAATAACAGTCCGCCATATAATAATGATAGTACTACCAGTCATTTAACCGGTAATGTTCATACAGGGATATTGTACATTCAGTTTTCGTATCAAATAAAATATATATAATATAGTCGTGTCTGGATATAGTGAACACCTTGATATAGTAAACACCAAAGTTTATACATTGAGTACTCTAATAAGTGAAGAAAATTTTGAAAACCATTTCAAGCAGAAAGCAATAAAAACACAAATAAAAAAACTGAGGCAAACACTACTGATTATGCTGGCATACTAGCATTGCGAAGTATACGGGGGAAAGCGGTCCAAAAGTCTATTTCTGAACGCAAGAAGCAAACATCTATTCGCAAATTCTTCCATTAAACATATGTACATTTCTATTTTCCCACAAATTTATTCTAATTAACTGATTTACATATACAAATGTGTATTTTGAGTAAATAAAACGAGTTTTTGAACAAATATGTCAACCTTGATATGGTGATTAACCTAGATACCGTGAACAGGCCTTGCAAAAATTAGTTCACTTCAAGACACGACAAGTTTATACCAAAATTTAGTGTTCACAATTAATTTTTTTTTATTTAGGTCCCGTATCCTCTTCGGATAGTCTATATAGCATATATGTAAATCTTTTTAAGTTCGCTTAAAATGAAATCGCTATCGGAAATACTTAGGTACCTTGTATTAAAGTAATGTTTAGTTTCATAATAAAAACTTATCTTAAATTTCTTAAATTTTCTTTTCAAGTGTAACTAAATCAACGTTCATTCAGAAAAACAAAGTGCCATTGATACCAAAAATACACTATCAATCAAAATGTGAATTTTAATGGCATGCCGCATAAAATGACATGCAAAAGAATTTGCATGCCACACACATTTCGAAAGGGGGGTTATAAAACCTGGCAGTACTTGCTGAAATAAATATTAGAGAATTTGAAAAAAAAGGTTGTCTTCTACAACAGCATTGCATATTTAGTAAATAAACAAGTAAATAAATAAAAAAAAAAAACTAACAAATAGAATAACGAAAATTCCAATGAATAGCGTGAATACGTCACTCTGACTGTGTCTGCCATTGTGGATGAATAAAACCAACTAGTCAACGGGGAATATTTCGGTTTAAATGTCTAATTTAAATGCATGCGCTACCGTTCGTTCGTTGGTCGACAGAGATTGATGAATTTGTGCTGAAATCAAGGAGTTGGTGCTTTCTAAAATGAGAAAAAAAATTTTATGATTATAAGAAAATTTTTTTAATCAAAAAGTTGAAGTTTAGTTAAAAAGGATTTATTTATTAGAAAATGTAGAGTATAATTCACGTTGAAAAAAATGAATCAATTCAAAAGTAATACGATTTCATTTTAAACAAAGAATTTTTATCGTAAAAAGCACTTGGTATTTTTTTTTTCCAAAATTACTCTATGCAATTTTTGAAAGGTTCCCATAAGTCGAAAGGGAACAAACTTTTTAAGGGGGAAAAAAAACAATTTTTGCTTTCTTTCTGAACAGTCAATCACTGCATTTCATAATAAAATCAAATAAAATAAAACGCAGTGCAAGAAAAAGGTGCTATATTTAGCTATGCACTCATAAAATGCAGCAACTCTTCAGAAAGAAAAAAAAGTACAATGGCTGCACCCATTGCAAACATAAAAACTTTATAAAATTCCCATGAATCTGTTTTTTTAACAATAAAAAACTTGACTTTTTTGTACAAATTTGAAGTGGTTTCAACACAAAAAAAAAAAAAACTCAACGCTATATAAAGGTAACAACCCTCTTAGGGAAGCGCAACAAACAATATTTGACCCTTGACACCAAATAATGAAAATTTTTAAAATAAAAAATAAATAAAGCAATTGAAAACATTTTAAAAATTTTCAAAAATAACATGAAAACAATACAATTTAGCGTAATAAGAAAATCAACACTTTGTTGCAATATAACCCTACCAAAATGAACCGCTATCCTAAACCCTTTCCAGCAAATGACAACGCTTGCAGCATGCAACGCATAAATGTTGCTGAAGCATTCAGCCGTAGAGTAAATAAATCATTTCTCTTCGATTAATTCGCTTGCCGACATGTGTGAGTGTGTGTAGAGTGCCAGGAGCGCGCGAGGGGAAACTGTGATTTCATACGAAACCTCTAAGCGAAACCTCTAAATAAGGGTTTCATATGTGTCACTTTTTTGGTAGCATACAGAATGCGATTTTATGTGCGACCCTAAATAACCCTTTTTTCCTTTTGCAACTTAACTTTTGTAAATGCGGTCATAAATTTTCTTTAAAAAAAAAAATGTTGTTAAATTGTCTCACAAGTTGTATGTTTGTAATATATGTTTTTAAAATTTTTAAGTGTTTTGAAAAAAAGTTGATTTTTAAGCGACGATTGTCTTGTGCAATCAATTGCAAAATGTTGCTATTATTTTTACAGGCAATTGATTTCGCCATAATGTAACGCAATTGCCACTTAAAATGCCTCGTTGTTATTGAGTAGGGTATTGATTAATTTTTATTTTGATATTTTCAAAATCAATATTGTCGCAATCGCTTGTAATGGCAAAAAAATTTGTCAATTGAAATTTGTACATAAAAACGCCCTTAATTTGTATGGCAGAAAAGAGTTCAGAGACTTATGCCGTAGAATATCGTGAGAAAATTACAATTTTCTAAGGAAGTCTGATTGAATTCTTTGAGAAATTGATTTGGCAGAAAATTATTATGAAAAGTTTTCTAACGAATGTCGACGATCAATGGTTGGAGAAACCACTTCGGGGAAGTACTAAGTTTAAAAAATTAATGTATTGAATTATTTTACGTGAAGAGGGTTTGACCTGGTCAAAGCGGGGGGCTCAGTAAGAATTGAAAAGTTTTTGAAAAGTCGGGAACTGGATGAGTTTCTTTATATGTACCGGACTGTCAACTGAACAATATATTAAATTTTTTCGCTGAGTTTTATTAAAATTTTCTGGCAGAAAACTTTGCATGTTTCAGCCTCAGATCATGAATTCAAAAATTGTTGCCTAGGAGTTAATGTACACATAAAAAATTTTGCTTTTATAATATTATGCCAGCTTATAGAATTAATTTACTATTTTATTTCTATTGTTATGAAAATAGCAAAGGTTCAGCGAAAATTATATATTTTTTTCCCTAAGTTGTTGTACACTGAGAAAAATAATGTTTCCCTCGAATAGATTTACATATTTGTTATTTTGTTAGATGTTATCATATTTTTTTATCGGAAGTGAAAGTAATGTTTATTTGGCAAAACAAGATATCTGTTTGGTGTTTGGGTTGATTGAACAGACTTAATTGGATTAAATATATATTTAGAAATGCTGTTTTACTTAATTTGATTTCATATTAATGAGAATACAATTCTTAGCATAATTAAGTAAAATACTATTTAATTGCCATCAACTTGGTATGCAATTCTGGTTATATTATGATTGTGTTAATACCAAAAGGATTTAACGATAGCGGAAAATATCGATTTATATATTTATGTATTTGTCGATATTTTAAAATACCGGTTTTTTGCTCATCGGTTTTAATCTAAATCGATTTTTATAAATCTATACGTTAGCGACAAAAGAATATTTTTTCCGCCAAAACATGATATGGTGATTACTTATTAACATGTGAATTTTTCCAAAAAAAATTGTTTCCACCAAGTTAATATTTGATAATTATTACCAAATATATAACTGAATTAGTAAGTAGTCCAAATATAATAAGGTACGTACATATTATCAAACAAATGATTAATTCCATAATATTATTCGATTCTTTGAAAAGTGTGCCGTTTTAATTTTAATCAAATATTTATTTCGCTAATGTCAATACTTATAATTTGCTAATAATTACTAAACATCGATAAATACAAATAAAACGTTTTCTCTTTGTAAAAACAAATCTGATTTTGCTGCAGATGCTACTCTGCTTTGCCATGCTAATTTATAATTTTCAATTAGTTACATCAAAAAATTTATGAGTAAATGTGAAACATCCAAAAAAAATCACGAATTTTTCTTTGATTACCGAAAAAAAAGAACAATAGACAGGCGTAAAGCAAACTGGACACTTTGAGAGCCTAAGTTGGTAGGCATTTGAACTATGACCCACACTCATTGGTATAGCTAATTTTTCAAGTGCAACAAATGATATTAGCAACTATCAGTTAATAAACCAGACATGCAAAGTATCGACACACGTTGTACCTACTAATCGAACATTTCAATTATCAATGGGAAAAATTAATTGCGAAAGCATAAAAAAATCCATTTGTTATAAATTCTATCCAAAAATAAAATTAATTTCCATATAAAATCAAAGTCAGAGTGATGTAATTAAGTTGTCAATGCAATTATGAGATTGACCATTCACACGGTTTCCAGAGCACACACACACAAACACTCAAAAATTGATCCCTTCTAATGAAGTGTGAAGAGACCAGGCGTACGTGTGTGTGTGTGTGAAGTTTTGCCTTCATACGTAAAAGTAATCGGATTTCAATGATTTTTCCTAATTTCGCATCACTGCGCAGATCTTCATTAAATCGGGCTTTCCATGGTTGTCTGGAGCAAGACTTTTGTTTTGTTGTTAATCTGTTGTCACGTGCTGTTGTCGTTGCTGAGACTCGACTCAAATGCCGACAAATACGCGGTGCTAATCTGGCGTTAAGCGCAACGCAAGTATGCAGTCAGACAAAGAGACAAAAGCGCACCCGAAGAGTACCCGCAATTTGTTGCGCTTTGATATTTGTTGTTGTTATTTTTATTTTATTTTATCACAGTTATACTATGTATATTGCATGCCGTTAAGTCGGAAAGAAAAGGAATTGTCCAAGCCTCTGTTGTCCTTGATATATGTACATACTTGAAATACCTCTGTTACTGTGTGTGTTTGAGCTAAGATATAGCCACGGGCTTAAAATGTGCGATTAAATGTGCGATTGTAAGGGAGATAGGCTTGGTTAGTTAAAACAAAGGATGTTAAGTATATTAATTAATTAAGAAATTGCAGTGCCAGGACTTAGGAGCTCTGCCTCGTTATGTCAGCACAAGTCAACTCTTGTATCTAAGAAAACTCAAATTGAATCAAAATCCTATTGCAATTAAAATGTTTTATATTTTCTTAGTTTGACTTCAAAACATTTTTCTTAATAATTTTATAAAACCACTACAGACAAATTAAAACTCGTATTCAAAATGACCATAGTTTTTATAACCCTTTGCGTATTTTTCTAAATTATCGTGGTGATAGATCTTTACATCCTTGAAGAACATATTTGGCACAAAGAACTCATTTTCGTCGATCTCACGATCCAGTGGGAATGTACCGATATCTGTGTTGACGTTCTGAATTATGAGGAACATTTGAAGGGGTAAGCCTTCTGGTGTACCTTTAGGCAATGTCCAATGAGGCTTACGAGAGGCTTTCTTCACTTCAACGTCTTTCTGCGTCAGCATAAACAGCACAGAACGATATTTCTCTGTGTAAGTTAGTGTCTCAATGTCTAGCAAATCATAGGTATCAAAATCACACATTTTGAAATTTATGCCTTCCGTAAGCTCCCAATCAAATGAATGGATTTCCACAAAGTTCCATCGATTTTCATTTAATGAAAGCGCTTGTCCATGTTCATCGTACTTAGGCCCAATAAACAAACGCACCAAGACCTGCTGCGCCGAACCAGAATCCACCGTTATATTGTAAACGAAATTCTCATAGCCCAACCGCGTCTGCCGTGCCAACAACAAATGATCACATTGATACTGACCGTCAACAAAATTCATTTTCTCATTTAATAAATTCGAAACATCAAAGTCGGCATAAACGAATTTTGTGACGATATTGCCAAATTCGGCATCAACGAATTTGACACCATCAACAAGTAACTGCTTGCGTGTATATGGTGCCAAGGTTTTCTGGTACTGGTGCAAATAGTCGAGGAATTTAGTTTTGAAAATAACATATGCCAATGGATCACGCAACATGGTCTCGAAATTAAGCAGCACATGTGGCTGGACATCGTAGAGCTCATCATAACTCATTTGACTATTAAACATCATGACAGCTAGCAGAAATGAGTCAGTGAAATCTTCACTTAATACATCAGCATCGCCATGCATCAATTTGGCAAAATGCTGATAACCTTCAGAACTCTTCATATCAATGGCGCTGCCACTGGTACTGCGTGCAATATTACCATCTTCAAAAGTACTAAGCAATTTATCTCTTATCACTGTGAGCTGTTCTATGGTAACACCACTGCTCAACCTTTTATAATCGAAGTCGTTTGCTCGTTGCAAAAATGGCAAACCATTCCAACTAATCATTTGTGGATTGTAGCCGCTCTTAAAATTAGAAGATCGATTTAAGTCTTCAATTTTGCCAAGTCCATTGGACAAGCGCTCCAAATTGTAACGCGCCAAATATTTCTGCATATGCTGCAACCAAACTACACTACGGTTCTGTGCTGAACTATGCTCCAATGGCAGAAGTACAGAAGTTTCGAGATTGAAACGATACCAGCTATCGCACCATTCGACATCCTCTGTAAAGTAGCTCATTTCCGAATCAGCGTTCCAGATTTTGATGTCACGTGTATAGTCAACTGGTATAAAGAAGTTTTTATTGTTTTTCATGATTTCCGGCCAGGTGTCGTCCAATACGCTAATATAATAGGAAACACCTACAGTATACTCTGCTGCATGCCAACGTTGTGCTAAGCCCATTCTTTTCCACCACTGCCACTTTTGAATTGGTTCCGTATTATTGTAGCTATTCAGTTGTTTCTCAGTTATTGCCCAATTATCATAATTGAATTTCGTAGCCTGGTAAATAAGTTTGCTGTTGAAAAAGTGTTGCGGGAAGATTTCATAAATTGCAGGCGTTACAAGTGGCCATTCACGATGTAATACGGCCAAACTGAGAGCATAAACGAACATACCCTCGTTCACGTGAATGCGTGCCCAACAAACGTTTTGTTGGAATGTCTCCCAATCCTTGGCATAGTAAAAGAAATGGAAAAGTCCTTTTGCTTGTTGCATATGAGTATGTACAAGTTCGCCAAAGAATTCTCCCTTGGGCAGGAGAGCACCATGCTCATGACAGTCATAAAATGTATCCATCCAGTGATCGTATTTCTGAAAGTTTGTTTAAATATTTAATTGGGAAATTTAAGCGTTAACTCATCATTGTGGCTGTTCATACCTTATATAGTGACTTTTCTACAACTAGCGATTTGCCATGTTGTATCCATTCTTCGAATTGCAGCGGCTCGTCTATACGATGTAGAATTTCATAGATAAACTTCTGTTTCAATATATCGTCACGTTTGGCTAGAGATAAATGAAATTAGAATTATTTAATATAAATTGAGTTGAATTGCAATAACTTACAATTTTCAGCCGCTATCACTAGCCCCAGAAAGACAAAAATTAACGCAAATGTTAGCCGCATGATGCTCGATTTTCTCTGGTCTTTGGCACAAGCTCAAGATTGCCTTAACATGCGATGGCTTTTATATGTTTTCGTTGGCTTGGCTTGAAACAAAATTAGTGTTATCAAGGAAATGTATTTTGGTATCCTACAGTTCAAAATTGAGCATGTTTGATTTCTTTGAAAAATTGCATTATGGTTCGGTTAGCTCACTTTTTCATCGCGAAAAACTCTAGAAAAATAAAAACATAAAAAAATTCTTTTTCACTATAGAACAAAGGGTTGCCAAGCAATTTCGGGTCTTCTAAAAAAAAAATTTTTTTTTTTCCTTAACCCATTTCGATTAATCGAACGTGATTTTTGTCTATTTTGAATAATTTTTTTAACTGTGAAGGTAAGTGATATCCAGAAAGCAGTTAGTATCATATATATGACTTTGATATTTTGGCTATTTGAAAATAATATATAGCAGCCCCTGCACCCCCACTCATAGTTCTGTGGGAGGTGGTTGAAAAATACCTTGCCAATAGACCTTTCTTGTAAATTATATTAAAAATATGTTAATAAAAATAAAAAAAGGAATGATGAAGCCTTATGTCCAAAATATCAAGCTATGTTTTGCAATCAAAAAACCAACATTTTGCAACACCTGGATTGCACAGATTTGAGTTAAAGTTAATATTCGATTAACCGAACGTTGGCGCTTATCCCTTACCATAAAATCCCATACAAATGAAACGTATGGTAACAGCAGTGAATGGACATGAGCTTTTCAGGAAAAAACAATTGTTTATTGCTATTTTGTTATTTCAGATGACCTAGAGAATGCATAGTAATGAAATTGTAAGAAAATAATAAGGAGATGTTCACCAACCACTTTTGATAAATTGCGCGATCTTTGAAACTTCAGATTGTCATTGGTTAACAGGAGAGAATAAGTAACAGTAGCGTTTAAAATAGTACAGAACAGAAGAAATCGGGATGTTTATGCCAACTGTCCAGTGATACTTATTTTCACGGATGTTGACTCGATAATTTAAAATGGCGCTGTCGTGGATATCAACACCGGCCATTCCTTTGCTATCGCTGCGAAGCATAGCAGACTGATCTACGTTGCCAAATTTGCATTCTTTACTGTACCCTTCCTTAAAAACTTTATAACAGAGTGCAGTGGAGCTGGTGGAGCTATGGAGACCTACTTATTATCTTGCCAGCGACAACAAGTGATCTGGTTCTTCGAATCGTACACTTAGTCACTTAGTGCTGCGAGGTAAACTCTTTCCGATCTTCATATTAGTAGTACCCCAGCTGCATGAATACAGCGCGTTGCTCCAGAATAGTTAGAGCAAGCACATGAGATGATAAGATGTCAAGAAGTTGTCGTTGGGGCGACGACATTCCTTAGTAAATGGAGTATGACAGCAGCTGCAAGACCAACCTTGGTGTTGTATTCATCGGATTTTCTACAGTAAGGGATGAACAGGAACAAATTGTCGGTTGACGAACAGAGGCTTTGCCCAAAACCAAAATAAATTCTAATCCTGTGAAAACACAATAGAAATGGGAGAAACGCTGTCACTTGGGGGAAAATTTGAAATGTAGTATTTGTATGGGATTTTATGGTATGGGATAGGTACCATCGTTCGATAAATCGAACATTTGATTTTTTAACATAACGGGAAAACGGGTGAGGTTCAAATTTTTTTGATGAAGGTTTTGGAATCAGGGAACCTTAAATACTGTAGAAATATACTTTATATAAAAAATGCAACAATTTTTGTAGCGTGATTAGATATGGGTTAAATGGTAATAAGTTAAGGTATTTTTTTGGGAAAAATTGATAACCTTCACCCCCCCCCCCCCTTCCTCGAATATTTTAGGAATTTTGGTGTTATTACCAGGCCTACGGCTTTGGCATGAAATTCCGGGTTTGACCGGGTAAAGCCCGGTCCATTTGTTGCTCTGGTGGAACATGTTTTTCTAAACTGCGCATTTCGTACTTTTACTGAAAACATTACGTTAGCAATTACAGACGAATACTTGCAGCTGACGGCGCGCATTAAACGCATCTCCTTTTACATCCGCTGTTGCTAGTTTTTACAAAACCATATAAGTTCTCGTGCAATTCTGATTTTTACTGATATTTCCGCATGGTAATGCTGATTTCACATACCATTGCCTCGTTTATTATTGAAGTTTTTTTGTTCTTACAAGCGTTTTCGATTTTCGTTATTTCACATGTGCGCTATGCAAACAATACCGTATAAGCAAATGCTACCAAACTCAGTAAATTGCCAAATTATACGTTTGCTTTTTCTCCAAAAATGTACAAGAATGGAAATTTATTTGCAGTATTTCCCGAAATATTGTAAATACGGTAATTATCAACTATGCATATTGTAGTGATCGCAACGTATTCTATAATCGAAGCAGATGTTATAGCTCTGATTTTTTATTTTGACCTAATAGTGTGAAAATGATAAGCTCGGGCCAAAAGTGCTCACGTAAATATAATTTTGTGTATGTTCCTGCAAATTTTTGTACTCTGAATTTTTAATTTTAATTATAAATAGTTTAAAGATAAGCGAAAAAAATTAAAAAAATTAAATTAATGCGCTGTTTTTTGCAAAATTTTATGCTATAATTTTGCAAAAGCAATTGCACTTTTACACAAACAATATAGATATGTGTTAGTGGTACAAAAAATATATAACATATAAATGAGTGCTCATGGTGCACCCTGTATAAATTCTTTTATATTTTTTTTTTCTGAGTAAAACAATTTTCGCAGAGAAGGCAGTTTGACGTAAAGAGCGATATTAAGCTTTTCCAATATAATCATTTAATATGTTTTTGAAATTTAAATTCTTGGAACTTTATGTGATTACAGGCAGGTTTTAATTGGAGAGCATGCGGCTACTAGCAACTGCATTAATTTGGGTCTACTCACTTGGGCCAGATAACCGAATTTCATCGTTAATCTCCTTTGACCGCCTTACAAATGCAGAAATCCATTAAGTCGCTAACATATTATTAAGTTATTGTATTATGGATGATCAACTAAAGTCATTAAGCGAAATTTTGTTAAATTGAAATTTAATTATCATATCAATTCCATTTCATAAAATATTTGCAGTTAACATGATGTTCGGTCAATTAGTGTTGCCAATGCAAACATAACTTCTACGATTTAATTAAAAAACCAATGCTGTTGCAAAAGTGTCAGGAAATAGAGGTAATACAAAAGCAAAAGAAGAAGAAGAAAAGCACACAAAAGTGCGAGTATGTTAGAATAATAAGACAAAGACATGCAATAAATTCCATCAAAGCAAATAAGGAAACATCAACAATTCTCCGCCTACAACGATATGTCGGTATTGCGTTTCACTTTTACTTTTGAAGTTGGCAGTACGTACGTAAGCGGGTGAATTTGCGTGCAAACGTTAAGCACGGAAGTGCAAAATCTTAATGGCAAAAAAAAAAAAACTGGGTCAGTAGTGTTGAGTATAAAGCTTCAAGGGAAATTAATACCTTTGAAATCAATAAATGTGAGTTAATTACATTGTTCTCTGAAGGAAATGAGACCAACAAGTCAAAAGTCATTTAGGGTGGAAAGTTGAGTGCTGTGTTGGTGCAGTGTTTTTTTTTTTGATATTATTTCCAATGGGCGAAATTTCGAATGTTCGACTCTTTGTTACAGTTCAACTTTATTCGGCTTTTGTTTATGCTTTCGATACCCTTCTTTACAAGTCCATGTTATTTGCATTTTTTTAGTAATTTTTCAAAGTTTTTTCAAAATTTTTTAAAAAGTTCTTTCGACTCTTAGCGACTTTTCGAATATTTTAGACTTTTTCAAAAACATATGATAGTTTTGAACATGTATCAACTTTTTCGATAATTCTCAATACTACAGAATGCCGTTTATTACTTCTCAATACCATTTAATGTATTTAAGGCATTTATTGATATTTTTCGGTCATACATATTTGACAGTATCTGACCATTTGACGGTTTTCGATAACATTTGTTATTTTTTAGGCTTTTTCGAATTTTTCAATATCTTCTTTGAAATTTTTCAAGCTACGTATTTTACATTTTCGAACTTTCTCGATACTATTTAATGTTTATTGATACCATTCGACAGTTTCAGGCTTTCATCTATTTTGGAATATTATCGAATTTATTTTTTCTTTTTGTTGGATTGCGACTTTTATCAGTTCTTCCGATATTATTCCATAGCTTTCGAAAGAATGAATACGATCAATTTTTCAATACTATCCCTATTTTTATTTGTTTTTATTTATAACAAATTTTTGTGGCTTTTCCACTTATATTGAGGCTTTTTGTAGTAATTTGAAATATTTTGACTATTTTTGACATTTTCAATATCATTAAAGTTTAATTGAATTTTTCGATACTTTTTAATATATGTACATACATATTTCGTTGCCATTTGATAGTTAGCGAGCTTTCACGTTTTTTGGTACTATTTGATATTTTTCGCACCTTTTTGGTATTTTCGAATAGCTCGAAACTTTTGCTCGTAACATTTTTGCTTAGTTGATGCTTTGCGATTCTATTCGACGTACATTTCTTACAATGAATTGTTTGATGCTTTGCGATATATCTTGACTACTATTCATTTTTCAATAGCTATTTGATAAAATTAATTTATTTATCTTATATTATGTTAATTTTTTTTTTTCTAAACCAATGTTGCCATTACAAATGTCTTATAGTGACAAACAGTCTCGAAAAGTGTGACACTCATCAATTTGTATAGCAAAACAAACCCAAGTCATTTGTATGGCGACTGTTTCCAAAAAGAGTCCTGCCAGTCCAGCCGTCATTCATTAATTCAATTCTTTCTTTCACGCTTTTGCAGCCAACCCAACGCCATGCAGTGTTGCTGTCCATTTCGGTGTCATTTCACACTTTTCTAAGCACACGCTTCGTCTTAATGAAGAGCAGATCCTGTACATCGCATACTGCTACTGGTGTCATTAATTACTGTCCATCAGTCAGCGAGTGAGTGAATCATCGCGTCTACTCAAAATATTGCAACGAGTAGGTGTGATTGGACGAAATTAACATTTAAGTTAAATACAAGCAAAGGAATCAAGAAAAAAATGCAGCCAAAAAAAAAAAACTGAAAAGTCATTATCCTGTGGCGGCATTGCAAATGGTAAACTTCCTTCTTTCTATTGCCATTGATAAATGATTGAACGTCGCGCGAGCATTGCAACAAAGAAATGGACAACAGACGAGCGACACCAAAGAGGATGAGTAAAATGATATAAAACAGGATATCTCCTATGATAAAGTTAAAAAGAACATAGAACGCTTTGTCAAGAGCTGAAAAAATTTAAAAATTAATTAATGAACGCGCCCACAAATGATTTGACAATAAAATGTAGCTGAGCTGGTGCATAATTTGCTATAAATCAATTTGTGGTTTACTTGTAAGTTTGATGTTTATACTTTTAAGGACTTTGTTAAGTTGAAAAAGCATGAAATGCAATTACTCCGCCTATACAAAAAGTTGGTACTACCGAGCTTTCTGATAATGCAAAATGTCTGGAAGTTACCTATGATAGCAAATTTCTTAAGAAAGAGTTAAAAAAAAAAGATTTATAAGGGACTGCAGAAGGCAGTCAGGCAACGAAATTGGTTCTTCAAAGGAAGTGTAATTTAATATTGCTAAAAATAAATCTTACGAAATTTCTGAATAAATAATAGCTACAAAAGTAAAAGCAGTGACATGAATCAAGTGGATTTAAAATATCCATATACGAACATAGAATGCAATCAACAACTGCATTTGAAAATGCATCATCAAATCACCGTCAAAAAAGCAACCAAATCGCACAAATATCGTAAGTGCACGGACATGCCAAAAGATGAAACCAAAAAGGATACTTCACATAGTGCTGGCATTTAATGCCTTTTTGCCATTTTAATTAAGATAATGCAGTGGCCGTGTTCTTTGCACGCCAATACACTCTGCGCAAAGTCTTTTTTGGTGTCGCCTAACTTTTACTCCTTACTCCAACGCTTCGCTCTAATTGGTAGCAAGGACATCAAGTTTGTTGCTTTTTGCAATACAACAAAATTGATAATTTTGCATGGACATGAGTTAAGTTGAGTAGAATTTGAAATCGCATTTTCTTCTTTGCTTTTGCATCTCATTTTTGCATTGGGGTGTGCAAGGTTAATTAGTGTTGCTGTTGCTGCTGCTGCTGTCGTTGTTCAAATGCTTTTAATCCTTTTAGTTCATTTCGCTTGCTTGTCTTTCATCACAAGCTGACTGATGTGGTTTTGCAATGAGAATGACGACGACGCTGCGTCTCCTCAAAAATATCTCTGATTCGCAATCTATGTCGAAATTTTTAAACTTGGTGCATAAATTACAATCCGATTAAGAAACGTAGGACACTCGTATATATCGGACGACGAAGAGGTTGCAGCCAATGACTTTGATGATATTGTGGCGCCAAAATTCAATTCAATGAGAAATGCATATATGGTCATTCACTAATTTGCTGGGGATGAATGACTAAGTGCATAAATGAGAAATGTGCATGGTACATGGAAAAATCAGCAATGTCGATGAGGGGGCATTTGTTGTAAGAAATAAATGAAAAATGATAAATATTAAGATCTGTGATGAGTTATAGATCATAAGATGTAGTAGTTATTTAAAAGAGATTTGTACATAATAGGGAAGTGTAATTTTTTTTTGCAATTATTAATAAGTGATAAGTGATGGTTGATGCAATAAATTGTTAATCATATGTCAAAATGATAAGATAAAGTGATATGTGTCTGTTGACAAAATTATCAATAAAAGTTGATTAATTGCAAGTGATATATGAAATTCAAAAAAATTGCTAGTGAAAAAATGTTTGTTATCTATCAGTGAGTGAGTGAGTGTAATAAGCTTTAAATATGAAATGATAATTGATAGGTAAATGGCGACTAATGATTATCTTTACATATGTTTGAAGCAATAAGTGATATTATTAGTTGGTACGATAAGTGATAAAAATGAGAAATGACGAATGTCAACTGATAAGTGATAGTTGACAATTGGCGCAAAAAATTAAAAGTTGTTAGAGATAAGTAATAGTACTCATATGATTGGTGATAAGTTATGTAGGGTATGTGATTAATGATAACTGATAAAAAAATAACTAATACGATGAGTGATAAATGCTAAATCATAATAAAAAGTGTTTATTAACATGTGATATTATTATTGATTGAACCGTTTAACGTTAATATTTTTATAATGCTCAAATTTTTATAATTATCATGATACTTTTTTGTGTACACAAAAAAAAAATTGAAGAAAAATGCTATAATTTTTTTTATATTTCATGTCACTTAGTTAATGGGACAACTTTTGATTTGATTTTTCCTTAAGGTCTATGATTTTTGACTCTAGCCTTGGCTTCTAAGAAAAACTTAAGGCTAAATAAGCTTCAAATGAGATACGATGAAAGCAAAATTTGTATTTAGGTCGTTTTTCAGTTATTCGACTTTCATATAAAAAATAGTCAGACCCATAATTAAAGCTTTTATTTTATAATACTAATAAGAAATTATACAAAGCACTTCTTTTCCAAAACTCCTCTCCATATACTAAGACTTTTATACTGAACATATTTAGCCATGTGCTGCTGGTTGTTGCTCAACCCACAGCCTGATCGAACGGAAAGCCCTAAATTTGTTTTACCTTTTATGTTTGTCACTTTTGTTTACAAAAATTTTCTGAGCAGCGCAATCAAATGATGTAGCGATAAGACAAAACCGAGAGCCAATATGTCACCTTATCAACAGCAATAATAGCAACAATAAAAGTTACCAGCACAGTGAAAAAAAAAATACCCTTAAACCATTTAAGTCAGTTCTTAAGTTAAATTACCTCAAAAAAAGGGTTAAATTATAGGTTACGCTTAATTGTTATTTGCAATGCGGCGGCTACAAAACTAAATTTTAACAACAGCAAAAGAGAGATAACAAAAATAAATATGTTAAGTCATCAGCATATCCTTTGCAATAACATTTACCCTTTCGGCTCTGGCATATCCTCAATGTGAAGTCAAAAAGGAAATTCAAAGCAAAACTCAAACATCTGTGACAAAATGATCACTTTATGCTGATAACGCATACGGGCAGCATGACATGACAGACAGACAGACAGACTGAGGAAATTTGACTGCTTATGCAAATAAAATTTGCCACTGTGCGCGCACCCAATGAGCTTTGCGCCTTAATTGCGTCTCATATGCGCTAATTTGCTGCGCTATCTAAATTTTTAATCAGCGGCAGCAATTTTTGGTTTTTATTAAAAAAAAAAAAACGAAAAAATTTAATTGTCAGTTGCACACATTTGACCAATTTGGCACTTAAGGATACCACAACAGCAAAGGGGTGTCCTTTTTCGTTTTTTTTTTTTGTCGTGATATTTTAGCAAAGATAAGCGTTTGTGACTTACGTAAGTGTTACCACATTTTTGACGCCTACAATTAAAGTATTTTTTTTCGGTTTCGGGAATTTCTAAAGCGTTTAATTTTTATTTGTTGTGGAAATTTTCTTGCATAATTTCAGGCGTTTTTTTCATAGGCAGGGTCAAATAGTTAATTGTCTCGTGTATGTAAATAGCGTGTGCAAATTAATGTGCCAACAGATGGTACGTAAGTTATTAAAAATCTTTATCTCAGATGAATTGACATAAATTACAAAAGTAAAAATTGTGAAACGGAGCGAAATATTGAACTTTAAACGTTTTTTTTAATTTTCAGACGATATCATCATTTGCTTTATGACTGTTGCAAAAACATATCAGATGGAGGTGGGATCATGTAGTTGGTGATAGATAAATCTATGAAAATCAATGGCAGCGACTCATACCTGCACCATTTCCATAGCTGTCTCAGAAGGTGCGTCTAAAAATAGCACAAAAATCTAAAACAGATCTCAGAGCTATTCAAACAGTATGCTCGAAAGTATATGCTAAAAAATGCTAAAAAGTTGTAATATCCATTATCCCTAATAAACTGAACATGATTAAATGTGAACTTCGACCACAATCAAAGTCTATCCGGAAAAGAAGACTCCAACAGAGATGATTTCTTTGACCTGCTGAAAAATAACTACGAAACATAAATAGCAAAGAAAAACTACAGCGGTTTAGCGGAAAAACACCATTTTCAAAATACGGTTATAACTAGCAACATATTTCTACGAATTGATACAACAAAAAAAAAAAATAAAAAAGAACCTAAGAAATTAGCAGCAAGAGAAACATATGTTTCATGACAAGTCAGAATACATACGCAATAGGTATTGCATATTTATTTCATCAAAATTTCCAACTTTGGCAAAAAGTTGATAGAACAACATTCAAAGAGAAAGTCCCGCCATCTAGTCTAAGTTCGGCAGGAAACCAAACGATGCAAACAATCAAAAAAAATTTGTCAAGAAAAAGGGCCATATCTTTGGTAGGACCATTTGCCATAACTCAAATTTGAAAAATCTTATGCCAGCCAGACGACTGAAATCTTAGCTCTCTTTCCTTATCTACTTAAAAGTAATCTTCTGTCATTAAAGAACTATCTGTCTGGCACAAAATCTTCCAAAAATTTTCCTGAAAAATCGGAATAATTTTTGCAGCACGCTAATGAGTTTCTGTCAGCGGCGGACTTACGAGGCTTCATAGCTTATGTCGCTTTTTTATAAGACTTGAGATAAAATTTTTTTTCACAAAAAGTTTCAAATTCTTCATCACATACTTACTAATTTCAAAATTTTCATTCCCAAAAAATTTGCCGTAAAAAAAAGTAATAAAAAATCCATCAACTTTAAAAAAAAAATAAAAAAAAAGCCATGAGATTTTTTATTCAGATTAATTTTAGGCAAGGCGCCGCCCTTGGCTACAACCTACTCAGCCTATAAGCAAATATGCCAATGGTTTCTGCTCTAAGATATAACCTACTAATCAAATATTTTCACCGAGTCTGAAATTGATTCACAGTAAACTATTCCCTATGGTAATAACTCACCTGATCCAGATCCAGAGTTAATTACCACGAGTACAAAACCAAGAAAATATTGTTTAGTGGTAAACTAACATATGCCCACGATCAAGGACACGATAGGACTGTCAATAGTTATAATTTCGAGGTAGTTTAAAAAATTGCCTACCATGGAGCAAACTCAAACTCTTTAAAGGACATCTAGATGGAGAGCGAAAAACGGTTAACTTAAGCAATTGTTGGACTATCGAAACCTTTGAGCTTGAAACTCCTCTCTCAAAGCAACAATGTTGCATATAGAGTAGAATATTTTTTTCTATTCGATAGAATACAAAACAAAGTACCGGCGCGGAGAAACTGCAATCCACAGGTTTGAGAAGAAGATGGAAGCAGTGCCTTCATTTAAGAGATCAGGTCATCTTCGACACCAGTAAAATCGTTGGCTACATAAGTTAAATTAAGATGCTATAATTAAGTAAATGCGTAAGCTTGTCGGGGCTCCTTTTGGTAACACAAGTGCTGAGAAAGTAAAATCGTCGCCATATCTTACCATTACAGATTTCCTTCCCATAACTGCCAGTAAAAACTCCAAAAACCTTAACTTAATTTAATTTTTTTTATTTTCAAAAAATATTTTTTATAATGTAATTTGTCTGTTGTTGTTGTTTTATTCTCACTGCTACTATGAAAAAATAAACTGCGTCCATTTTAGTAAAAAAATCATTATGTATTTTTATAAAATATAAACAGTACACATTTAGTGCAATACAAAATTACAAAAATAACAAAATGTCTTAGTTTAAGTGAAATATTTTAGTGAAAAAAAATTAAATATTTTAACAAAACAACAATTTCGATAAAGACTTTTCCCTTCAAATGCAATAGAGAGCAAATTAAATGAAAAAATAACAGCAACGGCTTATAGTTCAGCGGCTATAAAACAAATCTTACCAAAGAAAAACCAATAAAACATAATTTTTTGTTTTTTTTTTTCGAAAAGTTGTAATTTATTTAAAAATTAAAATTAATATGTTGATAATTAAAATGATAATTGCTCTAAAGTATTAAAATGTTTTTAAAATGGTGAGTATTTTTTTTTTTTTTGAATAAGATAAGGTATTATAAATATTAAGATGGTATCAAAAATTTTCTTTTAAAAGTACAATTTGCTTATTTTACGCTACTTTTTTCTTAAAAGATTTTTAAAATATTCGTTGGAACGGTTATTTCATTTCAGTTTTTTTGTAGTTTTTGAATCTTATATATTTTTGTTTTCTTTTTTAACTTTTGTAGTTTGCTGGCTTATGTATATATTTTTATTGTTTATTTTTATATTTAATGCTTAAAATATTTTGTACAATATTTTCTTGTCATTGGTTTGTTGTATGATGGATAGTTTTGTAATTTCTGTTTTATTTTTTATTGATTATATTCTTTTTTTTTGTATAAATATTTCATGGTAAATATTGAACATCAACTTATTTTTAATTTTATAGTTTTTATGTGTAATGAAATTTATACGGTTTTATGTAGCCATTTTGCACAAAGTTTTCAAAGTTTGCAGAAAAACTTGCTGAATCTAAAATGTTTTAGTTAAAACAATACTAAATATGCATGGATTTTAAAATGTGGATATATCTACTGATTTTTTCACAAGTATTTAATCAGAGTTAGTTATTTTTGTACGTATTTTAAAGATATTTTTATGTTAAAAAAATTAAAATTTACTATTATGTGAGTTAAATATGTGTGTGACTAAAATTATTTAAAGGAAAGATTTCGGTTTTAAACTGCATTTTGAAACTAATTTTTAAAAGAAATTTAAAAATTTTTTAACAACATGTGACGAGTTAGGCTTACAAATTAAAAAAAAAATATCAAAAAAATTATTTGAAAAATAAAATCTTTAAATCTTTAAAAATCTGACATAAAAATGCTGATATAAAAAGCTTGAAAAAAAATCATAAAAAAATCTAAAAATATAAGAAATCTCGAGAAAAAAGTTCAAACAAATCTTAAATTAATAATCATGAGATAAAATTCTCGGAACAAAACTTTTGTTATTATATTTTTGAAAAGCGAATTTCTGAATAAAAATTTCGAAACATAACTCGGGAACTTTCTAATCACCTACGCCCCATTTAGACAAACTTGCTCCATAATGCAACCATAAAACTTCGTTTTGTTAGGAGAGAACTATTGATCTAGTTTCGAGATTTTCATCCAAGTTTCAGCTCGTAAACTAATTTTTTTCTTTTATTTCGTAAGCGTTGTTTCTGAAAACGCATTTATGGAATTGAAATTCAGCCACTCTAATTAATATATAACTAGAAGTATAAGATATTTCTTATAGATTATTGCTTTCATTGGTATTTAATTCTTAGTTTTTATTATAAATGAGATTTTTTTTAAATTTTTATACCAAAATAAAAGTTTATAAAAATTTCATTTCTAAAACTCAGAGGCAATTTATAGAAATTAATTTTGGGAATTTTCCTTAAAGGCATTTGGGTAATAGTGTCAACACCAGCGTTTTATAGAAATTAAATGAAACATTACACTTCATATCGGAAGATCCCCTGAAGTAACAATGATTTTAAAATTTTTCCTATGTGTTTGTGTTTTGATTATTTTTAAAACTTTCTTATTTTAAAAACTTTGTTCGCAAGATATTTTTTTTATTAAATTTTATTTTCAAATATGGATCGAGCCGTTTTTAGTTGTTTCTCAAAATGCATGGAAAAGTATGCTTTAATATCAGAAAAATCCTAAGAAAAGAGATATATTACTACTTTTTTCTTATAGAAATGTTTTTTAATTATTTTTGGAGATTCTACATTTTAAATGTGTACTTCACGCGTAATTTTTTTCGTAATTTTTTATTTTAATTTTTGTATTTTTATGTTTTTAGTTTTTCGGCATATATTGCCTATCCTTTGAAGTTTTTTCTCAAAGTGCATGAACAATTATGTTCAAATTTTAGAGTAATCCTAAAGAAATAGATTTTTTACTATTTATTCTTCGAGGATAGGTTTTTCCCAATTACTTTTAAGACTGAAATTTTTTTTGTTAAATTTTTTCCTTCAATATTTTTGTACTTTTCAGCTTTTCTCTCAAAATAAATTCGTAAATTTTACCAATATTCAAAAATGTTTTGAATAAAAATTTTTCGATATCTTCTCCTCGAATTTTTTTTTTCACATTTTTGAAAATTATAGTAATTTTTTAAACATTTTGTTTTCAATACAATTTTTCATAGACTTTTCCATATCATTTTGTGAACATATTTGTTTAAAATTTTTCTAAACTTGAACTAATAATTTTTCTGAAAAATCGGAAAGAATTGCAGAGAATTTTATTTTTTAAATAAATTTTGGATTTTATGTTTTCTAAAAAAAATTTATTTCAATAAGTTTTCTTTTTAATTTTGATAAACTCTTCGGATTATATATTTGATGTGATTTTGAAATTTCTTCTTAAAATAAAAATTAATAATTTTTCTGAAATCTGCGGGCAATGCTACAGTAACAGGCTATTCTTTTAATTGTTCGATAATTGTAAAAACTATATAGACCACAAATTATCAATAACTCGAAAAAAAAAACGTAAAAAGTTTCAAAAATTTATAACATTTACAAAGACGTATAAGCAAAACGCTTTACAGTTGAGACAAATAAGCCTTTGGTTAGGGAAATAAATGCCTAATAATGATTTCGAAAAATTGTTTTGCAACATCAAGTTTTTAAATAATCCCACAAAGTTTTTAAGTTTTTTTTAAAATTTCGAAGTCTTAAAGAATTTAAAGCCATATAGTACTTCGTTTAAAATAAAACTATGATTTTATGTTTTGATTTTTGAGCTCAATTATAAAAAATATTTTATATTAAATTAACTGTACATAATTTTGATCGAATTGACAGTCATTAGCAGAAACCGATATTCATCTGAAATTTCACATATTTAAGATTAAACCGACAAAAAACGAAATATTGTGTACGTTCTAGTGATAAGTAGATTTTGCTTTCCTACCGCAATGAAAAATGTACCAATTTCTGAAATAAATAAATAAAAAATTTTTGTAATAAAATATGTTTGTGCTCTAACAGAAATTTGCTTGCATTAAAAATCTTTTTGTCTCATTTCGTTGAAAATATAATTTCCCAGAGAAAAATTATTTTCAATGGTTTCAATGAACTTCCACAGAAGTTCAGTGTTTTTCGGTGGAAAAGTTAACACTTCAGTGCTTCAAGACATCAAAAGAAAATAACAATAATTATATTAAGCAATGTTTTTGAGAAGTTTTCTCTAAATAAAAATATGCCCTTGAGTAATAAGATTCATAATAATAGTCAAGCCTGTGCTGCATAAACATTTTTACTGGTAATATCAAAACCGAAACTTCTTTCCTTTCACTTAAAATTCAGTGTTCAATTTAAATATTTGTTTTTTCAAACCACACTATTATGTTTTTGCTTGAATTACCGCTTTCAAATCAAGTCTTCAAATTCTCCATACAAAAGTTAAAAAAGTTTTTACAAAAATATTTCTATAATATGTATGTATGTATTTATTAAGAAGTTTTTCATATTTCGTATGTACGTATAAAAAATATTAATGTTACTACAACTGAAAACACTGGTAAAACCAAACTGCAATATAATAAATGAGAAATACTGCACTCATTTTATGATTTTTTTTCAACTTACTCTTAGCTTTCTAGAAAAAATAAAATTAAATACATTGCTT
The DNA here is from genome assembly GCA_963662105.1 of Meiosimyza platycephala. Taxonomy (NCBI): domain Eukaryota; kingdom Metazoa; phylum Arthropoda; class Insecta; order Diptera; family Lauxaniidae; genus Meiosimyza; species Meiosimyza platycephala. The sequence continues at coordinate 103,598,801 of OY759208.1, read as the reverse complement.
ACTTATGTAGTTGAGTAAAAGTAGAGTATTTTGCAAATCATTGCCAATCACTTTCAGCAATTTATTATTTTTTGCTTTGCAAGTTTTACAATTTTTTTGTGAATTTTTTGTTTTTGTTTTTAATTTTTTCGCTTTTTTTCTATTTTGCTGTTGAAATTTGTTTGTTTCCAGCTGAAATCACAATACGCTTTGATTGAGCTATTTCTTCCCGAACGCTAAATTTTACTGCTTGACCTTAGGCTCGGGAATTTAGTTTTTTTTTTTGCTTTAGTGAAAATTATTTTAGTTTTTATCTCTGGCCGTTGACTGCGGCGAAGGCTGCTGTGATTGCAATTCAGTTGCTGCGGCAGTTGTTGCCATTGTACCATTTTCGCCGCCGCTAATTTCTACCGTTATTTGTATTACCGTAGCTGCTGTGGGTGTGTGCGACTCATTGACGGCGCTGTTGTGATTGCTCTCATGTTGGAAACGGAAAGCATAACAGAATACCTGTGTTATCAAATCCCAACAGCCTACATTGTGGGTGTGTTGACGTTGCGCTGCAAATGCTGTCAATGGTATTGTTATATTGGCGCGAAAATTACCATCGTTGTAATTGACTTGAGGTGTTGTTGTAGTTGTTGTAGTGGCAGTTGTTGTTGTTCTATTTTGGCTATTGCTGGGTATAGTAGGCGTGGCAGTTGTATTACGATTATGGCTGCTGTGGTTGTTATTGTTATTATTTCTGCCACCGCCACCGCATTGGCCAAGTAGCAATTTACGCTGATCTGGAATATAATAAGCAATGGCCATTTTGCTGGGGCTTTATTTCTCTATAGTCTTGGCGAATGTTTTCGAGATATATGATTTTTTTATTTGTAAATTTAAATTATTGATTTTTTGGTTTTATATATTTTTTTGTCAATATTTTCTTGGGAATTAGTGATTAGTGCTTAGTTTTCAATTTTTAAGACTTTGTAAAATTTAGATATTTTTGTTATGAATGTTTTAGTTTAATATTGATATTTTTTTGAGTTTGTTGTTTTTTATAAAATTTTTTTTTAGTTTTTTCACTTTTTTTCACCTTAAGTTCTAATTTTTCCACTGCATTCAAATTGACAAACAGTTTTAATAGTCAAAGGTTTTCTTTTAAATAATTTAAATTGTTTTTCAAATCTACACTGTTTTCGAATTTTTGAAAAATTCTTGAGAATTTAAGTTTTGGCGCCAAAAAGTATACTGCTATTTTTTTTAATACTGAAAACACAGAAATAATGAAAGCACGTGATTGACGTAAAATTCTACGCTACTTGCAATTTATGCTCAATGAAAACAGCGCTACTCTATACGTTGTTGTTTCTATTTCAATGCTATTTGAAAGACTGACTGGCATATCCTTGCAACAGGATTATTTATAAAACTTGCTAACTCACGTGTGCCGTGTTGCATTGCATGCTTTCGCGTGTGCAACCAAAGGAAACCAAACAATACCAAAAGCACCCTCTCTGCTTCCGTATTGCAGGCGACAACAATGAGCACAAAATAATAACAACCCCCTTTCGTTACGACATAACGTAGAGTGGGCAACAAGCGATTTACGTAAAGTCAAGTCAGTGAAAATATTGAACACGAGAGAGAGTTTGCTTTGAACAGGGGAATTTTTCGAAGTTCGAAGTAAAAGCGAGAAAGTTGTCTCACTCGCTTAATTTTGGAGGAGTAGTCTTGGTGTTCGAACTTTTGAGTGGAGATAAAAAAAATCGAAAATTCTCTTTTGCATGATTACAGCGTAGAATCCTTAAAATAATTTCGAAACCACTTGCTAATGCTTAGATTTTTCTAAAAGAATTAATGGCAATAATTAAAAATTTTTAGTTTCCATTAAAAAAAAATGGAAAGAAATCTTGTAGAAATAAGGATATAAAAATGAATACAAAATTTCTACAAAAAAATATTAAAATTTTGAAGATAAACAAAAAATTCTCCAAAAGGGCTCAGCACTTTTCCTTTTGTTGTCATACAAAATTCATCTTAAGCTTCTGATGTTTATATACCAGACTTGTTGGCCAATTTTTTTTTTATTTACAGAGCCGATTTATGTAGTAGCTTTTGGATCGATTGTATGCAAATTTGCATGACAGAGTGGCATACAATTAGAAACAGGTCAAGTTTTAAATATCCAATAAGGATAAAAAGAGTTTATATTGAATTATTTGGTAATCAAATATAATAACGGCAGTGAATTTGACACAGCATATGAAACTCGTTATTTGAAAACTATCGATAAGCATTGAAATGAAGGGAACCCTTTCGGATAGAGGAAAACGTGATTATCCTTATTAATCTAAAAGACGTTTGCTGAAATAAGAAATTTGTAAATTGAAGAAGATTGAAATTAGAAAAGATTTTGCTGATAAAATACTTCAGGTAGAGATAAAGGACTTAGCAGAAACATTTGCAGGGGACAAAGCCCCCAAACAAAATATTGTTAAAAACTTACTATTATATTAAACCAATAATCATCGCACACAATTTTAAAAAAACGTTACAGGCCACTTTATAATTAGCTGATATAATGATAGTACTAATTTTTTGGTTTCACTTGAAGAATATTTTTGCCGCTCAAAATGGTCAGGTCATAAAAAACAAAGCTCCAAACTAAATTATCTTTAGAGCCAAAAAATTTTTTTTTCGTTTGAGTTATGTTTCAATTTCAATTTTTGACATTATGCTAACGATATGGGGACTGATGCTGAGAATACAATATGACTAATCCGAAATTTCTGGCCTAAAGTTGAAGGAACTTCTTAGCTTTAACCTCTAATAATCTTTTTCTAGTAAACTTTTCATATTCGAATGTATCATTTTCAAAATATTTTTCTTAATTTTTTTGAAATATTTCCATAAAATTTGGTTATTTTGTGAACAAATTTTAGTTGGGTATACATTTTTTTATTTCGAGAAAATCTTAAAAGATACGAATTTTTCAAACATCATTATTCGCGTGCTTTCAAACAGTTCCCCATTTTCGAATTTCGCTACCTCAAATACCGTGTATTTCCTTCAACTTGAACTGCTTGCGTTATTTTCCACATCTACTGCTACTAACTGTCAATGCTTCAATTGTAACACTGTTGCCAAGTAGCATAACCTTCAAGAAAACAGCAGTTTTTTCTTAACACGTGCAAAGTGTTTATTATGTTCATACGAGTATCCAGTATGTCCTTGAATTCCTTTGCTCATTAGTAAGTAGCTCCATTGCAACCTGCTTCCCTTTGAATTTTTCACACCATTTTCTCAGCTTTTGCTTTGTTTGTTACCAACTGCATTTGTGTTTTCAATGCAAAGGACGATTTCCTGTATGGCGGGTTAACAGCAGCATACTGTTTCAAGGATATTTAAATTGTGCTGATGATTGAATTTTATAGCATTTGCACCCGCTTTTTTTTCATAAACTTTGTACTTGATCATGAAATTGCGTCAAGGACAATTTTGTCAAGCACGTGTATAGGGGAATGTCAAGGTTGTTTCGGACATTCAAGTAAATTGTAAAGGGATTTAGCAAAAATCGATGGGGAAACTACCAGAAAACTTAATATGATGTGTTGTGCAAATAAGTGCTTGCTTCTAAATAAATTAAAGTTTTTAAAAAAGACTTAAGCAACAAACTTTAATAGCAGAAAATGTACTAACCAAAAGCTTTTGTAGGGGTTGCTTTTATAAGTAGTTTATTTTCAAACTAAGCTTGTTAACTTAAAGAAAATTTGATTTATAGCAACAAGCATACAGTTTATATATAATTTTACATATGTCATATAAGTGATATTTTCTATTGTGCATTAGTAAGTAATAAAATGGAATTTTCCTAAAAAAAATCATTCAAAAATATTTGAGCTCATGTCATCCAAAGCAATTTTGTTGCTCAAGTCTTTTGTAAATCTTCTATGCTGTATGATTTGTATCCTCGTTAGTCAAAATGTCATCATTTTCAGCACGCATACACAAACACACATGACATGATAATTAATTATGTCTATTTTCCAAGCCAACACTTGTCGACGTTACGGCTGCAGTTACGCTTTTTTTACTATCTCCGCCAACATTTCGCCTTTGCATGCATGAACAGTTACTTAAGGATAATAACTGAAATGTCAAAATGAAACTGACAAGTGCACTCTGTATGCATGTTTGTCTCTTCCAATGGTTTTTCTTTAAAATTTTATGAAAAATTAACTCAACAAGAGCGCAGAGTGAAAGAAATTTTTAAGAAATCCATTAGACAAAAAACAACAAAATTACGGAAGAAGGAAGTGTCGAGTAGTGTAAAGTGTTTTGTTTCCAAACAAGGGTAAGCGTCCAAGTGTAAACAATGACACTGACTTTGGAGCTGAAATTAAATTTTTTTGACAGATCACATACTACTAATAATCCAACACTGCATGTGTCATATGTAATAGAGTGGTGGGAAAATTAAAAGAAATATATTTCAAAAAATTACATATTTCGGCTTACGATAATCTAGTTTCCGCAAAGTGAAATTTTTATCAATGGGTTTTACATTTCTTGGCTGAGAACGAGCACAGCGTGAAATTTAGTAACATATTATTTAAAAAATATTTCTATTGATAAAATCCATACGACCGCATTGAGTCATTAAAAAAAATCGCTTGACATAGACTCTCTAACAAATTTAAATCCATTCAGCTTTTACGTTATGAGTGAGTAATAAACATACAAACTTTAACATTTATCGTATTAGTGGATAATTCATATCATTCAACTTTCAAAAGTGACTTAAATCAAAAACATATCCTTAACATAGAAAGTTTGAGAGCCAATATTGACAGAGTATTGAAATCAATTTTCTTTTGTATTTTTGTAGCCTGATACACTCAAAAAAATTAATAACGTTGAAGTTTTTCCTTTGAGATCTTAAGAAAAATTTTACTCTGGTTGAAACCTTTCGGCATAACTCATACATAAAATCGTAATCGTAGTTGCTGTCAGGAAATTCATAGCAAACTGCGCCATAATTTTTACAATCGACCACTGATCCTCTAAAACACCAAAAACTTTTCTTCTTAGTCATCTTAACTTCGTATAGCTATTTTAGTAAAATAAGATTTTTCGCACCATCCTAATAAAAGCAAGCACTTATATTTTCTTAAAATATATTTTTAACCCCTTCAATTTTATCTTCATAGTTTGACTACATAGAGTCATTAGTCAAAAATTATTCACATGCATTTCTAAAAGCAACCAGACATGTGTGTAGCTTTTTGTTTTGTATCCTGATGACATCATATGCAGTAAGGACACTTGCTTTTGGTTTTCATTTTTGCTTTGTTTTGTTCTTTTTTTTTTGTGTTTGAAGTGCCGTCCAAATTAAAGAAATAAATTTTCCGTTTATATAATGCAACACATAGCACTTTGTCATTTTTGTAAAAAGGACAATATATGTATTCTGTAAAAAGGATGACAACGATAGAGGCACAAATGATGTTTTAACATAGTAGTTAGACTATTAACACCCAAGTTGGGCAAAGACAGTAAACAACTAAATAAAGCTTTCTTGCATTACACTGTAAGCACAAAAGTAATGATTGTACTATATGTACTAGGCTGACACTGTTTGACTACGTTTAATATATGAACCAATTATTTACTAACTATCTTAGAAAGTTTTCTATTTGGTAAGCAAATGTATGAAAATAAAAACTATCGATGGTTTTCTCTCACACAAAAATTAAACTCTTCTTAAGCGGCTCTACAAATGTTCTCAATGGGTCTTTGTCTTAATTTAATATGCGTGTGGTTGCTCACATGTGCATTGTGCCTTCATGTTGTAAGTGTGTATGTTAGCACTTTAATGTTTACTTCCTAAGTGCCATTGTTCGTACTTTCGTTTACTAAATGTTCAGTACAAGCGAAACATGGTCTCATTCAGATGTTAAACTTGTTCATGTTAATTTACATACTCGCAATTGTAGAACATTTGCGTGTGCATCATGCTGATAGCAAAATTGTTAAAGAAGATTTCTACAAAGCATCTCTTTGTAGAGTATTTATTATTGATATGTAAGATTACTAGAAAAAAATTGAATTTAGATTTAGATTTTTTTTTTATTTTTCATATATGTACGTCTTGAATAGGCCTAAACGCCCTAAACTCATCTACGTAATCCAATTCAACAGGTTGTTATCAAGCCAATTACAAAACGTTACACAAAAAAACTTCGGCAGACATTTCTACATGCATATGCTAGGTCACCTTATCACGTACTCTGACGTGCCAGCAACACCTAACGGTGTGTATCCTGCTCATATCGTTTGAGTTTCTTAAGGCTGTTGAAAGAAACACGTCGGGAAAACAAACTTATTGTTATGCTTCCTTCCTTTTCAAATAAATTTTTTGTCAAAATCACAACAGCAGTTGTGGATACAAATAATGTTACGACACAAAAAAAAAAAAAAACTTATTTGTTCCATATTAGGGTGCTATATCATTAAAAAATGTACGTTACGTGGACTGTTTAAGATTCAAATATATCATATATAAGAAATTAATTTTGTTTCAAAGTGTCAAAATAGCTTGAATCTAGCGCCGGAATAAGATTTGAAGAGGTGCGGAGCTAAAAATTGACCAACGAGCCCCATTTCACCTAAAAATCACATTTCTGACAAAAACAAAAGAGTCAATCCAAGGATTTTGTTTGAAAATGGCGGTGTCAGAGGGGCCCCCAGCAGACTTTTGTAATGTCTACTGACAGTCTGCTACTGCTGAAAAACGTTCTCATTTTCCGTTTTCACAAAATATGATAAGGCCGCCTTTGAGTTCGGGCCCGCTGCTGTAGTCTCCTTTAATCATACTTTAATCAAGCACCGATTAAGTCGACTTAAAAAGTTAATTCTATTGATTTTGAGCGAAGGTTGAATTCTAGCAAGTCTACATTTTTGTTTTCATTCCACATAAAGTAGAACCTTGAATCGGGGCCGTCCATTGATAACTTTCGAGTTTTCACCGGATGTACATATATAGAATTGTTACATTTTGCCTAGCTGATGATTTAAGGTACACTCTAGTTCTTAAGAGTGTGTGTGAATAAGAGTGAAGTTTATTTACATACACGAAAAAAAAAGCCCAAAAAAACACATACGCAAGACAAATACACGCTTGTAGACTAATAAACACTCCAGTTCGAAGGAATAAAAAGCGCGTCAAGGCGCCCTAACCTTCATTTAAGTGGTTGGTGGATATATGGGTGGAGTTAGAGCCATTAAAATCATTTTAACAACTTGACAAAATTTTGTTTTGTTTTTGTTTTAATTATGGTGCATAAGCTAAGCAAAAGCATTAGCGGTGGGGAAAAACCGTAGCGTCTTTTCGTAGGACAAGACAACGCAATGCGCGACTTTGGTTACGTTTACGCTTCGTTTAATTTACAGCGCGTAACGAGACGCAGTGGCGCGCGCGAAAAACGTGAGTAATGAGTGTTAGTTCATAAAATATGCACACATATGCGAGTGCACTTAGAAAAATTATGCCACAGTTAATATGTATTTGTATTATTTTTTTTGTTTAAAATATGGCTAAGGGTCACAGTAGATATTCTAAAAGGAATTTTAAATGGAGTTCAGTTGATTTTGAAATGACATCAGTTGATATTAGAAGGATCTGAAATAATTCTGATTGGATTGACAGTAGTGACAGCTGTTGCTTCAGCGCATGCTAAGGAATTGCTTTGGTTTCGAACTCTGAACATGATGCACACTTTAATGTCGTATCCGTTCTTAAAGCAGTTGAAATAAAAGTGATATTTTTGGAAATATTCCCGCCGTAAATAATTTTTCTCCGTGTCAACATATTTTCGTATCTTTTGTCTTTGTGGAAAGCGGCAACACTGGCGACACATGCATACATACTTATGTATGTTAAGACAAGAGTTTTGTTATCAGCGCTTTTTACTTTATTTTATTTACGTTTTATTTTATTTTAATTTCATTTTAAGGACTTAACGGTTTTTACGACATTCTTAAAATACACTCAAATAAATAAACACGCATTAGTTTGCTTGTTTTATGAGCGCATAAAAATTAGAAAAGAAATGTCAATTAGTCGAGGCATAAAAACGGAAACGGAAAGCACCATGAGAAAAATGTATGTGTGTATGTGTGACAATGGAAAAGTTTCTAATCAGTTTTGTATTAAATTTGATATGCCAACATATCACAAGCATATTAAACCGGACTTAGTTACGCCACATAAAATGTTTTGACACTTTGACAGCAAAAGAAACAAATGTAAAATAAATTCCGATGAACTCAAAAGTCATTTCAAAAATTTTGAGTAAATTTCATATGACTACCTTGCTTGTTGTTGTTGTTTTCATATAAACAAACTTTTAATGAACTTCTTGGGTTGTTTTATATTTTCATTTAATTTATAGTTTTTGATTGTACTCTTATGCACTCTTTGTCATCTTTGATTTGTGGAATTAGATTTTGAACTGAAGAAATCAAAATTTGCAACATTTTTGCATATTTTCAGTTATGTGATATTTAAATAGAGATAATTTCCCTTGATACTGAATATTAGATGGAAATTCAAACTGTTTGCAGTTGAAAGAAAAAAAACAACAATAAACTAAAAAGTTATTGTCATTATTACGTTAAAATTTTAAGCACAGGTAATGCTGTTTCTAGAAAGAACATGCTTTGAATTTGAATATAATTTGATCAATAAAATGCAGAGTAGCTATGGAATAATGCAGGATTTTTCGATTTCGATACGCTGGGAACTTTTTTTTTGTGAGGTTTGATAAAAAAATGCGTGAGCCAAAAAATTAAGTGGATTGGAAAAGGCTAAATGGCGTCTCATCAAGGTCAAAGTTACAAAATTTGCGAGATTTTCAGACAAATCAGCCCATAGCTGCTAAGGAGTAGCCCATAGAGCAGTAGGTTCCATGACCGACCCTCAACTATTTTTCATGGCCAACATTTTTTTCAAACATACTTATCCCCTCTCTCCACCCCTTTGGGAGGTTTCCATACAAAAGGGATGCTTTTATGAAATTTACTCCCAACGTTCCCAATGCTACCAGGGTGCCCCTAGAAGATTCAAGTATATACCCATTTGATTCTATGGCCACGGAAATATAGAAATAAAATAAACAAAAATAATTATGCTTCATGCTCGTAGAGCTGATACATTTACGCAAAAATTAAGATACACCAAAAGCAAATCGACCATAAAATGACAACGTTAGAAGCGATTGAATGAGGGAGTCCAACGCCACATTTTCTGAATATATTAATTTTTTCGACAATTTGTTGAGAACAATCGATACAAAAAAATTTTTTGTATCGATAATGTGGCGTTGGATTCTCTCATTCAATCGCTTCTAACGTTGTCATTTTATGGTCGATTTGCTACACGTTTGTTTGTCATTTTAATACCTTTAATTTGGTGCTAAGCACGATGAAATTGGACATTTATAGCTCAAGATATGAATTTTAAAGTGAAAGAAGGTCGAAAAAATGAAAAACCACAATATCTCGAAAGCTGTGCCATTCAAAAAACTTTTATTTTTATTTCCGAACTCAGCAGGAAAAACTACATAACAAAAGTAACTTCTTATCAATGGCACATTTTGAGTGTAAACTAGTGTTACACTTATGTTAGAATGTAATTTTTGCATGTTGACAGGGGTAACTACATATGTGGAAAAAAAAGATGGGGATGAAAAAATTTAAGTGGGTCGGTGATACAAAGGAATTCGCTTAGCACACGCTGGAAGCGGTGGAAAGGTAAGAGTAGTCAGCCAAATTCCGTATGAAGTTCAATTTTGTATGGGGAACCCCTTAAGGGGTTGAGATAGAGGGTTAGTATTTTCTGAAGAAATGTTGGAATGAATTAATTAGGGGGGGTTGGGCATAAACTTGAATCTTCTAGGGGCACCCTGGTAGCATTGGGAACGTTGGGAGTAAATTTCATAAAAACATCCCTTTTGTATGGAAACCTCCCAAAGGGGTGGAGAGAGGGGATAAGTATGTTTGAAAAAAATGTTGGCCATGAAAAATAGTTGAGGGTCGGTCACACAACTTTTTGCTCTATAGGCTACTCCTTAGCAGCTATGGGCTGATTTGTCTGAAAATCTCGCAAATTTTGTAACTTTGACCTTGATGAGACGCCATTTAGCCTTTTCCAATCCACTTAATTTTTTGTCTCACGCATTTTTTTATCAAACCTCACAAAATAAATGGTCTCAGCGTTTTGAAATACAAATATTAATAATCTCCATATGTCACTATTCCATAGCTAGTGCAGAGCTGTAAAAGAGTGCATTCATTTTCAGTTGAAATCCATTGAAGTCACTGCCAAACCTATAGCATTCAGAATTCAGCTATTTAAAAATGAAGTCGCATGTAGACTTCAATGCCATAAGTCTGCAGCCTTTTCCATCGCAAAGAATGCAATTATTCTGGTGACGTCATATTTTGGATTGGAATCACGATTGGAAGAATTTCGATTGCACTGAAGTCACCTCAAATCACTTTGAAGTCGTTGAAGTCACTTGAAGTCGTTGAAGTCACTTGGAGTCACTGAAGTCACTTGAAGTAATTTAAAAATTTAGCTAGTAACATATAGTCTATCTGTGTTTTTCAATGCAGTTTAATTGAAAATAACACCGTTGTACCAAAGTGACTGACCAAAGGTCACATTTTTTTAAAAATATGAAAAATAACGATATTCTCGAAAACGGTGCTACTTTTACTATACAGGATATTACTTTTTCTGACCCGCCTTGGGGTCGCCATTATAAAGCCTGAAGTGAACTAAATTTGTTCTACAACTTTTACACATTTCTATATTATTTTCCGGTGCAGCATACTCATTTCTCGAATAGAGTTTACTGACTGTTGTATGTCAAATTTGAGCAGAATTGTATGTTATTTTGCTGACTTTTTGCAACACCAAAGTTTCAAAAAAAACCGCAACTTTTCCATCAACTTGCATTAAAAATTCATAAATCAAAAGTGTGCACTCACATTGTGTGCGTCATATTCCCCTGCAGCGAAGCGCTACCTTGGAGTCTAAGTCAAAATTTACAAAAACACAAAATTTTAATTTAAAACACAAAACCAACATATGTACATCTAAATTTTGTAAAGTTAAGCTTAGCATGTAATTGTTTTGGACAGCAGCAACACTGTAAAGCATCCTTAAGATCCTTCCCCCACACACATCATTTGGCTTAAGCCAAAACCACGCAACAATGCTGAAAAATAATAAATTTTTACAAAAATGAAATTAAAACATGAAAATTTCTTCAAATTACACGCATCAACGATGTGCGTTGCCAACCATATGTTGTTTGTTGTTTGTTGGTTGTTCTTGTACATCCAGCATAGCACGTGGTTAGAGGGGGCGTAGTGAGTTCCATAGTAAAGTGTATTATTTTGTTACTTCGTTTGCGTCATACAGGTATTTTTATATTATATTTTCCAAACACTTGTGTGACATATGTTGCCACCTTCACCATTGAAAAGTTTTTGCCGCAGTTGAGAGGGAATCCTGCTGCTGTTTTCAATGTATGTAATAATCTTTAATGTTACATCAATGCGTTGCATTAATAATTTTTGCTGCATTAAAAATAAAACCAATTTTTGCCTTATTTCACGTCTAGTGGTATCGGGGATGGTTGGAGGTTGTACTATCATAGCAAATGTTTCAGATGACAATTGTTTGCCCGAGATGCGGGTACGCAAGATGACGCACTCAATGCGTTCAATTGTCTATTTATTTTTCCTCTTTTGTATTAACTTATGTAAGAGGAATTAGTTTTAATTGTTTGTTACAGGACATTCAGCGTTGGACACTTTTAATTGAGCTACATAGTGCAGTGTCCTTTTGCATGCGTGTTTGCTGCAAATAATTGAATTTAGAGAGGGCATTGCAATTAGTGTGCGTTAAATTGTAATTTTTATCAAAATGATAAGGGCAATAATCAGCTGAAATAATTATTTATTGTATTTGTTTATCATAAGTGTTTGCATTTGTTTTATTGACAATGCGCATATGGCTTTCTACATACATTAATCAATAGTGTTAGTGACGAATAACGAAGTTAAATCTGTCGTTAAAATTTTGCTTTCGATATAAATAGGCGTAAAAATAAATATTTTAACATTTTTATATTTTATATTATCAGGCATAGGCTACGAAACTTTTATTTAGGGTGGCCCTCTCACAAAAATATTTTTAAAATAACATTTTCCACTTAATAGATTCACAAGGAATTTACACGACGTGTCTTTTATGTTAAGAGGCATAGATTACGCTATAAAACTTATATTAAGGGTGCATATTTAGGGTGGGCCTCATAAAAATATTTTAAAATATCATCTTCACGAAGAACGGTTAATCGATTCACACCAAATTTACACCACGTAGCTTTCATATTAAAAGGCATAGCAAAGACAAAAATTCTATTTAGGGCGGCTCTCATAAAAAAATATTTTTAAAAAATATTTTCACAAAACCATTTAATCGATTCACATGGAATTTACACCACGTGCCATTTATGTTTAGATGCTTAGCTTAAACTATATAGCTTTTATTTGGGGTGCTTATCTAGGGTGACCTTCATACAAAAATATTTTTTAAAAAGCATTTTCACAATGAATTTTACACCACGTTTCTTTTATATTCAGTGGTATAGCTCACGCTATAAAACTTTAAATAAGATTGTATATTTAGGGTGACCCTCATACAAAAATATTTTTAATAGCATTTTCACAAAGACCACTTAATCAATTCACATGGAAGTTATACTACGTGTCTTTTTGATATTAAGAGACATATTTTAGGCTATAAGTTTTAATTTAGGGTGCATAATTATGATAATAGGGTGACCCTCATACAAAAGTATATACAGATAATTTACAAATTTATACTCCAAGTAATAAAACTAAAAATATTGTATACCAAAAAGCATTGAACTGAATTAAATTTATATACAAATTAATAATATGTATAACTTTTTCATTTAAAAAAAACATATTTAATTCTGCTTTTTCATAGCAAAATTTAATAATTTCCCATAAAATTTTATATTAAAATGATGAAAAAAAAAACACATTATCAACCAAACGTTTTCGTTATAGCTGTCAGCCTTGGTTTGACTTGTAGAAATTTTTGACAGTTTGCCTAGCTTAAGAAATCAACCCCCGAAAAAAAAATTAAAAATACATATGTATGTTTGATAAAGAATCGAAACATTTGACAGAAAAAAACAAATAATTTTTTTAGAGTATTATCTAAAAATGCGCTCTTAATTTCAACGTAAACTCAAAATATAAAATAAGCCTATTTACAGTTAATTATAAATGAAATCCTTAAATACAATTGTAACAGACGTTCAAAATTCGTCTCAGATTACATGGTTGCTTGTCAAAATATAACAACAAGTTGCGTAAAACGTTCATTCGATGATTTTTTGAAGGGGCATTTTAAAAACTTTCATGTTTTTGAAAATAAAACATTTCCTGATTTTAAATTGACAGACAGCAACGAATGCCAGCTAGTGGCATTACTCTTGTCCGAAACGCGTGGCACCACTCGAGATGCTGACACGAACGGAAACAGTGTTGTAAAGTTGGACGCATATAAGTGCAATTTTTTTGACAACAGAAAAAAAAAATTTCCAATTTTATAGAATTTTTATATGCGTGTATTCTTTTTTTAATTGTTTTGCTAAGCGTACGAAATTTAAACTCAATATAATAAATTACTTGCTGAGAATTTTAATAAAAGTCATAAAATTCGGCTTAACATGTAGCATCATTAAAGTGGATTAATTAAAATATGAATGCAAAAATATGCAATACATCAAATTTTATGACCCAAAAATGTCAGATTAGATGAAAATTTTACATATGAAAAGCACATACGATATGTCGATTCATATGCTGTCGTTAAATTTTACGACTTCACTTTTATCTTAACGTAATTTGCCTTTTTCGAATATTTCAAATAACGTAATGAAATGTAAAATAATTATAAATTTATAGTTTAATTTAGCGTCAATTAAAATGTTAGTCGTCATATACATATGTACATATAGCATAAATTAGAGTGCCACTTATTTTCGTTAAAGCCAAATTTTTCATATAGCAAACAAACTGTTAGGTGTAGAAAATCGCACCAATAAAATGTATAGCAAAAAAAAAGGATGTTGCAAATTTCGAACAAAAAATATTTTTGAAATCTCAGTACGATGTTGCTTATATAATTAGAGGTCTGCATGAGTGCTCTCGAAACGATCATCGTATAAACTTCGAGTGCTTGAATTTGCAGAACATTTTATTTGCGATTTGTTTGCAAGTGCAGCACTCACCTCTCCTGATTGGTGCTTCGATGTGTTTTGAGGTTTTTTTGCACAAGGGCTTGATGTACTCGCAACGTTGCGAGTGGCTTGATTGTCGTTTCGAGTGCACTCATGCAGAGCTCTATTATACAGGGTGTTCCATTATAACTTACACAGCTGAATAAGTCAAAAGTCAAGTTAGAGGTCAAAGTGACCCCTGAAGGTCATTTCAAGGTCGAATTCCTGCTTGGTGCAGAAAAGCTAGTAATAATTGGCTGGACCGCTGTACAATATCGCCTTAACTGGTTGCAGCTTTTCTGCACCAAGCGGGAATTCGACCTTGAAATGACCTTCAGGGGTCACTTTGACCTCTTACATGAATACCTATCTGAACGTAGAATTTTGTGCTCTTCCAGAATCCAAGGACAAAAATAGGTGTTTCCATTTGAAAAACTAAAGTTGACCTTCAAATAACCTTGAAAATGTAGGTCACGAACATAGTTAAGGTCATAGCTGGATCAGTCCTTTGATACCAACCAACTTTTATTTGAAACATTTTTTGAATGACTTGCAATTTTTTGACTTATTCAGCAGTGTAAGGAACACCCGGTATATGTATGTATATACAATATGTTTGAATATGTAATGAAAATGTAGGTTTCCCGCGCAGGGTTTTAGTTTTCGCAGACATTAAATTTTTTGAACCCAACTAAAGTGTTTTTGCAATAGCCCAATTTTTCAACGTACATAAGTTAATTTGAATTTTTCGATTTCAGGAATATGATACACCCTGTCATCAATAGAACATTGGCATTTCCTGCCGTACTCTGACACTACCGTTACTGCAACTCTTTGTCGTCTGTTTGAGTCATAAAATTTTCAGTTGTCAACTTCATGTCATCAATATTTCAATTTAAAGTCCATAAACAATGGTGCATATACGCATGACGCATTTGTGTATTATATACGAGTATGTATGTATGTGTAGGTATGTACCATACACGCATCCAATTTCCACTTAAAACATTAATTGCGCAATTTTCTTTACATCGTCCGTCGCATGACAGCGATTAGTTCTGCACGAATAACTAAAACCAACCGACAAATGAATGAATGAGTGAATGAACGCGCTACTATTTTACGATATTGCCAACTGTCTAAAATTACAACAACAACGAAAGTATTTATGCTTCCAACAGATGACACTAACTCACCGCACGCATTGCCACACCATCATTAGAAATCTTTCTTTCGCCCAACTCTAAACACCAAATCGTACCCAACTACCATACCTTGGTTAAAGCACTCGCACGCAGTCAGTTTCCACCTGATGCTTTTGCAATTTGGTCGATTGAATGCGCGAGACAGCAATCACATTACATAGATACTCAGTACCTACAGCTACCTAATAATTATTTCAATTTTCTTAATGTTGCATCGACGTTATGCAACACTAGTTCTGTTCATTTGAATTGGTGCGAGTATTATGTATTTATGCAAATATTTTGAGCACTTCTGTAAAAGTTATTGAGATATAGCAATGTTCACAGCTAGAACATGAGCAAGTTATCGATGAAGTTATTTTGCTATTATTTATAGTTCAACTTATACAAACTGTTGCTCATAAGCTGAGAGATATCTATGCTTAAGCAATGAAATATTACTGTGCTTTGATGTCGCGCTGGAATGGTGGATTGGTCCAACATTGCTCCAGATATCATCCTATATCTAACTGAGAGATGCCTTTGGATAATGATTATTGCACCCAATGACAAATTCCTGTTCCCGGATCGATGATTTAATAACTTTAAGGAATATGAAATAAAAATATCTATCTATCTAGATGATTTAATAATGGGACTTAAAATAAGAAGCCAAAAGCATCTGCTCTGAATTCATTCATGTCAGTGAAGCTACTATATTGTGTAAAAAATTTCAGGAGTTTTCTTAATTTACCGCGATGTGGCGCACTTTGAATTCCTTCCAAAAAGAGAAACGATAACTAAGAAAAATTATTTGGGCGTCATGAAGCGCTTGTGTGAGAATTTCCGTCGAAAACCGACTAGATTTTTTAAAAGTTAAGCTGATGCGTTTTGCACCAAGGCAATGAGCTCTCTTGGGCTCGTGAGTAACGTGACCAGCGGTAATTATTTTTGTAGTACAATAATTTTCTTGGAAGTACAATACCAACTACTTATTGACACATTATACTGCGAACTTTGAAGTACAGCCAAATCTACTTATTTGTACTTAAAGTGGAATGTTTTCCTTCTTTTGTACTGTTGTTCAGAATCAGAATCAGAATTTTTGAATAACTTCCCAACATTTTGTGCATTTCTTTTCAGTTCGGTTAGTATTTCCTTTTTACTCCAAAAGTTACGTTACTCATTAGTTCCAAGCGAAAGCAAAAAAAAAAAATTGTGTACAAAACCTTACCAAATAAATAAAAAATTAAGTAAATATCGAACCTGAAGAAAGTAAAACATTTAAGTTGGCAACGACGAGAGAAAACTTAAGGAAAAATATCATCGGAATCAAGAACAAGATTTGATGCCATAAGTAAAAAAAAACTTATTTCATTTATTAAATTTTCTCGTTAAATCTTAACTACCCTTCAAAGAAACGTCAAATTGTCGCCTTTTCTTCTAATTACCAACAAAGTCATGCATAATTATTGCCTACTTTGCATACGCTCGCACAATTATCCTGTCAATAAAATGTGACGTAATTTTCGCCACTATTATCGCCTGTCATTATTGACAATTGCCGCCGCTGACGTACCACCACTATATTACTGTCAATAAAGTCAATAGTAGTTATAATTATATCTGACAACGGCGTCTCATAGAATTACTCAATTCGCGCTGAGAGACTGAATGTCCTTTTCTATGGGCGCTGATAAGCTTCATTGACCAACGTCGTCATTGTAAAGTGGGTGTTTTGGACAAACGCCCCTTAGTGCCTGTATTTGTTAAGTTTGTATATTACCCAATGGTGCCACCGCCTCTTACTCTTTTGAAGTGGTTTTCAATTTCACAGTCAGATCCTTCCATTGCATTGCATAGTTTGTGGGCTGCGGCGATTTACTTGCACGGTCTATTGAATTTTAAACCGCAATTTTGTTGTGTATTACAATTGCTATGATTTGTAGCGTGATTTTGACATTTGAAAAAGAAGCAACACTGGTTGCTGAATTCGTAATGGCATACAGAAACAGAACGTTGGCAAAAAAAAACATTTCGAATTGCTCGTAATTATGTTGAAAATTGGCGGCAAATTATGCGAGAACAATTGAGTTTGGGAGGATTATTTGATTATGGGTAATTTTTAGAAGGTAATTTGTGATTTGTTTGTTTTTATGCAGTAAAGTGAAAACTTGGCAAAAGGAAACAGCAAACTCTTGGGCTGTGGCTAGAAAGACTCAAAGGATTCTCGTTCAAATCTCATAGTTGAGAAAGGTCATTATGTAGGCTTTTGGGGGGTATTATTTGACTTTAACCCCCCATAAAGTATTATATTGCTGATGTTGATTATAAAATATTATATATTTCCAAAACTATTATCAGGCGCACCCACTTTTATTTACAAAAAAAAAAAACAAAAACATTAAAGTATCTCAAAAATTTATGCAAAGCAATCAAAAGGTAGGTAATCACTTAACCAAACAAACAGAAAACAATAACCCTTTCATTATTTTCAACACTTTTCTTTTTCAACACCAAAATGCTTTCCAACATTTCAAAATTGTATAAAATTTCATTAATCGAATTTAACTGCAACAGCAACAGCAACAGCACAACAAAAACAATAACACTTTAGAGAACACCTTGTTATCCTGTGCAAAAGACCATTACGCAAATAAGCAATTTTCTTCCTTCCACTGTTGTTACTGTTAATGTGAAAAGGGTTCATAACCTCACTTTTGTATACATTTCTAGTAAGTCCACAAAATAGACGATTTTGTCAGCGACAACAACGGCGGCATCGTCGTTCACTTTTGTGTAAACATTAAAATTAATGAATAACAATAAAAGTCCCCGCTTCCCACCCGCACATTTGGAAACTTGTAATTTACGTCCTTTTTCGGCCACCTTGGTAGGGTTTTTTGCTTCATCGATTTTCATGGGCAGCATAAAGTTGATGATGTGGCTGCAGACGAATGGTCATAAGTTGATAATAAATGATGATGATGATATGTCAGTCAAAGGGTTGCCATCTCTGGACTTCTTATTGAATGCAAATGGCTTTTGATTCAAATTTCTGGGAATAAACTATCCAACTATCCAAGGAAGTAAAAGGTATGGAGTATATGCATGCAGATTTGGGGGTTTGGGGTAGAAATATTAAAATTCGAAAAGATCCTCATAGAAGGCATTCCGAACAAAATAACAGTTAACAAAAAATGCATTGTCAGTGCTTTTGTATATCCAGGAAGTCTTATACCGAGATATTCAAATTTTATAAAGATTATTCATAGAAGGCTCTTAAAGAAAAATAATTATGTTTAACCAGGAATGAGTCAATTGATTTCAATGAAATTTTGAAAGAAAATAGCCTTTCTTCATCGCATAAAAGCTGTAGCTAATACGCTTCAAATCAACGCTAATCAAAGGTATACAAAAGTTGTGCTAATGGGAAGCGACTATGTGTTTTCGACAGACTTTTGCACGCTGAACGCCAATCAGTGCTCAAAAGTTGTATGACAGGTATAGTTTTTGAGAAAATGGAGGTTGAAACCGAAAAAAAAATTTTTTGTTTAATTTCCAAAATATCTTAAATTGAAAGCTATCTCCTGTGAAACACAGATCATCATTTCTGTGCCTGTATGGTTTTTTGTTTACGAATTTTGAAGGTCACAGTCTAATGGTTGTCGAATTATGTGCAATATACGCTGATCCATCCAAGGATTCTTCGTTGGTGGCCATACAAACAATTTCCAAACCAATTTCTGACTAAGAACTCTTCAAAGATTGTAACCCTCACAAAAAAAATAAGGGTACAGTAATCAACATAAGAGTTGTTTTTGGAATGTGCGTATCGGAATGTTCCGAGTGTCTTTGGATTCGATGAAAATTAAATTTATGACTGAAACGGATAAATTTTCTACTTTCTCTCACTCAGAATAGCGTAAACTTATTCAGATGAGATTCAATTTAAGTTTATTGGGACCAAAAGGAGAAAAGATAAGCTATAATTTAAGGCATTTTGGAAGATTCTAGATCTCCGGGTTTAGTGCTTACGGCTATAAAAAAATATGGGGGTTTCAACACCCATTTTCTTAAAAACTATATGTGATGGACAACTTTTGAGCTAAGATTCATATTGGGCATGGAAAAATCTATCGAAAACACTTAGTGAACTCCCATTTGTTGACCAGAAGTTTAAATTTGCAGACCAGTGCTATAAGCAGGCCCGGATTAAGAAATCTGCCGCCCTTAGGCCAGTCAGAAATTGCCGCCCCTCTTCACTAGTATATATAGAAAAAAAATTTTGTAATATCAAAAGTGAGCATGGTAACCCTTTTGCTGCAATTGTTGCTGACAGCAACATTTTTTTTCTTCTTCTGCAAATATTATGCTTTTTAGCATAGAAAATGTCAACTTTTGAATTTGACGAGTCAAAATTTCAAAATGGCTATACACTCTCACTTACATGGTACGAAAAACAACAACACTGCTGCTTGGCCACAATTTATCAGTTGGTTCAGATCTTAATACAATATGAGTATATAAAATACAACAAAAACCAACAAGCAAAATGTCAAGGCTAATTTGCATTTGAAGTGAACAACAACACTACACTTGCACACAGGACATCAGCAACAGAGAATTCAATTTAATTTCAAGCACCGTAAGGATACTTGTAATCTATGCAAACTTTATAAAATTTATATATGGAAAATCCACTTTTTACCCATAATTTCACAGCAACAAAGCAAATGAGAGTAAAGGAACTGCTTGACAGATAAGCCATGCAACGGAAATATCCTTTTGTTCTGTTTATTTGCATATGAGCAAAACATTTAAAAAGAGGATGAATCTCATTGAAGTTTATGGCAAACACTTCATAAAATATTTTTGGCAACCATATGCGACAAGGATTTGAATACATAAGGAGAAAGTTAAATTAACTTTAGAAAAGGACTTTTTGAATTACATTTTTTACAATTCTTTGGTTACTTGCATAGCAGCATAATGCATATATTACAAGGAAATGCATACAGTATGAAAAGTTAGTTTATGTTAAGTTCTGAGATCTTTAGAATTGATAAAGTTGTTACGATATACATATGTTTGCATTTTTTATATGTATTTCTGCAAATGGTCTTTACGCAAATCAAAAGCACTTCATAGTCCAAGCTATGTTTTGAACATTATTTCAATGAAGAAAAGTTTCCCAAGCTCTTTAGCAAATATCCACCAAATTGTCTTTTACTATTTGAGTGAAATCATGAGAAGAGTATGAACTACTTTGAAGTTAAGGAACAAAAAAAATGTGATTTCAACACTACCGTGGTTCCATAAAGTTAACAAGATTTTCCTCTCCTTGAAATGAAACGTAATAACTTTGTTCTTTTGATATCGGGCAATCCCTTGCCTACATTTACTGAATCTTATGCAATTGAGCTTAAAATAATTGGAGGGATCTGATACCCTAGATCACCTTCCTTGGCGTAAACGCTTTCCTTCTGTAGAAAAATTGTTATTTGAGCCTGAAATCGCCGGATTTTCAAGGCTTTTCAAAAAACTAATAACAAGCTGAGTTTTTATTTGAGATGATCTGTTGGTTATAGTTTCTTTTTGTGTTTGAAGATTTTGGAATTCAGCTGGCATATTAAATTTTTTTCAAATTTTCTCGTTGTACCCTTTATAACTCGTTCCGATTTGAAGGACAGTTGTCTTTTTAAAACCACCTCATAATCTTGCAGGTTTTTGAACGAAAAACAATTTTCATACCTCAATAAGTTATATGCCATTTTACCTGTTCAATTTAAAAAAAAACCGAAGCAACCAGTGTTGCCGCTTTTTTTTTCTTGATTACCAAAGGAGTACGATGTTCATTAGGTATTCTTAAAATGCATTTTAAATATAATTTAAGCTCAAACTTATGACGACGAGCACTAAGGAACAATTCCCCTTGAGGAAGAAAAATGCACGTTGCATTTTGTGTTTGTTTTATGAGCACATTGCATTTCAGTGCAATTTGAGGGCAAAATTTTACGTAAAGGTAAAATAAAAAGAAAATGTGAAAATAACTTACTTAGGAATTCATCAACGGAATTGAGCTACAACCGTTGTGAGTTTTTTACGGGAAAATCCACTTAAGAGAAACAAAAACTACAACCTAAGAAAAATAAAAACTTTGCCATTTTTTCATAGCTTTTTGATTAGTTAAGCAAAAGTTTTTCATTTCTGTTGTAAAAATTCAAAAAAAAAAAAAACTTAGGTGAAGCAAGCCAATTTAAATTAAACATGAAAGAAGTCCTGCGAGTATTAAACGCGGTTAGTGCGGAACAGGGGTTTAGCTTTTTGCAAGGTGTTTGCGTTTACTTTTCATAAAAAATTCATCATCTTCATGCTGCTTGAAGCTGTTGGTTGTAAGAACCAACCAGCCACAACCGCCAGATGAATGAATATTCTTAAATGACTGGCAGGACACGGTGTTAAAACGCTTAATGAAGCACTTGAAGTGGCGCTTTTGCTGTAAGTGAAGTTATAATTCTTCCTCAGTTACCGTGAGTTTACGAAAAACTTTTTAATGTACTGCGATTTATTAACCCGAACGTATTAATTCCAGTTAATGCTGCTACTTTCAGTTCATATTGGACTCACTTTTATTATTAAATTTATTAGTACCCTACATGCAAACGAGGACAACACTTTAGTTTATACATCCGTTGTGACAACTATTTAGTTTTATTATTATTTTTAGAGCATTTATGAGCTACAAGCATTTGTGGCTTATAGATAAAGGGACCAATTAGTACATCAATGCTATTTTTTCCAACCAAAGATCCTGAAAACTTGCTAGCCAAGGAACATCTATAATAAAAAATTTCTTTTCAGATGCCGACAAATTTTGATATTCGTCCAAATTGAATGTAGAGAATGGCAATTCAACTTAAGTCAAGTGATAAACATAATGTTAGCTCCCTCAGCATAGATTTTGCAAATGATCGTTGTAACATTAGAGATAATTGAATGGAATGGTTTTGTAAAGTCAGCAGATAAAGGACGCACAAAAAGACAGTTTACTTAAAATAGTAATTCTTAGTACTTCATACATACGAATACGAATGTGAATAGAATTTGGACAACCATTTCATCTTTTTGTAGGGTACATCAACGTGAATTACTGCGTTATTTTTTTCTTATTTTCTCACAAATTTAAAATTATGGCTGCTTCATTAATGCTGGCACTTAAATTAAATTCAAATGAAGTCCTTGCTGTTCAGCGCATTTTTTGCAAAGATTTTTATGAAATGCAGTTAATCAAGTGGTGTACGTGCGCTAAGAAAGCAGTAAAGAGTTAATGAAAATTTTGGAAAGTTGTTAAATTTGATTTAAAGCACGCGTACATAGAGCAGCAGCATGAGTCATTGTCACCTGATGTTTAGAGAAAGACAGAGTACAGAGTCAACGATACAGTGACGTTAAAATTTATGATCAACGCTTCCCCCTTTTTTTTTGTCGTTTTAAGAAATAATTTTCATTTAAAACAAAATACAATGCAATAAACATAAAATTTTACGGCATTTCCTTTTCACACTAACACACACTCATTTAACGCATACAAATGCAATTGTCGATAATTACAACATTATGTATATACAACAACAATAAAAGCAATAACAAAAAATATTATGAAAATGTCACTTGAATGACAGCTAATGCATTGTGTTATTATCTTGCATTGGTCTCCTGTTGGCATCGTAAACGTAAATTTAAATATCATTAAACATTACGTTCGGTAGCTGTTGCGTTAACGCACTTAAAATGCGTTTTATTGCATTCCACACTGTCTGTCATTTTGTCTGGCATAACGGTGTAGATATGGCAACACTTTTGTTCCTTTTTTTTTTTTTTGGCAAACTCATTGAAAAGTACGACTCTGGCGATGCCTTGCTACACAATTATTCATTGTTAAGGTATAAATTCAACGTTGTTTTTTCCGAAATTCAAATTAGATTTCAATTCTTTTGGATTTCGCTGATTTTCTTAGAAAAAATGGCACTAAAATGTCTGATTAAAGAATAACAGACATTCGAGTGCCAGCAGACTTTTTTGGAAAGTTTCGGCTTTTATTTTGCGTTATAATTTTACCAGCCTTTTTTATAAATTGTTTATTATAATTTTACATTAATTTTTTTTTTGTTTTTTTATTGAATTTTTTTGATTTTTAGTAATTTTATTTATTGATTTTCCTTACACTAATAATTTTTGTAATGGACTTGGCTTTATTAAAGGTCTTCACTCAGTGGTTATCTTCCTTTTTCGTTTTTGTATTCCCATGGACCTTTTCTCACATATCGGGCAGGCCGAAACTTACAAACATAGGCTGGCATTGGAAGTACCTACTATTAAATTCATAAGACTAATGGGGTTCAGTCACTTTTTTGTCTGGAGCTTATCCGGATCATTTTTACTGTTTATGTAAAATGTAATTTCATTATCTTAAAGGTGACACGCTGTCATGTTAAAATTCATCAACTTTTCGTCTAGATCTCGTGCAATTTATTCCTACGCTTTGTACGCAATTTGGTTACACCATATCAATATGGGTTTTTAGTGTTTTATTGATAAGGGCGGTAGGGCTGTCAGTGAATCGATTGTTTGATGATGTGCACCAAATTTTATTAAATTAACTCGCTTGGTTGTCCCATTATCGTGATTTCCACAGACAGACAGAAGGATAGATATAGCTAAATAAGTTCAGGTGGTGACGCTGATCAAGAATAAATATAATTTTCTACACCTGCCATGCCTCTTTCTATGAAGATACTTATTTTTATTCAAAAGGAGCAACAAATACTAGGGAAACGAACTAACTTTGTTCAAAGGGAGTGGGTTGGCGATCATATGATAACTACAAAAATCTTTATAGAAATGTTCTAATCGGCTGATGTAGAAAATCTTTTTTTACAAAAATTGTTGTAATACATCTCCTTAGGGAGATTAGTGCTACAATTTTTTTTTTTTTTTTTCAAAAATTGTGCAAAAATCCATTTTCGAACATTTCAATTTAATGTTGCAATCAATTTATCTTAAATTGTGTCAAAAAAAATCCACTTAACTTAACTGACTTTTAAAATTCATTTTTAAAATCAATTTTTGAGCTATTCACACCGGTTGGTGCAATAAAGTTTTCTCGAAAAATGCTCCAAAACATCGTTTGATGCATAATGGAGAACGCTAACCTTTCTAGATATTCTTCCTTAAAAAAATAAACTATTCCTATGGGTAAACAAAATAAAATTAATAGTTGCTTGAAACAGATCTCGCTTTGTACTTGGACTTGTACTTTACTAAAGTCCTTAATTCCTTCCGATATTTTATACTCTGTGAATTGGCAGTTTTCAAAAAACACTTTGAGTTCACATTTTCAAGTTGCTACCTAATTTCTCGTAAAGTCCTGCCAGCAACAGACTGTATGTAGTCTGTTAATAAAATAACCTTTTTCTTTATAGAGGATTTATTTATCTTTTTAATTTTGCACGAATGCATGGATATACTAAATTAGTAGCTAAAAAAATTTCAATATTCTTTCTTGTCTACAAAAACTGTGTACAAAGGTATCCCTCTAAAAATTTCGCACATTTCTTTAGCTTTGGGAAAATAGATTACATTACTTAGGTAAATTGCAACATTTAGCTGCTACTTTTATTTTGAGGTAAAAAACATTTTTTACTTTTACCAACAACTTTTTCAACACAATACAAAAGAAGACAAGCAACACCAAATAGATTTAGCAAAGTTGCATTTTTTTTTTTTGCCTTTTTTTGCTAAAATTTTCCATTTCTTGTGGAAAAAACTTCAATGCAATTGCTTTCTTTGCATGCAATCAATTTTCACAGCTGGCAAGAAACGTAGATGTTTAGTAAATTTTGGTATTAAGTAAAAACTATTGACAGCTAAACTGACAGTTAAAGAGTACAGAAAAAAATGTAAATCTTTCTAAACTACCAAAGCATGAAAAAGTGTTGCAGAGCTACCCTTGCTATTATATACATCACTACTCCGTTTCCGAATACGAGTACGATGGCAGCTCTACATAAAACATAAAAAAATGCGCTGTCACCTGCTGCTCCAACTGTCATTGACACATTGAATGATGCTGTTGCAAGTGTAGAAAATGAGAACACACGTTTTTTTCTTGGCACCCTTTTTATTTGCACTTCAAGGCGGCCTATTTTCATACCCGTTTGTGGTTTTTTTTTTCAACATTTCACTGTAGGGTATTTTCTTACCCTTATTTTTGTGCGCCCTATAAAGTGACAGTTAATGCTTTTGTTGCTTTTCGCTCATTTTTCTTTGGGTTGTGGAATGCAACAAATGTCAAGCAGCATGTGTGGCTCAACGGAAAAAAATGCATGGAAATGAGAGCAACGAAAAAGTTGAATGACCTATGACAATAAAGATTTAGTAGGAGAAAGTGTTATGGTTAAAGTGTTGCAAGTGTATGAGTTAGAAAAGCTTAAGCATAATGTAAAAATAATTGATGGATAAAAAAATGGCAAATAACATCTTAAGCGATAAAGTAAATGAAGTGATAAAGAGTAAGGTGAAAGATTTGTAAAGAAAGTTAAGGTAAAACTTTGTGCAAGTTCGAGAGGGAAATTGTATATAATAAATGAGGCTTTGTAAGTAAATATGCGAGGGTCCTTTTAAAGTAAACCTCAATTTATTTTAACGAGTACAGCAAAAGGCTGTGTGGCATGGAATATATAGTTGCAAAAATCAAATCTCTTCATAAATATTTATTTACATATATTGAGAATTATTAATTACTGAATTTTAAAAATCATATTGCGTTGATTCTTAGTACTACCAAATAAATAACCTTATATTTTGGACAAAATAATTTTTATTTTATAAGTCACTTTTAGATTGACATATTTTTCAAATATTTGAAAATAATACTCTTACAAAATTGAGCATAGTTATAAGATAATATAAAAGCAGAAAATTCCGATTAATTGAAAATTAGAAAAAAAAAATAAAATACTGATAAAAAGCTAAACACAACTGGGACGTGCGATATCGTTTAGATATTTCCTATACGTTAATAGCCAGTACAAAATTGACAGGACAAAATTTATCGCAGAGAAATAAAAGAAATTCCATTTTTTTTGCGATTTGCACGTCCCAGTTGTGTTTAGCTTCTGAGTCTATGATTTTGAGAGAGTCAGCTATAAGTTGAACACACTTTTCAATTGCAGAAGGCATCAATCTGCCATTGTGATAATGCTCCCGTGAATATAAGTACCCATTTGTAATCTATAACGCTACGTTCAGCCATAGTTGTTGCTTTAGCTCCAGACAACTCGTCTGCACATTCAATGAAGAGATTTGAATTCAAAATTTGTGAATGCGATAAAATGAAAAATTCTAATTCTGTTGCTGGGTACATCGATTTCCATTCGGTGAATGTCTTATGGATTGCATTGATATTGAAACTTTCTACTGCATCAATTTCGCTCGTCTTTGATTTTTCTGTGTTCGTATATTCCTCCTGTAATTCAGTACATTCCATGTTTGTACTTATATTCGCTAATGTATTATTGACTCCGGTTTCATTACAGCATTGATTCGCTATAGCATTTGATAGATCAACGATCATTTCAGTAGTACTCATATCATCTGCTATAATCGATTTAATTTGCGCCACTGTTGTTACATTTGCAAGTTCTAATTTGTGTAGCTCATTCATTACAGCACATTCTTCCTGTTGTTTAGAATGTTTCGGGTCAAAAGAAATTTCTTCTGAAGTGATCTGGAGTTGATCCAATAAGTCGTTTCTTTCTTTTGACATCTTCTTTAGTTGTTCTGATATTTCATTTCGTTCCTTTGACATATTCTTCAGCTGTTGGGACATCTCGTTGTTTTCTTTTGACATTTTCTTCAGTTCTTCGGATGCAACGTTTCTTTCTTTTGATATAGTTTTTAGCTGTTGGGATACATCATTTCTTTCTTTTGACATATTCTTCAGCTGTTGTGATATATCGTTTTTTTCCTTTAACATTTGTTTCAGTTGTTCCGATGCATTGTTTCGTTCTTTTAATATATTTTTCAGCTGTAAGGATATCTCGTTTCTAACTATTGACATATTCTTTAGCTGTTGGGATATCTCGTTTTTTTCTTTTGACGTTTTCTTCAGTTGTTCTGATATCTCGTTTCTTTCTTTTGACATATTCTTCAGCTGTTGCGATATCTCGTTTCTTTCTTTTGACATATTCTTCAGTAGCTCTGACATCTCGTTTTTTTCTTTTGATATCTTCTTCAGTTGCTCTGGCATCTCGTTTTTCTCTTTTGACATATTCTTCATCTGTTCGAATACATCGTTTCTTTCTTTGGATATGATCTTCAGTTGCTCTGGTATCTCGTTTATTAGCTTTGACATATTCTTCAACAATTGGGCCACATCGTTTCTTTCTTTTGCTATATCCTTCTGTTGCTGTGATATCTCGTTTCTTTCTTTCGATATATTCTTCTGTTGCTCTAATATGTTGTTCAAAAGTACTACACTTTCTTCTGATGAAATAGTTCCATGGTTTTTGTTTTTATCTTCCCACAGTATCGCATAATATCTATGCATAGTTATTCCATAAATTTTAGTGACAGAATTGAAATATGGTTCATGTCTAAGGAATTGATGATATTTAGCTTCTAATTTGTCTTTGCATTCCACTATAACTCTTTTTTCAACTTCTTCCGTCCTAAACCTAAAGGCACATAGTTTTACATTGAAATCTACAAATTCCAATTTTAGTTCACGTGCCAATGCTGAAATATTGAAAGTACCTGGTCGAAAAGCAATTTCCAAAGTATCCATCAATGTTGAGTACTGAGAAAAATCATTGTTTGTTAACAGCTTTTGAAACGATTTTTCTTTTGCTTGACTTAAGGACTCTTGTGACATTATGCACACCAATATTGCTTTCGCTGCATGTAACCTCAGACTAAAATTCCAAGTGAAATGTGCATATTTTTATACACAATTTGAGCATATAGAATTCAAAACAGTTTACCTATACTGACGTTAAGTATCTGCATAAGTTGTTAATATTCTAATTGTCTACCTGAATTGTAAACAAAAATCTTTTCCAGAGCTGAATCTTTTTTTTTTGTTTTGTATAATTTGCATTGGTATTTCTTTATAAATTTCCAAAAAGTCCCATCACATTTGTCCAGCGTCGTTTGCTACGCAGGTACATATGTATGTTAGAGCAGGTAACAAGATTCTAGAGAACTACTTGGAGTTTTAGCACCTTAAGCAAAATTTAAGATTTGCAGGTAAATTTGCAACTTAATTACATCAAAATGCTAATTTGATGAATTTAAGATATGCTATAGAAAATAAAATTCCAAGAATTCGTGATTATCTGTGCAAATTTAGTTAGAAAAAAGCGAAAATGAGTCGATTTATAGGCTTTTGTGGTCATAAATTCAACTACATTTTTGTGTATTTAGAGCTAAAGCACAATAAGGACAGGACGACGGAAAATTCGACAACGGTTATCCGTTGTCAAAATTAAAGCACAGTAGATCTTATGAAATGAAATAGAAATTACGATGAAGGAAGGGAAAACCGTTGACGGCTAAACGCCGATATAGACTTAGTTATACTTTTCTTCGTCGGCAGACGATGGATCAGTGCTACATTTAATAATTTGAGTTTGAAATCTCAATTTTAATTCTATGAAATAAATTCTAGTATATAGAACCAATAGAAAAATAATAATAAATATAAAATATTAAAATTAAAGTAATAAAAAGAATTAGCAAAAATAATTCTATGATCGATTTCTAAAGGATCGATTACGATTTCTAAAAGGATAAGCCATTGTACCAAAGCGTCGACTTTGAAATACGGAAATATCATTGACATATGACTTTTCCCTATGAAATAAATATAGCACGGGGAAGGTCTTTATATCATTGGGATTGAAAATATGCTTTGCATTTTCCACTATCAAAGCTTTGCAAGCCCTTTATTTTGGTTTTTCGTCCTTTTTTATAAAATAGGACGATCTCAAAAGTTTCAGATTGTCATTAATAAGGGATTGAACACATCCTTTGCGCGCCTTGTTTGTAATCTATCCGAATTTTGTATATTTTTTAATAAGCGCATATTTCTATATTTACTAACGGACAATTTACCATTTGTGCTTAAAATCATTAAAATTTTGTTTCATTTTTACTTAAAAGGAATCGAAATTGATTATGATTAGATCACTTTAAAGCGCAATGACATTAAATACAATAAATATCATTAAGTTTGACAATCTTTTATCAAAATAGCCAAATATGTAATTTATTCAAATCTTATAAACTACACCTAAGAAAAATTGTATAATATTGCTCTCAATCAACGCTCCATTTTCAAAAAGAAACGAATTTTTAATTGTTCTTCGCTTTTTTTGTTTTATTTTGTTGACTTGTGTAATCTTTCTAGTTATCAGTTTCCACATTATAAGTGGTAAGCACACCATAAACTAAATGTGTAATCTGTCGTCCCAAGTCGTATTTTGCTCTTGACGGTACAGGTATTTCAGCAATTTTCTGCTATTGATGTTGTTGTAGCTCTTGTAAATTCGGGCCCTTATGATTCAACTTTTTTTAATTTTGCAACGCCGACTTACATATTGAATTATATTTATTTGAGCTTCACTTGATTCCATTTAAGACTCCGGGGTTGCAATTTAATGAATATTTTCTTTAAGCCTTCGGCGTATGTTTTCGACATGATTTTTGTCGCAGAATTTATTTTCGCTGAATTATCCAATTTAAGAATACATGTGCTTAAGAATACATGTGCTTTCATATCGAGATTCTCCCCATAACTTTGGAAACTACGAATTTTTTTTTGATGGCGCGCATCGCATTCGACCAAAATTTTTTTTTTTGTTAGTATTATTTTCAATCAATTCTAAGAATGTATCTGCATTCAAATCGAAATTTGTGCCCTCGGCTGCCCTCCTCCCCCCAGGTACGCTGCTGCTCCAAAGTATGAAGCTTTCAATACTGACAACGAATATGGAATCAAAAGTTGGAACTTTCGGAGATATAACTTTTAACGAAGTCGTTGTTATAAGTTCGGAACCTCTTAAATCAATTTTCCAAATCGAAATGAAATTATGGTTTATGCAGCAAACTTTAGTTTACCTAAAAAAAACGGTCTTGTGAAATTCAAAATAACATTTGGTGATATTTCAGTTCAAAATGAACACAATTTCACATTTTTGTTTTTTTCGAAAGTAACTTCGGTAATATTGCCTACTTTAGTTTATCATTACAACTTCTCATTACTTCGACAGGTAGTTAAATTATTAATTTAATTCTTAGCGAAATATTGATAGCTCTGTTAACATACGACAACCAAAATAATGGTGATCTCTCTGTGTCTCTTTGGCTCTCTATGACGTACAGCATCCTTATAAAGAAGAAAAGGTTTCTGGCTGCTTGCCACAATCACCGTGTGCTTCTTTCTACCCACTAAATTATTGGTATAATGAATAATGATGCCGATTTGACAGATTTGTTTGAAAATTGAAAAATCGAATAGTGATCTTTAAAAGTTTTGAAATGGAAATGGACACGCTTAATGGGCAAGTAGAGAGTAAGTAGTACCTTCAAAGAAAATTAAATAGATTATTGAAAATGAAAATCTACAGCTGCTTGGCTACTCTGGTAGATGAAACAATTAACGTGCTAGCGGGGCATCGTGGTACGTGGGCTATGTTTAATAAATTTTCTTGAAACAAAAAAAAAAATATAAAGCAAAAAAACAGTAAAGGCTATTTAGGGCGTTTAATTTAATTAGTTAATTTCTTTAAAAATTTTTTTTTTATCAAAACCATTAATATTATGGTATATTTTTCG
The DNA here is from genome assembly GCA_963662105.1 of Meiosimyza platycephala. Taxonomy (NCBI): domain Eukaryota; kingdom Metazoa; phylum Arthropoda; class Insecta; order Diptera; family Lauxaniidae; genus Meiosimyza; species Meiosimyza platycephala. The sequence continues at coordinate 103,567,354 of OY759208.1, read as the reverse complement.
TATAATACGGAAAAACATCAACCTAATTGATTTTTCATAAATTGCATTTTAATTCAAAAAGAGCGCGTGAAAAGTGCAAACTGGTAATTTTCAATTAACTTGAGTCCATGAAATTTCCTATTATACCTGTAGGTTGAGAAAAAAAAGAGTTTTAAAATAAGGTGGGCTGTTGCATTTGTAATTAAATTTCATTTTAAATTTTAAACTCAAATCGTCTAGAAATTTTTTTTTTTTATTCAAATGTCAGCAACAGTTCATTTGAGTTTAGCAAATATTTTTCTTTTGTTAAATTCATGTAAAGTGACGCTTGCTGTTTTTATAATTAAATTTTTATATAGTCTTTTGTATTCAAAATATAGTAAAAAAAACCCCCCATATTGGTCACTTTATTTTTTCAATACTGAAATTATAATGGGCATACTCTTAAGTTTAATGCCTTTTTATGCTGCATGTGAAAGTGCTCTGCATTTCAAGTAATTTACATAAATAAAGCCAGGATTAAGCATTCAATACAATGCAACACAAAATACTTTATTGCCACATGCAGATTCTGCACTTGTTATATTGTTATGTTCATTTAATTTGGCTACAGTGGTACAAAAAAAAAATGCAAATTAAAACTTAATTTTATAGAAACTTTATTTGTTTTTAGTCGACTGATAATTTATTAATTAATTGGACATAATTTAATCGAATTGTGAAATTTCACAAATTGGTCAATGTCTATTTAACAAACATGACAGAGACAACAAATGAATTGGTGACATATATGTTTCAAATATTGCCACATATATGCATATTCATATACATATATACATAGCCTCATCAGACCGGTTTTTGGTTAATTTGTACGCGGATTTGAACCCCGACCATTCCATGAATATTTGGACAGCCGCTACACCTCATGAAGAGAACCCCCAATGGCTCAAGTGGTAAGAGCGGCTGCGGTCCAAATATTCGGTTATGTGAAAAAAGTTGAGTCGAAAAATGGTTGAAGAAAACGAAAATATCAAAAATGTTTTGAAATTCGAAAAATGCTGGAAAAGAAAAAAAAAAAACATCGGAAAAGATAATGGTGAAAAATATTGAAGAATGTTGAAGAAGTTGAAAACTTTTGGAAAATATTTTAAAAGTTGCTGAGTTTGAAAAATGTTGAACAAGTGGAAGAACTCTGGAAAAATTGAAAAATATCGGAAACCTTGAGGAGCTCAAAAATTGTTGAAAAACTCGAACATTTTTTGGCAAATTCAAAATATATATAGAAAAGGTTCAAAATTGTTAAAAATTCCATAAAAAATGACAAAGTTCAAAAATTGTGAAGAAAAGTATCAAAAAGAACTGATAGAAATCTATAATAATTGGGATGCACTACTTTTCAGCCAATTCGCTGCAGTATAATTTTTTAGTAAAGATTCAAAACGTCGTTGCATGACATGCTATTCTGCCTACTGTATTTAAAAAATCACTCAGCTCAACTCTTATCAAAATCCAACTCATTTTGTACACAAGTAGCAGGCATTAAATTCCAGCTATAGTCTTTCAAGAGTCCTGCAAAAGTAGCAACAATTGTTTACTCTTGAACTGGAGAGGTTTTTATTGTTCAAATCCCTGGACAACGCTTTTGGTATTCAAAGAAATGCGAACAATAAATTAAATAATTGCAGACACATGAGTGTTGGTCATTCATGCTATAGCAAATAGATGAGCTGTTGAATTGTAATTAGGGTAGATGGGCTGACTATTGCAGAAAAGTACGGTATACTTATATATATTACAGTTTATAAAAAAAATCATTTGCTATTGCTGGATTATTTTTTAGTATGGCATATGACTTTCTCAGCAAAAGTTTCGAATCAAATCAAAAAGTGTTGCTGAAATCAAGTAAACTTTTATTTATTTTATAAATATTTGACGTATCTGAATTTATTCAAAAATTTTAATTTTCTCATGTAACACAAGAACTCAACCCTTGACGGTTTGTTTTTTTTGTAATTCCCACTGTATTAACAAGTCAACCAGCATAAAATACGTTAATTCCCCAAAGCATAAAAAACCCCTTTTAACATGCCACGAACTTACGCCGCAATTGCTTGAACAATATGACCCAAGGTAAAAAATATCACCTCGTACAAATTTCTTTTCTTTCATTTTTTTTCTCATTTTTTTTTTTTTTTTTACTTGTAATCCATCATCGTGTAAGCTAAGAAATTTGGATATAACACATCAATAAAGCAATAAAATGTCCAAAATATCAAAAGCAAAGGAGAGTTTTTCATCCCAATATACCCGCAAGTGATGTGGTGTAACAGTTGTGAAAGCACAGAGTTTTCACTTTCTTTCCTCTTTCATGATGGCACATCTGAAGGAATATATGGGAAACATTTAGAGAAAAAGGGTTACAAGAAAAGTCACGTTTAACACGCGCATACATGTGTGGCAACCACAAAATGCAGGGTAACCGAATGTAACATGCACAAAAAATTGAAAAAAAAAAAAATGATTTAAAAAAATTGTGGAAAATATTTGAGATCCAAAAAAGTTGAGGAAAAAATTGTATGCACGCAATGTATCGCGTTGAAACCATATTAAAATTAATGGATTGTTTAACACGATGGGCGTTGCTAACAACATAGCTGTCAGTTTGGTCTTCTTCGTCATCATCATCATCATCATCGTCTTTTACGTGTTTTTGGTGCTTCTGAGCTCCTGCACGGTTTGACGTATCATTAGGCGCGTATTTTTCTAATACACAAATAATTTCTATATTTTGGCAGATCCTGCTTTTTTTTGTTTTTGGTTAAAGTTAGAGATGGTAGCTCAACGCACTTACTAAAGTTTGTATCATGCCATAGAAGGAAAATGTTTCACTTTCGCTGCGTAAGCTTCAAAACGCTACACAGAGAGCTATTTTTGTTAGTGTTGTGAAATTCAATGTGCGTACGTTCAGTCCAAATAGTCAGGAAATAGCCTGGTGGAAGGAGTTAGGACTTAAGTGCAACTTTACTGTTAACGCGGCAATGTATGGCAATAAATTTTTGACAAGTCCAAAGATATCCCCTTAACTAGTTAGAGTTTTTTTTTTGCGAAAATTGATAAAGTAAAGTTGATGGCTGTAAGACCACGTTTACTGTCCTGATCAGAGAAATTGCAGTAATATTCCACCCATTTTCATCATAAAAAGAGGTAGCTGTAGGCTTCCTTCCCTATCAAATTACTACTATTTGTTTATTATTGAAGATGGTAGGACTTTCCCAAGAATTTTTAGCCTATAGTGAAGATTTTTGGAAAGTACGCTGACTAAACTTTCTCGGCAGAGATATGTCAAGAAGGATCTGGGAAACAGCACATCAAATTATTGATATTCTTATATGATATTTCTTAAGCTCTCTTGTGACAAAACTCCATAAAATTAATACTAATTTTTAAGAGCACCAAAAAACCAAATAATTTACTCAAAAACCACCACCCACATTACTTCGAATATTGCTAACATCTGTGCATTTCTCTAGGCCGTACGTACGCTGTAGTCTAAGAAGTAAATTTTGGAGAGCTAAAAAGGTTAGAGGCACATTATTACACAATTTTTAGATTTCAAGTTAGATTTTTCTTTAAACTTTCTCAACAGTAGATGCCATGGGCCAACCCATGTTTCAGAGCCCTTGGAATGTGCTTAGATCGGAAATGACATACAGCTCGTGGCAAAGTCCCACGACTTTATAGTTTAAAAGAAACTTTTGAGCTTATGCCTTTGTTAATTTTAACCTTGAACATAATAACATTTTAACCATATATGCCCATTGACACCGTTCAGGGCTATCTACTCTAACAATCACAAATTTCTATTGAGAAGCAATTTTTTCTCATACAATATTGCCCATCTCTAGCTCATTCTTGTGTTGCGTTATATTTCGATGCCTTTGACATGTGACACCAATGTAACCCATAGCATCGACCACACTTTACTTTTTCCTTCTTCGCTTTTCCAATGACTGACATTTTGGCTGTTGTTTCTTCGTCTGTCATTTGCAGTAGTTGTACGATTTATTTTCTTTTGATTAATTTTTCACTATTTTTTTTTTTTTTTTTTGAAGATTCATTAACCCGATATGACGCACGATCGATCGACCCAAGTTGAGCGACGAACGACCCCCTTCTGTGTTTATGTCTGGCCAAAGTTTCATCTGATTGCATTTGGTTGATCGCATTTTCTAATTGTTAGGGAATGCTGTAATTTTTGTGTTTTTTTTTTTTGGCTTTTGTCTTGCGATTTGTCATGGGTGTTGCCTATTTTTGGTTATTTTTCGTTGGGTTTCCTAATTTAATTAATCGTTTTTGTATAAATCGTCGACATTTGCTTCGACAGTAAAATGTATGACTCTTTATTTGGGTGATTGATATGCGAGATTTTTGTGTTAAGATCATTTGAATTTATTTTAATTAAGTTTGTTTCTTTATCATTTGTTTAAAGCTGAAAAATTTGACTGAAAATAGTTTAATTTTCAAAAAAAAAAAAAAAAAAAAATTTAACAGTGACGTCACTGCTATTTTTCTTATGCAAATTGAGATTCCTGAGTTGGCAGTATTGCAGTAGAAAATTAATACAGTTAAACCTTAATAACTGAGATCTCCAAGGGATCAAAATTTTTGTCTTAATTAAAGAGGTTCCCTTTAATTTAGAAAATGCTAAAATAGATTCCCATTTACACAGTTTCCCAAATATTTAGGTTTAAAATTAGGTTGTCCCATTTAAAGAGGGTAACACTAAGAGTGATCAAGATGAAACTCTTACTTTTACTGTGGGTATAGAGGTATTTGATGCAAAAGTGCTGGAACCTTGAAGTGAATCTCACTAGTAGAGGTTTCCCAGTTATCCAGGTACCGTTTGACCTAGTTTCGCTGCATCTCTATTCTAAAGAAGAAACTCTAAAAAAAACTTCAGCTTCTTATCTGGTTATCCTCAGAGAAGAACATGGGCGTTGAAACATAATATCCTTAATCCTTCGTACGTCTGGAATGTAGCACAAAAATATTTTCTTTAAAAATTATTCGATATCCGGTATGATCTCATCAAACTCAAAATTGGATTATTTTCTTACCCAAACCAATATTACACGAAAAATCTCGAACAAATTGTAATCTCTCAAAATTTTCCAAAGTACTTTAAAGTTTGAAAAAGGAGTATGTAGTGAAGGAACTGTCAAATAAATCTCAATGAGGCTTTGCTATAAATATTTCTAGCTTTAACTTTCCAAAGGTATTTGAGTTAAAAGTTATTTAATGCAAATTATGATTTTTCAGATATCACATAAAGCATTTAATTTTTCTCAGGCTCTCAAAACTTCGGCGATGAAAGTCAGCCTTTTATAATAAGTGAAGATATCGATTTCATGAGCCCATAGCAATTGACAATAATTTTTCAAAAACTTTATGCTCAAATAAAACTTTGCCTCTGTGTTAAACACTCTTTGTAAAACAGGTCTTAATGGAAAATCTCCTGCTATTTAGTAGAGTTTACTTATAAAGCAAAAGCCCATGCCATAATCATAAATACAGGCTAATAAATTGGCATTTGTGTTTCAAAAAGTGCAAATATTAAATTTTACGAGCATAATTGCGTGCTTAGCTTAGTAAATAGAAATACGCCCGTACCTATTTTGGGTGACCCATGCTATTGGCGTAGCTTAACAGCCAGCCACTTTTGAAATCGCGCACACAAAAACCCCCATCCAGCAACGCATTAAAATCAACCCCAAAAAATGTCAATTTTCGTGATTGAAAAATAGCAACAGCTTTTTGTGCGACAAAGCCATTTTAAGCTATTAGCGCATTTAACTAAAGCTTATTGGCGAGTTTTGAAACAGCTCTACACGAGATATGAAAATCTAATTTTAGCGTCAGTTTGGCGGTTCTTTTGTATTGCCAATTTTATGTATGACGAAGAACAAAATTGTGTTTCAGTATCGTTACTTAGTGATTTGAGTACTTTAGGTTTTTTTCTGCGAAATGTTAAACAAAAGTTTTCAATTAAACTATATACTTTTAGTGACTTACTATAGAAGTGTTTACTTTGAGTATATTTTTGGATAGTAAATAATTGTTGCAAATATTTCGAATTTCACTTTACTACTTTATCGATTAGTACTTTCTATTTGATATCTCAAAAAAGAGTGCTATTGATACTTTGACCTAACACCATTAGCATAGAAGAGCCAGTTTGTCAGTCAGTGGCTATAATCTCTAAACATTTGAATCTTAAAATTCTTCCCACTCACACTTTCAACAAAATGTTGTTAAAAAGAGTCATAAATGTTTACGACAATTTCGTGGGTTTTGGCGTAAAACTTGTAAGCTTCTCTGTGTTGTAAATTGTTGTTCGTTGTTGTTATTATGATACAACGCTGCTATGGTACTGCTGGCATAATGATATTTGCAGGACACATGCTAGTCAACAACCTTTTGTCACTCAAATACAATAGCAAGAAAAACGATGTCATATCGTAAAACATATTTTAAGAGTTTCATCTTTTGAATTCAAGTGCAGCTTACTGCTGTCAAATTGTGCAGTTTTCAAAGCTATGTTAGATATGGGCAGCGTTAGAAGAGTTCATGCTTTTGTTGTTGGTCTTGGGTTGTAAAATACTTATAGCAAGTAGACCCAAATTCTATGTTTTTGCAATACAGTGGAACGAAAGCTCAAAGGACATTCTCGTTGAATGAAGTAAAACTCTTTAAGGGGTTTTTCATTTCCTTGATTTTTGTCAAGCAATGGCATTTATGTATATATATACATATATATACAAACGTTTTTCTGTTTCAACCATCGTCTTCAAGTTGATTTAGATCGACCAGGTTTTCTTATATCCTTTTAATTCTACTATAAGCCTAGTTGACAGATAGTGACTTCAATTTGTGCTCAATGCATTTCGGAAGAATATCTATTTGCAAATCATTCGCTTTAATTGCTCGCTTACTCGAGTAGAGAGGATTTATATCAGGACCTTGGATGGAATAGATGACGCTTTGAATTTTTCTGCATGAGTCATTTTGTTAACATTCAGCAGGAATTCTGAAAGCTAGCATTTCGTTATGCGTTTCTCTTCTCGAATTTGCATATGTGACCTGGTCTAGGAAAAGGGGGCTTACATGTGCGTTTTAGAGAAAACAGCTGTTAAAGGTCAAATGATTTTTTGACACCTTTTTATAGACATAAGCCATAAATAAGTCACATATATCTCATAGCATCAGATATTTTTATAAAAAGCAACACGAGTTTTTTAATCTTTTTAACAAAAGAGCTCTGCCGATAATTTTTGTTTATGCCACTTTTCCTCTGATTTTAAACATAAATTTATTTCATTCTGTCTCATAACCTTCATCTCGAAATTTCCGCATAGCTTCTTTTCAGTTTTCATCATCCATCCTTACATGTGTTTATTTTACACATGGGTTTATAAACATAACATCTCTGTATCGCGACTTCACACCAAATATTGCCATAAAACAAGAAATATATTTTCCTTGCAATTCCCAAAAAGAGCGCATAAAATCAACAAAAGTCATGAAAATTCTCATCAACTTGAAGCGAGAACTTTGCATATTAAATGTCATTCTGTTAAGTGGTACTAAGCGTAATGTGCGAAAGAGATAGCTAGACGCATAACAGTATGGAAAGGAAAGGAAATTGCATGCTGCATTAAATGGGCGACAAGAAGCTGATTTAACTGATGAAATTTAGTCAAAAAACCACAAAATTCCGTCTAAGTGAATGCATGAAAGTTGAGTTCAAAAAGTTTTCCTTGTCTTTTCTGTTGTCAGTCAGACAGGATATCATGTGATATGCTAACGTTATGTCATGTAATCAGACACTTGAATCCTTTTTGATGAAATACAAGGAAACATATTTAAATTTTTGTTATTTTTGAGAACTTTTTTTTTTGACTTCTTGTAGACTAAACAAGTTGTGTGGTGATGTGATGTAATGAAGTAAAGTTGACGAACATTTTATGCGCAAATTTTTAATGAAGATATGCAGATACTAACGATTGGATATTAAGTTTTTGGGATATTTGACAGTTTTGGGAAATGCTGAAATCATTTTATCAATTTAACGTATGTACATCTTTTATATTTTTCAATAATTTTGGATGTGACAGGGGAAGTCCCCGACCCTCCTAAAAGAGTATTTTGGACACATCTTTCAAAAAAAAAAAAAAAATATTTCACTAGTCGCTAGGAAAAGGCCGAAAATGAAATTGCAACAAGAGAGGTTCTCGACTATTATTATTACTTTTCGTGATAAGCCGTGAGTATTTTTAAGTAGAGGTATTGAATATATAATTTTTTGAGAATTTTTACCATCTGCCAGCTTGTCTGCCTATTAGAGAAAAAACTTTTGTCACAATAATTTACAATATAAAAACATCTTACATCGAAAGATTAAACCAGGTAGGCTTACAACGTTAACCATTTTCACTATAGTTAATCAGTACAAATGAGGATGAAATGCATATACATAGCATAAAATTCACTTTGACAGGCAGTTCGAATATAACTTAGGTAGTTTTTGTTTCTTAATCTTTTGGAAATTTTGATAATTTATTGCCTTCTTCATGTGCGAAATATTTTTATTACCTGTCTAGATATTTATGCGAATTCCTTGAGTTTTTGGTCTGAGATACTGAGAATTGATTTGTAACCGGCGTTTTATTAAGATTTCAGTTTGTCGTAAACGAAAACCCAACGGTCAAAAAAATTTTGAAAAAACAATGCAGCAAAACATGGCGTTCTAAATTCATATTTTTTAATAGCAAACATTTCCTTTACTGAAGCACTTAATGCGGCTTTAATATTTTTCGCTCACTTCCAAAATCGATTTTTTGCCTTTTCCCATCAATTTACGCAGTCAAATTTTTTTTCAATAATTGGTCTCAAACGTGGGAAATCTTTAGTGACTTCTAAGATGCATTTTTGACCATTCCCATCTATTAGTACAAATTTCAAAAGAATTGTATAGAAATTTCAAGGGAAAATCAGGATGAACTTTATTTTGAACCAAAAGGTTTTGAATTGTAAATGCAACTACCTTCGTAACATATGAAATTAATTTATTTTTCTCTTGAATAGACGCGCTATATTCAATGCCTTCAAGTCAAATTGTAGAAATTTAAGACGCAAAAGTTTTCGAAAAATCTCTTCTCCTTTCTAATACATTTATTTTAATTTCATTGACGAAAAACTTTTTGCGTTTCAATAACCCAATAACAATTACAATTTTGTCATTTCCGACACTTGATAGTATTTTTTTTTTTTTTTTTTTTGCCAAATTGTATGTGCTGTCCAGCAAGGAAAACAAAAACAAGTAATATCCTTTTTTCGTCCTTAGACAATATAAATTCGCTTAAAGATTTAATCAACTATAGAAGGAAAGAGTGCGTTGAAAACAAACGTATGAACGAAAGTAACTTCTTGACACTGAACTTAACGAGTAGTAATTTTATTTTACTGTTATTTCCTTGAAAATTGTTTAACTTCCGTTTAACGGTACATTGACGAAATTCAAGAAAATGTAAGAAAATTAAATTGCTACTGTCTTGCTGTACAAAACTAGCTGGCGCTACAATTGTAGCCTAATTTGGACGTCAGCAGAAATTAATTTCCAGTTTCTTAATACTGTGGCCAACAGCAGCTGCCTTGCGTACGCATTTCCGTTGCAGGATGATTTGATGAGCATCGATGTGCAATCAAAGAGTCAAAATAAAATATGTTGTTTGGTCTCATTTTTGTTCTGGTGTTGAAAACTTTTACGAATATCAGTCAAGTATGGTTAGGGTATTTTGACGCGTCATTTTTTTGTTTGTCAACTCAGGAAAATCGTAAAATTTTATTTTTATTTTTATATTTATTTGCTCGTAGCAGGCGTTTTAAGGAAGTGACAACGTAGCGATATTGATCTGCTTTTGTTTTGAGCGTTGTTATTTGGGGCTTTCTTTAAGTTGTTAAGGCATTCTGAGGACGCTACATTAATTTTTAGTGTTTTGATTACAAGGCAAAATTTATTGAACTAAAACTTTTTTCATCTGGATGTTTGTTGCAGTCTGCGTTGTTGTATTCGAAATTCGCAGTTACATGGTATTGCTTTTACTGGCTTGCGCAAATTTACATTTTCAAATTTGCGTCGTCAGCATTTATGTCATTGTTGCATTGTATTTCCATTGCACGAAATGTCAACATAAAAACAAAACGCACGTCCACCAAGTGTTAAAAGCCAATTTTTGCGGCCGTGTGTGAGCTATATTTGCAGTCTAAGTGTGCTTTTAGAACTTACCTGGATAGCAAATTTGGCGCTGTGTAATTGCTTGAGTGAGCAGAGATTTTAATTTTTATTAACAAAACTTCAGTAAGTGTAGCATTAAGTTATGAATGTTTGAATTTATAATATCTTACTACTCAGTCAGTATTTCCAATAAGCCACTAGCGGCCCTTGTTTAAATTTGTATATTACGAGGGTGCATACTAAAAATAAAAATATGATTAACATAATTTTACTCGAAATTATATCGAAACTAAAATATTTAAGTTTATAAATTATTTTATTTGCTTACAAAATGTTACTCATACGCCACACAGCGTACTCTTCTCATGTTATAATGCCAAATTAATATTTCTTAACTTCTAAATTTGTTTTAATAAAAAATTTTTTGCGATTTTAATATTTAGTTTTATTATGAAGCCAGCAAAGTTTTTTTTGCGAAACTCTGTTTAAATTCTAAAGTTCTACCTTGTCGCTATTTTCACAGAAATTTTTTTAAAATGTCTGATTTTTGGTAAACTCTGATAAATGATTGCGTTTTATATTCCATGGGAAGTAGAGTTTACTCATACCACTATATAATTATTTGCGAAATGATTTTAAAATGACATTAACTTCAAATTATTGTTTATTAAGCATTACTCATACGACATGTGGAGCAATATTGAAGTATTGTCTGCCAATAAACCATTAGCAAAAATATGTTTCTCACTTGAATATAAATGCCACAAATAAATTTAATTAGTATTTTTTTTTTTGAAAAAACCATATTCTTTTAATAACTAACCAATAAATATTTTCAGTAAATGTATTTTAACTACAAATAAAATGATAATAATATTGTAATTATTTTCAAAATAAAATTAAAAAAATATTGAAAATCCCTAAACCAAGAATTTAACGCTATTCATTTCTAAACTACATCCCTAACACAATATCCTTTAATATCCTTACATACATTTATCTAAATCTTTGCCGACATTTTCCATCAAAATTCCAAAATGCCTTACGTCTTGCAACACATGTCAAAACATATCACAGTGCATAAAATGAAACTGCTTCATTGACACGCATACCCAACCGGAAATTCTTTCATATTTGCACAATTTTAGGCTGAAATAATACAAAACGCTAATATTACGGCTATCAGCTTGGTAGCATTTCCACATGGTTAGTTTAATACAAGCAAGCAACTACAATAAACAAACACACCTGCATACAATGTTGCACGATTTGGGTGCTAATGTTAAATCAACATTATTTAAGAACTCATGCATACCAAATGCCACAAATTTACGTGTGTATGTGTATTTTGGCTTAGTTGCAAAATGTTTGCATTTATATTACGCTGCACACACATATACATGCGCGCCTAAATAAACCAACTCATACGCTTGCATCTGAATGCATATATAAGTGCCCTCAAGCAGCATATTAGAAATTTAACTTTGTATTGTATGAGATATTTAAGGCAACAACATTTCGCTATCTTGGGTATGAGAAATTCAATGATTCATGTAAGTGGATAAAGTAGCTATAAGGAGTTTTGAAACATGAAAAAAAAATTTCAAAGACATAGCCTTTATTTATAATTAAATGTCACCTATGTATAATATCGTTAACTCAGCTCCGATGTTAGTTAAGTCGCAACTGTAGCGGTCATTTAATTACTTCCAGATTATTCAATAAAAATATAATTTTTAAATAATGGCCGCTTGTGTTATGTTATGCATTTGCTTGTTCTTAGCCGCAGCATTTGGAATTTTTTCTTTGATAGTACTTAGACTTAGTCAATATTACTATTGCTCACTTGCTCACTTTAATTAATAACAACAACAACAAAAGAAAATGTTATTATTGTGTGCAGCAAAGGCGTTAACACAATGTTGCCTTTATGTGTTGCAACAACACAAATAACTTGCAGGAATTTTCTACTAAACACCTTAAATAACTGTGCATACCATACCACATATTCGGTGATGCGAATGTTGTAACAACAATAACAACAAAACAACTGTCATTCAAAATGACACTTGGACACCTTTAGCTTACCTAAGGCTACTGCTCTGTGAGTAGTTACAATATGACAAAAGGTAGCAGAGTCGGCATAGCATTGTGTTGCGCCTACATTTAGATACACCCGTTCTGCCCACTTTGCAATGAAATTGCATGTCATTGCAAATTTTGCATAAGATACACAGAGAAAAGTTCAACAAATTTGTTGAATTGCTGTTATATCCTTCTGCTACTATTTGCAAAATGTTTTTCATTTGATAAGCTTTATATTAAAAAGTTCAAGAAATTATGTGCTTGCCTGAGCTGACACATCTTTTCTGATAACAGACACTACAAAGTCTTTAAATAGTAGATTATTTTATGATATTTAGAATTACGTTAAGTATTGCTCAATACCACTTCAATTCATAGCAATTCCTAGACAGAATATCCAAGTTGAGGCGGTTCGCATGACAATCTTGGACATAGCACAAAATATATGACTTTACGCTCATAAAATAAAAATTTTATGTAATTTAAATTATTTTTTTTCTTCTCAGATTTTTCGATTTAACCTGACGTATGAGTTGCATTTAATTATAAAACATACTAGAATTTTTAATTACCTTAGAAATTATAAAAGACAAGAACAGCTGTGCGATACCAGTGAGAGCCTAAAAGTTGCATTCATTTTACAATGCTGCCTATGCTTTACAAAATGTTTAATTTGGATGCATGGCTGACAATAAAAACAACGCTAGTGTGCATAAAAACAATGGCTGTTTTGGATAAAAAAAAATAAATTTTGTTGCCATATACCCAAATATTTTTGTTTGAGTGTACTTTAGTCGATTTAAAGTTTATTTTGTTACTGTTTTCCAACCCGAATTGTTGCTGTTTATTTAAATAGTAACGCTTATTTAAGTATTTTGCTATGCAATGTAAAGTGAAAGATAAACATTTTGAAAGTGACAGGTTAGAGGTAGGCACACAAAACAAATACTTGTCGTAAATAAATAGAAAGTCGTATGCAATTGCTGCTATATTGCATTTTATGAACATGTGTAGAATTTTCTGCTTTGGCAGCCATGTTGCTTTTTCATATATCTGTTTGTGTGTGTGTGTTTGGGTATTTTGTTATTTAGAAAACGGATTTTGGATTTTGAAATTTGCATTTTGATGCATGAATGCGTTTTTTGAAATTAAAATTAAACACGCATTAAAATGAAAGTAAACAATAGGCAACACAATTGTGGTGATTAAGCACAATTGTGGTGAGCTTAAGTAGTTGAGCATTAATGGTAGAGACAGGGATAGTAAATAGAGCTTTAATGGAATACCAATAACAAGTGTTTGCGTGAATTAGATTTAGTCACAGTGTGATTGTAGTTATTAACTATTTTTCAAGCAGCCATTGCCAAAAATCATTCATTATATAAAGTAACAAGTATATAATAAGTTGATCAACATATGTAAATGAGCTTTGTCTAATATCCGAGAAAAATTAAAGATAAACGTTGGTTGATAAATTTTAATCAATTTTGCTTAATCAAAGTTATTAACATATAATAAATGTTGCTCATACGTCATGTTTTAAAAATGTTCTGATCTATGAACCTCAAAACCTTAGCATCGATGCTACTAAGCGAACTCTGATCATATATATTGTATTCAACATTTAATCCAGCACCATAATATGTAATTTGTATTAAAGGCCGCTTAAAAAAAATTCAATTAAAAGGCATAACACGTCGGATAAAAAATTTTTAAAATTATTTGTATTACTTTCGCCATACACATACATATGTATAATTAAGGGATTAATTAAATAAATTTAAATCAAAATGATTGACACATTCGCAAAATTTTGATTCAATGAAAAAACTCTCATAATTTATCATGACAAATGAAATTTAATATTTTAAAAATAATTAAAAGCTTAACGTATGTAAAAGATTTATTTGGCTTCTGTTTTAAAAACCTTACAATTTCAATATGCCTACGCGCCTTACAATATGCAACAAATTGTTTCAATTAACTAAATTAAATTTGCACTACGCTTTACAAGCAGCATGACTGTGACATGGCTGACAATGACACTGACAGACAATTTTTGTTTCACAAAAACAACAACAACAAAAACTACAACAACTCCATCAATAACAATGTTGCCATTTAAATGAAAAAGAATGCAGCAAATTTTTAAGCAAAAGCAACAAAATACAAAAAGGATATCAATTATATTGGCAAAATGAATATTGAAGTGGGTGGCTGATTGTCCTCTGGTTTCACGTTGACATGATGGCATATCCGCTTACCAGTAACAATAGCAACATGCTTATAGGCACATCGATCACCAGAATAAATGCCAGTGCTGCTGTGCGATTTAATCAACATATTAATGGAAAACTGTTTGAGGATGTCAGCGACTAGTGATTATAAAATTCATTTTGGTTACTCGAAATCGTTTTGTTTGCATTTTCACTATTTTTCAAGGACACCTCTACTTTACCAAGCAGTAGAAAACAGATTTTTACAACTTTCAAAATTTATTCATGAGCAATGTCCGCATGCTATCTTTGAAATTATGAAATTACAATCGCACAGAGAATAATTTTAAATTATACACCAATAATGGGAGCTTACCTTTCGTAAACACTCTTAAAATTTCATCATCTAAAGAAACAGAGTCTGCTAAATTTGGTATTAAAATCTTCCCCACAAAAACCGATTATTGAAAAAAAAATCATTCAAAAACCCTAGCAGCATCAGCAGCATTGAACATAGCAAATACATACAATGTCATTATCATGCTGACAACAACAATAGCAATACTGGACACTGGTCAGCGTGTGACTGCAATTTGGTTTATCTCTACCGCACGGATATTGAGGGTGTTGCAAAAATATTGGTTACAATTTCTTTTCAATTTTTTTTTTCTCCACTCTTCATTATAATCGTTTTTGGCTCCCATCATGCCTGCTGTGTTTATTTGTAAACTGTATCCTTTTTTCACTCCTACTACTCGCAGTGTCATTAGTTTGCTGCACGTGACACCATAACGTACGTCACATAATTGCAATAAATTAGAAAAATCAGCAACACAAAGCCAAAGAAACTCATCATTGTTTGGAAATGAATGTTTGTTGATCACAAACTGGGACACTCCACTACTGCCCTAGTGGTCAGCACTGGTCAACGTCATGGTTGAATGGTCATGTTATACCGCAGGATAAGCACTTTCATTAAATTTTGCTGTATTTATTGTTATGCGTAGTAAATGCTTTTAAATGAAACGAATTACTGCTGTTTGGCCTTTTGCATGGATCCTTAGAGGAGCTGATTTGTACGCTTATGACTTTATCTTTTAAAGATTTACTTTATTTTTTTTACTTAATGTATTAAGTTTGTTTTTCTCTAGTGAATAAAGCTCATTATGTTTTATAAAATGAATTTGACCTGAACTTTTAGCTTCGGAACAGTAATTCATACTGTGAAAAAATTAAGTTTCAAATTCAAGCAACGTATGGCTACACAAATAAAAAAAAAAGATAAATTTTTTAGCTATGATCAATTCAAATTATAACTTTAGTTTTATGAGGACCATTTTGCCGCCCCCCAAGCCTCAGTTCACAAAGTTAAAATGTACATTAGCTATGAAATAGTGAAGGATTTTTCGATTTCGATACGTTGGGACCATTTATTCTGTGGGGTTTGTTAAAAAAATGGTGAGCCAAAAAATTAAGGGGATGGGTAAATGACGTCTCATAAATGTCAAAGTTTAAAAATTTGGAGATTTTCATAGAAATTAGCCCACAGCCCTCAATAATATTGCATTTTCAACATTTTTTTCAAACATACTTATCCCCTCTCTCCACTCCTTTAAGAGGTTTCCATACAAGAGTGGTGTTTTTATGAAATGTACTCCCAACTTTCCCAATGCTACCAGGGTGGTCGTAGAAGGTTAAAGAATATGCCGAACCCCCCTTAATTTATTCTTCCCAACATTTCTTCAGAATATACTAACCCCCTATCTAAACCCCTTAAGGAGTTCCGCTTACAAAATTGAATTTATTACGGTATTCGGGCATTTCCAACCCACCAAGGCGCTACTAACTGTTGGATGTTATTACCTATCCCCATTAACTTTGCACACCTATAATTTTTTTATCAATTTACCCCTTTCTGCTCCCCCTCAAAGGTTTCCTAAACAATTAAACCACTTCGGAACAAATTGAACTAATAAATGCTTGATTGGGGGCTTTTATAGCTTTGGTGCATCGAGCATGACTGATGGCTCTTGGTGGTCTGACACGATAATTGGGAATGTTTTCGCCATGGAACAAGAAAACGATATCCAGGAACTCCTTGTTATCTTCTCTGTCTGGGATGTTTTTCATTCATGTACATTGTACATTACGCTCTCGATAACTTTGGGGAACGTAAAACATATCGCAATGGATCAGATCACTAATAGAGTTGATGATTTTGTCTATTTTAGAATTGACAAGGGGATAGCAAAATTCAATATTAAGCATATCATTGTAAGACAATCCAGCAAAATTTTACTCGTGAATAGAAAAGAATTGATGAAAACACTGCCTTAAAAAGTCTTTTAAAAAGTTTGTATTTTAATTGATAGAATGACATCACTCTATGAACAACTTAGAATGTATTTTCTGTACACAAAATTCAATTTGAAAGACACTTCCGTTCGAAAACCGATAAAAACTGTTTGCTTAAACAAATACCATAAAAGTGAGCATAAATTAAAAAACTATAAAAATTTCCCCAAAATATTTGACATGAGTTACATATAAAAGTAAAAAAACTCAGCACTCTAAGGATTATGCAAAATCAACCTAGGCTAACACAACGACTTTGGAAGTCATAAAAATTTTAAATTAAATGCAAAAAAAACTATAAAAAATCTTTCAAAACAAATAAAATGTAAATTAAGTTTTCACTTTGACACCTCCGAAAACATTAAACTGACATTTCACGCCATGTTGGCCCAAAGCAGCCGCTGTCAATCAGTTAACGGAAAGAAAAAAACTGTAAAACAGCAAGCAAAGTGTAAAACACTTAATTACGTGCAAGGTGCTGAAATTAACATAAAATAATAAAAATACCAAGAAGTGAAATCCCTCTGAAAATATTGCGCACCCAACAGTGCGCATACCTAGCACCAAAGAATATCAAACGCCTGCATCTTGCATAAATTTTAGGCTTCCATCGGTCTATCAAAGGGCAAATAAAATATGTCTCATTAAGAAGACTCGAAACTTAACAGAACCGGTCCCCTTTAGTTTTTCACATTTGACTAATTGTCTAATTAACTTGCATTTTGTGCAACACACTGTATTTGTCGAATGGGAAGGAAACTTAAAACCTTTAATTCACCTGTGCGCTGCGCCAAGCGTTAGGCAAGCATTTTCGAGCAGATAAAATCGCGCACACTGCAAAAACTGGGTTACATTTATTTATTTATTTTTTTTTTTTAATGTCGTTTTAAAAAAAAAAAACAACACTGACAAAAAATGCACCGCGCGCCTATTGTTTCCAATCGTATGTTCGCATTCTGACTTACACAGAGCGTTAGATTTTACTTTAATGGGACATGCTGACTTGAAAAAGGTTTCAGTTTGTGGTATGCAGTAATGGGTTATTCCACATAAATGTTACATTCATTAAAAGTTTAGTGAAAAAACAATATTTTTTATCAACAAACTTGCAATTCATTTGAATGGATTTAGGGAGCACTTATTTTTTTGCCAAGCAATCAATGTTATTAGTTATTTAGTAGCGACGTTAAGGGTCAATACACTGTAACTTTAGACTGCGAATTATATCGCAAAGCAAGATTCATAAGGAAATATGTTTGAAATCAAGAGGAGATATTTTAAAAAGAACCCATTTATCTATGCTGAAAATAGCCCCCATGTTCGGTAACATTGAAACTTTAAATTTTTCAACTTAGTTACTTACTTATAAAGTAGTAGACCTGAGAGAAAAATGGTTAATAGTTATTTTCTTCATTGTGTCATTTTTAAGTAAAAAATAGTATACACTGTAAAAAATTTTTCTGTGGTCAATTTTTATTTTAGTGTATTTTGATCTGTTTTTTTTTTTTTTGTTTTTTATGGCTCATAGAATAATTAAATAAAAAAATGTTGAGTTATTTTCTTTCTAACTTTACTAGTTTTCCTGTAACCAAAAAAGAAAATTTCAAAGTCAGCCATTGCCAAACACTCCGAGTGTAGGAAGTAAGTTAATTTTAGCATTCATTGATAAACAAACGAGTTTTTGGAAAATATAAAATTTTGACACTTATTTTTCAAAATATTATACAAACTCAATTTAAAAATCACTTACTG
This sequence comes from Meiosimyza platycephala, assembly GCA_963662105.1. NCBI lineage: Eukaryota > Metazoa > Arthropoda > Insecta > Diptera > Lauxaniidae > Meiosimyza > Meiosimyza platycephala. Next base: position 103,548,673 of record OY759208.1, on the reverse strand, counting down.
TATTTTAACCTCTATGGACTTTCTTTTACACCCATTTGCATTGAATCTTGGGTAAATAAAGTGCTCTCTTAAGGCTTTTAAATGAGATACATGATCGTTGGTTATAAAATTAAAATTTTATTTTAATGTTGATAATGCTCACGGTATGTTTTCAAAACTCTCTTTGTGATATATCATCCTATAGAGCCTAACAGGTACAATGTACAATTCTAACTTCAAAGTAAAAGTTATAGTACACAAAAATACCCTTAAAAAGTGGTATATACAGGCCCCGATTAACCTTAGAGGCACACTAGGCCAATGCCTAGGGCGGCACGATTTTAGGGGCGGCAAATATTAAAAAACTTTGAAATTTTTTTTTGTAATTTTTTAAATTTATTTACACAGGGGGGAAAAAGTGCAAATACTGGGCAAAAAATTACCTAAAAATGTTAACAAGCAAAAAAAAAAAAGCAAAAAAAAGGTCCTCACTTTTGATATGACAATATTTTGTTCCTATATTTACTAGTGCAGAGGGGCGGCAATTTCTGACTGGCCTAAGAGCGGCAGATTTCTTAATCCGGGCCTGGGTATATATCATTATGGTTGTAGTAATAGTTTTGATATTTCCAGTGTAAAGACTTCCGATTTCGCACTTTGAGCATTATTTAAAAGCAAAAAAAATACTTAAAATAACCAGTTTCTGTTCGGGATATATATTGACAAAAATATAGAAAATTTTAAATTTTTTTAGTTATTTCTCATGAAGCTTGTTGAAAAGTCACGCTTATGTACATATATCGACCAAGAATAACTTCGAATATGACTGACTTTAACTTCTACTGTGATTGATTTCCACTGTAACAGTTTAGAATTATGGCCGTTTTGGACAATAAATGACTTCGAGTAGCACTGAATCTGTTTTAGGTTGATCTTAACTGTGTCTGACATCAACTGGCTGACGACATATCTTCTGTGTACTTCACATTATCCTTGATTGAATCAACTTCAAATAGTTAGTATTGACTTCGACTGGAACTAAATTGAATCGGTAGTGACCTCAACAGTGACTGATTTACTGATTTTGAATTGGAGTTGACTAAAACTTAAACCAATTTTCACTGGGACTGTCTTCAATTGTGACTATTTCCGAATTGGACTGGCTATAATTATGACTACTTTTGAATTTAAGGCTAACTTAAACTGGATATAATGTTGACTGTGTATGTTTTCGATTGGGATTGCGTCTATATAAACTTCTGACTTTAACTGACACTGACCTTGGCAGTGCTGATTTGAATTAATATCGAACTTAAAATTATATATTTTGGATGAGCCTGACATTGTGCTTGACTCAGCTCAACTTCGAATGACATAGATTGATACTGACTTCGATTGCAACCAGGAATTCAACTGAGACTGATTGCTACAATAGCTGACTCCGGATTGGGATTGACTTAAACTACTTAAATTCGACTTACACTGGGACTGACTTCGACAGAGATTATTTTCGACTAGGACTTACTCCGAACATGGCTAATATTTAATTTGAGTTATTAGAAAAGTAGCTGTTTTTGAGTTAGACTAACTTAGAATGGAAATGATTTCGACTACGTACATTTGTCTTTGACTGAGACTGCGGCTGTATCAGCTTTGAGTGAGACTTCGATTATAAAAACTTTTGATTTCAAACTGGCACCGACTTTCAATATGCTTGACGTTGGCTGCTTGATTTAAAATAAATTTTTGTTTGAAATATTTTATTAGACCGCTCTCTTTTTGCTTCCTACATGATTTACTTTTATAATGTAATTTTAATTGATGTGTACTGATTCCTGATAACAAAGAGAATATCTGAGCACATTTTTTTTTTCAAAAATAATCTAAACAGCAGCAAGATCAAGATCAGCAGCTTCTTTTAAGCTCCCCATATGCTCTCTTTTGTTAAAAGAAAAAATTGCGTTTGTTTTCTTGAATCTGCATTTCTAGTTTATTATTTTCAGTGTAAAAAAAAATTAACAGGAAGTAAAACGTGCGCTATAAATTTCCCATTTAGTTAAAGTTTTTTTTTTCTTGTTGCCGCACTACCAAAGTTGCTATGATAAATTGTGTGCTAATGGAATGTCATGTCAAAATTTTTATTTCTTCTGGTTGGCAATTGTCTTTTTTTTCTACAAACTGTAGATTTCACAAGTTCGATAAGCCTGGCTTTGGCTGCCTAAGGTGGCGTTAATGATCACGGCTCGTTGGATAGCAATGGTATTTCATGCACTATGGTCAATAAACGTTGTAGGCGGTAACATGAGTTATAAATTTTATAAAGTGAAAAATTACATAAATTAGTGTAAATAATGCAGCAGGTTGGTTGTGTGTAAATTGAAAGGATTCACTTTAGCGTGTTGTGTATGTGTGTGCGCTTGACTATTGACAGTGATGTATATCTATGGGAAAAGTTAACGGACAGTTAGCTATGAAACATAAAAGAAATCCTTTAATATCAGATGCTTATCACCGGAAATATTTTCTAAAATGTTGGCATTTTTTCTTTTATTCAACATACACACGATGATGGAATATGCTTTTGTTGTTATTAATTGCGCACATTAGCGCCTATTGTTTGACTACTTTGGCTTTAGAATAAGGACACAATTTTGTTTTGAAGTTTTAATGTATCAGGGAAGTGTTAATGGCATGTGCTTTGATGTTTTGAAAGATAGTGATTTTGCTGTGAGAAGTTTTTTTTAATATTTGTTGGACTGAAGAATCTTATCGTTAATATAACTTCGTTGTACTAACTTCTTGCTTAAGCAAAAACTAAAGGATTTCATGAAGAAAAACTTTTAGTTCTGAGATTAATTTGAAAGTGCCATCGCCAGAATAGCAAATTTTTTTTGACTATGCTGCCTATTCACAAAATTCTTGCCACTAATCTATTGAAAATTCGTTATCTGAAATATGTTTACTATCCCTGTATCCTAGCAATTTAATTTAATACCATTACCGTAATTTCATGGGAACCAATTCGTCCTTTCATTAATTTTTCATTACAGCAAATCCTCATCATTAATCAGTGTTGTACTAAATACACGCATAACGTGTGTCACACTTTAAGAGAATTTCCAGCTACCTTCACCCTTCTCATTGCCGCATCCCTTCAAACAAAGTAGTATTTTTGTGGGAGTGATAAAACACAGATTTTTACATAAATCTCTAACCGAAACACACAAAAACACGCTTATTAACGCGCTTGTAATACACGCTTAAGTGCATGCGAATAGCTACTGCATACAACATAAGTACACTTAAATAAGTGAGTCACGTGACCTTTTTGACTGAATTCCTGTGATTTTTCACCCAAAAGTTCACCAAAAAATTATCCAAATGAAAAACAAAGACCACAACCGAAAATAGTTATTTGTTTTCTTTCTAACGCTGTTGTGGGTGGATTTATTTAGTAGGTTCGACACTTGGTCTCAGAGCTTAACACATTTTTATCGCAATTATCTTTGAAAGGAATTCGCCTAAAATAATTGAAATTTATGGAAAAAATTTAGCCTTAAATGCTAAATTTATGCGTCAAATTGTTTATGTCAGATGAGAGCACATCCCCTCACCTTAAATCAAGTAACTATTCTTCTCAATTTCTATTCGAAAGCTAATCATTTCACTTTTGTGTAAAATGGGTTAAAAACCTAGCGTTACAAGTCTTAGCATTGTATCCTTTTTTAATTTATGTCCTGCCAATTCATTCATTTATTCATTCGCATTCATGCCAACATAATGAGTCTTGAGAAAAATTGCACACAATTAATAATTACGCGTGCATTGTGTGTGTGTGTGTCTGTATGGAAGTTCGTCAATGTGGTATATCCTTGGCGAGTTTATTTGCTTTCATTGATATCGCATGGCCACAGTATATTTGTTTTTGTTGTTGATTTGATGTTTGTCATTTAATCATTTTGAAGTGTAGTTTGTTAATGATATTGTTGTTGTTGTAGTTATCAAATGGATAGCCACATTTGTCATCGCCTTTGACGGGCGTTTTATTAAATAGTAATAGTGTTGGCATTAAAAAAAAAATTTTTATTGGAACAAATCACTACAGAATAGTTGAAAATAATTTCTAGAAAGCTCTGGGCCAAAAATGGTTTAGTTAGTGATATTTTTTTGGAGAAAATTTCAAAATCAAAAATGTTTTTTTGAGCGGCCAATGGTGGTGTTTTTGGTCAACTCTTATTATTATTTTCGATCCGTCCCAAACGATTTCTGCAGTGAATTCTTTCGAAAAATTTGGCCAAGATGACAGTGCTCGAGCGTGGTTTTTAAAAATGCGAAGGAAAAGTCGTATTATGTATATTAAAAATTTGGAAAAAGTTCAGTAATGACAAAAAATGTTAAAAAATTCGATAAAAAGGTCTGAAAAGTCAAAAAAATTTTCTAAAAGTTCAAAAATATTGAAAAAGTCGCAGATAGAAGAAAGTCGAAAAATGCTCAATGAGGTGAAAATTTTTAAAAATTATGGACAATGTTGAAAAGAACACAAAAATGTTGTATTTATCCAAAAAATGTTTCGATATGCCAAAAACTTCAGAAATGTTGAAGTCAAAAAATTTTGGGAGACTATAAAATGTTGAAAAAATCGAATATACATACATATATACATATTGAATAATTTAGAAATGCTGAATAAATCAAAAAATATTGAAAAAATTTCAAAACTATAGCAAAAGTCAAAAATATTTCCAATTATCGATTGTTGGAGAAATCAAAAATTGATGAAGAAGTTGAAAAAGTTGAAAAAGTTTTGAAAATTTCAGAAAATGTTATGAAAATATAAAAATTTTTAAAAATCGAAAATTTTTTATGTATCGTTAAATGTTGAATAAGTTCGCAATTGTTGCGATACGTCAAAAATATTGGGAATGTTGGAAAAATCAGATTACAATGAGAAGGTCAATATGGATCCAAAAACTTTGAAGAAATCGAAATATGTATATTAAAAATGTTCGAAAAAATAAAGATTTTTTCTAAAAGGTCGAATATTTAAATAACCGAAATATGTTGAACAAATGAAAAGATTTCTGGAAATTGAAAAATGTGAAAAAATTAAGTAAGCATTGAACAAGTCGATAAATATTCGAAAAGTCAAAGTTAAGTGTATAAAACGAAAGAATAGGGTTGCTTCATTGAGAATGTTAGCATTTCTTTGTTGCCATTACACTCAATTCATATAAAAAAAATTTCAGATTTTTTTCCCAATTAAGTAAAATTTTTCTAAGAAAATAAAATCTGATATTTCTATAAATTAATTTTTTCCATTTTTTGGGTCAATTTTATCGATAAGTTTTCTTTCTTCTGGCCTCGAATATTCAGTCACAAGAAAACACGAACAATTTTGCTTTTGCAGACAGTTCAGTATTTGTGTTTTTATAAATTTTATCATATTGTACTTAAAGAAAACTTTATATATTTTGAGTAAATATCATAATATTTAAGTACGTGTGTACCTTCATTGAATAATTTTATTTGCAATAAAAATTAATGCTGAATTTATCAGATTTTCGAGCTAAGCTCTAAGCCTTATAATTTACTAAGTCTTTAAAATTTTTACTAACATATGCAATAAATCTGCTTAAAGTAACATTAACTCACTTAATATCCCACCCCAGAAATTGCACACTACACTCTGCTCATTAGCCATTACACCACTGCTTAACTAACACTTGTGCACGAATATGCTTGGCACCAAACAACGACCCTTACTAACGTCTATACGATTAAGTCTGACAGCGACTAATTTTCTCATAAGAAAAAAAACACAACGTCATAATTTTATTTATTCGTAGATTTGTATTTAACCAAATATTTGGTCATATCATGCATATTCAAATCCAACTTTATGGCAAAATTAAATCAAGTGCAGAGAGTGTTATGAAAGACCAGACGAACACCATATGACAACTACCAACAACAGTGTAAAGCTGCTACTTCTTTACTTTAGTGATATCATGCAATTCAGTCGTAATAATCAGGGTTCATATAAATTAAGCCGATAACAGTGATTTGCACTTGTTGTTGCTGACGCTGTTGTTGAATTAAAAGGTTGGTAACCCTGTTTTTGGCAGGCAGGCAGGCAGTCAGTCAGTCAGCAACAAATGTTTAATTGTTCTAGCACATATGCAGGAGCAAGAACCAAAAACAACAACAATAGTGTATATTAATAGAAAAAAAAAAACAGAAAAACCTGTCTCATTTTCTAAATCAACATATAATTATTACACTATTGAACAAAATTTTAAACTTTTATTGTAATAGTAACTTGTTATTTGGAGGCGAGTTGGAAAATAAATGGCCTAGGCAATATATGGCACCATTGCTATCAAGTCAGTGTTGTTGATCGTGACAGCTGTAAAATTTGAAGCTGACTGCGTCATTTATTTTCGTTTTGACAGGCATAGAAAGCGAGCCATTTCAGAATTTTAACAAAAATTCATAAAGTCGAATTATTTTTGAAATAATAAAATGAAAGAAGATAGCAACACCGAATTAAATGCTGCACCTTCGATAACAACATTTGAATTAAACGCGATCATACGAGCATGCTTGATGACAAGCCTTAATGAGTCCGTGACGACGTTCAAAAGAACTCACCAAACCATAAATGATCAATAAAATCCAGGGTATGATAATCGTGGAGTGGACGAACAGAACGGCACGTTAAAAATGTTCTAAAATTGCAAAAAACTGTTTATGCCTCTGAACTGGTCATATTGATTTCGTATGATTACATATGTCCGTTTTCGCTACTATTTTTACTCATTCAGATCCAAAAAAAAATATTTTAAAAATGTTTAATACTTTAAGAGAAAACAGGAAAAAATGGACATGTTCCCTTTTGCAGGGACCAACTAGGCATGTGCCTTTTTGTTCAACCCTTTACACTTCTTTAAATTAAATACGTGCATACAGTCTTTTTTAAATGAAATACGTTCACTTTTGAAAATCCACACTCACGACTGGTTAAAAATATAAATATTCACAGGACATGTACCTTTTTGCACGAATACCTTAACTATCTATCTATTTCTTTTTTGAACTAACTGAGATCGAAATTAGTTGAAGATTAGTATAATGGACACAATTCCGTCAAAAAACTCAAAACGACCGACCATGGACATGTGCCGTTCTGTTTGTCCACTCTTCAATTGACAATCGACGAGTAAAGATGCGTGCGAGAATATATTGCATGAATATTTGGGTATAAGGAAGATCGCTACCAGTTGAATGTCGCAGTGGCACTCAGTCAACGACAACAAACACAAACCGGTGACTATCACGGAGGAGTATTTGGTGATGTTCAAGGTCATTAAGAACGGCTTTTTGGCAGCTGTGAGTGAAACCTGGAGTCTTCCCAACAGTGGATTTCTCCTAGCGAATTGAAGTCAAAGAAGGTGGATCTGTCGGCCAAACGGTCTGTCATTTAGAACGATTGCTTTGAAAAGGACAGAGTAATCACGTGTTAATATTATTCAGAGCTGTTGGACCTTTTCGACATTTGTTTGTTTCAAAACTTGAAGAAATGAATTGGTGGGAAAAGGTTTAGGTCGAATGACGAAATCATCATTGAAACGTTGGCTTCTTGTGAAGACCTCAACAAATTGTATTAAGCGGAAGTCATTAGAAAATTTGATAATCGTTGGATGAAGTGCATTGGGCAAAGAGGGGCCTATGTTGAGACGTAAGACGAATTTTGGCCGAAATGCTGTATTCTCTTGTTATGGTCGATTATTTTCAGCCCGTTCTCTTATATTTTGCAACAAGTTCGATCAATATGCAAAAAAAAAACAAATGTTCAATCTTGATTTCAATTAGACTTCCATCAAATTTTGTGTATATTATTTTTTGCGAAAATAATGTCAAGACATGATATCTTATTTGAAGAAGTTTTCGGTACATTTTTCTTTTGATCTTGAACAAAAGCTGGACTCATTTTATTGTGCGATTTTTTATAAAACATTTATTTTTCCTAGGAAGTTTTTTTTTTGTCGTGAAGTGTAATGTGGTAAGCAAAATGTTTACCATCTATTGTTTTGCTTCATTTTTTACCTACAAAAATACTTTATATATCAGCACGTCCTTTTTTTTGGCAGTTTTTTTATTCCATTTGTTGCTTTATAATGCGCTTAAATTTATGCAATGCAAATATTGCACGTGCATGGAGCTCATCATTAAAGTCTGATAGCTAAAAAGTCTGGTATTCACTAATTTTCATAAAGATATTGTTACCCTACCTCAGTATTTAGCGCAAGCAGCGTATACAATTTAACCCTGCTTTGTGGTGAAAAAATTTGTTGCGCAATGTTTCAGTTTGGTACCTTCACTCAGCCAGTCAGTCAGTCAATTCTGATACTTTGTTTAAATGTAACAGATGTTTAAATAAGGGATGCCCTCGTCATCTTTGTAACATAAAAAGGTTCTTTTTTTCTTACATTTACTATGTGTTGCTTTTGTTTCTATTGTTGTTTTGAATGTTGCAAAAATTATGATGTATCATGATAATAAATAGTGCGATTAATTTTGATGAAAATTTTTACTACTTATGTTGCTACAACTTTTAACTTTTTTAGTTGTTGTTTATATTAGGATTTTATATATAGTAAAAGAGAATTCTTTATCATGACATCTACTATACACTGACTATATAAAAATTTTCTGAGCTAATTTACACTGTACTGTATTGTCGCTTACTTTAAGAACTTATATCAAGCATGTTGCAAAGCTTTTAAATGTTTTCCTACTCACCCTATATTTAACACCCATGTCAATTTTTCGTCATAACTTTCTTGTATGATGTGCGATTATCTGAAAAAAATAATTATGAAAAGCCTCCCGAACACCACATTTTGTGCTAGGGATTCAATCTTTATTTGATGATCGACATCAAACTTCTAAGTTAGGATGATCATTTTACCCAAATGGCTCTTAAAGTGTGAATAGAAAAACAATTTAAGTGAGGCTTAAAAGCTTTCGAGGCATAACGTATTTAAAAATTCCACAGCTTTGCTAAGCATATCTTTCCGTAGTGCCCAAAATGAATAACAAATTTTAAAACAGATTTTGTATAACTGATAGAATTTGAGTCCTTTTGGCCATAACTCTAACGATTGAATTGCTTACTCTTAATATGTCTCAATAAAAACTGATTATCATTTATATAATTTTTTGCAGTTATACAAAATATTTTTAATTATCGCACATAAAATCCAAAAATAATGAGCGCATGCTTAAATCAAAATCCAAATTGATGTGAAAAGAAAAGTGATAAATTTTGAAAAGCAACGTGATATAAAGTTTTCTTTCCTATTGAAATTACCATCGATTCGATTCGTTGTGTGACTGTCACAATAAAAATATTCAAAATGTTGCTCTTCTTCATCTTACACATAGCTGTCATTAAAAATGTCAAACATTGCTTAACAAAGCGCAATCAATTCAAAAGAAATGTCGATAAAAATATTTGACCCCAACGTTCGATTCCGTTTAATTTGTGGCAGTTGAATAAAATTGGCAACATTGTTGTGAAGAAGGGAAATTTATTAACCTTTTTAATGCGCTCACTAAATGCTACATTGAGCATTCAAGTGATATTTTGTGTAGCCATGTATCTGTCTGTAGGATATTCGTGGCTGTGTGTGCATGTCAATTGGGAATAAACATAAAAAATATTAAGTGATATTGGGAAGTTTTTATCTTTTTGCTGCAATTAAATTCGATTTCTTACAATTTTTATGTTACAGTGTCTCAAAGCTCGTTAAATTGGTAAATACGCTTTGGTGTTTGACTTTCCAAAAAAAAAAAAAATTTTTTTGGGTTCTTTTTTTGTTGCCAAAAAGAAACTTAAGCTCGTAAATTGATTGTTGATTCAAAACGTTTGTTGCACTTTTTATGAATGTGGATATTAATACCAAGTAGCTTACTGGTGAATACGATGGAATAAGAAGCTTACATTATGAAGTGTAGAAATACAAAAGCAAAAAGTTAAATTATGAAGCATAGAAATTTTTGCTTTCCAAAATCTAGTATGCATTTAAGGGTCTTGGCTTTAATTCGAACCCATTTTATTTTAATTTTTAAAATTTTTTGAATGCTAAAAAAATGTTGGAAAAATTGTTAAGATATGTGGAAACTAAATTTCATCCAATTATAATAACAGCTGTTGTCTTAAAAAATTTAAATGTAACTCATACGCCATGTTAACCAAATTTTATCAATATAATCTATAATATTTTTTTTCCGATACAATTTTAAATGCACATATTTCAGCAAATTTGACGTGCCTCGAATGCTTTAAAATAATACGAAAATCATTCAGTGGCCGCATAATATAAACGCCGTTATAAATTATAAAAATTTTTCTGAAAATTTTAGATTTTCTATGTTAATAAAATTATGATTTTCTGCCAGAAAGCGCAAAAGTACTCAATAGCTGCCACTTGACTGAAAATCGTTGCAATCATCCCTAATTGTTTTTTATATCTCAATTTACTTTTTGTGCCACTGTACCACCACTCTGACATATCATAAATCATATAACAATTTCAACCACAATTTATTTGATTGATTTTAATAATTCCAAAGTAAAACTGTACATTGCAAGCCCCCATACCCTTTAATTTTTGTTATTTACTGCTGTATTGCCACAAAGTTTACATAAAAATCAACTAAAGAATTTCGTGTGTCATAAAATACAATTTGTGCCACAAAATACAACAAATTCAATGAGGGAAAAAAATACCAAAAAAAAATACAATAAATCTAAATCTTCTCATTGATTTGTTTAGCACGTCAACGAAAAATCATGACATTTTTAATGACATTTCGTCTTTAGTAGCATAGCATTTAATATCATACGTTTAATTCAAATTGAAATCAAGTCAAAAGGGGACAATCCACTCTACTTTTTTTTATTGCAAACATTAATGGCAACATTTTTTATGGACAATGGTACAGTATGGCATTAAAAAAAAAATGAAAGCGGTTATAAAAAAGTAACCAGAAATAAAAAACCAAAAGTATACTATAAAAAAATATCAAAAAAAATTATTATTAATAAAAAGTTACTAATTTTTATAGGCATACGTTGCTTTTAAGTATAATGAAACAATGTTGCATATTTGTGCAATTGTCTTGGCGATATAGTGGTACTGAAAAATTTTTCAAAATCAATTTACTTAAGTGACCGAAAACTCAGACGATAAGGATTTATGAGTTTGACCAAAATTACATTTTGGAAAAGCAGAGACCCAAATGTCTGCCGTTTGTATTCTCAGTCTCTGGTAGCAATATTCAAGACAACGAAATTTTAAAAAAATTCATAAAATTATTTAATAGAGTTTTTATTTTACATAACTTAGCTATTTATCCTTTTTGTCACAGCTATTTGACTGATTTTTGAAACTGCTCAACTCACAAAAATTTATATAGAAACTTCAGCAAATTTTATTCACTTTCACAAGAAATTCATAAGAGCACAAGAGTTGGGTGCTCTTCTGCGGCAGCAACAACATTTATTTCATTTAAGCTCCCTTCAAAATCTTCCTGTGATTTACACTGAACATCATCATTCTAAAATTTATGATTAAGCAAGTAGCAAATGTATTTAATTGCATTGAAATTTAATTGCATGATTTAATGAAAATTTCTCAACAACCACAAGCTGGCAAAAAACAAACAAAACTTAAACCACAACAAAATTAGAAAATCAAAGCGGTAAAAATTACAAGCAGAAAACGCGCGCGTCATGCTGCGTTGAAAAATCATTGAGAAACGGAAATCGTTGCCGAGTTTAAAGTTGGATGCCATGACAAGAACAAATGCAAAATACCGCGAAAGATTAATGGACAGAACAAAGTAACTGAAATTCAGATGAAATATCAACAGTATGTTGCAAAAAAAAAGGCACAGAGTTGAACCCTTTCCCTTCGCCATAAGCGATTAATGATAAAATCGCGCGAAATTCATCATTGCCAAGTATAACAGCAGGAGTAGCGAAAAATCTCAGCATCCAGTCAGTGTTGCTATGAAAAATGTCCAAACCGTAGAATTTGCATATCATTTTGATGAAATTTAAATTTAACCCGCAAGTAAACAACAGTGTCTTGTTGATATATTGCACAACTTAGCTTGGTTGCATTTAGCTGACTGTCACTAAATGGGTTAAACATTTCAACAAGCTCACTGTTTATTTTGGAATATTTTAAAATTTTAATATTTCAAATGCGCTTAAGTCCATTGTTGTTGTTATGCAAAAGTTAATTTGATTGCCAGTTTTGCGCCGCTACGCAGTGATCAATCATTCTATCAATTCCGTTGAAATGACAACAACATTTGCAAAAAAAAAAAAAAAACTATGAAAGAAAATCAAAAGTGTAAAATATGAAAAACTGCTAAACGATAACAGGATAATCAGCATATTGTTAAAACATCGTAGACATGACTTTGAAAAATTCTTTTGCCATACAAAAATTTCAATCGCAAGCGCAAGGGTTGTAACAGATAAAAGTTGCTGCAGCAGAAGTTTTCAGGCGCTGAGCGTTTTGCATATAAATCACATGACAAGTAGATCTAATGACGCGAATCCTTTTTTTCTTTTACTTTTGATTGTCATGGTTATAGGGTGTGAATTTTTTGATTATGCTAAAAACTTTAATTATCGGCTTTAATTTTTTTGAATCGTAGGGTAAATTTTAAATAATGATACCATGACCCACAAAAAATTTTAATTGGATATTTGCTATTTTTTAATTGATTTAGGAAACTTGGAATGATAATTTGAGATGAATTTGAATTGGTTCGAATGTGTGGTACAGTCAATAAGGTTTTGTGCTTCCACAAAAAAATGCATTCGATATTGAAAATCTATATAAAAACTCAAATTTAGTGCACACTTTAGTTTCGATAACTAGAATTAATTTTTAGCTGAAGGATTTGCTGCGAAAAAAGAATGCTGGTAGTGTCAACAAAATCTTTACTCCCTAAGAACTTTTATTTAAGCTTCATTGAAAAACCTCGCGAAAAATGTAACTACAATTAAAAAAGAGTGGTAAATCCTTACTCAGTAAACGGCTAGACCTTTTCCCATTGCTGCTTAATTTGCCACTATTTAACGTGGTCACTTTAATTTCTTATTTCAACAACACATTGATATTATTCCCACAAGACTTAATTAACTTGTAAAGCACGTAGTCACCACTTTTCTCTCATTATCCTTGCTATGAAAGTTCCAAATTAGAAAATTGTTTCCTGGGCAAAAACTAATCAAAATTTACAACAGCACTTGACTTTCAGTTTTCATTGGATTCTTTTTTTTACGTGGCGGGTACCAAACCCTGCGCACAACCCATTTTACTTCCAGGGAGGACGCGCTGCACACATTCGCTCACTATCTCAGCGGATGCAGAGATAGCTACCCAGATGGAGCCAGCGGGGAGGCTGTGTGTCAACTTGCTAATGGTTGGCTCAGAGATCGCTCTGGCAATCCCCAGGTGGAAAGCAGTCAGAAACTTTACTCTGATCAACCAAAAGCCAATCCATCCATTTTTGGAAGACCATGCCTCCGATGGAAAGACCAAGCCGAAGAAACCCTATCCACGCTTGGTGTGCCTGATTGGAGAAGGCGCGCGCGAAGCAGAGGCGCCTGGAGAGAGCTTTTGAGGTCGGCCGTAACCCGGTAACGGGTTGTTATGGCCACCCAAGTAAGTAAGTACTTGACTTTCAGCGGCAACTTTTTGACAGCTGACCCTTGTGTCAAACGCAACATAAAATGAGATATTTGACATTTTTAATGAAATGACATTAGGAGACGAAAAATCGTAATCAAAATACAAAAAAAAAAAAGAAAATGTACCGAAAATTTTTTAATAACTTTTACTGTACTTTTAACGCAACATAAGTCACACACAGGTGTGACGGCAAAAAAAAGGACGAAGTTGCAGCTGTTGCTATGAATAGTTTTTGTTGTTTTTTTGTTAATTTGTAATTATTGACAACATTGTGAAATGTCATTATTAGACACGCAGGTTCATTAGTGTTGACATTAAGGACCATGGCTATTTCAAATTAAAAGGAAAACTTATTCAAGCCAGGTTAAAGGTCATTAAACGGAACTTGTAATTGATTAAAAAAAAACAACATCGTATGTTATTGGTGATAATTAGAAATAATTTTAGGTATAGAAAACGAGCTTTACTACTTAGAAAATAAAAAGCACGAAAAAATATTTTAATAATTAACAATTTTCGCAAAAGGATTATTAAATTTCCCAGTTTGGAAAAGTTTATAAAAAATATTAGCAGTTTTTATACTTAAACAACTACAAGTAAAAGTCAAAAGTTAAGCAATGACTGTCTGTCTGTTAAGTTTTTGTTTGACTGCTGATACTGCAGGCTCTTAGCTTGCAAACAAGCGGCAGAAAAGAAAAAAACGAACTACGCTATGATTAATGAGTGAATTATGCGCGAATAAACAGCAACTGTAGTTCGCAAAAAAAAGCGTACAAATATAAACAAAAATATCCTTTGTCTGTGCAGCGAGCAGCAAATATTAACAACGATGCCAAAGGCAGCAGCAGCAGCAATGATTATGCAAGAAATATTTGAAAAAAAAAAAAAAAATTGAATGACGAAAAAGAATAAAAAATTTATTATGAATTTTTACGTTTAACTAATATAACACCAAATCACCTTACTCCAAAGCTAAACATCCCTATGGTATGTGGCGTATTCTGCATATCCCGCATAACTCCATATGCTGCTGTGTGGCAACTTCCATGTTGGCGTTGCGAAACGAAAAGGGTCATAAATCTTCTGCACAATGAAAAAAAATTACAAATTGAGTTGCCACCCACTTTTTTTGTTGCCACAGAATTCAGGCAAAAAGAAATTCTACAACCTATTAGATATTTAACTTCATACAGCTGTCATATCCTTTCATATCCTTTTAACTCTTTTTTTTTCTTTTGCATAAAACGACGAGTTGTATTTTTTTCAGGTTTTCTTTTTTTTTTTGCACTTCACTGTTGATTTCTTTCGCATAATTCATTTAATGATTTCATATTTTTAATATTTCTATTATGTGTTTTTTGTTGTTGTTGTTGTTGCTCTTGTACTTGTTACTGACAGTCTGCCAAAAAAATACATGGACCCAAATGAAAACAAATACTTATTTGTAAATTTGTTTTGCGTGGCTAATTAAAATTTTGTATTTGCATAATTTTTTTCTTGCATTCATAATTTGCTTATTTTGGCATTTGAATTAAACGTCACAATGCCCAGTTTTGCGAAATTATCGGCAGTGCTGGAATTTTTTTTAGCAAAACTAAGTACAGAAAAATTTTTCCAAGAAATAAGCAAGAAAATAATATTAAATCATTGATTTAAATTTCCTCACTCAAAGGCTTTGGAAATTTCAAATTTGTCCTTTTTGCAAAACTATCCTTCAGAGGCTTTTATTTTTTGTAAGTAACAGCGCTGAGGAAAAATAACATATCCGATACCCAACTAAATTTTCTGGAAAAATTATGGAAAAATTTTATAAGGTCTGATATATTATATTTCTTCCGTGCCGTTACATAATCCCCACGGACATAACCCCCATATCGTAAATCGGGATCATGTCCGAAAATGATACGGACATAATCCCCAGAAAATAGTGGACATAATCCCCATAACAATAATTTTGTTTATTTATTTATTTATTTATTAGCACAATAATTTTGTTATTGACAACTATAGTAATTCTACATGAATGTTAGGGTAGGTGGGCAGCCTACGGCCGCAGCTTAGGATTTAAAACTCCCAAAAATCGAACACCGGCTATGTCCATCCTTAGAAGGTATCATAATCCCAAAACTGTTTGCATTAATTAAATTTTTCGGACAGATTCCCCATGGGGATCCGAATAATTAGCGGACATAATCCCCATTTACGATATGGGGATTATGTCCGTGGGGGCTATGTCCGGTAACCTATTTCTTCAAATATATATTTTTAAAATTTTTCCTTTTATGCTCATAAGAACTAAAATTTTTGTTTAACGCAAACTTTCTGTCCTTCAAGTTGAAAATTTTTTGTACGCTTCTGAAATTTTGTCGACTTAGGCCACATCTGATTATATGGTAATACTTTCTATTATGTTTTTGTTTATTTTCAATTATATCCTTTTTGAGCCAAAAACGAAAAATAAATCTCTTTTCCCACAAAACATACATCAGACATAAGTTACTTGGATCTCAGTTTCTACAAAAAGCTGTCTCATCTTCCACAGGAATCGGTGCTATTGTGAATGATTGCATGTCAGACTTGAGTTTCATTATAATTAAAATATAAAATTCATAATCACACAGCTGTTAAAAGAGAACAGCAAAAAGTAAACAAACGGACAAAGTAAGCAACTAAAAAATGGTTGTTTTTTAAATAAAATGTTTTTAAATTCCTGGCAATTAAAGAAAAAACTACAAAAAGATGATGACATGGACGCAACTAGCAGAAAAATTCTTTGTTGAACCATGCGAGAAGCTGACGTCAGGCTGACTAGGCACCACAAACGCTATAATGCCTGTGTGAAAACTATTTTTAAAAACGCAATACAAAAAATAAATTTTGACCAACGGGGCAAATTCATGGGTTGCCAAGTGGCCGCTTTTGAGCCGAAATTGCAAGTCAAAAATACCAAAAATAAATTTGATGAGGAAAAAAATTATCTAAATTTTTCCAACAAAAAATTAAATTTTATTATCTTGGCGACTACAAAAAAGAGTCATTAAATTTTTTCCAAAAAACAAAATTAGTTGCTTGATATCAAGTATTTTTTCTTACTAAGGCTCAACACATTTAGCATGAAGTCAGTACGGTTTTGGCTCCAATTCGAAACACAATATTTAATCGATAGCTTGGCCGTTGGGATGTTGCTTCTTATGAACGCTGCGCCCAGAAGTTAAAGAAATTTGTTTTTTCATAGTTTTTTTTTTTCAAATATATTTTATATTATGTATATTATTCACTCGTTTATGTACCCTTTAATTTACTCACTACATCAAATATTTTGAAATTATAATTTCCCCAAACTCTAATTCCTTACACTATAACTTCTACCACAATAAGTGACTTGTGAAAGGCCAATAAATCAATAACAAATGTCAAAATTGTCACCACGCTAAGTCACCGACCCAGTCAATAATCAGAAAGAATGAAATAAACCCATGGGAATAATTTACCGCACATCACAGGCAATATCCTTGAAGATCCATGAGTTCATTTGAATTGGAAATGAAGAAAATCAGCTTATGAATGCAAAGAAGGGAAATAAAGTTATTAAAATACCATGCACTTGACCGCAAAGGACACGGGATACTGCTGGCAAAACAGTTGCAGCTACAGTTTCTTTTTCTCTCTATGTTGCATGGGGTGTATGGAAAAAGTGTCATGAGCTTAGCACACAAAAGCCGCAGAAATCTAATTATTTATTATTTATTTATTATGTATTTGCTGCTTAAAACCAAAGAGATAAACGTGTTGTATCACAGAGAACAAAGAAGTTTTTTTTTTTTTTTTGGAAGCAAACAATGCACCGCAGGACATTCAAAATGCCAACCAGAAGAAACAAACTACGATAAATTTCAAGCGCATAAATTTTCAATGTTTCATTGAAATGTAAAAGAAAGCAATGAATGCTAAGATAATAGTTTTTGCATTGAAACAGTAGTGGACAAAGTTTACGATGCAGTTGATTACATTTCATAATTGTTGGCACTAGGATATTATGGGGTTTCTCAATGACTTAGAATGTTAAAAAAGGCTTAAAGTTGTAATACTTTTTACTTATGAAAGTCCTTACAAAGCAGAATTTTATTTTGTTGACCAGTGTAATTTATACGTTCAAGTTTTTATCAGCAGTTCAGAACAGAAAAGTTCGCAATTCCTTTGCGAAATAAAAGTGTACAATTTTTATTGTTCGAGTATTGTTTCGCTTTGAGCTGCTTGGACAGCATATAAATCTCTTCTGGCACATTTAATGTGCACCAGCAATAGCAATTATATGCAATTTATTCCAAAGACATAGTAGCATCCGTAACCAGCTATCTATATGTACATATACCACTATATTCCCTAAATAGATTAAAGCTTGTACTGTTGAAAGCATAAAAATTCCAAATTCTCCAGCTTCTACTTTTTCTGTGGCTAAACTTCGGAAATAAAAGTCTTAGGAAAAACAACAAATAGCATGCGGACAGCATAGTTTATAAGGCAGAAATAAAATACAAAACTAAGGAAGAAAAGGATACTCTGTCTATAATGCAAAGGAAGCGAGTGTCCATAGTACAGAAGTAAAGAAAAAGTTTTTAAAATGCATAAAAAAAGTGATGAGTGAAGTAGGAGTTGGCAGCTTTAGTGAAAGTTGGCAAAAACCACAATTGAGTTTTTCGTTGAAGAATTAGTTGCAACGGCAGTAGCAAATAAAGAAGTTGCATTCTGGGACTTTGCGAAAAAGCAATAATTGAAGTTTATTTGAAAAAGTGCTAGAGACAGTGGCGTGAAAAATTGAAAACTCTTCGAAAAATATTGACATTTTTCCGAGGAATGAAAGAAGTGTCAAAATTTCAACAGCTCTTGATTTTAAAAGGTTCTTGTTAAGATTATAAAGAGCATTTTCCTTGCAGATACACGTTAAGAAAATAAAAGCATTAAGATTTCCTTAGCTATTAGAATTATTTCCTAAATCTATTTATAAAAAACATAATCCATTGACTTTTTTCCTGAGTCAAAAGTGATAAAAAAATAAAATAGAAAAATAATTTACCTGTAAAATTTGATTGATTTTGATGTAGTATGCTGTCATATAAAATAATAATTTAATTTTTATTCAAATAGTAAAACAAAAATAATTTCTGTTGACATTTTGCAATGCTGAAATTTTATGGAAATTTTGCAGCTTTGACAGCAGCCGGCTAATAATGGCCATTTTTGATAAAAGAAAAGCCAAGCTGTGTCAACTGTAGCCTTAACTTTAAATAACTTGACAGTTTTTGACAAAATTCAATATTGAAGCAGCATATTTTTCGTGCGTTTATTGAATCAAAACAAAACGAATGGAACAAGCACCTACTAGGTAAGAATTATAGATCAATTGAAATGTAAACCTACCTACCATCTGAAACCTACCTTCAACACAAAATCTGTTGATTTCGCTCAGATTATTAAAGTTTTATGATGCTAAGGAGTTATTGATATCAGCCAAGTGAGAAAATAGCAAGCAGAGGCTAATGGGAAAAGTATCGATCAATGGCAGTTAAATACAAGAGTCTCTTTTAATCTAAATATTAAGTTGCTAGACTGTTAAAAAAAAAATACAAAACCTGGAAAAATTTCATAATTATGTCTCATACGTCTCTTGTAATTATCTTCCAAAATGATAATTGAAATAAAACGGCTAATTTATCTGATCGCTTTGGCCGACAAACTCAAATTTATTCAGTAAAAGCAACAACAGTCCATAGCTGAACCAACAAGCGCTCATCAGAATCAATCATCAAGCCAACAGAAGAGACGCCTAGATAACCAACAGAATTTACAACAAAGTTATCAACAAAATCATTTTAAAATTGAAGGATATCCTTTTAATGAATGCCTCGAAAATTCTAAAACTAATATTTGGTAGTTTCGTCACCTTATCTGCTCTCGCTGCAGACACTTGCAATTAAAAAAGTGATAGTAGAATGGTGCCAAAAGCATTGTCCGGCGGTATCTAATAATCTTTCTGGCGAAGTACATATAAAGCTAGAATGGTATTAAGCAAATTTTATACTATTTGGATATTTTTATCAGTGATACCAATGGTAAAAAAACCTGCATATAACAGCAATTCTATATACTTTGTAGAGATAATTTTTGGAACACACAAGATCATCATAACAACATTGTCCTGAACACCAATCATATCAAATGAAGAGAAACAATTAACTCAGACTTAGCCGATTCTACAACTACACGGCAATAAGAAGACTGCAAATGAATGTCTGACATACCACTAAATTCCAAATAACATGACATATCTATTCAATAGCACAAGCCATATACCTCCCTAGCACTGGTCGCGATTTTGAGTTGTCCTATTTCCTAGTATTGGCTTTATTCAACCCTGGAGAGAAGGTTGTCAATTGACTCTTATTTTCATAAGCAAACTTCAAAAATAACAATTTGCTACAGTGTATTTTAGAAAACTAGCACGTAATTTGTTAGAATTACAACGTATACAGCAGATTTGATAATTATCAAGCCACCAGTTTAAATAGCAGAACTACTCGCGAACAGAGTACGCTTTCATATCAAAAGCGATTGTAACAAGAGATCAATCGTTGCTTTCGTCTCAGTCGTCTGGAGGTGAGGAAACAAAAAATCTATGTGTTCCTGTTCCCATTTTCTCGTTAGCCAAATGCAAATCAAATCTTGGACATAGCCCAACCAAGACTTTTCTTCCTTTGGAAGAAGTTGATGTACCTTCTCCGGAACTTGCAGTAGTCTAAATAGCCTTTGAGTTATAAAATATATTAAAAATCAAAATTGTTTTTCTTTAAACTTTTCTTGCACCATTCCTATAATTTCTTTCACAGTAAGTTTTATAGTTTTATTTCAGGGTCCTTTATCATAAGTCTTTCAGGTTTAGAATACTGATATTTCCTTTTTTATTTATTATTTTTAGACTGCGATGGAATGAAATGACAGGCAGACAAAAATTTGAATTAATCATATCTTATGGATCAGTTTCGGCACTCGTGGCATCAGTACTCATAATTTTGATACTTTTTACGATTAAATTCAATCGAGAACATTAATACCATAAGTATTTGCAAAATTTACGGAGTACAGTTAACGATTTATTTTGTTTTTTTTTATTGTCGATATGTATAAGCTATCTAAAACTGTGTATTTTTTAGAGTATTTTGCAATAAAGCTAGAAAAATTATAAAAAAATTTTAACAATTATCAATTTCTTAGTTTATATACAAAACAGCAAAAACAATTTTAGATTTAATAGAAGTATGTACTTCAATATTTGTTTGCCATAATTTCTAAACAGGACAGGTCAATTCCTTGCTTTATCTACCAGCGACGTATATATCTTTTGCAATTCACTGCGTCAAAGTTGTCATGCTTTTGATAGCACCGGAAAATAAACTTTTAAAAACTTTGGAATGAAATTTAAATGAATATCTGGAAAACTATTCTTGTACATATGACGTCTGCTTTCTCGCTTTGAAAGCGATAAAGTCTTAGAAGTAGCAAAAAATATGCCATCAGTTTCCAATCATTGCCAGCAGTATTTGTATACGCATATGAATATCTCCAATGCTGAATTGCACAGCAGATTCGGACTACAAATCGCCATGGAAACTGGCATTATAACAACATAAGTATATAGAAGACCAGCCGATAAACTGCAAAAATATCGTTATAAACGTAGGTTCTTATCTGGATACATATGCTGGCATAACTAGTAGGGTTAGACTCAATAACTTAACTGTTAATGTCATTTACCAGCTCCTTGAACGCTGATGGGTGTGGGTGAAGTTTTCTCGTTCAAACATTAAGTGCGAAAAAATCTGCAAAGTAAGCAAACAGCTCAGAGCTGTGACATATACAAACATTTTTGTAACAAGGTTTTATTAAATAATATCAGTAAGCAATTTCTGCATAATACGTTATCTCAAGAGCACTTACTTACTCTCTTCAGAAGCCATAGTTCTCTCCGATGCATACTGTTAAAAATAATATGCATTCTCTCATAAGCAGCTCTTTGGTTGAGTTTACGTTAAAATTTATAAAAAAAACTAGCCAACAAAATAAACGTAAGGCATTTGGAAAGAAGAGACATTCATTTATTTACAGCAAACTCCTTTAACAATAATTCTGTTCCACTGTGCACTCCTACTCAACATATTCAAGTATTTATTTTAATTTGCAAAGTATTTCAGGATAACAAATTTTCTCATTTTCATTTCGAATGCATTTCAATTTTCAATTTGCAACAACAATAACTTTGTCAAAAAAAAAAAAATAAAAATTAAGGAAAACAAGAAAAAGTTTATATTTTTGTGCGATAAAAGAATGCCAAATGAAACGAAAAGAAAATTACGCACAAGGAGGCAGCACACGAAATTAAACTGTAAAATACATAGATAAAAATGGCAAGCAAAAGAAAATGACAAGAAATAAAATAAGAAATTCCTTTCAAATTGTATTCGATTTAAAAATGCAAGCAAAGTACACACTGCATACATATATCCTGGCTAAGGATATACGATGAAACATTTAAATTAAACAATTGCTAACGAGCAAAATGACGCTGGTGAGTGTATGAGCTTTGCAAAAGATAAACAAAATCAAAATAAAAATAAAATCTTTTTTTTAAGAA
This sequence comes from Meiosimyza platycephala, assembly GCA_963662105.1. Taxonomy (NCBI): domain Eukaryota; kingdom Metazoa; phylum Arthropoda; class Insecta; order Diptera; family Lauxaniidae; genus Meiosimyza; species Meiosimyza platycephala. The sequence goes on along the minus strand of OY759208.1, from coordinate 103,526,227 downwards.
ATAAAAACGATAGAATTTACTTACGTCTTTTGCAATTTGAAATGCATAGCTAAGGATCAGCAGTAAAGGACATCAATGCGCATTTTATGCCGCACATAAATGACGTTAAGTTGCGACGTTCAAAAAGGTGGACACACGGCAAAGTTGATGGAGCCGAAGTTGCTTGCAAAGCTGTTACAGTATTGTGCAGATATGATGTGATATAAGTAGTTAGAATCTAACCAGAAGTATTGAGAAAGGACTTGAAATAAGCTGGTCTTCAAGCAGCTGAGATCCTTGCTTCAACAACGAACCCCCCGCTTTGGATTATTTTTAAACAAAGTCGCACAAAAAATAACCCACTTCTTAGAGGGATATGATCCTACCGAACTAAATTATTTTTCTTAAAAAATAGTAACTAAAGTCATAAATTCTATTTAAATAAGACCTTGGGTGATTTTTGGTCTCAGTTTTAATCAATTCTTTTCTATTTAGATGAAATTTTCTTTGTGTTCTTAAGAATATTTTTTTTAGCCAATTCTTGCAATATCCACAACATAGGTAAATGATTTCTTTTTTAAATTTCTTCAGCACATTTGCAGCACATTTTTTCTCATCACTGTTGCAACATGTAATTGCCACTTAAAGTCCTGCATCCTGAATTTTATTTGCACATTTCAGTTGCTTATCGTGTCATTTACTACTTTTACGTTTGTTGCTCCCCCTTGCTACCTCGCACTGCTGCATTGCTGTAACTTTTATTGTTTTCCACGTTTTGCTTAAATGCTGACTGTCTGCACATGGGTCCTTTGGGAGCAGTTGTTTCTTTCTACTACATAGTACTTTTGAGATGGTTTTTACCTACGCTTCTTGATGTGTCATAAATTCGATTTTGTGGCAGATTAGCTGTAGCAATCGTCATCGTCCGAACGTTGCTGTACTGCAACATTTAATGACTATTTAGTCAAGTTACACACGCTACATTCAATTGCTTACTTGCGACGACTTGCATCACCTCATCAGCGTCATTTACAAGTAATGGTGTTCATTAAATTGTTACAGCTGAAACTTCTTATATATCGGGGGGAGGGGGGATGTTGAAGTTGCCCATTACGTTGCACTTAATTGTCCGAATTTTATGTTTGATGTCTACCTTGCATTGTAGCCAATTGCTATAATCCGTTGTTTATAGTCGGCGCAAAAGCGTCTTTTGATCTAATCTGTATTATCTTTGTTTTAACTTGTATGCTATCATTAAAACTGGTAGATCCTGTTTTTATTGTGCAAGATAACAGCGGTGAGATTTTTGCTAAATTAAAGAGGCCATTTTGAATAATGTCTGCGATTTTGGGTGCTGATTGAGAACAAATTCTTTTGTTGGCAAATTTATTAATCGAAGCTATCGACTAAGCGCCATCATCAAATCTACTCAAATAAAATGCATTTATATCTATGTAACAACAATTGCTATATGCAGCCAAAAGCGCATTTAACTGCTTAATCCTGTAATATCTTGCAACTTTTTCTTCCACTTTATTTTGATTTTCTACTGCTAGTAGCATATACTCTCTTTCCATTTCGCGCTTCCTAGTGTTTTTTCTCACATTCGCGCAATTTTTCTAGCAGTTACCAATTATAATTCCATTAGAGCAACACGATAATGAAACGTGCAAAAGTGAAATAAATTAGCATTATAATCACTTTATAGTAACCCTGACATTTGTCTGCTATTGCTTTGTAAACTTTGGGGAGAGAGATATACTAAATATCGACCACGAGCTTGATCCCTCCATGGTAAACTTAGTAGAATCACATTTCATTTAATTTAACAGAACAGAGCTTTCATAATGTCCTTGAATGGTATGAAAGAGTGATAACGATGGTGTCAAGTCATACTTTTTATCCCTATACAATCCCTTACAGACCTTCGACAAAAATCCTTGAGCTTTTTGTAATACGTTTGCTGCAAAAAAATCCACTGCACTCCGCTTAAAACGTCAACAATTTTCCTTGGCTTTGACATTACCCATCACCTACGCATGAAACTGCTCCTTTTTTTGTACCAAAGTTAAAACGCTAACACGTGTTACCAAGCGCCGGTACCGGCACCGAAAACACCCGCTAGTTTTTGCTCTTGTGCTGACTTCCGCTATGCTTTCAATTTGGATTTTTCTGAAAAATACATTCACATTAGCATGTGACTGCAGCGTTGTCCATGCGAGTTTTCGAAATGAAAAGAAATGAGTATTGTTAGGTAAAAATTTCGTTTGTAAATTGAAGCGGGAATAGTGAAATGAAAATATATCTACAAAAATTTTCAAAAACTTATAACATTCTTTAGAAAAGTCTCAATTTTTTTCGTTCTGTCAAAACACAAAAACACAGTTTAATTGCTATAAAATTTTAATTTTTATAATAACATATAACAAACATACAGACTATTTGTTAATCTCTACAGATGTTAAGCTAACATTGCAAAATATGTGCTGCAAGCTCAAACTAAGCACGCCCTTGTATTATATACGCATCAGTTATCCTTGAAGCTGTGAAGTCGATCGATTTTAGTTACCAACAGCAAATGCCAAGGGCGTGCGAACAAAAAAGTGGCTTTTAAATTCAATCGTCGCTTTGTCGAAATGCAACCCGCGGTGCAATTCTATTACTAAGTACATACCATACAAAAAGTAGTTGTGGGTGCATCCGATAAGAATGGGGTTATGTCAGGTGCAAGGACAACGGATGTGATTTGATTTGTTGAGTTGCAGTATTTACTTTGTAATGGATATGAAAACTTTTTGTTCTAACTCATTGAATTATTTAAACGATGGTACAGTAGTAGCAAAAAGTAGGGTTTCTTTTAGAATATACATAGCTTGAAAAAATGGTGATTTAAATGAAGTGAGAATAAGCAGCCAAGATTTAAACCAAAATAATATTAAAGCGCTTGTTAAATTAAGTAACATTGCTATAGCAAAATAGCGCTATGTAACATCGATGCTATATAATTAAGTATTGAAGCCATGAACATAATTCTGTTTTAACCTCAACTAGATGGAACTCATACTCATACATATTATATAACGTATAACTTTGCAAACGCAATACTATTCCAATTAAAACGATTTTAAGACCGTAAAAGCTCGTACGGTCATTTATTGACTTACTTTTTGTTACTTTAAAACTTAAAAACTTTTTTTTGCAAATTTTATCTATTGCCTCCACTGTTTCAGATATGACTAACAGTACAACTATGCGAGAAAATCAATTTTTTATATTGTAAAAATATTTATCTTGTTGCGCGAAGAGTAACTGTTATGCATCAAATTATTTTTCTTTTTTCCACAAAAAGACAATAGCAAGCGGAAAATTCTGCGAAAAACTGAAGAAAAACTTTTTGACAAAATTTATTACCAACTATGTGCACAGTATTTTTCTTTATGAGTAAAAAGAAAAAAAAAGTATACGCTGTACTTTTAGCTTTGATGACAAAAGGTTGTTAGGGTTGCATGGCATGCTGTGTTGCAATTTTAGTAGTGAAATTGGTAAGTGATACTGCAATTGGCAGGATTTGTTTTTCACACAACTATACGCTAGTGCAAGATAATCGATATGAAGTTTTCATATTTTTAAATATCGAATATAACATTTAAATACATGACTTCAATTAGCAAGATAACATGACGTATGAGTAACATTTTTGTTTTTGCTGGTTCAGAACACATTACTTCAGATCTTAATAATTTAAGTTTCAGCTATGGCCGTTATGAAAAAATTAAGCTATCTTTAATACAAATCCAAGTACATAATATCTACAGTAAATGTCAATTAGAAAAATTCATTCATTCATATAATAAAAAAAATGCAAATATAGTATCCTGTGAACGCCGAAGGTTTCAATAAACTGATTAGTTTTTAGTTGCATGAAATATATAACTTAAAGTTTAATTTGCGCTATTAAAATTTTGGATACCAATACAAATAAACAGTTTTTTTCGTTGCAATATATCATTGATAGACTTATTTTACGTTTTTCATATTTATCATGACGTATGAGTAATCTTTATTACCAAACAGCAATGTGGTAACATTTAGTGCAGAGTGCAGACTATGCGGCCAGTGATGCAATTATATGCTTTTGTAGGAAACTTTAATATAAAAAAAACGCTTCCAGATTAACTACATAAAATGTATCGAAATAAAGTAACTAGAACATGAATTCTCTGCCAATACCGTACCTCATAAAAAATGTCTAATTCTTTTTAATATTTGCAAACTAAATATAAAAAGGATTATAACAAAACATCAAGGTGTCCTTGAATTCAACTTTTTCCGAAATAACTGTGTTCCAATTACAAATAAATAAAATTTAAATTTATAAATTCTGCAGCAAAATTATTAAGTAGGTATCGAAAAAACTATCGCCTGCTCAATATATCCCTAGGGCATTGTCACATTGCAATTGACTTGAGCGTTATGCATTTGACGGAAAAAATAATTTGCAATTTTTATATTTTGACATTTCATGCTTTGTCACATCCAACAGCAAAGTGCTTTGACATGAAAGTAAAAATTTACGTTTATTTAGTTTTGACATGTTTGTTGCTCTCTTTTCTTTTTTCATAAAATAAATTGCAATTTTTTCCACCAAACAAAGAAATATCGCATATTTTTATCGTCTCTTCACACGCATCAGCAAAGTTTCGATTTTATTTTTTAATAAAGAGAAAAAAAAACAACTGATTTGCATTGAACAATCAAAACATGCCAGTGCTTTTCTAATTGCAAACATAAATCTTTTCAAGAAATATTTAGAAAAAAAAACAATGTATAAAAATAAAAAGGACCCTTAGTGCATACCTACTCGTTTTTTAGTGTCAACCGCTAAGTGTACAGTTCAGTTTTGTATAATGGCAACAAAGTTATAAAAAAGCGACACTCAAAGCTAAAGACAAGAAAGGAGCAAAAAAAAAAACCATCCAACTTAATGATTTTAATTTTTCCATATCATTGCATCAGTGATAGCAGCAAGGAAAAAACATATATATACAAAAAAGGACACTTGAAAAACGACAAACTGTGAAAATTACAATTGCAAAAAAAATAAATAAAAAATAATGGCTACACAGAAAGAAATCATGTGATGCAGAAATTTGTAACGATATTAGAGAAATGAAATACAAAAGGACATTGCATAGTTTTGGTTCAATGCTGTCCACAAAAGTGTTTCGAATACTCTAGTAGTCCTGCAAGTTTATAAAAAAAAAAAAAATTTTATTTTAATTACATTCACGCATATTATGTGCACTTAATTTGAGAGTATTTTCACCGAATTTTTTTTTCTTTGACCTTAAAGCCGCTGATGCAAAAATATATCTCTCGTAAAAATTATGCTAAAAATTAATACAAAATTTTTCTCCATGTACTAAGGTGAAATAATATGCACCCTGTACTTGCAACTTCAATTACAATAATTTTCTTACGCATTACGCGAGATGAGTTGCTGTCGCTTTTGTGTTTGTTGCGCATTTTTTTCCATTCTAAGGAGCCAACCCTCGAAGCAACATACAACAAGCAGTTCAATACTACTGTTGTCAACATTTTTAAAGAAAATAAAAGAAAAAAATTTAAATCGACAAAATTATGCAAAACAGTTGCATGTATAGGTACAGTGTGCGACCCGCATGTCACAATCAAGTTGAAAACCAAAAGTAACTCAACATAGCACCGACTCTACAGACATAAGAGTCCTTGAAAGCAACACAACGAAGACTTCCTGCGATTTGTATCTTTAAATCACTTGTACATATCTACTGTAAGTATACACAGCGCTCAACAAAGTGATAAGCTGCAAACAGACATACGTATATGTACAGTGTGGGGCAAAACTTTACATAATTTAGTTTAAAATTAAATTTAAATTGAAATTGTAAAATTTTTAAAAAGTTTTTTTTTTTGTAATAATTAAAACTTTTATTTTTTAATATATCAAGCAGCTACAAAGCAAATGTTTGTATTGGAAAATTTTGTAACGAAACTCAAGTTGAAACACTGACATAGCTCGCTGAATTTAAAAGATATTTTGATGAAATTTGGTGCGCAGATGCTGTTTATATATAGCCTAACAGAAGGCGCTTCCATAAGTTGGCGGTACAACAAAAATTATTTGACTTTACACTTTAAGTTTTGCGCCACACTGTAGCTTAGAACACGTCATCGCTGAAAAACTTGAAATCGACACTTCAAGGAAGAAAAAAGAAAATACTTTTGCGCGGCTTTGCTTCACCATTCATTGAGTTTTTAATAGAAAACATTAATAATAAAATAGCAAAAACAACAACAAAAATTACAATAAAAAATAAAACCGACAACGACCAAAATACGACGTAAGGTATATACCACTCAGACACAACAACAACAACAACAACAACAACAAAACGAAAATAACAACAACAAACGCAATAACAATCAACAACAACCGCCGAAAAAAAAATGTTCAAAAACATTTGAATATTTTTCAAGTGATTAAACTTTCACGTCTCTACCGCCACCGTGTAGCTTCTTCCCGCTTTCAAGTCTCCCTCCATATTCTTGGCAACTTACTTACTTATTTTCCTACTGCCATTGATATCGAAATTAAATCTTTTGATTTGTATGAAAGGACACGTCGTCCATTGTCGTGTTCTCCCTTCCGTGAACTTCTTTTTGTTTTTTTTTTTTTTGAGATGGCAGTGAAAAATTCAAAATTTGCATAAGGAAGCAATTTTTGTATTTCAAGTGTCATTTTTTATTTTTGTACAACATTTTGTTAAAATATTTTGCCGACTTTGTTTTAAGATTAAGCAACATCTTACACTGCAAGAAATATATATTTTATAAAAAAAAAAAATTTAAGAAACAAAGCGGATGTATGGTGTATAAAGACAAAATTAAAGAAAACTCAGCGCTGCGAAAATTTTGCCCAGAAATATGTTTCAAATATTTCTTCAGTCCTAGTACGAAAATTTTCATTTCAAAGTAAAAATATAGAACCATTTTACAGAAAGTCTCAAATATATCTAAATTTGAAAAATTGTTAAAAGAGATTACATGATAGACAGCTATTTTTGACAAACTTTGATGTAAGCAGTTTATCTGAATATGAATAGATGCCGTAAATATTGTCTGGTTGCTTCAGAGACATAATTTCTTTCCACTCATTTGCCGCTGCATCGAATTTCTCTATACGATCTTTGTAACAAACCACAACCTTATCGCGGAAGGAAGTGCAACACTGGGAAGTCAAAAGTTTTTCACGTATACTACACATCGGAGTCCAATGATTGGTTTCAGGATCATAGCGTTCCACTTTTTTATTTCCATAATAATCACCCACAGCATATAAGATTTCATTAGCAACTGCAATCTGCATATAAAAGAAAATCAGTTAGGAAAAATCATTTCATTAATTATCTATAAATAAATAGCTTACTCCAGGTGAGTGACGACTTCCATTCATTGATTTAATAAACCTTTCATAATGCCTTTCTTTTTGAATGGGATCATAACATTCAGCTGAATCGAGTACCTTGCTAAAGGAAACACCTCCAACTGCATATAATTTTTCATGTAATACCGCAATACCGAAATCGTATCGACTGGTTGACATAGAACTAACTACGTCCCATTTGTGTGTCTCTGGATTCCATTTTTCTATGGAACTTAAAGGTTGCTCTCCATTCCAACCGCCCATTACATACAAAAAACCTTTTAATGCCGCCGCACGACAACCGGCACGATGTTCGTTCAATGAAGTCATTTGTTCCAACGACATCGTTCTGAGATTCAAACGAATAGCGCTATTTAAAATATTACCGCTAGCATCAAATCCTCCTATGATAAAAATATGGTTTTTTATAACAGCAACACCGAAAGCTCGACGGTATTTCAAGTCTTTTAACCACTTCATCCACGCATTTCGTTGTGGGCAGTAATGATGAATAAACATTTTTTTGTCGGATTTCTCTAGTGATATGGCCATCAAAAACTGATGCGATCTCCTTGGTATTGCTAATTCACTTTCACTTAATATTGCGCTATCTTGCGATAAATGTCTTTCTATAGCGTTAGTATAAATTTTGAGACATTCCGTTGAGGCACAAATCGGTTTTACATGCTTCATTAAAAACGATCGTTCCAATAACGGCATTCGCACTAATTTCAACAATTCAGCTAAATGCTTCACACGTTCATTTCGATCATGTTCAATCCAGCGCATCAAACTGTTAAATACGTCCTCTTCACTTGTAACACAAAGATCATCGGAAGCCAGCAACTGACTCAATTTTTCTGCACTTAATCTAAGGAACGCAGGTGATTCACGGACTTTTAAAAAATTCTCCAAGCTATAGTCTCTTGCACGATTTAAAAGCATTTTGAAATGGTAACGCTCTGCTAAGAGTACAAGTCCAAAGCAATTGCTTGGATGTAACTGTTCTACAAGAAAGTTTTCACAAGCCGTGACGACATTACTCAAGAGTAGCTTGTGCGCTGTTTTAAAAAGTTCAATCACATATTCTTCGCGAATTACTATACATCCTGTATAGCAATACTTTACTAGACATTGTAATATATCACCATTTATGTTGGACATTTCTACTTCTCTTGATAAACTTAGGCGCGCTGATGATGCAAATAGCTCGTCAAAGTATTCACTTGCTGCCGAAAGAACAGAGCGATGCGCTGGAATTCTTTTTGCTTCGGTGCCAGCGACCAGTACTGTATCACAAAACTCTTCACTCTCACACTGTTTCCACAATTTTAGCAGAATCTTTTCAGCGTGGCCAATATCTGTAAATGTTGTAGACATGTCGGAAGCACTATGTACAGAGTAGAAGAAATCACTAAAAAATTTTAAACTTCGTTTCACAATGACTGGCAAAGTTGTACTGTTAGAAATATTAATTTTTCAATATTATCTCGCTACTCGAATTTATTGTCTTAGGTACCTACATGTATGTGTAGTATACCTACGCACTTCATACCCTACGTACATTCATACATTTGTACATATATCTTTTCTTCTAAAATAAGTACCAATTGTGTATATTTTTAGAGTTATAAAAATGTAAGTATGTATGTGTTTATCTATCTTCCTTTTATAAAGAGCGCAGTAAATATTTTAGTTGTTTATATAAAGTATCCCAGTAGGAGCAACGATTGTAAATTTTATAATGTTTCTTTCTCTATCAGTTCGGCAGAGCTAAAAATTTCATGTGTAACAGGAATCATTGTTTCGCTTAGTAATTATGGAAAATTACATGAGCAAACAAAGCGTTGTCGTTGTTAGAACTCACTAAAAAAATGGGAAATTGAAGGACCATGACATGAGATAATTATACTTTAATATGATTTTTTTTCATTTTAAAATTATGAGACTAGACTCAAAATTTAGTAAATGAACGACAGTTTTCAACTAAAAAATTTGAACAAAAATTAATGGATATTTTTTATGAAAATAACATTTCAATACAAAAGTGTTTAAGGAAAAAATTTCAATCTAGCCGATTATGTAATGTAACTTTCTAAAAGTTAATATTTCTTGAAATGCTTGAAAAAAATCTTGAAGGCTAGCCTCAACCAGTAGTAAAAGAAAAAAAAAATGTTTTTGTTTTATACTGCTGGTGGTAGGCATCTATCCCACCGTTATGGTCAGCGCATGTCGATTACTATTATTTTAAATTCCTTTTCTACATTTTATATATAAACAATTTTAAATTGCAATTTATGAGAACTTCGAGCTCAATAAATTGATCGTGTAAATAAATAAACTTCTCTCTTGAAGCAAGCAATTGTATATATGTAAACGTATTATACACATATGTATGTATGTATGTATATAAATATGATTATAATAATTTTGAAAGCGATCCATTTGAGAGCTTAAGCTAAAACAAAAATTCTGCAAAAAATTAAATTAAAATTTACAAATTCGAGTTTTTACAGTATGTATTTCTTTCATTAAGCATTAAGTATTAGGCATTAAGTTCTTTTTGGTATGGCATTAAAGCCGAAAGAATAGTGATTAAGTGCATGAGTTCGTTATTTTGCCGCTTTTCAGATATTAAAAAGAACTGCATTTTTATAGAATCTCCCCTTTCCTAAAATGCTACTTAATAGCTTTTCTTCTATTGTCACTAAAAGCTTGATTTTAACCAAAGTTATCAAAATCATTGGCCAAAAACCTATGTTGAGAAGGCCCTATGCTCCAAGAGATGATACAGAACACTAGCCGAATATATGTCAGTATCGCTTATTCACATATCCACCGAGCGTGAAATGAGCGTTAATGGTTAAGAAAATTTTTTTTGAAAATTCATTACTCAATATCTGTTGTTTTTCCTTCATTTCGCTGGTTTTTAGTGTTAGATCTTTGATGATATTTTGAAAAACTTTCAAGTGACTCTTGAATTGCAATTTTGTTTTTCCGGAATGTCTTCTCAACTTGCTGTTTTTGCATTTTTTATAAAAATTAAATGGTTGACGCAAAGCACTCTAGAGTTAATTCCAGAATCCTAGGAGTAAAATTACTGCACACACCACTGAAGTTCTTTTTCTAAGCGTCATTAGACTTACTCTGATGCTTTATATTATCCCTTAAAATCGGTATGTAAATATATCTTATGGAGTAACAAATAAAAAACATTTGATGAATTTAGGTTAATCTTTGCTTAGCTCAGCAGAAGCTTTAACATATGAAGCCACTCAACATCAAAGATACTATAGAAATATGCGCTGCATATTTGAATACTATTAAAATGATAGCTGAGTTCTTAATATAACCACAATTCGGCAGTCAAAAAGTTCCCACACTTTACTCGATAACACTCCACACAGCCTAATATGTATACCTTGGCATAACAATTGAAAATCAATTTAAACAAATTTCAATATCTCTTCCCCATAACAAAAGGTAACAACGCTGGAATACCGAAGCAAAAAAAAAAAACTGTTGTAACAAATTTCAACAGGTGTTTCAAACTGAACTTAAAAATAAAAAATTAAATAAAAAAAAAACATCGGATTAAAATAATCACGTAAAAATGTTTCAATTACAATATTAAATAGGGGGATGTATTGTTAAAGTTGCGACGCACTTAGTGTCATATGAAAATCAACAAAAGAACATGGAAATTCTAAAAAGAATTTCAATATTGAATTAAGTAAAAAAATCAAATTTCATATGAAATCGGGACAATATCAGCTAAGAAAGAAGAAGTTATTGAATGACAGTTTCAATTGCAACCAGGTGCGCTTAAGGGTATTTCACATATTTATGAAAACAAAAACAACAGGTGACTGCTGAAATTGTGATGTATGCAGAAGTTTGCTATATTTCATTATGTTGATGATATAGAAATAAAAATGTCAGAAAAAGTTTCAAAAAGGTGAAAAATGTTGAATAATTTTATAAATTCGTAAAAATATTGAAAAATTCAAAGTTGAATAAGCCGGAAAATATTGAAAAAAAAAAAGATTGCAAACTCGATAAATGTCAAAAGACTCAAAAGTAGAGTACCAATTGTGAAAAATGTGAAAGTATAGTATAGGGAGTATTTGCTTGATCCTTAAGTTCAGGTGGGTATGTAGTTTTTTCACGTATTTAACAGAAATTTATTGGAGCTTCAAAAAAAGTGTCATCATCCCTCCACAAAAATTCTTCAATGGTGAAATAATTTTGTACTAATCAAGTACATAGGTTTCTAGAGCACAAAACAATATATGTATTTTTCTTTATTTATTTTTAATTATAATTTATGATCATTTTGATAAGACGCCAATCTATACGAATAATTCTTAACGCCCTAGTCACGAGCCTACTCTGCCTGTATGGTAAATCCGGGCCTGCCCATCATAGTTGCTCGACGACTGGCTTGAGGAAAAGGAAACTGAGGCACTTAAATATTTGCAGATGCTTTGTATATCACTGGTGTGTGTCCTATACCAAGGGAGAATCATCGTCATTATCCTTATTTAAAGGTTTCTCAAGATCGTGAATTAAATCGTGGTGTTCATTTTCATAGTCATCAGACTCCTCAAAATCATCTTTAGACCTCTCTCCGTCATTAATATGAGATAAATCTTCTTCAATTTTCATTTGATTCAATAAAATGAAAATGTGAAAAACAATGAAAGCACTAATCGTAATGTAAGGTCGTGAAGACCCACTCATATTTTTATCGTCACTATGTTGAATTCATTTTGATTTTTACAGAATGAAAGAGAACTGTAGCTTAAAGCCATTTCCATGTCTTCTAAGAGGATAAAACTCTTTTTACAATAAAGTTTACATTTGAAGAATTGTCAGTAATTTGGAAAGAGCGCAAAATTTGTCTACACTTGGCAGCATAATAGGCGAACACAATAACCACTAGTTAGGAATTCAAGTTTTCAAAGGAATGCATTTTTGAACATCGCGAAAGCACTGAGGTATTGACTGCTATTTGACAATGCCACTGACTTTATGCTGAAGTAAGAAAATTTTAAATTTCTCAATTATTTCAAATAATAAGTTATTACAGACTAGTTGTCTTATGCAGCTGCTTGTAACAAATTATTGGTTTTATATCTCACTACATATAACATCCATAAATCTATAGACTACGCGCCAATATGGCAAAACAGTGTGCAATTTATAATGCGCGTAAGCAATTTTATGACTTTGCGGTTTTATCGGTTACAAGTTGTTGTGGCCATAATAGGGCGGGCGGCTTTCCACTAAAATCCGTGGCGCGCCAAAAAATAGACAAGTGTAAACGAAACGGTGTAAAATGTCGACATTGGGCGCCACACTAAATCAAAGTGTAAATCTAACAACTACAGAGCTCTTCCCTCCCTAACGGAGTTTGGCAAGCAACACTTGTACTAAGGAAACACACCATATAGTGTCTTCGTGGTCTTATCGCCATATTTATTTGATTAACTGTTTTTGTTGCTGCTGTTTGCTGTTACTTTTGCCAAAATGATTATTTCAATAAATATAACTTATTACACTTATTATTATGATTTTTTTTCTTTATTGTTAAAAGGATATATGTAGGAGCTAAGTTTTGTTTGTGCCTAACAATAAGAAATTTTTTCACAGTTGCCTTGTGATATCGTCTTTAGTATCATACATATCTACAAGTTGTAAAAGCATAAAAACATAAAAAATGATGTATGTATGTTTTTTATTTAAAAAATAATATTTTTATTATTGCAATTATGTGATTGTAGCTGTTGTATTTATTGTCATTATTACGCTGTAGTCGCTATTCCCTTGATATGATTGTCAATTATATTGCGCTTAGTTTGCTGCTAGGAAATAAGTTTTTATGGCATTAAATTTTGTAACACGTTACCAAATCGTTTTTATTGTTATTTTATTTAAATTTGCTATTTATGTCAGCGCAAAAAAAGTTGGCTTGAGCTCTTTAATGATTTTATTACAACAAGCAGAAGGATCATATAATGCAGTGCTATGAAAGAGTCAACAAATTGCATTTACGTTAGTATTTTATTAAAGGATATTATTTTGCATCTTTATTATTTTATTACAATTCCAGGAAAACAGAGAATTTTTGCCTAAAAAACAAAACATTCTTTGGTCGATAATACCGAGAAAAATGATAGGGGAACGGATTAAAATTTTGAGAAATTCCTAGTTTTTTTTGTTGATCTCTATAACGTCATAAAATTTGTTACAAGGAATTTTACAGATTAAGAAATATAACAATTTTATTCCGGCGCTACACACAATAATGTTCTTCATCGCTTTTAAAGTAATATCTTTTCTATTTTGAAAGTATTCTGAATCGATACAGCACTGCAAGATTTGTAAGTCTAAAAAGGACATTAAAATAATTAAACAAATAGATAATTCAATTTTTGTCTAAGCGCTTAAACTGTAAAAGAGCATATGATTGATTAAGAATTGATATTGAAATATAACAACAAATTTCTTGTTTCAAAACAACTGTGCAACATAATTTTTTTCAAAACAATGATTTCCCACGTATACAGTGTAATTAAAAAAAAAACACGTTTAATAATCATCAATGTCAAAAAAGTGACATTCCATCAAAAATGGTTTATCCTTAATGTTTTTTCCCAATATCCTTTTTTTGCCCTAAAGCAAGTATGTACATATGTACATATAGAAAAATCGAAACTTCACGCAAAATCTACAAAACTCTTTAACAGTTTTAATTTTTTTCTTATTCCTTACACCCTTCCCGATATATGAACAATGTTTGTTGTTGCTTTGAAGAAGTTAAAAAAAAATTACCAGAAATTCCTGTGGACTGCATGGTTGCACAGTTTGCGCAAGTGTTTAGGGATTATGCGAGCATTTCGAAATGACAATACAGACGTATGTATGAATGCTTTAAGGGCACAATGACTGCGATGGTGAGTCATATGTTGTATTGATGGTTTTTGTTGTTTTTAATCCAAAATACCATGCATCGATATTTGGTGCTTTATATGCTAAGCTGGTTTTTATGCTGCAGCCTATTGTTAACGTTTTTAATTCATTTTACAATATTTTGTAATGAAGTGCAGATAGCAAAAGAAAACAAAAAATGAGATTTACATACAGTACATGTACTGCTTAAGTTCACTTTACACGTGGTTAAATACAGAGTGTTAAAGGAAAAACATAAAAAAAAAAATTTTTAAATTTTTAAATTTTTTTTAAATAGAAATAAAAAACTTTGTAATTGCAATTTCAATTTAATTCTCGTGTATAAAATTATTATTTTCCATATCGTTATTTTTAAATTTTTTTTAAATAGAAATAAAAAACTTTGTAATTGCAATTTCAATTTAATTCTCGTGTATAAAATTATTATTTTCCATATCGTTATTTAAAAATTATCATTGAAAATATTTTCCATATAACACCCTGTTTTTCTCCTAACAACCCTTACGAATTATCCCTATTTCTTCCATATGGGTTTTTTTCTTTTTTTATTATTTTGCATAAAACTCTATACAACTTAAAACAGATTTTTGTATTCCCCCTATGTTTTTAATGCAAAATGCACTACATTTTATCTTGAGTTTTGCTCGTCCGAGTAAAGGCATTGACTGATGACTGACTGTTGCGCTCATAATTCTGTGATGACAATGTTTATACACATGCATGGTGAGTTCGATATCCTTGTAGCGCTACTCCGCACCCTTCAGCAAATACTCTTAAGTATACATACAACTTGTTGGAGTTTTTTTTTTTTTCATCCATAATATTTTGCACTGCTTCTATTTCTCCCTATACTCCTTACTATGTTTTTTGAATGATTTTCAATATTTTAATGAATGGTTTTTAATGCTGTTATGCCTTTGCTGCTAAGTATACCTTTCCCTTTCAGAAAGATACGATATGCTTACATTTCACCCTGATTTGCAACATTATATTTTATGTATGCACGTATTGAACACCTGCATTTGAAACACTTGAAATGACGACTTGGAACATGCTGTAAAATTATTGTGCTGTTCTATTGTATTATATGTATGTGTATATTTTTATGGAGTATTTCATAAATTTCAATTTTTTTCTTAACTTAGAAAACTTTTTTCGAAAATTCAAAATAAATTATATTGGAAGGACTCCTAATGCTTTTCAGGAAATGTATTTTGCACCAACAGACAAAAATTTTTTGATCATTGATTTTGACATAAAACCTAAAACTCCTTTTTTACAAAGTTTTATTCATAGCAAATTATATTTTTTGATGTCTGAGGACCTTTATTGGCGGTGATGAAAGAGAATCTTTACTGCAATAAAATGGCGAATTTGGAAAAATATTGTTGAGAATTGAAGGTACACACTACTGATCGTGCACGTTGGAAGAGTTTTGTGGAAGTCCTATGTTCGGTGAAGAGACAAAGGACGCAAGAAGAAATATATTGGTACACTATAATGTGCATAATTTGTGACGTCATAAAATAAGTTTAGCGGTCTTTTTCCCCAACAGTTATGTTTACCTTTTCTGAGAATTTTAACAAATTCAGCTCGGACGTGTTTTTTTATGGTACACTTGAACAGCGACGTGCCAAGTTTCCCATTTTTGGAAGTATGTGCTTAGTGCTGTGAGTTATATCAGAAGAAAATTGATGAACACAATATAAGGACTTTGGACATTGAAGTAAACTGAAAAACAATTTGGTTTTTGGCGAATCTCATTGAAGCGCACTTTGAGCAAATCGGACACGTAACAAAAAAGACAATGTGATTAAAGTTCAACTAAGTTCGCGTAAGGATGTTCAATGTGCAAGGCTTTCAAAAATTAAAGCTGGCATACCTTCTTAAATCGCAGTCGTAAACCATGAATATATTTATTGCTCTTTCGACCTCATCTGTCGTAACGTTTTCAATAGAAAATTCAATACCACATGCTTACAAGGCAATGTTTCAATAGAGAAATTGGTTTTTGATCAATCTTGGAAGTTTTTAATATAGCAATTAATTAAGGAAGTATCTGTAAGCAACATGGTTAAATTTTGGCATAGTTTGACCACCTTCCTTCTTACATGCATTTAAATGTGCTCTAGTTCCTTCCCACATGTATCCAAATGTGGCGACTTTTTTAAACCAAAACAAATGCTTCGAAATTCTTTTATATTTGGGCCAAGTTCGAAAGGCATATATGAGCTTCGACATCAGAGATGCACACAAGAATCTTTTCCGGGACCTGGTTACATTAGTTTGGATAAAAAATTCAAAAATATTTTATAAAAAAATAGTGCTGACGAAAGTTTTTTTATTAGCTGCGGTAAGCTAACTACAGACAAACAAAAGATATAAAAAATAAATAGCAAGAGCTGAAGAAGCAATTGAATTGAAAACAAAATCACACAAACAAAAAGCATGCAGTGACTGCGAAATGAAAGTGTTTCCCTCAATGGAAAGAGCTAAACGAGCCGACGCCTTAAAGAACAAATTACACTAACAAAAAGCATGTGACGATAGGGAATCGAAATTGTTTAACTTAAGGAAGTGCATTGAAGATAAAAATTACACAAACAAAAAGCACGTGGTGATAGCGAACTGCAATGATTTAGCTCGAATACCGTAAAGGGTTTGAGAAGATCTGAATATTTTTTTATATTGTTATAAGAGCTGAACGAGCTTCGAGCTCTGCGTCTTTGTTCTAAATGACCAATATCAAGAAAATGATGCCTTTAGATGAAAAACTTTCGGAGCATGTCATGCACAGCACAAAATTATTTAAACTTTTGCTTGAGTTTAGATGGCGGTGAATTGAAGAAATTCATAGTTGAACCTCTTTCCCACACCTCTACACAAACTAAGAGCACGTTGCTAATGGATGCTACATTATCTTATTCCGTGCGTGAGAAATAACATTATGTATTTGAAAAATTTATTTTACAATGATCGCGAAGCAGATCACATAGCTAAATAGTTAACCACGCTCACAAAATCGTGACCTTAATTGAATTAAAAAATTTATAAAACAATTGTTAAATTTTTCTTAAATCCTTAGCCAGAGAAGCCACAGTTTGGTAGTCCGAACAATTTTTGTACGCTGAAGATTAAATAATATTAATTTTTTTTTGCTTCGTTCCAGAATGCTAAGGATTACTTACGGAACACTAAAGAAATTAAATTTTTTGAGACCTCTTTGGAGTGAATCTCGGAGATTGTTCGGCTGATTCATGTTCATGAAATCAGTTCGTACGAATTCAGGTAAATTTTATTTGGTTTTCTTTTCAAGATAAAAATGGCTTAACTTCGAGATCAGACTTTTTTTGTATGTTTCTAAAAATCATGTTCGAATTTAAAGAATATAACTTTTCAGACTTATTTCATGTAACTCATTTTGCCTCAAATGACAGCTAGTCGGATTTCACGAAAAAAAACTGATTGTGTCAGCCTTATGAAAGAAAATAAATTCCTTAAATTATAAAAATTTTCCAACAATATAACAAGCTTGCTTGAATCTAAAAAGTACAGTTACTGCAGCTCTCAAGTTCGTAGCTTGAACTTTCCACAACAGAAAAGCAAAAGGGGTGGCAATGTGTCAATGTCCAGAAAAATAAAAACCAAAAAAATTTGAACACCTGAAAGCAATTCACTGACAGTATTGCCATTGTTAAAATATATATCATAGTTACACGTATTTGATAATGATGCATAATTCACAACGTAATTTGGTAATTGTTAAACAATCGCAGGTCCTTTGGTTTTATGTTTCACTTTTTTTTTTTTTTGTTTTGTCCCTGCACATTTTTTGAGGGTATTTCTCTGACACTTTTGCTTTGACGATTGCAGATAGATGAGCTCTTTGCGTGTCAACACAACGCTACTAACATTTGACAGACGCTGTCATTTTGTGTTTGACATAAGCGAACCCAACTGTTATCATTGTTGTTGTTATTGCAATTATGACTAGCTTCATATTGTTTATGATATCGTAATGATAATGACTACCAAACAGACAAACGCATGCGAGGATTTTCCGAAAAGAAAAAAAAATGCTCTATTGTTTGGTAATTATATGCGCTTAGATAAGGATTTATGTTACTTTCTTGCTTGGTGGATAAAGGCTGTTTAATTGAATCTAGAAGTCGTTTAATTTAATGGTTGAATGTTGTTCGTTGTTCTTTATATTTTTATAATTTTGATGAATTTAGCAGATTACTTGGGTTTTATTACGCCAATTAAAATATAGGTTGGCTGGAATGCTGGAGTAAATATGTTAAGGAACTTAGATATGAAATTGAAGTTTTTGGGACAGGAAAAATATTTTTGTTACACTAAGTGAAATCCATTAAAAAAAGCCAAAAAATAATAAACTTTGCATCAATAAAAATTTTAGAACACCGTTATAAGCCAAAGTTTTCCGTAAGTACGTACACTGTGCAACTAAAAAAAATATTCAAATTCTGAAACAAATGACAGATTGGGACGGAAAAAAATTTTTAAAGGACACAATGAATAAGTCTTTTAAGAGAAATTTTAATGCAATTGTATGAATGTAAAAATTTTTTAAGCAAGGACTATTTTTGTTTACTAAAATTAATGAAATTCTCTTCATATACATATATAGTTGAAGAAGTTATTTTTCTTTGCCTCATGTTACTTTTGATTTTTTAAGGACTTAAGCATCCAACAATAACACATAACATATCATATGCGCATTTTAGGTAACTAAATGTAGCCACTCCCTGAAAAGAAAAACCCAAACATAAATATTTTGACTGCTTAAACGCATACAAACAAACAAGCAAAACGCTTTTTGATGTCCAACGAATTGTGTTAAATAAAACAAAAATAATAACAAACAAAAAAACCACTAAGTGAGGGAGCACTTTGAAGTTATGGGAACTAAGCAGGTGCTATACCAAGCACCAATTTAAGCGATGAGCCCAACCCTGTCGGGCATTAGACAATCAAATGCCAACGACGATACCCACTGTTTAATTAGAAACAATTAAAGTAAATTTTGAATAAATTAAGATTTGTTGATTTGACAGATATGGTAGAATATCAAGGGTACACATGGGGTAAATAAACGTGAAACTGATATGCGTGACAGACACTAATAATTTCACAAGAAATGAGGGTAGAAAAATAGCAGAAAATTAAAATCCTAATATGGTTTTTGAATGCATGCATTCCTTATGAAATTTTGCAAACTGTCATTTTAGCTGTCAAATTTGCACTCGCAGTGCATTCTTTTCTCATTGACTATAAATGTCAGTCCTAAGTTTTGCATTGAATGTTAAGCAAAATTGGATATATTTGCTATATTTGAAAGTCACATTGACAATAATTCACACAGTCTGTCAATATGTTACATATCCGGCAAAATTATATATCTGAGCTGTGAATACCCTTTTGTTCTAACCACTAATTATCACTGTTGTCAATTATCATATGCACATAAGTTCGAAATTTAAATGTCACTTCTATGCATATAATTATAAAGTCATCTTGACATAATCAAAAGTGACAATTATGTACATTGATTACCGAACATGCCACGTTCAACTTGCTAATATTGTACGCGACTTCGTTCTGGCTCATTAGTTTTTCAAGCGATTCGATTTTTTCGTTGATTGTCCTTTTTTGCTGTCTGGCAAACGCACTTGTTTTATGTCAGCTCGAGACAGATGGCTTTAACTTGGCAGTGTTGCCGCATTATTTAATTTTTTCAGAAGTGTAAAAACTATCAGTTTAAGAAAGTTTTTCATGGCGAATGTATTTGTTTTCTCAATTCAATTATAGTGCTTCTCTAGTTTTTTATTATTTAAAAATAACTTACCAACAGAAATCTCCTCATACATAATTTTTCGAATCGGTAATCTGCAATATAAAAAAAGATAAGAATTAGAAAATGTTTGAATTTACCAAAAAAAAATTGAATGCCGGGAGGAAATGATGACACTGATGAGTGTTCGCTGTTGCTTAAAAAACTTAACACTTAAAACTCTTGCGGATACTATGAAATGAGCATTAAGCATATTGACAGATTTCTATGAATTTCAAATATGAAAAAATTCCAGGTCAAACGCGAAACCCAAAGAACGAATATTTATGATACTTCAATCAAAATATACAATATATGTGAATGGGGAAATCCACGAAACCTTTGACTTTTTTGATACTCGGTTGTCTACGCATGAAAAACGAATTAAAATCATGTACCAAGCCTATAGATCTTTAATTCACCTACACGACTATTCGATCTGATAATATGCATAAGGACGACAGTTCATAAAGCGATACTCTGCCAGTAATTTTTTTCTTTTCCTAGATAACTTTTTGAGGCGTGAATGAATCGTTCTGAAATTGTAATTAGACTTTACCTTTTGCAATTAAAATTCAATTCATAAGCGTAAAGTCAGTGTGCTATTATTCAATGATTCATATTGATAAACACTCAAAGTAGTACTCGATTTTGTGCAATCAGCAAATTTCACAGTTTTTTGTGTGTAGGTTTTTGAGGCATTTACATATTGAAATTTAGCTTGCACAAAATGGTTCCACATAAGTGAACAAAACCAGGAGCGTCACTTCACCAAAACCTTGGGGGGGGGGGGCGGCAAGAATTATAATTCCACCACTATTAGATGGTTTTATTGATTTGTTGTATTGAATAATACCTAGTATCAGATCCTTAGGAGGGGGGGGGGGGGGTTAATGCCCTCCCCAGCCTTACTGAATTGACGCCATTGAACAAAACAATCTGTCATTTTAAAATTGATATGCCATCCCAAATATAGAAACTGGAGGCACCATATTGAAGCACAACGTCCGCGAAACTTTTTTTCGAAAACATGTTTTTTTGTTGGCACAGCAATAATTTTATGTTTAGCACACTCACTTCGATAATATATTATCAAAAGCCTCACCTTGGCAGATGAATGTATTGAACGTTATTGAGGTATACGTGAGTGACAAGTACTCCGCACACTCAGCCAAAACAACTGAAACACGGCTATAAATCGCCATTTTTAATTCGAATGACTTGAAAATTGTGTTACGGCTACTTTTTGACTTGTAATAACACAAATATGAAAAAGTGTTTCAATGGTTATAAATAAATAAAAAAAATACCATTATGCGCAATTCTTCTCATTTAAATCGAGCATTAATGAGGTCTACGTAAGTGATAAGTACGTTGATTTTCCACGTTAATTTTTTAATTTTTAAGGTAATGGCATGATTAAAAACGAAAACCGCCAATATGTAATTGCTGCAAAACGTCTAAGAAACATGTCTACCAGAGTTAGAAATGTGTGCCTCAAAATTTCAAATTGAGTTTCATTTTTGTGAAAAATCAAAGGTTTCGTGGATTTCCCCATATAAATAACAAACATTGTGCGATTATAGAATGAGATTATATGTACACATATAAAAACGTTATACAAAAACAAAAAGAATACAACCATATTGCTCGAATATGAAAACAAATTGCGTGTCTGGTACACCATAATTGAACCTCATGAGTATAATATGTGATATCAATACAAAAAACAAAAATATTAAGAGAAGCGAGATATAAATAATCGCAAAGTAACACCACTGTCAGTATAAAAACGTCAGCCGTTGCGAGAAAAAATCTTGAGAATAAGTTTTTCGAATTTAAGTGTTTAGTGTAAATCTTTGATATTTCGTTCAATATGCCAATGATAATTGTTGATAAGCTCCAGAGGCAAGATCGTCAAAATGAAGAATTGTGTGATGTTGTGCTGATTGCTGGCAAAGAGGAACTGAGAGTTCCAGCGCATCGAAATGTTCTCTCGGCAGCAAGTGAATATTTCAAGGGAATGTTTCAGTCATCAATGCGTGAAAGCACAACAAAAGAAATCAAAATGTCCAGCGCAAATGGTGCTATATTACGCAGCCTTATTGAGTATTGCTACACAGGACGTGTAGCAATCACAGAGGAGAATGCTGTTGAATTATTAAAATTAGCTGATTTGTTGCTCTTGAGTAATATGGTCACGGCGTGTGGAAACTTTCTATCGGAGCAACTAAATCTAAGCAATTGTTTGGAATTTGGGTTCTTTGCGGAGCAATATTGTTGTGTGGTACTGCTAAAAAGGGCAAAAGACTATAGCTTGAAGCACTTTATGGATGTTTCTAAAACGAAAGAGTTCCTGAGCTTAAATTCAGAACAATTGGGTGAGTTTTTAGCGAGCGATAATCTCTGTGTTCCAGCTGAAAATAATGTTTTTGAAATATTAATGACATGGATACAGCATGACCAAAATGAACGTGAGAAATACAGAGATAAATTATTAAAGTTAGTGCGGTTGCCATTGTTAGAGCGATCGTTCTTAATTGAACAGGTGAAACCAATTTGTACTTCAATGGAAAGTCTACATTTGTACATAGATGCTATAGAAGAGAAATCCTTGCCATATCCCAACATAATTAATGCGAGGAAATCAACTGATTCTGATAAGTTTTTGATGTGTCTAACAAGCAATTCTAATAAATCTGGATTGAAAATGCATTTTTACTGCCCACAACGATTAAAGTGGATGTGCTGTTGGAAAAACTTTAATTATTGTTTCGAACACGGTGTTGCTGGTATGCATGATAATCTCTACGTTGTTGGAGGATGGGACTCAAATAATTGCGTAGCTGAATATACCGTTATTTGCATAAACTTAAAAACGATGACTAAAGGACAAATAACTCCTATGACAGAACGTCGTTATAGATGTGGTGCAGCTGTGCTGAATGAATTTTTATATGCGGTGGGCGGTATAAATGCAGGGAGCACCTTCAGTACAGCTGAAAGATGGGACCCAAAAACAAACACTTGGAGTAAAGTTGCCTCTATGTCACAGCGACGTTCCGATTTCGGTATTGCTCAATTGAATCAAAAATTGTATGCAATTGGAGGTTATTGCGATGATAGTGCTCTTAATTCAGCTGAATACTACGATGAACAACAAAATGTTTGGAAATCAATAGCCCCAATGAACGAACGTCGTAGATCAACCGGAGTAAGAATTTTACAATAGCATGCGCGTATTGAATTTTAATTAAATTATTTTTTTTCTATCTCTTTTAATGTTATATGAAGGTAGCAGTTGCCAAAGGTCTGTTATATGTAGTGAGCGACAGCAATACAGTCGAGCGCTATGATCCCAAAGTTAATAATTGGACTACGTTATGCAGATTACCAATAAGCAATAATGACCGAAGGTATTGCACTACATTTTGCAATAAAGTAGTCGTTTGTTGTAACGATCAATTCTATGAGTACAACGACAAGACCAACGAGTGGGAAATAAAGGAGATTTCAAACGGAATAATAAATGTCCGTTGCTTAATTGCATATTCAGGTGAACTGCCGAAATCACAATTTGCTGAAAATTAATTTTCTACCTTCGAGGTAAAATCAATTCTTCACGATTTACAGAGCAATGATGTTTTTTTAAATATTTTATAAACTTAGTGTTAAGTCTTTTTTTATAAGAAATTTAATATCTATGCAAAATTGGGACTTCTGTAATTTAAAAATTTTAAAAAATTTTTAATAAAATTGAAATCTTTAACCACCTTAATTGATTTTATAGAAATAAAAAGAAATCATTTAATTTTTAAATTTATATTAAGTAGCAAGCATTTCGACTCTAGTTGAGTCATTCTCAGCATAAAATGATGTAAAGACTGATTCACCAAAATATAAATGAAAATAGATTCTTTTAGTAAATGTTTTTATTACGCGACAGAAAAATGTTATCTGCATTTATTAACTTTTTATATTTAAGCCGAACATCAATATGTTAGCCACTTTAAGTCCTTAAACATAAATATCGTTTTCAAGTAGCAGCTTAACTCGAAAACACTTAAAAAATAACTGACCCCTGAAAACTTAATCCGCTGCTGATTACGCTCAATTGATGACATTTTTTTTTTAATAGTTTACAGTTTCGATTATTTATCACATGTTCAAAATACCATAACCAATTTAAAAAAATACAAAAAAAAAACAGAGTATCCCTTTTGTAACATAACAGTGTTTACACATAATCATTTTTCATTCTTTATAAAAAAAAAAACACACGATTAGATAAATTTTTTTACAATTGTCCATTACCCTTGGCATTGTATCAAATGACTTTTATTTGGCAGATCCAATGTGTAGTGTCGTTATTGAAAAACCAATAAAAATCGAAATTAAACCAAAATTATGTCCAGAGCACCCGCTGTGAATGCCACAAATGAACAACAGCCGAAGGAGCAGAATGGAAAAAAAAAGCGGAGAGCAAAACCCTAGACAATGGTACGCCACTGACTGACAAAACAATTGGTGACGACTTTTGTTTAGAAATTATTTTAAAAAATTGAAAAATGATATATTTAGTAATGGGGAAATATAGAAAAAAAATATGGCATGTCCTTTCTTTTTTAGCACTCATATGTACATTGACGTGACGAATCCTTTTGTTGTGCAACAATTTCGTTATATTTTTTTCTTCGACAATAATTGTGGACAATTTTTTGACAGGCTTGTTTTAGGCAGCCAAGTGCAAGGATATTTTTATTTTACCATCTATCATAATTTTGGTGTTACCCCATGTCAAAAAGGGGTAACTAACAGCTACATTGATTGAGGGTGTTTTTTCGTTTGGTTTCATTTTTTGACAATCATTTTGATTGCATTGATTATGATGTATGAATATGTTGAAAAGTTTTTTTTTTTTTTCACTTCGCCTTCGACTATTTTAGTCCTTTGTCATAGTTTTTTTTTTCATTTTATTGTTGTCGTGCACAATTTGGTTGGCATCATTTTTCATGGCAAATAAAATTGAAAAATAGATTCGTACGTTCGTTCAAATAATGAAAACATGGCATATATCGTAAATGTTTTTATGACTCCCATCTACATTTTTTGTGTTATCATTGCTCAAATTATTTTTCTACACTACAACTACATACGTTGCACATGTGTGCGCATTTCACTATTCTTCTCTCTCTTTTTTTTTTTAAGGGAAAACGCAAATTTCCCTAGGATTTAAAAATAATCAATCATAAATTTTCTTTATCAATTTTTTATATTTTTGCCAATCAATACAAATGCAATACAATACATTGATTTCATGAATATTCATAGTTTTTTAGCGCCTTTGTTAATTTAAGTGATGAGTCATGGCATTTGTGTAAAAATTCTGTAGCATAAAATCAAAAAATTGACGAATTTTTATGCAAAGGGTGAAAAAGTAGGTATTTTTTTTTTTCAAAACTATATATTTGCAGCTGCCTTAAATTAAATATGACATATTTATTGGCATTTTAAAATTAAAGTTTTGAATATATCAAATTTGAAAAAAAAAATTGCCATTCGAACGAAGGAATTCATAGTTCTTATGATTTAACAGGCTGAAAAGTAGTAAAAAATTGCTCTATGTATTCAATATATTTGTATAACTTCAACAATTTCGCAAAAAATCGTATAGAATACATAAAGTTAGTAAATGTCTAAAGAAGTCAAACTGTAGCTATCAGCATCAAAAGAATCGATGAAAGTTGAGAAGACTCTAATGGTAATGAAAAGTATTGAAAAACTCAAAAGTTCTGCATAAGTATCAAATAGTGGCATAATTTTACTTTAGAGGCGATGCTCTAAAATTTTTTTTTTATTTTTTAGAAACATAGAGTTTTACCCCATAAAACAGAATCTGAAAAAAAAGTCGAACTCTTATGGTTTCCGAGAGATGTATAAAAAAAATTTTGTAAAAATTTTATAAAAATTTTTTTGTTTTGTATTATGTATTTTAAAGCACTGATCACAATGGTGCTAAAAGAAATTATCGGTCTCAAATGGTTTAGAAGACACAACCGTTTAAAGTTTCAAAAATTCACATTAATTTTCACGAAATTTCCACTTCAAAATCCGTTTAATATGTATTTTGGGATGATTAAGTGAGGTAAACACTCTAAAGTGCCCTTTTCAGGACTACAGAAACTTTTAAAGAGATAAAATTATTTATAAAAAAATTGGGGTTTTATTTCCTGCCTGCGGCACTTAATAAACATGATTTGAGTCGAAGACCGCCGCGAAGCAGGTGTTGGGAGTTTTAAATCTTGAGTTGCGGCCACACTAACTTCTGCCGCTATAACTTCCAAACCATTTGAGAGAACAATTTTTTTTTATTACCATCGCATTTAGGGCCCCAAAATACATAATAAACGCATTTTGAATTGGAAATTTTCGTGAAAATTAATGTGAATTTTGAAACTTTAAACGGTTGTTTCTTTTAAACCATTTGAGACAGTCAATTTTTTCTAGCACCATTGTGATCAGCGCCCCAAAATACATAATACAAAACAAAAAAAATTTTGGAGCCTCGCTCCTAAAGTAAAATTGTTCCCAAATAGTTCGGAAAAAATTCAGAAAAAACGCTCTTTCTACACAAAGTCTTGCTCTAAGTGCCGATCTAATGTCATGAGAACGAGCATAATAAATAAATTGACTCACTCGAAATGCAGCTTAGCCTCATAACTCTCCATTCCATTTGCAGTATAAAGACCACTAACATTGCTTTCCAGCTTTTCGGATTGTAGTAAAGCTTTATGCTATGTTTTAAAACATCTCAACAAGGATGTAAATAATCCGATTGTAAAGGAGTTTCATTTTAATATTGCTGACCAAACAAAAGGTCATACATTTTTTCCAAAAAAAAACTTTTTTATATGAAGGTCAGCTTGGTAGCTCCGGTCTCAACTATGTCGTCAGAAGTCTTGCTGTAGCCCGGAAAATGGATGTATCGATGACATTTTCTGTGACATGCAGTAAAGCGTTGCTTTTATTGTTCCAAGCCGGCTGTTTCAATAATTTGTTGGACATTACAATTTAAAGACAACTGGTATGCTGATTCAATCCCAGGTGTCAAACAGAGTTTGAAGTTCAATGACTATTTGAGGTTTCCATAAGAAGTTTGTGGATTAAAAGAAAGTAAAATATTAAGATGTTGGTTTTTTTGGTAGGCCATATAGAATTGAGCATTTACCGTTAATTATTTACGGCTATTTCCTATATTTATGTACAAACACTTCTTCACTTATATTTCTTATGTTTTGGGCCATAATACTCCGTCTTATGATGAACATAACTTATTGTATTTACAAAATAAAAATAATTTTGATTTTCAGAAATCAAATAAATATTTTGAACTTTTTCAGTGTTATTTTAGATATTAGTGCTGATGCGAATATGTCACACCAAGTGACCGACCAACGTCACATGACCACCAAAGGGCGGGTGTCATTTAATTTTATCATAAAAACACAGCAAATACACAAAGGTACAGTTGTCACGTGTTGTCACACAAACTGTTTGTTGTTCTTATCATGTTGCTAACAAAAACAACAACACGAACAACAACTGCAATTACACGGAAAACCACTTTTCCAAGTGGCGTAAAATAGTTTTGAATCAAATGCAGACAATACCATAAGATATGTTTATTTGATTATAAAACTCTCATGAAACCGAACAACGGGCAAAGAAAAGGCAAACCAGAAATAACAAAAAAAAAAAAAAACCCTAAAAATAAAATCAAAAATTAGGGTGTATCTATTTTATAAATTTTAGTATCATTTTGTGCAAGAAAATTATGAATGAATCTTTTATAAAAAGCCACCCTAAAATACAAGTAACAATAGTGCGTGTTGTAACAATTAAAAATTTACAATTTGAACGCATCCGTTTTTAGTGAAGAAGTATAAACGGTCCCGTAAGTACCCTTCCACACGCATATGCTGCTATGCACCCTTTTTTTTTTTGCATGCGCCCACTTTAAAATGAAACTTTTGCGCACCCGCTCAGCAGCCGTTATTAATGTCTGACCCGCATTTTCATAAAACAGACGTTTTTCGTCAACAACATGTAGCGACGTTCTTTGGTACGCGTGATTTGCACCCAAGAGACACGCAGGAGGACACGTTGAGGCAATTAAAAGTATCCTTTTTTTTCGATGAGTTCTATGGAATTGCAAGAAGTTTCCCACGATCTATGAGCGCACAAGGCTATTGAGGTACGCGCGCAGATATAAATCGGTGTTAAATGCATTATAATGAAGAAGGTCCTTGACAAATTGTTCGTTACCTACCAACTAAAGGAAGTTAAACTGCAATTAGTTGCCTCTTGTGCAGCGCGTGTGTTGAGCCAAAGTGTGAAAGATTTTTAAAAGATTGCTACTATCGAGTGAGATGTTCCCAGCCCGAAAGAGTGATAAAAGGCGGTTGAATGTTGCAGACCATAGTAATTTGATATAGCAGACATTTTTTTGTAACAATTTAATAAAATTTAGAATTAAAGTTCTCAAAGCGCATGCAATTATCTATATAATGCATATGTTATTAATTCATATGTTGCTTTTAGCTTAAAAACTGTCATGTTAACTTTATTATTTAATCAAACTCAATATTAATTTCTAAGTAAGTCTTCAAACAACATAGGCCCTTCATCAACAACAGACAGAGTATTCGGCACACAAAAACTATCACTCATACGCTGTGTTGTGTTGAATAGTTTATGTTCCTGCCTGCGGTTGCACTTAATTTAATTGACAATTTGAATTTGAAACGCAAAGTGAATATCCCCAAAAATGGATTTTCAATCCACGACGCGCATACTTTGGATATCCTGCACTAATCTTGCATGAAAATGTTCGTCCTTTTTTTTTGATTTGCTATGATGACGTCTAAAAACTAAAGCGAGATTAATGTTTGCTTTGGTGTTGTAGCAACATTTATGTGTTACCCTGGAGGCTAATACCAGTCGGTATAACGTAGAGTAGCGCACTTTGTCAAAAGTCACAAAACAGGATAAAAGCAAAGGAGTAAAAATAGAAAATGCGAAGTAAAGACAGCAAAAGCATCACATAAGTCGCAATAAGTTGCAATTTTCTGTTCGTTTCCGCTTTATTTGCCAAAGAAACAACAGCAGCAGAAATGAAAATAACAACACTTGCTGTTGCTTTCTAGACATGGTTTAAGGTGACCCGTTGATATTGCGGCTACATCGTATTATTTCGAACCGGGCGCTAAATAGGCATTATAAAATATATATTTGTAGATTGAGAAATTAGCATACAAAGCAATGAACAGAAAACTGAGAAGTTCACACATGTGAATATAAAAACAATGAATTAAAATAGGGGGGAGGGTGTCCGGCAAAATCTCACAAAGGGGAGGAAGGGGTCAAGGAAAACCTCATTTCAACTTTTTAATGCATCGAATTTATATTAAAAATTATAATTTAAATCTCACGGGAGGAAGGGGGTAGGGTCTCGCCAGATCTCACCAAATCTCACCAAGGCGAGGGGGGGGGGGGGTCCGAATTTTCAAAAAAACACTTCACGTAATTAATGGACATCCCCTGACTAAATGAAATACAACCAGTTTTTTTAAGCGGTTAAAGTGAGAGTTCCATCAGCGTACGCTCAATATGGAAAACAGCATATGCTTATGTAAGGGTGACACATATATGCTATGCTAAATGAAAGAGCATAAGCTAGTGAAAGGGATATTCGAGGAGATCAGTATAGCTAGATAGAAAAATTGGTAACTTTCAGGATCGCAAGAGAATGTCAGAGGCTTTGTATAAACCAGCATTAGCTGATAGCAGGCCTGCTCACACAAGGTCAATGTAACTTCAACTAACATCATATGTGAGCAGACTTGCTACCAGCTGATGCTGGCCTATACAAAACCTTTGACGTTCTTTTGCAATTCTGAAATTTAACAATTTTTGCTCGTTCGTACGAGAGTTTATACGTAATATAAACGTTTAGTTGTTTTTGGTTTCCATTTTCGGATGTTTTTGTACACCAGTTCATCTGGTAACTCTTATCATATGCTATGCTGCTTAATCGAGTATGCTTTTATCTCATACGACTAGTAGATGTTGCCATTATTATTTCACTGTTGCGCAAATTGAAATTTTGAAGATACCCACGCATTGCTGTTGCTGCTCTTCAGTTTGCTTAGTGAAAATAGCCGCAGGATAATTGAGTGCAAAAATTCCATTTTGGACTTTTCGATTCCGTTCCGGCGGATATCAGTTTAACTAATGAAATAACTACAACATAGACAGATATATGAGTTGATGTGCTGTTTGTTTACATGGTTACCTTTTTATATGGATGAGTGTGGTATGGCTGTGTTTGACTCATAGGTTAAATTAACAAATAAAACTAATGAATTATTGAAACAAACACAAATGTATAGGAGAACAATTAATTAAACAAGGATAAATGTGTTATCTGTTGAAGTGTTATCAAGTGAAAATTGTGTATTCCTGTCTTTAAGAGTTTTGATAGAATATTTTTGCGATTCTGACAATTTAAACTTTATCGGCATGAGTCATCTTTAATTTTTTTTCCATTTAACCAAAACAATCATCTCTGTTGATATTTTTTCACGTAATAACTACAGCTCCTACAAAAGCAACAGCAAATAAATTGAACATTTCCGATAAGAATATCAAAAATAAACCATTTTCTTGTCATATTCTTATGTGCGTACCGATATACATTTAAGGGGAGTACATAACGTACGTTTGCTTATGATTATTATTATTATTCTTCTTGTTATTATCATTACTTTAACTATAATGTTTATTGTTATTGTTGTTGTTATTATTATCGAATATACTTTGCTATACGCACATAATACCATACGTATATCTTTTATCGAAAATGTCTTTGAAATCATATTTTTATTACCATTACGAGTTCATTCAACAAAATATTCATATCGTAATATGACTGTCGATCTATCAAAAACGGTTGACTGTTTTTTTTGTTTTTCTTCGATTAATATGAGTATTGTTATTGTTATGGCTTTTTTTTTTCGTAGACATTATGGCTGTTTGTTGTAAGTGTTAGCCAAAGTTTTGGCTTAAGCACCCCACCTCTTCAGCAAGACGTAACACAAAAATGTAGTTAAAACTGCGCTAGAAGAGCTCATACACACATACATATGTACGTGTGTATGTGTGTTTGTCTTGGCATTTTGCGTGTTTGTGTGCGTTAATTCAACTACCGTCTCTAATAAACTGAGACGATATAAAGTTTATTTACGTACATTTTATTTGTTCGAGGCAATAAAACATGTAAGAGTGATTATAACTATGGCCAAGGATTAGTCAAGGATATGGCTGATGCAGATAATTGCTTGGGACAGTCAGCAGACACGTAAGTTATTGCCGCATTGAAATTTATTTGTAGGGACTGTTGCTGTTAGTGTTGGATTAAATGAAACTTATTTTAGCTAATTGAAAGTTGCAGACTAAAAGTTAAATATAAACAAAGCCTT
Organism: Meiosimyza platycephala; assembly: GCA_963662105.1. Classification (NCBI taxonomy): domain Eukaryota; kingdom Metazoa; phylum Arthropoda; class Insecta; order Diptera; family Lauxaniidae; genus Meiosimyza; species Meiosimyza platycephala. The sequence continues at coordinate 103,494,414 of OY759208.1, read as the reverse complement.
TTTTTTAAATTAATTGCAAAACTATAAAACCAAGTGACTTGAAAATATTGCTGTTAAGCGAATTTTACCCAGAAATAACAGAAAAGAAGAATAAAAGAAAAAACTGGTTGAAGCCAAAAATATTCTATAAGAAAGATTTTTGAAAAATTAAAGCCATAGAGAAAAAAATGTATTCTAAAAAAACTAAAAATAAAAGAAAACTTTGTTCAATACAAAATAACACCAAAATAAGAGAAAGATTTCAAAAAAATAAAAAGTCTTTAATAAAAATATTATATTTTAAAAAAGTTTTCTAAAAAAAAGTTTGCGTGTAATTCGAAAATCCAAACTAAAAGTACATCTATGGTCGCAATTGAAAGTTTGAGCATTTTTTATAGGAAAAATTAACAGAATCCTTGAACGAATACATTATGTGCAATCAAATTGACTGATGTTAATTCAGTGTATTTTGTGATCGCTGATCTCGAATCTGCCATCAGCTTTAGGCCTATACTTCAGCGTTTCGAGATAATGGTCAATCAATCGGTAATTGACATGGTTACAAACGCTTTTTTACAATTTTTTCTATTTTCAATCTGCGGAGATTGATATGAGAAGATACATACATTCCTCACGAATCGACAATTCCTTTTTCCATCTGCACTTAAACTCCAGCATCACTCCTTAACCACCTTTAGATGAGGAATTTTAGTCTAGTTTTTGGAAAAAATTTACATACGTGACAAACGACTGAGACTTTTTTCATGCGGTCTCAGACAAAAATATTCCTCACAAAACTTCTTAAGTCTTATCTGATCATCAGCGATCTCTTTTATTATGTATGCTTTATTTCACTCCGTTAAAATGTAAAACTTTTGGCTCCATTAACAAAACAGCTCTATGAGCATGAAATCGAAAATATCATTTCATCAAATAGAAGCATCTTATTCAAAAAGAAATAGGCAAAGTTCAAAGGAAAAGGTTATTCCTCCCTGATTTCGAAAATAAAATTAAGGAAATTAATTTGCTGTTAATGTGAAATATTATTAAACTTGACGTAAAACAGCATTTCTATCGTACTTTTTGAAACCTCAAGATACTACATGGTTCAAAAATTCACGGGAAAAATGATGAAAACCCAAACTTTTCGATAAAAACCAACTTTATTCTTCAACATAGTTCCCTTCGAGGGAGATACACTTCATCCAACGATCCTCTAACATTTTGATACCATTTTTATGGTAGTCGACGTCGAGGCTATCAAAATTGGTATCAGTTTCGAACTCGACCTCCTCGTTTGAGTAAAATCTTTTTCCCTGGAGCTATCTTTTCAAGTTTGGAAACAGATAATAGTCGCTGGGGACCAAGTCTGGAGAATACGGTGGGTGGGGCAGCAATTCATATCGCAATTCGTTCAATTTTTGCTATTGCTTTGAATCACCGACACAATATTGCTTTTGATCCATTATCAGCAAACGCGGCATCCATCGCGCGCACATCTTTTTAATTTCAAAATGCTCATGTAAAATATTGAAAATACTACCGATCGACAATTTCATTATATCTTCCAGCTCTTTCACTTTCACTTTGTGGTCTTTCAAAACGATCAGATGATTTTCTTAATCTTTTCTGAAATGGTAGCCTCATTTGGCCGTCCCCAACGTGGTGCCTCACTGATGCTCGTACGACCCACTTTCAATTCAGCAAACCATCTATAAGCAGTTGTTTTCGACGGAGCAGATGTGTTGTGATGTTTTTAGAGCCATTCCAATGTTTGCTTCTAGATTTTTCGGATCACAAAGCAATGTTTTATCAAAATGCGAAATTCACTATTTCCATTGTTTACGAAATACCAAAAGTAGCGTCACTCATACAGCGATAACTTCAAAACCACTAGATGAAATGTCATTAAAATTTGATATGCCTCTTTAAAAAGTTACTACTTTCGAAAAATTATATCGATTTGAGAGTGGTGGGGCCATCCCACCAAAATCCCCGGGACTTTTTGAACCATGTAGTATTAACCGATTTTGAAATTTTAGAAATCATTCATTTAATTTTTTCAATGCTCTAACGAATTCTGGAGTATGTGAATGAATTTTGAAAATCTGATATTTTTTACAACACTCTAACTCTCTTTTCGTCGTCAGAGAGCATGCAACTGAACTTTGTGTCAGTGAGTATACACATTAACTGTGACAACCAGGCCCGGATTGTTTGTTAACAATTTTAGGTAATTTAGTGCATACAATCCCTGTATTTGAATTTTTTTCCCCCCGTCTAAATAAATTAAAAAATTTAAAAAAAGAAATTTCAAAGTTCCCAATATTTGCTGCCCCTAACATCGTGCCGCCCTAGGCACTGGCCTAGTGTGCCTCTAAAGTAAATCCGGCCCTGGTGACATCCAACAGAAACACCCAAATTTGGTTGAGTGCAGATCTCTGAAGAAACTGAATGCTTTTGTGGAATCTGTTCAAACATGTGCAGTTGAATTTTGAGCGACTTTCATTAAGAAATAGTGTTAAAAATTTAATGTTCGTTAACTACATCTTTTTGCCTTTTGGTCATTTTTCATTTTATTTAATCGATATAGTACATCTATGTATATAATATGTACAAATACATTTTCAGCGCATTTAACACTTTGTAAACACCAATAAATTTTTGCAAACAATAAATCAATATGTATAAAATTATGCTATACTGAGAAAAAAGACGTGACTCTCTCAATAACTGCAGTGTTGTCTTACAAATCACATGAAAAGGTTATTGAACTACTAAGTTTGTAATCAAATCAAGGAAGCCATTTTTTTCACGCTTCAATTAATGCAAAAATTATTTATCAAGGAGATCAAACCATTTCTACACATATTTTTTCCACACTATGTCAACTGTCAAAATGTGTTAGCATGAGTACGCGCGTACTTAAAGCAAGAAAACACAAACATAAAATTTGCACGCAAACATCAATAAAGGAACAAGAAGTGGAAAAATGCTGTAAAATTGACAGACGTCAACGTTGATTGCATGTAACCCTTTTATATTTTTTATGCAAATTGACATGAAATAAAATTAATTTACAGCAATAACAACAACCAAAGCGTAATAAGTGTCCACCCTAAAGATGTCCAATATCAATGATGCTCACAAAATGACAACAACTGCACAAGATTGTTAGAGGAGAAGGGGGTAGTGCGTAATGGCAACGCGTACAAAATAATTTGTAATTAAATCCATTTAATTAGAAAATTTTCAATTAATCTGCAATGTTTGCATGTCAATATTAAACAAACTGTACGTGGGAGTAGGTAGTAGAAAAAGTAGTTGTAAAGTGTAGTAGGAGTGGATTTGAAATTTAAAAAAAAATTATTTCAAGTGGTGCATATTGAAAATGCTAAGCAAATTTAGTAGTTTGGGTGACTTTGAGTATGCAACGGAAATCCGCTTAAGCTTCTCAAATGCAACCGAGCGCCAACAAATAAAAAAAAAAATACTACAAAGCAAAAAAATTGCAAACAAATGCGAAAGTACTTTAAGTAATAAATAAAGCAAAGATTTGCAAATCCTTGAACGGCTTATTGTACTCGTGATGGCATTTGTGTGATGGTTCATCTATCGCTGTTATATGCAGGAAATGCACTTACGCACTTTTTCTCACACAAACACTGGTCAACAACAAAAAATTTTATAAAATTTTGAGGTTTCAAAAAAACAATTCCATCAAATTATTCAAACGCGTCTGCCTCTGATATATTGTGTTAGGGTATAGTATAGATAACGAAAATATAAAAGAAGGCTAGTCCCAATTAGTACTAAAAGAAAAAAAAAGTGTTAAAAAAATCAAAATCAGAAATGCAAAGCAAAATGGTGTGCGATTCGGTGCGTAATGGCCCATGCACACAGCCAGAAAAATAAAAAAATAATATATACCAAAAAAATAGATATATAAATTTGGGATAGCAAAATTTGCTCGGCATTAGTTTAATATAGACATGTATGTCCTTAATATTATGCAACTTGAGTGCTCAAACACGTCTGCCTTAAAAAAAAAAAGAGCTGGAATCGTCTGCCTTCTGTATTTTATAGTTTCTATAAGTAAAGGAACCAGTCAGCCAAGAGGCAGACGCGATAAAGTGATTAAGTACTCATTTTTTTACACATTTGTATTACTGCATTTTTTAAATACGGCCATAACTAAGTGGCAGAGGTTACTTCTGTCGTTTTTTATGACATAATCGTTAAAATAATCGCAATCTGCCTGACGATAAAATCACTTAAACTTGTAAAACAATTTTAATTAATCCTTAAAGCAGCAACAAAAGCATCTGCCTGTTGTGTTTATATGTTTTTTGATAGACACACTTTTTAACATAAGAGGCAGACGCGATAAAATTTAGTATGGTACCTTTTCTTACAGGTTCAAAGGACTCTGAATTAATCACGCAGAGACAATGCAATGGCAGAGATTGTTCGTATTATTTATATTACCTTAACTTACCTAGAACTTAGAAATGACATGATACAAATCTTTCAAATTTCATAAAATTCAAATTTTGTTCACTTGTGTTAAGGTAGGTAAAGTATAGAACAATATCTGCGGTCATTGAACTACACTGTGCGTACAAGTAATTCCTTTGCAGTAACCGGCAACAGATGCAACACAACGGCACAACGACACCAGTAGCAATCGCTACTACCCCAACAACAGAGAAAAAAACCCTGCTTGAAAAAATTGTCATCGGCAAATGGTAGCACGTAGCAACTATTGTACAATGCAATGCATCGACTTCTTCTAATACAACAAAATGTAGCGCCCCCTATTGTAAGGCACATTTTTATGCATTACTTTTTTTTTTTTTGTTTTTATTTTATTTTTCTTCAAGCAACAATAAGTTGTTGCGTCACCAACAACGTTGTGATAAACGCCATCCCATGTAAGGGATGTCACAAGCATTTCTTCTCACTATGCAGCTGCTGCTGCTGCTGCTACTGCCGTGGGCTGCTTTTACTGTCGCTCTATTTACACTTTCCGAGTGCATCCTCATATTTGTAATTACTTGCAATTTTAATATATTTCTTCAGTTTATTTATTTTTTTCGCTTGTAATTTTTTGCAATATTTAAAATAAAAGGTTGGTGTGACATAGTAAAGGGTAAGGCACCATTACCACAGCTACTAGCGGCGTTAGCACAAACATCATGCATTGCAAATTAGGGTCTATAAATTACGCAATATGCTAAAATAAGGGTTCATTAGCAGATTAATAAAAATGCTGTATTTTCTTAAGTTTTATATTACAATATTTTGTATTATTGGAAGGGTTTATTCAGAGGTCAATGAACTTTTCATGCAACTAAAGATAAATGTGCGGTAAAGAAGTCAAAGTAAACTATTAGAATTTTAATGATTATTTATCTAGAGAGTTAGAAATTTGTGAAATTTCAATTTGAAATTCTAACAATCTTGATTGATAGAAAATGCCAAAATATTTGGTGGACCGGCAAGAAGCAATGACAATATTGTACTTCCACAAAAAATCACTCAAAATTATTATTGTTGTATTTATTGTAGAAAATTATGCATGATGATTGACGAAGAGTAAAAGCAAAGGTATTTATCACTCAAGAACTTGGAGATGATGTTTTCAGGAAGCTGGTTTCAGAGTCTAGTAATACAGCTTTTTAGTTCAAAGTCTGGAAATCAATAAACATCAGGAAATTTTAGGGGCCCGAAAAGAAAAAACGGTTCAGTCGGCATAAGTTTTCCTTTTTGCTGAATCTTGCCTGGAAGATAAGCTTCGTCAAATTATATACATTTTTTGAGTAATACTTAATACGAGTGGGTGGGTTTATTTTAAATATTTTAGGCTGACGTTTTTAGCAATTGTTTTTCAGAGCAGACCCCTTTAAAAATACTTAAAAAATAGAAATTAAAAAATCGATGCAAGTGGTGGGTCTTGAAAATTCGGTGGCCATAAATCATTTTTCACATTTCACTGTATCAAAAATCTAATGATGCAATTTTGTTACGCGTACTTTGGTTAAGAAAAATGCAAACTCTCAGGCTCGTAGGTTGACGGGAACATATTGAGAGGCGTGCCAATTGAAAGGTCCATTCCCTTTTTTTTGTATATTTTTATTTTTTACGAATTTTTTCCAACTTTAGAGCTGTGTAACTTTTGAACGGTACAATATTTTTACGCAATATTTTTTTTAAATGAAGACTAATAAAATAACTTTTTAATAATTTGAAATGCTGTTACAATATATGCTATCTAATATTTTTGGGGATTTTTTTTGTAAACGTCATTTTTTTGCACTAATTCAGAGATAACTACTGGCCGGCGAAAGTCGGTGTAGTTTGGTTTAGTTTTTCAGGTAGCTAAAAGTATCTAGAAACTTTTTTCCAAAAATACTATACCCGCCTTGTCTCGCCAGTAGAAAACTTTTTTCAAAAATAGGTAGGCACCTCATATGAATTGATCTGAATTTATATGGCACTGCCATAAAACAATTGTATTTATTATGCATAGAAAATTTAAATTTATGATATTTCAGTGATTAAAAGAGATAATTTAAAATGGGTTTTGAAGGGTAAGAGTAGTACTTTCAGATGCCGCCAACAGTTTGGAAAAACAATTTTATTCGCGATGTAAATTAACCTCAAATATAGACAAAAACAGTGTTTTTTTCATTTTTAGGTAAGAATATCTCAAAAACCTGATGTATAGGAGAAATTCTGAGCTCGGATTCGGATTCAGCGCATCAAAGTCCTTCGGATATGATAGATTTGGTCTCTGGTTTTGGATTTTTTTTTATTTTTGTTGGCCTGTGTTTTCAATATAAAAATAAATAAATTTTTTTGGCGCAAAGTGAATGAAATGTAAGAACATCTGCAAAAAATCAATTTCCCACTCAAAAAAAGTGATAATGGAAAAATTTTTGACGTGAAATGAACGAAAATGTATGAAAATCTACAAAAAATCAACTTCCGACTCAATAAAAGTTATGAAGCAAAAATCGCAAAATTTATAATAACTTATATTAAAGGTCTATATTTCTTCTTTTAACTGCAAAAAACTGCATTAAAAAATTTTTATTCGTTTGGAAGATACGGATTTTTGACAACCAAATGCCAAAAAAACCCGCTTTTTCCTCCACCGTGTGACGTATGGAAAGAAAATATGCAAGAAACTTGAACATCTCTTATCACAAGTAAGAAACTTGATGAGATAGACTTTTGATCTACAAAATTGTAATTATCGACTTAAATATTTTTATTTGCTATATTTTTGAGGCTCACGATATGATATACCATTACAAAATTCTTTCAAAAAGTTATTTTTGACTTCAAAGCAGAAAACTTTGGAAAGCGGTTGTTTTAATCAAACACTTTTCCGAGGCACGATTTTCAAAAAGTTACAAAAAATTTAAACAAAAGTAAGCAAATGAAACAGACATTTTGACATGATATTCATAGGAATGAAAATGAAAAAATGGTTATAACAAAAATTCTTTATGATGTCAATAGTTTGTATAAATAGAAGACCACCCTTGCGAGAAACTTCTTATTATTTGGTTCATGCGAATTGCTTGTGAAAAAAAGAGTATCCAAGCAATATTCATCAAAGTTCTTCTGACACAACTTCAACTGCTTGCCTAAGTTTTCCATGACATTTCGATATAATTAGTACTTTATCCCATCAAAATGAATTATAATTTCATTCTTCTGTTCTAAAATTGTAGCTGGCTTGTTGACCAAGACCTAAGTTTTAAGATAAGCGCAGTTTTTGACATACCAAAATAACATTTTTCAATTGAAGCATTGGTTTTTTTTTTATTTTCTGCGTACATTAAAAACAATATACTCATATTCACGCTGACTTTTGAAATGATAATCCTCTGCAAGCTTTTCATACAATTTCTTACCCGTGAGATCTTATTTTATTGCACAAGTATTGCGTATATTTTAATACATAGAAATCTCTTGCATTGTTTGTTGTGACTTTTTTTTTTGTTTTCGCTACTTTTATTACATCAAATGTCATGAAAAACAGCCTACTTTTTGTACAATTTTCACATAAATTAGACACAAAGTATCATTAATAACCCTTTTTATGGCATGCAGCTTTTGACATTTACGCTGTTGTTGTCATAAGTAGAAAAGACACCTTTTAATTTATGCCACACATCAGCCAAAAAAAAAAAAGTCAGCTATTGACGTATCAGTCGTCATATTGTGTCGCATATTTTTAACGACAACTTAACTAAATCCTTTACTCGATGCGTTGCTTTGTCATTTTTTAAACACTTCACTCCTCTTTTGTCTGGTGTTGTTTGTAATAAAAAAAAAAATTGAAATACTAAGAAACTTTATTATCCTGGCGACGATGGCGAAAATTCGCTTTGGTTGTTTTTCCTTTTTTCCGCGTTTAATCATTAGATCCTGTTATAGTTAAGTAGCACGATCGTGCACTTGGAAAAATTATTCTCAATATTTCGGTCGAGAATTCTAAGCAAGCGCCTAAAAATAGGCTTAAATAAAGCTTTTAGCATTTGCTTTTCGTTTATAGTGAAAACTTAACCATCTTTTGTTGCATATTTTTAGACGCTCTCTTAAAATTTATTTCTTTCGTAATAATCACAACATTTTTTTTCAGTGTAGCTTAAAAAATTTGTTTCCGTTCTTTACTGCGCAAGCGCAACAATTCAATTGTAGCTACTCGTACTACGCGTTCTCATGCCCAAATATTTAGCTGCTGCTTCTTTTGTCTTTTATGTTACTTTGTTGCTGCTGATGATGCTGCTATTGTTGCTTTTATTGTTGTTGTCATTGTTACTGTCGCTGCTACTGCTGTGTTTCAATTATTCGGCAACAATGTTGTTAATATGCGTAGTCCTATAGTTTGTTGACAAAATCCTTTTGTGCTACACATCGACTATTCCTTTGAGATCCTATTTATACAGGTATCATTTACATTTTTTTTTAAATTTATTGACAGCTTAAGTTGTACAGTGAAAAAAGTATAAAATCTGACATCATTTTTATTGCTGATACACTTAAAAAATTTTATTTTTTTGTGAAAAAGTATTCAAATATATTATGTTCAGTGTTAAGATTTTCGATGTCAGCGAAATTCGCATTAGAAATGATGTGCCGACTGATAAGACGTTATTATTATTGTCTCAAGGTTTTTGAAAATTCCGAGTATAATTTCCAAGTTGGCAGCGTACAGTACTAATGAGGTTGTATTCTTTGTCAGTTAGCTAGCTAGTTAGTTAAAAATTTGTTCATTGCTACTTCGTAAGGATATTACAAATGTACCTCCATATCTAACAACCTTTCTCATATCTCGATAACAACTGCATTTTTTTTTTTAGTTTTATCATAGAGCCATTTGTACTATCATTTCCAAATTTAACTTAAGTTGAATTGGAGTTGGTGCAAAATTCGAAAAAATGAGAAAAAAGAAAAATTTTGAAGAGCTCGAAAAAGTCAAAAATACTAAAGAACCCAAAAAATTTTGAAAAAATCGAGAAATATCGTTAAGCTAATAAAAGTTAGAAACGTTACTTTAGCGTAAGCGTAATTACGTTGCGTTATATACTTTCAACGTTACTTTTCAGAAATACAGCTCAGTAGAGTAGGTACTTTAATAAACTTCAAGTTAATTTTTACAGTGTCACCTTGAGCAACCCCTATCTATGTACTTCATATGCTGATTGACACGCATCAAAATATTTCAAAAACCATAAAGAATCATCATCAACACCGGAAAGAACAATGCCCAAATATTAAAGTTAACAAAAGCAAAAAGCAAACAAACCTTTTAATGTCCAATGCTGCCTCTGAGAAATCCGAAAATATGCCAACAGCATGCCTTTTGCTCAAACAATAGAAAAAACCAATAAAAATTGCAACAAACTTAATAATTTCTACTAAATGCCAGACGCTGCTAATAGCGGTAATATGTACAAGCAACCCTCCAACCAGAACGATGGCATAAATTCGACCAATTTAAAATGTTGATGATTTACAATGTTGCTCTATAAAAATAATAAACAAAACAAACGAAATAATTCGCGTCAAAGGAATATGAGGGGTTGTACATATTGCTCAAGGTAAAGTTAAAGAAAAGAAGGCGAGTCCATACGGAAAAAAGGAAGATATTGCTAATCTGAAGATTTATATGCAGTCGAAGAAGTTGATCAATAAAATTTTTACGAAACAAGAAATTCATGCAATTTCTAATGAAATGACGCTGTTTATATTCGGGTGGTTGGCTCTTTTTTTCGTTGTTGGATTTTATGGCAGAGATTAGCGTACGTGCAAGGATTTCTACGCTGAGTTCACATCGTTAGAATACCAAATTTTGCGGTAGCCATTGTCCAGTGATTCATGTGACGCATCACAATTGCAATGCTCGCGTATTAAAGTTTATTTGTCATTCGCATTTATGCGCGAGTGTGTGAAAAGGATTTATGGGAAAAGTTCCAAGACGACGACGACGATGACTTCATGTAAATCTAACAAAATTTACTGCTGACCATTGAGGAAGTCAAAGGATACTATTAGAGTCTTTTGGTGTGGCGTCTTAAAGACTTTGGTTGACTTGCAATTTTTTAATGCAGTATTTTGTCGTTAAAATTTTTATTATAAGAATTATGAATTTTTTTCTCTTTCTTTGCAAATATACATTAAATAGTGAAATTGTAGCAATTTCGAGGTATTTTTAAAACGCATTAAAAAGTTGATGGACAACAATTGCAACACTGTTTGCTGGTGACGCCATTTTCTAAAATTTGCTGAATAATCTAAATTTAAATTAAACTTTGATTTGGGAAATACAGTTGAAAGGAATTAAGCCAAAAAATAGGCTAAAACAAAATATACTCCCGAAAAAATTTGCTACGCACATATCGCCCTTAAAAGTCGTCTGGGATGTAAAAATAAAAGATAATTGATAAGATAGAATTTAGGAGCATTATATTTTTTTTAAGTTGAATAGCGAAACAAGGTTTTAGTATACTGAGAAATGATTCATCCGTAATTGAGTTCTCAACGATAGCCACCAGGTGGTGCACACTGAGTTTCCTGCAAAAGAACAAACGATATATAAAAAATATTATTTAGGTGTCATGAAGCGCTTTTCTGAGATTGTACACCGAAAACGACCAGATTTGTGTAAGGAAAGCTTATTAATTTTACTCCAGTACAATGCACCTTAAGTCCATTATTACGCAGGTGATTTTGTCCGAAAGTTCAACAAATATCATCTACCAACTTTTTCCTATTCCCGACGCTAAGGTTACTACTTCGAGCAAGTCGGGTTAAGTCGGTTCGAGTCATCAAAACAAGTTCACTGAAGAAGCCGAAGGCTTAGCCTACGAGAAATTTTTGGAGGTCATAATCAATCGCTGGCGTAGTCTTAATGCAAGCGCTGAGGGTTCACTTTAAAAGCGACAAAATAAAGTTTCATTGTATATTTTAATCTTCAGCCAATAAATAATACGCATATCCTTGCGTATTAAGTTTCTGTTTATACTAAACTTTAAAAATTATGCACAATAATTGCAAGTAATTCAAGCAGAACATAAATACATTTAACACACTTTCCATAAATAATATACGAGTATACGAACGAACGTATACAGCAGTTATAATAAAACTACAGATAATAACCATCTTATAAATATGTCACTTGTAGTTTTCTATATCCGCCTTGGCCATTATTTTAAGCACTTTATGCCTGATACAATATCAGTAACATGAACATCACCCATTAACATCACCAATATCGACAACGTCATCAACACCAACATCGCCATCGCCATCGCCATCATCATCATCATCATCATCATCAGCACAGCAATTCGAGTGTGACGTTATCGATGCCTTTTCATTCAATTTCTTTAGAAGTGGCAATAACACTAAAAAATTATGACTGACAAAAGACAAAAACTTTCAACTTAACTGACTGACAGGATATGCAGAGCACAGGACTTTAGTGCATATTTATGCTAAGAAATTTGTAAAAGTTTACTTTTGTTTTAGCTTGGAGTGGAGTAGTATTGGCGATAAATGTTTAGGGGTTGTTATTGCTCTCGGCTGGATTGCGGGTTTAGCATAAATCGAATATTCATTGTTTTGGACTGTGGTATTAATGATGACATCGACGTTCTTTTGATAATGATTGAAGTGTTTGTTTGGCTAAGCTGCTATTTGTGTAATGTACATACACACGATAAATGGATGATGTTGTGAATGATAATGGTGATGGTGTTCATAATGTTTTATGCCATCATTGCTTAGGTTAGTCGTTTTAGCATTAATATCGCAGTGTTTTGCAAATATTTATGTTGAGGTTTAAGTTTTTTCTGTAAGTTTTTAAGTTTTATTTTTAACTACTGTTTTATAATTTTGAAAGTGTAGTAATTTTTTTTTAACGGATTTACATCAAGAAATTTAAATACTTCCTTAATTTTTCATACAAATGGTGTATTTTCCTTCCACACTTTTTTAGATCGCGATTCAATCAATCTTTATTATTAACACTCCAATACCACTTACATTAGCAACATCTAACATAATATTTTCCATTATCATTTCAAAAAAAAACACATAATTTCACATTAAAATGATGAATTTCTGTCGAAAGTTTTGTGTTCTTTATCCATTTATTTCTCTCCCTTAAGTTACGGTTAAAATAATAAAAATATATTCAAATTGATAAAAATATAGCGTAGCAAAAGTTAACTAGCAAAGGCATTAATTCTTCTGAAAAGGAAAACAAACAAAAAAAAAAAATGTTTTCCCTAAAAAAAACAACAGCAAAGGAATCAAAAAAAAAAAAAAAAAATTGATTTGATTTGCCTGACTTTTTGGCATCACATCCTGTTTCCTGAACTTGTTAATGTGAGTGTGCGGCACGACGTGCCTGTCAATGCTTTTACGTTATCACTCAATATTATTACAACAATAAAGCATTTGTTGCTACCAACAGAGCTGCCAACTTGTAAGTATATTATTATTTTATTTTAAAAATTGTTAACGCCCAGATCGTTTTACGTTACCCACAGAGAGCATCGGTTTTGAGGTTTACTCGTTTCCGATCTTGAGGGTCAAATTGATGAGTCTACAACAGTGATGGCATTTTCGGTACATTTGTACTTTTTTCGGTACATTTGCGTCCTGAAAATTCATTGTCAGTACATTCGACAAGTTTTCAGTACATTCGGTACATTTGGGATATTTTCAGTACATTCGCCAAATTTTTAACACATATTCAGTACATTTTCGGTACATTTGGACAAATTATAATATTTACGTTTTTTTTTTTGTCTTTTATTAAATGAAAATAACCGCAATGAATAGATTTATAGTAATTACCTGTATATAATATTATATTAATTACGTTTTTTTTTATTTTTTCTTAGTAAATGAAAATAATCGCGCAATGTGTAGATTTTATAATTAATTTAATGTGAAATATATCTCATTTTGCTAGGGTTTTTGAGATGGGAAAAGTGAGGACCTTTTTTTTTTTTTTTTGATAGTAAATTTTATAACAATTTGGTGCATAGTAGGAAAATTGGGTGTTCAAGACAAAAAAGTACATTCGGGCTCTAAAAAGTACATTTGAAGTCTCGATTCAGTACATTTTCACAAAACCCAAATGCCATCACTGGTCTACAATATAGCTCAAAATGTTTTTGATTCAATGGTTTCTGCTGTTTTGGAAACAATGTTCACCGTAGCGTTATGTGTTGTCTCAGCATTTATATTTTTCGATTAATGGTACTTTCTCACTATGTATCATGGAAGGTATGGAAAATATTTTGGGGCATATTCAAACTCCTGTATGTACATAGAAACTTTCTTGATCTGATTTTTGAATATGTAGATTTCGATCGTTCAAGGCATAAAAGAACTTCAGTTTACATGATTTTAATATAAAATATATTTTAAGGATAAATGTGGTTATTAAGTATATATAAAACTTGGTGGCAACAAAGGATGTCAAATCTTAGGAAGTCCTTATTAAAATACTTGGCAAAAGACCAACTAATTTGATTTAATATTTCTGCTAAAAATGTTTTCGATTGGATGTATAGAGATTCTTTAGTTGTGCCATATGTGGCGCGTCATATATTTAAGGTTTAACGAATATCCAGCAAAATCTGCTAATGGTGTATTAGAGTATTTTCTGGTTTCCGCTATCAAGTAAATTATATAAAAATAAATTTGAAAGATTTCATAGAATGGTAACCCTGTGCACAACTCTCTCGATTATATCTATTTTTTTCCCCGTGCCAATTTCATTGTTCCCTATATTTTTGCATTTTTCCTACTCCATAGACACTTTCATTTATTATTTTTTATGTGCATCTATTTAATTTAATCTATTTAGTATTTTTTTTATGTTTATCAAATTTGATTAAATTCCCGGACTCGTCCCGCAGCCGACTTTAATGATGGTCATATATTTAAATGTCAACGCATGGCACTGCCAAAGGATAACTTTTTCTTGGCTGTCACTATTGTAATGTTTATTCAATTTTTTACGTATAAGAATTGCATATTTATCATGTTTTTTTGTGGCAGAATTCTCGTTTTTTTTTTGCACGCATCCAATACGAATTCTATTTGTTTAATGTGAGTCGATGACGTCGTCGTATGTGTGTGCATGTGCCATCATCATGATTACTATAGTCATTGGTACCCGGAAACGCAACTTGACGAATTGTTATGTCATTTATAAGTCGATATATTCGACGACAACTCCCATTCCTCTCATTTGGTTTCGTGCGTTTTCACTTTTTTCGTTGTCGCCATGTTTATTCAAGCGAAAATAAAACAATTTTTGCAAATGTAGTTGTTTTTATAAGCGCGCAAGTGTGTGTGTTTTCTGTATATGCATTAAATTACAAATGTTATGTGTCAGTGTCAACAACTGTCAAACTGTGTGTGTGTTCATCTGTCAAATGTGGCGTGTGTGAATGCTTTTAGCAGCCTCTGCGGAAATTATGTCATGAAGGACCTTATAAAGCGGATATGCAATACACCGTATGATACATTGAAAAACGAATGTATTCGTTATAACGATAGATATCTTTATTGAATATCGGCTGTGACATGTGACAAGCCGCATCAAAAACGGCCACTTGGCAACCCTGGTTGGTACTCAAAGAGTCAATATGTATGTCAAAATACATCAAAATATTAAATGATACTATAATATTAATTTCTCTACAGATGAGAATTTGAAACTCTTGATCTCTTTACATATCAGCAATATAAGCACGTGATAATTTTTATATATCATTGCGAGCTTTTCCGAAATTACAACAAAAGCAATGGAAAATATTTAATTTCGCTTCAAATAAATTTCCATAAGACACAGCTTTTCCTATTGGGGTCGTATGCCTTCAGATCTGAACTTCGTTGTTACATCTTCTTAAGCTAGTAAGACATAAAAGTTAGCGAAGTCTTTTTATTTGACTTATAAATGTTTGTACTTATCTTTGCATGGGTGACCTATATTTTTCCTTGGGTGATATAAGTTGTTGTTGTTGGTTTATTTTTTCCTAATAGAAATTAATGACTGAACACTTGTCATTTGAGTTTAATGAGCTACAGCGGTTGAATGAAAGTGATAATAGCGTGGCAAAGTGTGGGAAGTGAAAAGTTGGCAAAAGAACTAAGGGCTTTAATTAAATCGCAGACAGTACTCAATGTAAAATTCTTAAGAGATCTAGAGAAAAATATGTGTTTCTGGTGTAGATTAAATCACATTGTAACCAAAAATATAAAAATTTATCAAAAGCATTATAAATTATTTCAAATCGAACAAAAAATTCATAAGGAAATAAATTTAAAAATATTATGTAAAAAATATTTTTGGGAGTTATTATCTTTGTAAGTTCTTATTTTAGTGAAATTCTCCACAAATTCTAATGTATTAAGTTAAAAAACATCAACTTTTGCATGATGAAAAATTATTGTTTCGCATCATTCAGAACTATAAATTGTTTTCAACCTATCTCTATTGATTAGTGAAAATAAGGTTTTAACAAAATAAGGGCTCAAACAGGCCCTTTCAAGATCGGACAGCTGCGAAATTCCAAAATGTATTTTCGAACATTCTTCATTGATTGATGTAATCAAAACATGTAAAAAGGATTTAAAAAATCCATTTTGGGACACTTTGCATTGATTAAAGCAAACAGTGTTTTTTCACCGCCATTTCGGTGCCCAGGGCGACATTTCATTAGCTTTGGATTGGTGTAAGAATATTTTCTAAAAATGATTTGAAAAGTAGATTACTTCGTAGCACAATATTTTCTGAAAAAACGCCACATTTTCTCATGCAGAGTTTTTAGTAAATTCATTCAAAATTTACATTAAAACTTTTGAAAAAAGATTGATTCTCAATTCAAAGGGATTAAAAAAAAAGAAATTGTCATTCCTGGAATTGGAATTTTTTAACATACCAATGCAGGTCAGTGCGCACAGGGGAGGTTTTGGGAGCTCAAGCCCACCTAGGATGGTTTTAAGCTACAATATATACCAATTTCTGAACTTCCTGATTACGAAAAATTCGAAAGTTTGATTCATCTTTAGCTTTATTAATTTTGATTCATCTAGGCCAGTGCCTAGAGCGGCAAATATTGGGAACTTTGAAATTTTTTTTATATTTTTTTAAGTGGTGATGTATTGGTGATGGTGAAAGTGCGAATACTTGGAATGTCGCCCCTTAAACTACCTAAAAAAAAAGGTCCTCACTATTGATATTAAAAAATTTGTTTCCATATTCACCAGTGAAGAAGGGCGGCAATTAGTGAACGGCCTAAGGGCGGCAAATTTCTAAATCCGGGCCTGGTGATATGCCATTAAAAATGACAACTCGCGTGTTGTTTCTCATCGGTAGGTAGGGCTGCTGATTGAAATCTTTAATTGAGCGACTTATAATTTTTATTAGTATAGCTTCTTTAATTTTTTTATGAAATTTGCACCTATGAGCAAATCCTGCATACGGCTATGGGCCACTACGCATTTTTAAAATTGAATATTCAGTTGCTTATCGACATTTTCTACTAAGAAAAACATTTCTTTTGGATTTTTGAGAATAATCTTAATTTTTTCTTTTTTTGGTTCCGAATTCAAGAAGTTTCTAATTTTTTTTATGTGGGTACACCATAATTCAATGAATTTTGCATTATTTTCAATTTTCCAATATTCAGCTCACCGAATACTTAATTTTTCACTAATGAAAAGTAAAATTTTTGGATTTGTTCCATTGCTTGATGAATCGACAATCCTTTATAAATAGAGTTTTTTGTACTTTACATGTGTACTTATAATGGTCACTGTGCAATTGCAGCGACTTGACCAAGGTTTTTAATTTAATTATTAAAACCCAACACTTAATCAATTTTAAATGCTATTTAAATTAACCTATGTCAATAACTACAAAGAATATGCCATCGCTTTGTAGTTATTATGCAAAAAAAAAACCCTTTCGAGTTCTAATCAAAAAAGAAAACAAATGCCAATTCTTTATTTATCTTAACCAAACAAATAAACAAAAAAATACAATAAGCCACCCTTTTTTATAAAAAGAAAATATTATTAATCCTTACACCACAAAGATCAAAGTTAGAGCTAAATTAATAAAAAAAAAAACACAAAAAAAGACCGTCCAAGAATAATAAACAAAAATACAAACGCCATCCTTCGAGACCAAAGATGTTGCCACCTTGTTAAACATATCCTATGTAAACATATTTTTGCTTTTAAAAAGAAAAATAAAAAAATTAAAATGAATAGACATGCTATCAAATACGAAAAAAAGCTCAACAACTTTTTTTTTCAAAATCACCAAATGCCGCGCTTCATTGAAACGGAAACGGAAGTCGTTTACGTTAGCCAAGAAAAAATAACAGCAGCTTATGACTTACACTCGCTTAAATCACTCAAAATGTAGCTTAGTTGTGGAAGGAAACAAAAAATGCCAACTAATTGAAAAAAAAAAACACCAAAAAGTTTAAGCAGAAGGGTTGTTAGCAGAAGGCGCGAAAGGGTTGCGTGGGCTGTCAATGACATTGCCCACCGCATCATGTTGTCTGGCAGGGCTTTAGAAATAGCGCGCGCGAAAATTTAATTCACGCGGTAAATTTGTAAAATTTAAGCGCATTCTACGCATAACGACAAATAAAGCGGCTTTGCGTTATGGGTCACGCTGTTATTGGTTTTCGACAGTGGAACGGCAAGGGTAAAGAAGTGGTTAAAAGGAAGTCATCAAAAAATAAAACAAAAAATATTCAAGAAAATTCTTAAAAAAAATAATAAAACAATGAACTGCTAGAAAAATCAGACGAAAGATAAAAAATGGCTCAAAGGTTCGTTAAAGACATTTCGATTGAAAAATTATACTTTAAAGAAAAATATTTGTGCGATTTAGCTATTTTATTCTAATGCAATTTTTCCTCAAGCAAATGATCCAAAAAACTAAATAAAATGATTTGAACTACCTCAAATGAATTCATATCCTTAGGAATTTAATATTTCTTTTGCAGAGGCCTGTGCAATTTGTTAACTCCTTAAATTTTTGTTTAAATTTCTTATAAGTGTTTTTGTAAATTTTATTTTATTTTTAACGACAATATTTATTGTCGTTTTCCAAACCAAGTTAAATAAAGTTTTTACTTTTTAACTACACTCATACCACTGTACTTCACAATTTTAGCTCCCGCTAGCGGAAATTATAATTAACATTACGTTTTTTGGCAGCGGCGTCAACGAATGCCAGCTTATTGAATTTTTGGCCAAAATAGGCAATGAGCCGATTCATAAGCTTAAACAAATAAAGCCATTGTAATTAAATTGAAAAGGATTAAAAGCCACAGTGAAGCTACAAAGTAACTTATTTGGCATTAGACTTCAATGAAAGTTTCATCATCTAACCCTTAAGTAAAGTTTTGTATTCCAAAGCAAAAACTTAACTGTACCATATACATAATGTAAATTGAATCTTTAAGAATATTTTACTCCTGCTTCTTCTCCGGCTGTCATTTGCACTTTTGTGGCAATAGCAACAACAACAACAAAAAGTGCTACAAGAACATCTTGTAAAACTCTTGAAAATCCATTCATACGCAACTAATGAGACGTATCAACTTCACGAAGTTCATTTCCGCGCGCTATTTCTGTTCATTAATACGAGTGAATAAATTTGCACCAAAAAAAAGCATAGCATTTCAAAATAGAAACTTGAGCTTTTCACTGCTTCAAGTGCTGGCAGGGTTGCCATTTTTAAATTATATCCGCGACACCGCCTATTAAAGTTATGGGTGTAAGTTTACTTTTTAGTGAGTTCTGATTGATTTTATTAAGAAAAACTTCTTTTGCGTAGAGCATTACTTGAATCATGGGCTTCCGAAAGTCAGTTTATGTCCACGTTCCCAACATTATCTTCTTAAGTTCATATTTTTCCAGTTCATCCGAATTAATTGGAATACACCAAAAATTGCCAATCCTTGTGCATGGTACAACTAGCAATATTCCATTAATATATATAATATTTAATAATATATTCTTGGGAGTAGCAATTTCTACTGAAAAACCTTATCTTTAGATAGGATACTTCACAAACTAAGGATGAACGTATCGCTTTGGTCAGTCTATGATATTATATGGTAGTCCCATCTTCATGTTTGGAAGTTTGGGTTGGGTTTTCATCAAAAAATTGACTGATACTGTAGGCTGCTTTTAAAATATCGATAGTAATGAAAATTGGTCTGTTTTTGAAGAGTATGTCAAAGGCTTAACTTCAAAGTTTTCTGCGTAAGCATATTCGTAAAAATAATTTATACTAAATAACTTAATCCTTCAACTAAGCTCTTCACTATAATACTGATTTTAGTACAATATTCCCCACAAGTAAATTTTGTACCAAAAAATGTCTTAAAAACAGCTGGTATATTATTGTATTTATTTTCCATTAAATGGCAACCCTACCCTACAACTCAAGTACAAACAATTAATGCAACATAAGAATTTTTTTTTTTTTTTGCAACTTTGACTTTTTTCGTGTGGAAAATTTATTGTAATCACAACAGTAAACAAGCGCGTAACGTCTGAATGAGCAACAAATGAAGAAGTAATGATTTTTCAAAAAAAAAAAAAAAAAAAATGAACCAAAATCAAATTTGAGTACAAAGTTTTATTTGCATAAAATTTTTGCATAATAACATAAGAAAGTCATTCTCCACCCACCGAACAACCACAATGTTTAACCCTTTTCATACCAACTTCAACGTTGCTGCCAAAGCCACGAACGCAAAGTGAAAATGAAACTGCAAAGAAATTTATTCAAGCGCACATAATTAATAACAAAGGATTTTCCAATATTAGAATTTAATCCTGGCAACTCTGCGAGGCGTTGCGCGTTCTTAAAAATGCGCGTATAATAATTTTTTTCTGCTTTTAATCTTCCTGATTAAACATTTTTCAGCATGAATAGCGTAGACGATGAAGATGCTGTTGATGGTAGGTAGGGGTGGATGGTTGGTAAGATGGGACTTGAGTTAGCCGCGTAGGCAACAAATTGTTAAATCAAATACAATTTGTGAATCCTTTCGAAATATTATTGATATGTATAATATATTAAACGGAAAAACATTTTACTTTTCCAATTTAAGGCAAGAGCAGAGTTTTCTTTAAATGAAGTGATGTTGTTAACGGAAATTAACAGTAAAAGCTTTGCTCATATAGGGTGGTCATTTGGAATCTGAAATGAGTTCGAAAAGGTCATAATTTGTAACATTATTGAATTTTTGTTTTGTAGGTTGAATAACATCCTTTAACTTAAATGGCTATGTATGATAATAAGCAGTAAAACGCTTTGGGCTTGCCTATTATATCTTTTGTAGCCTAATCGCACAGTGGATCGATCAGTCAGTGATCTTCCGAGGTTGTAAATTTATTAGCCCTTTATCATTTAAAATTGGGGAAGTTCAGCCAAAGAGAGTACACAAGACTATATGCAATTTTTTTTGTATGCCCTGCAGCCGAAAAAAATCAAGATGTTTGGCTTCGATAGAGTGGAGATTGTGGCGAATAATCTTCTGCGAAACTTTTGGGAATAACTTAAAAAATTATTAATCTTTTTAATCTACGCCCTACACAGGACTTGATGGCACCAGATTAATTTTTATATCCCTACTAAAAAGTACAGGTTTTGTTTAACAAACTTCGAGCAATTTTATAACTGACATTGAGGACCTGAAATCCTGCATAGAATATAAAAAATTTTGTAAAAAATGGTCCGTATTTGTTATTAGAAGAATTGTGGTCATTTATAATAAGTGGTTTCGTTAAAACGCGAGTGATTTTTTTTAATCTTAGGACACAACGCGTCATATGTAAGAAATTTGATTTGAATTCAAATGCTTCGTCAAAAAGCATTACCAAACCTTTATTTGTAAGAGTTTTTTTACAGCATATTCATTAGAGTGTTTCTTAAAACACGTTTTTTTTTAATTTTTTAATACAAGTTCCCTCTCGAACTTTAGCAAAAACAACTCGTGCGCAAAGCAAGTTGAAGTTTTGCATGAAATTAAGATTTTAGTTTTCATTCATATAACTCAGCTGAAAAGAGATCTAAAATCTTATGAGTAAAGCAAAAATGAGGCAAGATATTATTTGGCTTTAAAAAAAATATTTTATATAAGGCAATATCCCTCTATTTGTATAAGTTACAGCTATTTGAATGTAGTGACTTTTCTGTTGAAATAGTTTATGTTAATCATACGACCCGTAATTCATACTAATAATTGCGTGCGCTAAGCCTAACAGCACTCTTAATAGTTTTCAGTGTGCTGATTCTATTATTATATGTGGTCATGAGTTTTAAATATTTAAGCCATAAATGCAAATATTTTAGTTTTTCTTTGATTTAGAAATTACATTTGGTACATTATTTTTCAAATCGATCAAGGCAAACACCCAAAAATTCATCGATTTTGTTGAAATTTACAGATATAAAAGCCACTCTAATATCCATACATAATAAAGGGTGCATCAGCGTGCATGCGTTAAAGAATTGCATATTCATGACACTCCAACGTAGGTGTATCTGATATTATTTCATTTTTATTTATCGTTATTTGATGTGTCAGTGTGGCTCTTTCTTCGTGCATTAAATATTAACAGTTAGTTTTGTAGCACAAAAAGGACAATCACTTCTTTGCATTATTTCTCTATTGCTTGTTATTCCCACTAATGCGATAGCACTAACTGCATTGGCACACAGTGTCATTTCTCCTTGACTCTTTTGGTGGTTTTGGCCAGGTCAACGGAAGCTATAAAATTCTCGTTTGTCACGCGAATTGTTAAAATACGTACTTTCAAAAAAAAAAAAAAAAAAACAAGAAAAACTTTATTAGAAAAGAAAGAAAATCCAAATAAAAAACAAAAACGCTGAAAATTTTACTTAGCTTTATTCCCTGAAGAGGATGGGGTAGAAAAGTGTAAAATGGAAAGAGGAAAAAAGCTTTCTTTCGTCACCACATTGCAAACATCAGATAAAACTTCGGGCTACGTTTGTTTTTCCTTTACTTTTTTGATTTTATTTTTTTACTATATATCCTTGTAGTTTTTATGGTTTACAGTATCGTCGTGGAAGCCATAAAATATGGCGAAAATATATTTATGTGATTTGTTTTTAGTTTTCTGTTTTTTATTTGTCTCCAGTGCAATGGCTCCTATGTAGGTGCCTCGTCGTGCGAAGTACAAAAAGAACTTAAATTATCTATTAATAATTCCATTAAATTTTGTACTTAGTATTTAGAAAAATAATACAGGTTGAAGAAGACTTTACAATATCATGGCGATTTTCAGCAAAAACAGCAGTAGTAATTTAAAAGTTATCGGAGATAAGATTTTTGAAAACTTAGATTTTATTGAAATGCTTAAATTAAAACCGAATAATATGAAACTGGCATCTCTGAAAATCAACGACACAATTTTCAAAAAAAAATTTCATTTCACTTTGTAAAAAGTTTTGGCTGAAATGTGTCCTGAAGATCTATCTCCGCCACAGCAGCATTGAGCCTCAACTTCACGAATTTTTTTGTCGGTTTTAGTTAAGGCAAAAGATGAAAATAATAACCATTACTTAAGCTGATTTCAATAAGCAACGACAACGATTGCTCATTATGCGCTTCAATGATGATTTCTTTACTAAAAAGCGTTGTGGTTTTTTCTTTTTTGTTAAGCCGCCGCCGCCGCAGCCTTAAGAACTCATTGAACCACAAAATAAAGCGTATCATAATAATGTGCGCTCTAGTGCGTATTACAATAAAAGCAAAAAAAAAAAAAAATTACAACAATCCAGCCAACCCAACCACCTGAAACTCACATTCATGCCGACAACGCTATACTGCTACTTTTTGTATAATTTTTTTGTCGCGCAACAATTGCTGAAACGCTGTCTATGGGTGTGGATTTTGCTAAGCAACCTACGCGCTATGACACCGTGTGCTCTGTGCAAATCCGCATCACAATTTCTTCTTTTGAGCGGCTAAAGAAAAAAGCTGAGCAAAGCAAAAATATTTTTCAATGCAAGCTAAGAACAGTAGAAAGCAAGCAAAAAAATGCTAAAATCCTTTGATGTCCTTTGGCTTGAAATTTTTTTCCTTTTTTGCTTTTCATTGTGCGGTGTTTTATTGAATGTTTGCGGCTGATTTTTGGATTAAATGTGAGCTGCTTTTTTACTTAGCCAAGCATTGAAAAATGAAACGATTTTAAAGAAATGAAGTCCTTTGTGCCGATGAAGCCTTATGTTTTGATTTCAAGAAATTGATTTTCAATTTTTGTGCATTTAAGCGCCATTTTCAAATGTACGTAGTGTGTAAAACAAAATTAATTGAAATAAAAAAAAAAAGACTTTCTTGTTTAGCAAATTAAATAGAAATTAATTGACAAGTAGTTTTCGTAAGAGTTTATAAATTATATAATTAAATTAAAAAAAAAAAACTGTTTCTTAAATTTCAAGTTGGTATTTATCACCAACAAAATGACACTAATTGAAACAAACATGGCCAGATTAACCCGCAGCAGCAACCTATAAATGACTTCAACTTCATAGATTAGAAACAGAAAAATGTGTTCTGCTTTCTTCCCTTGACAACATTTTTGAAAAGGATTTTTTTTTTTTCGGCAAGAACTTGTACAACTTAATCGCGTAAGTGGACGTAGAGCATATCCTTTATATGCTGCATGTGTGTGTATGTGTGAAGTACAAAGTGCTGTGCAATAAATTTGGCACCCATTGTTAGAGGAAACAAGAAAAATGTAGTCAACATTTGTTAAACTTTAGATGGTCGACGATGCGCCATGTGTTTTGTGTGCAATGCAGCAGCAGTATCGGATGTGAATGAAATTTACAGGCCAAAAAAGGTCAGAAAAAGTGCAAAGATACAAGCGACATTATTAATTGCGGTCGTTTTTCCTGAAGGCTTCCGTTCTTTCTTTTTATGTGGTCTCGCTTGTATGACGCGTAAGGGAATTTTTTTGATGTTATAGTATACAGCGTTATAATTCACTGAAAGTTTGCTGAACAAAGATGCCATGTGTTATATGAGGTTTAAAAAAAAAAACGGAAATTTGAGAGTTTTGTTTAGTCTCAGTGAAAAGTTCCAGAAATGTTGGAATAGCTAGTTACCAGAAAGCTAAATGGCAAATGAGAAAAATTATAGATGGCTCCATCTGACTTTTTAAGCGCTTTGAGTCACTTGAAGCAATAAAAGCAAATTTGTTGTAGAAGTTGAACGATTTTTTTAATCAATTTTTTGAAACTGCATTGTAAGCAGTGCTTACTTTGAAGGCGATAAAATATGATTTAATAAATAACTCAAGAGAGTCACATCAGATAGGCTTTCATGTCCTCTACCTTCTTACTTCCATATTAAACTGTTCACTTTATGATACTCCATTTAAATTGTTAACAATTTACTTTTTATCAGAAACTAACCTTGCACATCTATTCTTAAGTTAATGTACTGCCAGCTCATAGACTCCTTTTTCAAGTCTTTCGAATGTTAACAAATTCTTGCTCAAGTGACATGTAATTTTTATGTGTCTGGTTGATTTTTATCGCAGTTTTCTGCTGTGGTGACTTAAAGTTTTGCTTATTTTCAGGATTGCTGTGGTTGTTGCAATAGTTCATTGTTCATTGTAAATTGTATCCTTTCCTAATTTGTCGTTGTTTTGCTTTTTTTCTTCACACAACAAAATCGTAAATTAATAAAAACTAAAATATAAAATAAAAATAAGCAACTGACAAGGAAAGTATCCCAGGTGTTGCTGATAATGTTTTTAACATTTTTTTAAAGAAACCAAAAGATATCTACACCATTTTACATCTAATAAGTTTCTTGGCTGAATCTTTTCCTATTCGTCATCACATTAATGAAGACGACGAGGTTTATACTTATATGTTTTATTACACGTTAAATATATTTTATCACATTTTAATTCTTTCGTCATTTTTAAATTTATCTCTTTTTTTTCTTTTTTATCATCACTGTTAACAATTTCATAGGTTTCAGTCTGACATTTGCTATATTCAACAAAATTTCGAAATCTTTCTTAACATCTTTGACATATTTTCTTTGCTATATGGTTAGGTTAGGTAAAGTAGGAGTGGCAGTGAGTTTTAGAATAGACTCTTTTAAGCCAAATGAGGATCCTTTGTGCTACTGCATTCTATTTAACTAAACCCTCTCGCCGAACCAAACAGATTTCGTTATTAAACTAAGTAGCAGACCTATACTAACATGTCTAAAGCTACCAAGGTCATCAAACAAAAACGAGCCAAGCATACGGTGTCATTTTCTGTCAAGTGCGGGGAAAAATAACCTCTGCCAAGCTGCATTTAAAACTTACAATATTATATAAATTGAGTACTAAATCATTTCATCGTGTCTGCCTCTTGGCTGACTTTACTTATGAAAACTTTAAAAAATAGCGAAGTCAGACAATACCAGCGCTGCCTTTTCAAAGGCAGACGGTTCTGAGCACTGAACTGAGCACATATTATGCAGATTTCGGTTTTTTTTTTGGAGTCTTGAAAAAGAGGGCGTGTTTTGCAACGTGGGTGTTTCATAATCTCCAATGTAACATTCTATGCTATGACATATTAATTTTCCAGCAATTTGCTGATCCCAACTTGGTGTACTTTCCTTGTGAGTCAATAAAAAAAAAGCGCACTCCAGCGAAAAGGATTCGTAAGCCAATTTTGACTGTAGTTAAAATATAAATTTCATTCGCTGTTGTTGCTGTTTTCGTTGTTGTCGTACAAATTATGGCTAATCGTAATTTGTATTGCATGCAACGCAAATTCAAACTAATGCAGCGTTGCCAACTAAATACAAATTTAATAAAAATGTTGCGAGTTCATGCAATAATACAACAACAATAAAAACAATATTGCACGAATTCGTTGCCGCATGTGATAAGTTTATAGAAATTATTGTATTATATTTATGCATTTCGATTGCAAATTCCTTTACTGACTCTTCGTTTTTGTTTTTACATTTGGCGACACTGTCGTTATTTTATTTTTATTGCCAACTATTGTGGAATTTTAACAAATTACTATTATATTTATAAATGTGTGTGTGTGTAACAGCGGTCAGAGAACTTTCCAACTATTTATGTATGTATGTGTGCTGCAAGGATAATGGCGAAACTTTCATACAACCTCACTAAATTATGGTAACAAAATAATAAAAACGTGTCAAGGGAGCGTTCTACAGAAGCGGTTTTAGTTATTTAAGCCAATAATAAATAATTGTGGGTTCCGAAATTGTATTATGGAGGTTAAAATTAACTACACTTAATAGTCGTACGTTTTAGCCAATTTAGATAATTTGAGTGTTTGTTGAATTGGTTTTGCATGTTTACATTTTAATTGGTAAAATTGTTAATTTACAACTTTGCGGAATGGTGTAAAACTTGTCGCGAATGAGTAATTGTGAAATTGCAAGCACCAAATAAGTTTAGATTTATTATACATATATAAAAAAAATATAAAAAAAGTAATTTCAGAAACGTGTAGAAGGGTACATATGAGATTTTAGAATACTGGTTCAATGAAGATCGAACTAAATAGCACCATACGTTACAAATAGTTCTCGAAAGGACGAAACTCAGAAACGAAAGCACAAAGATCTTGTAAATCGAAAAAAAAAGTTTGAAAAATTCATTCGATTCAATGCTGTAGCAAATTTTTTGACACCTTATGGAATAAAGTTATCAAATAAAGGCAAATTGAGCTCATTAAAGTTGTTTGATTTTTATGTGGGTATAGCTTCCCAAAATACAGTACATACAGTGTGTGCCAACTTTTATGTCTTGAATAACAGATCTATCAACTGGCCGCCTTTATTGGCCAAAGAAAAACGTGCTCTCTTTGCTGCGTTTTCCATTACCTTTTCGAGCATCTCGGCCGGAATAGTGATGATTTCGGCACTAATGTTTGTCTTGAGCTCGTCGATATTCCAAGGCTTGCTGGCGTACACTTTGCTTTTCAAATAACCACACAAAAAAAAGTTCGGAGCGTTCAAGTCTGGAAATCTGGGTGGCCAATCAATATCACCTCTTTTTGACAACAGACGTCCAGAGAATTTTCGTTCCGGAAACCGAATTGTTTGATTTGTAATATGGCAAGTCTAATAATTTCAGTTTCGGTGTAGTATCTTTGGTAAGGTTGTGTCAAGAAATGAACACTATAATATATATATATGATAAATTTCATACATAGAGGTTAAAAACTAAGACAGTTTGCTTTGCTGACGATCTTTCGAATATTTACTTAACTATAATAAGCAAGTATAAAGTAAAAAGTGTGGTTGGAGAAACAACTGGGAATCTGTATTTCATAACAAATAAAATTTCTAATAATATAAAACGTTATACGTAGTACCCTAAAACTAATCAAAACTAAGATTTTACGCAAAATAATTTAAGATGTCAATTATGAATTTATTTTAATAATTTAAAGTGCCATACACTAACAAATCCCAATGTAACCACCCAGTATAACCCTTTAGGCGTAAAATAAAAACCAGAAAACACTTGTCACCATTTAACGCGTTGAAGCGTACAAAATTTTCAGCTATTGTTAGTGCCATTGTTGTTGCAGACCGCGTCCATAACACTCAACTAATTTGAAACAATTTGAAAATGCAAAATCCGATTATAAATTCAATTACAAACACTTGAAACATACAAGAGCTACAACAATAGTTGCATTTGAAAATAAAAGGAAAATACAATTTTAAAGTCAGGGAAAAATTAAAAAAAAAATCATGAAATAAACAGGAAAAATATATTCCAACCGAGACAGAGACCCATTGAGGCGATAAACCTTTTAACAAATTTTCCACATGAGCGCGATTTAATTTCATTTAAAATTAAAAAGTGCCAAAAGGGTGAGCGAAGAAATGCAATAGGAACTGTTGTTGTGTGTTTGTTTTGCAACAGTGTTGCCATTGCATTTTATTTTTTTCCTGAAGTAAATAAAGTTGAACTAACGAATTGAAATTAAAAATTCAACGCATATGGTTAGCGAAGCATAGTAGGATTAAATAGAAATCATTGCATATAATAAGGCGCCACAGCACTTAACTTTTATGCACAAAAAACGTGACATATGTGATGAGATGTGCAGAGCATTAGAATTAGTGCAGCAAAAGAGCGCAATCAACAATGAAATGTTATAGAGTTGACAGCGCTAATGACAGTTAAACTGTCACATTTACTGACAAAGTGACAAAAGTTGTTGTTGACAAGTAGCGCAGAGACAAGTGTAATCGAGTGCAACAATAGCGCAAGCAAAGGAACTTGAATTTGAATGAAAGTGCTATGTGATGAAATGCAAATGTCAAAGTGACATTTGAGCATATATTTGATAGTAAATACTACAGTGTTTAAATTGAATGTCAAAATTGTTCAAATTGCTGAAATATTAAATGTCTGAATTGCACTCATCCCTCTAAAAAATAGTTGAAATGTCAATTCCAAGTAGCCTCACTTTTTTTGTGATAATGTCACCCTAAATGTCAATGACATCCCTTCAGCTGTTGTTGTCATTATTGTATTGCTATTAAAACGCCATACGTTATCAATAGTGTCAACTTTCAAATTAAAATCAACCAAAATAAGGCAATTCAGGATTTGCTTCACTTTCATAGTGCTATTCAATTTACCTACCTTCTTTGGCATAGCAAAAAAAAAAAACACCCCAAACAAATACTATAACTGTCTTGTTGTAACCATAATTAGGGATGTACTCAAATTTCAAGAATTTTTCACCCAAAAAAAAAAAAAAAACGTTAGTCAATCTGAAAACCCTCATATGAATTGAATTTTTTTATTTTCCTTTTTTTCGACCTCTTAGGGTGTGCAATAAATTATATTTCAATTATACTGTTTGTTTAGCTTGTTATTATTTCTGCTTTTTTTTATCAAAATATTATTATTTGTTTTTTTTTTTCACAAAAAGCCGCACTTTGTTGTTCTATTAACAAAACATTAGCGGCTCTTCGGATTTTTTTTACCCACAATTTGCTAAAAAGAGATCAATGTATGTTAAAATGCCACTAATTTATGCATTGTTTGCAACCGAAAATTGTATTTGCATTGCAATGACAAGAGTGTTTCATTGCTATTATCCTGTCGGGATATTTATTACCTTATAAAAAAATTGTGACATTTGTAATTGTAAGGTGATATGTTGCACGTATTTGTCTGCTGGTTGTTCTACATATGAGGTGTGGCTTTGAACCTTTTTAATGCTCTGATAATTGTGCACATATGCGCGTATTTTCTTTGGGGAGTATTAAATCGAAGAACCTCCAGTAAGAGGTTAAAGCACTTTCATACATAAGAAGAAGTGAAAGACTTAAGCGGATAAAATCTTTACACTAAGAGTTTTCTTAATCTCTTTTCACCTTTTTACAAAATAATTTGAGACAATATTAAACTAATATATTATTCGATATTCATTGAGATTAAATTTTTAAGAAATCTTTAGTATGCTAAAGAAAATGAATTTAGTATATTTTTAATTTTTTATTCAAATTTAAACATTTTTGCAAAGCAGGCAAGCAGCATGCTCCTGCTCAGCCTCTAGTAAATTTTTTTTCATATTTTAGTAAACAACTTCTATGAGAAAATGGATAAAGTAATGATCATTCTTTCACACATTTACTATGGAGAATAACATTTTCATGCTTACACCGATAAAAAAACTTACTCCGTTTAAGGAAAAATGCCTAAATGTAAGGAAAAATGTCCTTCAATACGAGCTAAAGCTCGGGTTCCTCAAAATAAGTAAGTTGGATTCCTTAGTACAAGTAAATGTTGCTGCTTTAAAATAAGGAAAACTTTACTCAATGTGAGGACAAGGTTATAAAACTGAGGAAAATTTTACTTTTTCTAAGGATGAAGGTATTCTTATATGAAAGAAATTTACTTAAAATAAATTTGTTAATTTACTATTTCCTCTATTTTCTTATTTGTTGGTTACTTATTGTCAGTCATTCTTATTTTAATTGTAATACGTTTTTAAAACTTCAAAGGAGAACTTAAATTTTTTTTTACCTGTCACCCGATCAGAGAATTGAACCTGTGTTCTGCGCCATGCCACTGTTCATAGATGCTCATCTTACCCAACTCAGCCACCGACAGCATTTTTAAGACATACTAAAATGATGTTGTTAAACTGCGCATGTAACAACCATTGTCTGATCAGGGAAGCTTCAGTTCAGTTTTTTTTTTTTTTTAAATTTTTTTATTCTTTTATTAAAAAACAAGTAGAGAACTATAAATATATGGACAAAAACAGAATTCTTACGAGAAGAATAGATATTAATTTCAGGGAGTAAAGCAGCGAGTGTTGCCGCTCATTTATTAAGGAAAATTACGTTATAGTAAATTTTTTGAAGAAATTAACTAAAACTGAGTACGGTTTTCCTCAAAAATTCTTCCCAAAGAAAAATTTACTATTTCAAAGGAAAGTTTTACTAAAACCACAAACTCTATATTTAAGGAAGAGCTTAGACTTGCTTTAATGAAACATGAACTCATTTCAAAGACTCAATTACTAAATGAAACGATATTTTCATCAATATGAGGAAAAATAACTTAGAAGAAGGAAAATTTTTACACTAAATCGGAGGAAGCAAATTTAGTATGGTATTTTTTCAGGGTGTACTTAAAGAGGGAATTGCACAGTTTGAACATTTCCTGAGTTGCTCATTGACATTTCGTGACAAATAAAAGATAAATTGAGAAAAATTTAACATTGTGTCTTCATCTACTCGTCTCCTTACTTCCAATAGATATATTAACACATTACTTTAATCTCTGCATAATACAATTTATCAACATTTTATTAATATTCAAAGAAATATGTTCAAAAATTTTCAGACAATGGTAATTTAAAATAAAAGTTTTTAAAATAATTACAAAATATTTCAACCCAATTTTGCATATTAAATTTCTTATAACAAAGACTTAACACTTAGTTGATAAAATATTAAATAGAACATCAATGTTCTGTAAATCAAAGGAAATTAATTTTGAAACCATTCTGATATCGGCAGTTCACCTGAATATGCAACTAAGCAACGGACATTCTTTATTCCGTTTAAAATATCCTTTAATGTCCACTCGTTGGTTTTGTCGTTGTACTCATAGAATTGATCGTTACAACAAACGACTACTTTATTGCAAAATGTAGTGCAATACTTTTGGTCGTTATTGCTTATTGGTAATCTGCATAACGTAGTCCAATTATTACGTTGGGGATCATAGCGCTCGAATGAATTGTTGTCGCTTACAACATATAACAGACCTTTGGCAACTGCTACCTGCATATAGCATTAAAAGAGATAGAAAAAAATAATTTAATTAAAATTCAATACACGCATGCTATTGTAAAATTCTTACTCCGGGTGATCTATGATGTTCGTTCATTGGGGCTATTAATTTCCAAACATTTTGTTGTTCATCGTAATATTCAGCTGAATTAAGATAACTATCATCGCAATAACCTCCAATTGCATACAATTTTTCATTCAATTGAGCAATACCGAAATCGGAACGGTATTGTGACATAGAGGCAACTTTACTCCAAGTGTTTGTTTTTGGGTCCCATCTTTCAGCTGTACCCCAGGTGCCTCCTCCCATTCTACCGCCCACCGCATATAAATATCCATTCATCACAGTAGCACTACATAATGCGCGTTGTTGTGTCAAATGACTTATTCGACATATAGTCATCGTTTCTAAATTTATGCAAATAACGGAACTTAAAACATCACCATTACACTGTCCTCCAACGACGTAAAGTTTATCATCCATAACAGTAGCACCGAATCCTGAACGATACTCCAAGTCTTTCAAACAACTCATCCACTTAAGTCGTTGTGGGCAGTAAAAATGCATTTTCAGCCCGGAAAGTTTAGAATTGTATGTTAGACATATCAAAGACTTATCTGACACAATTGATTTCCTCGCATTTAATATTTTGGGATATGGCAAGGATCTCTCTTCTATAGCTTCTATGTACAAATTGAGACTTTCCATTGATACACAAATTGGTTTCACCTGTTCAATTAAGAACGATCGCTCTAACAATGGAAACCGCACTAACTTCAATAATTTATCTCTGTATTTCTCACGTTCAATTTGATCATGCCGTATCCATGTCATCAAAATTTCAAAAACCTTCTCTTCAACAGTAACACAAAGATTATCGTTTGCTAAAAGCTCACCCAATTGTTCTGAATTTAAGCTAAGGAATTCTTGCGTTTTAGAAACATCCATAAAGTGCTCCAAGCTATAGTCTTTTGCCTTTTTTAGAAGTATCTCACACCGATATTGCTCCGCAAAGAGCTCAAGTCCCAAACAATTGTTTGGATGTAACTGTTCCGACAGAAAGTTTCCACACGCCGTCACCACATTACTCAAGAGCAGTGAATCTGCTAATTTGAGTAGTTCAACAGCATTGTCCTCTCTGATTGCTACCCGTCCAATGTAGCAATACTCAATAAGACTGCGTAATATAGCACCATTTGCGCTGGGCATTTCTATTTCTTTTGTTTTGCTTTCACGCATTGATGACTGAAACATTCCTTTGAAATATTCACTTGCTGCCGAGAGAATATTTCGATGCGCTGGAATTCTCAAATTCTCGTTGCCAGCAATAAGCACAACATCACACAAATCTTCATTTTCACAATCTTCCCACAATTGCTGTAGTATGTTCTCAGCGTGGGCTTTATCAACGTAGATCATAGACATATTGATCGAAATAACACTAAACACTTAAATTCGACTTATTCTCGCAACGGCTGACGCTTTTATACTGACAGTGCTGTTACTGTGCGATTATTCATATTATGGTGAACCAGACACACAACTTATTTCACCATTCGAGCAATAGAGTTTTATTGTTTATTTTATGTATAAACTTTGCAAATATGTACATATTTACTCACTCTATAATCGCACAATGTTTGTATATTTATATATATGTTTGTATGTAGATAGAAGTACCATAAGTATTCGATCTCAGTGGTTTGCGTTTAACCTTGAATTTTTTCACATTTGAAATTCATAGAAATCTGTCAATAAGCCTAATGTTAATTTCGTACTACCTGCAAGAATTTTACTGCGATTCGTAAACTTTCACCAGCATCATCCTTTTAACATAAGCGTGAAGAGTAGTTCCATAGATAAAGGTTCAATATCTTTAAATATTTAAAAAAATAATATATATCTACTCTAATACATATGTATGTATGTACATTCAAAATGTTAAGTACCCTGAAAATAACACTGTGTGACAAAAAAAATGTTTGTTACAACATTGATATATCTGTGGCAATAAGTAATAACAGCTTAAGTCGATCTGTGATGACAAAGCGAAACAGAGTAAATTACATGCCCATACACAGAACTTATGTTGCTTTGTCTTATTATCACAGATTGACTTAAGCTGTTATTACTTATTGCCACAGATAGGTGTTTCTGTTTCTTATCCGAAAAGGCTAATTAATAATAATTTAGAAGCAAAGTGATCCAGAATAGTACCTTTCCTGTCCAAACATGACGTCAGTAAAAAGTTACTTTTCGCTAAGGCGCATGCCATTTGGCCAGTGAAGAAATGGCGCAATATCCTGTGGTCCGTTATAGCTTATAAGTGTTTAAAAACCACAAAGTTTCAAAAATATAACTTACTTTATATGCGTGTCCCTATTATTTCGCACAGGCTAAATTGAGCCCACTTCACAATACGATCAACAACTTCGAAACGACGAAAAATAGTTTTACTCTGATAACGGTTCTTTACTGCATTGATATCCCAGCAAGTAATGTAATTTAACATTTTACCTCAATTTATTCAAACAGAAGCAGAGCTGTGTTTGAACTATTTCAATGTAAGTGTCCCTATTATTTTTCACATGACTGTATATTCGAATGCATTTCGAATCTGATTCGACTCATCATCAGCAATACACTAATACTGCCGTCAAAAGCGAAATAGGCGTATCTCAAGAAAATTCGTTTCGAGATAATTGATGTTTTGTTTATGGCAATTTGTTGAAATACATGTAAAATTGAGAAATAGGTAATTTTTTATAGATTTGAACTAAGATACCGGCATTAGACGCAGTTCATTAGATGTGTAATTTCTTAAGCTATCCGATGTCATAAAAATCTCGAATATCAACTTTTTTGAGATACGCCTAATTCGCTTCTGACGGCAGAATAGTTGACTGAAAAAAAATTGAGAGAAAGAGAGCGAAACAAAAAATAAATAGTAAAAAGTAAATAAAACCATTGTGGTGAATTTATAAATAACAACAGATAAAGAATTATGAAAACAGAGAACAAAAATTGTTTTGGTGAGCGTAGTTAAAGAAAAAACAAAATTCAATAGAAAATAGAAACACATAATAAATACAATAAAAACTTGAACTTTAGACTAAGTTAAAAAAGCTACGTTCAACATTTTCGTTATTTAATTTAAAAAAAGATAAAAAATTTTTTAAAAAATAAAATAAAGAAAATAAATAAAATAATATATAATGTTGTATATCTGTTGTACTGTACGTTTTAATGAGTTTAATGAACAATTTCTTTTGTAGAAAACTACATATGTCGTTTAGATTTTAGCTGTTAGTACAATTATGACACTGATCACAGTACTGATTGGTACGAGTCTAAATAAAGATATTTATGGAATCATTAAACCCTTCATAAGCTGCACTCATGAACAAAGCGATATCCTTCGACACAGACGAATTAACTAAATTTGCACATTTCTAATCTGGGTAAGGTGCAATGTTAAAAGAAAATTACATTCTTGGAATCAATATGTATAAGAGCTAAATAGTTCAGGTAGTTTTATTTTTCATTAAAGCACATAAATACATTGTAACTCTGTGACCAGAAAGAATAACAGCTAAACTCGATATTTGATGAAAAGGCGAAACAGTATAAGTCATATGAATATACACTTAATTTATGTTGTTTTGCCTTGCGATCATATATCAACCTTCCTTGTGTATAATATGTTTGTAGGTATAGGTAGGTAGGTAGGTCTTATCTTCTCGAATGAGCAAAACTTTTGCATTGAGCACTGTTTGAAATATGATTATATGAGTACTCTTTATACATTTCTAGTTCTTGAACTTTAAACAACAACGTAGTGCTGCGCACGAAAATCTAGCAAAAGCGCACAACAACAACATCAAGCAACAACAAACTAAACTTAAAAGTTTTTTCTGCTTTCATTTCCAAATTCGCCAACAGCACAAAAAAAACCAAATTGCACTATAAACAAAAACAATTGGGTCAGAATTTACGAACTGGGCCACTTTTAAAAAAAAATTTTATTTTCTAATGATGAATGGCCACATTGGGGGGTGGGACCAGTTCCAAAAAAATTCTAAGCACCGCCATCGTGTTCATCATCCTCGAAAATGGGGAGTGACAAATATTTTACCGATGGAAGACGCGGAATATGCGATTCCCCCATTTTGGGGCGGTTTTTAACCATTTTAGGGGTGTGGTCAACTCCAAAAGAGTTTTAAACACCACCATCGTGTTCAGCATCTTCGAAAATGAGGGGTGGAGGTGGTCTGGTTGCTGCTTTAAATATTTGTATTTGTTAAGTTTTTTTCCGACTCACGGAATCCACTATAAGCCCATTGTGCAGAGTTACAAATATGTAAATAAAAATTACGTCAAGAGCGATCCATTTTTTTCTCAACGAAATATTGTACTTTAATATTTTTAACATTTATATAATTTTTTTTTGTTTTTCGATCGGACAGGGAAGGCTGTTTTTCATTAACATTTAATAAATAAACAAGTTTCAAACATTGAAAAATACATTATTTAAAATTGAAAAAAATCTAACTTATACTCTATTTTAATGCGAATCGAACACCGTTCAATTTATAAAAATCGTCGAATCCGTTCATAAGTTATAAGCTTTTGAAAAAATTTTGTCCCCGAATTTCATTTGCCTATAACAACAACAAAAAAGATTAAAAAAAAATCACTTCTATTTTAATTTCTAGCACATATCTAGATAATATCTAATATCTAAATAGCAAAATTTCATTAAAAAATAAAAATTTTTTTTTAAAAGTGGCCCAGTTTGTAAATTCTTACCCAATTGCTACATTCGTCGAAACACAATGCGGAGCCGTCGCTAATGCCTGTGTGTGTTGTTTTTGTTTTCATTTGAACTCAACTCAACGCTGTGCGCCGATAGCTTTGAAAATTTCAATTTGCAACGTTTGCTGTCATCAAATTACTTTGAATTTTTACTTGAACAAAATATATATTCATACCTATGGACACGGCCGTATCTAAGGGGGTGGGGGGGAATTGGGGGGACAGAACCCCCCGTAATTTTTTGACGGTCACTATATAGAAACGATTTTGCAAAGAATAGACACTATGTGAAATTGACTTTGAGAGGAACACACCATACAAAAATGGTTTTCTCAAACGAACAGACACTATATGAAATCGATTTAGTAAAAAAAAATTGTCTGAAAATAAGGTCATCAGATTTTTTAAATGATTTTTGATCAGCTGCAAGAAATAGTTGATAATCATCGATCTGTATTAACTTATCTTTATGTTTTAATGCTGTCAGTATGTAAGATAAGCAGATTTAACTTGAAAAATTAAAATTTTTGTTGTTATAAGCAGGGCAACATAAAATATTTACGAAAAACATACGAAATATTAATGTAAATATGGACGAAAAGTGGGCAAAATATTGATTTACGAAAAAAAAGTATTAATATATTTTCTTTAAATTATTTTATTAACGTTGAAGAAAGTCATGGAAACGGTTACGATGAATGAGGATAAGTTTTCTCAAATTTTCAAACAAAAATGACCACCGTTAATCTTCCAAGGTTCTTATATACGCAGCAAATGTACGTTCAACATCACGCGATGCTAAAGGTGCATACAGGTAGTCCCCGACTTACGACCGAGATAGGTTCCTAGTCATCGGTCGTAAGTCGATTAAGTCGTAAGTCGAGTTTCATAAAAAATAACTAAAGAAAAATATTACATACATCGCTCTTCATTTGCATCCATTTTTTGTAATTTTAGCATTCCCTTATTAATTTGGTGAAAAGCAGCACTCATTTCTTTTGTTGAGATTTTTTTTGTGGACTTTCTTCTTCATCTGATTTGCTTTAATCTCCGTTTTCTCCAACACATTGTGCTTCAAATTCTGCTTCCATTTTTCCTAACAACGGAAAATATACATATTTTAGGGATTCCCCGAAACTATTTTAGGCATTTTCTATGAAAAAAATTGAAAAAAAAATTGGTCGTAAGTGCGAATAGTCGTTAGTCGAACGGTCGAAAGTCGGGGACTACCTGTAGTTGGATTCACCCGTTTTTGGAATGCCTACAATTACTTTGAATTTGACAAGCCCAGTATTCTGATCGACGACATAATTGAATTTCCTGAGGAATTGTGGTTTTCTCGAAACTGCCTTAAGTATGGGGTGGATTGATTCAAATGTTTCCAAAACATCAGTGAGAGATTCGTGCTTTGTCTTTGTTTTGCTTTGTGATTGTTAGAGAAATGATCGTGAAAAACTATTGTTAGACCGCGAAATAATTTTTTTAGACTCGGTAAATTAATTGTCTTTCGGGCTTTGTCAATACATTTTGCTTAATTTTCATCGAGAGTACCCAGCAAATATATCTTTGAAATGACTTGTGGAGGCAATGGTCTTTGAGGAAATATCGATTTGAGTAGCTATCTTCGAAAAAAAATTATATTAAAAATAAGAGTTCGATAAAATTTAATCATTGCAATGTCTCGTTTAGTCGTTGTCGAAATATTTGTCCGAGAATTGAAATGAAAAAATATTGATTTTGAAGCTTGAATTTTTCTGAACAAGCTCTAAATTTTTAATTGAAATCAGCTTACAGTGGAGAAAGCGTTTTTTTTTTATTTATTATTTTTTTCTACTACTTATGTTCTTTAACAGATATATTTCATATGACTTCATATCTTTTTAATAAGCATCAAATTTAGCTATAAGGTCACATAAAAAACCAAACAAATGTACATCTCCTGCTGCCTTAGCCTAAAATATCATATCAAATTTTAAAATTCTATCGCTAAATTAACATAAGTGTACAACTTTTAATCCAAGCTAAATACGACTGACCCAAAACTGGTTCATATACTTAACAAAAATTCTATAAATTTTAAAATGAGCAACACTAAATAGTTAAGCAATTCATGTGTGTAACCCTTTTCACCAAAAAAAGAAAGGACTTTAAACTTAAATCCTTTTTATGTGCGCTTCACTTAATTCAATATTTACAATTACTTAGGCAAGTGAAAATATGCGCAATATTTGAGCAGAACAATGACTGACAATTATTCGTCGTTATTATAAACAAATTCTGTTCTCTTTTTTGTAAAATCTAAAAAATCGCTAGAAGGCGCAGACAGTAGTAACAGCATCAGCAGCAGCTGCGCTTAACACTTTAATCCTGCGGAATTACTTTGAAGGATTTTCATTTGATTTTGTTTTTTTCATCGACTCTGTTGATTTTGAAATTTCATTGACAAGTGGTATGCGGTGAGCGAGCGAACGAGCGACCGAACAACGCGTATTTGTTTGACATGTGAGACGCACCAAAGCTTATGTCATGTTGACGTCAGTTGCTCATGTAGCTGCCACGCCAACATTTTCGGTTGGTGTTGTTGGCATGTTGCATCATAAATGTTTATGATTATGGTTGCATGAGATTTAGTGAAAATTTTACAATTATAAGCAAAAAATATCCCCCCAAAAAACATTAAATGGGGTGGATTGAAAAGTCTGAGTTTTGTACGATAACATGCAACATATACAAAGGATATTAAACATAAGTATGGAAAAGAGAAGCCCATTTAAAACTTACGATTGATAAATTGCTTTTTTTCGCACCACCTTAATGCATCTTTACCAACATATGCAGTTGCTGTTAAATTTTTTTTCCTTTGCGCTTCCATGTCTCTTTTGCATACGCAGTAAAGGTAATAAAATCTTATGTTTATTTGTTTCGCATGTATGCGTGTGCTTGAACGCGTAGCTTAATTTTCTTTTTGACGCGCGTTCGCGATAATTGTAATCAAAATTAAGCACACCAACACAAACACACATTAGTTTCTAAATTTATAAGGACATTTATTGGTTGATTTTATTATTTTATATGCCTACAGCGGTTAAAGTTATTTAATCCTTTTTGCTTCAATGTTTGATTATAAATTTTTATGATATCCTTTGGCAAATGTGAACATGTGTGCGTTGTTATTATTTTTAATTGCTCTTGTTATTGTTGTTGTAGTTGCTATCAGAAACTAAAAGTTTGGCTCGTGTGATTTGAAGCTTCTGGGTTATTTTCTTTGGGTATACATCAAGTCTTTAGCCTATGCAGATAAGTCAGAAACGTTATATCATTTTGAAATAACTGTTTGGCGCATTATTGCCAAAATACAATCCTGGTAGCTCGAAAAAACGGACGATTATATAATTATATATGTATATAGATCCTTCAGTATGCGTTATGTTCGGACCAGTCGCGACGTTTATTTGCTCGAAATCGTCATTCAAAATCTATCAATTTAATGGAAAAGCTTTTTTGATAATAAGCTTTTTACTTGATTGAAAACTACTCCAAGCTTAATAGCTACGAAGGCTTATAGCTGTAGTAGCTAAAGTCTATTTTTATTAAAAAGTTGGTGCTTGATTTCATTTATCTCAAATACCAGACATGCCGAAAAAACCATACTTGATATGGCTTCAAATTCAAAACTGTAATTGGAAATGATAAGAAAAGTTTAAGGAATATTTTTTTTTTAAATTGAAGCTCTAAGGAAACGTGCTTCTTTTACTTATGAACTTATAAAAATTCTGCTGAGACGATATTTTTGGTATCAAATCGCTAAGAAATAAAGAAATGCAGGAACCCTAGAGTAAACCAAATTTTTATGATAATTTTTTAAGGACCTCCGTACTGGTCGATACACCCAGTTTGCATGCTGTTAGAAAACTTTTTTTGAATGCTCTGCTGCGCTTAAATATAAGAAATTTAAAATTTATGACTTACGCTACAATAACTATAGATTTTATTTAACAGCCCTAAAATTCTGAATGTTCACTACCAATGTTGCCATAATAATACAATACAAATTATGAACTAATAAATCTAACATATAGTAACTTAAGGTTTCAATTTCAAATTTGCATAATTCGGCGAGTAGCTGTCATATTACAACAAAATCGGTTGGAATTTGCCAAATTTAAAATGGTAATAAATTCTCTCCCTTTAGATATTTGGTGGGTATATTTTCATTTGTAGTGAATTCGTTTTTTTTTTTCTTCTTTGCTACCTTTTGACTTTTATGGGTTGCCCATAACTAAAGAGTACTGAAATTTGACTCCATTTATTGTAGACGTTGACATGAAATCCAATAAGTGAAAATTGTGTGGGTTTTAATTGATTCTGCTGCTTTCATTTTATTTCGGACTAAAAGCAAAATTCCATTCACGCGAATTTAATTTGCACAATGCGAGGATATGGTGATTTTTTCTCAACACTTTGGCATTGCCACACTCTTTAGTTTGAATGACATTCGCAAAATTAATGACTTGGAGTCGAGTTACGCTATGTGGCTATGACGCCATATTGGACCAAGCTTAATGTTGATTAAAATGTTTTTGTGCGACTTTTTAAACTTTTTTTTCTACACTTTGTTTTTTCATTGAAATTTTTGGCACTTTTTTTTTTTGTTTTTACGATGCAAAATTTTTGTAAAAGTGTGAAAAAATTCAACTTTTTTGCACAATATTGACAACTGTGTTTGTGCACAATAAAATAAAAAAAAATATTTAGTGTAGAAGCAACAAAAAATGCAGCAAATTGTTGCATGCAACTGCTCGAAAAAAAAGTAACAAACTAAAACAAAAAATTACAAAAAAATGCAAAACCCTACAAATGCGCAAATAATGTTGCAAAAACTTCACATAACGTATTGTGCAAATATTTCAAAGAAATTTAAACGCAAAACACCGTGCAAGCAGCGCTGACATTACATTTGACAGCTCGGCTGCTGGGCGCT
Source organism: Meiosimyza platycephala (assembly GCA_963662105.1). NCBI lineage: Eukaryota > Metazoa > Arthropoda > Insecta > Diptera > Lauxaniidae > Meiosimyza > Meiosimyza platycephala. The sequence goes on along the minus strand of OY759208.1, from coordinate 103,452,686 downwards.
GACAATTAAACATAGCCACATGAAAATAAAACAAAAAAAAAAAAAATCGGCCACCCACACCAAAACCCTACAACAGCATTTGTGAAGAAGTCATTTATCGACGTCGGCAAACTGACAGACCGTCAGCACAAACAGACAAATAAATGGATAGAAATTCGTGTAGGCATTAAATGCATTGGGTTGCTTATGGTGTTGGCGGTATGGAACAGACGTTTACATGTCAACATTTTAATTAAAAAAGGATACGCCACCATTACCATTGTCGCGTCTCATATGTGGCAAGGAAAAGAACGCAAATGTATTTTTGCAAATATTTTATTTTATTTTTTTGCAGCATTTAAACGGGGGAGCAGAAATTCGCGCTTTTTTTCATATGTACGCATCGTGCAAAAACGCCCAAAGGGTGCCAAATAATGAACTCGTTTTGCAGTTACAAACAATTTCTTACGCTATGACATGCTTTTTATTGACAATGTCTATGCGTGCCAAACAATAGATTGTCCAGCAGCATTGCCAGGGTCAGAATGGCTGCTGGAACAATAAAATCGTGCTTATGTTTTAAAATATATAACAAAAAAAGAAGTCGCCGCATGCATTCATTGTTTGGATCATTTTAATTTTATTTATTGTTTGCTTGCCACTCGCCATGTGCAATAGAAATTCTCGTTCTTCATACGCTCACCGGCACTTTCATTGTAAGTAGTCTCCAATGACCACTGCCACCATCAATTTGACCATTCCCCGTTCGGGTTCGTCCACCACCCATTGTGTTAACCATCGCAGCATTCAAATTAGATGAATTGCTTTTTGGTAAACTGAGCCTCAGCTACAGTCTCAGCCTCCAAGTTGGTAGAGGAAATCATTCAAGCTTACCGTTTAGTAATTTCCTCCCTCAAATTGTAATGACTTATAGACGACGTTTTCAACGGTGTCGTTGTCGTTGTCGTTGTAGTTGGCCCCTTTGCTTGTTCTACTCATCATGTCAATGTCTGCGGACATTTATTGTTTGAAAGCTATTACCCAAACCAAATAAAGTGGCAACACTTCTGTTTTCGCTCTTAACGCTTTGTTTTGTACTGCACTTGTTGTTCTGCACTGCGCTGTTTTATTGGAGATTTGGCTGTGGTGCGACCATGTAGTTGCAGATTTTGCTGAAGAATCAAATTGTTTAAAATTGATGCTTATCATTTTTATGTTTTGTATAATTGAGGGAAAATAATCGAAATGCAATATTTTCCTTTATTTAGAAGTAATAATAGGGAGAGCATGAGGGGATTCGTACGCAATCTCGAGAGAGTTGGTATGGCATCTGTGGCAGTAATTTTTTTTTACTATATTGATATTGGCCATTGAATATGTGTAATATTTAGTCCATTAAAATAAATAAATTTTGTTATAACCAATATTTCTTCTTCAATTAATTTGACTATAAGCGGTGAAAAGTTTCGAGCGGTATTTCGCGAGCAGTTCAAAAGGCTTCTTTCAAGCAATGATAAATTCATTTGAACATTGAAAACTTAAATTGAGTGGAAAGCGGCGAATATTTTTCATCAATAAAACTAAAAAAAAAAATTAAAAAAATTTTGGAATATATGGAAAAATTTTAAAAAGGTTTAAAAAAGCGTAGAAGCGTTAAAGGCTGAAAAATTAAAAAAAAAAAAATACTGAAAATTTTGAAAAACGTCGAAACTCAAAAAAGTATGGAAAATGTTAAAAAGCCGAAAAATGTTAGAAAAGTCGAAAAAAATTTAAAAAAGTTGAAAAAATTTGAAAGAGGTTGAAAAATATTGAAACAGTTGAAAAAGGCTTAGCAAATAGATAAGTTGCCGCTCGTTTAAATAAAAGGCATTTGGGCATAGGTATATCGTGAAATTTTTTCCCATAAAAAAGGAGTTTATTCTTTAATCTTTTAAGCCATTTGAATACTCCTGACCCGAATATTTCTTCTCATATGTCCGCTACTGGTAAAAAGAGTTATTAAATATGTTGCCATTCATATTCAGATGTAAGAAACAGTGAGATATCTAAGATCTGACCATTTGGGGTTATCAATAAAAAGTATATTCTTTATACCCCTGAATGATTTATATACTCCTGATTTTCATTTAATTAACTAACAATTTAGTCCTTCGAGGGGTGAATGTGACAAGCTCTAAAATGTTATTTGTCTTTTAACATGACAGCTGACTAATTCTTAGAACTTATTACTATTGCGGCTTTTACTGAAAATTGTTAGCTCTGGAGCGAAAAGTAATCAAATGTGAAATTTTCACCGTGTTTTGGAAACACTTAGGGCGGGCGAAAATGTTCTGACGATATAAATTTATTTAAAAATAGAAAATACTATCGAAAGTAATCAGCGGAAATTAACTGACTTATGAAACGACATTGAGCCTTATTTTCACCATCTTCATCAGCATCGGACTGGCAGAACTTAATGTTATAGTTCAGCAGGTATATAAGAATTGGTACGTAAGTTTTCAGCTTTTTTGAAATGATAACTCGAAATTCGTTGCTAGTTCTTGATCTTGGACACTACTATTCTGATTTTATTAAATTCATTGCCAACTCGTAAAAAATTAAAGCATTGCTGGTACTAGGCTGATTGAAAAGTCCCGGGCCTAACAAAGAAAAATACATTTTTTTCGGAAAATTTGATTTTATTATTCAATATAATCTCCTTTTTGCTCAATACAACAAGTATAGCGGGCCTCGATCATTTTAATGCCTTCTTCTAGTAGTCGCCATCAAGTTCCTCAAAATAGGCGCCCGTCTCGGTAATGACCTCTTCATTCGAGTGAAGCGCGAGCCAGCGAGCCATCTTTTCAAGTTTGGGAAAAGATAATAGTCGCTGGAGGCCAAGTCTGGAGAATACGGCCAGCAATTCGACTTGCAATTCGTTCAATTTTGCCGTTGCTTTGAATCACCGATACGATGTTGCTTTTCACCAATTGTCAGCAAACTTCAATGGCGCTAACGCACTGCAATCTTAATTCAATAAAATGGATTCAGAGACACTAATGCTCACGCAAATGCACAATGAAATTGTAATAAAGATCGAGAAGAGCTTGTAGAATAATTACAATCTAAAACTCGCTGATTCACTTGTCAAAGTTGCCAAGACTATGGATTCGAGTTGCTACAACACTGCGAAGGTGTCTTCATTAAAAGTAGTTAGCACTTAAAGCCCATTGCAGTGCTTATGGCATCAGGTTTTAAGCACCCTCGTTGCAACACTATTTTTGCCTTAGATAAAACCCAATTTTTTTTCAATTTTCGCCTAAACAGATAGCTTCAGTAGTAACAATTCGGTTAAAATCTAATTAAAATTCCGCCCTTTTTCATTAGTACGTCAACAAACAAAAAAAAATCCTTTTTTGAATATCTCCCACTCCCTACATTAAGCGCCGTTAAAACCACAATTGGCTGCACTAAATCTTGCCACATTTTCCATTGTCCTGTGTTAAAGCGCGTAAATTTATGCGCCTAAAAGCTGTCAAGAGTATTGCCAACAAATTCGTTGATTGTTACGCCAATGTCCAGCGGTGGCATTCAATCTGTGCGAAAATCTACTTGGCATTTTTTTTTTCATTCTATGCTTTATCCGCAGGATTTTCGCGCGTAGTTTGTCACGAGCTTGATTTATGCGTTCGCGAACGGAAAGCACTTAACGCATTGTGCACAAGGCAAATCGCGAATTTCTGTCTCCAATAAATTGCTTCAACTACATAAATCTCGCTTTGGCGAATATTTACGCAAAATCACATAAGCGCATCAAATCGAATTGAATTGAGTTGAAAGGTTTTTTTTTTTTTGCTTTTTATTTATGCTGATTGTTGTAGTGTGTGCTGTTGATGTAGGTGGTTTTGGAAATATTTCCCCGAGGAAGTGCAAGTGTTCAGTTTGCAAAATTGGATTGAAAACTCTGCTTAAAGATAAGTTACCAAAGCAAATTAATTTGGCTTTAAGCACAAAAGGCTTATACTTAAACAGCTAGATTTTATATCAACTACATTAAACAGTCCTCTTGTTTGAAAGCATTTTTAACGTTGATTTTAAAAGTTTTTCTTAAATTTTTAATTTTTCTCGTTGCATTTGTATTTGTTTTTAATTTTTGCTTTCGTAATTAACTTTTAATCCTTTAGGATTTACTTTTGCTTAGAGATTTTTATTTTCTGAAATGCTGCGGGCCTTTGTTTTTCCACAACACTAAGGCGCTTGAGACGCTAATTTGGCGTTGGATTTTAAGCTATACGCTGACAGTGTTGCTTTGTTTTTCAAGCAACGGGAGATTTTCTTTTTTCATCTTAAACAACAAACAAATTCCACTAGAAAGCTATAAAAATGCCATAGTAATTAAGGATTTTATTTTACCGGCTTTTTATATTTTTTTTCCAGACTCTTTTTTATTTTTTTAAAATTTTTTCAATGCTTGTTTTCTTAATTCAAAATTCCTAGTCCTTAGTTGAGATTATTTACACACTTTTCTTGCCACTTTGATTTAAAATGCATAAAGTAGCTTCAGCGTCTTAAAGTATCTTTTCAAGCAACAAAGACAACGAACACAACAATAAACCCCCTGCTGACTTGGCTCAAATTATCCTAAATATTTTTATGACATTTGTTTCCAATTAAACTTTGCAACTTCACCCCAATCGAGACAGAGCAAAAAAAAAAAAACAAAAACCGTGAGTATTACAATATTTTGTCATTTTAATTTTTAAGTAACTTTTTACTACTGTGGCTGTCTTTCGTTCTTCTTCTTCTTTTTACTGCGCTGCGTTAAATGTCCTTATTTAACTAGCACCCTGTAATTATCTTTTCACAAAATTTTACGCCACAATTTCCAATTAAAATTAATGAAATATTTTCCAGGACTTTTGGGCAGTCATAAAACATTTTATGAAATCATCGCTGTGGACATCGTTTACTATCATCAACATAATCATCATCAACATGATGTTTCTGGTGTAATTATTATCACAGTAGAATGCAAACTCAAAAGAATTGTCCGCGTAAATGGGGAAGTTCACGTTAATCTACCTATGCTACTTAGCGGAACAGCATAAAAGCATAGGTCGCCTTTGGAGTGTTGCTTTCGTTAGCAAATGGACACCCTCGCTGTTTGTGCGCCGCAGCTACTTCTGCGTCAAGGTGAATCTCAAGGGATTTTGAAAAATTAAATTGAAAGCTTAACCCATTTGCTCATGATATTGGTTTTTGAGTGGACAGACAAACAAAGTTTCGGAAAAAGTTCTATGGGGACTAGTGAAGTTACTAAAGTCTTAATAATATAAAAGATTTAGCTAGGCAGCTCAGTAAAATTCACCCAAGTTAGAGCGTCTTAAATGAAAATTAAAGAATTGTCCAAGAGAAAAACAATTTTTCGCGAATTTACCCGAAATATAACTCTTAAAAAAATATATATTTTGTACGCACAGGACAAAAGCCACAGTCCGAAATTAATTTTTTTTATTTAATTAAGAACATACATTGCTTTTCGAAAACCCTCTCCTAAAAGGTTAATTACGAATCATGACTCAAATCAAAATAAAATTTTTAATAAAAAAATAAATTCTTATGAAATTTTTAATGCTACAAGTCAAAAGTCGCTGAAAGAGAATGGACAATCCTATTCAATACAACATACCACTGCTATGACCATTACTACGCCAAATCCATTTAGTTGGTCAATAATAAAAAATTAAGTCCTTGCAAGTAACCACACCCAGACAATTGTCATAATAGTCCCACAGCAACAATATGAATAAACATTTATCACATTTATTGCCAACATACCATTGCACATTTTTGTTTACTACTTCCTCACTTTATGTTTTTTGCATTACATGTATGACAAAATAATAAACACATCCCAGCGTGCGTGTTAAACAAATCCAATTTCGAAGACTAAACCAAACCCCACCTATAAAAGCAACATAACATAAATAATGTTATATATCCTTAGCATAGATAATTTGTGAATTATTATTTTTTTTTGCTATGCTTTTTTTCGCCTCTGCCGATTGAACACACCCTCAGTGTGAATTACGTGACAGCTAAGCGAGAATTATGCGGGTTCTTTTAATAGAGGAAATCTTTTTAATATGCAAACCATATACAAAATTGTAAATCAAATTGAAAAAGTTGGGAAAACTGTTGCATACTACCTAGAACTACTTTATAACGCTTAAGAACTTGTTCACACGTTCCATGAATATTGAAAAAAAACTATAGTTCTCAAGAAGTATTTACTTGGAAGTACTCTACTTAGGTCTATAGAAATAACATGATTCTATGGATTTTTTGGCTCAATATTTACTTGCAAGTAAACCATATTTAGCCGAAGCAAATGTATATTGTTCTTTGCAACTAAACTCAAGAGTACCTGATCGAAGTCCCTTTCTAATTTGTTAGCTATTTCATATGCATTCCAAGTCAGGAAATTTTAAGTTTTCTGACCTTAGTTTGGTTTGTCTACATATTCTATTCTAGATATAACAATTTTCTGTACTTCGGCTTGAAAAACTGAGTTACTTGTGTCCTCGAAAAACCAACAATAACTACACAGTTATTTCTGTCCTTGAAAAAAAAAAACACCAATAACTATACAGGATTCTAGAAGCGTCATAAGCATCGACAAATCAAACAACATTTTTTGTGTAAGGTTCTGTAAAAAATTAATCCTATAGAAAAGGATATTTAACTTTCAAAATAAACAACGTAAGTATGCAATAACTTTCTTTAGCATAAATTTGTTGTTTTAAAAAAAAATTATTTAAATCGGTTCAGTATGTTTTGCGACAAAGCGTTACAAACTATTGACATATAAGTAATTTTATATAAATAGTATTGATATACAATTCATCACTTTGTAGTTGAACCTCCCCCTCCCCCAAATGTTCAGCTGATTTAACGTGATATTTCCAAATGGCATTTAACATTAGCTTATCATCGAAGACAACTTTTATTTACTTAGCTTCCTTTACAAAGTTTATGATTTCATTAAAAAAAAAATTGTTTTTTTTTCGAATAAAATCCTACGGCAATAGTTTTTCAAGGGATAATATTAAATACTGTATCCTTCTAGAATTAACATTAACTTTCATTTGAATACTTGTGATGGCTCAAAACTACCTAGTTCAACTCATTTTTCTGTTGCTTAGAAAGTTATTGAAAAATTGAAGTTGTTTCGGGAGCTGATTATATTTTGAGAAAACAAAAGTGTCAACAAGTTTTTTTCAAACAAAAGAAGATAAAGAAAAGCAAAGGTAAAGGAACAAGTAACTTGGAAACAAAATCAAACAAATAAAAAGCATGTATTTACTTCGAGTAACGGAAAGAGCTGAACGAGCCGACGCGCCTTGAAGGCAACAATTACAAAAACAAAAAGCATGCGGTGCACCGAAAAAAAAACTTACTCCGTTTAAGGAAAAATGCCTAAATGTAAGGAAAAAATGTCCTTCAATACGAGCTAAAGCCATGGGTTCCTCAAAATAAGTAAGTTGGATTCCTTAGTACAAGTAAATGTTGCTGCTTTGAAATAAGGAAAAGTTTACTCAATTTGAGGACAAGGTTATTACACTGAGGAAAATTTTACTTTTTCTAAGGATGAAGGTACTCTTAAATGAAAGAAATTTACTTAATAAATAAATAAATTCGTTGATTTCAAAAAAAATTTGCTAATTTTCTATTTTCTTATTTGTTGGTTACTTATTGTCAGTCATTCTTATTATAATTGTAATACGTTTTTAAAACTTCAAAGAAGAACTTAAATTTTTTTTTACCTGTCACCCGATCAGAGAATTGAACCTGCGTTCTGCGCCATGCCAAAGATGATCAATTTACCCAACTCAGCCACTGACAGCATTTTTAAGACATACTAAAATGATGTTGTTAAACTGCGCATGTAACAACCATTATCTGATCAGGGAAGCTTCGGTTCAAATCCGGGCGACGACATATTTTTTTTTTTTTTTTAATTTTTTTATTTTTTTATTTAAAAAACAAAAAACAAGTAAAGAACTATAAATATAGAGACAAAAACAGAATACTTACGAGAAGAATAGATATTAATTTCAGCGAGTGTTTCCACTCATTTATTAAGGAAAATTTTCCTACGTTATAGTAAATTTTTTGAAGAAACTAACTAAAACTGAGTACGATTTTCCTTAAACAAAACATTCCATTAGATTGAGGAAATTTTTACTCAAATGAGGAACAAGTTGTACTCAAAAATTCTTCCCAAAGAAAAATTTACTATTTCAAAGGAAAGTTTTACTAAAACCACAAACTCTATATTTGAGGAAGAGCTTTGACTTGCTTTAATGAAACATGAACTCATTTCAAAGGACTCAATTACTAAATATGAGGAAAATAACTTAGATTAAGGAAAATTTTTGCATTAAATCGGAGGAAGGCAGCTCTTCAAATTTAGTACGGTCTTTTTTTTTCGGTGTGATTACGTATCAAAATAATTTAGCAGAAATAACGGAAAGAGCTCGGAAAGAACTGGATATGTTTTGTTATTGTTGTAAGAGCTTGAAGAGCTGAACGAGCTTTGAGCTGTGCATTCTTGTTATTGATCAGGTGATTGTCGATCTTAACAGATTTTTAAGCTCTTGGTGGTAGCTGTGCGTCATCGTCTGATTTTGTCAGAGTTTTCACCCATATTTTATACAAAGTAAGCTATATAGCTAAATACGTTTATATGAACTATGCTATTGATTAAATGAAATTCAATATATTAAAAACTCTACATAATTTCAGAAGACAAAGTAATATGACTCACCAAAATATACTTAGCGCTAAAAAGACACTTATTGACAGCAAACAGTACCTATGTATGTTCGTGTCATCAAATCACACACACTCACTTAACAGTCTCAACAACACACTCGACACACTCAAACAATTTTTTAACAAAAATAAATGTCATATTGTGCGCCTTAATTTCCGCACGGCTCAGCGCGCTTACAAGAGCTTCAACATTGTGCGCGACAAAATGCAATGAACACATAAGTCATTTTTACATTGTACCTATACTGAAAAATATAATCCTTTTCTTTCAGTCAGTACGCGCATGCAGGACAATCAAGCAATGGATGATAAAAAAATAAAATTAAGCAAGAAAGTGTATGGTAACATGCGGGACGCATATCACGTGACATCAGCTCTCTATGACTGATGAATGACTTGAGCAACCGACATACGCGTATTCAAATTGTGCGTAATTGAGAAAAATGTTTTGCATACAATTACAATTGTTGTTGTAGGTATTGCCTTTTCTACTGAAGTTGTTGTTATTGATGGGCTGCATTTAACGTATTGTATTTGTTAAAAAGGGGGTGTGCACGCTCTAGAGTGTGTGTGTGTTTTTTTTTAACTTTATAAAATTTATTTATTATGACATTTAAGTGGATTTTGCACTTTTTTCGAACGCATGCACGCAACATTTATTAACAGGCATCACGTGGTACACGGTACTTGTCTATGTAAATTACCCTTTCATGGGCTGTGATTTGTTGTTTAAAGTGTTGTCCTTTAGTTGTCAATTGAGTTTCGAATTGTTTGTTAATAAATTTTTTATGAAAAACTTTTTCGATTGCCTTATTGTTTGCGAACGGGAATTTAGAAAGTGTGTGAGGTAAAATTTGTGGGAAATAAATTAAAATTATTGTTTCCTTAAAATTTAAAGAGCTCCTTTAGTGCTACCTTATGCTTAAAAAAAGACAATTCGCAACATATTTTTGATATGTAGCAACTCGAATAGTTCAATAAATGTGCTGCAAAACTAGTTTTTTAAGTAATTGCTTTCAGTTTCATAATGTCTTAGTGATTTTTACTGCAAAATATTGTTCATATATATACTAAACTGAAAAAAGGATATATGGAGCACACGTTCAAAAATCCACTAAAATATTTTTTCAGAGAATATTCTTCAAACCTGTAAGTATTTACGTTAATTTTATTGAAAATCATTGTTTAACAAAACAGAGAACAAATTGTAAAAGGATATAAGGAAAGGAAGAAGATATTGCAAAAATTACATATACAGGAATAACGTTGCCAAATATAAGGGGTACTTAGTTTTTGACCATATTCTTCTAGGTTTTGAGCATTTAACATACTATTCGCTAAAATATCTGGAGAATAAAAAAAGGATATTAATATCGCACTGCCATATATCAGTCAAACAATTTTTTTTTGTTTATATTCCTTAACCATAAGAATATTTTCGAACTTTTTGCCACAAAATATTATTCATATTAAGCTATGTGAAAAAAGGATATTTGCATATTAACTTTTATGTGCATTTCCTTCAAACATTAAAATAGTTACGAAATTTTTGTTAAAAACATATTATTCATATTACATATATTAAAGTAAAAAGGATTTTAGGATCGCACTATCTTGTATCAGTCAAACTATTTTTTTTTTTTGTGCATGTTCCTTGAACATAAAAATATTTTTGAGCTTTTTGTCAAAAAAAAATATTTTCATATTAAGTTAAATGTAAAAAGGATATTAGAATCGCAGTGTCATTCAGCAGTCAAATCAATTTTTTATGCATATCCTTGCACATAATAATATTTACCCACTCTAAGCTTAAAAAAGATCTTCATATTAAGCCAAATGATTAAAAGTTATTGATAAAATTTAAGTTGGCTTATACATATTGTTAGGCCTTAGATTAATAAACGAACCTTAGGCTCAAAATATTTTTATAGTCATCACTAGAAAATAAAGGAAGAAAGAACTCGCCAGCTCCAACTGCAGCTACATGAAGTTTTATTAGTAACTTTTTCTAACTTAAATAAAATTGATGATTTTTTTTCTTTTTTTTGGATCAAAAATGCATAGAGATCTTTCCTAATTGATAAAATTTTAACCAATTTAATTTTATAGAAACACCGAATAACGATACTTTTTTTTCTTCCCCACATTTAGCGATAAATTTAGAAATTCACATTACAATTTTCATCATTTCAATCCATCGCTATTATCTTTGTTGCCGTTCGTCCTTTTTATGGTTGCAAATAAAATAGCTAATTTAATTAAAGAAAATGCAATCAAATGTTGTTACTCTGTATTTTTTCGCTTAAAATTTTTTTTTTCTTCTTTATTTTGTTTAAAATTTCATCAACTATTTTTTATGAGCGCATCATTTCGTGTCACATAAAAAATTGTCCTTGCAGTTGTTGCTCCTAGCAGCCAGCAACAGCAGTGCACATTTATCATAATGTTACACTCTCGTTCGCATTAATTTTTTCTTTGCACGTTCGTGACTACAGCTTTTATGTCATAACATTGCGTTGCAGCACACTGCTGCAAGGATATTTACATCCTTAGCTGTAAAAAATGCAATTTCTAGTGGTAACGTTTACAATTCCTTTTTTTTTTTTTTTTTTATTTTTTGTTATTTTCTTTAAACAATAACACTAATAAACCATTAAAACTACTGCTGAACACACCTACTTTCTTTAGTTGCTACTGTGTTTTGTCAATGTCAGTGAAGGAGCAGCATAAGGAGTAACAGCAGCTATTGTAGCGCAGTCATGAAAATGTCACCAAATAACGTAGAATTTTTACACTGCAAGTTTATACTTTTTCTTTGCTAAAATTAATAACACAAATTTAGCTTCTTTTTTTGGATTTTGCTCTAATTTTTAGTCATATTCAGACATTTTCAATTTTTCTACTAAAAAGCAGACAATAATCCACCAAATTTGGTATCTTTCTTAAATAGATTTATAGCCGCTTCGGTTGAAGGTAAAAACTACCACTCGAAGGAATTAGTTTTGGCAATGCTTTAATCGAAAATCGTTTATACCAAAAAATATAAGTAGCAAAGGGTGCGAAGAGTGAAACAGTTTTTTTTTTTATATTTCCAACCTATGTTAAAACTTTTTAAAGCTAATTTAATATAGAATCGGTATCTTTTTTGTACTGTCTCACTGTTCGCCTGCTGTACAACTAGTATTACATCACAAGGCGAACAGTGTAAAAAATGCCTACTCTGAAGATCCTGCGAACAAAATTGTCAAAAAAAACTTTTAGCTTTTTCTTTTGTTTATTTATACGTTAAAACGAAAAATGGGTATTTTATTCTTTAATCTCTTTTAATGAGCTCAAATAAAATCTTGTTAATACTTTAATTTTTACTTAAAATATGATATTGAGAATTTTATTTTAAATCTCATTATGTATCAGTGTAAGCTTGTCAGTAACTTTTTCCAGTGATTTCACTTCTATAAAGCAACTTTTGTAGCTTCAATTTTCTTTGCCAATGAATTGCAATAACAACAATGTTGCCAACATATACGACAGTAGTTCTGTTTACCGTTATGTTATTAATATTAACGCGACAATAAACGTAGCCTTTTTATAACTACAGCACAGTGGGAAGGACGATTACGACGGCAAAGGAAGCTGCAACTTCCTTTTAATAGTAAAAATTTTGCTTTTATGATAACAAAAACCAAAAAACTCAATGGAAAAAAAATGAAATCATAAAAAAACAAAATTCTTTGCAAATAAAAGAAAAATAATAAAATTACTAATAAAAAAAAAAACGTCCTTAAATTACATGTGAACTAGGAATTATTGCGCGTACACGTTTTCCTGTAATTCCATTAATTCAACGGAGTCATTCAGAAAACTCATTGTTTGTTGTTTTTATTATTTTGTGTCCACGCCCTGGTTTTTGTTACTTGTAAAACTTTATTATCCTTATGCTATTATTATAAGAAAAAATCTACAACTATTCGTTTTTTTATCTATGTGTATTTTGAAGACTTCGATTTCCTTTTGACATAATTTCACTTAGCAATAAAAAAAAAACTAATACCAAATACTATGATTTTTTTATGAGTTTCCCTTGCCAAGTCATTAAAAAAATAATGAAATCAGCAAATAGAAGTTTTCGACAGAATATAAATAAAAATTGCGCATGAAATTGTCACAATTTTTCATGAAATTTTGCAACTTTCTACATGATTTTTAAGAATTTGAAAATTGAGAAAGTTTTTAGAAATATGTTAGAAAAGGACCTTCGGTGCTGCAATTTTAAAGATGTGGCATTTAATTTATTTTTATTTATGTAGCAATTTGAGCAATTTTAACGTCCTTTGACGCAATAAAAATCCACATGTATGGCTTTAAGCTATATGTTTTATCATCTTCAAACATTGCTGACTTTTATTGGTTAGTGCTATTCATTAAATAATATGACCATTTGCAATCATAGCAAACATCATTAAGAGAACAACAAAATCGTACATTAAAATGTCAAATAAAATAAATTTCGCGCCTAACAAATGACATCGACATGCGTGCTTGCCCCGCAGGAGCTGTCAAATGCTGGCTATTAGCGCCAAAAATTTGTTTATTTCAAAATGACAGACAAACTCGTATACAATTATTGGCACGCAGATGAGCTATGTAAGTATATGAGTGTGTTGCACATGTGTTAATGCGTCGGGCATAAAATAAATAAAAATCCTACGTAGATTATTGCTACAGCGCGTGTGTGCGTCAAATCGAAATTACACATAAAAACAAATGACATGCGAAGCGCTTTGTACACACATATGATGTTTCTAGTGATGGTTGACTAATGCGTGTATGAAATGTTCCACGCATCAGATGAATAGCTCATGTTTTTCAAGTGTTACAACTATTGCTCGCAAAATTGTATTTTCTGAGATTCAATTTTGTCACCTCTCTGTCTTCATTACTACTTCGAGTTAGAACAAAATGATAACTCATACATGTATGTATGTCCTTCAAAACTTGTTTTTCCTAATTACTAACGTTCTCATAATTTTGGTTCAATATCAACTTTCACTCATCTCTATTTCCATATCGCACCAACTGTCAAAACTGATATTAGCGAAATGTCAAAATGAGCAAGCAGCATTAAGTGAAATTCAAATATCCTTCTATTTCACACACACATGAGAAACTATGATAATTGCGCAAAACGTCAACTGCCGAATGAAGGGATGTGACTTTTGGAGGTGCATCCCACTGTTTTGTGACCTGCGCGTGCGCTATTGTTGCATCGAACGCTGAATTGTGATGCAAAAATATAAAATAAACAAACTTCCGGTCGTTATCCTTTTGATAGCGTATATCCTTTTTCGTACACTTCCTAACGCATTGTTGCCGAACACTGTTTCTGATGCCACTGACGGTGATAACGTTGACGTTGTTGCTGATTTTTGATGAGTTTGACATGCGTTCACATTGATTGCCCATAAATAACGTATTTATGTTGACAGTTACGGTGTTACCGCCGAGCCAAAGAATCCTTTTAGCGTTGCCAACATTAAAACTAATAAAATATGCTATATAATGTTTGAGGCAAATTCGCACACAGTGGCACAGTAGCGAATTAATGGACCACGTCGTCGTTGTTGCGAAAAAGGACTATTGGGACGATAGCAAGGACATAATGTGGCTTGCGGAGAGAAAAAAAAATTGAAATACGCAAAATTGTAGAATTTTCATTTTCATAACAATAACAGAAGTAACATTAAATATTATTTTATTATGATTTTGATGAGTGACGGAAAGTAAGGATAATGCAAGGATAATGCAATGCGCAGTATTAAAAAGCAACGTAAATGCATAAAAATTAATGTGCAATTCTTGTTATTGTTGCATATGTACATTGTCATATCATAAATATGACAGTTGACAATGGCAACAACAATTTGTGTCTTTTTCATATGTTGTAGTAAGCAAGGATATGCGCAGACAAAAGTGTTAATGAAGCCGCAGCATAAATAAAGGAAATACGTAAGAAATAAAAGTTTTATGCAACTCAAGGAGCAGACGGGAATAATAAGAAATAACAAAGAAATGCAGCCACAGGATGTGGGCTCATTTTCTTGCCGTTCCAGTTGAACGTTGTTGTGATTGCAAAAAAATTACGCGTAACGAAATTTGATTTTTTTTTTTTTTTGATGAAATGTCATAAAATGTGGCACAAAATAATGAATGAATGTTAATTAGTAGCCATTGTAAGGAATATAATGAAGTGTAATAAAATACTTAATGATGCTTCTCAGAGTCCTTTTTATTGAAACGAGTGATGCCAGTTGAAGTCATAAAATCAAAGAAATTGCTCTTTGAAGATTTTTCTTTTTTTAACAGTCAGCGTAGCATATCCTTTTATGAGCTCTTATTCCTTAACTTTTTTTAAATACGAATAAATATTTTTAACAAAATGAATGTGCGATTTATTACTAAAAATATTCTTACCACCATGAGTTGTATACAACGTCTACTTAAATATTTTTAAGAATATCCTTTTTTTACAGTTTCTTTATTTTTATGTTTTTTCTTTTAATTCTTTTCAATCGAATTTAAATTGAATTTAAATATTAAAAGCAACTTTGAAACCTCAAACCTCCAAGGCATTTAAAAAGCATCCCCACAACTTGAAATTAAAAGAGATTAAGATATATATCTTGACATTATCCTTACACCAACAAACCGCCAAGTAATTTAAATAGTAAATATAAACAAGGCAACTTAAACGTCCACTTCACTCAACCAAAATAAAAAGAAAAAAAAAATTAAAATTGAAAAAATCCTCAAAAAAAAAAGAAATCGCAATCAGTGAAGCTGAAAACGAAACCAAATTACTAACAAACAAAGCCAAAAGGACAACTTCGCCGTAAATTACGCGACTTAGTAAATACGCGTAAGAGGACATGCTCAGAATAACACGCGAGTCCTTGTACAATAAAATAAAAAATAAAAAATAGTACAAAAAACGGAAACTCATATAAATAAAATTTCAATTACTCAACAATTAATTTTGTGTCTTGTGAGCAGCCGACCAAGCGTTAAGACGCAGCGGTGCCTGCCACTTTCTTATTCGAATTGTCGTTAGCATTTTTTGTTGTAATGCAGTGAAGCAACATGTTTTCCGGTTTCATGGTGGACCATCGAACTTATAGCATTTAATTTTTTGGCTTTATATTTGTAAGGTAGTAGTGTCTTATTGCGTTATTCGCCTGTTCTTCTTTTCTTTGAAGTAAAATTTCAAATGGGCTGCTTGTGAAAAAAATTTTACAAAAAACGTCTGCCTCTTCAAATTAGTTGCCCAAAAGAATATTGCAATATTTTAAAAACGGTCTGCCTCAGAATATTATTTGACGAAAACGTCTGCCTTTTTAAATATTTTTCCAATATGTTTTCTTTAAGCAATTGCGTCATTTGCAAAGTTTTGTTTTCTCTTTTTTTTTTTGATTTTTCGAAAGGTTCGCCTCTGCCACTCATATTTTTCTACAATAAATATAAAATTACTACATTACCAATTTTTGTGTTAAATTTCGTAAAAGCTGAGTTTTACGTTAATTGTCTGCAGTCGTTAATAATTGTAATAATTACTAGTCTGATTTCAAAAATTGTCGCTTAAGTCGTCTGCCTACTCAAGTTACGCATTCTAAGCTAATTTATAACAAACATATCTACGTTTGAAATATAAGCTTTTTTTGATACATGTCATTTGCATGAATTTTTACTTTTGTAATGACTTTTAAAGTGATCTGCCGCGGGAAAAATGATTTCATAAAACGTCTGCCTTGATAAAATGTGTGTATGCTCAAAATGTACATAGACTTTTTAGAGCTACTTAATATTTTTCTTCGTGATAAGCTTTGATAGGTCTACCACAAATTTTGTTTTGGGACAAAAGGCGTCTGCCTTGCCAAATTTTTTACATGCAAAATTAATGTGTCTAAAAAAAAGAATAATTTTTTTTTTTTTTAACATTCCATTTCAAAGTAAAATTTTGTTTGTTTGTCAGATGATTTCATCTCTTTTCTTTTACTTGATGAAAGGTCTGCCCAACTAAAGTTTTTAGTTACTAAACTGCCCCATCATATATGATGCTTTTAAAATGCTTTCAGAAAGTCCTATTGATAATGATGTTCACAAAGTCGTCTGCTATATTGAATATTACATAAAATCAAATAAGAAGAGTAAGCTCTTCGGAGCACTTATTTGTAACTAGTAGTGATATGCGGGGGACACCACCCAAAAAAAATGTTATACATTTTCGTGCATTTCTAATCAGTTCGAAGGATGTTTTTGCTTATCAAGTTCGCTTTAGTGGGATATGGAGGGTCTGAAATATCGGCAAAGTCTCTTCTTTTGACAAACTAAGTATAATGACCGCACTAGGTAAAATTTTTCTTTGCTGAAGCGATGGAAAAGCAGTGCATTCGATATTAGTTTTGTTTTCAAGTTAGACATTTTTTTTGTTCGATTTTTTTAATATTCTTCAACATTTTTCGAAAATATAAAAAAGTTTTCACTTCGAAAAGATAACTTTTTTTAACTATGCCATCATTATCCCGAGCAAAGAATTGCTGCAATAGGCTTTCAACTAAACTATGATCTCTTGCTTTAATTACTGTTGCTGGAATTTGGATTTAGCCGTTTAATAGCTGGTACTGTAGCTGCTCAAGCGATTTAAACGTAAATTTTAGAGAAAAGTTAATGAAAACTTTTCTTTGCGGAAAGTGCAGCAAAAGAAAATGGAGTTGGTTAAAGTTGACAATTCAATTGAATTCACGCAGCGGGAGCAAAATAAAAGCAGGAAGTAAGGAAGCTGTAGCTAAAAATTGCAGAAGAAAGTGTTTCAAACTGCTACCAATGTTCAAAGCCATAAGTAATAGCCTGAAGTTTTAATTGTCAGTGTTGAGTAAATATTTTATAAAGAAATATTCTCAGCAGAAAACGGTGGTGGATCTACGGGACAGTTTGCTGTTCAAAATTTTCCACCGGACTGTTACTTATTGTTCGTTGGAATAGAAGACTAATTAATGTTGAAATTCTGGGTCCAACAATGGATGAATTGGGAGTCACGTCCTATTCCAAAATATGCATGGAAAATTTGTGTCTCTGTCAAAGGATCTTGCATACAGTCACATTTTTCTAAAAAATTACATATTTCTTTTTTCAAATTAATTTTATTGTTAATAAGATCAAGTAAGGATGCGCGGAATTTATTTGTAATTTGCCTCGTACTTCAGCTTAAAAATAAAAAAATTTTAATTCTCTTTACCAACACTTTTGCGCAAAATTCGAAAACTTTATAGTGAAGTATCACACTCTTCGTTTAACAAAAGCCACTCCTCACATTTAAACTGTCACTGTCATCATCCTTTATCCAGCCGCATCAAGTAACTCTATCTATTCATTACAACCAGTTGTTTTCTTAAAAGCCAACTTATTTGTTTTCTGATTATGTAGCGTTAAGAAAACTGTCAGCAGTCACGACGAAAGACGCAATTTATTGAGAAAGTTTTTGACACTCACCTTCTTGTTTTGTAGTAGCAAAAAGATAAGTCTTGCCGATGCCACCTTTGTCAAACGCTCATTACCAGTGTCTGACTTAATAGTAACGTTAGCGTTGAATTGGTTGTAAGACATAAGTTGGTGCCTTTAAACAGCGTGACATCCTGCAGAGACACAAGCTTCAAGGAAAAAACCAAAAGGATGCTATTTTTCCTTAGTGATTTTTTTTTTCTGTCATAGAGACAAGCAGTGTGTGAGAAATTAGCTGTAAAATCTGTTGGGAATCATGTTGTATTTTTCTTAAGCTTGCGGCGTGTTAATGATTTTTGTCGAAAGGATAACAAGCCAAAAGTTTTTTTTATACTTTTGTTATCCTACTTCAAGTGACAACGTTATTTGCAATGAAACAATTTAATCCTATTGCTGTTGTTGCGTTCAACTTTTTGTTGTTTTAATTTTTGTTATTGTTGCCATCTTGACACTTTATTTGCGTATGTGTTGCAGCTAATTAGCAAGAAAATCCTGCCGCAACTGATTAAATATCTTCTATTGTAGTTAGCAGTTTCTTAGTAAATAAAGAAAGTATACACAGTGTTCGAGAAATTTTATAAAAAATGGAAGAATTTCCTTACGCCTATAAGCGCTGAGTTGCTGACATTTTTAAATTAGTAGTTTTAGTCCTTGAATTGCAAAGTGTTTATGCTGGCTTTTTCTTGAAAACCTGCTGTAGAATCATTTTATAATCTTTTATTTTTAATAAGCAATAACATGAGATCTGGAGTAGGAAGGGAGTATTTCTAAGAAGCGGTATCTGGGTTTTTCAATTTGCCTTAGGTTACAAATTTTGACGAAATTTTGAAATAACAAATTTGTTTTTCAGAAAATAAGCAGTCAGAAATAGAATTTACCAACATAATAACATACACTTAAACGCACACTTAAAGCAGCAAATCCATTTTGCACGCCAAGCTAAAAATATCTTGACCACCACTATAAGAAAACGCATGTGTTAGCATATCCTGTCAAGCATTTTGACCAATGTCAATAGCAATTAAATTGAAAATGTTACTTTTACTTTGGACATTCACAAAACAATACCCAATCGTATTTGCATTAAAATAAAGAAAATTATAAATTAATGGCTGGATGGCTTAGATTTTTAGGGTTAAAATAGCAATTTAAAGTTTTAATCCTTTCAGGGTGCGATGTGATTTTCAATGTGACACAATGGCCAAAGTGTTGACATTGATAAATTGCTTAGCGTTGGCGTGATTTATCGCGCATCCTTTTGCTGTTTTGTGTGTTGTGTTGTGTCAACGCAAAGTGACACGTGTCCGTACATTTGGCTTTTTTGAAGTTTTTAATTAAATGCAAATAAAAATGACCAGATTTGCATTAGATTTTGAACAGAAATAAAAACAAAAAAAATATATAAAAATGTATGTAAAATAAAAATTAAGTTGAGTCTGTGAAAAGAAGGGATCGTTAGAAATCTTTATTTTCAAAAATTAAAGTCAAAAAAAAACCGAAATGAAGTTTCTTTCAAAGTAAATTGTATTAATCATAAGTGTTAATTTTTATACCATTTATTAAAAATTTAAACGATCCTGGTCATGCGGATGCTCAAAAAAGAATTTTTTTCTTCATAAACTCAAGATCGGACCCGTATGGCGGAGGCCTCTACTTGTCCATTAGTGAAAAAAAAATTTAAAAAACAAACTTTTTTGATATTCTCTACAGTTTTCGCTAACATAAGTTTTTTAGCAAATAACTGGCAGAAAATTAGTTATTTGGGTATGCTCCGAAAATTCAAAATCATTATCGATCATTCTTTATTGATTGGTCCAAGAAATTTTTTATCTAAAATTACCCCAAATTAGACAGACAATTGGTTAAAAAAATTAAGTAAAACTTTGCTTAAACCTCAGTACACTAGCTCAAAGAAAATAAAACCCTAAATTACGAAATACATATGGGGCGCTCTACTTCAGAAGGCCAATTCTCTGAAATTTTTTTTTGTTTTAAGTTTAGTGACTCTGCGGGGTCTGAAAATTTTTGTTTGCCCTTCAATTTTGCAATGCCGAGTGGCATTTTTGAAAATTTCAAAATGACGGCCTTTTTCGTTGAGGATGCCATTTTCAGCCGCCATTTTGAAATTCCCTACAACGACAAATGGCATCAAAAAAATTTAATGTTTAAGTTTGATAATCTGCATTATTATTTAGCTCAAAAAGAAAAATCTGCAGCAGGGTGGCCTTTCAGACGAAAAACGCCCCAAATATATAGAACATTTCAGGTCAACCGAATCACGTTTGTGTCCAATATTCAGCTCAAAAAAAAAAAAAAAAATTAGTGAAGAAAGAAACGGAGTCTTTTTAAAAAAATTCAATGTGTCTGACTTAATTTGACATGCTTAAATAAAACCACCACAGGAAGTCGATTTAGAGTTAAAGTTTTCGTATTTAGAAGACCTTATATATGAACTTCTGGACTGGGGCATAAATCATCATAATTGTGTAAAGTTAAAATCTGAAGTGGTCTAATTTGGCCCACTGCCTACGCCACATTAAATATTTCCAAAAGTTATAGTTCTTTCGAAATTATACATAGATATCTATAAATGTTTACTGGTTGATGTGGAACATCCCATACATATATATGTATATAGTAAATCTATGTTGCATTAAATATCATTTGTTAACAACTGTGCTAACAAGCTGTCGATACAGAAACAGGAAAATCCTTTAACTCTAGCTAACCAATTCAAATGTGGTATGATGGTAGATATTAAAAGCAGGCAACCACACAAAATTTTCATTTTATAGGCAACAGTTGCAACACAAGTACATGCAGCAAATGTCCAAGCAAATGTTGCAAATGCAGATAAAAACGGCAGCTGAGTTGTTTCGTTGTGTCATTTTTGTAACTCCATTACACTTAAATGCAGTTTCGGCAGAGCATAAAAGCAAAAGTGGCCAAAGTGAAAAACGCACAATATCATAAAATGTGGTCAATATGACAGCATAATAAAAGGAAGTCGGAGCGAAGCAGCAGTCCAGTCTGTTAAAATTTCATTAAAATTCGGTGCGAAATTGTCAACAATTTAACATTTGATTTTTTTTTTTTTTCAATTTTTCATGCAATTTCATTTGGTGGCGTGCATTTGTTTTCGTTGTAAATAAAATGTAATACACTTCCTGATCCGGTTACACAGCATTTTTATGTTGTTGTTTATTTTTGTTGATATTGCTGGTTATTTAATAATAACAGAAAATATATTTTTTTTATCTCATATTTGTTTTACTTATTCTGTGATTGTGAATTTTTTTATTAAAATGTTAAACATTAAAATAAAGGACCTTTAAAAAAGTTGCTGGATTTTTGCTTTTAATTACGTTTGTTTCAGTTGTTGACATTATCGTAATTGCTGATGAGTTGTTGTTATATTTTTTTTGTTAGTTTTGATTAATAAAGATACAAGCTGTGAAGGAGGAGTTTGTAAGGATATATGAAAAGTTGCAAAAAATGGAAAACTAAAAAAAAAACATTGATAAAAATATGTGGATGTTAGTTCCATTGCCCAGACAAACACACAAGTAGTGCTGTCATTATAACCTAATCCAATTTTTCAACATCCAGAATCGATATATTTAAAAGTTTTTGCAAAATAATTCATCAGGGATAAGTAAACAATGTGAATTTTGCCGAATATTCCCCAGCAATTTGACAACCAATTTCTCACCAAGCCGCACAATTCAAAGAAACTAGCTCCTTACCCAAAGCTGATAGACTAAGAGTAGGTCCTTTATCCGAGAATATTGATGTCAAGCGATGTAATATAATTTCAAAAAAAACATGATTTTTGCACTTTTAGGTTAGAATGTCTCCAAAACTGGAACGATCAGAGATATTCTGACCTTGAATTCCTAGTCTGCGCATCGAAAATCATCGGTAAAGATTATTCGAATTTCAGAAATATAGGTTTGGCTTCAATAATTCTTAACGTCTTTTCAAAGGTAGGGGTTTTGACTTGTTCAACTTCAAGTTTCTCAAAAAGAAGCTCATTAAGCTGCAAATTGTTTTGTCCTTCGTTGTAGACTAGTGTTTTAGCCCAATAAATAAACGATTACGGTTTTGAAAAAATTATTGCAATAATGGAAATTGATAGAAATAGTTAGTTAGGTGCTATAGAGCTAAATTCTGGAAATTACTTGAAAAGTAAGCCTAAAAACTTCACTAAGCAAAGTGCTTTAGAACAGATTTATATTTTGCTAAAAAAACCAATCGAATTTATGACGTCTGACCAAGTAACGCCGCTACTGAGTTTCTTTCTCTTTATTTACTTGGAAGGTTTACTCAAAATCAACCTACGTATATGTTTATTACGTCTAATACTTCCAGAGCTCTTTTCAGTATGCCGTCCAGAATAAGCCTGCAAAATTTTGCAATTAAATTTAGAATTTTGAACATTAGCCTCATAAATACGCTTGCAACATGCAACGTTTAATCTTCTTCTTACATAGTAGTATAGCCACAGAAAAAAAGGAAATGAGCTACAATGATCTTACGAAAAGAGTTCAAGTCTTCCCAATTATTTATTTATATATATTCGCAGCGAAAACTTAAAATCATATTTGAAACAAAAATTAAAGACAGTAACAGCTATTTGAAAAAGGATTTTCATAAACCTTACAATTGTGTACCGCAACTGCTTCTCCTCTTACTTACTTTGAAATTGTTTTTGCACTGGTATTGGCATTGGCTTTAATGTATTTTAATTTAATTTGCATACTTACACGGCAGGATACAAACGAGCATTACGCATAAGAACAAAACAAACACAGACACCAACATCATACAAGCAAGCCATATAGTAGTGGAAGTGCTTAACACAAACACTTACGCATATGCATGCAACATTGTTGTGTGCTGCAACCATACCTACAACATTTTACAGTTAACAAAAATAACAACAATAGCAACAACAACATTGACAAAGTGGCAGCCGTCAATAAAAGGATGCTTCACAATAATACCAACAACAACAACAACAACATAATTGCCGGTCATTTGCAGCAGCAATAACGACAACAATGCAATGCAACATTTTTGCTTAAATGAGCAACAGCAGCAGCAGCAGCAGCAACAACATTTGCTGTAATGAAATGACGACTGCCAGGACTGCGATTGTCATATGCAAATCACAAAAACATCAAAATGCTGCTACCTCACTGCTGCTGTTGCTGTTGTAAAAATGCGACTATTATGCTGTTAAGAATATGAGTGTTGTACAAAGACAACAGCAGCGGTAGCAATATTGGAGTTGGTCATTTTAATGTTGCCAACTTTGTGTGGGTTGTGGTTTTTCCCTAAGCTCACTGCAAACAAAAAAAGGATATTCCCATAGCATGGGTGCACATATCCTTTTGTGCTTCAAACAGTTAGCTTGCTGTATGTACGCAATTTTATGCGTTCCATTTTACAAAGATAAAGTTAAAATTTTATATGTTTAACCTTTAGTTGCTTAGAGCACTAAAAGCACAACACTCTAAGTTTATTATATGTAGTAAGTGCATGTAGTGTATTAAACGGAAGTGCTTCTTAAACTTATCCAATTCATGTTGGAAAACTATTCGGTTTTTATATGCAAGTAGAGATTTCCTTTCATTTAATTTACAAATTATTTTGAATTTTATATTTTAACAACAGTCAAACAGGTTAAGAACCCCTACATCGATTGAGAAAATAAGCATATCATATAAAAGATTATTAAATGCTAAGTATGCAAAAAATGTGTGACCAGTCAAATAAAATAATATCGTAATTGTAATTTTAGAGACAACACGATTTTTCAACGGTTTTTTCTTTTCTTTTAAGAAGTCTTAAAAAAAAAATTAGGAACAAATTGCATGTAAGTAAATAGCTTTTCGATAACGTTAGTAAAACTACAGTTTAACCCTCCGATGGGCGAATGGGTCTGGCCAAGGCCAATCGACTTTCAAATTGGTATATCTTTTTTTCTAGTCATTTCTGAGTGATCCCCGTCCATGACTTCCTCAAATAAGTTAAGGCGAACGCAATAGAACAGTTAACGATACGTTTGCGATATATTTGTAATAAAAAATTTTAAACTTTTTTCTCAGTCAAGTGCACATGGGTCTGAGCAGACCAAACAAATTTTATCATATGATATTGGTTGTTTTGGATTATTACGGTGATGACGATGTGAAGGAACTTTACCGAGATTTGTTTTCTTTGGATGGAATACATAATTTCTCAATAATCATCCATCTACATGGGAATCTGATGATGATTTCAAAAATGTGCTCTCTTTTTGCAAAGGTTTAGCTTTCGTAAATAACACCGCTGAAAGATATGTTGCGTTTATGAATGACTACAACCGAATTTTGTCAAACGATTGAGAACAAAAACAGCTAATGCTACAAATTGTAAAAAGTATCCTGTTTGTGAAAAGAGCAAGTCAATATAAACAATGAACACAATGAAAATGAACATAATACTTACAACCTAGTGATATGACTTATTTTTCAAATTTTTCTTGATTTTTGCAAGGGATTTCCCCAAAGGGGTTGAGATAGGGGTTAAGTATGTCCGGAAAAAATGTAGAGAGGACCTCGTAATACATTTAACCCTTCACTCCAGGAAAGCTATGAATTGTTTTCGAAATTTTCTTAATTTTACGGGTTTTTTGTAGGGTGATCCCCAAAAGGGTGGCAGATAAAGGGTAAGTATGTTCGGAAAATATATTGCAGAAGAAAATATAATAGGACCTGATGATACATATCAACCCTCTACGGGTCACTCCGGGGGAGCTATAAATTATTTTTCCATATTTTCGAAATTTTTTATGTGTTTTGCATGGGGACCCCCAAAAGGGTGGCAGATATGGGCTAGGTATACCATGAGAAAATTTTAATAGAGTAAAAATAACGCGAGTTGCTCTAGCATTTTACCCCTCCAGAGACATCTGAGAAAGGGGAAATGTGATAGGGAGTAAGTATGTTTGGAAAAAATTTTGGAGGTGAAAAAATAATGGGACCTGGTCATATGTTTGATCCCTCTAGGGGGAAGCTTCGGGGACATATTAATGACTAAGGACCATTAGTTCTCAAAACGGTGGCGGATCCTTCAAATGTTTTCTGAAATGGGCCAAATTTTACGTGATTCTTATTGGCACCAATACAAAACGTTTGGTGCCCGTGGATATGAAGTTTTAAGCAACTTTAATATTTTAAACCACCCTAATACATATGGGTCTGGCCAGACCAATGCGCTCCACTTACCGCCTCGCACGTCGTTGCCTATCGGAGGGTTAATAAAACAACTTTTGGAATAGCAGCATTTTAGAAGATGCTCATATATTGAAACTATTAGTCTGGCAAGAAACTATAGCTTGATGCAATTTGTGGACGTTTCTAAAACATATGAGTTCTTAGCTTAAATTCAGTAACAATTGGGTAAGTTTCTAGCAAGCGATAATCTCAATGTTCAAGCTGAAGAGAATGTTTTTGAAATGTTCATGACATGGATTCAGCATGACCAAATTGAACGTGGGATACACGAAGATTATTTGTTAAAGCGAGCAATCGTTCTTAATTGAAAAGGTGAAACCAATTTGTACTTCAATCGAAAGCCAACAACTGTACGTAGCCGCTTTAGAAGGGAACTCATTGCCAAATTATAAAACAATTAAAGTAAGGAAATCAATTAAATCTAGTCAGTTTTTGATGTGCCTAACAGAAAATATAATTGGCAATATCAGAAAGCAAATTCAGTTTTACTGCCCACAACGTCTTAAACGAATAAAATGCTTGAAAATTTTGGTGTGACGTTCTAACTTCGGTCGTGCTATTAAGCATGATAATTCTCATAATATTTACAGTGGATAAAGGAGTAAACAGGAGAATACTTCTAATAGTGAATTCTTTTTTTATTGTATATTCCAGTTTAATTGAAATTATGTAGGATATATAAAAAATGAAGACTTTTGAATCCTTTTTTAACAAATTTACCAAATATTTTGAATTCCTTGTTAAGCTTTGTAAGATGATATTTGTCGTTGACAGTTGAGTGATCAACATATCGCGCCATTACTGCAAGATCGTCATAGCTCAAAAAAGTTGGAGAAAAACGCATTTAAAATTTTCTATAAATTACGTTTTATATGAAAATTCAAAAAAGTATGTTTAGACAAACTCTCACAAAGGAAGTTCATTAACTTAATTAACTCGAAAAACTTTTTTTTAGTTATGACGTTCCTGCAGTAAAGAAGCGATATGCAGCTTTCAATCATTGACCAGATTGTCTGAAAAATTGTTAAAATTTGCATTCAAAGCCTGCAGCTGTTTATAGTTAAGGCGACCAAAGCGCACATTTTTCAATCTTACTCTGATGCTTTTTCGTTTTTTTTTTTTATTTAAGAAACGCTGCAGACTCAACATATAAATATGACTGTAAACAGCACGGTGCTTTACATTTAGGAGTATGAACTTAAGCCAAATTTAAAGGCATGATGATGACCACAGTTTTAGTTTATTTTAAATGTATGTACAAGAATACACGTTTGCAATTTTATACAAAATAATTGCAACATAAAATGTTTTTGTTTCTAATTTAAAAAGTTGTTATCATTTTTATGATCGCTCATTAGAAGATTTTTTAATTTTTTTTAACCTTTTTACAGTGCATTGGAGCGTTTCGTATCAGCAAAAAATGACATTTAGTCTTAGAAGCTCTAAAATTGTATGCTATTGCATTCGTAGTGGAAACAATTACCATTATATTGGAAGTTTGGCATTTTAAAGAACACACATGTAAGGAGTAAAGTAGAACAGTAAAGTCATCTTTAGTGTTGCCCTCTTCTGTGCCACCCATACATACATACATAAGTATAAGCGCTGCATTCCATTTCGAATTTCCGAATGCATTGTGTGCGTTGATTAAATTTGCAATTTTCATTTAAGTTTCTCATTTGCATTTGTGTATGTGTGTACATTAAGCTTTGCATCTATTTATGGAAAATTTCAATAGGTGTCATCAAACTGCTAACTTCTACCTATGCCTCATCTTTCTTTTTATTCAAAACTTTTCTCATTTCCCTATTAAAGTGATTGTGCCGTTTACTTGGAAAGAAATATTTCATTTGTGAAACTAAACTCAGTATGGAGAGGATTTAGGATACAACCTAAGAAGTTAATGCTGGAGTTGAATTTTTGTTAAGCAGAAATGCGATAAAGTATGAGAGTGTAGATATGTAAATTAACTATCCAGTAAGGCTCTACTTAATAGTTAGTGGAATTCTATTAAAAATTTCAATACAATCGATATACTCAAGTAAATTTTCAAAAATGTTCACTGTGTATTTTTCTTAAACCACATGCATTTTCTTGCAGCATACCTTTTGCTGCCAGCTTTTATCATGCAGCAACCATAATAGAGTATCTTAAGTCCTGCCTGCTCAAGGATATTCAAAGATATTAAGCAAAAGTAGGTACTTGTCGTAGTTGGTGTGCCATGATTTTGCTATTATTTGCGTGTTTTGATTATTTAATTGAATTGGTTTTGTACGCAAAACTTTGTGCCAAACAAAAGGTTTCTTTGCAAAGACGGAAGTGTTGATAATCTTCGCCTTCGCAAAACGAGTGTCTGTCACAAATGCAATGCAATAGTTTTCAAATAATCTAATTGCAAAATGATGTCACTTCAAAGTTGGCTTTTGAAGCAATAAAATATTTTCACATGAAAAGAGTACAATAACGACGTAGCCAGTATCCTTGCTGCAGCAGCACAAGTAGTGATAAATAAACAAACAATAGAAATGAAGATGCTACACTAAGGTGCTTTGAAAATCACATACTATTTAAATGCAATTGATGAAGTTAACATGCTCGCCTAATATCCTTTCATACCATATCTCCTGCTCTTAACTTATTTTCTTAACTTGGCTTTGCTTTAAATTTTAATTGATTTACCCTCAACAAATGGTTGCTGTAGCTTTTGTACGTTAAGCCACAAGTAAGATATTTTTTCTACTACTATTACTTACTACTACTATTTCTTCGTTTACTTGTTTGCGTATTAAATATGCTTGCTTGCCTGCAATTACTTAAGTTTGACTTTTATTGAATTACCACCGCCACTTCTCTTTTACTCCATATTTTTGTGTTGATGACTTATTTCCGTTGTTGGCTTATGTTCATTAAAAACATGTTACGACGTGATTACTTAAAAGTTTATTTTATTTTCTCGCCACACTGCCACTAGAAAAGTTTTTCTTCTGCTGAAAATTTTCTTAACTTGGAAGTTTTTTTTTATGTTTCATTTCTTTTCAACTGCCATTCGCCACTTCCGTTTCCATTGTTGAGTATGTTAAGTGTGTGTGTATGTGTAATTCAACTCATACCTCGAATGCTTCTTTTAAAAGTGTATATTCCTGTAAGTTAATGTTAATATTTTGCAAAATTTTTCCTTAAAAATTTTATTATGTGTGACTTGGTTTTTCTAGGCGAAGGTAAAAGTTTTGTTTTTCCTTTTTCCGCTTTAGAGTTCTTACTATACGGGCAATACGAGTATGTAGTTTAAGGAATGTCCTAATTGGAAAGCATATTTTAAGCAAAACTTACTACGATGACTATAACTCTTAAAAATATGCTTTATTTTCTTTGAGAGACATATAACAGCCAAGCAATAGCGCGTGGAATACTGATTTCCAAGGTACTACAAACATATATTGTATAGCACAATATAGCATCGTTAAACAGTACATCCCAATGAACACCCTACAACAGAACTCAATATCGAACTTTTGATCAAATTTTTTTGTAGCTAAACATCTTGAAAGTTCTTCCACTACTTGAAAAGAAAATTGATAGATAATTGGAAAGATCATAAAATATAGGTCTTAAGTGAATATTTTTTTAAGTCTAAATTTATTTCTTTGGATCTACCCCATTATTAATATTAATCATCCCATCGAGTACTTTTTGATTAGTGCTTTTTTTCTCACTGGGTGCTTTTGTAAACTTGTAGTAAAACCTCAAGTTTGTATGTTGGTGTAATGCCATTAGCATATCATTTACTCATAATGTGATTTTAGCGTGCGCATTTTAAATGCCGAACTTTATAAAGTTTCTTGTAGTTGTTTTCAAATAATAAATATTAGCAAAAAAGTTAAATCGTTAATAACTAATTTGCTGAAAGTGGCTTACAAAGTTTTCAAGAATTTATAAATTCCTTTAGTATTATAAAAATGTTACTTGAGTTTGAATAAAATTAAATTTTAATGACATTCAAGGTATATTGCATAAAGACAAAATCAAGAAAAAAAAATATAAGTTTTATACGGAGTTCGGCTAAGCTCGCAAGAGCTTTTTGGCAAGCTCATTTGGGAGTACTGACAGCAGCATTCCAAAGCTTAGTTAAATTGGGATAGTTTTTTGATAAAAAAAAAGTTACAGCACGAATCGATGAGAAAATGTCGAAAACAAATTTTGTATAAAACCAGTAGCACTCCCGACCATTTAAGGACCCATTTCCAGCATATCTCTCGAAATTTTCTCTTTTAATCAAACTTTGAAAAAATATAGGAAATAAACTAATTTGTTTTCAACCTTTGATTAGTGGAGTATTTTTTAAATGGGTCCAAAACAATATCTTAGAGATCTAGGAGGCATTCCAAGTTATGCAAAACAATACCCTAAATTAACTTAAACAAGCTATTAGGCCCGGTAGCGCCCGTGCATTGCTTATTTCAAAGATATATTTTCAAACTTTCTCCACTGATTTCTGTTTTATAATTTTTTCATAAAATCGGCCAGTTATAGATTGCGCCTTTGGCTTGAGAGCTCCACACTCTGTTGGTTTAGTGGCGCTTATTTACATAAAGAACTCTCTTTTGGCTTAAGAGCGCTCCTATTTTCTTTGGCTTGGGAACTCCTCTTTGACTGGAAAGCTCGTGCTAGGTTAAAGAGTTTTTTTTTGCTCAAAATCTCGGTTCTGGTATGATAGATTTCATTTGGATGGAGAGCGCTTCTTTGACATGAAACCTCTCTTTTAGCTCAAGATGCCAATTTGGGCTCATGAGTGTTCTTTCGGCTCTCGAGCGATTCTTTGGCTTGAAAATTGTCCTTGAACTCAAGAGCGCTCCTATCGCTTTGAAGTTCTCTATTGGCATAGTAGCTCTACTTTGACTAGCAAACGATGGAGCGCTCTTCTTTAGCTTGAGCAAATTCAAGAGCTCTCATTGCTCGAGAGCGCGTCTTTGGCTTTAAGTGTGTATTTGGTACGCCAAACTTGTTTCACTGATCTAATTGTTTCAAAAAATAAGGTCTTAATGAATGTCCCAAACAGATAGAAGTTTATTTCCAAAATAAACAGCACAGACAACTTTACTCGAAGCAAAAGACCAACTTTTGACCTTTCTTTTTGAGTAATTGTATTTTTGCTTTCAACAGAATAACAAAATAAATCAGTAGATCATAACTATTTCTCTTTACTTCTTAATTCTTCCGTAGTTTTATTTTATATCGACATTAAATTTATTTATGACAATTGGCATCAATTCCGGTCAATGTAACTCACTAAATTTTATAACATTTTTACGTTTTGTAGTTCAACGCTCATCGAGCAGCATCGCTGTTGCTTGCTGCTGGCTGATTGACCAGTGTATACACTTTTTTTTATTATTCAAAGTTAATAAAGCAAACTTAATTTATTTTTTTCTCTTTTTTCATTTTTTATTATGCTGTCTGTGAAAATAATTCACAATTCGCTTATTTTATGAGTTGCTTCCGATTTCATTACTCTATTACGAAGACAGCAATATATAAAAACGAAATAAATACAGGAAAAATGAGCAGGGCAGTAAGAATGCTGCTGTATAAATAAAAAAAAGAAGTAAAATTTCCCATACCAATTGCTTTTAAAGTATAGTGTCTCGCCCGCATCATCAACTGACCATTGTCCCTAGTGTCCTTTTTTTAACATTACACGTATGCACACGTTGTGTATAAGGGTCATCCTTTTATAGTTTAATGTACGTGGCAGTGCACAAAAGAGGATGTTAGAGAATAGAAAAAAAAAGCAAATTAAATGCCAAGTGTTGCGTCACTTCTTTTTTGAGTAAGTGGGTAAGTGTTGCCAGTATTAAAGGCTTAAAAAAAAAACTTTTTTGAAAATAAAGCAACTATTCAAAAAACAAACTTAGAAGCTACCCGAAAAAGTGTGTTAAACAAAAAAAAGTCGACAAATTCAAGGAAATTTGCCTAAAATCAATAGAAGAAGAATATCTATAAAGAATTTTAACGATATATTCTAAACAAAAAACTGGCAACACTAATCGCTGACAACATTAGAATGTCCTTTCAACAGTTCAGTTTGAGTTAAGCAACAAACATAAGTTATTTATGATCCATCAATGACCAATATTGTTTTTT
Organism: Meiosimyza platycephala; assembly: GCA_963662105.1. Lineage (NCBI taxonomy): Eukaryota > Metazoa > Arthropoda > Insecta > Diptera > Lauxaniidae > Meiosimyza > Meiosimyza platycephala. Next base: position 103,420,911 of record OY759208.1, on the reverse strand, counting down.
TGCTTTTTTTATTTCTATTTTTGTTCAAAATTGGGAATGTCCTTTTTTCATAGGCTCACCATAAATAATATTGAATGACATTAAAAACATGGCGTCGTGATAGATTTTTGCTTTCTCCATATTAATCTGCACAAGGACTCGTATATTTTATTGTGTTTGTATTTGTGTATTTAATGTGTGGGGATTTTTTACGAGCTTTTGAACAGCATTTAAGCAACCGTGTATTTGTCTATATGTGAAGGATATATTTTTGTTTAAGGATTTACGACTTGCATGTGTGAGGGCTTTTCACTAAATAAGTATTTAGTTGTTGATTTGATTTTATTTGATTAGACTTTTGTTGAAATTTAAGTGGCATTGCGTAGAAAATTCAATTTAAGTTGACAGCACTGAGAAAGGTTTGTTTTTACTAGGAGTACTGCTTGAAAATAAGAAAACAACAAAGCAGAGAAAATTTCTAAAAAGAAAAGATTAAATTAAGCGGTAATTTTGAATAAAGTGAAAAATATGGGTTTATCAAGATTTGAAGAACATTTAATGCAATAAAACTTTCAAGAAATTTATTTTATGTTTTATTATGGTCAATACTGATTTTTGAAAGCTTTCCGATTAAGCTTAGTCCACAAGTGCATTGGGAGATTTTGGATAAATTATGGCAGGATAACTTATGGTATGAAATTCTTCATTCTGTCTTCCTGACCTCTGTCACTTTAAAATGTTCTTCTTTTATGGCAGTATTCATCGAAGGTATTCTTAATTAAAGTTGTAGTTGGAGATTGAGTTAGGAGACAGACATATATATGTAACGTTTCACGTCAAGCGGATCACCTTCCTTGCCAAAAATTGGCTTGACCGATCCAGACGTACGAGGTCTTAAAATATTCGCCTAGTTAAGAGCTTTTAAAAGCAAAGTGGAAATCCAAAATGGCGTATCCAGTATGGCGGACGGAAGCCCGAAAAAAATCGAATGTCCAGAAAAAAAAAGCTTGTAAAAATAAAAATTCGCAACAGATCTTAGCTCAAATTGTAGCTCCTAAAAAGATAGCGTAAAAGATTGACGGAATTTAACATTGCGGATCCAATATGGCAGTCAAAATTCCAGTATGGTGGCCAAATTTGGTACGCGAAGGTCTTGAAGGTCACTGACCACGAATCCGAGATAAGCTCTTTTGAAATAAATTTTTCTTTTAAATTTTTAAATCAAAAATAATACATATAGAAAAAGAACTATAAACTAAAATTTTTAAAATTAAAAACGAAACACCAGACTAAAAGAAATTTGATAAGTAACATTAATAAGTTGAAAAGTGACTTAAAGTTGTGGGAAAACTTATAAAAGACAATGAAGTTATTAGCTATTATATGATAAGCTAGGGAATAGCTTTTTAAAAATTTGATAAGTGATAAGTACAATCTGAAAAGACCTTTTCAAATACATTTTTTTTCGATTTTTAAATGAATAATTTAACATTGAAAAAAGATTTCCATAAAGTGTTTCCTCTACTTTTTAATACCCCCGCCTATATGTATACCACCCACATGAATTCTTACTTGACATTTCTAAAACTGCCATAAATCAAAGTGTACAAACAGCGCATTTTACTTGGTTTTAAATTTTAAATTTTTCACAACAAAAAGGAGCTTAACAACTACTATTTATATGAGTGCAAAACATAAACGGAAACACACATGCAGTAGCTTATAACGTTATCCATGTTAGTCCTTTTTTGCACGAGTACAAATGTAAAGTTTAACTTACATAGCGTCGCAATTGCATTGGTAATTTCTTGAAATTGATTTGAGCAACGCGCCGCAAAAATGTTTTCGTGTGTGTTTTTGTTAAAAAATTCATACAAAATTTGTCAGTTTTAAAGCTATTAATCACAGTTTGTTGCACTCGTGCATATGTGCTGTGCTGTTCTCGCACTTGCGACTTGTTGGCTCACATGTAACTAACTGCTTGGCTGTTGTTGTATTTCTTTTTACTCAAGTCTGGCAACATATGAGTTGACTGCTTTGGTTTGTTGTTGGTATGATTTATGGTCTTGTAAAGTGACATCTTCAATTCAAGGATATACAGGATAATCATAAATTATAAAATGTTAAATTAAATGCTAAAAAACCAAATGAATTTGTAGATAATACTGATTTTGTAAAAATGTAATAATATCTACTAAGAGTTGTAATTTCATATATTTCTGTTTTTCTTTTACGCCAAAATTTCGGAAAATAAATTTAATGCAATAAGGACGCATTAAATTCTGCGCTCAACCGCGAAAAGCCGTCAAACTGCAATACGCCGGAAACGGATGTTAAAAGTCGCGTATGTAGTGATTTTTGCATATGAGTTGAGTAAACCGCGTAGTTACTGCTTTTTCACGTTGAAAAAGGAAACGGATGCCAACATACGACACACACAATTTTACCCTTTTTCCGGCCGCAACGCACTTTCTTCCCTTTAGTTGAATTTTTTTTCTTTTTTGCTCGCTGCCATTTTTGATTTAGTGGCACTTTTAGCGGTTAATATAGTAAAAATAAATTAAATTACATAAGCAAAATGCACACACAATGAAGCCATCAAAACAATTTATTTATCAGTGTTACCCTTTTTTTTTTTTTTGGTGCTAAGAACATTTGCGCCTTCAATAACAATTACAATTCAATTTTCATAAATTATGAAAAAATTGTTATCGTCTACCCAAAAACATTATCAAGAAAATGGATTGTTTTAGGAAAAAACAAAAATTACGCTAAAAATCATCATAACAAACAAAAAGGGGTTACTTAGATGCCCTACTTGACGACTCATATGTGTAAATTGTAAAAATAATGCAATGGCACCCTTTTTTTACTTTATCATAAGCTTGTAAGTGAAAATCTCTGCACATAACCTCACTTTATGCCTGAATGCTCTTTAACAAAAAAAAAGGGTGTCTTAAATTGCTAACCGAAAATGCGCCTGATTTTGGCATAAAAATACCAATGATTTTTATCAGTAAATATTGAATTATTGACTTATGTGGCGGCGTCACAAAAGCGTTACACATGGTAGCCTTAGAAAAACGAGGAATCTAATTTAACCCCTTTGTTTTTTAACATTACTCTAATAGTTTCATATTTTCATATTGTTCAGCTTAAACGATATTTCTTTATTTTTCCTAAAAATTTTTATGAATTTTGGTGTTAAATTTCACTAAAAAGTGTAGGGGAAAAAAACTGCGCACTGCAAAAAAAATATTTGAATAGCAGCTCATGCACATATTATTCAAAATATTATACGAAAAAATTATATATGCAAAAAATTTATGGTATCTGATTTGTTCAAACACTACAATGCTCTTTATTGATTTTTGATATGATTGCGCCCTTGAGAGATGTTTGCTAGGTTCTTACGCTTATCAAACTCCTGTTCTAGAAATTTCTACAAACGAATATGTTTGGGGTACTGAAATTCCCAACAGTTTTCCAAAAGAGAATCAAAAACCATATTCTGTTAGTATCATAATGTTTTCTATTTATTTTTTGATGTATTTCACATTTAGTTATGTAAGCAACATGAATTCTAACTATATATATTTAATGGACTGATAGAATATTAGAACTTTGAAAGACAAAAACTCCCTACGAATATGGGGAGCTGTATTCCCCATCATCTACCTCAGCAATTTTGTATGAAATAGTTAGCGATAGTGCTTTTTTTCGTCTATATTTTAGTGAAAAAAGAAATATTTGAATTTTGGATCATTTGATGCCGTATTCTTTGGCAACTTTGAATTCTATTATGGAGTGATTTGGAATAAATTTTTGCTGATACTCGGTTGTAAAACAAAGATTATTTTGAAATTTTTTTTTTTTTTTGTAGGTTCATATGTATATAATCCAACACCGCGATACGTGCAATGTAAAGGAGCACGGATGAAGATACAAGAACGATACGATAATAGAGCTAGTAAAGGTGTTATCTTCGGTCAGGCCGATACTCACATACCCTACACTGCACTGAAAGTACTTTTTAAATAAATGTTAAAAATACGTTGAAAGGGTTGAAGAAGTTTAATAAGTCGAAAATAATGTAAAAAGGTTCAAAAAAGTTGAGAAGTATTGAAACAGTTGAAAAACACTGAAAAAGTCAAAAAATATACAAACCATTGAAAAAAGTTGAAAGAAATGGAAAAGTCGAATATATGATATATGGAAAATGCTGAAAAATTGATGAAATAGTCGAAAATAGTAAAAAATTTCGAATAAATTTGAATGAGGTTTAAAAAAGTGGAAAAAATACATATGGAATATATTGGGAAAAATTAAAAGGTTTAAAAAGTTAAAAGAATATGGAAAATATTTAAAAAAAATAAAATAGAAATGAAAAAAAAACTAAGCATGCCACGCCCACTTCTCAAATTCCGCCTACTTTGAGATCAAAAAATTATATTCGTAATTAATATACGCATGCGGAATTTTAGCACAATAGCTTGTAGTTAGCGATTTTTGCCGTAATTAGTCTTAAAATTTGGGGCGGTGACACACCCACTGGCACAATCCAGTCCGATTTTTATCCAAAAATAGCTTTTCATAAACAAACCTCTTACACCAAATTTCAGTGTGATTGCTCACATGTTTCATGCCACTTAGCGACTTTAAATTGTATGGGAGGTGCCACGCCCACTGGTCCTATTTCGGTCACTCTTGGTTCAGATGTGCCTTATAGCATGTAAACCACTTACATCAAATTTCATGCCAATTGCTACAATAGTTCTCTTAAAATATCGCTTCCAGCTTTATGTTAATATGGGAGATGACACGCCCACTTATGCAATCTCGTCGAAAGTTATTTAATTTTAAAGCTTTTAGTAACTGACATCTATGTATACACAAAATTGTATGAAGATTACTCCGATGGTAAACTATCTATACCATTAAACGTTTTTTGCTCACATGGGAGGTGCCACGCCCACTAACACTATTGTGCTAAAATTTTGCAAGAAGATACCTTTTAGCAAGTATATATATCTGCCATATTAAATTTCATAACGATTACGTTGTTAGTTCTCTAACTATAACGTTTATAAATATTGTGGGCTGTGCCACGCCCGTCAACGAGTATTTCTAGTGTACTGACTTAGTTTGTATTGATGACTGCTTTTAGTGGTAGCATCGCGAAAATTTTCATGAAAATCATATGTGCAAATTTTGAGTCATACGGTCAAAATGTTCAATTGTTAAAAAGTGTCACGCCCACTTTTCCAATTCCGCCCACTTTAAACACAATTCAAGATATATATGGTTTGTATCCGTGAACCAAATTTCATCACAATATCTTGCACGGTTTACTAGTTATGGCGATATAAAATTTAAAATTTAGGGCTGTGCCATGCCCCTTTAAGAGCCTTTGCTAATTTAAAACCTAGCCCAATCTTAATTTTGTTCACGTGTTCACCAAATCACCAATTTTCTTCCAAATCACAGAAAATTTTTTCAAAATGGGCTGAGATATAATTACATAGAGTATGGGCGGTAGGCGTGGTCGTGACCCGATTTCGCCCATTTTTATATGCTAGCAGCTTGCAAGAAGGTGTAAACTGTGTGCCAAATTTCATTGAATGAACGTGCTTAGTTTTCTCGTAAACGTGATTTCAACAGACAGACAGACAGACACACAGACGGACGCTGATCAATAATATATATACTTTTCTATACCTGCCACGCCCCCTTCTATGGGTTACAAACGGAGTGACAAAATGAATATACCCGCCTACATCCTTACAGTAAATGTTTAGTTTTTATAAAAATTCGAATTAATTTGAATTCAGCACTTTATGTTTCTATAGCTCAAAAATTCTAAAAATCTAAAATTGAAATACATAGTATGCAAAATATCAAATATCTTAAAAATTATTATTACTGGTATACATTTTTACAATATTTCTGCAAAAGATATTACACAGAATTTTTCACCATGTAAAACTTAAAGTATTTTTGTTACAGCTCAATACAAAAAAAAAACCAACAAAAAACACTCAAACACGACCATATCCTATTTTTGTGGTATGTAACCCTTTTTTGCAACTTTTTTTTTGGCATTCCTTTGTCGGCCACTTTTTTACCCTTTTTGATTTTCAATGACCCCAAACCATTGCTGCAAGTGCTGGTCATACAACCGTAAATATTTTATGATTAGCGTGCATTTGATGTGCCCACCATTTAGTGGCAGTTTGCATTATACTGCCTGCCACATGTGTCATGAGTATTGTGTCCAGTATTGTAGTTATTTTACTTTTGGGTTCTTTTTTGCAATTTTTGGGCATAAATCACACGTTTTGCTATTACGCACAATAGTCAGTCGTAATGTTTACGTAATGAACGTAAATGACACTCGAAATTATGTTGTTAACTTTTGCGGAAAGGGTTTAGCATGATGTGGTCCTGTGCTCGAAAAAAAAATATTTTTTTTTTTTCTAATAGAAAATTTGGTAAATTTATTAGTTTCTGTTGGTTTTGTTTTTATTTATTTTTTGCGTAATTTTTATAATGCAATGGACATTTTTATGTGCACTAATGAAATTCACAATGTCTGATTTATTACGCCACTAATGTATAAACGAATAAAGGCAAAAAATCAAAATTTTATTTAATAAGGCATATAGCATATATGCACTTACAATAACGACGGCTCGGAAAATCAACTTATATATCAGACGAAGTTATTTTTGGAGAGCGCTATTTACTTTCAAGTAAACTACACCAACACAATAAACGAAAACATTCAAATATTTGATATTTTAACATAATGCTTAAAAGCAATATGCATCCAGCCAAGCTTTTGCAACACCCCACAGTGCTTTTAAAACTTTTTGTATTTGCGAACAAAAAAAAAACCGCTTATTTTCATTTTCCTGTAACCAACTCATCAGCGATTACAAAAATTCAATTATGCAAAAAAATATGCAAAACTTTGCATAACGTGGCGTTGCAAGATTTTCAACGCTGCAAAAAAAAGTACATAGTAGTTTTTCACTACTCTTTTTTTTTTTGGTTTTTGTTTAACAAATACACAACGGTAATCTTTGAAAATTAGGTGCTAACAAAACAATTTGCATTTTTAAGTTAATGCATGAAATAGAGAGTATAGACGAAAAATGAATTGGCAACACTAGCTGGCGGAATTGTGTTGAGACATCCCATAGCGCCAATTGGTGCGCTCACGTTAATTTCATGTGCGCGCGTGTATTTAATTAAACTTTTGCCGTTAAGCGCCATCTAGCGTGAACGAAAAGATTGCCAAATGCACTAAAAAAAACTCACGTGAAAGTTTTTTTTTTATTTGATTGCGATTTTTAAATGTTAACGCTGGCAAAATGGCATGAGTAAAATCAAAAATTTTTACTGAAAAAGTTTCTGCACTCGAACAAAACTAATTAATGAAGTAGATAAAAGTTTTAAATGTTGAATGGTGGCAAAGTAGCAGCAGCAGCACCAACAACAAAAACACACACAAAAAACGTAAGGAACTTCAACGTAAAAATTGTACAAAATTAACGTGACTTTTTGATTATGTTTTAGCAAGAAAAAAAAAAAAATTGTTAGTTGAAAATATTGACGTTGGATGTACGGCAAATGATGACGGCTACGTGTTTTTGCAGTTCATTAGCAAGAATTTTGCAAGGATATCGTGAAAATGCTGACAGGAGTGAGTAAATTATAGCAAAGGGAAATGGTGGAATTGTTTGCAAAAGTTTCAATATGACGATTTGTGTTAGAGCTGTAGAGTTTTATCTCACTAAGTGTTGATTGTAATAAAATTGAATGTTGAAAAGTTTGCAAATAATTAAATCAACTATTATGAGAATAATTTTTTAAGTAAAACAATTAAAGTCTTAAACTGAAAAACTAAAGAACATCACGATTGAGAGACTATAAAAATGCAACACTGGTAGACTAAGCAAATACGCTATTGAAAGGCAGCAATGAATGGCACCATAATAACTGGCTGCGTTTTGTAATGTGCAATGTTTTAATTTCATTAAGCGAAATATTTAAGATTTTTTTTTTCATATGGATCCTTTTAGTTTGCATTACTAAATATTATTACGTAACTAAATATTGTTCTTCAATTCGACCGTTAAATTGTGTTAAAATAAGATACACACTTTTTATTGTTTGAAAACAACTGCATTATTTATTGTGCACAACAATTCACAAGCGTTGATGTAACTGTTGTTAATCCTTGAATTTGCACTTAAAATATTATCGGTTTGAGTAACTTTTAAGCAACATTTTGTTGTTATTGCTGCCACTTTGCTTATTTTTATCTACACCGAAAAGAAAAGTTGCTCCGTCTAAGGAAAAATGCCTAAATGTAAGGAAAAAATGTCCTTCAATACGAGCTAAAGCCATGGGTTCCTCAAAATAAGTAAGTTGGATTCCTTAGTACAAGTAAATGTTGCTGCTTTGAAATAAGGAAAAGTTTACTCAATGTGAGGACAAGGTTATAAAACTGAGGAAAATTTTACTTTTTCTAAGGATGAAGGTATCCTTTAAGAAATTTAGTTAAAATAAATTCGTTGATTTCAAAAAAAAATTGAACCTGTGTTCTGCGCCATGCCACTGTTCAAAGATGCTCATCTTACCCAACTCAGCCACCGACAGCATTTTTAAGATATACTAAAATGATGTTGTTAAACTGCGCATGTAACAACCATTGTCTGATCAGGGAAGCTTAGGTTCAAATCCGGGCGACGACATATTTTTTTTTTTTTAATTTTTTTATTTTTTTATTTAAAAAACAAAAAACAAGTAGAGAACTATAAATATAGAGACAAAAACAGAATACTTACGAGAAGAATAGATATTAATTTCAGCGAGTGTTGACACTCATTTATTAAGGAAAATTTTCCTACGTTATAGTCAATTTTTTCAAGAAACTAACTAAAACTGAGTACGATTTTCCTTAAACAAAACATTCCATTAGATTGAGGAAGTTTTTACTCAAATGAGAAACAAGTTGTCCTCAAAAATTCTTCCCAAAGAAAAATTTACTATTTCAAAGGAAAGTTCTACTAAAACCACAAACTCTATATTTGAGGAAGAGCGTTGACTTGCTTTAATGAAACATGAACTCGTTTCAAAGGACTCAATTACTAAATGAGACGATATTTTCATCAATATGAGGAAAAATAACTTAGATTAAGGAAAATTTTTACACTAAATCGGAGGAAGGCAGTTCTTCAAATTTAGTACGGTCTTTTCTTTCGGTGTACTTATCATCATACTGCTATTTACATAGCAATTTTGTACTTTCTGGTTTTGATGAATTTCTGTCTGCGCTTTTTTTTATTGTGGAACAGCCCATTTTCATTTACAAAATGTAATCAAATTAACATGTTTTACACAGTACCCATTTAAACCTTAACTCAGCCACAATTTCTAAGCTATGCAATTACCAAAAAAAAAAAATTTCATTAAATTTCACTCTCATAATTCCCAACGTAACGATTAATTACATAATTTCTAATTTTCCTCACGAACACATTTAAGTAGCCAGGAAAAAAAAATATCACGACAGTCTTAAATGCTGACCTGTACTCAAAAAAAAAAAAAAATAACAACGTTGATAAGATTTTGACAAAAAGGCAGCAAGCAACTAGAAAAAACATCAAATCCCTTAAGAACCAACCCTCCACTGTCAAACTACAAAAAAAAAGGACCAAATAATTTGGCAAGACAAAATGCATTCAAGCAGCAAAACAAAATCCAATTCTTACGCCATGGGGCATAACAACAACAAGCAACAAAAAGTACAAAAATCACAAAAAAAATTGAGTTAAACTAATTATTTGATTAGCCAAGGCCTGAACCAGAAAAATGTCTAGAAAATTGACAACGCAAAAAAATACTGAAGTTAGGGGGGAAAATCACAAAAATTAAATCAGTCAAAAAATAATGGTTGCATAATTTTATTAGTACCGCTTTTTAGCGCAATGTAGCGAACTTCTAGTTAGGCAGAAATTTGGATTCAATGAAGTGGAAAAAAATATAAAAAGATTTTTTTTTAAAAAATTGCAACAAAATTTTTTAAAGTTTTCTTTGAAAATTTGGAAGAATTCGACTCTTAAGCTAATAATCTACCGAAAATATGTTGTCATTTCAATATATTTTTTCTTCTCTTTACGCCAACATAATTAATGATTCTCTTAAATGGATTTTTGACTAAATAACCAATTTTCTTATTAGAAACTCCCTCACTACGCTGAAGAAAAAAAAAAAGAAATTCTTCAGTTTCATTAGAAAATTTTGATTGATTATCTTTAGACTGTCATGCAAAAGCAAAACGTTGGATAACAATAAAAAAAAAAAAAAAATCTGACATATCCTCACGGAAAAAGGACACGCATAGATAAACATTAATTATTGAACTGACATTAGAGCGAGACGCATGAATATTAAATAAAAACTTAAGATAACGTAAGCAAATATGTTGCCAGACTGCATAGAAGCGTGACACACGCGTACCAACAACATCAACAACACTCAATAACAAAAGTCCTGTCTTTATTTTGTTAAAACAACCATATTACACTCATCAACAGGCCTTAACAACAACTCGACCCTAACGATGTGGCAGAAAATGACGCATTACCACAAAAGTCAAGTATTATAAATATCTATAACAAAAAAAAAAATAAAAAGAAAGTCCTATAAAGATTACAACAACACGCAAAGTGAAGAGGCAAACCGAATAGAAAATTTCTGCTCATTAATATCCTGAGCAGAGAAGGACACTGAGCCTTCTTGATTAAAAGCATATTAATTATAATCTTTGCTTGTTGTAGTTGTTGTGATTGTAATTCTTTCTTTCACATTTTTTCATAGGGAGCAGAAGGGCGCCAACTGTTGTTGGACATAACGATAGACAGGCAGTCAGACTTGTAGACAGACAGACAGACAGGAAACAAGCAAAGGAACGTGATAACAGCGCTTGCTGTGTTCAGATTTTCTTCAGGATGCAATGTTGTTTCTTGAAATATGTGTCTGTGTGGGAGGGATGTAAGCTAAAGAAAATGCTTTTTCTTAGAGCAGAGCGCATACTATCAGCGTTATTGCAGAGTATGTATATTGGCGTAAAGTTGGCAGCAGCGAGCGCTATTACCTTCCGTTTATCATAAATTGACTTTTTCCCATTTCTTTTTTTTCTTTGTTTGACGCATAAATATTGATGAGTTTTTTGTCATTGTTGGCGTTTGAAAAGTATTATGGGATATTTAGAAATACTTTGAAAATTCGGCGTGTTTTGTCAACCTTTCTTAAGGCGGCTCTTATACTAATCAGTATAAGCAAGTTTCTGAATATTTTTCAAAAATATAGGTGAAATATGAAAAATATTTTAATAAACTAAACAAATGACGCATGAATGTTGCAATCAGTCCCATATAAGGCTCACAACTTATGCTTTATACCTGTTATGTGATGCATTTAATTTTGAAATTGGTCTGGGGGCTGATTTTTCCTTATGCACAAAATCAAGTTGGGCACCTCTAAGTTGATTTTAAAAATATTTGATCATATGAAACATTTAAACAATTTCGACAAGGATAGGTCAAGGATCTTTAAATGAATTTTTGACAAATCACTCCAAATCGAAACAAATTTTGTAATTGAAATCAAAAAGTAACTTTACATTGGTCACTCTAGTTCGAAAATTTCATGCGTGTGGCAAAGATAGCAAACATAGTACAAAATGTGTTAAAATGGCCCATATTAAAGGGGCAGGTCCAGTCATGATTTTTGAACAATCGATTTTTTTTTTTGCATTTTCTTAAAGTATAATATCTTGAAAATATATCCTGAAAATTTTAAGTCAATCCGACAATTAATTTTGGAGTTATTCGGCAATAACCAAAGGGCTCTCGGTGGTAAGAGCACCGAGTGTAAAACTTTAAATGCGTTTTCTCAAAACTATGTTTTCGGAACCGGTGACCACTGTAACTCGAAAACGGCTGGATAGATTTCAATGAAATTTACACAGTTTTTGAAAAACATAAAAATCTAGTGCTTGATCGAAGGATTTTTCTTTTTTTTTTAAATCGATTTTTTGGAAGAATTAACTGTTGGTTTTTTACCGAAAATCTGGAGGTAAATGTTCCTGGAGCCGCCATTTTGTTGATTTAAAAAAAAAAAAACCTTCGATCAGGCACTAGATTATTTATTTAACTAACTAATTTTTCTTAAACGATGGATTTTGGATGATTTCCAAGGATTTGTGATGGTCACCGCAAGACACTATTTATGGGACAGGGTCCAACATAACTAGCTATAACTTTTTTTATTTTTAATAATTTTTTTGAACTTTCGTCAAGTCAAGTTGAAGCATTATGTAATAATTCAACATTATCTCTTTTATTAAATAAATTAAATTAATACAAAAAAAAAGTATTGAACATGTTCTCACTTTCACGGCCATTTCACTGAACCTGCCCCTTAAAAGAACATAACTTGAACTAAACTGTGAAATAATCGTCAATATCTCTTCCTTTGAAGAAAAAGCTTATTATGATAAGATTGCATAAAATCTCTGATCAATACAAGTTCTAATTAATATTTGAAAATCTCAGTGAATTTCGTCGCCCCTTCGCCTAGCTACGCCACTGATAACACAATATCATAAGCCATTGAAACTGCAGTTTCCAATAAGCACAAGGTTCATTACGTTTAGAAACATATAAAATTAGCTTAAAAATAAGCTCATATACTTGGCATTCGCTTATAATATAACGGAGCTTAGAATTTCTGAAATTTAGCAGATAAATGTGACAAACAAAACAAACAAAAATTCGGTGTTTGTCCCCAAGCCTAAGGAATAAATTTAAGGCAAATAGGCATGTTGAGCTGGGCCAGCTTTCTCTTAGTACTGCAACTCGTATATTACACTCCTTAATTAATTTTTTTCGGTAATTTTGGGTCATTATTTTTGTCGATCAGGTCTAGGCTTTGGAATATTTCAATAGCATGATTCTCAAAACATATGTACATACTCAAAATACTGATTTGCATATCTTAGAAAAAAAATATGACTAAAACTGAGCTCAGATAAGTATGTATGTATGTAGCGTTCTAAGCGGGTAAATTTTTATCATAGAAGTCTTAACTTTTTTTTCAGATTTCAGTTATTAAATTACTAAAGTAATAATTTAAAACAAAAGGTCAAGAATTCAAAAAAAGGCTCCCACTATCTTAAAAGCTATATTCTTTAAAACCTACTTTTGACACATCATTTTTAAAGTATTTTTTAGTGCTATAAAAATCACTAAGATCACAATGCAAGTGACCGAAGACATTCGAAATATGCATTAAAGATAAATATATGAATTGTTCGGGTAATTTATTTAGCTCAAAATTACTTTTCGAAAAATATACTATTCTATTAATAACTTTTTTTTTGAAAGCTATTCTTCAGTGTTATTGGAACGACTTTTTTTTTAAGTTTCAAGGAACTTCACTTAAGGAATTCGTAACGAGCTCAGCTGACCTTATTTTGGAGATGTATCCATATCAGTGATGGCATTTCAGTTTTATGAAAATGTACTGATTTGAGACTTGAAATGTTCTTTTTAGATGCCGAATGTACTTTTTGGACATATACATGAAAAATTTACTTCAAATTACTGAAATTCAGCAAAACTTTAACTTTTTTACTACAAAAAATTGTAAGTAAAGTTTACGTCAAGCATATTTTGCGGTAAATAATGTTGAGCTTGTTCATAAATTCGAGGGTTACAAATAACCAACGGCCTCTTTACATTCAGCTTAATTCAATTTTAAGGACAAATAAAACAATTTGATTTTCTTTTTAATAAAAAATAATAGTCGCAAGGCAATAATTTAAATATGTATTTTATGGAATTCAAATTTTTATGTGGTCAAGTTAATAAAGAAAAATAATAAGTCTGCGTCGAAAATCGTTGATTTACCTATTTTTTTCAAGAATTTTTATAAAATCGCACCACTGTGTTGTATGCAAATCTTACCTCACTTGTAGAAATCTTGTACACTTTCAACACTGGTCCTGTTTATTGGTCTGATTGACGGTCAGCTGTCTAAGCCAAAGTTGTAGTAATTAGTAAGCTTATAAGTTATTATTATTTTGGAAAAAAATTAGAGAGCAAACTTTCAGCTAAAATTTAACTCAACTGAAAAAATAAAATTAAGAAAAAGCTAAGTTTTGAGCAAGACAGCAGTATTTTTCTCAAACTTTTATAATTAACATTTTAAGAAAATATATTTTTTTTTTAAATAAAAGAATTTATTTTTTTTATCAAATCATATTTATTTTCATAACACAAAAATTGATGCAATTTCTGTATCTTTTCATATTTTATCAACTTAAAACTTAAATGTTATTTCTAATGACTTACAAACTATGGCATAAGATTAATTTTACATTTCTTTGTTTTTTACAAAATTTTAATTTTATAAAAAAAATTAAATGAAATAATTTTTATTTTATTATTTAGAAACAAAACCACTATCACAATTGCTTTGATGAGTAAAATTAAGAGTAGCTAAAGGAATTTTGCAAATTTCAGCTAAACTTTGATACCGACGGTAAATCTGGTGATGACAATAAATTAAAGTAAAAAAAATCAAAAAAATTAAATTTTTTTCAAATTAAATATCAAACTTTAAAAATTAATTATAGAATTTTATAAAATTTAGCTCTATAGACTTTTCAAATTTCTTTACAAACATTTTTCTGATTTTTCCGTCGGCACTTTGAGTTTTCAGCATTTTTTATATAAAAAAAAAATATTTCTGCCATTTTTTTGCAATGGTTTTGTACTCTTTACTGGTTTAACTGTTACCAAATTTTGCTGAACATCTTAATTTGTTGGCTTCCTGAGCTTTGCTTTACCACCACGTCCACTACTGCGTCCCAGAAAATAATTGGCACCAGCCGTATCCGCATATTGACGTAGTGCATCCAACACCACACTGGCAATATATTTCCAATGATTCTCACGTAAAATTTTTTGCTCCTGTTCGCTGGCTTTACGCAACAGCGTAGCTTGATCGGGTATATAAAAAGCAACGGCCATTTTTTGATTTTATGAAATTCAAATTTTTATAAAGTCTTTCGTATAATGTTAAAATATATTTCGTGTTTTTTTAGAAACACACGTAATTTTTTATTTTTTTTTTTTCAGTTTAAAATACACGCTCTTTTTGCTTGCGCGATAACTTGACTGCTTGGCTATTGAAACCAGACTGATTCATCATTGTACTCACCATGGCTTTTATATGTGCTCCATGGTTCTGCCATGAAATTCTATGATTTTTTCATTTGGCGCGTAATTCTAATGCAACTCATGTTCTTCGTAAACATGGGGGGTTGGTTGCACTGAGCACAGAGTTGCTTGGGGCTCTGACTACAGCGCTCTGAGTTTATTTTTACGAGTACGCTAACACTTGTAGCTTACGTTATGTTCCGTCTCTTTCGTTAGCACACTACGCTCATAAACGTAATGATTGATAATAAGTACCTACTTCAGCAATATTTCTATCGGACCGGTTTATGTTGGCATTACGTGTTTTGATTTTGATTTTCCGTTGGTTTTGTTGACATCGCTCATTCGTATACAAAAAATTTGTTCGGCTCTCGTCGCTCAATTTGTAGTGAACAAAAATATAAAAAATCTCGTAATTTTCACATTGTCCTGGGTTAGTGCCGACGGGGTTGTATTTTATTATAGTCGGGCAAAAATGAGCATCCTCAATTTATTATTACGTATAAGCGCAACTTTACGGTGTGACGTAAGCGACAACGTACAGTAGCGTAACTGCTGCTGTGATGAAATCTAAAGTTCAATGCGCTCTTTTGCGTACAAAAAAGTTAGAGGACTTTCTCTCTCTCCCAATTGCTCACTATACTGCTTGTAGCATTTGGTGCGTTAGGTCGTCAAACATTACGTAGCGCATAACTTCCGTCTTTATGTCTTTTCTTTGCGATAGACCATTGACGCGACTTTTTGGCGGCAAAATTTTCTCAAGGATATTTTTGCTTTTATATGGAGTTTTCTTTACTCCCAAAATATTTTTCTTTTTATAGCTGTAGGTGTTTCAAATTCTTTTTTTTATCTTTTTGCACTCATTTCCTTATTGTATAGGCTAAATTTAGTGCAGCATTTTTCTTTGCTATTTTTATATCCTTGCTGTAGTTTTGTATAAGGGATTTTCTTCTTTACGTTGTTATTGTATTTATTGGCATTACTATTTGGTCCTTATGTTGGGGCGTGGTTTCTGATGTTTATTTTCTTTTTCTTCTTCTTTTATGTTAACTTCCTCATTGTAGACCTTTTTTTGTCAATTTTACTTTACTTTTTGTTTTTTCTGTGGCATTGTGGTTTTACTTTTGAGGCGGAGCTATGTTTTTGTCTGTCTGTTTTGAGTTGTTGTATGTATAGTAGACCACCTTTTTTGTGATTTCAACAAAGTGAAGCACTTGGCAGGACCTGTGGATTTTTGCCATTTATTAACTTTGCTTTTGGCAGCATAAGTTTTCATGTTTGTGCATGACTCATGCTTGGAAGATTTGGGTGGAGCTTGTTATATGACCGTTTTTTTGGCTGTTGCTTGAGGTTGCTATGATTTTTTTCTCACTTTTTATTTTATTAAGTGAATAAGCCTGGTAATATGATTTGGTTTTCTTATGTCTATCTTTAGCTTTTTCTTATTTTGGATTATTTTTGATATCCAACATGGCCGCCAAGATTTTTTCATAACAAGACTTATTTGAGGGTTAGTTTCTTGCACAAGTAATACCTATTATAGGCGTCAACCTTTTTTCCCTATTATATTGATTGTGAGTCATTTTAATTAAAGCTTATTATTTCACTTTACAGATTTTTTTATATATTTAAGTTTTAGAAAGTTGATTTTATCGACTGATTTTTATTATAATTGAACATTATTTTAATATTTATAAATATATATATCGTTTAATAAATTGAGAAAACAGTACTGACAGCTTAGAATTTCTAGGAGATTTAACAAGTAGCCTATGAAAATTTGATTTTTTGTAAGAAATTATGTGAATTTTGAGTGAATTTAAGGTTGAAATTTCAGTGTATTTGGTGAATTTCTACAATTAACAAACGATTTTGAAAGTAAGACACTCTAAAAAACAACACGCTATTTGAGAGTACTCTAGATAGCAGCCATAATGATAAGATGAAGTAAGACTACAAAGCTTGCAGTCAAAGCAATGTAGATGTACAGGATCATCCTAAATCAACGACAAAGCGTAGCATTATACATTTAATGCAACTCTTTAGAGCTCTGGAATTATTTCATGTAGCGAAAATAAGCACCTTTGTCGACAGAGCAATAAACTTTGAGACACAAGAAAGTGAATTAAACGAGCATTTAAATAGAAAAAGCCTAGAAAATAATAATTTAATGCGAACCGAACTCTTCCAGAGCTTCATCGTCAATGAACGTTTGAATGATTAAAACTATTAATGCAAAAATTGTTTCAAAAACTTTCCGAAATATGGCATAACACGCTGACAAGTGATTAATATTTTTTATGGGAAAAGAATTGACTCAGACGGCATGTTGTATTACTTGGAAAATGGTTTCTAAATGTCTATGGCTTCTTTTACAATAACAAATTAATAATTCACGCACCATGTGACAGTTAGAAACTTTGAATTTTTAATGTTGCAGCGGGTGGGGAACAAAAACAAAACTAATTATACATATCACTGAGCATCCCACTTTGATAGCTTTTTTCGCAAAAAGTTTTAAGTAGAAAACTGTTTTCAATGAAACTTTCGACATTTTGTCCGAAACATAATAGGAAACTGTATGATGCAGACTAACAGATAAGAACACTTACCTAACTTTGAGCTTCGTTCACGATCACAACGACTTTGTCATATATTGTATGAGCCATAGTACGACGCAACGCTCTTTTGGTCTCCTAAAAAAAAATTAAGAAATAAATTAATTTTTAGTTTGAGCAGATCTCCTTGTGTTTAGTATATAAATAAAACTTTTAAATACATATGTCCTTATTAAAATTACTTGAACCTTTTGAAATACATTTTATCCTCCTTTTACCTAGGTGGTAATAATCTTTATATGTTTATGGATCAAGTACATATTTGATTGAGTCAAACACTATTTCATCCAAATACAAAATGTTTGACATATGGTCATTTCCATAGTGTCGAACGGGACCATCGAACAGACTTAAAGTAAAAAAAAGCGGATTTTTAATTTGACAATAGGCTTCAGTTATAGCTCTTAATTAGCTCTGTAATTGGTGCTAAGGTTGATTTTGGCAATTTTTCGTTTTCAAGATAATTGCAAAAAACCAAGGCGGTAGCACAGGACAAAAACAAAAGTAGTTCTCGCGGCAAATAATTCAAACGTCGATTTCAGCGAAATCTGAGACAATATTTCAATGTAACTAATTTTAGAATGTTATGTCTCTTAAAAATTGTTTTTATTTTGTCCAAAACTAATTTCTATTTTTTTTTAATTTAATTTTAATCAGGATCGCACGGGACATTTTTTTCCATCATGATATTTATGTTGTTTCTGTTGCTCTTTTACGAAATGATATATGTAAAAATGTTTTTAAACCAACAGATGTATTCTATGTATTTATTTTCGCATAATAACAACAAAGTTAAACAAAATTATGTTGTACAAAATAAAATTTAAAAAACATTCGATTTTGCTCAAACTTCGACACGTCAAATAACCATAAAAGGTAGCCCCACATCAAAAATTTCAGCTCTCTAGGTAGTCGGAATCCTGATTACTGATAGATCAAAGTTTGGAAAAACCTCTATTTTTGCGAAAACAGTTGAATTCGATGTCTAATATCTCTTAACTTGGTCAATTAATTTTACGGTGTGATATCTCCCTCTTTTATTAAAAGTTGATTAAAGACCACCTTGAATATGTCGAATAATTCATTTTCATTTATGTAAAAATAGTTTTGAAATTTCAGGTTTAACAAAAATGTGTATGTTTTGTCCGAAACTGTACGTGTTCAAAGATGCAGGAAACAAGTTTTATCAAATTTCAAGAAGTCGAATTTTTTTTTCTGGAAACCGTGCGGAATTTAAATAATGGAAAAACACACAGCAGATCTTGAAAATAAATTAACAACCTGTAAGGCGCAATCAATAAAATTTTATAAATTACTCTGAATATCCACAGAGCGCTCGCAGGAAAAGATATTAATTCCTTTCAGATTTGGAATAAAAATATAAAATTTTCTTTTAACTTCTTTATTTTTCTTATGTTAAACTTTCGGCACCGATCATTTTGAATTAGAGATAAAGATGTGATCGTATTTTTTCTAATACGTATCTTCTGCATGATCATGAATTAAAATAATCTCCCAGCACATTGGAATTTCGATTCAAAAAAATTCACACGAAATTCATTTGCTTTCAATAAATTCCATCTGAACACTTCTGAAAAAAAAAATTCACTACCGAGCATGATTTAAATGTTATTCAATCATGACTACCGAGCATTTAAAAAGAAAACAAATGTCAAAAGCAATCAGCACGAGACAAAAATTTATTAAAAAAATTACGACGAAAAATAAAAAAAAGACAAAAAGAAAGAATAACTATTAAACTGGTAAGGATAAAGAAACTTAATGATTCTCAATCAATAAATACTGTTTATACATTTATTTTACCTCTCAGATAAAAACATTGCAGGCTAATTATATATGATTAAAGTCGATATATGTACGTCTGTCAAGGTACGCAACTTCAGCAGCCACAAGTAAATTCATAAAACTTCTCTGTAGTCATATGCATAAAAGCACAAACGTTTATATCGGTGCATAATGTCAACTCTGGAGGAAAAACATAGTCAAGGTGGAAAACAAATTTTTCAAAAATTGTCAATAAGAAATTAACATTTTTTTTTTTTTTTCAGTATCAAACTTTTATGCAATATTGAGAGACACGTTTCAAGAAATATATAGCTTTGAAAATTGTCAGGTATTTAAAAATACACTTATTAATTTCATGAGACTGCTACAGGACTTTAAGGCAGGAGAAATAGATGCAGATATTCTAAGGAAATCCAAAGATGAAGTTTATCAAAATTGTCTTAAGGCTATTGAGGAACTTCGTCCTAGAAATTCTCAATATTACATGACTAAAATGATTTCTATGAATGAAATTTATGACATTGTTATGTGTGGATACTACACGACAATGAATGAATATAAAAAAATAAATTGCAAAATCTGCAATCATACAACTAATACATCCGTTGAAATCTTGACTCATCTGAACGATGTATCAGGAAAGTCTAGTGAAAAACAGTATACATCAGAGGAATTGAAAGTTATGTCAGAAGAGAGAACTGAAATATTAAAACAACAAAGTAGTACATCAAAACAACTAGGTAATGTATTCGAACAGCTAATTCTAAGTAATATGACAAAAGAAAAAAATCATCTTTCAGAACAACTGAAGAATATGTCAAAAGAATGCAGTGATATTATCCATAAACCCAAGAGCATTTCAAAGGAAAATACCTTTGAATTTGCTATCATCAAAGAACTGGAAGATGTGACACCAGTTCAAACTACATCGATTGCAACAGATTATAGTTGTACTGCTGAAATGACCGTTGATCTAACAAATGCTGAACCAAGTCAAGGCTCGAATGAAACCGAAATCGATAATATACCTGCAAATATATCTACAAACATGGAATGCACCGAATTACAGGAGAAATATAAAGACACAGAGAAGCCAAAGCCAAGCGAAATTGATGCAGTTGGCAGCGCTGACATATATGTATCACATATAGTACCCAATTTAGCCTACTATATATTCACTGAATGGAAGTCTTCGTATCCAGCAACAAAATTGGAAACTTTCTTTATATCGCATTTACACAACATAAATTCAAATCTCTTCTTAGAATGTGCAAACGAGCTTTACGGGGGTCAGACATTTACTGCAGCTGAGTGCAGTGCTATAGATAATAAATGGTCACAAATATTCACAGGAGCATTAAAACAATGGCAGTGTCAGAGCACCATATGCAAATGAGAAACAACTTTCAACAACTAACCAACACTTTCCACTTCCAAAAATATTTTAAGATTTATGTTAATAATTTTGAATTTATTGAAATTATCTAAATTTCCATTTTTTTTTTCTAACTTTCATAAGGAAGTGTTCTGATTCATTTTAAAAATTAATAAATTTTATAGTTTACTTTTAATAAAAATAAAATTACTCAAATGAAAATTTTGCAGTTTTATTTAGTTCAGAACAAATTTTATACCTTTAAATTCATTCATAAATTATATTTTTTCGATATAACGAACTTTTTTTGGCAAATATATGAAATATTTAAAAAGTGATAAGAAGGAGGTAGATAGGTAAAGTAGTATACTTTGAAAATTGGTAGCAGAAGAGCAATGCTTTAATATTTATATTTCACAAAAACTTATAATCAGCGGTGGAGTATTTAGTTCAATCGTACTTTTTTTTACTCATCCGCTCTATTAAAAGCACGAAAAACAATGAACTGATTTTTAGTGGCTTAAAAGAATTTTTAGCTAATTAAAGACAAGTATTAAGACAACATATTACATTTATAAAATCTTTAAAGGGGCTACTAAGAGCCATTTGGCGTATGAAGCATAAAAACACTTTCCCCTCTTTGTTATCTTTCAAGAGACTCGATATAGCATCTTTCAGAGATGTATAAAAGACACCTCTAAGCACTAAAAAAGAATTCACGTGTCTTGTAGATTTTTATTATATTATAGAGTGGACCCTTTAAGTCAAACCTCGATAAGTTGAAAACCTCCCAAACTCGATAAAATGTTGTGTTCCCATCCTTTCAAGCCTCAAAACCTCCATTGGTTGAAATCTAACTCCTCTATAAGTCGAAATAATATGTGTTTATTTAGAGGTATAGAACTTTGAAATGGATGATAGATGCATTTTTTAAATAGTTATGAAATTTACTTTATTCGAAAGATAATCTAAAGATAATTTAAATATGACTTCTGGCATATGAACGCCACGGCTAGCTCGGACGTAGTCTATTCTGGAGGTTCAATTTTCGATGACTTTTTCCAACATTTGTGTTCGTATATTGGCAATAACGCGGCGAATATTGTCCTCCAAGTGTTAAATCGTAGTTGGCTTATCGCCAAAGACTTTTGACTTCACCTCAAAGAAAAAAAATCCAGGAGAGAAATCACACGATCTCAGGGGCCTTCTTGACTTCAAAACTTCAAAAATAATGTGAATTTTGAGCCTATAAAGTTTAAATTTTAGCGACTTTTATAAATTTTCACAATTCACAAGATAATCGCACGTCCCAATTCTGTTTTAAGCTTAACCATAAATCACTTAACAGCTGACAAAATGGCCGCCAGTTAAAAAAGTGTTGCCAACTTAAAGTTCTATACCTCTAAAAAAAAAACACCCTTTATTTTCCCTCTATAACTCGAAAAAATAAATTTGACCTCTGCATCTCGAACATAGCAATGTTCTCGTTGTAGCTCGAAGAAAAATAAGATACCGACTTTGTTGATTTTTTATAGAAAATACGTAATGTTACGTATCATTTAACTTGCAAGTAAAAATGTTTAATACCTCTATAAGTAGGATATTTATTTATTGCACCTCTCTAACTCAGAATTGGTTGGAATAAATCTTAACATCTACAAGTCGAACATTTCCAGAAAAAAATCGCTTAAGTCAAAGTCCTCCATAAGTCGAAAACTCGAATTTTTTGGCGTCTCCCTCCAAGTTCGACTTACAGAAGTTCTACTGTATATTTAATTTAATTTTATTGTCAAATTCTTTATTTCATAAAAACAAAACTAAACATTTTATTATTTTACGTTTAAGGTAATTTTTGAACTAAAAAACTCGATTTGGTTTTGTGGAATAAACTTTGACGACATGAACTTGAAAAGGTAATTCAAAATGTTCAAAAACGTCAAAAAAAAAAACAAAGTGTGCAGTTATTAAAATAATGACCGATGCACATAAGTAAAAATATATATGTATAATTTGTTTTTTATTGAATTTGCAGCACTGCTTCATAAATAATGCGATTTTTGATAAGTACAAATTCTTTAAGTAGATACGAGTACTAAAGCTGTTATACTGGTAGCAAAATATTTCTCATAATCAAAATTTTAGAAATAAAATAAAGAGTTTAAAATCAGTGATGCAATTAGCTATGCAAATGAAATTGTTTTTTAAATGATTTCGTAAAGATTGACAAACGTCAATTCAGTGCTTAAGTTTGACGACATGCGTCATTGATAAATTCAAAATCTAAAAATTGGCAATAATTACCCGCATCTGCTATAGAGTGTTGAAAAAAAAAAACGAAGCAATTGATAAGAAAATATGTAAATGAGTTACTTGAGAGGGTTGAGAATTACACTTAAGTACGTACTGTATGTACATTTAAGTGAACTTAAATCTAAATACGACATTAATATTTAAACGTACAGAAATTATGAAAGGAAAAATCTTTTAATCGCTTAGAACTTTAAGATATTTTGTTGGAGATAAGCTGAAATTAGCTTTAATTGATCTTAAACAACTGATTTCTTGAATATGCATTAAGTATTTACACTGTAAAAAATTTTCATTTTTAGGCATTCATTCGCTAAATTTTTCTCAAGTTAACATCTTGAAATTTTCTCAATTTTTATATTTCCCGTGTAAAAACACAATAACATCGATTTCGTAATTACAGAAAATTTAATAACCCATCAAATTGCTTGGCGTTAATCTCTTAAATAAACAAATCGCCAACTTTTTCAATCAAAAATAGAAGTATAGAAAAAATAAGATAAGATTCTTTTAAACCTAAAATTGAAAACACAGCATCGAAGAATGAGTCAAGCAAACGCTTGTAAAAACCACTGAAGCGCAACAAATTGAGTAAGTGAACGAACAACACCGATCTATAATTTGCGTTGCTCATGCAAGATCATTAAAAATTTGCTACCTGCGCGACTGCCGACTGCAGAGGCACAGACAAACAGCATTTCGTATAAAAAATCTATTCACATCCAACGCAAATAATATTTAGGCCAGGCCCTTAGCACAATGCGAGCATGCGAGTCTACAAGGGTCCACTTAACTCGTAAGTAACACAAAAATGTTTTACTTTTCTTACAGACTTTCATCATATTGAGCTCAGAATTATTTATGTACGTCTGTCTGTCCAGATTTACATGCAGTTCATTGCCTTACACAGCAAGTAATGACTAATGCAAGAAGCTTTTGGTGCTTTGTCTTAACCCATTGCTATTTAATAACGTGTTATAAATATTTTTTAAATTTTTTTCAAATTTTTATCATTTTTCAAGTTCCTCAAAATTGTTCGTCTTCTTGGGCACTTATCGACTTTTAGATCCAAATTCTCAACCCAAGCTATGTCGCCTGGAATAAATCAGTGACATCTATTTCCAGAAGCAACAATCTTAGGAACGATCAGGGCAGCCAACTGATGTCAGCATTTTAAGAAATTATATGAATGAGTGAAATGAAATTTTCTTGAATATTTTATTTTTCAATAGTTCAATTCATTATTATAACATAAAACGTGCCGTAATAAGACTTTAAAGCTGCACAAATACAAATGCCAGAGTTAAGTCTAATCTGCTAACTGATCTGACAGCTGCTCAACGTACCACTACATCAGACTTTAGAAAAAAGTATGGTACTCATCTCTTAACTTTAATATATTTCAAATGCAAAATTGATCCAAAATGGGTTAACTACAGTGGGGGGTATTAAAATGTAACAAAACAACAAAAGCAACATTTTATTTCAACAAGTGATCGCTTGTAATTTTATATTTATACTCGGGTAGTCATTTACACGGCTTTCTAGTGGTTCTTATTATCAGTAAAAAAATATCACACAAACAACAACAACAACCGTACAACAAATATAACAACGGCTTCAAAAAAAAAAAACCATAATGAAATTAACGTATTCGTTATTGCACAATGGGATAAAAAGCGGCAGCAGCAATTTCTTCAGTCATTAACTGAATTGTTTTTATATGGTTTCTAAAAAAGATGATGAAGTGTCTAAAGCGGGAGCGTTTCAGTTGGTTTGAGAGAAGTCTATCGCGTCTTAAATTATAACTCAAATGAACAGAGCTTAGTTAAGAATCTTAAAAGGAAATTGATTTCATTACAAACAAGCAATCACTCGCGACGTGAAGTGTGAACTCAATGAAGTTTCGTTATGTTAGAATAGAAAATATTGAAAATTTCGAAATATTAAAAATAAGCAGGGTTGCCAAGTGACGGTGATTAACCCGGCCATGCCCGGAATTTCATGTCAAAACTGGTGGCGTGGTAGGACTTTAAAGATTTCTAAAATAGCATGGAATTGCACGATTTCCTTGACATGTGCTTAAAATTTTTGTTTAACGAATTCTTTCCACAAAAAAAAAAAGGTCATCAACTTTTTCCTAAAACAATATTCCTTTTCCAGGGAAAAACTTTTTTTGAGATGGCCGGGAATTAGTTCTTTCTGACTTGGCAACCCAGGGAATAAGTTGAACTGTACTGAAGAAGTAAAACAAGTGTTCTAAAAAATAAATTTTTAAGAATCTAAAAATTGCTATGGTATAATAGTAGAATAGAATTAAGAGTTTTAGAGTTTAATTGCTTATCGACATATTTCTCAATTAGCGGCCCTTTGAATTGTCGGGCCTTATTCGCCACACAACCAACATGTATAAGTAGAGCAAAACGATGCGTCAATCACCATTTAATTTTATAAACAAAAATATTTCCTCGGCATTGTTTACCCTTAAGCCCCCACACATTGTCGCAGCAGTGCATGCACTTCTTTTGAGTTCCGAAACGAAAAGCTGCTTTGCGCAACGGCTACTTAAAACGAGCAACGAGCAACCAACATAAGGGGAATCGCCGTCGATAACGCAGGTGAAGTCAAATTAAAAGTCCACTGCGCTGCATTGGATGACTCATCGCAGTAAAGACTATGAACAGACAGACAGACAGTTTGGGTACCGAAACCATGGTGTATGTAACTTCATTATGTGAAAAATGTGTGGAAAAATAAGCACCAATATCAATGCAAACAATAAAAAAAAGGAAAGATATCGTTAACAGTTTTTTGCCTTTGTGTTACGATATGAGATATGATTATTTTTCCTCCGCTTTTTCGGTCACTTTATTGAGAATCATTGTATGTATTCATTTCTATTAAATCCATATATTAACCCTAAAAATCTATTTTACGTACATGTCAGGGCTTGTACACAACATTTCTTTGTTTTTCTTTTGCATTTTATTAAAAAGATTTCTAAAAGCGATAAGAAATCAAGAAAATTATATTGTGTGTCCTACACTCACTGAAGGGTGCTATATTGTATATTGGTTTGTTTGTCGCTTTATGAAATCTTTGTGATAATATGTTATCTATGGGACTAATATTTTTATATATGTGGAGTAATGCAATAAAATAAAAATTCGTCAATAAAATGAAAAAGGCTTGGGACAATTACACATAAAATAAGTTTTCCAAAAATTTCAGCGGAAATCAGTTAAAATCATAGAGTTAAAGTTAATACATTCTGGGAGTTTTCCGAGTGACTCTCAATCTTATGATAGATTTTGGCTCCATAAGACCTTTAAATTCATGCTTGGAATACTGCTGCTGCATAAAGATATTTGGCAGGATTACTTGTCTCTAATGGCAATTGATTCAGTGTTTAGTCTAATATTTTAATATTGGAAATTTTTCGATTTTTCGAAAAAAAATGTTTGTGAAAATTTTAGTCTAATGAATTTGCTGCATTTATTTAAGTTCTTTAGGTCATCTTAATCGCTTAGTGCTCTTCTCTCCAAAAACCCTACAACTTCGAATTAACTCAAACCTTTTTTATATTTTTTTTTCGACATTTTTCTATGAAAAATGGTGAACATCAGAAAAAATATCAGACGAACAGCTAGGATTTCGCTCTTGGTATATTTTTTTTTATTATCAGAGCGGTCCATAAGACGAATCTTTTGTCTTGTATATTCCGCGACATCGAAGAATTTGCTCAGATTGTCCTTATTCCCAATGCTGGAAAGAGCATGCCAACAAATCCGAGAAATTTCAGGCCGAAAAACTTATCACTTTTTTTTCGAAAAGGAAAGAATAATCAAATTCTACTTGATGTGCTCTAGTTCATTTGATTACCACATCATCATCAGAAAGAGTTTACATACAGATCAGGTTATATTATCAACCCACGATCTACTCCTCTGCATCAAAAGAATGGCTTTCAGGATGTCACATTTAGAGCTTCATGTCCCACATTAGTATACAACTAAAACATCAATAGCTTTAGAAGAAAATTGTAAGCTTTGTAGCTCGTAAAGGAACAGAAGTCATTGTTCGATCCCAGCCAAATTTTGCATTGGATTTACATTTTTGGTTTAGCAACTTTTACTGGGTATCAAAGTTTGAACAGAGAAAAAGTAGAAGAAAGAGACAGCCTTATCAATGCTATCACTAAATAGATATAGGGAAAAAATCACATGACCAACTTTTACGACCTGGACTGCTTTAGCCTTAGTCTTTCATTCTCATAGTAATGAAGATAAGCTTTAACGACTTTTTTTGAGAAAATTAAAAAATCTTATTCAGCAAAAAAAAAAAAAAGTTTCAGAAAAGGAAAACCATTAAAAGTGGCATAATCTGCAATTCTAATTATTTTTCAACAATTTTCCGGCATTTGCCCTTAATAAATTATGCTGCCTTTTTTATTGATTCAGTCAACGTTCGCTCGTAAAATATAGCCAAAAAAAAAAAAAAATATGAAGTTGATGCAAATCAACTTTTCTTCAGCATTCATCGTTTATGTCGTAAAATTTGACACATCATAGTAAAATGTCACATGCAAGATAAAGAATATGCAAAGAATTTACTGCGCTTATTTCTGCATATTGAAAATCACTACTTTTTGTAAAAAAAAAACTACAATATTTTCTTGAAAACTCCCAATGGTCTTTTCATTTTGATGTATACATCCCTTTATCATATCATTTGCTATAAAAAAAAAAAATAATCTCTCATGTTACATTCATGCTACTTGCAGTTTGGCGCATCCTTTTGTAATAAAATTTACAAAAAAATAGATGAAATCAAAGCTTGACTTTATGTCATTTTGTGGAAATTTTCCAAGTGTTTTCCCCTTTTTTTTTTTCTCGAAACATGCAAAGTTATGCCAGCCGCCGCAACATTTTAATGTAGCGGGCTATAAATTTTTCTTTCTTTTCTCCGTTGCTACTGTCATAAAACACTAAAAATTGTTTCTACTTTTATTTTATTGAAGAAAGTAGTAAAATTGATAAAAATGTTGCTGCCACAATGCATTTTCATAAGTTAAGTGTTCAGAGTGGCATCATAAAATTCAAAATACTTCATAGTTTTCTTTTGTATCTTTTGTATTGAAAATATATATATGTAAATATATAAATTTTCAAAAATTTTCTACTACATTGATTTTTTGCTCTTTAAAATATTTGCAAAAATGTTCTGCGGACTGTTAGATTCGATTTTCAGAATTCATTCTTCACAAACCCGCTATGACCCCCGAAATCAATTTGTAGCTCAATCAAATTATTAACAAAATATGCTGTTTTCTCTTAGTAATGAACTTGTGGTTTAAGTTGCTTAAAAATTTTTATTTCAAATGATATTTTTCTAATTCAAACTAAAATCTTAAGCTGAACAGAACTCTCGCAAAATTAGTCAAATGGAAAAATCATTTTAAAAAAAACAAAGTTTTTTTCCCAAAAAAAGTAATGTAATCTACTGAATTACTCACCATAACAACATACGCATCCCATGGGGCAAGTCACTTAATTTATGAACTAAACAAATTACAAAGCTGCTTCCACAATAAGTCAAATGACAAGACATTTGACAGAAGAACAAAGCAGTTAATTTGATAAAAAAAAATTCCGCTCTCGGCGTAAGAAGTAGATAAATTTAAGCTGTTGAAATGTTGATGACAAATAATTACTCAAGGCTTTAATTTGCTGTATTAAAAGGCAACAATCCTCAGAAAATGAAAAAAGAATCCGAATCAAGTGTCCTTAATATGCTGCATTGACAAACAATTGAGTGTCCACAGGACATGGTAAATGGAGAGAGAGAAAAAAAAATACGATTTATTAAATTGTTACTTTGCAGCAGAGGGGATTTTGTAAAGAATAATAACAGAAACAACAATAACATCTTGTTGTTTAGCCTCAATAATAGCTTGCAATTACCAGGACAACCTATATGGACAGTGAGCGTTAGTGAGTGAAGGATAGCACACGGCTGATATGAACCATAACGGTATTCTTTTCTTTTACTTATTTTTTTTTTGCTTTTTGCGCCTTTCATTAATTCTACATTTACTATGGAATCGCTGTATTAGGGTGTATCAAAAAATTTAAAGTTTGGAAATTTTTATATGAGAAGAACTGTGCCCTATACGTGTCGTATTAACTCAATTCTTTTTGCAAGATAACTAAACTGAATTCGAAATTAAAGTATGTTTTCCATTGGAAAAATAACTTATGTTCATAATGTTTCCCACATACTGACTTGATAACTGAAAGTTGTCGTCTGTAAACTGACAATATCCGTACTTCGATTAAAAAGTCACATTTTTGGGTTTGATTTGAGATCAGTAATTTTGTGCCTTACTTTCGCTTGTAGCATAGGTCCTTAAAAATCATACGTTAAATATTAAATAGTCAATCTCTTATCGATGCTGTCGGAAGTTATGTATCTCAAATACATATATGTACATATGTGTATGTATATCTCAAATAAAATTTCTTTCTAAGTGTTACAAGTCAAATTAGTGGCTTAACCATTAGTATAGTAAAGTAAGTCGCAATACTACCTAAAATGCAGCACAGTGGGCAAATACAAGCTCAAATTGTAAGGTTTGAAAGGTTTTTCGTAGCACTTACGTTTTTATAGAGAAAAAAATACCGACAGCGGTATAGACAGTTCTATCAAATTGACCTCAAACTCTTTGAGGCAAAATACTCACTTAACAACACTGATACTTCAAGAGCTTTTGGGCATATTCCTGTTTAAAGTAAAAAAATAAATGACCGATATACTGATCGGATATTATAGTTCCGCCCCAAACAGTTCGACTACGGGTCACATATTATTAAAAAAAAAAAATCTAAAAAAAAAATAAACGAGTTTCAAATCGAAGATCACCATTGACTTTATTGCTAGAGCAAGATATAAAATTATGATAAAGAGAGATGTAAAAGTGTCTTTAATGCATTTTTAGATCTCATAATAAGCTGATTATAAAAACATTAGGTAGCATGTCTCGTGTGTGTCTTGATACTGTACATATTAAAATGCTTATGAAGACTTGAGACGGAATGCTTCATGTGGGTCGTTATACTGCAGACATAAAAGTCACGTACCGCCACATGTTTTCATAAGCATTTTGTTATATACAGTATAAAGAGACAAACGAGACATGCCACCTCATGTTAAATTCTAAGTAAAAGTTATATTTCACAATAAAATAAAATTGTATGTTAAAAAAGTCTATATTTTTCATATAAAGTCTCTAATACATCACTAAAGTCTCTAAGCAAGACACTTTTTACACAACTCTTGTTTAATTCTCGATCACTAAAATTTTTTTCCACCCTAAATTGTCACATCCCCCACTGTGGAATATCCGAAAGTTTTCAAGTCAAAGGTACATTATTTTTTCCAAAATGTTACATTTATGCAGTGGGGTAGCTTTTGGAACATTCCAGCTTCTCAATCTATTGCTGACAAAACGTTGCCAAATTGCGTTGCGAATATCGAAAAAATTACTTTCATTAAAATTGTTTTCGCTTTGCGCTGCTTAGTTTCCGTTCGTTTGATTATTTCACTTAATGGATAAGGACTTGTTGTTTAAAGTATCTCTGAGCCTGCTAAGGATATATGTACTCCCATTAGGTGTAGTGCCAACTTCACTAGTTAAAAGAAAAAAAAAACCCCACGAAGGACTAAACAAATAAACATTTTTAATGGATGCTGCAAAGTAAATAAAAACAAACAAATACCATAGAATACGAAATAAAACGGAAACAAATATAAAAAAAATTATAATCCTTTAATTCATAAAGTAGCAAAAATCTTCAAAGGCATTTTGAGTGAAGCACTCTGAAGGAGGATACGAAGGTTCGGGTTATTAAGGGTAATAAAAGAAGTGCGCTAAAATCATTTTTGTTTTTCTTTATGAAAACACTTGGACTACTACTTGCTCTGTTAATGATGATGACAAGGATATGCGAAGAAAGTCCACGAGTTGCGTTGCGATAATGGTGCGACCATTAAATGTATGAAATTAAATTTTACACTTTTTAATGTTTGAGTTGTAACTTCATTTATGGAAATCATTTTAAAAGTTGCATATTAAAATTTTACACTCCCTGCTCATTTTCACTTTGGTTTTTCGAAAGTTTTAAACGCTGGAAAAATCACGTGATGCGCAGGGTAGTTTAATGCTGCATAGCAAAAAGCGGGTTGAACAACTTTATACAAAGATTTTGCAGAAAACACAAACAAACTATAAAAATATTATTGTTCTATTTTTCGTTATATCATTTTTATATTTTAAATGCTATAAAGCTGTAGAAATAATAAACGTTGCATTGAAATGAGTGCAATGAAAACATCTAAATTAAGAGGATATACGAAAAGGATTAAAATATGCAACAGGGAAATACAGCAGCTGAGAAATTGCTTGGATTTTATAGTCATAATGTCGTAAAGTTTTTTTTTATTGCTTTCAAAAATTATTAAAGAAAATTTTCAGCTGAAATGCAGTCTTAAGGGGTTGAGTTCAATGATATCGTTAATTCAGATTTTCCGTTGAAATAAAAAAAAAACACTCGCTAAAAACTTTTATGCTGAAAACACAACACAACAGTCTGAATGAATGAACGCAGTAGCTGGCTATCGAGATACTTGCTTATCCGGAAGCCAACCTTTGGAGGCTCTTGGCCAAAAAAATCGATTTTTCTGATTGCAATAAGACATATATCGCAGAGGATTTGCAATTTCTGCAGACCTCTGAGTTCATATTTGCCATATTCATACTTTTCTTTCTTTGCCGAAAGTTTTCAAAAGAAAAATTGTCATCATGAGTTTCGAATTTGCAAAGTTATCAATAGACTTCCGCTTCGGTGTGGGTAACTGTCAATCCATCAATACTGTGCTGATTCATTCAAAGTCTTCTTTAACACTGGTCGTCTGATGTCTTTTATTCGATTTTGAATGCCGAAATGAATAAGCTACATTCCTGATAATTTTGTTCAAGCCATAATTGTCAACAAAAGGATATTACATGGCGCTCGCTTTAGCATAACTACCCAAACCTAAGCGTCAAGTAATAATTTATAAAAATACTTTGTTAAGCTACTTCATCAATAAATCGCATTAAAAGCGTTGAAATTTCAGTATTAGAGTGATCAACATCAACCGTTTTATTGACACTCATAGTACACACAAAAGAGGTCCTCAATACGCTAATAGACTTGTAAATCCTGCACGAGTAGCTACAGCAACTGTCATAATTCATAAAAAGGTATTTACAAGTAAGCAATACATATGCGCTGCTATACGATTACGCTAAAACTCAACCCAAATTAAAGATTTCTAGAAACGCGATGCATCATAATTACAACAAATTGCCAGCAATTATACACGACAAATTGTCCAACATTGGTTGTATGAATTTTTTGAAGTTAAATTGAAAGTAGCACTGGCACAAAGTGAATTGATGGGAGTCACGCACTACAGGCGCGCTCCAAAGCCAAAAAGTATGCAGCACAAAGCGCAGAAATGCGGTGAAGGAGAGAGAAAATTTTGTGTAGAGAATGCGACTAATTGCTGCCGCTGGTCAGTGTGACGCTAAAAATGTTGTTGATGAAATTTTTGAGGCAAATTATGCTGCTGATTTGGAGAACGATTTTTGCCTGTAGCTTTTCAAGTGATGAGCATAAAGCAGCGTAGCGTAAAAAATTTGCAATGCCGCACAAATTTAAGCCAAAACAGCAGCAGCAGTGTACAAGTGATTAGATGAGGTTAAAAATTGTGGTATGTTATGTGAAACAGAGGTTGTGACTTTTTTTCGCATGATGTGACAAAGAATGTCAATGACAGCGTGATTGACCGCAGGATACAGACATTTTTTAGAGCAGGACTTTTATCAAATGAAAAGCTTAGATAAATGAGAAACAAAAAAAACAATTTAAATTATAGCAAGTAAAAAAATATGAAAAAAAACTTATTATCCTTTAACAATCCTTTGACGTTTTTACTGCTTCCAATTAGAAACATAAAAATTTTAGATGAAAAAAATAAATTTAAATGCACTCGATTTTCTACCTCACATGTAACGCACTGAAGCAACAAATGTTGCCAGTACAGACTACACACATACATCAAGGATAACATTAGCCAGTTTTGCACACAAACACATTTGTTCAGAACGTACACTAATACAAACAAATTAGTCATCATTAGCTTTTGTCTGATTTCTTTTTTTTTTTCGTTAATGTTGCGTTTATTTTTTCCGAGTAAACCGTTAAATAAGCAAACTTAATGTGATTACAGCTAAAGCAACAAAAACAAATACAACAATAATATGCAACAACAACAACAACAATGGGAAAATAATTTACAAACAAAATGAAATTAAATATCAAACGCAAGTTAAGTCAAAGCGTAAAAGCGCATTTGTGACATTTTGTAAGGATATTCATATGCAGACAACATAATTACACTGAAAGAAAAAATTTACTTTATTTATCAATTTCAGCAACAAAGTTTTTTTTTTTGGCAAATTTTAGACATCGCATCACGAACGAAGTTCAGTAAAAATTAAAATGCCATGACAAAATGACACTTTTATACTATTTATATAATAATTCAGACATAAAATTGGTTTGTAACGCTTTGGCGCAAAATAAACTGAACCGATTTAAATAATTTATTTTTTAAAACAACATATTTGTACTAAGCAAGGTTATTGCATACAAACTTTTTTTATTTTTTCAAAATTAAATATCCTGAACATTAATAAAATGCTTGATCAGTGACACTCTTAATGAGGTGTCCCAAAATATATCACTTTGGTCAAAGTTTTCTCCATGTAAAGCTGCTTCGAGCGCCCAACTACACTACCATTGCATTGACAACCTAAATGCTTTGAAAAATTTTTGCATGAATTCACGCGCTGAATGTCCTTTTTTTTTGCTGCCACTGACCAAAGCACTCAACTGCACGATAACGCATAGAGTGTTCGGCAAATAGACAAACGTAAAGACGGCAGGCGACAGTGATGCTGCCGCTCATAATACGCGCGTACAAATAGCCAACGTAGCGCAACGAATTATTGAAAAAACAGAACGAATAGCACTGAAAGGATATATAAAGATGAAAGCTTTTGCTGCTTTTACTCTCATGCACACAAAAGAATTCAAACTAAAATAAAAAAAGAAATGGCGACATATGTTAACGCCTCGTTGGGCGCCATAATTATGCGGATCGGCATTACGGCAACGGTGTCGACGTTGTTGGTTGGCTAGATGATGATGCTGATTGTGTGCGATTATCTTTGTGTGTTGGCATTGAAGTTGGCTTATTTATGCTTTTGCTCATAATTTCGTGTATTTTTTTTGTCGACTGCACACTTGTGTATTTTTCAAGGATCAGTTGACTAAATTGAAATTAATTGAAAACAAAGTTGATATGTAGTGGAGGGGGGGGGTTATTTAAAAAAGCAATGGTGATGGTAAGCAATTGGTTTTAGATAATCCAAACAGCAAAGTTTTTGAAACTTTAAGGCGTTTATTTAGTTCTCTGTAACTAAATTAAATTCTACATAACATCAGTAGTAAGTAATTTAATCAAACTGAAAGCAAAATCAAATTTCATTAAGGAAAATCCAATACTTCAATCACTTTAATCAAAACAGAAACAATTGAACAGAGTGTGTTGCCCAAATTCAATTTGAAATTGCAACAAAATGCAAAACTAAATAACTTAACCTAAAGATGTGAGCACATAGCACACACAAGCAGTTGATGCTTTAAGAACTCAAACCGCAAAAATACCCCACGATGACAAAGCGCCAGCTGTTGGCAACGAAGTGCACAAACAAACAAAGGATATTGCAAAAAAAAAAAAAAAAAGTCAGGTGAAAACTCTGTCGTAGAGGTGCCAACAAAATGAACAAATACCAACCCAACAGACAAATTACGCCACACAACGAATGCAGATCCAGTGAAAGGATATGGAGAGCCAACACACAGGAAGTCAGTGTATGCATGAAGGTGGCTGCCACTACATGCACGAATGCTCAAAAAGCTGAATTAACCAACAAACAATGCAAACAGATGCACAGCAGCGAAATGATGACCAAATGAGTCCAAGTGATAGCCATTGATGATAACTCCAAAGCAATGTTAACCAAACTGCAATCGGATCCGGAACACAGTATGTATGAGTAAGATCTTGTAGGGTGTAGGGAAGTGTGCTCCAAACCAATTCAAGTGCACACAATTAAAAAAACAACAGCGAAACCTGATGCTAACAATAAAAGCGACATATACAGCATATTGTACGAACAGGACAACCCACTCACCCCCACATGTCACATGGCAATGCTGCAACAGTTGTTGGTTGTCACTTAACTGATTGTATTTGAAGCCTCAACGTAACACAACAGCTGGAGAGCCACAAGGGCTATAAATCCGCAGTGATTGGCAACGTATTGATGGGACGAAGGTAGGTAGTCGGATTAGAAGTTTTGGGTACAAGTGAAAAACGTCATCGGTATTGCAAACTGTAAACTTTTTTTTTTTAATTTATTGTGAAGTAGTGCAACGACTAACAATCGAACAGCATTTGGTTACTGTGTTCTATCAGCAATACTACTGCATAAGAAAAACCTATTTCGAATTGCCAAATATTGTTCCGTTGTATAACCAGTAGGGTGTAGCAAATAATAAAGTGTTGTTGCGTCGATGCTATTGTGGATGAAAAGAACAAAGAACAAAAAGTTTTGCTTAAATGTGAAGGGGAAATTGCAAAAACACTGTTTTTAAAGAGTTCATAAATTGCAATTGTAAACACTCAGTGGCTGAGTTGTTTTAAGCAATTTTTTGGCAAACATTTGTAGAGTTTTTGTAAACTATTATATTCAAACATTTGTAGGGTTTCCGATTTAAAAGTTCAACGAAACTCTTTTTCTAAGAATTTTCAAGGTTCTATTTTTTTTTGTGAGTAGGATTGGCTTCTTTAGCCTGGGTGAGAAACTTTAGCCTTCTAAAAGACTCCCTCTTCAAAAAGAACTTCTTCTCCAGGAGTAAACGTAAAATATTTTGTCATGATGATGTTTTAAGCATTTCTGCTTAAATGTCTATTACATTGCCGGGTGATCTGATCTGATCTCGATGTAGCGTCATTGCTGATACTATTACTTCATTCAGGAGTAAAGTTTCATCTCTTAAGCACGCTCAAGTAGAATTTAAGATCATCTCGATTGCGTCGCCTGACACAGTGATATGCGCTAGCAACTCATAGTGCGCTCAAGCGGTATATCGCTCAGATGACAGGCGAATATGTCCCGTTTCACTTTTGCAGATAAGGGCCTACCGAAAAATACATAATAAAGGACCTCAAATAAAAACTTTTTTTCCAAGCACTCACTAGGTTGAACCGAAAAGAAATTCACTGGCAATTTTTTAAGTATTTGTTTTTAAGACCTCTTTAGCCAGTTTTCAGTTTATATATTTTGCCACTGTCTTTCAGCACAGATTATCATTCGAATTCTGTTATTCGTTTCATCACATGCCAAATTCAAATGTAGTTGGGAAAATTTAATTTCAAGCCTTGGCTATTTAGTTAAAAACTTTGTTGTAGCATCGCACCGTCTGCTGTAGCAACAATAAAATGGGGCTCAGATTTATTTAAAAGACAGCGGATATACTTTGTGGTACTCGTGTATACAAATTAATCCTCAGTATTCACATAAACATACACATCCATACGTTCAAGTGCAATAGGAAGTAGGATGGTTCGAATCCTTCAATCAGTTTTCAACATCGATTTTAATTAAAGAATTAACAGGACGAATATGTCAACTTTCAGCTTACAATTGTGACGTGCTGTAGTGCGTTTTGTAAAAAATAGGTAGGGTTGCCAGTAGCGTTTAAAATTTATCAATTTTAAGGTTCCATGCAGTGCGCATGATATATACAATGCGATGCGAAGACTTGTATTTTCTAAGGCGATTAATAATGCTCTGATTTTTTGGTTAGTTTTCTATATTTTTTGGAGATATTTCCTTCAATCAACATCTTTATACTTCTACGATGTTGTTGAGAAAATTTTAAGTTAATTTTTCATAAGCAGTAAGGCCCGAATTTCATAAAACTCTACTGAAGTTTTAGTTTTCCGTTTCGCCTATAAAAAATTGAATTTAACTTTCATATCATACGAATCGTATGAACAAACCCCCAGCTGCAAATGATACCTTCACTTCAGAGCTGTAAAGTGGAACCGCTGCTGTCAGCCGTTTAATACAATGTGTGGAATGAAAGTACGACACGACGACACTGATGACTATCAATGATGCCAATATGAGTATACAAGCCAAAATACTCAAACCATGCCATCTCATCTAACCAAACAAACCACTGACCATTTGGACCAACAAACTCTAACTGACCGAACACACTCACGTCAATTGCATTTGCCACGTTCATATTATTTCTACTCCTATGTAGCATACAGGAGAGTATTACGATTACAAAGTGGCATTAGGGATTTATAAACTTCTTGTTGTTGTTGTTGTTTTTGTTGTCGTTACAGAGAATGCATGAATTTTGTGTAGCGTAACAAATGTACTGTCCGTATCAAAAAAGTACTCTGTGGACATACTGACTGCTCTGACTCGCACTCATTTCGATGACAATCAATGGTTTTTGGTCTGCTGCATAAAAGTGTGGAAGTGGCTGTTGCTCAAACTCTAGGTTCCGCCGTACCGTGGCTATGCTTCATAAAGGATTCAAATGTTCCATGGGTACATCAATTCGTGTGGAGTGGTCTGAACTGAAGTGGACTAATCTCAAATAAATGAAGATTCCATAGGTGTACGTGTACCAGCAGCAAATATGAAGAGAATGTGATGTAGTAGTTGTTGGTCTGCCTGTGTGGTTTTGGTGTTAAGCTTAACCAAGGAGTGCTCAGTATGGGGCTCAGTCATAATATACATATATGGTAAGCATTTTTCGATGTTTATTTATAAGATTCATTTGAGAAGATTTTAAAGTCTTGCTAATAGTTTTTTATATACATATTTCTCAATTCGACTTTTTCCTTAAAAATAAAAATTATATTGGAAATTATTTTTTTTTTTTTTTTTTTGTAGCTAAATTTGGAACAGAAGTTTCATAGCACTTATTGCAACCTTTTCGTGTCAAACACTTCTCCAAAATTAGTTTCCTTTGCAAGTTATTTTGGCATGATTTAATAGTATACTTTCTTAGTTCCTAAACAATATTTTCCTTTAAGCATTAGTACACAATCAGTTTATTTGTATCGTCCATTAACAAATAAATCAAAAAATCCTTTTCTTAGTCTACAAACAATTGTGTATTGTAGTGTTGCATGGCAAAATTGTGTCATTTCAATAATATTAACCGGACACTGCAACAAACTTGGCCTCAATATGTCTCATGAAATATACCGCGTTTCCATGACATATGACCGAGCATATTAATCTAAAATCGAAATCTGCACAAAAACGCACGTATGTCAAAAATCACAAATAAAAACCTTTTGGATAAAAAGAACATAATTCACAAAAGCTTTTGGAATTCACGAAACGATGTCAGATGACAAATGACGATAAACGTTAATAAAAGAAATATAATAACAAGGAGAAAAATGTAAGAGAAGCATGGGTCAAGATCAAGATGTCGAATGGCGGCAGGAAGTTGTTAGAGCGTATGTAGGTATGTGTGCGTGAAAGTGCAAGTATGTGATAATGTATGTGGCAGAGTATGTGTTGCTATGTAACGCTTAATAAAAAAGAAACTTAAGGCATTTAAAAGAGCAATAAGGGAGGAACGAAAAATACGGTCTAAACGTGATATTGCAAATATATAAGTGCTAACAAAAGCGTAGCAGAAAATATCAGTTAATTAACCCTCACTATCAAGTATGCATAAGTTTAACCCTTTCTTGGCATATCAGGCAGTATCCAAAGTATGGTTACATATGAAAAAAGTCAAAAAACGCCTTATAGTAGATACCATCATGTGTAAAAAAGTCAAAAAGTATTGATAAATCTCGACATACATACATATGTTTATCGAAAATTCGATAAAAGTTGGAGTGTTAGAGTTGCATTATTTGACAAGATAACAGTTGGCAACTAAGAAAAATATTTTTCAAATTATATCGGACGGCATTTTTGTACTTTATTTAGAAATATTATAAATATCATAGCTTGTAGAGTTTTTTTTTTTTTTTGAGAGAAATAAATTTTTATTTGAATTTGCTAACACGAATGGGTTAACAAAAAGGGTTTTTTCTGTGCATAAGTTGATATCAAAGGATTTTCGGAAATTTATCTCACATGAATTTTAACGCCAATCAATCTAATCACTTCTACAATAAAATCACCAAAAATTTATTGGTTTTTTTAAATCTAATTGCAGCCCAACAATTTTGCGGTAGCCACATAAGCAGCTTTGGCACCCACCATATATGGACTTAACGTCAGTTAAAGAAAAGTTTCCACTGTAAGTTAATCCTTGCTGCTTGCACTCGAATTTCAAAATAAAAGTACAATAAATGATTTACTTTTTTTTGACAAAATATTTTACGTTTTATTAACAATCATTTCATAGGTTTCCACATAATGCCATTCATGTGCTTGCCAATTTGTCATTTCAGCATTGACAGTTTCTGGTTGTCATGTATTTTGCCTTCGGTTGCGTAGTGTTGCCATTGTCATTGAACATTGAAAAATACACACACGTGTTGTGTACGCTGAAATCTGATCTTATGTCCAATTCATTCAATTCATATGTGGTCCAAGCGGTTTTTTATGCCTTATGAAGAAGTCATTATAAATTGTGAAAAACGGTTTTATTTTTCTCTTTCATTTTTAGGTTATTTGATATTTTTTGGTTGATAATAACTTTTGAAATATTTTTCATTTAATTTTTTTTTTTTTTTTAAGATAATCATTATTTTTGATTGATGTGTTGTTTGGGATAATAATGTCCTAGAAACGTGACTTAAGGCAAATTTACTGAGAGAAAGTTTAAAAATCGTCTACAAGAAAGAAAACAAAAACAAACAGTCTAAGAAAATTTCATGATGGCTGTAGCATTATAAACTTAAACGGCTTTTTAAAAGTTTTAAATCATTGTCAGTTTGCCCATAAAAATTTGTAGTATTTGGAGAATTTTACACCCACTGTTATGTTATGATATAATCAAGTGGAAAATGCTTTTCCAAACTAGCGAGATTTTTTTTTTTTTTTTATGCGTGATATAGTGCGCAACTTTTTGCGTAATTTAAGGCGATAAATTCATTTTACTTGGACATTTATCCATCATATGTCTTGAATTAAGTCAGAATATTTTGATTTTGCACCTGAAGAATGTACAAAAAATAGTAAATGGAATCGCTATTTATTACCCTCTGTAAAAGATTTTTGTATAACTAATTGGAGTTTTTTTGAAAAATAGTAAAAATCTATAGCCAATGCAGCAACTTGCAGTAATATTTTCGAAGTTTAGACTTATTTGACTTCAAAGATTTATTTGATTGACTTAATCCTTCATCAACTTCTCCGACATTTTTCGGTTTAGACTCTCTAAGTTTTAAAGATTTTTATTTTGTAATATGATACATTTTCATTTTTATCGAATTATTCGATATTCATGGATTCTATTTTAATATTATTCGATAAATTTATTGCTTTTTTCGATGTTTTCAACCTTATTTATTCTCTCCGATTTTTAGGATACTTTTATTTTTTTGATACTTTAATAAAGGTATGGTCGGGCCGATATTTTTTCGAATCATTCGACTTTCCTCCGTCATTACTATTGACTTGTTCGACATTTTCGATATTTCACGACCATAGTTTTTTTTACATAAATCGACTTTTTTCAACTACTTATTATTAAATTTTTCGACATTTTGCGATCTCTACGATATTTTTCAAAATTTTTCGACATTAAACATAAGATATTTTTGTAGGTTTTTAAAAAATCGAGTCAAATTTCGCCTTATTCCACATTTTTGACATTTACCGACTTTTATCGAAGTTTTCGAACATTTCAACATATGTATGTTGGTATTATTAAACATTTTCTGACTTTTCTTACATAGTTAAATACATATTTATCAATCTTTTTGACAGTATCGGCCTTCTTGAGTTAATTAATTTTTCGCAATATTCGATCTTTTTCGAGTTTTGCAATATTACTGACATCTTCCGACTTTTTGACATATTTATATTAACTTCTCACTAAGTTTCGACATTTCCCGGACTTTTCGATTTTATATATTTGAAGATTTTCAACTCTCATCATCATCATCATCAATACATTTCAATGCAAAACTCGTCGGTTGTCTTACCTTTAAGATAGAATAGTGGAACTTTCGGATTAGAATTCATGAAAGCAAGTATATTTATCTTAAAATATATTGCTAATGTCAAAGATATGTTCTTTAGCTCAGTCGCGTTATTTTCATTAGAGTTTTACATCAATTTTCTAAAATTTCGTCAGATGTCTTATGCTCTTTTTTGACAGTCTGTATCAGTGATGGCATTTAGGTTTTCATAGAATGTACTGGACTTAACTTCGGAATGTATATTTTGAGCAAGCGAATATATTTTTGTTCATACTAAACTTCATACTAAAATTCAACCGTTATAGTGGCAAAACAAAAACATACAATACTTTTTGGTATGAAAAACTGATGTAAAAAAAAAGCTATTTTTTGTTGTCGCTTCTAAAAATAAGAATCATTGCATTAAGCTGCCCTATCCCAATCTTTATCCCTTCCTTAGAGTTCAATATACATATCTCCATACCAAATTTCATCAAAATCAGTCAATTACAAATACATATTTTTCTATTGAGTGCGTGGCACTGCCAACTTCAAAACAAATAACTTTCTTCAATCTATTTCTGTAGTAAATTATATCTAAATTGGTCCATTAGTTTAATAGTGAATAAATATTTTTATGTCAGAGATGTGGTGCTGCCTACTTAAAACAAATATCTATACTCAGGATTCAAGCTTCATCTCCATAGCAAATTTCATCAAAATCGATGTAGCCACTCAGTCGTTTTCTCCCATTAAGGATGGTGCCACGCTTTCTGAAAAAACTCGAAGTCTTAAATAACCTTTCTTAAGGTTCAATCTATCTCCAAACCAAACAATCCAACAACAACAGCGACAAAAAATGAAGTGATTATGGCAGTAAAAAAGAGATGGAACCGTTTTAGAATTGCTTATTTACATATATATACAATGCACTGAAAATACTTCGAATGTATTGAAGATTTGTTCGTTGTATTTATATATTTTTGTATGGCAAAAATAAGGCCATGAAAGGATGTACTGAAAAATATATGTACATATTTAAGTATTGAAAATGCCATCACTGATCTGTATTCGCCTAATTCTGCAATGGCAAATAGTATATACTGACATATACTGCTAGTTAATTATCCTTTAAATCCATTAACATTCCAAAACTTAACTTCAAGCTCCCAAAAAATTTTGCGCATAACCAATTTACATTTCATTTATCTCTACGAAGTATTTTTTTTTTTTTTTTCTACAACTCATCTGCAACCGTCTGCAATACCATTTTGGCTACTTCTTTATTTTTGCCTTAGCGTGCATCATGTGAAATTAAGCTGAAAATTACGTAAAATAAATGATTTACACAAATAAATTGAAATTTATTGGGTGCTCTATGTTTTGGTTCACACTTTTCAATACCATCCAATGCCACATGTGTGTCCGGAGGATTATTGTAGCAACATGACATGCTATAAGCTCTGTTTGTACGCTCACACCTTTAACATTTACTATACAGCATAAATTTTATGCCATGTTGTTTTTGTGTGCAACATATTGATACGTTTTTAATTACGATTTGCTTTATCTACCAGAATACTGAGCTGAACAGACCAAAAACCATAAAAAAAAAGGGTTCCGCGTATTTTATTCAAATTAAGTTGATGCATGTGCGATATATAAAAAATCGGGTATCAAATC
This sequence comes from Meiosimyza platycephala, assembly GCA_963662105.1. Lineage (NCBI taxonomy): Eukaryota > Metazoa > Arthropoda > Insecta > Diptera > Lauxaniidae > Meiosimyza > Meiosimyza platycephala. Next base: position 103,377,478 of record OY759208.1, on the reverse strand, counting down.
AAAGGATTTCAAGGGATTTCATTTGATTTGTTGGTAATTTTAATGAAAAATTATTTTCAAATAAACTTTTTCGTATTTGTGTGGTTTTTGCTATAATGTTGTTTTTGTTGTTTTATCTTTTGTTAATGACATGGAAACGCATGTTTAATTATGTGACAATTGCGCCATTACCAATGCTAATCGATTTTGGTGCATTGAAAATTTTGTGGGTATTTTGCTTTATTTTTTTTGCTATCCAAGCTGATGGTACTGATTTGACTTTTTTGCGGTTAATCATTTGGAAACTTTGTTGATTTATACAAAAAAAAAAAACATTAATTAGTTGGCTTTGAAATTAGTTGAAATAACATTGATTTAGTTTGGACATTTTGATTAAAAAGTTTTTTGAAAGCATGTGGATTTTGAAAAGAATTGGAGAATTATATATGTGAATAAGTTTTTAATTTTTAAATGATAATTTCATTTACAGAAAGTGTACCCACTGATTACTGAAACTTTCTAAATAGTATTTGAATTATTTATTCAACAAAAATCTCCGAAGTCGTCAAGTCATTTCATGACAATGTGAACAACACTTACGGTTTAGCGATTGATTAAATTTGGTAAGCTTAAATTACTTACAGTGGGAGTGAAAACGGTCAAATTAATACTAGAGGGCGTGATAACTTCTATACAAACTATACAACTAAAACGCTATAGATCTATAAGGATTCGTGCAAACTTAAGAAAACTCATTACAGAAATATTTTATGATGTAGCAATGCTTAAGAGAAAAGTAGGCGGGATTGTGCCAGTGGGCATGGCACTTTCAATATAAGTCCACCTCACTTTATTTTTTCATCACATCTGGAACATCACTGACATTTATAATCCCCACTGCCTGCACCTGATTGTAAGTCAATTAGATTGCAGCAAACTGTCAATCATTGCAAGGATGGATGGTATACGTGAATACAGTCGTTGCGCACAACATGTTGCAATTGGCAACGTTTATGTATGTGGTTTCCTATTGTTGCTATATTACAAATATACTCGCACACACATGTCATGTCCTTATGCTTTTTACGCTGCGAACAAAAAAAAAAAGAGAAAAAATCCTTGCACCTTTTCTAAAATTGTTTTTTTTTTCAAATTAAAAACAAAAAACCCACGCATTCACTGCAAGAAGAAAATTGCAACTGAAAGGTTTTGCAACTGATTGATCCTGCATCCTTGCAGTATGCACTTGCGCTAACAAACAGCAATATAATGGAATTTTCCTCATGACTTAATTTCAACAATAAATGAGCGTTCAATTGTATGAAATGCATTTTTGTCGACGATGAAGTCGCGACGTCAAGCCAAGGCAAAATAAAGCCACTTGAGTACAAAGAAAGCAATAAGGATATGTTGGCTGACGTCAGCGATTTTCGATTGCATTTTTTTTCTTATTTTTGATTTGCAATTTTTTGATTTTGTTGCTGCTGCTTTATTAGAAATTAATTAAACCGCAAAAAGCTAATTAGTATTTAATTGAAGAAGGATAAAGCAAGGATTACTAATTAAAATGCAGTAACGCAAAGTGTGAGTAATTCTACAGAGCACACGCAGACGAAAGAAGAAATAATGCTTTGGAAGATGGTTTTTTTGCGCTACCCACGCTTCTAAATTCATACATATGTAATATGAAATTAGAAACATACAAATATCTAAAGAATATCACGAAAGAAAATAAGTTTGTGCTGTATTTTATAATTTGCTGTAGATCTATGATACGAAATTTGTCTCTGCATTCACTATATTTCTTATATTTTTCTTATAACATTTATTAGAGCGCATAGCATTCATGTACAGTGCATTATGTTGCATGTCCTTTTTTTGATCTTTTCATAAATATATTCTATTAAGTGCAAGACCAAAGAAAGCGAAAATTTAATTAAGCTTATTTAAGCGTTAAAAGCCAATGATGCAATATTCAACGAGCGAGAGACAATGCAGCAGCAGGACATGCACATGCATTGCATTAAACCTATGCATCCTTGCGCAGTGTCTGCCCGAAAGCCTTTTCATACAGCATGCAGCTAAGCTGTTAAAAGCCAACTTAATTTAAAACGCCTTTTGGCGTGCAGACACCAAATACACATACATACAAATGAATACTTTCAGGACATTGCAGACACTTTGGTGTCACTGTAAAAAGGGTTGTCATTTGCATACATTTCCTTTGGTTTTTAAATGATACCCTACACGTGGTAGAAAAATATTCTTAGTAAGGAAATTTTAAATCGTTCTGCACTCAAATTTTATTATTATGTGTAATTGGTATACGGATTTTGTACAGAAAAACAAAATTATTTAAAATTCAAAAACAAATCAAAATACTTGAAAAGTATAAAGCATTTAGAAAGTAGAAAATGTTTAAAAGGTAGGTAGTGTTTGGAAATTAGGAAGTGTTCAAAAATAGAGTGAAACCAAAGAGTAACCTTATCTAATAGTTGGGAGCCGGTGAAAATTTTACTTAAATCATTTTACCATCGTTAGTATCGATATGGCTTGTAGCTCACATTTATGCAAATGAGAAAAACTAAGAATTAAGTGAAGATAGCGCCGCTTATATTTTAAGATGAATTTTGAAGCTGCAAAAAAAAATTATAAAATTTTTTTCGCGTCTGCCTTTGACATATTATGTTAAGCGCGTAGTACAAATAACGAAAATATAAAAGGCAGACATCTAAGCTACCGTATTTTTAATAATAGCAAATGGTAATATGTAAAAAAAGCCATTTAATAATTTCATCGTTTTCTACCAGAATTTTGTTTTCTTCAGTATTGCCCCTATTAGCTGAAGATAGAAGAAGCAGACGTGTAGGTCTCTGCTTTTTTTTAAATATATGGAGTTGTACATGTCAAAATCGTCGATTTCGATCAAATTTGTATAATTTTTGGGACACCCTTAAACCCTTATATCGATAAAATCTTTTTTTTCTCCAAGATATTGTAAATTTGAATTTTTTAGATTTCCTGACCCTCTGGAACTCATGTAGTTCTGTATATCGAACGTTATATTAGAGAAAAAAAATTACACAAAAATCAGATATGGAAAAGCAGCCAGAAAAATAATATAAATGGACAAAAAATAGCATAGTAAATTTTGAACAACAAAATTTATGCGGTATTAGTTTTATGCAGATATGTACATATATCCTTAAAAATATGAAACTTTAGAGCTGAAAACCGTCTGCCTTCGAAAAATTATAGCTGGAACTGTCTGCCTTCCATTATTTGATTTTTTTATATGTAAAGAAACTAGTCAGTCAAGAGACAGACGCGATAAAATGATTTAGTACTCTTTTTTTACATGTCTGTAATATTGCAATTTTCACATGCAACAGTAACGTAGTGGCAGTTCTTATTGCTTCTTGCATAATCTTTATAATAATCGCTATCTGCCTGAGGATAAAATCACTTACTTAAGTTTAATATTTTGGGAAAAAAATTAATAACTACTAAGCGCAGCAACAAAAAAGGTCTGCCTCGTGCAGTTCATCTGTTTTTGTCGTTAGACACATTTTTTAATACAAAAAGCAGACGCATTAAAATTGGCCAATTAATAACGCTGTCCGTACGCAATGGCAGCGATTGTTCGTATTACATATATTAATTATGTAGATTTTCAACCTCTATTCAATTCATCGCACATTTTACTGCATAATTTTGCGCTGCAAAGCAAATGTAGGGTATGAAATGCGTGCACTAGACCACCAGCAAAATTTCATATTGCATTTTCTTAAACTTGGCATGGCGCGTAGATTTGTGGAATTTGAAATGCAAATGCGATTGACTTTGAAGGATTAAATCCATGCCTTACTCTTTACGTAGACATAAATGTTGTCTTCAATATGCAGTTGTTGTTGTCCTCATGCTTGTTGTTGTTGTAAATTCAAAATGCACATTTATTGTAAGCACTGCAATTTTAACATTTTTGTGACATACGCGTGCACTACTATACAATGCAACGGATTGAAATTTATGCACGTTTAATGCAGTTGCATCGCACAGCCACCCGTTGGATGCATTGCATGTTTTTGTGTGATGTCCTTTTTTGCATGCAAATTAATTAGATGCGAATGCAATTTTAATTGCACATGCACATACGAGTAAAGTACGCTGCATTCAAACAGTTGTGCGTTGTTTATTACAAATACCAAATGAAATTTTGCATTGATGCTGCATCTATGCATCTATTGTGGTGCTAAAAGGATTTGTCACCAAATTGCATTTGAAATGACGAGCTACGTTTGCGGCTGCTAGGGTTTAATTAAAATCCCAAGTAGTGAAATTGATTTGTATACATATGTAGATTGATTTGTGTGCAACAATGTGCATGTTGAGGTAGGTAATTGAATTGGGTAATTGGAGTTATTAAGATTGCAGTAGCACTAACAAAGAAAGGAATAGAGTTTGAAATTTATTTTTAATTATGCGTTTTATTTTTAAATTAAAGTATAAAATTCTAATAATCAAATCACAAAATCCAACATCTCATAGGCCATACAGCCTCAACTCCCAAATGTATGCAATTGTAAGTTATATCGCAATTATGATCAATCATCAGCTTGACTGGTTATTTAAATGACGAACGTCGTCAGGCAAATGGAAAAAAAAATGTAAATGAACGTATGAGTAAATCAAGCCAACACCGCCCACATACACTCATATCTTCACTGACGCAAACTTTTTGCCAACTGTACCTTTTGTTAATTCTGATCCACTTATAAATCTACGCTGTCTGTCTTCCTCAACCGAATCAAACTTCCCACCAACGGCAGCAGAGCCGTTCATTTGAATGACTGCACATCAACATGACAATCAAATTTTACTTCTCGTCGTTGTCGTCTTCAAAACTTCAATTTATGCGCCATCAAGTATGCAATACTATTTTTTTTCTTTCTTTCTGTGCTTTACTACTTTAATGTCACGAGACTTTTGTTTTGTTGTTGCTATTTGCTATTGCTGTTGATTGATCGATCGTAATGTAAGCAAACATGATGGTGGTCACGTGTCGTGTTATGTTCTGACACGTGTAGGTCTGTTTTTTTTTTTCTTTTTTGTCTATACTTTATATTGTTTTTGTTGTTGCATAAAAGTGATTCTTACCGTTTTGATGTTGAGTGAAAAACTTTACATTGATTGTTGTTTGACGCTTTAGCGTCAGAAAATATGAAAATTCTTTATGCTTTTTGCATGGCCTAAAAATAGGCTTTGATTATTGTTTGTTGTTTTCTCTGTCGGTTTTGTTGGCCTAAGTCTATTAGTTTATGATTGAATGAATCGTTTTCTGAAAAAGCATAAATTGAAAGAGACTCATCAACACCCGAAGCGATTTTTGTTATAGTACTTGAGCAAATGTAACAGTGGGCTTAGTTTACACGAAATTTTATTAAATATATATGGCAGCTGGAAAATTTTCGGATATAAGGCATTTATCGTATTGAAAAAAAAGCACAACGACAAAAATGTGCGTAGCAGTGGAACGTCCTGTTTGTTGTAATGTGCCAAAAGTGGCACATAAAGCATAGTAACAAAAGCATACGTTCGTATTAAACAGTAAAGCCGATAAATAACAAAAGTACCGCTAAATACATTGATTAGTTCAACAAAATGAATTATTAAGATTAATGAGGTGGCCTGTAATAGCTGCCCTACTGCATTGTCTGGTACTTTTTTGGATGCTTTAAAATATTTAGTTTAATGAGGGTGGCTTAGGGTTCATCACAACAACTTTTTCTTTATAACAGTTGCCTAAATTTAATCGTTTTACACGCAGATTAGCGCTAGAAATCTCTATCTGGCCTCATTTTTTTTAATGAATTTGATGACTTTATGCGGAAAAGCATAAGTTTCAATAAAAAAATTGTTTTATTAAGAGAGTTAAGTTATTATAAAAATATAACAAAATATCACGCATAATTTTTTTCATTTCTAGAATTTATTTTTAATATGCTTTTTACTTGATTTAAAGCTTTAAGCTAAATAGCTAAGAAGGCTAATAGCTGTAGTAGCTAAACTCTATTATTATTATAACTCTATTACTATTTGCACTCTTAACTAACATATCCGAAAATCATCAGCCTCATCAACAATCGAACAGTTTCTTATCTAGATTTCAATTAGATTTTCTCCCACTGTTTCTCTCTTAAGTAAGTCCTGACACACTTTACTGTAACATGTTTTTTTAAGGATGCTACAAACGTCTGTGACTTTCGCAATGTAACAATAATAGTAACACATAAAACGTGTATTCATTGCCACACGCACAGTTCTGCGTAAAACTAACAAACAACTGGCATAAACCTCTAAAATAATTTTCTCATTGACTAAAGTAACAAATTCGTCAAAATCGAATCAAAAATTTGTTAAAAAATCAAATCTCGAAAGACAAACACAAGCGCGTACGCAAAGGAATGACTTTCACACCCTGAGGGTTATTAGCGGTATCCTTGCTGTTACAACTCTTACCACTCAGTACATGCGTCGCTCATGCGGGGCACATTGTGTAAGTGAAGTGATGTCGAGTCGTGTGTCGAGATTTAGTTTTGTGAAAAATCAACTCAACTAAAAAATCAAAATCGAAATAAAAAAAAGATGGACAAAACAATTGTGCTGCAAGGATGCCAGGATAAATTAACTGTTTTGTGTTTGGTTAAGCTGGGCGCGGTACTGTAGCACCACAAACATTACACAGAAAACTATGAAAACAATAACAAATTACAAATCTATTGCAATTATTGCATTTGTTGTTGGCAATTATTATGCCAACGTTATCCTTTTATCTTCTTTTATTTTGCGCTTCAATGATTTGCTAAGAAGTTGGTTTTTTTTTGTGTGGAAGTACAATAGCTGCACACGTGTGCTTTACGCTTAAAATGATTTTTAGTTTGCTTTGTGTATCCTTAAAGGATTTTGGTTTTTAGCGCCAAACGTCATGCACATGGGCTGACTTCCGCGCAGAAGTTTCGTTTTAATTGCTTGAAAATTTGTTAATACGCTTGATTGCTTTTTGTAAGTTGAAAACAAGAAAAAAATTTGTGGTCTACCTTAAGGCGCTTAAGCAGCGAAACTGTTACGATTGCTTAAGCTAGCGGCATTAAGTGTAGAAATCTTTGTAAAAATTTCAGCTGCAGCTAACGTAAATAAGAAAGGGTAAGGAATATTTGCTTCAAAGGATCATCTCATCAATATAATTTTTCATAATTGTCCTGACTTAAATTTTGCTCTCTTTGCAAATCATGGCTGTATTTATATGTACAAATTGCTTGTGGCAACTTTTCACATAGCTAAATTTTTCGAATTTTTAAATGACCGCATGAATATCCTTACCGTTTGTCTGTGAAAACTTTTTCGCGTCGAACACATGAAAAAAAATAAAATCCTACACAAATTAAAAGCATTAAAATCAAAGTTAAGTCCTTGGTATTTGCGCAATTTACATTTGTTACAAAAGTACAGAAAGTAACAAGCATCCTTGCATATCCTTTTTCTTTTTTTGAAAAAAAAAAACTGCAAAAAGACACAAAATTGTAACACAAATTGTTAGCTTTAATGAAACTGCACCGAAAAAGCTTAACTTTTCACAATAATTGCAAAATACAAAATTGTTGTGTTAAGATAATATGTACGCAGGATTAGCAAGGATAACGTTGAATTCATGTGCGGGTGCATACATACAGCAACAGACAGAACTTTGCTACCGCACTGATTTGCATAAAACAACCACAACTCATTTAACTTTAACTCCGAGTGTTTGTTTGTGTTCGATGTTCGTGCGAGATTTACCAATTTTGATAAATGTTGCAAGGATACTACTACTATCCACGTTCAATTTGTTACAACAACTGAATTAGAAAAAATGCTATGTAACTTCACTGAAAGTGGGCTATGGCAAAGTTTGAGCTTATTGGTAGCGTTTGTTGTTGTTCGTGTACCAATAACTTGTTGGTTGCTTTCATAGAAATCAGACAGACATTAGTTTTTCTTATTTTCAGCAATGAGTCGTATTGAAGTAATAAGCAAAATGTTTGCAGGATCAATGGCTGCAGCTAAAGTATATTTTATAACAGTTGTTGCAAGTTACTGCTGACAGTGGGTAACGCTCTTGATTATTACGCTCAAATTTTGTGCTTTTTTAAACTTTTCATACTGAAAATAGTAAAGGCTTCGTTTTTAGATAAAATTCCTTTAGAAGAAAGTTCAATTGAAGCTGCATTGTAACGGATATATCACGAAAACCTCAGTTGCATATTTTCAAAAAAATCTTTTCTTCTCTTATCATCAACGACTGAACTATTGCATTCTGTATGAAAATATATCTGATACTGCGTAAGATATTTCCTTTTCCTAAGCGACTCCAAAAACCCCCGTATACCAAATTTAATGCACATCGGTTGATTTTTAAACAAAACGTCCGCCATATTGGATCAGCCATCTTGAATTTGTAAGTTTTAGAAATATAAGCTCAGTTTTGTAATCGGCGACCCTAAACGCCCTCGCATACAAAGTTTATTACAAATCGGTTGATTTTTTAAAAAATACGTCCGCCTTCTTGAGTGCGGCAAATTTGACCTCGTATTCTTGATCAGTGATCCCCAAGAACCTCGTATACCAAATTAAGTGCAAATCAGTTGACTATCTAAAATTCAGCCACCATATTGGATCCGCCATGTTGAATTTCGTCAACCTTCCACACCAGACTTTTAAAGGCGTCCATCAGCTACAATTTAAGTCGGTTTTTTGCTGAACACTCTGACTTTTTGCTGCCATATTGTAGTGGCTATATTGAAATTCGAAAACATCAGTTCTCAGTTGAAAGCTGTTGAGCATACGAACATTTTGAGACCATAAACACGTTCTTCCGCAGCGCTCACTTTTAGGCAGACCTCTGTCGCGGTTGACCTGAAATGTCCCATATATACAAATTCATCTATATAGCTCATCAAGCCATTTTAGTTTAATTTGTAGCATGTGTGAATCTGAACCCAGGCCATTCTAAGCACTATGTGGGGACAATGGCTCTGACACATGAACTATTGTGGTTCATAAACTTCAATTGCACAAAGTGCACTTGTTATCACGCAGATTGTGTTTTTCGTCATTTATTAAAAGTATTTAGGGGGAAAAAATATAAAAAGATACCAAGAGATATTGAGATGTACAAATAATTCAAATAAAAAAATATCTTGCGATAATAGTCTCATTAGAACAAAAAATGCATTTGATTAAAAAAGTTACCACACTATAGACATATAAAAGTAAGTGTAATAGAATTCTAATAAAAAGAAAATGTCATGCGACTGAAATAACCTGTGATAAAAATGTCAAGCGATATATATGGTTGTTGAATTATTTAGCTTTATAATTTTTTGTACTTCAGCACATAGATATTCACATGGGTTAAAAATATCATGCGATAAGAGTCTTATGAGGTAAAATTGCTAGAGATAGGAATCGAAAAATGTGGCAAGTTGCTCCCAACTAAATATTGAAATTAAAATATAAATATACATCTGGTAAGGATGGGATCTACAGCCTCGCCAGAAATTCAATATCCTACACTGTGCGAACAAAAAATATTTATTAGTTAATTTTTGAAAAATAAAATATAAGTCACTGACACATAAAAAACTTTTTAGGTAATATCCTCAACTAGCCTAGGTATCTAAAGCTTTCATTCTGGACTCATTAATCCTCCTTTAACCTATCAAGTGAGCTGATTGTATTTTTAACAAAAAAAAATTTCAATACAAAGGAACATTAGTGCATGGCCCAAAACAGTCTGCCATCGATTGTACCACTGTTTATGCCAACATAATAAACGGTTTGCCATTACAAAACACAGCATGCGGTAGGTAGTGTTGCAAAATTACAAAGTGACTTTGCTTAAACCAACGGAAGAGCACCATTACATACAACCGACGCCTAGTATGGTAACAAACACCACTGTAAGCGGTAAAACAAAGGAAGCAGCGTGTCGGTAGTGTTTTTTTCAGCAACAGAAGTTGCTGTGCGACAGTGTTAAATGAAGGTAATTTTTCATTTTGTGTAGCGTAAAAGATAGCGAGCGAGTCATCTATATAGTAGGGATATCACATAGACAATAACCAGCAACTTTACATTTGAAGTATTGAAGTTACAAGTCACAAGTGTTGAACGCATTTGTTCGCAAATACGAAAAATAAACCGCCGGATGCTAATACGTTTGACTTCCGTTGACGGATTACCGTTAGGATTTTAGCGTTATTTCATTGTTTTTTTTTTCGTCCAGCTATCAGATAATTTGCTTTTTGCAAATAACAATGCTGGCGGATGTCAGCCTTGATGCTATGAGCTGGGCGTGTGTGTTTCTGTTAGTATTTGAAGTGTACAGGATTTACGTACTAAATGCAAACACCAACATGAAATTGAGATAATAATTTTTTCGGGAAATCAACGGAAGTGCAAAAATGGAAGAATATGGTGGCGTGAATTTTAGAGCGGAAATATGCAAATTTGAAATTTTTACACTTTTCTGTTTTTTGCAAAACAAAAAAAAAATAGCTCGTGTTTTTATTGCTGCGAATGAGTAACGAGCTGCGCATTTTTATGATTGCAATGATTGAGATGAGCAGTGGTATTTTAGGGTTGCCAGTTAATTTTGTTATCTGTAGTTGGATATGTCATATATTTTCTAATAAATTTTGTTACTCAAAACAGCGTTTGGGTTATAGTGTGGTTTGATGATCATCGCAAGTTGTTCTTCAAAAAAAGGAAACACAAAAGCAAAGGCGAACGCTTGGTGATTAAACTTGTGCACAAAACGTTCTTAAAAGTAACACAAATGATCGTTGGCAAGTGACGTAAAACAAATGAGATACTATTAAAAAAGTTTGGACTCTATTTCCTATTTTCCACGGCGAAAACTTAAACGAAAACAAAGCAAACTATCTTATTTTGTAATATAAAGTGTCAGAAAAATTTTAAGTCTCGAAAGAAAATATAATTTTCGCGTATTGCAAATACATATAACCTCTATTTGAGAGATATTTTTAAGTTTAAATTTTCAAAATGATTTTATCGGACTTCGGCGACAATGTATTGAAAATTTTTATTTTATTGAATATTAATATTTTTGTTCAAGTTTTTTCCACCTATCCACTGAATTTCAAATATGTAATATCAATTTTAGTTCACGAGGCATGAAGCTTTTAAATTTGAATTTTTGGGCAACACCACTCCCCCAAAAAGTTTTTTGCAAAATTAGCTTTAAATAGAACCATAAAAACTCAACCAGAGGAAGATCAGAACTTTCAACATACTACAGCGAAGAAAATAATTTTAATAACTTTAAGAAAGTGTCTTTTTAGTATTTTTTCCTTATATTCAGGAATATTTTTTGTTCTTTGTTAATGAATGCTAAAAGACAAAGCATTGCCTCAGACGTAGGTTAAGGATAAAACATTTTATGTTGAGAAGGCCGTTAATTCATTGATTTCAACTTGGCCACCCTGAAGACAAGAGATGCCAATGAAAGTCTCAAATAACCTGAAGTAGGTAATACCAATACAAATATATTAAAACCGTTGAAAATTTTCAAAACTACATCTGTGGACTTTATATGAAAAATTATGGCAGATTATTCCAACTTTGCTTTGGGTCTAAACCGTTATTTCTAAAAAAACTGGGTGAAGTAAGATCGCCAAAAATATTATTATAGTAGAATAGTTGAAAGTTCAACAAAATCGTCCAAATAAACTTTCAGCAAAATCAATGTAAAAAATAGCAGAGCTGTGAAAGAGTTCATTCATTTTCAATTGAAATCCATTGAATTCACTGCCAAAAATGCACCACTCAGAGTGCAGCTACTTAAAAATGAAGTCGCCTGTAGACTTCAATGCTGTAAGTCTGCAGCCTTTTCCAACGTAAATGAATGCAATTATTCTGGTGAGGTCACCTTTTTGATTGGAATCATAATTGGAAGAATTGTGATTGCATTGAAGTCACCGCAAATCACTTTGAAGTTGTTGAAGTCACTTGAAGTCGTTGAAGTCACTTAAAGTCGCTGAAGTCACTTGAAGACGTTGAAGTCACTTGAATTCAGCTGCTCTTATTTAATTCCAAAATCTATGTCTATATCTTCTAACAATGAATGTGTACATGATCGATAAACTCAATAAATAAATTGTGCACACATTCATTTACGTTGGAAAAGGCTGCAGACTTATAGCATTGAAGTCTACAGGCAACTTAGTTTTTAAATAGCTGCACTCTGAATGCAGAATTTCTCATGAATTAAAAGTGAAAAACAGTACAAAAATAAAAAAGACAAAACCATCAGAAAAGAAAATTTTCTAAAAAAAAATTATATAACTTTTAAATATTAAAACATCTTTCAAAGCACTCCAAGAAGAATTAAAAAAATACATAAAAATATCAAAAATAAATTCTCGCCCAATAATCTGGGTAATTTTTATCACGAAAATTGCAGTAATGATAACGAAATCGCGCTGTTTCTTATTGTTTGGATAAAAAAAAACTGCGCCAATTTTTTAAAATTTAAAAAAAAAATTCGAAATTTTAGTTTTACATCTGGTAACCCTTACTTTGCGGAAAGGTGAGATAGTAAGAGTATTATGTTTTTTTTTTTTTTTGTGTTGTTCTATTTTTGGTGACAAAAAGCAACGTTAAATGACGGCGTTGAAAATGATTTCACTGATGGATTTCATTTAATGGACGCAAATAAAGAAAAAAACAAAAATTTTCAGTACAGATAAACTTTATTGCTTAGCAAGGATACCCATGCATCCTATGATAGTGAAAGAAATAAATATTCAAAATGTTTGTTTCAAGAATTGTTATTTTAAGTGAATTTTCAAATTGGTTTTATTTTTTGCAAAATTGTATTTGCATAAATTTCTAATTTGTCTTAAGGACACCTCTCTGCAACAAAAAAAAAATCGCCTAATATAATTTGCGGCCAATGTAAATGTAAAATAGTTTTTTTTTTTTTTTGTGTTATATCCATGCAAATCAAACATATAAAGCTATTAAATATAAAATCCAATAAAAAAAATTGCTGCATATTTTTTGGGGAGCAGCAGCCTCTAAAAATTGAATTTCACGCATATGTGCCTCGATTTGGCGCAAATTTGGCCAATTTTCAAATTTCAAATACTAAACAAAATGCCGAAAATGATAGAAAAAGGGTTGCTACACAAACAAGCGCTTAACCCATTTACACCACCCACACCGGCTCACATATGCATTTCCTGTTAATGCTTTTTTCGTGACATCCTTTTTATGTGCATCAACGTATAACAAGTAAATTGTGCTGAGTAGCCAGCGGGCAAATTTGCTTTGTTGTTGCTATTTTTTTTTTTTTTCTTTCTTTTCTTGTTTTCAATTTTTTTTTTTTTTTTTTTTGTGTTTTATTTAAAATGAAAATCATATTTTGCCGCAATTTTCCAACATGATTTGCTAAAAAATATCATATTAAAAAATATATCCTGTTTGTCCTTTCAACATGTTTTTGCAGGCGTCAAAATTTTTGCATTTTAATGCAAATTTAAAATATTTTATATGTGTGTCCTTTTGTAATTTTTTTTTTTTTTTTTCAATGAAAGGACACTTTTTTTGGTTGTTATCACACACGCGTGTTAATCTATATGAAAATGCGTCTTTGTGCCCAACAATTTTTTTATTTTGGTTTTGTATAAATTTCATTGAAAATTTTCACTTTGATGTGTTTTTCCTCTTTTTAAGTGACATTGGTAGAAAAACAAAGCAGCAGCGCAGGCCGCTATGAAAAGGATAATTCATGCAAATATCATGAATATACGGTTATTGATTGCATGTTTTAACAGATTGCGGCATGGCATTACAGTTTTTATAACATGTTTTGTAACTTTTCTGTATTAAATTTTAAATATTTAGTATGAAAATCAACATTTCTTAAACTCGACGGCATTTATAAAGGCTGCTTCGCTTTATTATATCCTTAATTTATAGGCTGATAATGGGATATTTTGAGTCTTTCGTTTCAAAATTATTGTTTATTATTTGTATATGTTTATTTTGTTTTAATATCTCATGCGGATTTTCGCACATTTCTTGACGAATCATAAGATAATGATAATAGTTATGATAATGATATCGATAATAATGATAATGATAGTAAAGAATTATCTCAATATGTGTCCTTGACTTAGATACGATTTTTCTTAAATTGCTTTTGTAAATTTCTCTTACATTAAATATCCATATTTTATGGAATAGTTTAATATTCATAGCTTTAATATTCTCTTTAGTATTTATGACCACAGTGCAACGGCTTCAATCTTAAGTCGACAGATATAAAATTTTATGAAGTACTTAGATATTTATGTATATGCAATTTGAGCATCTGAGATAATAAATATCGTTTCTCCTAAATTTTTAGTTGTAAACTTTTAAGCAACCAATTTAAAATTTAAAGCCCCCGTTTATACACTTCTTGCACTAAATGCAAATCTTTACTAATAAATTTAATTGTGCAATAAAAACTGTTTTTGCAGTTTTTCGCGAATTATATTAATTCACAATTTTTACGACAATTTTATGGCTTTCACATTCGCAAAATCAAAAAAAAAAACGAAGAAAAAACAAGGATCACGTAAAATAGAACAAACCCAAACAAATACTTTTACGACATTTTCAAACTTTTAACGGAAGGGAGAACATCTTAGTTTTAGCATAATTTAATGATAACTACTACTGTAAAGTAGGCGCGTTACACACCCATTTCCAAAGCAGCTGTCAAACTTTTTCCAGAAAATTTCAAATTTTTGCAATAAAATAAAAATTTGCTATCAAAACAAAAAAAAAAGCATTTGGCGCACAAGTCGTAAATGTCATGCAAAACAATAACGGAATAGCTGCCAAGCACTGAACTGTCAAATTGACAGTTCGCGGCGCGATACATTTGTGCGTCGCTAGCCTTTTGATTATCAATGCATTTAGAACGCTGATATAGCTATAATTAGTAACGCATGACAGGCGGAATTTTTGCAGTACGATAAAAATGCAATAAAAAAACGAAGGCAACACAATTTTTGCATAGAAATTGACAATTGAACATAAACAACAACAACGGCAACACAGAATGCCATGGCATATCATAAAAATGTCACGCAGTGAAAGGCGCGTCAATATTTTCAAGCATTTAATGACATCGAGCACTGCGGACAGCCAGGCAGTCAAAACGAAAGACCTGCTGTCATTTTGACAGCGCAATAGCGGTAAAAAAGCGTAACGCTGATTTTAATAGCATCCCTGAAATTTGCATTTTGTTCAAAATAAAATAAAAAAAGGCACATCGATTGATCGAATTTCGTACGATAGAGAAAATTTAATGTGCGAATTTATTGCCGACGCGCTGTTAATGTTGATGTTTTGCGATCATCGTTGAAGGGGTGTTCATACCGTTGTCCCTTTGCACTCATATGCATATCATTATGTCATGTTATTGATTGTACTTTCCAGCTTATTAATTCGCCAAATTGACAGCTCGATATTGAAAATTGAAATGGAAATTGAAATTTGTTTGGCTGATACTGTTGTCATATTGCATGCTATAATACGCGGCAAAAATGCTCAGTGAGCTGTAAATATGTTACATATGGCTGCATTGCAAAAATTCAGAAAACAGCTACATACTCTTAATAATGGGTGTTTTTTGAAGAAAACACTATACGGTTACGTCAAGTCTACTGGAACCAAAAATGCATCAAGGATAGTGCATACGGTATAGGTATATTGTGAGAACCTTTAAGGATCAACAAGGATTTTGTAATTATGACGATTCATTTACTGAATTACATTTCCAATTACGGTCTTTCATTTTTCTTCAACAATATGCTAAAAGTCTTAAAGACAGACAGATTGCGAAGAAAAAGAATGAGTAAAGTAACTCCTGTGAGTATGCCCAGAGTATCAAGGACGGCGTCTCCAATAAATTAGAGAAATATGATGTTTTTGTTAATAGGCA
Source organism: Meiosimyza platycephala (assembly GCA_963662105.1). Lineage (NCBI taxonomy): Eukaryota > Metazoa > Arthropoda > Insecta > Diptera > Lauxaniidae > Meiosimyza > Meiosimyza platycephala. The sequence goes on along the minus strand of OY759208.1, from coordinate 103,361,442 downwards.
ACAGGTAGCAGGTTAGGTAGGAGTGGCAGTCAGTTTAAGAACCGACACAATTAGATCAAATGTTGATTCATTGTGATACCACAGCATATTTAACTATGCCCATTCATCGATCCAACCATTAAGTTGAAAACCGAAACACCTAATCTCTCCGCCAGATATCTCAGTTGCCAGATATCAGAGCAACAACTGAAAGGATACTATGTCTAGTGCGGGATATCAGTTCAATAGTGCACTCAGCATCCTATTTTGGCAAGAATTACCTTGCTATATTGAAAGTTGACCTTTGGGTCCTTGTCCTGTGTAATTTGTGTTGTAGTCCCTTGGATAGCAAGTACATCTGTTTTGCAATTGCCATCAATATTACTATGCTCAGTTACTCCGTTGATACATAGAAGGTTCTGGCAATAGTTCAGTTTAAATGACACCTCTCCGAATTTATGAAAAAAATTTTTAAGTTAAAAAAATAATTAAGAGGCGTTTCCGCGCCCATCAAATACATATATTCTCAATCAGCTTAATGAAATCTACAACATACTAAAATTTTAAGAAAATCCAAGAGGTGTCCTTTCAACTAAACCATTACCAATGTATCTCACCCTTACTGGTACGGTGCAATTTATAAAAAGATTGGATTGGTTTTTCTCCTCTTAGGATTGATTTGTCCGTTACTCAACGTCTCAGTGAACTAAAGATTTTTATGTGTATTTATTGTGAAATAGTAATCACCTTAAGGAATTAATAGCAAAGCTTTTTGTCATCAATTACGGCATAGATGCACAATATGAAGATCTGGTACAAAGGACACAATACTTGAATTCTTAAAAATTAAATATAATGCCTTATCTAAATCCCACTTTTATTCAGTGTAATACTCTTCAAACTATTTGAAAATTGACTTTTTTGCCATTTATTGAAAAGTTAACCCTACGCAGCCAAGCGTAGACAATGTGACCACATTTAGCTTAACACCCCCTTGCTACAATTGAAAGTATATTTTCATGTACATTAATTTATTTCAATGTTTTATTGAAACAGCGTCAAAATATTTTTATGCGTTAACTGTACCATTTTAGCCATTCAAAAGTAAACCTACCTAACTACACCTCACAGTACTGCACCCACCCTTTCAAGCGTTAATCCTTTCATTAAGGCAGCGACAATGGTTTAATTATGGGAAGCAAAATGCAAAGTCATCAAAACTGTTGCAATCAGATACAAGTAATTACACACACACACACAAACAACCACAAAAATACTCAGCCATGTAAAGTTTTTTTTGTCCTTGCAACTCTTTTCTTGATACTTCGTTATACGTCGTTTTCGTCTTCAGTCATTAACATGCCTGATTATTTCCCTTGACTAAAGTTAAAAATGCACTCATTTTCTCAAAATGTTTGTTGTTGCTGGTCACGTGTCCCGGTGTGTCCAGTACCCGCATAAAAATCACTCAACATTCAAGCATGAAACTTCCGGCGGCGTTGCAAGGATCTACCATCATCATCAGCTGACGTTGCACAGTGAGCTAAGTTTTGTATTATATTTTGGAAAATTTTGCAAACCATGAAAATATATACAATTTGCAGCCGTGTTTAACGCAGCGATTTTTTTTTTATAGAAATTACAAAATAGCCCACTGTACGCTGCTAGCTTACCGTGCGAAACAATGAAAATTTGTAATAAAAATAAAAGCCACCGTTGTGAAGGTGGACGTAGCCGTAGTCCTTAAGCACCCTATTTGAGATTTTGGAATTTTTTTTTTTTTATTTGTCATAGAAAAAGGGTTAAGTGGCGCATCTTATTTGACTGCTGCTGAGCATATTAACGTTGATTGACGCAGGCTGCAATTTTTTGGTTTTATTTTCTGAAATGCCGCCTTCATCATCGATGTGGCATTTTGTTTCCTGTTGGTTTTTTTTTTTTCGCTGTGCTCTATGCATTGTTTCATCACTTTGATCTTAGTTAAGTGTTAATGTGCAGTTTTTGTTGTTATCGTCTTTTTTTATGTTTTTTTTTTTTTTTTTTTTAATTTTAAGAAAAGACTTTTGGTTTTTAAGTGAAAATGTAACCCTTTTTTTGATGTTTTTTTGAGGCTTTTAATTTTTAATGAAAGTCGACAAATTATGGTTTTGTCACAATTTTTTTTTTCTTCAAATATTTGTTATTACAATAATGGGTCGTCAGTTTTTATCTCACTTGACACGCTTCGGTTTAATGTGGCTTTTGTAATTAAAAGAATTCTTGAAAGTCTGCCGTGACACTGCTGCGTGGTGGCTTTTTTGTGATCAAATTGAATACTCGACATTTTTATGGTAAATGTTTTTATTAGAAAATTATTTATTTTGTTAAGCTTCAGTATATGTAGGTAGTTGAAGTTGAGCGATATTAGAATTTCACCGCACAAGAATATGCGCTACTACTAAAGTCATAATGACAGCTCTGCCATTACTTGTTTGAAGACCTTTGTCATGTGCTGAAAACCCGTGGCGGATTTAGAATTTTCTGAGATTTTTTTGAATGAAAACACACCTTGATTGAATTTTTCAACGAGTAATATTTATATTTTTTGGCATATGACAAATAAAAAAGGTTTTAATTTTAGCGTCCAGTCGTGGGCTTCAAGATGGCGAAATTTTTCTGGTTTAAAAATTGTTGGAGAACGCGCAAATGAACAATTTTTTTTTTTAATAAAAGCTAACCGAATTGCCAATAAATCGTCAGAGCCCGAATTTTGAAAAAAGTTTAAATTTTTTATTATTTTAAATTAAATGCCGAAAAAAATTTTTTTTTTGTATTTTATTTTTGTTCAAAAATGGCTAGACAGCGCAAATCTTGTCAGAAATTAACAATTATTTCTTTTAATTAAAGCTTATTAAAATTGCAACAAATCCAAATCCAAAGTAATGTACCAAAAGCCGTGCAATTCTAAAACATCGTGCCGGTCTAATATTTTTTTTGACATAAAACTGTCGTACTGATTTTTCCTCCAAGGTAGAAAATTAATTTTCAGCAAATTCTGCTACCGGCAGTTCACCTGAATATGGAATTATGCATTCGACATGTGTTATACCGTTTAAAATCTCCTTCATTTCCCACTTGTTGGTTTTGTCGTTGTACTCATAGAATCGATCAGCAAAACAAACGACTACTTTATTGCAAAATGTAGTACAAAATTTAGTACATAAGCTAAGATCACTATCATATAAGCTACATAACGTAGTCCACTTATTACTTTGAGGATCATAGCGCTCGAGTGTTTCCCTATAGCTCACTACATATAAGAAACCATTAGCAATTGCAACCTGAAAATTACATGATTACATTAAAGTTCAATAAGTGCATGCTATTGTTAATTGCTTACCGAGGGATTCGTACAAATATTTTTCATTTCTGCTATTGATTTCCAAACATTTTGGTCCACATCGTAATATTCAGCTGATTTTAGGACTTTGTCAATACAATAACCTCCAACTGCATACAATTTTTCATTCAATTGAGCAATGCCAAATGAGTGGCGTCTCACTGACATAGAGGCTACTTTGCTCCAAGTGTTTGTTTTTGGGTCCCATTTTTCAACAGAACTGAGAGTGTTACCTTCATTGATACCGCCAACTGCATATAGATATCCATTCATGGCAGCTGCACCAAATCCATAACGACATTCTGTCATAGGATTTATTTGACCTATAGTCAACGTTTTTAAGTTTATGCAAATAACGGTATTTAAAACTATATAGTCAGCACTCATTCCTCCAACAACGTAAAGATTATCATCCATAACAGCAACACCGAAATTGCAACGAAACTCCAAGTTTTTCAAGCGCCTGATCCACTTTCGCCGATGTGGAGAGTAAAAATTAATTCTTATTTCGGAATCGTTAGAATTGTGTGTTAGGCACAGCAAAGACTGATCTGCCTTAATTGATTTCCTCGCTTTAATTGTTTTCGCATCTGGCAAGGAGTTCCTTTCCAAAGCATTTACGTACAATTGGAAGCTATCGCTTGACGTACAAATTGGTTTAACCTTTTCGATTAAGAACAACCGCTCTAGCAATGGTAACCGCACTAACTTCAACAAATGATCTTTATGTTTCTCACGATTAATTTGATCATGCTGTATCCATGTCATCAATATTTCAAAAACGTGCTCTTCAGCTTGGACATTGAGTTTATCGCTTGCTAGAAACTCACCCAATTGTTTTGAATTTAAGCTAAGGAACTCTTGCGATTTAGAAACATCCATAAAGTGCTCAAGGCTATAGTCTTTTGCCGTTTTTAGAAGTATCTCACAGCGATGTTGCTCCGCAAAGAGTGCGAGTCCCAAACAATTGCTTGGATGTAACTGTTCTGATAGAAATTTTCCACACGCCGTGACCACATTACTCAAACGCAGAAAATCAGCTAATTTTAGTAGCGCATCGACAACCTGCTTCGTGATTGCTACACGTCCAATGTAGCAGTACTCAATAAGACTGCGTAAAATAGCAACATTTCCGCTGGGCAAATTTATTTCTTTTGTTGCGCTTTCTCGCATGGATGATTGAAACATTCCTTTGAAATATGCACTTGCTGCCGATAAAATAATGCGATGCGCTGGAATTCTTGTTTCTTCGTTATCAGCAGCAATCAGCACAACATCACACAATTCTTCATTTCCACAATCTTCCCACAATTGCTGTAGAATGTTCTCAGTGTGAACTTTGTCCGCAAATATCATATTGAACGAAATATCAACGATTTGTATGGAACACTTTAAACTGAATGACTTCTTCTCACAACGGCTGACGCAGTTGTACTGACAGCAGTGTTAGTTTTCGATATTATTAATAACACACATTATCCAGTTATAGTTGAAACAACATACCTGATCTTGCCAAACGAACGAACAATTGTTTATTATATAAAGTATATGTATGGATGTGTATATTTTCACTATATAAGCAAGTATTATAGTATTTGTATATTTTAATATCTTCGTATGGTACATAGGTACAGTAGATGAATCTGAAATATTTAGCCTTGGATATTGGTGCAAAGTATTTTGTCTTTAAGATTTGTTCCATATGAAATTTATGTAAATCTGACAATTTGCCTAATGCTCGTCTCGTCTTGTCTCGTGTCGTGTGTTTCATCTTAACATCATCATCATATGTATTGGGTTTTAATATAATGGTATAGATGGGCGAACTAAATTTTCCCATGGTGTTATAATAAATTTGGAGTTATTAGAAAATTAGAAATCTCATTAACGTTGGAAATGGGCAATTTCTTCATTCACATTGATATTTATCATGAATTCGGTTTTATCATGTTTCGTTTTTTTAATGATTATTGGGCCCATTTGGCAAACGTTTTATTTTTTGATTTTGATTTAATTTTATTTAGTTTCCTATTTAAAAGAAGAAAAAATGCAAAAAAGTTCAAACATTTTCCATTCAATTCAATCTATGTATTGCCTTTCAAAGTTAAAGCAAATAGAATGATATCCGATTGAAAATGAAGTAAATCCATTTCAGTGTCAGAAAGGCTTCATAATATGTTTTGAATAATATTATTATAATATTTACATTCAAAATGTTAAGTACTTTTGAAATTCAAACCTCCGTATTTTTTTTGTAGAAAGCTAAATTTGTCATTCAGATTCAAGCTATTAGTATGTACACTTGTGGCACTGGTCAAGATGCTGGTACTAGTAGGAAAATTTATTATAGGTCATTAAATTCTTGATAAATTGCACTAATGAATATTGCGATATCCTTACGCAGAAACAAAATGTTTATGCATTTCATTTGGGAAAGTTTCAAGGTCAAAAGAAAAGTACGTATGTTTAATGACCTATAACTTTTTTAGCATATCAAGAAATCTTGATTCTTTTGCTTTAAAATCATATACCATTACCATAGATTTTTATTTTATTTCGTTTTGTCTATTTTAATCGAAAAAAGTAAAATCACTTTGGTGAATTTGGTATTTAAATCTATGGTAATTACTTATTTACTTTAACGGCCTCACTCTTAATTTTCTTGAATTTTTAGTATGTTGCACAGTTTAGTATGCTAATCAAGAAAATGTGCATATGTAGGGCGCGAAAACGCCGTCTTCATATTTTTTTAACTTGAAAATAGCTTACATCCTATAGTATGTCCAACACCGGCTTCGCTAGTCATAGTTAGCGTAAGTCCTATTCTAGCATATTCTTAAAAAACAAACTTGAGTAGACATTTTTTGAAAATATATAATCCAACAATCTCGAGGACATAAATAGAGTAGAACTTTTGATGTTTTAGAAAGAGGACATTAATACTTTGCTCTGAAAAATTATTCGACCAAAAAATTAGTTTGAGAATATTAGCTAACGCTATATAAAGCTGTTAAATCTGTAGGTATATTGAATTGTATTGCGTTAAATTTTTTTGTCATTTTTATACAGTTAAATCACATGTTCTGCATCACTTAACAAATAAAGGGGCATCTTTGTTCCTTTGCCCAAACCAGGTTAACTCCAATCCATGTACCTACATGCATATTTTAGCGTGCAAACAACTCAATAAAATTAAAATTTAGTTGTACTCTGCCGCATTGTCAGCTTTGGTGCTTGCACAATTTTTCTATTATTTTGACTTTTTCAGCACATACCACCTTTTTTTTTTTTGCATACTACCAACGCCTTTACTGCGGTCATAAATTCCACACTTAATGGTCCAAAAAGTGCGAGAAAAATGAGCGAAAATATGTGGTGTTGCATAACAAGCATGTGTTGTTCAGTCAAGCAACACGTTTAAGCGTACACACACACACAAACGCAAACACACAAATTGCCATATTAGCATATGTATGTGTGTGCTTTCAATGCATCCTTTTTGGCTTCAGCATATGAAGGCATTGAATGCAAATCTCTACGTTTTGGCGCGCAGTGTATGAATTTTTAGAAAAACAGTAAATGAAGAACACAATTTTCAAGTATTTGCCAGCTAACAACAGTAGTGGCAGTCAAAATTGGAAAGAAAACAATTTGTTTTTAGAAAGCATAGGATAGACAGCATTTACCAAACTAAACTTTGACTTTGTTTTGAATTGTTGCATTTTTTCATCAATGGTTACAAAAAGATATTGCAGTTATTTCATTTAACAAATTCTGATTCCAACCCCATTCACTTCTCATCGCGTTGTTGCTTAATATTGAGAAAAGTTCAATGTATAGCACAAGCCCGGCGGAAAAACCTGTTTGCGGTGTCAAATCCCCCACTTATTTCATAAAAGGTTCTATCAACAATTCTGTATGCCAATTAGCTTATTTTTAAAATTTAAAAATATTTCTTTTTTATTTCAATCTATAAAAGATCGTAGCAAAGTTAAAAGTTAATATAAATATAAACTTGAATATCAAGCTACGCAAGAACACCAAGCAGCGCAACATTGATTGTTATTTATTTTTGCCAGGGGGATATTCTGCCGCATATATCAGACCTCCCAGTATATTTTGTTTTGTGTAAGTGAATAAATCAGAATACCAGCTGGCGCACAACCAAAATCATCGTTTTAGCGATTGATGTATGACTATTCCACGATTAAAAATATTTGCTGGATAAAGTGCATTAATGCCACAGAATTTCATATTTTAATTATCAAATGAATTGAATTTTTTTTTGTACGATGCTGCGAAAAGGTTTGCAGTTTTATCTGCAATTTTTACTGCAAGAAGAAAGACTTTTTTTTATTTAAAATTCATAACATCATAACATCTGAAAAATAAGCGAAAAGTGGGCATACTTACTTGTGTATACTGATAACGATTTTGATGCCAGGCCATAAAGAATTTAATGCCTTAGAAAACAAAAAAGTCAAAATAAACAAAAATTCTGTGAAACACAATTTTAACCACGATTTTTGTAAATATCAATTTAATTATTCAAAGAATTTTTATTTAAGCTTAAGTCTCAAATGGAGCGCTCTTATAACCAGACATACACATGTACTTACGTATATAATACAATAAACTATACACAATAATTGTTTACATCAATAGAGAAGTTTATTTATTTACGTGATAAGTTTATTGAATCTTAAGATTACATACAAAATGTAGAAAAAGGCATTGCCGTAGCTCAGGTTACAAAGGCTTGGGGGCGGCAAAATCTTTCTTGTAATACATATTGTCTTTTGATCAATAACTTGAAAATTGCAAACAATTTTATTATGAATCTTTTTTTTTTAATAAATTTAAGTATAGTTTAGAGGAACTTTCCCAAAGAAGAGGTTTCGATTTTGAATACATTTTGCTAGGATTTTTGTGATTAAAAAAGTGATGACATTTCAAATGTTCACGCTACGCCACTGATCGCCATTACCTTATAAGCGCTAGTGTTTGACCATGTAGAGTAGATGCCTAACAGTGCAAAGCAAAAACAAAATGTGTATTTAACGCAAACGAAGTGTCAAAATTCGTATGGAAAAATTTTTGAACCAACTTAGAATTACTACTGGCTGACCATATCCGTTAGGGTAGATGCCTACGGCAGTGAGAAATTGTTACTTTACATTAACTATAAGTAACTTATACATTAGGGTGATTCAATTTCTTTTTATTTTTCTTTCAAATATGCTTAATAGTTGCAAGTATGCACATGAAAAAAAATTCTGGTACAAAGAGACCTCATAACATTATTATTTACTAGTGGCTCATTGAACTTTTTAATTTTTTATATGAATGACATGAAGTTCTAATCAATTTATATTTATTTTGTTGGAAAATTTCATAATCACTATAACTTGCGCAATTTTTAATATCAATCTTTTTCTTCAAAAATTTACAACTCCAAACAGGCGACGCTGATCCAATATTCCATACTAATGAAAATCCTTTAGAGAGCTTTGTCATAACGTATAGCTCCATGGAAATTCGCTGACACATCGTAAAACAAAATTCAAATTTTTTTGTTTTTTTTTTTTTGAATCGCTCTAATGTACATCTCCAGAAAGTTGATGTGTGATTTATGTACGCATATGTATGTAGGTAAATAAAACAGTAAATTTGAGCAGAGAGAATCTGAGTATTGAAAAATAAATTAAGCAGACAGTACAACTTTGCCAGCCATTGTGAAACAACGTTTTAAAATTGCAAGTGTTTTATTTTATTCTGTATACAGTGCATCCGAAATGTCTACAACATTTACAGATATTGGCCACGCTGAAAAGATTCTGCTAAAATTGTGGAAACAGTGTGAGAGTGAAGAGTCTTGTGATGCTCTACTGATCGGTGGCTCCGAAAAAAAAAAAAGAATTCCAGTGCATAGTTCTGTTCTTTCGGCAGCAAGTGAATATTTCGACGAGATGTTTGCAACATCAACGCGCGAAATTGTATCAAAAGAAGTAGAAATGTCCAATGTAGATGGTGATATTTTACTACGTCTAGTAGAGTATTGCTACACTGGATGTGTAGTAATCAGTGAGGAGACTGTGGTTGAACTGTTTAAAACAGCGAACAAACTACTCCTACGTAATGTAGTCACGGCTTGCGAAAACTTTCTTGAAGAACATATAGATCCAAGTAACTGCTTTGGACTTGTTCTCTTAGCGGAGCGCTACCATTTCGAGAGGCTTTTAAGACTAGCAAAAGATTATTGCTTGCAGCACTTGTTAAAAATTTATGGTACGAATGAGTTTCTTGATTTGACTGTAGAACAATTGAGTCAGTTATTGGCTTCCGATGATCTTTGTGTTCCAACTGAAGAGAATGTATTCAACAGTTTAATGCGCTGGGTTGATCATGACAGAAATGAACGTGTGAAGCACTTAGCTGAATTGTTGAAATTTGTGCGGATGCCACTTCTCGAACGTTCGTTTTTAATTGAGCACGTTAAACCGATTTGTACTACAATTGAATGTCTTCAAATTTATACGGAAGCCTTAGAATGGCATTTATCGCCAGACAGCAGTAGAAGTAAATCAACAAATTTAAGAAAATCAGATGAGGTTCTTTTGGCAATATCACTAGGAAAATCCAAAAACAAAATGTTTATACATTACTACTGCCCACAACGAAATGAGTGGATGAAGTGGTTGAAAGACTTGGAGTATCGTTGTGGTTTCGAAAGTGCAGTAATGAAAAATTATCTTATTATCGTAGGAGGTCGTGATACTGCGTATAATGTTTTAAATACAGTTATTCGTGTAAATCTCAGAACGATGACGTTAGAAGAAATGACTCCATTGAACGAGCAACGTACAGGTTGTCGTGTAGCTACGTTAAACGGATGTTTGTATGTAATAGGCGGATGGAATGGAGAATATTTAAATTCCGTTGAAAAATGGAACGCAGAAACAAACAAATGGGACGTAGTGGCTTCTATGTCTACTGGTCGATACGATTTCGGCATTGCAGTATTAAATGGAAAATTATATGCAGTTGGAGGTTCCAATGGCAATGAACTTAATTCAGTTGAATGCTACGATCCAATTCAAGACGTGTGGCAAATAATTGAATCAATGAATGAAAGTCATGTAACAGCTCACGTAAGCTACCTAATTATAAAAAACTTAATTGAATGATGTTTTTTAATCGATTTTCTTTAAAATGCAGGTTCGAGTTGCTAATGGAATGCTGTATGCAGTGGGTAGTTACAACGAAAGTAGAACTGTGGAACGATATGACCCTGAAACCAATCAATGGACTACAATAAGTAGCTTACGTGAAGAATTTATCACTTCCTGTAGCATACGTGAACAACTTATCATCTCCAAGCGTTGCACTTCCTTCCGCAATAAAGTTGTGATTCTTCACAAAAATCGTCTCGAGAAGTTCGATCTTGCAACCAATGAATGGAAAGAGATTATGGACTTTAGGCAATTAGACAATATTCATACCATTTATTCATATTCAAATAAACTTCAAACATCAGAGTTTGTCAAAAACTAATTATCTTTCATATATCTTTGTGTAACAATTGTTTATTTAACGTAAACTTTAAGGCAAAAATTCAGAATTATTTCAGCATTAGATATAATATGATTTTCTACACTAACTTTGACGTGAAATTTTCATATTTTTTTATTGCTTATAAATACATTAAATATATGTTTCCATCAGAATTCAAATTATTTCTTAATACCACGGCTGTTTTTGAGAAATAACTCGAAATATTCACTGTACTGGAACTTGGCATTTTATTAATTATTAAAAGTTTTGAAGGCAAATTTTGAAATTGAAGTCTCCACTTTTGGATTTTTTTTTAATGGGTAGGATCTAACTAATTGACTACGATTCCACATAAATCGAATTCAATGAAAATTGAATAATTACGCGCACTTTTATTGTTAAGGTGGTGTAGGGTATTAATTTTTAACGAGTCCAAAGATAACAACATAACTTCCTTTTTTTTATTTCAACAGAAAAACAAATATACATACGTATCAAATCAAAAATTCGATCATAATGCTCTCCATTTGAACTGAATTTTTGAAAAATTTTCAATAGAAATAAAATTTTCAAAATTTTTATCCTGTTTTCTTGGTGAAAGAAATTCAAATAAATTTTAGTTTTCTTGGAGATAGTTTTTCTTTATGGTCAACATCAAGTCATTTTATTGCTTTAAATTCTGCAACATTCTGCTTTAGAAAAGTTGCGCAAAACACAAAAAACCTAAATTTTTTTCGACATTAAAACTTTTGGTGATTTTGTTCGCCTCTACTGTCAACCTGTGGCGCTATGTCCTGTGATTTATTGCTTAACCATGAAACCGCAGTGTAAGCACACATACATTTAAGCAAATGTATATATGTACATTCTGGTGACTAAATAAAAGACCAACAACAACATTAAGAAAAATTGCAGCATCAAAGCTTGCTTGCAGCCAAAAAAGACCAAATAAGCGTTAATGTGAAAAACGCTTAAGCCATTACACGAGAAAGGATTCATTTATTTGCTGCTTCCTACTACAGCCATACTTTATACTAACAAGTACAAAAACAACTTGATTGAATGTCTTCTGCATAAGGACAGCTATAGCATATTCTTTGCATATTCACTTTTTCATAGTTCTTTTCGTGTAGGAAAATTTACGAGTGTGAAACGCTGCTGTTGCTGTTTTACGAATTTTTTTTTATTTTTATTTTTTTCTTTAGTCCTGCGTGGCACATCAATTGCAAATAATTTGAATGAAAAGTCCATTATTGCTTCCTGCCTTGTGTACATTTTAGTTGTATTATCCTTTTGGCAGCCACAAGGATGCGGCCACGCTGGAGCCGCAATTGCAATATAAAATGTGATTCAGTGCCAAGAGGCTTTTGGTCATTGTTGCAGCGGTCTATATAACTTGCCATAACCCTTACTGCAACTCACGGTGGTATTTATACCTCACCTCTGCAGCAAAGCGTTACTTGAACCCTTGACGATATTCGATTGTCCTTTTTTGATGCGTTCGTCTTCGTCTGGTACAAAGTGTTTTATATGTCCGGCGTTTTTGCTATTTTCTTTTTGTTGTTGTTAGTAATAAATTTAATTTTAAAATCGTTTTTCCGCCATAGGGTGAATCGTGCAATGTTAGTTAATGAAGAATGAGAATGACTTAATAAAATTTATTTTGAGAGAAAAGATCACACACGTTATGATACTTTTCTATATCATGTTAGTGTCTCGTTCAGACTACTGTGCCTACCTAATTTGATTCCTACTTGCCAAGGACTGTCATGTATCTATTTAGCTGTACTGTCTGATCTTCTCTTAACTAAAGAAGCAACAACTTTTAACACATCACTTTTCACTTCCCTCGTCAAAAATTGTGCAGTTTACGCTATTTAAGTTATTGCCATATGTGTGCGAAAAGTGTTAATGTTTATTTGCGTTGGTGTGTGTGTATTTTATTGTCGAAATATTTATTTGTAATTTGCATATTTGATGACACTCCGCTTTGTATCCTTTTTTTTCACTCAGCGTTGTTTCTTCCCATTGTCAATAGTATACTGTTAGCATCAGTCAACATGTAAATGATGTCCTTGTCGCTTGTTGTTGGTGTTATGTAGTTCTTGCCACTGGTAATAATAATGATGTTGATGCTGTTGCCATTACCGCTCGTATTTTGTTGCTGCTCATGAAACGTACATTAAGACGCTTTAATTGCATTCAATTATCCTTACATTTAATCACGCACACATATATGCATGTATTATAGTAATTGTGTGTGCTTATATGCTGCATTTTGCTGATAGCAATACTGTTAATGAGTTGCTGGAGTAATAAACTCAATTTTTGTTGATCCTTTTTTTTTTTTGAATTGAATTAAATTTCAATTAATTTTAAGTCATTTTAATCATGGTAAACACTTTCAGGTAAAATAAATAATATCCTTAGCGGTGAGTGCTATTTAGCTGTTTAAATTTTAAGGATTTTCCATTGACGTACTCAAATAACAGATATTATTAATTTGCATTCAATTTGTAAAAGTTTTTCTTTTGATCCTTAACAATGCAACATTGATGCTTTGTGTCTGTGCTCAAACGACCTTCATTTACTTTATTGACTATTGTGAATAATAACAACAACAAAGAATTTACCATTTTCATATTGTAATCTAAACCGCGATAATAATCCGGCCTTTTTAAATGGCGGCAAGGATGTATGTACGTCTGTAGCGACAACGTCGAGATATAAATAAAAAGTAATAAACTTAAAAGCTTTTTATATTTAAATGTTTTATCAGCATGAATTTTATGCCATCCTTATTTACAACTCCTGAATTTTTTTTTAAAAATTTTCTTGAAAAATATTTCATTGCACCGCAATACGTTCAGTTTGAACTAGCGCGGAGAGGTAGTGTTGTCGAAATTATTATTAAGGATTTTTGAAAAAGAAATTAATTACACGATATATCTAAATTAATATTTGAAATATGCCCAAACAGTTGAGCGTTAGTCTAATTTCATGCTAGAAGACATATTGCGTAGGACAATCAGAAACCCAGAGAGCATTGAGGACATTCGGAAATCAATTTCGAACAAAAAATAAACGAAATTTTCTGATTTAGCTGAAATTTTGCATGGATATACCGAACAAGAATTAGTAAAGGGTATTAAAGTTTTGTCCTCTGAGCTTTAGTTTCAGAGGTGTCTAGGACCAAAAAAAAAATGAAATTTCAACAGATGTAACATTTATAAAAAAATTCTTTAAAACGCATACAAATTCAGTAAAATAGACATCTTAGGCGTCATTTCAGCCCAAAAATATCAGACCCTTATAAACCAAGATAAAGAATATTTTCAAGCACATCAAAAAAGCCAATTATCAATTATATATAAGTATATCCTTTTCATCTCGTTTTGCATCCCTTATGATTTTCTTAAGTTTTCAAAATGTTTATAACAGTTAAATAACCTAAATTTCTGCATACAAATGATACTTAAATGATGCTGCAATGAAGATAACTTAAGAAAATTATGGGTATAAAGCATTCAAAGACAGCCGTAGTGTTGAAGACTTAAAACGTTCTTGATGTCCTTCATAAATTAAAAATTAAAGAAAATTGAGCTTTGAAACTGTAATACAGACAAAAAGAATATTTGTGATACTTCTTCTCTTACTTATAGATAGACCCAACATATTGTAATGGATTTCTGTGCGTCATAGTACGGCGTTTCCCGCACATCGAATAGACACTTGGTTTTGGAAGTTTTGCTCAAACACTCTACCATAATCATCGAACAAACACCATATTTGCCAAATTATATCCCGTGCGAATTATTCCCAGTTTCTCAAAATCAAATTGTCGTTGTGACGTTAGTGAATTGAGTTCATAGCAAAGTTGCAAGTGGCCGGGTTTAACCAGAAAATTCATGTCAAAACCAGAGGCCTGGTAGGAATTGAAATATTTCTGAAAATGCCGGGAATTAGATGATTTCTGTATATAATTATTTCTAAATATTGTTGACCACACAAAAAAACAAAAGGTCATCAACTTTTTCCCAAAAAAAATCCAAAAATTTTCCCAAAAAAATTATTTTTTTTTTTTTGGGAAGGCCGGAAATTTCTTCTTTCAAGTCGGGAACCTTGGTTCATAGAGCACATTAAAAAGAATTCAGTGAAAAAATTGAAGATTATGCTGGAGAGCACCCATAGATGAATGCATCTATGGGTGAGCTAAGCCAGTGAAAAATTAATTGCTACGCTCATCTATTTGTTGTATTTGGTACGTAAAACTCGCTGTACCCTAGTAATTGGATTTGGGGCGCTTGAGTTTATACAAAAGGTGCTCTCAGTTCACTCGCTTTATGCATTAAACCGAATTCCGACGTACGACGTAAATGCCGCTACCGCTGACGGTAGAATTACCGCATGAACAGAATACCGGCGGTTGACGTACGACGGTTGTGACAGAATCGTATGGGAAAAGAGAGTAACAAATAAATAAGAGAGTAAAGAATAAATTTTTGCTGAAAAAATCGTATGGGAGGAGAGAGTGCCGCAACGATATTTACGTCAACCATCGGTTTTCTGTTCAGGCGGTCAAAAATATTTAAATAACAAATAAATTTTAAATAACAGCAAATATGGTTTTTTGTTTTGGCTTTTTCGAACAAAAAACCTCTGAGATGATAAAAAATTAATTTTATAAACAAAAAGATATATGTATAAATGCATGTCTTGTGCACATTTTTTTTTAATAGATTTTTTTTTTTTCATAAAGCTAATTAATTTTAAAACAAAAGAGATTTGAGAGATTTCGTTTAAAAAAATGTTCAATAAAGCCAAAAAAAAGTGTGCACTTATGTTCCGTCAATAATTAAGCCGCTCTGGCTTTCGTTTTTTTTTTTTTAGATGTAAGAACATTTTAAATTCAAAATCAAGTAATACAAAGAGCAGTCAAATAATCACATTCCAAACAATGTATAAGATTCGCTCATTTGAGAAGAGAAAATGTACATGTGTACTTATGTTTGTATGTATGTGCGATTGTGTATTAGAGTGATTTACTTGAAACGAACAATTTTTCTTTATCGCAGCTATTTACAGTGAAATTATGTGGTACATACATAGTATATATAATTAAAAAACATAACTAACTGTATTGTTAAGTTCTGAATATTGGTTTTAAGTATTTATCTTTTAACCTTGATACTTCTCCATAAGATATAGATGAAAATTTGACAGTTTTGCTTTTACCTAATGCACGGCGATTTAATGATCCTACTAAGACTACTATATGAATCATACGTTTTGATCAGTACCCTCGTCTACAGCAAACATTTTAATATATGGTATACATAAGTTGTTTATATGAACGTGTAATAAAGTGAACTAAGAGCTTGAATTTGAACGACATAATTAAAAAAGTTCTGATGCTTAACTTGTTAAAACGTATAGTTCCAAAGATATCGAACATTATTCGAATTTCGAAAGTATTTAAGATTTTGAATGTTGTATTAGATTCGATATATGTATGTATGTATATATGTATTTCGATAGGGCCTGTTATGTTAATCAGATAATCAATAATTGTAATTCAGATATTTATAATTCCGATTTTTATAATTCGCGATAGTGAAAAAATTTCCATGAATTTCGAATGTAAAAAGTTTCAAGGTCAAATGCAAAATATTTAGAACTAATATTTAGGGTTAAACCTTTCAGGTACATACCTCTATATTATGTGCACAAATTAAACGTGCTTACATATATATATTTATGTAGATATACAAACATTACTCTACTAATGACACATGCATAATTTGTACAATAAAACCCTATTGCTTATTTGAAATAAAATATATGTGTCTATTTCTCCATAATTCTACCATATATGTATGTACATACATATGTACAATATACTCATAAAAGTTAAAGGAGAGCGAAATATAAACGTTCGAAAATTAACACCACTGGCAGTATAACAGCGTCAGTCGTTGCGAGAATAAGTCTTTCGTATTCAAGTGTTTCAGTGTAAATCAGTTCAATATTTTGTTCAAGATGTCTATAATATTTGAGGACAAGTTCAACGCTGAGAACATACTACAGCGATTGTGGCAAGATTGTGAAAATGAAGAATTATGTGATGTTGTGCTGATTGCTGGCAACGAGAATTTGAGAATTCCAGCGCATCGCAATATTCTCTCGTCAGCCAGTGAATATTTCAAAGGAATGTTTCAATCATCAATGCGTGAAAGCACAACAAAAGATATAAAAATGTCCAGCGCAAATGGTGCTATATTACGTAGTCTTATTGAGTATATTTACACTGGACGTGTAGCAATCACAGAGGAAAATGCTGTTGAATTATTAAAATTAGCTGATTTACTGCTCTTGAGAAATGTGCTCACAGCGTGTGGAAACTTTCTATCGGAACAACTACATTCAAGCAATTGTTTGGGACTCACACTCTTTGCGGAGCAATATCGTTGTGAGCTACTTCTAAAAAAGGCAAGAGACTATAGCTTGGAGCACTTTATGGATGTTTCTAAATCGCAAGAGTTCCTTAGCTTAAATTCAGAACAATTGGGTGAGTTATTAGCTAGCGATAATCTCAGTGTTTCTACTGAAGAAAATGTTTTTGAAATATTGATGACATGGATACAGCATGACCGAATTGAGCGTGAAAAACATAAAGATCAATTGTTGAAGTTAGTGCGGTTGGCATTGCTGGAGCCATCGTTCTTAATTAAACAGGTGGAACCTATTTGTACTTCGATCGAAAGCCACCAGCTATACGTAAGCGCTTTAAAATGGCATTTGTTGCCAGATCACAAAAATGTTATTGAGAGGAAATCAATTAACGCAGATAAGTCTTTGATATGCCTAACGGGCAATTTAAACAATTACGGAATGAAAATTAATTTTTACTGCCCGCAACGACTTAAGTGGATGAGCTGCTTGAAAGAGTTGGAGTATCGTTCAGGATCCGGTGCTACTGTTATGGATGATAATCTTTACGTTGTTGGAGGAAGTGCCGTAGTAGTTTTAAATACCGTTATTTGCATAAACTTAAAAACGATGACTATAGGTCAAATAAATCCAATGACAAAACCTCGTAATGGATGTGGTGTAGCTGTGCTGAATGGATTTTTTTACGCGGTGGGCGGTTCAAATGGAAATAACTTTAGCAGTTCTGTTGAAAAATGGAACTCAAAAACAAACACTTGGAGCGAAGTTGCCTCTATGTCGGAGCGCCGTTATTGGTTTGGATTGGCTCAATTCAATGGAAAATTGTATGCAGTTGGCGGATCTAATCACAGTCCTCAGTCTCTGAATTCAGCTGAATATTACGATATGGAACAAAATATTTGGAAATCAATAGCACCAATGAATAAAACGCGTTTTACACCCGAAGTAAGCAATTCACAATAACACGCGCGTATTAAACAATTTTTTAATGCTTCTTTTAATGTAATTTTCAGGTTGCAGTCGCTAATGGTCTGCTATACGTAGTGAGCACTAGTAATACAGTTGAATGCTATGATCCACAAATTAATAAGTGGACTATGCTATGCAGTTTACCACCTACATGCAATGACCGGACTAAGTTTTGCACTACATTTTGCAATAAAGTAGTCGTTTATTGTGAAGATCAATTCTATGAGTACAACGACAAAACCAACGAGTGGGAAGTAAAGGAGATTTTAAACGGAATAAGAAATGTCCGTTGCTTAATTGCATATTCAGGTGAACTGTTAATATCAGAGTTTGCTGAAAATTAATTTGTTATCTTCAAAAAGCAATCAGTATTTTTAATTAGCAAGGCATTGATATTTTATTTGAAATTCATATCAGCTATGTATGTGTGAAGTCTTGGAACTTTGTAAGAAGCAGACAAAATTGGCTTGAAACTCTTTGTAATTGCTTTAGAAAATCTCAGAAATAATTGTTTAGTACTAAGTTTAAAAAAAAAAAATACAAAATTTATTATTTTTAAGACATAAATTAAAATTTTTATGTACTTTTGTTTAATAACAGCAATGTCTTAATAAAGAATTTGAATAGATTCTTTGAATATTAATAAACACTTTATCTATCCAACAAATTTTAATAATTATTTTATATTATGAAGAGATTGTAATTCAGTGTTAATATTTTTATCGAAATTCAGGCCATATATCGAGTTTTGCCATTCCGATGAAAGATAAACTTTTCAAACAAATTAATGTCATTAGTAGATATCTTTTAGCGGTAACATGATTCAATGATTCAGAGCCTAAACGCCCGATTTAAAAAACTTGAATTATTCGGTGATCTAGCGGGAAGCGTTCAAAGGACAGTTTGATGTGGTGTTATGTTTAATAGAGCTATCAGCCTCCAAAAAGAGTTAGCGGGTCAAGACAAGCAGGAAGTATGGCTTCAACAGCATGATGTCACTGTAATCGCTGACAGGTTCACGATGGACCTGCTGTTTTTTGTCATTCTATCTTTTAGTGTTCACATTCCAATGTATCGATATCTCGATGTACGCGCAACATCACTATATCGCTTACTTTTAATAAGAAATAATTGCAACCGCGTAATATTTTTTACCATTGCAACAAATAGCGCACGGGAAAAGCAACTGCAACTTTGGGAAAAAAAAAATAATGACGGCTCTCACTTTGATGCTGTCAATTTGACGTTTGACAGTAGTCGTTTGTTTGTTTGTTCGTATGTTCGCTTCATTAAAGATTTGTTTTCCGGTTGCTCGCTTTTTATCGAAACTCTTTCCACCTTTTTTTTTTTTGTTTGTTGATTTTATACAAAATTTTTCATTATTTTTTATTATAATTTCAGTGTTTGCATTTTTCCAGCGCAATTGTTTGCAACATTTTTTTTCGTTGTTTTTTTTTTTTGTTGTTTATTGTCGCTTTTGTTGTTACCTTTGACATTCTTTGACACAATGCAAATTTTTTCATGTTTTCTTGTGCGCTTTTGCTTTGATCTTCTTTTATTAATTCTAATGAGTAGATGGTAGTGGCTTCGATGTCAGTTTACCGGAATCCTTGCAAAACAGGCGCTTGGAGTTTTTGCCGCTGCTGCTGTCAGGAAGCCAAACTCACTAACTGGGCATGCGGGTGGGTGTATTGTGATAAGAGTTGGTAGCGCTTTGCATTTAATTGTCATTTGCAACCAAACGTTCGATTGTTGTTATCTGGGTGTTGCTGTTTTGGTAGAACTTAGTGTAGTGAGTGTTTGTCGCATAGGAGTATGTTTGTCTGTTCTAGTAATTGTCTTTCAGCTGCATGTGTCTCAAGTGCTTTTAATTTTGTTAATCAAGTTTTAATCAAGTCGTTCGAGAAAATTCATTCCTTCTTTGACATTGCGCTGGATTTTTTTGCAAAAATAAATTAAATTAAAGCAGTGATTTCTTGAATTGAAAAGGGTTGCTATACAGTTTCAAAATAATAAAAAAATTTAAAGATAAAGCAGAATTTCAAACAATTTACAATAAAAATATCAAGTAGGCATGACTAGAAATGAAGTTAGTTCTTTTTTTTTTTTTCTTCATTTTCATTTTTGAAGTGGTCATCGTTTGCTGCCCTCTTATCTGGCTTTCTATAATCTCATAAAATAAAAAAAATAAAATTACAAACTCTAATAACCACTCACTTATGACCATTAGTTGAAACAAATCCATATTATAACTACAATAAGCCCCAGTGCACAAACCCGCCCTATGTTATATGCACATCCTTATACTTCAGTAAACTGACACCGGCACTTGAGCACGTACGTGCAACCGAGGTAGTACTTGAGTTGTCTACAAATGGTAAATAAAACGTAGTAGCAAATAATAAAAGTAAAATAAAGCAAAACTTAAAACGAAACGAAAACTTTTTCTCTAATTTATATTTAATAATGTTAACAAGGATACCATGATCCTTTTTACTTTGATTCTTTGTGTAAATATTGTTGTATGTAGTAAGTACTTTACATTTTAAATTGATGAAAAAATACAACTTTTTTTCATTACATATTGATTTTCAATTATTTTCGATAATGTGGTTTTTTTTAGCAAATATTGATTTGTTAGTGTATCTTGAAAAAATCTTCTTAAATATCGTTAATATGCTTGCGCAAAATGTAAATATTTAAAAGAAAAATCCTTTGAAACTCTTTTGTCTATTTTGCAAATTTTTCGTGTTTGTTTTCGGGTCACATACTTTTTTATTTTGGTTTGAGTTTTCAAGCTGTTTATTGACTTTTTTACATATTCAATTTTCATTTGTAAAGCCCGGCGGGAAATAAAGACAAACATGACCACGAGACATGTCCAACGTCGGATTACGACTTCGCAGGGGCTAAAAACTAAAAAGGGCCTCTCATAACTAAACATAAATAAATTTCAATTTCAAAATAAAAAAGGTCATTATTTTTCCTAAAATACAATAAAATTTACATATTGTGTACATTAATGACAAAAAAAGAATCGTTCATTCATAAAATAATGTTGTCCACTGCCTCCAGTACGCTTTTAGTTATTTTGAAGGTGTGACCAAATAAAAAAGTCCCCTTGAGCTTAAGTTGAGCACAAGTCCTATCGAAACCCCTTGCAAGTACCTTAATCCAATCCTAGTCGGGGGCCCTCTTAAGCCCGGGCCCCGGGTCTATAGCCCCTCCCTTAAAATGTTCCCATTTATTATGGGTTATGGCAAGAGCTACTACTACCATTAGAAATCGTGCGTGATTTGCAGTAAATAAGATTGTACAATATATTAATATTTAAAAGAGGCGTGGCACCTATTCAAAGGCAAAAACTTTTAAGTGCTATCTCGGTTTCTCTATGTGAGGCAATGCAACCAATCTTTACAAAATGATTCAAGCAAGTACCGTAGAAAAGCAGAATATTTTAAGAGTAGGGCGTGGCACTCTCCTCCCATAAAATCAAATTTTTGAAAACAATATAATGAAAGAAACAATTCTACATACCATTGCTAAGAATGTTTTGTTCCGGGACTATTTAAAATTGGGCGGATTTAAAAGTTGATTGGCGTTATGCCCCCCAAGAAACAACAGTTACAGTAGTTTAGCTATTCTACGATTTACTTTTAAATAAAGTGAAACTAAACGTGTAAAAGCAGTACGGATAAGATAGACAAATGCAGCGCTACTGAACAGTTTTCAATCCCTACGTGCGGCATATCAGACAGCGAGAAAGTGAAACCCAGAATAAGATTTGAGTCAAACATATTTATAATTTGATAAAATTATGCTGAATTACATTTCTCTCAGTTTCGTAGTAACAGCATGTAAATTAAATATTTTTGTAGCTGAAAATTGAATTTTGGCAAGTTTAGCCCTGTGTTCTGTTTTCAAAACAATGCGTAACTCAAAAATAACATTTTTATAGAACAAAGCTTTATGAAACTCTGTAAATGGGTACAAAAAATTGAAATTTTTGTAGATTACAAAAACTACATTAAAAAATTTAAAATTAATTGACCTCAAACAATTCATATATTTCCCCTATAAGTTTCTTTTCCTGCTTGGTTATTCAATTTAGCTATGAAAAGCCCATATCATCAAGCCTAATCCAGGTAGTTTCTACAGGGTATATGGGAGTGAGAAAGTATTTAATTTTTGCAAACTTGTGTTTATATAACTCTGAAAGGGTTTTTCTACAAACGCGTAATATCAAGCATTTTTTTCCCCTCTACATTTTTCAAATTTCCTATAATGCCAGCTAGTGTTCTCATATGGGATTATGATTGTTGTTTGTATTGAATTTTTTTCTCTGCTTGTACGCTCGTATGTGTGCAAATAAAATTTTTTCCACGCTTATACACTAGGGACATTATGATTGCATATTTTTGGGCGCTGTAATGCGCATTATTATAAAGTTTTTCCGGAAGCTATTGCATTTGTTTATTTTAAACAAATCGCTTTATCTTTGAAAATATCAAATTTGGAAAAAATGCCTTCGCTTAGAAAGGGTTGCCGCTGTGGTTGCACTAAATGATATTTGCTTTGGTTATTGATACGCTTTGATTCGTTTCGATTGCTGTTAATGTTGATTGATTGATAGCATTTGTGTGTGTTGAAAGCGGATTTATTTTGATTTTTTAAATTTAAAAAAAAATTTAAAATGAATACTATCATCAAAATTTTAGAAACTGATTGCATTTCAACATTTGTCTCTGTTATTAAATTGCTAGCTCAAGGTAATTTAAAAAAAAAAATTTAGTATAAATGGAATAATGGCACAAAAATAATATCAAACTTATGATTATTTTACCTCAGTTGTGAAAGAGCCACCGGACCCATCTATTCACACCAGAGCCAAGTGCGAAAATCCTTAATAAAGAGCTATGTATATCCATATCTCCATAGATATTCAGAAAATCTGCATATGTATGTAGCTCTACAGGTTTTTTAATTTTTATTACTGTGGCGAAATATTTTATTTAAACAAGGCCAAAACTTTATGCATTATTTTTTATTTAAAAAATTTTAAATAAAATCTGTTAAAATTTAATCAAAATTTCTTAATTTTGTGTTTTGAACCGCAATGTAAAAAGTACTTTAAGAGTTCAGAAAGCAATTAAGATCGTCCTATATAAAAAAAAACACTTTACATGCTCCCTCTTTCTGAAATACTTTCTTTTCATGTCATAGCACTTGGCTCTGAAGGTCGTTTAGAATGTTTGCGTAAAAAATAATAAAAAAAAAATTAGGGGAAAAATGTGGGTCAAGGTAAGGCTCTACATACGTTTCTTTACAATAAATGTGGTGTGCCACTGCATTGCATCCATATAAGAGCCTTACGTGCCTCATCAATTAGACAAAATGAAAACTTGAAAAGTATTAAAATTGGAGTAAATGTGAAAAAGTCACGCACTGCTTCCTTGCGCTTAGGTTTGCAAAAGGGTTACTTCTGAAATATTTTACTTAGAAACAAAGCTTGAGATTTATTATAGAATTTCATTTTATTTCATAAAAATCACAAATTATTTTTTTCAAACAATTCTAGCAACAAAAAGCAAAATAGGACCTTTGTTGGTTTCACTTGAATATTCTACTACTCCAACAGGTTATATTATAATAAGAACACATAACAACTAAAATGAATTTCATTTTTCATTTCAAAATACTGATTTTATGACGCATCCTTAGAAATTTATCTGCTTTGATAGATTGAAAAGTATTTACTTAAGCTAACAATAAGTAAATCTTCATGAAGCATTTGCCAAACTCCTCATGTATCATACTAAATAAAGCCACCCCACTTATGCAAAAATCTACTAAGAGAAAAAAAAAGCTTTAAATTTTGCCAACGGCATTGAGAAAAAAACAAATCCGTAATAAACATGAAAAAGGACATTCCACACAACTTACCTTAGCTGAGTTGTTCCCCATGCCCATTTTGAATGCCGCATTTTTATGTTTTCGCCCAAGCACTGCATATTTAAGTACAAATAAGTAATTTTAATGTTTATCGTCTTTTATTGTCAAACAAATTATTTTTGATATCCTGCTGCAGGATATTAAGTTGCTACGTTGTGAGCACAAGCAGCTGTGTTGCTGCTTAGGACAAAGTAAAGAAAGTAAGGTGGTAGAATCTCTGTTAGAAGCAGCAAGTAATTTGATTAGCAAGTGGTTGTGCCTGTGTTTGTGTGGTGGCTGTACTGCATGACAATACGCATTAAGGATATGTTTGATGACAGTAGTAGTAGTGGTGGGAGTTAACGAAAATCCGAAGTCAAAACAATTTAATGCATGAATAAAAAATAATTTCGATTTGGAAAATTAATTTTATGTCTTTGCTTATTTTGAATCTTTTTTTTTTAACTCACTTGATTATACAGTACACTGAGAAAATAATTAATATTTTCGCTTAAAAGGAAATTGCCGAGAACACACGTTTTGGTTGAGTGTATAGTATTAACTCGAAGCTTACTTTCATCACTCTTGGATGGGTCAATATCATCAATGAAAATAAGCCCAAATAAAACTTGTAAATTGGTCGTAAAAGAAAAGAAAATTTCGTAAATTTCAAAAGGAGTATAAAATTTTGAGCGATTTTTCCTTTTGAAATATTTGAAAGTAGAACTTTACACCAAATACAGAGCGATCT
Organism: Meiosimyza platycephala; assembly: GCA_963662105.1. NCBI lineage: Eukaryota > Metazoa > Arthropoda > Insecta > Diptera > Lauxaniidae > Meiosimyza > Meiosimyza platycephala. The sequence continues at coordinate 103,336,429 of OY759208.1, read as the reverse complement.
AGAGCGATCAGAATTGTTGGTCTCTTATTGTCTACGCCGATTATATTGAAATGTGGTGCAAATAATATATTAATCTTTGAGAGGACGGACGATATTAAGTCTCTCTCTAGCATTAAAGTCAACATGATTAGCGCAACCACTCTCAAAGCAGACATTCAATGATCCAAAATTAAACTATTGAGATATGACTGGGGCATGACTGGCTTCGATCAAAGGCTACTATAAATAATGTTTCAACTCTTCACAAAAAGTACTCTTTTGACTATAACTTCCGAAAATAAATTTGGGGGGTTTGTCTCGTCGAATAGTCCAGATGTTTTTGAAAAGAGGCCAGGTGTATTAAAATCGAATTTTTTATTTCTTTTAAAAATTTGTTCACAAAATTATTTATTTCCTTGGAACTTTAAGAAATCTGCCGCCCTTAGGCCATGCACAAATTGCCGCCCCTCTTCACTGGTGAATATGGAAAAACAATTTTCTAATATCAACAGGGAGTACCGTTTTTTTTTTTTTTTTTGCTTGTCAACATTTTTTAGGTAATTTAGGGGAGCGACATTCCAAGTATTCGGACTTTTTTCAAACAAATTTAAAAAAATCTTCAAAGTTCCCAATATTTGCCGCCCCTAAAATCGTGCCGCCCTAGGCACTGGCCTAGTGTGGCTCTAAGGTAATCAGGGCCTGTCTATAGTACCAAATCACGCGCAGGCGCAGACATTTTTTCCATACACTCGTCAGTCTTAGGTAATCTCGGTCTTCATGGACTTTTTGGACAGACCGCTTTAGATAAGCGCAGCAAACGCTGCCAACGTTTAATGTTCATTCGGATGCATATTGTCACAGTGTAATGCATATATGTACATAGCTGTACTTTACTTTGCTATCGGCTGCTCTTTTCTTTTTGCGGCATCATATCATTGTATGTACTGTTAACATTTATTTTTGATAGCGCAGCAATGAACGGTGGCTTCGACTACGTGACTTTCGTTTTCGTTTATGCTGTTACCATACGTTGTTTTTGACGTTGTCGCAGAATATTCTTCTTAGGTTGCTCTGCCTATGTTCTTAAGTTGGATGCTCATAAATTTCTCCGTGTGTAAGAAAATATTTTATATCTACTTTATAGAGTTTTTTCTTCTTATTGCTAAGTGTCTCACTGACATTGTACGTCAATGAATTTATTGCCATTTTATGATGTGTTATAAAAATGAAAGCAGATCGGATACAACTGATATCTCTCTATGCTATCGCTGGCTGCATATCTTTTAATTTTGCTAAATTAAGTATGTGTGTAATTTATTTTGCAGGATGTTCATTTATTTGATGTGTGCGTATGAGTGTGTCCTTTTTATATTTATCTGCATTATTTGCGTTGCGAAAACAAGCAACAGAAAAAAAAACAAAAAAGAATAAAATAAAACAACATTAGCGAAAAAATTTGCATATGAATTAAAATTTCAAGAGGTTGGGAGTACCAACATTGGTTGGGGGATAAATTGGGTGCTTTGACGTAGATAAAAGGTAGCAATATTTATTGCAACGGAGGCATACTGGATTTTAAGATTTCTTTTACGTTTTATGTTGCTGTTCAAAACAAATGCTATTAATAAGCTGATAACATATTTATGATGTTTAATATGAACTGCCACAGCTTGGGGGTGAAATTTTTTTGATAGAAAAAAAAACGCAACTAAAAATTTTAAGGAAAATATATTTTTCTTCATAAAGTTTTTTCTTTTACATCTTTATCATTTTTCGCTGTTAACTTTTTTCTGAAAATTAGCACATAGAAATATGTTGCATTGCATATTTTTAGACATTTATTGTGAATATCAAAACAAAAACTTAGTGGCGAAATCTTATGGTAGTGGAAAATGGTGCAAAATTCTTAAATCGCTGAAAATTTACCAATTTATCTTCTTGTTCAAATGTTGTTCTAATTTCTAATGAAACGATTTAAAGTTGCCAGCAATCAATTAAGTGAGCTCTTGCATTTAATTTCCCATACTTGTATCTTTGCCTATATGACTCGCATTAATCACCTTCTAATCAACGCCTTCAATTCTATCATGCACACGATATCAATCTATGCACACTTCCGCTTGAGCGGCTTAAAATCTCAGTACCCAACCCAACCCAGCGCAAACCGCACAGTTATTGACCCAGCCAGCGTTTGACAGATTGTTAGATTTTCCATATTCTAGGCGATTATTTGATAACTTTTTAAGAAGCGGCATATAGCAAGTACTTTTTTTATTGCATATTTTTAGATATTTCTGCAATTTCATAGCTTTCAATGCATTATGGTTAGATATGCCCTTTTGTGATTTGCATTATAGATACATATACGACATCATATGTAAATATAGCAACTGATGTCTGGCTGGTCCAAATTTCGTGGAATAAATATAACAATAATAATGATTCTGATAACGTAATAAATATTTGACTTCTCCTTTAATAATAATCATTTAAGCTCTTGCTTACGATTCAAACGCAGATCACAAATCAGTAACAATTTCTCCCGAGCAAACAACCAGAATATGTATGATCTCGCATGCTATCAAAAATGTTTGCTGGGGATGCACAAATCCTTAGACATTCATTAACACATACAAATGCAAATATGCACTCACATACTGGTCACTCGACACACTATTAATTATAAATAATTACGGATTGCATACAAATGATTTGTTTATCAAAACTACGCGATTGCGATTCATCACGTAAATCACACAACAACCGTGGCGCGAATGTCTTCATCATTATCAATGAATATAACAACTGCTGACACGCCCACAAAAACAACCAAAGTTATAGGAATAGGAAAGCTAGTAAGGTATCATGTATCATGTGGAATCGATACCATCCTACAGAGTTCGATTATTTTCACTTAAGAATATGAGTGTGAAAGTAATTGATTGGGGAATAATAAAAGCTCTTAGCTACTTGACAGTAAATTTATATTATATTATTTATAAATATATACATATAAATCCTTCATTCATCATTAGATGCATAGAAACCAGAGTAACCAAGTCGTGCAGAAGGAACTCCCTACCATTCTCAAAACAAAAAGAATTTTCATTGAAAATGTTATAAAGCAATATTTTTTTTGGATAAGTTTGTGACTTTTTTTAATTTTTGACAACTATATTATAAAAATAATTAATGTTCAATTCACAAAATAACGTTAAATTCCCAGCTATTTCAGAAATTCGGAAACCTTTGGTTTGCGTTAAAATGTTTTAAATTTCTTCTTAAAACTTAATACTTTTTTTCTGACAGGTTTATACACACAATATCACATCACTAACACTATAAGCTAAGACTATAAATTAAACAAATCCATATTTGCATATCCTTGCAATTTAATGCCGTCAACGCGTGCAACATCGCTCATTCGTTTAAATGGTCCAACTATTCGTCTTTCGTCTGTCCATGCCTTGGTCAGTCAATCTATTGCGTATTCATTCGTAGATAATCGCGTAATGAATTCACTTGAACACGTTATGCCATTATGCAAACGGAAACAGTGTCGAAATGCAATATCGCGCTTGCAAGGAGCGCATAATTAGAATAATCCTTAATTTGCAACAACTATGACTATGCAAATACATGTGTACAACAAATACAATAACATGTTGCAACTGCAGCGGGTAGTATGATTAGGCGTTAAGTGCGCTGCAACGGCAATAATGAGAAAGATAATGTTGTTGTAAGGACATCAATTAAGTTGAAGTGCACCACATTAGTGGACAACATAATATAAGCTAGAAATAATGAGGAAAAGATTCAAATAAGTAAATTTTTTAATTAAGTCAATAAGTTCGGAGAGTCTTTAAATAAAAATTCACATTTCTTCTGCTAATACTTTACCAGGATATAAAACTACCAATGCAATCATTGCTGTTAATGAAGTCAGAAAAAGTTTTTATAAAACTGAACTGAGGATGCTTAAAGTATTATTTCAATGCAACGCAGAGTCTTAAAAAAAAGCCACTCGAGGTGAAAACGAATAAAAGCATAGAATTCATCGCTTAACTTAAGACTCTGACTTTTCACTTATAGAATAACAGGCTTATTGGATGTGTTATGGGCGGTGAGTTCGCTGTAGAAAATTAAAGTGTATAAGATTACAAAAAAAGAAGTACAAGAGAATTAGCAATACATTGAATACATGAATCTAACTAACCAGCGATGTCTGGCCAAGGCCCGTTCCGATGCCTGAAATACCCAATTTTTGTTAAATTTTTTTTTAATCAAAAGTGTACATATAAGATTACAGCTTGATGCCAAATGATAGAACTCGAAGATCCTAAGTAAAATAGAGAGGGTTGCCATGTCGAATCCTGTCCCGCACATGGGCTCGACAATTGCTAGGAATAATGAAATTTGTTTTGCTAAATGTCTCTAGAACATTTTAATGCTTTTAACTCATTACTTTGTGAGTAGAGTAATGACATGGCTAAGAATGTGCTGAAATAACAAGGAAAGCCTACTAAAAAATATGCAATAAAACCCACGTAGTAAAAATTCGTCCGTTTCATTTTATGAACATAAACAAAAAATGTCATTAATTTATTTATAAGTATAAATGTTCTTTCGGCTAAGTACTAAACCACAGAATGGGACCACTCTTACAGCAGAGCACTGTGGTTTTTCGAACTGAGCGAATACAGGGTTCTTCGAGATTAGGATGATGAATGTACGTCACAAACTAATTTTATGCCATGTCTTGAATATTAACACTTTACTACGAAAACTTTTCGAATATAAATTTTAAAATAAAACACAAATAAATCTATGTTCACAAAAGTAAACGAACATTTTATATTTACATTTTAAAACCAATTTTAGGAGAGATTCGTAAATCAAAATATTATACTATCGAGGCATTTCCTGTTTTAAGACCAATTTCTATTTTAAGACCAATTTCTATTTGAAGACCAATTTCTATTTCAAGACTTTGCATATATTTAATAATTTGGCTAGAAAGTTTCAAGGCTACAACAAAACGATGCGCAGCGAAATAACATAGATTTTCTGAGTTGAAAACAAACACCTAAATGGCCACATAATTGGATTTCACCGACATAAAACTCTAATGGAAAGCATACTTTGCGTCGACTAAAAAAAAGTTAATTTTACTTTGGAGAGCAAACTTTTTAGCGAACTTTCAGAGGTGCTTAAAATATATTTTTAGTTTAAATTAAAACAATTTTTGCATTCGAGTTTTTATCTTAAAATTTTATTCTTCCATTGCAATGTTTACATTTATTTTTAAGTTAAATAAAAACATTTGAAATTTCTACTTTAGATTGTACTGTAAAATGCTCGTTTATTTTGTAAATTTTTTGCTTCAAAATCGTTGGATTGTTTTTTTATAAATATTTTTAGTACATATTTTTTTGTATATGTATTTTGCTTGTATAATAAAATGTTTAAGTCATTTTATATCATTTATATATATATATGTATTTGGTGAACACTACAAACATTTACTGCAAAGCAAATCATATAAAAATATATATAATTCTCAGTATATATTTAACATGTATAAGAAGCTTTTCTTAAGCGCTATAAATACATATATCAAAAATTTTGTTATAATTCTATAAAAATTAGTTTTCGCTTAGATTATGGCATTAAGTTTTCTTAATCATACAATAAATATACATAAAATATATACTATATAGTAATAGACACATAGAGCAAAAAAGTGTAAAATGTTTAGTTAGATTTAGTGAAAATGTTATAAAATTTAATTGCTATAATTATAGTAAAGTTTTAATATTTTAGAATATGAAAAAACTACTTTAGTATTTCGTTGAGTAATTTTTTTTTTTTTTTTGAGTAAAACTTTTTTGCATAGAAGTAAAATTTAGTTCGCTTTCTTATACAAAAAATATTACTTGTTCTTTTTTTGTTATCACAATTTCGCTTATTTTGTGCATACATCCTGTAAACTGTACAAAAATTTCCCGTAACGTAAAGTTGGGAAAATTTTTTCTGTCACACACCACAAATTTGTAACAAAAATTTATAAGTAAAAGTTGAAAATAGTGCTTCTCCATAGCCTCTATGCAAAATACCGACGGCTTTTATATATCTAATTACGGACGTTCCAACAATTGCAATGAATTTCCTAAGGAAATTCCATGCCAACCAACAAAAAACAACGACAATCAAATCACATTATGCTTTTAGCGAGCTCAACCGTAGAGCTTTCCAAAATGAGTCAGTGCAACGCAACGCCAATTTCCGATAAATTCTGCAGTTTATTTCCATAATGGATGCACCTCACCGTTTGGTAAGATCTGCACTATATTACCATTGCCGCTGGTAAAAGCTTCTTGTGGGCTTGGACTCTGTTGGTAGTAGTCCTTCAAAGCTTTGCACATTGCAATTGCTAAAATTTTCCACGCCAAAACTTGCTCATTATCCGACGGCATAGCGTTGGGAGTTGGAGCTGTTGAATTGCCGGCGCTAGTTGTTGCTGTTGTGGTTGACGACGCTTGAGCACCGCCGTGACCATCCACTTGGTCCCCGTGGTTTTGTGCTGTGGCTTCAGTTACATTTGGTTCAAAAAATGGAATTGCCATTACGAAAAATTTATTTTATATATTTTTTAAAAAATGGAAAATGTTATTTTGTATTGATGTATTATGCGGAAAAAAAATGTTGTTTCACTAAATCTTTTTTAGCCACGAAAAATGTATGTTCCCTCGTCGAAAAAAAAATCTTCGTGAAAAAATCGCCTTTTTTGTACTTGAAAAAATTTCGTTATTTTTAATAATACTAAACACGTTTGTACACCAGCAAATGTTCTATCGCACTGACTGCTGTATCACATTGGCGCTTTAATTTATACGAAAACTCAACAGGACGACCAACCAGTGGTTGCAACAAGAACAAACGATGTTGTAACCCACAAAACACACGGAACCGACAAAAATAAAAGGCAAAAACAACAAACAGAAAACCCACCCCACACCCAGAAAAACAAAAACTCACCCTTGACATCAGAACGAAAGAATACCAAACCAGACCAAAATCGAAGTCTTCCGTTCAAGTAGCATTTGTTGTTGAACCTTTTGAGCGTCGCTCACGTAATTTAGGGTGGCATGCCACATAATTGCCAAACAGCCAAAGAAGAGATACTTCCGAATTTTAACACACGAAAATTTAAATGTTACGCGTAACACCCCTAAGTTACCTATGAAAGCGAGCACCACCACCACCACCACAAGCATCCATCCCACTTTTACTTACAATCGAAACTTTTGGTGTTATTTGCGCTCACACACTTTGAATTGAAAGCAAATAAAATTGTTGCTTATTACAATTGTCAAATTGACATTTGAATGGTCTTACGCGCTTGCTCTCGCTCTCGCTCTCTCAAAAGCAGTGTGCTGCTGCATTTAATAGTGATTCACGTGCTTTATGCTCTCTACAGCTTACGTCGCACTCTCCTGGTGCATACCGACGTTACGTTTCGATGAAAGTTTCCCCTTATTTGAGCACTTTGGCAATTGGGTTTTCGAAATTCAGTAGAAGTGCCGGTTCTGTCCCCATTTTCGAAATTTCCGTTTGAGTTTCTCGTTTTGATTTCTGCCAGCAAATGGAGAAATAAGGAGTACATTTTTATATCGCATGCTCTGTATCCGTTTGGTATTCCTTGTGTTTGTGCAGATTTCATAAAAGTCCTTGACCAAATTTTTTTTCTAAGAAATTTCTGAATGTTTGTATATTTATTGCTCCTTTTTCTTATAAAGTTTTTCTTAGGAAAAATTCTCAAGGACAAAGGAAATATTTAGCAAAGGGGTTCCGGATTATTAAGTGAAAGATGGTGGATTGCAATCTTTGTAAAGAAATCACATTAAAGCAATATACAATTGATGCAATTTTTCTTTTTAGCATAACAATAAAATTAAAATAATACTTTGGTAGCATTACCAAGGATAAGAGTTATATAGATATATTGAAAGTTCTTAAAATTATTAAGAAAACTAAGTTTGAAACAGAAGTTTTTTAATGTTTAAAGAATATTTCATGCCAAAAACACATCATGAGCCTCTTTAGTAGAATGATTTTACTTCATAATTCATCATAAGTGACAAAAAACAGGGTTCCACAGGGTTCCGCAACCATTTGTCCAATTCCTTTCAACTTTCGTCCTTTGATTTGAAAGGGTATCGGATCTTTGCGAAATCTGGTGAGCAGTTCGACGTTGGTGATGATACTAGGCCAACAAATTTTCAGAATTCGGTGAAGATAATTTGACAGCCGTACAGTAGGTCTGGTTTCAAGCTCGGCTCAAAAGTTTTGAACTTCATTGTAGTTGATTAAAACGAAGACTGCCAGACATTACCTTTCGCTTCATTGATTCTAGCATGGATGTCCTTATTGGTATCGCCATCAGGTGTTGTTACGCTGCCCAAGTAAGTAAGGTTATCCACATATTCTATGCCTATTATAATGAAGTTTTTCTCATGCATCTGCAAGATGTTCTCTGAAAGGCCATTGAATACCACGACTTGTAGAGTTAAGGGCTATGCTAAGAACAAATACTATGATAAAAAAGATTGGTGTCAGTAAACAACTTTGGCGCACACCTAAGACGGACTCAAAAGTATCTGAAAGTTTCCCGTTAGGTAACACACTACATTTGAAACGAAGGTCTTGATAAAATTTATGATCTTATGTGCTGCACCTCGACCTTTTGATGCAGCGATGGGCAAAAAAGGAAAAAATGAGCCAATTTTTTGCTTTTAACAACATACACGTCGATTTTCTTAAGAAAAATAACAAAAACAACAAACATACATAACTGCTACGCATATTTTTATCTTTGTGTTTTTTTTATACGCGCTATGCACTGGACTTGCATTATTGTAACTACATTGTTATTCAGAAAAAAACAAAAAAACCGAGCGAGCGAACAAGGAAACAATAATGCGCACATTGAGGATAGCTTCTCTCGTTTCGTTTGATCAGTGTACTTTTGTCTCTACAGTCATGTCGTTCTTGCTTGATTCTTGTAATTGGCTTTTGGTTTATTGCAGAATTTTTTTTATAATTCGTATTTATGATAGGGTTTTTTTGTGTTGTTGTAATTGTTCTTTGTGTTGATTTTGTTGTAAAAAGCTCCTGCTTCCAAAATTTTGCCCACCCATGGTTTAATGCAACCCAGATGCAATTTCGATCAGAAGCTATCAGAAGCAGTACTGAAGTCAGGGAAAGTTAAGTGTTACAAAGCTTGTCACTCATTAATCGAGATAAAAATGATTCCAAGGAAATAGTGCCCTGACAAGTGCGCGACACAATAAAGTAAAAGACACAATAGAGTAAACAAAAGTCCTAAAAAAAATTGTAAAAAGTTGTAAGTAGCTACATCAAAATGAAACATTATTTTAGCGCCAACCTTGTACTCAAGTTTTGTGTTAGTCTCAGTTCTTTAAGAGATGTTCTCCTCTCCTTTATGCATATTTCGCATTATAAATACATACTTATTAGAAAAAAACAAAGTTTTAATTAAACTTGAGTCTTGAACTTTTTGTTTCCGAATCAGTTAAAAAAATTTTATTTGTCTTACACGGCCTTTTAATTAATTTATTACAACAATAAAACAAATTCTTTTGAGTACAGTAAAATTTTTCAAAAACAATAATAAAGAAAGCTTTACAATTTCACTTCAAACTTAATAAATGTAACTCCTTAATTAAACAACGCTATTTCAATAAAACACTTCAACCATTGCTTTTCTCCCCAAGAAAAAATAAAAAAAAAACAACAAGAAAAGTCAAAAATAATCCCCAAAGGTATTGTCAATTAATTTTTGTCTGATTCACACTGACATTCTAACCAAAGGCAGTATATTTGCACTTCTTATGCCGCAACATCAACGTCACCTTATGTACGTAAATATTATCCTTTTTCGTATTGTTAATAAGTGAAAATCCTTTTTTTACGACTTCAATGTAATATTCCCTTCTTCATGTGCGTCTTCTGCAAATGCAAATGACTTGGCTGCATGTACATGCTGTTGTTGTCTTTTTGTTGTTGTAAGTCTATAAACAATTCATTTATTATCCTTAAGCCTGTGCCATGCATATCATGTGATGTATGCGTTTATGAGTCTTGATTTAAGCAGCGGCTGCAAATCATCGGCGCAGGATATACACAGAGCAAAGAACAAGCAAGAGCTTCTCAGCTCAATTTACTTGTGTAGGCATGTGTGATAAATTATACAAAATTATTATCCTTTTTATTATAGAAAGTGCTAGCGTATGTGTTGATGTCGGTGTACTAGCCCAGTAAGCAAAAGTGTGTCGTAGCAGGCCTTTGCAATTATTTTCGAACTTACTTTCTGTTTCATACGAATTGGCAGAAGAGAGCAAGCCTGACATGGAAGTGAGCAAAATGGACCTTCCGTGGATGGGAAGAGAGGTAGTCCTTCTATACTCGCTTCTAAGTGACAGAGATAAAAGTAGGACTGCAGCGTTCGCTTTCAAATAAAAGTGAGATTATAAGACTTGCTTTGATTATTTTCAAAAGAAAACAGACTGAATAGTACTTTCATCAACTTACGTATATCAAAAATCAATATCAATATTCTTATTTTCATATTGGCTGAACGATGTCATATATGCTTAGTTAATTAATCAATCAAACTATTTATCACCAGAATTTTCATAAACCAATTGAGAACTATAAAAAGTCTCTAATTATGAAATCAAAATTCGGGAGGAGATTTTGATGGTTCAGGTAGTTGAGGTGGCTTAGTAGGCCTTTTTTCGGAAGGCTCAATACATAAGCTTGCTATTGGAAGGCGCTTCTATATACACTTACTTATGCAGCAATGTTGCCATACACATATGTACTGTATTTTGCTCAATTGTCTACTGGGATGCTTAGTGTATGTTTGTGTGCGGCAAGTGTGACAAAATATGTTATTGCACAATATTGGTTGCTTTTGTTTATTGCTGTAGCTGTTGTATCGATGTCATGAAATATGAGCTGATTTTTGAAGGATCAAGTATTTGCTCATAAATTGCACTTGTGACAATTCATCTTAACATGCTGGCATGAGGTGAGACAATAAGGATGTATGAAAGTTTATTAAAATTCATTGACTGCCGAAAATGAGGATAATAGGAAATTTAACAGAGACTGATTAAGTGGGCTGAACTTCCAAGGGAGAAAAAAACCTAAGAACTAAGAGGGCATTTTATTCAAAATAAGAGAAAAGCAGGCCGAAAAAACAATTTCGAAATCTCATTTTATTTCTTTCATACAGCCAAAAATAAAAAACATTTATAGAAATTTTTTCCCAAAAGTCATGTCTTAAAGGAAATCAGCTTAAATAAAAGGACTATAGCTTTTTCAGAATAACTACTCAAACTTTCAAAACATTCTTCATATGAAATAATAAAAAAATAAATACTCGAAAAACTCTTTTATAACAAGGATATTAAATTTGAAGAGATTTTTCATTAAAATAGTAATCGCAATCTGTTAGAATTTTTACAAAAGATCTTTGGGTAAAAATTTATTATTGTTTTTGAGTGGACAAGAATTGGACTCCATCCAAGAAATAGCGTAAGTGTCGACAAAACTCCGCACAAAAAGTTTTTCGCCGAGTTGTTATAAGCCCAAGAAGCTTAAGTGGCAAACAGCATAGCCAATGCAACAAAACCCTTTCCACTTACATCACAACAATAATATACTTGCAATTAATAACAAATTAACATCCTTCACACGCTTGCTATCCCACACTCCCTGTATTTTCAATGATTTATTTGTCTAAAATTAAACGAAAAATGAAATCAATGAAAGGCCCTTAAAAGCTTCATTTATTTACTTATTTACTTGTTAATGTTAGTTTTATTTACTTGTGGCCGCCACAGGACATTCGGCAACATAAGGATATGCTTCCGTACAAACAAGAAATTTATACTTTAGCCAACAATTTTAGTCAAAAAGAATGAAAACAATGAACTTAATACAATTTTTTCGGTTTCTTTCTTTTGTTGCCGGGTGCTCTCCATTTACATGTCGTCGTCGTCGTCGTTGTCGTCATCGACGAAGTCACGTGCTTTATTGCACGTGTCCTTTTAATGACCATTGATTGTAAATAACAAATAGAGCGCAGTAAACAAAGAAACAAAATAAAAAAAAAATAAGAGAAATAGCGGAAAATCACAGCGAAAATTTTGATCGAAAAAGTATTGAAAAGCAATAGCAAATTTATTGAAATTGAAATCGCCGCCAGGATACGCAGGTTACGCACGACTTGTATTAAACAAGTAATTTGCAGGACATTTGTAATGAGTGAGTTCTTTCAGCATGACACAGCGGAAGAAGACATTGCATGAAAAGCCAAAGGTGCAAGGTATTTGTATTATACAATTTGCATTTGTATTCAGCTTTCTGGTTTTGTTATTTTCAAAGGACATACGTAATGAACTTTGTAATTTTTGTTTTTTTGCTATCAATGAACTCGCGTTCGCAGCCTGTTTTTGTTTTTCTTTATTTTTAATTTGAGCTGCGGGCACTGACCGACCGCGCTTTGATGGCACAACGCCATGTCCTTTGCACTTTGTAGTTCATTTGTTTCACTCATTTGAGCGTGCGTGTGTCTGCTATTGTTTTCTTTTCTGGCATTGGATTTCACTACAGAATTCAATCCATTATCCTCGATGTAGTGTAATTAATATCATATTTATTTTAACTTCATTTCAAGGATTTGTTTACTTTAAGCGACAGTTTAACAAATTATTGAGGTGAAAGAAAATATTTTTGATAGTCATCAGCGACACTGTAGGAAAATGCAACAAAAATATTTATTACAAAAACAAGGTATTGTTCTATATGTTCCTTTGAAAAATTACTTCAACTTTTTTTTTATGTTTTTGCTTTATTTTATTTCTAATCAATATGAGTAAGTCAATCAGTTTATTGAAATCTTACATTTTGTAAGTAAAAACTGAAGTACCACTTAACTTTTGCTTGAGTATTTTAAGCCATTTAGCAAACAAAAGCAACATAAAAAAGTATCCTTGCATAAGCAAATAAACAAACCAAATCAAATGAACCAAACCAAAATGCATTCAAATATTGCAAAAGGATATTGAAGGTAAATGCAAAAGGAGCAAAATACAACTACTGCTGGTCATAAAAACATTTTTACTATGCATACTATAGCGAAAGCTAAACAAAATTTTAAAAAATATAAAATAAAATCCGTAAAAAGGATATCAGATGCAAAAATGAAAACTACCAGCACTAATAAAAGGTATTACGAGTATGTATCACTGCGGGTGAGCCAGTGTGCGAAATAAAAAAATAATACGGAAAATTACCGCAGTGCATTTTAAAGGAAATAAACTCTGCATCATAACAACTGGGAGTAGTAACTTGAATTTCAATGAAGATTTAACGCATTATGGCCCAACTTTGTTCATGAGAACAAAAATTACAATATGTAATGTTTGTAATGTATGGGTTTTCAAAAATATCATTTTGTTTCTAGTTGGTAAAAGTAAAATAGCCCAAATTATTAAAAAAAAAAATCGACTAACAATAAGGCCGAGAATAACCCAAATAAGATTATATTAAAATTGGACCTAAAAAATTGGTCCAAAATTGAGCTTTTTATCAAATTTTCGTTTGACCACTTTCTTATAATAGCTTTCGCTTGCTTGAAGAAATAATTTTATACTTATATTTGATACAAATTTTACTATGAAAATATTATTTTTAGAAAAAATTATTTTTGTGGAATCTTTTTTTTGTGCAATCACCTAAATGCATTTACTACAATATATTGCTAGACTTCCCTAAATGGGAAAACATTTTTTTTTTTCGACGAAATATTTTCCACATTTAAAAAATTTAACCAAAACTTAACACAATCGAGTATAAAAGAGAAAATTTACTTAAGGTTATGCTAAGTATAGCAAAAAGTTTTCGAATTTAATGGGTTAAAAGCATGAAACTCAAAGGAAAACCTTTAACAAATGCATGTTTCCGAACGATAATGAACTATGCAGTGTTGCGCATCTTTCATCATAATAGACTCACAGTGCTGCTACCTTCTGCAAGGAATACAAACGTAAAAGAAACAATGGAAAGATTTTAACGCTTAAAAGAACATTCGTATGTTAAAGTAAACACCAGTACTCTTAGCTGTTGCTGATGCAAAAACAACAGAACAGCAGTACAACATAAAATCAAAGTGTTGTAGGGAAGCCAATGTAAAAGTAAATCAACAAAGTATCTTAAGGAAAAAAAGTCAAAAACCTGCACATCAAATTGGATATACATAAGTATTATAGCATTTCACGATATAATGAGCTGACGATACTTTTGTAATCAAAAATGAATCGAAATTCTTAAAGAAAAAAAGTTTAAATATCTTACTATCCAATTTATTGATATTTTGTACTAATATATGTATTTTATGGAAAAATAGAACCAAATATGGAATACCACTTTAGCTCGTAGAAAAATCGGTGAAAATGGAAACTAGTTAGAGGAGTTCATGGTTAATCGGCTTAACGTAATCTGGCAATAAGCACTGAGCTTTGCTACACAGTGCCAAATATGGAATGCTAATTATATATACATATATATATCAGTGATGGCATTTGGGTTTTGTGAAAATGTACTGAATCGAGACTTCAAATGTACTTTTTAGAGCCCGAATGTACTTTTTTGTCTTGAACACCCAATTTTCCTACTATGCACCAAATTGTTCTAAAACTTACTATCAAAAAAAAAAAAAAAAGGTTCTCACTTTTCCCATCTCAAAAAACCTAGCAAAATGAGATATATTTCACATTAAATTAATTATAAAATCTACACATTGCGCGACTATTTTCATTTACTAAAAAAAAACAAAAAAAAAAACGTAATTAATATAATATTATATACAGGTAATTACTATAAATCTACTCATTGCGGTTATTTTCCTTTACTAAAAGACAAAAAAAACGTAAATATTATAAATTGTCCAAATGTACCGAAAATGTACTGAATATGTGTTAAAAATTTGGCGAATGTACTGAAAATATCCCAAATGTACCGAATGTACTGAAAACTTGTCGAATGTACTGACAATGAATTTTCAGGACGCAAATGTACCGAAAAAAGTACAAATGTACCGAAAATGCCATCACTGATATATATACAATATATACATACAATAGTATGCCCAATTATGGTAAAGTTAATCTGGGTATTACATTCATCTTCTTCAAATAGAATGCTAAATATAGAGAATATTACGTGTTGTGTATTATTCAATCGAAGAATCTTCTTTAGTACTTTGAATATAGTATTTCTCTCTTTTTTTTTGACTCGAAATAAAAAATTGTATATAGCCAAATGTAGAGCCGTTGAAGGAAGACCAATGCGGAATCATACGAATTTAAAGAATTTGTTTAGGATAAGAAATTGATTACAGTGGTTTTTTATCAGTTGATGAGCTTAAAGTTTTTGAAACAAGCAATCTCCTAATATATGGAATATTCCATATTTGGGATTTTCTATTGGCCATACCAATTAACATACTATTGTGACTCGATTTACAAAATCATAATATATAGTTACTTTGCTCATGCGAGTGAATGAATGATGGTCCTTGATTAATGCACCATTGATTGTTTGGTACTTTACTACGTTGCTATTTCATATTTGGAACCCATTGAACTTAAAAATTCATGACTTTGGAGCTAAGCAAAATAAATTAAAGAAAATATTTTTATACACTGAAAAAACAATTTAATTATATATACCAAAATTCGGTAATAGTTAACAAACAGTATATTTGACATAGACGAATTAAATATTTGATATATGCTAATGCCACTTATTATTGGATCAATTATATATTTGGTAATAATTACCAAATCATATTTTGGTGGAAACAAATAATATTTTTTGTAGCAATCATTTATTTTTAATAATCACTAAATCATGTATTTAACAAAAAAAATTTTTTTTATCGATTTGTGCTAAAAATCGATAGCCAAAATCGATTTTTCCAATATCCTTATATAGGATGACGTTGTTATTTATACAATCATAAATACCTAAATTGCGTACCAAGCAGAATATACTTAGGTAATGTTTTACTTGAATATGTTGTGAATTGCAAATTGAAGCGAAATCAAATAAAAATAGGATTAACAAATTATATTCAACCCAAACAAATTTTTTCAATCGACTCAAACTAAAAAAAAAACATTAAAAGACTCAAACTACTATAACGTTTGGCCCAATAAGCAACCATTTAAATTTCAATTAAGGACATGGTAATAACTACCAAAATTTGTTGATAATTAACAAATATTTTAAAAATCTATCAACCAAATGGATTTATTTAAAGGAAGTATACTTTTTTCTCAGTGTAGTTCTTTTTTTCTTTTTAAATTAAATATTTTTATGTTGAATTATAGTGCACTGCACAATCTCACAAAGACTTACATTCGGCACAACTCCTTATTTGCAAGAAAATAAGGAAAACTTCACAGTAATTTTAATGCAAAAAGTAGGTAGTTAATTATGTTGCTCATTTTCGGCAAGAAGAAACTTTGTTCAATCATACACAAACTGGGGGATTTACGTCCAGATTTTTTGAAACAATGAAAGTCGTCTACAGATATCTATTGACGAACACCTTTTGCTATCAACTAAGTGGTTTTAAGTTTCACTTAAGTGTACAATTTTCATCAATGTATTGACTTTGTTAAAAGTTGCCAATTCAATAAAAATTAGTATCAATTTTACGAATTTATTCCATATTTAGTTACACAAAAGACCTTTGCGCTATAAGAACTGTAAATGAAGCCTTATTTGAGCAATTATGAATTTAGGTCCCATAGCTATCAGAAGTGCAAATTGAAAAGTTATTACTCTCCATGTCGATACTTTTATATATATATCGATATCCATATTCCAACTCACAATTTCTATCACATTATGATTTTAGCTTTACAATCGTGCGATGGCGAATTGATATTAAATTATATTTCTTATTATCATCATTTGATGTTGATGTGATGTTGAATTTTTTTTTGTAAAAAAAGTTCACATGTGCGCAACAATTGCTGTTGTATATTCATTGTTGTTGCTTTATGTATGATACCTTCTATTGTTTGCTGTAAAATATAATGCAAACAATGCACTTTTTTTGCTTTTACAGAAAAGTCCTTAAAAGTCAAGTGCATAGCGTAAAGCATGTGGGAGATGTTTTGTACCTTGCATTTTCTTTTATTGTATTTTTGTTGTTGTGCAATAGTCGTAACAAACTTGATGGGTTCGCTACACTCCAAGAATGGTATAAAAATCTATTATATACTTAACTATAAAATGGTTTTGAGTGCATTTAAGGATATCAATGATTTAAGTAAGGAAATTATTGTATATGTACATGTAAAATGTAATGAATATAATATGAATAAAACGGGTAAGTAACCAAAAACAGCATAAGACAGGAGCTTATTAGACTTTTACGAAATACTCTCTATAGAATTAAAAACAAAATAACATTGCAATAACTAAAGCATAAGAGAAAAAGTCTTTCCAAAGTGTATTACTTTTTATTTTGAAAGGAACTCTTTCTTCCCGTTTTTTTTTTTTCTTTCTTAACAATTCCGCAATTAACAAATTGATTTATTGAAATTAAAATTTTCTAATCCCCTGACAAAAACGCATACAAAATATTAAACTCTCATAAGCTATTGAGTCTCATCATTTTGGTTAAAATTTTCATATGTAAAACACCCTCAACGTACAAAGGTTAAATTTAATACAGCACCCTTGTTTATATTACAGAAGTGTAAACTGTGAAATTAAACCCTTGTCTTGTCTTAAAACTCAAATTGAGAATGAACGTAACCAAAACCGAACAAAAAGCTACAACAGACACAAAATCTAAAACCATAACCCATAATGCTGACATTTAATTAAGGTGTCTGTCTATCGCTCTGCTTTTATACAATAAATGAGCCTAATTAATAACGCAGCATTTGCCACATAATTCACATTCTGTTGCCAGGTTAAGTTTTTTTGCAACAAAAAAACTTTTTTAATACCTTGGTACCTCGCACCCTGCGCCATGATTAGTAAGGATATTGTAAAATATACCCAAACCCATCAACATCGTAATGAATTATGGGGAGTTAAGTCAATGGTATAAAGTAAATGTGGTAGATTTTCATCGTATGATTGGCTTGTTGTTTCAGAAGATTTGGAGTTTGAGTGGAGAAAAATGCGCACATTTGTTGTTATACTTTTGTGCAGAGCAAAACAAAAAAATCAAGCTGATGACTTAATACCACATGTCCGATTTATATATGAATTTTGTAATTTATGGATATTTTTTCAATTGTAACAACAGTACTTTTATGATTGCTTAATTTCCAAAAAAAAAAATATAAATAAAAATTCAATATGAGTTTAGTCGAGCGGGTGGGTTTCTTAACTCGTGAAATTTTAAAAATTAATTGCTATGTGAATTGTTCTTTCAGGCAAAAGATTGAAAAAATGCATTTTCTAAAATATTGTTCATCAATCAATATGTTGCTGATGCTGATGTAGCTTAAAGCCGATCTCTTTTTTCTGCTTCAAGACTTCCTGCATAAGCTCTTCAATGTATTGGCAAATTCACCGAAGACGATACTTGTGTTCTTTATTTCCTGATGAGCATGAAAGAGGCATAGTTTTACTGCCATATTTTGCCGACTTGCGTCAAACGCTTTAGAATAAGCCACCATGATGAGCATTTATACCGAAAAAAGCTGACAAAATTTGGTGCTAATTAGAAAGTAGCTGACAGATCTTGCAATTGAAAATGATTCCAAAAAGATGAGTAGAATCACCTACAGCATAAAATAGCACTCTTAAAAGGAACAAATATTGAGAACAAAACAATACAGAACAGTGCAATTAAAACAAAATTTAGGCCCACATACTTCAGCTTTATCAAACTCCATAAAACTAAATTAACATTTAAAAAATGTTCTAATTATGCAAATTTTAACTGCTCAAATAATTCTCACTCCAAAAAATGGCATTGTGCCTTCCTTTTGTTCTCCTATTCAATACACTTTCAAAGTTTTAATCTTGTCTTAACATTTTCCATCACATCACTGCAACATATGGACATGGATTATTCTTCGGGCAAAATTAATGTTCTTTGCTTGCAAACATACATCTTTTGTATTCAAACACATGGTACGTAAAGTTTACTTTGACCAAACTTGTATTGTTCTCAGTAATCGAATTTAAACGATAAAGCACTTCAAAGACTTCATCCATTCTTTGGAGCTTCAAACCAAACAAACCATAGAGAATTGCCTTTAAAACGAGCCTTTGTCCTGCAGCGAAATTTCATTCAACATCATGAAACATGTGAAATTTCTCACTTTAACTACTCACAGCATCAGGTAAAACATCATCAACGTATAATTTATGGTTCGTTAGGTCAAGTATCTAAAGTCCTTGTTTTTTTTTTTTTCTTGTGCACTGTTCCCCAAAGTAATGTGTCGTCATCCATACATCCATATCCATACTCAGTTTTACCTCAAGTCATTGGCCATGTTGTCGTCCATTATTTTGTGCTATGAAGTTTCGTTGTAACTGCCAATAAAATGCTTGCATGCATAAATGAGTAGCTTAACTGTAGAGCATGTATAGATAGAAAAAGAAAAGAAAAAAAAGGATACTCCAAGGCAAGTAGTTTTTGAAAGTTCTGTATGTATTGGTGTTGTGCATTCACTTAAATATTCAAATTTACCGTCAACTAACCATCCATCTTCCTTGTGCTTTTTGCATTTATTGCTTAACTTCTTTTTAACTTGTTTTCTCGACGTCTTGTTGGATTTGTTCAATTGAAGTTAAGTTGGTAACTCTCTGCGGTGTTGATTTATTTTTGGGGGAGAAAAAAATTCGATCGTAAAGACATGGATGATGACATTGCAAAAGTTGAAATACGCTATTGACAGCCAAGCGCAGACAGGATGCTGGACATTACGTTGTAAATTACATTAAAGTTGAAAAGATGAAAATTCTCTCGGACGAAATTTAGTTATACAGTGGTACAGTGAACAATATAGCAACAAATTTGTGAAATTATGTTGCCGCTACAATAAATATACTTCAAAATCGTCAGTTGAGCACAAGCATCATCCGGTTCCTGTGATTATTTTCTAAAGAAAAAATAAAATTGGAGGATATTCAAAAGAATCTTTTATCTTGTCTGTAAAACTTCGACCGCATAGATGAAATATAGCATATCTATCCAAGAACTCCAGAAATGTGAATGTGAGGCCAACTCCAAAATTGAACTTGAAAAAACCTCAAATACTTTCTAATCTGGCATGCCTAACCAAAGTAGATTTTCTCAAAAGAACTCGCCATTTACTGAGCTTTTTTTTGCAAATAATTACCGTGGTGGAAAACAAAATTTCTATATTTACGTCTAGAAAGGAATCTAGAATTGGAGGTCTGGAGAAATCTTTATTGACCATTGGGTATTTATAAGATTTTTCAAACGGGCTCTGTGCAGCTAATGCCCTTATGTCTGATACATTTTTATATAACTTTTCAATGAGCACGTCTCAGGACGATTCTCATGAACAGTTTTATGGCCACACAGAGAACTTTGATACCTCAAAAATTGTCCATTCAGTTAGTCATTCATACTAGGAAGTTTTCATCGGCAACAATATCCTTTTTCTATACCACAGTACATCTCACCCCAATAGCACATTTTCGTAAAGGGTCACTTTTGTTTGCAAACCCGCTTTTATTGTAATTTCTTTTTGATTTCTTTTGCTGGCCAGAACCAAGGCCACACTTAACCTCTACTACTGACCGCACAAAATACACAGAGTTAAATATAAAAGCAGCACAACTACATGGGACATAACAAAGGCACCACTGGCGTGAAGGACATTTTCAACAAGCATGACATACAAGGATAATCTTGTAGGAAAATGTTTGAAATTTTCTTTTGTGTAGTTTGTGAATTTTGAATGGTAAACTTTTGTGGCGTAAAAATTTACTTTGTAACACCTTTTTATTTGCAAGTAGATTCTTAAAAGGATCTGTCAGGCTGAACAAAAATAAGAGAACTAAGAACCATAGAGGGAGTAATAAGTGCCACAAATTTGTTGAAATCGTCTTTGAATAAATTATTAAATGATTTTTTTTTTATTTTTTAGAGGGATGCTGAAAAAAAAGGAACTTTTTAATGGTTTATGTATTGCTTGGCAAAATGTTTTTATAGCAAAAAAAAAAAAGCAATATATGGGGATATACCAATTTTGGGGTAGCAACAATTTTATTGTCAGACATTTAATTTAAATTGCATTTGAAATATTTTCGCCATAAATTTGTATTTTTCTTTCAATTTTTTTTATAACTGCCATTAATCTTTAAATATACAGTTATACAGTTTTTTCCTTTGCGGCTACGCTGCAAATGCATAATAAAAGATTATTGTATTGTAAAGCGTAAGATAAAACATTTTGCAATGTAATTCAAAGTAAAAGCTAAGCGTTAAAATATTTTTTTTTATTGCAGTTTTATTTTAGAATTCTACATTTTTATTTTTCGCATTGAGTGCTGATTTTTTATTGTTGTAAAGTAACAAAAATCGTTTATGGAACATCAAATTGGAAAGTAGAAAATTTGAAATTTTTTTTTATAGTTGTAATATTCTTATGGCTAACAAGTGCGCTGCAAGGGATGCGCATTAGTTGCCATTTCTTATAAGCACAATAAAATAGAAAAAAGCTATAATTTTACCAATTTAATTTAAAATCAATTTGATGCTGAAATTGGTGAAATTATGATAACAATAAAAAAAATGCCAACCCCTATTTATAAGTCCTAAGAATACATATTCTACATACATATGTAAAGGTATACTTGTGTTGATTACTGCCAAACAATTAAATAATTTTTTCCAATCTGTTGCTATTCTCAAACATATTATGCATTGTCCTTGTCATGCTCACCACCATCAGCATCATTGTAATCATCACCAGCAAGCAGCTCCTGCAACATCACACTCATGCTCAAGTTAATTTTTACCATTAGCGTTGTCGTCGACAACGCCAACTCAAGTGGGTTCAATTAAAATGAGCTCAGGTGTAAATTTTTATACAAAACGACAGAAAAAAGTCCTTATTTTAATTGAGGCATCAACACCAGTAACAAAAATAAAAATACCAACAACAACAAAAACAACTACAATAACAACAATGTGTAGAGCACATCATTATTATATTGAATTGTTGTAATTATCAACAAGAGCAACAAGACAATGAAAAGAGCCAGACAACAAATTTTGTTATATTGGAAAGAGAATAAAAAATACAAAAAAATCAGAGCAAGGTTTAAAATATCGATACCAAGAATTGATAAATAATACATTATATATAAAGTCCACATTTAGTATCTTTAGCAACAACGTTTCTGCATCCTTGTTTGATTTTTTACCGCATAATTCATTTGGTTTCACTATTCAATTAAATTTTTTTTGCTGTACAAAATAAAATTTTTTTTAAATACTCAAAAACTTTCTTCTATCGTTCAAGATTCATCGCTCAATCTAATTGTTCAACATTCTTTTTCAATACGGAATATCCCACAATCAAATTTTCTCCATCAAAAATATTTTTCAGCGCATCTGGTTAAATTTATACGCCGCTCGTTTAAGTTTACAACGCTTACTAAATAATTTAATAGCAGCGGCAGATTTAGTTAGAGCTGGAGAGCTAAGGACTACCAAGTAGCTAAATATTCAGTTTTTTTGGTAAAGCTTTAAGGGAAGACAAGGTTCTTCTGGTATTTTTGGAAAGAATGAAACAGGAGGACATTTTTCGGAAAAATTTATTTTTGTTTTAGTGGGGGCCCATTTCTACCTTTAGCCCCATGCCCCATGCCCCACAAAGTCTTAAACCGCCGCTGGGTAATAGAGGTGGATTTTGTTCAATTTCACCAATTTTCAATGCAATAAAACGTTTCTATGTCAAAACCTCACATCAAATAATTTTTGGGTTGCGGCACTACCAAACCAAGTTTTGCAAAATTTTCTTAAGTAGCTTTGTCGATACAGTGATTTTAGTTTTTTTCTTTTGTAGGAGCAGCCACGCCCATCTGTATAAACTTGCCATTATTTTATCTAGTCCTAGTTTATTTCACCAAATCATGCCATAACGAGTTTGCTTGTATTTTCTTAAGTGCGCAGTGTTCGAAATATTTTTTCTTGAATGAGAAGTGCCACGCCTATTTTTTCAAATCCGTTCTTTCTTGCATGGTGGTTGCTTATGTTAAAATCTGCTCTGATATTGAATTTGGGTTTTATTCAATTTTACTTTTAATAAGGCGTTTTAGACCATTTGCTTGTGAATGAAGTGACATGTCCCTTTCTGTAGTTGAGACTAATACTAAGCGCTTTTGCTTTGAGCTTAATAAGTCATGCAGTTGATAGTTTTCTCATTGCTTATACCCCTACAGCTTCTGCCGTAGTCAAAAAATAACAACTTATTGTCTGATTGCATGTCTAAGGCAGTGGTCAGTAATCTCGGCTACTTTTGAAGAGGTCTTGATTCTAGAGAGTACGATAATCGCTATGTTCCAATTAGGCCAAATATGCCGGATTTTAAATATTCATTTAAAGTGAATTTTAAGGAAGAACTGGGACATTTAAGGGCAACTAAAAAAATCCTAGATAACATATTCCATACAACATACAAGAGTCCTGATTGCACCCTGTCTGTCGGACATATAATATTTCAGATTTGATGTGGTAGAGTGCTTCGATGCCGTGCTATGATAATGATTTGATACTCACGACTTATTATATATAAATACATCCCATCTT
Organism: Meiosimyza platycephala; assembly: GCA_963662105.1. Lineage (NCBI taxonomy): Eukaryota > Metazoa > Arthropoda > Insecta > Diptera > Lauxaniidae > Meiosimyza > Meiosimyza platycephala. The sequence goes on along the minus strand of OY759208.1, from coordinate 103,312,524 downwards.
CATGTTCGTAATTTGTCTCATATGCGTCGTGGAACTAATAGATTAAATAACCAAAAACCAACAACGGCAGACACATTATCCTTCGAAAAAGGATGCCATTCACAAGAAACAAATCACCAGAATTAGCAGGAGTATGACAGAGATTTACTCGCTGTTGCTGTATTTGGTTAGGTTTGTATATTTGTGTATTTTTCTGACATTGTCATGATGATTGCATAAAATTTATATAGTTGTATCCTTAATGCAATAATTTAACTCACAAGAATAATCACAATAATTGACGCAGAAGGTAAAATTTCATGTTAATTGAAATAATGATGCAATTAGTTTAATGAGCAGATGCAGATATGGAAACTATTAAAATTTGAAAAAAAATGTTCCAAATGAAATAAAATAAAAATGTCTGTCTGTTTACCAAAAAAATTTTCATTTATTTTGTTTTAGCATTTTTTTATTCCTTGCATAAAATTTATGCTTTGAGTGTGACCCTTGACATATATAATTTTGAAAGTATTTCTTATGACAAAAACACTTCCCTTATTGTTTTCCAAACAATCTCCTTTTATAAATTTGTCTATTTGGTTTTTATTACCGAAATTTATAAGTAAAAGAATTGAAAACAAAAAAAAGAACTCATATCAACACATTTTTGAACTTTCACTTGTATCTCCCTTCAGTAGCTCAATTTCAATTGCCACAAGGATAATTTGCAATTATTTCAGGAATCTGCACTCGAGTCAATAGAAAACTTTATTGTACAAAACAAAAATACTGCAAATTGAAAATAGAAGGGGAGAAAATGTCAGGAAATTGAAACAAAATTAGGAAATCAAGTTTCTCATTTGCATACGATCGACGATGCGCTCCATTTATTGCAACTAATTCGCTCGTATATCGTAAGTATTGATATCCTTTTTCAATACAAACATGCAGGGTGAGTTCTCCTGTTAGTTGAATGTCGGGCTGCATTACAAATTGTGGGGTTGTACGCAAATATGTTGTCAGGAATTTATTGAAATTGAAAAAACCAAAAACAGAAAAAAAATTTAAAGAATTTGAATTTATGTAATGAGACGAGGATATTGCAAGTTTTATTCTGGCACGTTGAACACCAGTAGAGTCAATTGATTGGCAAAATTTTTGCATTAGCGCGTCACTTGTGTGTGGAAAAATTGTGTAGTGAAATTGAAAATCTACGCTAATTTATGTAAATTTTTTATAGTCCTTAGAAAAAGAAATCAAAAGTTTAATTTTTTCTTAAATGTGCAGAGAACAATTTCATAACAGTAGGTAGTACGATAAGATTGTTTTATACGAAATCACAAGATAAGAAATTTAAAACTACTCAACTGATAGGTGTATGAAAAAAGATTTAATGTATAAAAGAATCTTAGGCCAGAATTGGTTTCCAAATTGTTACATTTTTTTACACTTATCGGAACTTTTCCCGCACATAAAATTGAAAAAACAGCTAAAAATAATTTTATAAGAATTCTGAATACTGGAAAAGACCTATTTGTAGATATATTTTTTCAACAAAAAATTTATATACAAAAAGGATTCAATTTCACATAAAAAGCATCGCGAAATTGTAGGCCCTTTTTCAAAAAAATTGCTCAAAAAGCAAATAAAAAATATCTTGGAAATTTCCCTTGAAACGAATATGAAACTTTGAAGAAAGCTCACAAATTAACAATAGAGTTTAGCTACTACACCTAATAGCCTTCTTAGCTCTTACATTCTATTTGCAGAAGGTTTTTGAGCTAAGAGAAATCGGTAAAGTCAAGTATTAGGGGCCGTCCATTAATTACGTGAGTCAAACTAGGGGAGACGGGATTCAATAAAATATCACCAAATCTCACCAAGGCAGAGGAGGGGGTCAAGGAAAACCTTACGTCAACTTTTAATGCAGAGAATTTACATTATTATAGCATTATTATTTAAAAATTATAATTTAAGTCTCACGGAGGGAGTGGAGGAGTACCGCCAGATCTCACCAAATCTCATCAAGGGAAGGAAGGGGGGTTTCGAATTTTCAAAAAAAAGTCACATACGTAAACCCAAACACAATATATTAATCGCTCCTCAAAGTCTACTGAAATAGTGACTAAGTTTTTGATTGGTTATGGTAGAAAAGACGGCTGAAGGTTTTGCGAATACTAAACAACTACAAGCCCTACAAGCAGTAATCCTGTTCCGAACCTTACAGAGGATTGAAGAGGTGTTTGAGAAAAATTTTCAACACAGCTGCTTACTGTTGCTCTGATTGAACAACAAGCAAAAACATCTCCAATCAACGAAAAAATTTAAAAATTTTGGACAATTTTTCTTTAAAAATAAAGCCCAAAGTCTGGTATTCCAAGGTTTTTTCTGTTGAATTTTATGTACTCTCTTTCCTGTTAATTTCCAAAGCGTCTTTTCCTGTATTTTGATTAAAAGTTTTGAACGATTTTTTATTTTTTCTTTTGTAGTATAATAAAAATTATTGGATTCTTGAGAATATTGTTGTTGATCTTTTTTAATGAGCGATATTTTTCTTAAGAAAAATAGATCCAGAAGTTTGTAAATTAATGTCATTATAAAAATAACTCAACCAGCCCTTTAAGCAAACATATCTTGATTTGACTTACCAGAACTGCAACTATGTAAAAGATTTCAATTTAAAATTTACAGCGTGCAAAAATGCATTTACTGCACACACGAATTCAAATGAAAAGGAGTAAATAGACAACAGAACACTTCCCTTGCCCATACATACCACACTCAAGTGTGGGTCGCGCAGCTATTAATGAAAGTGTAACAAAATGCTGCCAACTCACACTATTGAGTCACAACTACAGCAGCAGCAACATTTCCGGCCTACACGAACGCACGTTCGTTGTTCATCGAACGTTTGATGAGTAACTGACAGCATAGGATTTTCATCATTTTTCACTGCCATTCTTCCGGTTTTCATTTTGTCTGTTGTTCATTTTAAAGTGAATGCCGCGGCCTTCCACCATGCAGGCGTGGCAAATTTGCCACTTGAAAGAGAGAAAACAAAAAGGGTTACCATAAATTATGCAATTTTATGTTACACTTTTATTGTTTTTAATTTTAAAATTCTACAAAATTCTTGTGCGTGAAAGGGTTAAGCCGCCTTTGCTCTTGATATTAATTCCTTATGCCTAATGCGTAAAAAGCGCATCAACGAGCGTCGTGCACTCATCAAAAGCTGCCATAAATTCATCAAGACAAGACAAATCTTCTGTGTGAGGGTTCGGTCACGTGTCCTTCTTAGTTAAATATTTCGCGGTTGGTATGAGGTGCGCTTATTTATTAATTGTGGCTACAAATAAAATTTTTAAGCTGATATGACCTTATACTTAAACTTTTAATCCACTGTTTCCTATGTTATTAAAAATTTTGATTATGGGAAATTTAATATAAAATAAAATATGGTTCAAGCTACTTAAAAAAAAACACCGGTCATTTAGTATATCAAAAGCCCGTAGTAAAAGTTCTGAGGCAAAAGCACTCTACAGGCTTTGGTCGAAAAGCGGAAAAATATATTTTATTTCATCCTGATGAATGAATGAAATATTTTGGAGTATACAGAGAATGAAGTAAATTAAAACTCATATATAATAGTCATATATTCAACTTTGATCAACCTTATATTCAATTTTTAATCTCTGAACTGCATCATACTTAAAGAACTCAGAACGTTGTTAATTCAAAATGGCCTTACAGTCTTATAGACTGAAACCTTAATATGTACAATCTAATTTATAAAGCTTATGAGTTATGAACAGTTCCAGAGATATAAGGTTCTAAAAACTTACTAGCATGTGCTACCTTTTATAGCAATAGAGTCATCATATTACTTAAATTTTTCCGAAATTTAGTTTTCCGAATAAGTTATTCTTATGTAGAAAATTTTCTGAGCAAGATGGTGTTTTAAGCATTTTGAATTTCTAGAATTATTATGATTTTTCGGGTACTTCTCGATATAAGCGGTAAGCGTATGACTATGTTTTCATGATTTCTGATTATATTTCGTTGATATTTTCATTCGAAAAATAGATCGTAGAGCTCAAATTAACATTAAATTACCTTTCTAAATTTAAAATAACTCATTTATTCTCTTATCCTTTATATATAGCAATACCGCGAAATTTTGTCCGAGAAATTAATATCCCATTCGCCCATGGACAATCGCATGTAATTTTCATTGGGTTTTTACTAACTGTATTGGACTGTAAGCAGTCCATAACATGTTTCTATAACGACTTTGAAGATGATATCGGAAATTGCTTTCCCATGCGAAATTTCCTTAGATTGCTGAACAAAGACTAAATCAATCAGTTGAAAATCCAGTAACTCCGGCACTCAAAACCGTGCATACCATCCTGGAATCCTTAAAGATCAACGGGCAATCAGAATCTTATGGAAATAGACAGTCTTGCTGTTGAGGTAGCTCATAAGAGGGTATATTTCTTTGGCACTCAAGATAAGGTGAATTAAATGGCGTGCATCTAATGTGTCCAAATCCAAACACACCATCTGCTCTGACCTCACATTTGCTTTGAACACACACGGCTTATCCCAGTGAACCAATATGGCTTATCCCAATGTACCAGCAAACCAATAAATTTTTTTTTATCTTGTAAAGGATTGAAAAACCCTCCTCTTTGCTAATCTTTATTTTATTACTAATTTTTTCAAGAAATGGATAGCTGTCCTTAATATGCTATACGAGGAAGACAAGGAATATTCTTCCCAGAAGTCATGAAAGCCTTTCTTATATTTCCCGTAGACAGGCTCAGGATAACTAAGAGAGATAAGAAGCCTAAATTGTTGATGACAACAACAGCGGGTGGGGAATACTGCAAGTGCCAAATCATTGATTACGCTACGCTTCAAATCAGATGAATGGGAGCTTTTCAGCAAGTTAGGAAAAAAGAGTGAAAGGCTATAAAGGTGCAGACTTCTCTACCGCCAATTTCGGTCAGAGTACGACTCTTTTGAGTTAATATGACATGTTAGAGATTCTAGTTAGCAAATTTAGATTCTGTACACCCAAAGTATAAAAAAAAGAGTGCATTGGGAATTACTAGGCATTTCTATCGAGTTAGCCACAAATACAAATTAACCGTTTAGAATGATATAAACGATAGAATAGTAATAAACAGTGCTCAAAAAACAAGAAATTCATCCTCAATTTAACTAATTACATTAAAGTAGAAAAGACAATTTCTTCTACGCAAATTTTTTCAATTTATTTCAACCCTTAGGCCTTGGCAACCCCTAAAAAATATCATGTGATTTTGCAATTTTAAATTGGCTTAAAAATCGTCGTATATTTAAAAATAATTAGCTTAAAAATTTAATTGACCAGTACAATACGCTAAAAAGTATTAAATTTCAAACACATTTCACAAAAAAAGATACTGTTTTCATTTTTTTTTTTTTTTTTTGCCCTGCGGACTTGAAAGTTGCTGCGCGTAATTTAAGATTTTTTTTTTTGTAGCTCTGCACAATTGTTTTCATATTTATTGGCAAAACTTTTTTTTTATTTTGAAGCAGCTCAAGTATCCGCGTTGCCAATTAATAAATTTTGTATTGGTTTCAGTTAATGCAGGGTTGTAATAGAAAAGAAAAGAGGAACACTTAACATTTCTAATCCTTTTGCGCGCTATATTTAATCCTTTTAAATTGTCGCAGGGTAGCATATGCTCTGACAATTTCTTATACTTCAACATTTTATTTTACAATTGAGTTTTCTTGTCTAACTAAGCAAAATTTACACTTTGTAAATAACAATAAAAATGTCTTCTTTACCTTAACAAAAACAAAAAAGGGACATTTACAAATAGCAACGAAAAAAAATTCCAAATTACACAACAGCCGCTTATGTTCATAAAATTATTTGCTAGCACGTAATAAAAGTCATAAAAATGTTTAAAATCCGCACATTAACATCAACTTTGATGAGGGACTGCACGAAAAAAAAAATAATGGAAACTACAGCACCCTGCAAAAGGACACCAAAGTAAAACTTCCAAAAAAATGCCATAGCACATTTACTCAATTGCCTGTTTAAGTGTAACTGAAAAAATAAAAATTGGGAAATTTTTTTTTTTAAGACATCAACATAAAAATGTTGCTGTCAACACCTGTGACCACAATTAAGCCGCGCTAAATAAACGCAGCGCCAAAAAAAAAATTTTGGTTTTTTAACGAAAAGTTAAATTGAGTTAAAAAAAAAGATGAGGAAAAACTTTTGCCAAATGCAAAAAGCTACGACAGAAAAAATCATAAAAGTTTATAGACTACGCTTAAAAACAAAGTGGTTTTGTTATGAAAAATTTGCTTTAACTTGACAACGTTGGCGGTAAAATGGTCTATTTGTCTGTTGAAATTTAATGCAATCATTAATTAATGCTATACGCGTGTCTGCTGTCTACAAGGATAATTTAATTGTAACACTAAGAGTGCAAGAAAGTTTAGCCATTTCAAAATATATAAAATCTCTAAATTAAAAAATGTAGCACTTGAGAAAACAAAGGGTTATTCGAAGTCGTTTAAAGAAGAACAAGTGATTGATTGAATTTCCATAGATTGTCTTGATTGTGAAATTGCGATTTATATTTTCAAAAGTTTAATAAAGAAATTTTAAGGATGGGTGTACGGGAGTAGCAAAATATTTAATAGTTTGCATCTGTTTTAAAATGCTGTCAGATTTTTTATTTTCAGAAAATGAGAGGAGCTCCTGTCACTTTAAAAATTTTTAGATTAAATTTATCCAAAATTTCAACAATTTTAGAGTCTTTATAACCACAGTGATTAATATACGCTCTACGATAATTACTTTAGACTCCACGCGGGCTCACAAGTGATCTGCGGCATCTATGCTCTTGTCTACATATTGATATCCTTTTCCGAACAACAGTATTGAACATTATTGTTTTTTTGAATTCTCGAAAAGCTATTGGTTTCGATTTTATAATTTTGCATTGGAGTGTTTTCAAAACTACCTGAATATCCACATTTAAGCGACAGTCAGCTTTTTAGCCTTTTACGCAGCCTTTTGGATTATCATTATTTCAGAATTATTTTAAATGCAAAATTTTGAAGATACCTTAATTGAGAGCTTTGATTAATACAAATACATTGTACGCATACATTTGATGAGTAGGTTCAATTTCACTGAAATTGTTAATAAAAGATACTAAACTTTAGAGAACAAAATAGCTATTATCCTTGTTGACTTAAGTAAGACCAAAATGAAATAATTTCTTAAAAAAAAACTCAAAGTAAATAAAAAATATTTACACATTTAAAATGAATTTAGCAAATGCAGCAATTAATTAAGAAAATTACTGATACATATTTTTTTCTAAGCAGTCAATACGTATGTACATATGTATGTATTGTATTTACATACCACATATGCAATGGTTTATTAAATAAATACTTGTTTAAAAAAACCATAAGTTTATTATTTAATAAAGTATATGTAATGAAAAATAATAGCATTTATTTGGTATATCCATTTTATTTAATTATCATTTTATATGATTTCACGCTTACTAGCTAAGAAGGCTAATAGCTGTTGTAGCTTAAGCCCATTATTATTATTAAATGCAAATACTGAAAAGTAAATAAGGTAAGCTTCTTAGAATGGATAAAGTTTTGTATTTAAGCAATTCCTTTCGTTTACAACAATTTAAGTAAACACTTATTTATTTTAAGTTTACCATGTTGTATGAGCAACATTTATTTATTTACTTATAACTTTTATTGCTTGATTAGAGCTGCCTATTCATAAGACAAAGCAGTTTGGTGGATCGATTTGCATTTTTTTATCAATGAGAGCCTGGAGACCGATCATAGTTCAGTTTTTCGTTTTGAAGTTGACAAAGTCAAAATAATATGGAAAATTTTGAATAAAAAGTAGATAGAAAAAGAGAAGTAGTAAAGTTTCGATAACGTAAAAAAAAGGAAAAAAATTAAAAAATGTTGGAATGTGAGAAAAATGCTGAAACATGGAATATGTTGTATAAAATACGGAAAATGATGAAAAAAGTTGAGAAATCGAATAGTTTTGAAAAAGGTTGAAAAATATTAAAAGTCTTCAAAAAGGTGAAATAAGTTTAAAATGTTAGAAAAATGTGAACGAGCTTGAAAAATTTCGAAACCGTAGAATATGGCTGAAAAAGTCGAAAAAATATGGAAAATGTAGAACAAAAATAAGTGAGGTTGAAAAATATTGGAACACTTGGAAAAGGTTGAAAAAGTCGATTATATAATATATGGAAAATTGACCGAAGTTGAAATATGTTAAAACAGTTGAAAAAGGCTAATAGGTCGATAAATTATTGCAAATGTTCAAAAAAGTTGAAAGAGGTTAAAAAAATGCTGAAAATCGCTGAAAAAGTCACGAAAATATGAAAAATATTGAAGGAAATTGAAATTTGTTGAAATGATGAAAAAAAATATGAAAAATGTTGAAAAAGAGGTTTAACAAGTCGAAAGTATGGAAAATATTGAAGAAGTTGAAAAATGTTGAAAAATTCGGAAAAAGTTGAAAAAGTTGAAAACAAAATGGAAAATGTTAAAAAAGTTTAAAGAGGTTGAAATCGTTTAAAAAAGCTGAAAAGTTCGATAGTTTGATATAAGGAAAATGTTGAAAGAGCATGAGAAACTCGAAAAACGTTTAGAGGTTAAGGAACTGTAAAAAAATCTCTGTATAATTAATTTAAATGAAAAGATTGAGAAAATCAGAAACAAAAGGGGAAAATGTAGAAAAAAGTTGATATAGTCAAAAAATAGTTGAAAAGACCAATGAATAGAATAATGTTCAAAAAGTTGAAAAAATACGACAAATGTTGAAAAAAGTTGAAGGAGAGTAACAAATCGAAAAATACCACGCCCATTTTTCAAACTCTGCCTACTTTTGGTTCAATAAATTATGTATAATCGTGATCGGCATCCGCATCACAGTAGCTGATATAATTTGTGAAATATGCTGTGATTTGTCTTTAAATATAGGGCGGTGACACACCCACTGGAACAATTCAGAAATAGCTTTTTATGAAAAACATTTTAATTTTAATATAATTGCTAAAATAGTTTGCGAGATATGTGATTTAAGTTCTTTTACTTTTAAGAGAGGTGCCACGTGACGTACCCCCACTGATGCATTCCCCTCAAACTCCATTCAATTTCAAAATTTATAGTAACCGAAACCGAATTTTATGAAGATTACTTTCATATCCAACTTTATACATATAATATAATTAATTTTTTGGTGGTATGGGAGGTGCCACACTCACTGATCCACTGCCGTCGCACTCCAATTTATATCAGAGTTTATAGTAACTGACTACTCTACACCAACTTTTATGAAGAATTGTTCTTAATGGCATTTTTAAAAAATATAAGTAAATAAAACTTTGAGCTGACGGAAAGTACTGTTTAAGATCAAGGATATTAAGTGAAAATCTAGTCAACTATCAACAAACAAAAGACGCTTAAAACTGATGGAATAACAATCAACAACAATCACCAACCAACAACGGTGTAGATATCACTATAATTTTTACAACAAAGTAAAGTATGTTGTTTGATAAACTGATTTAACCACTAGCTGACACCTGATAACTTACTAAATAGCTAAATAGCAAATATTTACTTCAAACAATTCGTTAGACTGGTCTTCTCAAGAAGCAGTCATTGTACGCTTTTGTAATCCTTTTGTAATTTGACATAATCACAATAATAATCGTAAAGTTTAGAAATTGAAAATTTTGTGCGCTGCTCAAGCTAAGGGTGTAATAGGGTTTATTTACGCTTGAATTTGTAACTCAGCCGCAAAACACTGTCAAACGACATCTAACAAAATCGTGAGTAATTCCATAAAAGTTTACAATGTCAAAGTATGTACGTACAACGCCAGCAGGACTCAGCTGCAGTTGACATGATTGTGGGTAAAAAATCGTTTTTAATTAAACGCGTGCAGTAGCGATTTTAGTTTCAATCAAAGTTTAGGTGAATTTTTGTTGAAACCGCGGCAATTTTAGACAAGTGTTCATTTGACTCTTTGAAAGTTAAAATTGAAATAGAATTGAAGTCAAATGATGATTGCCAAATGTAATTGAAACTCAGAAGAGAGTATGCTGTTATGTGTCTATTTTTATATTTTTTAATTTAATGTGCTTAACAAGCCTTTGGTGAATTTTCGGGGAATAGTATAGTGATCAGAATTGCAATTTGGTTTTTTTTTTTTTTTTTGCTAAAAAGTATAAGCTTGCTTAGCTTCATTCGACTTATATCATACATGCCCTTGGGTGCAGACAAATAGAGCTAGAATTAAGGCTGCTCCTAATTTAATGAGCCAATGTAAAAATTTCGGAAAATTCAGGTTAAAAAATCAGAACACAAGCGAGGAAATCACATAAATAAATCAAAAGTTCAAATACACAAGCAGCAGTGTACAAATAGTTTGACGCTGCATTTTAAGCAGGCTTGCCAAGTGGTCGATTTTGACGTGGCCAGGCCGTTAATTGCATGCCAAAGTCGTAGGCCGCGTAGGAGGCGATTAAGCCATTAATTGAAGGTAAAATACGTTAATTAAAGGTAAAAGCCGTTAATTAAAGGTAAAAGCCGTTAATTGGAGATAAAAGCCGTTAATTGGAGGTAAAATTATTTTTATAGAAGCAAATGACCTATATTTCGGTCATATAGGTCGCATTAATGAAGCATTTTTGGTTTTTAATTTTGAAAATAATAAATAATTTTCGGAAACTATAAATTTATTTATACTTTTTTTTTTGATTCACGGCTATAATACTTTGATTGGCTGCGTTTCCCTCACTTCTAAAGCACACCATATTTTATTAAATTTCCACTGCAATAATTCATTGCTAAATTTGTTGTAATTCATATGCATTCAGTAAATCCCGAAAATTGTTTTCATCTTTTAACATAAACGGAATTTTTTCACACTCGAAAAAATCATGGATTAAAACAAAAATTTTCAGTTAAAAAGTTCGTATCTAAAAAAAATAAGTCAAATAAAACAAAACCAGCAGCAAACACTTAAAAAAAAAAAATATTCTAAATTGAAATCTGCATTTTATTTTGCAGCACTAACGTTATCACTCCCATACCAACACTAATGAAATAATAGCGTTACCAACGTACTCATTTCTTTGAATTGACTATGGATACCCGGTCCGCATCATCACAGTGAGCAACATACAAATTGCGTCAAATTTGAATCTAAATGTCAATCATTAGATACAGAATACCAAATCGTTCGGTTGCGTTGGGCTTAATATTGTAATCCACCATGTAAAGGGGTTCAGTTGGTGGCACAACAGCGGCTTTTCTCTGTGTTGCAATGAAAGGCTTGTATGTGTCAAAGGGTGTGGCAGTGGCGGTGGTAACAACACACCCTGTTGTTTGTTGTAATAAATTGCATGAAATATTTGTACAGTTATGTGATATTTTGATGCCACATTTGATGAGTAAAATGCAAATTTTCATTTATTTGTTGTAGCTACTGTTGTTGTTGTTGTTGTTGTTGGTTTCGTATTGTTGCTACTAGGCTGCATTTAATAGATTAGAATTTTCAACATTTATAGCAATTTTATGGTTTTTCATTTGTTCACAACACATGAGGTGAACGACAACTGCCTTACGTGAGGCAATGTAGAATTTAATGAAAATCATATTGAAGCCAGGAAAATTGATAAAAAGTACAATATCACCAACTGGACTCACAACAAAAGTTTGTGGGGAGCATGACACCCCTCGATTAAAATGTTGTCTTATAAAGAATTTATACTTTTGTACAGAAAAATATGCTGTAATAAAAGAAAGAATTGTAGGCGAAGGCTAACGAAATATATTTTTAGGGATGTACTTCCCTCCCTCTCCCTTCTGACTTCTTGAAATTGGAAAGCACAATTTGTAAAATGTTCTACGTTTTTTTCTAATATACATAATATTTCCTCAAACTGCAATAGTTTAACTATAAATATTCGCTACCCACAAGCCCAGTTAATTAACGTGTTATACCCATAACCACATCAAACTTTAAAAATCATTACCATGCATTATTTTGCTTAACTTAACTTTTCCTCCTTACAAAAACAACGCAGCGGAAAATGCCTTAGTCAATACTTAGTTACAAGAAAATTAGTGGCATAAATTGCAAGTGACAAACCGCAAGTTGCACGCCAAAATATCAATTTTTTTTTCAACTACAGCCTATCATTTAAATGTCATTTTAAAGCGTGTGAAGTTGGCAATACTGCGACGGCAACATGTCAGAAACCATATTTAAAGGGTAGGCGTCACGTTAGTGCCTTAAATAACAAATTATGTGTTATGCGCTGAATTTTGAAACTTCCTTCCTTTGAAGCCACTTAATTTGCCACAAATGGTGGCACCACAACGAATGCCTTCGTCTTGTTGTTGCCGTCTAAATGTCTATAATTAATTTTTGGTCTAAGTGCCGCAAGTCTGGTAACCCTTTTTCTTTTCATGTATGCGCAGTGTTCACAGTATGTTGGCGTAACTAATGCAATTGGCAGCAATTTGAAAATAGTAGTTGATTTGGTAAAAAGCATTTAGTAGTTTCAAAGTTTCTTATTCGCAGTGTGTGAAGTTTACGTTTCATTTGAGTGCGGAAAATTAAGAAAACTTTCTTCATATGCAAATTTTGTGTGCAAGATCAAAGGAAAGTTTTCTTTTTACATCGACCAATTTGACAGCATAGTAAATTGAAATGTGCGGTCCAAAAGTAATTAATAGTTTAACAGTGCCGAAATGAAAATTGGCTTTAAATTAAGATTATTTCTATGGAAACACAAAAAGGTTGACACGCTGTTGGGAATGTTATGTTACTGCAAGTGTTATTTTTAAAAGGAGTACGTTATACGATATGTCTTTTTCAGCGCAAGGCTAGGAGGTCTTAAATTGCATGGCAAATAAATAAAATAATAGATGAAAAAAGTAAAACTTTATAGAATATATTAAATTTATTAAAGAAAAATCGTGTAAGTAAGCCAATAAGAAATAAATTTATAGATTGGCTTAACTTCAATCAAAAGTCTATTCAATGAAATGATTCAAGTACCAAAGTCAGCTTCAACGTCAGCTGTAACATATATAAAATGTACATATACAAAATGTTTGAACCCTATTTATATTGTTACGTAGTAAAGATTTTAAATTAAAAACCTCTACTTATAACACAACCACACATTTTAATGTTTAAAAACGACTGCTTCATTTACTAAACAAAATAGTTCACAAGTGTCACCAAAATTGTTCACGAAATTAAGTTTCAGTATTCTAATGTCAAATCGGAAAGACGATGAAAGACTCACTGTAGCGTAATACCTAATGGCATTTCGCGCTATGATGAAAAAAGAGGATGTGGCTCTCCATCGTGTGTCACCAAAAAAAAATAAAAAACCATCTCTTAAACTGCATACTTTTTGCTTTTAATCAATTTTGTGCACTTTTAACTTTTGTGCATATTTGCATAAGAGTTGCACGTGCCACGTGACCATATGCATTGTGACGATGCGACACCAGCTTAATTAAAAAATGCCCCAAAACATAGTCACAGCAGTACCGCCTCTAATAATCAAGATGACAATTTCCGCAGCTGACCAACAAAACCGACAATAAATGCAGTAAAGTAAAATTGGATAAAACAAAATCTAAGGCGGAAATGCATTCTATGAAGCGGATGAATTTAATGATTTGTGTGCTGACAACACTTGTGCAACATGCTGCCTATGGAAATGAAATAAAAAACAAAACTTCTTAAGTGTTGCCAGCTTTTGCCGCAAGCAATGAAATGCATTATTTTAAGTAAAAAATTTGTCAAATACTAAAATGAAAAATGAAAAATGAAAAAAAAACAGTCGCATTGCAAAAAAGATGCAAATTCCCGCGGGAAATATGCAAATAAATTTTAAACAAAGCATACTTTTAGGCGACGACAGTGGTACGAGCAAATGACTTTGTTTAACAAATCCTGGCATGTGGTCAACATTTAAGTGTAATTAATGCCCAGGGCAATTGTGTCATGCAGCATGCAGTGCAACGGAAGCTGCAATTGAACATGCGAGTTTTTTTTTACTTCTTTTTTTTCGCTGTGGTCTAATAGCACTTCCTGTTTTTGTGGCGGGTTTCACATGTAGCATCCTCAATGTTGTTGTGTGTACATTTCAGTGGTTTTATTAGATTTCAACTTAAAATGAAAAATAAATATTGAAGTAAATTTGATTATGAAATGCAATGCACAAAATAGAAAATGTTGCACTAATGCAGCGCAAATTATTAAAAGCGCACCTCAGGGAGTCCAATCGTGCTGCAAATGTCTGTATTTCTGTTATTGTTATTAATATTACAGTATGTTTGCTGGTACTGCAACTTGCAGCATGTTGTTGAAAAATGCTTTGAGTGAAGCCATCAAAATTAATTGCCGCCAGAAGGAAAATTTTTGAAGTTTTTTAAATAAACGGTATAGGATTCTAAAGGAGATCTACATATATTATACTGTAACTGGAATTAAGTTTTCTTCCATTACCGCTTTGTGGTGCACTCTGAATTTCTTCCAGCAAGACAAACGGTAAATAAGGAATATTATTTAGGTGTCATGAAGTATTTGTGTAATAATGGTTTGTGAAAATACTATTAATGAATTTTGCACCTCGGCATAAGGCTCTCATTGTGATAGAGCTTTTAGCCAAAATTTCAACGAATGGCATCGACCAAGCACCATATTCACCTGATATGGTCCCGTAGTTAAAATTATGGTTGGAACCATGATAGAAAATTTGCTGAAGAAGCTGAATTCCCCAATCAGACTACGGAAAATGTTGAATCAAGCGCTGGAGTAGTTGTATTGCGACCAATCTACTTTAAATTTTCAGAGGTATGAACGAAGATAGCCAACGCACGGCAAAAGTAATTGGCTATAATGAAAAGTAAAAAATTGAAAACAGAGTTTCAAAATCTCTTTAATGCATTGTAAACTTAAATATATGGAAGGGAGCATCCCTTCGATCAGTTCAAGGATTCATCTTTTAATGTTAAAACTGAGCCTTTTTGAATTTTCTTGTGATATGTAGTAATATCAAAGTGTGTTAACAGTTTGATTTTAAGTTGTGAATTTATTTTAATAGTAAATAAATCAGTTAATTTTAAAGTGTTGAAAAGTGTGTTTTTGATTGTGTCATAATAAAATACACAAACTTAATTTGGAAAAGACAGAATTCACCGAAAACTTTTAAATTTGGTATACGAACTGTGACAAAAAAAAATTTCAAATTCTGTCAATCAGCAGATGAGCCATCATTGAACTGAACTCATACAAAGCAACGTAAGTATCTCTATGGAAGTATATTAAAACCTGCGAAAGAAAACAGATTTCATAGCATTTTAGAGAATGCAACTATCATGATAACGAAATTGGCCGATATTCTATCAGAAAAATGTCAATCCAAAGAACTATAACATTGTTGCAGCAGCTGAATCTTAATCATTATAGGATTCCTAATTGAATACGGATTGGTTAAAAAGCCTTTTTTATAATAAAACGAAGATCAGATTAATTGATTGAGAGGAGCATTTAATTTTTGAATAATTCAGAAGGAAGCATTCCCCTGATGGATTGTTATTATTGTTATTACGTTAGAGGCACACTAGGCCAGTACCTAGGGCGGCAAGAATTTAGGGGCGGCAAATATTGGGAGCTTTGAAAATTTTTTTTAAGTGGTAATGCATTGGTGATGGTGAGAGTTACACAGAGGGAAAAAAGTGTGAATATAACTAACAAAATATTGACAAGCAGAAAAAAAAAGTCCTCACTTTTGATATTAAAAATTTTTTTTCCATATTCACCAGTGAATAAAGGCGGCAGTTTGTGAACGGCCTAAGGGCGGCAAATTTCTAAATCCGGGCCTGTATTAGTCATATGTAAATTATGCAAACGCTTGGTCATATGTTAACAAAAAACTTTAATATTAAGTTTTATGAACTTATGTAGACAGTGACTAAAACATTTTTGTAGAATTTCCTAAGCTTTAACTTTCCCCTAAATAAGTTACGAGTTATATTCCTTATTCCTATATAACCTTTTGCATTATAACTATATCTGCAGAATGGCAAGCTACATGTGTTAAGGGCATTTCAAACTTTCATCGCAAGCTAAAATAACTTCCAATTTAACAAATCAACAAATTATTTACTATATTAATTGAATATTAAACTAATAATGAAAATAGAAAATTCATTACATCAACATGACATGCAGTAATAAAATTTTTATTTTAATAATTAAAATTTTAATAAAACCAGCACATACTTTTTTACATTTTTGTCAATATTAACAACAGGTGAATAAGTTAATTATGATTTTTTTCTTTTTTTTTTTCTCTTTGTTAGCATCATAATTTTTCAATATCTCTTACTAAAACGCATACTTTGTGCAAAATGCTTTCAACACTAAATGCAGCGCGTAATCAAAGTGTGGCCACAATGCAATTTATATTTATGAGCGCATAATTTTCACTCGGCTGACAACACTAACACTTAAGCACACTTGTCCACACACACACACACACACACACACGCATACACACACACATAATTCAATAATGCATAACACGCTTCATTTTAATTGCTTTTCAATAAATGCCACAGCATCACATGATAATAATAAATGGCAAAGGACATTGCTGTGGCACTGTAGCGCGGTGTAAAAATCGCGCATTATTCGCACATTTATGAACTTATTAAATATTTACGACAATGTCAACAATGCATTTATATATGTATGTATGTATGAAACAAAAACCAACAACAACAAAAACTGCTATTTTAAAATACTCATATCATTTTCGAAAAATATTCAGCGGTATGTTAGCATGTAACACTTGTGACAACTCCTATGTAGCTACCATCAGTTAGCAAACCGCACCTATAGCAAGGTATTTTTTGTAATACTTTTTTATCCGAAATTTACATAATAATTTTTTAGTATGTAGGTATTTAGAAAAAGTGAAATCCACACTCAAGGAAATTTTCGAAATGAAAAATCGTTGAAAATTGTTTCAAAATAGTTGCATTTTCATCCAAATCAAAATAATTAACTTTGGTTCTAATAGAGCT
Organism: Meiosimyza platycephala; assembly: GCA_963662105.1. NCBI lineage: Eukaryota > Metazoa > Arthropoda > Insecta > Diptera > Lauxaniidae > Meiosimyza > Meiosimyza platycephala. Next base: position 103,295,340 of record OY759208.1, on the reverse strand, counting down.
TTTGAAAATTATTGAAAATTGGCGGAGCTATAGCGCTTTTTCTGAAAAAAATAAGGCAGATTTTCTCAAAAACTCCAATATTTTTTTCGCTTAAAATTTTACTGTGGATTTGTATTAATATGATAAAGAAATGACATGAGTTTAATGCCTGTTAACCGACATTTGAGGTCAAGGAGATTTTTTTCCCCAAAATAAAAATGTCAATTTTTTTTTCCATCATTGCCAAGCCACTCTACGGTACAATTTTCAAAGCAAATAACAACAACAACATTCCAAATTACTTTCTGCAAGTCCTGCCGTTATTATTTTTGTAATAACATTTTATCATTGGAAATATATAAAAACATTGTAAGCAAATATGCAATTTAACACCATTGGATTTCTTCTTCTGCGGTTTCTTGAAAAATTAAGCCTATGCGGATAATCCTCAAACCGTTCAACACCTCAAAGATAATATCATCGATCAAATATCATTAATTGAATTGTCATTATGCGAAGAAGTTATGACTTTTCCTATTAAAATTTCTATGCCTATTCGTATTTTACTTTTGGCTATCACATTTTTATTCATATTCCTTATCTTATCTTTTTTCATATTAACATTTATTTTCATTTGTCTTCTTTTTCTTAATTTTTTAAACATTTTCCCATACGTTAATATGTTAAATATTCATTACACCATATGCATACATCGCAACTCTAGTAGGGTTCAATATAAAAGGAATAACCTACCAAAAAAAAAGGACACTCTGTAAAAGCGCAAATGCAATTAACAGCAACGACCAAATGTATGCAACAAATTGTTGTTAATAAAACAAAAAACCCAAACCAAACGAATATATGAATTTACTCCATGAATATTGATAAAAGGATAACGAAGTTATCGTATGTACTTACATACATAGGTATGGTAGGATATCACTTAACGCATGTGGCTGATGCACTTTTCATCGCTAACAAAAACAACAAAGTTGCACACTTGTACTCATGTTGAGTTGTTAACATAAAGAGTTATGTTTTGCATCATGTTGCTTGCAGTGATTTAACCTGCCAACTGCAATGGCCGGTGGACGCTCGTTTGCAGGATAATGGCATCAGTTGCGCCTCAGTTGATTTCAGAGTGGTTGACTGCAATGTTGTTGTGCAAATGATAGCCCAAGTAATTAACATTAAAACAAACTTTCTCTATCCAAAAAAAAAAAATGAAATGTTAACTTAATTTTAGCAGCAGCAAAATGTTGCTGCTTTATAGTCAGTATATGCATGGTTTGGCAAGCTGTCATTTAGCCTATGACAAGTCAACGGTTGAAGTACTGTTTTTCCAGCGCTAATGGATATTTAATTTGAACTCTTGCTGCAGTTTAGTGCCATAGTGTTGCCATAGAATACACAAAGTAAAAAATACGAAATTTTTAAAACAAAACTCACATTATAAATATATTCAACAGATGGTTTTTGTCATTTAAGTTAAATTTTAACCTATGAAGCGTATAATTGATGCATTTTTCTGAAAATTGTCGAAATTTTTTAATTTATATGACCAAATATAGTGCTATTAAGCGGTTAGAATTCGTAGATATAGTTCTATGATTTTATGTTAAATGGTTAAATTATTTTTTAAATTATTAGTTTTCAAGAAAAAAAAAAAGAAAACATGCAATTCAGCGGTTACATAAAATTTTAAAAAAAAATTTAACATTCTGGCAACTCTGTATGTTGGCACCTACTACCCAGCGTTTTCTATCATTCCATGTAATATCAATATTTACACCTTTAATTAAAATCCCTAACAAGGTTATTACAACAATAAAAATATATTCGCCACTGTGCATGGCATACAGAGTCCAGGTCACACATTCAATATTGATGCTTTTGTTTGATTTTCCATTAACATGTTGCACTTAAAGACCCCACTGTACCACTGCAGCACAAAACTACTCTGTATGCAGTACGCTGTTGCACCATCATGACGTTGTGTCAACACAGTTGCACTGAAAACTGAAAGCAACACCGCCAACGTGGTTAATTAAAATTGACTTTATTTGCAAATGCATAAATTCATTTGTCCATTTCGATGGAATTACGATAAAGTTTGGGAGGGGAAGACATTTTTGCCCATCACTGTTGTGGCAACTAATAGCTTTGGTTGTTCGAATATTTGTACATGTGATTTATTGTATTTCTAGTGACAAAATCTAATTTTGAATTTTGTAGATTTTTGTAAAGAATTTTACGAGATTTACGAAAATATTTGCATTCGAGTTAGTAATTAGTTTGCAGGTGAAAGTGGAATTTTAATTAAAAACAAAAGTATGTATTTTATTTTTAGAAATGTAACACAACTTTTCAGGCAAAATTTAGTTAGCTGAATATTGTTATATGTATGTATATATGTATATGGCAAAATAAGTTCAGTGAACAATTTTGCGATATTTAATCAATGACTTATGTGCATTTCTTAACTAAATTAAATTAATCTGTTGTTATCCATTCAATAAATTTTTTGAATCAATAGATGGAGTTTTTCACTCCTGTTTTCATGTTTAAATAGGTTTCTATCACTTTGAGAAGTAAACATTTTCCTTAATATTAGTAATAAGTCTTTTGAAATGAGTTCAAGCGCAGTTATATTACGAAAAAAAATTTTACTCAAACTTATGCACATATCAAGGATGTTGCAAATATTCGCATCCGCATCAGCGATTGCGGAGCTTCCGCACTGATTTTATCGAGCGTTTTATAAAGGTAAAGGCTGCCTTAAGTCTTTACATTGATGACAGTAAGATTAACCAAATTTTGCCAGAAAGGTGGAAAATCATCGAAAGTTGTATTGAATGATTGAAACCTTTTGAGGAAGCCGCACGGGAGCTAAGCAGAAATTGATGACTATTTGGCAAGATTACTCTTAAAAGTGAACTTAAAACAAAGTTTTCCAATTTGGTGGAAAACAAATCAGTGTCTGATGAAAACATCAAAGAAGACATTTTGAAGATGAGAAATATGTACTGAGAATGGCATTTCCGATTCTCCTAATTTCGAAGGGGCTAAAAGAATGAGAATGACAGATTTCTCCGAAAATGGTATAGATAGAACAGCTAGAACAAGCAACATCTGGTATAGTCAAAAAGACATGCTTAAAAAGCGAGCTGGCTATGATGTTAGATTCATCAAGTGAAGATAAGAGTGAAGAAATACCTGAAAATGTTAGTGCTGAAGTGATACTAAAACAGGAATTGATTGCTTGCCGCATTAAAAAAAAAAGGGTTGCAAATCCTCTCAAATGGTGGAGCGTTCATCGAAAAGAGTTAAAACTGCTATCACAAATAGCACGCAGATTTTTATCGACACCACCAGGCAATGTTCCTAGCGAACAACTGTTTAGTAGCGCGGGTCTAATTTACAAATCTCTGCGTAATAAGCTTGGCCCCGTAAAAGCGGCAATTTTTCTATTTATTAAATATAATGCTCCAATTTTTAACTTTTCGTAAATATTTAGTAATTTTATTAAAAATTTCTTAATCAAAATTAATTAATTTCTTCTTCAAAAATCCGCATCCGATGTGAAAAAATCTACATCCGCAACATCCCTGGTACATATGCATGTAGGTTAGGCGTCTTTAGAAAAATTTGAATTTTTTAAAGTAAGTTTGTTAATTGCAGGAAAAAGTGTTTTTTTCATAGTAAATTTTACATAAAAAATCTTCTCGTAAAAATTTTAAAGGCCAAAGCCTCTGTTTCAATTTTGGTCAGAAAAAGTTTAACTTGCCCCTTCTTCCTAGGACAGATTATGCTGTGATATTTCAGAAAAATTATGTTTAACCAACTTTAACCTCTATCCAGTCTCAGTTCAAAGCGTCTGCTCCAAAATGAGCTCTGAAATCTTAAGAAGATTGAATGTGTTTTCCTCACGACAATTTTTCTTCATTTTTCATATTGTCAAAGCCGCCGGCATTAGCTGACTACTTACTGATTTGTAGTTTTACAATATACAGCAGCTTAAAAATATTGAAAACAATAAATGGTACCTCGGACACAAACTCCGATTTCAAAGATAACTATTAATAAAAATTATATGGGTGCTGATTGATCAATGAATATTTATTTTTTTTAAGTGTAAGACTTACCAATGACAACCTTAAAAAAAGCTTTTAATAAGCACTGCCCAAAGTACTTCACCTATGAACCAACAAAAACACAGCAAATGGCTGCTCTGTAGCAGCGACTGCATACACTCACACTATAAAACCATTTACAATGCATGATTTTTAATGAAAAAAAAACACAATATTACGAAATAGAAACTTTAATTGTTAACACATTTTGCAATTTCTTAATGAAATGAAGATATTTTCAATAAATTTATCACTTTAATTTACAATAAAAACAAAAACAATAACAAAACACTGCACTTTCACTGGCCGCATCGGCCGACGCCGCCACTTCAAACATTTTGGTATTTTCGGACAATTTCATTATAAACTTTTATTAAATTTCATACAATAAACTCGCGAATACATCGATTTTAATACTTTACGTCGTATTTTTAAACTATTTTTGAAGAAAATTGAAAATTAAATTTAAGAAATGAACACGCTGCTTGCAAATGAAATTAATATTAAAAGTGACAGCTGTTTGTAGTGTTGCCACCTTCACCATAGGAACTAAAACTGTAAGCTTTTATGGAAAGAGGAAAAACCAACTGCTGTATGTTCATTAGGATGAGTAATGAAAACGCATTTTTTAACTTTTAATTTGGAATAATGATAAGATGTTGCCAAAAAGACTTAATATCTCTGAACCTGGCCAACCAATTTCATTGTGTGATATCGTATATCGTATCGTACAATACAAAGTATAATTTAAGTATTATTATTAAGTGCCTTGATTTGGGGCACTATTTTTAAAGTAGATGACATAACAAAAAAAAGAGTTATATCCATAACTTTAAACTTAGACTTGTGGGCTTTTAAAACTAAAATTTTCAGAACGAACTTAATACGGCTATTTTCAGGCCAAAATATGGCTCTTTCTCAGGACCCCGACCACCTAGAGTTATTTGAACAAAATCGAAAATTCTTTTATTAAGTCTCATACAGTGGCTCAATAAAGAAGTCGGACAAACATGCAATTCAACTTCAAATGATAAAATAATATTTAAGAATAATAAATTTTATTATGTTTTGTTTTTATCTTAAGGTACATAACTATGATTTTTTTCGGAACAGATGAGCGGTGGATGGTGCAGCTGCAACTGCCATTACGCCCTGTTGTTCAGAATATGAAGTAATGGATCAATGGTAAGCATTAATAAGAGGGAAGATATCACCCATCCTCGGGAGGTACCCCATTTTGTATATTTAAGAGACCTGATGTGGTTGCGTTCTGCGAATTTACGAAATATATTTCTCTTATCCGAGAATAAAACTTGGCTCCAATATACGATCTGATTACATAATTGGCTTGCTTATAGGCCTTACATTTTTGTATTTTCTTATACTTAACTTTAGTTACTGTTCACCTTGCTTAGTAAATACTCTCTTAGTGACATGGATTTTAATGATTTTAGCGAGTATAGAACGAAATCGAAAAAAAAAAAAACAAAAAATCGGTTATGTAGCTAGCGCAAATTCGTATATTTTTCTTTTAAAAATCACTATAAGCTGGAAACCTCTAAATAAATTTTAGGAATATGGGTGATAAGTCAAAAGCAATGTAATAAACTATAATAATGTTACGAGAAAGTTTGAAATCAGATCTGAAATTCTGAAATTGTGATTTTAGAAAAAAGTCATTACCCACAATTTAAGAAGGTCAACTCATTTTCTATCATTTAATATGCAATTTGATTTATTACTAACGGAATAGAAAAAATCACTTAAAATTAGCATATCTCAATAATCTTAGATTAGAGCTTTTCTTGATTATTTTATAGCTTATGAAATTAAGTATTTGTCATTTAAAACGCAGATTATCGTAATCAATCCAGGAGTATCTAACTTCCTGAGATTGTTTTTGCTATCATACATAAGTCCACTCTGTTTAATAATGTTAATAGGTAATGACGATGAGCAAAAACTTTAAATTAATTCTAAAATTTAATGAAAAAATTATATCTATTTTTTTCTTTTCAATTTCACAGAAATTTGAAGAAAAACTTTACACTTTGCTACTCAACAACTCCTTGGCGATTAAAATGTAAAAACTTTCAACAACGCTGCCATCAGACCAAAATATATGTACATATAACTTACAAGTTAATTTAAAGTAAAACTCCAACAACAACAGCAACCGACAGCTACATATAATAGCATGCAAAGTACCAATAACAACAAAAGCAACATCAACAAAATAAGTTACCAAAACTACAACAACTAAGAGTAGCATTGTTGTAAAAATGCCAAACAAGAAGTTAGACGCAATGCCAAAAGTTCAAAGTTTTCCCACCAACAACAACAACAACAATAACACCGACAAACAAAGTAACAGAAATTACATTAAGTTGAGCATTTTGCACTTTTAAACCTTGTTGCTTTTCAAAAAGGCACACAGTTGAGGTGACTCTCCTCCGCAGTGCAATAAATGGACAAAACTTGGTCCAGTTCAAATTTAAATTTGAATTTCTTTGTGCACTACAAATGCAAATGTATCTACTAGTAAAGTTGTCGTATCCCTTGGGTGCCTAAAGAAGTTACTAACACACTATGCACATTACAGCATAAGGAGCGCGCTGAGTTTGAATGCAAAACTGAAATTAGCTACCATCGACAACTTGAAAGTCATCGTAAATACAAAATTATTAAAATTGTTAGTTTTGTGCGAAATATTCGCACCAACCGAGGCACCATAACTAGATCCTGCGAAAAGGAAGTCAAATTTAAATTAATAACAAAGAAGCAAAGAAAACTTAAGCTAAATAAAGTTTGCCAAAGGATACCAAGTAAATTAAGTGCCAACTTAAGGTGAGGATGAAGAGTAAATTGCACTTTAATTGCACTTTAGTAGAGCAAAAGTTTTTTTTTTGTGCGAAGACAGTAAGCAAGCATCATTAAGGATACATTTTCGCCTGGGAATTATTTGTATACCCTTTGTAATGGTCAAGCTGCAGCCATAGTTGTTGAACTTAAGCAGAACTTTTGGTAATCATCATAAATAAGTGATTAAAAATAATTAAACTACACTTTGGCAAAAAACTTTGGAAATAAAGACAATTTCTTACTACTTTCTCTTTTCTTTTAACATACAATATTTTATTAAAAAAAAAAAATAGCACAATCCATTTTAAATGGTTACATTTTCCAAATGCAATTGCCTTTCGAGTTTATCTACCATTTTGCTATTGTGCTTGAGGGACTTAAGCCAATCGATGTAAGCATTATCCTCAATACCTGTCTCGATAGCTCCTTTGATAATTGTCTTCAAGTAGGTTTTCGATGGCTGTCGCTCATAGGGCACTTCATCCTTTGGCAGCATGCACAGGTCCATTGATGGTTGTTTTGTTAAATGATAAGCACGACATGTGATACTTGAATTTGTAGCCAAGTTTAAAACTGGTACCATAAATGGAATGTAAATACCTTCTGATACACCTTCTTGACTAAAAATGACTTTGCAATAAAAAACAAATATTAATTTTTTACAAAATAATCAAGTGCTTACTCATCTAAATTCTCCATATTACATTCATCAATTTCCCATATAGCACCATATACATGTGCTCCGCCGGTAGGTACAATTGTAGCCGGTGCACCAAGCCAATTTTTAGAATTCGTGTTAAAGTCAAGGCGATAGTTCTATTAAAGATAAGCTTGAGTAATTTGGAATTCTGGATTTAAGTGCATACCTCCAGTTTTCCCGGACCAAGTCGCACTGCTGTGGGATTTTGTATATGTATTCTTTTAGCCAACATATTGCTGCCGAAACCAAAGTAATAAAATTTTGACATTTCAGTGCTGCAAAATAAATATATAAAAGTTTTCTTAAATTTTTTTATTATTTTTAAATCTATCCAAATTTCTGATAGCTTCCAAATGAATTTTATTCCACTTCAACTTTTTAGAAATGACGCTTATAAAAAATAAATTTTAGTAAAAATGATATACACACACGTACATGGCATTTGGGTTTTGTGGAAATTAGTACATCGAAAATTACAAGAAATAAGTCATTCGTATTACAATAATGTTTACTAAACCAAAATAATAAAAAGGAAAAGGTCTTTCGAATTTTCTATTTAATGCATATTTCAATAAAATTGATTAACATTATTGACAAAAATTTTCTAAAATTTCCTAATAATCAAAGAAAAAGAATATTAAGAAAATGAAATGAAAATGCACCAAAATTGAAACTGAAAATTGCCTATTGTGCCAAATGTACAAAAAAAAGTTTTCGAATGTACTGACGTAAATTTTTCACAACGCAAATGCACTGAATTAAGTGCAAGTGTACCGAAAGTGTCAACACTGATTCTATATCAAAAAATTTTAACCAAAGAAATTTCACAAGGTGGCAATGCTTCTGTGATAGCTTTTGGAAAAGCTTTCATTTAAGTTATTTTTTGGTGTGTGTCTCCACTATTCAACTTTTTCCTATCCTTTTAAGGTTGCCATATGTATTAATATACTTAGTTCGAAGCATTACAGCCACTTTTTGACTACTGGATAAAATATATCAAATCGAGGTATTTCTGTAGATCTGGCAGCCTAAGAAATAAAAGCTTTTACTAAAAGCTTTGACATACGATGTTAATGAGTAAATAATTGTTGTTTATTGTGGAGAGCTCGAGTTAGCTTTATATTTTTACTCATTTTATATGCATTAAATTTATCTTTGTTTTAGGCACATTAACTTACCGGATTGAACTGTTAACCGTTTAAATTTAAAATCTTTTTAAAACACGGTTTCAAAATATGTATGTAATATTTAATTTTCATAGAATCCACAATTTTACTTTACGCTTTGCGAAACCAAAATTTTGACAGAAAGCAGCTGTTATCAGTATTTTCATATTCATCTTTTTTTTGCATGAAAGCTTTTGACTCAATTCACACGATCAAATAGTTGTAAGCATTTGTAAGATGGGCTTTAAACTGAACTTTTGCATTCACATGATTCATCAGTTACGTGGCTAGGCAAAACGTAGCGAGCGTAAAAATCAATTCAGTTTGATTTGAAAAACACACAACAACATATTTACAAATACATTAAATAGTATTGAAGAGAACTACGTGTGTGATAGTGCCCAGCTCTGATCATGAGTGCCAAGCGGCCGTTTTTAGAATTTAGATGATCAAGCATTGCTGTTTGTCAAGCCATGTTGGACAGTATGAAGGATAATGCAAACTGCCTCATTAAAACAATAACAAACTATTTGGAAGTGATAAGTAGTGTACAGAGTATGTTTCGGGCCAAAAACGGTTCTTTCCATCTTTTCGACCTTTCCCTTTTTCGACCTTTCCCTATCGATTGGACGAAACTAAAACAGTTTTTCTTTACTACAGTTTAACACAAGTGGCACAAGCCATTTACTGCTTCATAAATGCTGAATGCATCTGAAAGTGAGTTTCACACGCATTCACATTCATAAAACTAGAGCTACTTACACGCTCACTATTCACCGCAGCGTCGACTTGTAACGCCGACCACAAGGTCGCTGTTATTCAATAATGTACACGCACATACGTTGGTGTTCAAATGTCATTCATAGAGATGAGATTTTTTCTTTTACATTTTTATTTAGAATTTATTTATGTTAAATTTAAAATTAATATTAGAAAATTGCTATTCAAAACATTTATTTTACTTAAATTTTAATGTAAGCAATTTTAACATTTGAACGTCAATATACAAATCCCTATTCACACGACAGTGAACTTGTCTCGACTCACTACTCCGACGTAGAAATACGGAACTATTTCGCCGACGTGTTTCACATTCACACAATAAAAAATTATTACGAAGTTATACGCCGTCGATCAAATTCAGTGTGTGTGAATAGCAGACCATGCAAAAAGAATAATGGAACGAATGAAGTGCACAAAATTCATTGTAAAAAATACGACGGGGAAAATAAAAGACAAAAACAAAGAATAACTATTGAATTGGTAAGGACAAAACGTACTAAAAGATTCTTATTCAAGTTTGAAATAACTAACATTTAGCAAGAGAAATATCTACAAACGTTTATATCGGTGCATAATGTCAACTCTGAAAGAAAATAGCAAAGGTGGGAAACAACTTTTTTAAAAATTGTTAATAGGAAATTAACATTTTTTTTTACAGTATCAAACTTATGCTACATTGAACGACTATTTTCGACTTCTTAATGAATATAAAAATTGTCAGGTGTATAAAAATTCACTTATGGATTTCAATAGACAGCTAAAGGACTTTCAGGCAGGAAAAGTAGAGGCAGATATTATAAGGAAATCCAAAGATCAAGTGTATCTAAATTGCCTTAAAGCCATTGACGAACTTCGTTATGAAGATGCTTTTCGTGGATATACTCTGGTTAGCCATGATTATATGAATGAAATTTATGACATTGTTATGTGTGAATACTGCAAGACAATGAATGAATATAAAGGAATAAATTGCAAAAACGGCAATAATACAACTAATATATCAGTAGAAATTTTAACTAATTTGAACGATATATCAGCTCAATTGAAGAATATGTCTAAAGAAAAACAATGTATATCAGAGGAATTGAAAAATATGCCAGAAGAACGAACTGAAATATTAAAACAACTAAGGAGCACAACAGAACAGCTAGCTAACGTATCCAAACAACTAAGTTATATGACAAAAGAAAATAATTATCTATCAGAACAACTAAAGAACATGTCAAAAGAAAGAACCGAGATATCAGATCAACTGAAGAATATATCAAAAGAGAGAAACGAGATATCCGAACAGCTGAAGAATTTTTGAAAAGAAAGAAATAATGCATCCAAACAGCTGCAGAATATGTCAAAGGAACGAAATGAATCGTTACAAGAATTAGCGAAAGAAAGACTCGATGTATCCGAACAGATGAAGAACATATCAAAAAAAATAAACGAGATATCGGACCATAGGAAGGGTATGTTCAAAATGAGAAACGATGTGTCCAAACAACTGAAGAATATGTCAAAGAACATATTGGATCAACTCCAGAGCATTTCAAAAGAAATAACTTTCTACAGGAAGCATGATAAACAACCGGAAGGATGTACTGCCATGACAGAGTTAAAAAAATTAGAACTTGTAACTTGCAATGTGGCAACCGAAGTTCTCCCACTTCAAACTACATCGATCAAAATAGATATGACTGGTAACCGATCACATGTTATAGCAAATCAATGCTGTAATGAAACCGAAGTCAATAATACATCAGCAAATATATCTACAAACATGGAATGCACCGAATTACAGGAGAAATATACAGACGCAGAAAAGCCAAAACTGAACGAGATTGGTGCAGTTGGAAGCTCTGACATTTCTGTATCACCTATAGTGCCCAATTTAGCCTACTATATATTCACCGAATGGAGATCTACGTACCAGCAACGAAATTGGAGACATTCTTTATATCGCATTTACACAACATAAATTCAAATCTCTTCTTTGAATGTTCAACCGAGCTATACGAGAGTCATGCATTTACTACAGCTGAGTGTAGTGTTATAGATAATAAATGGTCATTAATATTGACTGGAGCATTAAAACAATGGCAGTCTCAGATTACCATATGCAAATAAGAAATTTTCAACAACTAACCAACACTTTCTACTTTCAAAAGTATTTAATTTTCAATTGATTGAAACTTTCTATATTAAAGCTTCTGAAATATTGAGGAGTTCTTTTTGTGAATTTTAAAGGGACTTTTAATAAAACTATAACTAGTTACCCAAACTACTTATTTATTATAATTTTGAATTGATTGAAATCATTTAAAATATTTTTAATTTCAACTTTAATAATGAAGCCTTTTATGCATTTTAAAAATTAATTAGTTTTTTTTTACTGTTTTTATTTAGTTGCTTTTATTCATTGCTTTCACAAAAAATGCTAATCAGTGGTAGCATATTTAATACAATCGTATTTTTTTTTAGTACATCCGCACTTTGAAAAGCACAAAAAACATAATGGACTGATTTTTTAGTTCTTTTAATGAATTTTAAGCTACTTTTTTGTAAATTTATTAATATTGACTAATGTTTCTGATATGCATAGCTATAGATAAACAATGTCATATGAATAATTGCTTTATTTTGTATGTAAACAACTTTTCTGTTCATTTTTGAAAAAATTGTAGTATGTAGTATATGTAGTACATTTTAACTCTAATTTCAATACATTCGTAAAAAAATCAAAAGCCATCATTGATTAATTGAGAATTCTGAGTATGGTATTGTATAGTTTATATGTTTATATAACTTTTTTTACGGTCCCATAGCCCTATATTATAGAATTGGGTTTGAAGAAAATTCTGCCGGAATTGCAGCCGGAAAATGTTTCAAAGCATCGCTTTAATCTTTGTGGCTGAATTAAAATAGTTATTGGTATCGTCGTTTTATTTATTGTTTATTATTTTTTATGTAAAATAGTTATGGATTAAAAAATTAACTACGCAATTCGATGTATTCTAACTCCAACAGATTCTCCAATTCCGGCGATATAAGTCCATTATGCTCGATAGATTTTAACTTTTCTACATACTCCACAGGTATTCCAGTTTCATCAGCACCCTTGACCATACACTGGACATACGTTTTTGATGGCTGACGATCGAACGGTATTTCTACTTCTTCTATTACAAAACTTTCTATTGGTATCGTTGGTTGTTGCACCATAATATAGGCACGTGCAAATATTTCCTCTCCATCTTCAAAAATAATCAGCAAATTTGCAGCATAATAGTGTCCATGATTGACGCCTTCTTGACTACAAGTTAAGTTTCATTAAATAATTCATTTTCATTTTGAAAACATAAAATTTACGCATCCAAACTCGCTAAATTTGACAAATCCATTTCCCAAACTGTGCCCATTACTGAAGCGTTCGCATCAGGCATAATAGTAGCAGGAGCACCTTGCCAAAAATCGCTAAATCCTTTAAAATCTAGTTGCCATTCCTGTAATTAAATGACTTAAACTTAAATTGTGCGAAATATCAAATGCCGAAGAGCTACCACCTCTAATGTCCCATAACCAAGTCTGACTGCACTTGGGTTGTTTATGTGTATTCTTTTTGCAAGCATATTGCTACCATAGCCAAAATATAGAAATTTTTGTGACATTGTCACGCTAAAAAAGCAAAATATCGATTTTATTATTTTGAAAATTTTTAAATTGACTTTATACTTTTAATGACAAATGAAATTTTACAAAAATAAATGAATTTTTTTACCAAAATTTCTTAGTTTTTTTTTTGCAGTGTATTAGCATAAATGGGTGTATTATACAAAAAATGTTTACCTTACTACTTGACAGCATTTGATGCATCATTTCTTCAATACGACATTCTTCAGCTCCAGCATTTCCTCCATGGCCAAAGAAATACGTCCATTATGTTTTATTGATTTTAAGTTTTCCACATACGAGCTAGGCAGTCCAGTTTCTATGGCACCTTTGACTAAGCATTGCAGATATGTTTTTGATGGTTGACGCTCGAGCGGTATCTCTGTGTGTTTGAATTTGTGTAAGGGTTTCGTAGGTTTCGCTGTCATTATATAAACACGTGCCGTGATTTTCTTGTTGTTATTCAACTGAATAGCCAAATCCTCAGGATAGTAAAATCCTTGGCTAACACCCTCTTGACTAGAGCAAAAAAAAAAAAAACAAGATAGAAACAAAAATTTGCATTGCATGTTCAATTAAATTATTTACTCATCTAGATCTTGTAAATTAGATATGTCCATTTCCCATAGAGTGCCCATAACGGTGGAATTTTCAACGGGTACAATAGTAGCAGGCGCACCATCCCAATAATCTGCGTAGCCCGCGAAATCTAGCTGCCAGTTCTGGAATTCTTTAATTTTAGAATTTTTAATTTTTCTTTTTCAATAGTTTCTTACCATTAGTTTCCCAATGCCATTTCTGACGGCACTAGGATTGTGTATATGTATTCTCTTGGCCAACATATTGCTGCCAAAGGCAAAGTATAGAAATTTATCTGCCATTTGCTTCGATTTGAATATTTTATTGAAATAATGATATTGCAGTCGTGGAGCTAAAATTTTTTATATGATTTTTTCCACACATGTAGTTTTAAATCAAATTATAAATTTTGACAAAATACAGTTTTGTACTCTGTTCGATTACTTTTTTTTTTTTAGAGCAAAAGAGTACCTATGGTCAAACCAAAACAGTGCCATAGAATACAGAATAAAAATTATGAATTTGTTTTTTTCCAGACGCACAAAAATCTTAAATATGCCCACTTGATAAAGGGCGAAAGGTCAACGCAAATAAGCGATTTTTTGAGAATTTTTGAAAGGTTTTCAAAAAAACAATTTTTTGACATATTTACGGAAATTATAAACGACAGAAAGATCCCACCCAATTTATAAAAATCCACGACTTTCCAAAAATTAAATTAACCGAGAGTTTGGACCTGGTTTGTTTAAGTAAACAGATTGTTTTTAAATTGAATTCGAAAATCTTCTACAGTTTTTCAATGTATCAGGAATCAACTGGCATAATTTTTCTATACAGTAGATGTATAAAATATTATTGTACTAATATGCTTACTTTATTTAAAGACATTTTAAAAAATATTATAGTTCAGAAAAACTACACTTTAAACTCAATTAAATTTTTTATTAAATCAATTTATAAAATAAACAATACAATGCATAATAACATGTAATAAATACTTAGTTACAACAGGTCACACAGGCAAGAGTGTTGCCTGTACATACATAGCTGATGTAGAAATATTGTAAGTGGTATCAGGATATAAATTGAGCTAAATTTTTCCTATATAAAATTATAAAAGCAGAGCTGGCTTCAATCACCATTTTTGCACTGTAGCCTCCAAAAATTACTATCTACATTGTTATTTGTGGATTATGTCACAGTCACTGTTGTCCGTACAGCCGCACAGATGACTGTAGATTTTAGTAGTAAAAGTCCTTTAATTGGCTTTGTTATGATCGTTAATTCTCTTTGAAATCTTTCTCAAAATTAATAGCTTGTTTTGAACTCTCAGATTTGATTTGTAAAACCGATTTTGCCTAAACTATATCATTCTATATGTATATCACATATCCAACTTAAATGAAGGAAGGATATGTATAGCAGAAATAGTAGCAAACATTTGGATTGATATCAATTGCTGACATAATTTTTTTACCGCAGGATAATTTCACTTTCAAATACTCAATTCCATATCGCTCACTTGCAATATCTGCTCTATACCCAATGACGCACGTGCATTATGTTTCACCGCCTTTAATTCATCTACATACCATGCAGGTAAACCTGTCTCTATAGAACCTTTCACCAAACACTGTAAATAAGTTTTGGAAGGCTGACGATTGAAGGGTACATCTTTATTTTCAAATGCACTAAGAGGTGGAGTAGGTTGTTCAACCATTATATAGACTCTAGCAATTAGTTCTTCTTTATTATCCCATAATATAGGAAGACTTGCAGCATAATAAAGGCCTTCATTGACACCTTCCTGGCTGTTTATAAAGAAAAAAAAAATTTATACTTTGAACATTTGTAAAAAAATATATAACTTACTCATCAATATCCGCTAAATTGCTTAAATCGATTTCCCATAGTGTACCTAATACTGTGGCATTTTCAATTGGCACAATAGTGCCAGGAGCACCATTCCAAAGTTCTGAAAAGCCAACAAAATCCAATTTCCAATTCTATAAATTGTTTATATGAATAAATAAATTACTTGAAGTTTGCAAATATAATTCAATTCATACCATCAATTGTCCCATGCCAATTTTGATAGCACTTGGATTTTGTATATGAATCCTTTTGGTCAACATATTACTGCCATAACCAAAATAATAGAATTTGTTGCCATTGATTTCTGGCAAATATGCAGGAGGTATCAAGAAGCTCACGGCACTTGTAATAAGAAATGTGGACAAATAAATGTACATTAACTTAAGGCTCATTTTAAGTAATTCAAATAAATTTTTATTTTTTAGGATTCTTTTAAATGTCTTAACTTCACTCGAATAGCACTTTAGCACGACTGCTAGATGATCAAATTTTAGCTTGAATTTTAAACAAAACTGTTACATTTGAATTAAATAATCTAACTTTGTAAGCAGGGCCGCATCGTGAGTATGCGGTGCGTGGGCCGTATGATGAAATTTTCTATTTAAAACATACTTCTTAATCATATCATCATACATATTAATTTTTAACTGGGAAATGCATTTGTTCTAGGAAACTCAATTTGGTACCACCGTACGCCGCTGTTCTCATAACTGAGAGAAGATATGATATTCATTACATGGCTGCCAAGTGGCCGGATTTGTCCTTGCCAAGCCCGGAATTGCAGATTAAAGCCGGGGGTCCCGTATGAATTGAAAATTTTTTAAAAAGCCAGTAGCGGTATGGTTTTTGTATCTAGTGAGCAAAAAAAGGTCATGAACTATTTTCCCAAAAAAATTTTAATTTTTACCGATTTCAAGAAAAATTATTTTATTTTAGGAAGACCGGGAATTTCTTCTTTTCAACCGACAAAAGTAAAGTACAGAAGTAGAGTACACAAATAAGTAAATTTTTGTGACTCTACCACCCGGACTATGAGAATTATAAAAAAGTAAATGAGTATGTATTCTCAAAGTCAAAGAGTAAAAATTAAACTTTTCTCTCTTTCTCCGAAACTAATTACTTAAATGTGGGATACTTTTCATTAAATGATTTTACAGTTCAGATTCTAATAACATTTCGGCATTTTAGAGAATTTTTCTCATTTTACTGGATAATTTTCTCATCTCAATATTTGAAACAAAAACCAAAAATTCAGTTTTTGAGATACCAAGTTTTTTCATCTCAACAAAATTGATGCAGTTTTCTTCATGTTATAAAAATGTTGACAAGTTTTACTCGTAATTAAACTTCGGTGTTCCTTTTTCGAAAATTTTTTCATAAAAATCATTTGTGGCGGCCCTAATTGTACGTATATGCCTAATCACAGTTAATGCCAAGATTTCTCTCGTGAAAAATTAAGAAATTCTGATTTTTCACGTCGCACTTAAGCTAAGAGTCTGGTCAAAAGTCTTTGCTCTGAAAGTACTGATACGATTTCAAAGTATGTGCGGCCTTGATTTTAGTTGTCTTATATTTTTCATTCACGCAAATTTTTACTGCACTATTACGTTCTACGATTAGCTTGATTTCAGTCATCTCAGCTTGTATTCTTTTTAGTTCTATTGAATTTTTGAATACGCAATTTATTTAAATTGATAACGAGATAATAAATTGCGTACTTTTTCTTAGTTTAAAGTTTAAACAATTTGCGTCATAGCTTACTCGCGTGGTATACGCAAAATCATAATGATTACATTTATATTTTCAGATTTAACTTTGCAATCAACTTCTATCAACGAAGTATACATGTACATATTTCGTGGGCAAGGACATGTGACCTATTCGGTATAGACATATTCATTAATCAGATTTACTTTAATGCAGAGAATTAGTATTTTGATACAATTTTTTTATATGTACTATATTGAAAGAATTTTGCCCTATTTGAGCAAATATTTCCAGTTTTCGTTGGCCTCATTCATACCAAGTTTCAAGATACTTCGTTGCAAGATGAGACATTTTTTTTCTTTTATATAATATTATTAACGATACGCCCACTTGAATAATTCTGGCCATTTTTTGCTCAGTGCTTTTGTCAGTCAGCTAATACTTTAAAACAAAGTTTCTTATTCTTCTTTTCAGTTAACTCTTTACTAGTCAGCAAATTAGCTTACATAGATATAACACGAAAGTTTTTTTTTTCTACAAAGGGTTAAAACAATCTCAAACTTATTTTGAATTATTAATTCAATAACGACGAGAAAGTACACCTATCGTCATTCAAGCTCTTTGTTGGATGTAGCGTCGACTTACACAACCAGAGTGTATGCGCATTATTCCCACTCATCCCCGGTTACGTCATTTCAAGGTTTGGTGACATTAATTGATTTCAGTGCTACTTCGACTTATTATTGACTAGAATTTCTTGTGATGTCATCTCAAGGTCACGAACATTAGCCATAGTCTATAAAAAATTATTCAGTGGAAAACATTAAAATTTCATAAAATTTTTTAATGCAAATGTCTAATACTGCATATGGGACGTTCTTTTACAAACCGAACACTTTTCTGACGAATCATTTATGATTTGGCTGAAATTTTTTTTTATGGGTTCTGTATCGAAAAGGAAGAGATACATATCTCGTGTTCGAGGATTTTTTTGAAAAAATTTTTTTTTTCAAAATAGAGCGAATTTAAATTTTGAGAATGTCGTGATTTTTGGCTTGGAGACTCACTTTCAAAAATTCATAACTCCGGTTCTGTTAAAGCGACAAAATTAAAATTATTTTCATTTAAAGCTAAGAAAATGAACTTTAATAAAAAAATTATTTCTTAAAAAATTATTAAAAATATTATAATTATTATTAAATATTATTAACAATATAATATTGCTATAAATAATTTAAATGTTTATATCAATTTATATCAATTGCCCCTACCCTGTAACAAATTTTTAATGTCACCATCGTATTCTACGTCAAATTTCCTATTGAAAACGTTATTTTTTTTAATGGGGAAACTATTATTATTATTATTATTAGAAATAAATTAATTTATGTAGTGCGGCACGTCTCATCGGCGCGCGGATTCTTTCTTGCTTCATAGAGTTGAAATTACGATGCATCTCACAAATGGACATATAACGGTTGTATGTGAATTCTGCAACAATCAGTGCCTTTTTAACTATAATGCTTCGCTTGTGGTTTGTGTACAAGATAAAAATCTCAACCACAAAAATACAGTCACGGCACTTGCACTCTTTGTACTGTACTGCACATAATATAATTTTTAGATATCGAGCGTGCACTTTTCTCTATTTCTATGAAATTAGCATTCAAAAGGAGATTTTCATTAATCTAAATAATAAAGTATTAGAGATATTTTTATGATATTGTTTATACAATTTTGAAACAAAATTTTATATAAAAGTATTCATCACAAATGTATGTTGCAAAATCATTTGAATGTGTACTATCAGTTTGTACTTTTCGTATTTCTAAAAGTGCGAATGTGATGAAAAAAGTACATTTTTAACGAAAATGCCATCACTGTCTCAAGCAGCTCAATTTTCGTTACAGCTTAAGAGGCTCTGATAAAAACTGAATTGCAATTTTTGACAGTTTATGAGGCTTAAAATTAAAGCGAGAACACCAACCATCATTATAGTCGTAGAATATGAAGAGTTGCCAAGTTCCAGGCCATTTTGAGGATGTGGTCGGCCATATGATGAAGTAACAAAAAAGGTATGCTTGCTGAGGAAATCAAACCCACACAATTAAGATTTAAGTATTAAAAGAGAAAAAAATTTCGAAAACACAAAAAGACCTTTTAAACATCACATTTTCATGTGTTTACAACAAATAGGCATCAGAAATTCATTACCTTAAGTAAACATTTCATAAATACATAAAATGATGGATTTTTTTTAATGTCATACTTGTTTAAACAGTGGCGTCAATTCGGTAGGGCTGGGGAGGGTATTTCCCCCCCCCCCCCCAAGGATCTGATACTGGTATTATTCAAAACAACAATTTAATAAAACCATCTAATAGTGGTGGAATTATAATTCTGTAAAAAATATTAACCATCGGCCGAAAGTAGTTTCTTTAGATATTCCGTAGGGAGGAAAACGATAGATATCATGTTTTGCTATTTAAGCTATGTAGCGAATTGCAAAAATTAAGGAAAAATGAGGACCAATTGTTGGTGGCCCAGACATAGAGCCAAATATGAGAAATGGCAACGGTGATCAGAACTTATAGGGATAATAATTGAATGTAAGTCCGAGATTCTTGGCAATGTAAAAAAATCAGAAAAAAACTCTAAAGAATATAACAGGAGCAACAATACACGCAGTAAATTAAGAGAAAATCACTGTAACGACAACAGCAGCACTCTGGTGTACATACCGTATAAAAGATATGTGAAAAAGTTATGAATTTCCTTAGCATCAGTACTCAAATGCCTCAACGTATTCACATTTTATAAAAAAAAGGCAATAACGGATCGGCTTGAGGTGTGGCACCTCCCATTTAAGCAAAACCAAACGCATGTTTTATCTTGCAAGTTTGAAATAGTATCAATCGAAATTCGTTAAAATGCAGAGCATAACATTTCTATATTATATATACATATATACACTGACTATTATGTTTAAATTCATGTGACAGGTGACCACTTTATGTATCGATTTGCTTAATTTATTTAATTTCGAGTAATGAAAGTTTGTCGTGAGATAGAGCTTCTCAAATTTAAATAATTCAATAACTGCCCCTGGTTTTTATAAAATCCTACATTAGCTTAAAAAAGACGTTATTTTTATTTTAGAAAAAACTTACAAACGTACTTCCCATGGTGAAGGTGGCAACTCTTCTCAGCTGTCACTTTTAATATTAATTTCATTTGCAAACCGCGTGTTCATTTCTTAAATTTAATTTTCAATTTTCTTCAAAAGTAGTTTAAAAATACGACGTAAAGTATTAAAATCGATGTATTCGCGAGTTTATTGTATAAAATTTAATAAAAGTTTATAATGAAATTGTCCGAAAATACCAAAATGTTTGAAGTGGCGGCGTCGGCCGATGCGGCCAGTGAAAGTACAGTGTTTTGTTATTGTTTTTGTTTTTATTGTAAATTAAAGTGGTAAATTTATTGAAAATATCTTCATTTCATTAAGAAAATGCAAAATGTGTTAAAAATTAATGCTTCTATTTCGTAATATTGTGTTTTTTTTTTTCATTAAAAATCATTCATTGTAAATGGTTTTATAGTGTGAGTGTATGCAGTCGCTGCTACAGAGCAGCCATTTGCTGTGTTTTTGTTGGTTCATAGGAGCAGTGCTTTGAATGTGTTTTGCTGCGGCAGTGCTTTTCTAATCTTTTTCTAAAGTTCCTCATTGGTAAGTGTCACCTTTTTAATTATTTCTCTATTCACAAAAAATAACATCTTAGGTAGACTTCAGAAAAAATTTTAACTTTTGCTGCTATTGTTTTATATTAAGGTAACACATTTTCATCATTTATGGGCCCATAGTTGTTGAATACTTGCTTGCTAATATCTTAAAAGTCTTAGCTCTTAGCTTAGCTCAAACTCCTAAGTCGATTTCAAAAATATGGTTGTCTTTTGAAAGATAATTTTGTAAACTTTGATAATGTTACTTAATAGTTTCAAATTTGTGTCATAAATTTTGAGATATGATGATTTTAAAAATTTGTTGACCAATTTCTTTCATGAAAACCTTTTCCTTCCCAAAAAATATACGTTATTAACCTATCGTTTTAATAATAATATATTCATAAATCTAAATGTATGTTCTTTTAACTGAAAGAATTGTACTTGATTTTTATTTATCAACTTATTTCTTTGCGTAAAAAAGTACAAAAAAAAAGAAAAGACAAGAACAACATTTTTATACTTGCGTGAAATTAGCGCCAGGCGAAGAACCGATTTTCACATTTTTTGCGTCAAAAATGTTCACTTTGCAGCGAAAATGTTAACTTAACAGAACGTTTACATTAAATGTTATTTTTATTTGCATATACAGCTATGGATATATAAATGGCACATTTTTTTGATATTTTCTTTGTTATGCTACAGTATCGTAAATAATATTAACTAACAACAAGTGTTTGGTTTTTTGCAAAGACAACTCCTTCATATTTAATAATAATACGAACTTCACTAATAATCCATTCACAAAAAAAAAAAAAATTATCGAAATGTAAAAAAACCGATGAAATGAGCGGGACACATAAATTGCACAAATTTGAAAAAAAAAGAGAAAATATCGTGTTAATATTGCATTTGATGACTTCTTGGTATGCAAAAACATTTAGATCATTGAGATCTTGTGCTGTAGCCTCTGTTTTTGATGGCAGCTTCACACGTGCGACCCACACTCTCCACACTTCTCCGCATTTTGTTTTGGATATGGCATACCAATCTTTCTGTTCGGCAGACCAAAGATCGTCCATATTTGTATAATTTTCTTTCACGATTTCAACCTTGACCTCGTTCTACAGGTTCTCTATTGGATTTAAATCAGGGCTTCGCTAGCCACAGTAATTCTACATAAAAGTGAGGGTGCGGCTCTGGCTTTAAAATTGTTATTTTCATTATTGTTAGGGTTATTTCATTGGAAGTTATTTCCTAGTGAAATAGGGCCCAAAAATTAATTCTTATTTCATATATCATTGTTTCAGCTTGGGTCTTATTTCATATTTAGTGGCCATTATCTGATTGGGGTGTATTTCGATGACGGCTATTTCATGCACCCCTTTTGTCCACATCGTAGTGTAAAATACCACTATGTAAATTTAGTTCTATGAAAAAAATTTCAATTAAATTCTTGTCATTTTGATATTTAATCATTGAAAAAATTTGGAATCTCTAATTTAAAACAAACTGCATTAAGCAATTATATATTAAAGGACATTCGCTTAATTAGAGATAATCAGATTACACTTTTTTCGTTATAGGGATGTAAAATATAATTTCATGTTTCCACAAAAAAATCAAACGTATCTATCTGATAGCATTTTTCAATTAAATGGAATTTTTTGTGAGTTGTCGCAAAAATCATTTTATTAAAAAATAAAAAAGTTTTGACACATACAACCATTTAAGCAAAACCAGTTGTCATTAAAAACCACAAAATCAACACACAGTCAGCAGGAATATTTTTTGTCCTGTTGCTTGAAAACCACAACAGCAGAAATAAAAATAACAGCATAAATAAAATACCAAAATGACACGTTATTAAAAGAGGATGCTGGCATAATTAATCTTAGTCTGACCACAAAAAAGTTTTGCCAATAATAAATTGCTTTATATACATATCCACAATATTCTTTTGTAAAACTGAACTTTATTTTTTCGTTGATGATGCCAAATGTGAAATTTTATTTGGTTTCAATTAATGAATTTAAATTGACAGCAATTTTTTGTTTTGGCTCCAACATTCTGTGCAGTTCAATGTAGTTAGGCGGCCATAGGGTCACAAATACTGACAGAGAAAACACAAATAAAAATTAAAAGAAAAATGAAATTCGTGTAGAGCCTTTAAGCACCGCAATGAAATGAGCGCATACCAACGCGTTTGTTGCGGTTTTTTAAGCAGACATCTCGGTTAAATAAATTGAATTTATGGTTATAGTTTGACAAAGAGATAACGGTATTTTAACAGCAAAATTGACTTAAAATGAAAAAAAAAAAAAAAAATTTTCCTTGACCGCTTTGGCTTATTGAAGCGTATCGAGCCGTAAATTTATAGTGCAAGCAAATTTTTGAGCAGGTGCTTCCATGCAAGGGATCCGGTACAAGTAAAAAATACTGTTACGTTATTTACCCAGGGAAGGTAATTTCAGCAAACTTTCTAAATTTAATAGAAATGTTCATTCTGTGAAAATATCAAACCCTACTCAAAAATCTCATGTGCCTTTGCGAAGGGCAATAGGGTCTAATGTTTTCACGTAGTGAATCTTGGAACTGCAAATGTTCTATAAGCGATTACCTTGGCCTTTTATTCAATAGCTGATAAGTGGAAAAAATATGTGTGTGGAAATAAAAAACCAATTTCTTATGAACTATTTTATTTTTTTTTAAATAAAGCGCGAACAAATGAAAGCTGAAAAACAAAAATTCGTAACTAGTTTACTTTAATGACATTACAAAATTTATATGTTTCTTCCACTCAAAATGAGGTATTTTTAATTAAGAGTCAGGATATGTGAACAAAAGTTGTGCTTTTTGTCCACAAGAAATTTTTCTTGCTAAATTACACTGGTCTGCTAATATAAACTTTCGGTCTGCTAATGGGAAGTGTTTTCGATATATTTGTGCATGCTGAAGACGAATCTGGGCTCAAAAAATGTCCGCACTAACATATATGTAGTTTTGAGAAAATGAGGGTTTGTCCTTTTTTGAATAACTGTGGGCACAAAGCCCAGATTCCAAGAAGCTTAAAAATGATCTCAAATTGAGCTTGTCATTTCTGCTTTCGACATCAATAAACTAAAATGTAATCGAATCTGACCTTGAAGCCCTTGCGCCTTTGAGTGTAGACGTGTCAGTGGCCGTTATTCTGAATAAGAGAGTACATGAAACTTATCCGTTTTCAGTCATGAATTTCTTTTTGGTCGAATTCATATACCAGTGTTATTTAACTTTTTTCGTGGAGGCGAAATTCATTCGCTCGTTCATTTTCTCTCTTTCAATGACCACATTTTTGGTTCAAGAAACGTTTTTTTGATATAGGATAATTCAAAGATTTATAGTAAAATTGCCGTGTAGTATATTAAGATGAATAAAACATTATGTCCATTCACAGTTTCGTGGTACCTACTATTGTCAAAACTTAGCTTCATTTTTGTGTTAATTACACAGTTCGACAAAATTTGGTCAATCCTGAGTATCTGAAATCCAAATATACTTTTCCAAAGGTATTCGACGTGTTGAATTCGAATCTGAGGTTAGAATTTCACTGGTGGTTTTGGTTTTTGAGTTATTCTAACCAAGAAGTGCGTTTTTCAAGGTTATATTACATCGCAAAATAATTTTTATTTATGAAACCATTAATTGGGTTCAAAAGAACTACTTCTTCTCTTCAAAATCCACTTTAAATTATATCGATATCTTTCTCCGAGATATCGTAAATTGAAATTTTTTATACATTCTCTAACTGAAACTTAATTTGATTTGTATGGAGAACTGTATAATAAATTTCAATTTACGATATTTCGGAGAAAAAGTGAGATAATGATATAATTCAAAGTGTATTTTCACGAGAAAATGTAGTTTCTTTCGATGCAATATAACCTCAAATACCTTGAAAAACGCACTTTCATGTTAGAATATCTCGAAAACCAAAACCATCAGACAAATTCTGACTTTGGTTACGAATTCAGCAAGTCAAAAACCTTTGGAAAAGTATATTTGGGTTTCAGATACTGAAAAACTGTCGAACAGTGTTGGTTTCATTCAAAATGCCACGAATATGAGCAATTACGATTTGCATAATTTTCTCTCTACATGCTGACAAGTACATAGCTTAATAATTAAACTATGTACTTAAACTTTAATTTTTACAACCGTGTTATTCGTATTTTTATAGTAAAAAATTACAAAATATCAATTATTTTAAAAATACTACATTTTAAAATTACCAAAGTAGATACTATGTGACTGTGAACTACCC
Source organism: Meiosimyza platycephala (assembly GCA_963662105.1). Classification (NCBI taxonomy): domain Eukaryota; kingdom Metazoa; phylum Arthropoda; class Insecta; order Diptera; family Lauxaniidae; genus Meiosimyza; species Meiosimyza platycephala. The sequence continues at coordinate 103,269,870 of OY759208.1, read as the reverse complement.
TATAATTTTTTTTGGTCATTAATATTCAAAACCTGCCTTTTCGTACATAAGTTGCTGTAGAGCAGGGTTGCGACGTGGCTATTAATGACGCGGCCAGGCCGTTAATTGAATGGCAATGCCGTTAGACGCAGAGGAGGCCGTTAACTGGAGTGGCGAAAGCCGTTAATGGCCGTTAATTTAAGAAGTAATATAATAATTTTATTGAGCTAAAAAAAAGGGTCCCAGATGGATGGTCGATCTCATTCAAATAGTGAGGAGGAAAAAAAAGGTCTGAAAGGTTCTGAAAAGAAAAACAAACATAATTTTTTTTTTACAGGCCGTTAATTCTACGATTTCAACCTGGCAACCCATGGTTCTAGTTGCTATTTTCTTATTTGCGGTAATGGAAGGATGTACCAATTTTGTATTTCAATATTGTTTGCTGAATATTATTAATTAATTTTTGGTAATAAATGTTGGAGGTACCTTATCAGTCTAATTTTATATTTGTTTCGCCCCCCTCGCAGGATAATTCTTAGTTGCTTACGCAATAACTAAATTCATAAAAACATGAAAATTATATTAACTTATCCTATAGTTAGTATATCAAATAAAAAGCTCTAAAGTATGCTCTATAAAAATGTAAACAAAGTTTTAAATATCAATATATTACGTACATATGTGAACAAATGCATATTTCATTGTATGTCTTAGGCTCTGGGAAAAGTTTTGTCTACATACATATTTTGCACTACTATTTAAATAAAAAATATAGTTGCACATAGATTTGCCCCGCTTAATTTCATTTTTCATCACTTTTTGAAATTTTAAGGTTATGTTATTTTATTGTTTCATGTTTCCTAACCAACCGAAAAGATTTTCATTAATCATTTACTTTGATTTATCAGTTATGTCTAGACATAAGCTACTTTTTTGCATTCGCAGGAAAATGGATAAGAAAAGGATATTTTGTTTATATCGTTTTCTTTCGTATGCGGGCAAAACTCAATGTAAGATGTAAGTCAATTGTTTAAATGCTTCGAGAAAAATATGATAACAATGGAAGAAAAGAGTAATAGTCACCTTTTCTTTTGCAAAAAAAAAAAAAAAAATGAAACAACACAAGACAATATGAACTAATGATAAAAGTTTTGAAAAGAAAAAAATTTGTAATAAAATTTATAAATGGCAATAAACTTGAAGCCCTTCATCGCAATAAAGTTAAGAGTTCGTTGAACAAGTAATCTATAGTTGGGTTTTGTTGGGAAATATTGGTAATTTTTTAAATTCTTTTGACTAATTTGAAAAAAATTCATTTTAATTGAATTGAATTTTATGTGACGTTAAAGTAATGTTACCAAACGCGGCTTTATATCTAAAAATTTGACATATTGGTGTCGTAAAAGCGACAATTTGGTTTGTTGATGGCTTCTGAATCGGACGGTCATCAGAATTCGTTCCCAAAAATCGCTGCTTGTGTGTTTCCAATAATCTGTGAGTCAGTTGCACAAAATGTCAAAGTAATTCAACATTTCTATTGACCTTTACTAAAAAAACTATCACCTAAGTTTCAGTAAAGTAAAACTAAAGGCTACAGAAAAACCGCCCACACACATCCTTAATTTCGCTGAAAGTCTTTGAAAAATCAACAAAAAAAAAAACATTGCAACAATTTTCGATTTCAAAGAATTTTTTTTTTCTATTTTGTTTGCTGTTTTATCAGCTGCTTGGATGTCCGGTTATTTTTGAACTTTTAAATATTCATCTTTTTCGCATATTTACAACCACACTCTTGCGTTTAGCTGTAAATTTGCCAAGGTGTGTTGTTGCAAGGCCGCAACAGATCAAAGTACCAACCACAAAATAAAAAACAGTATGTTAATTCCAGCGTCCATGTAATAAAAAATAACCTTAAGGCAATTTTCAGGAAAAAGTTATTAATACAAAATCAATAAGTTATGAAAAAAGTTTGTTTTTAAAAGATGTTTTTTGTGTTTGAAAAGCATAAAACTTTTTGCCTCTCAAGTAATTTGTAGCCGCTTACTTCAAAGAATACGCGAAACTTTAGCAAAAGTAATAAAATGGTTAAATTTTGTTCAGTTAGCTTATTAAATAAAATCCACATTTTGCGTTAGGTATCTTACTAAATTCTTCGAAAAGTTTTCGCAATGTTTTGTAAAAAAAGTTGTTTCGTGCAGAATGGCAATTGAAGTGAATAGGAATTTTCCAGCGATTTCGTGTTAATTAGAAGAAATAGATGAAAGGAAACGTGTTGGTTATTAAATTTGAATATTTCTGACCCTTTGCCGAATACTTAATAAATTTAATCAGTGCAGTCGATAATGAAGTAAAATTAAGGCATTTAAATTGAAAATACAAATTTTTGCAGAGTTGTAAAATTTTTCATTTAAGGATTTTAAAATTTTTCAACAGAAAAAACTTTTAATAATTTTTCTTCATTTAAAAATCATTGAAAGATATTGCGGCTAAAATATCGTAAGTTTGGGTTCAGGAGTTTATTTCTCTTTTAACCTATGTATCGGATTAGGGATGAATTTTGTGCTCCCGAAAAATTGGAACAGCTTCATCTTTGATGTGTCTTCTGATTTGTGAAGGAATTTTTCTCACTTTGAAAGAGGTTATCGTTCTGAAAATTGTAGACATTCACTGAACAGTCAATGTATTATCTCTTCTGCCTACTGGTTAATATATTACAGAAGCAGCAAGTCATTTTCGCAATTCCAAAAATATCAAAGCAGAATTTTCTGCAAAAACCTCAAATATGTAGTAGGAATCGGCTTGAGAAACTGATTATGACTAATTCGCGACCTATTAAAAGCACTTGTTTTTAACTCGAAATTCGACAGATGATTGAAATTTAAAAAAATATTTTCAAAACATTTACTCTTGCTGACCAATTCGGGCTAACTGACCAATTAGTGACCTATTAGACGCATATGTTTTTATTTCGAAATTCGCTAGATGGGGTGCCAAAATATGCAGATGACCTTGAAATTTTTCAAAACGCTTTAAAAAATGTACTGCTGATCAATTATTCGGACTAACTGACCAATTATGAGCAATTTGTGACCTATTAGATGCACTTTTTTTTTATCAAAATTCGCTAGATGGGGTGCTAGCGGAGTGGAGCCGAAACTGGCATATTAAACCTCTAAAGTGGTGTCATTGTACTCTAATTAAATTTCCTGAAACCTTACAACTTTTCTGCTACTTTCTACGTCTTTCTTCAAAATTTTTTCAGTTCGGTAGCAGCTTGTTTTTAGATCCTTTCGGTATGAAATGAGGTCATTCATATATACATATATACTGCTTTTATAGAACTATTTAAAATCTGAAGCATCGTCGAAACAAAATTTGGACTGGTACGATGTCTTCAATTAGCAGGATGATTCCCTTGGATTAAAAAACAACACTTCTAGCGTTTTTTGTTTGTTCTGAAAATGGGAATAAAGAGAGCCCTATTTTTGAAATTCAAAAAACATAGCTCTACCGATTTCTAAGTAAAGAGAGTTGTTTTGAAGGTAATTTTACGAGCTTCAGAATAATCGAAACAATATGTGTACTAGGGTGTTTCATTTTTTTTAAAGGTTCTTCAAATTCAAACCTTAAACCGAAATTCGATTTATTATCAAAAAAAAGTAATTCATGAATTTTTTCAGATTTTTCTGAGGTCATTTACCACTCGCCAATCGCCATTTTAATAAAAAAACTTGCATAATACATTTTTTCATGACTTCTAAATTAAATTTTTTCTTGTCTAAATATTAAAGAATAATAATATCTTTGGGTTAGGTATCGAAAAAAAGGTTTTTACCTATCTTCTAAGTATGAAAATTGGAAGAAATGGACAAAAAATTGCCTAATATTTTTAAGTAAAAAAGCGAAAAAAGCAAAAATTAGGCAAGTTTTTGTCGATTTCTTCCAATTTTCACACTTAGAAGATAGGTTAAAACCTTTTTTTCGATACCTAACCCAAAGATATTATTATTCTTTAATATTTAGACAATAAAAAATTTAGTTTAGAAGTCATCAATAAAAATTATAAAGGAAAAATGTATTAAGCGAGTTTTTTTATTAAAATGGCGATTGGCGAGTGGTAAATGACCTCAGAAAAATCTGAAAAAATTCATGAATTACTTTTTTTTATAATAAATCGAATTTCGGTTTAAGGTTTGAACTTGGAGAACCTTTGAAAAAAAGTGATACACCCTAATGTGTACATATGGAAGCAAAAGTTGGTCAAAGTGTCAACTTAGCTATTCACAACGGCTTGTGGTACAATGTTAGTTTTACAAAATTTAATAAAATTTAACAATATATAATGGCCTAAAAAACACATTTGTAGTGTTTTTTTTTAAACGAAGTGTTTTTTTTTTCAGCTCATTTTATCAAAGGTCTTCCACCGCTATCTACCGACCATCGACATTGCCAAAACCAACATCATTGCAAAAGACTGTCAGCGATTAACTGTAATCATTTTGTAGTTGTGAACAATTTTTGTCATTTGTCAAATTATCATTACTCCAAAAAAATAGAAAACACATTTCCACTGATATATCACCATATTTTAACATTACCACAAAAATTCATAACACACAAATCATCAAACCATGTTCACGTCCGCAATAACAAATGTCAATTAATTTCTCTATAAGCCTAACAACAACAACAGCAACAACAAAACTTTAACCAAAATCGAGTGCTGCTTGCTGACAGCGAAAATTCATTTGCATAAATAATTTTTGCTGCAACATACGTCAAATCAGACATTTGACAAATTGCGACAAATGTAAAAAGAGCGTAAAGTTTTATAGTCCCACACGGTGCGAGCTTTTCATTTACATTGCGGTTTTTAAGGACACGCGAAAAACCAAAGAGTTACCGCTGCCACTTTTCATAAACATGAAAACAAAATGCATTTGTAATTGCAACAGTGGCAGTAAGTCGAAGGTTTATGACTGTGCGTAAATGTGTCGCACATACATGCATGCAGAGAATAAAATGAGTTTTACGCTTATTTTATGTCATGATTGTCGTTTTTTGTGGCATAATTTTAGGCAGCATTTGTTGGCTAGTGCCAGTAAAAAAATATGTGAGAAATATTTTGCTGTCGTGTTTACTACTATACTGCTCTTTACTAGCAGAATTAGCACATTAATGCACGCACACTGAAATAAACGCACACTTTTACAATTTTAATAAAATATTCTACATATATGCGCCTAAAAATACCCTAGCGGGAAAATGAAGCATTTCAAAAATTCTACTCATCGCACTTTGGTTTTGCTTCCATGCTTTCAACCAATTTTCTTTCAAGCAGCTTACATTGCTTCCCGTTGGGTAGAGAGATACAAACACATGGAATGAAAATACGTTGTACAAATAAAGGAAAGGCTAAAGACACGAAGCGCAGTTTCAAATTTCGCTCTTTGTATGCAGATTAGTTTGCCTGACTTTTTATATAGGTGTGTGTGAAAATGTAACTGTGTCTGTACGTGCATGTGTGTGTTTTATGCTATGTATAAGCCAAACCAAAATCCTATACAAATATTTGAAATAAACAAACCGTGTAAATTGTTATGAATACGCACGTACATATATTATTCAATTTCCCAGCAAATTAACCATTCCAAATTCTTTACGAAATCGTTGCAATGCGTTAACAAATCCCCACTCAAATCTGGATCCCAAATAGCCAAATGTTCTTGAATTATCTGAATAGACTAAGGACTTGTTGCATGCCTTAGGAAAACAATTCAGTTATGTTAAATCACACGACTTTGGAGGTCAATTTATTTCGCGACTTAAAGAAAAATTATAAATTTTAAGTCAATTTAAAGTTGACATTTTTAAGAATTAAGTAAATTTCTACAATTTACAAACCTTCTTGTGGCGTTTGAATTTCCATGCAAAGTGACCAACCCTTTTGAATATAAATGAAGTCAGCCTACTTAACGTTTAATCCTTATTGGATATTATGAGGCTCTAAAGAAATACTCAAAGGCGGTGATAAGCAAAGAATGACGTCAATGTTGCCGCTATATTTACAATTTTAAATTCCACCATCAACAAGAATTGTTTAAAACAATTTGCTGTGATTCAAAAAAAGTCAGCATTCACGAGATTAGAACCATCGCCGCATCGATTGAATTATCTTCTGCTATAAAAAATGTTTGCTGGGCATTTACATGTAATTGAATTATACTCAAGGCTTATGCGTTTTTTTGTCACACAAATTTAGAAATAAATTTTTAAATTTAGCTGGTTTAGTTTGCTTGGCATGAAATTCTATAGCATTTGCAGCCTGATTTTTCTTATCTATACACACACACACACATAAATAAATAATTCATATTATAACGCTAAATAGCTGTCACACTTGTGGAGTAAATGTATGCGTCTGTACGTGTGTTTATTTATTTATTTTCTATTCAAGCCGTTTAATCATTTTAATGGAAATTTTATGTCTTCATTTTGTTTGTCAGCAGCAAAATAAAATAGAAAAAAAGTTTTTTTAAAAAAAAAAAAAAAATCGAAAACAAATAAAAACCTTCGAACTTAATGTGTGCTGTTTCCAATTAAAATAAAATAAAACGATGTTTGACAATTTAACGTTTTATTTTGCGCCAGTTTTATGCCAACTGCTGAAATAAAGTGATAACATTCCCCATAGCTTTAAAGTCAACACATGGCGTATGAGTGATATTAATTTTTAACAATAAAAAGTTTTTTTTTTTAGAATTTTTTGCTGTATTGCATAGGGGATATCTTATATGCACGTTAAATGTGTAGGTGTTTTACAAAAAAAAAAAGCTTCGTTAAAAAAGCGCTTAATTGTTTTGAAACTTTTTTCAAAAAATCCTTATATTTTAATTGAAACGAATTGTTTATTAAATATGTCAACGTATCTAAAATGCCATCCATTTTGCAAGTTTATATAAGCTATATATGTATATAACTTGTTAGAAAAGTTTAAAATTAAAAACAGCGTTTTATGTAGAGGTTTTGTTTTGTTTCAGACACTAACGACAGTTAGAAATACTTAGAGAAAAATTGCATTTTATTTTTGACAAAAACCATAGTGACAAAAGGTTATATTTTGATTAGGGTTTAGGGATTTGGAAATTAAAACTAATTGAAACGATATATGGTACATACTTTGATACCAAAAATCTTTATATTTCTATATATAGAAAAACATTTTTAGCAGAATAATTTGTTTCTAATGGATTTTTTGCTGCCACTGATTCTAAATTCGGTTTTCACCTATCACTTAAGGTTTGTTTTAATTCAAGAAAAATCAAGTAATTTAAGTAGACCTCCTTTAATCATGCAATTATTACACGTTTTCCTTGAAATAAAATGTCATGACGTGATGGATTAAAACGAACTGCAGGTTTGGAATTGGAAATTAAAAATAGATGATGCTGCTTAAAAAAATTTCTAATTTATTCTATTTAAAACCTTAATTGGCTAAATGGTAAAAAAAGGTACCTTTATCAAATCTAAAAGAGCTCTTATGGCGTAGCTATCATTTATGAAAAAATTTTAACAACGTGAAATTTTAAAGACATATCCTATAAATTTCAAATTTCGTTTTCAATACAATAAACATATTTTCTTCATTGCTTCTGAAATAATTGCTCCGACCAAACTCTGAGTGGTAGAAAACGGCAACGTTAAGCTCATGAATCCTACATAGTTCAAGTACACTTAACCCTTTAACGTCCAATGTTGCCTATAGGCAACATTGTCTTCTCATGCCAAAATCACCGTTATGTTATTTTTTTAGCGATATGTTTTGCTCTTGTCTTATCAGCTGTTCTGTTTTGAGCATTCAGATGTATACACAATTTTGTTAGCTGCTATAGGTTTTTAGTATTGCCTTCACTTACGTCGTAAAGTCATTAAAACAACAAGTGCCGAAAAATTGAAGAAAAAATGTCCTTGTGCTTTTAATTAAATTATGTGAAATAAATTACTCGGACTTACAAAAAAAGTTCTTCAATTGGTTCAAAATAGGTAAATTAATAGATAAAAACATAATTTGTCAACAAAAATTGTTGAGTTGTGCCTCAGAAACTTTCCTAAGGAAAAGCTGCCTACAGGCCGTAAGGACGAACAAGGATACGTAGGACTTTGAAATTGATGTCAGTTAGTCTTTATAGTCGTATTAATAAAGATATGAGCTCAAATATTTTTTAAGTCCTCGCATTTTAATTCGGGCATGAAAGGGTTAAGAATTCGTACCCTCAAGTGTTTTGATACTTCCTAAAAATTCAAAATGGTAATAATTAACAAAGTACAGTTTTGATAAAAGTGAAATTATATTTAGAGTATTACACTAGATCAATTACATATTTGGTAATTATTACCAACCCATATTTTAATTGAAACAAATATTTGTTTGTTTTAAAGCTTCACATGTTAATTATCACCAAATCATATACAACATTTTTTTTTTTGGTTAATTTTATCTTTTCGCTTTTACATTTATTACTATCTATAACCGCATTCAAATTGTTAATGAAAAATCTTTTAAATTTTGGTTCCGCCTTCTATGCTATGATGTTTCACAAACAAATTGTATATTTTATTTACAATTTGATGAAATCATAATAATTTTCTTTCACAAAATCATAACCGTAAGTTATAGCACAAATGAATTATGCATAAATTCGAATAAATCTATTGCTTTGTGAATTTTCTGCATATGCTTGTTATGTAGCAAATCACTCACACGTCTCGTTTAACCAATTTGCATTTAGACAGTCGGTCTGTCATTCATTGATTCATCCATTCATACAATTATTCATTCAAAGTCACACAAATTGCAAACAACTTGAATGAAACTTTTCACTTCAATTAACAATAAAATTAACTGACAAATGCAGTGACAGTTACACACATACAGAGAATTATGTACAACATATCGTAGGCGATTGCTATATAAACTCAATAGACAATTGAGCAAGGGCAATCCTGGAGAAGGACCACAAGCGTCAATACACATGAATAAATTGAATGCGTAAGCGCATTCAAATCAGTAGCTTTCCACGCACATAGCACCAAAGCAATGAATAATATTTTCCGTTTCTAACTAAGTAAACCCAAAACTATGAAAGATTAGTTTTTGACTACGAAGCTGAAACTTTTTAATAGGCTGTTTGAAGAAAAAGTTGAGCTCACTGAATATAATTCCAGTGCCCATTTTGTACAAATACTAAAACTCGATACTTTTTTCTGCTTTAGCAAATTTTATTTGGATACGGGTTAAAGCTTTGACACTAAAAATGAAATTTTCTAATATTTATTTTTTAACCCATGAGCCTCTGACAGGCCTATTTAAGCCCTATTTAGTGTTCACAAATTTTATTTTATTGTAAAAAAAGTTTATGAAACTAAAAATGATACTGAATTCGGTATCAGTGCATTTTTTATATTAATGAAAGCTTATGTTCGTTAACATCAAATTCATCGAATGCTAATGGAATAAGGATTCAATATTAGCGCTCTTTTTATAACAAAATTAACAACTCAGTGATTCTGTGCTAACTAACAGTTTGTTTTCTTCTTAGAATCTAACATATTTGATTAGAAGTATCGTATATTTTTTTCTATAACATTTTCAAAATTCTTCACAGCGAAATCTAAGAATAATTCTTCAAAGAGTTTTCAATTTTTGGAAAATGGTCTTCAATTTTTGCTTACCTTTTTCTTATCACGTAACTAAGAAAAAGTACAAAGCCTTTTCCAATTTTTCGTTGTTACTGTAAATTCTTTTTCAACGTTGAATTACAAATGAATTGACAAACTTTAAAAGAAAAAAACAAAAACACAATTTTCTGATTTTTATTCTTCACAGACGTTGGATCAAATTGAGTGCAATGAATGCGCAGCTGATTTGACAAGTAAACAAAAAAAAAACAAAAAAAAAAAACTGTAGCATGAAATTAGGCGTGCACTTGTGGTCTTTTTCGTGTTCACAATAAAATCACAAAAAAAAAAAAATAAAAAAATAGGAACAAAAGAAGCACAAGCAGCCTTAGCATTATTAAAAGGATTAATTTTGCTTAAAAAAAATATTTGGGTCACTTCACTTATTTTCTCTTTTATGGTATGCGCTCAAAAGCTGTCTATACTTTTATATTTTGTTTTGTAAAGCATATGATAGATTAGCTAACTTTTTATTACACATTTAGAACATGAGGCGCTACAAATTTTTGGGGGAGGGTGTTTAGCTGTCGTTTTTGTTTGATGTGCTTGAGCTCATAAATCATAAGTTTTTGGTAAAGAGTTTTGCTGATGTTCAATTCAAAAGCCTAAAAATTGTTTTTTGTTTTATCTGAGAAAATATGTTATTGATGCAGTAGATGGCGCTGATTAAATGATGAGCAATACAAATAAATAAAAGTCTTTTCTTTCATTAATATTCCTTTAGTTATTTTTCTATGCTATCTAACTGATTTATTATAGTGAAGAAAATTTAAGAATGTCAAAAGATGATTGAAATACTACGTTCATAATGAGAATACTACACTCATATGTATAGCGTAAAATGAGCGTATGTAGCAGTATGTAGAAATAGAAGTAGGTAGCGGTAAACACGCTAGACTCCGACTGAAATATCTTGGATTGACCTCTGTAACTTTGTGTTCATATGAACATGAACGCCTTCGGTATTGATTAAAGCAGTAAGATTTTTCGGACCTCATAATTCAGAATTCCCCTTTAAATCACTTTAAAATATGTTGTACAAGTGGTCACTTAGATCAAAAAATGTTTTGTTGTAATCAACTCAATTAAAGCTACTTGAGTAGATAAGAAAATGTTTTTAGTTCATATAAAATAAAAATTCGTATCAAAAATTTTCTATAAACCATTTAAAATGAGCTAACCTTATCTTGTCAAAAGTATGACAAAACTGGACATAGTCTTAACTTTGCAAAACAATTTTTAAAAGCATAGTGCAAATATTTCCATTTTATTTTATAAATCATGAAATTTAAGGATATAACATATACAGATATTTAATATTTGGTGGTCTATGGAATAATAAAGCAGAGTTCTAAAAGAGTAATAGGTTAATTTCATGGAAGATAGAAGATTCAACAATCTTGCAAATATTGTATGCATTGTACTTATATATACATATATATGTATGAGTTGCTTAACTAACAGTCATGCATGAATGTGTTGCTTTATGATGCTTAAAAGCATGCTATGCTTTATTTTATAAAATATGGTTTAAGCAGCGCCTACACATTATGAAATTTCTTTTTTCCATTGAACTGTCGCTGCCATATTTTTCAATCGAATTTTAGTTTCTTTTAAGTTTTTTTCCCTGGAATGGAATTTTTTATTACCTGTGACACATTCATTTTACTTACGTTTGCGTATTTTTTTGGATTTCCTGCGAATCCTTTGTAGTCTTTTTTTTCAAATATAAACAGCATGAAAAAAGCACTTTTGTTGACAAATTCACTGTGTATTGAAGCTTTTGTCAACTCATTTTCAATACAAAAAAAAAAAAATTATAAAACAATGTAATGACAGCAAAAGCAGCAGTTCAGATGTGCATTATTAAATAAAGGCATACATTGCTGCTAGCAACAATATGTACAATCAATAATACTACCACACAAAAAAAAAAGTCCTCTGTTATTTGTCATTACTAGTGATATCCTGTTCCAAATGTTGTCGTTGTCAGCTAATGTCAGCAATTCCTATATTATTTCTTATCCTGTGGGTGTGCTTGTCTGCCATTTTTATAAGTATTTTTTGAAACAACTGAAATGAGCTTTCGATTTTATAACACAAGCGTATTGTATTGATTAAAAAAGCAAATCATAAATAGACGTAAGAAGGGTGTTAAATAGCAAAGCATTAAACAAAAATGTTGAGATTTTGTTTTGCTTTTCTTTAAAATTTTATCAGACAGATTTATTGTACTATGAATGCATCAAATTGTCAACAAGTAAATTAATTACATTTTGATTGTCAGTCCTTAACCCAAACTCCAGTTTTGCAGTTAAAAATTTTGATTTTCTTATTTCCTATAAAACTTTGTTTTTCGACGATGTATGTTATGGAGGCAGAGTTATTTCTATTACATTTGTCTGTTTGTTCTTCAAAATTATTCATTTATTAGGGCACCCTAAACATAGGGTATATTCGCTTCGTCCTTTCATTTACAACGCATAGAACTGGGTGTGGCATGTATAGAAAGCTTAATGTATTATCGATGACTGTCGCCTCCTGAGTCGATCTCATCAGTTACATCTGTCTATTTGTCCATTTGTGGAAATCATGTTTTCAATAAAATGAAGAGAGATGCATTTTAGAATAGGAGTAGGATACGCCTACTCCTCACACAAATCCAAACTGATTATATTTACTTGGACGTTAAGGTTTTTTTTCCATTCCGCTGTTAGAGCTGTTGCATATTCGGATTCTCAAAACTTTTGCCGATAAATACGCAATTTTCAATCGAATGTTCTAGTGAAGGACTCTCGATATCTGTGGCCTGTTTGCATAGACTAGGGATGGCCAACTGAGGTGCCCAAAAGTCGACAGCGCGCTGACGTTTACAACAAAAATTTCACGCTAGTATGTGTATAAATGTGTGTAGGGACTCCAACGAAAAAAAAAACATGAGTATAAATGTGTTTTTTCTTTCCAACGTAAAGAAAACAATACCCAGTAGAAATTCGTGCATCACTGATGTAAATAAATAAATAAACTGCGAAAGCATCGCATGGCTACACAAAAAATTATTAAACTCAAAATTCATCAATAAAAACAAAAAGTGCTTTTCCGAGAGTTAAAACTATTTTTCCATGAATATGAGTTTTTTTTACAACAATGATGCACACAAGAGCAGTTTTTCTAGTCTCTCATTTTTTTTATAAGTCAATAATACATGTGTAAAAAAATTGCTTTTCGCAAAAATAATGTCTTTGACCCGAAATTTTCACAGCTGCCATTGCGCAACTCATTTGCGCACATTTGTTTTGTTTTTGAACGTTTGATTCCGACTGGGTCTCTTGCATATTAATTTTTCAAATGAACGAGCGCATAGAAATCAGCAGCTGCTCGGCGGAACGAATGATGGCACGTTTCATAGATTGTGACCGCGGGAGGGTAAATGGCCAACCCTAGCATAGACCAATGATCTGAAACTCTCAAAGAAAAAAATTTAAAACAGTTAAATCATATGGTCTTACGGTTCATTGGAAAACGCCGAAACGAGAGATTAAGCGGCTGGGAAACGCTTGTTCTAAAATATCCATTGTCTAGAAACATACATTCTCTAAACTCGATTCGTTAATTTGCGGTAGTAAGAATCTGTTGATAATTTCTCAGTGGCATTCACAAGTAAAATTATTGTTGATGCTGTGCTGAAAAAAAAAACATAGGAATATTGATAATTATTTTCATTGAAATATTATTCTCATCGTCGTTGGGGCTCACTAGGACTTGACTGTAAATTAAAAGCAAGAAGCAGTTGTCTGCATTCTGTAAGGGCACGTATTTAAGTCTTTAACCAATCTGCTTCGAGTCGTTATTCTTGAACAAACGGCTACTTTCAGGGTCAACCACAACTGTAAGCTAGTCTTTCAAGGCAGAAAATTCCGATGTTGAAATTCACGTTAACGCCATAACTACTAGCCAATTATTTGTCAAAAAAAAAACATTGATGTAAATTTTGTCAACGTGTATTTATTTTTGTTCTGTTTAGTTGACAAATGTCAAAATCGCGATTAGATAAGACGTCATTTGCAAAAATCACAGTGTCTTCTGATAAGTGGTGACTTTTGCACCATCTTTTATATCCATGCGACATTTGTTTTTTCTTATTGTTGTTGATTGTTGCTGATTCGGCTTTTAAAAAGTAATACTTCAGCTTTTTGACTTGCCGCATGCCACATTTTGTTGTTTTTCAGAGGGTGTTTAAAATGGAGTTTATTTTATGCTGTCTTTGCTATACCGTTCTTGTTACATTTGGCTTATGTACTTGAGAAAGAAAGAAGCACTTACATACATACATACAGCACTTAACTATTCTGATGTTTAGTTCTGTTGAAATGTTGTCTTGGCATTTGTATTCAACTCTAAATTGATAGATCAATTTATTTGCTTTAAGGCAAGGACTGCTTAAAGACCCTTAATATGGTTCTTGTTAAAATTTTTTAAAATTTTTTTCGTATATGAATAAATTGCAATTACGGACAACACAATTGACAGACAACTTAAATTCCTAAAAGTAGACTTCAAAATTTTCACTGAAGCGTTGAATAACTGAAGCACTGATAATTAAATAAATTTGCAGTATTTTTAAAAATCTTAAAATGATTTTACACTCATGTCGTCTAGACACACAATAAATTTACTCACATATTGATATCGCTAACAAGTAAATTAAATCAGGTACTTCATATTAAAAACCTATGAAAATCAGCAACAGCTATTAGGTATCCTGCAAGCACTGCGTGTATTCAGGCACTCGCCGTCAGCAAATGTCTAGACTAATTAAAATGAGACTTTAGCAAATATGCGATGTTATTTATATTAAAATTTCAACAATTTTATGAAATTTATCGTCATTTATCTTAGACATTGCTGTTATCTCTGAGCAAACTGAACATTGCTAATTAGGCAAATTAGAACGGATGAGCCTAGTGCCGGCACGCGAGTAGTTGGCGCCTTGTTCAGAAATTTACGGGTGCTCTTTTTCTGTACCTACTGCTTTTTAATAATCCATAGTATACATTAATAAAATTGTGATGAGCGAATTCTAAAACTTAAAACATTTTATCATTTCTTTTGAATATAATTAGTTGAACAAAGTTTTCGTGATAATAAGAGCGATAATGAATTCCGTTCGATCTTTCCTGATATATGCTCAAGACCAAGAGAAATTAAATAATACATTTTTTTAATGTTATGAATTTGCGATCTCAAAGTTGTAATTAAAGACAATAATTTTTTTCCCCAAATTTATCTATTTCATCAACAGGCTTTGGAAATTGCATGTAGATTTTGATATTTGATTCTTGACGTAATTCTGTTTTAAGAATAGAAGATGCTTTATATTAAGAACTCGCTAATTCTTCTAGATAAACTTTGCTTTTGTTAGAACAGTCAGTATTGCTTTCAAATTGAGATGACTATCCTTGCAATTATCTACATTCAAAACTGTTATTTTTAGTGGTTCATTTAAATTTAAAAATTCTTGCACCCTCTAGGACACTCTGGTTAGAAGAATTGATCAAGCATTTTCTCATAAAAAGAAAATAAAAATTATGGCGCCCCTCACGAAAGGACGCCACTTGAACGCTTCGAACATCCCTCAAGCCGGTACTGGGTCAACCCAGCATCAACAGGTGACAGAGTATGGCGAAATACTAAACATTTTTTTTTTGCAACTCAACTAGATGTATCTACCATTTATTGTTTAAATACCCTTAAATAAAAAGGCTTCTATTAAGATGAACAGTCAATACATTTAAGGCAACAATAGTACGAAATTCTAGAGTTGCCAATTATCCAAAATTTCAATTTCAATTTCAATTCCCTTCACCTTTTATATTTAATTAAATATTTTTAAGTAAAATAATAATAAAACGTGTTAAAAACTATAACATACTGTGATAATTCAAGAAGAGAATTCTTTAGAAAAGTGTTCCATCTGCGATTAATAATAAGTAAACCTTATTAAGGTCATGTGTTCACCGCTGCCTTAACTTTCCTTCAAGTTTCTATTTAATCATAAATAGATAAATCATTTTTGTGAGAATGGAAAGAGAAACAGCTTATATTGACTACAGTAAGTAGTCAACTTTTTTTTTCGTTTTAGTCTGCTTTTGTCCTGCGCCGATTTTTAATACATACATATATATTTGTGTACGCCCACATAAAACTCACAAAAATGAAAGGAACTATAAAGTAGAACTATTGAAAAATTGATTTCAACTGCATTTTTTTCTTAATTCAACTTAAGCTGTTTTTCCTTTTTGCCACAAATTTATTAAACAACACACAAAGTACATAAAGTTGAGAAGCAAGTGAAAGTGCTCGCCTATATTGAAGGTTCTTTTACGGTCTTCTTGCTTCATTGCATTTTATGCCAGAAAATACTCAAAGGATAAACTTGTATGGCACTGACATTTGTATGCTTTGGATTAAAGGGAAAAGTTTGATGAATGCCGCAGCTGTAGTAGAGTTATAGACTCAAGAGCAATAGATTTCACTTGATTCTGTCATTTTAACTTTAACTTGCATACAGTGCGGTTGCTGCCATACTTATCACATACTCAATAAATTTTCACATTTAAGAGTGGCAACGTCAGCTACGTAAAATAATGTCAATGCGTAAATGTCTGTAAGCATTTTAACCACAACATAGATTGATTTGTGGATAGGTTTATTTGCTTAGCTATTGTGTGCATAAGTCGGTTTACTATGTACATATGTTTGCCAAAGTAATTTTTTACTTCATCAATTTTTGTTGAATATATATTGAAACTTTTTTTTCTGGGTTTGGCAGTATAAATAAATTTTTGTATTGATAAAAACGATGCCTTTATATGCATATAAATATTTGTTTTGAGTGACAGAAGTTCACAAAATATTTTAAAATTGTAATGTAACAGTTATGAGGGTGTTATCTTTCTCCAAAATTTTAATACCCTATGATGCATTGACAGCAAAAGTGCGCGTGAAGGTTCCGCATTTTGTTTAAGACTTGAATTCTTAAAAATTTATTTTTGTATTTTTTCTTATCATTTCTTATGTAAACTTTAACACTGAATCAAAATCTGACAATAATTTTGATCCATTTTGTTTCTTTGTGACGAGTCCTAAATAATTTTGCTTACCAAAATGATAAAGACTTGGATAGAATTTATGTATTATTGGACGAAACCAAACTTGATTCATTTAAATCAGAGATGGCCAAGTCGAACAAAAGTTAATTATTCCAGGATCTTTTCAAATGAGCACTAATTGGTAAGAAGTTTTGAAAAATTCAACATGGGGGATCCAATATGGCCACTGGATGCCGGACAAAAATTGAGACAACAACATAAAAGTTCGCAACCGATCGACTAATACCTTTGCTCAAACTGTTACTAATGAACGCCTCTAAGAATGTGGCGTGGGAGGTTGACAAGTTCTTAGGAGTCTCTGATTACGTATCTGCGATCAATTTTGTCAAAATCAATATGGCAGATCCCAGATGGTGGAAGTACTTTATGAAAATCAACCGATTTCGGTCAAATTTGTTATACGGGGTTTTTGGGGTTGCGGAATACGAATCTGAAGTCAGATTTTTAAAATTCAAAATAGAGGAACCCAATATGGCGGATTGGGTTATTGAGTTTTCGCCATCTTAGGTTCGCCATCTTGAATTTTAGAAATCAGATTCGTACTCAGCAATTTTTAAACAATGCTTCCGCCATATTGAATTTGAAAATTTCAAACGTATAATCTCAGATTAGTGTTCGGTGACCCTAAAAACCTCCGTATAACAAATTTGATACAAATTGATTGATTTTTAAAAAATACGTCCATCATCTTGGATCTGCCATCTTGATTTAGACAAATCTGACGTCGGATTCGTGATCAGTGATCACGTATAGAGTCGTTCAACTCTTGCCGTTACTCAAGTTAATTAATTTCGGTTCGATGTCGTTTTGTTTGTGTAATTTTGTATTCGACGTAGTTACTCAAGATAAACAAGTTCGGTTTGCTATCCCTGCATGTTTTTCGAAAGTAAGATTTTGTTTTCAATTCACTTGCTCCTTCAGCTTTTGTTTTTTCTTTGTTTTGGATTTCCATAGCTAAATAAAAAAAATTTCGTCTTTCATTACCTTTTTTCGCAAAATATATTTGATGTTGTTGTAAACAGCTCTTGAATTAGATTTTTGTGTGCACACTCTCCAAGTGTTTGTATATTTCAACTAGATCCACAATGACGAATGCGTTCAATAAGTTGTATAATACTAAAAAATCGTTTCAAACTCATTTAAATTTGGTTGCAGGAACGAACATGGAAACTCACTTGCACTTTCGAGTCGTTCGATCGTAAATTAAAAGACTGTGATATCAAAATCTGAGTATGCAATTTTGTTGGTGATCAATTTGTTGTTAATATTGTATCATTTTACTTAAATTATTTGAATGTTTAATTCAAAAGATAGCTCCTTAAACTATGCAGTAAAGAAAATTAATGCTATTGCTGTTCGTAAATACAAAAAAAAAATACATCTCGTTATGAAGCACAGTCTAAGGCACTTGAACGTAATAATTAAAATTGCCTACATTATTGGGAGAGGAACTTTAAAATTATGCTGAAAGCTAGAAACTAAGCAACATCTATTTTATAGTTTTCAATTTGCAACTATAATTTATATAATTTGACGATGGGTAACGATGCGCTATCTTTCCTCCAGAATGCGTTGCTGCATATGAAATGTCTCTTTAATAGAACGTCTTTGGCACATGCACAATACAAAGAGAACCTTGCAATCCTTCTTTTATAATTACTGCACGTAAAAGCATAAAGCTTTGCTCAAAAATCTTGCAAATTAATTAACTTCATTTTCAATTTCCTGTTCTTAGACAAAAACTTCAAACTTTGAAGCAACTAGTAACAGCAGCATATGGTATTTATCAGTTTAAATTTATTTTATTCAAACATAATTGCAAAGTCGTAATGAAATTTTTTTATAAACTTAATAAAAATCGTTTTATGTATTCCTTCGCCGTTTATTAAAAATGAAAATTAAATTAAATAATTTAAGCAACTTGTAGACGTAACTGTTGTTGTAAAAAATCAAAAGGAATAGCGATGCATGTTTTTATTTTTTTATTACTTAATTTTATATTCTTAAAAAATTCTTAGTACAACAATTTTTTTTTGCACCATTGCGCAAAGCTTAACGAAGCAAAAACTTAGATTAAGAACAAAAAAAAGAAAAAAATTAAAAACTTTGACGTTGCAAAACTTCCAAAGGCAAAAGTTCTTGACGCTTCATAGCAGAGGGAAAAATTGAAAATTTATGAATATTTATAGCGGATTCAAAAAGTTGTTTCGTTAGTTTTTCTTGTGTTTTTTGAAATTATTTTTGCTCTTCGAATTTTAAGCATTTAAGTGATATTAATTGAACGACATTGGCAGAAAAGCGAGAGAAGCGTAGTGTAAGATGAAGACCAAAAATGTGGTAGCAAAGATTTATTGATTTATGAAAATAAATATTTTGTATTGACAGCAGCAACTCTGACAAACTTTATTAAGATATAAATACGTTAAGACTTTGGCCTACTTTTGACTTTATCTCAGTCAATTACTTTTGCAATATATTTCAGAAATTTTAGTGCAATACAAAATTCCTAAGGGCTTTGATTCGAACAAAAGTTTGAGAAACTTTGCTAAACACATGGAATTTATTAAGATATTTCTTTTATAAAAATTATTTTTTTATATCAACATTTTGTTTTGTATATGTAACTGCAAGCTAATCAAAGAAATTGATTAGCATCATAAAGTTTTAGTTACTTTAAGACTTAGAAACTGTAATTACAAGACTAACGCCTCTGGATACCCCAGTGAATCCACAGAAAGCAACTGACGCAGCGTCCGATCCACAGTGAGCATGATTGAGTGTAATTAACAACAGCCATCTAGTAATACTTAACTCGGAGGCTGTACAGAGCCCTAAAAACATATGTATTTGACATCATATTTATGAAAGGTAGCAGTTAGAAGACCTCAAACTGTCACCCATCTCTCCCGAGCAGAAAAAGACTAAATATAACTTACAAACCCAAAAATGAATGACAATAGTTTCTATGCAAAAGATTATTCGAATAGGTTACTGGAACGCTCAAATCATCTTCCAATATCTTCAAAAGACCGTCCTTAAACCTAGCCATCTAATAGCACAGAAATGCTGCTGCACAGGTACAGAGCATCATATTGTTGCCGCATGCAACAAAAATTACATCTCCTGTGTCTCCTCACGGAGCGCAAGGCCTTCAAAAAGGTCTTCCAATGCGCACGATCGGTAGCGAATGCCTTCAATTCTCTTCAAAATTTTCTCCGACTCACGTATTTCCTGTTCTAGCGATTCTTTTTACAATTATTTATAGCTAGTGAGCCGGAAGCCTACATTTCTGTATTATTTTATCGTGCGGCAGGGGTAAAGAAATCATTAAGTTCTAAGTAATATTACTAATATTCTAAGTAATATAGTAATACGAACAATCTCTGTCATTGCGCTGCCTCTGCGATATTAATTGAGAGTCCTTTGAAACTATAAAAAAAGGCACCATAAACAATTTTATCGTGTCTCGCTTTTATAAAAATTTGTCTATATGTCTATACTATGCCTTTAACACAATATACCAGAGGCAGACGCGATACAATAATAATTTAGTAAAATTGTTTTTTTGCTACTTCAAAATTCATTTAAATAAAAACTAGACGCTATCTGCACTTAACTATTAGTTTTTGTAATTCGCATAAATGTGAACTACATTTCATCTACATTTTTGTGAACATATTGAAACATTTAAAATTTTTAAATAAAAATCTTATCATATTATAATGCTGATTCGAGTCATGAGAGCAGATTGTATGGCTTCTATTACATGGGAAAGCATAAATGCATAAAAAGCTCATATACGCTGGCATATCATCTCCAAGAGACGCATTGCTCAATTGCCAACTGGGCTATGCCTGTGTGTGCAATTGTTTGCATGTGTGTGTGAAGTAATTTAATTCTTTTTTAATTTGCATGTCTAAATGTGTTGCTAAGTGCCATGCTGCTGCTGCTGCTGCTGCTGCCACTGTGCGGCCCAGTTAACGTAGTCTGTCGTTAAAATGCATTTCCTTCAATACGATGGGGACATCAAAGTGAATTAAATTGTTAAAATGTACGAGTAACTTGCGACTTTTTTCCGCTGCATGCACTCACATGTAAAATGAGAACTCACACAATACGTTGAGTTATTTAATTTAATTTTTATTGAGTTGATGAACTTATTGTTGGTAAATGTGAGCACAATTTTTTTTCGCACGATTGTTATAGCATGCTAAAACCAATTATGTCGGTTATTTTAAGAAAAGAAAAAAAAAATTTAAATCAAAAGTAATTTCTGATCAAATAGAGAAAATTAAAGTAATGACTACCTTTGACCAAATAAAGATTTTATATGAAAATTTTAAACGTGTTTGATAAAAACCAAAATTTTATGTGACAATTTCCATTGATCAAAAAAAAAAAAAAATGTTAAGGATGTTATCCTTGGTAATTGTTATGCTACATTTCATCCAAAATGCTAAATAACTTGGCGAATTTTCAAATTTGTATGAGTTCTCACATTATCTTGGTGGTATACTAAACCTTTTCTTTTGATCAATTTTTTGTTTGATTAAATCATTCAATTGGTTCTGTACGGTGACAGCATGCTTTAATATTATTCTTGGTATTGTCCAGTAAGAGCTGAAAAAAAAAAAAAACGATTTCCTTGAAACTGCAACAAACTGACAGCGTCACCTCATTTGATGAATATCAGCTTTTGAAGTGCTTTAAGCCTGTCCAGCTTTTTCACTACATGATCTCTTGCATTTAGAATTGCTGTAAAGAGCCATTATTCATCCATTCAAAAATGTTTAATTTTCTTGACGTTTGAGAAGCAAATCACAGCCGTCAATACAACAAAGCAAAATTTTTTCTATAACAACATGTCGAAGCCATATGACGAGTTTTGAAACTAAACCAAGGCGTTAGTTAGACGTGATCATGAACAATCGAGTTCGTTAAATTCAATCTCTCAGCGATCTCTCAAGTTGCTAGTCGATGATTTGCATCAATCAATGCCACGATTTCGTCTTCATCAGCTTCAACATACACATCGTTTAATTTTTTTCTTGCTAAAATCTTTTCCATAGTGTCATCGATTTAACAAAATTTTCAATCACTCTTACTGAGTGCTAAATTTCGAGACTTGATCTTTTGTGTTAATTTTTCGTCCTTAAAATGCCTTGAGTCACAAAAAAAATTTGGAACTCAGGTATAAATGTCTGTGAGCACATCTCTAAAAGACGATTTTTAGTATCAACTAAGCTATTTAAAATAAAAAAAAAACATTTTTATCAAAGTATTTCTATATTTATTTAAATCATTTCTTAACTATCTCTTGAATGTATATTAAATTCTTAAATATCATAGCCTTCGTTACAGGCGTCCGTTTTTATTCTACCAATTGTAAAATAAAGTTCATGTTTAATGGCAAAGCACATGCAGAGAGGGACTAAAGAAGAAGTTAAATGTTGTACAACATTTTATATTTTAAACTTGTTTTTAAAGCATGAAAATTAAAAGAGGAAGTTAAAAAAAAAACGGAAATTTTCTAATGCAGAAAATGTAAAAAGGAATAACAATACATAAACATTTTGTTATACCAAGCAGTCGTGTAAGCATGTAGCATCAGTGTGGCATCAATAGGATATCCTGGCATGTTCTTAAAAAAAAACACTGTGCAAACCACAAAAAGGTTACAGTTACACCAACAACAACTTAAAAAAAAGGAATGAAAATAATGTGCCGCTTAGAAATATTTTGCTTTTTTTTTTCTTCCCTTCGCTGTTCTTACTCCGCAACACATAATGACAGCATAAGGATGACAACTAGCAACTTTGGTGTCCTGTTATAGCTTGGACAATGGAATATTGCCGAGCAATAGTTACAAGAAAATTGAAGAATAAAAAACTTCTATCAAAGTATGCTACACTTTAATTTAAAGAAATTATCAGTTCTAGTCACGAAAAAATTGTGTTTAAAACTTTCAAAAGTTGTAGTATATGCCCACATACTGTTAGCAAAAAGAATTTTTATCGTATTAGAATGGTAGGCGTGATAAAGGTGTCAGTCTGCCAAAAAACGACTCACGTTCATTTTGAATATGCATTCTTTATAAATTAAAAATACAAAAAGCAGACGTATAGGTCTCTTTTTTTTTAAAAAAAAAAAAAAAAAAACTCGTCGATTTTTGTCGAATTCAATTTTTATATTATATTATTTAGTTGAAACTTTTTCTTTTCAAAACCCTCTTTGAATTATATCTATATCATTTTCTTCTTCGAGATATCGTTAATTTAAATTTTTGCCGTACTGGAATCAATGTAGATCTGTATGTAGACTTGTGTATTATATTTCAACTAATGATATATCGGAAAAAAAATCATAAAACAAAAAGGAAAAATATTATGGAGGCTCCACTAGCACTAAAGGAAAAAAAATCAGAGATGCAAAATGCTGTCTAATTTAAAATGGAATGCCCCATATACACAGCCAGAAAAATAAAAAAAATTACAATATAATATAAATTACCAAAAGAATACAATAGTAAGCTTTATTTTGATATATTTGTAATAATATGAAACTTAGATGCTCAAAAACGTCTACATTCGAAAAGGAAGCGCTGGAGTCGTCTGTTTTCAGCCAAGAAGCACACGCGAAAAAATGATTCGCTACTCAATTTGTTTTACATGTTTTGTAATATTAATATCGAAGAGAGGCAGAGGTTGTTTCTCTCGTTTCTTATGACATAATCTTTATAATAATCGCAATCTGCCTGACAATAAGATCATTTAAATCTGTATGATAAGTTTTTAAAAAAACGTATCTGCTCTTAAACGCAGCAAATAAATCGTCTGCCTCTGACTCTAATTTGTTATTTTGTATAGACAAATTTTTCAATAAAAAAGCAGACGCGATAAAATGGCTTATGATAGCTTGTTTTAAAGTTTCAAAGGGCTTTCAATTGTTAACGCAGAAACAACGGAATGACAGAAATTGTTTGTATTATTTTTATTATTTTGAAGTTTGAACTTCATGATTTTCAACCTCTGGACATCGGCTCTTTAAATATTACATGGCATATATTCGTCATGGACCCAACACTTATGTGATATTATATTTCTGCTCACCAGACTAAACAACTTAGCGCCTCTTTATGTATCACGATTCGTCTTGTTTAGTCTCTAGTTTTCATGCCTGAAAATATGCGATAAATGAGAACAATAATATCTAGCCTATGCTTAATGATTATATCATAATATAATATAATTACAAATATAAGAATTGTACTAGCATACTTTTAGGCTTGGAAATTAGAGACGAAACAACATGAATCGTGATACCAGCAACCATTTCACAAATAATAAAGAATATCTTTATAGGGGTACCACCCTTTTCGTACCTATATGCCTTTTGTTTTACAGCAAAACCTGCAGTTGTAACATGTTACTCATTTTCCAATTACGTATTCCATGTAATATTCAAGAGCTTTTTCTTTTATGAGAGTTACCACGCCCACTTTTTTTTTTCTTCTCAAGCATTTAATTAACTAGTGAATGCCCCTTATAAATACAAAGCACTGTGTTGTTTTAGTAGAAATAATGATAGCTTAGTGGGAAGTGTAATATATTTAAATTAAACAATGTAAAAATAGACTATAAAAATTTTAGCAGGAAGATTGCTCACTAACTTAACTAATTAAAAAACAGATTTCATAAAATTTATTGATTTATTTAAAAGATAATTTAAAAAAAGAACTCCATCTGAACGCATCAATAGGGGAAATTTTTGTTTGCGTTTTTTAAATGGCCATGCTTTGATGTAGTATAGGATATTAAATAAAAATGTTTGATACTATTACGGGCTTTCCAGATATAAGTTCTCAGAATTTACTGAAAAATCGCTCAGAGTGTAAGTGTTAATTTTTGACGTATATCTTTTATATATGATTTTCTATTTTGATTGATTTTTTCTCACGATAGAAACCCGTTTATGGAATAGTGAGTAATTGAAAAACCAATTAAAATTTATTTAAAAATTTATAGTATAATAAATTGATATTGAAAACATACTTTAAATTATGTTAGCTGTGTTAGTTTATCACAAGTACTTTCATACAAATGATAAAGGATAATTAATAATACGCCCTAATTATTATAATTTTTTTGGCAATTTTTGTGTGATATTTGTTTATTTATTTTTCAAACAACATTAATTTAAATATATTGAAACTTTGAACATCTCTTAGTTGAGCAAATAATCATGCACAACATGTATCCTGCAGCTCCCGACAATGTAACAATATTGACGAACTAGCAAATAAGGAAAATATATTAGGCTACGCAGCAATGTAGTGTTTTAATTGCAACGCAATTTCAAATGATTTCCTTTGTTTTACATAATCATGTTTAATGATCTTGAGAATGAACAGCAAATTTAACACAAAGCCGAAGATTATGGATAAAATAAAAAAACCACATCATGTCTAGCTAGCAGTCTATACAGCAGGGGGGGGGGGGGCTATGTTTATGTTTGTTTAGTGAAATCTAACAAAAATCGTGCCTAGAAAATTTAATTAAAGTTCACACTCAACCACAAATGCGCACTTAAAGATGCCTCTCTCATTCAAGACTAAAAGCAAGAGCTAAGCAACAAAAAAAACCTCATGATGAAGATTAAGTGGAAGTTACAAGCAACGGCAATGTAGCTGGACCGAAAAATAAATGCTTTTTGAATTACAATTTATTTAAGTAACAGCTTTGAGTCATAAAGTTGAGATAGCTATATAAGTTTTTGAATTTTTGTTCAAAGTTCAAATACACAAAATAAAGTTGATTCCTACAATATGCTTATCAAATATGAGTTCGAATTTAGCACTTTAACTTTTGAAAATAAATGAATGACGTATGTATATTGAAGATGACAGCACAAATCAAAATATGTTGACTTGCTATCAAAATAAAGTTCAAAAATCAAAATATGTTGACTTGCTATCAAAAGAAAGTTTCTTAATTTAGACGTCAATAAAATGAAAGTCATTATCAGCATTTTTATGCAAGTCAGTTGAAAGGTTTTGCTTTCAATTTTAACATTTATCTCTAAGTCAAAAGTCAACTTTGGAAGTTATTTTGTAAACGAAATATATTCTGTTAAAGGTTATTCTTAATGTGATATGCCAGCTTGATTACTACAAAAACAATATTGTTGAGGAATGCTGGACTTTAACTTTTCAACGAGTAAGTAATATATAAATGCTGATTTTAATGCAATCAGCTAATGCTGCAAAATAGACGGGTGAAGGGGGCTGTGCCTCTGAAGACAAAGGCTTAGGGAAAAATAGACCTTGGTATCCATTGAATTTTGTTTGTTGTATACAATTTTATCCGAATTACCTTTTCCAATACTGTTTTTTTCGGGGCTAATAACACGATATTCAAAAAATGTCCAATGTTTCATAGCTTGTGTGACATGGCGCGTCGTCCACTTGAAACCAAATATTGTCAAAGTTCATATCCTTGAAAGAAGTTTACAAAGAACACATACCAACAAAATTTAACTTTTTTTGTAAGAAGTTGGTGTTTGTTTCTTAACCTTTGTTGATCTATGTTATCAGTTATCATTGCGTGATAGCGCTTAGCATTCATTGTAATGCATTCACCTTCCTCATCTTCAAAGAAAAAAAGCCCCAAATGATACCTTGCACACTCTGAGCAAGAGCAGCAATGTTTTCGGTTGTGCATACTGTACAAGTTCGAGAACTTGTTGTTTTATCCAATAAAGATCCATTTTTATGTATAGGTACATTTCATAAATTGATCCACAAATCGCGTGGAGAGCGCTTTATTTCTCTTTCATTTGGAACATAATTTTCTTACAGTCTGGGTAGAAGATTCACCATTTCGCAAGTTTTGTTTCTATATAAAGTTTTTGCTTATTATGTGTATTATGTGCATATTGTCTCTTTTTATGAAGTCAGTGCTCTTCTGCCCAACAAATAGTGATTTTCAAAAAGTTTTTGTCAAACTTCCAAAGATATTGATTTCGCCCACATAATCAATTTCAATGCTGATTTAACAAATCCCATTAAGCGACTGTACATTACATTTTGAAACTCCTAGTAGTAAGAAAATTATTGCATACTCCACCTCCCTAAAAATCTTATTTTATATGGCCCATAAATATTTAATTCAATTGCTCGGATGTGGCCAGCGCATATTGTACTTTAATTTTTACGCCACCCTACTGGTCATTACATTGAAATGTTTTTGTTGTTAAGTTTCATTGGACGCTTGTTTAAAATTGTTGTCTGCCAGATAACAACAACAACAACAACAACTAAATTTACTTCCTTAAAACATGTTAACAGCAACACACTTAGCACAATCTGGGGGCAGAAAGGGCAGGTTCATTGTACTCGCTGTGCACGTCCAGTTTAATTTCATTAAGTATTTAATGAAATGAAAATGTCCATTCATTGTTTATTTTTCATTGTGAAAAGAAAATCTTAAATGAAGCATACTTTTAGGCATTTAATTTTTTTCGCAAGGATAATTTTACAGCGCACTTAATTATAGTTAACTGTGCATGCGTTATGGTGTGCAAGCTATTAAAATGTATTAATAGCGTAGAAATCTGGGTCACTACTCAATCTCGGGAATGGATTTTTTTTTTATATGAAATAGATAATATATAAGAACAAAAGCCTCAAGGTAGGCAATGTAATATGTAATGGATGCACTTTATCAATCTTTTAATCTGACAGTATAACGTACAAAATTTTTTCTTTTAAGTTTACAAAACCTTTGAAAGCTCAATACAAGGTAATGCTTCATTAATTTGATTTCCTCTTTTTTTATTGTAAGTCAAAATATACCTTGAGCATAATGAAAATGTCTGACGCAAATATCCAACATAAATAACCAACATCAACATCATTGACAGCAAAGTTATGCTTTGCTGATGATCAAATGCAATCAAAATAAAAGATGAAACAAATGCCAAGTGCGTCAATTGCCCCAACTTTCCCAAATTGAAATTATTTATAATATTCAAAAATTTTCTAGCCCAAAATTTCATTTGCAACTTACTTCAGAACCTTCATTTCAAACCTACGATTCATTATCTATATTTCCAAGTCGAACAAGTAGATATTTTCAAAAATCTCTGGTTTTTTCCGTGGTAATCAAATTTCCAATGAATTTCAGCATTACTTTCTGCTATAGAAGTGATTCATTCTGAGCCGTTTGTCCTTTATTTAAATACTTCAGTTGTCAGAAAATCACTCAAAAAAGATTTGCTAAGTGACCGGTTTTGACCCGACCAAGTTCGGAATTGCAAAACAAAGTCGGAGCCCCTGTATGAATTGAAAAATTGTTGAAAATACAGGAATTTGGATAATTTTTTTTAATGAGCGAAAAAAAAGGTCTCAATATTTAAAAAAAAAAAAAAATTTTACTTTTTACCATATCAACGAAAAATTCATTTTTTTTGGGAAGGCCGAGAATTCCTTCTTTTCAACTTGGCAACCCTGAATATGAGACTTATTCAAGAAACTTCAATATTATTGTCGCAATAATCTCAGTTGGAACAATGAAGGCCCAAAGCTATTTGGCTTGAATTATTTCTTTCAATTTCCGTTAGTACCTATACCTTTTATTATGCTTCTGATTTTATAAATTTTTCAACTAAGTTTAGGTAATTTTTCTATTATTCATATTGCATTGTTGCTTTTTTAATCCTATTCCCAACAGTAAATTGTACATTTTGCAAACTATAGCACACTGGCTTAAAGTCATCGTCATGCTTTTATGCTTTTGTGATTTTGTTCATCACGTTTGTGTATTTACTCTTTTCTTTGCTTACTTTTTTTTTTTTTTTTTGTTATTTTGCGACGAACTGTCTTAACCTCAAAGGAAATGTGGTAGCGGCTGCAACAACGGAAGCAAAGAGAAGTCATTAATTATGCGAAGGACACTATAAGTGACTTAGTAGTTCAAAAGATGAAGGAAATAGAAATTATTGCTGAGGGAGAGAAAAAAATGAAAATGAAAATGTGAGAGTGTGTAAAAAAAGAAAAAAATTATAGGGCAAAGATTCAAAAAGTAAAGCAAAAATATACAGAGGAAAACAGAACCATCAAAGCAATGCATGAAAGGGCTATTCGGCTAAAAGGCGGTGCTGGTGTTGACGAAGGAAGTGAATAAAATGAAAGGCATATAGAGAATAATTAAAGTGTTCTTAGTGACAGTGGGATGGAATGATCTGCGCTTATATGGGGCTTATCATTACAAGCTTAATCCTATATAGATAGTGACTATGATAGAGATTTCATATTTAATTGACCGATACCTTTTTTGTAATATTGTATTTCATCTAAAAGGATTACTATGTGAGGTTACGATCGATTCCTCGATAGAAATTCTAAAAAAAAGAGAATGAACGAAGCGGACTCTACAAAAATAGTCCACCATGACGCATTTGCAGTGACATTGGCTTACAGCTCAGCTATAAATTTTGGTAGCTATACCAAGCAAAAAATTGAACAGTCTCAACTGAATAAAGCTTTTGCATCAGAGAAAAATGCAAAAAATTTTATCACGATTCTGTTGTATTTCTCAAAATCTTAATAGCGAAAGTCTGCCGCACTAGAAAAACTTCTCGACTTCAATATCTGATTGCAAGACTTTAACGCTGTGAGTCCTCAGCGAAACTCCAATAATCATGAAATTTCCAATGATAAGAGCAACGATGTGGTATTTTAAAGAGCTGCCTAGAAAAAATAAGAGAATCAAATACAAACGACTCAACCCAATGTGCTGTACACTAAAATCTCTTTAGGAAAAGTTATGGTGAAAATTTATAAATTGGTAAAATGATGATGATGTGCAATGATGTTGATATTTAATGACTATTTGAAACTTGCAATGCCTTCTTATTAAATTTAATTGTAGTAAAATCACGATTATTTTTTTTAAATTTTTGGTACCTACTTCCTTGCAATGTATTTGAGAAAATTTGCATCTACCCGTGTGATTAAATGTGCGAATGTATACAAAAAGTTCTTCATCCAAGCAAAGCCTCCTTCTCTTTCACTGTACAGTATTGAAATTCAGCTTATTGTGCTTTTCAGTGAATTCAGATTTTCACAGTTCAGTTACAAAGCTGTAAGCCGTCAGTACTTGAGGGGCTTTAACTTTATATATAGACAAAAAAGCAGCATCATGAGATTTACTCAAAAAGTATGCCATATCTTTGCAGATAAAAAATAACGATGCTCACATTAGCCTAACGCAACATTGATGAAGGACACTGGAAACATCGACAGACTGACTGACAAGCGGCAGAAAAATATTATGCATAAAATTTTAAAAGCACGATTACTTAAAATAAAATTCATGTTTTTCTTCTTCTCTGTCAGCAAAAAATTTATGCAAATTTAAAAGCTTGGGATTATAAAAAGAAAAACAAAAAAATACTGATGGAAAAAAAATTCAAGGATATCAATTAAACGTGCACATTTTTAAGAAGAAATAATTATTATAATTTTGTGTATTTTTTTTTTTAATATTTTACTAAATGCTCATGAGAGCAAAATGTGAGTATGTAATTTTGTTTGAAAGCGTCTGCAGCATAAGGAACAATTAGTCCTATATGCTCTTTAGTTGGATATATCTGTTTTTTAAAGCTGGAAAAGTTTAAAATCCCTCTAATCGCAATCTTAAACATTGGCAGATGAAAACTATGATTTCGAATCTCTTGCTTCATTCCTAAAGAGCATCTTTTTAGAGGGAGATAACTTGACTGCGCGGTGCCTTGTAAATTTAAAAAGACTGTCTCCCAAAGATAAAAGAAGATGAAGCTGATAACTATTTTTGTAAAAAAGAAAACGGTTGTTATATTTTTATAGCAGCCAAAATAGAACTAAATAAAGTCGAATTCAGCTACAACCTAAGAATCATAAGTCGTTGAGCGTTCGCCTGCTTTTAAGCGGATTCAGATGTAAGTTGAACAATAGCAGCAATGTTTGTGTCGACGCACAGTGTTGCGATTAGAACAAGCTAACTGGACAAAATAATTTTTTTGCGTTTTTGTATTTGTAGGATCGAACCAAAAAAAAGATTGTATGGAAGACCTGGGCCGGTACGTGTCAATTAATGGACGCGAAAACAAACCGGCCAATTTTAATATAATTTTTACAATATGTTAGTATCATACGCGTGTTGTAGGTTATAAAACTTTTATTTAGGATGCATATTTAGGGTGGCCCTCATAAAAAAATATTTTTAAAATATAATTTTCACAAAGACCACTTAATCGATGCGCAAGGAATTTACACCATATGCCTTTCATATTAAAAGGCATAGTTAAGGTTATAAGACTTTTATTAAGGGTGTATATTTAGGGTGGCTCTCATAGAAATATATTTTTAAAATATCATTTCTTAGCTTCATAGCTTAAATAGGTTTAAGTTTTTATCGTTTTTTGCGGATTTTTCCCATTCCTGGTATAACTTGATAGAAAATATGTACTCTAAAAACAAACATAAAAATATATAGGTGCAAAAGTGTTCAAAAAGATATTGTTTTCAGAAGACGTAGTGAAAGAATAACTTTCATAAAAAAAAAATAAAATGGCTGAATACACGTGAATACAAATGTTTTCTACTCTCCCAAAGTTAGGAAACTGAATTTATTATTTAACTTTATTAAGACATCTTTTTGTTGTTGTTTTCAATAAAAAACTATAAAATTATTTTTCACTTTTTGTATTAATTTCATTAGTGCTTACTTTTAACTTTGAAATCCATTAAAAAAAACGTTTCTTTAATATTGACAAATAACAAAATTAAAAGTTGAAGAAAACAACTTCACTCACTTCAACCGTCTGAAACTGCAAATTTACTTACAGAAAACAAAAATATTTGTTGGTTTCCTAGCTTTGAGAGTATTTGTTGTAAAACTATACCGTTATTTTCTTTAAACGAGAGAATCACTTTTGTCCAGCTAGCATACACTAGACGCAACACTGTGCGACGACTTGACCGAAGACAGTAATAATGTGAAATCATATGAACTTTGCAGCGGAACGAAACATGATTGAAAGTAGCTCCAAAACTCACTAACGCATCCACAACGCTAAAATATTCGTAACTATGCCTGCTGACTCCAATGCTTGTGATCCGTTGGTGTCGTTAAACATTACATGCCTACATTAAATGTTACAAAGTTTCAGTAACGTTTCAGAAATCTTTCATTTTCATTTCAGAAATCTTGTTGCAATGTACCATTGTCCGCCTTTTGATTTCATTTGAAACGTTTCTGAAATGTTACAGAAATCTTGTAAGATTAAGGAGAAAAACCTATACATTCGTCATCGGACTCTGAAATTGGAATCGGGTCACTTGCGATATTATTTGATTACGGCATCCGGAATTCAAATAATTATTTCATATTACACGCATCATCACTTGCGTTGATATTGTATGTGTTGTTATTTTATGTGACGTTTCGTGGTTCATAATTGACAATGATTAAACAAACATAGCTTCAAACAGTGAACCAGCCTGGCAACACAGTTCTTTACTTACCATTTACCTATTTTGATGTCGTATATATATAACGTCGATAGCAAAAAAATAATGTCGAATCATAAAACATTATTAAGATTTCATTAAAAAATTCAATAAACATTAAATCGGGAACCTTTCAAAATGATTTCATGTGAAAGTTTTCTCTTACGTATAACGTATAAGAAAGATTTCATTTGAAAGTTTCGGGAATCTGGATTAGACTTCTTATGAGCATCTACATATGTGATTATTTCCCAACAGATACTTGAAATTACAACGACTTTCGCAATTGCTCATACCTGAAAAAGCATTGTATTGCGTGATTGTTTTTACCTTAACTATCCATGACCATTTCATAATAGATAGGAAATCCTTATCAGGTGATAAATAGCATCAAAACTTCAAGAATCGAAACCGTAAGAGCTGCGATATCAGCATATGAATGATATGTATGAGCCATTGGTAGTTAATATAAAAGTCAGCGTAGTCTTAGTATATTTGTTAGAAAACAAAATTAAGCAAAAATAAAACTATTAAAATTGAATAAAAAATCGGTAAGGGCCATGCAAAATTTAAACAAAATAAATTGAAAAGAACTAAGTATAGCGAAGAGCTCATGTTGGAAAACAATTTCAGTGCGTATAAAGCAATTCATGTTATTTGTTATATTCAAAATATATTTGTATTCTCATTGAAAATAACAAGATTTCCTTGAAAATATCGCAATACTACTATAAACAGCTTTGTTTTTTTAACCATATAATGACCCTAATAAGAAAACTATTTTTAAAACGCTTAACACAATCAAAGCCAACTTACTCGTACTTGTAAGTAGTTCGCCGAAGAAATATCTTATAAATCCCGAAACACTTAATAAATCACTTAAAACAATTTTGGAATCAATAAAGTTATTTAATTCGCGCGCTAATTAAAAACCTAATTATAAACACAGACACTTATTTATAAGCATATATATATGTTCATTTGTAAATAAATGGATATGTCCATATATTTATTTCACATATAAACACAAGAATTTTGTTTATGCCACAAACGTATGAAAATATTTTCCATTTACTAAACAATTAAGTTATGTTTTTTATAGCAATCAAAATGATTATTGTACGACATTAACCAGGTGGCTGCTGATGGTGTTCAAAAATATGTAAAACGTTTAAAAATTTTTGTGTTATTAACAAAACAAAAAATTGAATGACTAACAATAATCATTACACGAAGCTGCACTAAAGAAAAAATTTCTGATAGAAATTGTTGGCGAACTCTACAAAAAATCAATCAGTTAATCAGTTGTCTTTAAATACCCCAGATAAGTTAGATATACATATGTCAAAATAAACAGCTCCGCTCGAACTCGATATCGCCGACTTTCAGACTATTACCAACACCGTTCGAATATGATAACAAGCAAGCTTATATGCTATACTCGCCACTTCAAGTCCTGCACACTTTAGTGATATTTTAAAAATAAATTTTCACACATTTTCTATCTATTGGCAAACGTTTTATTGCACAGTGTAACTGCTAGCTATTAAGTTTTCCATAATACCCATTAAGAATGCTTTCAAACCACTCGGCAACAGTCAATATCAAAACAACAGCAAGCGCTACAACAAAAGCGTGCGTGAGTATGCCAATAATATCAGTGACCTTATTACGCGTAAATGGTGCTCTCTGTTTATGAACTCATTTGAAGCTGATTTTCACTGATTGTTCATTAAAATTTTATTGGTAAACCAAA
Organism: Meiosimyza platycephala; assembly: GCA_963662105.1. Classification (NCBI taxonomy): domain Eukaryota; kingdom Metazoa; phylum Arthropoda; class Insecta; order Diptera; family Lauxaniidae; genus Meiosimyza; species Meiosimyza platycephala. Next base: position 103,235,675 of record OY759208.1, on the reverse strand, counting down.
AACTATTGGATATTGGCTACAATTTTTAATTTAAATTTTGATTTTTTGTTTTTTTTGCAATTTGAAATTCTTTTAGATTTCGCTTTGATTTTTGCAAAATGTAAGTGAAGTATCTGGGTTTCGTTTTCATTTTGTTTACAAATAGCTAAATATTATTTTATTTGCATTATTACTTCCCATTTTCGATATTCAAATTTCAATAATTAATTTTTATTTTTTGTGTTTGAATTTAAAAACAACAAAAAAACAAATGATAATTTTTGTACAACAACAATTTTCGAACCATGGTCTGCTAATGAGAGTATATAGCGACTTTTGAAAATTTTTGCATCTAACAAATTTTGAGGTGCTGATTTGAATGGTAAACAACAAAAAAACCTAATATTATTTAGCGCTTCGCAACATATGATCTTCATACTTAGGATATATGTACCATATATCTCATTTGAAAATTTTTATTCAATAAAAATTTAATATATTTCCTATGAGAGAACCTACAGTTTAAAACATGTCCTTTTTTGTCGACCACAATGACGCTATCTTATTTGAAAGGTAATTTTTGAGTGCTGTATTTTTATTAAGACAAAAGTGGAAAAAACGTTTTGATTACTAATAATATCTATATAATTTGAAAGCTCATTTTATGTACTATGTATAGCCCATAGAAAAAAAAAATGTATTCATCAAAATCTATTTTGTCACTTTCAACCGCTTGCTAGCGCTTGATACAATCCTCCACATAATCTTCGAAAAATAGATCTTTCAGCGAATTGGTTTAATGCGGTTTTCTGAAATGGTAAATAGCTTCGGATAGAGCAAAAGGCCAGATGGGGTCATATAAGAAGAATACGGTGCTCTTTTGCAAAATGATGGTTTCATGCGATGGTGTAAAATCATTGACTTGGCCTTCTACAAATATGGTTGATTTCCAGGGATACATATCCAGCATACTCCAAAAAGAATTATTTTTACTCAAATTGTAAAAAGTAAAAATTTTTGTGAAAAAAAATTTGGTGAGCTTTCTTTTTTGGTCAGCAATTTTGAAAAACTAACTCCTAAAATGATAAAAACTTCAATTTTTGTGTAAGTACAACCTGACGGCATTTTTTTGCTCCCTTAAACAAAAAAAATTCAATTTCATTTCACAAAAATTTGCGAATTCCCGGCTATACAAGAAATTTTTGAATTCTTACCAGACCCACGGTTTTAATCTGAAATTTCCAGCCAGGCCGGGTCAATCCTGGTCATTTGGTAACTCTGATGGTTTCGGAGAATATTTTCAAGTAAGTGCTTTATGAATTCTAAGTTATATTCCTTATTAACCGTTGGTTTTTCTGGCAGGAGTTCTTACCACACCGCGGTAATTGACGAAAATTCAACTTCGGTATATCTTTTGACAGATCGTTGCTAATAGTTTAAAACTTACTATGTGACTCAACTCGTCATTTGAGTTTGGGAGACACTACCAGTCAGAATATTTTTCCATATTTAAAGTATGGGAATATATTTGGCTGCTTGTCATGGGAATATGTAACTGTGGATGAACTAAAAAATGTTCTTTTCCTGTTAAAAATTTATATAGCATTAAGAAGGCTATACGTTGACATATTTCGAACTGTGGAGCTCCTTACACGCAACATTTGCCAATTGATACTGAATTATAGAGATTGCAGATGCCTTTCAAATGAAGTATATGGACATGTAACCTGGTCTATGAAAAGGCGGTTAAAGTGTCAAAAAATAATTTTTTCCGTTTTTTGCCGATTTGTATAGAGTTTGAGACGTTCTTTCACATGGTGAAAGCCAGTGTTTTGTTGAAAAGTTTACTAAAAATGATGAGAAAGAAGAGTCATCGGATCCTTCATTGTCTCTATCGTTTTCAGGGAATTATTGACTGTAGACGGCACTAAACACTTCATCAACACTCATTTTTCTGCAAATGACCAACAGCAACGATTTCATTAACTTAGTAACGATAAAGAGAGCCATATAGTTAGATCCCAGGCAAAGCGGAGAAAAAGGAACAACTATCGAGAAACTGACGAAACGAGTTGTTTACCTTTAACAGTTGTTTTCTCGAAAGCTTGTTTTCACACGTAAGCGCCTTTTTCATAGGCCAGGTCATATATATGCATTTGCATTATTAGTAATTCGTTCATTCTTTTCGATTTTTTTTTTAAGAAAACATAATTTTTTAAAAGTGTCAACAGTGCAAAGTGCCTTTAATTCCAAGCCCGGTTATCCTCGAAATCTATAAATCGGATCGAAAAAATACCTACTCTTTTCTCAATGACCAAATTTCTATTTTTCTAAGAATTGGATACTTTTTTTTTGTAAATTTGTAAGCTAGTGTAATTTTTGTTTCCACAAATTATTTTTTTTATTTGCCTCTTAAATATCTCACTTTCTATTTCCTTTTCTATTTTATTAAGTTTGTAAGAAACTCAAGTGCCAATAACAAGAAAATGTAGAATTTTTGTCCAAAACTTTGCTAACAATAAAACTTGGCAACAATTTGCTTGCCACAAAAACTTAAAATTGTCACTTTTCTCGTAATGATGACCAAATAATTTGCGCAAAGTTGCCACTTCCTTATCTGTGTTTCCTTTCGAACATTTGTTTTTCTTTTGTCTGCTTAATGTTTTTTATGGCTGGACAAGAATAGAAAGAGATCTATAAAGTATTCTTTATGTTAATAAAAAGTTGGCAAAAATGATTTTAATTCCAAAACTTATCTTTGAATTAGAGAAAATGATGACCAAATAGCAGTTTATTAAAGGACAGTAACTTTTTGTTAGCAATTGATAAAAAAAAAACACAAAAAATCATTAACCCTTTTTATCCAAATTTAATAGTTCCTTTATGGCACACTATTTTTCAAATCGATCAAGGCAGACCCAAAAAATTAATAGATTTGCTTAAAATTTACAGATATTATTCTCCGTTCAATTCTAGGGCACCCATATTTTTGTGTTTTTGCTTCAATGTGCTATGATCGACTAAACGACTAAACTTGCTGTGCCAGTTGTAGGATGTTTTATCTTCAGCTACTGAGAGCAGATATTCGTGTGAGGAGAAAGTTGTCTCTTTTTGTAATCACATGGGGTTTATCACAACCCATCTAATTGACGACGGTTTAAGTGAGCAATTTTTGACTTCATCAGTAATATCCCGTAGTATAACCAATTATAGCTTCGCTATTGATGTCGCTTTCACAGCGTTTCAAATCTTACTTGATTTCCAATATTTTTTCCTGCTCGGATTTGAAAGTATTATATTTCAAATAAAAATATAATGATGATAGAAAAATAGTGTTTATAATCATAAAAATACTAAGGCAATTTGTCACACACATACATATATTGTCATTTCAAAAAATAATTATATATCAATAGTTTTTCTGACAAGTTTTATTGAAAACATTTAATTTGTTACCTGTTTTTGTTTTAAAACTTTAATTAAATTCTTTTTTTTTTTTTTGCTTTAATAACATGAGTTAAAAGTTGTTTGTTTTAAAAGTTCATAACAATAATGTTTACACTGTTTTTGTTACTTAAAATGCTGTCATATTAATTGTTTGCTTTATTTCCATTACTCATGATTGATTACAAAGTTATTTTTAAATTACCATAAGTAATTCGATGTTTTTGTTATTATTATTTTTAAATTAATTCTTTTATTTATTGATTGTATACAAATTGTTTTATACTACTTAAAAAAATGTTATATGTTTATATTAATTAACATTTTATTTTTATAATACCAGCAACCTTTAAATTTTACAATTTAATATTTCAGAAAATTACTTTATTTCTTAATTGTGGTTGAAGAAAAAACTTACACACATGTATGTATATACTTAATTTAATTTTAAGCAATTGAATTATATGTACCTACTACATATAAATTACCCTTGATTTTCCACTTTAATTTGGGAGCTTAAACATTTTCTTGATATTTACATTTTTTTAATTTAATACTTAATGAGTTAAAAATAAAAATTTTATTTACTATATAATTAAAAATATTATATATTAAACAATGACTCACTTTTAAGAAGAGATAACAACATAATACTCCTCCTCAGCAGCGCTTGAAATTTGACTTGAACAATGCGCAAAACAATTGCTGGAAAATCGTTTGGTTCTATGATACATTGCAACTTTTTCGCCCAACTCATGACAGCGAAGAAAGAGGTCAAAAGCAAAAAGCTGCATTTCCTCCTCAGCAACATACATATGCTCAAAACCCGTATGCAAGGGTTTATCCTAATGTGACCAGATATTTCTTGGCAAAACGCGGAGTTCATAAAGTTTTTTATTTCCGTCAGTACCGTCACATATTGAGTCCCCGAGGGAAAAATTTTGTTTCAAAAAAAATATTTACTAAAAAAAAGGTCCTCACTTTCACATCCATAAGAGACAGTAGCATATATTGTACACATCAATGTTAAGAATCTTCATCATTATATTTACTAAAAAAAAAGGTCCACAAGAGAAAGCGTGATAACGCGGACCGCGCGGAACGGAAAATCAAAAACGCGGACTAGTCCCTCAAAACGCGGATAACATGGTATGTATCAGTGTTCAATCGATTGTTTTTATAATTCATGCAAACTTTTTCGACAAACTTATGGCTGCTCATGGACTGCTGAGGAGACAATGTATTTCTTTAAAAAAATTTTTTGTATTGCTGCTTCAGCAAAGGAATCAAAAGGTTGACATTGAAAAATACGCTCCTTAGAGAAAATATGAAAATGGCTCTAAAGCTTTGTTGAAAAACTTATTCCTCATCATACGATTTTGTTCAAAGCTCCCTTTATTGAAAAAAAAAACACATTAATTCTAGTAAATTCTTATACTCAAAGAACAAATTTTAAAAATCCTCAACAAAAATACTTTAAAATTATTAAAATCTTAAAATTTTCCCGAATACATACAAACATAGTACCTAACACACTAGCTAAGTTTAAGACCTACTTCTGCGTGCCACATAAACAACTGTTTTAGAAGTCTCCAAGTTCCCGGATTCTTGTATTTGGCCCCACCCATTGTCACCGCCACTGCTGCTACGCCTCATTGTATCTTATAAATCGGTATGCAATACAGGTGGCTTCTTGACTTCTAAAACATTAATTTTCGTACCCCCACAATCCGCCACTGCTGCAAAATCCCCCACATCATCAGTCGTTTTCACCACCACGAGGACAGCAGCTTTTTTTCCCGCCGCCGTATTCTCCAGTAAATCCACATTGTGTGTCAAAACAGCCGCGGGATAACCACATGATGATATCGGATCAGTGCAGGTTGTTCCTGTTCCCGTGGTCGTTGTAGTCGTTACCAAATTGGAAGCATTATTACTGCGTGCTGCTAGCTTTTTTTGCTGCTTCACTTGTTTGGCACTCAGTAGACGCTCGGTACCATGACGATTTTTGCTACCACTGCCTCCTCCGAATTTCGGGAACATGCTATTTTCCAACTGCAACTGTGCATTGATATCTTTGCGAGCCGCACAAGTGCACGCTTTCATGAAGCTCTTTTTGAAATTATCACTCAAGAAAGCATATAATATCGGATTCATTGCTGAATTGGAATAACCTAAACAGGCGACGAGTAGGAAGATTGTAATCTCTAGGCGTGAAGCACATTTCATTGGCGGCGAATTAATGAGGGCCACCTGTGATATCCAATAGGGTAACCAACACATAATGTATACTGTAATCACCGTTAGCACCAATTTGGTGACCTTGCGATGCGAGCGCTTCTTCTCTTTGGACTTGTTTTTTGGGCCCACAGTATGGAGCTTGCGTATGACCAAATAGTAGAAGCACAGTATAAAGCAAAGGGGCGTGGCAAAGCCCAATGCCAAGGTGTACAGTATAAATGTTGTACCCGATTGTGTATATTGGTCCTCTGGCCATTTGATGTGGCACGAGATATGTTCACCCATCTGTACGCTATTGGCAAACAATAAAACGGGCAACATCAGTACGGCTGATGCCAGCCAAGCAATGCCGGAGACGATTTTTGAGACAAATGGTGTGCGATAACTCCCTGATGAGATTGGGTGACAAACGGCGATATAACGATCAGCGGACATAATCAGCAGAAAGATGGAGGAGGTAAATTGCGTTATCGAAGTGCTTACCATATAGGCCTTGCACATGTATTCGCCAAACTTCCAGTTGCCAATTTGCATGGTATAGAGCAGAAACGGTATGCCAATCAGGAAGCATTCATCCGCTATGGCCAAATTGAGTATATAGATGTTTGTGACTGTTTGCATTTTGGAGAAACGCAACACTACGTAGATCACTAGCGTATTGCCGAAAAGTCCAACGATGCAAACAAGTGAATAGAGTATCATAGTGATGAGGTTGCCAATGGGATTTTGGCCAGTAACGCAACCACTCATGTCATCATCCTCTACGTCGTCATAAGCGAAGCTGTTGTTAAAAGTCACATTGTAAGTGGTCGTTGTTGGAGTGCCAATGCCAGCGTTAGCACTGGGTCCTCGCAGATAAGGTGCCGTCTCTAGGTATGAGAGACTTCCAGTCGGCAGTAGTAATTCATCATTTAATAGTTCAGATTGTGGTGCTGAGCTGGGTTCAAAAGTATGGCTCAATTGGCAGATGCTGAGTGATATATAAAATGTTAGAAAGAGCCTGCAATACATGGTCAAATGCTGAGTTTTTCTGTTAATCTCTATTGAATGCAGGCTAGCTGTGAATATGTGGTGCTCAAGTCTCCTAGTTCTCAAACTGAACTGCGCATGTGGGAACTTACGATGAAACCAATTCTTGTGTTGAACAGCATCTTAGAGCCTGAAAATAAATAAAAAATGGTCTTTCAATATGAAAATAAATATATTCAAAATAAATATTTTTTATAATACCGAGTTTGAGTCTTATACTATAATATATTTTATATAAAAATTTGGAAATGTTCTTTGAAATTTCTCTTTCTTAAAATTTTAAAAATTATTGTAAGAAATAAGTCTTTTATTTTTGAAAAATTTTACTACAGCAACATAACAAATTGAACCCACAAAAAAAAAAAAATATAACAAATTTGGAGAACTCGAGATTCGAATTTTTTTGTTTTCGATATATTCTTGCTAATACATTAACCCTTTGACGACCACTGGTATAGTGTTGACCCTTTTATCATTCGATTTGCCTCAGCAAGGAGTAAATTCATCCCTTTTGCCTACCCCAAATTCGAAAAATTTTTACTTGTATTCCTCCTTGTTCTTGCTGCAATATTTTGAGGTTGGGTCGCACATTCGGACAAAATTTTTTGGAGAAGTTGTGGGCAACCTTCCTCTTTCCATAAAAAAAAAGATAGTACACTTCAACCACTCAATCTGACGGAACCTCTATGTTCCAATGGTAAACATCAATAAAATATTTTAATTTTGTTGATTTATTTGGAAAAGATATAAATTTGTTTACATTTTTGATCGTTGCATTGAAATTTCATTTTTTGTGATAAATTTCACAGCAATTTTGATTATTGGTGAAGCAAAATAGTGTTTAGCATTTTTTTTCGATGGTCCTAGCGAATACATCTTTTATGTCCCGTTTCACTTTTGCAGAGATATTGACCAGACAGAGTAGCGACCTTCGCAAGTTTGAATCGTTTAGGTGCCTATATTACAGCTCCTATTGGTGGTCGCTTGCCATTGTTGAACGAATCGATCACTTGAGTTGCCAGCTGTGCGCGGAGTTCCATTGTAGATATAGAAAATGTATCCTTATTCGACGTTATTTGTTGTAAACAATATAGGTATGCATTATGCACACTCAAATCAAAGATATTGTAGAAAAGACGCAGGTACAATTTAGTATTTGATTTGCGATCGCGTTGTAGTCAGACTGAAATGAAATAAAGAAATCGAAAAAAGTTTTAATTTTCGGGGAACTGATCAATCTTTTTCTGATCCATGAAATCCACTTCGCCCATTTTTTTCTTGTAATGTTTAATCGCACCTGAACATTTGACATCTTACCAGTCTGCGAATCGCATCGGCACTTGACTCAATTTGAATCCCCATGAAATCGGTTTATTCTTCATATAGTGCTTTATGATGTTATGTCCTTTGAATTTTACTATGTGTCTCTTCATCGATGGCCTGCTACTTGGTCTTACTCATCGCATACGCGAATGCTTTATACATATGAACGATTATTGACACAATTTTATACGCTCGATGGATCATCTCAGGATGGCTGTTCAACATTGTTAGCAAAATGTAAATCAGAACACTGAACTGAACACGAATCCGATGTCGAATTTATGAATTTTTCTGTTCAGTTCAGGAATGGTCGTCAAAGTGTTAAGAAAACAGAATTTATTTCCTATAAAATGATAAATTTTTTCTAAAAACAAAATGAGTTTTATGCTGTCTTCTGTTGCTGTATTAAAAACCATTGCGTTGTTACTGCTGCGTTCACCGCATCATTCAAAAATGCATAACTTTTCAAACTACAAAGTACACATCACTAATTTTGCATCAAATTTATTGAGAAAAGTTATATTTTTTAGCTAAAACATTCATGTCTGCCATATCTCAGAAAAATCTGAATTTACTTTTATAAACATCAAATTTTACCAAATGCTTGAACACCAGAAAAGTGTGCACTTTCTTGCGGAATGACTCTACATTATTTGGTAATTTTTGTACTTTGTATTTTTTGGTTATAAATGCAACATTTGTTGCACCCTTTTTTTTCTCTAACACATACAAATGTATGCGATTTAATCGCATCAGCTTATCAATTGAGCAGATGTTGCAAGTAGTTGCAATATTTTTCTTGCACATTTGTAGCAACATTTGTATATCATTTGTTGTTGTTGCTAAGAAAAACTTGCACTTACGGAGCAGAAGCAGCAATAGCAGCAGCTAAAAAAGCTGCCAACATAATTTATGCAAGTTTTTTTTCATAGTTTTTTCCTTTTTTTTTTTGTTCTTACTTTTATGAGTTTAGTTTAATCTGCTGCTTCTTTTGAGTGCTACTTGACGAAGATAAAACAAAACTTTGATGCTGCTACTGCTGCTCAACTGTCAGACACTACATGTTGTTGTTGTTGTTGTTGTTGTTGTTGTCATTGTTGTGCTTATTTAAAGCGCACACATGGACTTCTTTCACTTAAAGGGTCCCTTTTCAAATTGTGCAACATGCTGCCAACGTTGTTGCTGTCATTTTTGTTGTTATGCTGTACTGCTTTATTCTGACAGCTTTAAATTTAGTTCTTTGTATAAGTTGTTTTCGCTGCCATTGTTGTTGTTGTTACACATATGAACTTTTGCCGTTGTCACTTGGTTGCTTCGAAATCACTGCACAGGGAGTTGGGAAAGGGAATGATTGCAAAAAAAAAAAAAATATAACTCTACCACTGTGGCAACAAAAGTCAACGTTGAGTTGTGCTGTTTAAAAGAAAAAAACGCGCAAAATGCTTCAGCTGTTGTCGTAGGTTAGGGTTAACATTAGGGTTTAAAAGGGTTAAAAGGGTTAAAAGCCTGTTGTATATGAAAGTATTTAATTTAAATAAAATCGCTTCAAAATTATAATGCACAAAAGTTAGAAAAAATATTTTTAAATTGAGAATTTAAATAAAATATAAAATGCTGCATTCAAGAATTGGCGGCCTATTCGATAATATGAAGCTGAAATATGCTTCGATGAAAATCAAAAATTCCATATATTTAAAAGAAAAAGAGGTTTGAAAATAAAATAAGGAAGCTTCACAGAAAGATGTTGGTGGGATTTGACAAAGATTTGTGACATGCTAAGGAATCAAGAAATTGTTAATAAACTTGATATGGAAACTTTCCACGGTAGAAGTAACTATTTGATGAATTGCTAATTTTGCAACGGCAACGCTTTATTTATAACTCGAAATATTGAAGTTACAAAATTTCCTAAAAATTAAAGTGCTTAAGAAATGGTCAAAAAATTATAAAGAAAATTTGCCTTATTATATGTCAATCAAAATTTGTTGTATTTAACCGAGAGATTTTTCCATCAGTTCATCAGGAACTTATGAATCTATGTATGTATAACATCTTATCTAGAATTCTCGAAATTAAAAACGACATTTTGAATATACATAATAAAATTCGTTAGCATCGAAAATAATTTTATATAGAAAATATTTGGATATAAATATTTGTTGTAAATGTGTAATTTCATTTTTAATTTATTATCTATTTAATGTTGGTCTTATAAGTGAAAATTAACTGGTAACTCTATGTAAAACGTAAACTAACGTTGCGTTATTTGGCGCCTCAAATTAATATGAAATGTAATTTAGAAATAAGAAATAAAAATTAAAAAGCAAAATGACATAAAAAGTAGAAAAAAAAACTCGCAACAAAAGAAGAAAAATTAATTTGTCATACAAAAAATCTGATTGCAGTTAGTTACCTTGGTATGTATATAATATAGTACAACAAAAATTGCACCCACGTATATTCCACGCTCATTTATATCAACGTCAACTTTGAAACCCAATGCGAAATCATGAAGTTTTTTGTCTTGTTATATATCATATATTTGACATATTTTGTAGATGTTTGGGTAAACTTTGAATCGTAAATCGTGCTTATCGTAATATCTATACTAATTAGGGTGATTCAAATTTATTTTTTGTTTTGTATTTCAAACATGTTTAATAGTTGCAATTACATGATAGAAAAGTTCTGATGCAAGGAGAGCTCATAATATTAATATCTACTGTTGGCTGATTGAACTTTTTAGTTTTTCTTAGAAATTACATGGGACAGAATGATTTACTTGATAGTTTTGTCTATATCTCGTGAATGACGAATATTACATAAACAGAACTATGCACATTGAAAATTGGAAAGACAAAACAACAAACAAAAATAAATATTTTTTTTTCGCAGTCTTTGAAATATTCCTATATTCGTGTACGAGGACTGACTATTATTGTCAATAGATCTTTCGCATAATATCCGAGGATTTACTCCACTTTAATTTTAAATGCCTCATATGAAGCATAAATTAAACTTTTTCAGTTGAATACTTTTTTGTTTTGTGATGGTAAGAGCTCATTATTAATGAACATAATCCTAACTCGCATAAGAATTTGAAGCTGCAACATTCTCGCATATCATGCCTTTTATACTTATCATATTTTTAATGCTTATTGTGCTAAGTTTGATAAACGTTTCATACTTATCATACTCATTGGCACTTATCAAGCTAATCGAAGTTATCAAATTCAATTAATTTACATAATTAATGCTTTCTAAATTCGGAATTCAACTATTTTTTCTACTGATCATATGTATGTAAAGCTTGCAGCAACATACAAATACATCTACGCATGTACATATGTATGTATGTATGTATTTCTTGTAATTTTACGTATCCGCATAATTTTGCTGTTATTTGATCCTTGACAAATTGGCAACTTCAGTTAGGGCTCCAACAGCTATAATTGTTGTTGTATTTGTTGTTTTTTTTTTCTTGTTCAGTTGTGGTTTACATGTGAACTTAATGTGGCAACACATGTACACACATATGTAGGTGTATTTCGCCAATTTTATTTATGTCTGCGTATGAGTTTTGCATTTAACAAAGACTTAAATTTTCATTACACATTAAGTACTTAGCATGACGTTAAATGAATAACAACAACATCCAATGGAAATTTGGTATAGCAGTAGAACTTGTAGGTTTTTCCACGTATCAAGTGATTTATTTTTGTATATAACGAGCATAATAACGATTTTAATTAAAAATTCATAATTTTTGGCGTATTTTTGCTATGACAACATTGATATTGAATTTACTCGTACATGCTAATTGGATTGTAAGCGTTACCAATATGGCTTAGTTGCATAGAAAAAAGCCGTGGAATATCAGCTGCTGTTAACAAGTGAAATTATGACAAAGTTCTTTTGAAACTTACAAACATTTTAATTTTGCAGTAAAATGAAAAATTTTGTAATTTTGTTTAAAATAAAATATTTTACTAAAATTCTGCAAAAAAAAAACATCAATCATCAGAATATTCTAACTTCATTCACTGTTTGTTCTCATTTGACTTTAAGAACCATTTCCCATAATTCCTATTTCATATCCCATGCAATCGCAGCAATTTGTTTAAGTGCTATCGCTACTGCAGCTTCTTAAGCCTCAATAATGTACGTGTATTTGACCTACTTTTTTTTTTGTAATAGAAAATCCTCACATCAAACCTACTGCGTGTTTGTTTATTTTGAAATATAAAACTTGCTGTCAAAGTTGAAAAATGAATTGTATAAAGCCACTACTTTCAGATTTCCCCTTTTGATTTCTTTCTTTGCAAAATTCAATATTTGTTTCCTCAATCTTAGTTCCTTTTTCCAATGTGTCATATCATAGAAATTCACTAAAATATATTTTGTCATATTTCTGTAATGAAAAAAAAAGGAAAAAATATAGAAAATTCTGCGTGACTTTCTAGCAGTTTGCTTTATTTTTTTCAGCTTTTCAATCAATATTATTGTGTGTCTGTTTTTATTTGTTTGCTTTTTGTATTAAATTGCATATCTTTAGTTTGTTTGTTTTGTTTTTTTTTTTGTTTGAAAAGTGAATTGAAATATATGGTGTATTTTTTACATTAACCTAAACTTATTTAAAACACAAAATGAAATTTTTTTAGGATAGTTATTTTGCGACCTGCAAAGCTTTTCAGTTAATACACTTATAATATATTACGCTATTAAAAGTTTTGATTACTGCAATTTCTTAATTTACATTACACTTATCATACTTATCGTAATTATTATCATTATATATATTTCATTCTACATAAAAATCATATATGTGCATATATGACATACTTATCAAACTTGTCATATTTATCAAATCTATCATACTTATCGTACCTTTAATAAATACTTATTATACTTATCAGACTTATCATTTTCATTATATTTATAACGCTCATCACACTTATTAAACTTACAATACTCATCATACTTGTCACATTTAATATACTTATCACACGCATCTTACTTATCAAATTTTTAGTTCCCATCGTACTTATCATTTTTATCATCAGATGAGAAAAACGTGTGAATTTTTAAGGCTTCAACTCATTCTCAATGGTTGCAGAATTGTTTTTTTTTTTTGAATTCTGTAAAATGCTTATCATCATGCAAAATTAACCATTTACAGTCAATTGGCTTGGTAAACATCACTTGCTTTCTCAGAAAATTTAGCTCGAAAACATTTGAAAATCAGAATTGGCTCCCAGACTTTATGAAACTCATGTGAAAACCATTTCAAGGGAGTCTAACGCTGAATGTGCAAAATGTTTGGATTAATAAATTAGAATTTTTTCATTTTTATTTAATGCAAATTTATGCTCAATCTACAACAAGAAATAAAACTTTACATTATTCTTGAACATTCTTTTTATCGTTTTTCCACCTGCTTTGTTTGCATTGTTTGCATAAATCATGTGCTTCAGCAAAAAAAAAAAAAAAAGATAAAAATCTAAAATTTACATGAATCTGAACAATTGTTGCAGCATTAAAGAACAACAAAAGGTTTGAGCAATAACATTTACCTCATCATCAGCATTGTCAACAGCATCATCGCAGCATCGTATTTATCTTTAACAAAAATTTTCAGTTTCATCGTTATTATAAATCATCATTTTTTTATCAATATAAACATAATTTGCGACACTCACTTTAAGTAATCAAAAGTGAAAATGTTGCTGATTCCTTTTGTGTTGCCGTGCTTTACGTTTTTGTTTTTGTCTAGACTTTTATACAGCAATTCAACGTGAGAAAATAAAAGCTTTTAATCTGAAATTCATAGCACAGTTATAACGATGACGATGATGATGAAGACGACCTCTATGAATCATTTTGACATTTTGGCAACAGCCGCCGTCTTGCCAACTTTGCTCATTTGAATAAATTTTGTTGCGTCAACGTGTTGAGGTAAAAATTCATTTATGCAGCAGTGCCTCTTCATTCAACAAGGAGTATCAGGCTTATCATTGTGAACAATATTATAATCATAAACACTAGTCAACAAAGAATTGTAGTAAGTACTTAGAGAATGCAATACTTTGTTAATGAATCTGCACTATCTATCTGTCTATTCATTTCGTTCAAGCTATTTCACACCATATGTTGAGTTTGATAAGTTAGGTTAGTATAAGTTTTATTATACATAATTGATATGATAAGCATGATAAGTGTGCTTAGTAATACAATTATTTTTAGTATGATTGAAGTGATTAGTTCAAAATGTGAAATATCTATGTTATGTATTTGTATAAAATTGCATTTATAAAAATGGTTTGTAACGCTTTGGCGCAAAATATACTGAACCGATTTTAATAATTTTTTTATTAAACCAACATATTTATGCTTAAGAAGATTATTGTATACATATTATATTTATTTTTAAAAGTTAAATATTTTTTTTTTTTTAGGTTTTTGCAAAAGTTTGCATAAAAATTGTCGTTTGATTTTTCGTAGGTTATGCCATGCTGTTTCTTGTATACTGTTGTTATTGCTGTTTTTTTCTTCTCATTTATACCATTAGTATTTGACTTCAAAGCTCAAAGAACAAACTTTCTACTTTATTTATTTATTACTTTTGAAGAAAGAAGATAAAATGTGATGTTAAGAGAGAAATTTCATTGTGAAAAAATTAAAATTGGCATCTTATCTGTGTCATTAGGGAAAAGCCTGTATATTGACTTTGAACATGACCAGATTTGATCAGAACAATTGACTTTCAGGTAATTTTTCGATAAAACAAATATGGCCCTAGTCGATGAAGTAAGATCGATTTGATTTGGGCATGGTCAAGGAGGCACCCGGATATACATACATACATATATGATGAGAAATAGGACATGATCAATTTCGTTGTCGGCAATTCTAAAAACTTTTCAAAATCAAAAACAATTTGAATGACACTGTAAACTGTGCTTGAAAATAAAATGTTTCGCTAGAAATGAGTATTAATAGCATTATTGGTATAAATTGAAAAGTTTGCTGAATCACTTAAAGTCCTTTAATGTAATAGCCAATTTCTGTAGTTGAATTTTGCACTTTTTTGTCGAGAATGAGAAGTGCCATAATGTGTTATTCCGAGAACTCAATATCAAGGAATACAAAAACATTTAAATGGAAAGGTTTCATTTCAAACGCCCACTTAAATCGCGGCTTAAAAGTTAACCAAAATATTTCAAATTTTTTTGTTGACTAATGTCAATTTTATTATTGTGATTGTTGTACATGAAATTGAAATTATGACAGGAGAGTAAACAAGAAAATAAACGAACACGAGCGCAAAAAAATGATCAAAATTTATTTCTGTTTTTTATTTTTACAATTTATGGCAAATCGTAAATATAAAATTTTTATACAAGTTTTCATTTCTTTGCTATTTCTCTTTACTGCCATTTTGTTTTTTCTTTGAAAAGTATGGAAAATTATAAGAAATTCAATT
The DNA here is from genome assembly GCA_963662105.1 of Meiosimyza platycephala. Lineage (NCBI taxonomy): Eukaryota > Metazoa > Arthropoda > Insecta > Diptera > Lauxaniidae > Meiosimyza > Meiosimyza platycephala. The sequence continues at coordinate 103,220,176 of OY759208.1, read as the reverse complement.
ATCTTTTAAATGGCACAAAAGGCGACATTTTTTAATTTGAATTAAAAATGAATTCTTGTGCAGTTACCATTGAAATAATAATTTTCCTTTGTAGAAAAATCTACGAACTTTTAAATTATCGTGTATTTGTTACATAAAAAAATTGAATTTTTATCCTGCGTATAAAAAATTTCAATTTATGTCGTATTAAAAGTTTAATAATTGCGCATAAATAACTGGATTAAAAATTAAAAAGATTGGTAATATATCACATTTAAGGCTTGTGAGGTTATCAAAAACAAAACACTCATTATTAGTGCAGAAAAAAATTATCGTCCATGGATCTAAATTTTTTGTTGTACATCAGATTTTGATTTTCAGCTTATCCTTAAATGATGTAAAATAGAATTTATTTATGGTTGCAGGACTACTGAGACGAGACACAGTGATTTCATTAAGAGTCCTTTTCTGCACAATCTAACTTAATCTAGAGTTATACTTTAACTCTGTAGTTACTCAGAAATTTAAGCTGATTTTTTGATGAAGTTTTTGCAAAACTTTCGGTGGAGATGACATTATACTCCAAAGATGTTAACTAAGTATATTGCGCAGTGATCCCAAATTTAGATTTTGTTTGGTTCAAAAATGGTTAGAGAGCGCAAATTTTGTCGGAAATGAACAATTTTTTTTCACATTAAAACTAACTGAAAAAATTAACGATTTTTAATTTTAAAATATCAAACATTTTAGTTAGCTCAAATAGCTCTCTAGCCATTTTGAAATCAGGAAAATCGATTCGGGACTAGTGCGAATTGGTAAAATTAATGTTTTGGAAACGTTCTTTTTAGCAAATGAGAATCGTTGCGGCAGAGTAATTAAAATTACTTTAGAAAAAAACCAAAAAAAAAAAAAATGGTTATTCCATAGCAGCGATGGGCAAAATAGGAATAATGAGCCAAATTTAGCTATTTTATCTTTGTGGTTTTTTTTGTACGCGCTATGCACGAGATTTTTATTTTTATTGTTGCATCATTCAGAAAAAAAAAAAAAAAAAACTAAAGTAAGCGAACAGGGATACAACAATTCGCAAGTTGAGGATAACGTCTCTGTTTTCGTTTGATCAGTGTACTTTTATTTCTACACTCATGTTGTTATTGTTTGAAACTTGGAATTGGCTTTTGGTTTATTGCAGATTCTATTTTTTAGCTATCGAGATCAAATTTATGGTTATTTTTTTTTTTGCTGTTGTTGTGCCTTATTGTTGTTTTTATTACTTTTGTTGTAAGTAGCTCCTGCTTCCAAAATCTTGTCTATCTATGATCTATAGCTTTCTCTCATTCTCACTCTTCTGTCTCCCCTTCCGCTCTTATTGTCAAGAATCCAATAAAGGATTACTCATTATTAGTGCAGAAAAAAATGATCGTCCATGGATCTAAATTTTTTGTTGTACATCAGATTTCGATTTTCAGCTTATCCTTAAATGATGTAAAATAGAATTTATTTATGGTTGCAGGACTACTGAGACGAGACACAGTGATTTCATTAAGAGTCCTTTTCTTCACAATCCAACTTAATCAGATTCTATTTTTTAGCTATCGAGATCAAATTTATGGCTATTTTTTTTTTGCTGTTGTTGTACCTTATTGTTGTTTTTGTTGCTTTTGTTGTAAGTAGCTCCTGCTTCCAAAATTTTGTCTATCTATGATCTATAGCTTTCTCTCATTCTCACTTTTCTGTCTCCCCTTCCGATGTTTAGGTTGAGGTTGATCCGCACGCATTCGTTTATATTATAGACCTCAGCTTGTAATATGCATAAGTGTACCGAGGAGGGCGTCAAAATGGTCCCTGGTTTGTAGCACATATAATTTTTTTTTTCTTCCGTAAATGAAAATAAATCAAACGAATAAAATCCCTTTCTTGCACTAAACAAAACACAAACTACAAATTTCCACTTGCTGTCAGTTTTGCTAACCATAAGTCATATAGTAAATACGCTACATTGTATTTGTGCAACTAAAATGCTATAAAGTTGCCTTATTTTATGTGAGTTTATTTTTAATAATCCTCTATCTTTTATTTGTCATATAAATATTGCAACGTGTAAATAACGACGCTGTCACCAGCGTTGATATTTAAGCGCAGCTGTTGAGTGACACTGGGGAGCCAAAGTGAGCGTACAAAGCGTATCAACTCAGTGACTCTGATCCCTTTGGGGATTTAGAGTTTACAGTAAAACTGCTAAATTTTCACAACGAAAAAAAAAACTTAATTTTTTAAAAAAATACTATCCATTGTTTTAGAAAAAGCATGTCCAATGACATTTTAAGTAAAAGTGACACACACGTCAGTTATAACAATAAACATAAACTGAGTACTTAATAAAAATGGCACAAAATTTATAGCAACTTGCTATGGTACAATAAAATTGTTGTAGTTGTAAAAATACTTTTAGCTGTGTGTTGTTAGTTCTGACTTTAATTTATTTGCATTTTTTTTTTCTAAGGCTTTTACCGCATATGGCATTTATCACACTGCCTCTGAACTTAAAATATGGGTTGCCAACTATATGTTAGCTTGATATAGTAAGTATCTACAAATTATAAGTATTATATCTAGCATAAGTGTAATAAGATTGAGCACGATAAAACGTAGGACCTTAAGATGGTGCGGATCAATTTAATTGTATCAACGTTGCCGCAACAATTTAGAAGTAATATATCAAGACAAAATAGTAATAGAGTTTAACCTTCTACGCTATTAAGCTAATTCAATACTATGAAATGATGCAAAAAGTATTTGAGTTACATATTTTCTACGTTGGTTACCCTATGAGAAGTTATGTTAAAAACGCAAATGCCATATGAGTACAACCACATGAGAAATTACTGCGCATAGTTAACATGGCAAGCGTAGCCATTAAACCTCCTGAACTGAAGTAAAAAGAAAAAATATTCTGAAGCGCAACATTGCTAGATATTTTGCAATGAATTGTTTATTTCCGCTTTCAGTGAATTTTGTTTTTCATACCGCATGCAATACAGTAGCAGAAATCATTATGTTAACATGCATTGCCGCCTCACGGAACGGCTGCATGTGGTGTGAAATATTATTTGAATAATAAATTTATGTTGACTTTGCAGCACGCAAGGTATTTACCATGTTAAACTATGTTACACTAAAAAAAATAAAAATAAAAATTTGAATTTTAATTTATAATTTTAGTTTTTTTCGCCCATCAGTTAGTTATAGAAATTTGCATGCGCAAATAAATATTTTTTTTTTTTTGTTTTATATTTTGTTCAGTTGTAGATAACACTAAATCAATATTCTTTTTATTCGTACATTTTACAACAATAATGCTTTTGGCGCGCATAGTTGATATTGTTATTTATTTAAGCTAATCTGCATTTACACAAACAATAACACGGTTAGTTTTTTGCGAAAAAAGTTGTTGAAAGAGTGCATTAAATTTTTTTGAAATTTCACTTACTATACGTTTTCAGCATCAAAATATTGTAGACAACAAATTCCTAAATATTATCAAACAGTTAATTTAAAAGGTACTAAACCTTTTGATCACAAAAAAATTCATAAGAAGAAGTCCTTGCAAATCTTAGATGTCAATATAGCATCTAATTCTAATCTTGTTTGAAAGTTATTTTTAACGTTGAATCCTTTTACTTGAACACATTGTCCTTTATCAACAGCCCAAAATATATGGCCGGACTAACTTTTTAAATAGTTACATATAACGGGTGATTCATTGAGATATATTCACCAGGGACCCAAAATAACTATTATGTATTTGGTTTTTTGTGATTAAAAAAATTGCCCAATTTTAAGGAATATTTCAAAAAATTGCTTTTTAATTATTATTAATAAGAGATATTATATTAATTGTCCATAACTATTATTTTTCAATGGATAATTTTTTACGTTGAGTCGTAACCATTGTCAATTATTATTCAATGCTGGTCCTGAGCCCCGAAAATGCCCGATTTTGGTCGAATTTTGGAAATTTTTTTATGCACCAATCGACGTAAAGAGGTCGAAAATGGTTTTTGACCATCATCAGAGGTGGTTCCGATTCCCATAAATGACCGATTTCGGTCCATTTTTGAAAAAAAGAATTTTATGCTTCAATTGATGGAAAGAGGTCGAAAATGGTTTTTGACCATCAATAGAGGTCGTTCCGTGTCCCAAAAATTACCGATTTCGGTCCATATTCGAAAAAAAAAATGTTATGCACCAATCGACGTAAAGAGGTCGAAAATGGAATTTGACCATCATCAGAGGTGGTTCCGATTCCCATAAATGACCGATTTCGGTCCATTTCCAAAAAAAAAAATGTTATGTTATGTTATCGATGGAAAAAGGTCAAAAATGGATTTTGACTATCATCAGAGGTGGTTCCGATTCCCATAAATGACCGATTTCGGTCCATTTTCGAAAAAAAATGTTATGCACCAATCAATGGACAGAGGTCGAAAATGGATTTTGAACATAATTTGTAGTATCTCCGGACCCTAGAAAGTACCGTTTTTGACCCATTTTCGGAAATTTTTTTTTTTTGCTCCAATCGATTGGGAAAGTTAGAAAACTAATTTTGGACATCACTTTGGTTGGCTCCGGACTTTGGAAAGTACCGTTTTCGACCCTTTTGGTGCTTTTCAAGGTCCGGAGCTGCCCTAAGGTATGTCCAGGTATGTCCAAAAGCCATTGCCGACCAATTCTTATCGGTTGGAGCAAAAAAAAATTTAGGGTGGTCAAAAAAAATTTTTTTTTTGCACCAGTTGATAGATTGAGCTCGGAAATGGCCATTTTCGACCTTTCCTTATCGATTGGTACAAAAAAACAATTTTTTTTTAACCGTCCTATAATTTTTTAATATTATTCACGTCGTGAGTCATGTGAAACTGTCATGATGATATTGTTTGACATTCCATCAACAACTTATGGTTCACATAATCGGCCCATATTTCCAAAGCTAAAACCTTTTGCATGGTATTTATGATTTAAGTGCCACAGCACAGTTACATATAAGTCCTAACAATTATCTTAAAAATTATTTGATACAAAAAAAAAGGTTAAAAATTTTCAGCAATTTTTTTTGCGTCATTTTTTCCACTTTATTCTTCTAAATGCGCGTTATCAAAAATCTTTTCTGATTTTTTTCTTTTTTTTTTTTTGCCAAAAAAGGTCTTTCATCAACTTTTTTCCCTTTAAAAGTAAACTGTGATATTTTTCGTTTTACTTTCCGGTGGTTAGCACATTTATTTGCGTTCATATTTATTGTGGCATTTTCTGTGTATTTTTGTGTGTTTATTACCACGCTGGTAATGTGAAATTTATTAACCACAACATAACACAGTACAGCACAAAATACACAAACTACAACAAAACAGCAGCAACAAAAAGCGTTGTGTGTGAGATAAAAGATAACAAAAAGCCGCATGCGGGCTTGGTTGTCACACGTAGCTTTACCATGCAGCTAAAGTTAGTTATAAAGGCGGCGGGTTTTAGATCACGAAGGGAGTATTGTTGGTGGACAAAAAAAAAAATGAAAAAACTAAAAGCTTCGTAAGTCAACCCATTTAATTAAAATGAAACAAAGTATAATTTAATTAACTTGTATTATTATGTTATGCATTAAAGTGTAATCGCAATGAAATGAGCGCAACCTTAAAATGTTGCATAGCAACCCTGCATGTGTCCTTCAACGCAATAATAATAATAGTAGCAGTGACAAAAACTAAAACAATAAAAATTTCTATTTTAAGCCTGTCCAAGGCATTCAAGCGTTAAGTTTATGACCTCGTTTTGTTATAGTTGCGCTGCATTTAATTTAAGTGTTACTCATTAGGACGCGTCTGGCTGCCACTACTGATGATGCTGCTACGAATCATCAAATGAAGTCTTTAAATTGATGAAGTATAGAACTTTTTCTTTTTATCTCGCTCTACATTTTTCATGTGGTTGGGTTGTTATTTCAAAACGTAGTTTAGTGAGAAAAAACAAATTTTTCAAGATGTAGACTTTTATCCTGAGTTTTTAATGTTTTTAAAAATTAATTTTCTGCAGAAGGTTTTTCATTTTAGTAGAAAAATATAAACATATTTTAGAGTGAAAAATATATTTTGAAACATCTATAAATTTTTAAAGATTTGAAAATATCAAAAATTCATTTGCTGAAGAAATTAGCCTCCGTTCTTTGCATATTGGTCAAAAATTTGTCGTGCCCATCAATACTTTTTCTCAGAATGCCAAAAACTTACACTCTGCAAAAAAATGGAAGAATTTGATGAAAACTACATTCAGATACAACAAGGTACTTTGAAAAATTAAGAGAATACTGCAGAAATACATGCCTAATTTATTTTGTTTCCATTATCTTAGCCTCTTAAGATGGTCATAAAATGGTCTTATGCTCACATAGACATTTAAGCAATTTCGTCAACATACTTAAGTTAAGTTATTCTACTTTCCACAAAATTAAAACTGATCAGTAATGATTTATTACAGCAACAATATACAACACGCCGTATATTTTGGATTGTACTGACTTGTACTATTTGTTCTAAATAACTAAGTTGCATATATATTTCATTACCTATGTTTATTTGCTTGCTTTTAGCTTAAGTAAAAATCTTATTAATTCCAAACTTGGCGTTACTTGAACTTATCATGCTGTCACTGTACTATTGCTCTACCCGACTTCCGTCCGCTCTCAATTTTATTCTACCACGCTCACTACACGTAATTACACTCGCAGCGTACTCATGCCAACTCATAAAGAATTCAGCTGTAGCGCCTGCTGTTATGCTTCAATTTATTTTCGCACGCTTCAATGGCAGCGAATTATGTCCATATGTTTGTTGTACCATTGCTTTTTTGTTTTGTTTTTATTGATGTTATTGATAAAAACAATTGTCTTTTGTTTTTTTTTTTATTATTGTTGTTGTTGTTGTTGTTATTGCTATTGTGACAGCTCATTTCTTTTGCTGCTCATTTCTCTTATGCGACTGCTGTATTATTCATTTTATCATTTTGACCAATTTGTTCGGATTGTTTTAGTTGCTGCTGCTCAAAGATAGAAAGCAAGAAGTTGTAGCTTAGAAATCCATTTAAAGAACGCTATACAATATAATGCGTATGAAAGAGAAAGCCATAGTCAAGCGAGTGGAATAAGCAAAAGGAAACGTAAACATGACGAGAGTTTTTATTACTTTGACACGTACAACACTTCAACTTTCTTTGTGGGACTACCGGAAACGGATGTCGCTGTGAGACGAGCGAAGAAATTGAATGAATATTAAAAGAAGATAGTGAAGAAATGATGTAATGAATGTAGGGAATTGTCTTAGCTGTCAAGTTGAATTTTTAGCATGAGAATATTAGCGAAATTTGGAGTTGGAGATTTAATATTTGACATAAAATTGTTTTTGGCAATAATTAACTAAAATATTATTTTTCATGTTACTTATTGTAGGAATTTAATTTGGAAAATTCAAAATGAAATTTGACAGGCGAATAGCAAAATTGTTGTAGGATATAAATTAAGAAAAAACTTGAAATACTTTATACCAATTTGCTTAGCTTCTGAGATATTTCTTTTAAGATTTTGTGAAGTTTTTTCAGTTTTTGTTAATCAAAAATTATACTAATTGTAAGTTCAAATTTATAGAGTATCAAAAATATATATCTAATGACCTTTGCTCAATGCAACAACCATACGTACATAAAGATTTCCTATAATAAATTTTTCAGTTTTTAATTGATCTTGAACTTAAAATTGCTATAAATTTTGTTGGTATCAGTAGCATTATTTCCATGAATAAAAGTAACCTTAACTGCACTCAGCGTTATTCTGTGGGAAAATAAACGTTTGCAGCTGCTAACCGCGTATAAATTTGACAAATAAATAAATAGAAATTTTCATGCATAAAATTAATTTGCTTTGATAACTCAACGATAAAGCAGTATAACAGCAACAACAACAGCAATATAAATTAGTTCAAGGTTACGCATACGCCGTGGGGTGCGCACTATGCAATGAAAATAAAAGCGTTGCTAGAAAAATACGCCACGTAAATAAACACAGGTACGCAAATGCAAAAAATAAAAAATCAAATAAAAAAAAAGAATAATAAATTCAAATGCATAATAGCACAGGAAAATTGAACTTTCTGTAGAAAAATTTCCACACAGCTAAGTTCTAGCACGATGCTTTGTCTTGACGTTAAGGTTTCCGAAAAGTCGAGTTTTTTTTTTTTTTGTAAAACGGCATAGTCATTTAAGTCGGTTTTTATTTTTATTAAATTGATTAAATTTATTTAATATTAAATTGAGACTTTGCAATATTGCCTTGAAAAATTATTAGTTCCAACTCATAAGCATAATGATATAAAATTTTTAATTTCTCTTAAGTTTCCCAAAAGAATGGCAATATCGTGGAATAGAATTTTTTTATTTGCATCGCCTTTAAAATGAAAAAGAGTTGGTTTAAAAGGCTTTTTTTTTCATACTTTTAAAAAACTTGTGTGAAAAAAAGAGAAATTCAGTTCTCGATGTTTTAAGATTTGAACAAGTGAGCATATGATGCTTCACAAATTTAAGTTTTGCAAAACTATTCAGCTGTCTGTACGTAAATTCTTTCCCTTTGACCAATTTAAAGCTTTTGGAATGATTTTTAGTAAGAGAGTTAATTACGAGGCTCAATCAGTTTTATGGGAAATTGGCTCTAGCGTTAAATGATTTCCAGACAATTTTTACCAGGGAACGTAAATAATCTTTATTTACAATCATTTTGGTGAACAAATCACAATGATGGAAAAGACGAAAAGTGAGTTTCTTTTGACGAGAAGCGTAGCGTATATGACATGATTTTTAATTTTATGATTTTCTATTTTAAAAATTGGAACAAAAAACGTTATCTTGGATTTTAATTTTTTTCGATCAAAAATAGTCGTAATATTTGATTTTAATTTTTTTCTATCCAAAATAATCGTAATTTTTGATTTATGTTTTTTTTTCGATTATAAATTGGTACATAATTGCTGCTTTTGATTTTTATTTTTATCGCTCAAAAATAATCGTTATTTTGAATTTTTATTTTTTCCGATCAAAAATTATCGTTATTTTGGGCTTTTTTTTTTTCTATCAAAGAATATCGTTATATTCACAGTGTTCAGGAAGACTGAATAGGTTTGCCAAAAATGACGACAACAGATACCGCCTGGAAATTATTCTTCGGCATCACTAGTGACCGAATTTACTTTACATGAAATCGGATTAGCTCCCCTTTTGAAAAATTCTTAAATTTCTCAAGTGGGCAACATCTAAGCCCAAAATGCTAATTTTTTAATGAAACTTGGTTATTTAGATTGTGATATGTGCTAGAAATTAAAATGTGAAATGATTTCATGAAAAATTGGACAATTTTCAAGAATGCTAAAAACATCAACTTTTGTGGCCTTATTCAAAGCAAAGATCATCGTGAAAAAAGTCAGTTCAGTGAAATTGTCTAATTTTATCTGGGCTATTAAATAATCAAAAAAAAAAGTATGAAATTTAATTAAACATATACATCTACCACTAAGAGAACCAACACTTTTAAATCAACAGTCAAATAAATGCAATTTATTTTTGATATCAAACGTTGGCGGCGAAGTGGAAATGCATAAAAGAATTTATGTACAAATTTATTTTTACTGCATTCTAAAATTGTTAAGTTAACAATTTCATTAAAATTCAACGCAACCAACGCATACACCTGACATATGTACACACACACACACACGTAGCACTTGACAAATACATAGAAGCCAATTGTTTATCTATCTATGAATTGATGCTATTTAATCAATCAAAATCACAAATTCATTATATATCCACTAACGGCATATCTTAATGATAGTTTCAACTGTGTGTCACTCATCACACAAATACTGGTACACTCATGCATATACACATACATGCGCATTTACGAGCACTTATTTATATCATATTGTACTATAATAATAGTTGTCAGTGGCTTTTGAATGGTTGGTGCTATTCTACTGATAATAATGCAAAATTAATTACGTTCATCACACGCGTTCTCTTATCGCATGTCAAATTTGTGTAATCGTTATAATTTAATTAGGCGTGTTAGTGTGTACGTGTGTTGGTTTTAGCAATAGTGGTGTGACTTTGCATTGACAAAATGTAAAGTTTGATGTGATAATATCCCACTAATATCGCGTTATTCAATTTGTGCTTTGAAAATCCTAAATTTAGGAGTAAAATTAAGAGCTTAATTTTTTGTCCTTATGTTGTCTGAGCTCAGTCATTATGCATATAATAGAGCTACTGTAGAATTAGATCCTTATGAGGTAATTTTCAATAACTTCTCTGCACAATGCTTGCAGAAACTGGACCATAGCTTAACAAATATTGTTTTAGAATTGCTTTAAAGTCAAGGGTTTATCCACGGTATCACTATTGATTGCATTGCATTGGAAAAAGAAGTCATAACGCGTCAAATCGCGCCACCTTTGTCCTGTGAACTTTTCACGCAATAAAACCAAAATTAGTTATGTTATATGCCTAGTGATGCCAACTTGTTGAAACCACACGTATCGTCTAAAAGCAAATCTAATATTGCAGACCAAAAAACTTAAAGCGCTTTTCAAGGCAACATTGTACAAATTTTATTTGAAAACTCATTATTCATTGCCTATTGTTTCAGTATCCAATTGGCGTAACTTTTGCGCATTTCATGGTTGACAGACTCCAGCTCTTGCGTATAATTTATTTTATAAGAATGAAGACTTAAATCTCAATATAAAATACGCCATAATGTGCCATAAAAATAGCACAAATGCTCCATAGAATCGTTTAATTTGGTTATGCGTTTTGGCTTTCACCAACAGCAATGATATTTTTAAGAGTGCAGGCACATTAACACAAATATCCATTACAATTTCTTCAAATTTTTTAATTGTGTTCGATTATGACTAATGAAATTTCCTCTTAATCAACATCTTATCATCTTATCATTTAAAATAAAATTCCAACAAAAATTTACTCCAATGTAATTTGATTTATGACTTAATGCATTGTATGAGATTTTTTTTTTAAATCAATTGATCTGCATCAATAATTTTTTTACAGCAAAAATATTTCTATTCAATTTAGACGGAAAAAAAAAACAATAAAAATGTTCCAGCAAACTTTCCAGTATTTCTTTTGTCTGCACATTAGTTTACGCCCCTTTTTGCTTCTAAGAATATATATACGCGGCTAATGCTAATTCCTGTATAGCTGACTTGATGCAAAAAATAGAGCAGAAGCAATGATTGGGAAAAAATACTCGAATTTTACGGTCATTGAATAAGAATTACGCATACAAATACAATTCAATGCACTAAAATCAAATTCGAATGCATAAAATCTTTGCATACATTCGGGCGCAAATTCATGTTCGCCTTCTCATTGATTTTGCAAGCTAGCATTGATTCAGCTGCAGCACAAATAAGCGAAAGATAATCAATTTGCATTCATGGTTGAGTTTGTAAGAGTTCAGAGTTGTAGCAGCAATCAACATGCAAACAATTCGCTTTCAGGGTGAAAATGTTTGTTAGTATGCGTGCGTGTAATGTAACACATTAAAATGCGGCGGCATTGCTCGTGCCACTAATTTCTATTTTGCAGAATTTGTTTTATGTAACAGTGCGTTTTTGTCAAAGAAAATTTCGCTTTTAATTATTTTTGTTTTAGAAGAAAAAATCGTCTAAGACTAAAAAATGTCAAATATTTTGAGCAAGCGAAATATTTTGACGACTATATTCGTTTTTTCCGCTATCAGAATTGTAGAGTGAAATTAACAAACGAACAAATTTTTTCACGTACTTGATTCAAGAAATCATTAAAAATTGAGATTTCTTTCTCAATTGTTGCGAATGCAACTTTTGTGCAGCTCAAATTGTTGCCGAACAATAAACTGCAACAATGTGAATTTTTTGCAATAGCCTGTGCATTTGTAGTTGCTTGCAACATTGATATGCATTTGTAAAAAAAAGTGATACAGTGCCGATGGTATAAAACGGGTTGCCAATGGTGAACAAATTTTCAAAAATATTTATTAGCAATTTAAATAAAGCATCTCTTCCGTCTAAAGGGTTAAAAATTTTCTTGAAATATTTTGCTGCAAAAAAAAAGCATCTCAAAATTAAGAGTGAAATTTTATTTGAGCACGTTTGGCAACACTACTGTTAGCAACTGTTATATGGATTCGATATTGTTGCAGCTGCTGGTTTTCATGCATGGCGCTTAAGCTTTGCTTCTTGATATTATTGTTTTTCTTTGCTTGTCATTGAGGTTGGCAACTGCAATGTTTGCAACTGCAGTTTTTACCGCAAACACCGCATAATCACTTGATAATCATGTTGAGCAACTGCCAATGTAACCGAGAATTATGGCAACAATATGGCACTTAACAATAGCAAAAACATAAGCAGAAACTTTGTTATGAGAATAAGAATTCAATGAAATTCAAAAAAAAAATGTTGCATATGCAATAGGCGCACAATGCAGTTTGCGCTTATATCAGAATTTAATGAAATAATAAACTTAAATTTATTTGCAAATGATTTTGTGAAAGATAGAAATAAATTCAATAAAAATTATTGACCTTGAATTAATACTCTGCACATACCAAAAATCCAATTAGAATTGCAGGAAATCCAATGCATGTAATCAATTGTTATGTAAACATATTTCAATAAAAGTTAAAAAGGTTTTTAAAATTTAAAAGATAATTCTAAGTAAATACATAAAAATGTCAGCTATTTTATTAATAATTTAAGTTGCATAAATTGGTTTACTTACTGTTTTGTATGTGCAAAATAGAGACGTTTTCTTCTGTAATAAAAAATTTATATTATAATTTTATTTTAACTCAAAAAATTTCATAAATATCAACAAAAATCTCATTGGAAATATAATCAAACAGTTTGTGTATAAGAGTAGGGATGTCTTCTAATAAAAAATATATACAAGGATACCAGGTTTTATCTATACACTTATCTTTATTTATACATATAATCCTTGGTGTGTCTGATAGAAATCGTGTAACTTCTGAACGACTTGACCGATTGAAGTCATATTTTTTTAAATGTTTTTTATAGTCTGCGAAAGCTTCTTATCATAGTTTGGTTTTGGAAAAAATGGGTAATGACACGCCTCCCATATAAGACCAAATACCAAATTCATCATACGTTATCAACTATTTGACACAGATGACAGACAGATGACAGAGATATGGCACATTTATGAAATTTACGAGTAAAAGAAAGTTTCAATTATAAATAATGGGCGATGCCACACCTATATTATGAGAAAAATCGAAAACCGTTTGTCTGTCGCATATAAACTCGCGAGCGGATTTTCATAATCATAATACCATTTTAAATGCTACTTATGGTCTATGGAAGGTTCTTAGTAACGTTTCGTTTGAAAAAATAGGCGATGACACGCCCCCCCAAATCAAATTCATCATATCTCATCAATTATTTGACAGAGATGAATTAGATTTGGTACATGCATACATATGTATACGAGCGAAATAAAGCTTCAACAGTGTGGTGCAACGCCAATTTGATGGGGAAAACCCTATTTTTTTTTATCTCAGCAACTATTTAACGCAGATGGATACAATTTTGTGCGTGCATTCTTTATGGTTTGTGAAAGGTTCTTAGCATAGTTTAGTTTGGGTGTTGCCAGGCACCTTCATATAAGATAAAAATCCAATTTATCATATCCCTTCAACTCTTTGATAGTTAAAATTATATTCCAATTCCACTAAATGTTTAGTAAAAGCCAAACACTTTTATTACTAAGACGCTTATTGGTAATGAAATTCATAATACAGTACCACTAAATATTTACTGGTAAAGGAAATCGACTCTCAGTAGCATCAAATGTAGAATGCTCAAAAAGCTCTGAATTCCATTAAGAGTTTTGTGCTACTTTGGGATTTGATTTTCTTTACCACTGAATATATATAATTACTAGATGACCCGGTGAACTTTGTACCACCTAAAATTGATCCCTATCCCTAATCCAGCCGTTTAGTTGCAGTATAGATAAATAACCTAGATACCGACTGCAGCGCTTTGTGAAAATTCTATTTTTAAAATATGTTTGTATGAGAGCCACCCTAAATATCCACCCTATGCAAAAGTTTTGTAACTTAAAATATGCCTCTTACTATAGAAGCCACGTGGTGTAAATTCCATGTGAATCAATTAAGTGGTCTCTGTGAAAATGCAATTTTTAAAATATTTTTGTATGAAGGCCACCCTTAATATGCATCTTAAATTAAAGTTTTATAACCTTAGCTATTCCACTTAATATAAAAGACACGTGGTGTAAATTTCATGTGAATCGATTAAGTAGCCTTTGTGAAAATGCTGTTTTTAAAATATTTTTGTATGAGGGCCACCCTAAATTGCCCATATAGGGGTGAGTTGTGAATGTAAACCATCCAGGGCGCCACCCAAACGCATACAAAAAAATTCATTCAGATCGGTCCAGCCGTTCAGGAGGAGTTCGGTTACATACACACGTACAGTAGAATTATATATATAAAGATTATAATATTATCACTTAAGTATCTATGTGATAATTAAGTGAATACCAGTAAATTTTTAGTACCATTAGAATATAATTTCCACTAACACTATAATGTTAAGTGGTAAGGTAACTAGCAAGAATCGATTACAAAATTTAAGGCACTAGTCCTCATTTATTAAGCGCACGAAACTATGCGGTAACTTTTTTTTTTTTTTTGTTTTTTCAGTAAAAAATTGTTTTTCATGAGTGGCAAAATATCGCCAAAAAGTTCATAACTCATTTTTGCACAGCTAACAGCAAGCAATGTTGAAAACAATTTTATACATTTTTTTGTTTTATTTTTTCCTGACTGAAGTGCTATGCTGACCAGCGAGCTAATCATTAGTGGTGGGTGCAGCAACAAGTGGCCCTACGGAAAAAATATTGAAAAACTTCATGAAGTGAAGTTTTGCAATTTTTTTAAACTTTAACCCTGATCCTTTTCTCGATTTTCATTTTTGCTTAAAAAATGCTGCTGTTGCTATTAACTTAGTGTGGAAAATAAATGTTAACAGACAATATGCGTGCATGTATTTGCTTTAGTAGCGTGCGCTGGTATTTGTGTTTATGTTGGTGTGCTAACCGTTGCTTGGTGCGAAACTTTACTGACTGCAGGCGAAATTGGTCACTCAAGTGGCTAATTAAAAAGTTGAATGAATGTTGAACTTTCAAGTGTCTAAAACTTGCAGAATTGCAGGAAAAATTGAGAGGAAATATTGGATATTAAATTTATTTTATATGTTTTATTATGTAGCATAGTGTGTTTTGCACATAAACTATGGTAGAATACAGGGAAATTGTCTGTTTATTTTGTACAAATTTTACTAAAATGCATCATTCTATCAGGAAGAAGTAGTTGAAGGCTAAACAGATAAAAATTAAAAGAAAAAATCCAGCTGTAGACACATGAGTAAGCTAAAACTCAAAATTGAGAAAAAATGTTAGGCCCAATTTCATTTTTTGCATTAATTTCAATAGCTTCCTCAATTTTATACTTTATGTTTTTTGCTTAAAACGGGAGCTCAGAGCGTTAAAATCTAAGGAGTGCCTTACATGTGATATCTCTTTTTTTTGCTAATTAAGTTAACTATGGTAAATTAGCAAAAATCCTCAGATTGAGCAAGTCCTCTTCGGAAATGGCCTGCCATCACTGTTGCAAGCTATATCAATATAAACGCCAACGTATGCGCCTTCCCAAAATATAGATATATCTTCCAACAGCAAGGCTGTTTACATGGTCAAACAGACTTGCCATATTTGACTTCATTCACAAGTTAATAGCTCTCAGTTGGCTAATGCAATCCTCTACCAACACAGGATGTAAAAAACTGAATAATATGTATGAGCATTCAAATGGTGCGCTATTTTCATACGTTCTGCTTTCTGCAAAAAGATGTCATTTTCACGCTACCATAGTTATCTCTCATAGGCTTAGTTTTCTCTCTTCAACGGAAGTCCATCTATACTAAGGACTGTCCCAGAAAAAACTTACGTTTTGTTTTTTGATTATAAAAAAATATCCAATAATTTTTCTGTTTTTTTTTTTTTTTTTTATTAATAATGGCTAGTATTCAGAATTTAAATAACTAAAAACTAATTAACAATTTTTTTTTTCTATAAAAATTTCTTACTTTTTCATTAAATTTTGCACAGTTGTTGTACGATCTTTTCCACTTAGCTCTGAAGTCTTGTAAATTTTTTGGCAGTCTTGCCACTCTTTCGAAGATCTCTTTTCATTAGAGCCCAATATCTTTCAATTGGGTGAAGCTCTGGGCAGTTGGGCGGATTTGCTAATTTTTTGTACAAAATTGATCTTTTTTACTTGCTTACCATTCCATCGTAGCTTTAGAGTAATGAGAGGTTGCTAAATCAGTCCAGAACATCACTGTACCCATATGTGCACGAATAAATAGTAGAAGACGTTTTTCGATACATTCGTCTATATAAACTTTGGAATTGATTGTCTCTTACGTAACAAAGAAGCTGCTTCTGAGGCCACAGATGCATATGGCCTGCCAAACCATATATTGCTTTGGAAATTTCAAAATTTTTTTTCTTTGAATTTACTAGGCACATGTCCCTTTTTCGGTGAATATTCGTGCCCAGCTTAAAATCTGCATTAACGTAAGTTTCGTCGTCCATAACACAGCAATCAAATTTAGTCAGGTGCTTTTCATCAGAACGGGCTGGTACTTTTTGAACTCTATATGTCCTTAGCTTTTTTTTCTTCTTAATCCTTTGTACAGTAGATTTTGATGTTCCTGTCTTAGCCAGCATATCTCGCACTGAGGTGTTGGGATTCTGCCTAAAAAGGCGCTTCACCTTCGCCGCTACCTTTGGGTTAGAAAATCCTGGTTTTCTGCCTGAACCTTTTTTTCGGCAAACAGGTAGACCTTTCTTATATTTAGAAACAACTGTATAGACAGTTTTATCTGATGCACCAACTATTTTTGTTATAGCTGAATGTTTTAACTCTGGATTTTTCAGGTAATCAGTTCGCGGACTTTTCCTTGTTTGCTAGACATCTTTGTCGTTAGCAGTGCTATCTTTAAGTGCTATACATCATATCAAACGTCACTTTATATGGAACAAATATTGTGTATTTTTAGACCTATAAGATTATCAGGTGGAGTGTAATCTTAAAAAATAAAAACGTAAGTTTTTTCTGGGACAGTCCTTATTTATATAGAATTGCTTATATAAAAATGGTTTGTAACGCTTCGACGCAAAATAAACTGTACCGATTTTAATAATTTATTTTTTAAAACAATATATTTGTGCTA
Organism: Meiosimyza platycephala; assembly: GCA_963662105.1. Taxonomy (NCBI): domain Eukaryota; kingdom Metazoa; phylum Arthropoda; class Insecta; order Diptera; family Lauxaniidae; genus Meiosimyza; species Meiosimyza platycephala. The sequence goes on along the minus strand of OY759208.1, from coordinate 103,202,759 downwards.
AAAAAGGTTGTTGCATACTTATTTTTTTCATTTTCATAACGTTGTGTATCCTTTTTTTAAGGATTACATTTTTGCAAAACCTCACACCAAAATTTGTCACTTGATTTTTTATTGCAGATGCTGCTTCTTAAATTCTGTGTTTTAAGGGACGTCCATTAATTACGTTAGGTGTTTTTTTTTTTGGAAATTCGGAACCTCCCTCCCCTTGGTGAGATCTGGCGGGACCCCCCCCCACCTGTGAGATTTAAATTATAATTTTTAATGTAAATTCTATGCATTAAAAAGTTAACGTGAGGGTTTCCTTGACACCCTACACCCCTTGGTGAGATTTGGTGAGATTTAAGTGGACCCCCTTCCCCCCTCTTTCAGCTCACGTAATTAATGGACGTCCCCTTATTGTTGTTTTTTCTTTCTTCTAATTTATGAATACCGTTTGTATTTGGCTTCGAAGTTCAAAAAACAAAACTCTCTTTCAATTTTTTTTTAGTTTTGATAAGAAAATATAGAAAATTATCAAATAAATAGACATTAAAGAATTATAATGGCTTTCAGCTTATAGCGCTGCTTCTATGTACTGCGTATTTTTCTGCACAATTCACACACTGTAACTTGATTTACATAATCAACAGGAATGAAAAAATTGTTCTTTTATTCTTTATGCAAAGAATGTGGAAAAATAAAAATTTCCACTTTGTCACCTGCTTTTTAAATACTTTTTCCAGCAACACCTCTGTGATCCCAATAAAAACGGTTGCGGTAAGCACAAGCACAAGCACATTTTTGTATTTGGATTGCTGCCAACAGCAGCATGACCTGATACAGAAAGACAAATGACAACATTCATGCGACATTAACAGCATACATATATATGTATGTACGTAAGAATATAAACAAAACACCCACAAAAGCCGCAAGCTTGTGGTAGCACTGCACACACACACACACACATTTACAGTGAACAAATGAACGATGGGCGCATAAATGCTTTTACTACTGCTGCTGCTTCCTATTCCGAGTACATAAATTGTTGCATCTTATTAACTGCTTCACTGCAAGGCAGTCAGGCATACTCTACACATTAGCCGGCCTTGCAACAAACGATGCGACGACCCACTTGAGTGTTGCGGTCAGTGGGCATCATTGGCTGTGCAGCGTCAAAAGTGCCTGATCATTCGGTGCACCGCGCTCAATGTTCAACGTAATTTCATGCATCAGTTGAATAAAAAAATATTATGCACTTCAACATTGGCCAAGTAAAGGATAAAGCAAATTTGCTTAGCTTTTATGTATGTCAACTTAATATTGGGTAAACCATATGTGCCTATTTAGCACCGATTTGAAATTAAAAAAATAATAATTTTTTTTTTTTTTGTAAATTTTGTATGTTTTGTGTAGCAGTTTTTTTGAGGCCAAAAACAAGAATTTTTGTTAGTCTACATAAAATACGCTTTAACAAAGTTTTGAATATTATTAAATGATTTGATGTTATAGCCGGTGATTTTATCCTCGTTGTTATCGATATGCAATGTAGTTCATATTTATGCAAATTAGAAAAAGTAAGAATTAAGTGAAGATAGCGGCGACTACTTTTTTTAAATGGATTTTAAAGTTACTAAAAAAAAAACTATATTAAACTATTTTATTGCGTTTGCCTCTGATATATTGTATAGATAATGAATATATGAAAGGCAGACGTCAACACTGCCGCATTTTTAATAACAGCGGTTGCGAATATGTAAAAAAAAATTCTATTCAATAATTTTATCGTTTTCTTAAAGAATTTAAATTTATTATTGTTTCTAAAAGCTGAAAATACTAAAGGCAGACGTGTAGGTCGCCGCTTTTTCAAAATATATGTGGTAGTATATGCCAAAATTGTCGATTTTGAACAAATACGAATAATAACTTTAGGAACACCAGATTTCTCTGAATATATCTACATAATTACATAATTGAAAAGCTTAAACTTTTCTATTCAAAATCCATTTTAAACTATGTAGTTATATAGATATTTTTTTTTCTTCAAGATATCGTAAATTTAAATTTTGGAGCTATACTGTAACAAATATCAATTAACGATGTTACGGAAAAAAAACTTGCACTTTACTAGTTTTACAAGTTTAAAAACGTCTGCCTTCAAAAAGGTAACGCTAGAATAGTCTGCCATCCCTATATTTATGTTTTTTTATAACTAAAGGAACTAGTCAGCCAAGAGGCAGACGCGACAAAATGATTTAGTACTCAATTTTTTTTTTAATATTGCAATTTTTAAATGTAGCAATAGCTAAGTGACAGAGTTTGTTTCTTTCGTTTCTTTTGACATAATTTTTATAATATTCACAATCTGACTGACGATAGAATCACTTAAGTTTGTTTATATCATAAAATTTTTAAAAAATTATATTTAAAAAAAAGTCTGTCTCTTGCATGTATCTATTTTTTGTATACACATTTTTAAATATTAAAGGCAGACGCGATAAAAATTGCTTTTGGTACCTTTTCTTTACAGTTAAAAAGGACACTCAATTTATAACGCATTGGCAGATATTCTCTCTAGCTCCCTAGACGGTTAAAAGTTAAAGAGTTAATGAACATTTAAGGCTTTGTCTACCTTAAATAACACAAACATTCTAGTGTTAACTTACCGAGTGATTGGTAGAGGTAAATGCTTGAAATTATTTGTTCTTGGCCAACGTTTTTGTTATTGTTAACGTCGTATTTTTTTTTCGTATTGTGGGCTTTGTATTGTCCTGTTACATTGAATCTTGTGGTCAATGTGGTAAAGCCTCAACAGCAGAGCATATTCAAGCAGCTATGTCAACAAGGTGTAACCATAAGCAGCAATGTGTTGCGGTACACAATTCAAAATTTAATTATAATTTTTAAATTTTTTAAGTTGGCATCTCTTTTGTGCTGGTAGATATGTGTATGTATGTATGTTATATGATGAACAGTTTTAATAAGTAAACATGAAAATGACAAATTTTGGATTGTGACTCTTTAGTTGAATGTGTGCGATATGTTTTCAAACCGAAGAGATTAAAATTTTATTTTCTTCAGTTAAAAAAAAAAAAACGGAAATAAGATAAAATTTGAAAATGTGGTGAATCGGAAAGCTTAAAGCGGATGGCTTTATGCTGCAAATTTTTTTAGCGAAATCTATCTTATGTGCAGTTGTGAATGAAGTAAAGAATTCGTCAATTTTTTATGATGCCAGAAATTTATCAATGAAATCATTGATAGATGTTTTCTTGGACAGCAGTATTATGTTTTACTGCGTTGAAAGGTAATTTTCTTAATATTTTTTTTAATTTATGGGAACTGGTTTTAAACTGAAGCAATTTTTCTGAATATTTCTCACTATTATCGAACACATTAAAAGCGCATTTTCAATGTTACTTATGAAATTATGAAAATTAATATAAAAATGTTAGTAAAAATTCTTCTTTAGATCGATGTAGATGAAAAACAAAAAACTTGCACAATAAATAAGAAATTATTTTTGTGCAAACTTCTTTGAATATGCTGGACAAAAGCAGAGTAATAACAAAATAAAAAAAAAATATTTATAAGAAAATATAAAAAAAAAACATTATTGAAATATATTTTTCCTATAAAATATTTCGAATGCGCTTGGATTTGTTAGTAATCCCGATTTTGCTTGCTGCATGATGATTACTTTCTTTTCTGCGTCCTTTTTTTTTTTTGGTTTGATTTGCTGCCTGCGACTTGAAGCATTCTTGTTGTTATACTCTTCCTAGAAACATAACGCAGAGATGGATTTCTTTTTTTTTTTTTTCAAGAGCCAAGTAGACATAGCAAGGTAAAGCAGATGTGTTGCTTTTTTTTTAAATTAAAGCAATCCAATTATATTTAGAGCTCTAGAGCAATGAAAGCCGATGATTTAATATCAGTGTGCTAGACAAAATATGAATACAAATTTTTATGAAAAGTAATTTTCGTGTTAGAAATAAAAAACAAGCAAACACAACTAAGAGAGTTACTTTTGGCCTTGACAAAAATTCAATACCCTACATTGCATTAAAAGTCAAAGTACATCAAACGTTTGCATATTGAATTTGGTAACATTTTCTTAAATAATTTCTCCAAAAGGTACAAAGTTTGTTTCAAATCCTTAAACTTGGCGGCCACCGATTAAGTCCATTTTTATGTTCGCAAAGTTTTGTCCTTGAGCTGGATTCGTAAGAAGCTACAATTTACTTTTGGAGATGTCAACGTAAGTCACAAAATTATTGTGTCCACCTTTTTAGTCCAATCTTTTAAAAACTTTTTTTGATATCAGAGTAAAAAATTACGCTCAATTTGATAAATTTCATGAAAATCGATTGAAATTTCTTGGTGTTAGGTGTTATGGATCAGTTTAATTTTCAAAAACTATACCTGATTTAAAAAAAAAGAAAAGTTTTTACTTTGACATCGCTATGTTATATAAAATATTTTTATAAGGAAATCTCAACAAAAAACATAATATACTTAATTTTGGTAAAAGTTTTCAAAAGCATTAATGCTTTCGGTTTATAAGTATACATTTAAAATTCCATGATAATCAAAAAATACATTGTCATCGCTGAATTTTTTTTTTAATATTCCCAAAAAATGTCTCAAGTGATATAAAGAGATTTTTGGTAGAGTCAACACATTTAAATGAGCAGTTAAAATTCAAGGAATGTTGCAGTAGCAAGCATTTTAACATTAAAGACAATAAACTTAAATTGAATTGCTCTATTAAACTGTTAACTGTTGAGCACATGGGGTAAATAAGCAAGAATGAGAAATACACAACGCTTGTCTTTGTTTTTTTTTTCTTAGATTGCTGTAATAAAGGGTGTGTATTTTTTAAAAGGCTTTTTTTTCCACATCATTTGTGGTGTGTTGAATTAGAAAATAATTTTTAATTAAGTTACTGAGTTTATTGTTCAGCACAGTGTGTGGTAACACGAAAAAAATTACCCAAAACAAAGAACAAAAAAAAAGGAACAAAACTAGTCATACTAAGTAGTTTCAAACATTGCTAGGTGAAATCATCAGTGACCTTTAAGCCTATTAGTAAAGATTTCTCACCCTGAAATTGATGAACTGGTATTACTAGCTGTATCCGTTTTATTTGTTCAATTTATCCAATTACCCAAAGCAAAGATAAATTCAACAAAAAAAAAGAAAAAATCTAGTCATACTAAGTAGTTTCAAACATTGCTAGGTGAAATCATCAGTGACCTTTAAGCCTATTAGTAAGGATTTTTAACCCTGAAATTAATGATCTAGCTATATCCGTTTTATTTGTTCAATTTATCATTGCTTTGTGTATTTCTTTAAAATAATTATAAACAATTTTAACAGATGTACTTTGGAGCGCTAATTTTTTTCATCCTCGAATCTTGATATAAATTGTATATGTATTGTATGTATTGTAAAAGCAGATCCCGCTGAGGCAATTAAGCTGTCAACTGCAGTTTTCCAAGCTCAGTCTCCAAACTTTAGTTTTTATGCGAGCCTTCTATTTATTGTTTTTTTTTTTTACGTTAACCTGACTGTTGCCGGTACTAAAAATAATCAATTTTTTGGAGAAAAAAAAATTAATTTATTAATTAAATACTGCTTTAGTTTTTGGAATTGAGTTTTTATCGATTTCTTATGACTTTTTCAATTTATCAAATTTAAGTCTTATAAAAAACAGCTAATATAGCCACTTAAATTATATTTTGTGATTAAAAAAAAAATATTTATGAAAAAATGTTTGAAATTCAGTAAAATCTTTTGCCAAACCTTAAAAACGAAATGAAATGCAGATGTGCGCCTAATCTCAACAAATTAAACGAATTTTTACTATCACGTTTTCTACATAAATTGATTTTGTGAATTAATGTTTTATTGCTTTTAGGGATACCAAAAATCAAAGGCAAAAACCTGTCTCTATGTTCTAGGCTTTTGTTTCCTCTTATCAATTTTGTCACCATCGCTTAAATGTTAAGCCAAAAATAGGAGAGCCATCACTCGTAATGAAATTCTAATCAGGAATTAATTATCTAAACAACTTTAACATTAATGAAAGAAACAACAACAAAAACATGAGTGGCAACTAAACAAACAAGAAAGCAAAAACTTTTACCTTAGTGAGAAACGTACACTGGAAAAATTTAATTACGTCATCTTAACTCAAAGTTTTAAAGAGGTAAAACTTTCGAATATCCCCAACAATTGTTATATGTACATACATACATTTTTTATGAGTTATGTTATATAGAAGCATACATACAGATGTTTGATTTATAAATACAAAAACCATGACGTATGAGTAACTTTTCTTAGTGAAATAACTGATTTTATGTTTTTTTTTATTAATTTCCAAATTTCAAAAGTAAATAAATGTCTTAGTCTCGATGTTCAATAGCATATTAAGTTATTTCTACTTTTTTCTTAATATTTCAAATTAATATTTATTGACAAAATCAAAAATTCGATAATAGTTAGCTCTATATCTCCTTTATGTTTTAGTGTTTTATACAATGGCCAAACAGAAAATTGTCATTTTATTTACGGCCGCTGCTATATCTGAATTTCTGAAATAATTTTTAGGATTTGTACAATTTTTGTTTTTTTCATTAAAACAAACAATTTTTCGATAGAAAATAATTCAATGAAATGTTTTGCAAGGTTTTAATCAATTGTAGCAAAAAAATTTTATTATAATTTTTGTAAGTGCATGATCATCAAATAATATGCCTGAATTAATACCTACATATACACAAAACTAAATTGCAATTAAAGGATGTGAAATGAAGTATTCAGACACAAGCACAGAAAACATACCAAAACTACCGGAAATGACAGCTATGCTATTGAAACTATGCCCACATTAAATGTACAAACATTGCAGTAATAACTTTATACAGAAAGAAAACAATATTAATAACAAAAAGTTCTTCATTAAGAGATTAAAACAATTAATGCTATACAGAGAAGTCTTTCCTAACACACAATTCACTATTTTGTTATATTTAATCAAAGCTCTTAATAATTACTCATCATTTTTTTTATTTATTTTAAAAGCATATTTGTGTTAGTGTATTTATATATACATACTATTGCTGCTGTGTGCGTGAGTGCTTTTTAATAACAAAACGAACAAAACAAATGACAATTAAGTTTTATTATCAGCCACAAACAGTTGCTCTTTCATTTTATTGTTGATGTTTGTTTCGTTTTTGCCTTTGTTTGTGAATGTTACTGATGGTGGTGATGCTACTAGCTATAACAAAAAAAAAAAAAAAAAATATCTGCGGAGGAAACTTTATTAAAATAGACCACCAATGGTTTATTCTTAGGCAGCCACAAATTAAAATTGATTTTATTGTAGATCAGTCTTAGACAAAGAAAGTAAGACATTTGGCTTGGTTATAAGTTCAATCGAAATTGAATTACTTAAGCCTAAAGCCAATGATAAGATTTATTTTTACTTAAATGTATGTACGTCTCTTCAATTCTATTTCATTTAGCAGAATAAAGTTTATTTCGGAATTTTAAGTCAATAAGTTTTGAAAAAATAATTTATCTGTGATGGCGATGTTGATACTCTATTGATTTTCATTGCTTTTTTGTTTTTTGAAAATGAAAACATTTGATTTTTGTATAAGTTCGTGACTGTTATCCTTAATATATACATTTATCGGTTTCAATACAGCTCAATTTCCAAATTTTACAGCCGTTATGTTTATTTTCAGTGCATTACGAAAATGGTTTACTTTTAGTCAATGACTTTCATAGATCGTATCTCATTTCCAGGTACGTATATTCAAAATCGGACAAGAAATAATCGCTCAAACCGAGCCATTTTGTCAATACTAAGAGAAGAGAATGAATTTTGGACAATTTTTATTGAGCATTTATGTTCTAAGACAAATATTACTCTTTCAAAAATCTATTTTTTCTAAGCTTTAGCAAAAAAACTCTTATTTTATTTTGGCAATTTTATTTTTAGTAATTAAAGACGAATATTTTTTGTATGGTTTTATCTACAATTATTGTATATAAACATATTTTCTACAGTGAAAGAGCTAATTCTTTCTGATGTTATTTTAGTATATTTTATTTCCTATGTTTTCGCTAGTTTGCTTCGTCTCTTCAGCTTTCTGCTAACATTTTTGTACGCTGAAAGTTATCAATGCTTAAATAATTAAAATATGGCAGTAGCATAGTTTTATATGTTTTGTGCTGCTACTGTGTGAAAGTGAACATGAAAGCATGTGTGCACATGTTTCTCTCTTTGCGTCATACACACACATGCATAGAATTAAGCAATTGTGTTTGTATGCGCGCGCGTTTACTAAAATGGGTTAAAGGCCAAAGACATTTTTATTATAAGCGACATGTAATTAAGCTTGCTTTTAATGCATAACACATATGCAGAGAGACTCACACAATACACAGCCACATGCAATTGTGTGCACACAAACCTAAAGACATGACATAGTTTTAGCAATTTTGTTCTGCTATTTTACTTGTGTTAAGAAATTATGCTTAGACCAACATGTCGTATGCGTAACATTTAATTCGATTTAATTTAAAGAAATTGCCATATACTATTTACTTAGTAAACCGTTTTTTTTTAGTATTAAAATTGCAACTCAAAAACATGAAACCATTGAAATTAGAACAGATTCGCTCCCTATGGAACTAAAAGTCTATCAACTTCAGCTAAAGTAAAACAAAAAACCAAATTTTATCTAATATAAAAATTGGTTAAGTTAAAAACATTTAACCCAAATCATATCCAAGAATTTAAAAACAAAAAAAAAATAATCCTTCTCTGACCTTAAACCACAAAAATTTGTTCCAATGAAACTTTCTACATTGAATTATTCAATTTGGAGAAGAAGAATTGAAAAAAAGCAAATCAAAATCTCTTTTACAAAGCAAAGTGAAAACCCCACAACAGCAAGCATAAAACAAATCCAGCACAACAACAACAACAACATTATAAGCATCATCATCGTTCAACAACTATTTTGCGGAAAAACTGTAAAAAAAAACCACAAAAGTATGCAACATAACACAGAACAAACTCAAATTCAAAAGCACCACAACATACACAAAGAAGAAAATGCAACGCAACGAATTCAGCAGCAGAAATTGGAGAAATATTTAAATGCTGCCACTGCTGCTGATTTTGTGGCTTTAAATGATTTCATCAGCAGTTTTTGCGGCAAAGTACATATATCCCAAACAACTCAGTTGCTGCATTCACAATTCACAAACTTATCAGTCATTTTGACGTTGGCGCCAACTTTTAAAGAATTAAATTTCAGAACAACAATAATATAGTGCTGTAGTGGGTCTAAAAATGTAAAACGAAATTATTTCTGTACACTTACAAAATAGGCATTCATTGAAACTAAATGACTATTTTATCATAAAGCTATTGTTATCAGCAGCCATTTCTAAAAATAAAAATAAAGATAATAGGGTTATATGTTGCACTAGTGCTAAACAACAATATTGCTAACGTTTCGTATTAGCAATCTATAAAATAAAAGCAAAATTCAATTTCTGAAAATTATCGCACTTTTGCATAACTTAAAACCGATATTACTTACTAACATAAAATTTTCGCTGGCCATGAGATATTTAAATTCAGCTTGAATACTAAAATCCTATAACTGGCCGCTTATTAATTGACGTCAAAAAACTATACAACAATATTTAATTGCATATTTTCAATGCTCACACCACTGTGCGCCACTTATTGGTTGTGTTTGGTTAAATATTGCAGTACCAAGCCGTAAAGCAACGCTGAAAAAGTGCAATCAGTCAGGGTTACATTAAACAGCATCATACTAAATGGCTTCATTAAAAATTCAAATATGCGCGAGAGTTTGGCTTAACCACAACAAATCTCAGCACAAAAATTTTCAGCAGTTTCTTTCTCCTTTTAATTTACCACTTGCATTTTTGCCTCAACTCACATGCCACCTCAAATATTTCATTATCTTGTAAGCCATTAAAAATGGAAAATTCGTAAAAAGCTGCTCTTATTTATTTGCGTATGCAATTGTATGCTCTTGTATTGGTATATGTAACTGGCAGCAGCGGTGCTTTTTTTTCTGTAAAAGTACGAAGAGGTATTTTGTATCTATGAAATTTCTTGTTTTTTTTTTTTTTGCTTGAATGTGCGCTTTTTTGCCTACTTTTTACTTTTGTGTGCCTACGTGTAATGATTCTATTTTGTTGAAGTACTTGTATGAGTGTGCACTTGTAGAGAAAATGTTGGATTTTTTTTTATTTTTTTTTTTTTTTGTAAAAAAAAATTTCTTTTTCATCGCCAGTCTGGCTGGCATATCGTTGCTTATGATAGTGATGATGTTACTGTTGTTTCTGATTTAATGATTATGTCAATGCTTATTAGCTGTTTTTATAAATTCGTGATGAATTGTGAGGCGGTATGTAGAGTTTTCTTTGCTCTTCAATTTTTGGATTTAGTTTTTCATATACGCAAAATATTTAGGCCATATAGAAAGTACACCCTTAAAACATTGAATTGCTTTCAACGCACTAAACATAAGTTTGTTGTATTTTCCAGCAAAATTCAGAATACAACAGAATTTGAAATTCTAAAAAAAAATATTGTGATTATCATACGTCATTGTGTGGACCATTACTTCAAACAGCTTCGATAGGAATTCGTTATCAAATGATGATTTAATTTTGTAAAATAATTGCTGTTCTACAATATTTTAGAATTTTAATGCACGCCGCCTCTGAGCTTAGCCTGTGTTGCATCTACTTTTTTTTTGGGAGAAATTTTAAAAAGAAAGTAAACTGGTCATTAGTCCGAAGTCCGAAGTTTTATGCTCAAAACAAAAAGGAATTTGAACATTTGAGAAATAAATCTGAATATAAAAATAACTCTGTTTTGATAACGAAATGTAATGGTCCCTCTATTTTTTAATTGTTGTACTAAAATATTTGCAGTTTAATATATTGGCTACCTATAGGCACACTGTTGATTCTAGTAACAAAAATAAACTATCAATTTAAAGACTAATAAATTAAGAATTTTTTCTATAAAAAAAATTACTTAAAGATCGATTAAAATGGATCCAAAACTGATATTTGCATGGTGTTTCCATATCATATCACAATTCAAATTCGTAAATATCAAAATCGGAGATGCCCCTCTCTTAGAGAAATCAGTATTTAAGTTTTTCATGACTGTAATTTATGCAAAAGAGAAACAGAAAAATAAAATTGATTATTTGAAATTTTTAGGTGTTTGTAACATCAAGCAAAATGTAGTTTTACTGAAAGCAAGATTGTCCTTCTCTGTGCCAATTCTTATTGTTGAAGACCTGTGCAACAATTTAATAGATTAAAAAAAATTTTTAATTTTTTCTTTTCATTTCAAAATTAATATTTTTCAATCATTTTCAAATCATTGAAGTTTTGCCTTACCTTACTTTAAAAACTACTCTTCAAATAAGGATATAAATATAATTTGTTAAAACGAAAGAGCTGGATCTAGAGGCCACCGTTTTGGCAACTTTTTTTTTATAATAATCGTAACAAAAATACAAAAATCCAATACAGTGGACATTTTGGGTTATTTCTTTAAGACCGCGTCAGTCCTAATACATAGTTTTAGTGAGATATACATAAATACTTAAGGTACATATTTAGAAGCAATAAGAAAAAATTCAAGGAAGCCAATTAATTATTGACAAACTCTGATGTAAGAAGTTCATTTGAATATGAAAATATGCTTCTTATATAGCCCGGTTGCGGCAGTGACATAATCTCTTTCCACTCATTGGTCGCAGCATCGAACTCCTCGATACGATCTTTGTAATATACCACAACTTTATCACGGAGAGAAGTGCAATTGCCGAAGATGATAAGGCGTTCACTTGCTAATGCGAAAAAGAAACAAAAAACGAAGGAGAGACCAAGCAGCGATAGAAGTAAAGAAAGAATGTGAAAGAAAAAAAGAGATAAAAGATCAGTAGTAAAGAAAAAATGTGAAAGAAAAAGAGAGAGAAAAAATCAATCGCTTCGCAACTCGCTTTACCAAACGCTTCCACTCTGAATGGAACTAGCATCTTATAGCATTGATTAGCTTCGCTTCACGCCAATCTTTGCTTATAGCGCGCACTGTGAATGCAGCCTTAAACGTGTAATAATTTTGCATACTTTTAGAGATGTACAAATGTATGTGTGTGTATCTTCACTTGAAAAGAGAGCTATAAATATTTGAATGCCTTTATATAAGGTATTCCAGTACGTGTAACGGTTATAGTTTAAGCTAAGTTTCTTTTTCTATCAGATTGGCGGGCCTAAATATTTCATGTGTAAGGGGAGTCATTATTCCGCTTAGTAAATATAGAGCTTAGAACGCGTTGTCATTGTTAGAACTCACTATAAAATTTAGAAATATAGTGGCCAGTTTCATGAAACACATTTATTTGAATTTTTGTTCAATACTCAATCGAAGCATTTGCACCAACTAGGCAATCCTGGCCATAACATATGCTTATTAGCTAAAAAACTTCAACGATTTTTATTTAATTTTGACTTTCTTATATGGTTTTACATTGTTTTCTTTTGATTTTAATGCTGAAAATTTTGACCATTTTTCGAAAAAAAATTGTGAGAAAATAAGCTTGACTTCCAAAAAATAATTTTCGACTTTAAATTCACTATATGTATGTACATATATGCGAAATTGCCAGGTGTCATCACTAACATGTACATTTGAATTATATATGAAAACTAAAAACTACCTGTAATGTTTGGCTCTGAGTATTGGTGTTAATTACTTCGCTCTGTCCTTTTTTGCCCTTGAAATTTTTCCATATGAAAAACATGGAAATTGTGACAGTATAGCTGATGTTTTGGCAGCCTGTCTGCAATAATTTTACTTTGATATTTCTACCAGCGTCTTTCGCTTAAGATTTTTTTTTTTTTTGGTTTTTATTAATGTTTATGGCAGGACTTACAATCTGAATCACCACGACAATTTTGTATAAATAAATTTAAATTTCGATAAGAGTTTATGAATATGTATAGTGAATTAAGTATTTGATAATCTTCTGTTACCCATGCATTTCGTCGAATTAATTATCGTAATCTTTTTGAAGAATCATCAAATTGCACTCATGCGCAATGCGTTGAAATGAAAAACCGCCAAGCATTAAAGATGAAATTCTAAGATTTCCATGCTTAGCAGATGTCAAGCTAATAATGTCAGTTACTCGGCGTTTACACACACAAATTCTTGCCGAAAAGTTTCCTCGTTTGTTGGCAGGAGGGGAAGAACCAAAGAGACGAGGTAAAAAATTTGTCGTATGTTGCAAATGCCAAACAAAAACCACAAAAGAGAATAGACAAGAATTTGTTTCACCGAATTTGCCTGTGTAAACGCCGAGTTAGATTAATTTCTCATGTACAAAACATAATTCTGCTGTAGTTGGGAAAGACAGAAATTCTTCGTTTCAATGGAAGAGAGGACCACTCTAAATTATAGTGATGCATTGAGAACGAGCAGGCGCTCAAAGAGCGTAAAAATGAGAACGAGCAGGCAGTTAAATACTATCTATCTATCTATCTGAAGTCAGCAATTATTTTGTATAGTTAACCATGCCATAAATTTTTCAAGGAAAAACAGGAAAAATTGGAGAAAAAATGTCATTTTACAGAAATTAATTTTTCGAAAACAGGATTGATTACAGGATACATTTTTTTTTTGCTTTTTTAAGCAGAACAGATAGTAATTGTTGTGTATGAATTGATAATTTGGCACTTAAATTTAATCAGAGTCTTCGTCCATGTATTCCTCGTCTGACTCGTTTTCGGTTCGTTCAGTTCCGCCTTGAGTATCAACAAAATGCTTGTTTTTCGTTTTGATTTTCCGCAGCATGTCCGGTTATGTTTTTATTCAATTGTAAAAATCAATACACGACATGTTTAAATTGATTTTAGTGGTTCAGAAAAGTTTATACTTTTAACTGAGATTTTTTATCTGTGCACGTCTTATTCATAGAAGCGAATACTCGTCGTTCCACAAAGGCGATCGTGCCGGGTAAACAAAAAACATTTTCCACTATTGCTGTCATTTCCTTGTAATCGCAAAATGAGTAAAAATTTCAACACATCGTTTCGCAACAAACTTGAAATATAATTGATATAGTACTGCCTTATTTTACAACTATTTTTTTAGAACAGTTTCGATCACGTTATCAACGTAAGCATTGACGAACACAAACTAACAAGAACAAACTGAGCCAGATCGTAGATCCTGGACTTTCAAGAGAAATGCAAAATTTAAAATCAATAGAAATAAAACAGGATAATTACAGGATTTTTCACAAAAATACAGGAGTTATTTTTTTACAGTATATTCGCTAAAAATACAGGAGTATCCTGTAAAATGTAAAATAAATGGCATGGTTATGTATAGTATATTGTATAATGCATGTGTGGTTATTAAACCGATCTATTTGAGTGCAACATATTCTTTTTTTTTTTATTTTATATAAAAACATTTTAGTTTTGGCAGATGTAAAAATTCTGCGAAAAATTAAATTGAAATTTACGAATTCGATAGAAAAATTGTATTTTAACAGTAGATTTGTTGTTTCCCTTAATACATTCTTATCTATCTTTCTAAGGCATTGAATTATTTTAATCCAAGAGGTAGCGATGCATTTTTCATGGTCATTTTCTCTCGCTTTATTTCTTGTAGGGTTAGTATTCGACTATTTATGATCTGGCATCAAAGCCGTTATCAATGTAAGAGCAGTGATTAAGTTATTTTGCCATTTTTCAGGTAGGGCTATGCTGGTTTTCATAATACCCATACAGTACGGTAAGCGTAAAAAAATCCGTACAAAATCATTTAACCATTTTATTGCTTTTATTATAAGAACAACTCGCACACATTTAACTAAAGACTCACAACTCAAAATTTGTCATTTTCGAGTTTACTCGTTAAAACGATGATGAAACACGTATCTACCAACACAAAAGAGTTGCTATACTTTGTTGTCAAAAAAACTTATTTCTCTCTTCATGCTGCAATATGCTGTGTCGAAGAGTTAAAGCTGTTATGATCGCTACGATCAAATCATACTGTGTTAGTACGTTCTACTAAATAACCCACACTTTATTTCTGACAAATAGTTCACGAGCTTCAAAACAGTTTTTTGCGTTTTCTGAAAATTTTAAAATTTTTTGAGTTGTGACTCTTTAGTTAAATGTGTGCGAACTGTTAAACACAAAGCTAACAAAAACAATACCTGCAGACAAACATATCGCTTATGTATGTTTCAAAATACATATATACTGGTCATTCTTTAAATAACTACACATTTTGTTTTTTCAACTTTTTTAAAAACTGAACCTGAAAAGAAATATATATGTATAAGACTATGGCGAATAGGATAAAAAACTTTAGATAATTTTTTTTTTTTTTCAAATGATTTGATTTATTAAAAAAAACAAATAAAAAAACTTTAAATAAACTAGTTTAAATATCAATTTATTAATTTATGAAAATGTTTCTCAAAATGCCTTCGATATAACATTATTTTTTTTTTTTAATTTTTTCATACTTATGCTATATTTTCCAATCAATCCTAAGAATATATCAGATTTCGAAATCGAAACTACTAACATACATAACTTAGGGAAATTTCATAAAATAAGATTGGCGCGCCTTCAATAATAAATTCATATTTTACGCATGATAAACTGAAGTAATGTACTTACTTATGTACCTACTTCTTCGTAATAATGCCACAATAATTGTTTAGAACTTAAGGTATTTACAAATTATATAATAACAGAAGACTATTTATGAATTTTAAACAGATACCCCGAAGCAATGCTAACGCACTCCCAGGGTTAGAGGCCTGGAGGTCTGAAAATGAGGAAATTTTAAAATAAATTAATATAAATTTAGCGCCTACACATTTAAGGTATTTCTCGAAAATCTATCAAAATGTATATCTCATTATGCGCAGCTATGTACACATCTTCGAATTAAGCTTTTATCTAAAATTTAGAAGAAAAAAATTGAAGAACACAAGCAAAATAATTGCAACTTTAACTTTGACGTCAGTAAATCTTTCTGAGAATATTTTGCAAAATGAGCATTTTGTTCTCCAAAATAAACAAAGTTCATATTCCGCATAGCACATTTCAAGAACTACTTATTGCAAATACGAAGGATAACACGCAAACTGAAATCTTTGAAAAACTTAGTTAGATAGCCTTTTTCTCTAAACTAGTTATTATGTACATATGTCATGTTTTAGAGCTGGCATATTTCAGCTTAGATGTAACTTAGTGGTAACATATTCGAGCATTTCTCGAAAATTTTTATTGTTCCATCATCATAATTTTGTGTGCAATTATTGGCAGCTTTTTTGCACTGCTCTGCACATTTCCTTAGAAAAATATTATCAACTTTAGCAACTCCTTCACGAGAACTTTTCAAGTTTAAGTTCATGTTCTCAGCAAATCCTTCAAAGAAACTTTATTTATTTTTCCCCGTAGTTATTACGCAATATTGCTTTAGTTATTAATGCAATGCTGATTAATACGCGTACTTTAGAGCATCAGATTTTTTATTTAAATTTAAGCAATTGTTATTGTTTGCTGAAAATTTTAATTTTTGTTTTTTATTTCTTTTAGTTTTTCAGTGAATGAGTGCAGCAGCTTGCTGACTTTTTGACCTTTCACTCGTTCGCATAAATAAACATACTTTACATATATATTTTGTTCACAATAATTTCTATGAAAAACAACGAAAAATCTGTATGTTTTCATAACAATTGCAATTTACACTGCGCAATTCAAAGTTTTATGAACGCTAAATGAAAATCCTTTTTCATCATGTCCTTGTGTTCGTTCTTGTTTAATTTAAAGTGCATGACAACAGCTTGAACATATGTACATCTGTACGAAGAACGAACTTATAACATAAATAAAAACACTCAACCGACAGAAGCTATCAAATGATATGTCATAAAAAGTTTTTAGAGTACAGGGGTAAATGTGCGGCGTGAGAAAGTTTGGAGTGAAAAAAATTAACAGATGCGTATTGACTGGCGTAAGCAGTAATTGCAACTGCAGCATAAAATTTTTATTGTAATACTCAGAATAAAAACTTTGTTATTTTTGTTTTAGTTTTTACGTGTAAGCTAATTTAAGAATATATATTGACCAGAATCGTTCCTCTGTGATAGCTTCGAAAAAAAAACGGAGAACTTGTTTTATTCAATAAAAAGAAATAGAGTTACCAATCAACTGTCAAAATATATTTCTATAAAGAGCAGATTAATTACAGCGAAGGTGCTCAACACTTACCTTCTACTATTTGCAGCAATAGCTACTGCAGAAGTCATTGTAGGGAATACCCAAACGCCTAACATGTTTGCCATAAAGGCATTGGCCAACAAGAGTACTTAGCAGCCATTTTGTCTCCGGCCACTTCGGAACTATGAGATTCCTGAAGTGCTTATAAGTCAGCATTGGCCATAGTTAAAGCATAATAATGCTGGTCATATTGTTCACCCAACAAAAGTTTGCTAGCTCCTGGGATTTAATTTAATATTTGACTTGCAAATGGCAAATGCTATGCTCATCCATTCGTTGTCCGGTAGTAAATACCATGTATAGCGAGTTCGTCAACCTACACGTTTTTCTCAACATCTCTATGTCCTGGCATTCAGTAAAGCATAAATTTGAATGCACCAAAAATGTCATTTATATATTATCGGCATCTGGCCACAACAAGAGAGTTCTAACAGAATTTCTTGCAGAAACGCCATTACAATTTATTGATCCTTGAAGAATTGTAACGACCTTCGCTTGAAAGACTACAGCAGTTTGTAGAGCAGCAAGTGAGCTGCAAGTTAAGCTATAAAAAAAATCCGGTCATCCACTTCATATCCCAGCTTGGATGCATCGGTGTAAATTGGAATAGCGTCCTCCCTTAAAGTGAGGTATTGATCTCGTTCCAGGCAATCTGGAAGAGAGACGACTAATAACAGGTGCAGTAATACATCTAAAGCAGACGTAGGGGTGAACATTGGAGCGAACATTATCATATATAGCGACCAAGCATTTTTTTAATACTTACCATGTTAAAGAAATTATTACATTTTTATCACTGTTACTTCTCCCAGTTGCAAGAAATTACAGTGTAATACTAAGTCGTTCATGAGGAGAAATCTATTCTCTACAAATGATATCTTTTTATAGTAATGAGTGGTGCAATTATTTCAAGAAGCTTCTTCAGAAATTTCTGAAGTCATCAGGTTGTATAGTCTCAGTTTACCAAGCATAGAAAAGACTGTTCTAATTATGGACTAATAGAGTAACAACAGGTTAAAGCCTCTAACTTTTACCGAAGGCGTTATTACAGAAGTAAAGAGCTCCATAAGTTTTCATTGATATTTAGTCCCCAATTAAACTTTTTGTCGAAAATTGCACTATGGAATTTTATATTATTGAAGAACATTAATCTAATTCGATCGAGTATAGAAGTTTCACTGATAAAAATTTTTTATTATCTACTGAAGAGAATTATAGGCGGAGAGCTGGCTGTAGAAAAGTCGAAATTACAGCATGGGATGTACAGGAAAGATAGCTATGTACTTAGATAAAACTAAACTACCAGGGTTGCCTAGCCAAAGTCTGTCCCTGTATAAGATTACAGCTTGAAATATATGTCAAATGATAGAGCTCGATGAGCCTAAGCACAATATATTGGTTTGCCTTGTTGGTTAGTGTCCTAAACGTGGGTTGCCACCTGTTTTTTGGGTCAAGATTTTTTAGAAAAAGTTTATGGTTTGAGATACCAGCTTAAAATGTATGTCCAATAATAGAGCTTGAAGAGCCTAAATACAATATATAGGGTTGTTTTGCCGAATCCCATTCCAAACATGGGTTGCCACCTGTTTTTTGGCTCAAGTTTATTCAGAAAAATCTTTATGGTTCAAGATTTCCACTTGATATGCATGCCAAATGATAGATCTTGATGAACCTTAAAAAAATCTTTTTTTTAGTAATATTGTCGAATCCCGTTCCAAATTTGGGTTGTCAGTTGTTTATTGGGCAAATTTTTTTCAGAAAAAAGTTTATGGTTTAAGATTGCAGCATGAAATGTATGTCAAATGATAGTCCTTGATGATCTCTAATAGAATATTTTCAAGCTGTAATCTTATACACTTGACTTTTCTACAGCCGGCTCTTGGGCTATTACTTGTGTCATACGCTTTTCTGAGCGCATTTGACAGTTAGAGAAATCCCAAATTAAAGGCGCTTTTTAAGTATAGAAAGCTGCTTACCACCTTAGACATAAATATTTTGTTTTTCATATCTTTTTGAATTATCTGAGCTAAAATTATTAAGATCTCTTTGACAATCTCTGAGCATTAATTATTTTAATTTATTTTCCATGCAAAGATATTTTGCGTACTATGAGAAAACTGATTTAAGCGCAGTTTTCTTCTCCATAGATTTAAAAATTATAAATGTCAGTTTTTTCTGCGTGTATTACTGATAAAAGAGGCAGGATAAGCTTAAATAAAATGTATGAAATAAACAGGCCTCAAGCAAATGTTATGGTATTAAAAAGCATATTAATAGAATATCAGTAGCCAATAAAAAAAATGATATTAAAAAGTATAACGAAAAATATGTCACGAATTATTGCAAAATTCCAGATTTAATGTATCTTTTGCTCAACGAAGTTTATAAGATAATAAACGATTTTTATAGTAAATCTTGCACTTAGAACATTGTCAGTGTTCACTTATGATACCATTAACAACAGTCAATAAATGTTAAGTTTATGTGCATTTGTTTTTATGTTATTTATTTTTGTTGTAAATAAAAATGTATGTGATTTAATGGTATATTGAGTATTTCTTTAATTAACAATTTTGTTATTTCACATATAAAATTCAGCTGAAAATTGAAAGCTTGAGGACAAAATTGTTTATTATAAGAAAAATTGAGGAAATAAAGTTAATAATGTTCAAGATATTAATTCCCAACAAAGCAATAAGTATTGATTTTCGAAAAAGCAGATTTAATAACTTTTATCACTGATATGTTTCATTATCATTATCTGCACTCAATGGAAAACTTTTAATTTAACCATAACCATATCATAAAATGCTAATGACCTGCCCAATAATTATGTATGCTATACGGTAAAACTCGATAGCGTTTCGTTTTCAATTTCATCATTCCGTAAACCTTTAGTTTTGTGAGTTCACTGTCTATTTCTCTCTTCTTCTCTCTCTTTCTATTTATACTTAACGATAGAATCTTTTTCAATTAGGCGCGCGCCGCAACCATTAAAACAAAACCATTAGTTAAAACGCAACTCTCAAAGGGATCATCGTTATCATTCAAGTGAATCCTGTGAGATTGCAATTAATTAAGGCATCACTAAGTACAAAAAAAAAAAAAAAAAAACAAATCCAACAACAAGTAGTTACAAAAAAAATGCCTTACCAAATGAAAAGTTGGGAATTGGTGGCTTTTACGAATGAAAACCTTTCAAAATTTTCGAATAGACAGAACATTATCCTTTATTGATTTATATGGAAGGCTGTATGGAAAAGAGCATAAACGATGAGCAAATAACATTGCGATGTCATTTTGACACGCACGCAATTTGCAGTTATATAGGGACTTTAAGTGCCAATCTTTTTTTTTAAGAAATGTTGCTGAAAAGTGGTTTACAACAACAATTTCATATAATTCCAATTTAAGAATGTGGGATTTGAAACAAATTAATTTAATTAATTTTTACATACAGGTATTAATAAAAAACATGCCATAAAAATTTTGTAGCAATCACTTTTTATATTATATAAATACATATACGATGATTCATTTAGAGTTGGTTTTTCCAAATTAAAAAACAAATAAAAAAGTCAAGGTTTAGAGGTGTGATATCAAGGCGTCAGTTTATAATTGCAAAAAATCATTTGAGTAAATTTAACGTTGAAATTTTTGTGCTTTGATGTAAAACGTTCCATGAGTATATATCCAAAAATATTGAAAGAAAATACCATGACAGTTTGAGATGACTTACGTGTTGTCTGTCATAAAATCCCTATTGGAAAAAGTACATCTAAACGAATCATCCTATATTAGTGATCGTTTGTTTTTAGTTTTAAAATCACTTTATACAAAAATTGTCCTCCAAAATATAGAGACATTGCACATTAACAACACAAATCTCAATGATTCAATCGCTTTATCGTAGTTAATGTTTTCGGCAGGAAAGAAGAACATTTACTGAATTTAAATCCAAAAATGGAATTGACCTTATATATCACGGTAGCAGCTTACCTAAATAGGGGGATAACTATCAAAAGGTGATTTGTACTTTAAAAATAAAAACAAAACAAAATTTCGAATAGCAGACTTTTTTGGTATCTAAGTATATGATGTAGGAGTTTAATATCCCATACACAAGATCTTTTCACTTTGTCATTCCACATGCAACGCATAGAAAGGGCTTGGCATGCACTAAAAGTTAATGTATTCTTGAGGAACGTCAGCTTTTGAGTCGATATAGCAATGTCCATCTGTTTGCTTTATATATCTATCGGTATGCCTGTGTGTCTTTTCGTTTCTCTGTGTCTATATATCCGTATGTTTAAAGATATGTCTTGCAGTCTGTTTATCTATCTGCTTGTCTCTCGGTCTGGTGGCCTGTCCGTCTGTCTATCTGTGTGTCTGCAATTAATAAATTTAATGCTTTACATACTTACATCTTCAATTGTACCTCATAAAATCGAAAATGGACACCCAATCGGTTCATGGACACGCCCACAAAAATCTAAACCATTCGCGTAGTTATCTCAATAGCCAAAACCATCAATCAAATTTAAAAAAAAATTAGTGTCATTATAGATATTGGACGTCATATTTTTTTTCTTGACTACAGCACAATGTCTCGATAGTTCAATAGGGTATTTGCAAACAAATGCTTTATAACGCAATACAGCGCGCTCTATAATTGAGTATAAGCAGCCAAATTTCACACCAGTACTATAGTTGATCTAAGCAAGGAAGTGTGAGAAAATTGCGATAAGAAGGCGTGGCACCAATTGTACATACAAAAACACTACAACGCTATGCTAATTAACTTATTTAGAGTGTTGCAAATAAACTTCATTTGAATACGAGGACACTTTCAACAAGTAGTACACGAAAGTTGAGCGGATTTTGACAAGAGGGCATGACATTTCCCATAAAAGTCAAAACTTGTTTATGCCATACTGAGAAAGTTACTTAAAGCAAAACAACAAAATTTTATACAAATTATAATCACAATGGATCAACATTTATAAAACAAATGTATATTTCATATAGAGAAATCGATTATTTATTTGAGTCAAACAAATTTATTTGGATCAAATAATGGTGTATGTTATTTGAAGCATGTGTGTGTTTGACTCAATCAAATATTTAATTTCTCTATATTAAATATAATTTTGTACACAAGATTTATATAGCAGACCCTCTGTCTATAAGTGGTTTTTTCAAAAGTTTTTGCTTTTCTTATAAAATATCAATATATCGAAACTATTTTATAGAATACAAAAAAATCACTCATAAATCTTTAAAAATTTGATTTGATTCATAAAATTAAAATTACCTGAAAAATGTTTTTTTTTGTTGTAAGCGACTTGGAAAATATTAATATATTTTTTGTTTTTTGCTCTTTTGATATGTTTTATTTTATTTTTATTTTATAAATGGTTTAACAATTTTTACAAAACTTTTGGCAATATTTATTTAAACTTTTTTTTTTTGTTTTGCTAATTCATTTTTTTATTAATAGATTTATCACTTTTTTTAGAAATCAACCCCACAGCAAGTTGTTTAAGTCCTTATTTTATTATTTATCATTTTATTTTTTCTTATATGTATATGAAGACATTATTTTTCAATTTGAAATTCTAATTGAAACGAACATTAAGTAGTATCTATGTATATATGTAAGCTCTTTGTTTTCAACTTCAAAATTTTGTGCGAAATTTTTAATACATTTCGCGCTCTAGCGTTCTTACGCGTGTAATACAAACGCGAACTCAAAGTTAAATTCGTATGACTTTAATTTTTTGTTTTCGTTTCAAGAAAAATGTACGTTTAATCCGTTCGCAAATTTCGACACGTTCGTAATGCTTTGTTGACAGCGTTCAACTGGAGTCACAGAAAATCGCACGTCCATCGTATCATCAACAACATCAGCGCCATTCGTATCCAAAACGGTAACACATGCGTTTCTTTAGTTGTGTTAGTTGTTGTGGCGGCAGGCGCATCTATTAGACGGCTGCTTAGTGCTCGATATCTCATAGATACTGCTCGCACAAGAAGCTTCGGTGGGTCTTCGGCCTTTGCAGACAGCCAACAACACAAGCAGTGGGCAATTCACTTTTACTTTTCAAGTGAGAGATAAAATACTCGTGAAACGAAAATCTATGAGTATTTGAGAGAGTGAGCGAGAAAGAGAGTGAGATAGTCGGTGCAAGAAAGCTTTTACGCTGTTTTGTTTTGGGAAATTTACAATGTTATTTTTCGCGAGTATTTTTTTTTTCATTTTGTTTATTATCTATGGTGCTTGAAATTACCCAGAGCCTCAAAAATCAAGAAAAATAATTCAAAATGCAAAAACAAAACAAAGCCAACAAACAGCTGTTGTCTGTTTATAAGGTAGATAACAATTGATATATAGTATGTATGTACATATGTAAACTTAATATGAGGGATATTTTTGGTTGGGATTTTTTATGTTCAAAACAAAAAAAAAAAAACATTTCGTTTTTGTTAAGCATACACAACAGATTATTACCCTACTTTAAATTGCATTATCTTGTATTTGTTTTATGGAATGATAATGATCTCGGCGAATGTTGATACATAATTACGGTGACCATACGTCCTGTATTTTAGTATGCTATCCCGGTTTTTTTTTTTTTTGAAGAAATACAGGACGTATAGATGTCCCGTATTTAATTTTTAGTCCCCTATTTGTCCCGGATATTGATATCAATGTTTTGCTGTCAGGTCGAAATGAGGTTTTTTTTTTCAATATGGACCAGGTAAACTATTTTTATACTAATTGTAAGTTCCGAATAAAAATAAAAGGTCATCAACTATTTACAGTCAAAAAAATTTTTCTGTGAAGTTTTCCGCAATTTCAATGAATTTTTTTCGTCCCAGGCTTAGCTCTTAAAAATATGGTCACCGTATACATAATAGTTCTCTTGAAATGATGAGCCATTTTTACTATGCTCTTACCCAAACACTATACAGTCTGTCGTACAACTGACTGTACTTCTGTGGGTTTTGAATGTTTTGTTTGCTTGACTATGTCAGCGAAAAAGTTATATGTGCGTGCAATGTTTTCATATATTTCCTATGATAAAAAGTTACTACGAAAATATCGGTAAAAAAAAGTATGTAGAATGCAAGCAGAATTTGTAGAAAGTAATTGGGAATCTTGTTTTTGTTATTTTCTTTGAAAATAGTACCGCAGAGTGGTTTGGCAATGATGAAAAAAAAAATTGATATTTTGATTTTGGGGAAAAAAATCTCCTCAAATGTGTATTAACAAGCATTAAACTCATGTCATTTCTCTCTCATATTAATACAAATCCACAATAACATTTTAAGCGTAAAAACCATTGGGGTTTTTGAGAAAATCTGCCAATTTTCAAAATTCTGACAGAGAATCAGAAGTTCTAAGTATTAGAATCAAAATACAAAAATTAATTATTTAGAATTGAATGAAAATGCCACTATTTTGAATCAATTTTCAGCGGTTTTTCAAGCTCTGGCACTAAAACTTTAAATGGGCATAACTACGTAACTCCGTCACATTTTTGCAAATAGCATGTTAGTTTCATTTAGTATCATGACATTTTTAAATAATTTTTGTATTGATTTAACAATTGCCTCCATGACTCACCTTGGCATTATTGCTTTTACATTAGAGTTTTCGCGCTAATCGCATAAAAACGTCAACATTTCGATTTTCAATTACATTTTCTCTTAATTTTAATTACACATACCGGAAAAGATAAAAGGAAAATGATTGGCCAGCATAACATAAATTTTTCTCGCCATATTTTGTTGTTTTTTTCTTTTTCAGGCAATTGATGCTAAAATGTATTTTGAAAATAAAAAATCTTTTTTTTTTAACATAACTTTATATATCTATAAAAAGATATTGCAATGAAATTAGTTTTCAATATTTTAAAATAAACAATTTGAATGATTTTTTTTATAAATTTTTTATTATTTTTTTCTTACGTTCAAAATGTTTCAAAGAAAACTCAAAAGCAAAATAAATCTCAATCTTATTTATGTCTTTGGCAATTATTTAAATTTATTAAAGTGTCATGGGAAAAGCTCCAAATTTTCATATGTGCACGCATTTCGATTTTGTTTTTCCCAATTTGTTCAAATATTTTTTTTAAAATTCATTGATTTCATATTGTAATTTTCGGCACGTTTCTGCATTAATCAATTAATGAATTTTTTTGTTTGGCAATAATTTTAAATGCAGCATGCTAACCAAATTCACAAGAGTAACAAGAGAAAAACAAAAAAAAAAACAGAGTATTGCTCCTTCAAATAGTGCGCGCAGCATGTCTCTCAATATTTTGAAATCTTGCTGCTATTACTTACGAATAGACACAGCGGCAAAGAATCCACTTATTATTGAAGTCCTTAACAGCGTAGTCATATTTGAAAACTCAGTTTCGAAAGGTAGTTTGTGAAATTTTTTGATTTATATTTTTGATTATTTCAGCTATAGCTTCATATTCATGGATATTTAGTTTTAAAAGAGAACATATTTTTGTCTTATTATTTAGTTACATATTGTCGCATACGTAAAAAATTCTTCATATTCTATAGGCCACTCAAACAAGAAAGACACTTAAGCTACTTTTTGATCAGCGTTTTAATAAAATCAGCATTAAGAAAGTGGCAGAATAACACTTAAGGCATCGTGGCGCCGTATGATAGAAAGTGATGAATTTAAAAAAAAAAAAATATCACAGCATAAAACAATGAACCAGAGATCGAAGTCACCATAGCAATTTTATTCAAATCCTACGTTCCTACCAAAATTAGAGGATAGCAGTAGTAGTATGTATAAGTACTTAACGTTAAGTGGTATTCAAATTTGAGTCAAAAGCTCTGCTAAGGACATCGGCCAGTACTGTTCCATTAAACTTACAGTATTACACTGGATAAGTCATATATTTTTACACTGTCGACTTTTTACGGAATGGATAGTGTGTATCATGATGCCCCTTTATTTCTGAATGGTATAGACTCAAGTTTTCGAGACGATTTTTTTACATTTTGAAAAGGCCGAACGCACTTTCTCATTTTTTGTTCTGTTCAGTTACTCAGTGCTTAAAAAGATTCATTAAAGAAGAAAATGATAAGCGGCAAGACCTTCAATGATAAGTTGGTTCAGCTGCACCGTATACAATATGTTTTATGTATTAGCGTGGCACATGCAACGTCGCTGTTGCATGAATAATTTAAATGATTTTATTACTTTGTGCAATATACTACATAAGAGAAGAGACTAAACAGCAAACAAAAATAAATGACGCCATTAATAAAATATTATATTAAATGTGCTGCATATTGATAACGCTCGATTATTGCAACCATTTGCAGGTTGTTGCCAATGGAAATAAAATTTAAGGCATCAATTATTTACAAAATAAACTGAAAAGAAATAATGCACACGATTTTTCATTCCTCTATGAATAACACGAGCATGTTGTGGGTAGTAAGTAGAAATAGAGGTAAATGAGTGTCTGCGAAATTGATTCTTCTTTTGAGAAAATATTTTTGCTTTCCTTATACCTATGTAGTTTTTTATATGACTGCACCAAATATACTACGTATGTACAATGCAACTCTCTGCCATGGAATTTTTTAATAGATTTTTAAACAAATTTTCGTTAAAATTCAAAGTAATTTCATAAGATAAATTTCCCTTTTTGACTTTGATGTCTTGCCAGGATAATGTTGCCGCAAGACTTAATATTAAGCAGCAGCCGCAAAATTAACGTACAACATACACACATACATACATATATAAAGCATATCGTTTACCAAAGTGGCGCGCGTAACGATCCATTAAAGTATTAAATTGAAACTCTGAAACAACAAAATTTAATTTTAATTTCCTTACAGATCGTCAGCCGCTTAAGTTTACGGACATAAATTAAAAGAAGAAAAAAGTTTTTGCAGCAAAGGCATCACGCCTTAAAATACAAATTTTTGTTTAAGAAATCTTTAAAAAAAAAGCAAATATGTAGTTGCAAATGGATCGCTCAAAAATGTTTTTAGTTTTTAAAAAACAACAAAAAAAAAAAAAAATTGCCCGTAGGTATTCTGAACCGACCAAAACTTAGCAATTAAATAGGAGTTCCTAAAAATAAAAAAAAAATATTATACCCAAAAGAAAACAAATAAAAATCCACAACGACCACGTTTTATCAGCTGACAAAAAAATAACGCAGTGGATGCCATTAAATTTTTACACATTTTTTGTGGAATGTTTTTCTTTTTGCTGCTTCAACAATAACCCCGAGCGTTCTTTTTTTTCACAGATTTTCACTTTATTACCACTTTTGTTGCGTGTGCTTCTACAGAAAAGTAAAAGATTTTTGTCTTCTCTCCACATTTTGTGTCATTTGACTTTAAATAACATTGAAAAGGACACCACAGGAAATGCGAAACGAATAGAAAAAAAAATCCAGCGTCTCCTTTTACGACTGTGGTTTGGCTGTTTGGTTAAGAGTTTCCAATGCTTTTTGAATTTTTGGCGTCTTCACTCTCACTACTCTGAAGCCAATGCAAAAAGTAAAAATTTGGGTGACGATGATGGTGAATAAAGGAAATTACTCAGTTATTTAATGATACCTACACGTGAAAAAATTTTTCTAAAATATTGCTACTTTTAATAATAATTAATATAAAGGTATCTTTTTTTTTCTACGAAATATCATAAATTTAAATTTACTACATATTTTCCAGTTATTTTGCTTAATGAAACTTAACTTGATTTATCTGGAGACCTTTATAATAAATTTTAAATTACAATAATTGTATTTTGAAAAAAAAAGTAGTTCTTTTGAACCTTGAACCCAACTAATAGTTTCATAAATAAAAATTACATTTCGATATAATATACTCTCATGTACCTTGAAATACTGTGATCTTCGCACTTTTAGGTTAAAATATCTCGAAAATCGAAACCACCAGAGAAGTTCTGACTCCAAGGCCCGAATTCGCATTCAGCGCGTTCCGAACTTTCCGAAAAGTTTATTTGGGTTTCAGATACTGAGGTTTAACGACCTGTGTTATTTGATAAATATTTTTTGTAAGTTCTTAGTTGAAACAAAAATATCAATTATTACGTCCCATATAAAAATGCTCAGTGTAGAATATCGTAAATTCTATGCTAAGTATTAGTGGCATTAAAAGAAAGTAGATTTTACTGCCAAGGAGCGTAGTTAACTTTACAAGCCTTTGGCATTTTGCAAACACTCAACGACACGATGTTGACTTAGAAGTTCAAACTCAACAGATGGGCGCAAATATCAATGTCAAGATTGAAAAGGAAGAGTTTATTTTGCAATTAGAATGTATCACGCGATATTTTCGTACACATAACATGCAGCATTGAATAAATAATAATGTAAATTGTTACGCTTGCTTTCTACCAATATTGAGATGAAATAGGCAAGTGTTAGATTTAAGTGAAAGGAATTTGATTGAGTGAAAAAGGGTAAAATTAAAATAAATATCTTAATTTTTTTCAAGCGCAGCCCTTTTCGCAAAAAAAGGTCATTTACAAATTGAATAAAATTTTTTCAAGTTTAATTGATGGCATTTGGAAAAATAATCACAATTTAATGAAGCTTTAGAAACACGAGTTTACTTTGTGCTTTGTGTGAGGAGAGATATTTTTTGCATTATTGAGTTCGTTCGTTAATATAATTGAACACAATTAGTTTCTTTCTAAGTAAAATCTGCTCCTAGTTTTCATTTTTTCATCCTATGTTTTTTTTTTTTTTTTTTATTTATGTTAGCAAGGACTTTATTTAACGTTTCGATTGACATGCATTTTTTGTCAGATTGTCTGCGTATTGGCTTAGGGGATATCAATAGCACAGCCAAAAATAAAACATTTTAGATGTCAAGTTCAGCCAGCAGCTTAATTTTGCAACGACAGCACAGATAAATAACACGTTAAGACTACATGATATATAACCATTATTTTGTTGTTTTGTTAATGTTTTTCAATACTAATAATTGCTGTCTAGAGTTCTTGCATGAAAATTAAAATATCTGCAAAAAAAATTAATATATATAGTATATTACAGTGGCGTTAAGAAATTGTTATTTGAATTTAAAAGCTTGTGCTCATTATATATCTGGTAAAAAAATCGCTACTTAATTTGAATTTCATATCTCACGTGAGTTATGGAGCTTTGTTAGCAAAACTTTTAATTTCATTTTGAAATGAAATAACTGAGCTGAAAAGAAATTCTAAAATAATTTTAATAAAAATATCATTAATATTAAATTTGAAGAAATTGGTTCAGTTCAAACCAAAGCAGCAGAACTTAACATCGTAGAGCCAAGGACATAAATTCGTTGTCGTTCACAGCAATTAAACATCAAACAAACAAAAATTTGCTAAATATTTTACACAGAATTACTGATGTGCAGAATTTGTGGAGAGTGCAACAAGCCACACAGCAAAGGAATCAATCGATATTTTGAAAGAAAAGTTCAATGATCGCATAATTTCTCGAAGTTCAGACGTGAATTGGCTACCAAGATTACACCATTTTTTCTTATTAAGTTTTTTGAAGAGTAAAGCTTATGCGGTTACTCTTCAAATTGTTTAACACCACAATCAGAATATCATCGAGCAAATATCACTAACTGAGTCATCATTATGCGAAAAAGTTATTCAAAATTTTAGTAAAAGATTGACAGTTTGCTAAGCTGGCAGAGTAAGTCACTTGAACAATATTCTTTTTTATTTATTAAGCGGAATCAATTTTATTTCAACTCCTATAAAAATATATAAAGATTTCGAAAATTTATGTATTTTATTTAAAATTTAAAATGATACCGCAAATTTGAACACTCTTTATTTATAAAAGTCTTCATAGTAGAAATTACTCATACGACAAGTTATCCGAAAATATTGCGTGCAGTTGACCAAATATCATTTTCGGAATGGTATTTGCCGTGTGGAATATTTATCCGGAAGCGTCATTGCTCTATCATATTATATAATAGTTTTGAAAAATGTATTTCGATGAACTGAACATTACACAACAAACATTATAACATAAGAAATTTAAATAAATCCTGTAACTATTTAGGCACTTTACTTTAAACAGATGATTTCTGTGTTCACTTTTTAATTTGAATTCATTTTTGTTCAGTCATTTCATATTTTTTCATACATAATCTTTAAATTAAAATAAATTTATGTGTATTCATTTTAAGCGCATTGAAAAACTTTATGTGTGGCCAGTGACAGTCTATTTTCTCATCGTTTTGCGGTTGTTTTGAATTGAAAAAAAAAAAAAAAAACAGGTTCAAAGGCAGCAGAGCTGTACAGTAGAGCAAAAATATCATGTACAAGTTTAGCCACCATAAAAAAGGGATTGTATGGAAAAGATTCAAAGTAAAAATTGGAAATAGAAAAATCGCAAACTATACATCTAAGCAACTTATTGGCTTTTGACCAAAGATATCTCACAGCCTCGGCGTGGTGAACGGAAGCGCACATTAGACAAGTCATATCTATAACTTTAACCAAAGTCTGTCTTTCTTTTTGGCCATGACTATTATTGAGGATTTGTGCACCCACATCTTAGCAGCTCAAAGAATCCTTTCATTTCTTCTATTTTTTTTTTATTTTTTCTATTTATTTTTTATTTATTTATATTTTATTTTATTGGTATTTTTAAATGTTTTACTTTATTTAATACTTCAATCATGTTCAATAATTTTCAAACCTTTGAAGTTATAGTATTTCACTTATAGTATTTCAGCAGTCAACACTTACCCCACAAAAAAAAAATTGCAAAAGCGGAGATCTCATGATTCACCTCAATCTCAGAAATTTCCTTCAAAAACTTAAAACTATCATAGCGAATACGACAAAATTCACTACACTGCACATTTTGGATTATTTCTCCAGTCATAGGATATCGGCAAACCCTTAAAGTACATACTTATAAGCAATCACAACAAATTTCGTGCCAAAGTTAGAATATAGAATCTTAAATATGGCTATGTGTGCCTTAAATTTTATGTTAATTAAAAATACGTCTATTAAATTTAGACAAAGTCTGATTTTAGAAGTTCATCTGAATATGAATAGATGCCAAAAATATCATCTGGTTGCTTTAGAGAATTAATCTTTTTCCACTCATTGGTCGCATCATCGAACTCCTCGATACGATCTTTGTAGCAAACCACTACTTTATCGCTTAGTGAAGTGCAACAGCCGCAATTGATAAGTGGTTCACGTAAACTGCACATCTTAGTCCATTTATTGGTTTCAGGGTCATATCGTTCCACTGTTTTACTTACAGAACAATCCCCCACTGCATATATCATTTCATTAGCAACTGCAATCAATTAATTTTTTTAAAAATAAATAACTTACTCCAGGTGATAGACGGATTTCATTCATTGATTTGATAAATTGCCACACGTTTTGAATTGGATCATAGCATTCAATTTCATCATCATTGTCAAAGAAATAGCCTCCAACTGCATATAATTTTTCATTTAATACCGCAATACCGAATTCATATCGACTGGCTAACATAGAAGCCACTACGTCCCATTTGTTTGCCGCTGCATTCCATTTTTCAACGGAATTTAAATATTCTCCATTCCATCCAATGGAGTCATTTCTTCTAACGTCATCGTTCTGAGATTTACACGAATAACGGTTTTTAAAAAGTTATCCGCAGCATCGCTTCCTCCTACGATGAAAATATAATTTTCCATAACAGCAACACCGAAGGCACAACGATACTCCAAGTCTTTCAACCACTTCATCCACGCATTTCGAGGTGGGCAGTAATAGGGAATAAACATTTTGTCATCGGATTTCCTAAGTGATATGGCCATCAAAACCTCATATAATTTTTTTCGTTTTGCCAATTGCTTCTGATCTAATATTATTAGTTCTGCTAATTCACTGCCACTTGGTATTGTTCTATCTGATAATAAATGCCATTCCATAGCTTTCATATAAATTTCAAGACATCCAGTTGAAGCACATATCGGTTTAACGTGCTCAATTAAAAACGTGCGTTCCAGAAGTGGCATCCGCACTAATTTTAACAATTCAGCTAAGTGCTTCACACGCTCCGTTCGATCATGTTCGATCCAGCGAATTAAGCTGTTAAATACGTCCTCTTCAGCTCGAACACTAAGATCATCGGAACCCAACAATTGACTTAATTGTTTTGCATCTAACCGAAGGAACTCAGAAGTGTCACAAACTTGCGAAAAATTCTCCAAGGTATAGTTGCTGGCTTTTACTGAAAGCGTTTCGCAAATATATTGCTCCGCTAATAGCGCAAGTCCCAAACAATTGCTTGGACATAAGTGTCCTGCAAGAAAGTTTTCACACGCCTTAACTACATTACTCAAGAGTAGCAAGTTTGATGCTTTAAACAATTTTACTACAGTCTCCTCGCTGATAACTATACGACCTGTATAGCAATACTCAACTAAACGTTGTAATATATCACCATCTACACTGGTCATTTTTACCTCTTTTGATATGCTTTCGCGCATTGATGATACAAACATCCCATGAAAGTACTCAGTTGCTGCCGAAAGAACTGAGCTATGCGCTAGAATTCTTGTTTTTTCGGTGCCAGCGATCAGTACAGTATCACAAGACTCTTCACTCTCACATTGTTTCCACATTTTTAACAGGATCCTTTCGGCGAGGCCAATATCAGTAAATGTTAAAGACATGTTGGATGAACTTGAAATTTTATATTTTAAGAGATGTACAAACAGACATATATTTGTGTGTATATCTTCATTTATTAAAAGAGCAATACATATTCAAATGTCCGTATATATGGTGTCCCAGTAGGAGCAACTGTTTTAAATTTTATATCGTTTGGTTTAAGTTTTAAATCGGTTGGTAGGACTAAAGATTTCACGTGTAATTGATGTTTTTGTTCCGCTTAGTAAATATGAAATATTACTTGAGCAAAGAACGCGTCGTCGCTGTTTAAGCTCACTCAAAAATGACACTTTATTTCATACTCAAACGAAGAATTTGTACGTAACTATGATATAAAAAAATCTTGTCAGTTTTTGGAATTTGAACATTTGATCTGATATTTGTATTGGGATACCATTTACATATATGTATATGTTAAACTTTTAGCACATTTAGCAGAGTGCAAACATTGGTAATACTTTCAAATAAAATAAAAGTGTCAGGGCAAGCGAATAGCAACTTTTTGAAGAAATAACTACATTGATTAAATCAAAAAAACTGTTTTAACATCACTAAAAACTTGCTAAATTTTTACTTCATTAAAGTTGACAACATCAATTAAAAATAAATTTACTTATTGAGAGAAACCCGGACAGTACAGTTTTCATGTGGTAGCATAGCAATTGAAATTGACGAATATTGCACGCATGGACTCAATCGGATATGGTCAGGATGCAGCAAAGGGCTTTCGAAAGCAATAAAAAATTCACTGCGATTTAATGAGAGAAATAGTAAAGTTTTAACGCAGCTGACGATGATGGTCGTGGCTGTTTAAAAAACTCAGATAAAAAAGATTTAGAACGTGTTATTGCGTGCAGACAGCAAATCGCTTTGTTAAAGTAAAAAACTTGTGGATTTTTAATACCACTTTTTCTTTTGCTGTGCTTCATTAAAATGCAAATATGATCACCTCACTGCTGGCAAGCGCACAACGCAACGCATAAGCTATATGTACTCGTGCAGACGCATCGTATGCTGTGCACGTTTTGCTGCGGCTGCACTAAAATATCCTTAATAAAGTCCTTGAACAGTTAGACAGACGCAACAGCGCAAAGTAGCATGGAATAAAAAAATTAGCTTCAAATAAGTGAGGAATTTTTAAAACAAGAAAGTTAAAAAAATGCCTAAAATTATGCAATACCAAAGACAAAATTATTGTTGCAAATAATTGCTTTATATTACGACTGCTTATTTTGCATAGGTTTAGGCAGCGAACAAAATTTTCATAGTACTCTTTCAAAATTTTTCAACTGCATCAAAATCTGTAATATTTTGCTTGCACAACCCACTGTATACCCTTAACGAACCACAACAAAACGTGGTGTGATTATTCAAAAACTTGATGCTAACAATTCAAGTGCGCCAATAACTTTTCTTTTTTATTTGTGCGTAAGTGCTTAGATATTTCCATTAGAGGTAGCAGCGCTAACGCGTTGAATGCGCGCCATATGGAAAAATGGATGAAGGAAGGACTGACTGTGTGAGAGAAAAAAAAAGGTGGAATTAAAGAGCCAAAAACAAAGCGCACCCAAGTGGGTGATGAAAAGTTTAAGTGCTGGCTGTTTAACAGCATCAAGTGAAATGTGCTTGTGCTGATATTACTTAATGGTCTATATATATATGTTCGCTTGCATGCAATCATATGTGTGTGTGCATGTATTTGTTTTCATCTTCGAAGATGACCCACATAGCCCCTAGGAAGCTGTGATGTCATGTAATATCTGTTACTTTTGCCACCTACATATATCATCAATTGAGCGTACGCTAATGAGCACAATGACAGCATAAGTGACAACATTAGGGCTTATAGGATGTATGTACATAGTGTACCCTCAAATACGTATAAAAAAAAAAAAAAATATCGATAATCTACACTTCGAAGAGCAGTTTCAAGCTCAGCTTACTGAGTTATGAATAATGAAATAAAGTTTGAAAGATATACTATCGAAATGATATTCACTTAATCAGTGAAATAAGTGAATATTCAAATAAAAAAAAGATCCTGTATGATGAACCCAATTACTGACACGATTTGCAAGCTTTTTCTTTTTGAAGCAAAATCATAACCGACTTTTTAGCATTTCTGCAGAATTTTTTCAGGTAAGTTATCAGAACGTTGATTCTGATGTTGATAAATAAAAATTAAACGACGCTTAAGCTCACTGGCAAGTTTTTTCCTCTGGCTGTATTCAGAATGACTTCCCTTGTAATCGCCGTTTTTTGTAATCGATTTTGCACTAGGTTTTTCAACACACCTTTTGCACTTTCGCCTCAAGCTGACCACACACAAAAGGATCACTGTCAACTCTCTTCACAAGAACTACTTATTTCTCATGTAAACAATGCCTATCACGATACTTTTGCTGCTTATCGGCTGTGACATTGTTGAATGTGAAAGTTGAATATTGCTGCAAAGCCTCTTGCACTATATGATACATCGCAATATTTTCTTCAGCCATACATTCGTATGTCAAATATGCACAGTGTGTTATGAGAACATTCCTTCTTAAATAACTCCCTCAGTATGAATTTTATATATTGTATTTGTACCAGTGATGGCATTTTCGGTACATTTGTACTTTTTTCGGTACATTTTCGACCTTAACCCTATTAATACTGGGTGAAATTACGAACACAAAGTACTGAAGTGAGTCTTTCGGACTCACATACATTCTGTATGAAAAACAACAATAATTTTAAGTTTATAAGTATAGTTATGGTGTGTATATACAAAAGAGATTCAAAAGTAAGATTTACTGAAAAATGGGCGGTGCCACGCCTCCACATGAGAAAAAAGTCTACTTTTTTACATCTCAGCAACTATTTGACGCAGATGAGTAAGATTTGGAACATATGTTTATTATAGTTTGTATAATGTTCTTAGCATAGTTTGGTTTGGAAAAGTGGACAATGCCACGCCCTCCCATATAAGACAAAAATTAAATTCATCATATCTTATCAACTATGTGACGCAGATAAATGAAACTTGGTGTGTATGTAGAAAAGTAAGATTTAATTAAAAAATGGGCGGTGTCACGCCTCCATAAACACAACACAAAAATAATGAAAAAACTTGTATTCTGATAACCCGATAATCGCAAAACTCACCAACTAATATCCAAATATTTCAAAATATGTGCACAACTGAACACTACAAGAAAAGAACTACAGTGAAATCTAGATAACTGGGATCTCCAAGGGACCAACATTTTTGTCTCAATTAAGAGGTTTCTCATTTACACAGTTTCCCAAATAGACATACTCAGACCGATAAAACGTGCATATTCAAATTTAAAATAACAAATTATACACACATAAATATTATTTCCCACTTATAGAGGTTATTTCTAAACGGTCCCAGTTATAGAGGGAAATGCCCATGTTATACAGGCGAAAACGCACAAAAACTTCAAAAATTAATTCCCAGACATAGAGGTTTAATAATCCCAGTAATAGCAGTATTTTGATGCGAAAGTGGTGGGACCTTGAAGTGCGTCTCACTAGTAGAGGTTTCCCACTTATCCAGGTACCGCTTAACCAGGTTTCACTGTAATTACATATGTGCAGAGCATAATTACTACAGCCGACGCGGAAGCAATGACACAAAATCAAACAATTCAAATTTTAAAAAAACATAGCATGCTTTGGATTTGTTAAGATTGTTCTCTGCTGCACTTGAACTATATGAGTCTCTAAGACTCATTTCAGTACTTTGCGTTAGCTTTATAAATTAATTTTTTTAAAAAATAGAAAGAAAAATATTTATACATTTTTTTTATCGTAATTCTGTTTAGAACATCTGCAGTTTAAAATACAAGAAACCTCAATTTTGAAATAAAAAAATTCACGCCAAGAAAACAGCACAAAGTCAAAATGAGTCTCAAAGACTCAAGGTAGTACTAATAGGGTTAAAAATCGTCATCGGTACATTCGACAAGTTTTTCGTACATTTGACGCATTTTTAGTACATTTGGTGTATTTAAGGCACATTTTCGGTACATCGGGATAGACGATCTATAATTTATTCCCTTGGGTCGAGTTCGAAACCATTGTTTAGGAAACCTTTAAGAGGGAGCAGAAAGGGGTAAATTGATAAAAAAATTATGGGTATGTAAAAATAATGGGGATCGATAATAACATCTAACCATTTAGTAGCGTTGGAATGAGCCAAATTCCGTAAGAATTTCAATTTTGTATGGGGAACCTCTTAAGGGGTTGAGATAGGGGGTGAGTACATTCTGAAGAAATTTTGGGAAGAATAAATTAAGGCGGGTTGGGCATAGATTTGAACCTTCTAGGACCACCCTGGTAGCATTGGGAACATTGGGAACATTGGGAGTTCATTTCATAAAAACATCACTTTTGTATGGAAAACCCCCAAACGAGTGGAAAGAGGGGATAAGTGAGTTTGAAAAAAATGTTGAGCATGCAATATTATTGAGGGTCGGTCATACAATCTATCGCTCTATGGGCTACTCATGGGCAGCTGTAGGCTAATTTGTATGAAAATATCAAAATTTTTAAACTTTGACCTTGATGAGACGCCATATACCCCCCCCCCATCCCCTTCATTTTTTGGCTCACGCATTTTTTTTATCAAACCTCACCAAATGAAAGGTCCCAGCGTATCGAAATACAAATATTAATAATCTCCATATGTCACTATTCCATAGCTAATATACATATCTCATTTTGCTAGAGTTTTGAGACGCCAAAAGTGAGGACTTTTTTTTAGTAGTTTTTAGAAAACTTTTCTTAATTTTAATAAAATTGGGAGTTCAAGACAAAAAAGTATTTTCGGCCACTAAAAAGTACATACAAGTCTCAATTCAGTACATTTTCATAAAACCCAAATGCCATCACCGATTTGTACATACATATGAGCGTGTTTCCAAAACAATTTTCAATCTCACAATCTATAATTACATAGTATGTAGGTTTAAAGTGTACCAAATTTCATTAAATTATCTTGCTTGAACTTTCCGTAATCGTGAGATCTTATTTAAATAGACGGACTAACTTGACTTTAACGAGTCAGGGGGTGGCGCTGATCAAGAATATACATAAGTACATATACGCTTTTTGTATATATGCCATGGCCCTACATATGCGTTACAAATGAAATGTTGAAATCCATAAAGTCTGTTTGTAGGGCATAAAAATGGGAAGTGGACTACGATTTTTTCTCTGACAAAGCCAGAAATATTATTGCAAAAACTCTCATCTCTCACAGCCTAAAAATCTCTACAAATGGTTTTTACTGTCGAACCGGAAACTTTGACTGCAGCATCAAACAATAAACAAAGATTTTAAATTAAAAAGTATGTAATTGTAATTATACATGTTATACATGACGTGATCTTCAAATTTTTTCTTTCTTGACCTTAACATTGAACAACATACACATATAAATCTGTCCCTGAAATTATTTTGTTGAAGAAATGCTTCAAGAAAAGATTTGATAACCTTTACCATAATTTACATTAAAATTAAAAATAACTTCATAATGCAAAAACAAAACAAACTTACTACAATAATATGAAACAGATTTTTCTATTGGTAAATACTTTACATTGATGTGTAGAACTTTTAATTCCAAAACAAAGTTGAGTTTTGGATGCCCACTTGGCGTGATCTATCTTCATAGCAATACTTATTTTTCAGTTTAATTATGAGACTGATAACCCTTATTTTTTTTAAGGTTATTTGCGTCGTCTTTTAATTTCCAAATAATTGAACTGAGATAAGCAAAGGTTCCTACTACTTAGGTCCAATGACGGGCATTTGGATATTTTTAGAAATGTACCGGATGTAGAGTTTTTATTGTTATTGTTATTGATATGTATTCCGAAAAAATATTTATGCTAATTTCGTACAACAAATAAAAATTTGCTAAAAACAAAAATGAAAATTCGTTCAAAGCTATGAATGTTCTAAAAAGAGTCCAATGTACGCGATTATAAATAAATATAAATGTAGTTACTGAAAATGCCATTTTTCGAATTTTCATTTGTAAGGTAGAAGCGAATATATATTTTCAATAAAATATTTAAGTATCAAAAATTAAATAGTCTATCTAAAAGTAACTTTTGAAAAGGGATTTTACTGCAATATACTATACCAAACTATATTTATTTCAAAAAGTTCATCGGGTCTTTGAGCGACAGAAAATTTTTACAGATTATTTGTCCTGAAAAAACTTTTCAAGTGACAAGAATTTTTTACAAAATCATTACCTGAAAATTGATCAACCCGAATATAATTACAAAGTCAATAAAATCCTGAGAAAAATATATTTTTGTTTTTTTTTTGACCACTATTATCTCGAAGAGATTTCAGTGATTCTACGATAACATGAGTTGAGTTTTCTGATTCTAATATGTCATTTTAGAGGAAAAAGCCAAGATATAAAATATATCATAGCTTTAGCTTTTGCTTAGTAAAGAAATAGGTCGGC
Source organism: Meiosimyza platycephala (assembly GCA_963662105.1). NCBI lineage: Eukaryota > Metazoa > Arthropoda > Insecta > Diptera > Lauxaniidae > Meiosimyza > Meiosimyza platycephala. The sequence goes on along the minus strand of OY759208.1, from coordinate 103,163,142 downwards.
ATGCTGTGTAATAGCTCTTGAGTTTGAAGCATCCTTGTTGCAGCTGCTATAGGCGCCGGTTTTATTGACTTTTTTCTTTCTTTGTCAATACATTTAGTAATTTTTTTTTGCATTTTCAACTTCAGCTACTGCAAGTGGATATGAAAAATTTATTTGAAATTACATTGCATTAAATTGTCATTAATCATCATGGTAAATAGTTTTTTATCATGTCAAGTTGGCGCTGTTTAAGCCAATAGTCGTATTATTGACGAATTACTGCGCTGAAGCGTTTAATTGAATTGAATTGAATTGAATTAAATTGAATGCGTTTTCAATGACATTCTGTGCACCATTGACAAACGAGCTACTAATTAAAAATAAATTGAATCCATGTTATAAGAGAAAAAACAAATGATACGAAAGAAAATGCTAAGACAAATGTTGGTAAAAGTATTTAGAAGAAAATAAAATGCGAAGATGCTCTCTACATTTATTGATTAAATTTTTGTGAAAATTTTTATTTGATAATAGCTACCTATACCATAAACAGAAATAAAATTATATTAAAATCATAGGTATATGTGCATACAATCCTATGAAGGATATATTCCTATATGTATGCAATATATTTTAATGAAGTCCTCCAAACTGTGCAGTTTATGATGAGTTAATGCTATTTTTTTACTGTTCTATGTAAATAACAGAAAATGAAGTGCAAGTGCAAATATTTATAATCCTTTTGCTTCAAGTCTTCAAATATTTAATCGGTTTTTTTTTTTACTGTTCCTTCTGTTTCCAGTGACTATATGACCCAGCCGGCAAAATGTCATCAATGACTGAATTTGCTATATGCCTAGTTTCATTACTGAAGGTATTCTCTAATAATGAATACATTATGCTTTCTGGCGAAGTTAAGTCAGAGATTAAAATTAATTTTTTAACGCCATCCGTCAAAACCTTTTTTTTAAACTACTTAAGGATTACAATCTGAGCCCCTAAGTTCTAGTTTTCAAAGCATCTGTCGATCTGTCCAGGTTGTTTAGTATATTTTATTTAAAAATAAACTTATGGCTCAAGTGCTAGATCACGAATCTTACATTTTTATGAACCAGACAACTCATACATATATGCATAAAGGTTTGTCTTTATTGCGGAATAGATTCGGAATGGTTCGTACTAATAGCACATTGTCCAGCTCGGAATGCTGTTATAGTTGAAACGCGGCTTCCATAGAAGCTCATCAGTTATTTTGCTTTTTTCGAAAAAATTACTGGTACCTATGATTTCACTTCTTTATTGCCTTCAACTTTGGTACTTGAATGTCAAATGTTGGCTTTCCAAATTTAATCTGGGAGCAGCAAAATGGTCATGAAATATATCTTAATTTGCTAAGATTTTTGAAAGTCAAAAGAGGGGACTATTTTTTTTTAGTGAATGAAACTAAATCTATGTAGTAAAGAATGTATAGATGGAAATTTTTCACAACTTTAGTGAAATGTCTCTCATTTTGCTAGAGTTTTTGAATGTGAAAAGTGAGTACCTTTGTGTTTTTGGTGAGGTAAATAAAAATTTTTTTAAAACACACTAAATTTTTTTTTCGTTAGGGCGGCAAATAATTTTTTGCCGATATGCTCGGTACGCCTCTGCATAAATTTAATCTCGATAGCAAAAAGAAATTCAGCAACAAGCCAAAAATGCAATAATAAAAACCAATAGAAGAACAACATGAGTGTAGAAATAAAAGTACACTGATCAAATCAAATTGAGAGAAACTGTCCTTATTGTTCGCTTTCTTCTTTTTTTTCTAAATGATGCAACAACAATGCAATTCCCAATGTAATGGTAGAGTGATTGTAGTTATTTTTGCTAAGAAAAGTTACGTGTTTGGATATAAAGAGCCACAATCGGCTCATTCTTCGTATTTTGCCCGTTGCTGGATGCTAGTTTGAGATTGTTTCAATTACTTGGCATTTCTGTTAATGAAATTTCTTGCACTAAGAGTGTAGCTTTTTACATCATGTCCTTTTAGCTGTAATTTGTGAAAATTGTGTGGGGAATGATGTGCCCTTGAATTATCTTGGCCAATAGTAAATAATAATTCGAGAATTTTATCAACTATAGAAAGATTTTTGCAGCAAGAGGATTTTTATGTGCCTTTGGTTTGCTTGACCAAGAACGTGCGATATCCACCGGCATATTGTACTTCTCAGTGTATTTCGCTTAGGCTGGTTGCTAAACGTACCTGATTGATATAAGTAAATATATTTTTAAGGCCAATGCTTGCTGAGTAATGTTAAATTGAATATCCTTCCGGACCCAATAACATCAAGAGTATTTGAAGCAGATACATATGTGTATTCATAAATGATATTTCCTGCTGTGTGAACATTAACAGACAATAGCATATGACTACATTTAGTACTTATACAATTATCCATTTCAAAATTTTCTCGGTTACAGTAAATATTGAAATAAAGTCTGCACTTTGTTGTTGGCTTAATTGCCTCTTCCCTACCATAGGTGCTGCTATGAGTACAATTTAAAATTGAAAGAGCAACAAGTTGACTGAGTACTGCATGTTGCTGATAATACTTGCAATTACTTCAAATTTAATTCATTTGCTTTACAAGTTTTTTACTGTATTTGTGTCTCTTTAACACGTTTTGCTACAGTTCATGCAACATCATTTGATGCAGCTTGCAGCAGGACATCTTATCCTCAGCTTCACATGTCAATTGGCACATTTTTCAATTTCTGACAACACGTTCATTCAATCGATTGCAAGACATGTTCAAATAAAATTAATTTTAATCAAAGTCTTTGCAATGCTATGACTGGTCATATTGCGCACATCATCACACCCATGTAAAAGATTGTGCAGTGCTGTAAAAGATTGAAATTGAATTGAAAAAAAGCTTTGAAATACGCACTTTATCTTCAGCAACACTGTATTTGTTCACACACTGATGTTATTTTTATTGAAAAAGTTGTTGCTAACTATGTAGGCTTATACGTTCTCTATAGAAAAAATTTGCAATTTTGCTGGGCCTAAGATTTTACTATCAAAGCTTTATATTAAAATAGAAACAATAACAAGGAATTGACAAAACTATTTTTCTTTTATTGGTATATTAAAGAAAAAGTTTGAAAGTGCCGCTAATGAGAGTATATGCTACCTTACAGCAAAAAGAAAAGTGTTGTTCTAATTACTTTATTTACAGCTCTGCCAAAATAAACTGTTCCAGTGCGTGTGTAAATTTATGTGACCCCATTGCCTTTTGTCTGCCAATTCATAAATAGAATAAAATCTAATCAAATGAATTGTATTGAATAGCAAAATTGATTTTGTAATTGTGTGCACAAACCGTACTATATATCGAACATACCTTGGCATCATCTGTTGAACTTGAGATTTAGTTTCAAATATTTCAGCAATGAATTGCTATTTGCTATGACTTGTGTTTCTTAATTTTTTACCATTTCAATAGTAAAATTACGTGCGGTTGGCTATAAGGATATTTTATTCAATACACTTTCAAATATATTGTGGTTGTTTGCAATTTAATATGCTAATATACTGCAGCATTGTGGCAAATCCGGTTGTGGTAAGATTGGAGAACATTTCATTACTAAAATTGACCACAATTATACAAAGTGAAACTAGAATTTGTGGTAACTATTTAAAATAAATTGCGAAAGTAGCTTATATAAGTATCTAACATTTAAAGATGTCCTTGCCGTCTATAGAAGATTTTAAATAAAATGAGATCAATATTTTAAGGGTACCTGAACATAGCAAAGTAAACAAAGGTTAAATATATATTCCCAGTCAAAAAAACTATGTGATGCTTATCGCATTGTTGAGTTTAACAATGGACTTTACTGATACTCATCATTGTTGCACGATATTGCTGCTATATATTAAATTTATACATAAAAAAAAAAACGAACTCTAACAGTCCTCTCAAATGGTAGGTGCATTTCGAGGCTATAAGTGTCAGAAGCAATATTTTATCAAGTTTCTACCTTAGATGTTCAAAGCTACCCCAATCGTGGAATAATTCCTTCAAGCCTCTCTAATGATTTATTTGCAAAAATACTTTAATCTCCGAAAGTCATGTCATGACGTTTACTTCAGACTGCAAGGCATTCGTGCAGTAGGTGATACAATGATTCTTCTTCTTACTCATCATCTCTATTTAGTAAACCGAGCCTTGCAGCTAACGTGCTGACTGCAAAATGTCCTACTGTTGAATCGAATAAGCTTCTCGTTTCGTTTGTCTCTGCTCTGCACACTATTCAATCTGGACCGCTTGCGAGTTTCTTCTCAAAATAAAAGGGATCCATTGGCGACCATAGGCCGAACAACCAGTGTATACATTCGAAGAATGTTGGACAGAAGTGGCTAGCGAGCATTTTTGGCGAGTGGTGCGAACACTTAGAATGGCGGCCCCCCCCTCAAATTTCCTCAAACCTTTGAGAATTTTCATCTATACAGTCCAATTTACTAAATAGATTTACTTTCATTCACTAAAAAACAAAAGAAAGTGTCATCATTTTTGAGTTTCAAAAAATCCAGGCAAAATGAGATATGTTTCACGACCAAGCGTTTGTCCTTTGCCAAAGAACATCGGTACTGTTTTCCTGGTGAACTTTAGGTTCAAGGTTTGAATTTTCGGCTGACTAGCAAATGTATTTCCATCTGTACGCTCGTTCATTTATCTTTGTCTCTTCAGTCCAAAGTATATTTTTCCAAAACTGGACACCCTTTCTCCGATGTTCCTTGGCAAAGGACAAACGTTTGATAAAGTGATTTTTTTATGACAGGAGCGACTTTTTTCTAGCATTGAGCCGTCTTCCTATTAAGTTCTGTGACACGCTAAGCCTATATTCTGCATTATATGGCAATAAAATGGACCGTCATGACCCGAAACTTGCGGCCAATATCATCAAACGCTGGCTTGAGTGAGAGAAAATAAGTGTTTTGGACTGGTCAGTTCAAAGTCTGGACCATAATTCCAAAGAAAATTTATGAGGTGATGTAGAGGCAAAACTATGGAATAAGAATATCAAAAATTTTGACGATTTGTTGACTGCAGCTCGATAAACTTGGTGTTCATTCCTATGTACCTACAATATTTTTATGGTCAAGTATTTTTTTTTTTATTTATTGTAGCAACAACCCCATGCAATACGACGTCAATAGATCAATTTCTATTGACATTGATTGTCAGAGTTTTTTGGAACAAATGATAAAAAGTTTTCATTTGCCTTACAATCGTGTTGCCTATCAGGGAAGTAAGACTTTCTGCAAATAAATGACTTAATTCAATAAAAAGGCTCAATAATAGCAAAATGTTTACCTATACCAATGCATTAAATTGATTAAATATACAAAACGTCCAAAAGCCTGCAGCAAAACTTTGAAAACTTAAAAGTTTCCTTGAATGCGGTCAAACAACGTCAGCAATATCTGCAACCGATTGAAAGTAATTGAAAGCAGCAGCTGATATACAAATGCACCAAATATTGCAAATAACTAAAAAATTGAAAATACCGCAAAGTATTTACAAATTGAATGTGGCATCCAAATATTCATTCTATTGCATAAAAATGTTGCATGCAGTAAAAAAGCTTTTAATGTTGGTCAAGTTTTATTAAAGAAACTCTTGCTCTATTATGTCTTTTGCAGCAGATTTAAGTTTTAAATTGACAAAAAGGTTTTAAAGAAGACGTAAATTGTTCGTTATCAATATTTTTTATTTTTCAAATATTCGTTAAAAGCAAAGGTTTTATATAATTTCTTTTGCCATTAAATATTTTTATTTGAAATGATTTTCTCATACAACATTTTGACTGTATTATTTACTGAAAATTGTTGTTATTCAATTTTATTTCGATTTCCTTATCAAATTCAATAAAAAAATATTTACAATTTTCTTGATGCTGCTGAGAATGATTTTCTATAGCTGTCATTTTCATTTTGAAATTCAAAGAAAATCGTTTAAGTTGCTTTTTTTTTACAAAGTCATGTTGCTATACAAAATGTCCTTTGCCAAAATTTCCACACTTTAGCATTTCACTCCCACTGCAAATTGTTGACAAATTAAGTTGTTGCTAGCAAAATATGCGCAACAAATAGGATTTGTAAAGCGTTACGTGCAACATAACCCACTCTACGTGCAATACGTAGTTGAAATATACAAAAAAAAAAAATAAAAAGGTAGGAAGGAAGGTAAATCGAAAAATGTAAATACCTATACTACCAATTCAATGAAGTCTTCGTCTAGAACATTTGTATGCTACCCTTTAGCTTTTACCTTACCACATACGATTTTTGTGGTTTGTTGCAGGTAAAAAACATCAAGCAAACTCCTACATTTAACTTGTTCTACAAACAGATTCACTGAAGTGTACAAAATTTGCTGCAAGTAAAAAGAATTTTCTTGAATTTTGCTATTTATCGGAGGATTTTCCCGAGTATTTTATGTAAATTTATGCAGCGAGTGGGTTAAAGTTTGAACTTATTAATTATGATCAAACTTGAAAAGCTATATATAACAGACGCAAGTGTTTAATAGGCTCTAGATAGGCTTTAACGGCCGGTGGAGACGAAGCGGAGCAGCCAAGCGCAATGGCTTGGTGGCTGCAAAATGATCATAGGGATAAAATTTTGAATTTATGATGAAACATTCGTAAAGAAAATCCTATGAACTTTTATTTTTTATTATGAAAATTTAAAAATTGTTTCCACTGAAGGAGGCAGCAATGTGTCGCCTAGCAACATTCGTCGGCAATGGGGGGCCTCATCATATTTTAGTTCCTGACACTAAAATAAAATTGATACTGCAGATTTTTACGAAAAACTGTTGAAACTAACAAAACTTAAGCACGATTTACACTGTTTAACTATGGAAGTTAATCTAAAGTTATACAATCAGATTGAATTCACCTAGATCATTTATCCTTATTTTTTTCCATTCCTTTGGTTTCATCTTTCGCATTCATTGTTCATTTCTGACAGCGGATGTCAAAAAATAGATAATTTGACAAATCTTAATTTACATTTTTCATTTGATTCTTTCTTTGAAAGTTGCAACGAGATCGATATGTTTCATCGTGCTTCTTGGAAGAAACAAAAGTAAAACGCAATTTACACTTATCATTTTGAAAGATTCTACTAAGATGATATGCCATATATATATTCTTTTACGGAAAAATTTCTGATGTCAAATTACAAATATTCTACATTAAATTGTTATTTTTATCACTGAAAACATTTTTTGCTACACAAACTTGACAGGCAAACGACAGAGTCCGTGGCAGATTTATATATATATTCAACACTTAAAACTATCTGCTTCAAAAAAAAGCTTGACGGCACAATTTTGAAACCGTGCTTCAAAAAATCTTTTTGCTAATGGAAATATTCCGTCGCTATGACAAACTGAAAGTAAAAAATTAATTTTTACGGCCATCTAAGTAATAGTAATTGTTAAGTAAAGTTCTAAAGCACATAATAATTTATTCCGACTATACCTTACTATATCACTGTGATAAATGCCACTGTCTACGCTGTTATCTACGTATTTCACAAATTTTCAACGCTTATCATGCATGTCAACAATCACTGCTTTTCAATTTAATTTTCTAAGTGAAAAGTGTTGTAAGTAATAACCTATTTAAATGAAAATATTTAAGATATCAAACTCCCTACATAATTGAATACTAAAAGCCTCTTTAGCTCAGTGGTAGAGCACTGGTCTTGTAAACCAGGGGTCGTGAGTTCAATCCTCACAGGAGGCAAAATGATTTTTTTATAATTTATATTTTTGAAAAATAAACTCAATTTTTTTTTTAATCTTTTAATATTTAATAAAATTTGTTGGCAAGACAATTTTTACTGCTACCATTTGTCATAATTAGCACATGAAGTTACCATATATACATTAACACCAAAACTTTAAAACTGAATTATTAAAACAAAAATTCGAAAGCTTTTTGTAAATATCGAAATCCTTAACGTTGTCAAATATAATTGTCAAAGTATCCCCTTACAATTTCCGGCGCCAGCTGTGTGCTATTTTACACACTTTCACAAAAACACACGTAGACATTTTAAGTGCAACTATTGGTGTTTGTGTGTTGGCAATTCCATTACTTTTTATAACCTACGTTGCATTTACTTGCACCAATGGATTCTCAAGATATTGAAACAGAAGTCGCTGGTAGCCAGCATTATTGTGGGGCAATATTTTTCGAAACGAAAAGAGTTTGAGTTTTTTAGTGTATAGCATTTGATCAATTAATGAGGAATTAAAAAATATTTCAATCAGCTGATATTTAAATAGTTCAATATTTCTTTAATTTATTGAAAAATTTGTAGCGCAAGAAAATTTAGAATTTTGCCGAAATAATTTATGGTTGATCATCAATTAATTGGAAACAAAATATCAGCAAAATGGGTGGCCTCGATATCCGAATCCTTTCGTTTTTAAAGAGTATGCCTCGTATACACTTTACGTGCACCACAGGCATACGAATCGTTATGATATTGTTAATATTTCTAGCACTTAGAGTACACTCAGAGAAAATATCCTTTAAACTAGTGTTGACCATTTCGCAACTCACGAGCAAGAGCAGCAGCTGATCATACATATATGTATGTGTTGGTTCGTTTGTCAAACAACTCTGCAATTTGGATTTCTACACACATTTGTACACATACTAGCGCGAAACTCATATGATAAAAGACAACTCGCTATCGACGTTTAAGCAACGAAGTTGAACATCCCTACATTAAATAATCAGAAATGATTATTTTATAGTTAGGAAAAAAATACTACTACTACTACTACTCCCATTGAGACAATAGTTTTCATGCAAAATCCATATGACTTGCACTATTTTTAAGCCAATACTACGTCTACTATGAAGTGAGTGAATCAGATAGAACAATGATTTCCTTATAATATTGTACTATTGATTTCATATCCAATGCATTATTATTTTTGTTTTCTTACATTTTCCGTCTTCATCATCAACATTCTTTAGAGGAGCTAATTTAAGAACGGGGTCGCATTCAAGCTATTCTAAGAGCGAAGCAGATTCAAATCTTAGTCAAATAAGTTTGCGCTATTCGAATCCTTTTATATATAAAAATTATAAGTAAAATTAAGAATTAAGAAGCATCCGTTCCAGGATTTGAATTCCTACGTGCAACGTCCCAAGTAATCGTTCTAGCAACCGGTATAAATATAATGAATTACAAAAATTGCAATAAATTGACCACCGAAATTGCAGTCATTTTGTTTCATGGTGTCCCCTTGTTCGTTTCAATACCGAGTTGGAGACATTTTAGATACTTTTTTGCTGCTTCTGTATTCCTTTAATACAACTACAATTTTTGTGTAAGGTTTTGCAAAAACTTACTTAGTTAACTTTAAAAAAAAAAATAAGTATATTAATATTCCTTAGCACAAATATTTTTTTTTTTTAAATAGAAATTATTAAAATCGGTTTCGAATATTTTCTCAGTGCATTTATGTTTACGCTCATATAGAATTCAGTCTTTAAGCTGCTCAATGTATGTAAAAAAATTGCCAACACTTCCGGCTACTGCCGCTCAAAACGGAAATGACTGTAGCGCTATTGCCATTGCCATTGCCATTTGTGTGGTGAACGTGCAGGAAGAAAACATCTCTCGCACAAACACAAACACAAATGCAGCGACAATTTGCAGCAATATACTACAACAATAAAGCGGGCTTTTGTGCTGTAATTGGTTTTGTAGAATGGAAAATAGCACGGATAACCGAAAAACACAATAAAATATGTTTTCAGGATTTTTTTTTATGTTTTTTTATATGTCAGGATAAGGCCATAATATCTTCCTACGGATCGCTATTGTTGAAATTTTAAAAATTCGCTGTTTTACTAGTGTTTAATCGGCTTTGTATTGTTTTGCGCATTTTATGCTACATGCCTGAAAGGCTGCAACAGAAAGTTTTCTTTGTTTTCGCTGCTTTTTCAACTCAAAAACCAATCACTCAATTTTGTTTGTTATTTTTGTATCGCTTGTAATTGATGCTTGCGTATATGGCAACAAGGACCATTAAATTAAATTGCATAATCCTTTCATCCTTTTCAATTAAAAGTCGCATAAAAGAAACAACAACAAAAAAAAAAGGCGAAATGAACGAAAATAATGTAATCAGAAAAAAATGCTGCTGCTGCCACCACCACGAATTGCATGCAATTTAATTAACTTTAATTTTATTACTCAATGTTGAGTTGAATGTCCGTCCGACCATCAACTGGTGCAGCCAATTTTGTTTTTTTTTGTCGGTGTTGCATATATGAAGACACTTAAATGTGTATGTGTATATTAGGGTGTTTCTTATATACTAAAAATGTGCTGTTTGAGATTTTCATTTCATTCATTCACTTGGGGGGGGGGGGGTGTAAATAAAAATTGCTCCATTTTTATTTCAAGATTTTTTGAACATATGCGCCTACGAAGGTCAAGAATTAGTCACTTAGTTACTTTTTTCTTTTCATTACAGATGCTATTGATAGCAAGCCTACGAAGAGATCTAAGTCTTGTGCCCTAAGTTTCTCCAGGTATGACTTCAAATTAAATTTAAGATTGTTGGTACATATTTATAATACTTTTTATAGAATTTCTGAATTTTGAAAATGCGGTTTTTTTTAAATTTTAACTCACTACTTTTGATTAAGCAGCACCGAAAATCATTTTGTTTTTTCTTAGAAATATTTTATTTGATGTGCAACATTGTGTACGAAAAAGCAAAACGACAAGTCTGTGTGAGGTTTTGATTTTAAAATTAAAGATATTTAACTTTAAAAATAAAAAAAGTAAGTATGCAATAACCATCTTAAGCACAAATATGTTGTTTTAAAAAATAAATTATTAAAATCGGTGTAGTATAGTTTACGCCAAAGCGTTACAAACCATTTCCAGAGAAGCAATTTTGTATAAATAATAATATAGATTTTGTCTAGTGTCAATAGGCAAGTTATCAATCAAACTTTATCATTTCATACAGTACTAAGCCAATCATACGAAATTGCATGTCTTATTCAATATCCTGAGACAAAGAAGTGATTTTAATTGTGTCATTTGTGTTAAAGCACGGGTTCTTGAATATACAAAAAGCTAAAAAAAGTATTATATTGATTTGCTGGTTGCTATGTTTGTGACTGACCATATGAAAATGGTCACTGATCTTATGAACTTAGTGTCTCGATTCTATAACGTTTTACGGATTCTCCTAAGAAATTTAATGCTCTCTTTTTTCATGGACGGTTGCACTTACAAAAACTAACGTCACTACGGCTTCGATATTGTTAAAACAGTTAGTCTGTTAGTATCAAAAAAATTGCTAATAATTTTGTTATGTGCTATGTTGCTATTCAACAGAACAAACTCAGTCCGGAACTTAAAGGTTTTCTAAAAATCCATACTTTTTTTCGTTCGATGAAAGAATTTCACAAAAAATCGTTTGGCTTATTAGTGGCTTCTGAGCATCCTAAAAAATTCTATTCAACAAGCTCGACTTTAAGGTCAAACACTTCCCATAAACCGATTTTTTTTTTCATCGTACTGGCTCGGAGGTTTCCTAAGAATCGACCATTTTTTTTTGGTTGAACAGACGAATTGGGCAAAATATTTTTCGGTTTCTTTTGATTTCTGTACGTCCTACATATGTATATATAAAGGTGCTATTTAACAGAATATAATCCGCTCGTAACTCAAAGATCTCACATATCGACTCTTTCGTTGTTGGCCATACTGTCGAACTGGATCAGTGATTTCTGAACACCTAAATCGCAAACCAATGACGTGAGTTTTTATCGTCGGTTTCTGTTTTATTAAGCTTTATATTGGTGATTCACTACTATCTAGTTTCTTCCAAACAAATTATCGCTTGATATTTTAATATAAACTTGTAAGCCGATCGTTAATATCGTCACAGCGATTGAAATAAGACCCGTACGCGATTAGAAATGCTCATTGCTTTAATATCCGTTTACAGCATTTCAATATATTTTTACATACATACATACGTATGTATATCAAGCAATACACTTAAAGTGGCTTACTTTTTTCCCCGCTTCTTTCTTTATTATTAAAATTTACTTGTCTGTGTTCTATTTCATTGCCTGTTGTCTGTAGCATTTTTATTTTATTTATGCTTTCTATTAGTATTTGATTTATATCTGCTTCGTTTTTTTGCTTGCTTTACATTCTTTAATGAGTAATACCAAACACAGAGATGTAAAACAATTGATTTGCTAAAATGTAATTTTTTTTTTTTGGGAATTAAGTTGACATTAGCCACAGTCGAACTTGCTTTTTTTTAATTCTATGGAAGAATTTGTACCCAAAAAATTATCTAATCCAATATGGTTTCAGAAATACAGCCATCGGAAGTAATTGCGGACTTTTCAAAAAAAAAAAACTTTAAAGCCACTGGTGTGATTTTCAAAAAAAAATAAAAAATGGTGTCAAATGAGAAATAAAGCATAATTCAAAAATTAATATTTCCTCAAAAGTAACCTCAAATATCGTCATTCGTTAGAGATTTTTTCTTTTATTAAAAAAAAAATTATCCGCATATTATATGAACTACATATGTCCGCAACCTCCGATGGCTACAGCTTTTAAGCAGCATCTAGGCGAAATTTTGTTAAACATTTTTATTTTACCCCTAAAATGCTACTTCTCATTTAAAAAACAAACCGGACAACTGGCGCTTAAGTAAACTTGTAACAGAATTAATTAGAAATATCGTTTATTTTTTCTTAAGTTTACAGAAAATTATTGCTGATTGGATGCAATTAAAGAAAAGCTTCTCTTCTGTACTTCTAGCGTACACGCTCCAAGCCTATCTACATTCAGTTGAAAGAGAATTTTAATAATGCAACAAGCATGATTCTGCTGCACCCTCTACTCTTTGTGCCTACATTCATGGGTTATTTGTATCAAAAGAAATAATAATGCCGACATGTTCCGTATACCCAGCCGTAGTATTAGGAATCGCTGTCTGGCCTTCTGGCCTTCGCCCTTTTGTTTTCATTGTTCAACAATTCTAACACTGTCATGCTTATCATTTTTGGCTTAGAAAACACTTTACTGCTAAGTACTTATACCGAAAATTAATGCACTATTTTGCAGTGCTGTAATTGACTGAAATTATTATTGCATTTAATAGGACCTTTAGTATTTTACTTGTCATGCTTATTGTCAAATTGATGTTTTTTTTTGTTTTTGTTTTTATTTTTAGTAACAACAGCTGTTCGTATTCTCAAAATATTCGAAAAAAAAACAAGCAAACAAATAAGTTATTCCTTCATACGATGCCCAAGAATAAAATAAATCTTTTGGAGCATACGAGTGATAGACGTTACAATTAAATAACCAATAAAGTGCATTATTTTACTTTTTTTGTAATTGATTGGATGAATTGATTGATTTAAATACACTTTTCTGAATAAAATAAATATGCAAAAATAGAAGAATTTATAAAAATGTGTTCATTTTGAGAAAATTTTCACAATAACTTGCAGGTATTTATTCAAAAAAATATTAAAAGCTTTTTGGACCAAAAAATAAGAAAAAAATCTAGCATACTTTTGGGTTAAAATTGAATTCAATTAATTTATATTTTCATGTTAATTAAAGTGAAATTTTAATTTTTATTGTTAGTTTTGTAAATTTTATTGTCAAAGCGATTTGTGATGAAACTAAAATTTGTTGATGCGTACAAAAGTTGGCAAAAATCAAAGTTGATTTCACATGTTGATTGTTGTATTGAAGTAATGAAATTAAAAAATTATTTGAGTTTTTTATTTCTCTGCGGCACAGTAAGACTAAATGGTTGAAATGAAATTCAAATGCTTAACTGATGGCAAGCAAAAATCAAAAAAAAAAAAAAATGGACTTTTGACTTGAATTAAAATGAAGATGATGAGATGTGCAAAGGGATGCAAGTTTAAAGTTTTGTGTGGAAAACTTACAGCAAAATATTCTCGGACACAGTTATGCTAATGGACTATTTAATGATTAATTGACAACCATTTAATGAAAATGGCGACCATTTGATAGAGTTCTAAAATACTCACAAGCTTGTAATAGGAAGCTCCCTCTTTATTCGCAAACCTTAATATAAAATAAAATCGCATTCACCCAGTGGTACAGAGATGCAAATCAATATTTTCATTAGCCAAGGCAGTTTGCTCGATATTCACAGAATGAAAAGTGCTGACTTTGGGTCTGATTACGTCTCAGCTGTGGTGCAAGCGTGTGATAGCAACACGCAAAGACTTAAGTCACACAAAAAAATATTTTGCAGATGAATGTTTTAAAGATCAAGCGACAAAAAAAAATTTTCTCCAACTATATTTACAATAATGTCCCCGAACTCATGTCCATCAACCATATATGAAATAATTTGAAGAGCTTGATCCAAGTTGCCCACAGTACAATTGTTGGATTCCGGCTCAAGTAGAGATCTCTTTGAATCAGCGATAATGCCCTGAATCTAATTGACGTGGGTTTAAGTTCAGCGCACCAATGCGCGTAACCAACGAACTTAAGCCATTGTAAAACAGCGCTATAGAAAACTCCATAAAAGACTCAAAGGGACGAATACTTAAACATATAATCTAAATGATATGAATACTTTATCAGCCCGCTGAATCACTACAACAATGAACAGAAAATGTTACAACTGCCTGAAGAATTGCTCAAAGGATTTCTTATTTAAATCCCTAAAAAGTGTAACATAACCCATTTTACAAATTATAAATGACTTGTCACCTTAAGTCTTAAAAAGTTATTCTCAATTGCATTCGAAGCAAAATTGAGAGACAACAAAGCCGTCGTCTATACAAATCGCTCCTTTACGAATCACATAGTTGCTCTCCATATTATCCTACAACAATGATGTGGATAACAAATGACGTGCCAGGGATATCATATAAAGAGAGTGAATTTGGAATGCACTGGAAACAAGTAATTGTAATTGTCTGAATGTTCTTAAGTATATTGTAAGTTTTTATTCGCACCTCTGCCCCTTCCCGTTAAGAAAAGCTCAAAAAATTATTTTTGCTGAAGATTTGCTGTCATGTTTCTAGTTCTTTCATTTTTTCAACATCTTTTGACATTTCCTCCGTTCACTCATTAATATTCTACAAACTTTGTATGTATTTATGGAGACGACGCATAACATTCAACAAAATAGAAACAAAAACACTCTGCATATGTGTGACACTATAATCATAATATCATGTACACATTTTATGCGGAAATGCAAAACTTATACCATTTGTCAAAAACGGAAGTTAACGCAAGTTGACAGCATTAATGTTGCGCATAATGCAAATAATGAATGTGTTGTTGAAATTGTGTTTATTTTTTTTTCACAAAAAAACATTTGAACTTTGTGATTTCTTTTTATTTTATTTCATTCTTGTAACTCATTTTCATATCAGAATGTTTCCGAATAAAAAACTTAACGCCCACAGTGAATTTTAAAATTATTACGAATCGTATTTCATGCATGTAATCGCATGCACACTTTTATTTATCTTCTAATTAAAAACATTTCACTGTAAGCCCACGGTTGTTCTATTTAATTAAAACTCTTTTTAATTACTGAATAAAGAACTCAAACAGATGGAAAAACCAGGGGAAATTTTGAAAAAAATTTAATTTTTTTTTAAATTTTAACAAATGATTCAGGTTAGTGCCAAATTATAAGTGGGCAAATTTAAAGAAGGTGCAGAAACTCCAGTACAAATAAAAACTTTGAAACCGAATTTCCCAAAAATACTTCAAATGTTTCGACAAATGAGTGTGCCAACTCATATACAATCCATAGATTTAAATTGCTATACTAAGAACTATGTAGGTACATGATTTTAAATTCAGAAGCAATGGACTTGTACGGTCCCTAACATGAAACTTACGATTTTCTTTTTGTATCTATTGATAATCAACGCACCCCATTTCGGACTCTTTAAAAGATAGCCTCCGATATTGAACTTATGACTTCATCTTATTAACAGGAGTTGTACTTAGTACTAAAACATATATTTCAAATGTCTACTTGTCTACATCTTATCTATTATTTCCCTGGCAATCGTGAATATATAGGTAAGTCGAAATTTTTATATTTCAAGAGTACAGTTTTTAAGTTGTCATAGACCATATATTTTCCGAAAACCATTTTCATCATTTATTTTCCGATTTATTCAAATAGAATTGCACATGGTTAAAACTTCCTGAAATTCTCACTACCACTACGAATATAAACGACGTCTGTGAGTTTGCAGTTTGTACCTATGTTAGGGATGGGTTCAAAATGCACTAGACCGATTTGAATATTTTCCACCATTAGAAAGCTTAAATTAAGGTTTACAAAAAAATTTAAAACACTCTACTGGGTGAGTTATTAAAGCCAATGTAACCAAAGTATTTGGTATAGAACGTTTGATGATACAATAAGCAAGCGCTGATCAAAAAAGAGTGACTTTTGGCAAGTGGGCGTGGCACTTCCCATAAAAGCAGACAATTATGAAACTATTCTAAAAAATTTCTGTAAACTTTTTAAGATATCAGTTGGGGACACTGGCAAGGAGGATAATTTTGGCGAGGT
Organism: Meiosimyza platycephala; assembly: GCA_963662105.1. Lineage (NCBI taxonomy): Eukaryota > Metazoa > Arthropoda > Insecta > Diptera > Lauxaniidae > Meiosimyza > Meiosimyza platycephala. Next base: position 103,146,475 of record OY759208.1, on the reverse strand, counting down.
TTGACAAGTGAGCAGAGCATCATCCCATACAAGCAAAAACTTTAAGGCAATATTTCTCAACCTCTAATGAAAATTTTACCAAACATCGTATTGAAAAATTTTGTGTCACGGGTAAGCACCATATGAAGTACATCTGAGAAGAGTTTGACAATAGGCAAGCAATAACTTTGAAATTGTATGAGCATTGGTAAAGCAACACTTGGACACTGACCAAAAATTGGATGGTGGGCGTGGCACTTCCGTATGCTCTTTCATGCGCAGAAAACTGTTCAAGCTAATTGTTCCAATATTGGTGATATAGCAAAGGACTGGAAACAATTTTGAGGAGGATTTGAGAAGCGAGTGTAGTACCTCCCATAAAAGAAAAAACTGTATGTACAGGTAAATTTTACCATATTGGGTATTAGAATACTTAGTAACATTGGCAAGTACTGGAGAATGTAGGTGTAGTTTAAGATGTAGGCGTAACGCATTTCTCACAAGTAAAAATTTTGAAACGCTACGATAAGAACATAGTTCAGTTAAAGTTGCCAGGGTTTTAAATGAGCTTATCGATAAAAGAAAATTAGAAATCTCTGTTATAACGTGGTCTCCTGCTATCTACAGGAGGCAAGGCAAACCTACACAGATGCATGTCAATGTGTGCGCGGAACGTATTCGAGTCAAGCCGAATTGTATTTCGCAGCGTACATAACGAGTATAATACACGTAGCCTTGAGTTCAGCCGCAGTTATACTGGCCTACATTAAGAGAAATTATGATAAATAAAAATTCAATGAATTTTATTCACTAAAACCGTTTAGCATAGCATGACAACATTTTATATATCACTATTAAAATTAATTAAAATCGGCAAATGTATTTATTTTTTAAATTACAGTTCGTGCAAACAAATAAGAAACTTTTACTTCCAAAAAAAAATTTTATAACAATGAATTTCTAAATTTGGGCAAAGGTAATTAGAGTTTCTTGAATTAAAAATTTCAACCCGAATAAAAAAAATCATTAGAGATGCTTTTGAAAACTTAATATACCCGAGTAAAGTGCTTAGCCTGTCTAGTGCAGCACTTCACCCACAATTGTTTATTCAGGTGCTTTTTTTTCTCCCATCTAGTGTTTCATAGTCATACATATGTATGTATGTTCGTCTGAATGTCTGTCTTGTCGGCTACTTCTTTTTCTTTTGTTAGGTTTCTATTTTGTTTCCACTTATAGAAGATTTTCTCACATTTCTGCCAGTTCTTATCACAATAGATGTCACTCTTCGAGTGCTGTTGTTGATTTCTCTTCTTTTTTTTATCAAAACGAGAAAAAGTTTGTAAATAATACTCATGTCAAAAACAGCCATTGAAAATCGATTCGATTCTTTCGTTTGAAGTTGGAACAAAAAAAAAAAAAACAGAGCACCATTGACAATGTATCTTATTGTGGTATGGGTTAAGTGCCTCTTTAGCTCAGTGGTAGAGCACTGGTCTTGTAAACCAGGGGTCGTGAGTTCAATCCTCACAGGAGGCAAATTTTTTCTGGATTTTATGTAGTTAGCTTCTTCTAATGAAATTACTGGCTAAATTAAAAAAAATGTTTTTAATTTGTAAAACAAAATTACTTTCAGTATTGCAAGGTTTTAATGCTTTATACCTGTAGAGAACTGTTTCTAAGAGATTGCTATAAATTTTATTTGAAAAAAAAATGTAAGCCTTTTTATTTAAACTGCTTAACTTCAGAGTATAACATATTTAAAATCTATTTTTATGATGGAATTTACTTTTATGTAATACGTGATTCATTGCTAACATTCGCTACTGCACTCACGTTACAGATACGTACACTCTAAGCCGTGTAGTTGCACAAGTCCACACGTATTTCAATTTCTTCAATGCTATAAAGATAGTATCTATTGAATGCTGTTATAAAATCTGCGAATAAACAACTTAAATATACCTTTCAGACGATTTCTACACACACACACATAATGTATGATTTTCTTAATAAAATTTAATCTCAAACTTTAAATCAGTGCAGCAACGAAAAGGTAATAAAACGTTGCATTCGTTGAGTTGAAAGAGCAACTGCTGATTAAATGAAGGCTGCAATTGCTTTAATTTTTTTGCTATGGAACTGAAAATTCGATTCCAAATTTAAATTTCTTGGACGGAAATTAAAAATTTTCAATTCGAATATTTTATTCCCAGAATGAAACCGAAGAAGTTATTTTGCTATGAGATGGAAAAAATATGAGATTTCAAACTAGGCCACTTCAAAGTGAGTTCCCTGGTCTTTCACCATTCGGAGTGGTTGTTGGAAGTGAGTCCCTGGCCTCTCACGATTTTGGGAGCTTACCTTCTTTCTGTGGTATCGAATTCTCTCGCTCTCAAGAGATCTTCTGAGGATATTCCTTTTGTTGACTCTCCTCATTTCTGGCTCTCTCCCTTTTCGAATTTCAGCAGTACTCAGCCAACATACTGATATTCCATTTACCTTGATAGCATTGTTCTATTTCTTTAATATCCTGGTAAAAACTTTCAGCTTGCTCCTCGCTATCAATCCCTAAATTCTCCGGAAAATAGTCTACATGGGACTCGAGGATGTGCAGTGTGTCTCCATCCTACGTGAGGGGTTTATCACGAGCTTCAAGAAAGTATAATTGAAGGGTCAAATTTGTGCTTTATAATCAATTTCGTTTCGAGCGACCCAACATAAGTACGTGACAACATACGCCTTTCTGGGGTTGTAAGGTGGTGCTAGGTGGTAATCGAATGGTAAAATTTACTGTTCGTTGCCGCTTTCGCTTCCAATGCATTAAAACACATAATTATCATTTTCAATTTCAGCGTGCCAAGAAACGTAGGAGTACAGATCCATTCCTACTTTATATGAAATTTGAAATTTCGACACACAGGTGTGGTAAGGGGAAAGTGGGCAATTGGAATCATTCTTTATAGCCATATTCGGTTTCAGTAATCTTGGGGTTTACCCTCTGGGTCACGATTTTTTTTGTGCGTCTGCGTCTATGTATAATGAAAACCGTTCAAACAATTATGGGTCAGGGTTAAAATACTCAATAGATTTTTAAAAGGTGGAAAGAAAATGGACAAACAGAGCACAGGCGATCGACCTCACTCTCAGAACGAACGAGTTCTTAATTTCATACTACAAATAAGTTAAATAAGTAGCCAGCATAATCATTTTTCAGTGATAAAGTAGGAGCCTATTACGGAAAATAGCATTGGTCGTGCTGACGATTGATGATGATGAAGCTATTGAAATATATATAGTACGCTTAAATCATGGTCCTTTTAGTTATTGCCACTGTTAGCTTCATTTACCAAATCTGCTTCAAATTCCTATTTACTGGCATAATAAATTAACTTTAATATGTAGTGCTTAAGTAACAAAACCATTATATCATCAACGTTGTACTGACATAATAATCATCACCTTTGTCAGGTACTCGTACTACTTTGACAAAATATTTAAAAAGCTTTGGCTTAACACTAAAAGGTTTTTAGAAACATGCAATAAATTTATGCGTAAAAGCATTTTCTGCAAATCATTGCAATTTTTATGAAACCAACAACTGTGCTACTAGATCCTGAACATATAATAAATCCATGAATCCATCCTCAGAAATGTGTTCTTTCAAAAAGAAAAATAAAAAAAGCGGAACGACTAAGACTCAAAGCAAAGTTTTCAAAGCCACCACATCGTAAATATTTTTAATACTTTTCAATTTATTTGGAGCACGTTTTTAATCATGACATGGCAAAAGTTTAATCAACCGTTAAGGAAAAGGCATTTGTTTTTTTTTGGTTGTGAATGTATGTATAAATATAACATTTACATATAGCAACAAATTTCTGTGTTATAATACATACATACCTATATTAGAGATAAAAAATTCATCATTAAAATAATGGATTTAAATTTCACTGCATAGCAGAAGTTACAGTTATACATTGCAGATAAAAAAAAAAAATATGTTATTTGATTTGGCCAAAAAGTTTTTAACTTCATGTCTGATAAGAAATAATACACAACAAGAGTTGAATCATTAGTTGCAGGTAAAATTACTTAAAGGTCTATCGTACATGGTCGCTTTGATTGAAAATTAATGCCCAGACTAAAATATTTATTTTAGAAACATTAAATTTAGAATTCTACAATAAGAAAGGACTTTACGAAATTGAAGTTCTAAATGGATGTAACACGCCGTTAAAATTATGGCTATCAATTTTTCGACAAAAAAATTATTATCCATCAATTAACTAGAAAATCACGCCCAAGTCAAATAGTTTTACATAGTAAATATAGCATATAATTTGGACAAAAGATTCTCAGATAATATCAATATATGTTAAGAAAATTTTGAAGCACGTGTCTTTATGGGATCTATCGAAAAAGCAAAATTAAATTAATTCTCACAATCGTAAAAATCGAAATGTGAAAACCACATCATTGGTAGTATGTAACTTGGTACACTTGGCCATTAGGTAAACGTTGGGTAATCAAAAAACGGGTGCGATTAAATAAGTGGTATCTTCCATACAATTAAGAACTTTAAGTTATCATATATAGAAAGCTTTCCAGCATAGAGTAATGAAAGCATGTGCAAAGATACAAAATATCATAGGCATTGTCCAGGCGGAATGTAATTGTGCCATAGAAGTAAATATCATTAGCTTTCATATCACAAAGGTGTTCCAAGATACTGCAGCGAAATTGGAAACAAGTGCACTACGTAATAGATGTACTTTTAGTAAAAAAAATGTGTATAGTTTAGAAACATAAAGCTTAAATTTTTATGTCATGAAAGTTTCCATGGTGTCGAACGTGACCGTCAAACACATTTAAAGTAGAAAAAAGTCAAAATAAAACGGATTTTTATTTTAACAATAGGTTTAACTTATAGCTCCTAATTAGCTTTATAATTGGTGCTAAGGTTGAATTTGGGCAAATTTTCGTTTTCAAGATAATTGCAAAAAAATCAAGGCATTCGCACGGGACAAAAACATTAGCTTTCGTGGAAATGCCTATATATAAAGAAATAAAACTCTTACAAACAATTTGGGTTATTTTGATTTTATTGTGATTTTTCCGAAAGAAAAGTAAGGTTTGTCAAAGGATGACCCATAACAATATTTAATTTAGTTTTATTTCCTTTGCCTTATTTTCTTAAACGTTGCACAACAAATTAATAAAACCCTCAGCAGTAAAAAAACTGAATATCTGCATATCAATTTTTGTTAAAGCAATATTTTTTTTTAGAATGCGTTCAATAATTGGCAAGTGTTTGTATTTAAAATGCACTGATGAGTAAACTATGCCCAGAGGATATACGGTAGACTTGCAAAGCGCAGCCGTGTTAATAAAAAATACCAAACACTTGCGAACAAAATAGGAGCCTTTAAAGTACTTGAAGCGGCTCAAATCAAAAGGTTACGATTCAGAAAAGGCTCAAAACTTTATTCTAATTTATTCTTAGTAGCATAACATACGAATTGTGATTTAATGGTCTATGCTACATTAAAAAGTAATCTGCAAACTGCTTTAAAGGAAAAGCTATTGAATGCTGCTTACAACGGAAACCAAAATGCAACCTTTTTGGTGCCAAAAGAAGTGAAAATGAAAGCTTTTGTTATTTTTTATTTTAGGTAGTACATATCTTAAATTTGATTATATAACTGGATTGTTCAAGAACACTCGTGGGTTTTGCATAAGCCAGCATCGGTTCGTAATTCACAAGGCACTTTACGCATAAAAACAGCTGAGGTTTTAAGCTGCATTTTTTCATATTAAGTGTATTTAGTGCTTTTATATTTAATGCAATATATTTTATAAAAACTTTAATGTATTTTGTTTGAAGCTAGTCCCTCTTTAATTTTTTCCAAAGTTGAAATTTTTTTATTCACTCAAGTTGTTATGTTTTTAATTTTTACTTTATAATCATTGAAAAAAGTTGCTGGATTTTGCATAAAAAGAATACGCAATGACAAAGTGAAAATGTAAGCGCTTACCAGAAATCCGCATTGTTTTCATTTTAGTGCAAGTTATATGAGAAAATATTGCAATTTTTTAACACAAAAACTTCTAAGTCAAAGGCAAATCACAAAGCATAATTATTTTACAACTATGCCATCGCTAACTTTTAATGATGTCCTGAAAAAGTTTAAGTTTTTGTTAAAGTAAGAGAATTTTAAACAACGCTCATTAGAGATGACACAATGTAGAGGGGAATAACGTTGCTTTCAAAAATATTTAAATCATATAACAAAATAATTTTACGGCATAAATGTGCTTGAAAAATGTAAATCTGACTAGAATCATACAACTCTTAAGCTTCTTTCTTCTTCGTGAGCTTTCTGTGAGGAGAAAACTAGACTGTCAAGAACCAAGAAACTATAAACTTTAAGCCAGCAAGAATCATTCTCCTACAAGAAAATTGCTTGAAGCTTAAGCCTGCAAGCCGTCTAGCTGTTATAAGAATTAATGTAGCTCAACTAAACTTCCACTAAGAACAATTTAATTGTAGACCGAATTGTGCGGTCAGCTAAGAAACAAAGTGTGGAGCCAATAAGTTGTCTAAGTATGATGAAATTTAGTAATATTACCTAGCTTAGAGTTTCGAGGATTTTGCTTCTATAGGAGCGAGTTGTATCAGCATGTAACTATGTATGTTCTGCTACAGCGCTGCCGGTGCTCAATTAACTTTTAAATGCTTTTATCTGCTAGCAAAGGTAAAAATAATTATTATTTGTTGCTCTTGAGAAAATTTAGTTTTTTTTTTATGTTCCTTACCAATTTAATATAGTTATTCTTAGTTTTTATCATTAATTTTTTGCTGTGTCGGTTTTTTTCTAGTAAGCTTTTAGATTCCCGCGCTTTATCGTATCGTTTTGCCATGTAATTTTGACATTTGTTTTTTTATTATACGCTGTAGTGGGAGCAAATAGGCATGCATCTCTTGTTGTGAATGGGAGATTTTTAAGCGCGTCTACCTCAGTGCTGCCGTTTTAAAAAAAATAAAACTTTTTGTCTAATTCACTGGTCGGCGCTTCACTTATATGCACGCGCGTAAACGAACAGTTGAAGCGCGAGTAAGCAAACTACAAACCGATCTGGTTATTTCCTTAATGCACTGAAAAAATTTCTGTCAAAATTACTGCAAAATGTTCTCTTCTGTATATAATTTTAAACTTAACTTTTGAAATATGCATTCAAAAGTGTTGATAAAACTCGGTTGGGTGTTACGCTTAAAACGGACAGCCCGCAACTTCCTCCGACATAGTACTCTGCTTGTTAAAATGTATAAAACGTCACATTTTGACATTTCATGTGAAGCGGACAACGATTTTGAAACTAGACCTAATTGTACTTCTAAGAAGGTGTAAACACATACATTTTCTTGTATGAGGCTTAGTTTTTAAGTAATGTATTACTTCTAAAAATTTAAATAATATGAAGATTGGGTTTTTCGAAAGCAGTTTTTTGAATTAAACCAATGTACAATAAAATATTATACAGTGGTTTTTATAGTAAATTTAGCGTTCTTTTCAATTATGAAATCAGATTTGAAATTTGAAGCCTTTTTCTTGTGGAAAACCGGAAGCAAACATTTCGAATAAGAATTTCAACAATTTCGGCATTCCGGTTTTTGTTTGATATCAAATGCGGTTTAATTGTTTTCATCAAAAAATTTTTTTTAACAAAATTGCGCACTACTATTAAAAAAAGCTTTTGACGACAGGCAGCAGTTTGTAAATTTTGGGATTTTTACTCTGATACTCTTTCTTCAAATTATATATGTATGTGTATAATCTAGTGTTCGAAAAAAATGGGTGCCAAACTGAATTTTTTTAAGTTCCAAAGACTGCCAAGAAAATCTGTGTTTGGGAATTGCTGGTGATACTTTGAGAAAAGTACACATATTACCTACACCTATTCTTATGAACAAAAAATTATTACCTTACTATTTTAAGGTAAGGTAAAAATAAAAATTTTAAATTTTTGCTGACTTTGGTTACGCCCCGCGTCTCAGGGATATAAAAGGTATTTATGCCAAATTTAGAGAAGATAAGATAATATTTAGAGGTCGTTTAGTAAACGAAGGCAGAAAAAAACGATTTTTCTATGTAAATTATTTATGTTGGTATGAAAGTGCTCAATGTGTGCAACCTCTAAATATTATCCAATCTTCTTGAAATTTGGGATATATATCATTTACATCACTGAGACAAAGTCATATGAAAATTAGACCTTCGAAAAAATGAAACACCCTAACCTACATAGTACCCTATTTAATTACCTTTCAACTGAGAAATCATTACAGCGAATCTAACGAAGATACACATGTAAATTTCTATTAATATACATATGTAACAGAAATGCATTACTTCAGAGACTTTGTATTTGTGGCCGTGAACCAAACATCAGATCAGTTTTTTTAAACTTAATAATCCACATTTTGATATTTTTAAATTAAACAAAAATCTCACCAGGCCGTAAGCTACGTTTGTCTTTTAAATTATATATATGAAATTAAAAGCCTCGTTAGCAAAATTGAAGCTCTAAAGATATTTGTGAAATACATAGTTGTAGGTAGTCGTTTTATTTTTTAAATTTACTGCCATTGCTGCGCTCAGTTATATACAGAATAAAATATACCGCTTGAAATTTAAACACTGTATTACAACTCTAGACAAAGACGTACTCTAAACGACATTAATTTTTCTCCATTTATTTGCTCTCGTCTCAAACTCACTGTTTTACGTATATAGTAACGAAAGAGAAGAGAAACACTCTCTTAGCTTATTTTGTCACAACTGATTTCAGTTTAATTTCACACAACTTGCTCTAGAATTAAAATTAGAAGAGAGGCTTAAATGCTTCTGCTCATGACAGTCTTTGTTTACTCTTAACAATCTTAAATATGACTTATGCTATGTTAACATCGCTATTGAATACTAAACCTAATATATATGTGTCAATATATGTACAAACATACATACATATTGGTGAGATTCACTCTAAATATACATAGGCTAATGCGTTGAACAAAATTTCCAGTCGTCGGGAAACGATTACTCGCTGGCAAAAAAAAAAAAACAAAAACGTCAGAAAATCGTTGGAGTAAACACAATTCCAGCGGACGACGGAAAATTCAGCTGACATATTGTTTTCACAAACGTAAACAAAAAGACTGGCAAAAGCTGATTCGTAATGCAATACTGACGACCGTGAAAATAGTATTAAATTTAAATTGCCGGGGACCCGTCGGCTGGATTCCAGTCGTACGCCGCATTTCTATTACATTTCATACGATCATTATCATTAAGTAAGATTTGCTCTTTAAAAGCCAGGGATTTTTGGGAATAGAAAAAGTCTTTGAAATTTTTTTCTTGTACATTTGCATTTATATTACATATTCAAGTCGAAAGTCTGCAATATAATTATTCTCAATACTTGACATTAAAAAGCAAAGCAATTAAATTGTAAAAAGTTGTTTAAATTGGTCAAAATATTTAGAAAAATATTGTGTTTTGAAGTGAAGCGTCTTTAGCGAAGGTTTGATTTCAAAATAAGGTGTGTATATATGTTTTTGAGCCGTACTGTCATTTAGTATAGTTACTTCCACAAAGATAAGTCTTGGTTGACGGAATATCAAATAGCTACAGCAATAAATTATACATCAGCTTAAAATACTAACCGAGCAGAATGGCAGAAAACTATCTGCTTCAAGATCGCTTAACCAAAAGCTGAGATATAAGCGTGGAAAAATTTTCTATTTTTTCAATTTTTTCAAGCAATGCACTGATTAACTACCAAAAGCTTGTCATAGCGAGGAGAATTACGTTGCTTGCTTTATATATATGTTTATTGTATGCGCAAATGAATTTAATGGAAGAACAAAAAAAAATCTCATGTATGCAGTTCACACGTAGGAGAAGTGAAACCTTCAGAAAACTAAACTGTGATACAGTGAGACGAAAATGTTTAATTAAAATGATAAAAATTGTCGTTGGAAAATTTCGATCCCGAAACTCAAAAATACTGCGGGATTGTCAATCCCATTATAGTGGATTAGGTTATTGAGTTACCGCCATATTGGCGCACCACATACCAAATTTGGTGATAATTGTTGATTTTTAAACAAAACGTCCGCCATATTGAATCCGCTATTTTGATTTTGAAAATATTGAAAATAATGGAGATATAATGACTTAATATTTCATAATATATAAAAAGACATATCACCACTGCAATTGCTTCTGTAGCCTGTGCTATCCAAGTAAATCATTGCATTGTGTGTTCGTTTATCTCAGCATGACGTATGAGTAACTTTACCCACAGCTTAATACATTTGCTTCATAAACATTTAAATAAAATAGAATTCTTTCACTTAGATTTTAGTTTATCGCTTCATGTTTTCGAGATTTTCTTAAATTTCCCCAAATGGCAAAGCTTTCCCACAGCTCACGTCGAAATATTCATATTAAGTCGTAAATTGCATGTAAATATCATGCTTTCAGCTTCAAGCTCAATTAGTTGCAAATGAATCCAATTTTGCTGGAAGCAATGCAAATTACAACAATAATTTGTGCTCTATTATTCTTGGCATGGTTTTTTTGTTTTTATTGTGGTTGTTGTTTCAACTCTGCACGCACTCAATACAACAAATAGAGGAGCAGCAACATCGCCGCACGATTTACACATATTCTTCTATTTTTTTGCGGCAAATTTTGAGTGCTTTGAAGGCCACTGGAGGGCAATACAATATAGTCAAAATAAAAAGCTAAGAGCTCAGACTATTATGTAAATAATTTAACAAATTGACACCTACAAAAACAACAATAACAGCATAAAAGTACAAACACCAAATTGAAATGGAAGGGAAGATGTGAGCGAAATATTAAAGCACCATTCATGGCATCCTCTTTATAAAGGAAATGTTTTGCTGTGGCCTTTAACTGATAACGAATTTTTTCGCTTTTTCACATTGAATTGTGGTATATTTATACAACAATCTTATGTATCATACGATATAACAACAAAGCGATACTTTTATGTGACCATATATGCAACCCAAAGTTGAGGTGATATTATTTTTGTTTTTCAATAAACTCTTTTGGAGAAACTTATGTGCCATATTTTGACATTTAGAAGTCAAGTGGCAACCATGCACCATGCTATTAAATGACTCTTTCTAATTTTTATCAAGTTGTTTCAATAGCTTAATACGCCATATCAATATAATTTCGCATTGATATTTGTAACACTATGTACTTATGCCATTTGTGTCCCTTAGTATCACTCAAAGTTCAATAAAAAACTAAATAAATGGTAAAAGAGACAGAAATAAACGCAAAAAAAAAGGAAAAATAAACAGAAAAAGATAAATAAAAGTAAAAAAAAAAAACTTTAGCAAGTGTGAACAAAATCAGCCAATTATGGGTCATTCAAGTCACTTGGGTACAAATAAAATGCACAATTTATTAAATTATCCTGCTCTTTCGACCTACTCATTTTTGTTGTCTACTTTTTCGTCCTGAAAGGGATGTGACGCAATAAATGAACAATGACACACGAATTTTTGGTTTTCTGTCTACTGTTTATTTTTTTTTTGCTTTCTTTGAATAGTAAAACAAAAGAAGAAGAGCTGCCGTTCGCACTAATTATCTCCCCTTGAGAAAAGTGCAACTAGGCGTATGATGAATATTTGATTGAAGTCCATGCATTAAGCTATCACTAAAAATAAGATATAAAATTTTAACTTAAAGTATTGCATATTTTAAGGCACTTTTATATGATTTTTCTAAAGCCTATTTTGAAAAGAATAAATTTCTTGAAAGATTTTCAGGTGTAATGAATGACAGAAACGGCGCACAAAGTTTTCTCAGAAATTTTAAAGTTCAAGATTTCATATTTGTTGCTTCTCAAAAATTGATTTTGCATTGAATTGTTGTTATTGTTACTTCACCTTGAAAATTGGGTTTTTCAAATAAGAACCTAGGCACACACATACATACGTTACCCAGACACCCATATATACAAGCATTCTACACACTGAGGTCATTGTGTATTCCCAGCCTACATTTGGAAGATTGTTGAATCTTCTATCTTCCAAGCGTTCAAAAATATTAACTCTTCAAAAAGTGTAAACTGAAAATAATATATAAATATTGCATGCACTTTTGACATATTAGGGTGTATCATAAAAACACTTTTTTCGAATTCCGATTTATTATAAAAATAAAATGTTACTGAAATTTTTTTGCTATTCTGATTACATATTTAGTATAGGTACACATCGATCTCAAATTCTGCAATTTACTGCTAGTTGGCTTTGGGTACGCCTCTACTTATCTTATTGAACCCTGTTTTTCTAAAGTGGATTTTAATTCTTGTAATCGTATGAGCTCTTAGGTAACGAAAGACACTTATAAATAATCGAAAGTCAGGATATATCTTTTCTAAAATCATTGGTGTAAAGCTTGTTCATCTCTTTTTTTATACTTTTTCGGCATGAACATGAAAAAGTTACAATAACAATTACTAAAATTCAGCAAAATTTTAACATTTTTACTAAAAAAAAAGTCAGCAATCAGTCCAGGCACCCCGGTAAATATACTAAAATAAATGGTAATTTTTAGAAATAGTCGAAATGTACTGAAAATGCACCGAAAATGTACTGAAAATGGGTCAAATGTACCGACTGTAGTAAAAACTTGTCTAATGGATGGCAATTTTTCATTATGCAAATGTACTGAAAAAAGTTCAAATGTATCGAAAATACCATCATTGATGTGGCCCATAAGTGACCAATAAAGAACTACATTGCTGTACATATCTACTATTTTGAAACAACCTATAATTGTACATACATATGTACATATATGATTGAATTTTATTTTGTAAACGGCTGCAGCAATATTGATGGATTTGATCCACACGTGAATAAAATTAAGATTGAGTTAGGTTTTAAGCTTTTAAAGACTCTAAAAAGGGCGTGGCACAGCCACAGACGTTTTATTTTTATAAAGTCATATCTTGTAATGAAATTTGGTAGACTGATGCAGCTCACAAATATCTTAAATTATTACTAAAAGTGGGCGTGAAACTTGTCAGTTATTGAAAATTATGATTCAACATAGCTCGAAAATACCACCGATTTTTAAAAAATTTTAAAGCTACACCACATCAAAGCAAGCTAAGCCAAAACTCGTTTAAGGAAGAGACACAGCCCACCATGATTTTAAGCGTTACAATAGGATAAGTAACAACGCTGTCGCCATGAAATTCAATATGGTAGATATACATACTTGTTATACGAAAACTTATAACTATATAGTACCTGTAGACATGGCACCTCCTGTACAAGCAAAAAAAGTTTAATGATACATTTAGTGTACTATAGCATTATTCCTACGAAAATGTGGTCAAGAGGTGACGCTTACCATAAGCTTTGAAATAAAATAGAATTCAACGGCAATGCATCAGTGAGCGTGGCACCACCCGAGTTAACAAAAAGTTGAAAGTGTGGCATTTTATGTTTTTTTTTAAATATTTTTTGACTATTTCAACTTTAATTATTATTCTTCCTTTACTTCATTGAATTTACCAAGATTTTTCATCACGACTTTTTCAACATATTTAAATTTTTTTTTCGAAATTTCCCACCTCTTTCAACTTTTTTTCTAGGCTTTCAACTTTTTTCAACATTTTCCATTTACATGGGCTTTTTCCACTCTATCCACTTTTTAACCTTTTTTTCAATATTTTTCAAATAGATATATCTGACTTTTTCTATGTTTATTAACTTTTCCAGTATATTCCATATATTTTCGACTTTTCAACATTTTTCATTAATCGAAAAAATTACTTTTTTAGCGATTTTAAACTATTTCAATCTTATTCAACCTTTTTCAACATTTTCGATATTTTTTCGACTTTATCAGCCTTTTTCAAGTGATCAACTTTTTTAATTTTTTTTTCAACATGCTCTGTATTTTATTCGACTTTTTCGATTTCTTTCAATTTATTTCAATCTCATTCAACTTTTTTCGAGTTTTCAACCCTTTCAACATTTTTCAACTTTTTTTGAACATTTTCTATGTTTTTTTCAACTCTTTCAGTCTTTTTTCACATATTACAAAAAAACGGATGAGGTTGAAAGGGGTTTTTCGGCATTTTCACTCCTTTTCAGCCCTGACTAAGTCATTAAGGCGACACTTCAAATATTTGGTTCCTTCGTTGTATACATACATGTCTCTGAAAAGTTGAAAAAGCAAGAGAGTTGTAACACGTAAATAACATAACTCCATCTCCGAATACGTAATATATATTTTTATTTTGTCTTCAACAACAATCGTTTGATACTCTTCCTACGCTTATTGCTTTGCTGAGCTGTACTCTCGGACAGTTTCTCCCTAACGAGCTATCGCTAGACATCAGAACATATCCTCGCGCATAATCGAGACCTCGTCTTGGCGATTGATATATGACGCTTACTCAATAAAAAATGTTCGCTGGGTTGCACTTAATTACTCGCATACACATTTAACGCTAAGTTTTTAAGCGCCTAAGTGTGTGCAATGTTCATTTAATTCTGCTACACTTATGCTAAAGAGGAAGGTTGTTGATTTCTGCACTGATAGTTTATGTTAGTCAGTGTGTTTTTGTGTGAGTGTTTGACTGTCGCATGTAGTCTACTTGTCTATCAAAAACTTAATACGCTATGAAATACTCAAAGTGACATCAATTATAATTAAAAGCTTTAGCAACGTGGCGCTTTAACTGATGAGATTTCAATTAAAGGGTACTTGGTGTTTGCAGTATCAACTCGAGCCAAATTCAGCAACAATGAAACCTATAACCCACAGTTTATGAAAAACTGCAAATTTGAAATGATATGAAAAACACCTTATCTATGTCTATAAAAATTTCTTAAAAATACGAAAAAAATGAGTAAGTAAAGTTTCACTCCAACGCCTTTGTATCCTGCCAACTGTAAGACACTTAAAGTGGCATATTTCTGTGCGATGCAATTTCGCTTGTTCGCTTTGGAAGGTTGAATTTTTTTTTTTTTTTTGAATTTGCAGTATTTTGAAGAGAAAAAAAAATCTGGCAACACTGGACACAGTCAAAAAAGGTAACAACTTTTTCAGGTCAACAATAAAACTTCAGAGGTCATACATAACATGCTTCCTTTAGAAATAAACTCGTCTGTCTAGTCGCTGATGTAAATGGCATAAAAAAAAAAGAATAAATTAAAAGTTTACTACAATTAAATTGAGCAAGTTGAGCAATTTATTATAAGCTGAAACTAATGGCAGCCATTAGAAATTAAGCAAATTTAAAAGAAATTTTAATGAGACAAATAAAAAGTAAAACTTTTTAAATTAAAGCAGACATCCTGTGTTGTCTTCGTTGGCAAATCTTTGAACTTCTGCTAAATGTCAAAAATGGCAGCGATATTCAAATGCCAAACACTCAGCATTAAATGCTTCATGGTTTAAGAAGTATACTGACTGACGGACAGTATAACAGAAATCATTGAAATTCTACCAAAACAGCAGACAAATGATATTTAATTTGATGTTGACAGTTGTGAGGAAGGTAGTTGGTAGACCACGTTTCCATCTACATAATTTGTTATAGTTATTAGATATTAAATCTTTTAATATAATTATCATTATTATTTTTAAGATAATTTGAATTTTTAAAAGCATAGAACCAAGTAATATAAGAAAACATCATTGTTTACATTTTATGCAACGATAGAATTAAAATAAATCTAGGCATAAAATAACTCAGAGCGAATCAATAATCGGTAGCCCTGTCCGGTGTGACGGCGAAAAAGTAGAAAAACGGCTGTTACGATTTCGGAATGAAATCATGTGCACACTAACCACAATTCGTACATTTTATTAATGAAAAAGGTATGAAACGAAATGTTCCATAAATTAAAATATATCAAAAAATTTAAAATTTGCAAATATTTTGAGAAAAATTTTTTAAATTAAAAAAATTAATGTTTTAACAAATTTACTTAAATTTTTTAAATTTTTTTTATAAAGTTATAGTATTTCTTAACAAAACTGATTCAGTTGTTTTTCATCCTATCTCCTATAGTTTCTGAGATGTTTCGTTTCAAAAAATGTTCAAAAACGTCAAAAAAAAAAACAAAGTGTGCGTTTATTAAAAAAATTACCAATATGTAAAAATCACAAAAAAATCCAATTTTCGGAGCATAATATAACAATAAATAGTTGTATAATCATTTCTAGCGCAAAAAATTTTAGTAAGAACTATATATGTATTATTTTTTTAGTAAAATCGGGTATGCGTATTGTGAAGAAAAAAAGTTACAGTCATTATGTTCATTTTTGCCAAAAAAAAAGAGCTCATGAGAAGCAAAAGTGATCCATGAATTATTCTCCGATCGAAAATAAATTTATGCTGAAATTGTTTTTAAGAGTCTCTCTAAATTTTCAGACCCCGTCCAGCTGAATCTAATTTTTGAACCGGTCTAATCTATATGGATCGTTTTTAAACATTTTTATCTTAAGAACCATTGATCATTCGACTCTATGCTCTTTTACATAGAATTTTTAATTTATTTCAAATTAATCGTGATCTTACTGCATACATATATATATTTTCAAGCTCTCGAATAACAAGAAAACATATCGTATATTCTGATCTATTCAAAAGTTCAGTATTGCTATGGCTACATGGCATATTTTTAATTAAAATATATTATTTTTTTAAGATAACTCAATCATCCTATAATATACATATGTATGCACATACATACATACATATATCATAAGTCAACGAGGTTAACTGTACATATGACAACTCTGTTGATATGCAATAAAAAAAGATGAAAGCCATACAAGAAAAACTGTTTTTCCTGCCATGCTGGCGGCACTGAACAGAGTTCATCGCCTGATTAATTATCCTGTCACGTTAAGTGCTTTGCATTGTCTGTAGTTAATTATGAGTGTAGCGAAAATCTTTTCGTTACTGTTTTTATGCAGACTCTAAATTATAGTATATACACCTATAGATTACGTTAAATTAATTAAATTCAATTAATCGGAGAATGAATTGATTGTGCAGGGACCAAAATGAAGTAATATGTAATATTTAATCCTATCTTCAAGAGAGTATCTGAAATGTTAGCTTCTATAAATTTTGTATGAACAAAAAGCTCATGCATAAACAACTGTTTCGTAGTTTAATAATCATTTAGTATATTTAGCAACACAACAAGCATGAGAATGTCTTCATAATATTTTGTTATTCTGGCTGTGCCCTTCCACGAAAGTCACACTACATACTATAAAAAATTTGAATGAGTCTTTATTTTGAACTTTTATTTCATATAAGGGAAATAACGAAAACATCAGGCAATCAATATTTGCATTTGAATATTACCAAATTAAAGCACTTGAAAATATGCTGCCAAGTAGGCAATGAAATAGTAATGAA
The DNA here is from genome assembly GCA_963662105.1 of Meiosimyza platycephala. NCBI lineage: Eukaryota > Metazoa > Arthropoda > Insecta > Diptera > Lauxaniidae > Meiosimyza > Meiosimyza platycephala. The sequence continues at coordinate 103,128,982 of OY759208.1, read as the reverse complement.
AAAACTTTCATAAATTTTCATATTTCTGGGGAGTTATTTCATAGTCAATATTTGGGAATTATTTCCTTTCAATTGTTGTTTATTTCATTCGTTGGTGGTGTTATTTTATTAAGAATTAACTCCCAATGAAATTTCAGTTGGGGTTTATTTTGTTCAATCTATTTTGCGAATTATTGAATTTTATTTGGCTGTTATTTCATTTAACTATAAATGGAATTTTTGACAAGCCATAAATTGGCCATATTTTGGGCATTATATCATTGCAGAATTTTTCATTACAATTTATAGCGGTGGAGGTTTTTCACAACAAGTGACATTTCATGTTTTAATTGAAACTATATCAAAATATCATACAAAATAAAAATTATTTCTTAATTACATACTACAAAATTAAGACAGTAGATACTATAACACTGCGAATAGCCCTATTATATCTATATATAACGATTAAAGAAAACGTGTTATTTAACACGCGTGTATTCATCATTAACTGAAAATATCAAATGAATTTTAAAAACAATTATAAATAAGAAGTAAACTAGTTCCTAGCTTTTCATATTGAAACAATTTTTTCGTAGGATCGATATTTACAGAGAAAAAAAAATGTTTAAAATTAGGCATCTTACTGTTGATATATTTTTAAAAATTGTAGAGCAGCAATGGTTCAACTTATGCCGAAACGATTTATGGTAACTTATTAACTAGTCAAACCCAATGCAATAAAAAAATTCAAAAGCGGAGCCCTTATGATTCAACTTAATTTCAAAAATTCCCTCCAAAAATCGTAATGAAAATGACAAAATTCAGTACATTGGACATTTTGTGTTAGTTCTTAAAAACTGCCCTTGTCCATAAACATAAGTACATAATTTGAATAGCATATACTCATATGTACCTATAGCTACGATACTAATAAGCAATAACGAAACATTGCAAGGCAAAGATATAATATAGAAGCTTTTTATATCAAAATCTTCACAACTATTGATAAATTTGCCTTAAATTTAATGAAAATAAAAACATGTTACAGAAACATATATGTTGGACAATTAATAATAATTAAATGATAATTGAACTTCAACAATTAATCATAAAGAACCTCTGATGTTAGAAGTTTATTTGAATATGAAAATATCCCAATTATATTGTCTGATTGCTTAAGTAACATAATCTTTTTCCACTCATTATTTGCGGCATCCAACTCCTCGATATTATCCTTGTAACAAACCACTACTTTATCACGAAGTGAAGTACAAAAGGCGAATGTGATAATTGGTACACGTAAATTGCACATCAGAGTCCACTGCTTGGTTTCAGGATCATATCGTTCCACTGTTTTACGTCCAGAACCTCCCACTGCATACAACATCCCATTAGCAGCTGCAACCTGCATATGATAGAAAAAGTGTTAGAAAACATTATTTAATTAAGTTTTTATAGATAAATAGCTTACTCCAGGTGATTGACGACTTTCACTCATTGATTCAGTAAATTGCCACATATTTTGAAATGGATCGTAGTATTCAACTGATTTAATTGCTTCGTTATTGGAAATACCTCCAACTGCATATAATTTTTTATTTAATACAGCAACCCCAAAGTTGAATCGTCCGGTTGACATAGAAGCAACTACGTCCCATTTGTTTGTCTCTGGATTCCATTTTTCAACGGAATTTAAATGTCCTCTATTCCATCCGCCCATTACATACAAAAATCCGTTTAGTACAGCTGCACAACAGTATGCACGATGTTCGTTCAATGGAGTCATTTGTTCTAACGTCATCGTTCTGAGGTTTAAACGAATAACGCAATTTAAAGAGGCATTCCTATTGTTACGTCCTCCTACGATAAAAAGATAATTTTCCATAACAGCAACACCGAAGGCACGACGGTACTCCAAACCTTTCAACCACTTCATCCATTTATTTCGTTGCGGGCAGTAGTAGTGTATAAACATTTCTTTACCGGATTCCCCCATTGATATTGCCATCAAAAACTGATATAATTTTCTTCGTTTTGTCCATTGAACCTGATCTAATTTTCTTCGCTTTTCTAATGTACTTCCACTTAGCATTGAACTATCTGACAATAAATGCCATACTGCTGCTGTATAAATTGGAAGACAACCAGATGAAGCACATATCGGTTTAACGTGTTCAATTAAAAACGATCGTTCCAGAAAAGGCATCCGCACTAACTTTAACAATTCAGCTAAGTGCTTTACACGCTCACTGCGATCATGTTCGATCCAGCGTATTAAGCTCTTGAATACATCCTCTTCAGCTCGAACACAAAGATCATCGGAACCCAACAACTGGCTCAATTGTTTTGCATTTAACCGAAGAAACTCAGAAGTGTCACAAACTTGTGCGAAATTCTCCAAGCTATAGTCTCTGGCCTTTTCAGTAAGCCTTTTGCAACAATGTTGCTCCGCTAAGAGCGCAAGTCCCAAGCACTTGCTTGGATGTAAGTCTTGTTCCAAAAAATTCTCACAAGCCGTGACTACATTACTGAATTGTAGCATGCGCGCTGCTTTAAACAGTTCATCCACAGTCTCTTCACTAATTACTACACATTCTGTGTAGCAATACTCAACTAAACGTTGTAATATATCACCATTAACATTGAAAATTTCTACTTCTTTCGCTGTACTTTCGAGCATTCCTGATGTAAACATACCATGGAAGTACTCACTTGCTGCCGAAAGGACAGAGCGATGAACTGGAATTCTTTTTTTTTCGTTGCCAGCGATCAGTACAGTATCACAAAACTCTTCACTCTCACACTGTTTCCATAATTCTAGCAGGATCTTTTTGGCGAGGCCAATATCATTAAATACTGTAGGCATATCGAATGTACTATGAATAGAATAAAAGAAAACATTTGATATTAAAAGTATTTGAATTACAACGTCTGGCAAAGTTGTACTGCAGTGACATTAATTTTTCAATATTTTCATTCTTTCTTCGCGAACTTACTTACGGTTTTATATCATTTCTTCTAAAAAATGACATCAGGCAAATTTTTCTAACTTATTGTTCCAAACTTAATCGAAACATTTGTTCTTTACAGTGATATAAAAATATATTAATGAATTTAATACCAAATTTTTTGCTCAGGTCTATTAATTATATCGCTCACTATTTAGGAAAACGAGTTATGAGATTTGTGTAGCCCACAGAGAGAGGGCGCTACTCCGCGTGTGAGCCATTCGAAAATCTGTTGAAAGTGTGTCTCACAATCATTTCTAGTGAATGCCGTTTCATTTCGTTTCCTTTCGTATGAGTATATGATTGTTTCAAAAAATTTGTGATATTCGCGTGGAACATTTTGTGAAGTTTTTAAATAATAGGGAAAGGTCGAAATTGTTTTTTGACATAATTTAGAGTGGATCCGTACCCTGAAAACGACTGTTTTTGACATATTTGCAGAATTTTTGTTTTTGCTGCAATCGCTGGGGAAAGGTCAAAAATGGCTTTTGAACATCACATGGAGTATCCTTGGACCATGGGAAGGACCGTTTTTGGCCCATTTACGGGAATCTTTTTTGTTTCAATCGATAGAGAAAGCTCGAAAAATAGTTAAGGTTATCACTAAGGCTAACAACAATTTAACAAAAATGCAATTTTTTGCAATTTTTCAATAAATTTTCAACTTTGGCACCTTATAACTCGAAAAATATCTATGGAACGAGCCACACGGCATTTGGAAGATTTTCGTGAGACGAATATTTTCTTGTCTTGGCCGCGAAGGTGATCCGCTTGACGCGAAACGTCCCATATATATATGCCGTGGATCAATTTTTCAACATATATTAGGTTTTATGAAATTCAAACTAAAATATCAGAAAATTGGTCTTTCCGCCGGACTGCGCTGTAACCAGTGCAAAAATATTTTAAGTGTATCGCCTTTGGCTATATATAACTGAATTAAAATCGGAGTCATACTTTTTAAGTAATTTTTTTTTTTAAACTTTGAAAACCACATTTATATTTTTTTAAATGAAACAAAAACTGCACCATGCCATAACCTAAATTTTCCTTTGAAATTACATATATTCGTTATCAATATTAAAAGCTTCGTAAGCAAAATGGAATTTAATAAAACAACAAATGAGAGGAGCTTTAAAAGTAAACATACATATGAGTGTGTTTTGATGCGGAAAACTTACATTTCCATTATTCAGTTCTTACTGTTGTAATTGTTTAATTTTAGAAGTCTAACGCCGTTGAAGAATAAAGGAAAACACGTAAAATTTTGAATACTTTGTGATTCACCGACTGCCAAAGTCGTACTGTAACCGACATTAATTTTTCTCCACTTCTGCTCAAACCCACTGTTTTATATACATATATACTATATACAATAGTAACGATGTTAAGAGAATCACTCTCTAAGCTTATCTTGCCACAACCTAAGTCAATTTTATTTCACACAACTTGATCTTGTCTCGAAGTTAAGAGCTAAACACAGTTGGAGCGTGCAATATCGTTCAGATTTTTCCTATACGTTAATAGTGAGTACAAAATTTATCGCAGAGAAATAGAATACATTATATTTTTTGGTGCGATTTGACACAGAAGCTCAATCGAACGTGGGTCATTCCAGCTATAATGGGCCTATCATTAGCATGAGGTTTTTTAAATGAGCTGAAACTTGTGATTGCGCCATCACGTGGAAAATAGAAAAAAATTCGATTAAATTTTTTCGACCAATATTATTGTTTAAAAAAAATGTTTTTAATTGTGTTCAAAAAAACTCGTAAATAAGACCATTCCTTGCAATTCAAATTTTCTTTCATATTATTTTTAGGTAGTTGTGTACTAGTAGATGACAAAAAACCGCAAATCTGACTAAATGAATTTTTGAAATCTTCACCTTTTTTTTCAATTTTTTAATTTCAGCCGATTTAGAAAACCTCAGGGTAATAATGAGCCCATTATATCTGGAATGACCCACGTCCCAACTGGGTTAAATGCTTTTGCTCTTGACATTCATTTATTCGTTATCAATATTAAAAGCCTCGTAAGCAAAATGAAATTTTATAAAACAACAAATGCGAGGAGCTTTAATAGTAAACATATGACAGAATTGTTGTTGTAGTTGTTTAATCTGTTGAATAAAAGAAAACACTTAAAATTTCAATACTTTGTGTTTCAACACCAGACAAAGTCGTACTGTAAGCAACATTAATTTTTTAGCTTTTATATGCTCTCTTCTCAAACTCACTGTTTTATATATACTATATAGTAACGTTGTTAAGAGAATCACTCTCTTAGCTTATCTTGTCACAACTTAACTCAATTTTATTTCACACAACTTGATATTGTCTCGTAGTTAGGAAAGAAGCTTAAATGCTTTTGCTCTTGACATACATACATACATATATAAGATCCATATCAAAAATTACTTAGAAGCTAAACACAACTGGGACGTGCGATTGCACCAAAAAATAGAATTTGTTCAATTTCTCAGCGATAAGTTTTGTAGTATCAATTTCGTACTCACTATTAGCGTATAGGTAAAATCTGAAATATATCGGACGTCCCAGTTGTGTTTAGCTTCTTATGATCGGTGGTGCCCAGAGACGAGCAGGCGCTCGAAAAGCGTAAAAATGAGAACGAGCATGCGATTAAAAAGCGTGAAGGTCAGTGTTCCCAGATTTTTTTTTTTAAAAACTGCAAAAGAAACTGCAAACTTCCAGAGCGAAGAAACTTTAAGAAAAATAAAATTTTTCTGGTAGGATAAAGTTCATTACCTTTTCCTTTTTGCTCAGCAATTTCATAAAAAAAAATGTGGGGTTGCCTAAAATTGCAGTTAAAACTGTAAATATGGTAATCAGGGTTGGATTTTTCTATTATTGTAACATATATAAAAGAGGTGCCGAGTACTTTTTTCCTCAACTACATTTTAGCTTATATGAAAATGTATTATTTATTTTGAGTTTTACTTCATTATTTAGTTGCATTATTATTTTTATTATATTTATGTGTAATGATCTTACATATTAAATTTTTTAAGTAAATAAACAAAATTGAGTTTTTCCCATAAAAGAGATTATTGTTTACTAATTTTTAACAATAACTAAATTATTTACTAAACTTAAATTAACTAGTTCACTATTATTTTCTCACAAAAATTTAAAAAATACGTAGATCTTGATCGATCGATCAGAGTTCTCAGAATCCGTTGATTTGAAGGCCAGATATGACGAAAGGAAAACAGTTTTCTGTACAGAAAATCACATCATACACAAGTCTTGTAAAATATTGTTCATCTAATAGGAATCCAGATGTTAAAACTCAGAATTTTTAACCTTTGACTGTGTATATTAAAAAAACGTTTCAATTGACGTGATCTTGACATCAGGGAAATTTCAGAACATTTGAGGGAAATTTCAGAACATTGAAAATTTTAGTGTGGCTCAAAATAAAATTTTTGTTTGCACCAATCGATAGGGAAAGGTCGAAAATAGCCATTTCCGAGCTCAATCTATCAGCTGGTGGAAAAAAATTTTTTTTTTAACCACCCTAAAGTTTTTTGTTTTGCTCCAACCGATAAGAAATGGTCGGCAATGGCTTTTAGACATACCTTAGGGCGGCTCCGGACCTTGGAAAGCATCAAAAGGGTCGAAAACGGTACTTTCCAAGGTCCGGAGCCAACCAAAGTGATGTCCAAAATTATTTTTCCAACTTTCCCAATCGATTGGAGCAAAAAAAAAATTTCCGAAAATAGGTCAAAAACAGACCCTTCTAGGGTCCGGAGATACTCCAAATGATGTTAAAAATCCATTTTCGACCTCTGTCCATCGATTGGCGTATAACTTTTTTTTCGAAAATGGACCGAAATCGGGCATTTTTGGTACTCCGAACCACCTCTGATGATGGTCAAAATCCATTTTCAACCTCTTTCTTTCGATTGGTGTATAAAAAAAAATTTCCGAAATTCGACCAAAAGCGGGCATTTTTGGGACTCGTTATGAATCAACGTAAAAAGAATCCATTGAGAAATAATAGTTATGGACAACGGAAAAACAATTTCTTATGACTAACAGTTATGACTCAACGTAAAAAATATTTATTGAAAAATAATAATTATAGACAATTAATATAATATCTCTTATTAATAATAATTAAAAAACAATTTTTTTGACAAAAAACTTATAATAGTTATGTCCCTGAAAAAAGGAAGAAATACACTAAATGCCTTTGCACAAAAGTCATACCAGAAGTGGGATCAGTGTGTTAAAATTTTCATATATTTAGTTGTTCATATTTCTCCATTGAATATCATAATCGAAATAGGTAATTTTCTAATGAAAACTATGAATAGATGAAACCTCTTTTGCCGCGTAATGAAATAGAACACAATTTCAAGAACGACTCCTTCAAAATATTTATTATTATTCCCGTACTATGTCAATGAATAATTTGATCAAGGATGTTCAGATGGTAATCATACTAAAAGTGTGTGGAGTTAACTTTTTTTCTCCAACAAAATTGCAAAGATAATATCGTTTATTTGGTCTCCACGTAGGCAAATCATCCGACAGATTATTTTTCCAAAATCTCGACATAATTATTTCGCTTTCTTGAGTAATCTAGCAAGCCATAGTTTATCTACGTGTACTCTTCACTTCACAAATGCCAATGCTACGCGGACATAAGACGCCATTTGCAATAATGAGATGAGAGCCTTTTTCAAAAAAGTGGACTTTTTCGCCAAATTGTTAACCTTGGGTTAAGCTTAAACTGGAAAAATTAATTTAAAAAAAAATATTAAAATTTCACTAAAGAATTTTAAGAGTACAACTGAAGCAATAAAAGAGTGCTCTATAAAATTATATGGCAATAACTGACTTAATGGTGATAGCAGTGGTGGTACTTTTGCTGCCCTGCATTGTGTTCTATTTTTGACTGCTACGCTATTTTTGCTGAAAGTTTCCTTTGCTGTCATACGCCATTATAAGAAATTGTTATCAACAAGTTAAAACGACGATGCCAAAGACGACAACGTGCAGCAACATTAAAATGGCCCATTAAAGAAAAGGCGCAAGTAGCGTGGGAAGCGGCGGCGGCGGCGGCAACAGTTTGAGGCCAAGTGCTGTTGTAGTCAAGTTGCTGCTAAGTTGCTGTAGGACAAAATTGTTGCAGAAATTGCTGTTTTTTTTTTTACTCTTGGCAGCACTGCAATTGGGTTAATAGCCTGCACGAGCACTTTTTTATTTTTTTTTATAAAACGACAAAGGCACTTGTGGCATTTTGAAAGCATTTAAAAGTGAAGTTTGTACTGAAAATGTTACGTGTAATATATTTTTAAAGAATCTAACTAAAAGAATAGAATGTTATGAACTTGAAGAATTTTAAGCGTCCTGTAAATTATGACACTTATAAAAATATCAACTCACTCAAGCTTTTATCAAAATGACATATACAATTTAAGTTCCAAGAAAAACTTTTTATATACATATATAGTAATACTTACTAAGATGAATTTAAAAAACTATTTGTAAGCTAGGAGTGCCAACCAATTAGAACGCACTTACTTCGATCAAAAGCGTTCTATTGTAATATCACCACTGGACTGATATAGAGTCATTCTCGAAAACCAATCGAATTTATTAGTACATTGCTAAATCACTAAGGCCATTAAAATTTAGTTCAGCGCTCGAACTTTCCTTTTTGAAAATGCAGTAAGTGAAAAAAAATTTTCATCTTTCTCAACATATCGACAATTTCTAAAAGTGAAAATTCTTCGTCTGAAAATAAAATAGTGACCAGCTATTATGGCCATCAAGAGTCTAAGTAGTGCAATAAATGCCATAGAGCAGGGATGCACAAACTATGGCCCGAGGAGCCTTTAAAAGTGTATTTAAATTCCAATTAAAGATTAGTTATTAAACTACCAAAATTTGTTGATAGTTAACAAATATTTTAAAAATCTATCAACCAAATACATTTGCTTAAAGGATGCATACTCTTTTCTTAGTATAGAGTAGTGGAATCGTGCTGAATAGAGCATATGTATATCTGTGTGTAAAAATCACCTTATGCTTTTGTCCGCTTTAGATGAAAAATTGTTTTGATTTTTTAAAAGGTTGCTATAACAAAACAGATATTAGAAAAACCAATTGATGATGAATAGCATCTAAATATAACATTCGTAGTTACTATAAGTTTTCCAATATAATATGTCACCTTAAGTCATACAGTCTTTTTGTATGAAAATTTCAATCGACGTCATTTCTTGTAACGTCACAAATACCAAATATTTTAAGCTGTCGTCTGAAGCACAAAATGTTGCTGTCATTCACACTGACATTTATTTGCAATGGCAAGATGTTGTTTAAGTTTCTTCTTAGCCCTTTTTTCTTTTTTTGTTGAACTTTCACTTTTTAAATTAAAGTCTCTTTCATATCATCTTCTTAAGTTTTTGCAAAGTGTGGGACTTAAAGCTTGTACGTTTTCACAAAAATTCCAAGGAATAATGCAAAACATGATGAAAGGTGTGGGGGATTTAACAGGTTTTTTAATTTATTTTCAATTAAAATTTGTTCTTGTACGTAGGTACTTTTCAATTGAACGTAAAAGGTTAACACAATTTGCTTGAGTTTTATTTAATTTTCTTAGAAAAGTTTTCAACTCTTTCAAAGGTAAAGAATTATACTTTTTAATAGCACAATTATATATTCATGGAATTATACTCATTAAGCAAAACTGATACGGAGCTTAAAAGAAAATGGCTGAATACCTAAAACTATGCAATAAAATTATTTGAAATTATCAACAGCCATTAGGAAGATAACAAACGAAAAGTATATTGCATAGTTTTTGGCGCGCGAATTCATAAGCTGCTGTATGATTTTTTGAAAAAATTCTATGCTACACATTTTATCAAGCACCGTACCCTTCTTCAGGCACAAATTATGACAAAATTATATCTTTTTATATGCAAAACTCTTGCAAAATTTCAGTGCTATCCAAATATTCCTCAGAATAGCTTTAAATTGCAAGTTTGCTACTTTTAAGAAATTGCTGCTAGCATTGAATTAAATTGCAGCAACATCACTTCCAACAATGTGATAACAAGCTGCAATATTAACAATGAATGCAAAATACGCACGGTATTTTGTTGCAGCAAGTGGCATTTGTGGAAGATGTTGCCAGCTTCTCAATCATCATTACCAATTTTTCGTTGCTGCTATTGTTATTGTTGTTCTTTTTTTGCTGCTTTTCTTTGTTATTATCTTCTAGTCAAACGTAAAATCGATGCATTTGCATATTCATAACATCATCAAAGGACGCATAGAATGCTGATAGCTTATAGTGAGATGTAATGAAAGCTTTTTTGTTAGAAAGTGAATTGGTAGATAAAAATATTGTGCTATAGTTTTTTATTTTAGTAGAGAAATTCAAAGATAACATAGATAAAATTTTGGGAACAAGTGAAAAATACACAAAGTAGCTTGATAGTGTTCATTATAAATATATCAAGGACTGTTCTGTGCTGTGCAGTATAATAAATAATGCATAAAGAATCGGCTAACAAGGTCAAAATTAAATCAAAAATCAACGAGCATTACTCTGAGATATGTCAAATTTGAATATGCTAACCCTGATGGGTTCCCACCAAAGCGACATGATTGTTCTATTGAGGTTAAGAAAGCCGGCAAATAAAAACGCCTAAAGGTAACGAAAGGGTTGCAAAAATTTGTTAGGAAATTGAGTGCACACTTAAGCTCGATACTCAATATTATCGTCATATTGACTAAATTTTCTGTAGCCTACGTCTGCTTACAAGGATCGATAGAACGTAAACAGAGAAAAGCCAAGAATCTCTAGAATTACTGATGAGACGTTGTACGTACACAGAAAGCACTCCCGACTGGACCGCCTTCATGAGATGCATGTAAATTTCATTGATAAAAGCATTACAAGAGACAAAATTCCATAGGTCATAAAATTGTTTAAATCCTACAAAATACTGTCATTAGAAGGCAACTACCAAGCTATGATCAGCCCTTTTAAGTCGATACTAAGGAGTAATTGAGTGCTTTATATCTTCCAAAAAGTCTAAAATCAGACTGTAACAGTCAATGATGGGCGTGAGAGGCAAATGATACCCGCACGAAATTAAAAATACTGATGTTGAAAAAACATAACTTGAGCAGAGCTGCTCAACTTGCCACACATCGACTGCAACAATGGGCATTTTGCGTCACATTATTTTACGTTTTGGTAACGACATCCAACGTCGTTGATCTTTTTTCTTAAGTTGCGCCAAGAGTTTTATATACGCCGACAAACCCGAAACGTTGAAGCATCTACAAGCCAACATCCTTCGAGCTATGCCCTAAATATCGCCTAGAATATGCAAAAAAAGACATTGTAATCTATTTCGAAAGGATCTGACGTTTTGGAGCAGTCCATTTGCCTCCAAGATCATGCGATTTGGCCTCACTAAACTATTTTTTTGGGGCTACGTGAAGTATCTCAGATACAGGGACAAGCCAGTCAGAATTGCAGCCGTGGAAGACAACATAACAACTGCCATTGGTGAGATACAGGCCAAAATGCTGTAAAAATTATGCCAAAATTGGAGCTTAAGGATGAAGCATCTAAGGCGTAGCTGCAGGCAACATTTAAATGAAATAATATTTAAAAAGTAAATGGAACGATTTGATGTATCACTGCAAATAAATATTTCATTCACTGTTGCAAATTTTTTGTTCTTTTTCAATTTTCAAAAAACCAAACGCTTAAAAAATCACCCGTTATGTACATTCACATCACCATACCGAATTGGGTCAAAATTAATACATTAGCTTAAATGAGAAATCATATTTTCTTCTCAGAGGCGTGTCACTGGCTACTATTAGAAAACTAATAAATACCTACATTCTGCACTGTCGCACTTCACAACCTTTCCAACAAACATAAAATTAAACTGTTTTGTATCTGCCTATTTATACATAGATTAGAATATTTAATCTGCTTTCAGTATTATCTATTGAAAAGTTATGACGTCACAAAAAATCTGCTTCTTCTTGCAAAAATTATGACACTACAATTACCAAAATCCATTGAATTGTCGCCGAGTTACAGCAATTAGTATTGTACATTGCATTTCCCTACAACGCTATCATTTCTCAAAATTTGTGGATTCATTGCCGAGTTATAGCTATTGGAATATTCAATCTGCTGCTGAATCCGCATATGATCTTCAAAAATGGTTTCAATTTCCAGTTTACCAGCTACCATCCCCTTGGGGGTCGAAATTCAAATTGGCATACAAACTCGCATGCTAAAATCGAAAATTATAACAAAAAAGAAGTTTGACCCTTCCTTTCCTCACCCCGTAGCACCCCTTTATTATCCCTAGAAAGGGGGGTAAAACTTCATTTTCAGCTTTGACTGTATGCAATTTATATTTTAACTAATTATGCTCTACGTGAGAAAGATATGTGCCCATTCAATGTAAAATGCCAAGGTAACAAATGTATCGAAATAATGCAATAACGAATATATACACATACATACATACGTAGAAATATAAAGCCTGTGTAAGGTATTAGTGAAAATCAAAGCCAAGGTAGCACAATTTAAGCAATCATTTTTAATAGGTAGAGGTGTGTTTGTGTCTGCAATTTCAGATTTTTCGAAAATTGGATTTCATATGAAAAAGCGTAAAGAGCATCATGTATAACGACATAAGCCGATTGTCAACCACACTAATCCAAACACATATGTATGTGTGTATAGTATCCATACAGATACAGAAGGCAGGCATACTTATGACGCAATACATTTGCAAATGATGTTCAAACACCGCGTTGGAAATTTTACTTAACTGAGTGTGCTGTGTCGTGGCTAACCTGTGAAGGGATTTTTATTTAAATACCCTAATGGGTAAGAAAAACGCTTATGATGCGCTATATACTTCGAATGCCATTGTCCATACATATGTTTTTTGAGTCAGTATGGCATTTCGTAAAGCATATCCTTGACTGCTTCTTTTGTTGCTTCAATGGATGTGCAGTGGAAGCAATTTGGTTTGAATGCTTTGGATTTTCAAAATTTCAAATTTTCATCATATTTAATAACATTCCAAGTATTGCATCAGGATTTATCAGGATTTCATGACTGAAAAGAGTTTCTGATAACTTTTGCTTTACTGTTGCATAAGAAGAAATTTTATACAATCTTGTAAGCATGTTTACTTTAACTAAAGAAGCAGCTTTTCCTCCGATATAACAGCATGCACTCATTGGTAAATATCTATACATACATATGCATGTCCACACAGCTCATCCAGTGAGTTCGTTTATTAACAAGCAAGTTAGCTATGTTCAAATGAAAAAAATTAGCGAAGTTTGGCTTCAAACATTCAATGGCAGGGAAAAGAAAGCTCAACAATCATTTTGGGCCAAAAGTTCGATATTTATGCGCCAATATTGCAATTAAGTCCAATCAGACCACTGTCAGGAAACTTTACACTTGACTTGCCAGTTTACCTGGTCACTTTTGTATCAAGCTCCAGTTGGGTTATAGCAGCAACTTTTGCAAAAGCAAAGCAAAGTTTCATTAGCAAGAGCGCTCGCACAAAAATTTACCGCAGTATATAGTTACGCGTGCTTGTGTTTACTTACTCACATATACATACACACATACATACATACTACCTCATACACTCATGTGTACTTAAAACATCTTCCAAAAAATGGATTTTCTTTATAACACATAAAAAAAAATAAGGAAACGAAATTGGAATTTACCACATATTATGAAAGATTCACAGAAAACAACCTTCTAAGAGATTATAAAAATTATTTCCTTTAGTTTTGTTACTCTGATATTTTTTTAAATTGTCAAATCTGAAATTGAAATTTGTTTACCTTAGCTTAATGTGAAATATATGTAAAGCTTTACAAATTCAGCATACTAATTGGCTTGAGAGATTAAAATATTGTGGGATACATTTGAGGAATCAATTTTCCTGTAATGATCCAAAAATGTTATTAAAATCACTTTAATAAAAGCCAGATATACTGATGAAATAATCATTTTGTATGGAAATTGATATGGAAAAGTAAGACCTATAATGGTCTGTAAGAACTCACTTGACATAACGATATTTTTTTTATCTCAAAAATCTACAAAATATTTCATCATTTTATTTTTCATTTACTGCTTATGGGGCGTTCAAGTATTACGTAACGCAAATTTTAAAGATTTCTGACCCTCCCCCCCCCCCATGGTAACCTGCCGTAATGTTTTGCTGCAACCCCCCCCCCCCTTTTAAACGTTACGTAACGACCAAATGACCATGTTTACCTAAAAGTCACAATTACGTTGCGCAAAGTACCGGAAAATACTATTTTATGTTAATAAACTCATAAAATAATATATTTATTTAACGGAAACTTAACTGAAATAAAACATCAAAATAAAATTGTATTCTTAACAAAAACTTTAAAATAAAATCAGCAATAATTTAAATACGTAGGCATGTAAAAAAAACGATTCAATTGGAATTACTTCTCCTCTGTCCACGGGTTTGTGAGCCATTCTGACTCTTTCATTACTGGCATCCGGAGAGCAGACGAAGAGGGTTCCGGAATTGCTAAGCCACTTGCATCAACTTCGTCTTCATCGAGCTAATCGGCATCCTCAGACATTGTTTCACACAATGCAGAGAAGCTCATTTGTCCTTCTGGCAGCAAGTCGCTGTGGCCGTATTTTAGTTTCACGACTGTCTTGGGCAAACTTGCCATGCACGTGACGAATGTGGGGAGAAACACGTCAAATGTCCTAAATTCTGTTGTTTTTAACTCGTGCTGGTGGTACATAAATGCACCTAAAAAAATTTCAGATTGTCAGATTTTCCAAATTCCTGGTGAAAAATCACAAAACGTGTTATATCTCAAAAAGAGTATTTTTAATATTTTTTTTAATGCTTTTAATCGAAAGCTGAGGTTTTTTTACATTAAAAAAGTTATTTTCCAAAGAGTGCTTCAGCAATTCGCTATGAGAAATACATCGCGAAAGGTATTTCGTATTTCCTAATTTCAAATCACTCTCGCTAAAGAAGTTTTACTTAAAAAAAAAATGTTACGTAACAGAGAACTGCAGTGAACCACTCATCATTTTGGCATTCATGAATCATTCATGAATGCGAATGTGATTCACATTCACTTCTAGTGAATGCGAATGTGATTCACATTCACTTCTAGTGAATGCCGTTTCATTTCGTTTCCTTTCGTATGAATATATGAGTGTTGCGTGAGCTATTCATGAAACGCGATTGTATAAAAAAATTTGTGTTTTTTAAAATATGGATAAAGGTCGAAATGGACTTTGGACATCACTTGGGGTGGCTCCGGACTCTGGAAGGACCCTCCACGACCCATTTTTGGAAATTTTTTTTTTTGGTTCATTCGACAGGGAAATTTGACCCATTTTCGGAAAATTTTTTTTTTTGCTTCAATCGAAGGGGAAAGGTCGAAAATGGATTTTGAACATCACTTGGAGTACCTCCGGACCCTGGAAAAGACCGATTTTGACCCATTTTCGAGAAAAAAATTTTGTTTTTTCAAACGAAAGATAGCTCAAAAATATTTTTGGACATCACTAAGGAAGGCTCGGGACCCTGGAAAGAACCGTTTTTGACCCGAAAATTGGCTAAAAACGGGTACCATGCCCCAGGGACACATTTTCGGGTCAAAAACGGTTCTTTCCAGGGTCCCGAGCCTTCCTTAGTGATGTCCAAAAATATTTTTGAGCTATCTTTCGTTTGAAAAAACAAAATTTTTTTCTCGAAAATGGGTCAAAATCGGCCTTTTCCAGGGTCTGGAGGTACTCCAAGTGATGTTCAAAATCCATTTTCGACCTTTCCCCTTCGATTGGAGCAAAAAAAAATTTTCCCAAAAATGGGTCAAAAACGGTGCTTTCCAGGGTCCGGTGGTACTCCAAGTGATGTTCAAAATCCATTTGCAACCTTTCCCCATCGATTGAAGCAAAAAAAAAAATTTCCGAAAATGGGTCAAAAACGGTCCTTTCCAGGGTCCGGAGATACTCCAAGTGATGTCTACAGTCCATTTTCGACCTTTCCCCATCGATTGGAACAGAAAAAAATTTTTCCGAAAACGGGTCAAATACAGGTACCATGGTCCGGCGACCCATTTTCTGGACAAAAACGGTTCTTTCCAGGGTCCCGAGCCTCCCAAAGTGATGTCCGGAGGCCATTTTCGAACTTTCCCTATCGATTGGAGCAAATAAAAATTTTTTTCTTGACACAGTTCAACTTAAGTGGCTCAAAACATTCACTGATTCATGAATGCTGACTGCATGTGAGTGAGCTTTTCAGGCATTCACATTCATGAGACTAGTGCTATTAAGCAGCTCACATTCATGAGCTATGAGCTATCTACGCAAAAAAAACTCATAAATATTCTTTTTTTTTTCAAATGAATTGAAAACGAACATTTTAGTATGCCTATTATTTGCAGCAATATTTTTTTTAGTATACACGCATTTTGAACATAAAAACAGACACCGCACTCGACAGCGGTCTTAAGTCAACCATTCATTTTCTTTCATTTTCAAGAAATTTATGAGACGTAATGGTAATATTTTCATATAAATTGAATAATAAGCAATTTTTTAATGTTTATTGTTAAATCTATCCACAACAGAGGATATATGTATGTATGTACACAAGACATATAAGTCAAATAGGGTATTTAAGGTTCAAGCAATTGACATTTGCTTTTTGTGAATTTGACTACGCATTTTAGTGGATTCTCGCCATTTCCATTTGAATTGAAGTATCGTTTTTATTAGTGGCGTAGGCAGTGAAAATGTCATTTATTTTCTCAACACATAATTGTAGGCGCATAATATTTCAAATTTAATTTATGATACACAATTTAGACAAACTCATACCATCGGCTCCATTTTTACTCCATTTATTTGGTCAGCAAGCAAAAGGCAAAGCCCAAATTTATGGTGCTGTAAATGTCGTAAATTATTTGGTAACACTTTTGAATGCGAGCCGTGCCGAGCGTAGACATAATAGCCATACAGAAATATGTACATATAAACAAATATGAATGTATGACCCAGTAGAAATGAATATATTAGAAATCCATTTTTTAATTAGACGTACCAAAGTATGTATACGCCCTAAATCGGTTTCGTTAAGGAAATTCATACGGTCTGGAACTTTATATGGAACTTCATATTAATACAGTTATACAAATCAATACATCGTTAATTTTAGGCTCCGCTGAAAAAGTTTCCATACATGACTATTTGAAACTATTTGGAAATATTCCATATGCTCCATATGTATGTATACCCTTTATGTTATTCGGTGAAAACTTGCGCTGGCTTGAATGTACAATTTTAAATTTCCTCATCTTAAATCTCAACGAAAGACCATGCATTCCACGAATTCCATTTGGGATGCTTGGAGTAGCATTCGTGAATACAACTGAAGCAATATATCAAATAACTTTATTTAATGGTGACTATAAAAATTGGGAAAAGCAAGCCCTTTTAGACGCGTTTCATAGTCACTGTTTTTTTTTTTTTTTTTTTTGTCATTGACATAACCCACTAAATCGAAGTGTTGCCATTGAAATACATTATTTATGTACTTCACATCAACAGTGTTGTCGTTGCGCCTATTTTTCCATATTTATTTATTTTCTATTTTATTGTTGTTTCCGTAAAATCTCTTTTTTTTTGCATTTTTATTGCTCTGCAAATAAAAGTGAATATTTTTACTGCACTTTATGGAGATTTTGTTTGTCAAACTGGGTGCGCGTTTGAAGTTTTTTAATGGCCAAAGTCATAAGTCATTCGAGCGCACTCTTAACTTGTCATATTTTCATGTGTTATGTCATATACTTGAAAAGCCATTAAGAGCTATTTTTTGTGAGTATTTTTAATATTCCAACATTTGATATGATAATAAACAATGCCAAATTTCCATACACAAGTTGATAATGTAAATCCTTTTAATGACACACACGTAAGGACACCGATGCACATACTCATGGAAGTGTCAATTGGTTTTTTTGGCTTACCAGTGTTGTCGGTGCTACGTTTAAAATGTTTTTAACCATCTTCTTTCAAAGAAAGAAAAAAATGTTGCACTTCACTCAGCTCAATCTTGCAACAATTTGTTGTTGTTGTTTTTTAGAGAATTGTAATATCATACCCTACACTCAGGGTATATTCACTTCGAAATTCCATTTGTAACGTATGAAATGGGGCGTGTCAGGCATAGAAAAGTACATACATATATTCTTGATCAGCGTCACCACCTGCGACGATTAATTTATGTCCGTCTGTCTGTTTGGCGAAGTCATGACTGCGAAATCAGTTCATTGACACGCCCACCGCCTATATAAATAAAACATTTAAAACGCTATATTGAGCGTGTTATTTTATGTAGTGTTAGCGTATTTCACACAAACAATTTAAATGAATCGGAAAAGCTCTGAATAAGAACTAGACGATTTGCTACAGTGATCGTGGCACCACCACATAATAACAAAACTTTGAAACGATATATTGAGAGAAATATTTAAGGTAATATTACCAAATTTCTTATAAATAAAAGATATAGTTTATTCTGGTACCAGACCAATAGTGAGAATGCAGAGTAGTGGCATATAAGTTTCGGCCTGACCGATCATTACACTGTTTTCTCTTTTTTTCAACTTTGCATCACTGTTATATTCACTCGCTGACACTAACACGGTATACAGTGTTGCTGAAATGTGACATTTTTCACATTTTGCTTCGTCTACTCTCAGATTTAAAGAAAATGATGCAAAGTGTACTTGATATGATTATACTTTTGTTAGTTGATGGATTATGTGGCTGTTTTTAAAGATGCTATGCTTTACAAACTTTAAGCTACTTTTCTAAATTTGTTTCGCACTAGATAGTAAAATCCAAATTCTGTCTTTTTTTAGCTTGAGCTTTAAGTCGAATTTTTCAAAATATTATTTTATAATCCTTTTAAAATCGCTATTTTGCGTGATTTTTCTTCTAACTCCATCAATCACTCAAAAAATTTGCGTATTACAAATTAATATTTAGCTTTTGAGGAATAATAATTTTACTTCCAAACACGCCTTAAAAATTGGGTTCACACCTGAAGCGATTGGTAGGAAAATTTTAATTTTGAAGCCATATAAACTGCAGTCACGCTAACACGTCCAGCAAAATCAAGCAGGCAGCGTTTCAATGTGCTCTACTGGACAGGGCTGTAGTAAGCATATAAGGAAAAAATTAGAAACAGGTCAAAGTGAACAAAAATACAGCGATTTGTAATGAACTTTGAATCCTCCTTTTGAATTCACAATTTTTTTCAATAAAAATTAAAAATAAAATCTAGTGGAAATAAATTTAGGAAACAACTTACAGTCCAATGCACATATATAATATGTAAGTATTTTATGGTACAGCGTAGGTATGCATATCACGTGACCTTCTTGACTGTCATCACACGCTGATATTAAAAATAATCCACTTACATGCTTTCTAAATCCTTTTTGATGGCTGTGTTGCCCTGCTGCTACTGCGTCCGTGTTGTCAAATTTTTAGTGTCAACATCAGCAAGAAAAGCGGATTATTTTACGCAACGCATTTACACACTTCACTTGTGTTGCAACAAATTTTGGGGGACAGTGATGACATTTTAAGTACAATTTGTACATTTTTCAATAGGTACATTTGAACTTTCAGTGATATAAATTCGTTTTCTTTGTTTATCCATTTGACTAATGTTTCTGCTATACAATGTCGTATAAGTAATTTCATTTTGATTGTTGAAAGTAATCTTCCTTTTTGATAATTTTCGGAAATATTGTAAGCTAAAGTTTGATCTCCAGAAAGTATATTTTGTCTCTAAAAAGTTCAAGTGTCATCACTAATACAGACTTTTATGCTTTCCACATACAGTGAATGCATGGTGTTCTTCTGAGTTTACGAGTTAGAAAATTTAATTTAAGTAAGAAAATCCAATTCGGGCAATTTTATGTTGTGCCGCATGCATGACACTCGTTATGTAGCAGCAGCAGCGACGTGTTTGCCATGCAACAAGTACTTAAAAGTTTTCTATCATTTGTATTCATGTACGTGTGTGGCTGCAGAATTTTATCAGTGTGGCCCAGCATTTTAAGAGGATTTTGTTTTTAAATACTTGTAGTTTGAAATGTTGGTAGATATTTGGTTATATTTTTATAGATATATTGCTCCTCACACTTAGAGCCGGCCTTTTATTAAATGACGCACAGCGCGAGCAAGGGGTATTCGCTCTCTGGAAACAGTTCCGCAATGACTTGTTTGTACTGTTAAAGTTATTGGAACATAAATAAAAGAAACAAAATATCCAACTCAGGTGATTGATTTTTCAGTTCTCTACTCGCTATTAATAAGAGTACTCGTTTGTTGTTCTTTAAATTTTTTTTTTTTTTCAAATTCTCTATTTATGCCAAATGTCATTTTGAGCAAATGTTTTCCGCGAAATAGATCTTCTTATTTTCATATCAAAATGCACAATAAGTAAATTACAAATCTACTGGGTAGCCCTGGTACTTAAGCAGCTTGCTATGTATACATAGCAACTATTATTTTACTCGCTAAGTTTGCGATTTTTTTTTATCGTTGGTAGCTGCGAATAGCGAATTTTATGAACCACCCTAGCATACATACCTACATTCGTTGGTGTTTGTAAATGTGTCAACATTTACATGACGCATTTGTGTCAACTACCCAACAAAGTTGATGGGCAACAATGTCGTGGAAATGAATGCGACCACGGACACAGACACGACAGCAACTGCATTAAGTGCACGCGAACATGGACGAAATGAAAATGTCATTGTACCAGATGACAGCAGCAACAACAAGAATAATACTAAGGAGTACAGCAACCGCAACACGAGGTGACAACGTTGATGGTGGCGAAAACGGTGACGATGGCACTGGCGACGACAACAAAACTTACTTGGTGTCTGTGAAAGAGAAAATATGAAAAATATATCAGAAGAAATTAAAGTTGACAAAATTATGATTTGAGTGACTGTTTAATCAAAAAGTCAACACCTAAAGGCTACTATAAAAAAAGGAAAAAGAAAATTGAGACCAAATTGTTAACCAAAAAATCTTAACACCTGTAATATGCTCTGATCTGTGCAGTCTTGACTAAAATACTCAAAATTGGTGGGCATAGGCATAGGTGGGCAAAATTTTGGAAGCAGGAGGTACTAAGAACAAAACGAACAAAAGTCAATTCCAAGAATCAAACAAATACAATATGAGTGTAGAAATAAAAGTACACTGATCAAACGAAACGAGTGCAGCTGTCCTCAAAATGCGCATTGTTGTTTGCTTGTTCACTCGCTTCTGCTTTTTTTTATATAAAAGAAACAACAACGATAAAAATGTGCATAGTTTTCTTAAGAAAAATAACCTATTTAATATAAGGAGCTAAAATTTACTCCTTGTTCCTATTTTGCCCATCGCTGTATTAGAGGTTGCAGAAAAAACGTGCAAAACAAAAAACTTCAGCATCAGAGGAATTTAAAAAAAAATGTTGTGGCCCATACTGGGCGTTTGGGTAATCACAAAAACTCACTTTTAGTTTATGTCATTCAATATTTTCGTACTAAGCTTTTTATATTCAATTTAGCAGTCAGTGTTTTTAAAGCCCAAGAAAAGTAATACATTTAAGTTTCACAAAGAGACCAATTTTTAACATTTTCTTATGCAAATGTTATCCTTCTTGGAAAAGCAATTTCTTAAAATAAAATTACTTCTCTCAATATACGTTAGCTTCCTTTTTCACTTTAATTTTTTTAACTTTTGAAATTATTTAAAAATTTTACAAGAAATTAAACCAACTCAAAGCAAATTAAACCAAAATTCTAAGAATTTTTCAATTTGCTTTTACCAAAGCTCCTTTTGATTATGAGTGCTATTTAAAAATTTAAAAAAAAATTGTATCTTATGCAGACAGAAAGAAATATGTAACACTTTCTTCTTTAGGGCCACAATATTTATGTTGCGTTCATAAACAAACAATGCAACAGCACCAAAAGGAGTAAAATTTGTAGTTCAACATGTTAGAATATATAAAGTTCCAACAACAAAATGAATGTAACACTGGCAAATAATTTACATAAATTTCATGTTGTTGTTGTTTTTGTTATTTTCGTATACTTCGCACTCATTGTAAATATTGTTAACATAATTTGTTACTTTGCATTACGCTGAAAATCCGCAAAATGCACAAACTTTCAGAAGCAACAACTGCAACAGCAACAATAGAAACGTAAAATAAGAAATTGCGTACAAAAAAAAAATTAAAAACCAAAGTTAAATAAAAGGAGAATAACAACAACAAAAACTAAGAAAGAAGGATAACAACAGTGGATCCTGATTGCATACATTTACGAGTTTGAAATAAGCGTTGAATGGGTTTCTTAATGCTGCCTGCTGCTGCATACAAGGCGGCAACAAAGTGCCCAGCGCCCTGCTATCACAATAAATACCTTGGAAAGTATTTCGCCCTGCTCGAAGTGGACCCCAAATTAAATAGTTTTTTTTTTTTGATTTCTTTGATTTTCATTCATTATTTCGCTTAGAAAATATTTTCAAAAAATTACACTTCAATAACAAAGAAAAAATGAACGAAATGGACTGTAGGGTAGGTGGTGGTAGTCAATTAAAAAAATCCAGAAATATCTCAACATTTACGCAAAGCGAAAGTTTTTTTTGCCATTCTCGAAGCCTGGCGGTCAATAAAGAATATTAATACCCAAACTATGAGTTGGTAAGCTCCTGTGATAGTCAGACTGCCATGAAAGTAGCCTGACTGAACTCAGTAATAAAATCCAAGTTAGTAGTGCAATGCAGAAAAGATTTAGTCAAACTAGGCTGCCAGCATGATCTTACTCTCATTTATGTTACATATCATGGGGAGATCAAGGTTTCTTCTCTCGACGAAACCGAGCCATATTTATATCGCAAGAATCACCGTGATTTGAAGGCGGCAAAATGGTGAAAGTTTTATTTTTCTGTCGATATATATATGTACCAAAAGTAGTTATTCTTCGTCCCGGGCAGCAATTCTTCAAGATAAGCCAATTGAATTGAATTTTCTTTGGCAGCTACCTGTATCAATTTGTTGGATCATATCTGTGGTGTTAAATTGACAAATCACTGCATCTCGTCAGGATTTTGAAATATATAAGCCACATCTACTGAAAACTAATTTTTTAATTATTTTTTCGAATTTTTTCAATGGCGATTTAAGAATGGAATATTTCAGAACTCAGTCGTTCTAAAAAGAAACTATTTCCAGATTTGAATTCAGCATCAAAAAAATCAATATGAAATGATAAACATTATTCATATTATCGATTGGCTAAAAACTAACAGAATATGGACTTACGAATTTAAATGGTTAAATTAAACAATGGAATGGAAAGGAAGAAGAAACCACATTGATTGAAAGAAATTTTGATATACAAAGAGACAAAGTGTTTAATGTGTAATATAAAAAAAGTTAGTTCAAATACATTGCAACAAAGCAAAGTCGGAAAATATTATTTCCAATACTTTTCAAATTTAGAATGAATCTTAAGTTGTTTGTGTTAAAAAAAATGGGAAAATTTTAATTTTTACAATTTTCAACTTCAAGATTTGCGGTCTTAAACCTAAAATAAAAGTTTACAAATATGCAAAGTTATTTTTCCCTGAGTTTTCTTCGTATAGGATTTTTGAGAGTGGAATCGTTCTACTTTTTTCGCCTCTAAATCTTTTTAATCCCCTTATTTTTGTTATTTGAGACATAGATGGGCAATATTTTGGGAGCAGGAGCTACTTACAACAAAAGCAACAAAAAAAACCGCACCATAACTTTGAATTCAATACCAAAAAAAAAATTTGGAGCTGATCAAACGAAACGAGAGAAGCAAGCTTTTCTGTTATAACATTGAGAGTCTGAGCAACATTAATTTTCTTTGCACTTGTTTTTCCCTATTGGGTAGGTACGCTTAAATACATACACGTCTTTATGTTACATAAAAACAAGCACTTCCGGCAAAACGTTGAATGAACGAAGTCAATTTCAAATATTTTTGGCTTACAATGTTGGCAACCATGCCAGCAGCAGTAACGAAGAAAGCACCAGCAAACTATGATATTCATTTCATTGTAAATGTTATACATACATACATACGTGTATGTGTGTGTGTGTGTGTGTGTGTGTGTGTGTTTATTTTATGGTATAATAGCACTATATTAGTGCATATAGCTGTTTGCTTGTAAATTTATTTGTTTAAATGTATGCATGTGGTGTATGTGTGTGTGTGTGCGTCTGCACAACGGAAGCACACAATAAGCTTATTTGCATAATGCGCTGGCTGCTACGCTGCCGCCATCACTACCACCTGGTTTATCCTTTATTTTCAACATTTAGGAGGCATACGTTGTGGTTTAGATGGTAAGTAGTAGGTTGGTGCTATGGTGTTGAAAAATAAATGACAACAATAATGCAGCTTTCAGCATCACACAAATGTACATACACACACGTATGTACGCATATGTAGTTGTGTGTGTTGTCTGTGTTTGATTTCGCAAGGGCTGTACAAAAGAAGCTAAGATTTATGTTGGTTGAAAGCATATAAAATTGAAAAATTGAATTGAAATAAAGTCCTTGTGCTGCTAAGTAGGGTTAGTTATAATGTAGACAATGGTATATGAAATAAGGATAAATGTTTTTTTCACGTATTTTCAATTTTCGCTTTACTACTTTATTTAAAAGAAAATTATTGAAAATTAAATTTAAAGATTATTTAATGGAATTGAGTTGAATTAAATCTTTAAGCCGATGGTTCTTTTTTTAATCTGCAAAAATAACTAAAATCTTTCCATAAAACTAGAAAAATATATCAGCGAGTCAAGAGTTGAAATTTGCTGTGCTGTAGGATTCGCTTTTTGGCGTTGAGAATAAATAAGAGCTGAACTGACAAACCGCTGCTACTGCATCACTTGGTTCTAAACCCCGAAATTGAGCTGTTCATTGTTGGCAAATGGATTGGATGTCACATAGCTTCTGTGAAAGCAAATTTTGCTGCCACAAAATTGATTTTACATAGAAGTTTTAAGTGAAACTCTTATTTCTATAAAAATAAGGAAAATTCGGTAAGAAATTAATCTTTCAATTTTATGTTTTAAAATGTATTTCACATGCACAGATGTACTATGTAAATATTCCTCTTTTATAATTGCACACAAATGATATTTGTGCAGCACTTTGGAGTCTCCGATTTTTGTTTTATCTGTATATTTTCGTTTTTGGAAATATTTACTCAAAAACTATGGCGAAATAATTAATTAGTCAAATACTTCCCAAAAAAAAAGAAACGCGTAAAATCGGTGACCTTTGTTATTTGCATAAAACATAGGTATTTATTTAAATCTATATATATTATTTCAATTTCATCGATATGTACATACAACGTAATGCGTGCGTGCTCTTTGTAAAGGTAAAAACATGAAATTTCCATTAGTTATATCAATAAACTTGAAAATACCAATTATTTCCAATTACAATAAAATAATTTACTGATAATTTAATTATCACCATTGTTATTTTAATGGAAAAATCAACAGCAGTTTGATGAATAAGGCCGCAAGTTTATTTATTAAATATTACTGGTACAATTAGTGCTTAAAATGTGTTTAATTATTTCGTTGAATGAAATTTTTATGAAAAGTTTAAATATTACGTTGTGTGCGTTTTTTGCATAATTTGGTATTAAAATTAATTTGTTTTATAATAAAAATTTAAATATTTTTTCAGTCTTTTAAAAATTTTGAATTTATTTTAATTTCAGAGCAATAAAATCGAAAATTCCCTTTAACTATGAGAACTGGTTAGATAAATACAACACAAAGTTAATTGAAATCATTCATAATAACCGAGTAGCCAAGGGTAGGAGTAACAAGCCTTGCAAACTCCTTTCAAACGCACTTTCTTTTTTATATGAAATGACACACTAAAATAGGTCTGATGGAAATTTTCTTCAATCAGGCCCTCCAACATCAGATGCGTCAAGAGATCTTCTAAGACCGCTTGTCGTAAGGGGGCTCACAGAAGTAAGTACTTGAATAAAACAAAAATTTTATCACGGCATCGGACTCTGAATTAACAGCATCATATTTTTAATGTTTATTTTTTGTGACATTTCATAATTTCATAATTTATAATTGACAATGATTATGTACTCGAAACTCTACTTAAATAACATGAAACAGAGGACCAGTCTGGCAACACCATTCTTTACTTCTAAGCATTCATCTATATTTGATGATCATAAAACATTGTAATATGTATGTATATGAAATTTTAAAAATACATTCAAAGCTTTAATATAAATAGGGTTATTCGTCCTTGTCTTCTAATATCACGCACATGATAGCACGTCTGCCGTGGGAAGGCCTTGTTATGAGCTGGCATTCTCCAACTGTGTCATAGTCAAAAATTGATCTTTCATAGTTTTGGTTTTTCCAAATTGAAAACAAAATATATCCATGAAAATAATTTCATTTGTATAAAAATCTAACTTTGAGATTGCCTTACAAATACAGCATTGCTGGCAAATATGCATATCGACGCTGTCGTAGCAGTGCTAGCAGGCCTTTTGCGAGGCAGAACTTACTCACTTGCCTGCTGGGTAGGTAAATTTACAAAGGTCTATTCACAATCGCATTTCATTCTCCGACATCACTTACACCATTGACTGCCTATGTACGAATATGTCTACACCTACACATTGCACTTTAACTGTAAATCTTAAAACGGAAATAATTTCAAACGTTTCCTGTTTAGTGCAGTCAAGCTATACTATGTACTTGTAGTTGTAAATTTCTATCTGAAAGCTTTAATAAGTATTTTTCTTTTATGCTGCCCTCCCCATGGTTCACCTTTAGTTTAATGAAAAGTGCAATATTTGTCATTCTAAAAGTTACAGCTGCCTGTCTTCTGATGCTGCAACAGCTACTGCTGTCTGGCACGTGTTGATCAATTAAAATCAACAGAAAGTGACACAAATTAAATTTCTTTGAAACTGATGTAGAAAATTCATTTGAACTTGAGCGTTACATCTGCGTAACCTTGAACTTTTATTGATGTCGTCAATATTATAGTCGTGGTATATTTATGGAGAAAATGTAAACAAAAATAGACAGCTTGCAATTATGGAGAACATATTTACGTATTTATTCTTTAGAGGCATAAATCAATTGTGAATATTATGAATAAATTATTCCCAAAGCACGGCAGCATACGTTTCGGCGTTGAACACACATACCATAAATGTATGTGTGCTCTTTATAGTATTTAAATTTTCTATGTATATCGCTAAATTTCTTTCGTTTTTTCTTATTCATGCTCATTATGAAAGGTCCTTGCAAAGAGTTAAGGAAATTTATCCAGAAAGATTTTGATTTGCAGGTACTGGATTATCGCAAGTCGAAAAAGCAATTTTTGGCCGAATTTTTCTTTGGGTTTAGTTCGTTTGATATTTTGCCATACATTAAAAATACCAATCTTTATTGGACTATTGCATATTGTCCATTGACTTATACTTTTCATGTGTTATAAATAGCTTAAGTGAACTAACGTCGACTAGTATCAAAGAAAGGTTCTATAACTTCTTTTAAAGGCTTTTTAAAGACACATAGAAAGACAACATGTTATATTTATAAATCTATTTATAAGAGCCATCTGGCGTATGAATTTTAAAGACATTTTCTCTTCTGCATTATGTTTGAAGAGACTTGGTAAAGTAGCTTTCTGAGGTCTTTAAAAGACACCTTAAAAAACTTTAAAAAGAAAGCGTTCTCAGGCAAGTGCCTTGTACAATATTCATAGTTCTTTCAAAGAGACTTAAAGATGTTTTTAAAGTTCTTTGAAAGAATTAAAAAAAATATTAGCATATTTAATTCTATTTTATAAATAAAAAAAATTAAAATAAAAATATAAAATATTGTTTTTACTTACGTTTTGTACGCCGACTCGAATCCATGTCCCAAAGATCCATAGTCTTACTCCCTATCCACTAGGCTATCTGTGATACTTACATATATTATGTTAAAGTTGAATCATTTTTTTCTCACACTTGTATTTGTAAAGCGCCTTAAAAAGACCAATAATACAGCATAAAGACATGAGACGGCATTTCCTTCAAGTGACTTTTATGTTTGCAATATAAAGACACACATGGTACATGTCACCAATTGTCTTTATGAGGACTTTGTAAGGTACAACATAAAGGCACATACGAGACATGACATACCAAGTTATTTTTTAGACATCCCTGCTTTGTAAGCTGGATTTTTGTTCTGATATCTTCTCCGTTTGCTACTATGGTTTTCATATATTAATTTTCGACCATTTTTTTTTAGCTTACGAGTAATTGGCTTAAAAAACAAAAAAGTTGAGAATTTTTTCACTTTAGATGTTATTTGGCCCAATTTGATCAAATTTCAATTGTTCACTCTCTAAGCTGCTATAGATATAAATGTAATGTTGGAAAAATTTAATTCTTACGCGGAAAATTTTACTTCATATGTTGGCTCTACGTTTCTATTTATTGATAGTATGCGTCAATTGATCATTTATTTTAGCTCTTTGCGAAAACTTTAAAACAGGACGCAAGTCGCCCTCGAGCCGGCACTGAGTTGATGCCTTAAAACATATTCATCAAAGTAGCTGAATGCTTTTCCTCAATCAATCAGAATTATATCTTAAACCTATATATGTATGTGTATTTATAAATAGACTTAAAAAGTCAACAAAAGCAATAAAAAACGTTTAAGTCCAAAAACTGCATTTTGCGCATTGATCGGTACTTAAAGCTGCATGTAGTATACTCCCTACACAAAGGATATGTATGTAACTTTGGTTTTTTTGGCTTTAACATTTGAATTGTCAACACTTTACCTTGGGCAATTTTTATTTTTCTTGTTATTGTCAAACGTTTTCATCTCAAACCAAAGAAAAATCTTACAAGTCTGTGTTGGCACATTTGTTAAAAAAAAAAAATACTTTAGGGCTTTTAAACTGATTATGAAAATATGATAAAAATAAATAAAAAATGGATATTTTTAATTACAAAAAGTAATTATGATTTTTCATATATATACACAAGTATATTGTGCTGGTATTGCACTGGAAATCATTGTCAACATTTACGATAAAAATTGTGTTAAAAATTGTGACAGCAAAGTTATAAAAAGATGTAAAAAGGATATGCTATAGTGACATCATAAAAATTTTACTAATTGCAGCTGCATTGTCAAGCAGAAAACCGTGAAATTTCAAGCATTAATGCATCAAAATGCAACAATATGAAGATTTTATTAATATGATATGATATGAGCATTTTAATTAGCTTTAATTCACAATGAAATTGTGCAATTTCTGCCATTTTTGACACATTTTATTAGCGTTCATTTTTTTTTTTTTGCCATTCTGTGTAACGATTCCATGAGCCATTTTATCGTTACAGATTGGAAATTGCAATGCTTTATCAATAAGGCTGACTCTAATTGAGTTCATCTCGGTGAATGCTCTGGAGAAACTTCTATCTCTTGCATACTCTTATACTGAATTACTAAAATATGATGAGAGTCTGTTTATCCCAAATAAATCTAAGTGAACATATGTATTAAAAATAAAGTTTTTGCGCAATCAATATATCAAAAGCATTGTCGCACAGTAGCATAATGAAGTTATATTTTTTAGTGATTTCAAGTAAAAAATTGTAGATGTTATTTAATGCTCATCTCTGAGTACTAAAGACTATCATAATAAAAATGCTATTATACCATTCGCTCGATATGTAATGTAATGTAATGACATTAAAATTGTTCACTATATCCACACCATTATAAAACTTATTGTGTCTTTTTCTCTATACACTATCCCCTACATGGTATTATATCTATCAAAAGTTTAACAATGAGGACCTAAAAGCTTTTCATCAAATCTGCACTCGACTCCACAAGGAATAGCACACTCAATATCAAAATATTCTACCTTGATCCTTCTTATGAGAAAATTTGAACATAGCTATTGCGTTCATAAAAAAATTTGTTAGCTTAAAAAGAAAAAACAAAATTCCCAAAATTATTGCTTCTCTTTTTTAACCAAATGCATTCTCTGTGGAATAACTCTTCGATAAACAGTTTTTGAATATGAGTACGCTCTTTGTTTGTTTATTGCGGAATTTTAATTGCAACTTTGAAAGATTATCCAGGATTTTTATGCTTTGCTGTACTTAACGCTATCATATTTAATTGCAACATTATTTGCTTTTTAATGAACTGCACATAAAGTGTTGACAATTAATGTTGTTACGTAGGGAGGGAAAATATTTGCAAAGGACAACATTTTGCAAGAGCACTATGCAATATGCATAATGATAGGACTTGTAATTATAATTTTTGTTTTGTTGTTTTAATGATGGGAAAAGTTTTATTATTTTAATAAAGTCAACAGATTTTTTTTTTAGATTTTTTAATTATTCGTTGTTTTTTTTATGTGACTTTATTGCAACAATAAAAACAAACAATTTTACACCTGAATACAGCAGAATAAATTGAAACAAAAATAGCGAAAATAATTGCAGAATATGACAATAACATTTAATTGAAATCCTTCAGTTGACTTGATTTCATTTGCTTTATTGATTTAGATTTATTTTATCCATCTAATTATAATTTTATTCAGAGTTTTGCACATGCCCTAAAGATGCTAATTTGTTTTCCAATTAATTACTTACGCATAATAACAGCGAACACATGGTTGATGAAGAACAAACAATAATAAAATGTCATAAAAAATAATTGATTGGATAAAAGCAGAAATAAACTCAATAAAATTGGTACACGTGGCAAATCCAATAATGTTATGTTTAAAAATTAATATCAAAATGAAAAATTGCGCATATTTTTAATCGAATAATTTATTAAAATCTAAAATGATATTTGCTTCAATTTGAAATTTAATGAATTATTTAATTAAATTTTTATTTGAAAATTCCTATTCTAAAGCGTAGAATGTCCCAAGAAAAAAATCTCCTTAATTTCTAATCATAAGCTCTAAGGCAACTTCATTCTAATGAACTTTATTATGTTACACAAATTTGTAATAATTTTGCAATACAATATGATTTGATGATTAAATTAAATTGCAACCATAAAACACAATAAATAGTTGCCAACACTATGTAAGTACGCTTACAACCTTCACACACACACACACATACATTACGTCGCGTCACTAAGACGCGTCGTTTGTGAATGCAACGTAAACAAAACACTTTATGTTGACATTGACAAATGATGAACAACGCGTTTAAACGAGCAACACTTTTCTATGACTAAACAATAATATAGGGTAAGAGGTAACATTTGCGTTATGAAAATGTGTTCGGTCCAGCAAGCTAAGATATTACTATTAATTACTATATACAGTTTAAGGTTATGTTTGGAATACCATCTCAGGTAAATGGGCTCCATGGCTTTACTAGCATATACTCAACTCTTAAGTCAAAGTTTTCCAGGACTGTTTTGCATAAATGAAGCTGAATTTCGTTGATACAGTACCGAATTTCCTTCTTCAAGGCTTCAAAAAAACTACATAAAATCGCATAATTTGCGTGGCCAATTCTGATCACCAAAACGGGGAATTAGACTCATTTCTCGAGCTGTATGACATGTGCTGCATTTGCTTATCAACAATACCTCGTGGATTTTTTCTGAACCCGAAATGCGGCAATTTGAACGATTAACGAAGTCTTCAATGAAAATGAGCATTCCATCGTTGTGATTCCATAATTCATTCAACAAATTCTCTTCGCTGTCTGTAGTTAGTAAGCTTCAGTTTTGAATTCAATTGAACTTTGTGAGCAGGGAAATGCAAATCTTTTGTGAGATTACGTTATTGAAAGTTTCTAGAGATATCCAATTTTTGACCATGGTGTCAAATTCGCATACCTTAACTCTCAGCGACACTCTTATAAACTGCTTGGGAATTGGGTCAGTCAGCTGTCAAGTTGTGCAAAATTCACAATTGATGGAAGTTAAAACAGCTAAATCCAGTCATCATTATTGAGGTAAGACATGATCAGCGAGCCGATTGATTTCAACTTCTGAAAATTCGCTGTGATAATTGAAGATGGGTTTTTCAAGACCACTTAGGCTGTTTCTGGCTAAGACTAGATGGCTACAAAGAAAGTGCTCGAGTGTTTCATTCTCGTTTGCATTCAAGCAGCTGCGGCAGAAACAATTGAATGGGTCGCATAATCTTTCAGCATGCTTGCCGATTGCCCAGTATCCAGTGCATGTCGAACCAGCTTCTGGAGAGTAAGTAGGTGGTTCTCAGTTTATTATAATGATCTGGCTGTTTTACAGATTTTTAAAGACTTCCAGCTTCGATTTTATATGTGCTTAGTTCAATGCTTTGATAGTATCTTGGCTATCGAGAGAATTCATATCTTCTCTAAGTCGATACTATCCACTGAGCTATAGTCTTCGAGAATGGCAAAAACTTTTTCCTGAAAAATGTTAGCTAGATCAGGTAAACGGAAAGATTGAGAGATGACTGTAATTATTTCACTACTTACCATATTTTTCGATTTTTCAATCTCTATCAATTTTATTCAACTTTTTTCGGCTTCATCAACAATTTTCATCTTTTTCAACCACTTTCAACTTTTTTTCAACATTTGCCATTTTTTTAGACATTATTCATAATTTTTTTCAACTTTTTTTAAGAATGTTCAATTTTTCTGAAATTTTCAACTTTTTCTTACCTTATCCAACTTCTTTCAATTTTTCTAATTCCTCAACTTTTTGAACACTTTCAATATTTTTCAACTTTTTTTTTGTTCTTCCACCATTTTTAAATTCTTTTCAACTTTATCGACTTTCTTTCAATTTTTGGAGAATTATAATTTTTTTTCGAATTTTTCAGTAGTTTACGAAATTTCTATAAGTACATACTCTGATACTTCCGACATTTTTCGATATTTTCAATTTATTTCGACTTTTTAACGGTTTTTGATATTTATGCAGGTTTATCGATACATTCGAAATTTTTGACTAACCCAACAACAACACCCCTGATTTTTTTAAAGATTTTATCAACTTCTTGAGAATATTCTCAAGAATTAAAAATTCATTAAAAGCGTTCAATATTTCTATGTAATTTTTATAATTAGCTATAATTTATTTAACGCTTACAAAAATTATTAAGTGTAAGGTAAGGTCCTTTTACCCTACATGCAAAAAAACTAGCATAGAAAAAAGTTGATATAAGCAAAAAACTAATAGATTGAAACGAATAGAACGTCATTTGTTTGAAAGGCAGTTGGAAGAGAACAAAAAAAAAACAACAATAACAATATGTATTCAGAGAACAACAAATTTGCTACAGGCCACAACTGGTCATTTGGTCAACGACGCGCAGTGAACCAAATGATGAACAACGTACAGCAGGAGCAACAACAATATTAACAACAAAAGCATTGACAGTGCGAAAAGATACACAAAGTCCTTGCGGTGAAATATCGTTAACACTATAAATAATGAAAAACTGTGATCGACAAACCGTACAATCAGGCAGAGGGTCCCTGAGAAAAAAATAAAAACTGAAGGAAATTCATTGAAGGACGAAGTGTTTATACCTGCGATATAAACCTGACGCATTATTTTCATTCATTTGGTTTGAAAACGCATCTTATTATTTAAATATTAAAATAAATTTTATGTGGTTCTTTTTTAAAAACAAAATATTATAAATAAAATAAAAATAAGTCTAACTAACTAAATTTATTTGTCAGCGCAAAATTTCTAATTTTTTGCTCTTTGTCATTCGCACAACAGATTTAAGAGCAAGAACCCATCTTAGTCGCTTGGCAACATTAAAACAGCGCAGCAAGCATACAAAAGAGCAACAGGACCATTAGGGAGGGATAACGACAAGAGTTTGCAAATTTTCAATTTGCTATAAAAACCAATGACAATAGACTGCAGTTGTCACATATTGTATGTGTCAAGAGAAGCGGTAGCAGAGGAACACTCTCAACTCCCTACAGCCAAATCTGTGCTGTCTGCACGGTACCTTGTGTCTCGATTCTCAAGTCCGTATTCATGTCATCGTCATTTGTAACGAAAAATAGACGTTGCATGGAAAACTGTCGGTATGGTAAATGTTCACAGGTAGATAGGGGGTTTGTGCACGCCAACTGTGTGAGAAAATAAACTTTGCCACAAACAATGATGCTTCTCCACTTCTGCGTCTGCTTCCTTTGGTGCGTCTTGTAAACGCCATTAATCAATTTGATTACTCGCCAGTGTTGCAATTTGAACGGAGCTGTTGCTATGGCCAGCATGCTGTTACCGTAGCTTTTGCTGCTGCGCTGCTGCTCGTAAGTGAAATAATACGGTAGTGGAGCAGCGGAAATAAAGGAAACAAATTTAAAGTCTTGTAGACAATTTTGTAAACGATTTGTTCAGCACCAGCAACGGCAGCATCATTTGAATGAAGAGATTTATGGCTGATGTTGAAAGGTTTGTAAATTTGGCAATCTAAGAAATGTTGCTCCAAATTTTTTGAAACCACAGTGGAGTAGCGCAATAAATCGTTTAAAGCAGAAATTATGTGATTTGCGGGAAAAATATCGCTTTATGGTTAAAAATTGGGATTTGAAAAATTAATTTGAGTTGGGTTGATAGGTACCGATTGTCGGTGAAATTTCGTAGTGAAGGAGTTTTTTATTGTTCATTATTTCAGAAAGATGTTTTACTGAGTCTCTTTCTTAACTTTACTGAGAACAAAATAGGTGTAATTGAGATCAATACCCTTGGGTATTACCTCGTAGACGAAGGTATCCTCTAGGTCTATGCAACTCTTGCAAGCTTAGCATAAAACTGTTGGAATGAAAACATTATTTAGTAGCATAAGTCATACAAAGTTTAGATGATGGACAAACAAAAAGCCTTTTAATTAATATACGAAGGCTCAGCGATCTGTAACACTGGGCATCACTCAATATCTGCTGAGGAAAAACAATACCATGCGTTTGACTATTGTCAGACTAAATCAACTACTCGACAATCTATGACTGATCTAGGAAATCATATGTTGAAAGTGAGATTTCTATTAGTCCTATGAAACAGAAGTACCTAGGCTTAACTTAAAATACCTGGGGGTTCCTATTGTCTTACGGAAAAAAAAATTCTGTAAAAATTCTTTAGATTTCCGATAATAATAACAGTGAAATATTACAGTGTACACACTGTAAAAAGTACCATTTACTCTAACAATATTTTATAAATGCAAATTTTATAGTTTTTTACAATCATACTTTTTTTAAAACATACTTACACTTCTTATAAAATAGCATTAGACAAAGAACATTTACACAGTTTCTTACTTCTGACCACATATCTACATTTTATGTCGTATTAGTACAATGCTGATAACAAAAAACTTCGAAACTTTTACAGTTTGCCCTGTAATTTTTATTTGGTGATCATAAAAAATTTCCAATAATTATACAGTATTTTTTACTAATAAATTTTTTCTTTTCCATTTTGAAACCGTAATAATAAAGATTTAGGTTGTAATTTTTACAGTTTACCCATCAATTTATATTAAGTATCCCATGAAATTAGAAATTATAGGGTTATACCACAATTTTTCCTGATTACTTTGCTTTTTTTTTTTTTGAATAATTCACGTTAATTTTTAGCAAACCTTTTTTTCCGTGTAGAAAACCCGGTAATCTATGTATAACTGAAAACACTCAGTTATTCAAATGTCGCAGCAGTAATGTGTATTTAATTAAAACAGTCAATCAGATAGTTTTGTCAAAAATACCTATTTTGTCAAAAATACCTATTTAGCCCGCCTTTTTAAAATAGCTTGCCTGACGTATACGCCAAAATAATTCTCAGGCGACGATATGAGTTAGGTTGTATATCATATAACACAATACATGGAAATACTGGCAACAACAACTCTTTCACATTTTGAACATTAAAAATATATATATATATATATGTATGTACATGTTTTGTCTAGCATTATTCAATCCTTTTATCTCCCAAGTGCGATTTCAATAACCAAAACTCTAAATATTTCAATTTCAAATCTTTCTTTCTTGCAACTCAATGCACGCCACAGTAGCAACCAGTGTTGCCAGGCGCCAGTTCATTTGCTTCATGTATTTGCCAACGTATTGCAATTTGCTTGCGAGAATTAATGATTTCCGGTTTTTGTGGTTTGTTGCGCTCAACACAAACGGGAACAAACTTCATTTCAAACTTGATGAACAACAGGAACCATCCTGCCCATATCACAGTGACGTTGCACCAATTACACCCACAACATGTACACTCATCAGTTGTTAACATATTGGCGTTACCAACTGTCGACAGTGTCGGTTTTGTTTAACACAAGCACATGCAGCCACACATACACACTAACGTTCGCACTTACTATTGAAATTAAAATAAACGGAAAAACTTTAAGAGCGCGAAAATTTTGTTGTTTGAAAGTTTTTGTTTTTTTTCTTTTTTATTTTTCATCGGTGTTCGACAGTTGGTTGTTGCGTTTTAAGTGCATGCGGGTGTGCTTTTGCGTGTGTGTGTTTGTAAAAGAGTAGGGTATATTTATGAAAGTGTTTCTTTGTATGGCTGTGTAAACTTTAATTACTTTGTTACTCGTACAGTATTGTAATCTATTTAAGTTGGTTTTGTGTTCAATACGAAAGTTCTAATGTGAATGAAAGCCAACTTAATCGAAAAGTTTAAAAATTAATTTCTTTTTTAACTTGTTTCCGCATTCAATTGAATTTAATTTTGTGTTTTTTATTATTTTTTTTATTTTAATTGTATTTACTAATTGGAAATATTTTTTTAGTCAACTTCTTTTGTTTAATTAAAAATGTTTTTTTTTTAAATTATTTTATTTGCTTGAAAAAATAAAATTGATGACAATGTCCTGATCCTGCAGACTGCAATAAGAATTATAATCGACTGAAACAATGTAAGCGCAAAAACTGGAGAGAAGATGACAACGCAAAGATTTGTCTGGCTGGGAACAAGGATTTGTTGGTTTCTTACTGGCATTTCTATTACCAAAAAAAAAAAGGGAAAAGAAATGGAAATTAGAATGTCTTCAACCTTTTTTTAATTTTGCTCAGCGAACTAAAGTAAAATCAATGCAGTATGAACATGTTATGTTTAATATGCAATAGATTTGCTTATTAATGCTAAACTCTCTACATACATTTTTCAAGTTTCTCAGGCTAAAATTACCCGATTAGGCTGAAAATTGAGTTAGGTATTTGTTGTACTATTGTATGGTATTTCTGATACCAAAAATTTATTCATTTCGACAAATATGAACTGAGTTGCAGGGAGCACAATTTATGGTTTTTTCTTGCATATCCTATATCTTTCAAATAAATTTAGTGATTGGCCTTAATACAACAACACTGAAAGTTTTTTACGCCGAATAAGGTCTGGCTGGTTTAAAGTTTTCAAAGACCTTCAGAATAAAACAATTCTCTTGGATATTGAAATTTAGTGACGATTGATGTGGTTCCTCATCCAATAGACTGTGCAAGCGATTCAAGAGAGATGTGCAGGAAAATCTACGCTTAACCGAATGGATCAAGCAAAATAGCAGTGCAGAAATTTCCATCCGCAAATAAAATCTGCACATACTATACAAATTCAGTGCAATCAACACTTGTACACTTTATCTATAGATCCTTCTTATTTGAACAACTTTCTCTAATAGGTCGGTATGTTTGTATAAAAATTAAAATTTTTACTGAATAGCAACTTCCTGTTAAATTGTAGTTATACGCTTCCGGCTACTAAGTCCGTGTTACTTGAAGATTTCACAAAGGCACGAAGCAGCAAGTATCGCCACAAACAGACTATTGAATAAAAGTTATATTTGATGTTGTAGTTTTTTCGTTTTTAATGAAATTTCGAAATTATTTTCATATTCAGATTCACATTAATGTAGAAACAAAATTTGCTGTTTCAATTTAAAGCGAACTTCTTTTGGCGAAATTAAAAATTCTAAATTTCTAAATTTACTAACGGAAATAGTAAAACAGTGTGTTGGTCTGAAGGAAGACTTATCACTGATATCTATAAATTAGATATAGATTTACTAACATTTACTAAGTATGTTGTGATACAGCAAGCATCAAGAAAATATCGCCCAAAAAAAATGTTCAAAAGTAAATGATCAGAATTGATTTTGGCAGATTCTAAAATTAGACTGCCAACATCATAGCACTTTACACTACTATAACAATATAGCAGTGAAAAGTTCCACAGAATATATAAACAAAAGTAGACACATATCGATATCGCCGCAACTTGAACTTAAAAATTTTTAAAATACAATTCGCTGAAAAACACAAAACAAGCATTCAAACGCAATCGACGTAGTTAAAACAAATTGTGCCAAAAGTATATCACCAATAGATTCAGTCCACTCAATGCCAATAATGTTATTCCCATATCGATTGCAGCACAAACACGCATATTTATTTTTCAAACTTTATATGCGTGTCATCAACCAAACAAACCCTGACTATATGTGAAATGTTGAAGCACGTGACGACCGAGTGTTAACAATAAACAAACTACAAAATCTAATGTCAACAATTTTTGTTTTTTTTTTCTTATTTTTTTTTTTTTGCATATGACACTTTGACCAACACGTATGATATGCAAAGCATGTCAGTCATATGTCACGTGACATGTCAGGGACTTTGCACTAAAATAAGTAAATTTTTTCAATAGATGCAACTAAAAGACTTGAAGACAAAAAGCATTTTCACTTTTCTTACTTTTCAGTACAAAAAGAATGTAGTAGCAATAATTTTATACTAATAAGCATCCAAATAGGCAATAATTTCAACAGAAAAATTTAAAATTTTATTCTGCTTTAATATTGTTTTTGTATAATTTTTTTTAAGCCATCGAGCACAATATTTTAAAGTCAATAAATTTCATGATACGAGCAGTTTTAACGCGCCCAAAATAAACTTTGTTTTGAAATTTTGGCAACTTTTCTCCTAACTCGCCCATAAATCGAATGTTTGTTTTGACGTATGCAAATGTGAGCTCAATCTTTTGTACACTTCCGCATGATGGCACATTATCGTTTGTGCCATTTTTTTTTTATATGGTTATATTTTTTACTATATCTCTCTGTCTGTTCTTTTTAAATCAATGTTTTATGTGCCTTTGATTTTTTCGCCTCAAAGGCAACATAATATTTCATCAGTTAATAAATTTGGAATAAAAGTGAATCTTTTTTATATCCAACAAATTGTTGTTATACATATATATGTACATATATAAGTATGTATGAAATGCTGCTTCCTAGCGATATGATATAAATTCATGTTGCAATACAGAAAAAAAATTTATGAACAGAGCACAAAAATTGCTTGCCAGAACTGAAATGTTCATGCATCATCAAGTTGTCCATTTTATGTAGTTATTTCAACTCGAAACTGATGTCACGCAGACATTTTGACAAATGATGATGCCATCTTGCTTCAGTGAATTTCCGAAAAACGTTTAATATTTATATGTGACAAATTGATGTTGAGTTGCGGCTTTGCTCGGGAGTAGTTACATATAGTAATATTAAATAAATGTTGCTCATACGACATGGTGCGCAAAAAATAAATAAAATTTATTAAGAAAACTTAAATCTATGTTTAGTGCTATACTGTTAAAGGCAGGTTTTCTCGTTAACCCGCATTCGGCCACCCATTTTTTCTTATCAATTATTTTAATTTATCTTCCTTGACACTTTAAACTAATGAATTTTAAGTGTAAAAAACATAAAATACTTGAAATTTTTACCTGTTGCAGATTTTTATTTTCATATGGGACGTTCTTTTACAAACCGAACGAACTTTGACAAAAATTGACTGACACATTTTTGATTTGGTTGAAATTTTGTTTATGAGTTCTGTATCGAAAAAGAAGAGATACGTGTTGGAGGATTTTTTTGAAAAAAAAAATTTTTTTTGAGCGAATTTAAATTTTTAGAATTTCGTGATTTTCGGCTTGGAGACTAACTTTCAAAAATTCATAACTCCGATTCTGTTATAGCTAGAAAATTTAAATTATGTTCATTGTAAGACTAAGAAAATTAACTTCAATAGAAATTATTCCTTTATATCCAAAATGTATCATATTTTAAAATATAGTCACCCAGGTGACTGCTTCGGCTGAAATGATTTACAAAAATCTACGGCCGAACTAGTGTTAAAGTTAAAATATCCATAATAAATAAGTATTTATAAGCTTTTATTTAACTACCCATAAATAGCTCTTCCTAGTGCTAATTTTTGGTTAAGAGGCATTGGCCAAGTTGTCAGCGGAAATTTATTTATATTGTACCTATACTCACCTTTGGTTTTTGCTACCATAATTTTTGCAAAATTTAAAAATAAAATTATGACCGATCTCTAAAATGCGCATTCCAATACTAAATTCTGTACATTCGCTAAATTTTTATTTCTTTTTAAGCAATTAAACTTTTATAGAAAGAGGATTTTAATTTAATGTAAATCAATACAACACTTAGTTCATTTAAGCAGTTATTCTGCAATTAAAAAAGGTGCTGTACGAGAGTTTCTTGAATACTCAGATTTCAGGTTATGTGCTTTTTCTTTTGATCTTTGACCTAAGACACCGAAATATGTTGATTATTATGAATATCGTTTATGAAATGTCACTCATACGTCATGTTGCCTTAAACGAATTGGTTTAAGTAAACTTAAGTTTACGTTGAACAGGATGTCATTAATGATTTAAACAGCTTTTGAATTTTCAAACCGTCACTATCTCAAAATATATATAGTATTTAAAACCATATTAAGTGAATAGAATGGCAATGTTCTAAATTGTATCCCACCAGTGTTAACAGCAAATTAAGGTAACTCATATGGTTTTTCATACGAAAAGTATAAATTCAATACTTCAACACAAAAAAAAATACGAATCTTAATAAGAAAAGTTAAAATAACGTATTAACGTATAAATACAGTTACTCATTTATCTCGCAGATTATAAATAAATTCTTACACATATTAAATATTTATTTTGTTAAATGAAGTTTAATAATATAAAGAAAAAATAATCGAAATATTTTGGAAATATCATTCTGTGTTAAAATAAAAATTCTGCTATTACGCAGCAATCAAAATTATTTAAAAAACATTGTTATTTTCCAACAACAAAAAATCCCTTTGCAATTATTACACATCTTTAAATGAAATAGCACTTTTACATTAACATTTCAATTGCCAGTGTTGATTCCATGAAAAACAGCACAAAAAAAACTCTTATCTTCATTTATTGTCAACTTATTCTGTTGCACAAAAAAAAAACAAAATTGAAAGATTTCAAGTAGCAGGTCAGCACAAAAAAAAAATTTATAAATAAGTCAAATAAATGTCATTTTTTATTCTGAAGCAAAACACCGCTGTTTCTTAAAACAAAACAAACAAAAAGCACTAAGGAAATGATGTTGAAAATTACGCAAAAAAAATGCTATCACTCAAATAAATGCCAAAAGCACCATGAAAACAAGTAAGCAACTAACAAAAACGAAAGGGGAAAAGGAAATAAAAATAAAAAATTGTGAAATTTAACTTTTTTGCGTCAAAAAAAATGAAGCATAAAAACGAATTTGAAAAAAAAAAGAAAATTTGTGACCTTGTAAATGAAAAGTTTAAAAAAAAAATAGCAATAAAGATTGGAAAAAATACTGATAAATAACACTACTCGACGAGAAAAATTGCGGCAAATAAAAACCACCATTCCTATAGGAAAATTTTCCGCTGAATCCAAAAATCATAGTTGTTTTGCTAGATCAGGTCTGGTTTTTTGAGATAAAGGGCAAAAACCAAAAACATGCACTGTCCCGGGAGGTAACGCCATATAGGCTCGATTAAAAACGTTATTTTACTTGATACTCATTCCAAATTTTTTTGTTTCCTAAAAGAAGAGATCACGGCAATAGTTTTGGAGTAATATATGTCACAACAGCACCACTAGTTTGGTCGCTACGGCTAAAAACAGGTCAACAAAAATGCCTTTTCAATAAAATTTCAACTTTGGCATGTTATAACTCAAAAAAAATCTTTTGAACTCAAAAAGTTAGCTATCCTATCTTGTAGTATGTTGAAGTATAAACATTTTAAGTATAATATATTTATATTTTGGCTTCATTTCATAAATGTTATATTAAAAAAACTAAAACAATGTAAGAGTCAATTTCATACATTTTTGTTTAAACAGTTGGCATTTTATTAAAATTTATTTGAAAACAAATAATTATAAGCAAAAATGTATGAAATTGACTCTTACATTGTTTTAGTTTTTTAACATAACTTATATGAAATGAAACCAAAATATAAACACATTATACTTAAAATTTTTATATTTCAACATACTACAAGATAAGATAGCTAACTTTTTGAGTTCAAAAGATTTTTTTCAACTTATAAGGTCCCAAAGTTGAAATTTTTTTGAAAAATTGCAAGAAATTGCATTTTTGTTGACCTGTTTTTAGCCGTAGAGACCAAACTAGTGGTGCTGTTGTGACATATATTACTTCAAAACTATTGCCGTGATCTCTTTTTTTAGGAAACAAAAAAATTTGGAATGAATATCAAGTAAATTAACGTTTTTAATCGAGCCTATAAGGCGTTACATCCCGGGACAGTACATGTTTTTGGTTTTTGCTCTTTATCTCGAAAACCAGACCTGATCCAGCAAAGCCACTATTATTTTCGGATTCAGCGGGAAATTTTCCCATAGGAATGGTGGTTTTATTTGCCGCAATAATATTTTGCAAAAATTTGTCGAGTAGTGTAAGTGGTGGTCGTAAGAGGAATTTTCGCTTTTCATTGTGAAGTAAAAGTAAAAATTGATTCAAAATATACTAAAATTTCAAGAGAAAAGTAAAAACCTAATTATATAATCATAAAGCGCTCGAATAAGATGTAGCGTATCTATTTCTTAAATCATTTGCTGAAAAATATCGTTTTTTTAATAATTTTTTTTTTTTATTTTATCAGCAATTTTCTAATTCATTTAACATTAATTTTATAATTGTCTGCGTAAAAGCTATAAAATGACTTATATCATATGCTTAATCACAACTTTTATATTGATAACAGTCATTAAGAAATTAACGCCTTGAAAAGATAAGAATTCACGAAAGGCA
This sequence comes from Meiosimyza platycephala, assembly GCA_963662105.1. Taxonomy (NCBI): domain Eukaryota; kingdom Metazoa; phylum Arthropoda; class Insecta; order Diptera; family Lauxaniidae; genus Meiosimyza; species Meiosimyza platycephala. Next base: position 103,085,590 of record OY759208.1, on the reverse strand, counting down.
AAACAAAAATACTTGTGAATCACAGTTGTTTCCTCGAAATTGTAAATTTCAAGTTAATTTTTCGCAGAATTCTATTTCTGCCAATAATTGTTTGCTTCAGAGGAAAATTTATTCTTATAGCTTTAGCATGTTATGGCAAAGATCATTTTGGGTCAACTTAGTCAAATCGAAATATGCAGACGCAATTTAGTTTTTTTGTTTTTAAGTAGATAATAAAAATGGAAATTGAAAAAAAAGTCGGTTGAACTACATAGTTTTGCCTAAGAAAAATTAGATGTAAAACTAGTTTGGCAATAGAATACATATACAATTCAAAGATATTTTTTTTTTATATTTGAACTTCAAAACCGCAGCTGATGGGCTGGGCGCCCAACCGCACACTCCTCGAAAGTGAGTTACCTTAGGAAATGGCTGTATAACCGCCATCAAAATTTGGCAGTTTTTTACATCACTACGCTTTTTTAACGTGGTCTAAACATTTGATAAGGTGTGCTATTTAAGTGGCCCGAAAATTTTGCATGACTTTAGACCAAAAACTGAACAAAATAACAAAAATCATAAAACAATCACTAATTTTCTAACAGAGAGATTTCAAATAAACAAAGAAACAACGTAAGGGCAAAAATGATAAGTAATTTTTGAGTTGTTGGTAGTTGCATTAAGAACATAAAGGGTGTACTATTCAAGTGCCGTAGACTTTATCTCATTTCATTGAAATAAACATATCCAAATGACATATTGAATGTAAGTTTGAAAATTGCACTTCGAACACAAAAGTTTAAAAGTTTTTAAGACGAGTATTAAATTTTCAAATGGTTTCTCTCTCGATTTTTTAGCTAAAACCCTTGATTCTGTCACTGTAATGCAAAAGAGATTTATGTTTTTAATTGAGCCTTATTGTAGATGTATTACTGATAAGAACATTCTATTCTATTTCAAATAAGATTTAAATAATTCAATTTAAGAAATTAGTCCTATTTTATCAATAACTAGGAAGAAACTCTTAAAAATACCATGAAGGTATTCGGACTGGCTCACATTATTTGTGTTTAGTTTCAGATAGCAAGTAGACGCGATAACGGGTGCCATTCATAGTTTTGTTACGACCAGCTTAATTTTGAAAGGAATGTCAGCCGATAATTCCACCACTCCACAAGCCACACTAGGCAGTTGTTTTGTATGGATGTAATAGCAGCTCTTCAATGACTTCGAGCTGCTCTTTAGCCTAATTATGGCAATTTTATTTATAGACATAGCCATTAAGCCGAAAATGGACCTAATCGCTGAACAAAATTTAAGTCAAAAGCAGTGAATCTTCTTCAAACTTTTCAGTGCCGAAACGGAGACATCTCTATGTTGCTGAGCTAAGTCTAAGTACTTCTTATGTAAAATTTCCAAAACTGCCAACCTGAGATAAAGAAACGGTGCAAAATTTATAACCGTATCTTCTATTGAGGCACCCTATATATATGTCCATATGAATATTTATTGCTCGCTTCGTAAGTGAAGATAAGATATACACTTCATCAATAAAAAGATAAATATTATTAGATTATTATTCGTTCGATAAGACGATATATGTATATGTACATACATATGCATGTACATATGTATATACAAGAGTATATTTGAAAAGAGAGATTATCAACGTTGAAAAATTAATTTCACCGACAGTTCAAATTTGTCAGGCCTTGTGAAACAAACCTTAAAATTTCAAGTGAATTTTTATATTCTGTATATAACCGAGCAGCAGTAGCGGCAAGAAAAAACGTTAAACTTAAAATATAAAACGTCCACAACTACAGATTTAACAAGAATTGAATAATTGAAGTGTAAGTTTTGTCTTAACTAAAATTTCACAAAAAAACGTAAAATTTCATCATGGGTGTCATTGTCGACAACATTAAGGCATTATGGGGCTTGGTTTTTTTATTAGAAAATGCTATAAATGAATTTCTATATAGCGAATTTACATTTTAGATTTGGAACCAATTTTCATATTTTATGTAGTGTCCGTAACTCTTTTTTGTTCGAAGTAATTTTTGAAAATATATTTAATGCATAAAAAAAATTAATATATATATTATGTAGGTGCATAAAGAATATGTATATAACTTATGTTTCTTTTCATATATAAGTGCAAAACTTTCAAACCAGTGAAGAATGAAGTTGTGTCTTAATTATTTAATATAATTTTTAATTATTATTGAACAGTTATTTATTTCGATGTGGGTGTGCAATATGTACATTAAACTGTCCCGTATTTCACAATCTTATTTAATCGAAATCTATGTTTTGTTAGAAAATAGTACATTTTTTTAACTAAATAAATATGTTAGTTAGCGGAATATTGCATGTCACCGACCGCTAAATGTTTTTGTTTTTTTAAAAAACGGGCAGTCAGCCTATTGTGTTGGAATTTTATAATTCAAATATATGAATATATATGTGAGAACATATTTATATTGGTACTAAAATTTATATAAAACTTAATTTTCTTTAAAATATTCATCAAATCAAAGTCATCAATCTGAACAATTATCTAATAAACTTAAGTAATATGTATTAGAGATGAAATGATTGTGTCCGTTGTCATCATGTTGAAGATTTTCTTATTCTAGGCGGAGAGCGAGCTTTAGAAAAGTCGAGTGTATAAGAATATACTTTATATACATCTTACTATCTTTTCTGGACATCCCATCCTGTAATCAAATACACTCGACTTTTCTACAGCCGGCTCTTGGGCTATTCTTTTGCTTTCGTGATCTTTAGTAAATCGAGTTGTCACATCGTCTCTTACGAAAACATGCGGAATATATGTCCATCATTGGTATTCGCATATTCTCGTTTTGGTTGTTGCATCTTCAGTCCAATTTCCTCGTAAAATACCAATTTGATTACAATGATTTCATCAATACTCTCACCAGCATTCGCCAGTATCTATATAAATCCAATATCCCTTATTCTTGCATAACTCTTTAGTAAGGACAAATTCTTTTTCAATTTCGTTCGTTTTTCATGCTTTTACGTTGTATATAATAATATAAGCTCTCAAGTTCATTTGCGTACTGGAACTTAAAGAAAAATTTATTTATGTAAATAAATTCATAATTCACCTACAATGTTGAAATTCGGAACTCAATTTTTTTTGCTGATTACAAAAGACACTCAACTATATCCAGCTCTACAAATTGAAATATTTATTCAAATGAGTTATGAACATTTTTAGATCGAAGCATTTTTCAATTCAATGTACATACTTATAAGATTTGTTCAACCTACCCACGACAAAATTAATGTTTGCTATCAGTCTTAAAAAATGTTGTAGTTAGTGTAAAAGTGCTATTTTGTATAAGCTTTGAAATCAAATGAAATTCAACGAGATTGTATCACTGGGTGTAGCACCTCTCACACAAGCAAAATACCTCAAATGATATATGTTGCAGAGAAAGTATGTGCATAAAGCCGTAAAACAGTTAGTTTGGCAAGAAAAAATTAAAATACTAGTAACGCAAAATTAATGTCGCTTACAGTACAACTTAGTGTCAAATGTTTTCTTTTATTCTGTTCATAGTGCATTCAACATGTCGACAACATTTCAAGATATTGGCCACGCCGAAAAGATCCTACTAAAATTGTGGAAACAGTGCGAGAGTGAAGAGCTTTGTGATGCAGTACTGATCGCTGGCACCGAAAGAAAAAGAATTCCCGTGCATAGCTCTGTTCTTTCGGCCGCAACTGAGTACTTCTATGGGATGTTTGCGTCATCAATGCGTGAAAGTATAACAAAAGAGGTAGACATGTCCCATGTTGATGGTGATATATTGCAACGTCTAGTTGAGTATTGTTACACAGGGTGTGTAGTAATCGATGAGGAAATTGTAGTTGAACTGCTAAAAACAGCGAATATGCTACTCTTAGTTAATGTAGTTACGGCTTGTGGAAATGTTCTTACAGAACAGTTACATCCAAGCAATTGCTTGGGACTTGCGCTCCTAGCGGACCAACATTGTTGCGAAACATTTTTAGAAAAAGCCAGATACTATAGCTTGAAGAACTTTTTGGAAGTTTGTGAAATGCGTGAGTTTCTTCGGTTAGATGCAAAACAATTAAGTCAATTGTTGGGTTCCAATGATGTTTGTGTTCAAACTGAAGAGGATGTATTTAACAGTTTGATGCGCTGGATCGAACATGATCGAACGGAACGTGTGAAGCACTTAGCTAAATTGTTGAAATTAGTGCGGATGTCACTACTGGAACGATCATTTTTAATGGAGCAAGTTAAACCGATTTGTGCATCAAATGGATGTCTCGACATTTATATGGCAGCTATAGAATGGCATTTATCGTCAGGCGGCACGATATCAAGTGAAAATAAATTAATAAAACGAAGAAATTCACATAAGATTTTGATCGCCATATCAAATGTGGAATCCGATAACAAAATGTTTATTCATTATTACTGCCCACAAAGAAATGAGTGGATGAAATGGTTGAAAAGCTTAGAGTACCGGGGTAGTTATGGTGTTGCTTTAATGGAAAATTATCTTTTTATCATTGGAGGACTTGATGCCGGTAACAATGTTTTAAATAGCGCTATTAGTTTGAACCTCAGAACGATGGCTATAGAACCAATGACTCCATTAAATGAACATCGTTCAGGTTGTCGTGCAGCTGCATTAAACGGAATTTTGTATGTAGTGGGTGGACACAATAGTCAAGGAGCTTTAAATTCGGTTGAAAAATGGAATCCAGAGACAGACAAATGGGACGTAGTTGCTTCTATGTCCGAAACTCAATCCCATTTCGGTATTGCTATATTAAATGAAAAATTATATGCCGTTGGAGGTTGCAATGGCAATATTCTTAATTCAGTTGAACGCTACGATCCAATTCAAAATTCGTGGCAATTTATTGAATCAATGGGTGATAGTCGTAGTTACCATGGAGTAAGCTATTTATTTATAAAAAATTAATTAAAAGATGTTTGCTAAACGTTTTTCTGTTCTATGCAGGTTGCAGTTGCTAAAGGAAAGATATATGCAGTGGGAGGTTATTCAAGTACAACAGGGGAACGATATGATCCTGAAACCAAGAAATGGACTCCGATGAGCAGTTTACGTAAAAAACTTAACTATTACCCGCGTTGTACTTCACACTGCGATAAAGTTCTGCTTAGTTACTTTGATGGTATCGAAGAGTTCGATGATGCGACTAATGGATGGAAAAAGATTATGACAGTGCCGCAAACAGGCAAACTTGATGGCATCTTTTCATATTCAGATGCACTCCTTACATCAGAGTTTGACAAAAGTTAACTATGTATTATTTTACCCATATTTACCACAGTATTATGCAAGGCGAAGCAAGTAAGTGACTGGTAATGACAAACACACAGAGGCCGTTTGAATTAAGGACTTGCTTCGACTTTTGTGTTCATTTGAACTTAAAAATCATATTATGAAAAAAATTTAAATTCTGGCTAACACTTTCAAGTAATAGGCAGACGAAAGCCAGACACTCATTTCTTTCGCCTTACATAATACGGGGGTTAAGCGTTCGAAATTAAATGGTTCTCAATATATGCTAACTTTGGCATAACATTTTTCGTTATTACTTATTAGTACCTTAAGTATTTGTATACACCGCACTTAAATTTTGTACTAAGAGGTGATTTTGAAGAGACCGTTGTACTGGAATTTGGTAATTTTTGAAATTGAGTTGAATCATGAGGTACATATATGTATGCTTTTATAAATTATTTGTATGTCGGTTTGGCTTATTATTTAAATTGTGCCCAAATGCAATCAGTAAAACTTATTTTGACAAATAATGACCAGTAGGTACATACAGGTACATATAACCTCAATTAATTTTTTACAGCTCAAAATAAGGAATTTTCTTAACTACCGAAAAAAATTTTAACTGTAACAACTATGATAATGTATGATATATTCAATAGTCGTTAAAATTTTTGATTATAACAGTTATTAAATTATTAAAATAAATTTATTTTTTACTATGTGTAATATATTATTTTTGTTCTCAAAAAGTGTGAAAAGTGCAGGATCGAAATAAATTCAAAAATATTTTTCTCATATTTTCAACTTCCTTGTTGTCATCTTCTTCATCATTGTAGGCTCGCGCTACTGAAAAACTTCTTTGACATCTGGTTACTTCATTTTGTACTCTGCGATAAGCAATTTAGCGGCAGCAGTTGGGCTCAAATGATCCAGATCTGGCATGTTGATGTGAATGTGCATTTATATTTTTCCGATTCGATCAAATGACTTGATCGAAGCTTCGTGCTTAAACGATATTTTGCGCATATGATTCTTTCTATCTTGTGTGCATGCGACGATTCTGGCAAATATAATGGCCAGAAATGAAAATTTGCTTCATTTGAGAGGTCATTGAATTGCATATACAGATTTTACAATGACATGTTTGGAGCCAGAGGTAGATGGACTTCTGTGATATCCGCAACTAGACTGAAGTTGACACAGCGAAGAATTTTTACCAATAGGCCTTTTTCGATTACAGCTCTATCAGAAAATTACAGAGTTCATCTAGAATGCTTTCTAAAATAGTACGATCGGTGTTGAGCAAATCGAGCAAACATTTTGGTATTTCCCTCTCTTTTGAGCGTAAGAAAACATTTGATATTTCCGCTCTGCCGACCACTGCCTTAAACACCACAATTCCGACAGACGACGGAATATCCGCCAAGGGAAAACCGTCAACGATTAGATCGGTTCGAATAAACAAAATGGTAACGGACAACGGATAATTCAGCTGTCATTTTGTTTTAAGAAGAAAATAATTTTTGATTGTGACAAAGTGAAAGAGTACTTCTTCTATAAGTAATTCATTGTAATTGAATTAACTCTTATTCTTATGCTTATTTATAAAAGAAATACTTTTGAAAACATTAAAATTAACAAAAAGCAAACTTAAATCAATAAATAGACACAAGTTGATAAGAAATGCAACACAGAACTAAATCTGAGTTGACAGTCAGCGGCTAGCAGCTTTTAAGTCGCCCACCGAAATTCTGTTCCATTTAAAGTGAGTTTTAATTTTCACTGCGGGTAGCCGGACTTCCGTAATTTTTTGTACATGAAAAATAAAACTACCAGAAATTTTCAGCTTGACCTCGAAGTTTTCCCATCTTTAATGCGTAGAAATCATAGAATTTCATCTTTAATGCTCGACGACGAGAAAAAAAAATGAGGCAATGGGATGTTGCCCTCCTAGCTCCGCTACTGGTGATGAAATGTGAACATTTCGCAGTTTCCAAAATTATGTCGGGAATTTTGATATGAAAGCACATTATTCTTATGATTGATTGACAAAAGGTGTTCTATTGAAAATATTTTGAGAAAAATTTTTTTAATTAAAAAAATTAGTGTTTGAACAAATTTATTTAAATTTTTTTAATTTTTTTTTATAAATTTAAAGTAATTCTTAACAAAAATTATTAAATGATTTTTTATCTCCTATAGTTTCTGAGGTATTTCGTTTCAAAAAATGCTCAAAAACGTCAATAACGACGAAGTGTAGATTTATTAAAAGAATGACCGAGATACACAAATATTGCTCGTTTATTAAATTAAGATATGATACACAAATCCTTACATACATCCATAATTATCTCTTAAGGGCTTGAGTACTTGCTCCAGGAGAAAGGTACATACGTGCATAAAGCCGTAAAACAGTACGTTTAACAAGAAAGAATGCAAATAATGGAAAATTAATGCCGCTTACAGTACAACTTAGTTAGATATTCTGAAACAAAGTCTTTAAATTTCAAGAGTTTTCTTTTACTCTGTTCATAGTGCATCCAACATGTCCACAACATTTATTGATATTGGCCATGCTGATAAGATCCTACTAAAATTGTGGAAACTGTGTCAGAGTGAAGCGCTTTGTGATGCAGTACTGATCGCTGGCACCGAAAAGAAAAGAATTCCAGTACATAGCTCTGTTCTTTCGGCAGCAAGTGAATACTTTGACGAGATATTTGCATCATCAACTCGCGAAGTAGAAATGTCCAATGTAGATGTTGATATCTTACAGCGACTAGTTGAGTATTGCTTTACAGGTCGTATAGAAATCAGCACGGAGACTGTGGTTGAACTGATTAATACAGCGAACAAGCTACGCCTAAGTAATGTAGTCACTGCTTGTGAAAATTTTCTTGAAGAACGCATACATCCAAGTAACTGCTTTTTATTTGCGCGTTTAGCAGAGCGATATCATTTCGAGCGGCTTTTAGAACCAGCAAAAGATTACTGCTTGCAGCACTTATTGACGATTTATGGAACGGACGAGTTTCTTGATTTGACTGTGGAACAATTGAATCTGCTGTTGGCGTCCGATGATCTTTGTTTTCCAACTGAAGAGGATGCATTTCACAGTTTAATACGCTGGATCGAACATGATCGAACGGAACGTGTGAAGCACTTAGCTGAACTGTTGAGATTAGTGCGAATGCCACTACTGAAACGATCGTTTTTAATGGAGCATGTTAAACCAATTTGTCTTTCCACTGAATGTCTTCAAATTTATATAGAAGCTATGGAATGGCATTTATCGTCAGGTAGCACGAAACTTAATAATATTAAATTAGTAAAACGAAAAAAATCACATCAGATTTTGATCGCCACATCAGTGGCGAAATCCGATAACAAAATGTTTATTCATTATTACTGCCCACAAAGAAATGAGTGGATCAAGTGGTTGCAAGACTTGGAGTACCGGGTTAGATACGGTGTTGCTTTAATGGAAAATTATCTTTTTATCGTTGGAGGATATGATGCCAGCAGCAATATTTTAAATACTGTTATTCGATTAAACCTCAGAACGATGACGTTAGAACAAATGACGCCATTTAACGAACCTCGTGCACGTTGTTGTGCAGCTGCATTAAACGGGTTTTTGTATGTAATGGGCGGCTGGAATAGAGGACATTTAAATTCCGTTGAAAAATGGAATTCAGAGACAGACAAATGGGACGTAGTTGCTTCTATGTCCGAAACTCGATCCCATTTCGGTATTGCTATATTAAATGAAAAATTATATGCCGTTGGAGGTTGCAATGGCAATAATCTTAATTCAGTTGAATGCTACGATCCAATTCAAAATGTCTGGCAATTTATTGAATCAATGAGTCAAAGTCGTAGAGCACCTGGAGTAAGCGATTTATTTATAAAAATTGAATTAAATGATGTTTGCTAACCGTTTTTCTATTCTATGCAGGTTGCAGTTGCTAATGGGATGTTGTATGCAGTGGGAGGTTCTGGAAGTACAATAGTGGAACGATATGATCCTGAAACCAAGAAATGGACTCCGTTTTGCAGATTACGTAAACAGTTTGCCTTTGATTGCCAGCATTGCACTTCACTCTGTGATAAAGTAGTGATTTGTTATGAAGATCGTATCGAGGAGTTCGATGTTTCAACTAATGTTTGGAAAAAGATTATGACAGTGCCGCAAACAGGCGATAGTGATGGCATCTTTTCATATCCAGATACACTCTTTACATCAGAGTTTGACAAAATTTAACTATATATAATTTACGTTTATTTACTAGCGTAAGTGACTGATATGTTCATAAAAAATTAATTACACGATGTTTTCTAATCGTTTTTCTATTATCTGCAGGTGCGGCCCATCTAAGTGAAACAGTAGAACGATACGATCCTGAAACCAATAAGTGGACTACAATTTGTAGCTTACGTGGTACACTTACCTCTGACCTCTGTTGCACTTCACTCCGCGATAAAGTAGTGGTTTGTTACCATAATGGTATCGAAGAGTTCGATGATGCGACCAATAAGTGGAGAGAGACTTTGTCACTTAAGCACCAAGACGAAATTTCTTGCATATTTTCATATTCAAAAGTACTTCTCACATCAGAGTTTGTCAAAAATTAACTGTCTACCGCACATTTTTATATAACATATTTTTAATTAACATAAAATGTAAGACAAATTTACTCATATTTACCGTCATATTAGGTGAGGCGAAACAAGTGTGAGACTGATAATGACACACACACACATCAGCCGTTTGAATCAAGGGCATACTGCGAACTTTATGGTCATTTGAACATATAAAACATAAATTTAAAAAACAAGTTTCAATTCAGGCTGACACTTTCAACTATAGACAGACGAAATCAGTCACTCACTTCTTTCGCCTTACATAATACGGGGGTTAAGCGTTCGAATTAAAATATCTCTACAATATAGGTATGCTAACTTTTGGCATGCAAATTTTCGATATTTTTTATAACTACTTTAATTTGCATACCGCATCAAAATTATTTACTAAGACTAAGGCGGTTTTTTAGAAGCCACTGTACGGAAGTTTGGTAATTTGGAGGCAATTTTTGAAATTGAGTTGAATCTTAAGAGGTAAGCTTTTGTAAATTATTTTTTTGTTGATTGGGCTTACTAGTTAAATTATATCCAAAAGAATTCAGCAAAATCGGAAGGGTATCAAATTTGGGGGTCCAAAGTCTAGCTCCTTCCGTTTTGACAGATAATGACCCATAGCTACATATGTTTATATTGTTATTTACAGTTGGGCTTAGAATAAGAAATTTTCTTGACTACCGAAAAAAAAAATTTAGCTACAAAAACATTGTGATTATGTCAATTACATATGTATTAAAATATTATTTCAATATTTGAAATGTGTTGAATATTATTTTTGTTATTAAATTTAAAAACAAAAATATTTTCTTCGTTGCAACCTTGCGGATCATTGCAGCTTGCGTTTCCGCAAGAACTACTTTGAAAACAGGGCGACCTCTGGTTACTTCATTTGGTTTTCTTCAATAAACATTTAAGCAGCACCAGTTGAGTTTCAATGATCTAGATCAGCGGTGGGCAAGCACAGGCACTTTCTGCCCTCGGTGCGCTTTCCGTTATTCGACGCACAAGCTAGCAACCGCAGAATTCGCAGAATTTCAACGCTATCGACGCACAGCGTTGAGTTGAGTTCTAATGAAAACAAAAACCAACACACAGGCATAAGCGACGACGCCGCATTGTGTTTCGACGAATGTAGCAATTGTTTTTGTTTGTAGTGCAATTTGGTTTTTTTTGTGCTGTTGGCGAATTTGGAAATGAAAGCAAAAAAAAACTTTAAAATTTAGTTTGTTGTTGCTTGATGTTATTGTTGTGCCCTTTTGCTAGATTTTCGTGCGCACCGCTGATCTAGATCCTTATGAATGTATTGTTTTTCGACTCGATTGAGACACACTTGAGTTTCGTTTTTAAGCGATTGTTTGCGCTTATGTTTCTTTTTAATCGCTTGAATGTGGTGTGCATGTAAAAATGAGGTTCCGGGTTTATGAGATACCCGTTTCAAAAGGTATATAAAACTCCTAAGTTTGAGTGCGTTATGAAAAAATTAATGATATTATTGAGGGTTTTCTGCCTTTGTTATCTTATATACAAAGTTTAAATGATTTATGAGTGTATATATGTAGTACATGCATGTCTATTACGTCATACATATATTGTAAAATTATGCAAAAATAAACTGCCTTAATATTAAATGAAGGTAAGCCGTATTAAATATACATGGATTTGAAGTTTTTCCGCAAAACAAATTAAATTCGATTGTTATGTAGTAATGCGAACGACCTTTGGATAAGATTAAATAGACATCATCAATTTGCATATAATTTTGTGTTGAATCCAGAGAAATCCTTATTATTTCGCACTTACGTATAACACAGATATTCTATTCGATGTCTATTCTTGGAAATATAATAGCAAAGCGGGAATACTTTTAAGATTTAAAGCATTAAATAGTGGGTGTTAAAAGCAAAATAACGACGTGTAAATACACGTGCTACTTGAAGGTATAAAACATTTGAATGGCCAATGTTAAGTGTTCATTCGACACAATAATTTCAATTTATTTAAGTGCCTTTTCATTAAGATTTGTGCAGATTATGTTCCATTGATGAGCTGCTGTTTAGTGAATTTTAGGAATTTTATTTAATGTTTAAAGTGTCAACATTTCAGTAATATGACGAATACCATAGTTCTTTTGGCGTTAAGTGTAGAAAAGAATTTTAAGAAAAAAATATATATAAAAAAATGTGTTCATACACAAAAACAGATAAATTCAAAAGGCAGTCGTTTTTGTTGCTGCATTTAAGAGTTATGATTTTTTTTTCAACAATTTATGATATACGCGAGTCTCACGGCGTATTAAAATTTAATTTTTTCGAAGTACTTCTGTGACCCCTGCTAAGACAAGCGCACTTAGAAGGCCTGCTTAAGAAAGCCTGTTTTATCGGGACTCATATAAAAGAAGGTGGCAAAAGAAAGAAGGTGGCAAAGTCTTATTCTTACCAAGGATTAATAAATACATATGTACATATATCAGAGGCAGACGAAATAAATTAATTCAAAATAGTTTCTTTTAAAAAACTTCAAAACTCATTTAAAACAAAACTCGTTTAAGTCATAGTTTTTTTAATTGGGATAAATGTGAACTACATTGCATATCAATACCAACGACGTTTCAGCTGAAATGTGCACCGGCTCCCTATTTACAAGAAAAATCTCTAAAAAAAGATGAATAGTCAAATCTTTCATGTTTTGGTTTCCTCGCCATTAAATTAATGTTATTAAATCGATTCGTTTTTTTTTTCCTTTGTCTATTTTCTACTTGATGTTTTTTTTAGAATGTTATAGATTTAACCAAATTTTGACTACATGAAATACTAAATAATGTTTTCATTATACAGAGGTGTATAATGCGTCGTAATATCTGAATGGTTTTTCAGAAAATTTCTAAGACAACAATAAAAATTTTATTGATTCTATAATGAGCTCAACTGAATTTCAGCATTGAATTTACAGGATAAATTGGTTCAAGCTTTAAATTCTATTTCATAACATGCTGCAAGCTGCACTCAGACACCTGCAACAAATGCAGCCGTGCAGTAATGCTGCACTAAGTAAAGCTATGTACATAAATTGAGCTTAATTCCCAATTGTTTTGCCAAAAGTACGAAATGCTTATAACCTCGAAGCTAAGTTGATTTTAGGTGCGCATATTTATCGATGCTATGGTTTGCGTACATTGAACGCTTAATTTTATTGCTATAATAGGATTTATCGCGGCCGTCTATCAAACAAAATAACCTAAGTTATTGCTTGACAGATTTAATAATAAAAAAAAAAAAAATTTTAAATTTTAGCGATACAAAATGAAGTATTATATAAGCCAGAGATTTAACAAAACCTTTCCTTGGCGCTAACCACACTCTTGAGGTCATTTCCCAATGTAACGATAATTTCTTTGTGATGCATTATGTTGTACGACATACAATCTACCCATGAAGATATCCAAATTCTTAAGTTCAAAAAACTCATGACGCCTACAAAAGAAAAATATTGCTATGCAAATGCTGCAGTTTTATTTTTGGCAAATTCACTGAATTTCTGCTGCCACTGAGTGGCCGCGTTGAGTGCAATACTTTCGTTTTTAATTTGGATCTCACTTTAATTAACATTTTTTGCAGTCATCTCATTGTATGTTACATTCCTCACTCACCACACTCCTTCGCTGTTCCTCAACTGGCAGCTGTCAATCACTGGTGTGCAAAATGTCATATCTTGATTGACATGGCCGAGTGCAAGCAGATGTGGTCCGTACAACATGAGACAAAAAATGAATTAACTATGACGGCGAAAAAAAAAGTCATTGCACTCATATGTTGGCATGTGAGAAGAATTTAAGAAGACTGCCGAAAAAACGAATATTGGCAAAGTGTCAAGAAAAAAAGGGGATAATGACATAGAATGGGAGTGATTGCGCTGGTGATTGACAACTTTAATGGTTTCACAGTGGATAATTTGGCTAAGTACGAATAATGTAACGAAATTCTTGTCATAATAACAAATTGAGGAAAGTCATTTCAAAAAATATCTAGATAGATGAATTATTGGGATTTTTTATAAATTTGCAATGGTTAAAACATTTTAGACTTACTTTTTGTTGCTGTTTGTGTTGAGCGCTGTTGATTCTTCTTATTCTCTCTGCTTAAAAAATGACGTGTGCAGCTAACATTTGTTAAATATTCGTATGAAAGAAATATCTTAAATTAAAAGACAAATAAAAGTTTCATATAAGTTAAGTCTAGACTCTAGAGCAATTAAAATATTTAGTGACTGAAAAATATGTTGAGTTATAATTATCATAGAATAAAAATGTTATGAGATAAATATATCTTGTAATAAATTTAACATGAGATAAAAGCATTGTGTTATAAAATTTTTAAAAGGTTAAAATTTATTCGGATAATAGCTGCGTGTAGTTTAGAGCCAAAACAAAAAAATAAAGAAAATTCATTGATGAAAGTGTCATGTTAGAAAAATCTAAAGAAATTAAAAAATTATAAATTTTTCACATTTTTGAAAAAACACCGTAAAGGTGAATACGATACACTCTCATGAGATGCAAAAAAAAATGTCACAAACATCACATAAAATAATTATTTTCTTTATAATTAAGATTTCATTGTGAAAATCGTATCTGATTAATTTTTTATGGAATAAAAATCTCATGTGATAAAAAGCGTATACAATTATCATCTTAAAAAGTAAGTTCATTGGCACGCTTACTGCTACTTGCATGCCCAAGTCTTAGTTACATAAAATTAAAAGATGTCTTCATGACAAATCACATGCGATACTAATAATACGGCTTATAAATATAAATTGACCAAAACCTCATATCTGTAAAGCATCCAAAATGCACGTTCATTAAAATATTTTTTGAATTAGCTAAGATTTAAATGCAGGAACACAATAACTTCTATATTTTCAAGTCCTCTACTCTTTCAGTTTTACAAATAAAAGAATCGATGCGCACTCATTAAATATTAAAGTGACATCTCAAATAGCTATGAATGAAAAAATTGTAAGTGATTAAATTATCATGCGATACAGGTGCATGAAATTAAAAGATGTCACTACGAAAAATCACATTTGGTAAAAGTAAAAGTATTAGATAAAACTCTCATGGGATAAAAGTTTTATCGGATAAAAATAGCATATGACTTGTGCTTTCTTATCGCCATACTATTCTAACTGCCAAATTAGGCTTCTTTCATTTCAGCCATACAAAGAAATAAGGCGGCGACCACTAATGAGATACTTAACTGAAATTTTACTCAAACCGTAAGCAGTCATGCGCGTTCTTTAAACTTTAATTTAATTTAAAGTTTTTAATATCTGAATAAAAAAATACCTTATTAAATATTTTCTCTTAATTTAAACAAAAAATATATCAAGGGGCCACTTTCTGCTTCGCTGTATCAAAGAAATTAAAAAAAAAAACAGAAAAAATTTTACTAATTAGCAAAAATTCACAAGAGACCGCCAAAAAACGTCAAAGTTATAATTTAATATTTCAGTTGATTGAGGAGCGCTAAAAAAACAATCAACTCAACAACACTTGAAGCAAAAACACAACAACACTTCAAGTAAAAAGCTGCAAAAAAGTAAGTATTAAAAAGTTAAAGAGCTCGTGAGCTCCTCTATGTACACATGCTGATATACACACCAATACAAACATGTGAGTCAAGTACAAGTGTTGTTAACACATTCTATACAAAAGCAGCATTTAAATACAAAATAAAGCCAAATAAAGGGAATAACATATTAAAGAAGAAACGCCAGCATAGATGAAGGACAAAACCATTTCTTTTAGGCTGTACAGCTTGATAAGAGTTGAAATAAAGTGGACAAATCACATTAGGGTGAACCATGATAAAATGAATTTTGTTAAAAAATTGTACTATTGTTTAAGACTAATAGCTAAGGAGTCGCCAAACAATTTAGGTATAAGATATTATCGTCGTTGGTATTGATATGCAATGTAGAAAATGTTAGAGTCAAATGAAGATCGCCCTTTTTTAAATGAATATTGAAATTGCAAAAAATAAACTATATTAAATGAATTTAAGGCATCTGCCTCTAATATATTGTGTTGAAGGAATAGTATGGATAACGAAAAAAAAGGCAGACGTCCACACTGTCGCATTTTTAATAATAGCAATTATACTTAAATATGTAAAAAATAAAGTTCTATTAAATAATTTTATCATTTTCTTCCAGCACTTTATTGTTTTCAGTATTGCTACAAAAAGATGAAAATACAAGAGGCAGACGTGTAGGTCTCTACTTTTACAAAATATATGGGGTTCTATGTAACAAAATCGACGATTTTGGTCAAATTCTTATATTTATTTTAGGGACTTTTCGAATATATTTAATTATACAGTTGAAAAGCTTAACATTATCCCTGCAAAATCTACTTTGAATTATATCGATAAATTTTTTTTTCTCCAGTCATCCTTCTGCACTGAAAATTATGTATATCTGTGTGTATGTAGATCTGTGTAATATATTTCAATGAAAGATATTTCGGAAACAAGGAAAATTACGAGCTTTAATTCCAATCACTACTAAAAGAAAAAAAATATACACAAAAACCAGAAATGCAAAAGCAAAATGATGTTCCATTTGACGTGAAATGCCCCATATACACAGCCAGAAAAAAAATTTTCATACAAAAGACCGAAAAAAAAGAATATTAAATTTTGGATAACAAACTTTGCACGGTATTAGTTTTGTGCAAATATAAGCTTAACAATATACAACTGAAGTTCTCAAAATCGTCCGCCTTTGAAAAATCAGCGCTGAAATCGTCTGCCTTCTCTATATTTATGTTTTTTATATGTTAGGAACCAGTCAGCCAAGAGGCAGACGCGATTAAATGATTTATTACTTAAATTTTTTTACAAGTCTGTAACAAAGCAATTTTTAAATATGGCAATACATAATAGGCAGAGGTCATTTATCTCGTTTCTTATGACATAATCTTTATAATGATCTCAGTCTGCCTGACGATAAAATCACTTAAGTTTGTATATTTCATAAAATTTAGGAAAAATTCTAATAATTCTTAAACTCGAAAACGTCTGCCTTTTCTATTTATCAGTTTTTATGTATGGACACATTTTTTAATATAAAAAGCAGAAACGATAAAATTGTTTATGGTACATTTTTTAACAGTTTTAAAGTGCTGTCAATTAGTAACGCTGTGGCAACGCAATGGCAGACATTGTTCATATTATTTATATTACTTAAAACTTCATAATTATCAACCTCTGCGGCACGATAAAATCATGTAAAAATTTACGCCACCGATCTGAACGAAACAAAATTTGATGAAAGTGAACTTGGATATAATACCAGCGCTGTATTGTGGTAGGACATGATGGGAGTATATTTCTCGGCTCCCATCATGTTTTGTAAGAATCTTAAAATGAAGACTTGCTATTTTATCAAACTGTCAATATATGTACATCATAAAAAACTCACCGGAGGCCCCTTAAATACCAAAAATTCAACGATTTTTGTGATTTACAAAACAAATTTATTTTATGAATGGCAGATATCCTTGTCATTTTTTTGGTTACCAATGTAATTATTTTAATTTTTACATGAAAAGTGTTCCATTGTATTCCATGAGTAGAAACATATTTTATTCACAAAAAAAGATCAATATTTATTTTCAACTTTAATTGGTAACTTAGTCTTAAGCAGTTCACAAATTGAACTCAAATTTAATTTGTGTTCTGATTCATGGCGTTTTTCCGGAACACTATAACTGCCTCAAGCAAAATGCGAAATTGTTTGATAAAAAAAGCACTCAAATGTCTTCATTTCAAATCTTACAAATATTTCTATTACTTTAACAACAACCATAGACCTTTTGCTGAACATTACATGCTTAACCTTTTTTACAACTTTTTTAGAACTTTTTTTAGGGAGAAAAACAAAAACCTCACTAAAATTTCAAGCGCAGTTTTGTGTCGTTTTATATGCATTGTTTACTTACACTTTCGAGCAAATAGAAACACAAATACACGTACGCATTCGAACAAACTTACACAGCAAATACTTTTAATAATAGTGGAGTGTAGAACTTTTGCGCTTTTTCGTACACAATTTTTCACATTTCGCTCTACGTTTAGGTTTCGCATCAAAAACAAAAAAAAAAAGGGTAGTAAATAGTAGTAGCTGAAATAGAAATACAACAGATAACTTTTATTAAAATTTTTTTTTCCTATCTCTTTTTTGGTTGACCTACTTTGCATTTGCCGAGTTTGTCAATATATAAGGCAGTGCGACAACTTTATGCATTTTCCACTCCTATTTTTATGATAGGCAAACTTTCTGTTTGCATTTTCGTTTATTTTATTATGAGTTTATTAAGGGAAAAAATTATTAATTTTATATGAGTTGAGAAAAGTTTGCAGCTTATTTATATAAATTATAAATGAAAATAAAGGCATGCTTTTATGACATTTTACTCAATATGGGCAACTGAACGTATGAGTGCAATTTGAAAATATTTTGGCTGAGCTTTGAAAAGTATTGGGAGTTTATAGTGCGCAGCGAAAGGCGTAAGTTAAAATTGAAAATTGTATGAAAATCAGGCAATTTGATCTTATTAAACATTAATTTTGTGTCTCATAACAAATAGTTCGATTGCCGGAACTAATTGAAAACACTGGGACTTCTATGTATGTATGTATGTATGTAGTTCTGCAGCTGAAGACCGAAATTCTTACATATTTTTATTGTGCGCCATAGGCTGAATAAATTAAATCACTGCCATTGCGTTGTCTCTGCGTAATTAATTGGGAGCCCTTTAAAACTGTTAAAAAATTACCATTAAGCAATTTCATGGCGTCTGGCTTTTACTTTAAAATGTGCCCATGCAGAAAAACATATATGTATATACATTAGGGTTGTTCTAATTTCTTGATGATACTTTGAAATCACGTTCTACATCATGGAAAAACATCACATGAATTTTTTCAGATTTTCAAATGCATTTTTTAAGGTGTCTCAAAGCAAAACTATATTCTTATTATTATTATTGTTAGCATTAATTATAAAATGTTGTCAATCCATTTGAAAAAGTTGCTCTAGAGTAACTTAAAACATTCATTTTATTTGATTTTTAATGAACTTTAAAACCTGCGTTGTAATATTGACAAAAAAAAAATTAACCCTCTTAAATATCGAAAAACTGCTTTTAAAAGGCGAAATTTAACGATTTTTTAAAGAAAAAAGTCATCGTGCTTTAAATAAAATTAACGTTTTTTAATATAGAGCTCTCAAAAACATTTAAAACAAGACATGGTAGGACTTTTTTGGTCCAACAGGCTCGATGATATAACGTTTGAAACATAGTGATGAAGCTGTTTTTTCAAATCGAGCGGGTCGGTTATAGATTTAATCGACCCCTGATGTGTGTTGTGTTTCATATTCATCTTTAAATGAATACTTTTACCTTATAGCTGACATTAAAATTTACAATTTAAGATTTTATAGAACCAATCCACCACTATAACCTAACCTAATCTAGTCATTAACTTGGAATATAGTATGTTGATTACAAAGCGTGAGAATGAAACAAATCTTATTCTATCCCATATCTTTCGCATTACGTACTTCTTGTTCTAACGTTTGATGATCTGGGATGGCCGCGTCTGTTGTTGGTCTAAAAGCTCTTGAGTGTCAGTGATTTGCCCAACGTAAGTTGAAGGAATTTGCAATTTTGCCTTTTTATTTGGATGTAAGTTGGATCTTACCGGCAACTGATGAGCAGATAGTTCTGAGCCACAAAAGTTTTATTCAAAACTGACTTATAGACCTCAAACCTTATCACAGGAGATTTTTTGGTACATAAGATCGATGTGCATATGTAGTTTAATCTCCACAAGAACTTTGAACTTTATATGATTTTATGACTTAAGGCTTACATTTTGAGTTAATAAGCAAGTCATTTATCAAAAGGCCACCTCAAATCTAGTACGGCAGCGTCTTTAGCTCTTCATAAGCCTTACTAAAAAAAGTGTTTCTTCATTTGGGTGACAGACCATCTATGGAAATAAAATGGTCGACGCTCATGCAAAATAAAGAGATCTATATAGGTTAATTTGCTTAAAATCAAATTTATATCAAGACTCCCATTATGACCTAATAACATAATCTCAATCTCTGACTGGAAAGAGAACATCTGAAATTCTGTAAAGCTTAAAAGGCAACAGACAGACAAATTCTTTTATGTCGGTAATAGCCACGAAGATATCTTAAGTTTTTGTATAAAAAGTGTGGAACTTTGAGTACCTAAATGAAATGTGTGTCAAATAATAGAGCTCAAAGAACCTTAACAGAATATATAGGGTTGCCTTGTCGAACCATGTCCTAAACAAGAGTTGCCATCCGTTTTTGTGGCCAATTTTTCTTTAATGGACTGAATCCTCTGTAGTTTTTGCTGAATTTACAGTCATTTTTACACAGCTCCCAGTAATTTAAATTATGACGCACATTAAAATTTACTGAAATACTAAAAGTAAAATTTCATGTAGATTACATGCTCTTAAAATAAATATTCGAAATTGATCTAAATCCAAGTTTGGAGCAAAAACTAAGAAAAAGTTTAATGGTCCACATATCTACAACTTATGCAGAAGTTAAAAGAGCGAACGTTTAATCTCTTCGCATTTCTGCCGATGAGGCCAGTTTCTTTTACTGAATTAAAAAGGGATGGGATAGTACCAGCAGGAGTGGGATAAGTCATAAATAAATAAAATTAATTGGTGGAAAAGTAATGCTGGTGCGACATTTTATTTACTAACATAACGAAACACGATTTTCCTGCATCATGATGCCAGTACCTGCGCTCAGCTGCTTTTTCAGTAGCTTACAATAGATTTCAATTAATACCTCCTCTCTGACTCTTTCCATGAGCCAATTCCTAAAGTATCTAAATCCTGCTTTGATAAAACTTTTCTGATTTCTGTGACTTAATTAACTCAAATGGGAGACTTGAATTAAATTTCCTTTCGCACTTTCAATTCGCCATTTGCATTCATCGAAATCAGTTTCATATATTTGTAAGAATTTTTAATAAATAAGTCATTTCATTGATTTTATAGAGACCAAAGAGTACGGCTCCAATACCAAGTTCCCATCAAAATTTTAGAAAATCTTTCCTTTAATAAGCTATGCTTCTTTTATGTACGGAAATAACAAAAATAATAAGATTATTCTAAAATTGCATTTGTTTTAATAAGAATCCTTTTTAAGCTTCAATCACGCGGGCAGCATTTGGTTCCTGGAGTCATACACGCATCAATAACGTCCTCGCAACCCTTTATCTGCTGAGAAATGACTTCTGCCACCACTACAAGAAATATAACAAGTTTACAGATTAATTTTGACATTTTGCTTAGTTTTATTTTGAAACACTTATGAAATGATGATTGTGAATGTCTTACAGTTTTATACCAAACTGTAAGCGACGAATTGGTTCTATGAAAATGTTGTGGAAAATAACATTACAAAGTTTTGCAATTATTCATTAATTGTAAGTAAAATATTTCATAAGAGCATGAAATTTGCTGATTTAAATCACAATTTCACGAAAAATTTAGTTATAGTGATTCAGGGTAAATAATGAACCCTTTACGGTTCATTAAAGTAAGTAAGCGTTAAAGTTCATGTGTAAAATTTGAATTTCGTGCTGCTCTTTTTACAAATGTCTTTTTTTAATATTTTGTACCCTTGTAACTGTGTGGACTTTATTGATGACGAAAAGAACTGCATTATTCCACTTTTAATGATTTTTGAGAAATCAGCTTAATTTGTGTATTGTGACCTATTGTGAAAAACTTAAGCTCCCACTGCCAATGCGCATATTAGGGCGGTTCAAAGTGTAAACTTAATTTTCACGCTCAGAAGGTAAGGACATTTTTCTGAGATTAAGTTTTAGTACAACTTACATAAATAATGGACTTCCAGTAATAACTCGTGCAATCCACTATTTGACTCTGTCTATGAACCAATTCTGAAGCTCTGCGTGCTTGTTGTGCCTAATGAGAGACCAAATTTGTCACGTTATTATGCAAGTTGACCGTGGGGTCCATTTTGCGTTCGGATTTTTTAACATATCTTCTTTCAATAGGGAACTACAGGTAGCAAGTGGCATACCATATCGCAATGATGCGTTGTTTGTTACTCCATTTTAAGTTTGACAAATCTATTGGGAAATGAACATTTAAATTGCTTGACTGTTGCACTTTGAAAAGCTGTTGTTTAGGGTTGCCATTTATTTATTCGTAAATTATTTAAATATTAATAATAAGTATATTCTTACCAGCGTATTATTATTAATGGCGAAACAAGTGAGTGACTGATATTCATCAGATTATATCCTTAAAGTGCACTTTTCTACTACTTTTACTACAATTAATTCTACTAATCTACTACTTTTACTGTAAACATATTTTTCTATAACTTTTTCTATCACTTTTTCACTTACTTGTAGCACAGAAAATCTAATCAAAAGCTGTACAATTCTATCGCCTTTTGCTGCTTCACAAATAAGCACTGGCTTCACGTCGGGGGTCGGGCACAAAAATAAAATCTTTATTTTTTTTATAATAGTGACGATAATTTTTGTTGTGTTTTGCGGTGCCACATATTTTCCATCCCGATTAAAACCCAAACTAGTAAGGCAGCTGCAAACAAACTTCCTTTTTTGACCAAAATAATGACCAGATTAATATTGTACACTACACCCACAAAATATAAATTTATTTGCAAATTATCTAAGGATAAACGTAGCATGGTATGCTTAGCACTGATAAAGGATATTTCATATAAATTTTGTTTTTGTTTTTGCTATTTAGTAGCTCATTAGCAAAAAAAAAAAAAAGTAGTTAATTTTTAATTGCAGTTTGCTTAAGGTTACAGATTTATGCAAAGTCGTACATGTTGTTTAGAAAATTATAGTATTTAGTAGCAGCACATGTGTAGCAGATAAGCAAAGATAAATGGATAATTAAAATGGGGTGTATTTTAAGTAGTTTCTAGAAAATTCTGCAATATAAAATAAGAAAAAAACTAATTTTAAATTAAATAAAAATAAACTAAGTTTAACTTTTAGTTGAAAGAGGGGGAAACCAAAATAATTGAAAAGTTCATCTTATATTCAGATATCACAACGAAACTTTCTATCACACTTAATTATTATAACAACTTTTTAACAATAACGAACTATCAACATCAACTGTCAACATGAGTTAAAGCAAATAATAATAATTTTACAAAAGTTTTTGACAAAAGAGCGGAAAATATGAGATAATCAGAAAACTGTAAGCTGCATAAAAATATTGCACCTTTTATACTTCCTACTTATACTAACAACAACAACAACAACAACAACAAGAGTGCGCAAAACTTTTTAATACAAATTTTCATCACGAGAAAAAAAGTATCAGCGATAGCTCGTTGGCGTAGCAAGTGCTGGTACAATGCACTATGGCTAATGGGGCGCCAAATAAACTGAAAAATTTATTTTCGTTTTTCCTATAAAAAGCCCTAAATGATCCTTAGCTCAAAATCTTACAATATAAATATGACAATATATGGGGAATTTTTTATGTAAATTATAGTTCACGGTTCGTGGCTGGGCACACGATCATTAGCCTTGATGCCCACTACCACAAGATGATAAACATGTGTTGATGATTCTGTAATCGTCTACGCTCTTTCGTTTTACGCACTTTAGGTGCCTTTTCCTTCACGTTTTTACGCTCTTTGAGCACAGCTCATGATCAATCAAATAACAGTGTTGGTCTTTTCGCGAATATATTGAATGTAATGTACATTCGGTAGTTCGAATGTAATTTTGTATCAATTTCATCGAAAATTCTTTTTAAGAAATGGGATTTTCTTATTGAACTTAAATTTTGAAAATTTTCACTAACGAGTAGTTTAATTTATTGCTGTTTCTGATAGTAATGAAGGATATTCTCAGCAGAGCTTTGAACTATTTAAAATCATGGCCAACGGTTATCGCGGCTTATTTTCCCTCGTACCTACTAATTAGTTAAATTTTTTTATCTTAACAAAAACAATTCATTATTTTTTAAATTAGATTTGATTATCTTGAATTCAAAGAGCAAGTACCACATTCAATTGATTTGAAAAAATAAATACTTTTCTTTTGTCTTATATATTGATATGTCTCCGGAACTGGCACATACTAAATGATGTACTTATATATTGGTACACGACAAGAAAGATCCACTACCGCCAGTGATAGCAAAAAGGGTGACAGCAGAAATACGTACATAAATGAAAGAAAATTTTGTAATGAAAACAAAGCATTTTCATTGTATGTTAATGTGATGAAGAAAATTTTGCACTTTTCTTTTAGAGTCACCGAAAAATTGACTGATCAAAAAACTTTAATTTCAAACTGCTTTAGCGTGACTGTTGTTGGGGGGGGGGGGGGGGCGGTCGCAATTTGTGTAGAACTTTTAAAATGTTGCCATCATATTTGTTAAAAGTTTTAGCAGCGTGCATGCTATAATTGCATAATAAAGTAGCGAAAGTTCTTTGTTTTTATATTACTGGGACCAATAGCAATTCACTGCAACTAAAACTAAAGCCTCAAAACTTTCAAGAAATCCAATAATTCTTCGAAGAGCAAAATAGTTCTTTATAAAGTACATATGAACTTATTTTCTCGGTACTTCTTGTAGCCTTTATCTTCTCACATAGCATAGGGTCTTCACTTAACTCTACCAACATGTACGATCAGTTGCAACTGACTTCATTTCTCTTCGATATTTCCCTAACACACACATTTGTTGTTCCAGCGAACGTTTTTATGATGATTTTTTGCTCTCCGTAAAGCAGCGATAGGCAAAATATGAAAAATTTTCCATTTTTGGCTCATTACAACAAACACTTCGTTGATCTTAGGAAAAATAGCCAAAGCAACAACACATGCATTCAACAATGTGGCACACATTTTTATCATTTTTTATACGCGCCATGCACGGGACTTGCATTATTGTTATTGTTGCATAATTCAGAAAAAAACAAAAAATCCCAAGCTCTCATTTCGTTTGATCAGCGTATTTTTATTTCTACACTCATGTTATATATTGCAGAATTTTTTTTTTTTTGCTATCGAGATCAAAGTTATGGTGGAGTTTTTTTGCTGTTTTTGTTATTGTCGCTTCTGTTGTAAGTGGCTTCTGCTTTCAAAATTTTGCCCATCTATGCCTTAAAGCAGGTATCGGCGCGCTGCTACTCATGAGTAGCAGAGCTAATTTTCTTGTATGCGTATACAACAAGAGAGAAAGAGAAAGTATTATTGCTTTGCCGACCCCTGCCTTAAAGTATATACTTAAGCAAGGGTCAGGTACATGGATGGGCACAAGTTTTTCTGTAAGTTCTATCGAGAGCGTAATTGAGAGTAACGAGAGAGCATTTGTGTATACGTATACAAATGTGAGAGCACAACAACGATTCAGTTCTACTTCCATATGGTTGTTGTACCATTAGATGAAAGCGAACTTTGCGTGCATATTGGTGTTCATCATTAGTCAGGTACCATGCTTAGTGCGGCACGTAGGGGAAATTGGGATACATTTGAAACTTTTTAAATGCCTATATTTCCCTAAACTATTAATGGATTTTAAAAATTGCTATTGTTTTGTTAACATTGGCTATTCGGCATCAAACCTCGAAAAAGTTTTAAAACAAAAACTACATCGACGTATTTTCCTAAGGCCTTTTTAAAAAAAAGTAATTTTTGTCAAATGCATCCCGGCACGGACACATTTGACTTTTAAATAGGCACATTTGACATTAAGAGGCAAAGTGATTTTATCCAAAAAAGTATGGGACTATAAAATTTGACTATTTGTTAAATTGGAAACTACGTATTTAACTAACGTAACGATTTATTACAAAAGAAATATCGAAAAATATATAATAATCCATTTAAAAAAGATAACATAAATATGGGGAACATTTGACAGATAAACCCTTTTGGCGGAAGGCAAATGTGCCCACACGTTCAAAAGGCTTTTTTCTATTTTTTTTTTTATAACTCTTTTATTTTCACAATGCATACTTTAATTGTGTTATTACTTAAACGTAATGCTAACATATTTTGTTACTCAATTTACAAAAATAATTGCATATAATTCATAAAAAACGCCTTTCTCCGAAATGAGTTGAAGAAGAACTGTCAAAGTTCATTACGTTTTTTTATGTCAAATTAGACTCCATTCTGCATTGAAACTTTTTGGCTTTTAAGCCATCTTCACACTGAAATTGGCAAAGTCAAATGTGCCCCAGTGTCAAAGGTACCCCTCTTTACCCTATGTTCTTCAATTCAACAGCGTTAAGTTAAATTCCATATTTAACTAACAAAGACACAAACCATCTGACTCAACAGAGAAATGGTAACATGACGCTGAAGGAGATTCCGATAGGATCAAGTTAAAGCCGTCCAAACTTTTCAAATTATTCAGGCTGCATAAACTCAATTGAAAATAAAACAACGTTTCAAACGAAATAAAATGTTGGTAAAGTTTCTGTTTTTTAGTATATAAATTGGTTATGTACAACTTGAAAACACAACATGGTCATCTAGCTACTGACCACTCGTCTTTTACTGTACACATACCACACTAGCTGTATTCTATAGATAATAGACCAACTTTTAAAACGACATATAACTTTTGTGACGCTTCTGTTTTGAACATGCGACTTTCTTTACCGAATTTTTATGTTTTTTTTTTGGTCAAAACTGACGTCGTCATTTGACCACTGACCACATTTCTGACTATGCACATAACACACTAGGTTTTCTATAGATATTGGCCCAACGTTAAAAAGAGCTTTTAAACTACAGCGATGCAAAACAAAAGAAAATAAATATTTTAAGGCACTTTTTAAGTAATAATTGCTCTGCTATTTCCCAGCCAAATTTTATGAACGCCCTGTATCTAAATATTGCCACCAAAGCGTGGACGCCAGAGCTCAATTTAAGTACACACTTTTAACATTTACATATATCCTCTTATAAAATTTAAAAAACCGTTGCTGCTGTCGATTTCATTTAATGAATGCGTGGAAGTTGAAAATGCCATCGTCATGTTTAAATTAACATTGAATTTTATTGCTATATCCGGTACAGCTAGACAAAAATCTTTTTTTGTCTTTTCACTACATATCTGCATGTGGTGCTTGTAGCATTTCGAATGTTGCCAGGAAGCGATAAGTGCCCATATGGCAATGAAACTTAAGATATTTCAGCTGCTTAAATTTGAAATGCCTACCAGACAGTTTTACGACGTCTTGTAGACGTAATAAAAATTTTATTTTATGTTTCCAATATTTAGTGTACATATGTATGTATTTAAATCTGCTTAATGCTCATGTAAATTGCATGGTATTGGTTAAAACGATGATAAAATTTAAGAAGTACGCATAAGAATTTTCAATAGGTGCCTACAAATATGCAATAAAAAGTTTTCAAATTCCTATACCAAATGTATATGGCACAGTTTAAATTTGTTGCTGCCTATTTTTAGGAAAACTTTAGAACTGCCTTAGGCAAAACAGATGTATGTACATATGTATGTATCTAAATTAATCAATAGTTAGGCACGCATTTTTTATTGAATTGCAAATAGAAAAAAATTGTGAACGTTTTTAAGAGATTACAAAATAATCTAAAATATGATTGCCAAAAATTCCAGTTTTTTGCTTCACAAAAAGTAACATCCCTCGATAGATTTAAAAATGGGTGAAAAATTAAGCGTTCTCTGTATTACATCATAATTTCAATTGAAAGTGGCCAGCAAAATGTTTTGTAATTTTTTCGAAAGTGCAAAATGGATTAATTCGTTTAACTAATATGTACTGTCTCTAATTTTCAAACCTAAAAGTATGCTACTACAAGTTTTATATATTTTATATATAATTATTTATTAAGAACAAGCTAAATATTTTTGTTTTCATTTAAAACAGAAAAGCATATTTTCAGGCTTGAAAAGTAAAGACGGAACGAAACGAGATGCATAAATGGGTGCTAAATTTATCTATATTTATTACAAAATTAAATCTAATACACTATTCACAAGTTGGTTAACAGCTGCCTACAATTATGCAATTAAAAATATTGAATTTCCCACAACAACTTATAGCTAGAAGAGAAATTTAAAGTTGTTTGCCTATTTTTAGGTACTTTTCTGTTCAATTGGCCATGGCAATGCCTGCAAAATAGTAACTGACACTTTTTGTTTTGAATACATAGCCTTATGCACACTTAGAAAGACATTAATTAAGTACTTTAGATTATTAACTAACTACTAACAATTGCCTGCAACTACATATGAAAAAATGGTATTAAGTTTCTCATAAAGAAGTTTATTTATTTTTGCCTATGTTTAGGCATCCTTTTCTTAATTGGGACAGCACCTAAAAGCATATTTTTCCATACAATAGCTGCAAGCTAGTTTTATGTTGCATAGACTGAGACATACATATGCTGAAAGTAAATAGTTGAATATATTCTAACATATCGTTTTATATAAGTATGTATGCCTACAACTATGTAACAAAAATTGTTCAATTTCTTTAAGGAAATGCATTAGGGTAAGTTTGAATGATATTTTTGTCAAGTTTTAGGCACTCTTCTTAATTGGCTCCGACTTTCACAGTTGTTATCTTCAACTATTTATTTTTTTTTTTTTTTACCTACCCTGAGAGACATGCAGTATTATAATTTTTAGCTTGATCTTTAAAAAAAATATTTACAAATTTATTAAATTTTAAACTAAACATAATTAAGGCATTCTTAAATTTCTGCATTAATTTTAGTTTAATTCATATGTATACAATAAAATTTGCAAACTTTTAAAATAACACTAGTTATGTATTAAATTTATAATTGAATATCAATTTAACAAAAACATCCGCTACAAGTGTAATCTTAAGCAAAATAAATGCCTTCAATTAAATACATAAATTAATTATATTTAATTTAATACTTTTGCTGTTCAATTTCAGTTGCAATAATGATTTGCTGTGGCAACATCAACAACATGCGTGCAACGCAACGCAATGCATTGCACAATAACAAAACATTTTGAATTGTGGATGACATGCCATGCGGTGCTCATACCGCAATGTAATCGCCAGTCCGTTGCTTGTACATACACATGGTCTCTGCCCCCTTCAGCATATCGATAGCAAGTAGATATCATGCCTTGACCAAAACGAATTATGACTGCGTTTATTTTTGTATTTAAATAACGTGGCTAAGCAACAAATTAGCGTATGTTTTGAAAAGGTAAAAATATTTTCACCCATTCTGTACAATCAGTCCACAATGTAATGTTTAATTTTGGTGGAGTGTTTTAATACAATTTATTTTATTTTTCAGGAAAAAATCCGACAATTAAAACGTATAGCGCATAACATGCATGAAACATTACTGCGTGTGAGTGCTTGGCACTGATTTCAGCTTATAGAGGCATTCGGACTATCAGGGCTCTACCATAGTTGACATGTACATATGTCTGAAGGAGTGCAAAGAAATTTTAATGCAAATGCACTATGTTTAGCGAAGCCGGTGTTGGACACATTCGATGTAGATGTAGAGTGTTCTGAAAAGGCAAAAAACCTAAATAAGAGGTTTAAAAATAAACCGTTTCTTCAATCAAAATAGTATTTGGTAATTATTATTAAATATATGATTGATACAGTAATATTATTCAATATAGTGGAATTCGAGACATTATTTATTAATTATATCAATTATTTATTTCGCCTATATCAAATATATTATTTGTTAATTATTATCAAATCTCGATGTATAAGTACAAATAAATCGTTAGCTCTGTGTACTGATAGCTGTTTAATGAAATGTTGACAATATCACATGGTGTGACAGTTTCTATATAAACTAAATATGTGACATTGAGAAAGCTACACTAAGAAAACGATTTGTTTGAATATAACAAACATATATTTGTTGTAGAACAATTAAATATAGATTTGAGCCAAACATATAATATTTTAAACAAAATTTGACACTAAAACAAAATATGTTTAACTCAAATAACTATTTGATTGCTTCATATCAAATTACCATTCGTTATGTTCAAATAAATCTTTTTCAGTGCATAAAACACGGCAGCACAACAAACTACTTAGCATAAGCATGAATTGTGCCAGTGTGGATTTGTAGCTGTGGCGCTATTTTAAAACTATGCATTTGGAAAGCAATTAAAAATAACTTAATTATTGCATAAATTTTAATACAAAACAAAATGATGGCAGCCTTTACACAGCAGAGCAGCATTTTCGCATCGCTTCTATAAAACTATAATAAATATAAATGTAAGGTCTTTTAGGCGCACTATGACTTTTAGTGCAGTATAAGGCATTTAATTTTCGCCAACACCAAAGATAACACCCTCATGCATTTTTCCTCAATAGATAATAGCAGTCTCTTAGCATCACATCAATCTTGTTATTTTATTTTCCTAATTAGGACACGTATCATATGTAAGTTATACTGTAAAATTTCACAATTTTCTTTCATGAAAAACGTGTTAATTTCCAAGCATAAAATTTTAATTACTAAAATGTGGTCTTGCAGCATTACATGCGACGTAACACATTACGTTGCATTGCGTGCTATTAGTTTGTTATGGCTTTTCTCAGAAATGTTTTCTCATTTTTTTTTTTTTTGTAAAATTTGTTGAAAATTTGCTTAATTGAATTTTAATTTTATGAAATTTGAATTTGAAATTTATATAAATTTTATTAGCATAGTCGTGCAAATTCAATATACATAAAATAAATTGCGAATGTCATGTGTGTGCGTGCGCTGTAGCCTTCATTTGCAATTTAATTTTATTTTATCAGTTGTATATGAATTTTCAATAAATTTCATTTGAAAACCTAATTATAAGCATATTGGTGTTGCCAGCTAATTGTGCTGTTACATGTTACTTGTGTTGCTGCTGTTATTTTTGTTGTTGTTAACTAGTGATGATTGTGCGTTAAAGCGCTTAATGTACATATAACACACATGCCACACACTTAATTGCCATGAATTTGTATTTATGGCAACAGCATTTACCTGTGGTAACACGCTTTTTGTATTAGCGTAGTTTGTTTGAAAATTAAGCTGTTTGATAATTAAGTGCATTTTTTTTTTTTTTTTTGCTAAATATAATGTTAATTTATTTAGTGACTTCACATGTGTTAACCTGGTGTCACAACATGGTAATAAATTATGTTTTTAGGAAACATTATTTTTTAGGAATTTATGAACTTTAAAGAAAAAATCACTCAATCCTATTAATATAGTCGATTTGAGAGGATTGGTTTTTACTGTATTTTTTATTCAACACCAAAGGTTATTAATCATGTAGAAAAGTCACATAACATAATACCAAATGAAAACATGTACTAAGATACCTATCAATATAATAATAATAATAATAATATGTATCCGTACGTATTAAATAAAGCAATTAAATTTTTAGTTTACAAAATCAATTTACTACCACAAACATAGGCTCCTTCTATGCTAAAACCCTCATGTCCTTAAGTATATCATTCAGTTCCCTTACCTAATTCAGCTTCACGTGCTTAAGGAATTGAAAACGCTAAGTGGCAGTTTGAGTGTCACAAGCAGTCACATGGTGGAATATCTATCTACGATATACATAAGTTGAGTACTTTTAATGCAAAAAATATAAAAAAAAACAAAGAATTTTTGAAAAAATTTGGGGTCCGTTAAGAAACTCAGCACATCCTTCTGAACTTTTCAGTATAATGTTTCTTTTCTAAGATGACTATACTTCTAATCAGTTCAACCGCTGATTTGTTAAGCAACACTGTTTTTTTTTAAACTCAGAATTAAATTCAGGTTCCTTATAAAATTTGCCATTTTGCTTCAGACATAGATTCTGCCCATCAACTTGTAGTGAACTGAACTTCTTTTCTAACAGCCAATGCTGTTTTATATTAAACTCAAGAACATTTTCGTGTAATCCTGCAATCACCCGACTGTTCCATTCGTTAATGCAAATCTTATTGAATAGCTATCACAATTTTCACGCTCTTACAATAATATTCTGATGCTGATGTGAAACTGGTTCATCTCATTCCAGTTGCTGGGTTTTTGCCACTTCTTATACATAGCGTTTGTGTTTTCTAAAGCTTTGTTCATGTTTTCTATTGCAGCATAGTTATTTTGTTACTTATTTTTTCTGAAGGCGAGAATTTAATTTGCTGGTTTTTGAATGTATCGAACCTTATGACAAAGCTGCTATCGATTTTACTTTAATATTTTTCAGCACATTCTAAGCAAAATGCCATGATCTTCAATTTCTTAGTAAGCAAACAATAATTTTAGCACTTTTATAAATAGATTTTTTATTTGACCTCGAGCTTTTTTCAAATATGTAAATATTTGTAAGAGGAACTTTCCTATAGTTAAATTGGGCCTATACTTTTTAACAGTTTATTCAAAAGAAACTTTCTTTGAAAACAAAGTAGAAATCTGCACAAATTCTTAGCAAACAAAAATACATTTCTTAAAAAAACAATTTTATTTTTTATTTTAGACTTACTTATCAAATTTGGAGAAAAAAAAATAACAATCTAAAATAAACCTTGAAAAGTAAAGTTTTAAAGGGTGATTTATTTAGTGCAATGAAAATTTTCATTAAAACAGCTGTAATTTGATAAAATTTGAGCAACAGATTTCGTAGTAAAATAAAATTAACATGAAAAGATTTGAAACAGAAAATTCGCAAAAAAATTTTAATTTCAATTTTAATTTTAAAATTAACATGATTTCTGAAAATTATGACAATATCGTGTGATATAAATTAAGATTTTCTACGGAGATAAGTGCTAATAACATCAGCAACAATTTTTGCTGTGGAACTCAACATAACTTGTGCTATGTCGAACATAATACCTCAATTGCTCACAAAGAGTGATTCAAAATAAAAGTAATCGAATGCGACTTATAACAGTTAGTTGTAGTGGAATCTATTTTTAAGCAACAATTAACATAAAATAAACATTTTAATAAAAAAAAATTATTTACATATTTTTTATTTTAATTCTATGATGCTAACAAAACACCCTTTCAATACGGCCAGTTTACATAGGATGTGCTTAATTAAATAAAGTAAAAAAGGAATTTTTGTACAAGCAAACTACAACATAAACAAACAACAACCAAATTAGGACAACAAAAAAAGGGTTTTAGTTAATATGTATAAAAAACAACAAAAAAAGGAATTAAGTAAACGAAGCTGCCTCCAGTAAAGTTGGCTTGAATTAAATAACAATGTAGCGTCGCAGTAAATAAAATTTAGATTGTTATGGTGGCATCCAGTACATAAACATAATGTTTTAATAACAAAAGAATCTTCTTTATATATTTAGCAGCACAAATTTTAACTAAATATCACAAGGTAACAAACGCAAGCTTACCTTTTTCCTTTGGTCGAAAGCGGTTGTAAGGCTATACAAACAACGTATCCTTTGGCAAATAAGGGTCTTCATGGAAATTATGTTGTCAGTTGGTTTGTATAACATGACAGTTTCAAATTTCAGAGAAATTTTGTTTTTGTTTTTTGAAAAAAAAATTATAAGATTTTTACATATTCTACATTTCGCCATCATTTTTATACGCTACAAAGATTTATAGATGCAATAAAGTCGAAAACTTTGTAAAAGCCAAAAAAAGGTGAAGACGAAAAAAAGTGGTAGAAAAATTCGATATAGTTTGAAAAGTCGAAAGCTAAAAATTTAAAAAAAAACGAAATATTTTGACAAAATGGAAAATCTTGAATATAATTGAAAAATGTTTATAAGGGTGGTGGTCAGCTGGAAAAAAATGTTGGAAAAATGTATGTATAGAAAACTTGTGCTTCGTGTAGCAAATGAAGACAACTTAAGCAACAAGTTAAAAATTGCGTGTAAGCAAAATTTAAATTTGCTATTCCTCAACGAATTGTCTACGTCTAAGTACTTTAACAGTCTAGATACCTAGAAACATATTACTTGGTAAGCTAATAAAACAAAAACTGTCCCTTTGGCTATGTTTGCATAAGTATTATAATGGATTGATAAGAACGTATTTTTGGCAAGCAACAGGCAACAGCTTAGCAGCCTTAAGGCAATGCTTATTTTCGTTGACAGGTTGTTGAAAAAATAAGAAATCCATAAAGTGTATAGCGCTATACAACAACTTATGTTCAAAAACTTTTTTAAAAAAAAAGGAAACCAAATTATTTCTTTTATTTTAATATAAAAAAAAGTTGAAGAATTTAAGAAAAGAAAAAAAAATATTGCAAAAAATATTCATGTCACGCTGTGACACGTAGGTAATACCGTTTGCTTAGGAATGTAACCTGACAACGCTGAAGATGTCATGAAAATATGATCTATTGAATACTTTTACAACTTCTGACATTTGATGTTCATGTCATGCTGACAACGGGCTGGTAATTGAAATTTTATAAATTCTTTTTCAGTGACAACAAGATTGCTGCTTTTACCTTTCGAATTGCCTGATGTGGTGGGTGGTTACATTGAAATCTTCAATTTATTTTGTATATGTGAGTTTTTATGGATGCCAATATGATATTTTAATTTTAGCCTTTTCAGCTGTGATAATGTGAAGCCTCGTTGTGTTTTTATTTAAAATATGAATTGATTAAAACGCGCATTTTAATAAGTCAGTCAAATTTATGCCACTCTCTTGAAAATAAAGGTAATTTGGGCCAATCGGAATAACAGATGTTATTTGTTAATTTTATCGCTTTCTCCCAGAATTTCTTTGTCTTCATTATTGCTACTAAAAACTGAAAATACAAGAGGCATATGGGATTGCTTATGTTAAAATTGTCGATTTTAGTTAAATTCGTATATTAAGTTTAGTGTCTTTTCGAATATATTTAATTATATCTTTTTTTTTACGTGATATCGAAAATTTAAATTTTCCAGCTATCCTGTCATACTGAAATTTATGTAAGTCTGTATGTAGATCTGTATAGTAAATTTCAATTAACGACATTACGGAAAAAAAATTACGATGTCTAGTCGCAACCAGCACTAAAAGAAGAAAAAAATCACAAAAATCAAAGATGCAACAACAAAAAGTGGTCGATTTGGCGTGGAATGCCTCATATATACATCAAGAAAATAATTGAATGTAATATAAATGACCGAACAATAGAATAGTAAATTTGGATAACAAAATTTGCATGGCATTAGTTTTATATACAATAGATGCACATATCCTCAATAATATGCACCTTAAGTGTTCAAAAACGTCTGCCTTCGAAAAAGCAGCGCAGCAAACGTCTGCCTCTCTATATTTATGTTTTTTATAAGCAAAGCAACCAGTCAGCAAAGAGGCAGACGCTATAAAAAGATTTAACACTTAATTTTATTTTTACATGTTTGTAATATTGCAATTTTTAAATGCAGCAACAACTTAGTGGCAGAGATTATTTCTTATGACATAACCTTTATATATAAGTTCAATCTGCCTGACGATAAAATCACTTAAGTTACCATACATCATAAAACAAAAACGTCTGCCTCTCTTGAGTGCTCTGTTTTTGTATATACATAGACATACTTTTAAATATAAAAGGCAGACGCGATAGAATTGCTTATGGCAACTATTTTATACAGTTTTTAAGTGCTCTCAATGAAAAACACAGCGGCAACGCAATGGCAGACATTGTACGTTTTATCTATATTTCTTAGTACTTCACATTTTTCAACCTCTGCCGCACGATAAAATCATATAGAAGTTAAGGCCTCCAGCTCCATACCTATAAAGGTATATGCCTTGTCACATCTGTTGATGCTTCTAAAAATACTAGTCTTTTAAATCAGTTATTTTAGAAGTTTTTTAATATTAGTATTCAATTTTCCAGCAGGTCTTGGTATTATATGTATAATAATTAAATGATAATGAGGAAAAGTCCTACATATATTATTGAATAGGAATAAATTTCCCAAAACAAACTAAGCAGACGTATGTACGTAGACAGATAAAAAGCTTTGACATCATTCGGTTTTCTCATTTACGCTCTCTACTCGTGTCTGCGCAAAATCACGCTCTCTAATAGAGAAATTTTCTTAGAAACACTCGTTGCTTTACAGTCAAGCTGCAGATATCTCACATCAACAGACACACGCATATGAATGTTTGTGGCGAATGTTAAAACACACGCAGTTATGTCTGTTTGTGTGTGCTATAATTTCCATTTGCTGTTTTCCTGCCAATTTTCATTTCATGCAGACACCACAGCGTTAAACGCAAAAACTTTTGCCGGCAACGTTTGAAATGACATCGAAATCAGTATACAAAAAATCGCAGCGTTGAGCGGAAGGTGCTGGCAACATTTGGCAAAAACAACAAAAAAGAAGAAAAATTAATGTTTTCTATAAAATTAAATAAAAAATTAAATATATGCAAAGAAAAAAAAACTTAATTTTAAAGTTAAAAAATTGAAAATCTTCAAAAGAAAAGGAAAATCGTTACGAAATCGTTAATGCGAATTATAATGACATCTAATAAAAATGTAAAAACAAAAAAATAAAAGGACGTGAAACTTTTCACAACAACAACACCAAGAACAAAAAAACCATTAGCTAGCAATCAAAGTGAAATCATTGCTGATATCCTTTGGCAGCGTAATTCAAGCGGAAATTGATATATCGCGCTACGCGTGTGTCTGTGTGTACGTTTTCGTTTTATATATTGCTGTCTGCCTGTATGCTTTTACTGTAAGAGTGTGAACGTGTTTGTTAATGCACGCATTCACAATTTTTTGCTGTTGTTGTCGTTTTCGTTGTTGTTTTTGAGTGAAGAATCAACGACATCAACGATTTGCAACAACGCATTTTTCTGCATTCTCAAGCATAAAGTAAATTCAGAGAAGAAAAATAAAATAAAAAGAAACAACAATAAAAACAATCAACGAAAAAAAGGATACGAAAGGATTCTTCTTTCTCTTTACTCAGCATTATTCAGGATGTATGTGGTGTCATGCAGTTAGCAGCAGCTGCTGGTTGTAATTTATCATGTGAGTTTTTATTTAATTTTATTTTATTTTATTTCATTTGTATTTTATTCGATTTGCTGTTGTATATCGTGATTTATGAAGAAACTGCGATAGTAAATAGTTGAATGAACTTGAAACTTTTTGCTAGCGAAAAAATTATATTTTGCTGTTTCTTTTTTAGTCCAGAAAAAAAGTGTAATTACATTTTAAGTAGCCTGAACAATTTTGTTATTTAACCCATTTTGTGTCGAATTTTTGCAAGACTTGATATTAAGTTTCTTATGACTCACAAAGCATTATCTACATATATGTATATATAAAGTTTGAGAAGAAAAGACACTTAAATTTATACTTTTTTTCGAAGTTTACCTAAGTTTTACTTGCGTGCCATTTTCGAATACTTTAGCAGCAGATGCGAACTGTGTTTTGAAACTTTAAACTATCCGAAAAATTGATACATAAAAAAACTTTGCACGACTGGTATTATTTTTCTTTGGCAAAATGAAACAAAACCTAACGCTGAAAACAACAAGAGATTGTATTCAGGCTGACGAAAAGCTACAGTAACAAATAGTTTACCACATGAATTACAGGCTATTTTCTGGCTGAAAATAATTCCACAAAAACCCCTCGATTTCCTGAAAAAATTCAAATTTACATCCGAGGAACATTGCTTAACGTGAATGAAATAAAATGATATGCTATGCTATGAAAATTATCACTTGAGCTTGGAGGTTTCTTCTTTCAAATGAAAAAAAAAGTAAGGAAAATTTTTTCTTTTCAGGATTAACTAAAGCAGAAAGCTACTGAGAAATATTTTGCCACACGAATTTTCGGACAGTAAAATTTTTCCGGAAAAACTTTTATTTTCTCTGCATAATTCGTATTTCAGACTAACGAAAATTGTCAATAACACAATGAAATGTTACAGAAAAAATATTTTAGTTGATGAATTACTGAGCTTTTTTTCGAGTTTTATTCTGGCATCAAAAAAATTTTTGTTCATACATACATACATACAGACTTACGGCTTAAATAAAACTCTTAAGCCAGAAGTAATTATAAGAAACTCTACAGATAAAATAATATTTTTCCTCACATAATTCGAGTTATATTCTAACTGTGCAAATGCTTTCAGAAAGCCTACAATTTATATGTAAAAGCCAAATTGTGAGCAGGACATAATCTCTCAAATCGCCCTTTATTATCACCCTTGTATAACATAGTTTGTTTTATTCACAGTTTATTACTTTCTCTAATGATTTTATTTTGTTTTTTTTTTTATAAATTTATATCAATAAGCTGTCATTTGTCAAACACTATAAGGACGACGACAAAAACAACTTAAATCTATTGCTGCTGCAATTAATTGACATAATCGCATTAAGCGTTTCCAATGGGTTTTTCTCTTTACTACACTCGTATGTTTGCCAATTTGTAATCAATTGCACAAATTTGTGTTGACTTTTTTCTTTATTTCTACTCACAAAATTTGTATTAACTCCACGGGAGAGTGGATGAGCAAGCCAAAAAAACTTTGGAATGAAATGTGTCAAATGGAATAGCAGCTGTCATCTTGTATAAGCATTAGATAGATTTTGTGAAAGTAATTACAGTAGTTAGAAACATGTATGGTGGGCGTGAGCCCCAAGAATCTTATTTGGATGAAAACTGGAAATTGGAATGCAGTGACTTTAACCTTAGCACTTGAAGTGTCTAATTTGTCCTATTCAACCTAGGAATTTGTTTTAAAGTACATTAACTTTGTAGAATTATAAAGGACAGGTTTTTATGCAAGATTTCTCTTAAACTTTGCAAAAGTGTCGATTTCTTTATATAAATTTCCACAATTTTTAAATAATTAAAATATAAACCGTACTCTCATTTTTGTGGCAAAAACATTTCCCAGCATCAAAATGAAAAAAAAAATGCAGATAATGATGAAAGTAGCCGTGGGAACGCTTTGGCGCTATTTACAAAAAAAAAAGGAAATTTGTAGGTATATATTAAAGTTGAATATCTTTATCTTAATATCCTTTTTTGCAAGCTCATGCCAACTCATTCATTCATTCGTTCATTCATTCATTAATTATTTCCATTTTGTCCTATTTTCCACTTGTTAATCCTTTTTTCATGCCATATCTTTTGATGCCTTTTTTTGTTATCTCATTTCCACTCTTTATCATCTTTGCACCCTCCTTTTTTTTGCTGCCAGAAAAATAAATGGAACTTTTTTATTTATTTTATTTTATAATTTTTGCAAAAGGAAACTTTTTAAATTTTAAAGAGCGCACAGCTACCGTTGGGATACGGTACACTGACAAAATTATTTGTTTGAATTTTAATAAAAAAAAAATAGGCAACATTTAAGCCTTAATAATTTTTCAATCAAAACTTTACATGAATATCATTTAGCAAAGGCAACTATTTAAGTGAGCGGTGTAAAGTTCATGTAAGCGGTAGCACTGCGCGCTGTAAAAAATTTTTCGATTGTTAAAAAATTCATATGAGCGTTTGAATTGAGCGGCTAAAAGTTTTAATTGATTAGAGAATCCTAAGAAATGAAAAGAAAATTTTTTTAAGTAGTGAACGATCTTTTCTATATTTTTGGGGGGGATGAAAAAATGTATTTATACGTTTTTATGATATCAGTGCAGAAACAGTAGGGATTCGTAAAGACGTAAATTTCTCAGTGAGATTTTATGAGCCGTGTCAAACTGTCATGGTATAGTTTGAAATTTCATCGTGGAAAGTCATCGTTTTAGTTCTTGGGCTTTTGAAAAACTTGAAGAAGCGATGATGCCCATTGATAACTTAATGGCCGAAGAGATTCATGTGTTGCTATTACATCCAGTCAAAACAAACTTTGGATACGATTTATGGTCTGGTAGAATTATTGGTATATACCTCTTAAGAATTGTGGCTGGCGCATGATCTTTAAGAAATTTGGTTCCAACAATACGACGCTACTTGTCACGTAGCCCATGAAATTATGGCTTTATTGTGAAAACATGCTTTCTTGCTTCGGACCGATGAATTGGCTGCCTAGATCACGTGATATCACACCTCTAGACTTTTTTCCTTTGGGGCTTTGAAAAGTTGAAGGTCTACATAAATAATCTGGCTAAGTTTGAGGAACTGTAACCCAACATTACATACGTCATTTGCCAAAAAAAAAACAAAAAATCGAAATGCTCGTACGCGTTATCGACGGTTATGCGGTTATGTTCAACATTTGAAAAAAATTATTTTTAAAAAATAAATGTTAAGAATGATTTTTTTGTAGGATAATAAAGATTACCCGATAAAATTGAATTTTGCTATATATAAATAAAATACCTCTTACAAACATGACATACATATAAAATGTATGCCTTAGGCCGTCCACCTGCTGCTATAGGATATAAGCTCTAAAGACAACAAAATTAATGCTCAATATTATTTTTCCTTAAGTTTTTTTAACATTCCATATTTTTTCCACCGTTCAATATAATTTTTTATTCGCTTTAGTGCATAAAACACAGCTCAAACGTTTTTTTTTTCGTTGTTTCATTTCTTTGCCGTTCAAAGTTTATTAAAATACCGCTCAAAACTAAATATGCACCGCTCAAATTGTATAAAAAGCCATGCTGTGCAATAGCAGAGTTCTCCCACGACGCCTTTCCCACAAAAATACTCTTTTAATGAAACTTCAGAACTTCAACAGTGCAACAAATTTTTGGTGTAATCAATCAACCCAACTAGTTTCAAACATTTTCTTTCATGTAACAACAGGCTTTGTTATAGAAATTTTTTTTATACATAATTCCCCAGCTCACGGCCAAGATTCTTGTGAATTTGTTTTTATTTTACACTTCATTGAAGCAAAATATCTGCAGCTATTTATTTATATCCTAAATATTTTCATTTGCTATCACTCATTGAAAACAAATCTTCTTTCTAAATCAGAAAATCCGCTTTAAGCTGTGCTCTCAATTCAATTAGTGCCTGCTTCGTTACACAACATGGCTTATGCCATGACTCATTTCGTTTGACCGCCTAGCTTAATCGAATAAGACAATCATTATTTCCTAAATAATGAATTTTTTGTTGCCTACTTTCATGCGCTATCATTAAAGTTAACTACTCTGAATATGCTACATGCCCTTTCCCAAAATACTTCAGAACTTGAATGAAATTTTGCAGAAACTCAAGCTGCAAGTCATAGCCATAAAACTGCTTGAAATATTTATTTACTTTAAGGAGATGATATCGTCTTGCGTGTGCCACATACCTTGCTCGAGGGATTATTATTTACGTTAAATTTTTTTGCGCAATCAAGTGAGTATTACATCTCCTCTATCCTGCTCAAACTGCAACACATTGTTGCATAATTTCTCGATAAATGAATATGCACGTGCAGCATTGTGTCTGCTCTTCGGCTGATATCAAGGATATGAATCGTTGCTTGCAGAATGAAAATGAAAAAGAATATTCGCAACAGCAACAGTGGTATCAATGACCAACAAATGATATTACACACACATGTGTACATTAGCAAACTGTAATATGTACGTGTATCGGTAATGGCAACAGTTTAATGACCTTTGACTTT
Organism: Meiosimyza platycephala; assembly: GCA_963662105.1. Taxonomy (NCBI): domain Eukaryota; kingdom Metazoa; phylum Arthropoda; class Insecta; order Diptera; family Lauxaniidae; genus Meiosimyza; species Meiosimyza platycephala. The sequence goes on along the minus strand of OY759208.1, from coordinate 103,043,930 downwards.
CATGCCACTTTATATCAGAGTACTAGAGCACACGTACACCCACAATCGCAATAAAATTCGCACATGTACATATGTACTCGTATGTACAAATGTGTATTAGTCATATTCACATTATCACGTGTTATGCTATCGTTTGCTCGCGAAAGTTCTTTATTAGATAAAATTCAATTTTCGTTGATTTTTTTTTTTTTTTTTGTTTTTTCTCAAGAAAATCTTGAAAATTGTTTTTCTTAGGATTGTGTTTTTTTTTCTGAAGCCTGTAAAGTGATATTAAACTTTTATTATCAATTTGCAAAATGTGCCCACAACTATGTGACAAGAAATGTGGGAATTTGACAACAACCAAATAAGACGTAAGTGGTATTGCTTAGTTTAAGGCAATTATTGTGAATGTTGAATCAATTCTATCTTTTTTTTATTCAATATATAGCTTTAATTATTTCTCACATTCTATTTAATTAAAAAAGTTTGCATGAAAAAGAAACCAAATATGGAATATCATTTTGTTTTTCGAGAAATAGCAAAACGAAAATGGCAATACTGAAGTATCAGTGCTGTTAAAATTTACTACACTGGGGGACGTCCATTAATAATGTGAGGTGTTTTTTTAAAAATTCGGACCGCTCTCCCCTTGGTGAGATTCGATGAGATCTGACGGGAGGGGTGAGATTTAAAAAATAATTCTAAATGTAAATTCTATGCATTAAAATGTTGACGTGACGTTTTCCTTGACCCCCTCTCTACCCATAGTGAGATTTTGCCGGACCCCCTCCCCCCCTATTTTAACTCGCGAAATTAATGGACATCTCCTTGCTAACAAAATTTGAAGTTTTCAAAGTCGAAGAAAAGTATAAAAATTGAATAACTAAGCAAGTATGAAATCGATTACCAATTATGGAATACATACTTAATTTAGATTGGCTTTCTTCTTTTACTTTTGAAATATTATTACCTTGGAATCGTCATGTAGGAATTGATAAAATTCTGAAAAAACTGTAATTGGATGTGTTTTTCGGCGATAAAAATATTTTTTGACAATTTAAAATTTGACTTAATTTAATTTTAAGGAAAAATTATTTTATTTTGGAAAGGCCGGGAACTCCTTCATTTCAAATTGGCAACACTAGTTGTAGTGTATACCTATGTATATAAATGCAAATTCTAAGTCAGAGTTATCTTCAATCTACTAATGTTCGCTTGACTGTCTCTACGTCTGTTATAATCATGATAACATAAAAACTAGGTTAGGTTAGGTTATTTCCGGGAGATGACATGTCATCATAACTTAGGCCACGGATAGGCCCTTTGTATACCCGATTTGTATGTAGTCATTCAACCTAATAGGCCAGTCAAATTAGCACAAAAAAAGGGGTAAATCCGTATATACCTTCATTTTCATGTTCCATAAGTTGTCTCAAAAGTCTCATAAAATCTCGTGTCTGCGTCGTAAGTTATTCAAGGTCAAAGGTCACAAAAATCAGTTTTTCGCGATTATATCGTTTTCTGTAGCTTCAATCATGTTCACATATACATTAGCAATTGTAGAGCATAAAATTTGCAACAAATTCTGTCTTGAAAAATTTTTCATATGCCCAACCGTTTTTAAGATAGAGGGCAGAGAGCCCGTAGCGCTCAGCCAGCGGTAAAACGCTAATTTGACTGGCCTATAATTGAAAAACTAAGTGAGATATATTAAAAAAATTAGTGACTAAAGGTTAAATAAGTCACTTTTCATTGAAAATGGGTTCAGTCAGTAAAAAATTTTCGGATAAAACTAAGATTTGCTCATGATTTGCTCTTATTTTATTGGATATTTCAAACTGAATTGCAAAAAAAAAAAACAATACAATTTTAAACATGAATATATGCAATTTGAAATAACTCTAATTTTATATAATCTTAATACAAGAAAAATAAAGAGGCGTGACAACTCCTTAACGTACAAAAAGTCTATGCTTCAGTAATATTTAGGTATGTACAGCTAAACTTAGAAAGTTTAGAGACTTTAATACCTTTTAAGATATTCGAAGAAATTTTTGCGACCACATTTTGGAACTAATTCCATATTTGCAACCCATTCCATATAAAGCACATATTTTATATTTAGTTACAATTTCCTACTATCTCTACGATAATTTACTACAAAGATTATATTTAAGCTAAAATTAAGGAAATCTCCGAAGTTTGCGTAAAATTTAAATCATTATTTATGGAATATTCCAAAATTGGATCTACTCAACGGTGCACACTTGTTTTTATATTTTCGAGCAAAAAACTACGTTAATGATGTAGGTATATAAGATGATCGTTAATAAATGCGTTTGTTTTTCAGAATTCCATATTTGGAACCCAATTCATATCAGAAACTTATTCCATATTTAATAACATTTCGCTACTAATGCAAAAAATATTTTAACCGATTATCTTCGATTTTTAATTTTTACAAACCCACACACATTTGCTTATAAATGCACTGCATGTATTTGTTAGTCAACATAACCGCTAGTACCCATATTGCCAATTAGGGGTCATCATAGTATCTTTATATAGATAATGCCGCTGTTTGCATAACTTTTCATGTTTTTTCCCTCAACTGCCAGTGTTTGCAAAATAATAACAATTTGTTGCCCATGTCTACTTATCTCATCTTCCCAATCAGTTATTTCACCATATCAAACTGTCTATCTAAGCGCACAATCTGTCTAAGTGTGCCTGCCGCTAACTAAACATATTTTTCTCGATAAACTTGGCTCAGCTTACGTAAACCAATTTCTTTTATCTTCTTCTTCTTCCTGGGCTTGTTGTTATACTTTTTATCGCACTAAAGGATATACACAGAAAAATGAAGAAATGGGATCAATATTGCACAAGTTTAAATGGAGTGGCAAACAATTTGTCAGACAGCAATGTATGGAAATAAATGGGCCTATGGGGATGGCGAGGAACAAATAGCAGCTGCTGCTGATAAGCAGCAGCTAAGTTGAACGCAACGATAATCGCATAATGGACAAATTTATTGAATTTGTCAGCTTATGTTAGGGCCAAAATGGAATTTGCATAGTAAGGGGTATTTACTGAGTAAGAATTTAATATTAATAGTGCTTGTCTTTGATAGTGAAGATGGACTTAAAAAAAATGTCAAAGTTTTTTTATTCTAATGAATTTGGGTAACCACACATGGTCTTAATTTGTATACCCCCCTTGATACGCAAAAAAACACTTTGACTTTCTTGCGCTCTCACTATTTTACGAGATGTGCTATAAGGCAGACCAGAGTAAATATTAATAGATATTAATATGCATAACTTTATTATATATAGCGAATACAATACAAGAAAATGTTCTTGAAAATTTACTAATAATAATATTTATTGAAAAAAATTACTATAAAGTCCAGAAATTTTTAGTAATTTCAATCAAATTTTGAGGGAAATAGCATAACTAGCAAACAAAATATCAGAGACATTTCAAAAACTAAATAACTTCAGTTTTGGGATGGTTGATTTTCAGATACTATTCATCACTCATAATAATGCAGACTGCTTAAATATTTGCAGTTTCTAAGCTGTTGCTTCTTACAATTGCTGTCATATACATACATATAACAATGATTAATGAAATAGAATCAACAATTTGTTTGCTTTAGATATTGTTTGTAGTAATAACAACAACAAAAAACCCTAATAATATCATATGTGTCACAATAACTTTATCTTAAATGATAGGACGATTGCGTACTCAATAGCTGCGTATAATGAAATCCCTTCACAAAAGGTAACAAAACACTATACTGCTGAGTATTGAAGTAATATGGTGTAATCCGATAAGACGAGCAGATAGATAACAACAGTGAGCATGTTATGTAAATACAAGTCGTTATTATATACAAAAAGTTTATCATAGCGATAGCAATGATAATGATAATATTTGCCACAACAACAACAAGCAGAAAGCAGCAAACAGCACATTATTATGTTGTTAATAATAATTATGAACATAATTAATTATAACGTCATTATGTTTGTGCAGCACCAGAAGCAACAAATTATAAAAGAAGAAGGAAAAACAAAACAATCAAGAACATAACCCAAGACCGCAAGTCAATAACGACAACAAAAGCTGATACTATAACAACAAAAATAACAATAACAAAAACAATGACAACAACAGCACCAAACACCAACGATAACAATAATTCGCTTCGCTTGAAGGTCAAAAATTATGAGTGAGATTTCAGATTTCAATGATTGACGACGTCTACTATTTCCGGTAGCCATGGCATAATATTTAATTAAAACCGAATGAGTCCTTGCAAAGACACTTGTCTACACTGACAATCGATAACTGTCCAGCAAGCAAAGTTAACAGGGCAAATAGAAGGCATTCACAACTCCCTTCAGAATTACTTTCTTTTTTTTTATATGAAATGACTCGGTTGAAGAGACTTTCCAAATTAGGCCTTCTATTTTCGGTTGTATGCGGAAAGTAGAAACTCAAGTCTTAAGTGGATGGAGTGAACTTTTTATTTAGTAAGGTCTTCCATGGAAGCAGTTAGAGTAGCTCTGCTTCGTCCGCTTCTATGTTAAAAAGAGAAAATAAAGTCACCATGATAGTTCTCAGCATATTAAAGTTCTGGCGTTTTCCCTAGTGATGGTTTCTTTAATTTTGCCAATTTCATCCAAGAATTAATATATTGCCAAGTTCAAGAAATGAAAAACAAGAAATGGCCATTTTTTGTTTATATCTTTAATCGGTAATATTCCATCACTTGATCACCAATATCTACACCAACCAAATATGGCCCCGTTTTGGTCCACAATTATGGTCAATTCGTTAATATCAAACTCGCTGTCTTAGTTGAATTTATATTTTACCTGTACAATATGAGTTAACTGTTTAGTTAACAAAACAATGCAGAACACAATCGATGCTTTAGGTCTATACTTCAAATTTGGTATAACTCACTAAGATTTGATTTAATCAAATCACACAATTGCTTAACTAAGGTCTGAAAGGGATATTTGGGTTTTTCTCTACAAACTTAAAGAGAATCATAAAATAAGCCCTAGGTAAAATATCACAAAATTTTAAAATATTGTTTTTATGGAAATGGTTTGTAACGCTTTGGCGCAAAATATACTGAACCGCTTTTAATAATTTATTTTTTAAAACAACATATTTGAGCTAAGAAAGGTTATTGCATGCTTATTTTTATCAGTAATAACCAGTCACTGAAAGCAATTTCTTAATAACGTATGAAATTTTATAAATCCAACGACTTTTATTTTACATTACCGAAAATTTATTATTTACGTTCCTAAGCAATGCAATTTGCTTTGAGAGAAACCCCAATTTCCACACTTAAATTTTATATTTCAATTGAGGCTAAAATCAAAAACTCAAGCAAAGTCATCACTATCAATTGTCCATAATAAAGAAAACCCACAAAGTAGACTGCAGTCTTCAACTCAATGCAGTCAGAGTGTACTTCAGAAAATTTCAGACACAAACACAAATACGAGTACATAGACAAATAAGAAGATGAAAACACTTAAACTCATACTATTGCATATAAGCAAATTCAAGTAAATATGACTGTATGTCTGTATGTTAATACATTCGAAAAAACAAACCCACTGCAGTTATCTTAAAACTTCGTCAATCATACAATTGCCATGTCAACACTTTGGCATGTGAGCAAACTGACAGTCTAAGGATGCCAACGCATATGCTCCAGATAACACAAAAATGCAACATTGGCGTTTGTCGCAAGCACCGTAACCATTTTATAGCAAAATATCAGACAAATTGTTTGGCAGCTTAGTGAGTCAGTCTGCCAGTCAGTCATTCAGTCACTTTATGGCTGACAGCCTAAAATTATCTTGTTAATAATGATGCCTATAAAATTCATTTGAAATGCAGAGAAATGAAAAAGACATTACTTAACTTTACTTATCTTTGCACACTGATGTAGCGATTTCAAAGGTTCTCTGTTGGCTACATTTGCATTAATAATTGGCATGTTCATCAGATTACTCCCATGAGGAAATTAAACTGTATGCGATAACATTTAGCTGAGTTTTGGAATTTGGTGAACGTTCGTCGAAGTTGGATTTCTTCTTTTAGTCCCTTAAGTGGATATTAGTTGTAGTCCATTTAATTTCAAGTAAAATATTAACTACAGCAGCGCCTTATCTTTCCGGAAATCAGTTTAATGTAGCTAAGTGTTAGGTATCTTGATTGTTTGTCAGCCATTCTGCTCTCAGTCACACAGCGAACAAAGGGTACAGACTAAAAGGTTTCATGCCATGACTTTTTTTTTTAAAAACTGTTGTCCCAACGCAAAGTTTTGCCTATTTACTTTCACTTTACGCTTTGGCAATGAAAATATTTTGAAAATTTCTTATTTTTCAAGATATCGGTATGAGGTGCTTTGCGACATATTTGCCAAATCGTACAGAGAAATACTTAGGTCCAATAAGAATATTCTTTTCTTTTGATTACACAAGGCAACAGCCAAAAAGATTCTTTGATGTAAAAACATTTTGAACAAGCAAAAACTTAAATAATTCAAAGGAAAAATAGAAAATGTTCCTACTTGGTGCTTAAGCAATTCTACTACAATATATTCCTTCAATCTTAATGGATGCAGGTAACTATATGTACATTATCTAATATGACTACATAAGGAATTTGAATGATTTGTTGTCGATGTAGTCGCAGTGCTATTATGCTAACAATATGTAAGTTTAATATGTACCAATGTATATATATCGTCATGTGTGTTAACTTAACCTCTTCCGCCTGAATAGTTGCAGAAGCAATCGATTTATAGCTGTCTTTAAAAGCCTACCATGTTTACATGTACATATATAGCTATGCATTTATGTATGCGTGCATGTGTATGCGTATCTATTGCTTTTAAGATTGTGTAATTTGTATAAATTAGTCACTAGTTCTGGAAGATCTCTCCAAAGGGAACACATTTAAATTAATGTTTTCTTATACGTGACTTGGCATAATGTCGATTTATTTTAAGTTGGTCATTAAGTTATTTATGCAACACTTTGCAATTGACAAAGGCAAAGCGTTTTTAATTAAGAGCTTTAAGTCCGGATGCGTCTCTAGGGTACATTGGTGTTTGTGTGTAAATTGAATATTTAATTGCTGGTCAATGTTTTTAAAGCGTTCAACGTTAATAAATTCAACTAATTGTATGACTATTAATGCAGGAATACGGATAATATTTGTACTGTGTTTAGCATATTGATTCTATCGGTTAAGAGTCATTGAAAGTTAGTTTTCAATTCTAAACGGCGAAGTCCTTATAATGAAGAAGAGCTCCTTATTATACAACAGTACAAAGGCACCCCGAATTTAATCTCTAAGAATGTACATGCAAAAGACTGTTGGGAAAAGACAATGGAACAGTGATGCCAGTTTGAGGGAAATTTCTCGATTTGCGGATAATTCCAAATCAAAATAAAGCTAAAAGGGAAAAGCGAATATTTTCAGCCCTTGAAAGGATAAAAGGGAATTTTAATAAAATCCACATTTTACGTAATTTTGAAAAAAAAAATATTATTGCAGTACTGTATGGTAGGAAATTTTTGTCGGAGAAAATTGCCTACATTGCCTCTACATCAAATGACATCTCGTTTGACTTTAACACTTTTGCCTCCTGCCCATAGCCAGCTGCCAGAAAAATATTTTCTCTTAATTTCCAGGCTTATTTAGCCTCTATAAGTCATTTTGGACGTTTTTAGCTTTCTAGACTAATCCGGTCACTAGATATCGCAAGTTGCTTATAAGCAACTTTGGGCAGTTTAGGAAGTATTTTGGGGGTAGAAAAAAATGAAAAGATATGTAAACAAGCGAGGTTCCTTTGTCCAAAACTTCTTTCATAACATCATAAAAATTTTAAATTCATCATACTCACATTATTAAAAATCTTCAGTATATCCGTATCACAAAGGATACCCGGTCATAACCCCCATGGTCATAATCCTCAAAACCATTTTGAGCCTTATGTACGTTTTTTTTCGGCCATAGTCCCCTTATTTTTCGAAGGAATTTTTATGGGAAAATTTGATGGCTTGTTGAGGGAAAAAACTCATTTTTTTTCCTTAAATTGTGGGAAATTTTTGAATGAACTACTGGCATCACTGCAATGGAAACGAGTAAAAATAGCGAGAGAAAAAAATTGCAGATAAATAAGCGAGTGCGTAGTAACGAGATAATAAATAAACGAGTGCAGACGCAATTGCGTATGAGATCAAAGTTCCGGAAGAATATTCCACTAAATTGGCAATAGATATGTATTCAGTGGCGTAGCGTGCACATGGGGCGTCCAAGGCAAAACATTTATTTACCGCCCCTTTCCGGAAAAATATTTAAAAAATATTCACCTTCAACTTTCAAAGACCCTACCCAAATAAGATATATATCAATTTAAACTCGAAAAAATTCATTTTAGAAAAAAATGTTCCTAACTTTCAACTTTCAAAAACAGTAGCAAACAAGATATATTTCACGACCAGTATGTATAGAAGCTTACGCAAGATTCCTAATCTTAGTTGAAATTTCAAGACTCAGCGGGTAACATCGTTTCCTAGACAAAAAAAAGTAATAAGCATATAATTTGTGTGAACAGCTTCGTTGAAATTTGTGAATTATTGTGAAAAATAAATAAAAACAATTTCTCGCTGAGTTTTTAGCTACAACACAACCTAGCAATCGTACTCATAAGAATTTAATTGAGTTTACAAGTAAATTACGTTACAAAATTTTTGAAATTTCTTAAGATATTACTTAATGATTCAATGTTGACTATTTAATGTCTTTCTTTTTCTTTTCAGTGCAATTATTAAATTGATTTTCGAAGAGAATCTCCAATCAAGTGCAGCAACGATAACTCAACAGAATGTATCGCAAAGCTGTTACTACGCTGGCATTGACAGTCTTATTAATGCAACTACTCTACACACAACAGGCAACGGGGTTAGCAACAACTGAAGAAAGTTCCAAGTCAACGCAAATGGGCGCAATTTCTAGCACAGTTGGCCCGTACAAACTCAATTTTTCCATGGCAACGCTATTCAATAACAGCAATTTTACCAACTACATATTTCCAAAATATCGCATCAATGGTAGCTATCCCCCATATGATTTGGGTTTTTATCAGAATTGCCTTGCCAATCGCAATTCTTTTGCCAATCTCTTTACGCTTGTACTCTACTCATGCGTATGCATTCTCGGCCTCTTTGGCAACACGCTCGTGATCTACGTAGTATTACGTTACGCCAAAATGCAAACTGTAACCAATATCTACATACTCAATCTGGCCATAGCAGATGAATGCTTTCTAATTTGCATTCCCTTTCTGCTCTACACCATGCGCATTTGTAGCTGGAAATTTGGCGAATATATCTGCAAGGCCTACATGGTGAGTACATCGATTACACAATTTACATCTTCCATCTTTCTGCTGATTATGTCCGCTGATCGCTATATCGCTGTGTGTCATCCAATTGCATCACCACGCTATCGTACACTACATATCGCCAAATTGATATCCGCTGTCGCTTGGTTAACATCAGCGATATTAATGCTGCCGGTGATACTCTTCGCCAGCACTGTATATCAGAAAGATAACATCAACTTTTCATGCATTATAGATTGGCCGGAAGCGCATAAAATGCATTCAGGCACCACATTTATTTTGTACACTTTTGCTCTGGGTTTTGCCACGCCTCTTTGTTTCATATTGTGCTTTTATTATTTAGTCATACGTAAGTTACACTCGGTGGGACCCAAGCATAAATCGAAGGAGAAACGTCGTTCACATCGCAAGGTGACACGTCTCGTACTCACTGTGATAACCGTTTACATACTCTGTTGGCTACCACACTGGGTATCTCAATTGGCGCTGATACATTCGAATCCAGCACAGAGTGAACTGACTCGCTTGGAAATCTTAATTTTCTTACTACTGGGCTGTCTGGTCTATTCAAATTCGGCCATAAATCCTATACTCTATGCCTTTTTGAGCGATAACTTTCGTAAGAGCTTCTTTAAAGCTTTCGTCTGTATGGCGCGTAAAGAGGTTAATGCACAGCTGCAGCTGGAACCGAGTGTTTTCACCAAATCTGGCGGTAGTCGACGCCAACGTGGCGGTTCAAAGCGTCCACGCATTGCACATGTGGAACGCATCTGAAACCGGATCTTGTTGCAGAGCATCTGCAGATCTCTTCGGCAACAACATCATCGACTAATACTGGAAGCGGTGGTGCGGAAAAAGCCCCGCTGGTGAGACTGGAAACGGTAGCATGCCAAAATGGGCGCGTGCCGATTGTGATTGAAAATAGGAAAGTGTTGACAATGAAAGCAAATGAAGGTGAAATTATAATGCAAACTGATTTATAGGCAGCAAATTTTAAAATGGAATAGTTTTGATAGTTATAATAAAAAAAAGTATGTATGTATATGAAACATAATCTTAGAGTTAAATTAATTCAGAGTAAGCAATTTTAAAAATTTGAATGGCAATAGCCTGAGAGTATGCTATGAAATTTCCTTAGCATTCAAGTCAACTGGAGAAAAACTGGAAAACTGGAACTCAGCTGTTTTCATTGCATAATTTTAGGGTTTGATTGTAATTACTTCATGTAAATCGATATGAAATATGCGCAAAACTTAAATTTTTTTTTAAACTGCTCAAAGTGTAAATGCTGCAAGTTATGAGACGAATGTTTAAACTGAGTTTACACGCAGAACTTTATATCACAGTAGATTTTCTAAACAATGAGATGTATTTAAAAATATATAAAAGCTATCAAGCACAATGAAACGGAAAATCCATTGAAAAAGAAGTGACAGAAAATTGTTTTTCTAAATAATTACATACATACATCTTTTTTATTTTTAATCTCAGTATATTTATGGAAAAAGATATTTGACCAAAGGTGAAAATAAAAATTGATCCTGAACACTTTCAAGTTTTTGGCTATTTGTCAAATTGTCAATTTACCATATGTGTCATTTTCTATTTTGTTACGGGCAGTTGCTTTGAGATGATTTTTCTCTCATACTGTTTTTTAAGTGTTATCTTTCATTAGTCCTAGATTTATGTGGTTTCAATGACTTATCACTTAGCTAATAATTGATGAAAGTTTTCATTTCCGATATTTAGTTTCAAAGTGTCAAATATCGTTTAATAGATATTTTCACTAAGCCAAATGTTAGTAGATATATGTCTATTAAGTGCAAATAGCAATATCAATTTACAACTGTCTAGAGCTTTGTTTTTCTTAACACTTATCAATTAAGCAATTTTTGAAACTTATCACTAACCCGTTAAAATTTCATTGCAATTTTAGTGCAACATATAGCTAACAAGCTCAAAAAGAATAAACGAATTTTCAGTGAGCAGTAGTTTTTTATGTAAATAAAAAGTTTAACAAATTGTTTTAGTTCTAAGCACAACACTTTAAAACTTATCAAATTATTAACAATTTTTAACAGTAACTGTTTTGATTTTAGATTAAGATTTAATGTAAAAGCATATTAAAATTATATTAATTGTCATTTAATGTAACAAACTCAATTGTGTTTATTGCTAAGCAAACTTATCAAATTTATTCAAGATTTGATAAGTGAATGAAAACTAGCCAACTACGCAGTTGTCGTTAAAAAAAAAATTTATTGATAATTTTAATAGCTAGAATATTATAATATACAGTTTTAATTATTATGAAAAAAAAACATTCACATTCAAAAACAAAGTCCATAAAAGGCAAATATTGCTAAAAAAAAACTAATGAAATACATATTTTAATAAAATTAAAAATCAACATTTGTCATTTACTTGAGCATTTAAATAACTTAGGTAAGCTCTCATTTTGTTTTTATCTAATAGCTGCATAAAAGGGATCACTTAAAATACACTGCATATTTTTATGATGGTTTCAAGCAACAACAAAAAATAGATAAAACTTTCGAAAACATACTTCTAGGCTAAATATATTTATATATCAAATAAAATGTAATCTATTTAATTTGTATAAAATTGGCTGTGTGACAAAATTGGAAACTTAAATTTAGCATATTTGTAGATTAAAGACTGATTTTAGGCGTGTTGGCAAAATTTTTTATTGATTTAATTACTTTCATGTAAAAATTTTGTGGAAATTACTATAAGTTGTAAAATTTGAATGAAATAATAAAGTTAAAAAAAATAATAATTTGAAGTTGAGCGTTGTGATTTTTTATTTATTTTACATAGAAATATGCAACACTTAAAAGAGTGACATCATATTTTTGGTTATTTTTTTAACAATTCTGTGACTACCGAGGGGGTTTCTATATATGAACATAAATATGTATGTATGAAGTAAGTTCCAATACTTTGAAATGCCAAAAATCTGCTTTACTTTGGTATACACCCAAAAGTATGTGTTGATATATGTAGTGATTTCTCATAAAACGTTATGCAATAAATTAAAATTTAAAGAGTGAGTCTTGCACAAACATTAAATAAAAATACATTTTCCTACAGCAATAAAAACCCTGAAAGTATACAATACTATTTTTAAAGAAACCGCATCAAGCAATACATATTCCAACAGAGTAAAACTTTCAAATGTTATTGTAGAAAATTTTAACTTTTCCATTGCATACTTTATGGCGCTTTACTCGCGCTAATAGCGTTACATACATCAAACTTATTAAGCGCTTTAAACGTTGTGCGTACTTCATATAATAAAGTTTTAATTTAAGAAAATAAAAACAATATCAATTTTTTTTTTTCATTTATCTCTTTCTTCCGTTTCCTGCTGCAGACGTACATATATGAAATATGTTGGCTGGAAAAAAAAGCAGAACAAAAGCAAATTTTTTCATGGTATCCAACACATCTACAAATCCAACAAACATTGTAAAATGTCTGCTTTTGGTGGAATAAATTTTATTTGTTTTTTTTTCTTAATTTTGTGTCGTTTTTTGTTTTCCTGAAAACCACAAAAAGTTGTGCATCAATCTATTTGGCACGCAATATTGTATTAAAGTGAAAAGCAACTACGTCACCGGAAACGGAAGCGGCAACACTTCTTGACCACGTTTGTACATATGTTGTAACAAAAGAGTAGAACATACATATACATATGTACATAAAAATGTCCGTTACATCGCCAATTTCATTCCGAGCTTCTTGCGGCAATTTAATGTTTTTGTTAAAAAAAATTAATTTTGACCTAAAATTATTTTTAATTAAAGCCCAGTGTAGCTTGTCACCGTACATTTGAAGCACAAAAAAAAGTTTTAAAAATAAAAAACAATTTTTGAATGCTCGATATAATTGAGTTGAAATAAAAAATTTCAAGATTTTATATTTTTATCAATAAAAACCTTAATGCTCCGATCACTGCGATCAAAGAAAATTATAAAATAACGTACAGCCTAAAATATACCATACATGCACATAGATGTGTGTGTATGCTAAAGTATTAGTGCATGTAATAAACTTACAAAGGTTTATGCACGTGGTGGTCTGTAAAGGCTCCTCGAAAATGCAGCGCACTGATGAAGCAGCAAACAATTGTTGCCACCGCCTGTATAACTTTGCACAGTGTGCTTGATACGTTAAAATTTTTTTAAAAAATTTCAATTGTTTGCAATAATATTAATGATACAAATCTTAAAATCAATACAATTACAATAATAGCTGCGTTTTATTCGCTATACGCTGCTAGTTATCTATAGCTAACAACTATAATTGTATGGGAAAGTAAAAACAAAATCGCAAACTTAACGAGAAAAATTATAGCTGCTATGTATACAAAGTAAGTTGCTTAAACGCCAAGGCTACCCAGCAAATTTTTATTTTGTATGCATATTGCACATTTTGAAATGAAAAAAAGAAGAGCTATTTCGCGGAAAAACAATTGCTTAAACCGTCAGACTTCAAAAAGAAGCAATTTCAAATTAAAAAAAAGTAGAAAGAACAACAAACGAGTAATCGCATAAACAACGAGTAGCTAACTTAACAACTTGAGAGTTTTTACGCACATGGATAACGACTTGTCGAATGAAACGCAGAATAATTTGTAAGAATTAAGAAATTTTTTAATGTTTCCAAATTTTTTCTATTAGCAAGAACTAAATAAAATGTTTTCAACCTATGATTCCAATATAACAGATGAAACAAGACGAATTGAGATACAGGAAGAGACCCAAAAATTAATCTAAAAGTTTTAGAAAATAATAATTCAAAAATATTGAAGTGCCACCAAAGGGCGCCAAATAAAAAACAAAAAAATTAAAGCGAGAGTGGATTTCTAGCTTAAGAAGCTTCAAGAAGCAGTGTTTCATGTATTTTATTTATATGCACTGAACTATAACTGATATGCCAAACTTAATTTTCTTACATATTTGTCTAACCATAAACCACTGTAGGTTCTCAACCATAACAAATCATGCCATCAAGAGTAGCATACTTTAAGGAAAATACAAACAAGGACGCTACAAAAATAACACAAGTCTTTTAACAACGCCTAAGGATATTAAAACAAACTAAGGAGAGCGAGCAATTTTACACAGCTGGTTTATGCTTATAAAATATATATGGCAGAATAGAATAATAGCTGAAGCTTATCCTAAGATAAATGCAGTTGAGGCCTATTTTCAATTATAATTCTTATTGAAGTTAACTTTCTCCATTTTTGAGCATTATTAAAACCTTAAGAATTATAAATAAATTCCACAAAAGTAAAAAATAAATTTTACACGGCACCAATGTAAAATTGACTTTAACTGCATTTGCCTTAAGCCGACTTAAGTTGTTTTTGCTTTTTGTTAAAGATATATTTTAATTTAGAATATTTCGCTTGCTTTCTTCCTACAGCAGACTAGACAGCATTTGGCAAGGTATCCTTAGCAATACAATTAAGGACATTTATTTTAAATATTGTACACCTGCGTGAGCGACGTTATTTCAATTTAATTAGCATAGTCAAAAGTCTCATTATTTTCATTTCATTCTATTTAAATTTATTTGTTTTATCTTATCTTTGTTATACATTTTTATTTTTATCAAGAGCTGAGTTTATTTATTATCACTGCATATTTTTAAGTCCCTTTGCTTTTGTGTGTGTATGACATTTTTGGGATCTACTGTTCAATTCAACCGTCACTCATTAGGAAATGTGTTGCTGAAATTAACTGACAGTTTTTTAATTAAGTTCCATTTGTTAGAATTTTATGCTTCAGCTAATGTGATATTCCGCATATACGATAAAACAAGATTTTATCTCTTTATTATTTTACTTGTTGTTGTCATATCATAGCCGACACAGTCCGCTGGCATGCATACAAAATAAAGTTGGCAACGTTTCAAAACTGAAACATCCTCTTCTGGTAATTTAATAAAATCACTTTTTTTCTTTTATGTTACTTCGTAACTCATCATTGGATTACGATTTTTGAAAAGGATTAACCCATTACTGACTTAAGACTGTATCGTTAGGAAAAAATAGAAAGTGATCCTTTTTCGAGAAAAAGAAAATCGGGATAACGGTTTTAAAGATCAACTAGCAAGATTGTTATCTTTGACCTTACCAAAAAGTAAAAGGTCGCATAGGTTCGCTAATTTCTATTAACAAAGTATTTCTCTGACCACGCTATGACTTTGGAAACATCTATTTATATAGCTTTTATCTCAAGTTTTAGTTGCAGTATTTGTCTGAAATTTTTTTCCACTACCTTAAATAACTCTATCAAATAGCGTTTGAAACTTTTGGCTTGCATGGTAGATATCACGCCCACTTTTTGTGCGGAGCTAACTCTAACAATTTCATAGTTTTATGTCAAATTTGTTGGTATTACCTCAAATAACTCTTTCAGTAAAGCATTTCAAAAATTTTATTTTAGGTGCGGTAGGTGTGTCTTTTAACGAATTTCACATACTGCGAACTATATTTAAAAGTGTATATCGAATTCTATTGAATTATCTTGCTTGATTTTCCTACTAAGACCATTCTGCCATCATCTTGTTTGAAAATAACTTTATGCTTAAAGTTTCAAAATAAGTAGCATTGACTCTGAATGGGTTAGGCCAGTGTGCATAAACGGCTTAAATAATGCATATAAGATAACAAGAACAAGAAAATAAAACTCCTTTTGCATACTGGAACAACTTAAATTATAATAAAATAACTATTTCTCTATTTTGCGCATATTCGCACACTTGAAAACTTAATTTTGTTTTATTTTAAAACTTAAAAAAAAATCTTTTATAAAGTGCATTTTTTTATTGCAAATCCTTTATTTAATAGCAAAGCTACGTAAATAAGCTGCATTGACCCGCTGCCTTTACTCCCACTACCACAAGGCTGCATGAACAGCATTAACTTCATCTAAGCCACTTGACCTCATTGTAGCCAGCAATTCGTTGTAAGGGATTGTTGCAAAAATGTAGTTTGACTTTAAGTTTTATCTGCACTTTTGTTCGTTCTGTTAAGTTATATACGAAAAAAATTGTTTCTTAAAAATATGAAAAAAATTTAAGAAATGTTTTGAAAGATTGGATAGCAAACAGAGCACGATCCAACTTCAGTTTCTTAACTTTTACTCAAAAAACAAATAAAATTAAAAAAAAATTTTGGATTTTCTGATTAATTAATCGAATATTTAATTTATGAAAAATAATTCCAATGAATTGGCCAACTCTTAAATTTTCTCAACAGTCGATCCTTTTGTGATAGCTTTTGATGATTTTTTTTTTTTTAAATTTTTTGGCGATAACTCGGGCATAACTTAGCGTAACTCTAGAGGAAAAACTTTAAGAGCGTTAAATCGCATGATGTTGCCAACCAGTGAAATATTATGACCTGAAAACGCTACAGCTACTGTAAGGCAAGTTATATTGTGCTGCTGAAATTTCTGTCTTTCACAGCAATATCATCAATGTCATGCCAAAAATAATAGGCTATGAAGCAGCTATAGCGCTCGCCATTGACTACTGTAGTTCGACCAATATTCTTTTTTCATGCGCATATTTGCTCAAGGATAATACGGAAGCTCAGTATCGTTATTCCTTTGCAAATTTTAGAATGGGTAATGTCGTCCCTTTTAGGTATTTTAATAAGCAAGCCCTCAAGGCATTCGTCAGAAAGTCTATTTTCTTTACAAGTAGCTTGGAAAAATGAAAGAATCAGTAGCATCATTTAGGCGGGATTAGCCCTCAATGCTTTGGGGGCAGATGATTCCGTAATCTATTACTTTATTTAGCTTAAGTTGTTAAATTGGCAGGTTTAGCTTTTCAGGAAAATAAGGTGGGCTAGAAATAGGCCACATGTTTCTAGGAGTGTTGTCAAAACAAAGCATGCTGATGAAGTTTTCAAACTATCTGGCTTAATTCACGGCCTTTGAAGTAAGCAGTGTGCTAGTATTTGTAAATTTTATCCAAGTGATTTTTCATAATGCTGTGGAACTCTATTTGCTGACTATTTGCTATCACTGAAGTGCAGCTGTACAACCTTTATATGGTGTTCTCTATGGAGTTGCTCTGAAGTGACTTCAGTTTGACAATCTTTCGTCGATTAACTGAAGGATTTTATCGCTAATTTTTTTTACAATGCAATCTGGACAGTAAAACGGCTGGCATCGCTGATGAAGTTCTTCAGATTTGCTCACATGAGGTTGATTTCATCTGTGAGCCTCAGCTCGGGGGAATTATTGTTTATAAACTAGATGAAAATATTTCTAAGGGTTTGGCCTTTGAAACATTCCACTGCAAAACATTCAAAACATTTATTTAGTTGACTAGAGTTTTTTACGTTCGACCATAACTTGTAGTCTAACTTAAGCCAGAGTTAGAAATGATCAGAATTGGGGTGTCTGTGCTTTTTGTGAATGCTGCGGCAGGTTTTGCTATGCACACGGTGCTCTTGAACGCGAAACAAAAACGCTAAAACCGAAATCCCAGAATCATGTACAAAAGTGAACAATTTGCGTCTCTGTCTCAATTTTGTGAGGCTTTTTGTATAAAATTTTTTATAAGAAATATTTAATTAGTTTTTACAAATAAGTTTCATTCAATTTTGCCTTCATCTAACAAAAGAAACTAAAACTTTAAAAGTATCTAAAAACCTTTACAAATACTCTGAATTGATTTGAACTTAATACTGTATTGTCTCAAATATGTCAAGATGTACAATAAGAAGTTGCTAAGAATTTGAGTATCTGGTAAATTATGAAAGACATTCCAAAAGTTCCAATTTCAATTTGAAAATAAAAGACCAAAATTCAATTTGAGCAACTTCTTATGCAAACAAATTTCAAAGGGATCTCCTACTGCTGTTTCTACACTTCACTGGTCTACATATTATATAGGAATTTATAAGAACTTGAAAAAGTTAAATTGAAACTTGTGTTGGCAACGCGACCAACACAGCATAGTTTGCTGACTTATGTACAAGAATTTATTTGTTTAAGCCTTAACTTAAAGTTGAATTTAAATTATTCAAGACTGAGTGTTGAGAATTCTGTAAATTAGCGTAGGAAATTAATTTGTAAAGTTTGCTTCGAACCATATTTATGCAGGGATGCCGCTACATGTAAATTCTTTAGTACAGCGATGTACAATAGTAAGTTATATTTCATTATTAAACGAATTTCCGATAATATGCTATAGCAGCTCGTTGCTTGTGAATTTATTACAATTGGTTTGTTGCTTTTTCAGCGCTGTAGTTGACTGCGCTGGCACTTTAATGGAGTCTGCTTGGGAGTAACACTACATCTAATTAAGAGTTTGTCAAAAAAGAATGACATGTTTTTTAATTTTTCAGAAAATGTTTAAAAATCGAAAATTAACTAATGTGAGTTTGAGCAAATAAATAGATGAATTTTTTGACGAGAAGCGTTCACAGATATATGAAATATTTTTTCTTTTTGTGGTTTTTATATTAAAAATCAAATTTTAGATTAGTATTTTTTCGATCTAAAATAATCGATACATTGGATTTTTATTTTTTTCGATCTAAAAAATTCGGTATTTTGGATTACTTTCCTTTGCGATCAAAAATAATCGATATTTTTTCTGATCAGAAATAATCGATATATTGGATTTCCATTTTTATCGATCAAAAATAATTGTTATTTAGAATTTCTATTCTTTTCGATCCAAAATAATCGTTATATTGGATTTTTATTATTCTCGATAAAAAAAATCGGTATTTTGGATTACTTTCCTTTGCGATCAGAAATAATCGTTATTTGTTCTGATCAGAAATAATCGTTATGTTGGATGTCTATTTTGATAGATAGAAAATATTCGTTATTTAGAATTTTTATTATTTTCGATCAAAAATAATCGTTATTTTGGATTTCTATTTATTTCGATCAAAAATAATCGTTATTTTGTGTCTCTATCCTTTTAGATCAAAAATAATTGATGTTCTGGATTTCTATTTTTTTTAGATCAAAAAACAATCGTTACATTGAATTTGTATTTTTATCGATCGAAAATAATTCTTATTTTGGATTTCTATTCTTTTCGATCAAAAATAATCGGCATTTTGGATTTTAATTTTTTTGATCTAAAATACTTGTTATAATTGTTAAAAATAAAAATACTCGTTATTTTGGATTTCTATTTTTATCGATAATAAATAATCGTTATTTAGGATTCTTATTCTTTTCTATAAAAAATAATCGTTATTCTGGATTTCTATTTTATTCGATCAATAAAATTGCTATTTTGGATTTCTATTTTTATCTATTAAAAATAATCGTTATTTAGGATTTCTATTCTTTTCGAACAAAAATAATCGTTATATTGGATTTCCATTTATTTTGATCAAAAATAATCGGTGTATTGGATTTCTATTTTTTTCGATCAAAAAAATCGTTATTTAGGATTTCTATTTTTTTCGATTAAAAATAATTGTTATTCTGGATTTCTATTTTTTTCGATCAAAATAGTCTTTATTTTGGATTTTTTTTTCGATCGCTCGTTTCGAATTCTTTTCTCTTCGATCAAAATCAAAATCGTTTTTTTTTATATCTATTTTTTTCGATCGAAAATATTTGTTATTTTGGATTTTTATTTTTTTCGATTAAAAATGCTTGCTATAATTGTTAAAAATAAAAATATTAAATTTTTCATCGGTAGCAGGTCTCAATATTTCGGAATTAAATTAATTTTTTGGAATTTCAAGCGTTCCCAGATTTTTTGACAAACTCTTATATTGTACACACATAAAGATATTTTTCTTTTTAGTTCAAAGCACGCAACAACTTTCACTGCTTAATTAGAAAACTTAAAAATAAAGAAAAGGCAGACCATTTTGAAAGAGACAGCTGCTGTCATCTTAAGGTTGAGTAGCAGTATGTATATGTATGTAGGAAGCACTTGGCCAAAGTTTGCAGACAATTTTTCTTTCAGAATTTTCTTTTTAGTATCGCCTTTTCTCTTAAAATGTAAAACTTAGTCAAAAGTTATTCAACATTTTTCAACTGGCCATGAAATTTTGGTCTTTTGTCAGCAACTGCAAAAGTTTTTTTGTCGTTTTCTAGGCGATTTAATTAAATTAGTTGAAAATCAGTCGAATTTAGAGTCATCGATTGCTCTTCCAATGGATTTCCTGTTTGATAATGTTTCTGAGTACATTTTAAAGTATAAATTTTATGCAAATGCACTAATGTTAAAAAATTACATGAATTGTATTACACCACATTGGTATAAAAAAGTTTCGTTAAGGACATAACAACAGGTAATGACTAAGCAGCGAGGAAGTATGGCTAGCAAAAAGCAATGATACTCGTAACATAAAAACATCGATAACCAATGACTCTTGTAAAAAAATTTACATTGTAACATCTCATTTAATAAGGCCGGAGCTAAAAAAATAAGGGTAGAGCTTAAGAATTTTGAAGCTCAATTTTCTATCCGTATACGCATAAAAGATAAATTGAATTATGTTCCGTAAATGTTAACCTGAGATCAAAAATTCTGCAGAATATTTTTTTAAAAAGCTCACGTTTTTTGAAATTTATAAGTGATTTTAATCACTTTTCCACTGATGAACAAAAAATCACCTCAAATGTCAAAAAAACAATGCTGAAACTACACAAATGTTAATCGGCCACGCCTACTAGTCCACGTACATTTTTGTTATTAAATAATTATGATTTTACCAAGTTATTTTTAGAGAAATGAGTTATAATCAAAAATCATAAGAAATAAAAATCTTAGTCCTTATAACAATTAACAATGGAAACACTACAAATGTTGAAAGAAAAAAGCTTGTTATGATACCTACATACATACCTACTATTCCCGCAAAACTATTTACTTTCAATTTATTTGAATGTTAAAAAATATTTCTACAATTAAAAATACTATACTTTACAAATGTCAAAAAAAAGCTTTTGAAACACTTCAAATGTAAAAAAACAAATTATTTTAAATGCTCTAAAACTTCATTCCAATGATCACTCGGCATCGCTAAAGCTCTTTTTTGTTCCGAAAATTTATGACGAGGTCCACACCAACATTTACATGTAAACCATAAGAGATTATTCAGAAAATGCTTGTAACTTATGTATAATATATCAAAAAAGCTATTTGATATCTGTATAAAAATTTTTAATTTTACATTTTACAGCAACAGATTATTTATAATCTTTTTTAAAAACGGTAATAGCGGATGTTTTGATACGATCAACAACTAAGATATTGAAATTATTTGACAATTAATGTAGAAATAACTGCAAATGTGCAAATAAAAATTATTTTAATTTTTTCATCTTGCGTAAAAATAAATTACTTTTTCGCTCATCAAAAATGTTACTATAACCGAATAAACAGAACTTCAGAAATGTCTTACCAAAAAAAAACTTGGAACCTTACAAATGTTAAAAATAATTTCCCTCAATAGTCATAGCTTATAACTCAAATATCTTTTGGGATTTTGATTATGAAGATTGTTTTTGCACCAAACTAATATCACAGTTGAGTCTACGAGTATATACATATATGTTATTTATTATTCGCTCATAAGATGACTTTAAACAACCACAAGCTTAAATGAGCAATTTCATAACTTTTACAATTACTTCATTTTGAAACAGGTCAATCTAATCGCTTACTTATATATATCACGCTAAACATCAATAAATTACAAAAAAAATAACATCATAATGTCACTCATATTAATGAAACTACAGTTGATATCCGGTTACATGCCATAGCTTGTTTTTTGTAGGTGCACCGTTAGTGGAGCTAGTTAGTGGCTTTTGTGACATCACTCACCAATGAAAGTCCATTTAAAATGCTCATGTTCCATGTAGTCCTTTTAATGCAATTTTTTTGACAAGACAAAGGACACAAGAAACCAGTGAAGGAAACACAAAAGAGCGCATTAGTGTGGTAAGTACACTGGGCAACAGCGAAAAATATGAATCGTATGCTACAACATAAAAATTATGAAAAATGAACAAAGTTTTACAAAATTTTTATACCAAAAACTTATTCTTCAAAAAAAGTTTCAATGTGATTTTCACATTTAGCGAGTCATTTTATATAAGAACTATGCAGTGGCAATAACATCACAGAATTCTTTTTAATTTGTTGTCTAGTGACATTGTTATATTCTGTCATGTCTGCATTGTGGCTGAAATGAATAGAGGTAAAACATTGACTTTATATTTCATTGTCCTTGTAGGACATTTTTTGTGGCGTAACCTTTAGCTTACCGGTCATGTAGTTAATTTAGCTTTTAATAATACAATATTGCCGCAATACTTACATACGTATATGTAGGTATGTACACTATTGTATGTTAAATTTTTAAAATGTCATAACTTCATTTTGTATATATGTAAAACAATATAATAGCATATTTATCTATTAAAATATGTATTAGAATTCATAAATTTTACTGACCACTATGTATTTTCTTACAAGTTATTGAAATATTGAAGTTTGCTCAAATTGCCCAAAATTAACTTTGCTCATAAAGACATAATGAATTGCACTTTAGCAACTGTAATAAATTTAGCAAATTATTGAAATGAAAACTTTGGATATACGCAACAAGCATATCTATTACCTTATAACCAAAGATAAATAGCAACATATAAAATTGACATTAAATATTACTCTAAATACGAGAATGCTTGCTACATACAAGGATGAAATATTAATGAAAGGAAGTTGGAGCACAAATTGGGTAAAAGGTAATATGTGAAATCACTTAACCATTCAATATTTGCAAATTGTTAATTGATAAGTAAAATTTATTAAGTGCGTCTTTGTAACTTCAACCTGTATGGTTGTACGTCAAATTGCAGTAATAATTTATTTCAGAGACGTCGGTATGTCCACTTATTCCAAATACATTGGAGTGGTTCTTAAAACATTATTTCTTGGAACTTAAAAAAAAAAGTATTCCATAGAAAAGTTGCAAAAAAATCCTAGCAAAATTAGAGCTTGATGTCTTAATGTGTCCCAAAGTTTTGTATGAAATTTTTTATATAAAAATTCACATTTTAGCTTTAATTCACACAAATAAGCTTCAAAAAATTTTAAAACAATGTGAATTAAAAATTCGTAGAGATGATATTTTTGGCTTTGAGAAAGTTTTTTACATAAGTCAATACTCTTATACTTGCAAAAGTTACAGCCATTTGAAAACTGTGCTTTTTTAAATAAATTGCAATATGTTAATCATACGACCTGTTATCCGTAAATATAATGTGCGTTTGACCAAGCACAATTTATCTTATATTTTATGGTATTTGGTGTGCGAAATCAAAATTTAGCAGCCTTTTTACTCTCTTACATCAACTTATTGAAATATTTAACTCATTAATGCTGAATTTTTTAGTTTTTCTTATGTTCTGTAAATTAAGTACATCAATTAATTGTTTTGACTACTCTTTTCCTCATCATCTCTATGTTCAATTGCAACCTCTGCTTTAAGGGCGAAAGTGATTAAATTGTTTAAGCGCTTATTTCCAAGGGTAAAATATATCTTTTAAATTAATTTTCCCATACGTAATTACTATGACGCTTTCATTAATCAGAGCGAAAGTTTTGATTTGCAGGGCTCTGTAAGTTTTTTGGGTATAATATATTCTAAACAAAATCACGTGTTCAAAAAGGCATCTTTTCACACTGGCACGTGCAGCTGGAGCAGCAAAGATGGAAAGCTCATCTACGAGAATATCTTATTAAGGTGTCACCAAATTTTTTTATTTTCAATTTTTGATAGCTTTGAGTACTTTTAGCTGTCGCCAGAATCAGATACGTCTCTCTCTCAAAAAATTACTTTCGAACTTCTGCTGGGCTTCATTGTCAACAGGCATATTTATTTTTCATATGAAATCAATGTAATTACAAAATCCTGAAAATATACCAATGCTAGATAACACAAACCTATTTCATCGTAGGAAGGACTTAAAATCAGAGCTTTTCTGTCCCTACAAATTTCAATTTAATAATATTTTTAATATAAGAAATACCATGATGTAAAAACTCAAACAGAGTTAAGTGGTTCGCTTTGAAAAAAAACTTTTATTTTTACTTTTTACATCATTTCATTCAATTTTCTACTTGTTTTATTTTAACCAATAGATTTTCTATTCAATTCTGAGGACCATCCTAATAGTCTTATCCTTCATACTTAAAAAAACAATTTTAATACATAAATTAGATATCAAAAATATAACAAAGTTAACATAATAAAATTCAAATCAGTGGAAAAGTTCCTGTGGGAATTATATGAATATCATGGCACTTCAAACTGCAATACTTCATAGCTTCAATAGAGGCTACGATGAGCTACTGAAGAAATATAAATATAAAACCTGAACTTCTTCAGTATGAGTAGTTAGTTAGGTGCTTGCAAATAAAATAAGCAAAATACTTTTGAGTTACTTATTAAACACAATGCATGATTATGCTACTTTAGAGGGATGAATATTTCTTTATATGCAAATATATTCTGCAGTCTAAGTTTAACAAATAATCAAGCTACTAAGCGAAATTCCTCACTTTGTGCAAAATCATATGCTGTGAATTACTTTGCTTGCACGATGCCAACTTTACCTAATGCCCAAAGGGTTAAGCATCTATGATATGGTAAGTGTGTGTGTGCAAGATTATATTGTAACGCAAGAAAAATCGTTTTGCTCATTCATGGCGAAACAGAATCAAAGCAACAAACCAAGTAAGCAAGGGAAAATGTAATGAACTACACACCACAACATCAAATCAGACTTTCAGTGGATTTTGTTGCATCACATAACGAGCTGCACAGTGCCGACGGACATAGATAGACAGCAATAAAGACAGACAGACAGCCAGACAGCCAGTTAGATGATATTACGACTGTCAGTACGTTGAAAAAGCTGCTGTGTGCTGTAAGTGTCGAGCAATCATTAGATGAATTTAATTTGATGGGTGTTGCTCAACTTTTGTGTAACAACATGTGATTCGGTACTGCTGCGAGTATGTGGAGCAACTGCTGTTGCTCTTTTATGATTTGGATTATGAAAAAAAAGTAATAATTTCACTGAAATTTTGTAACTAGAAGGTGGCTTATGTTCAACTTTTTATCTTTTTTAAGAAAATTGCGTTAATTTATTTCATTCAAAAGCTATACATCTCGCGTCATAGCATTAAGCTTTGTCTTGTCGAGTATAGCGAGTTCTTGTGATAAAGCGTTGCCATGCAACGATTTTGCTGCGAGAAGTGTATAAAAAAAGGAAGCGATTTAAAAAGCGTGTAACTTTTCAGAATTTCCTTCTTGCTACAGAGCCATGGGCAGTCAGTATGGTTCTTGAAACCAAAAAAAAAATTTTTGTGGTAGCTCTGTGGTCACAATAAGGTGAGATTATAGAGTGTGACGCTCATAGGCTCTTTTTTCCATGAAACTGTTGTAATGAAATTTCGGTTCTTTATATTTTTTGGCAGAAAGTTTTAATAAAGTGTTCCTCTGTCCAACTAAAGATCACTCTCTTCCCCACCGCTGTCCTTTTTCTCTGAAAAAGAAACTAAACAGGAAGCAGCAGTTTTAAGGTGGAGATATGTATTTTAAGGGATTATAATCATGAAGACTATTCTCGAAAAAGTCGAAACATCGAAAACATCGAAAATTGGTATGGTAAATTAAGCCAAAATTTTGGTGTGATGCTCCCATGATCTTATTCAAGAAAAGCGTATATAAGAAAACATACAAATATCATTTTTCTAGAGATCCTCTAGAAAACAGTATTACATTTCCTAAGGATAATAGTTTTTGTGTCGAAGTATTAGTACATTTCTGTAAAATTCTCTTAATTATTCTCACAGAATTCATTCTATTAGAATGGATAATTATTCTCTGAATGGTATCAGAGCGCTTATATATCTTCCTCATAAATAATGATATTTTTTCAATTCCTTAAACAATAAACAACTTTTATTGGCAGCCGTGTGGTTTGAAATGCAAGCCACCAGCTTACCAGGTAGACTGACTAACGACTGGATTAGTAGGCCCCACAAAATATTTTAAAATACATTTTATATTATATAGTTAATAACTCAGTATATTTACAATGTGATAATAAATTAAATTAAATTTGTTTACCTACTAACTTAAAAATCAATTTATCAGCAAATGATTTTTTCGTGAATTTGTTGTCATTCTCAAGGCAATAAATTTTAATAAAATACGCGTTATTCGAGCCACAAAAAGCTCTCAATTGCAAAATTGTAATTTATGTCTGTAAAAAATATATGCAAATTTTTAAACAAGAAAAAAATACAGAAATGTTGCATATCATTAGAGCCTAGTATTTTTGCACAAATTTACAAAAAATAAAAAATCAAATTGAAAAAAAATTTTTTTCTCATATCTACTTTACGTAAATTTTGCGTTATACAATTAAAATATAAAAGTTGCATTACAATTTCATAAAGCTTTTAAGTAACTATATTTTCAGTAGACTTTTTCACAAATAACAATTTTAGACATTCCGGTTTAAGGATGCTTTTAAATTTTTTTTTAGTTACACGTTACTCATACGACATGTTGTGCTTTATTCAAAAATAAGAATATTTCGTATATTTGCAAAGAAATTGCTTAGTTTTATTAAATTTTTTTTCTGAAAACTAACAAATTTTCTCCTTTCAATTTTATTGTGGTAACATGCCTTCTATTAAACAACAGCTAGTTGCATGTGTCAGTGCAATTGCAAATACGAAATTCCTCTCAAGTTCACGCTCAACTCAACTTCATAATTCAGAAAACTTGCACGGCATCCTCATAGACACCGCAGATAAAAACGTCAGCGAAAGCAAAGTCGCATTAATCCCAAAACTTTTCAGGCCAATCGTACGCTATGCTACAAACTATGACGTTGATGATGATAGACACGATATGCGAACTGATATTGCAAAGGTGCACTTGTACGTCTGATAGATAAACTTATTTTTAAATCTTTATACATGGAATACTACTTCTTGTGCACACGTTTCAACAACATTGTTTCGTTGCCAAGGTCATTGCAGTTTCTTGCCTTTAAATTGGTAGTAAAAATGCAAGTTTATAAATGATTTAATTTTTTTTTTTTTTTTTTTAATTTTAAACAAAAAATAAATAATTTTACTATAAAAATTAATAGTATGCAAAAACATTGTATTATTCAAAGTTTGTTCCGAACTGGTGCTTTTTAGAAAAACTCCAAGTAACACCAACAAACAGGCAGACTTTCATATATGGCAGGCTATAATGTGTTTAGTTTGTGAAATACTCAATTATGTTGCGAACCCTTTTTAATATGTTTAACTAAACATAAATGTTAATAACCAGATCTTTCAAATAAGTCATGCTTTGCTCAAGTTTTAATTTATGATATAAGTGAATTATTTATTATATTGGCTTACACATTATTGAGCAAAATAGAAATACTATTTGTGTTTAATCAATAGTTAAATCAAAGCTTTTAATGCCCCTCTTTGGCTTATGATTTCGAAATATTATAAGCCCATTTTGAGGCTGTATTGCTAAAATTTCTCTAAAAACTAACAAATTGACTTTTAAGTGGCTGGAGTTGAAACTGCTGTGTAGTTATTTGGTAATTATGACTGGGTAATTATACCAGATCAATATGTGTTAATTGTTAACCGATATCTTTAAATATCCTATCATAAATATCTCGATATTTTCCAATATTCTTTCATTAATATTTACTAAAGCTGAGCAACAACGAACTGATCGAACATGTTCGAACTTTTGCCATACGCAACAGTTCGATTCGTTCGACTCAACTCATGTTCAGTTTCTTCATTGTCCGTATCATACGAATGCAACTCTTGAGCTGCGAGCTACAAGTTTATTTAAGTTTTGACTTTTATTCCCACTGTACGGTGCACCACAATTTTCATTTTTCTTTTCTGTGTAGGAAGCAAAATAATGAGATGTGATCGAACAAAACGAACAGAGTTGAGTTGAGTTGAGTTGAGTTGAGTTGAGTTGAGTTGAGTTGAGTTAAGCGAACTTGCTTCGTTGCTGAAATTTTGTTAAAAGCTTGTGAGTTTCGAGTTTGTTCGAATGAGTTCGGCTCGTTGTATTTTAACAATCAATCAACCAAATACATTTATTTGAAATAAATACTCTTTTGACAGTGTATCGAGGAGTTTCGAAAACGCTTATAAAGTCTGGAATAGTATCAGAAAAAGTAATTTGAGCCTTAAGTTATGCAAAAAATATACAAAACCACATTGAGATACATATATTGAAAAGAATTAAGTCCTATAGAACAGTATATAGCAGATAAATGTCGAATATTATTAAAACAATCGAAAAGTATCAAATGGTAACGAATGTTAAAATAATCTCTATACTATAAACCTTCAAGTTAGCTTGTCATCCTATTTAATGAAATAAATATGTTTTTATTACTATTAATGTGTATATCTGATAGTCATTCAGGATTTTTTGTTCCGTTCTTGGCTTTTACCGTGAAATTAAAAAATAAAAAAGTCGTTTTTTTCACAAAAACAAAGTATGAGATTTTCGACTTTATTTGTGGAATAATCCGACTTAATGTGGACATGGACATTTTACTAATAAAATAATAAATGTAAATAAAATGTATTTTTGTACTTAAGATTTTTACTTATTTTAGCTTTGCATAGCAGCTTTTTAATATGAAATTTTTGCTCAAGCCTCGATATTGTAAATACTAGGTAATGGCCTACTTATTGTATCAAATCAATCATTTACATTTCGAAAACATGCTCAATATATGCACATGCGGCTTATGAAACCCCAACTTTAATCAGTATAACAGAAGCCGATCAAAACGAAGCTTTCAGCTTTAGCATATGATCAACTGTGACTGTGAATATTTTTAAGTGCAGCTCTAGGCGCACTCTGGTAATATTTAGTCTACGTAAATAGCATAAATCAGCCTCAAAGCTTATGCAGCAACCTTCGCGCACTAGCGCAAACACAACCAACTAATTAATTAAGCTAATAAAGCTACACATAACGTTGAACTCAGTCTTGCTAAGCCTTTTGCACTTTGCAATTATTGTAGCCAAAACTTTTAAGCCACCTAGGTATGCACCTTTTGACGATGTATGGTAATTTATTTCAATTAAAAGTACCACCATTAAGTTCATACGGTCGAATCGACTGCGTAAATTTAGCTTATTAGCAATTTACAAAAGGTAACCGTCTCTTAAGCTCTTTTGAGTTTCAATTTGGTCATATTCAACTGCTAATAGAGTGTTTTGCATTTTCTTGTGACATGCAGCAAAAGTTGAATGACTTTTGATGGCGATGATGAAAGAATTCCAACGCTATGCACCATTTTTATAGAACGCAATAATCACGTCCTTAAAATGTTAATTGGACTACAAAACGAAATCGTTAGTTTGTTTGCTTGACACTTTTTCCCTCTTCTTTCGCTTTCTCTCTTCCTTAGCAGCTTTACTAGCAACAGCGTGACTTCATAGCTGCACATAATTGGAATTTTACATTCCTTTGCGTTGCAACAGCTGGAAAAACGACAGCAACGTAATTCATACGAAAGAAAAACTTTAATAAAAAAATCATTTTTATTAAATTTTTTTTTTCTATTTTCTATTGAAGAGAATTTATAAGAAATTTAGCTCAAATTTTATGAAATGCGTAGTCAAGGCTTGAAATCACATTATTATACCCTACGCAGAGGATATATTCACTTTGTGATTCCGTTTGTAACTCATAGCGGTCGCCGTGACAGATATAAAATAGTATATATATATATCCTTGATCAGCGTCTTCACCTGATTTAGCAATGTCCATATGTCTGTCTGTGGAAATCACAATTACGAGAAAATCGGAATTGACTTGGCCAGGCTCTGAATTTCATGACAAAGTCGGGAGCTTGTTAGGAATTCAAGTTATTTCTTACGATTTTCCTGACATGGATTAAAAATTTTACTTTAACGAGTACAAAAAAAAAAGGTTTTCATAAAAATTTAAGTTGCCAAAAAAACATCAACTTTTACCTTAAATAAATTTCCATTTTTTCCATTTGTAGACACATTTTTTTTTTTTTTTTTTTTTTTGGAGAAGACCGAGAATTGTTTCTGTGCGACTTGGTGACCCTGGGGAAAACTTCACGACACATACTTTCAAGCTGAGAGAATTATTTAAGAGGTATTGGAACCAAATTTCAGACAAATACAAAAAATAGTATGGCCAAGCATCAGACAAAAAGTAGGCGAATTTCGAAACTTCCAGATCTTAAATATTCTTCAGTCATATGTTCCAGTGAGGAGATGAAAAGCTTATATACCGAAGCTTTTAAGTGAGTGTAATCGTCTCTTATTGGCTTAAGAATGAAGAAAATGTTTTTTGTTTGAAAGACTCAAAGAGGAATCTCTACACTTTTTCACTACATTCATCAGGTTTAACAGGGTCTTTTTAGACTTTACAGTTCTCAAAGATTAAGAAGGCAAACTCAATCGATTCTTCGATTACTATAAAATTGACAATGTTACAATGACGTCTTTGGACTCAGAGTCTCTTGTCCAGTGAAAACGCTATGCGGCTTTGTGGAAAATATATTGCTAGAAAAATATCATTGATCTCAGAATGGTGGATCAGCTTTTGTGTGTGTGTGCCTACTTCTTATATTTCGTTTATGCTCCAGTCATCTGATTGAGTTTTGAGAGCTCCAGTCAAGTTTCCTGGGCCACATACTATGACATTAGAGTTCTATACCTCTTTTTCTACTCTTTCGGTCCGCTTCCTTTGAGGCGTACTCAATCAATTCTATAGTTTTGTGCTTGGACAGATATATTTATTGTTCAAATAACTTTCTATATCGTGTAAATTTTTTATTTTTTGAAATTTGGTCATGCTGACTAAACTAAACACTTATTTAGATAGCAGTGTTCCAGTCTGACAGAGAAATCTGTATCGTGACACGTCACTCTATGATCTGAGTTTCCAATATTTCATCTGATAATGTTACCGCTTTGCTATGTTATAAATTGACATACTCTAAAGCAACTTCACCTCTATCCAGAACCCTTTTGATTCTCTAGAAATTTAGGTGACGATGATATGACTAGGCAGCTAAAATAAACTGAGCACCAATGGCACTCTATTGATTCACTGATTTTCTTTTGAAGGTATCAGAATTCACAGTATTTGGCTTTATTCCTTGTACAGTTTTTTATAGAAAAAATTTCTTTAAGAGATTGTTCACGTAAGGCTTCACCTCATAAAGACTTACAGTTTTGCATTTTTTGTTTAACATTTTATTCTTTTTGCCATGATTTCTACATATTTATTTTAACTAAATTTTTATTCAGGCATAAAGTTAAAGTTTTACTTTTTCACTTCAGTTACTATATAAAATTTATGCTGCACTAATGTCGAACTTGACGCAACCAACCGTCAAGTGTTCTACAAACATTTCTGCTTATGCCTCTGTAATTTTAAAGCAAACAATAAGGATATTTAATGTTGTTTTTTTGCTCGGAGACAATCATAACAAATACATTTAAATTTTTTATTTATTTTCCCTTTTTTTTTTGCACACAAGTTTTAACAGCACGCTTGGTGCACCTTTTCTTTTTAGTTTTTTTTTTTTCATTGTCCTTTGTAAATAGCGCAAAATGATACTTTCCTTTATTTTAACTTTTTTTATTTTTGCATTTGGGTGCTTGACTTCCGGCCCGTTTAACATTTTACTCTTTCATAATCATTTAAATGCAGTAAAGTATCTGTTTCGGAAAATTTTGCTAACAATAAGATTTTTCTTGGCAAACAGGCAATGAGCCAAAAGTTAATTAAAAGTAAATTTCTTAAAGTACATACACCTACAAATTTTAGGTTTTGGTTGACCTATGAGAAACTCTTTCATTTTGAGTGGGAGTATTTTTCTTGCAATAAAATGACTGTTTTAGAAAGCTTTGTAAACTAAATTTTCGCTTTAATTATTCGATTTGAGAAATAGATAAATTGAGCACAGTTGCTACCAGATTTTGCTTTTAGTTTTAATTAAATTTGGTATTTTAAAACTTGCTACAAAGAAGAAATCACCACAAAGTTGAAAAGTTCAATTTGTTTGAAAAAGTCAAACTCTTAATTGTACATATTGAAGTATTTTTTGTCATTAGTATACGAATGTTTCCAACAAAATGCCACCCACACCTGCTTCGAAAAATGGAAATAACGAAATTAGGAAAACGTGAACAATTAAATTTTTTTAGCTTTTAGCCATCTAAACCAGTTTTAAGGTATTATTAGCGAATTAAAAATTTTTTTTTTTTTGTAATGTTATCATCTCCGACAATACTTTGGGTGATTTTGTCCATACCTAAATGCTCACGCAATATTTGTTCCATGTTCTGATATTGACTGTTGGTCAATTCGAACTTGGAAAAATTTTAAAAAAAAAAATCAATCAAAAATTTATCGAAAAAATTTTAATAAAATTTAATGGGGCAATAAATTATTGGCGATTTTTCTTTCGGGAACTGGAGTCAATTTCATTTTTATCTAAATTCTCTATTTTATGTGAAAACTTTATTTTTCAAATTTTAATATTTCGTTTTGAAGGTAATTTTCAAAGAAAACT
Organism: Meiosimyza platycephala; assembly: GCA_963662105.1. Lineage (NCBI taxonomy): Eukaryota > Metazoa > Arthropoda > Insecta > Diptera > Lauxaniidae > Meiosimyza > Meiosimyza platycephala. The sequence continues at coordinate 103,010,801 of OY759208.1, read as the reverse complement.
TAACATACATGAAGCTTTCGTAATATACATTCTTTCACGCTACTTTTTCCCCATTGGGTAATAAATAGCACAGAAATACACACGAATTTATAGAAAGCTAGACAAATTATGATTGCGCAAAAGTATGCAATAAAAAAATTGCATTATGACAAAGCAGCATTTTAACGCAACATTTCTTTTGCTATGAATAATGCAAAAAATTAAACAAAAAAATATGGAAAATGCAAATGAGCTTTAGTTGATACGAGCAAGAAAATTGAACACATACACAGGAGCTTATATAATTTACAATACACACACTCTCACATGCATACATAAACGCATTTATTCGTATGAGCAAATTGCACGCTAGCTTTTCTCATTAAAAATGAAATTTTCTTCATTTGATTTTTTTTTTTTTAAATATTTGCTTTTATGATTGTGTTTTGTGTGTATGTTAGTGCTCGCTTATGTGTGTCTGTATTTATTCTGATGTCTGCATAGATGTTCGTTTATATGCACTTATGTATATGGACTTGTGACAATTTTCTTTAAGCTGCTGCCTTGTGTGTTTTGGTACACTCAAAAGCATTAAATGAAATTGTAATTAGTGAAACAAAAAGAGTGCCACACTCACACGCACATACACCTAAACAGTACATTGGTGTAGAAGTAATTGCTAAAAAGAAAAACCGCTACAAAGGAAAATGTTCAAATCGCATGTGTAAAATGCATTTGTATGCGGTTTGTTTGTAAGCCAACATCTTAGACGTTCTTCTTAGTTTTGTAGTATTTTTTATTGTTTTCATTTTTTTAAATTAAATGAATCCAATCTTTTTTAAAGAAAAATTATCCAAAAAAGAAATTATCACCACAAATCCATAAAATTTTGAGTAGTCGCTTTTAATAATTACCAAAAACAAATTTACCTTAATAAGAGATATTTTTGTAAATTTTTTCATATTAAATTCTTCAATTAATGTTGGATGTAGAATTAGTGTATCCATAACAATCACATAAATTTTATCTTACAACATACATATTTGCTAGTTCTATGAAATGATATTAAAGTTTTGTCAAAATAATTAATTCTATTGCATATCCTTTTAGTGCAATCAATGTAAAGTAACTCAGTTTTGACACAAAATGTAGCCAAAAGCCAGTTTAATATTCTACACAAGGGGCGTATTAAATTTTTCAGCTGTTTTTAATTTACAGAAAAAGACGTGGCTGGTACAGAAAAATGTTCATTTGGTGCAGATTTTTTAACAAAGATTTCATGGGTTTTTCACGTTCCTGAACAGGAGAATTTCGTCAGAATTGGGTGGAAGCTTCCTTATTAGAGTAATATTAATGGGTGGAATTTTATTCCCATTGCTTTGAATTCTTGTTGCATACATTTTGCTATGAATCATCAGTCGACAAGGTGTTAAAGTGGTAGCGTACGCTGATGATTTTTCTTAGCATGTGTCTGGCAAAGATCTTAATATTTTAAGTGATATTATGTTCCAAGCCTAAAATTAGGGAACACAAAATGCGGTCTAAGCATTAATGCCCAGAAAGTGGATCTCATGGTCTATACAACATACCAAGTTTTAGGTTTCCAATTCCTCAAGAAAGTGCCAAATATTTTGGCGTAGTCCTTGACAGAAAATTGTCTTGAAACTAAACGAAGAAGAAAGAGCACAAAAAGCATGTATTGTTTTTTATACACGCAAGAGGATGTTCAAAAAATGTTGGAGCCTTAAGCCAAAAATAGTACTGCGGATGTATAAAGCCATCATCAGACCAATTCTGTCATATTAAATTTTTGTATGATGGAAGGCTTTAGACAAGCAAACTTATTTGACAGTCTTGTCAAAATTCAAAGAATGGCAGGTGTTAGAGTAAACGAAGCAGTAACTACTATTCCGTCTGGCACTCTCGATGCTCTACTTCATTTGGAGTCTCATGACATTTTCTGTTAAAGATCTGCAGTGCTATTAGACTGAGGGATTTTGGTTTTTGGAAATCAAAACCATACGACCATGGTAGTATCCTCACTCAATTTCTTGGCAGTCAAATTTGAGATTTTTATATCATCCTCATTTTAATGTTCTCACCAACTTTCAAGTTAAAATTGCTGAAAGAAAGGGTTGTTCTCTCATTTCGAATTCCAAAGAAATGTACACGGTTGGAAAATTAATTCAGGTACGAGGGCTTGAACTTTTTCCTGTAACTTAAACTTCATTGAATTTTTGCTTTACGCTGTTACTGCAGTGTATATCAAGCATCTGGAAGACAGGCCAAATTTAAAAGTTTTGAGCGTAGTAACAATTTTTTTATTTACATATTTATTTATTTTTAATTTTTCTACTGTCTTTAATGAGGTTTCTTTATATCCTTAATTCTGTTTTACGGCATATAAGCCAGTGGTCAAAACAAGATCTTAAATTCATCTTTTGTACTTCCGCTTTCAAAATAAATTCAGTAAGCTCATATTAAATTGAATCTGATGTTTTTCTTCCTCTCCTCATACCCACTAAGTTTTGTTCAAATTATTTACTTTGTTTTCCCTGGAAAAGTTCACACTGTCGAAACAAAAACAAAAAGAATTGAAACCTTTGAGAATTTTCTCAAAACTTTTTCTTTTCAACTCTGACACCAACAGATGCAAACAACAAATAAACAAATATAATATAACAAACATTTACGTACTTAGTTACCCCTAGCAACGTTGAAGCAAATCGACAGGATGCATTTAGCGCAAACTTTTTTGTTGCATTATACACGGGTAGCTACATGTCCACCGGACTCTATACTTCAAAAATAAACATTTTAAACTTGGCTTTTAAGTGTAGCTTTGAAAAATGTTCACTATTTATACCACAGGGTGGACTTAAAATTAAAAACTTCAAAATTATTCATTTTAAGGACCTTTCAATTAGACAGTAGAAAAAATTTCGAAATTTCATTACAGCGTGCACCAAAGGTTCAAAATTCTTTATTCATATTTTTTATTTTATAATACATAAAAAAGGTCAAAAATTTAAATACTGCGTGTATCAGAAGTCAAAATTTAAAAGCTTGGCATTAAAATGCTAATAAAATTTAGAAACAGGGTGCGCTGCAAATCAAAATCTTTAAACTTTGACATAAAATAAACTCTAGAAATTGAAATAAGCTAACTTTACCTGCTTACAAAAAGTCTATGTTTTTGATGGCATCACAATCGTCGAACTCATTAAAAACAAAGACGTTAACTAAATTTCGTGACGATATTTTCATTTGCTTTCGCATTTGAAAAAATCGGGAAGTTCGGTTGGCAGAGAATGAGACAAAAACATTTGCTGGTTTTTAAGTGTAACATTTTCTCTCACAAATTCAAAGTTTATTTTTTATATTCGTTTTATGACTTTGTCATGCTTTGTGTACAGTAAAAACATTACAACAGAGTTGTAAAATATTTGATAAAAATATTTTCGTTTGAATATTTTCACAATTAACAATGCTAAAAAGCAACGAATAGGACAATTGAGAGATATATAATCTGGCCAGCTAAATATCTACATGGGCCTAAGGACCGAATTACTGCCAACGGCAATAACGTAGGGGCGTTAGTTTCGTTAAAGAATATGTGAATATTTTCTTTTCAACAACATAATAAGCTTTTCCGGTGCGTCGTATATATATGGAGCGGCAAAAAGATTTAATACAGCCCTGAAAAATTTCTTATCGATGCTACGTGCGCAGAAATCATCCAATGGGGGGAGGTTTAACTCGGATATTTCATGTCAGGTTATGAAGTTCGTAAAAAAGTATTCTTGACTACAAAGCAACGTTAACGGATTTTCATAACGAAAAATGGTCAGAACGTTGAATTACTCCAAGAGACTGGTAGAAAATGCAATCAAATATACGTCACAGAAGGTACATTGGGATGGTTGGAACCGCGATCTGGTGGGTAAGTTCAAGAACGGGGTACTTGATGTCAATGATATTTGAATCGAAAAGACAAAAACTTTGATATATCACATTTTAAGATCGGACTGTAAATGCCGAAGATATGATGAAAAACCTAAATGCGCGTCCACTATTTTCGGCCACAAAATTATGTTTTTTCGAAATTACCTTGGAAAAATTTTCGGACTGGAATCTGGTGTCCGGTGAACTTTTTTTTTTTTTTGGTACGGTCTAATGTACAGATCGGTCATTCTTTAAATAACTGCACACTTTGTTTTTTAATTACCTTTTTGACCATTTTTGAAACGAAATATCTCAAAAACTATTGTAGATAAGATAAAATTCACAGAATCTTTTTTGTTAAGCAATACTATAACTTTAATTTAAATTTAATTTAAAGATTTAAATAAATTTGTTGAAAAATTAATTTTTTTATTGAAAAAAATTTTTTCTCGAAACAACTTTAATATAACATCTTTTTTTTATGATTTTTTTATATGTTATTCCTCAATCATATCGAAATTACCGACATAACTTTGGAAAATATCATACAATTCATACAATTAAAACTCTCATTTTCCAACTTCGATATGAAAATAGGTGCATGCATTCAGGGGCGCCGTAAGACCTGTTGCGCGTGTGGAGAACTCCACACGAGTGAGACTTCCCCATGTGGAATTCAACACGGGAAATTTCAATTCAACACGCGAATTCTCAAGCGAATTGATTCAAACTCAAAAGTAGAACATCATATATTTCAGACTTCAGAAGATTTGCAAAGAAAAATTTATTATGATGTCTACGACCAAGTTCTTTCGTCGCTGAGAGTCTGATTTGGGACAGATTCAGAAGAGTTTCTAGATCACTTGAAGCTTTTGTAGTTGGCAAAGATTGTGATGTTGATAAAATCTTAAATTTTTATAAAGATGATTTCGAAAAAGAAAATTTACTTTATGATCGGAACATGTTTCTTGATTTGACGAGCAGAAATGAAACGAAATTGAAAAGTTTAGGAGATGTAGTAGATTTTTAACTGAAACATCCATAGTATAAGGACCTCATTCCAGATTTTGTTTGATTCGTGAAATTGTTAATGTTTATTCCTTCATCCTTTTGTACTAGTTAATGAGAGAATTTTTTCGACCCTTAAGAGACTGAAATTGTGTGTGCGTTCGACGATGGGTCAAAAACGTTTGAATGATGATGAAATAAATTTGTAGTACGAGAGGTAGGGTTGCATTTTTCGAAGCAATTTCCTCCAACATCATGTTTTTTGCAAATGAAAGTTGAAGTACAGCTGATACTCAAAATAAACATCAGTCCCCAGAATTCGAAAAATGCAACGCTACTCCGGACTCTGGATTGTTAAGCCATCGTATAGCTTCAAAAATTACGCATCTACTGAACTACGCCAAATGCCAGTATCTTAGTTCAAACAAAAATTCTCTTTCTCAATTTTAGAGGTATTTCAACAGATTGACATACATAAACAAAACATCAATTATCTAGAAAATAATTTTTTTGAGATACTCCTTTTGCGCTACTGAGGGCACTATAGTATATCCAACACTAATCGCTGGCCACAGTAATTCTACATAAAATATAATAAAATTACAAGAAAATCGGGAGGTGTCCCTTAGAGTAAACTATTAACAATTTTTTTCTACGTTGCTATATTTCAGAAAACAGTTCCAAAACTTTAACAAGCAATTGCGCCAATTTCTATTAAAATTGTTACATTACGGCGCTGTTTTTCATAAAAGACTTATAGCCCGGGAGGCATTTTTCAAGATCATTTCCTCCCGCTTAACTTTTTTTTGCAATTGATAGTTTATGTAAGGCTGATAATGGAAATATACATCAATCACCAGGATTGTGGTGAATCTAATTGTGCTAGGCCGATGAAAAAAGTTTCGCTCAATAACTCGTAAAGTAAGTGACATGCCCAAAAATATTTTCAGGCCAGTGTTGTAGAGGAGATCAAAACACATCGATTTCATGTGAGAATTATCTCCTTAAAATAAGATTTGACCCATCTTTCCCCGTATTAAAGTTTCCAATAAATACTATAGTTTTGAGTAAAAATAATTATTTTGGGAGAAAAATATGATTTTCAGACTTGAATGAGTAATGTTAATTTAAAACTTTCAATAAAAACCTTATTTTTTCCAAAATGGAGATAGTCATTAAAAATTTTAAAACTATAAATAGTAGGTCAAATCTTTTCATACCGAAATTTTTCGGGCATGAAATCGATGTGCTTTCATCTGGTCTGCAATATTGGTTTTAACATAATTTTCTATTTGTGGCTTACTTTCCGAGCTATTGAGCGAAACTTTTTTCGTCGGCCTCTCACAACCAGACCCACCACAATTCTGGTGACTGACGCTTATTTCCATTATTAACCTTAATTAAATTGTCAATTGCAAAAAAAAATTAAGTGACAGGAAATGACCTTGAAAAATGCAATGCTGCCTCCCGGACTTTTAGAGCCTACGAATAAATATAGCAAATATGTTGGCCGACTGAGTGGCACGGTAAAACAATAGCAGCAAAAGTTAAACTTTTTTTTTTGTAAAATTTTATTTTTTGTAGAAAGAGAAATAATGAAAGCGGAGACACTTACCGCTGAGTACAGAGCACTGTGCAAAACTCCGTAGTAAAATAATTCCCAAGCACAGCAACAATGCTCTCATGAAAAAACAACACAGCAGATGGCTGCTCTATAGCAGCGACTGCACACACTCACACTATAAAACCATTTGCGAGGAATGATTTTTAATAAAAAAAAGACACAGCACTAACTAAGTTTCTAAATCGAAACTTTAATTTTAAACACATTTTGCATTTTTTCATGAAATGAAGATATTTCCAATGGAATTAGCGCTTTAATTTACAATAACAAGAACAAAGCACTCTAACTGGCGGCTCTGCCGATGGCGCCGCTTCATACATTTTGACATTTTCACTCAATTTTATTAAAATCATTTATTAAATTTAACAGAGAACACATCGATTTCAATATTTTTCGAAGTATTTATTAATATTATTGAAGAAAATTCAAAATTAAATTCAAGAAATGAACGCGTTTTTTGCAAATTAAATTAACATTAAAAAGTGACAGCTGAGTAGAGTTGCCACCTTCTCCATTGGAACTACGACTGTAGGCCTTTTTCAAAAATAAAAATAACGTGTGTATGCCAATGTAGGATTTTATACACAACAAGGAAGTTCTTATATTAATTTTTTGGTCAAATGACTTAATCGACCGTTTTTGAATTATTTAATTTTGAAAAGCGCTATATCTCGACAAGCTTTCTTACTCAAAATTAAATCTGCTAAACTTTAATTTTCATTACGTCATATCTCGCAAATCACACAAGATATTGTGTTGAATTTTGGGTATATGGATGCAAATCATGATTATCTTAATTAAAATTAAAAGTTGGCGGAATTGGAAAAGTGGGAGTGGCACTTTAAACCAATTGAACATTTTAATTTAATATTACTCGAAAAAGGCACCTACGATTAACATAAAAATTTTTAAGGTGATATTACTAATAGCACTTATTATAACAAACTAAGACACTATACTGACCTAACACGTTGAATGGCGTGGCACAGCCCACAATACTTATAAACGGTATAATAAGGGAACTAACCACACAATCGTTATGAAATTTAATATGGTAGATATACTTGCTATAATGTAGCACATAAGTAAAAGTAAGCTATATAGGAGGGCGTGGCACCTCCCGTACTACCAATAAACGTTGAATGTAATATTTAATATATTTATGAGAGCAATCTTCGTAAAATTTGGTATAGAGATATCGGCTACTAAAAACTTTGAAATTAATAAGACAACGACGAAATTGTATCAGTGGGTGTGGCACCTCCTCTACAAGCAGAAATAGTTTTATGTTCTATTTAGAGTACTATCAGAGTAATTGTAATAAAAGTTAGAGTTGAGATGTCTGTTACAATAAGCTTTGAAATTGAATGACTTTCGATTCGATTACATCAGTGGGCGTGACACCTCCCATGCAAGCAAAAACGTTTGATGTTATATTTAGTGTGCCAAAAGAGTGATCCTAATAAAATTTAGTATATAGATGTCGGCTACTATAAACTTTGAAACTAAATGGAATTCGATGGGAGTGGGAGTGGCACCTCGCATATAATCCAAAAATGTCGGTTACTATAAGCTTTGAAATTGAATGAACTTCAACGGAATTACATCTGTGGACGTGACACTTCCCATGTTAACAAAATAGTGTAGGCGTGGAATTTCTTAACTTTTTTTAATACATTTTGACTATTTCAACTTTTCAATATTTTCTAACTTCATTGAATTTACCAAGATTTTTCCACATTTCAACACGACTTTTTCATCAATTATTTCGACATTTTCAACCTATTTCAACTTTTTTCAACATTTTCCATATTTTACTAATGTTATCTGCCTTTATGAACTGTTTTAACCTTTATCAACTTCTTTCAACTCCTTTTACCGAAGTACGGTCGGTTTCCTGGTACTAAATCAATATGTGCAGTGGCCGCGGCACCTCTAAAATGAGCTAGAACATTATAGTCCGTATATGTGTATGTACCTACATATAGCATGGAAACGTGATACCCTACGATTATACAAATTTTTTTATATATCATTTCAAACTTGCAAGATTCACCTTACGGTTTGTATGGGAGGTACCACAGATCACGCCTATCCCTTACTTCCTATTTTTCTATTGTCCACTGCCCAATGTCTACTGGCGTGATTGCTTTAACACACAGCAAGTTCTGATATAATTGAAACATTACTTTTGATTTGAAATATTTTACAGCTCTGTAAAATAGCAACAGACTAAACTTTATATTTGATTACATATTAGTGTTATACTACAAAATAATATGAAATCAAATAAACATAGGGTAAAACATAGGTCAGTAGAATGCAGTCGGTAAAATTTGTATTGAAACCCGTCGGAAGTTGGGTTTGGATTCCAAATTCGTTTCAAATGTGAGATACATGGAGTCCTGTTGAGTTCAATTTAATTAACTTCTTTTTTCCATTCGTTGACTTTGAGTGCAGAGGGCTAGCTGATGATGATGAAAGTTCCCCTTTCACATTAGAATTCTATTTTTTTATTCAAAGGAAATTCAAAGTTGTATTGCAGATCCAGCTAAAAAGGTGCTATAACATAATAAATGTGATTGAAGAAAATTTCAAAAAATAAAAATATTTATTTGATATTTGATAATTTGAAGAGTTTTCAAGAGCTTCTTTCAGTCTTCAAGAAAGGCGATATATTAAGGAGTTGTCCCATCGAAATATAGCGCAGTGCGCTATTAAATTTTTGCAAAGGTTCATTAAACGACAAACTCGAAATAAATTAAAAGACAAGTAAGTGGAATTTTGAAAAACCCACTGCTCTCAAAATACAAATAGCAATAAGAGCTTAATAGAATTGCTGGAAGACTCAGCGGACTTATGAATAAACTTGAATCGCAAATAAAAATGGTAATAGAAGAAATAAATACGTGTTAAGCGAGAGGGAAAATAAATAGACCGAACGAATATGTAAGATATGTATGTCAGATGAGTTCAGTATTGCCAAATTGACACTCAAGACTTTACACAAATATAAGCAAAGGGATTTTGGGTTGAACTAATAATGATATACCTATTTTGATCAATGGTGACATACCTGTACAATTTCATAAAAAGCTCGTAGATATCTAATACTTATCTGTTAGACTCCTCTTATTACATATCTGATAACAAGAGAGAAATGTAAAAGGAAAAAAAAAGCCAAATAATGAACGAAATTAAAAAATGTATACTGCCTCCTGTGAGGATTGAACTCACGACCCCTGGTTTACAAGACCAGTGCTCTACCACTGAGCTAAAGAGGCGCTTAACATCCGTAGCACCAATGTTAATTTCAATATGTGAAGCTTTGATATCTTACAAGCTTTTACGTTTAATTTAATTGCAGTACAAACACTCTGTTCATTTGAAGAACAAAGTCAAAGTTTTCTTTATTTTTCAACAGCCGCCATTTAAGTGATAAGAAAATTGACTTGTAAGAACATAGTTGTGCACTTTCAAGAATTAAACAAGGTAACTCAATAAATAAAAGGCTTATTTTTGGAAAAATTTATTCAAGAATAAGATTTGGTGAACATATTTGATCTAATGCCATGTTAAAACCGCATCCGATAGTGTAAATCGGCTGTACTTATATGGAGCCGGGACGTCTTGTCTTGGCACCAAGACAAAAGTGAACTCTAATAACACAGTCCTACAGTTTTGATATTTTGTTTTTTACTTCAGTGCTGATTTATTCTGTTTTGGTATATGTATCCTGAATTTTATTAACGAATGGTTCTGAACTAGGGAAAGGGAAGTATGTAATGCATTATGCGGAAAACAAATATTGTAAAGATTTGTAACATATCAGATGATATAAGTTCGTTTCCAGTACTACTTGTGGTCTTTTTTTTATTGTATCAGAAGAACAATTTAAAAAATTACAAAACAACAATACTGCAAAGCGTCCACTGATCATCATCACAACAAAAGGATATGCTCATGGAGGTTTTTTAAAATAAATTCTCACTTGCAATATTTAGCATTTTACTGTCATCTTTACTGTTTCATAACTTATTAACATTCGCTGAAATGCTCATAGTGTAACAATTTAACATCACTGCAACTTGTTAAGTTGCATATGTACGGTACATATCTATGTACATACAAGCATGCATCTGACTCTTATGTCACCATACCAACTAAGTGTCAGCATCCAAGTCAAGCACCCAGTCAGTCATCCAAGTCAAATCTAAGCATTAATATTTGCCGCCATTGAAATACACTCCATTTTACAAGGATATTGCCAGCCAGCAGCAGCTTGCAACTTACAGCATGGATAAAATGAGCAAGAAGTTCCCAACTGCATGTTCGCACATAAGTGGATAATGCAACAAAAACAAACACACACACAATTGCACGCATTTCGCACAATGTAATATCGTGAAAAATCCCAGCAAACATTTTTAATCTTGAATGAGTCATATATCTATCGCCGAGGCGAAAATTTTGGTATTGTGCGAGTGAGTTCACATTCTAATATCAAACGATAACTTGCTATGGAGAGTCACGTTGGTATCAGAAGGAAGGGTTTCAAATGATTATTGTTGGAGAGCAATTAAAAATATTTATTAATTTACGTCATCATTGCTGTGCTCGGTGAATTGTTAAGGGTATTCATCTAAACGCGCAAAACCTTCGCAAACTGTGCAAGCCGTGCACTTTTGAACCCTGTGCAAACGAAATGTCAAAAATCGTATGGAAAGTTTTTTGAGTTTGCACGACAATTTTGTCACTCTCTTTTCCCATACGATTCTCTCAGCAAAAAATGACTTGCTCATCAACTGCCACAAATTACACAAAATATTCGAACGGGCGTATCGCACAAAATTCCCATCTGCGTGACGCACTTAGGGGGGGGGGAGGGGAGGGGTTCGAACAACGCGTTACGCTGCGAGTCAAAAATTTCTTTTTTTATTTATTATTATCGCAAACGCGACTAAAACATAACAAAAGTCGCTAAAATGACTTAATTTAAAAAAAAATGCCTAAAGCTATGCAATAAAAATTTTTTTATTTATTTTATCCTGGAGTTATAAAATTATCAACGATATTCCAAATGTTAGCTGGGATGTGTCATATATTGCTGTTTCTATACAACACTCAACGTTGAGGACTCTTTTGATATTGATCCGCCATTATAAATCGAAAAATCGTGTGAGTTTCAGTCAAAGATGACTACGTTAAAAATAATGCACAGAAATATATGCACGCAAGACTTCATAAAAGCAAAGTATAAATGAAAATATGGGAAAAAGAACGAAAGTGCATGCTTAAGCAGAATTGCGTAAGTGTCTCCTTGTAGCAAATACTGCACTTGGTAGTATCATTTTCATGATTTCCTCACAAGCGCAGTTTCAATTTACCGTCTATAAGGTTTTTCTTACGTTAGTTTCGCTTTGAAAGTGCTGGATAGGGTCAAGAGAAAATCAATGAGGAATTATCTGAAAGATACTATGAATTCTGGAAAGGACGTTGTATTGATGCATAATGTACGTATGTATGTTAAGAAATTTATGAATGAGAGCAGTGCAAAATATGTACTAAAAGTAACTATCCGTAGGGTTCTACATACCTCCGTTAAATCACTACTTGCTAAACGTTGAAGTATAAGTCTTCGTGAGCGTTAGGCCCTGCGGAATTTGTTACAACCATGTGGTAAGCTAGACAGAAGGAAATTGAAAACGCAAAATGGACATTCAACTTCATGGTGGATGTTTCGTGGAAGAACTCACCCAGACTTTGATTTTTCGCTTGGTAGGGGCTTCCCGCTGACAGATCATGGCTGGCTTAATGCATTTTTGCATAAGAAGACACTAAGTAAGCTCAAGTAATATGGCATTTGAATTTTTTGTTTGAATGGATTTTTAAGTGCGCTGATCTTTTCTCTTCAAATTATGGAGGTCAATGTGTGAAAGTGAATAACGTGGTCTATTGCGCCATGAGTATTTGACAACGACGTTTGTATCAGCGCTGGATTAAAATAGGTCTAGTGTGGGTTATAGGAGCGGGTCACCATTCCAGCGTTTGCTTAATGTATTACTTAAGGTAAGACTAAAGCCTCGAAGCTCGAGCTGAAGAGACCCCCAACACGGAAAGACGTTGTGTTTTTTTTTATCGCACCACGAATATATAAATAAAAGCCTTCCGGGAGTATTTTTCGCCACTTTATGTTGTGGAACATAGGTTATGTTGTTGAGTGGATATGAATTATTATGTGCCTTGAGCTGAATGTAGCTTAAATGTCAGTAGTCAGACTTAGCTGTCCTTAGCTGAAGTCAGACTGGAAGTGCACTATTATCACGTGTTTTCAGTAAACCTTTGGATACAATCCCATGCTAACTATTGAGCTTGGGTAGTTTTATGGTGACTGTGGCTTATAAACAAAATCGCAGGTAGAGTGCATGTTTGATTCAAAATTACACTGCAACTGGGTGCCATTACTCAGAGGTGGTAGATGGATCTATTGGGTGCCAATTGTAAATCATCGGTCGGATAAAATTTTACAGAAAAAGTTTTGGAAAATTTTGTGGTGAAATTATTCTATGAAAATCGAAGTAGTTGATCCGTATAAGATGATCGCAATGTGGTAAGATAGACGCAAACTATATCCATCTGGCATATGCAAACTAATTCAATTTGACTCAAATATCAGTGCCGATAAGAAGTATCCCTACAAATGTTACTTAACATTTTTTGCGTCGCACCCTAAAAGTAAAAATGCTGTTAACAAAAACTAACCCGGTACTATGTATTCTATAATTTTTTTTATTTTTGTACTATAACTTAAGACTTATTTTGTTATTTCTTTCTCTGAACTTTCAATGAAAATTTTCTATCTCCATAAAATGAACTCGTATCACTTCAAATTCTATTGGATCGCATTCAATACAATCACTTAAAAAGTTAAGCTGAATTCTGTTAGGAGTTCAAAAGGATAAAGCGAAGCAAAAATAAATAAAGTTCTTTTTATTCCTTGTGGCTTTTATTTTCTCAATGTGAAATTTATTTGTTAGATTTAAAGTTTCTGTTGTATTTCAAGAGCTTTTGATGCGCTCCTTATGGACTGATGAAAAAAAGTTTTTAATTGGAGTTTATTCTCAAGAAATTGCTTAAGCTATGAATTTTAATTATGTATTATTATTTTGTCCTGAAAATTTTATGTGTGACATCTGCCGATATTGCGAAAATTTTAGTGGTAACTATTTTACCTCCAAATGCAATCACATAATAATAGCCGGTGTTTAAAATTGCCAGTGAACAAGATGTTTATATATTTACATATGTGTATTCATTCACATTGTATTAGGATTTCATATTTCAAATTTAATGTCCTTTGAGCAAATAGTTAGACATGGACGCTGTTTTCAATTCAGCCAGTCAGGAAAAAACTTTTTTCTTTAGAAAAGTGGAATGCTTACTTTTCTGGGAGGTTTTACATCTCTTAGAATTCTCCATAGTGAATATTGACAATATATGGTATATATAGGCGTTAATTCCTAGTCTGTAAAAATGTATTTTTGGTTAACTTTTTCTGATTTTTTGGGAAGTGCCTTACTCCTTCAGGATTTGCCATACAAATGTATCTAGGGTAAATGTTTCGGTACATTAGGATGGTTCTTATATGGATTTTTTGCGAAAATCAAATGCAACGCCTCCCAATCCGTTCAAAACAGGATAAAAAAATTATTTAAAATTTTTATCTTTAATCCATACTGACCCTATTTGAATGTGAAATTTGGCCTAAGTCGCCACTTTTAGCTATTTACGAATACAAACAAAGAACCATATTTGGAAAAGTCTTAAATTAAATAAAGGCCTTATTAGCGAACAGTGCTCAATCCCTTTAAGTCATATGATCTTTCATATAATAATTAATTAAAATAAATACATAAATATGTACTTTATAAAAAGACAACAGTTCGTTCAGGTTCAGGTTCGTTCATTATTTTTGTATATCATACGCTTAGAAAAGAAAAAAATATTAACAAATAACATATTGAATTAAAAGCAATTAATTGGGCTTTCTTAATACCGTAAAAAATTACAAATTATTAATACTATTTTTAGAGAAAATAGCGGTTATTTGAAAAAAAAATGGTAAACAATTTTTAAAAACAGCCATATAACAATATATGTATATGGAACTAATTTCATACTTTTTTGCACCAATTTCATAGACTGTAAAATTACCTGCCGTATGACATCAAAAATTTTAAGTCTATAAAGGCATTCCCAACTTATACTGATTTTTAGAAACAAATTTTTTGTAAACTCATTTTAAATTAATAAATAATAATAGTTAATAATAATTAAAGCTATATCCGCAACTTTCCATGACTATATCTCGGAAACAAGATGTGAGTGACATTTATTTTTTATGAATTCTTTTTTAAATTCAAAAACTACGTAAGAAAATTGGTTCAAAATAATGAAATAATTGGTTCACATTGAAATAGCGCCAGTAAGGGTTAAAGATACAAATTTGAAAAAACTCCTAGATTTTTTTTATTTTATTTCAAGCCTCATATTTTTTCCTAAGAACCAGTAACTAAACTTCAGGGCTAAAGCCAAATTTCACATTAAAATAGGGTCAGTATGGGTTACAGATAAAAATTTGAAAAACTCCTAAAATTAAAGGTAAATTTAGCTTATGTCAGTAATTTGGTCTAACTTAGGACTTAGGGTGACCCTTATACAAAAAATTTTAAAAATAGCATTTTATCAAAGACCAGTAAATTGATTCACATGGAACTTACACCACGTAGCTTTTATATTAAGAGGCATAGCTTCGGCTATAAAATTTTTATTTAAAATGAATATTTAGAGTGACCCTCATACAAACATATTTTTAAAATAGCACTATGACTATAAAACTTTTACTTAAGGTGTTCCTTATATAAACAAATTTTTTAAATATCTATTTCTCGAAGACCGCTTAGTCGACTCTCATGGAATTTACACCACATGGCTTTTATATTAAGAGGCACAGCTTAGGCCGTAAAACTTTTATTTAGGGTGACCCTTATTCAAACACATTTTTAAAATTGCATTTTCACAAAGGCCACATACTCGATTCACATGTAATTTACACCACGTGTCTTTTATATTAAGAGGCACAGGAAAGGTCAGGACAACGTCTGCCGGGATAGCTAGTACGATATCCTATATTTTAATTTGTACCTACCGCTGCGATCAAAATAATAGCACCAAGAGCATGGTAAACAACCAGATGCTACTTGTTGCATATCCTTTATTGACAATGACTGCGATTACATTGAATCCATAAGTTTTTGACACCTTTCTTCAGGAACGTTCAATGGCAGCCCATAAGCCAGTATTGTTTTTTGGCTTATCATTCTGTCATTCCTTTCTTAACGTCAGCCCACAAAATTTCATTTGGGTTCAAATCTGGTGACTGCGGTGGCCATTCTATGCCATTCACCTTGTTGATTGTCTTGGTACCACCACTTTTTAGTCTTGTTTTTCAACTATTTCGTGTTTGGGCCTTACATACAAGCGAGATCCTCTGCAACCAAACAAAAAAAATTTACTTTCAGCGGCTCGCACTATATTCCTCGTCAACATAAAAATAAATCACATTAGAACACATGTTCCATCTGCGGTGCTATTTTTTTGACCGCAACTGTATATATGTATTTCTTTGCACAGAATAAAAGTCGATACGTTGAGCCTATATTCCAATACATTCCAAAAGCGGAATACCATTCTTCAACAAACATATTTTTCTTGTTGAAATTAGCAAAACAATTTTAAGCTTTGCCAGGATAATTTTATATTTTCAAGTTAGTATTTTGTTAAAACCACAAGAATTGAAATTTTTTGACTTTCACATTCAACAAATTGCTGTTCACAATACCAAACTCAACAGTATATAATCGGCTAAGTACGTTGGTCGGCAACAATCACAATAGGAATCTTGTAATAATGACAGAAATATACATATATTTCCATTGCTTCCTTAAAAATATAGAGGAAAATTTGAAGAAAACATATGCAACGAAAGAATCATTTCCTACTTAGCTTTGAAACTCCCCACAAAACTATGGCAGTTCACCATAGTCGCTTTTACTCACCATAGACACACGTTGTTGCTATTCACAATTGTCACAGATGCCTCGTATACTTGTAATCATTTAGCATCCATTTTAAACATGGCTCGTTGGTCTAGGGGTATGATTCTCGCTTCGGGTGCGAGAGGTCCCGGGTTCAATTCCCGGACGAGCCCAAGGTTTCGATCTATTTTTTATATGTTATTTATTTTGTTTTTTAATTTAATTAAATTAATTTATATTTTAGTTTTGTTTTATTACGATGCGAATTATATTAAATTTATAAATAAAAACTAAAAATTGTAGGTTTGTTTTCCTCTTGTTGTTCTTGTTGTTGTAATTATAGTTGTTCTTGTTCTTGCTGTTGTAACAAATAATTGTTAACAAATATTGCTAAATAATAATGATAAATTTCTTTACAATACTATAGATTATATAAATGAGAATGTATTTGATTCGTTTGTATGTATGATTATATGCATATATGTATAAAAAATTAAAAATTTTATTATTTTTTTAGTGTTTTTTTTTTTGTAAAAAGGCAGTGAAGCAAAATGAGCGCGAGTGAAACAAGTATGAGAGAGAGAATTAGTTAAAAAGAGAATTGAAAAGTATTTAAGTTAAAAAGAGTATTTTTCTTTTTTGTTTTAAGAAAAAAAATATAGGGAAATTGAGATGAGAAACCTTTTTACAAACAAATGAATCAACTGCATGCTTTTTTTTATATGTAATTTGAAATTTTAGCTTTTGCGTTTTTTCATTTTCTTTTTTTTTTAATTTTCTTAATTTCTTTCTTTGCTTGATGCCTTGTTTTGTTTGCGTTTTCGTAATTGAATTCTGACTATTTTATTTTATATTGTTGTAATAATAGTTGATGTTTTTGTTGTAAACAGTCTATTCGTACTCCAAAATGTTCTTATGATAAAATAGCAAATAGCTGTAGGAGACAAAGAAAAGAGAGAGCATTAGAATACGTGTCAATTCAATTACTTACGGAGCTGTAAAAGTATACATATATTCATTTCAAAATTCATTTATAAGCTTTATTTTCAATAAATTTATTTTCAATGATGAATTCCGTAATTTAAGAGTGAATATTTATTTCAATTCTTTAATTAATGTAGCTTTCCAAAAATCGCATTAAATTCGGAATCCTTATAATTTGAAAGCTATTTAAAAATCAATACAAAAGCTATATGACACTTTAAAATCGGTATTTTTCAGAAAATGAAAATGAACTTTATTTTTAGTATCGAATTTATGAAACTTATTTAATTCCTTTAACATTATTAAGTGTTACCTGACATTCTTTTTACGAAAGTTGCATTTTACAGATGATATTGTCAGCGTATGTGAACATTTAAATAAAAAAAGCAATGTCTAAGGAAATTTTCAAATTTCAGGGAATCTTTCTATTATATAAAATAGTTTTCGGTAATAGAAAATTTGCGTATGTCGAAAAAAGAAAGATAAAAGACGACCATAAAAAAAAAAAATAATTTCAAAAGAAATCAAAAATTCCATTTCATGCTTTTAGTTGAAAATGAATCAAATCAAGAAAAAACAAAATAAAATATGTGCAGTCGTGGACAAAACAATAGGGTCAGTAATAACTTAGAAATATACATTAAATTTAATGACAACCATTGTGCGATACCAAACGAAAACTTTGGGGGAATTATTTATGGGTAGTACTAGTTCCAAAAATGATTGGTTGGAAACTTTGAAAACAAACGGTAAATTATTTATGATGATACCCCGTATTTTACGTAAGGCGATTTTGCTGCTAAGCTAATTATTCATACTTTTGTTTGATTGAACGAACCAACTGAATAAAATACAAAGGGTTTCTATTAAATATTTCAATATCTAGCTAAGTTTTTAAAAAAATTTTTGATTTAAAACTTAAAGTTCGAATATTTCACACAAAATTTCTATTTTATTGTTAAACATTGCGAAAGCTAAACATTAATAAATATTTAATTTTTAAACTTTTGTGAAAATTAATATAAAGCTTAAACACAAAGTTTTGTCGAATTTTTAGCTTCATTTACTGTAATAGAAAAATAGCACTTCTTAAAATATTTGTATGCATTCTTTTACAACGCTGATTTGATTATCAGCCATCCCCTGTCCCTGCCATCATAACACACTTACCCTTCGCTGTCCAGCACTTGTTTCAGCGTGGCAGTCGTTATAATGTGATCATCACACTTAACCCACGTATCCTTATGGTGCCGCACGTATGCCGTATAATGGCCCGAATTAATGGTACCCACATGATTCACCACCGCATACAATGAATAGCGAAAGTCCCCATATGCATTATTTTTCTCCGACATAAACGGTGTCATATCAAACTCCACCGGGAATGAAATTAAAGTGGAAATCTTCTTATCGATTTCCGATGAATGCTCGAAACGCTTTAGATGAAAACTTGCCACACTCGGTAGGGTACGTAGGGAAAACTGTTTTGTCGATTCCTGATAAGACTTGCAGGTGGAACATTTTATTTTTGCATTCGAACCCAAGTGTTCAGCACGCGTATATCGTTCCAGGCAGTCGATAAGCGTCTTTGGCGTTGTACCACCATGATGTGTCTCACCCAAATCGAGTGAAATATCCCAAAAAGGATCAATTGTAGTTGAGACACCATTGCAGGCCTGACACACAACATCGCTCTGTAACATGCCTGTAAAAATTTGATCAATAATGCAGTTACACTGCTGCGTCGAACAGTTGCTGTGACTGCTAAATGAAGATTTGGCACTTTCATCGGATTTGGCCTTAATGCAGTGACGGTGTAACACATCGAGTGTAGCAATGAAAAATTCGTGCGCATCCTGCTGCTCATAACCGGCCAAATGTTTGGCATGATTCCAGATCAAATGCAACAGACGATGCAGCGACAGAGGTGTACGCAAGCCTGAGTAAAATTCCTATCAAAAAGGGTCACAATGAAATACGATGAAGATTTAAATTATTTGTATTTGTGATTGTCACGTACCTGAAATAAACGCGACACTTCGCACACAAGACATTTAAGCGATGATTTTGCGTTACATTCATGGCGTTCTGACAAAAAATAGTCGCTTAGCAGGGGTGTGTGTATCAGTGCCTAGAATTAAAAGAATCAGATTAGTGTAAAAGTTGTTTTATTCTCTATATTAACAAAATGGTACATTTTATCAAAAAAATGTAATTTTAACATTTCAAGATTTTGATTTTACAATAGTCATAACAACATTTGTTTATTTATGAACAGTTTTATAGTTAGGTAATCGTATCAAGAAAGAGAACGATTTGGAATGTCAACTTTCAGCAGCGATAGGCCAGAGATGAGGTGCTCACACATATCATATTTTACTTTAAATAGAACTTTAGGTCTAGCTTAGTGCTCTTTTTTTTAACTAAATCTGAATTCGGTGCACGGTTTTTTTTTTAAAACGTCATTTTTAGCACCGATTTTTATATTTTGTGATAAATCAATATAACATGAAAAAACTTGAAGTAATGAAGCAAAATATGCACATGAGATGAATTACACTGAAAACAAGAAATTTTGTATCTTACCTGCACGATGCAATTCATGAAACAGGTCGCTCCCAAATTAATAAGACCACGCAGACCAATTGTCTGATTAGCTCTCACATGACGTCGACGCGGGTTACTCAACAATAAGTTAGTTTCCTTGGGTGTTGGAATCCATGGACGATAGCTAAGACTTTTTTGTATATCTTTAGCCTCTAATTTGCGATTGACCAGCGATATTTCCAGACAGCGTGAATCATAGATAAAATCTCTACAGGAATTACACCATAATGTGCCATAGGATAATTCCAATGCTATTGGATGTTTTTTGGCCTTTTGATGTAATGCTATATGAGGTCCACGGCAACCGAAATAAATGCAATGCAAGCACGCAAACACCTGAAGACCAAAGCTACCGCATTCGAAGCAGCAACAGGATGAGGACTAAAATTATAAAGGATTGAATTTAACTGGAACAGTAACTATTTGAAAAATGTATGTAAAAATTAAACTGACGAATGACTGAATTTTGGTAAATTCACTCAACTTTTCTGCTTTGTAATTTAATGGATTCTTAAAGAAAAAAATCAACATTTCCTAGAACTGCATTCGGGAATAAGGTCAGAAAACTTTAAGATAGCAATATATTTTTCAATGCAATTTATACACATACATTAGGGAGTTAGTTACAATAGCGGACGAAAATCAGAATTTTTTTTAGCATAGATGAACAATCCAAGTTGTTACGAACTTTTTTAAATTTGGTCATTAATGTGTATAGGCATAAATTGAAAATAGGGAAATAATAAAATCCAGGAGCTACGACAAAAGGAAGTATACATATTAACACATTAATATAAAGAAACTTTATAATTGAAACATATGAATACTAACTATGCCAGAGAAGGCTTGAAACCGCCTGTAGAAATTGCAAATAAAAAATAAGGAATCGGCATTGGTATAGAAAAACTGTGTAGAAATTGGAAATAAAAAATAAGCAATCGGCATTGGTATAGAAAAACTGTGTAGGAGTATGAAAAGTAGGAATAGGAAAAGGGGTAGGAATATATAGGAATAAGGATTAGTAACATGAATAGAAATATGAGCAGGGATAAAACTAGGAATAAAAAGGAGTGCGCAATAGAAATATGGGCATAACTAAGAAGTGTGGTAAGTAAAAGAAATAGTGATGAAAATAATATAACGAGAAGTTATCAAAATAAATCAATAATAAAGATTTCGATGTGGTATATGCATCAAGACACTTCAAAACTTTAAATTTTAAGGTGCATATAAAGTAAACACTGATCAGATCTATGGCTAACATAATTTTTTCAAATTTTATAAAAAAATTGGGACCAGGCAACTCTTTTCCCAAATTACACTTACCTTTTTCTCCCGTGCATCCTTATTTACGCAAGCATCAAAAAACGCATCTATTATACGAAACGTGTCCAAACTCTGTTCTTTCACATACGCCTGGAAGTGTTTGCATCCCGTCTCTGCCATACCAGCGGCTACAACTTCTTGTCCACCTCCAACTCCAGCTTTTGGCTGCTGTTCTGCTCCCGTCCCAGTCGCAAAACCCGATTTCGCACTACCCGTCTCCGGCGGCGTTTTTTGTAGTTGTTGGCTACTTCTAGTTCTACGCAACACCGTCTGTGGCGACTCTTCTGCAGCAACCAATGCTGCTGGACTGCTACCGCTACCGCTAAAGTTCCCACTCACGCTACCGCTTCCCCCACTGCCACTGCCACTCCCACTGACCTTACTACACCGGCCGGCTTTTGCTTTGTCAATTTTCTCGCCGTTCTTTTTGGGCAGCTGAATTTTGTCGTCACCGTTGATTTTACGTCGCTGCTATTGTGTTGTTTCTGTTTTCGTCGTTGAATATTGCCTCAAATGCTTTTAGGAACTTTCTTGTGTGTGTGTTGTAAATGAAAAAAAAATTAAAAAGGTAATCAATAATTTAGGAGCTGTTTGCTTTTACTGCACTTTTTATCGTCGTTGCCGTAGTCGTCGTTTGCTCGGATTTCTGCAGCAGTGCAAGCTTTGTTGTTTTTTCCTTCTGTGCTCTTCTTTCGTTCCTTCTTCCACTATTTTTGCAAGTACTTCATCATCGTTTGGTTGGTTGTTTCTTTTTTTTTTGTACTATTATTTTTAGTACGTGCTTCGTTTGGAAAATTTTTGACAGCTGTGTCGGTCTACGAATGTTTATTGCATCAGATCAACTGACGTTCACGTCAAACTGTTTAATTGTTTAACGTTGATGGCCACGGTTTCGATGTTTCATGTCGCTGTCATTGAAATAAAAACAGAAAATACAGCAAATTGAAAAGAAAGGAATTGATGAAATTATGTGTTTTGTGTTGATAATGAAATTGAAGTAGTTTAACAAGCTAAATCCTAATGTTATCATATAAAATTAATCATTAATCCAACCAACTTGACATCTATGTAAAACATCTTGACATCTATGTAAAACATCAATGACATCAGTGATGCAAAATTGCAATTTTTGACATTTCTTGTGTTTGTGTTTATTAAACAGTCTTATCTAAAAATCGTTAATGCCCTGGAAGACTTTCTCTAAGGTGTACATCATCACCTAACATCCAAAAAGCCGTAAACACACTTTTTAGTTTTTAACAGGAGAAGCAAAAAACGATGTATACTGGAACGCATAGCTGCAGCTCCTATGTTAGAGTGTCAGTGTCGTTTATATGTCAAAAGTCTCTCTTGCACGTATATTTCATATAAAGTAACTCGAAATAAGGAACGCTCTAAGGCCAGCATATTCAATTTTCAAATTCTGGGAGAACGCGTGGACAACTAATTTTGTATTTTATAGTGTTGATTTTTTTTTCTGTGACAAGCAGTAAGCAAATAAACTCCACATGACATTTGACGCTCTTATTTAAGGTAAATTATGTAGCGTTAGCTAACTTAACGCTCAGTGCTCCAATTTATGCGTTGTACAGAATTGGGACGGGGTCGGGAAAGCGGCAACGATTACTCGCTGATCCTATGAAATTGAACAGAATTGCGGTGTACGACTGGTAACCTGCCGACGGGTACCCGTCTATTTAGATTTAATTCTAATTTTCTTTTGACAGCAAGTAATCGTTCCCGCTTTCCCGACCCCGTCTTATTCTGTTTAATGCTTTATAGCTTAAACAGAATTCCGGCGTACGACGTAAATACCGCCAGCGTAAAATTTGCTGTGAAAATCGTATGGGAGAAGAGAGCGCAACTCTCTACTCTCTCAACGGCGAGGGTAAAATTAAAACCAAATCTAATTCTACCGTCAGCCGTTGCGGCACTTACGCTGGAATTCTGGTTGGGGTATTAGGCTTGTTCCAGACGAGCGTTCACCACGCGTTATCTAACGCGAGTTGGATCACACGTTGGTTTTATTACATCTAGAGTTATGTTAAAATGTGCATTTAAAAAACGCTAGTGTGAACTTAGCGGCAGGGAACAAAGTAAAATACAAAAACTTGCCTGGGAATGCGTGTACCAACCCCTTTCTTCGCATTCTGTTTCGATTGTTGACGTCAATAGATTTGCTGCAATTATTGTCTCGTCTGGATTGGGACGTTTTTTTACTTCTTTGAAGCTGTTCCAATTGTTTATTACTTCCTTCACGCTTGTTCGTTGTTTGAAATTTATTTGAATTTTGACGTAGGGCTGCAAGTAGCCGCCCTTTGCAATAACTGCTGTAGCATCCTTTTGATTCATGATTCATACAACAGGCATAAGAAAATAAATCAGTTAAAAATTGAACATAATTATAGAACTTAAAACGAGAAATGGATGTGGATCATTGCGGTACACCACAAGAAGTAATATTAAATGCAGCTGCAACGTTATCTGGCTTGCTTGCACAAAACCTTAAATCCAGTATCAGTGGAAATGGTGGATTCGGCAGCCCTAATGGGAGTACGGGAGGGCACAGAAAGCCGCTACATCCACGCACTCCAAATGCTAGTCAAAGCACAAATTCAAGCAGCTCAGTGCATTCTCTTTCAAACCAGATGCAGGTAGGCACGCCTCCGGCAAAGCGCTTTCAACGTGTACGCAACCCATTTGAAGCAGCGCTGACTGAACGTCTACACTTGCCGCTAATTGCCAGGTAACCAAAAACAATTAACTGATTAGTTTTTATATGAAATAAATTTTTTTAAATTGATAATAGATCAGACAAGCCTTCAAAGTGAAGAAATCAAAACAAAAATTTCGTAAAAAAATTGTTATTCGGAGTCACTATAAAATGGTCAAGGAAAGTGATTCAAAATCTATTTTTGCAACTTTCTATACCATTCGTTTTACGAGAAGTCAATGCAGCTCTTGAAATTTATTTGAATTTTGACATAGGGCTGCAAGTAGCCGCCCTTTGCAATAACTGCTGTAGCATCCTTTTGATTCATGATTCATACAACAGGCATAAGAAAATAAATCAGTTAAAAATTGAACATAATTATAGAATTCAAAACGAGAAATGGTATTGATTATAAATAGATCAATTTTAGGAACAGGTTTACTTTAGGAAAAACTTTTTTTTAAGGGAAGTAGCTTTTTAGGAATAAATAATAAATCTACAAAAAAAGGGTCGCTCAGGTCTAGTTGTGGATATAGCTTTTATGAAAAACGGTATAACTTAGGAAACACTAAACATATCGTTCATTTACTTAAAGACTGGCATAACTCAAAAAACATAAAGTGGGAGAAAAACGCATTTAATGTTTTCAATAAGTTACTTTTTATATGAAAAAGAAGAAAAGTATGTCTACATAAACTCTTCTCACAATTATTTTTTACACAAAATAGAACATGAAATGGCGGATATTTCTGCATCATTAACTCAAAAATCACGTTTTTTGAGTTATACCACTCTTGAAGTAAATGAGCGATATGTATTTCCTGAAAATGGGTATAATATGTAAGCCAATTTGATAAGGTATAAAATCAACACTAAATTAAAATTTTGATAGTTTTTTTTTTCATAAAACCGTTACTTTTTGGAACGTGTAATTTTTTTAAGATCTCAAGAAAGACTAAATCTTTTTCTTTTTTGTACGAAAATCGTCATATCTCGAAAACTATACATTAACTTTCAAATATTTATATGTCAATTTTATACCTTGTCAAATTACTCTTCATACGACACCCTTATTTTGGATATCTGTCCAGGGGTTTCCAAATAATATTGGTTTTTATAAAAGCTATATCCACAACATCTGATATATTTATATACAGTAGACGTCCAATATAACGAATAACGATATAGCGAATTTCCATTTTAATGAACGGTTTTTCAAATCGCATTTTTTTCTATTGATGTCTCTAAATTAAGAACGCTAAATAAACACTTTTACTATTCTAAATAACGAACGTTGTTTGATTCAAAAAATGTTTTTTTGTTTTTTTTTTTCTAGGAAAATTTGTTTTTAACGTCCTTCGACTCTTTTTTTGGTATAGTTTTTGTTTACTTTGTCAGTAATATAATTTTGATTCTTGTACTGAAATCATTACGTTTCAGCGCAAGGGCTTAACGTTGAGTGATAAAGTTAAAATATCTAATTGAAGATGGTAAAAAATGAATACGAATAAAAGTGATCGCAAGTAACTATTCCCTTTCAAAATCTAACTTAACTACTAGTATATACGTAGAAAAAAGCCAGTTTCTTTAGTAAAAAATCACTTCGATATAACGAATTTTTCGATGTTACAACTGATCCGTGCATTAATTAGTTCGTTATATTGGACGTCTACTGTAATATATATATACTAAATCCAAGTGACTATTTTTAAATAGCTACATATTCTTTTGCGGATCGAAAACTATGAAAGAAAATGTGTTTTCAAGGAAAAAGAAAGACTGTTCCTAAAGTAAACTTAATCCCAATTTTTTAGGGGTTATCATTTTCAGGAAAATCGCCTTCTAAATTTGCACTCGGGAAGTAAATCAGTTCCGGGGATTGTTTCGTAAAAATGCATAAAATTACTAAAATTAAATTACGTTGATATTGGTGACAAAAGGTCATTCATATTTTTCAAGGCTTTACTTTTGTAGTAGTAAAAAGAAGTACATTTTTCTGTGCACCGAAGCAAATAATTAGATACATTAGATGTCTCTTTGCTATAATTTCTTTTCTCTTCTATTTGCCAAATTTTTTTCTTTAAATGCATTTTAGAGCTTATTAAATATATTTCGTGCAAAGTTTTCATGTACAGTAGAATCCGGTTATAGCGACTCCGCATGTAACGACAATCCGCTTATTGTGACGTATTCGCACCCATTAGTTTGGTCCCAATACAAGCTTCTATGGAATTCAGTCCGCTTATAACGACAATCCGGTTATAACAACACATTTTCAAAAGTTTTATCTCCTTATAACGACATGTTGAAAACACATTGTTACAAATTGGATTAGTTAATAATGTTTGGCCAAACTTACGAAGAACATTTTCTGACGACCAAACTGATGCCGAATAAAACTTAAAATTCAGAGGTGAAACATTCAAGAGTGGTAAATTGTTAAAAGAAAGGATAACCGTTCTGACAGCTGCAAATATGAGTGGATTAATTAAGAAAATCTTTCTTTTATCGGAAAATCTAAGCGACCCAGATGCTTCCATAGTGTGAAATCTTTGCCAGTGAATTATAAGAATAACCGTAGAGATTAGCTGATTTCAACTTTATTTGAAGTGTGGCTTCGTGCCTGGGATCGCGATTTAATCAAATAAAATAAAAAGATTTTATTATTGGTAGATAACTGCCCTGCTCACCCACGAATTGTTGACTCAAAGTCAACACCTAATACAACTGTAGTCTTACAAGCTCTTAATCAGGGAATTATCCGATCACTTAAGTCGAATTGCCGCAAAATCATTGTATTGAAAATTATTAGTCAAGAAGTCGATTGCTCTGCTGGATTAAATCTATATGGTATTGATGAATAGTATGTAATCTGCATATAACGTCGTCCGGTTATAACGACGAAATTTTTCGCTCCCTTGGATGTCGCGATAACCGTATTCTACTGTATGTGATTTCGCTTACACCTCCTACATTTTCACTGCTTACTAGGGACACATGATGAATCCGTCATCGGCTTTTTTCCCCTACTTAGGAGTGACCAAACGTAAATTCAATGTAGATAGTTAATTCCACGTTTCTTTTTGAAGTTTCAATAATGAGAAACTTTATCCATGGACCGGTCAAAAATAAATAAACGGCTAAAAATGAGAGAAGTTTTTGGTTTACTAAGAAACCGATATCTCAGATACTAATTTTAAAAAATACAGGGATTTGATATCATGGTTATCAAAAAAAACCTATTGGCGTTGGCCTCGGCTCCAAAAACCCTATTTATTTAGCAACTTGAAAAAGGGAATTCTCGTGAGTTAAATTCACCAATACCTACACCAGTTTTTTTTATAATAAATAATGTGTAAAAAGGTTCAATTGAATAAGGAAATACAATTTTTCAGAAATTTTTTATTGCATGAAAAACTACCGACTCTGATACCTATGATTAATTAATTTTAAACTTTTATTACTCAACAACGACTCCATGAAAAGTGACACACTTTGGTGTGAGGGCCTATGTTGCGACAAAGTTTTTTTGGGTAGGCTCCTAGGCCACACCAATCGGTTCTTTTATAATTGATATTTATCAGCTCGTAAACCATACCGTTAAGGGACGTCCATTAATTACGTGAGCTCAAATAGGGGGGAGGGGGTCCGGCAAAATCTCACCAAGGGGGGAGGGGTCCCGTCAGATCTCACCAAGGGGAAGGGGTCCGAATTTAAAAAAAAACACCTCACGTAATTAATGGACGTCCCCTTATCTGAAGCTATTTTATGAAAATGCTTTGACTTCGAATAAAAAAAATTATTGAAATTAATGGCTTTCCTTATATTACCTTTTATAAAATACATTAAGAAATTATCAGGAACAAAAAAATTGATATCCGTTAAACAAAGCACAGTGTGCCAGCCGTCAATCGTGTAACAAGCGTAATTCCATTCTAACTTTTTTCTTTAATCCTCTAGTCCTTCACTGTTTCAACGTCCTGCTACACCGCAACTTTGCTCCACGCAGTTAGAATGGACAATTGAAGAAGTCTCATCGTTACAGCCAGCTCATGTGGAGCCACATGAAACGCAATTTCACGACTCGCCGGATCCTGAATACGAAGCCAAAGCGCAATTGGCGATTAGCTCATACTTCAGAGAACAACAAATCGTGCCAAGTCCTGTCGATTGTCCACTGCGCTCTCGACGCATTATACTCTCTGAATTAAATGGTAATACACCAATCTCGAAGCCAGGGCGACGTATACGAGAATGCGGCACACAGACTGAACTTACGTTACCAGCGGTATTGCCTAAGCATCTGGAAGAAGCTCTAGCTCCTTTTTTCCAGCCACAGCTTGCAATAAATACGGATTACGAACTATCAAGACGTCGCGGTGGCGACAGCGGCAACGAACGTACACAATTTTGCGACTGGTCTAACTACTGCGCCAGCGGAAACGGCGATGTTGCTGACTGTAAAGACACTTCATTGCGACGCAAACTGTTTGACATGCAAAATATCATACTGCTCGATGATTTCGAACACAAAATTCCTTTACAGCAACAGCATCCAAACACAGATAGTCCAGCCTTTGTGTTATCAGCGTATTATCATACCACCGCAATCAATGGGAAACTTTCTGATTCGTTAGATAAAAGTTCCTTCGGTTCACTCTCACCCATCTCTGCTACTGAAGAACTTTCTATTTCGCCAAACTCCCCGTTCGGCGTTAAACGAAAGTCGCGTATACCAAATTTTATCGAACCTGCCGAAGTGGAGCTTTCACCCATACATCCGCCAGTCAGTAGACGTCATAAATCATTAAAAACCAGCAAAAGCGATAATAAGGATTATCGTTCTGCTAGTAGTGTCAGTGATTGTCAGTCCTTATCGGAGTTATCAAACAAATACAACGGTGGCAGCGGTGCAAGTATTGTGGGTGTAGGCAAATTCACACCAGATCGTAGTTCCTCACCGCTTAATTGCTTGGAGTCTGCAGAACGGTCGATCGATAGCAGCTTTAATAACAAAATTAGTCGTCTTGTTGTTAACAGCGCTAAGTCACAAGCCACAGCTCACAGCAGTAGTACCGCAAAATCTAAACTCGCATCGAATGGTCGGACCGATATTGCTCAGCTATTCTTACATGATGACACCGATGATATGTTAGATGATGTTGACGATGAAGATATGCAAATGAGTCAATTGTCAGCACAGAGTTCGAATTGTAGCTCCTCCAACTCGGATACACCACGTTGTAAGCGCCGTTCTGCAAGTCGTAAAAATCTGTCGCAATCCTTCTCCAACAATTGGTTGGATGATGATGACGATGAGGAGCAGCAGCTTTTTAAAGGTATAACACTACCAAAGTTAATAGACACTGCAGTGGCAGCTACAGGGTTAATTAAGAATGAAACAAATACTGACGTCACTACTATACAGGAACAACAACGTGTTTTATTTTATCGGGCTGACAGCGGTTTCAATGAAATGACTTCCAGTCAGTCGACCCAAGCGGATGAACAAAATACACAAGCTCAATTGCAAGATATTAGCATGGTAGTATGTAGTTCTACACCCTCAAAACAGTCTGGTGTGGCTTTTTGACAACTGAACTTTAGGGGCGCATCCAAGTTGTGTATAATGTATTTTGTTAGTAAAGTACTGAGGATTTCATTATCATTTGCAATGCTAATGGAATTCAGAGTTTCACCAGTTTTGAGTATTTCAATGGGAATGAACAGAAAATTTGATTGACACTTAATACTTTGATCACAATGAAAGGTAAATTTACATGCTCATGAAAAAGTTTACGTCTAATGATATCTGTGGCAAAAAGGAATAACTGCTTTAGTCTACATAAGCACGAATAGAGTTCAGTCCAATTTTCCATTAGATCTTGTTGAAACTCGCTTTCCATTTTTTCTCAATATCAAGACCTAACCAAATACTAACAACTTGGGTTATAAACAAAGATCAATTGCATCCAGAACTAATCTAAAATTGGCCTTAACTCCCTTCGTGCTTAAGTCGACGTAAGCAGCTTTTCTTTTTCACCACAGATATATTTAAATTCATTATCATTGAAAAAATTTACATAGATAAAATATATGAATTTGGAAAGGTATTTTGTACTGATCAACTATCCTAAATAATTTGTGCGGATATCTTAAAAACTATTGTTAACAGAGCAAAGCGGAGTTCCAGTTCGAACTCAGTGCATCAAATTTCTTAACAACACAAATTTTTTTAAAATTGTTTCATTTGAAACTATCCACAATCAATTTTACATTAATTAGGTAGAGAAATTGTTGCTTGTCTTAGATTTCTGTATAAAAATGGGTAACTGGGGGCTTTTGAAAAAAAATGTGACGTGATGGACATAAACATTGTTTGTGAAAGTTAATCAACTCAAAATACCTTAAAAAATATATATACATATTTCATTCCTGTCAATCAAATCTCTTCTACAATGATAATGAAAGTTATCCTATGTGTACACACATAAATAAAAAGTTTTTAGTTACCGTTAAATATAATGAAAATAAAATATGTTGGCCTTGCTATTTAAAACTATAAAGTTATCGTAGAACAACTTTCAGTAGCTGATTTTAAAATTCAAAGTCTTTGCTTCGATTTCGATCAGGCGAGACTTAAGCAGCCCATATGTAGCAGGTTAAACCGGGACTTGCCAGAATATTAAATTTTACCAACTTGAAACGGACCGTTATATATGCAGCTGTGGATACATAAATGGCACATTTTTTTATATTTTCTTTCTAATGCTACAGTATCGTAAATATTATTAACAAACAACAAGTGTTTGGTTTTTTGCAAAGATATATCCTTCATATTTAATAATAATACGAACTTCAGCTATAATCCATTAACCAAAAAAAAAAATTATCAAAATGTAAAAAAACTGATGAAATGAGCGGGACACATAAATGGCACAATCTGGAGAAAAAGAGAAAATATCGTGTTCAAATTGCATTTGTTGACTTTTTGGTTTGCAAAAACATTTAGATCATTGAGATCTTGTGCTGTAGACTTTGTTTTTGATGATAGCTTTACACGTGCGACCCACACTCTCCACAATTTTTCGCGTTTTGTTTTGGATATGACATACTAATCTTTCTGTGCGGCAGACCAAATATCGGCCATATTTGTATAATTTTTTTTTACGATTTCAACCTTGACTTCGTTCTACAGTTTCTCTATTGAAATTAAGTCAGGGCTCCGTGCTGGAAAATCCAAAACATCGATCTTTTCCGCACAAAGCCCATTATTTTGTACTTTGGAGGAGCATTTAGTGTCATTATATGGCAAAAATGTCCACTTAATTGGCATGGAATGAAGTGCATGTGGTTCCATATGGTTTGCCAATGTGTCCAAATATCGAAACTTGTCCATTTTGTCATTTATTTTTATAAGCGGGCCTACACCATGCCAACAAAATTCATTACAGACCATAATGCTTCACACCCGTGTTTTATTATTATTAAATATGAAGGATATATCTTTGCAAAAAACCAAACACTTGTTGTTTGTTAATAATATTTACGATACTGTAGCATTAGAAAGAAAATATAAAAAAATGTGCCATTTATATATCCATAGCTGTATGTTTTCAATACAAATGTATCAAAATTCTCAATCCAAAAAAGTGATCCCTAGTTTTTAACAGGGTGTAAAACACTATGGCTTTTTGATAAACTGCTAATATTTTTCTTTCAAAATTATGCTGAGAAATTACTTTTAAATACGCAAAGTCCTATCAGCCATATAGGATTCACGACTGACTTTGGAATTTCTCTTATGATAGATTTGTCATCCATTTTGCCTTCCTCATCGAGTCAGAATTTTCTTTTATTTATATAATTTTTTAAACTACAGAAAGACTAAAATTTCGTTGCTTTAATAAAATAAAAAAAAGGTTGGGGAAGCAGATTCTGATTCAGGTACCATTCAGCTTCAGTCGGCTGAATGTTATTTTAGTGCATACACCATTTTTTTATTTATTTTATAGTTAGAACCAAATTTGTAGGTGTCACGATGAGCACTTTCAGAATCTGCAGTCCATTATTGTCTAAATATAGTCCGAGAGATAGCGTCACAAAAAATGTGCCATTTGTACACTTTTCTAAAATGGCTAATTAGCTTATGATCATCTGAACACAATGCCGCCGGTCTGTCGGGCAGTAGGCATTGAATCGAATAAAATCGGCAGTTTTCAGTTTTTGCCAATTTAGTTAAAAAGTACGTCTTACATAGTAAAATCACACTCGTTTTTGGTAAACAAATTAAATTATAATAAGATTTGGTTGAGTTATGATTGGTATATCTGAACGACTTTGTACTTGCTATAAAGAAACGTAAATTAGGGGGGGGGGGGGGAATATTGACGGGATGGGCGAAATCGGGTACCGGATTGGGATACATCGACCCAAGATCTCTAAAACAAATAAATATTAAAGAGAAATATCAATTTCAATGAATAACTTCTCTACAACTTTGATCTTCTTAGCAGTACCAACCACCAATGATAACAAAAAGACATTGCATTTTTAATTCATAAAATTGCCTTTGCCCTGTTTATCTTGAAGTAAGCAAATTGTAACTTTTCATTGTGAGCATAAGAATCAGTAGGCACAAGGCGAGGGAGTATGCAGTTTAGGAGATATAAGAGAAGAGACATATGAAATCTACAATTTTTCTGAATTTGAGATATATGTATCTTAGGAAGCCTATGTTTCAAACAAAAAGCGTCATAACTTTTTTGTACTCATTCAAAACTTTTAAAATGTAATGGAAACGATGCATTGCTTGCAGAATTCATTATTCCGAACGGAGCATATTGTGCGTATTAGATCATTTCGTTTCAAAAATATAAATTTAAAATTTTGTTACATATATTCAAAATTTTATTAGCCTTAGCTTATTTAAGTTTTAATTATGATTAAATTGCTTAGTTAAATGTTAATAGGATGTTAACTACCCCACCTATTAGCTCTCACAGCCAACAGCACTGATTGTATGTACTCATTTAAAATATATATAGATCATTTTATAATGTATACTTCTATTTTTAAGTTTTTTTTATCTGTTCATTTATAAAAAATACATACCACGATTTAATTGAGGTGTTGCACGGCAAAATGAACCATCAAACAAAATCGGTAAATTTCCGATAGATATTTTATCAAAAAATAGCTAAGACATCAGTAGCCCAATAAATATAAGCTTTTATACTAGAAATGACTTAGTGAATGTGATGGCAGTTTTCGCTTATGTAAGCAATATAGTTTTTTTTAGTCATTTACTCGAAAAATATGCTTCAAATCGAAAAATTTATTGGGTACAAAAAACCATCAAACAAAATCGGTAATTTATCGATAGCTATTTTTCCTAAATGTAGTTTTTAGTTATTTATTCGAAAAATATACCGTTAATCGAAAAATATACAAAGTTAAAGCACCAGTTAACGATAGAAAAAGCATTACTTACGGTGTTAAGTACATACATATATATATTTCCGAAACTAATATCATTTGATAGTACTTTTATTTATATGTTGATTTTGTTTAATGGTTCTTTAAGCCTTCAACTTCTCAAATTAAATCTTATTTTGACCAAATGCAGTCGTTTTATGCGTTTAAACTTGATTTAAATTTATTACATTACTAGTGCTTGCCTTTATATTTTCTGTAATATCGAATTGTAATTTTATTTCTGAAAATGAAAAAAATTGTAATAAAATTGTTTTTCAACAAACTAGTAAAAATAGAAAATTGTGAAAAATCAGGAATTGATTAAATCCGATTTTATAAATTTTGACTGAAATTAAAGGTGTTAACCTCGAAGTCACAGACAGCATCCAAACCAAAATGTGTCTGAATTTGACACCAAATCCTGCATGTTCGTATAAGGCAGGATTAACAAAAATTTGTATTCGTCGCAGAGCGCTCGTGAGGGACCATAACTCACAAGCATAAAGCAACACTGATTGAGCATTTGATAAAAATATTCTCATATCTTACCAAAGATAACTACCAGAAAAAGGTAGCAGAACGATGTTCTGTTATATTAAAATTTGGAAGAAGCAATCTATTTGATATTGCTTCGGATTTCGCAGCAAGGCTTACGCTTATGCTTGTTAGGTTGGTTTACATGTTTGACGATCGTGTTTGCAGAAAAATGATATCGTCAGTATCAGGCAGTTCTTCCAAATGACGGCTTAGCACATTTAACAGCATAGAAATAACAGGGATACATCAAGTAGCCCTGCTTGAAACCTGCTGTGGTGTGCTTTAATAACGTTAATAAGTTCAGTAGGGAATTTATTGCTTCTAGTACGATCTAAATCGTCTCTATATGCTATCGAAGGTAGCTATGAAGTTACCGAAGCATACATGCAGAATCATTTGCATTTTTACTCCAGGATAATGCGGTGAGGGACTATGTATATGATCTGTAAATGAGCAATTTGTGCGGAATCAGATATGTTGTCTGCGCAGCGATATATCGAGCTTGCTTGAATGCGATTGAATATGACTTTAATTAGTAAGAAGTCGAAAAAACTTTTCGAAAGTAATGGGCATTTAAAGTTTTACTGCGCAAAATATTTGAAATCGCAAAACTTCTTGAGTATGAATTAAAAACATGACCCTGTGCTCATCCCATGGTGTACTATAGCTATAAAATATTAATATAAAAAGAAATTGGCTCAAAACTTCACGCCTGGATCCCAGCAAATCGGAAAACGTTGCTCTATTTCCATAACACATGGAAAACTATCCCAATCAGAAACTAAAATACATATTTTAAAAAATTTTATTTTCGTTCAAAAAATATCAATATAAAAAACGCCAACAGCTTCATATTTAAAAACTCGTAGTCCCACAACTTAATTTTTGTTGCACAAGTATTTTTAAGAGTTTTCTAAGCAATTATAATTGCATTTCAAGTTATCGTTTTAACCGAACTATCACACAAACTCAAAATTTCATAATTTGCGACAACCGCTGATAAAAGTTTATTTGAACATGTTAATATAGCATAAATATCGTCTAATTCGTTTACAGACATTAAGGCATTTGTGTTCCCGACACATTCGTTGTAAAAAATTACTGCTTTATGAAATATACTAAGACAACTTGTTATCCACTTATTAGTTTCAGGGTCATATTCTATGAGTGTGGAATTCACCCACCGCATATAAACGATCATTAGCTACCGCAACCTGCACATAATTATAAAAGATAAGAAAATGTTAATAAATTAGGTTTTTGTATATTGATAATTGCTTACTCCATGAAAACGGCCACTTCTATACATTGATATTGATTTATAGTATTCCGCTGAACTAATTAAATATGCTGTGGAATGATCTACAGCTAAATACGATTTTTTATTAAATATCGTAGAATCAAAAGCAGTATAGCCAGCAGGCATAGAAGCAACTTTGTTCCATGTGTTAGTAGTTGGATCCCATTTCTCTACAGAATTTAATATGTGGTCCGCATTAAAACCACCCACTGCATACAAAAATCCATTTAACACAGCCAAACTACATTGTGCACGATGTTCTGTCATTGAATTTATTTGACTTAAAGTCATCGATTTCAAGTTCAAGCAAATGGCGGTATTTAAAACATTCTTTCCAGCATCGTACCCTCCAACAACATAAAGTTTATCCTCCATAACAGCAACACCGAAAAATTCACGATACTCCAAGTCTTGAAACCAATTCATCCACTTAAGAAGTCGTGGGCAAAAATAATGAAGATACATTTTGTTATTAGATTCACTAAGTGTTATGCCCATTAAAATCTGGTGTGATTTTTTTGACTTCCTGGATTTGGTTGCATTTAGCGTTCTGCGGTCTGGCAATAAATGCCAAGCTAAAGCTTCTACGTACAATTGTAGACATTCTGTTGAAGTACATACAACTTTTACGTGTTCAATTAAAAACGATCGATCCAACAATGGCATCCGCACTAACTTAAACAAATCGTATTTATGTTTGTCTCGATTAATTTGATCATGTTGTATCCATGCCATTACACTGTTAAAAATATAGTCCTCTGT
The DNA here is from genome assembly GCA_963662105.1 of Meiosimyza platycephala. Lineage (NCBI taxonomy): Eukaryota > Metazoa > Arthropoda > Insecta > Diptera > Lauxaniidae > Meiosimyza > Meiosimyza platycephala. The sequence goes on along the minus strand of OY759208.1, from coordinate 102,974,442 downwards.
TAAAGCACAAAGATTATCGCATGCTAATAACCGACCCAATTGTTCTGCATTCAGCCTTAAAAACTCATCCTCTTTGCAAACAGTCATATAATGCTCCAAGCTATAGTCATTAGCCTTTTGTAAAAGTGACTGACAACGGTACCGCTCGGCCAAGAGTGCGATTCCTAAGCAGTTGTTTGGATGTAGCTGTTCTGCAAGGAAATCACTGCAAGCCGTGACTACACTACTCAATAGTAGCATATCAGCTGCTTTAAGCAGTTCAACAACGTTCTCTTTGATTACGACACGCCCTGAATAGCAATAATCAACAAGACTTTTTAATACATCAGCATCTAGGGTGTACAATTTAACTTCCTTTGATGTGCTTTCGCGCATTGATGACTTAAATATTGTATTGAAATATTCACTTGCTGCCGAAAGAACGGAGCTATGTGCTGGAATTCTTTTTTCTTCGTCACCAGCGATTAATATCACATCACAAAATTCCTTACTTTCGCATTGTTGCCAAAGCTTATGTAGAATATTTTTACAGTGGAATTGATCACTAAATAATGTGCGCATGATGAGAACACAGTCCAAAATCAGTTTTTTAGCGTGATTTTGTCGTCCATTGCAGTGGTGGCAAACTATCGATACTATCAATAGTTTAAATTTGTTGCCACTATCGATAGTTTTCTGAGACTATCCAATACTTTCATTATCGAACATTTAGAAATACTACTGCAAATGGGTTTTCTTTGTTCCAGCCATATTTACAATTTACATTGAGACCCAAAAGGTTGACAGAAATATCAGCAGCGTAGAAACCGTTGAACGGTAAAACTGACGTAAAATCCGTTCTAGTAAATATAATACGACGTTAAATTCAGCTGCCATTTTGTGTTTCCAAGAAAGTAATTTTTATATTATTGGCAAACAATTTAACAAAATTAATTTTTAGAAAACAACAAACCGATACCTCGAACCGTGCTGGTTTACTTTTAAACAACTGCTAGGCAACATTTTCTTTTATTATTGAACAATTATGAATTTTGGTTTGATCCTCTAAAATAAACTAGTAATAAAGACAATGTTAACACAATTTTCCAACAAAACTACTCATCATTTAGCTCCAACTTTCTCAATTTGGACCGCCATTTGGTGCGTTCCAACGCGCGTGGAAAAAAACGCGCTCCGATGGTGTGGCTTATTACTGATTGGTGTGTTATGGTTAAACGCGTATTGAAAAAATGTTAGTGTGAACCGAGTCTGAATAAGAAAAAAAAACATGTAACTTTCTTAATTTTAATTTAAATTTCGAAAAATAAAAATTTTATAGCTCTGGTAACAGCCTTAGAACTTTTTTTTGTTGGTTGAGGATAAACTTGAAAATTAGTAGATTATCGAATTTTAAGCGTCATTTGGCACGATATTCAACTTATTTTGACCTGTTTTATCGAAAACCGTCCTTAAATTGCGGCGCCATTGAAATCTTAATTCTAATGATATGTACTATCAAAATCAGATTTTTAAATATCGATAAATCAAAATCTAAACGAGACATCGATTTATTTTATTTAACTTTTTCAATTTATTTTGACGTGTTTTATCGAAAAACATCGTCAAATCGCGGCGCCACAGGTATCGTCATCTCCCCCGTTATTATGAAAATGTCTAATGTATATATATATGAAATAAAATATAATATAAAATATGGCGATGCACGATGGTTTTTTGTCACTGAGATAACTAATCAATATTTGTGTCAAAAGAACACATGTGTCATTTGCTAAGAATATTTAAGCAGTTTGAATGAGTATTACTAAAATGTTAAGAAAAAAGCCAAAGGTTTGGCTATAGTTCGCAACCATAACAATTTATTGTTTACAGCTAGCAAACAAACGAACAAACAAATGAAGCAGCCCTCCAAATAAAGATTTTACAGCTTAAATTATTTTGTTAAGAAGCCATTGTCAGCTCAATAACTAACGTACCAAAAACTGTCATTGCAATAAGATTAGTTGCATCCCTGACAAAGATGTCATTTGTGTTGTCAGCTGCGATCGATCGCAATGATCGGTTTTTCTATTTTTTCTTTATTTTCATTTGTATCGTTGTTCTCATTTGTTTCGAATTGTGTTGGTGGTGGGCAATATTTCCTTCTTCGTTTGCTTACCATGTTAAATAAAAAAAAGAAATAAACAGGAAATATAATTGTTTATAAAGTGAGTTGTTATTTGAGAATAAAATAAAGTTAAAGTTAGAAAGCTGTTTGATAAATTTTGCAAAAATTAAAGCGTGAAAAGTGAAAAATAAGTGTGAAATGTTAAGAAAAGATATAAAGTAATTAAAATAAAAATAGCTAAACTTCAAATTAAGAAAGAAATGCAAGTACATACAACAAATACATATCTAATCATTCTAATGGCCAAAACGCAACAGATTTAGTTAAAGCACCAACAATAACAACAGTTGGAGCAAATCACTCGATAAAGCGTTGTACAGTGGAGCAAATACATGTTAGCAAAGGTTCGCACATTTTATTTTTTATTATGTTTTTTTTGACGTATGACATTCACATTAGTTTTGTAAGCAGATAAAGCGTTATAAAAGCTTCGATAAATCACGTGTCATTAGCAAGGTTTTTGCAAATACATAGTACGTGGGTGGAGTGACGACTTATGTGCCCGTGGTTCGTAGTAGCAACTGTGTCAAAAAAATGGTAAAAATTGTAAATATTTAGTCATTCCCAGTCGGCTACAATAATTATTTTATCCATCTTTTATTTTATAGCATAATAATAGGTAATTTAAGGTAGGGAAGCGGTTTTTATTTGTATTTTATACATAAAAGTTAGAGTAAGTGGGAAGCCTTCGGCCGCAATCAGGAATTTCATTCAATAGTATGTCCAATGCCATAGTGCTTTTACATTTAAAAAAATTCAGGTTTATCGAGACAGAAATTTAAACAAAAATTGTTTTTTCAAATGTCTTCTCCATCATAAATTTACTATTTTTAGGTATCAGAAAGTACTTATACCGATGATTAAAAAAATGTTTGAGTTGATAATCCATAGCATGGAGGAAATGTTGAAGAGTTGCTTAATATCATAAAACCGACCCAATAGTTTTGGAGTCACAGCAATTTTTTTGAAATTTTAACAATTTGTTAAAAACTTATTCTTTATTTTAACTTCTATTATTAATAACAAATTAAGAAAGTGTTTATATTATTTTAAATGATGTATCATCTATTTACTTCAGAGCGTTTTAATGTTTACCTGAAAAAAGATATACATATGAGTGGTTTGACAACAGTGAGTGACACCTCCCATTCATTTAAAATACCTAAAACGCTATAGCTTAGCACCCAAGACAGACTTTTTCTACGTTTTACTAAAATTTCAACGAAATCGGACACAAGTTTGAGCTAGGAAGCTCAAATTTTGTGACAATTATCTTTCAACCCCATGCTAAAATAAAGGCAAAAAAAATATAAAATATATCTACAAAATTTTCAAAATAAAAACTTTAATACTGATACCTTTAGCGTAGTTCATCAGTTCCCATACACATTTTGACAGTTCATATACGCTATACATAATGCTGCCATCTGTACTTATTTTAGGAGTACAATACTCCTTTACAGCTGTCTGTACTTCTAGAGATATTGTACTTCCATTTGTACTCCTGTTTGCGTTCAAACAAAGCGGAAAGAACGTAGATGTAAGCGGACGAAATGCAAACCGCACTCAAAAAAACACTTGTCAGATGAAATGTTAGAAGCTTTGATGCAGCATTTTCAGAATGCTACCAATATCATTATTCTGTCAGTCGTTCAGTGACGCTTTTTTTTCCGCTTATTGTAATTTTTGGGTTTGGTATTGGTTGATATTTTATTAAAAATTTAGAAAATTAAAGCGCGGCGTACTAATGTTTTTATGTGTAATACGTGTAATTCCGAATTAAACAATGCAAATTCTGAGAAAACAGCTATTGAAAAGCATTTGCTTATTAGTAAACACCTAAGTGCATTGAAATCTGCTTCAATTAGTCGTCCAGTAACCGGATATTTATTTATTATCGTCATTTGATCTTACAATGGCACAATATGAAGTCATTTGGACCTATCACGTGATTAAAGCAAAATTACAGTTTTAATTCCAGCAAATGTGTAACTATCAAATATATTTCAAACATGCTACAAATTGAGAACATTTTTTTTAGATATTTCACAGATAAATGTACTGCTTTTGCCGTGCAAGAGTCGTTTTTATTCCATTCGTGACATTTTTTTTGTTATTTTACTGAACTGTACTGCTTTTTGCCAGTCCGGAGTTGGCAGCATTAGCTATACATATGTATATGCTCTTAGTAATAATACGCCATTGCATAAATACCATTAGTGAAAAAATTGTGTTAAAAATATAGACTTTTTATACTTAAGTATATAAACGTGACCTTATTTCCACTCGATTTTATAAACAATTTCAGCGTTAGATATCTAGCGTTTCTTTTTGTTTGAATATCTTGGATTTCCACTTGAATTCAAATTGCTTTCAAAGCTTGATACTTACACTATTCTTCCAATGCCAATGCATGTTTAGAAATTTGTTAAACAATTTGTAATTTATGTTTTGCGATGATCCCACTGTACTCTACAGTACCGGGTGAATGTTGAATGAGAGACTGTGCTTGTTTTTTCTCATCGCTCAATTCATCGTTCCTTTGCTTTAGTAACTTTAATAGTGTTGAGCAATTCATCAATATTATGTGCACTGAAAACCGTTTGAATTAAAAAATAAAAAGTTATTTCAGCCATAATCAACTGAGCATGCGTGCAGCGTCGCCGCTGTAACAAGTGAAGCGTAGCGGCAACGGCGAAAGTTTATGGTTATATCAATGCTGACGCTGGTGGAAACGCGTTTATTTCCATCATGATTATCATCGCAAATGACCAACAATTGCAAAAGGTATACGATACAATGAGTAATATTTAACAAATTGACTTCATTTCTGCCACTTTTGTATTTTATTTGTCTGTAGTTTTTCTATTCAAAAGCGAACGTTCGTTGTCTGATTTCAATTTGCATCCGCTGAGCAGCCTACATTCACTTGTTGCTGCTGCTGCGGCTGATACCTAAACAGCATAGCCTGCAAGAACTGTTACTGCTCTTGTTGCACTTAAAACCAGTTTTTATTTTCTGATGCAGCTTCGGACACAACGAAACGATAGACAATTTATAAAAAGAAAGGGACTTAAAATGCGGTTTTCCAAAAAACTTATTCTGTGCACTCACACATATTTGTTTCCTTAATATATACATAGGTATGTATATACTTATTCTGTTGAAATCCTAAAATTTTGACTTGAAAGAATTTTTGATTTAAATCCATGTTTCAATTAAATTAATCTTGGAAAAATCAATAAAATTTTCGTAAAAATTTTTAAGTCAAAACACATTCCCACCGGAAAATTTTAATAAACATCATCGATAAATAGTAATACGCTTTGTAGATAACATTGCCATTGCACTCGCTATTTTTACAAAGAGATAGCCGCTTTGTAGACAGTTTGCTTACATCTACGCACACCATGTTTCGCAAACAAAAGACATATGTTCTATAACATTGCTTACAAAGCGATTACGAGTTTCTTTCGCCTCTTTATACAAAGTTCGCAGCCTGTATGCAGACATTCTACTTCACCATATACAAAGCAGGCAGCCAGTATGCAGGTTGCCTACATTTCCATTCTCAAAGCAAGCGCATATTGCCTACTACAAATAAAGTAGACAAATAGTTACATATCCTTCACAAAAAACAAGAATAGCGAACAAACTGCTTTCTTGTTGCAAAAATTATATGCCAAGTGTATTTAATTTTTAACGGTTCTAATAAGGCAAATAAGAATATTTCTGGAAATTGTTAATCCGAAATCATTGGTAAAATATTTCATTTCCACCTTTTGCAATAATATGCTACTAAAAAGCCTAAGCTTTAAGATTTCCACTACTGTCCTTTGGTGTAAAAAAATTGTCGCGAAAATAGGACAACAAAAGTACTTGCATTCAAACATTTGACAAAATTTAATTAGTGTGGAGTGATTCTTCGCATTGCAGCAATGTTTCACAGCGAAATGTAATGAACAAGTACCTATAAAACTAAAAATTATAAATAAAGCTAGGTTTTACAGTAAATAAAATATTTTGACCAATTTTTATTTAAATTTTTGACCGATCAGTGATCGGTTCCAGGTACTATGTATTATATATCATATAAGTTTTTATGGTGATTCCATTTGCGAACAAACTATTTGATATTCAATTAGTATGGTTCATTATTGCATGAATGACACTTTTAATGTTAAGGCATTTTTAAAAAATATCACATTTTTCAAGAATAAAAACAGTATAATTAGATATTTAAATTTAAATCATACATAAACTTAAGAATCTAGTATCTGTATTTAGTAGCTGCTCCTAAAGGCTCCGGTGAGAATTTTTGCTCATTTAGTCACTGCATATGCGTAAATTTTTGGTTTACTTTAACTTAGTTTATAAATACTTTTAGGGGCTGTTCATATATTAACTATGTAAAGCAGTTTTTCGAATTTTTTGATCCCCTTCCCCACTGTGTCACATAAGTACGAACCCCTTTGTGACGTCACAATGTTATAAATGTCTTTCAGCCTGAAAGCTTAATATGTCAAATATGGTAATTTCGTGGAGTAAATCAAACTTTTATTTGAACTGTTTTTTTTTGTTCTTGAGTCTGCAAATCTCGCCGACATTTGCAGGTGAGTTCTGAAATGTTGAGTACTTTTGATGAATGGCAGACTAAACGTGATAAGCGCCACTTTTTTCGATACCTATATGAAGAGCTGAGATTCAAAACCCGCCAAGTCCATATTTTGCGATTAGAAAAAAATGCAAAAAATGTATTCCACTGAATTTAAATATAGTAAAAATTGATTGATTGATCCATTGAAATAGTTGTCAAAAGCTATTAAAATCCTGATTTTTCATTACATTTTATGACTCTAAATTACATCCCAAATAATTCCCCATCCAAGTTTTTTTTTTTGTAAATCAACCTTGCAGTAAAACTTGGTTAAAGCCCATAGTGACGCAGCATCCTATGTCATTGCATTTTTTGTGATTTCTGTATTTTAAGAAACAATTGGCACTTTCGCAGACGTGAGCTTATGGTTAAAAAAAACACAATTTATTTTTAAACAGCTTTAACATTTTTTTTTTAAATATCACATGCTACATGAAAACTTTTGTCTGGCGAATTTTGTTCGTAACCAAGTTTAAAAATCACTGCTGCTAATACTCGTATAGCAAGCTGCCACTATTAGTTTGCAGCATTGAATTGAGAGAAAGAAAGAAAACAAAAATCATTCGGTATAATTGTTGCCATTCTACAAACACAATGTATCATGTTGCTGGTTCAGCATGCTTTGTAAAGAGACTTGCGTCTTCTTGGTTCGTTTGCTCTTTAGCTGATTGTGTTGTCTGCAAGTGGCCGGCCACTTTCATTAGATATCGCAGCTGTGTTGTCTAAGCTGCTCTTGCGCTTGTTGAAGTTGCTATGTATTTTCTATCTTTCGTCTATGCTAGCTTAAGTTATCTTCTTCGTGTTGCCTCTTGCAGGTTTCGAATTTATTATTTTCTTTAAGAAAATTTCCTTTTCTATTAATGCTTCTATGCTTTTAGTATGAACGCTGCTTATGGACAACTATAAACGTGCTATGATGCTGCTTTTGACCGCATTCTATTTCAGAACAATTCCGTTGCAAAAAAATGCAGCAAAACTGGATTGTAACCATAGAATCCTGTTTTTGTGCTTTGGTCATTTTACGCCATCAATAGCGATCCTTGACATACTGACATGCTTATGTACAAGTTTAATGAACATGAACATACCAATTCTAGCATTTCTCTTTTATCAAACATGAATGCAATGCATTTTCACTTGTTGCTGCCAGCTTGTCTACTGATGTTTTATTTAAACTAATAAATTATTTGATCTCTATGTACATATACAGAGTGATCAGAAAATATTTTGTTTTATTGACTAAATTCGGGAAAGTAACTGCGGGTGCCATATACGGAATTTAATTTTGAATTTTCAAATAAATTATATGTACATATGTAAATATGTAATGTATGGTTGTTATAATTTTTTTTTTTAAATTTTCTATTTGGATTGTTTTCACATTTTTGATGATCCCGAATAAATCAGAAGATATGGTGGCGCTAAATATTTGAAAATTAAAGCCAATATAGTAAACGAAAAATATTATTTTGCACCAATCGGAAAAGTGTTACTACCCCTATGGTTCGGCAGCTTTACCACTGGGCTTGAGAAATCTTAGCCCCTATGTGGCAGGGGTTTGTCCCTCGTCTAACCAAAAACAATGTTATTTCTACGCTCTTTTTACATTAGGATGTCATTGCAAGGGGCATCCTGCCAGACATATGCCTTTCGGGGTATACCATTTCTCATGGCCTATAGGAGTTGATAATAATTATAACCCAAGAACTTACTAATTGGTATACCCTAAGGACAACTTAATTGGCAGAGCCTATTGGACTTGAGAATTGGTATGCCCCAAGAGTTATACCAATTAGCAAGGCTTATAATTTCCAACATTTTTTTTTAAAAAACAAACTTTATTATTGATATTATGAATATAATAACATAAAAAAAATTTAAACACAAAACATATTCAAATATGTGACATATAAACTAAAGTAAAACTAAACACCTGTGCTTTTAATTCAAAAACCTTACAAACTACAAAACATTAAATTTACGATGGTTTCTTGCAACAAGTTTTTTTTTGCAACTTCATTGCCTTTCTTAGCTGTTCTTCTGGAGTTCCAGCTTCTCCAAAAGAAATTGATTCTGAAAAAGAATGTATTCATACATTAGTATTTCTTCAAACAATCACCATTGGTCTTGGACTTACCACTTTATTTCGTGGTATTTCACTAAATTATTTTAATTGATCACAGTTTATATAAACTTCACTGTTGGAGTCTATGAAATATTTGATATTAATTGAAATATTTGACATATATATGTAAGAAAACCAAACAAGAAAAACTGAGCTCGCAAGGATAGAATAGATCAAAGCTACAAACAACTAGAACCAAAACCTCTCCATTTGGGGCTTGCGAAAGCCGAACTACAGGGACATTAATCGATTGAAAAAAAAGTTTAATCTTTTCTTTTTTTTTCAAATCAAATTTTTTTCGTTATTACTTCTCCGGATCGCAAGCCATGAGTGCCTACTTTCTAACGATACTTAATGTTTTAAAATTTGGCTCAGTCCTTCAGGCTACCCTTATTTCATTTCATTTTTTCATTTCATATTTTGCCTACAGGTGCTGTCTATGGACACATTTTTTAAACCTTAATGCCACATCAGTTATTAATCTTCTTAGAAAAACAGAAAGACACTTCGCTTGTCAAAATCAGTTCAAATATTAAGAGTGTTGTTTGTGCAATAATGTAAGTTCATAGCATACTTCCGTTTCCTAAAGTAGTTACGCTTTAATGAAATTACATACACATTTTGCAGTGAAACAGTATATCTTTTTCCAAAGATAGCTTTTAGAGTGACTGCTCCTTTTAGATACAATATAACCAATCCATTAACATCAGACGTTGTGGAGGAACAAAATTAAAAATAGAAATTATGGAAATCAAACTTCATAACCTCTTATAGTTACGGAGATGTTGAAGTTTCCTTAAATATCTTCACCCCAGTGCCATCTACCGGCTCCAAAAAATACATAAATCTTTTCGTGCACCCAACCAACTTATGGTGTGAATATTTCTGCGTCTTATGGTTACGGTTATATAATAATTTCCTTACACTTTTCCAAACTTGGTTTTGTTATAAACCTTTTGATCTGAAAGCAGATGCATTCTTAAGATTGATTGGAGAGCAACATATAAAAAAATCAAAAAAAAAAAAAAAAGATAATTTGAGAAACATTTTTATAAATAAAAAAATTAGTACTTAAACAAATTTATTTAAAGTATTATCATATAAAATTAAAGCATTTTTGAGCAATAATGATGATAGGTTCCCTCTGGTAACGCGCCGTAACGTTTTTAAAAAAAATTTTTTAGAAGTTTAAATATATAAGTTCAAAATTCACCTTTAGATAAGCACTAAACAAGATATAAAAATCAAAAATATCGTAGCAAAAAGTCAAAAAAGTGTGTTATTATTATTATTATTTATAGAATGAACGAGTTACAAAATGAATACATATATGAATGTATGAATGCTTTATTAATTAAACTTTCAACGTAAATTGTATTTAGTGTCAATTTTTGTAATTAATTTTGCATAATAAAATCAATTAACAAAGTCTGCAGCAGTTGTTTTCCTATTCACAAATTTATTTACTGCTCCTAGTTAGTTTACAAATTAAATTTAAAAAAAAAAAATATCAAACAAAAAAGGCTTTATCTGATAACTCCCTCACTTTTCCGTTGAATGGTAGTAGGTTTGGGGTAGAACTATTACAAAGTTACTAGCTCTTTTTGGAACTTGCTCAGGACTATTCTTATATTGGTCCGGTTAACTGTGTATGGAAGATACAAATACATTTACATACATACTTACATACATTTGAACGATTTTGTGTCGCATACTCGTGGTTTTTTTTTTGCTCTTCATATCGCTTGCTGGCCTAAACGTAGAATTCACACCGTTGTTATTTGTGTTTCTATTTGTTTTTGGCATTACGTTTAATCAACGCAAAATAGCAACTTGTGCTGGTACGGTGAGCAACGGTAGCGTTTCATTTAGCTTTTTCTGGCGACATCTTACACAAATGCGCAGTTTTTGTTATTGCTGCTAAATTCTTTTATTTTGTCACTTTCTTCTTCAACGTGCGACATTAGCAGCTGATTGCGAGTATTCTAAAGATTTTGCTTTAGTTATTCAATTAAGCTGTTTAAAATTTATTTGATTAAGTTGCTGCATATGATAAAATTGAAATGTGTAAAAAAATGTTAGTTTATTTGTTTTTATCGACTGATTATAACAACAAATAACAATTCAAATTATTTTTAACTGTACTTACCGTCATTAGAAAAAGCCGATATTTTTGTTCATTAACAATTCGATCAATGCTTTCGTTAAAAAAACAAGATGAAACAAATTAATCTGGTAATAAGTGACATACATACATATGTACCTACGTGTCAAGTTATTTTATGTACATATGTATATAAGCTGTAAAAAAAATCGGGCTATTCTAAAATATCAAGTCCAAAATGGTGTGCGGTTTGTAAAAGAATGACCGATATGTAATAATGACAGTCTTCGGTGTAGCCTTTTAAGTGATGCCGGATTTTTATGTGACAACTTTTTTTTTATGTCAAGCTTAGTGCTAATAAAGGGAATATCTTAAAAGCCGTCAATTGGCATCTTTTGCCTTAGCTATACTAATTGCGCAAAAAAAGTTTTTATTTTAAATACACCCAATTGTGGTGAGAGTTTAAAGCTTCTTGTCCCATATTATTCACATATGTTTATTTTATGAAACTAACACTTTATGTAGGTATATGAAAACCTTTTAACACGTGATGTGTCTGCTTCAAAAGGTGAGACAGAAGAGTGAAAATGAATTAAGCTTTAACCGTGTTTTTTTTTTTTGTTTTCTGAAAATAACTTTAATTTGCCGCAATGATTAAAATAAAAGTGATCTGAAAGTTATGCTTTTGAACTTTATTGTACTTCAATAATTGATGCTCTCCAATGATCATAGTGTACTTTCTGACCAGAGCTGAAAATCTCAATGTGTTGCTAATTTAGCAAGAACTCGAAAAAACCTCCAGAAAATAAGATAAGAGGTAATAAAGATATTTAATAACAAATTTTGTTTGCTTAATTTATTGCCTTTCAATTGATGTGCAACATTTGTTATTTATCATAAGTCTTGTACTATTTATTTGTTTCTAACACATATTTTTGATTAATGCTATTTAGAAGAGCAATTCAGCTATATTTGTTTTGATATACCTACGTAAATACACAAATCAATATGTAAACAAATATATTTCTTATATAATGATCTTAAATAAAAAATAGTGAAAAAAATGTTGCACATAAAATTAATTAATCAAACTAAATTTGTTTTAAATAAATATACATCTTCATTAACTATGCATTATTTGTACAAAAAAAAATTTCGATATTTGACAAAATAAGTTTTCGAGTATGTTTAAAATTCTTTTGAAGTTGACCCCACACCCAAACGAAAAAAATGACCTTCTACAAGGTGACACTTTTATGCAAAATAAAACTCTATAATTCTAGGCAGTAAAAACTCAAAGCTAATATATTAAATACTGCAGTAATTTAAAATTTTTTGCATTAGTTTTGGTTTATTTGACATGATTATATATTTTGACCAAAAAAAAACTATTCAATACTACTACTATTAATACTACTTTGCAATTTTCTTTTCACTTATTGCTTTCACTATGTTACAAACAAAATGACCTTCGATAAAAATCATCAGTAAAAATGACGTGATCAATAGAACCGATCACGTTACTGAAGATGATTTTATCATTGTATTCTATTAATTTGCTGTCAAGTACAAACAAAACCAAGACAAACATTAAGGTTTAATTTTTCTTTTAACGCTTTGCACTGCTAATTGCTAATACATGGAAAATTAAAATTTTTCTCTAGTAAACATTAAAAAATTAACAAAAACAGAGTAGGAAAGGTATATTATTGTGGTCCATAATATTTATGTTTAGTCCTTTATCTCTGTAATTTCAAAATGATCCTAAGTAAAAATGATATATCACCCTGAAAAGTTTTCCCTAAAATTAATGGAAAATGACTTGTACGTATGAACATGGGTTCTATGCTCCTACTGAAATTATTTTTAATAAAGTGGTAATTTTTAAAATTTGCAAAAAAATAGTAAACTTAAAAAAATTTAAAAACATTAAAAAATTGAAAAAGCTGAAGATTTCATAACTTTGAAAAAATTATAAAAATCCAAGCTGACAGCCTGGTTTTGATTCTCATAGCTGACAAGACATAAAAACAAAAGAAAGTTTTTCCATTACTGCGCAACTTCTCGAAAATCAGTAGCATTACTTCGAGCGTAAAAATTTTAGTTATTGAGCCAAAATATTATTGTAATTTTTACTTAATTTCGATATGTTTTTTTTTTGTTTTATTTTAAGGTTTCATGCCATACACTATGTATATTTAACTCCTTAGCAAATAACTTAATTTATTTTTATTCAAAGAAAAAACTTGTTCATGACATCATTTGAACCAAACGAGTTACTAATATTTCATTCCCCTACTTATTGTCTAAATACATAGATACAAGTAATATGTTTTTTGTTTTGTTTTATATCTAGAGCTTTCTTCTTATACTTCAGTTATAATTGCGCCAAATCCGCAGTCATTCTAAGTAACCTTTGAGTTTTTAAGCACCTTTAAATGTCTTTGCGTGAATTCTTGAAAGCTTAAATGAAAACATAAAAAAAACAAAAATGTTAATAAAATCAAAGCAAAAGAATTGAATATGGCTTATTAAAAAAAAAGAACCGCATATACGCAAGTAATAGGAAAAAATATACAAATATACGAGTATACTTGTAGTCACCATCACCTGCTATTCCAGTTTGGAAGGCAGCATTCACTTGGCTGGTAATTGTTCAACTAATAGGATTAAAAATAAACTTAAATAGTAAAAAAAAAACTATAAAAAAAACGCTTTTGCTGGCTGTTGAAATACTTAGTTAACTAAAGCGTAACCATTTTGTTTTCTACCTCTGCTATACTATTTTTATTTTAGTTTTTAAGCTATAAAAAAATGTTTTTTAATTGGCGAATAAAATACAACTACTTTTTTAATTCTCGGCAAATTTACAGTGGAGTCTCGTTCTACTCATGCTCTTCCTTCTATAACCTATGCTTTGCGTAACATAGCAATAATTAAATGGATTTCAAAATAATGCCATTTAGAATATTTCGAAATTAAAATTTTCTAACGAGCTTTGTAGGCTCTCAAGCACAAATATTTTGATGAGTTGACGCATGACGAATGAGAGAATAAGCGCGAACGTTCGCATTCTCTGTATAGAAAACAAAAAACAAAGATCGTACAAGGAGCTACCTCCCATATAAACAAACTGTTTAAATTGATTTAAAGGATTTGGTTGTCATATTCAAAGGTTGCACTAATGAGCTTATGGGGGCAGTAGCGTACCTAGGGTGGTGCCGAGGGTGCGGCTGACCGGGCGCAAGGCTTGAGGGGGCCGAAAAATGGTCGTGAAATATACTTATCTCAATTTTCTAGGGTTTTTGAAAGTCAAAAATGAGGATTTTTTTTAGTGAATGAAATTAAATCGATTTAGTAAATTTGAATGTGTAGGCGGAAATTTTCACAGTACACTTGTCCCTCGCTTTGCGCGGTGGTTAGGGGAATGAAAAGTGTCGCGCTAAGCGAAACCCCGTAAAGTGAAGTGAGAACTTAATGCAATTTAGGAGGTTACGTTCCTGAAAAGAGAAATATATACGACTAAAAGACATTCACGACACTGTAGCTATTATTTTGCTATACAAAATCATTTACTACCATAAAAACATTTGTTTAAAACAGATAAAAAGGAACAACGAACTTTAAAACAGTAATTCAAACAAAAAGAAAGTTACAAGATTCATTTATCTACAGTATCTACTCATTGAATTAGAGACGAAAAAATATATTAAAAAATTGTCAGTGTTCCATGCTTACAAAATTTTTATACAGTAGTCGGCTTTCAATACTGAACACGAGTATGGAATCAAAAGTTGGGTGGTGCATCTAGTTTCGGAGATATAGCCATCGGAAGTCGGGATATAGCTTTAAATGAAATCGTTGTCATAATTTGGGAACCCCTGAATCGACTTTCAAAAAATGGATGTCATATGAAAGATTATTTAATGAACTATAATATAAGCTCATAAAAGTTTGAAATTTCAGCTATATTTTTTGATAGTTTTCGAGATATGACACTTTATCGAAGTTTCTGGTCAACTTTTTTTTTAAAAAGCGTTATTTTTTGGAAAAATTTTAACTTAACAAAAATTTTGATTAATACATAAGAAAGCGCATTTTATGCCCTTTCAAATGGTATGCTATATTAAGTTTGTTTTTCTTGGCCAACCGGATTTTTTAAAGAAGAAAAGTGAACGAGATCTAGAAATTTACTTGAAGATTTGGGATTTGTTGAAAAAGCATGAGCAAGATGTCCAACAACTACAAAAAGAACAACAAAGCAACAGTATCAATAATAACAACAATAAAAACAATAACATATTTGTTTGCGGTGGTATTTTTCACCAAAAAACTAAAAATTTTTTTAAAAAATTAAGCGATCCAAGTAGATTTCTAGAGCTCGTTCACTTTCCTTCCTTAAAAAGTAAGTGCGAATAAGACTCAGCTAATATTACAAAACTACTGAGCAAATTCAATTGTAATTCGATATTTAGAATTCAATAACCGCTTACTGTACAAAAATTAAGCAGAATCGCATCAGTGAGCGTGGTACCCAAACATATTATAAGAAAAATTATTTAAAACAACCGGGTGTGGGGAAAAATTGCGAGCCCAAGATTTGAATTTAACTATACGTAATCCATATTAGTCTAAGAGCTAGCCACTTGAGGAACATACTCGCATAAGGCTAAAATTTTGTGTATACTTAGTAAAATAAGAAAGTCAATAAATGGTAGTATTGGCGCGGTCGCGAAGGTACACCCTAAACGTTTCATAATACAAAATATTTTTGAAAAAATCATCCTAAATGGATTTCAAAAATATAGATATCATACTAAAGATAATTTAATAAGCTATTATACTTATTCACAAAATTTTGAAATATTCTACACGCTTTTCGAGATAAAACAACTTTTCTGATTTTGTTATATCTCCAAAGTACTTCAATCAGTATTTAAGTTATTCATAGTAAAAAGCAATTTTTTTTTTGGGAGCCCTCCTTTTGCTGCAATACTATACTGAATTTTTCAAAAAACCACACGTCTACTAAAAGCGTTTCAGTGGCTTTAAGACAATTTATTAAACAAATTTTTATGCTTCCACAATCCGTTCGTTCGTTTATCAATGATGACGAAAGAATGGAGCCAAAACGCTTGGAACAAAGCATTGACGAAAAAGTCTCATGAAAAATCTGACTTCTTATAGAAAAACAAAAACAACATTATAAAAACACATTTCTTATCTATTGTGTTAAAATTTTTTTTTTATATTAAACTTTTATTTGTACACTGATATCAAGTGTCATTTTCTTAACATAGTTAGTTCTATGGTTTGTAAGACAAAATGTTTAAAATTAACTTTAATTATCAGCCATTCATCGATTATTTATATTTATTAACTATTTCAATATTTATAGTATGTATACAGTTTAATGATATTGATACGTTTTTGTATACTTCTTGGTTTTGTGAGGCTGATTCCGGTTTGATAAGGATATAATTTTATTTCGGTTTCGGATACGGATATTTTGGTGAACTTCTTACAGAAATCTATCAGTAAAAAACAGAAAATCATGTCATTGTATTTTTGTTTTTATTTATTTTTAGTACAAATCAATGAAATTAGTTTTTTAATTGGCAGATTATATTTTACAAAAAGTAATTTTGGTGCTTTTCTTGCTGCACTAAATAACTGTTCACTCGCCACATTTCCAGCAGGCGGAGAAAGATATTGCTACAAATATGATTGCACAACTGTTTATATCTGGATATAAGATTTCGGTTACAGATACGGATACTAAAAAATCTTTATTTCGGTTACGGTTACGGATAATTTTTTTTTCATATATCCGGTGGTTTCGGTTACGGATAAGGATATCCATAACATACCTACATCAAAGTCAAACAAATACTGGCGGTCTTTGAAACAATTCTACGAACCTACCAACAAAAAATACTTTCCCCGCAGTGGGTTAAGGTTCTGGTACTAACTTAGATAATCGTACGTGTTTTAAGTTTTATTAGTACAAACGCTAATTTTATAGCTTTGACACGCTACTAAAAGAAAATCTATGTTAATACCTAATGAACAAAATTTTTAACACTCCTTACAAAAAAAATCGTAATTACGTGCATATAGGGGAGCGGGGATTGTTTTAGGGCTTTTTTTTAGCGCTTTTTACGTTAACTAGCAAACAAATTTAGCGAGCAACAAAAACAAAGAACGACAACAAAATGTCATTTTATTAGGGTAGAGATAAAAACAAATGATGTGAAAATTCGCAAGAGAGCGAGAGAAACCAAACAACTATACGAATGAGTATGTAGTAGCCATGGTGAAGTTATCTGGCAAACTAAATGGCAACATTGGAGCAGCTGTTTTTGTTTTACCGTGCGGCGTCAACAGATTCGGTTTCGTCCATTGATGTCTCTGAATGATTTTTTCAGTCTGCTCCATGCAGTCGTCGGAAAAACAACCAACAATTAACGTCAGCTATAAAAGCAAACAAAAAATAAAAATACAAAGAGAATCACGTCGTAGAGCAATAGAAAAAATAGTGAGAAAGAGTGTCATTAACCATAAAATGACATTTTCACGTGATTTTTTTTCTCCCCGGTTCGGTCGAAAGCATTGAAATTTACTAATTAACAACGGTGCAATATTTTTTTTGCTCTTTTGTTACATATTTCTTTAATTAAAATTTCTGAAAATTAAATAGAAACAAAGTGTTTAAGAGAATAATTTACAGGTTGGATAGATAGCCTGAAAATGTCAAATAACACCATCGTCAACGTTAACGCCAACGCTAACAGTAATCGCAACAAGGAGAACAGCATAAAGGCGGCGGCAGTGCAGTATCACAGTGCGTATACGTAATATTTTTCATTACATTCGCATTTTCTGCGCGTTTATTGTTTGTTTTTCAATCAATTAAGTCATGAGCTCCTAGGGAGGGGGAAAAGTCGTATTATTTAATCATAAATTTAAGTCAACACACTTTTTTTAATTGCTCATGATATCGTCTCGTTTTGCTCTTTTCTTTTATAGCAGTCATAATTCACATGAGTTTTTTCGTTTGTTTCTTTTCTTTTTTCATTAAACAAACCAAGAGCAACACTTGAGTGTCAAGTTTTTCCTTTCTTTTTTTACCTTTAAGCATATTATATAAATATATCTGTATGTATTTAAGTCACACTGATTATGTTAATTAGACTCTTTTGCTAGGAATTGAATTTTCTTTTTTTTTATCATAATTATTTTCAAAAAAAATCCCCCTTTTATATATAACCCACAAAGTGGGTGGTCATCGACTTTGTTAGTTGTTTATATTATAAAGGTAATATGTAATATATTGCTCTCAAATACAATTTCACACATTTAATCCAAGTTCATAAACAGTTGAAAATCTCATTGTACACTGCCTACTGCTCGAATGCCCTTCACCAGCCTGTGTCTTAATTGTTTTTTTTTTTTTGCAATTTCCTTCATATTGCATTTCCTTGCAAAAGTGGGTCACACTTGTCGCTCTGCCGACGACGCAGCTTTCAACCCTTGAAATCGGCGTTATCGTTGCACAGTGTTAAAAAATGTTCATGATTGTGGTTAAAAATCTGTGTTAATGTGGTTAATTTTTTTTTGCTAATAACAAATTTTAATACCATTTCTTGAGACATATTATAAGTTGATCATAAACAGAAATATGATATATATACAAGGGTAGTCTGAAAAGTTTCGAGCTTTGATATGAAGATGGCATCCTCGCCACTTCAGTCAGTGTTGTAAAATATTCAATGCAGTTGATACCATAATATTAAATTAGTTACACAAAAAAAAAAGCATTAACCACAGATAATCCAAAGATGCGATCTGTGAAAAGTTAGGTCACCGGAAATGAAAGTTGAAATTTTGCCATAGTCATTCTCATAAAGACAGCATGAGCAATAAAACCAGCTGTTCTAAAAAACCTAAAATTCAAAAATGTTCTGTTTAAAATATTGGATCCAAATTCAGCAAATTCGCTGATTTTGATACTGAGATCTACTGATAAATTTACTCAGGCACAGACAACTTTCCCCCGGCACCGTTTTGTACCGATTGAAAAAAAAAAAAATAACTTCACCAATCGAAGGAGAAAGGTCAAAACAAATTTGAAACAAAGCCATAGACATAGCCTCATTTTTGTAATGTTTTGAGCTCGTTTTCCAAAAAAAAAAGCTCTCCGCTAAGGTGGAGGCCATTATTTAAATTCGACTTTCGTCATCGTTTGGTGCAAAAAAACATTTTCTAAAAAAGGGCCCTGGTCATGTTGAATAGAGCTAAGCGGACTGCGAAAGATTGTATGTATGGCTAAGTCATTACTGGTGCAATGAGTACAACGCATGGGGATATTCTCGACCTGGTAATAAATCTGCTAACTTAGATTTATTTATTTTGGAGGAAGCAATGAAAGCAACATGCTATCCAAGGTCAAAGAGGAACCAGCGTAACAAACCTCCCATTAGGCATGGGCAGATAGATGTGTTCAAAATTACTGAGCAGTACCCACTGTTTCAGTTTCCAGTAAAAAGTCTAGTTCCCAAATTCCTCAAAAAAATTTAAGTCAAGGTTGCACAGTGAAACCAAAGGAGCGATTCGGAGAACATTTTGGGGCCCTTACATAAATTTTCCACTCAGATCGTTCCAAAATTTTAGTTGGCACTTAATCTGGTTTGTATTTAGACGAGCAAACCATTAATACCATTGCAATTCAAAGTAAGGCGACAACACACAATGAGAACGCCATTCTTGGCAATATTGAACGTGTAGCAGACGCCTAAGGCACAAGGACCTTCTGCTGTAATGAAAATACCGATGAATTGACTAACCATAGATGACTAAACGGCGAAAATAAAGCACTGTTAGCAAGTGAAAATAAAGCATTGCATATTTCAAGTCGGTTTTCCTCAAGACAGCAGCACCACTTAAAAGTAAGTTACCACATTTAGTCGTTAATTAATTACATTGATGTGATTCAATTTTCTTAAATTAAATTTAACCCACTGTGCAACATGGCAATAAATCACAGACAACTCTACAAATACAAGCACAACAGCAAATATGAATACAAATGCAACAACCACTTACGTAGTTAATGCATCCTTGCAACACCCTTATGCATGGAGCAGAAATCGTAGGCATAGCAGCAACAACTTGTCTACGTAGTATTTGCAAATACATATGTATATGTTTCAACGTGTGTTAATACCAATACAATTATGAACATGAAAAATTACCAACACACAAGTAAGACACTTTAAAATGCGCGTACTCACTTTATGTTTGGAGTGTCTTTCATTTTCACCTTTTTGCTTTTTAATCAACTGTTCTCGGATTCTCAGCAACAGCACAAAGCAGCAATCGGTATATGGCACTCGGTACAGTACACAGTACTCGAACATACACACCCACATACGAGTACAACACAGCTCCCATTCATTACTATTTAAGTGAGCGAGTATGGAGAGTTCCCGCACTTGTACTATACTTCGATATCGTAAAATGGCTGAACAAAAATAAAAACGGTCTAGATTTAGATTTTCTTTCTACTATAAATTTGATTTTCATGTAAGGAAGTGTCCATTAATTACGTGAGTCGAAATGGGGAAGGGGGTCAAGCAAAACCTCACCAAATCTCACCAAGGCGGAGGGGGATCAATGAAAATCTTACGTCAACTTTTTAATTTAGAGATTATCATAAGCAGCAACCAAGGATTGAACTGGCACGTTTTTTTCGACAGTTCGCTTAACATAGTACAGTGGCTCACAGCTTATTTTATGCAGTGCATACTTTTAACTTCAACACTCTATAATTTTGAAACTAAATGGAATATAAAAAAAATTATGTCATTATTTGAAAGAGCACAAATTCTAGGTTAAAAAAGTGTTTATTTTTTGTTGGAAAGTATTATCTGGAATTTTAAAAATTAAAAATCAAAACCCGGTAACCCGGTAACGGGTTGTTATGGCCACCCAAGTAAGTAAGTAATCTTGGGTCTGGATGTTATTTCTCACATTTTCAAAAAAGAAAAAAAAATACTTTGGTCCCTTTTTTTTATTGAGCTCCTCCTCCGTTTGAACAACTTGTCGAATATTTTAAACATAAATTTAATAAATTTTAATTTCCATTTATTCTAAAGGTTTTCTTAACTTGGTAGTGCAAAGCTAAATTTCTTTAAATAGTTTTTGTTCAATCGAAAAATTCACTGTTACCCGCCGCATTTGCACTTGTGCACCAACTTGCTTACTAGTTTCTATTAACTATGCCTTCGGCTTTAGTCTCAGTCTTTATTTCACTTTCGTTCTCGAGTATCATTAGTTATTTTAGCTTTTGTAAATTTCCTTTTCTACTGTTTTGAAGACGTGCATGATCTAAGCAATACTATAGATATGTACATATATTAAACAGAAAATTAATTTCACTTTAGTTCGATACATTAGTAGTACACATATTGAGCATTTTCTTAGTTTTAATATTTCTTTCTTTCTCTCTATTTGTTGTTATGGTTTTTTACCTAAGA
This sequence comes from Meiosimyza platycephala, assembly GCA_963662105.1. Lineage (NCBI taxonomy): Eukaryota > Metazoa > Arthropoda > Insecta > Diptera > Lauxaniidae > Meiosimyza > Meiosimyza platycephala. The sequence goes on along the minus strand of OY759208.1, from coordinate 102,952,854 downwards.
ACCTCTTATACTCCATTATTATGTCGGCGTGTCTTGTCGTTGAAATTTGCGATATCTTATCGCAATTTATTTTCTAATTTTGGCCTCGAATTTGTGAAAAACGAAGTGAAAAATAAATAAATAAAAAGTAATAGCGCAGAAAAGAAAACACAACGTAAAAATACCAACATATGACTATCATCATCACTATCATCATCAATGGTATATAGAATAATCGCCAGATAGGTAGTAGGTAGTTGTTACTCTTATCAGTAAGAACGGTCGGTGCGAGCGATTGTTTTTCTAATGTTGATATTCATTACATTCATTAAAGGTGTGCGAATTGTGGCAGTTGTTGTTTTTGTTCATAAATATATTTGAGTTTATCTAAGATTACTAATAAAATTTAAACTTTAATTAGACTTATTTAAAAATCTATGAAAGTGCTCTGAATTCCGACTACTTTTAAATTACTAAAAAAAAAAACAAACAAAACTACAGAAACCATTCTCATTCGCCATGGGAAATACGCTTTGTTTAATGTTAATTACCAAAAAAAAAACAAAATTGTAACTGAGTCGTTCCATACGGATTCGAATTGCTGTTTCACGTGACTTCTCCCATTTGATTCAATGTTTTTTGTACGCTGAAAAACATTTCTCTGGGTGGCAAAATACAAAATAAATTATAAACTTATTTTACATTTTTTGCACTTTTTCAAAGATGTATTATAATGGGAAATTCTTTTAAGACATACAATCTTTGACCAGACTTCTCTTAATTTTTTTGTGAAAGAATTTTTATGTTTAATTCAACAATTAATGAGCATAACAACCAGAAATATTAAACTTTTTACTATTTCAATGCATAAATCAGACATTTTTAAATTAAATTTGAGTATAAAATAAATATACCTTTATTTTTGTTTTTAACAAAAAACAATTTTTTTTTTTTTGCTTTTTAACAATAAACAGATTTATTTTTAAATTTTAGACCTTTTTATATTTTAAAAAAGCTTAACAGCTCCATTTTATTACCTTTTGTCCTATAAAGCAATTTGCGGGTCACAAATTGGTTAGCTCGCTATAGGTGCGAATCAAAATTGGTTTTATCTTTTATGAAGCCATCTGTTGGCAATTATTAAAACTGTTTTGATTAGGAATGTATGTTCCGTGAAAAAAATCATTGATTCGTTAAAACCAGACTAAATGAATAAATATTTAGGAATACATAATAGCACCTCATGCAATAAAGAGTTTACTATTAATATGTTCTCTGAGTTTCACCAATTTTTATTAGCGAAATTCTCAGAGTTTGAAAAAATTAACGAGAAAATCACGCGAATTAACATTGAACTTATTTACAAAATACACGTTTAATACAATTTGAATTGTGTGTCATTATTTAGTTTAAGTCTCCCTTATAATCTCATATTATTAAATCTAATATATCCAGATTTACAACAGAAACTAAAGGCGAGTTGTCATGGAATTATCTAGAAAAATATAGTTTTGTTAAAAAAAAAAATTGTATAGATAACACAGGCACACAAAAAAAAAATCTCGTGACCCAGAGGGAAGATCCCTCTATTCCTACATTTTCGAGGTCGCTGAATCCGAATATGACCTTCAAAAATTGTTTCAATTGCCAGTTTATCCGCTACCACTCCCTTACCACCCCCTTGGGGGTCGAAATTCAAATTTATTACAATATTAATCTTTAATTTCAACTCAAAACTTTTATTATTTTCAGGTAATTTAATATGCCTACATGAATCACTTAATCCAAGGCCCAAAAACTCGGGGAAAATTTAAACAAAAGAAAAAACAACGTGCATAGCTTAAACTTGCCAATACAGCATTAAAATATACAGAATCAATTGCATTAAGAGAACAAAAAAAAACCAAAAATCAACATATCATACACATCATTAATCAGTAACCCCAATTTTTCATTCTAAATCAAATCTATAAACTTCACAAAATGGTTAAGGGTATTCTCGTCAATCGTAAATCGGATGAAATGCTAAAGAATCAGATTAAAATGGAGCATGCTGATCTAGTTGCTGAAATGCAGACTGTAGAAAATCTGCCCACACATGAACGTTTACAGCTAGCGCGTCTGTGAGTCAACTTTTTTAATTAATCCTTGCATATTCTTAGGCGTAGTTTTTAATTATTTTTCTTTTCTTTTACACAGACGTCGCACTCAACAACTTAAAATGGCACGCCAGAAAGAAAAAGAATGGTTAAAAATGCAACGCGCTAAAGGCAATCCCATCCCATTGAATGGCAGCAGTACTTCTACTACCACCACACATCACTTTAGATCCTCGACCGCACGCCATATTGCATTTGAGAATAGTGTCGTTTTGCTTGAGGCCGCCAGTCGCAATGACATGCAAGAGGTTGCCGAGCTACTGCAGCATGGCATCACACCCGATGCAGCAAATGAAGATGGCTTAACGGCACTGCATCAATGCTGCATCGACAATAATGTTGAAATGTTGAAGCTACTGCTGCAGTACGGTGCTAATGTGGATGCTCAAGATAGCGACAAGTGGACGCCATTGCATGCGGCAGCCACTTGCGGTCACTTGGAATTGGTGCGCATATTAATTGAGCACGGTGCTAATTTATTGGCGGTAAATACGGATGGTAACATGCCGTACGATCTGTGCGATGATGAGAATACATTGGATTTTATAGAGGCTGAAATGTCAAAACGTGGCGTTACACAAGAGTTGATCGATGAAACGCGTTCGTCGACTGAACGACAAATGTTGCGTGATCTGATGGAGATTGCCCGTAACGGTAGTGACCTAGAGGAACCAGATAATCAGGGTGCAACGCCGGTAAGGCAAATAGATATCAATGAAAATACATACTTTTTTCCAAATATCAGTAAAGCGTTTTGTAGAAATAAAATGTTAAAGCAATAACTTGTTCATCAAATTCAGCATAATTCATAAAAAATGTTTTTATTTCTGTAGCTCCATATTGCAGCCGCCAATGGCTACACTCGAGTGGTAGAGTTTCTACTGGAATTGCATGTTAATGTCGATGCACTCGATAAAGATTTGTGGTCACCAGTGCATGCTGCAGCTTGTTGGGGACATGTAAGTGTTTGAGACATAATTTAATTTTCGAATCACTTAAAAATCTTATAAATGTCATTGCAGTTAGAAGTATTGGAAATGTTAGCACAATGTGGTGCTGACCTGAATGTTAAAAATAAGGATGATGAAACGCCTTCCGGTATGCAAAAATTAATTTTAGCTGCGTAACATACTTTATACCTGTTGTTTGTTACAGATATTTGTGAAGACCCAGAAATACGAGAGCGCATCGAACAGCTCAAGACAGAGCAAGAAAGTAAACGACTGGCTGAAGCGCAAAGACGTCGTGTGCGTCGATCTCAAAGTAATAATACACGGTATGTTCCACTAGACTTGAATTTGATTTGTAATTTTTTAATCACTTTCAATAATTGAATTATTCTAGAGCACAATCTGTACGTCGCACATCGTTACGTGATAAGACTTTAACCACGAAGAAAGATGCTGTAGAAGAGGCAAGACTGCGTTTAAAAGCACAAGAAGTATTTACAGTACCGGATAGCACAACGGTAGAATTATCGCCCAATGGTTCTGCCACAAATGCCGCTTACGAACATCACGAAGAGCTTGTTGGAGGTGGAGGTACAAGCTCAACTAACGAACATCAATCAGCAAAACGACATTCAAACGAAATGAACGGGGGCATTAATTGGTCAAAGATGAGTGGTGGCACTGCTACATCCACTCTTCACAATAATAATATTATTACTAGCAATAACAACACCAATAATAATAACAACGATAACAAATCATACGATGCTAGTCTTGCCTTAAATAATGGTTCCGCACACTTGCCACATTCAATATCTGCCGATGCCGTTGACACACATCGTCACTCATATACAATACCACGAAGGCCACCGGATGGCAGAGAAAATGATGAATTGCTGTTAAACACCTATAAAATTAATAGTGGTGATGTAAATGAACATCGGCGTTCAACATCATCGTCCGTAGCAGCAGTTGTATTGTCTGAACGAAATCCGTTAAGCAGCAGTGCTTCAGAAGCCTTACAGTCAAATAAGGATACTGCCAATGGTAAAATCAATGTACAGGTGACGGTGCTTGTGGGTAAGTGAATTAGTACTCCACAACTCATATGCGTAACATTATTCATTAGTTAATGTTCTTGTCTTTTCAACGCATCATTATGCTTCAAACAAAGATACAGACTGAGTTTATTGAGCTTAGTCAGTAGTACTAAGTATATCAGTCGATGAAGATCAAAAGTGTCAAAATTCCGCTGATTTTACATCACAAACTACTTAAGCACTTTTAATATTGACTGATGCTCTTGTAGTACATACTTAGCTTTTCTTAATTTATATTTTCCGTTTTCTTACCCATTATCTGATCCCCTAGACTTTAAAAAAGTCGCTTTGGGCTTTTTTTTCCAAAACTGATTATATAATGTCCTTATTATTTCAAATATCTGAATCCAATTTTTAATTTCTGGTATACATGTTGACACTGAATGTTAATTCGGTTGTACTCTGTCTCGTTAAAAAAAATGGATAAATATTTCACAGATTTTGCATATTAACTAAAAATAACATTCTTCGTACAATTCTAACGCCTTAAAAAGATTTTGCAGCCGGACTAAGTTTTATTCCGTTGGTGAAAAGAGTACATATAGAGTTCATAACTTATCAAATAAATAAATTATCAGCTTCATGTCTCTAAGGACATCGTCTAGGTTATTTTTGACCAAAGTTAAGAAAATGATGGGCTGACGTTAAAAACACACTAATATATTTATTAGGATGTCCGTAAGTTATTTTATTCGGGACTTGTTTGAACTTGGTTCTCCTTAAGCAAACATGTGATATTTAAAATTTTAGAAATAATTACTAACTGAAACAAAAAAAAAATCAAATAGAACTTAAACTTTTATGTTTCATTCATTTAAACTTTAAATTTTAAAGCCACTGACTAGAGGATTTGCTAGTACAAAGCTTTACTAACAAAAATTTAGTCGTTAAAATTATAAACTAAGCCAACGAAAATATGGTTTTTATCTTTGAGCGCTAAACAATTTTTTCTCTATTCACCTTGACATTTTTTTATTTTTAATTAATTTTTATTTTATATTTTTGCATTTTCATATTACATTCTATGTTTGCTGCATTTTGTTATTGATTGTATCTGCATTTAAACTGTAATCGTTCATTGCGTCCATTTTTTTATGCGTTGCTCTGTAATACCACCTGGCAGACACGACAAGCACGCATCATCATCTACATAATGCGACGTCTCAACTGCCGCCGCAGCATCATCATCCGCAGCAGCAGCAGTTGGAGACGTCTGCTACTTTTTCGGGCGCTACATTGGCCAATTTGAAAAAGCAACGCTCACAATCACGCACATGCGTACTTAATGAAAATGGTTCTGTTTTAGGAGCCGTAACAAATAATACAACTACAAGCAGCAGCAATAATAACAACAATAGCATCGATGGTTCAGAAACAATGATCAGTACCAGTCAACCAATGGGCGCTGGCATGAATCCAGCTTTAATGGAATATAGTGGAATGGGTAGTGAAATGAATTCATCATATTCGGTAAATAAATTTAGTGGCGTAACCGGCGATGTGGTCAGTGATAGTACGAGTTCAAAGAAGTGCTGCATAGTTATGTAAAATCATGTAACTTTGAAAGTTTAAGCTAAGTTTATTTAAAGTCGAAAGATGAGACATTATTATTCATAAATTAAAAATTTAGTTTCATGTATTTTGCTCAAAAGGCGATACATAACTCTGTATTAGAATATGTGTAAATATTTAGCGCCCATAAAAGTGATTTTTTTGGAACTCTTAAAATAAAAAAAAAATTACTCTACAATATGCGCCAAAAATTGCATCGGTATTGCTATAACATTACCAACGTTTTGAAAAATTAACGTAAATTTTTTAATTTTTTTTGGTTATTCTATTGTACAATCAACTGTTATTAAATGTTGCTCATACGTCATGTCAGCTAAAGCGAATTATCCAATAATTTTGCTTCAGAATATAATATCTTTATTCATGCCAAAACAAAAATTTCTATATAATTGCCAATGATTTGATGTTTTAGAAATCGTTAATTTGTAGTACATCTTACATTTTTGTAAAGAGATAACTTGATGTTTAATATCAAAAATGTAGATTTTTTCGTAGTTCCGGCTCGCTAGCGCTAAATAAAAAAACACAGCTGCTTTCTAAACATACTCTATTTTGAAATATTTGTGGGGTCTGACATTGACATGGCCAATGACAAATGTAATGAATAGATACTTAAATATTTATTAATTATATATTGCATTGCACTGCTTGTCACTTTCTCAAGTTGGCGTAATGCGATTGCAAAAATATTTAATAAAAAAAATAATAGAAAATTAAACTTTTTTAATAGTTTATTTTTGTAGATACATAAGTCTATCGCTTTGTAGTTTCATACATCACTATTATAATTTTTAAATTTCCAAATGTACATATAAGAGGTTTATAACTACTAAATGTTAGACTTTAATTTGTAGTTAATTCAAAAATCATTCCATAATTTGTGCCTTTTTATAGTTTTTATATTTTTGTGCCAACAATTCTAAGCACAAATTCATTCTTTTTTTAAAACGGAGCTTAAATTTTTGCCACCTCTATAACCAGTAATCACAATTAAAATTTATCAAAAATACATGTACAATAAAGACATAATTCAATTTTTAGTCTAGTTTAAAGAAAATAAAATCTAAGCAACTGCAAGCGCAAAAGTGTCTTTTAGGTATACTTTAGGAAATATTGTTATATAATAATACGAAGACGACTTAAAGTCATTCATTTTTAAGATCCTTAAAGAGAAAAAAAAGAAATGTTTTTTTATCATAAAATATTTGTGAATACTTCTACTATTACTTTATTATTACGATATTAAGATACAAAAATATTGTATTATAAAATTTTGTCTTATAAATGTATTTTTAATTCACTCAGAAAGTATTATCGCCATAAGCGCATCACTAAATTCTATAGTCAGATCTTTTGAATGCGTGAGTTAGGCAAAATTTTAAATTTCTGCATCTATAGGTCGAGCTTTAACATAAAACTAATCGTTTTGATGTGTTCCAAAGAAATTGGATACTAAATTCCTAGTACGAAACCCAAACCAACGGAGGTTAAATTTTAATTAGTTAACACCAAACAACGTAGCATTTCTTCGTTGACGCCGCCTTCCTGCCTTGGCTCATCTTGCGAGGTATATTCACCCAATCCTAAGGTTCTCTTGTTTAAATGTGGGTATTCCCTTACTGTATTTTTTGTTTCTTAAATTAGTGAATTTGCTTTTGAGACAAAATCATTCAAGTTTCCATTCAAAATTATTTAAAAAAAATTATAGAACCTATGGATTCAGTTCGCTAAATTCGATGCTTGTTTGGTCCCATCACGTTAAATTTTGTATTATTTAAAAACGCATGAACAGTTGGTGTTTAAATAATCTTACGTGATAGAGCGTAAAACGACTACCAGAACGGTTATAGGTTCAGCAATCCAAAAAATTTTATTTGGTCCTATCTAACAATAACAAAATATTTTAGTTTGATTTCAATAAATAAAATCTATACTACTAAGTTGCTCTTGCTTTAATTTCTTTACATAAAATATGCACTTTACTTGCAAAAAGGAATGCCCACAGATTTTGACATTTAATTTTATTGTACAGCTCTGCTAGATAAGATTCATATATATACTATTCAGAGATACGTTAATAACTATTTAAGATTTGTTTAATTAAAAAAAATATACACTGTGTGCTGTGTGTTAATCAAATAAAAAATCAAATCAAATCCAATGAAAAGCAATGTTTTTAAAACAATCTAAATAATTTGTATGAATTCTGATTAGCTATTATTAGTATAAACTTAAATAATTATATGCTACAAAACTAATATGTATTCAAAAAATTTAAATGATAAATATTAAAAACAAAAAAATATATCATTTTACACATATCAAAAATTTGTATTTTATTAGATTATATTACGGAAAGTCGAAAATGTAGTATTATTTATTTTTCAGCTTGGCATTTAAATTGTTTTCCTGTGATGAAGTAGTATCACATAAAAACCAAAGACCGCTTAAAATTAATGCGGATCCGAACAGAGTTAATAGTGAAATAGGTTCATGATAAAAAATTGTACCTAATAGAAACTGGAAAATATAAATATGAGTTAAATATAGACACAAATGTGATATTCTATGTTTTACGGAAATCATGTAGTTTGATGCTGCTGTAAACACAGTTGCAGTCAACGTTTGCTCAGCTAATTGCAGGGCTTTCAAGAAGTAACGCCAATTAAGCAGATTACACAACACCATTAACGATATGGGCAGCACGCGTAAAAGTAAAAAATCTATCGATTTTAAAAATAAAAAACAATTAATCAAAAAGTAAAATGTTTTGAGTCATATTGAGAATAAAAATCAGTTAGAAAAAAAATTGAGCATTAGACTAAATTTTTCATGACCGCATTTTTTAAAGAAATGGAATAATTTTTTATTCAAAGTAAATACTGCAGCTTAACACTTTTTTTGTGATACCAGGAAGATTACCCTGCAAAATTGAGGAATAAGGGTTTGTTTGTAATTATTACATAAAAGTAAGCAAGTTGCTACATAGAATTTAAAAGCAAAATAGATAACTTAAAATATAAATTATTGGAATCGTCGTGGAAACTAGGAAAATCGAATGATAACTACCAAATTGCCTTATGCAAATATTGTAGTCAGCTGTTAAAATGATTGGTTTCGCAGTAGTTTAACAGTTTGAAAACTCCTTAGAATATTTTAAAATTTAAAGTGGTACCAATAACATCAAAACTGCGTGACAATAGCTGAATGTTTTTACAAAAATTTGTAGAAAGATATAAGGGGGGAGATCGATATTTCGAAAACCAAACGAGGTATGGTCATTTCGCCTGTTCGCGTCCATTTAGTGCAGTTGGCAAGTTTGACGGCATAATAAAAATATCCCAGCACTAACTTCTATGAAAAATTTAAGTAATGTGTTCATTATATTATCTATTTTGAGATTAACTTTCAGTTTTGTTGGAAACATCTTGTTTTTTTTTTTTAATAGAAAAACTTCAGAATTAGGCGTTTTACCCACTTTGCGTCCCAAAGCGCACGGACCTTTTGTCCATGTGTGCGTGCCTCTTATATACTCAGGTATTAGCGGTAATGACTTTTCGTTTGATTGGTGTGTTAGTTTACTTATTTTGAGGATTTTTAAAGGGAGATCCGTAACATGGACGCGAATTGGGCGATGGACGCGAACAGGCGAAATGACCCTATCGATTTTTTTTATTTGACATTTTCGATTTATTTCGAGCTGTTCTATTGGAAACCATCCTTATATTGCGGCGCCATTGAAATTTTGACACTAACGATACTATTAAAATCAGATTTTTAAGTATCTATAATTCGAAAACTAAACGAGATATGCATTTTTTTATTTAACACTTTCGATTTAGTTTGACGTGTTTTATCAGAAAACATTGAAAAATCGCGACGCCACGGATATCGTAATCGTTCCATAGAAGGCAACTTACGATGCAGCACAAATGGCTGCAAGTAAAAACAAAATGTTATTAAAACCACGCCCAGAAAACTTAATTTGCCACGATCGTTTTGTTTTTCGCTAAGCAACTTGAAAACATTAAGAATCAAACTTATGGCAAGTTACGACGCCTTGGAAATTCATTCACCGCAATCCTATCAAGTCAATTACCGGCATAAAAATTAGAAGTCCTTTGATTCTCTGAAAGCTGCAGCAAATTTTGTGTGCTCAAGAAACTGGGCAGTTTTCCGAAAAAACTACCACCTGCAGCACATGCACCAGCCAATAAGCTGTACCGGTAGCTGTAAACAGCACTCATTGTATTTTTATTTAGTCCTATTACTTTATAAATTAATAATTTTGTCACACACTGTATATGTTTGTCAAAGTCAGCTGTTCATGCAAGGTTTCTAAATGAACTCAAATTCCCCAAAAAAAATTTTTGTTTTCCCCAAAATGTACCTATTTTTAAAAATTTCGCAAAAAAAACAATCAATTCTTTTTTCATTGAACCAATTTTTAACCATTATCCCCACAAAAACAAAAGGTTTATAGATATCGTTCATTCCCTAAATAGCTATAAACTTCTTAGAAATCTTTCTCCGATATTTTTGATTTTTTATACTTTTTATTGACTATATTAAGATAAATTTTGAACATATTTTAACTTCAAAAAACTTTTTTTAAAAAAGTTATGTTTTTTAAAATTTGACTTAAAAATAGAATCTGGAAACATAAAATCTTTTGGTTTAAAAATGCTTTAATTTAAAAAAAAAATAAAAATAATTTATTTGAAATAAATTTGTTTAAACATTACTTTTTTTTATTATACAAATGTTTCTCAAAATATCTTCGACACATATTTTTTTTATTTATTTATTATTCAATCATTCTAAGAAGTATCTGCTTTCAAATCGAAATTCGCACCATAACTTTGGAAAATTTTAAATATTTATTGAAAGCACGCACTATATTTACATACAAATATTCTCGTTTAAACACCGATAAATTAAGAAAAAAAGTGCTAGAGCGTTATACTAATTTCGTCCGTTGTAGAGCAGACGCATGATAGCCGGGTTCAACTACATTCACAAACTTTTGGCGTTTATTCTCAGACTGAAAAAAATTGTAATTGCGTTTCTATATCTACTTTTAGAATTTTTTCTCATTCACATGAGCAATTTCCAGATTTACTACATTTAGTCCACAAAGATAAGGAATGGAGCTACAAAATTGTTATTGCGGTAGCTGCTGTTTTAACATAATTCCAGCGTTAATAAAACCAACGCGCGTTGATGGTGTGGCTCATTGCATATAATTTTATATATATGCTGAATGCACGTTCTGTACGGAATCAGTTGTCTATGCATTGTATATGTTACCGTCCAAACTAGTTCCGTTAACCCTAAAGATGTGCAATGAAATTTTAATGCAAGAGAACTGTAGTTAGTGAAGTCTACGACAGCAGCAAAGTCAGACAACAAAATTTGGCAATTTCTTTGTATACTTGGCATATGATAAGTGAGGGTAATTAGCAGGCCTACGGCTGCGGTTCAGGATTTACATTCTCTAATATGTCCAACAGCGGCTTCGCAGCGGTTCAGTCTATTAAAATGAAATTGCATATTTTTATGCCTTCAATTATACTAGATTGGGCTAGGAAGTACTAGTTTATCCTAAGAACTAGGGCTACGGCGAAAGGGCTTGGAGTGCAGTTGCAGAAAAAAGCGATATATGTATACACAAACAATCACACAATACACAGAATTTGATGGACAAATCAGTGATTGCACAAAGGTGAGGTATTTTGATTTATTTTTTGCCTAAAAATTTATGATAATAGATTTTTATATTTTTTTTTTTTGTTTTAAGTGTCTCAATTTATGTCATTTATTTAGGATATATAAGAAATAAGAATTATGCAATTGTGGGAATATATTCCATAAGCTTCGAACTCTGGCTACATCGTTTCTTAAGTTCACTTAAAAAAGTCTATTCTGAGATTCTTAAGCATTTGTCAGACTTTTCGTTCAAATTTGACAGTAATTTAATATTTCTCGGCGCTTACAATCACAAATTCCTGCCAAAAAGTTTCATTGTTTGTTTGGCAAGAGGCGAAAACCAAAGAGACGAGGTACAAAATCTGTCGTATGTTGCAAATGCCAAACAAAAAGCACAAAAGAGAATAGACAAGAATTTCTTTCACAGAATCTGTGTGTGTAAACGCCGAGTTAGTCTATGATTATAACCTTGGTCATATCGAACAATATCGAATTCGAAATTTTTGTGGTGTTCCTGATATTTTTTGCAGAAATTATCGAAACAATTGCTCCATGGTGGTATTGCGGCATGGTTTTGATATATGAAGATAAATTCGCTGGAAACATCGTCCAACAATTATGGTCAAATCGCGAAAACGATTTATTTTGTGATGTGGTGCTGATCGCTGCCACAGAAATTAGGATTCCGGCGCATAGCTACGTTTTAGCTGCATCAAGTAGATACTTTAATGAGATATTTAAATCACAGGCGTCAACAGAAGTAAAATTTCCTGATGTAGAAGGTGATATATTAAAATTACTTATTTGTTACTGCTACACAGGAAGGATAGAAATAAAAATGGATATTGTTGAAAAGTTGATTTTAGGAGCTGAAATGCTTTGTTTAGATGTTGTAGTCGAGGCTTGTAGTAACTTTATTGCAGAACAGCTCCATCCAACCAATTGTTTAGGCTTTGCACTTTTAGCAGAAAAATGCCAGCTACCGATGCTTTTAAAACAGGTGAATGACTATATCTTGGAGTATTTTATGGACGTTTGTAAAACAGATGAGTTTCTTAATATAAATGCTGAACGATTGGGTCAGTTGCTGGCGTGCGATCATACTTCTGTTTCAGCTGAAGAGGATATTTTTAACGCACTAACTTTATGGCTGCAACATGATGTTGAGCGTCAAAATAATAAAGATGAACTGTTAAAGCTCGTTCGTATGCCACTGTTGGATCAATCGTTTTTAATTGAACACGTAAAGCCTGTTTGTACTTCAACTGATTGCCTCCAATTTTACACAGAAGCCATGGAACAAAATAATGTAAGCAATTCAACGAAATCAAGAAAATCATATCAGTTTTTGATGAGTATAACAGAAAGTATTGAAACTAGAAGTGGAATTTATTTGCATTACTACAACCAAGGTCAAAATAAGTGGATGAAGTGTTTACAATACTTGGAGTATCGCCTTGGCTTCGAAATTGCTGTTATAGACGATAATATTTACATCGTTGGAGGATTTAATGCTAGCGGGGACTTTTTAAGTACCGTTATTTCCATAAACTTCAGAACAATGGATACGAGAGCAGTAAATCCCATGAAAGAACAGCGTGCGGTTTTTGGTGTAGCAGTGTTAAAAGGATCTTTGTATGCGTTGGGTGGTTATGCAGGGCACTATATGAATTCTGTCGAAAAATTGAACCTTAAAACGAATAAATGGAATGACGTTGCTCCTATGTCAGTTAATCGTAGCAATTTTGGTGTAGCTGTACTTGATGATAAATTGTATGTAGTTGGAGGTGCAACTGAATCCAGTCCACTAAGTTCAGCTGAATACTACGATCCACATCAAAATTTGTGGAAATCGATCGCACCTATGCACGAAAGTCGCACTCATCATGGAGTAAGTAATTTAATTTATAATAACACACAATACTTGAATTTACTGATATTTTTTTTGTCTTTGCAGGTTGCAATTGCTAACGGCCTGTTATATGCAGTGGGTGGTTTTCAAAATAATACAGTCGAATGCTACGATCCTGAAGCCAATAGCTGGAAAATAATTTGTAGCTTACATGATAATTTAGCTGGCTCCCGATTATGTACTACTTTCCGCGATAAAATTATCGCTTATTATAGCGATCGTGCCGAGGAATACAATGCTGCAACGAATGAGTGGACAGTGAATTCGGCATTGAAGGGCTTAGCCAATATTTATTGTATATTTTCATATGCACATAAACTTCTGATTTCAGAGTTTGCTGAAAATTAACTCTTTGTCCGAGCAAAAACGTGGCTTACTCTCGAGTTTGGAAATCAAGCAAGCACTTTATTTTATGTTGTCTATTACATAAGTTCTCTGTTGAGTTACCAATATTAGAGACATGAATTCAGTTGCAGTCCACATTGATAAATTAAATTCAACATTACAACAAACATGTGTTTTTATATTCTGATTTAAAATAATTCTCCGTCACAAATGTTAATTGGTAATTTCGAAGTAAATAGATGTAGTAAAATTAGGTTTCAGGTTTAAACATATTCCGACAAAACTGACTTTTTACCGACACCTTTATTTTGATAACCTTACTTAGCTAACTTTGTCAAATCACACATGTACATTTTTCAGGTGGGACTGATGGTTCCTCAGAATAAACATAATTAAGATTGCAAAGTTTTCTACATTTTATAGTAGTGCTAATCTGTTTCTTTTATTTACTTTTCTGGAAAAAGAAACATGTACATAAATAGATTTTTTAACTGACGCAAAAAGTCTAATGTTGGTTTCACATCTAATAGAAACATTAAAACTTTTGTTACTGGCACAATAACTCGTAAAATAGATAATTTGCGACTAAAATTTGAAAAATTATTTCAAAATTTCTAAACTTTAAAATGACTCATCGAATCAAGAGATGGTATCATTAATTTTCGAAAATTGTAATCTCGGAACTTTATTATCAGCTTATTTATTTTTGTCACGTAAAAAAAATTTTTGGAGTGATTGTTCACAACACTCATACTTTTAAAATTCAATAATAAAGGCCCCAGGGAGCTGCATGGCGGCACTGTGTTGAGGACATGTCAAAGCGTTGGTAATAAAAAATTTACATTTAAGTTGCTGTTTCCGCTACAAAACAAAACTTTAAAAACCCGTGTTAATTTTTTTTTATCAAGCAAAAAATTTAATTTTTAATTGTTAGGGGACGTCCATTAATTACGTGAGGTGTTTTTTTGAAAATTCGGACCCCCTCTCCCGTGAGATTTAAATTATAATTTTTAATGTAGATTCTATGCATTAAAAAGTTGACGTGAGGTTTTCCTTGACCCCCTCCCCCCTTGGTGAGATTTTGCCGGACACCCTCCCCCCTATTTTAGCTCACGTAATTAATGGACGTCCCCTTACAGCGCTTTTCATATACATTTATATCTTTTATATATAGCTTTTCATATACACTGTATATCTTACTCAAAATAGGGATACCTGATAATCTTGACGTGACGAAAAAAAAAAGATTACAACGGAATCGCAAACAAAAACATTTCGAGCATGTCTAGGCCGATCTCAAAGTTTGACCAAAATTATTTTTTTATTTATGTATTTTCATCTAATATTTAGTGCAGAGACTTTTGAATTGTTTTCAATATCAGCTTATTAACATCAATATTTTTAAAAAAGAACATGAATTATGTATTTCAGGTATACTATTCATATCTAGAGCATACAATAACTTCTATTATGAAAAGGAAAGATCTTTGGATCCATCTAAAGTGTTAGGAAATCTTATTTTATAACGCTGTAACCTTAGATACTTAATAGATACCAAATGTTTGTTGAAATACCAAGTATTTAACTTATTATAAGCAATAGTTGCATCCATTTCAGTAGCACAACGCACATATACACAAAAATTTTCCATATCCAACTGAATATCGTGTACTTTACAGTAACTAGTAAGCTTTTCTAAAATAGCATCTTTAATCATTTTTTCGAGAAAAGGATTATCTGTATCCGAGAAATCGAACATTTGACGAATTTTCAAACAATTAAGTTGATTTTCAGAAATATTATCAATAGTTTTGTTAGGTGCAGGGCTTAGCTCTACACCTATATCAGCATTCCATTTTATAGTTTTACATTCTTTGCCATTTCTAATGGTTAAGCCAAATTGTACTTGTTTATCCTTTAGTTCAAGATACTTGATTGCATCATTCCACGCTGATTCTGACACTGGATGGTCTTGTGTTGAAAATATTCTGGTGCGTAATTCATTTATATCTATGTTACTTTTTGAAGTTTGCAAGGTCTGGAGTTCATCTTTGATTTTTTTTATTATTTCTTTGAAAAAAGTTAAATTTTCGTTTTTTCTGTTTTGTAAATAACTATAAGAGCATCTTATGAGTAGTAAAAATAAGCCAATAAAGAAGGTCGTTCCAATTATAAGAAAAAATGTTTGTAGCTTGCTCTTTAGTTTATTACGGTAGGAAGCCAGAAATTGTGTATTTATACTGATACCATTGTTTGTTTTGCTCATATCTGAACTTTTCCATATATATGTGACAGTAATTACGGAAAGTAGTACAAATGATATGGCAATAAGGTTCGGCCAGCTTAAACTGTCTAAGTATTCATAAATTCTTGAAGATATAGACTTTTCCTTGAGAATTTTCCTTCTAGCTAAAGGGCTCTTCATGTTGTATTTTAACTTTATGAATCGAAAAAGTTGAAGTAGGAAGTTTTTCAATACGATTCAGTAAACTTAAGACAATCTACTTGAATTACTCAAAATTGTGTCAGTTATGGATCAACTCAATAATTTATCATATATTTATGTATTTTATTGAAAAGTCGTTGTGTTGTATGCGTTAACTGGTAAATTCTGTAAATTAAATCAGTTAAAAACTTATAGGCTTGCAAAATTAAAACATTTTATTTTAGCAACACCGTTTCTGTAACAAACATTTCCTCAATTATTGACGTGGAACTACTTAGAAGTCTAGTGCCAGGCAGGCTGTGCTGAACGTTTTTTCAGCTTCGATAGTAACTGAAATAGTACATGAGTATGTATATAAAGTTATATCCCCAAACATCCGATATATTTATGTGTATCAAAAACCAAATATTTTTAGCAAATTCGTTCTGAACATATGCATTGAAATTACTAGTGCTGCTAAAATAAAATCACGCCTAAAACTTACACAAAAATAATATAAGCAACTATGTGTCCTTGCGCCGGTTTCTATGTACCTAAGGCGGGAAAATTGGTTAACACATTTATTCCTGGCACACTGTTCTGATATGAGCTGTAATAAACTTGTTTTCTATATTTTTCGCCACAAGTTCTATATTTCAGTAGTCGCAATTACTCATTTCATTTATCCTTCGATTTAACTTTCGGTAAAATAAATAATTATGTATATTTTAAAACAATAAATAACTCTGTGAATGTCAATGCGTTGAATAAGGCTCAGTTCACACGAGCGTTTCAGCATAACACAAAATTATGTGCATATACGCGAGAGAACGCTCGTTGGTTTTATTAAAGCGCGCGTTGTGGAAAACGGGCGTTGAAAAAACGTTCGTGTGAACTTAGCTTAAAATGAGACTTTTTACGATTAAACTGCTGAAATAAACGAAGCTGTCTGACGTTACATACTATGCGTGCAAATCACAACGAACGCATATTCTGATATTGAAACAAGTTTAGTTTTTCTCGCAGCGATTTGCATCAAGTTTCCTTTGTTTATACCAATGCCCCATTCGGCTCGACTGATTTTTTTAAATACATGGTAAAAATAAATTGATATTGAAGGAAATGTCTGCTGATGACAAGCCTGCATGCGTAAATGCACAGCTTACACCACGAGTTTACATGCACACAGAATTTGTTCGAGTTTTGCCGCAGTCACCCGCGGCAGTTTTTACTTACCTACATTTCTTCATATTAGTGACATTTAATAACATAAAAAATAAAGTTACCCATTCTAGGTTCCTTACCAATTTTTACTGTTGCATTTCACGCACACATTGATAAGCGGTAACAGGAACCTGTGTAGCCCTAGTTAATCCTAGGCTAAACTGAATCATCCTAACACACTTCGGATGAAAGGAAAAACTAATTTGGCCACATTTATTCCATATGTAAGTACATTTAGGACAAACTAGTTTTTCCAAAGCCAAACTAGTTCATCCGAAGCGTGTTAGGATGAACCAGTTTAGTTTGGGGTACACTAAGGTTATTCACTTTAACAGCCTTACTCCCGATTTTTTTGAAATTTTAGTATGTTAGTTAAGTTGTCTTTTATAATACCATTCACTAACTCGCTATCCATCAAAAAGTTAAAAAAAACTTTTTCTATAAACACGTAAAATTTTGAACTAAGGCTTTTTATTTTCAAACAAATTTAATATCCTTGAATAAAAAAAATTGGGATTTCAACGAAATATGATTTTATTACCTTTTCTTGTTGTTGCAATTTGTTACCATTAAATTTTTACTAAGTTTTTGTTAGTTGATTGGTTTGCATTCGAAAAGGAATGGGAGAGACGATTGTGCATCTGTTTGTATACTGTCTCACAGCAATAAATTTAAGATTTAAATGCAAAATTCTGCAGAATATTTATTTTTGAAAATTTTAGGAATTATGTTCAAATTTAGGATCAGGAAACTTTAAAATCCAGATGTATAAAAAACTGATTTTTTCCGTTATCGGTTACTTGTACACTTGTCCCCCGCTTTGCGCGACTTCAGTTTGCGCTAATTCACCTTGACGCGAAATTCATTTGCTTACCTAAAATTCGATTTGCGCGACTGACCTCGGTATGCGCGGGTTAGACATGCTATGATCCGTTAAAGCAGATGGACAGAACATTGCTGTAGGAGAGATGATTAAACATTTTGATGACCGTGGGCATTCTTAAAATCCTTAAGAGATTGGAACTTCACAAGAATAGATGACGGTGACCAACTTGGCAAATGTTTTAGCTTTGGGTGAGTAACTGGTGCAAAAAGCTGTAAAAATTGATCCAGATGACAGGCGCTTGAGAACGTTTGAAAGCAACATAAGAGCTGTCTAAGCACCTTACCGGGAGCTTCATTTAGAAAAATCGAAAAAAATTAAGGCAATCGGTTGGCTGATATCTATCAACGACCACTAAATGTGTTGTAAGACGCTTATTATAAATGAATTTTGTAACTTTCTTTGTTTGAATTACTGTTTTAAAGTTCCTTGTTCCTTTTTATCTGTTTTAAAGAAATGTTTTTATGGCAATAAATGATTTTGTATAGCAAAATAATAGCTACAGTGTCGTGAATGTCTTTTAGTCGTATATATTTCTCTTTTCAGGAACGTAACCCCCGAAATTACATGAAGTTCTCACTTCACTTTACGCGGTTTTGCTTTGCGCGACACTTTTCATTCCCCTAACCCCCGCGCAAAGCGAGGGACAAGTGTACGAGAAACAATTTTTAGTACACTGAAGTTTAGTGCATTTTATCTACCAATTTTACATACAAAAACAGCAATGACACTGACTGACAAAGGACAAAAATTTTAAAAATAAAATAAGATTTAATAAAAAAGTTTACATTAAAAAATTTTTTATATAAAAAAAAATTTTCAAATAAAAAATTTTTTATATAAAAAAAATTTTCAAATAAAAAATTTTTTATATAAAAAAAATTTTCAAATAAAAAATTTTTTATATAAAAAAAATTTTTTATACAAAAAAAATTTTCAAATAAAAAATTTTTTATATAAAAAAAATTTTCAAATTTAAAATTTTTTATATAAAAAAAATTTTCAAATAAAAAATTTTTAAGCAATAAAAAAAAATGTTATAAGCTAAAATATAAATTCATGTTTTAAGTAAATGCGCATTTTTATTAAAAAGTGCCAATGGTGGAATTTAAAATTTTACAAAATCTCGAATTGGACTGAATTCCCATTTTCAAATTAAAAAAAAAATTTTTCAATTTGTTTCTCTCATTGGAGTCCTACGTTTGACCGCCGTGGGTGGTTTAATAAAAATTTGCTTTGTTATTTTTATTGTTTTTCTCTTGCAATTCATGTGTTGGTTTAAATATTGGGTTTTTTTTTTGAATTTTCTTAAATGAAAATGATTATACATTATATTCAAAGATACTTAAAAGTTTAATTGTTGGTTATTATTAGTTTATATATAACATAATTTGTTTTTATTATTATAAGTAATAATATTAATTAATAATTAGGCATAAATACTTTTTCTTTTCTTCGCAATTTTATATATTTTCTTTTTTAGTTATTTGTTATCTTTATATATTTATGTTTGTTTTTCATTTGCAATTTTTATTTGATTCCATGATTCATCAGCTACAGTTAGTCCAGCCGCGTTGTTTTTAACATAGCGGGGAGGCGCATAAATTCAGAAATACATTTATATCACGGATACTTTTCTGTCGGAATTTATTCTTCTCAAATTTAAATGTTTTCTGGTGCATTACATATATATTTAGAGCTATGAAATGAACACAAAAGGAAATTGCTTATCATAGACATTGAAAAATTCAATACAAATCTCATCATTCCGCAATATGTGAATTTTTCTAACGCTTCTAAAATATAACTTTCAGTACTGAAACATTTTCAATTGTTCTGAAGTATGGTTTTCATTTACATTATATCTCTGAAAAATAAGAAATAATGTGTTTTTTTTTTACTTCCAATTTCAATTTTGAATCCTTTTTATTTAGAACAATAACTGTCAATCTGTGTAAAATCTTTACAACTGTACGTTGGGCGGAAAGACCCTACTCGAAAATTAGTCTGATCTTTCCACCAAACGAATTTTTTCAGTCAATTGACAGTTGCGACATCTCAACAGATTGATAGATTTTGGTAACGATTTGATACCTTCGAGCTATAAAGGATAAACCAAATTCGAGAGGAAGAGAATAAATTCCAAGAGAAAGTTTATTCGCTATATGGCTGACTGAGTGAGGAATTCTTTGGAAATTTAAAATTAAATATTCCTTCTGAATGAAATGAAAGTATTTTCTTAGTGTTTCTTTAAATATAAATGTTTCATATAGCATATACATATGTATTTTGTAAAGTCAACATTTTTTTCTTTTATTTTAATTGTGGTTTTTGTTTGCCTTCTGCTTCGCTTAGTTGCTTCATTGTTTGTTTGTTGCTGTTGTTCTCGTAGTTAATTTAAATATTCTCGGTTTTTTGTTTCTCTTTTAATTTTGCGCACGCGTATTCTACGCGCCATACCGTATTGTTAGCGCCATCTTCTATGCTACATCCTGTTGTTGTCTAGATGACTGTTGTTGCCTGGGATTAATGTACGTATTTGTGGATGAGGCAGCACCGCGTCCAATCGACCTTGGCGGAGCATTACGTGGATTATTCGAATTATTGCCACCGCCGCGTGGACCACGATAGCTATTGCCACCACCTGCTTCATAGCGTGAGCCACCCGGACCACCATCCTTAGGACCGCTGGAGTAAACATTCCCGCCACCATTTTGATAGTATGACGCCGAATTTTCATTGTTACGGAAGTACATGCCGCCACCTCCATTACGACCACCGTTACCATTTTGTTGCTGTGCGGCAGAGTTTGTGTAGTTGCCACTGCGACCGCGGTAGCCGCCAGCGCCTGTTGGGCCAGTGGAGGACATTCCACGCATACCACCACCGGTAGACCGTCCGCGATCATCACGCTCACCACCACCACCACCGCCACGTCGATCATCACGCCTTTGATATGAGCTGGGACCGCCACGAGTTCGTGGAGGAAGGTAATTGCCCACACTGCCAACATCATTTTGATGATGCCCTGAAGTTCCAGATGTTGAGCCAGCATTCCAGTGGTTAGATTCATGGCTTTGTGGTTGCGAATTGTCGCCATAGGCTGATGCACCACTACCTCCGCCCCCGCCACTGTTCGTTGATGACCAGTCACTTTTCTTTTGGAGCGATGAAGTCGTTGGTGGCGGTGTGCTGACAGTATTCATTTCGCTACTCCATTTGTTGCTGCTTTCTACAGCTGAAGAATTAATGCTGTTTGCGGAACCGCCGCTACCGCTGGTGTTATGCTGCTGACGTGTAGCGGAGTTTTTTAGCGTAGCTTCCCATTCATTTACGTTTGATGAATCGTTGCTGCTAAGAAATTGATTGGGATCATCTTGTGGAGACGTCTTCTTGCTGCTCAATTCATCGATAACATTAACAACAGCATTGGATTTAGAAAGAGCGGCTGCGGCAGCAATTTGTTGCTGCATTTGCTGCTGCATCTGTTGTTCATATGTAAGCGCGCTTACAACAGCATTTTCAAAAGGAAAATTGGGAGGACCCTCCTGTTGCTGCTGCTGATGCTGCATACGTGGCTGTGGTGGCATGCGTGCCATAATCATCATTGTTGGTTGCTGTTGTTGCTCGGCACTGTTGCTGCCACTAATAAGCAACTGTTGCGTGGGATCTTGCTGTTGCAACAGTTGTTGTTGCTGTGTAACAGGCGAAAAAAGTTGTTGCTGCTGTTGTTTTTCAAGATGTTGCTGCACAAATACAGTTGAATTTGGAAGCGCAGTCGAGTTGTTGCTAACTGCAGCTGGGTTTTGCACAGGGATGGGAGGGAATGATTGATTTGTGAAAGTTTGGCTTTGTATCGGCTGTGGTTGTTGCGGTGGTTGCTGCTGTTGCAAATTACCTGACAATAATTGTTGTTGCTGTTGAGATTGATTTAAAGTGCTTAGCAATTGTTGCTGCTGTTCTTGCAACTCTTGCTGTTGATGCTGCTCAACGTGATTCAATATATTCACAGCATGTTGCTGCTGCTGTTGTGCATTTGGTTGTTGTTGAGGGGGTGGCACCAACTGTTGCTGCGCATCAAAAACTACTGCACCACCTGTTGTGCAACCAATATCCGGTGAATCCAACTCACTGTCCTGCAGAAAGTAAAAACTACCGCCACCGATAACCTCCGCCAAGGGACGCATTTGTTGCAAGTACTGATGTTGTTTGAAATATGCTTGCTCAACTGCGCGCACAGTCGTTGGCGGAAAATGTGGCGGTGCGCCTGGATGTAGTGGTTGTACACTTGCAGGCGATGGTGCCTGCACAAGTCCAGGCTGTTGCTGCTGTGATTGGCCAGCAGCAGCCGGGCTTGTAATCAAAGGACGCCCCTGAGGTGGCACCATTTGTGGTGGTGGTGCTGCAGATTGTTGTATATTGATAACTTGCTGCAATTGTGGTGGTACACCTTGTTGTTGTTGTGCTGTCGGTGGTGCAGCCGCGTACATGGCAACTTGAACTGGAGTCGTAGTTCCTGAATGTGGTAGTGGTGCCGCTTGCAAAACGGTTCCATGTGGTGGAAAAACTGTCGCAGCACTTGTTGGTGGTAGTGGTGGCGCCTGTAATACTTGTGGTAGAGCCGCTACCACTGACATGGCGACAGTTGCTGCTTGTGGATGTTGTAGTTGCAATTGTTCTAAATGATGTTCTGCGATTGTTTGTTGCTGCTGCTGCTGCAACAAGCCACCGTTGCTACTATCGAGAAGTGTTTGTAATTGTTGTTGCTGCGATGGTTGCGGTTGTTGTTGCAGGGGTTGTTGTGATTGCGTCTGCTGCCCCTGTAGTCCATCGTCTAGAACACTTACTTTTTCCATACCCTCTTCCAAAGAATTTTCATCAGCAGTAACTGTGTCATCCGCTTCACCAACACCACCAATAGCTGAGTTCAATATTTCTTCATTGGAATCCGATATTGGTTCCGGTACAGCAAGATAGATCTTATCCAAATAGCCACATTCTTGGATTTGCGTGAATATGCGTCTTAAATTTTCAAAAGTAGTGTCACCATATTGTTTTGGACGTGCATCAATAGTCATGGATAAATATTCAGCAGCTTTGTGGGCAGCGTTAACAAATGCAATGTCATCACTCGATTCAGGACGTCGTGTCTGAATATCCAAATAGCTAAAAAATAATAGTCACATAAGTTTTTAAAGAATTTTGAAAAAAAAAAACAATAAAAGGAGAGAATTCACATTGAAACACCCCAGCGGAAAATAAGCAGAATACGCGGAAAATTCATCAATATATGGTGCGTTTCATCGATACGATTTATTTTTATTTTCATCTATTTCCTGCTTTCATTTTAACTGTTCAATTTTATCATATAAAACGTTTACAATCTGTAGCCGAGCTAGCTAAGGAATGGGACCACATTCAAACTATTCTAGAAACAGGTTCAAATCTCAGCCGAATCAAGTTGTGTTATTCAAATCATTTTATAAATAAAAATTGTAAGTATATTGAAATTAAAAATAATTATCTGTTCCAGGATTTTAACCAGCTCGTTCTACGTCTCAAGCAAACGTTCTAACAACCGACATAAATATACATTTTTTTCATTATCGTCAAAATTAAATATAAAATCCATTTCGATTTTTTGTATTTGTTCAGAAAATTTTTGTAACAGAAATTTTTGTTTGCCTAACATTTTACATACTTTTCATGTATAAATGTAGGCAGTCTGTCAGCTATTTGCTAACTTTGTATATGCTACCTAGTCTATGGAAAGGGGGGCTTACGTGCTAAAACAAGTTTTCTAGAAAACAGCTGTTAAAGGTAAACAAATCGTTTCGTCTATCCAAATCGGCAAAAAAGTAAAAGTTTTTCGACACCTAAGCCCCCTTTTCATAGACCAGTTCATATAGTGTGTATGAAGATGTAGACAGCTCGTCAAACTTTTCAGTCACCGACGTCGTAGGCAATATGCCTTTCTTGTCTTACAACAATATATATCGGTCATTCTGTTAAAAACCGCACGAATATCAGGAAAAAAATCTGGACTTCTCCAAGAAGTGAATTGCAGAAGCAATCTAAGCGTGCAGCTTAGAACAAAATCGGTTTATATTTGGATGAGATATAGCCTAAAAGCTGAAAATACACTAAAAAAAATTTAAAAAAAAACTAACCGTAAGAAAAATCTACCAAAAATTTTTTTAAACTTAGGGGACCAAATTACATCATAAAAAATTAAGTAAGTTCATAGAACAAAAAAAAAAAAATGTCAAAAAAGTCGGATAGTGTTTTCATTTGTGCATTTTAGTATCAAATACCAAAGCAAAATTCAAAAAAATTAACTATAAAAATTCTTCTCTTGCATTTTGTCTTTGGTTCTGTAACTTCTTGATTTCACACTTTCTTGTATACCTTTCGTTACTAGGCTTGAGCATTATTTTCATCTACTGGTAAAAAGGATTTTAAAACTTTAATATAAACTTACAATTTTTCAAGCAGTTCAAAGTCGCCAGTATCCAGTTTGACAGCTCCATTTTCACCATTAATAAAGTCACTTCGTACAGCTTCGTCAGTAAAACAGGAGAGTATATTTTGTATAATGAGAACTTCACGTATCTTGGCAGTTTCGGCGTGAGCCTTAATGATGATATCCTGATTATAAGTAATAATTATAGTTTTGTAATTTACAGAATATATCGTCTATGTTTCATGTTTTCGAGTTATAAGACTTTTTGCATGCATTTGAACAGTTTTTGTATGCACTTTAACAGTTAATCATAAAGAACTTGAATTATTCAATGAATTTTTAATAATAAAATATATATTTAAAGCCGCATAACTCGAAGATGTGAAAATGTTGACAGTGACTTTTTTTTCAACATTACCTTTCGTGTTTGTTTTTTTTGCTCCTTTTCGTTATCCTTAGAGAATTGCAACATTTGTTTGGACAAGTCACGAGCAAATTCAAGAGTTTGCATGACGGCATCGTATTTGGCTACTGCAGCTTTCTGATCAGAGCTTAATTCTTTGCCGGTTTCCTGAATGGCCCGATATGATTCCAATTTAGTCTAAAATACAGAAGCATTCAGTTCAAACCATTAAGTCTTGTAGAACTCAATTTATGTAAAAGATGTTTGATTTAATTTTTTTACATCTCTATGTATATAGTCCAGGTGTCCGCCCTACTATGTATACTCTGATTCGCAACATAATCTTATCGCAATTGAATAAATTCTTAAATGCATTGAATCGCTTTAGCTTTCGAATCGCTTTGGAAAGCGTATATATTCTTAAATACTTCATATTTTATTAAAATTTTTTCAAGGGATTGTACTCATAATTGACTCTTAAATTATCAAAATTAAGTAAACATTTTTTTTAATATTAAATTCATTTTTGGTAAGTAAATTAAATAAGACGGTGTTTACTAAAATAGCAGTGATAATAAAATTAACCAAAAAACTAAAAAAAAAAAAATATTTATACTTAGGTTGTTTTTACGAAATGGTTCTTAGTATTGTGTGAGCCGATTACAGCTGCACATCTGAGTTGCATGGACCTTTGGCACTTCTGAAAAGATATAGCGCTCCAGAGATCACGTACCACTACTCGGAGCTATTCCTCGGATTTTTATTACTAACATCACTTTTAACATCGCCCTAAAAGTTTTCAATCGAGTTAAGGTCGGACGATGGGGCTGGTCACTCCATAACGCTGATATGGTTTTCTTGCAACCAAGATTTCGCACTCTCGCTGGTTTGTTTGGTCATTATCTGGCTGATATAACAATTTCAGAGGCTTGTAAGCAGTGTTTTGTGGTCTTCTTACGACCTTTGGATCCGAAAAGAATGATCTTGCTTTCATTAGTCCATAAAACCTTCCTCCACTTCTCTTTGGGCCAATCCATTTGAGCCCAGAGGTAATGTTATCTTTTGTTTTTTGCTCAATAGTTGTACTTACTTTTCGCTGAATTTCGGCAGTTAATTTCACCTCCAGCAAACACTTCCAAACGGTTTCCGAGATCATTGTTAGCTGGAGATCCTCTTTTATTTTGCTGGAGCTAATTGTGGGATTTTGCTTCGCTATTTAAATACCTTTGCGGTCTGTTCGCTTATCTGTCGCTCGTTTTGGACCACGATTTACTGGTTTGGCTTTTATTTCATCATATTTGAAATCATTTTGGCAGAGCATCCGATGATATTTCGCTGCATGTTTTTCCATCGATTCGTAGTGTTTTGATCACATTTCGCTTCTTTTCTGCAGTGTTTGGATCGACTATTTTCTAAAACTTTTCTAATTAAATTTTTATAAAAGTGGGGTATTTCCATGTAAATTTGGACACGCTTGTCAATCTCAAACTGTATCCAAATTAATATTTAATGATAGCATTGCCACCAAGGGTCAAATTTAAGATTTGGCATGAGAATTCGTCATTATTTCCTGTTTTAGTTGCTGTGTGTAAGCGTGCTTTCAGTATTAGATAAAATGTATTTTAGTTTTATGTATTTTTTGTTATAAGTAGTAAATTTCATATTAATGATATTACATAACGTCATGTAATCAACAATGCATTACAAGTCATTTTGAGATAGCTGAGTACTTAAAAATTAAGAAAGAAGGGACCTTGAGTTACCAATAAGTAAATTTTTTTCTAGTTTTTTTTTGTCTAAATCAAACAAATATTTAGATTCTTTTTTAATGTTTCAATTTGTAACGAATAACGGCAAAAAACTTTCTCCTTTTGATTTTACTAGTCTAGATTGAAGCAATGTAACGCGAGTTACCGGTAAATCGCATCATCATACTTTAACAAGAGTTTCTCATCATTTTTATCTACCTTCTTTAGACTTAAATTTTCTTTTCGGTTTAGGACAAAATGTCGCTTTCGGCTGTCGAAAAAATGAATAGGGAAAAATTAAAAGTCGAGGAAAAATATGATGATTACAAAAGAGACATGGGGAAGCTTGCCGAAAGACTAGATAGAGTAAAGATGAAACCGCAAAAGAAATGAATCTGGACTTAACATTTTCTGAAGGAAGCTTCAGCGAATGTGATGCTAAAAATGGCCCCAACATTAAAAGGAGTACACAAGGGCATCAACAACCAAAATGTTCCTACATATTACCAAGATGTGTATGGTTATAGTAGTGATAGCTATAGTTCTGACGATAATATACCATTGTCTGTATTAAAATCATAATTCACAGCAAACGAGTTACGTATTTTAGAGTAATTTGATTTATTATTGAATTTTTGTTTAATTTTACTTTTTGCGCATTAAAGACTGAAGAAGTTACTTGTTATTATTAACGGGGTCTGACGTTACATTTCCAATTTCCCCTTACACATTCATTCATTAAACTTCAGCCACCTACTTTAAATTTTCTCCAGAAATGTATGGTTTGACGAAGGGGAACATGTTTAATCTTTCCGACTATGCTTAATTTACTAAAATGGCTCGCCCAATCGACGTACATAATTGTGGCAATCAATGCTAATTTTACGATGCGGTGAATGAATTCCAACAAGGTGGCAATGCTATGAATAAAAGCGAAATATCAAATCAGACAAAATAATAAAATACCTACATATATCAATTGATATTACAAATTTATTTATGGTATTACGAACATGGCGTACAACAGACTTACAAACAATTGATAACGAAAAACATTGCAAATATGTAGCCAAGTGTAGGATTTAAGAATGACAAGAAAATAAAGAGAAGTGAAAAAAGCAACAGAAAACCAAATAAACGAAAGGGAAACACCAAACAAACGAGATCCACAACGTGAACGGGGTAACAGCGGAGCACATGTAAATATGGCGTCGCGGATTCGACATACGAAAGTTGCCACTGTACTGTTTTTAAAATGTTTTAGACATTAAACTGTTGCTAATATTTTCAGGCGTTCATAAAAATTTCAATCTACTCCGTTTGACTAAACCTGGTTCTTTTTTGGTAATTATGAACTTTTTGACACCATTGTCACAGGGGGTGGGGGTTGCGGGGGTAGTTCACAAGGGGTACTCTGAACATAATTCACCGGGGTGACCGATGGAAAACTCCAACGGAGTTATGTTCAGAGTACCCCATGCGAAATACCCCCACTCCTAGTGACAATGGAGTCAAAAAGTACATAACTACCCTTTTTTTGTTTCCAAAATTAACGACCAAAAAAATGCTAATTTTTTATTAAAATTGCTAAAATCATTGGTTTGGTTGAAAGCGTGTTATGTACATTAAAATTTTAGAGCAAACCCTACTTTTAATAACATTGGAGAGCCCTAACAGGATAAAACATTAATATCTAAGGATGTGGCTATCACACGTACTACGATTTGCGTACCTTTCCTTCTTACTTTATTGCCTATTAAGTCGGCAATTAATGCCTTAGGTGACGTGTATTAATTACGTGAGCTAAAATAGAGGGGGGAGGGGGTCCGGCAAAATCTCACCAAGGGGGGGTTAAGGAAAACCTCACGTCAACTTTTTAATGCATAGAATTTACATTAAAAATTATAATATAAATCTGACGGGAGGGGGGGGAGGGGTCCCGCCAGATCTCACCAAGGCGAGGGGGGAGGGGTCAGAATTTCCAAAAAAACACCTCACGTAATTTTTGGACGTCCCCTTATCTGAATTGGGAGACATTATCATTTAACCCTTAATTACTTATCTTCGTAAAAACGACAACGCTGTTTTAGTTTTTTTTTTCAATAACTTTTGAAAGTGTATTATTTTAGAAACAAAAATATACTAAAAAAATATGTAGAAAAAGAACCAATCTTATTATTCGGCAATAAATATTTAAGTAAAAAAATGAATTCTTTCAAGCGTCGCCAGAACAACGTAGTTAAGTCAGAAGCGTTGTTAAAATAAGATTAGTAATTAAGTGTTAACGTGAAATACTAGTGCCAGTTTTTTTTAAAAGACCAATGACATTCATCTTAGCTTATAACTACACTAAACTAGTGATAATTTGTGTAAGGCAAACCTATATGGATGTCAATGTGTGCACCGAATGTAATCAAATCATGCCAAATCGTATTTCGCAGCGTACACACAGCCACTGATTGAGTTCTGCCTCAGTTGCTCGCGGGATTCAAAATGCCACAAATAAAAGATTTATGGGGATTATCATCGACAATCTATTGTAGAGCATAAAAAAATAAACTATCACATAGTTTATTAAATTATTACTCAAACCAATATTTTGGAAATTATTCTATATCCGCGACTTCAGACGGCTGTATTTCTGAAATTATAATAGATCCAAGTTTTTATTCCGCATTTCAAGTGAACTTATATCATAAGCGAGACACCGAAAAATGTTATTTATACAGCATCTTGTTTTAAGAAAATCGCGCTCTGTTCGCTGACGGCCTTATTATTAATACCAACTTATATTAAAAGGTGGCACCACCGGCATGCCCGAACGACACGAGAAATACACCGAAAACGAGAAAATGGAACGTTTTGAGGCGAATAGTGATTAACGCAAATGAAAAGTCCCTACGTAAAATTTTTAACTGTTTTAGGGTCCTTCCAGCAATGTCAATAGGTGGGAAAGAAATGCTTATTAATGGAATTTCAAGATATAGCTTTGAAATTAAATCTGCGGGTGTTGAGTGCTATTGTCTGAAGGTTAGCATTTTCAATAAAGAACGGGACTTCTGAGACAATGAACGAGCGAACCGAAAAAAGGAGCTGCGCTGCGACGCAATTAAAAATATCGGGTTTTTCATAGTAATCCAGAATGAATCATGGCATGGAATTTTTTTTTTATTTCATTTTAACACATGCGGTCCGACTTTATAACTTGAAAACTTACCTTACGCTTTTCCAAATTTCGTATTTTATGCTCAATTGTAATTAGCGCTTGTCTCATTGGGTTGTTGGCGTCATAGATTGCGGTTACAGCATTCACTGGAGCCGCTGCAGCAGCTGCTACACTCGACGCCAACACTAAGTTGACACTGCTTTTCTCCTTTGTGCTGATGTTTATGTTGGCAGAGTTCTCATTATTGTTGTTGCTGCTACTAATAGATTTTTGGGAATCAATCGTTGCTACCGCAGGAGTTTGTCCAGCACAATTACCGCCGCCACCTCCATTGCCACTTACACCACTACCAGCATTGGAGCCAACAGAGGCTTGTTTTTCCAATTTGTTGTTATTATTTGAAGCAGAAGGCATCCTCCACGGATTAAAACTGAAACAGGAATGAAGAGCAGGCGAAAATCACGAAATCGCTTCTATTTTTTCCTCCTCGTCAAATTTTTATTCGCTTTTTTTCCTTTTCCGATTTCGTCTTCTAATTTTTTGATGTTGATTGAATTGACGACGTTTTTCTTTAACGAGCAGCGCACAGTGTGGGGAGAAACTTCTAATCAAAACGAACGAGTAAAGCACGTGTAAAAGAATAAACTAAATTTTTATTTATATGTCGCTATCACTGTTTTTCTAATAGGATTTAGAAGAGAAATTAACTGATTTTGTTAATTATTTCACTATACTCGTTATATCTTAAATCGTTACAATATAACGAATAAAATTTGTGGATGGTAATTGACATTGTGAAAAAAAAACCTGGTAGCGGCAGTCACCTTCTTGACAGCTTTGCATGGTACAATTGTACATGGTAGAACTATCTTATCAAACTCAAGTTATGCAACCGTGAAAATGCCTATCATAATTGTCAAAAGTAAGCAAAACAAAAACAAAAGAAAAATTCTGACAGTGCACGTTTTGTCATTGTGAAGAGATCAAACAAAAACAAAACAAGCCCTTAGAGACATTAAGTTTTTACGATTCAAGATGGTGTATTAAATATGGATGAACTCAATAGCCCAATCCACTATATTGGGTCCACCGAACCGATTTGTTACAAATCGGTAGATTTTTAAAAAATATGTCCGCCATGTTGAATATGCAAACTTGGATTTGAGATTTTTGAAAATCAAATCCAGATTCATAATTGGCGACCCCAAAAACCTCTGTATAACAAACTTAGTTCAAATCTGTTGATTTTCGAGAACTTCGTCCGCCATCTTGTTTTTGTAAAACCTGACCTCGGGTTCGTGATCAGTGACGCCGAGACCCCTGTATACCAAATTTGGTGCAAATCGGTTGACTTTCAAAAATTCGGGCACCATATTGCATTTTGACCGCCATATTGCATTCTGTCAACTTTCCACGCCAGCTCTTTAGGAGCTACAATTTCTCAATGGGACACATTGCTTTTAGAAGCCCTTAACTAGACGAACATTTTAAGACCTCGTACGTCCTGATCGGTCAAGCCAATTTTTGGCCAGGTAAGTGATCCCATATGTATAATTTCTTTAGCATCACAAGAAATCTCAATTCATTTGTCTTAAAATGATGTACCTATTTATGGTATATATCATTAGTATCAATTTTTTTATATTAACACATTTTTTAATGTAAAAAAATGAATTCATAAATTTTTTTTGAGAACTATATATTTATGGACAACTAAAACTACAGCGACGTAAACAACAACAACGATATCAACAACAATTACAACAACAGCAACCGAGCTACGGATGAAGACCGTCCACTTACCCTTACTCTTATGTAAAATTAAATCAAACGCGTTTAAGAAATAACAATTACACTGAAATAGTGGTGTTATTCCATATTATCGAAAGTAGGAAACCAATTCTAAGATGAAAAATTAATTTGAATACTGTCGATAGTCTATCATAAGCAACCGATAGTCGCGATAGTACGATACTAACGATTGTATCGATAATGCCATCGATAGTTTGCGAACTCTACAAGTGATGGAATTTTCGGTACATTTGTACTTTTTTGGTATATGTGCGTTGTGAAAAATATGCGTTAGTACATTCGTGAAATTAATTACAATGGATGAATTTTCGGCACAATTGTACTATTTCTAATAAGTACCTTTTTTTGTTTGTTCTTAGTAAACGTTACTGAAATATGAGATAACAAATTCGCAATTCTCAATCCAGTACTTATCCACAAAACCCAATTGCCATCACTGAGAAAATGCAGCTTCCTATTACGGGTGCAGATATCAAGTTAGTTTTAAGTTATTAAGTATAATAAAAAATAAAGTCAAATTCTTTTTAACAATTTATATTTATTTATTACGAGTACTTGCAACATTTCCTTTACATTCAAAATTGTGATAACTTTTGTCAATTGTTGTATTTTTTCTGCTTCATTTTTGGTAATAGTGCTTTATTTAGTTGATATGTTATGGACAAAACTTGAAATTTAATACATCAACATAAAGTAAAAATTTTTTCTTCCAAATAAATTATACGAGTATTTTCAATAAACGAACTCAGTTTATGAAATTGACTTATCTTTATTAAATAATGCTCCTTGTTTACTTCAATGCGACAGATAATATAGAATCTTAAAAGTTTTTCTTAAAAAGTAATGAGTTTCATTTTTTATTATTTGTATACATTAATTCTGTATAATGAATTCTTAGATTATGCGACAACAGAAAAGTTAGGTCCGTTTTCACAATATTCGATCAAGAACCATTTTTACAATGTTCGGTTGGATCTTAACTGACAGTTCGTTTAACTTAAAATCTGACAAAAGAACTTAACCGCACATTATGAAAACGGCTTTTAGAGTTTTGAGTATATTGCAGTTAATTAAATAACTAAAAACCAATAGTTGTATTATATTTCATATTTATAAGTGACATATTTTTATAATGTGGAAGTAATGCTCTTTTGTAGTGTGGCAATATTATCGTAGACCCAATCGGCTCAAAGGGATATAGGTTCAATTCTTGCTATAGAGATATTTATGGCTGTCAGACGAATCATTTTAGTTAAAATTTTAAATGAATTTTTTTCAAATAAGACAAAATCAATCAACAAAATTTTTTTTCGAAAACCAAATTTTTTGTTCCTAAGCGCGCAAATTATTTGTTTTGGTGTCGTTTTTAATAGTCAACGATATTCGCTAAGACTTCACATAATCTATTATTTTCGATATCGAAATTGAGTTCTGTATCGAGTGTGCTTGTTCGAAAAACCCTAAACATATACAATTTCTCGCAAATACACTCACAGTTCAAAAATTTTGGTGACAGTGAACTTTCGACGCGTCCGAACGAACACTTTTGCTTAAAATAATATTACGTCCGTAACGAACATTCGATAAAGATTTGGTTTCCGAGCTTGACTATAGTCATAGCGACAGCTAGAAAGATGTCGATGTTTGTTCAAAACAGAAAATCGCTTTTATTTTTTTACAAAATTCATAATGTCTCGAAACCTATACAACAAATTTCCAACTTGTATGTGCCGATGTAATAGCTTATCAAATTATCTTTTATACAACAACCATAATTTTGAAATCGACAAAGATGTTTCTGTTAACGATTTTTTAAAAAGCTGTATCTGCAAATTTTGATCGATATGTCTCCGAAATTAAATGCTTCATTGAACTTTTGATTCTATATTCATTGTGAGTAGTAAAAGCCCCTCACACAAATTTTGACTGTGTTTTCGGTATTTTATGGTGTAAATGAATTTGCATGTATGGCCATGGCTCACGTTACTTCCAAGCTAGTTTTCCAAATTTTCGCAGATAATACTTATTCTTTTCTTGCAGCTGGTTACACCAAATTCACATTATAATTTTTCCCCCTCTAGTCTAATGGTAGAACTCCGACAGGTTCTACCCGGTCAACCGGTTGTTGTCAAAGTCGCATAATATTGTGATATATTGTGAATCTGGTGTTACTTCCACTGTGACTCCAGAATTATGAAGAGAGCGTCAATGGGTCCAAAATGTGAAAATAAGTCTCTTATAAGTATTAAAAAAGTTGTAATGCGAACGAACTATTTTGTATGGCAATATAGTATGAAATAAATTCTAATGTGAACGCACTATAATGATATATGAAGTTACTGCATGAAATCGATTAGTGAGACATAACATCTAAAAAAATACATTAATCTTACCAAGTATTTTGTGGAAAACATAATAAATTCCATTAATATGCAAGATAAGATGCGATAGGTTTGACTTAAAGGTAAATTATTGTATAAAACTCTGTTTTATAGGAATCTGTTTATGTTTCTTTTTAAATCTATTGTATTAATAGTTACCACCTGTGGCTATGTAGTTAATTAAAAAAAGGAAAAATGATACTAATTTTTAAATGGCAGTTAATAAAAATGGAGCAAGAAACAGAATTTCTGTATTACAATTTGTTAAATTTATTAATAAGAACTTAACTAAATAAACATTATTTATTAAAAATGGAAGATTATATTTGAGAAGACCTTTCGATTAATCTGCTATTGAATCATTTAATAGAAATAATTAATATAAAAATAAGGGATGCAACGATACGCGTTTTGGCCGATATGATACCGATATTCATAAAAATTTATCGCCGATTCCAAAAATTCAGACAATGCGCGCTTTTAGTTATGAGTAAGTATTTTTAAAACTTTTGTGCCTTAGGGGACGTCCATTAATTACGTGAGGAAATTTCGGACCCCCCCTCCCTTGGTGAGATTTGGTGAGATCTGGCGGAACCTCCCCCCTCCCTCCCGTGAGATTTAAACTGTAATTTTTAATGTAAAATCTATACATTTAAAAGTTGACGGTGAGATTTTGCCGGACCCCGTCCCCCCCTATTTTAGCCCACTAAGCTTATCTAAGCTGATTTTGACAGGTGAGGTAGAGTTTAAAATAAAGAAGAAGAAATATCACTTAGAATCGCTAGTACAGTAAAAACTGTACCATGATTTGAAGGTTTTTTTTTCTAAACAGTTCCTTTATCCACTTTGGATGGTACCTATTGTGAAAATTGTAGTGTTGATAAGTGTTTTTAATTAGTTTTGGGAACACAAGCTAAAGGAAAATTTCTTTTTGTGTGTATCGGCAAATAGATATCGCCGATATCGATAAATTGGAATACGCCGATGTATCGGTAATCGTATTGCTATAGGTATCGGTTGCATCCCTAATAAAAATGAGCGCCTTTTAGTGTTGAAAAGCGTAACTCAACTTTTTGTGAAGAACTTTTAATATGACATTATTTTTAAATTAAACGATTTCGATTAGTTCGCCATACTCCCGAAAGGCGTGTTAGTATTGAACTATCTTAAGGCGAAGGAAGAAGAAGCGACTCTTTGGTCACAGGACATGTAGCTGCAACATGTCATTATAAATTGTTTGATCGAGTAGTTTTCAGGATTTTAGGAGGGGAATCCTATTTTCCAAATCTACGGTAGACATGGAAACATACTATGAATGGCTACAAAGAACTGCAGTTTTGCATGAAAAAAGATCCCGGTCAAATCAAAAGTTTTTGAAAAAGTATCCTGCACGTCACGTCAGTTTTGTATAAAGTCAGTTTAAGAGACATTTTGGGGTAGAAAATCAAGCTTAAATATTAGTCCTTTATTCAACTTTCGACCGTGCATATCTTGAATTGTGTCAACATAGACTTTTGATTAATAAACAGTTTTAGAGATATGGTGATGAAAAGTAAAATAAACACATAGCTTATTGAATTTTCCATAACTTCCATTACCTCAATTTAGCTTAAACTATCAAAACATGAGATTGGCTGTAACGACTTTTGAACGAGATGGGATCAACTACTGTATTCAGCTTCAGCTCATTTGACTATTGATTTTTCTTCCATGCAAAAGGAGAGATCTTTTGGAAAGTAACAACATATAAGGCACGACTTTATAGTGGACCATGTCACAAAAAGTGTCATAAACTTAGAGCCTAAAAAAAACTTGTTCTTTCGAACCATTTGGTAAAGAAAATCTTGATTTGAATTGTATCCGGAATTCTTTAGAAGACCCATTGTTGTTTATATCTTAAGTTGGGCCATTCAACAATTTTTTCATTTTTTTTATAATTTTTTTGTTGTAAAAACTTATTTAGTTTATATGTTACTGTGCCTAAAATTATGGAATTAATTTTTCTTATCGTATTTTACTAAAAAAAAACCGAAAAAAACAAAAGTAAATTAAAATTTTAAAATTCCGCAAATTTTCCAAATGTTTTTAGCAAAATAATAATTGCATCTACTAAATTTAAGGCTTCTCCACTACACTGACTACTCCATTGAGTCGCTATCAAGCGCTGTAGACGACGTTTTACTAAAGCGCCGTCTCCAATAGTCAGAATAGCGTGCCTCATATTGTGTAGCTGTGCGCCACGGTGGCCATTTCAGCTATTCCTCAACCAGGTCCCACACCATCAACGATGCATCTGTGCCACCCACTGTAATGACCGTGTGATCACCATAGAGAAAACGTACGCAAGCCAACATGCCCGAATAGACTTTTGCCTCATGAAACTCAGCGCGTGGACTTATGCAAGGGTGTCTGTAAATTGCAGAAAATAATAATTGAAATTACTGATCATATAAACGTGCTGTATCACTGCCTACCTAAACAGCCTTAGATAACCTTCTGCATCACCGGAGACTAACATATCTTGTGCAGCTGAACGACTGCATGTGCAGATGATCGTACTGGTGTTACTGTAGTAACGATTACTCCATTGTCCGGCTACAAGAAATCCGACTGTACAATTGCTGGTCAACCACTTTACATCCTTCATGGCGATCGGACTACGTTCAGGAGATAATGATTTTGCATCCCAGAAAAGTAAATCAAAATCGATAGTAACTGTCTGTACAAAATTTCCATCCATGCTCCAGTCCAGATGTGTCAGTGGTTGGGAACCACGAATTTTGTTAACTTTTTTGTACGAAAATCCATCGCGTAATACACGGAATAAATAAATACTGCCATTCTGTGAGCCCATAGCGATCATATCACCTACTATAGAAAAATAAAATAAAGCGATTACGTATTAATGGAAAAGATGTGGGGAAAGAAGAAAATATATATAGGCTATGACGAAAATATACCAACAGATTTAAACAACAACACTAATAACCTAATGGAAGAAAGTAAACCAATGGTATGAAAAAAATTGCACACTGCTCAAGGTACCGTAGCGCTGTACTGGAAAATAAGAGCTGGTCGTAAAAATACAGATCCAGAAGATGTGATTTAAAGAAAATCCAGCGTAGGAATAGAGAAAGAGCAAATAGGAACAGCAGCTAGAGCCAGAAAATGGTATATTACGTACGAAATAGTAAACAATTTAGCTAATCTAAGAGTGAGACAGCTATGCATGTTTCCGGTCAAACTAGTTTAGATCCGTTAATCTTAGCTTGCCGTTAAAACTAGTTTGGCCGGTAACATATACAAACGGGAAAATCGATATTGCACAAAAACGTTCACGGTTTTGTAGAAGGCAGCATCCCGTTTATATTAAAAGATTATGTTGCCAAGTGTGTGTACTCCGTTAATGTTGATGCTTTGATTAGCGTCAGGTCTACCGAACTTACAAGAAGGCGATATTTTTAGAATTGATTTACGTACACAAATATGACCATACTTTACTAGATATAATTAGACTTACCCTGATTATAGGCAACGCAATTTAATGGCGATCCACAGACCCGCAGTGTTAGCATTACGGAGCCATTTTCACAATTAATAACCAATAGATGACCTTCCGTACTGCCCGCAGCCAGCGCGGTGCCGAAAGGATGGAATGTCAATGAAACGCATTCATAGCCCGTTTGTATGGACCAGATAAGTTTGTGTTTGCGCCATAACGCAATGTGCTTATCATGGCCGGCAGTGGCGTATACCTCGTCTTCGGGATGCGATGCTAAGCCCCACAGTTGGCGTCCATGCCCAAAAACGACTTGGTTAAAGCGACGTTGCAATGAACCTTCCAAAATGTTATTACGTGTTGTACCAACATAGATATTGCCATCGTTTCGTCCAGGACGTTGAGGGTAAATGGTACGTACTCCACCAGCAGTTTCAGGAAGCTGCGAAAAAAATTGTGAATTTAAAAATTTTTATCATTTTGTTGAAACAAAACAAAGCACCTTGGTATCTGCAATCTTTTTGTAGTTTTGCAGCGAATCCCATGCAGCTATTTTTCGATCCTTTTCACCGCCGGACAACAATGTACCCTCACCTAACATGATCAAGCAACCGATACCTTTGTTATGCGCTTCAAATTCGGTACGCACAAAATAGGCTCCATCTGAGTCGACGGAATAGATGGTAATGAAACCATCTGAGTCGGCGGTGATAACATCACCATCTGGCTCAAATTGAACACTTGTAACATGGGAGCGAGATGGTTGCTTAACAATATCGGTGCGTTCAAAAAAGCCATCCTTACGACGATGCCAAAATGCCAAATGACCACGTCCATGTGTGATAATCAAATTGTCATCGAGTGGATGAAACGCAGCACCGGAAAGTCCTTCTTGAAGTGTCTGCAAGAGGAAAATGTTGGATGTAATTAAATGAAACCATTGCAGAGTTAAAATTTAGACAACTGAAATAAAATGGATGATAGATGGATGGATGAGTAATTGCCATTGGATGTTGAGTTCTGGATAGTAATGGATGGATTTACATTTGATACTTACAATCAAAATATTAAATGGAGTACTTACAGCCACTTTTCCCAATAGGTGACCCCATTGCCATTGCCAAACGGAAAGTATGCTCTCACGACCACTATCGACAGCTAAAATGTAACTTCCACCATTCTAAAAGCAAGAATATTATATTTTTAAGTTACTTCAAATACAAATATTCTCCAAAATTGACTAACCAACTGCGAAAAAGCCACAGCAGTAACCCCACTATCTAGTTCACCCATACCAAAGACGTAGAGTGTTTGTAAAGATTCAGTGCTCCATATGCGAACATGAGCCTGTGACTTTCGATCTCGGCCGGCTTTCTGTCCAGAAGCAACAAGTTCACGTGATGGATGCACATCCATGCTATTGTTACAAGTGATAAATCTTTGAGTGTTTGCGTATTTACAGATTTTATACATACCACATAATATCCTCGGTGTGTCCAATGTAATGACGCTGTGCATCTTCCTCGCGATCTAATAGCACTGCTACTGCAGCAACATAATAAAGTAATTCCCCTGAAGGTAACACCCAGAGATTTCGACGCGCATCAATGCCACGGTAACCATGACTATAGAGAAGGGGAGAGCGCGAGAGAGAGAAAACAGTACATAAATTGAGATTAATGGAACACTGCCAATACTGTCTAATAGTGTAAAATGTTGATTGTTCAAAGAGGGCACTACATTTATATCTATGGCCCAGAATCAAATATTGGCATTAGTGCTCGGCAAGCATACGCTTCCATCGAGTAATGGTAGCTCTCCTAACAAATCAGTATCATAACGTTGTATGTATGTACTTATAAATTGAATAGTATCTCCCAGTATCTGCTTAGAGAAGTAGGTTATGCTGGAACATCTTTAATCAACTGGAACGTCTATCTATCTATCTATTAAGTTTTCAATATATCTTTATTCTATTTATATATTGATCTATCCATCTTTCTATTTATCGAATTATCTATATATCAATCTATATATCTATTTGTACATCTACTAATCTATTTATTTATTTTAGAGAGAGTTAGATCTCTTTGTACCTATCAATTTAGTTTCAAAGAAACAAAGTATCCAACTCTATGAACATTCACTCTCCTACATATTCTGAACTGATCGTAGCTCTTAATATTTCAATCTTTATCACTTAGTCTCTTTTATCGTCATTTAACTTACACCCATTGCAACTGCAGCTTTTTATCAGGTGGCGAATTATCCGGTGGAGCATGATGTACCGGCGGATAAAATGTTCGTCTCAGCCCTCGTATGGTCACCTTTGTAGGTTCTTCCTTCATGATATCCAGCATAGTATATTCGCCGTTTGAACGTAATATTTCACTTTCGGGTGCATATAAAATACGTGGACGACTTTTGCTTCGTGGACGTGCGCCACGTAATGGAACTTTAGGTAATTCTTCATTGGGTAAAATAGGTGCGGCGGCAACAACCGATGGACGGGAACGAGAGCGTCTAATAGGTGAGCCAGCAATTAAGGCAGTGCCAGTTGCGAGATAAAAAGTGTCAACATCGGCGAACTCATTCCGTAGCTGTGAAAAGCTGCGAACCTAAAAATATAGAATGTTAGCGTTGTTCGAAGAGAGCTATTAATTGGTGCTAGTTTTTTTGAGCACTTCAAACTCAGGTTAACAAAGATAAAATTAAAGAGTTTTGCATGGTTAATGAAAAAAACTCGATGAAATGCAACGTCAGTGACTAAATAGGAAAAATCGGATTTTATTAACTACAACGGAAAAATAAACTGGCAGGCCCTCTTATCACTTAACTTTCAACGACTATAGCATAGATGAGCAAAATTTTAGAGCAAGAGTCACTTATAATAAAAGAAACAAAACTACGTGTTTGCTGTAAAGAGGCACAATTGACTCATTTTTCGTATTTTGCCCAT
This sequence comes from Meiosimyza platycephala, assembly GCA_963662105.1. Lineage (NCBI taxonomy): Eukaryota > Metazoa > Arthropoda > Insecta > Diptera > Lauxaniidae > Meiosimyza > Meiosimyza platycephala. The sequence continues at coordinate 102,912,165 of OY759208.1, read as the reverse complement.
CGCTGGACTATGGTACCGTTTTTAATAGTATCAACCGAAATTATATCTGAGGTAATTATTCTCACCAAGGCACAGTCGAAAAAGTTCAAAGGTATAGTTTTACACAATGGAAAACTTTCTGTCCCTTTATGTTCGTTTCGGGTATGCGCCAAGACTATCTGCGGTTATCAATCTTGTTTTTGATAGTACTAGACCATGTCCTGGGTAGATATTTAGACTCTACCGATGCAAACAACAATGCAAAAAGCACCTAGTCGAAGCCAGTTCTTCTGTACAAAATTTATTTTTATAAATATTTTTTCCACTTTCAATGTAATTCATGACGCTGAGTCCAAACCTGATATACATAATTTTTTTATAGCTTCTGATTTTTTAGACAAACAGGGTTAAATTTGTCATAAACTCCGATTTTGACTAGTTTCGTGCACTTGTACTCAGAATACAAATTATTTGGGAGCATTTCTGAGTAGCCATTATGTATACGCATAATGAGTACTCCATTCACAACTCAATACAGGATTTGAAAAAAAACAACTTTTCTAAGCAATGGCTTGGAAAAGTCCAACGTTTTGTTAGTTTCTTAAGATTTGTAAAGTAATTGTTAGTCTCCAAGAGAGTTGGTTCAATAAATAATTAACAAGTTAAAAAAAAAAATATTTCTGAGTACACAGAAATTAAGTTATGAACTATTTAGACATGTTGTTCTCGGTACAAGGGTACAAAGCTATGAGATATGTACTGTCTTCGAAGAAGGTATTCATTAACGTTGTTGCAAAACAAGATGATAAAGCAGACGCTTATGTATGAGACCAATTTTATTCAGTCTAGTGGATTCTGTCGGTAAGCAAAGAAGGGGTCCAAAGAATTCGGAGAAGTGATCAGCTCTAAAAAATAGGGAAGATTGCGGCAAAACATGGGACAAGTTGAAAACATGGCTTTATCGAAGCCCTTTGCTTCATTAGGTCAGGTGGAGTTTGATAACGATGGCCACAATATATATAGAGAATTGAAAGCAACACGAAACCTAACACCTCTCACCCTTTTTTGCAGATTAGCACGAGGTACTATTAATCTTGCTATTGAAAAAAAGATTCCCTAACCTTCGTATATACATAAACTTGAGTTTGATATTAATTTGTTACACAAGTTAATTAGTGGCTACTCACCTCCTGTCCTGTGCCTGTGTACATTTTTTTTGCTCCATTAATTTTCAATACTTGACCCAAATCTTCTAAGACGTCCTCGAAAGGTTGTGAAGTACGTAAGTTCAGTAGAACGCGGCACTAGAAAGGCAAAGAAAATAATAGAAATTGAAAAAGTGGAAAGAGGGGAAACGCAAGAACGAAAAATCACGTGCCAATTCTAACAAATCGTTATATAGGCGATGTAATTAACAGTCACCGCATATCCTGCTTAACGTTTTGTTTATGGCTAAAAGTTGTTTTGAGTTGTGAAAGCTTCTTCAACTTAATGCTGTGAGTAAAATTATGAATTACATTAGTTTTCGTAACGGTTTTTTTATTGGTGGTGACTTTTCATTGTGCCATCTTGACCTCAGTCAAAATTAAGCGAGCAGCACGCAATATCCGATTTACGTCAGCATAACCAAATTTTTGTAGTTAGCTAGTTTTTTCCTTTATTATTTTCAATAATGTGCCTAGTATTTTAAGTGAGACGCAAAAAAAAACCTAATCAAAAAACTTGGTGCTGATGGAATTTCGTGCATCAAAAAAAAAACAAATGGTCATAAATTCAAAAAGTCTGTGACCTAGTTTGACCCGTGAAAAGAGGCTATAAAAATAAATCAACAACCTATAAACAAAAGCAGAAACCATAAAATAAAAATTTAAAATTTATATTCCCATAAATACAAACAAATGATATTTCCATTAAAAGAATTTTTTTTTTTCAGAAAAAAATTTTTTATTTTATTTATTGATTAAAAGCATTAATTTAAAAAAATATATTAGCTTTTATGCCTATTATTTAATCAAGGAGTAGAAGCAAAAAAAAGATTTTATCTCACCCCTCGGTGAGATTTGGTGAGATTTTGCCAGACCCCCTCTTCCCTATTTTGACTCACGTAATTAATGGACGTCCTTTAACAACAGCAGTATTAATGACTTAGTACATACGTTATTTTTATTTTTGAAAAAAGCCTACAATTGTTGTTTCAATGGAGAAGGTGGCAACTTTACTCAGCTGTCAGTTTTTAATATTAATTTAATTTGCAAAAAGCGCGCTCATTTCTTAAATTTAATTTTACATTTTCTTCAATAATATTTTAAAAAAAAACTTCGAAAAGTATTGAAATGTGTTCGCGAGGTTTTTCTGTTAAATTTAATAAATGATTCCAATGAAATCGTGTGAAAATGCCAAAATGTTTAAGGCGGCGCTGTCGGCAGAGCCGCCAGTGAGAGTGCAGCGCTATGTTCTTTTTAATGTAAATTAAAGCGCTAGTTTAATTGGAAAAATCTTCATATCATGAAAAAATGCCAAATTTGTATAAAATTAAAGTTTCTATTTCGAATTTTAGTTAGTGCTGTGTGTTTTTTTTTTTACTAAAAATCATTACTCGAAAATAGTTTTATAGTGTGAGCGTATGCATTCGCTGCTATAGAGCAGCCATCTGCTTGGGAAGTAGCTTACTGCGGAGTTTAGGACAGTGCTTGGTTCTCAGTGGTAAGTGTCTCCGTTTTCATTATTTCTCTTGCCACAAAAAATAACATCTTAGGTTGGCTCTAAAAAAAATTTAAACTTTTGCTGCAATTGCTTTACAGTGACAATCAGTCGACCAACTTTTTAGTGCCACACCCATTAATGCAGTTTTGATTAAGATATGGTCTTGTGAGAGACATCAATAATTAAAGTTCTGCTATCCGACTCTAAACTAAGTGGGGCATGACTGCGAATAAAACCATCCAGGTTTCCAACTTCATCAGCTTAACGCTCGAGTTCTAAATAATTCTCCCTAAGGACGATATTCCTTTAAAAGACATAAATACAAATTTTGTGTGTGTAACTGGAACCTGATTTAGAGATCATGCTCTTTAGAGCTAATAAGAAAAAAACTAAAAACAGGTGCTCGAGCATTTGATATTGCCATCTATATCTTTTGAAGCTAAAGAATTTAGTTCGTAACTTTCATAAATATATCTTACGAAAAATACCATATTAGTTATTTGTTATAAATTGAAGATATCAAACTCTATCCGCTATGCGTAACATACTATCCCAAGTAGTTCTCTACGTGAATTTCAGCTCTTCATTCACAATTTTTTACGCCATTTTACGTAGACGTACTAGGTGCCTTTGCATGTGATTTACATGGACGAAGTATTTACTAAGTTTTTGTGTTTCATTGAAGACAACAAATAATATCTTGATATGACTATGGCATTGACGTCATGCACTTACGGTTCACTTATACTTATAAACCATAGTATACATTAGGGCTATGAAAGCGTCAATAAAATTAAAAATTTTACAAATAATCAAAGTGTTGAAACTTAAATGCATTCTCGCCCAGCCAACATTCTGTGGTTCGTAAGAATATTTGTCCAGTTCTTATAGCCCAACATTGTGTGTAGGTGTTAAAATTTTGTTTTTGTTTATTTCTTCTACCTAGTTCGAAGGTCATGCTACGGCATTCAATGATGACTGCAGCACGTTTTCCAAATTGTCGAATGAATTGCCGGTATTTATGAATGAACTTCTTGAAAAAATTGTACTTTTGGCTAAGTGCTTGATAGTACACCAAATTGAGTGCAGCTATTGAAAATGTTTTTATGGAAATTTTTTGTTGAAATAACATTTTACAATTAGAGTCATCAATTTACACATAATATATTGCGAACTTTTGAACTTTTCACTTTCACTTGTCCATGATGTTATGAATTGTTTCTATAAGGTGGCGTAAAATGATTGAATTTTTTCAAATGGCGTCTTATGTCATCGCGACTTTGAAATTTTTTAATGAAAATTTTTCTGTTTCCATTCTATATTTGCATATGGAAAATAGCACCTATTGCTAAAGAAAAGTTATTGTTTTCTTTTTATATTTTATTTTCCAATAAATAGGTAGTTTTTAAAAGACTATTGAATAATGAAAAAATTTTTTTTTCCGGTAAAAAAATGGTTAGTATGCAGAAATTCAATACAAGCAATACATAATTTTATAGGCAATGAATTAAGCTTTCGTAGCGTGCTCAAAAAGTTATATGTCATTAAGACATTTTTTGGAAGAAATAACCGTTTTTTAAAAAAATTTTGTCAAAATTTCAGAAAATCATTATGTCTCGAAAGCTATAGGTTATATTTGAATGATCCATTGGCTAATATTGTCGTATATAAAATTTTTTCTTATACAAAATCCATATTTTAGATATAAAATTAGGTGTTCTCAACTTATATTGATTTTTATAAAAGTTAAATCAGCAATTTTCGATAGCTATATCTCCTGAAGTAGATCTAGATCCGATAGTTTTTTATTTTTTGAGGCCATAAGCACAAAAAATGAAGTGCTAGGAACTTAAAAATGTTTTATGATAATCGTCAGATAAGACTTAGGGAAGGGGGGAAAAAAAATAATAAAAGTTGTAAGTCTTTTTTTGGGTTTAGTGATACAGTGGGCTCAAAGTTAGGCCTTTAACACCAAAAATGTTCTGTGGAACTTCTTATATAAGCAACTGTTGGATAGAGCGCTCTTATTATGACTGAAAAAAAATTATATATATCCCCGGATTTCTAAAATTTTTTTATATGTTGTGTGGGAAAGTATAGCTACAGTTCAAGCTGCAGTTTTTCACAACATTTTTATATGATTTTTATTCTATTGCAATGTTTGAAGGAAAGAATATATTTATTTCTTCACACTTTCCATTCCTTTACAATAATTGTATGAATTATAAAAGATTACAGAGTGAGGGAAGGTGCTTATATTCAGAAGAGAGTTCCCTTTAAAGGAAGAGGAATAGGTAATGGGTATTTTTCGGTTTTTCATCCCTTTTTGGGATAAAGTAATAAATTCTAATGCTTTTCAAAAAAAGAAGATATACGCCTTAAAATCGATTTTTCTCCATTAACTTCAAAACTATAAAAGATATGGCACTATTTTTAGCATTTTTGAAATAAGCATTGACAAATTATTGGAAATTGATATCCATTTTAAAAAAAATGTTTCAACCACCTTTGTATGGGAGGTAGGCACTTACGTAAGCCGATTTTTTCCATGTTCACATATTTTTGTTGTTTTAACCTAAAAAAACATATGCATCAAATTTCAAGAGTATAGCGTTCATATTACTATTTGTGATCGCCATTCCATATAAAGCTATCCACTGTGCGCTGTCGGCGTTTCTATTACTGTGACTGCTGGACGCCTATAAAACTACGAGCAACGACTTATCGTACAGTTTCAGCGACCGTGCGCATTCTGCTGCAAGCGTTTTCAGGTTGCTTAGTCACTCGATTTATACCTAAAGATCAGCTGATTTGATCATATTATACTTTTTGACTGTTTCAGAACACTTTTTTTGGAGTTTTTTTGTGCTTCTACTACTCTACTACAGATCGTGGCGATTAGAAAGTAAATCATCCGACTAGATGTCAAGAATTTATCGCCAAAAATTTTATGAATAGCCATCGAAAATACTGTACTGCCCGAAAATGCGTGAACTCTGACGGTGGGTACTAGATATTGACTTTGTGACTTAATAGGAAAAAAATTAAAACACATATGGAAACATTATCGACTTAGTGTAGCAATTCTTTTAATTTACAAACATAATTACTATCCTTGGAAATCGAGTGAGCATTTTTGCGCTAACTTGTATTCATAAAAGTACTAAATCTATATCATGGTGAAATTCAGCATTTGAAACCCAGAGTGACTACAAACTTTCACTGGATCGAAAATTAACGAAATCGATTCAGTACATTTCTTTTTGTCAAGCAATTGTAAGCGGTATTTCCTGCCTACTCCTAAAATTCTGTAATAATTTCCTGTATAGCTCTTTAGATATTAAATATTCGAATTTAAATTTTTTGGCAAAGTTACACTCCCAAAAAAATATTTTCAAAAAGCTATGAGATATTATTTCCGCTTTTATACACAAAACTTTCAAAGTATCATCTTTTAAGCCGTTTTGAAAAAAAAAATCACTACGAAAAACAAAAAACTTGTCGATAATTCGTAAAATGTATAGCTCCTTTAACTTGAACTTGTTAAAAATGGTTGCTGAAGTTCTTAAGAAATCCTTAGATGAATGCGTTGTCAGTTTTTGTGAACATCTGTGCTTCATATGAACTTTCTTCCCGTATACACTGTGCAAGATCAAGAATAAATTTAGAGTTAGTGACGAAGCTCGAGTTGCAAACCTTCTACCTTGCTCTGAAAGTAACTTTTAGGAATGTTTCTGCAAAAATATTATTTGGATATATTTTGAATTTCTTTTGAGGGTAGACAATAAATCCTTGCAAAATTTGATTGCTGCTAATAATAGGAACACTCCCATATAAATTAAATAAACATTTAATGCAATTATTTAATAAAAAATAATTAAAATAAAATTGTGAAAGAAAATATAATACCATATAATAATATTATCTATCTTGAACCTGTGACTCAAATTTTTTTTATTGGAAGTCAAGGGTGAAATATTTATATTATAAGTGAGAGTTTTTGCTGCAAACTGGGCAATTAACCTTTGCCCAGTAATTTCGCCACATTTTTCATAGCATAAGCCCAAAAAGAACAAGCAAAAGAAAAATCAATCGCCTGCAATTTATATTCAAATTGAAGTCACGGCCAATTTAGTGATTTCCTTGTGAAACGTGCAGCCTAACTATCACCTCAAACAGACAGACATATCGACACATGCACCGTAGGTGTGAACGGATGCCGCAAACTTTTAGCCACAAAGTTTTACTTTGTGTTTTTTTTCTTTTTTTTTAATTTAGCAACATTTTATGGCATGCATTATAGATATTCTCCTAAGGAAACTTTTTTGGCCACATTTATAAGCTACAAATTAGTGCGATGGCTGCGGTGTGGCCAAAAGGTGCAGCTTGCGTGCCGAGTTCGTTTAAATGCATTTAATAAAACAAAAATTAAATTTTTTTTAATAATGCATGCATGTCGCTAACATTTCAAATATATTGCAAAATAAAAAAAAAAAAGTTGCAGACGCCTGCACCTATCATAATACAAACAGTATTAATTGATACTATTTGATTATAATCAGAAAGAAACAGCAGCAGCACCAAAAAAAAAATCAACCAAACCAAGCAACCAGCAGCTGCTGCGCCTTTTTGTATGCAACAGAAAATGTAAAACAACGAAATTTTTGCGCTGAGCAAGGCCAAGGGCATAGCAACTTTGCTTACTTTTGTTGTCATGCTAGCATTTTTGTTAGCGTTTTTACTTTGCAATTATTTTTTGTCGCAATTTGCTTGTCGTACTTAGGAAAAAAACCCCACTGTCTTTAGTGTGCGATTGTGGGTGTGCAAAAATGCAATTTTCTTTTGTGATATGTTTTGTTTTATTTGGCATTCGTTGTTTTAAAGCAGGATATGGCGTCTGCAGTTATGCGTTTCCCTTTTGTTTTTTTTTGTAATTGATAGTTTGTATAATAGCAATCATACGGTTTGAACAGTGGGCAAATTTCACCTTACAAAAGTTTAAAAATATAAGTTTTACATTACTCAAATTTATCTGCTTTTCAAGACAAAAAAAATAACTTATAACGCGTCCGGCAACCTTTTAGTGAAAGAACAATGTAGACCCACCACAAAAGCTGAGCTAAAGTCGTGACGATAGCACAAATAGATGCACCAACTGAGGCTGCTAAATTATAATGAAAAAGGCATCCTAACCGCATCGATAAGCTTCCTGCATAAGAAATACATACATATGGTTATGGGCAACTTCAACGATAAAGCAATAAACAACAATAATAAGCTCAAGTACGTTATGGGATGATATGGTGTCTTATGATTGGCGATACATCATCGGCAGAAATCCAAATGGACCACTTCTGTTTAAAATGACCCTGAGAAAATAATCTCTTACGCTCACATACTTTTCGATCACCAACTGCTTGTGACTCCATAGTTCACTCTTTATAAAGTGAAGCATCCTTCCTTCCTTCAGCATAACTTTATTAACGAAGGAAGAGGACTCAAATAAATCCATGTTAAATTAAACTAAACGAAAAGTATCTTATTAACGACAACGAGCTCAAAATATATAAGTCGAATGTACAAATTTCAGCAGCAGTTGATTATGCCGAGCTTTAAAAATTTGGTGGCCCAATATCATCTTCAATGCCGAATTGCTTGTTTCGTAAATCATCGACTAATGCCTGCCGACAAACAGGGATGTGAAAGTCTCAGAGTAGCAGAAAACGCAGCTGCCCTAATTGAAGTCACTCCCGAATGAACGTGCACAATGGAAGAATGCGTCATGAGAAGATAAAGGACACTAGAATCCCAGTAAGATAACAAGTGACCAAATGTATATGCTAAAGATATCCCATTGCAGAGAAATTTGGTCATGAATCACATTCTAAATTTAATGAGCACCGAAGATGTACAGATCGAGGCATATGCTTACGACTTAGTCATAAAATTCTTTTTAAAAATCGGAGCTCTCTGGACTGAAGATTTCCACAAATATTGCTAAAGCAACAAGCGAGAATGTTTCACCATATCATTTTAAAGCGTATCAAAGTTTTGTAAGTTGGCCTGACAGACGGTGTTCTGCCCTTACCGGTACGTAGTACGATGAGTTTAGGACGTGGTATTTCCCATTTCCTCAAAACCAAAATATGCTAAGTACCTTTTGCAAACCATTGGAAACATACATATGTATGTATGTACTTGATCTTCACCATCTGATTCAAATAGTCGCTGCTAATATTTTCATTGAAAAATACTTTTTCCAAGTCTTATTTTATTTTTTATATGAGGGAGCGTGGCACCGCCCATTTCATTCAAATCAAACTATGCTAAGAATCTTCGCCAAAACGATACGATGTCATTGCGAGAGAGCATTCCTTTCCGTTGCTTCAAAAATGTCCATGGAAAGAATTCTGGCTGACTGGCCAACAAGTTTATGTGGAAAACTTCCTGCATATTGCTTGAAGAAATTTGCGTGGAACTTTTATTGTAAACACATAAATCTCTAAGAATGCATAAGAGAACTTTTCCGCATATTGCTTAAGAATCTTTCCGTCCAGACTGTATGTAGGTATATAAAAACTACCTATTTATTTTTTTAAATTATTACGATATAAAAATTTCACTTATTAACAGTTTTCTCACATACCTGCACTGAATGATCCAAATTATTGATGATTCTGATGACGCGTCCAGCGCTACGTTTTATTGATCCTGATGTTGTTGATAATGTGCCCAAGTCTGCTTCCATGATAGATGGTTTCCGGCTGGCGGGCTTTGAACCCCAACCTTGATTACCAGGCGATGCGTACCACATGCCGTTCTTTTTACCGTAACTTGCTGGCTGTTAATATAAAAAATAGAAAAACAAAACCACATTGGTAATGAAACAATTTTGGCATAAATCTATATGTTTGTATGTAAAGTTTAACATTGGGTAGTGGAAAGTGGAAGCTGAATGTTAATGAAAAAACAAAAAAAAAAATCAAAAAAACGCGCGCGCAAATATTTGCATTGATTTAATTGTTGTACAACACGCGCACTTTAATTCGTTTTAATCAAATCAAATATTAAGTGTAAAGTAACATACCAACTTTTACATTTGTGTATACATACATTTTTATATCACAAAACTAAAGTGTAAAATTTTTTTATTTTTGGACTTTTTATTACTTATTATATACATAACATAAAAAAATTATTGTTATCTGGAACAGCGCCTAAAACTATGCTATTTATATGTACATAAAATCTTTCAGGGTCTTTGAGTTATGTGAAATGTACACACAATATTTAATAAAGCAGCAGAACTCTGCTACAAGTTAGATTACATGTCGTATGAGTGACTTTTAATTCGAACTTAAACTTTTGTGTTATTTAGCACCTATAGAACATTGAATTAAAATAAAAGAAATTTTTATTTTGTGAACAATCATTTTCTTTACATCGCTTGAAAGATCGTTTAATGAGTTTGATAGTTAAAAATTATTTTGGGAATTAGACTGCCGCAACTACTTTGTAGGAAGCACATTTTGTGGGCTCCATTTTCGATCACCTTTCAAAGCAATTCAGGCTTCATGCCATCAATAACTGGAGTTATATTGACTTGTTATCGTTCTCTAAAGAAATAATCGACTTTATCTTCAAAGATTTTAAAGTTGATAATTTTGTAAATTAAGTAAATTTTCAGTATTGTACGATTTTGTTCTGGTGGCGCTAAACGTTTCAGTTCAAAGACACGCCAACTGCTTTTACAAATCTCAACTTTAAAAAGTCTTTACATATTGATGGTGTGGTATTATCCATACAAACAGAAATCTTAAAAAGGTAATTAACGACGATAACGAAACTTCAGACTAACACTAATAATGATTTGGACAAGCGCAAGGCAAATTAGTAGAGGAGTAGGTTTTGACGAGAGGGAGTGGTTCCTACAGTACTCATACAAACAAAAATTTTGAAACGCTATTCTGAGAGAGTTATTTGATTTGATTCAACCGAATGGCTTGTACATACACCAGAATTATAGAGTTTGTTAAACCCACTTCAAAAGTTCGTGACTTCTAGGTATCGATCATGGATCTTGTCAAGACCAACAATATTGCTGATTACCTCTAAGCATTTTGTTGTTGTGGACTATTTTTGTACAATTGACGCAAATCGAATATAATTTTGGTACTAGAAATCTAGAATGCTAAAAAGTACTTTTACATTGGTCGCCATGACTCACGCATTTTTAGCGTGTTAAATAAAGCAATTAATTGTAAAAAGTTTTTGACTACATTGTACCACAAGCTGTCGATAATTAAGTTCACACATTGACCAAAAGTTTTGTGGGAATCTGCTGTGTGAGCCACCATATTGAATCCATTATTTCAACTAGGTTCTTACCATAAACCATTCCAAAGCTTACATTTTTCTGTTGACTTTAAGAATTATTTAAAAGATTTTACATGCACGAAAAATGAGCAGCATATGTTAAGGTTGAAGATGCCACTTATATGTGTGCACATTTTATTTTAAATTTATTTCAAAAACGCAGAACACGTTGACTAGTGTAAACATTTCAATTAATTCGGTTATATATTACATAAAATAAATTTTTTCCAGCAAAATGGCAAATAGATAAACATGACGTATGATTAACCACAATTAAATGAAATCAAAGGTTAATCAAATGTTGCTATATCTATGGATGTATGTATGTATGAAATAAATATTAATATAATTATTGATATAGTTGAAAATAATTTTAAAAAATATGTATTCAACAAAAAATGAAAATTGTGGGCAAACCCAAGATTTTGTTGGCGATGAGAGCATCACAAACGGCGATGTTTCGTCGCTGTCGTCGTACATTTAAAATTTAATTTTTTTTTGTGTTGCTGTTGATTTTTTTTTTTTTGTTGCTGTTGTTGCCGTTTTGATTTAAAAACCGTTTTGCATTAAAAAAAAGGCACTTTGAATGTTATTGCTTTATTGCAGGCACTAAACTTTGTTGTAGTTTTTGTTTTTTTTTTCTTTTTTTTGGTTGTTACTTATGCAAGTTTATTTCACATTATAAGTGAAAATTCGAATTTTCGTTAAAAAAAAAAATATTACTTAGCACAAAACACATTAGCTTACAACAACAATAAAGTAAAAAATATAAATTTCATATATCTGTTTAAAATTTTCTCGTTGTCTTATTATTGTTATGTTCAAAAAACACAAAAGTAACTTTCAACAACAACGTTTCTTAACTCATGACGATTGTAGCGTCTGTGTCTACGCGACTCAACTGGCGCAAAGGTTTCGCTTTCATAAATTTGTAACCCACAGTTTGTTGAATGTTGGAATCGCATTGCAAAAACCACAACAACACCACCGCCACAAACTGAAAGTGACCAGCATAAGTTTATACATACAAATATGTAAATGTGTGCAAAGTGTGGTGTGGGGAGAGGGAGGGTGTTGTTTCAACTCAATTTAAGGCTCCATTACAAATAAACGTAGTAACGGAGTATTGTAAAGACGTTGTATTTAAATTTATAACCTGCCAGCACTCATTCATATACACAAATACAATAAAAGAACACACTTGTGCACTCACACAAACAAATCAAACAGTAGTAAAACATTCGTTTGTAAGTCAAAAACACTTTTTCGACTACATGAAAAAAAAATTTGCGAAACACTAATGGAATTTTCTACAAGTAGCTTTTTAAAAGAAAGATAAAGTATGTTAGTTCTCATCTCTGAATTGTTATATATGTAGCTTTGTGTATTAAAACTCATATTTTTTCTAAATTGACAGTTTTTGCTCACGAAAAGTGTCGTACAAATCGATATAACTAAGCCGAAAAATGTTGAAAAATTCAATAAATTTTGAGAATATCGAAAAACTTTGAGGAAGTCAAAACATGTGGAAAAAATTTAACAATGTTTACAGATCATGCGACTTAACACCATTGGATTTCTTCTTATGGCGTTCCTAAGCTAGCAGTGGAGGACACTTGAACGACATTCTTTCTCATTAATAACCGGATCAAAAGTACTTCATTTTCCAATAAAAATAATTAAAGATTTCACACAATTTATGTTTTTTATTTAAATTTAAAAAGATATTATTATTTGGAGTACTTTCTGTACAACTTATTCCTTTAAAGTTGAAAAAGTTCAAAAGTTATTTAACGATACATTCTTATATTGCACGTTGTTTCCTGAAGTAATGCTCAACAAGTTTCCCAGGAGGGATGCATTCTCGAATAAGAGGAGGTGTTTTAGTCGGTGTACCAACACAGGACTCCGACACACCGGTCTGGTGACGATCTGGCTGATCGTGCGTAATGCATTACACCAACCACTACCAAAAAAAAAAATAAAAAAAAAAATTTTCCACGTTGTTTAATACTTGGCATAAAATCTCTTGAGACAAGGCGTACGATTCTATCTCCAAACATTTTTTTGGACTTAATTTCTGATATTGATTTTTCACTATCCAAAATTTGTTTTAAAAATATATTAAATAGCTTATTTTCATTATTTAAGAGGTATTTCAATTTTTCTAGTCTGTAAGAAATTATCCGAAGACTCAATAAAAGGACATAGTGTTGCCATTCATACTATTTTATTATTTGAAGTGGCCAGTATTTCCACTCAATTCAATTGAAGGGCAAACAAATGCAAACAAGACTACTAATGAATTCAGTGGTCGGTGCTAAGATATCAAAGCTTATTGTTAACGAATATACAATTCCAAAGAGCGCTCAGAGATTTCTTTCCGTGTAGCTAGAATTTAATTTTCGATCTTTAGTCTTACGTTTGCATACTTACTTTACCTTCGCCAACTTTGGCTATTCACCGCTATGTGGCGTTCCATTCAAGTGGGTAAGTAATACGATGCAATACTCTGCTACAAGGACTTTCTTTGACTCAGTGCTTGCAAAGGAAATCACTTTCAGTGGATGTACTATAAAGAAAAACTTTATAAGTGGGCCGTCGACGTACAGGTTCGATTCAACCTGTCTACCTGCTATTTCTATGGTTTTTTTGACTTTTTTTTTTGTATCGCCATTTCATTGCGGTTGCTGCCACATTTCAGGTTTTTTTTTCGTTAGTGTTTGTGTTGATGTTGTTTGTTTGTGGATGTGTGTGCGGATATGTTAGTGTAAATGTGTGTGCATGTTAAAACAAAGTTTTGAAGTGGCAGCTTAAATAAAGTGACGACGACTATTGCGACGACGTTACATGAAGAGCGTTATACTCGTCTATGATAGCGTGAATTTGAATGAATTGAAAGAAAAAGTGGAAACTCCAACGAAAGTGAAATTAACATAATTTTACACTTAAAAAATAAATGTTATAAAATTTTTTTTGAGATTATATAAATGGAATTACTTAGAAGCATTATTCATTACTATCTTTTTTTCAAAAAGGTCGAACAGAGATATTTTTGAGGTATAGTGACTCTAGCAGGCGACATATGACTTCGCTTTCTGTGTAAAAGTTATTACTGATGTCAGCTGTGATATATTACTATTAGTCGGTGATATATCACTGTTGTCATTACTGATATGTGCCGCATCGAAAAAGAATAATTTAATTTCTGCTCAGAAGCTTAGGCCATAGGCCACTTATAGGTTAAAATATAACTTTTCGAAATCGACAATAAAAAGTAATAAATTTACTTAAAAGAAACTGTCTTAATTTCCACTGTACTTTAGTTTAATACTCCGACAGCGAAAAAATGTGGCATAAAATTAAATCTAACCAAATTCACTTGCTATCACCAAAAAATATTTCAAAAGAAAATTAATAAAGCAAAATTTCAGATGACTAACATTAAATGCAGTAAGAGGTTGAGGTTCGATTATTTAATTATTTCTATGCATGATATCTTTAATTAGTTGCTAGCTAAAATCTTACAATAAAAAAAGTACATTATTAGTGATTACAATTTTTAAGTCAGCAATTTAAGTCTTTAAAGAAGAAATTGAAGACATTGAATAATATACATACATATATTATATTAATCTATAAAGAATTGCAAATGCTTATTGATTCAAACTACAAGACCATTATTAGAATATGCAAAATTCATGAGTTAAATAAAAAAAAAAAAAAAAAATAAAAAAATTGCTGAAATAATTCGAGCTCAGGTAAAATTGAAAAAGTCGAAAAATATTAAAATCTGTAGTCAGCAAGCGTGTCACAAGTGCTAGCGTGAGCGCCAATTCACTCCCGTATAGATTTTCTTCCATTCCATCCATAAACGATGAAAACTTCATCAAATCACGAAATATTTCTTACGTCAGATTGTTGGCTGCTCAAACAAGCAACAACTAAAAAAAAATACAAAACACAAAATCAAGTGCGAGTAATTAAACTCAAATGAAAATAATAACCATGCATAAAATTTTAGGTTGTTACAGTCACCCATATTTACTGCGCCGATATATGTATGTATGTACGTACATATGCATACAAACATACAAATACAATAGATGCCCAGTAGAGAAAAGCTATAGAAGTTGGAAATGGTATTTTTTAAATTAAATAAATTGGTTGTACATGCTCTCCAAAGTAGGTCTACTAAGTGAAATGGGGAAAAGTAGGATTTTCATGGAATGGAGAAAATATGGGTATTCCATGGATGGCATTAAAGTAGTCCTACCATGGAAGGTACACATAAAAGAAGACCTCTTATTTACACGATTCTAACGTGAAGGGGGAAAAAAATTTGCGACCTAAAATTTTACTAATTACACATCAAAGTGGAAAGGGTGAAGTAAGGCCTAAAGAGAGCGAACAAAAATAGGCTGGTACCAAGAAAACTTTATTTGTGACGTAATTTCCACAAGCTAATGGAGAACTATAAAAAGAAACAAACATTGAGTGCAGTTATGTTGACTTGTAGATAGGGCGCTGTTATTGAATGGCACAAGTGAAAGATCGCAAATGTTGATCGTGCTAATAAATCTGCACACTGAATTTGAGTAGACCCCCTATATGCAGCAATGTTGACATTTGTCTTGTAAGGCATTATACAAGTTTCTACTGGGTGCATCTAAGCTAACCTATACTTATGAATTTGAAATGCAAATATAAAGGAGGCAAAAAAAATAATTTCACTTTCCTAAGTAATATTTTTTTCGTATTTTTTTCAACGAAATTTGTGTCACATGAAGAAATTTCACTTTTTATGAACACATACGAAAATCACTAATTGTAAAAGCTCTACGGTATAAGAAAATACAAAAAAAATTTACGCTAAAAATCAGCAGCAGCATGCACACATACACAGGAATGTTTTTCTTTTGTATATGTACATATATTATATTTACAAATACGGTCACATTTAACTTTATTATGTACATTCGTAATATTGAAGTGGTAAAATTTTATGAAAGCTTCGCATTTTTACATGTGCTGCTGCCCTCTAAATGAATTCATGCATACATATGTTCAACCTGTAATAAGCTATTCAAATTTTGTAGCTTTCATATGTTATAGTTTGCATTTTGTTAGAAAACAGGGATCTTCTTATAAACAACGCATAGTGCTTATTTGATTTGTTATTCCGCTTTTAATGCATAGAAGAATATATAAAAATGTACATACATATCGGTAATTTTTTAAATAATTGCACACTTTGTTGTTTTTTGATAAAGTTTTTAAATCCAATATCTCTAAAACTGTGGTGAATATGATAACACAATCATTTTTGATTTCATATTTTATTTGAAGTCAAAGTTCTTAGATGTTAAACAATTTATCATTGGGTGATTCTTGCCTTTAGCCAACATAATTGCCCTGAGCATAAGCTTAAATTAAAGTTTTTTCAAAATTAATAAAAGACAGCCAAACTTCGGGTGTTACTTTCTGGGAAAAAATTGATGTTGAATTTGAGTGAAAATTTTTTAGCACCTCTGCTCTATTGATTTTAGGTCACTTTTTCTTAAGAAAAATCTCCCAAAAGCTTACCCAGTTTTTTCTCTTGGCCAACAATTTTTTGAGCATTTACAGAATAAATATCAGGAAGTCATTAAATCCGCTTAGATTGATTTATTGAAAAGTGCTTTAATTGAAATTTTTCATTTGTGCTGCGATTTGCGTTGAGAACCTCTTAGATTGCTAAATAAAAATTTTAAAGAGAGCAGAAAGTGTCGCTATTTCTAAAAGTTGATGATTTTGAGTAATTACTGAATTTCCTGGAATTTCCATTTAGTTTTTGAACGAATACTGGAAACCAAATCAAGAGTCGGATTTCTCAGTTACTGTCACTTTAGCCAAAATTTGCGATTTTCAAAACTATGATGTGCCCGTAAGTATGCAGTATGAAATTATTGCTATTTTAACCACATAGCTTAAGGCAGTAAATTTTTATGATTGGCATTACATATTTTTCAGCGTTGTTTTTTTTTTAATAAATTGGATTTGATGTGATTTGATTGACAGCGTAAGCTCAACTAAATATTTTTTAATGTGTAGTACATTTTTTCTTTTATATGTCGCCACTTCAATTAATTTTGATACATTAAGATTGTGCCCTTTTTTTAATATATTTTTATTTTTACTTTTCACTTCGTTCTCAGTTTTTTGTTGTTTTTGGTCAACCATAAAATTAACATACACCAGCCAGCAGGACATGCAAGCATCCTGTGCACAAAAAATATTTAAAATTTTTTGTTGTTCCACTTTATTATTGCTCTTTGGTCCAATTAAAAAAAAATTCGTCATTTAATCAGCATTTTTATTTTGTCGCTTTTATTTTCATGGTCTCAAAGGATGCGGTGGTAAGGGATATGGGATAAAATGAGAACAGAGTTTAGCCGGATATAACCCAGTTGTGGACAGTAAATTTGTTGTACGTTTAGCTGGTCTGGTCGTGATTTATGATGTGTGTGTGCCAAATACATAATTAACAAGAACATTAGCAGCAAGTACAAAAGGACATACATACATATGTCCTTGTGCGGAATATTACGTTAACATTAAGAAATATTTTTATTCATCTAACATTTCAACACAAATATTTTCAATTGAATAAATTATTTTTGACGTGAAAAAATGTAATTACCAAAAACAAAATGAAGTGAGATTACAATTTTATGAAATTAGCTTTGCGCAATTTGGTCTGTGCATTAAGCCTTAGTACTGCATATACAATATATTTTTTAAGATTTCTCTAAAAGATAGATTTTTAAATTGACGCACAGCACATTAAAGTTCACAAAATTTTTTCATTTCATTTAGTTATTTCTCACTGCCGGGTCATATTCTGCCGTGGAGCCTTTGATGCAGGACCTATGATTTTCGAACATTTTCTAAAACGACATGTCTCAATATGGTAAACCACGTACAATAATTTCTGTTAAAAAATTATTTAATTTTATAAAAAAAAAATAAAAAATAATTAAAATAAAATATAATAAATAAAAAAATTTTGTTTAAACAAATTATTTAATTATTTTTATTTTTTATAAAATTAGATAATTTTTTAAGAAAAATAATTGTATTTTTTGTACCTGATTCCCCATAGTTTTTGATCTGCTTTCATATCGAAATTCTTTACAAACTTTCAATAAATATTCGAAAAAGCCAAAAAAAAATGTGCGCGGTTATTTGAATCAACAAATAGAAACAGATCATAGGTCACAGATCATAGATCACAGATCATTGATTACAGATCATAGATTACAGACAGACAGATCATAGACCAGAGATCAACAGACATATCACAGACGGACATATCATAGATCGCAGACAGATCACAGACATACACATCACAGATAAACATATCATAGATCACAGACAGACAGTTCACAAATTAGCAGACACAGATCACAGACAGATCACGCACAGATATATCAAAGACAGATTACAGGTCACAGGCCGATCACAGATCAACAGACAAATCACAGACAGACAGATTCCAGATTGACAGATAGATCACAGCCAGACAAATCACAGGTGGAGGGAACACAGATCAATCACAGATAGTATACAGGCCAGAGGCAGATCACAGATCGACAGACAGATCACAATTCGACAGAAATATCACAGACAGACAGATCAAAGGTTGGACAGACCTTTTAGTGCTCAAGTGTTTCAACATTTTTTAACCACTTGAAACTTTTTTCTACTTTTTCCAAGTTTTTTAACCTCAATCAACTTTTTTCAAAATTTACCATATCTACTTTTTCAATCTAAAAACGAAAATCCAAACTATGTTACCAAACTCCTGGTACTAGTACTTAAAGGGCACCATATGAACAGTTGCCTATGTGTCATGATAGCAAGTTCAAAGTATTCCAAATAGTACTTTAATGGTATTTTCTGGACGCTTGAATTCCGAACGTTTTGTTGTTCTTGTGACCGAAATTTTACGTACAAGTACTGTGAAACACAATAACGTCAGAAGGATCATGTTTTTTTTTTAGTGCAATTAGTCACGTGATGTCAATCCATAATATGTATAATATTCAGAAATTTGTGGATCTAAATATGATGCGACTCTTATCTTGCCAAAGAAAAAGTTTTCAGGAGAGTGAAAAATGCCATCCAGTGCCAAGAGATTTCGCTGTATAATGACTATGACTAATCCTGCTCCACAGTATGCACTCAGTCGCAAAACTTGCGTCACTTTAAAATTACTAGGTGAACACGTTAAAGTATTAAAATTTTTTTTTAAATTTCAGTCCATAAAAGTTAATAGATTTTGGATAGCATTGGCTGTATAGAGGTTTGTTTTATTAACTAAATTTTGGTTGATGGGAATATGATTAAGCTCAAAATTTCATCTCCTATTAGTTAAGGTTCCTTTACGTAGATTGCATCACAAATATTGCAAAAAGTTATGAAATAGGTAAAGCTGAAATGAGCCTACGAAAGTCATTGTAAGTTTTAAAAATTTAAATGAACTTTTCATCAGTATTTTAGTTAATCCATCCATTAATTTCGTTGCGCTTAAGGAACATTCGTCTGTAAATATGACAGCACTTTAGAGCGATTGCCTGATGGATCCTTAAGGTGATATAAATAAATAACTTGAAATTTGTCTTTTTGAAATTCAAATGGGCGATACACTAAATAACCGCTTATTTTTTAATCCATATATGTATATATATACTTCTCAACAATTGAATGAAATAAATAATATTTACATTTGCTGTGCTGTTGCTGGTGTTGAGAAAAGCGCTCAATGCCGCTTCTTTAGCCCACAAATCACGCAATGATGATGGCTTTTCGTAGGCCATATTTTAAGCGCAAGAATTTTTGGCAATATTTTGTATTGAATTTTATTTTTTTTTTTTATAAAAAAACGAACGAAATAAATGAATCACATGCACGTTAGTGTTTTATTTATTCTTTTTTTTTTTTTAATTTCCTTGATTTATTTATGAACGTCAGTTTGATTTATTTTAATTATGAGCACATTCGCTTTGCATTGCTTTGCTGCCGTTTGCTATATTTTTGTGCATTTTAAAAACAAATCTCTTTTTTTTTCATAAGATTTTCTTTCTTTATTTTGTTATTTTCCCAAATGCCTTTAAGTGAATTTTGACATTTTTTCGCCACAATTACACACGCGATTGTTGCATGGCCGTCGCCCCTTCTCAAAGTGTCCAGTTAGATATTTGTTAATGTTTGGGGTGTGTTCCTCTTTCAGAGTTCATATATGTAATTATGTATTTCTCGCGAGATTTTACAAAGAGGCAGACACAGTTGTTGCAGTCAGAGTAGGTATGCAGTTGCTGTCTTCTGAAGACACAAACAAAACGACATGTGAACCGACATGCAGCGCGTTTTCTGAAAAACTGAAAGTGGACAGCTTGAACTTTTACGAAATATCTCTACAATGCTGTTGTTGTTGTTGTTGTTGGTGTTGTCTACAGAACGATATCAACGACGTCGACGAGGACATTTTTACGGTTGTGAATAGCAAGAACTAACGGTATTTCACTTAATGCGACAACAATAACAACAACAACAGCAAAAGCAATAGACGGCAGACGACAAAAAACGACACTGACGTTTCAATTGAATTTCCGGTTGAACCAGTTATTTCATAACGGTTGTTTTTCGCTTTAATCAGTGTTGCATTATTTCTATATTAACTGCAACAACAACCACATTATTGGCTTGTCCATATTTGAATTTGCATTTTAGCCGCGAAAGTTGTTAATAAAGACGACAATGGACGGCGACATTTTTATTAGGTCGTTTAGGGTGTTACGTAGTTACCTACCAAATGGCTATATGTTGATGTCTTAGAGTGCTTCCTGCTTTTTTGCCATAATTGTATAGCATGCATGTACATATGTGTGTGTCTTAGGGTGGTGCATCAATGAAATTATTTGAATTGGGTTAAGTTGATATAATGTAATATGGTAAATATAAATTGGGTGAAAGACTTTATTGAATATCAGCAGATAGAGATGGATGGAATTGGATGACATGGAGTGGAAGCAATTGATAACACAAGAACAACAACAAGAAGTCTTGAAGTTGGAAGATAAAGTACCATATCATATATTTTTTGGTATACTGAAAACGAATTCGGAGTCAGAGTTGCTCTATCACGTCAGGTTTTCGAAATTTTTTTTAAAACTTTTTTTTGTACATTCTTAGGTTAGGATATCTCACAAAACCAGAAGTATTAAAGCAATTCTGGCCCGATATTCACTTTCATCACACCTAAAAACATACGGATTGGTACCTTATCTTCAAACTTCAAAATGTTTGGTGATGACAATTGTGTTAACAGGGACATAAAAGAGATTAGTGTGGATAGTCAGTTCCGGCCCGTACTAGAATCATGCAGGTTTGTTCATGATTTGACTGGATGACCTGTTTGGGTTGCAATATGGCTAAACTTTCCCATACCTGAATGGGAAATTAAATTCGTTTTCAACTTTTAGATCCACACATGGCAGTCCGTAGGTTAGGTTAGGTAAGGTAGGAGTGATAGACTATACCCTCTCGTTGGACCAACCATATTTCGCAATAAAACTATACAACTGACCTATACTAACATGTCTAAGGTCAGCCAGGTCATCAAATAAAAACGAACCAAGTGTTTTATGCCATATTCTAGCAAGTGCGGGACAGGAGCAGAGAAAATGTTTAATGTTTTCCTCTTCTTCCACATCTCCACAACTTCTACAGAAGTCAAAGGACCTAACACCTAATCTCTCCGCATGTCTACCGATGCTGCAGTGGCCAGTTATGACTGCAACAACTCACGTGACACTATGTCTAGTACGGGAAATCAACTCTGACGAACGTTTAGCATCCCATTTCGACCCGTAATAGGGTCCACCATTCCTAGCCTTATCAGAAGCTGGCTCTGGTAGGGCATGTCTGATTGGAATTAATACTAGGAATGATGATTTAAGCGAAAGCATGAATGGGGTGTGGTTTTGAGACGCCAATAAAAAAATATTTTTCTTAATAGCTCGGAAAGTAATTAATTAAGATTAATTTCAAGCCCGTTCACCGTTTTAAAGACCCCATAACGATTATGGCAGGAGGAACTGACCATGGAAAATGCAACGGCACGTCTTGGACTATACGTAAGTCAATTAGTTTCCCAAGTGTTTTGAAGAGAGACTAATAGAACGTCTGATTGTGTTTTTCTTTCCCTATTTTGGGAATTAAAACATTACATGGAAACGGATGGGATGAGATTGTTTCAATGGTTGAATAATTAAAACCGGGTAAATAGTATCGGTTGAATGTATAATATTTCTAAAAGCTATTGAACGGTTTTGTATAAATAGTCGTTTAAAGGCTTTAATAAATGGTGTGTAATTGATAAGGACAATTAAAATAAAAAGAATTATGCCCTGCCAGACTTATATAACTGCTAGACTTTGATATATATAGCTTACAATAGATGAATAACAAAGTGGAATTTGAAATTTTCAGAAAAATTTTATGTAAGCTTTAAATTTTTGGCAGTTTTTTTTTTTTGTTTGTAATACCCTAACAAATACCAATGCTTTTGAAATTATGAAAATTTCTTTTGTAAATTAACAAAAAAAAAAGACATTGTGAGGGCACCAAAGCCACCCTGCTAAACTATTTAAACTATTTACTTTGCAAAAAACTTAAGCTTTACAATTCCAACGCCAACTCCTAACGATATGCAACAAATTCTTGCCAATTTTCATATAAAAAAGTTTTAGCATTTGAAAAAAGAACAGCCCCACAATGCGCAAGCAAACAACAAACTAACAAGCAAAGCGTTTTCAAATCGAAACTTTACCAATGTAAACGAGCATGAGTGAAAGAGTACTTGTATTAACATCAGTTACGACAACAACAACAACAACAACAGCAAAAACGAAAAACAACAATAACAACTATTTTGCAATATTTAAAGTTTTATGCAAAGCTGCGCGCGGGAATCACAATGAACAAACTTTACCGCATTATTTGCATAAAATGTGGGTAAAACCACACACTCTTTAAGCGTAAAAGAATAAAGAGGAGCGAGTGCATATACATATACGTACACAAATCATACACATGCATATAAAAAGGATCAAAGGCAAGGAAAGCAGGAACTGTCTGTGCACACGGCTTTTGCACTAATGCGTTTAATTCAACGTAAGCGCATGAAAAATTCAATATAACGAATGAAAATCTTTAAATTTCTTGGCATGATATGAAAAAAAGTTTGATTTCAAGGCTTGGAAAAGCCATAGAAAGACTTCATTTTCTTCGCTTTAAGTTTTATATATTGCTGCAGATAGTGTATTTTAAAGTACTCATCTGAATCTACAATATATGTATGTACATACTTTTTTCATCAACTATTTCATTAAAAATTAATTTTGTTTCTCAAATGAACAAAACTTATATGTTTTGTTTTAAAAGTGCCCAAAGCATCTGACTGCATAACTTTTGCATTGTTTTATATTCTACTGTCGAACTTTTAAATATCACTACATTTCAGTTGCATTGCCACATGAGTGATTGTGACCAAATTATATCAAATTAAATTAAAACTCCTGTAAATCAGCTGCCACATTTTAACAGTGATTTTATAAAAAAAATAAATAAACAAAATAAATTTAAAAAAAATAAGTTGAGTGATGAGCCAGTGATTTTTTTATGCGCTTAAATTGCCATTTAATTGAATGCCCGTTGGTGGTAAAAAAAATATCACACAAACGGAAACAAAACAAATGCGAATTGTAACGACATTTTTAATCTCATTTTGTGACACGATTAATTATTTTCTGTCATTGGAATGGATTTTGCACTTTACAGGAAAATGCACGCACACAAACTCACATATATACATACGTAATAACAAAGCAACAACACAAGGCAATTAAAATATCCTTTATTGAATTGTTGAAAAAGAAGCATTGCAACAGTCACGCATTTATCATCAATTTGTAATAAATTCACACTAAAGAATAAAAATTCATGAAAATATATCATTTGGACAATTCCATATCATGCCCGAAATGCATTCCCGAATTTCGTTTCATTTTGAATAAACAGGTAGCGCTATTGAGCAGAATTTCAGTACTGAACTGCAGCATTGAATGTAGCAAAAATATTTCATGGGCCTTTGCCGAACATTTGTTTTTTTTTTATTTTAACGAAACGAAGACCGATAAGTTCCATGGTCTTCAGTTAAAAAGCTGTTAAATAGGTAGCATCTATCCACGACAATGTAAGCATTGATATACCAAAAGATCTTAACGGCACCGCTGATACGCACACTGGTTAAAAACAGTCAAAAAAATATTGAAAATGTTGAAAAGGGTAAAAAAAGTCGAATGATACGAAAGCTGCAAGTATTGAAATTGAAGGGGGTGCCATATCTCCCGAATTTGCCCTATTTATGTTACCGGCCAAACAGGTTTTTAGGATAAACTACTTTTTCCTAGGCTAAACCTGTTTATCCTAACACGATTCGGAAAACTTTAGAATGTTAGGATAAGTGGGCGGCTTTCAGGCGCGACTCAAAGTTTACATCCTCCAATATGTCCAACATTGGCTTCGCGGAGGCTTTCGGCCATGGTTCACTATACTGTATGCAACACGAGCTTTGCTTACACACCGGCGTGGGATTACAGTGAACCGCTGCCGAAGGCCTTCGCGAAGCAAATGTTGGACACATTGGAGTATGTAAGCCTTGAGTCGCGCCTGAAAGCCGCCCACTTATCCTAACATTCTAAAGTTTTCCGAAGCGTGTTAGGATAAACCAGTTTAGCCTAGGAAAAAGTTGTTTATCCTAAAAACTTGTTTGGCCGGAACATTTCGGGAGATATGGCAGTCTCTTCAATTTCAATACCTGCAGCTTTCGTATCATTCAAATATTGACAAAATTTAATGTATTTGTGCGTATAAAGTAGCCTGTTTTGTAGTAGTTGCTATAGTTATTTGTGTGCGGAATTTTAAAAAAAAATTTTCAAGTGAAAAGTGCACAAAATTTTTTTGAATATACGGGGTGTTCCATTTTAACTTACACAGCTGAATAAGTCGAAAAATTGCAAGTTATTCAAAAAATGTTCCAAATAAAAGTTGGTGGGTATCAAAGAGCTGATCCAGCCATGACTTTGACCTACATTTCCAAGGTTATTTGAAGGTCAACTTTAGCTTTTCAAATGGAAACCCCTATTTTTGATCTCGGATTCGGGAAGAGCAAAAAATTCTCAGATAGGTATTCATGTTAGAGGTCAAAGCTGCAGCCAGTTAAGGCAAGATTGTGCAGCGGTCCAGCCAATGATTACTAGCTTTTCTGCACCAAATCGGGAATTCGACCTTGAAATGACCTTCAGGAATCACTTTGACCTCTAACCTGACTTTTGACTTATACAGCTGTGTAAGTTAAAATGGGACACTCTGTATATAGCATTTTATAAATTTGAAAAAAAAACTAATTATTAATTTTTATTTACCTTAAAGCACTTTTTTTGTTTCGAATTAATTAAAAAATAAATCCATGAATTGTTTCCTTAAAAATTTGTATTAATTGCTTTTTTTATTGAAGTTAAAAAAAAGGTGCCATATCTCCCGAACTTACCTATATACAACAGTCACGAAACCCAATATTCAATCGCTTATATTTTTATTTAAATTGACTACAAAATGAAACATTTTTACAGTACTATCAAGGCTTCATCAAAATGAATCATTTCCTGAAATCGTATAGCTTTATGTTATAAAAAAAGTTAAAATTTCAGATACGGCAGACGTTGCTTAGGATTTTTTGTAATTTTACTATACAAAAATAATTTACTTATCTACTCCGGTAAAAAGTGAAAATGTTCGTTTTAAACTACGCGAAAGATTTTATTATGATAGATAAACTTTCTATCTCAGGCCCCACTAATGACTTTCTTATGTTAAATAATTTGTTGAACATGAAGTTATTTTGTTATAAATTGACCCCAATTTAAAAAAAATACTGAGAATTCCACCCAAATTATTATCAACATAGCAAAGTAATTGCTTTAGCACACCCAACACGATATGAAAAGATTTTGCATTTTTCATTGTCTGTCGTTAATGCGTTGCTTGCGCTAAATGAAAATAAAGAGAACAAGAAATGTAACTGCAGCTGCCACGCCTACAACGTCAACATCCAAGTGCAATTACAAAATCATTGAAAAAATAATTACATTGCCACCACCATCAACACCACAGCTAAGTACATCACATGCATTGATCATCGACAAGGGACAAAATGCAAAAAGTACATTGAAAAAAAAGAAAAAGAAACCACACTGCGCTGAAAAGTATGCATTCAAAAATAATAATAAAAAATTTAAAGCGAAAAAAATATCGAAAATTGAAAACAAAAACAAAATAATCCACAAATTGCCGGATTGTGTGCGGTCGTTCGGTCGCACAGTTCCATAGCCAATTTATAAATCATGCACACACACACACGCGCAGGAAGTTTAATTGCATGTAAATACATACATACATACATATGTAGGTTTATGTGTGTTTGATCAGTACGTGTGTGCGCATACACACACGTAATGCATCATAATCCAATTAAATCTTGTTTACATGCCTTGCAGTTTGTTTCAAGTAACAAGCGGCAGTAGCAGCAACAACAACAACGAAAATATAAACAACAACAATTTTATAAAAGTGACCTTGTCACTAAATGCTTGATGTTGTTTTTTCTGCAAAATTTGCATATTAAGCTGCGCCGCGCCTGAAAGCAGACTGTACTTTTTTTTTTTTGCTTTGCAGCTGCTGCACCCATGCAACAAAAACAATAAAATCACATGTTGTAAGTTCATATTTTAATACAACACACAAGCACGAGCACAAAAACCTCTAAACTAAATAATAAGAATAATTGTTGTTGTTGCTGTTGACCGCTTGTGGTGCACCAAATTATTTTGTGGTAAAAGCAACAATCAAGCAAAGAGACCAAGCGCGTGCTTTATTAGCAACAGCAGCGTCAGCAACAACAACAAGATCATGCACAGACGACTTTAAAAGCGCAATTGGCAGCGATATGCATTAAGTGAAAGTTACAAATAAACCCATTGGCGGCTACTGCGCTACTCTGCTCCAGCCATCGTAGACCTTAAGGCGATTGCTGTAGGAAAGTTGTTGCTGCCGCTACTTGTTATAGAAGGCAGCGGTAGCAGCAGCAGCACGTGAGAGCATAAAGTTTTTCATGCAAAACTTTTACTTTACAAAGAGTGACTTTGAAAAGTTTGTAGCACCCTTTTAGCTGGGCGTTATATTATAGGGATGGTTATAATTATTATATTTTTTCAGGTCATGTGCGTGTTGCTTAGACCCAGAACTAAATAATTGAGAGGGGGGCGGTTGATAATAAGTTTAATAGAAAAGTGGGTAATGATGTTGCCTTTTTTTCGCTCTTTAAGTGGTACAGTAATGCTAGTAGTTTAAGAAACTTCACTTCAAAATTTTACAAACTATAACTGGAGAAAAGAGGACAAATATGGAATATTGAAATATGAAAATTTTGACTATATTCTAAATCTGCATGTCAATAAGCATTTTTGTTCAGGTGGTGTTCTTAACGATCTGTTAAGTTCAATATATAAAAAAGCATTTCCAAACAATAGCCTTGTGCTCCTGTTTTCTTCTCACAGATCAAAAAAAAAAACAAAACAAAACAATCAAGTTCCATCTCTAGTAAATCTGGCGTCATAATAAAACTAAACGCAAGAGCGCATAAGTAAGACCTACTTTTCTTTGCCTTCTTCATCAACAACATCATCGTGCTAATTGTTAGAATTTGCGTGTTAGAAAAGGAACAACGCTAGAAGACTCCCTCCCTGCTGTGTTGCTGTTTTGCTGCTTGCTGATTTTTCTTACAACAATAATAACAACAATATGAGAGAGGGAGATTGTGTGTGTAGCAGTTAGTAGTTTAGGGTTGCCACTTGCGGCAATTAAAGAATGAGAAGAATTTCACTTTCTTTCAAGGTGTAAGGAGAACGAAAGTGTTTCCATGATAGGGGCGATTTTCTTTTAAGCTTTTTACCTATGCCGAAAGCTAAAATCATATATTGTTGTTTTTGCTATTGTGTTGTTATGGCCAAAAGGAACCCAGGCGGAAATAGAATGTCATGTGAAAGCAAGTCTGTGAAGAATTAACTAAAAAACGGCTTCCATAATAAATATTGATCTTAGAACTGAGCTAAGATTGAACTCGACTTCAACTTGAAGAATGGCACCAATTATGTATACTAACATTATTGCATCATATCTCGAAAACTACATCTAAAGATGGTGAGATGTTGAGATTGCATTTATAGCTAATATATACTGAACCACTAGCAGATAAAATTGTAGAAATTGGCGTGGTGCCTTTAATACTATAAAAATTAAGTTCGATTTTTACATAAATTTTCTAAAATTTAGAATATCCTATCTAACCACTCTGGACGAGGTGCAAAGCTGACTTATTTGGACCAGATAGTGGGCCATTGTGGCTACTATGGGATATTAATTTAGTTCCTTTCGTAAATTAAATTTCAAAAAATCTAAGTGACTGATCTACACTTTTGTGCCTACAGTAATCCAAATCGTCAAGCCATGTGGTTTGAGTCCTCTATTAGCAAATGCTGAGCAGGACCCAAGAAAATGCTTCCTTCTCCCCGACCGAACATTTTGAATTTCTACATGTTAATCCATGGGACGATGCGAAGTCAACACAATTAAAAATGATGAGGCTTCACGTCTAGTGAGGAAATAAAGTGCTATACCTTAACCGATATTCCATTTCGGCCAGATTTGCCATGTTATATTACATTATGATCTATGAATCTATTTTGTGTTTGCTTTTCTTTCTAACCATAAAGAATTTGGAAAGCAGCTTATTATGTTCTAAGCACAGCAGCTCTACAATTGCCGTTTCCTATGCCCAAGTTTCCAATTAAATGAATATTGATATGGCGAGTACATTTTTCTAGATTCACGAAACAATTCCGGGCACTAACAGCCTGATAATCCAGGTAAATGCTACTTTTCTCTCAGACACAACATTTCGCTAGAATGCTGCTGCTTACATAGCCACTTTCTCGCCTGAAAAGCGCAGCAGTGCACAGGTAGTATAAATAGTTGGTACTTGTCGAGAGATTTTCATTTAAACTTAGGCCATAAAAATCCCAATGCAGTTCGTAATTTCGGTTCCTTGGAGTAAATACTGTACAGCTCACTTTGCTTTTTAGTTTGAACCCATAGTAAATAAGTCAATCTTAGATATGGCGTGAGTATTGTGCTGCCTTTTAAAAATATTACCGTTGCAGTATATTCTAACTTAGTCGAGGGCAAAACTTAGACTTTCCAAGGAAGTTAAATTTCTTGCTTTTCTGTCAGACCAGGTACCGCTGGGATCGCTGTAGATAGGAAAAAATTAATGAGCTAGGAGCTCTGATCGATTGTGATATCAATGCATACCATAAATATGAGCTAGCGAAGGCAAAAGACATTACATTATTATCGGATTCAGAATCAATTGGAGTAAGGAATTGCCGGGTGCCTACATAATAAAATAAAAAAATTCACATTTGACATCGATGAAAAGCAAAGGCTTACGAATAGTTGCACTGGAAAGTTCCTCACTGGAAAGTTCCTTCAAATGATCAACATACTCATGAAATAAGCGCTTTCTTAACTGCAAAGTCGAGTACCAAACAATCTCTCACGTTGCATTAAGTTAATGATTCTTTTGTCATTTATTTAACCAAAATGTGTTTGGTCATACATCTAGTGATTTCCTACTGGGAGCAATCAAAACAAAAACAATTGAAGCAGTATAGAAACACGTAACACAGATTTTGACCCAGTCTTAGAATGAAAATAAAACCACCACAGCCGGAGGGCTCCTCCGCGAAATATTCAAATTTTTATTGATTTTGCGCTCATATTTCGTGGAAAAATTCGCTTAAAAATTGAAACCATGGACAAACAGCAACAAACTTGGATCCTTCGATTTATACAAATTACGGCAATACACGAAGATTTGAAAATAAGAATTTGCAATTCAGATGCAGATTCAGCGTACTCTACCTCCCACTCCTTACATTGCTACCCACTGTACACGATTTCACTTTCACCACTTACCTTGAAAGCCTTAAAAGAGGACACCACATAGCTAGCACCATCTTCGAGTTCATCTAAGGTGTATTTTCGGTCACCGTCCATGGAGAAGACATAACGTGCACCACGCGGCAGATCCATCTTTGGCGAAATCTTATCAAGCAATGAATCCAATGATGTGATATCACGTCCAGGCCGGTAGCGTAGTTCCACACCCGGAAAGAAGGGATCACCATTGCGATAAAAGACTACACGTCTTGCCTTCCAATAGGAAAGATTCGAATAACGACTGGCAGCAGCTCCAGTAGCACCACCAGTTGACAATTCCGGACGTGATTTGGAGCGTAGCAGCGGCACAATGGGCGGTTGTTCGGAATTTTCACTCATATTATCCTGCAACATATAAGCAGCTGAGCCACCGGCTGGACTGTGTGAGCGACTTTGATGAGTGCTACCGCCGTTACGTTGTGACCAGCCGTAGTCGAATGCAGTAGCAGCAGCAGCAGCGGCGCCACCTATTGGTGCATCACCACCATCATCATCATCGTAATAGGCGTCGTTATCGTCGCTATCGTGACCGTGACGGCGTTGATGATATGTGGAACTTTTTTGACGATTGCCAAGCGGACTCTTGCTGGGACTGCTGCGATTGCTATGGTTATGGCCGTTACGTTGATTATGATTATTGTTGTTGTTGTTGTGGTTGTTTTGGTTGTGCAAATTATCATTGAATTGTGTCGGCGTTGGCAATGGCGATGGCGAAACGTTTCTCTCGAGCTGTGTAATCGTACTAATTTGTGGCGAAGCTCTGGCGTCCAAGTGCGCCGCAGCAGTTGATTCGTCGTCGTCGTCGTCGTTGTCGTTATTCTTAGCCATTGTGGCTGGCTCCTGCTCCTCCCCTTTGCCGTTGCCGTTACCATTATTGGACATGTTGACCCTCTTTTCGTTCTCGTTTATGTTGATATTCCCTGTCCTTCGTGGTGCTTGCTTTCGTTTTTCGCTATACAACGACTCCCTTCGTGCGCTTGGTCAAACGAATATTCGTTGTTATTAAATAGCAGTTACTGCTGCTCGAAAATCAGCGAAAGTTGGCGACCGACTCCTTAAACGAGTCGACCTTCAAGTGCTTCGTTTAGGTTTGGTGCGCGTTGGCTACTAGACAAAAATTCTCGTATTCGCATGAGAAGTAACGCAATAAATTTTGGTATGGTGGACAGAGCACTGCAACACGTTGCAAAACTGACAAATCGGTATGGGTTTCTTGGAGTCTTTTGTGGGGGTAGTCAACAAAGCGCTACTGTGTTGAAAAACTTAACACACGAGCAGACCGTCGGTTTGATTGGTTTGGTCGGATAGCTGAAACTTCCGGCGTTAACTGGGTTAATGACACAACATCGAAGCTTGTTCCTGGGGTCAAAAGTATTTTAATTTGTTATTGTCGTTTGGTTGTACGTTGCTTTTGCTCTGTAGAACTTGGAGGTCTATTTAAAATTGAAAAAAATGAACAATAATGCTTATCATCGAAAAGATCAGATTTAGTAGTTGGTTGTCGTTTTGTTTCGTTTCTCGCTGGATTTTTAAATTCCACTAGGTCTTTTCCAATTGACTCCTTCTTGACTACACCGCTATCTGTCTTATTTAATTATTCTTTTTTCTTTCCTTTTTATCTTCTTTTTACCTTTTTGCTTTCCTGTTGCTTTCTGCTTACCTCGCCTTCGACACACAATATTTTTCGCAATTGTCTTTCCTTTGACTGCTTCTTATTATTTTTTTTTCTACTTCCTTGTCTTGTCTTTTTACTTTTTCTACTATTCTCTCTATTCTTTTCACTTTCTTCGTATCTATGCTTCGGCTGTCTTTTTCTCTTGCAGCCACTATCTCCTATTTCCTGCCGCCGTTTTCTACACTTTAGCCCTTTTATACCGGTTCCCTTTTACTATGAAACACAATATTTCAAAAAACCATTATACTAATTATTTTAAAAAAAAAATTTCGTCACTTTTTAAAAACTTCTCGGGAAAATGCCTTCGCTGATTTTTGATTAAAAATTCTTGCACTTTCCTCAAGAAATAAAAAAGAAATTCCGACTGTTGCCTGCGCCGGTCGAGAACTTTTTGATTTTGAAATTCACTGGCTATTGCCACACCAGTGTGTCGTCGTCGTCGTCGTCACCGTCTTCTTGTACATTCAAGCCGTGTCGAATTGACGTTCTGTAATTGCTAAACTGTGCCGCGACGTAAGCTCTTTCTCTGGTCGTGGTCGTGGTCTTAGCACCGCTGGTTGTAGTAATTTCTATGCACAAAAAGGCAGCCGCGTGTATTGAAACCGCCGTCGTTCTTTATTATTGTTTTTGTCATGATTTTGTTGCTGTTGTTGTTGGTCGCATGCGGCGCGATTTCATCGTCGTCTAAACGTACGTCCGTCTGTTCATCCGTCGTCTTCTGTGTTGGTTAGTGCTACTACGTCGTTTATTTTCTTATAGGCTGTGCATGCAACAAACCTGCAGTGGTATGTATGTACGAGTGCGACAGTATGAGTGAGACAGCAATTTCTTCATTCGTGCCAGGACACAACTCAACAATCTTATAGCACATACCAGTCCAGCAATGAGTAGACCAGGACATTGGCGTTTCAAGTAATTTGTTTTTATTATTTTATTAACATGTGATTCATGTGATGAATACAACGCGCACAGTGGTATGAAAATGACATTTACGTTTCAACTTTAAACCTCTATTTTTTATTCTTTTCTTTTATTTCCAATAACTTTTTGATTTGACACCTTTGTACTATTTACTTTGAGGCTATTTTAAATTTTTCTTCGATGTCGATAAAACAGCAATTGACGTCAATTGGAAGTCAACATATCTCGGACAAGTACGGACAAAAGACTACAATTGCTTGAAAAATGATCACAAATTTGACTGAAAAAATACGCTTGAATGTATAAAAGAGTTTTAAAACATTAATGCCATTGAATGTTTTTTCACTTGAATGAAATAGTTAAGAGATATCTCAATTGGTTGTCATATCATACTCGAAAAAAAATCATCTATTAGTTTGGCAATAACTTGAGAGCTAACCAAATTGCAATTATCGGGTCATCAATTCATCTATTGAAAGCAAAATTTAATAATTGAATAATTTTTCGAAGGACTGACGTGAAGTGACCACCAAGATCATTCGATTCAAAACCATTGGATTTCTTCTTATGGGGTTTCTTGAAGCGTAAAGTTTGTGCGGATAATCCTCAAACCCTTCAACACCTCAAATACAACATCATCGAGCAAATATCACTAATGAAACTATCATTATGCGAAAAGTTATTCGATTTTGGTAAAAGGTTGACCTGTAGAGCTAGCAGAGGAGGTCACTTGAACAATATTCAAAAAACCGGAACCAATGTACATTAATTTCCAATAAAAATAAATAAAGATTTCGCACAATTAAAGTCTTTTATTCAAAATTTAATAATATACCGAAAATTTGAACACCCATCATATATAGAAGGAAAGTTACTCTTTAGGCAAAATCCGATTCGAATATTGAAAGGCTTTCCAAGCTTTTTCATAGAAGAGTGTATGGAAGCATCATAATTTTTGCTTAAAATGAGGAACACTGGTCGCATGCGTTCAAAACTAATTTTTTTTTGCATAAGCATTGATCGAATTGTGTGGTCAAACATAATATGTAGATTATCACTTAAAAGATAGGGACATTTTTTAATAGTTTTCAAGATATTTAAATTGAGCCACATTAGTGCGCTTACCTTTTTCAAGTTTAAACCTTTTTATTTTAAGAAGCATTGAGCTGACATATTTGCATCCCTACAACTTTTTATCAGAGAATTTAGTCTCCCTCAAAATTATTGCTCAATTTTTGTTTGTTTCCAATTATATCAAGCGTTTGGCTATACAAATTAATTAATCCTGATTTGTGGTGAAAATGGAACTTTGATAGCCTCAAAATAAATTAAGTTGGAGCAACTTTTAGACCTGACATTTCTGAAGAACAATAAATTATCTAAGAAATAATATCAAACCTAACATTTTATCTATTAATTGGACTCTGCTTTCTTCAATGTAAGCAAAAATGCGGTCTTATTATATTCATACTTATACTGTAAACTTATCAAACTGCTTATCTTACTTAACCTTAACTTGACTTAACTAACGTCCACTTATATAACTTAACCTGAACTTATTTATTCTTGACCTAACCCATCTTATATAACATTCAATTCTAGCTTTCCTTAGCTAATCTAAACTAACATTGAATAATGCTAACTCACAGCAACTTCTACATTTCAGTTTTTCTCAAATGTAAGTTAAAGTTTTTCACTTAAATAACTGACTTACAAAGATGAAGATAAAAAAAATTCTGTGAACGTAAAAGTATTTTAAGTACAACTTTCTATTGCGCTCGTGCTTCATTTGAACATTAAATATTCAACAGACAAATGCAAGTTTTAGTAAACAAGAGCACTTTCTATCTTTCTTTCGAGCATCTTGTCAAGTACCTATCCACTTTTTGGCCACTGTGCTATATAACTTTATGGTTGTTCATGCATTTCCACAACTACACTAAAAATACACACACAGGCACATACATATGTACCCATGCTGAAGTTGTAATAGGAGCATAAAAAAATTACAAATCGCCACTAAAGAGTCCATCGTCCGCTCTAAAAACTTTTTAGTTTAAGAAGTTAAAACACCACCCTCAGAGGTTTGGTAGAGGTAGGCACTAAGCAACACCATCACACAAAATCCTAAACAATGTGGTAACTTTTTTTTTCTACTCTCATTTTAACATTTCATTGCTTAAGATTGGATTTACTTTGCGCCACAATACCACAACTAAAGGAGGCACTATAATGCGCCCATTAAAAGAATGAAAGTAAAATAAGCAGCCAAACAGCAGAAATTTTCTGATTCAAATACGAATACTTCAACTGCGCTAAAACTTAAGGACAAGTATGCAAGAGTAGAGTTAGCAGTAGTTCTTAAACTATTTGAAGTTACAGCGGGTATTTGAGTACTTTGATGTAAAAAAATCACACAAGTAGCTGCGCTTAATGCAACGATGAGTGGCTCATTTTCAAATTGAAGTAAAGGGTTTAATTGTGGCAAAGTATGTGACCATTAATAAAGGCCAGTTTGTTTTTTTAAAATAGTTTATAGCAAACAAAAATGCCAACGACATTATTGTATCGAAGCGTTGAGTTATTGAAGTCTTAAGCTTGCCCTGTGATTGAATAATTAAATGTTGCTCATACGACATGGTTAACAAAATAATATGTAAAATAAGTTATTATCTAAATAGTAAATTACATACGTATGTATTGCTCTAGTAGTGTCCTGTGTCTACAAGCAAAGATTCTCGAGTTGGGCATGCTCCATATTTTCAATACTCCACAAATTTTCCCTTGTTTAATAATTAGTTCAACTCATTTTCTTTAAATTACTGCGGATATTTCGAGACTATTTTTTAAAAAAATCAGCACCATATTGAACATATCAGCTGTAGTTAGACAACATGCAGCTTAAGCAAAATATAACACTTTCTTTTGACCACGTGCATCAATCATACTGCTGCGTCAAAATCATTCAATGTTCTGAAAGCCTAAAAGGTGTTCAAATTTTATATATCTTCTTAGATTTAAAATAAAAAAATAAAATTGTATGGAATTTTTCTTTGGAGTTAAAGTAAATTTGTTCCGGTTAATAATGCAAAAGAATGTCCTTCAAGTGACCTCCACTGCTAGCTCGGTATGCTGTCAATCTTTTACCAAAATTTCGAATAACTTTTTCGCATAAAGATGGTTCAGTTAGTGATATTTGCTCAATGATGTTGTGTTTGAGGTGAACAACAGTTTAAAGATTATCTGCATAAACTTTGCTCTACAAGGAACGCCATAAGAAGAAATCCTATCGTGTTAAATCAAGTGATCTTGGTGGCCAATTCACGTCTATCCTTCGAGAAATTATTCGATTATTAAAGTTCTCTTTCAAAAGATCGATTAGTTCCATGTTGGCATGTTGCACCGTCCTGTTGAAACCACATATTCTGCACATCAATGTCTTACAATTGACTACAAAAATTTTCTAATCATCTCCCGATATCGATTAATAAAATATGAGCGATGACAGATCGATGTGCTTGGCTCTTCAGCAACACTTGTGCTAAGAGCTGCGATATTGTCAACTGAACCACCACTAAGATGATAAATTCTGCTTCTCTGATCATGAAATGAACTGAGTTTCTTCAAATTTATCAATGATAATTTTAATAGCATACATAGTTTGTCTAATATAATATCATTTAAGAACCGCTGTCTTACATCCTACCGACATGCAAACAAAACGAGAAAAAGAACAACTCGGCATGAAACATCCAACATACGCGTGGCAAATAGGCGTTGCACTCCTACTTCTCCAAAGCGCAATACAACAACAGTGCCGTATGTGAAGGTACAATTAATTTGCAATGGCATAGAT
This sequence comes from Meiosimyza platycephala, assembly GCA_963662105.1. Classification (NCBI taxonomy): domain Eukaryota; kingdom Metazoa; phylum Arthropoda; class Insecta; order Diptera; family Lauxaniidae; genus Meiosimyza; species Meiosimyza platycephala. Next base: position 102,875,431 of record OY759208.1, on the reverse strand, counting down.
GACAGAGGTGCGGGCAATAACAACTACCTATTGACTATGGAGAAAATGGACAAAATATGCAAAACGTCAACAGCTCAAATAACAAAATGCCCTCTCCCCCCCTACCAAGTGCCGCAGAAAAAAGCAACGAAAAAGGCTAAATAATAAGTAAAAGTTGACGAAAGTTTCTTGACAACTTTTTTGGGGTGAAGTAGCCTACGGTCAATTGCTGCTTGTTTCTTGTATGCTTCAGTACCCATTCCAAAAACCAAAGCAAAAATCTAGAAATTTCAACAAGAAAAGAAAAAAACCCAAGCAAATTTTTTGTGAGTTTATTTTGTTTGATTGGATAAATGTGATACGCGAAAAGCTTCAAGTTACCAAAAGTTACCAACCGGGCCGACGATGGAGCAATGGTGGGTCATATCGGCATTATGGGAAAATGTGTAGTTGAGTTTTAGTATCCTTTGTTTGCTTTGCTAGTTGACGACGATGACGACAGTAATAACTTTTTTAAGCCATTCACTAACGCCAATTAATGTATGTCACAATTATGGCTTAAATTACAGGGTGCTTCAATTGCAATTTGTCGTGGAAATTCCAATGAAAGAGAAACCGACAAATGTAAGAAATTGCAAATAATTGCCTAAGCAAGAAGTTTAATTAAATAATTAGAAACAAGCGAACGATTTCAAATCACAGCAATTGAGAGCTATTACACATAAAGGGTGATGCAAGATTTTTCAATGAAAATTTGGAAAAGAATAATTCTAGAAAAAATGTAATAAAATATCATTTGTATACATCGCTTATATTATGAAAAATCTGAAATGATGATCTGAAATAAAAAAGTCTTCCCAGCCGCGTTTTTTAAAAGTTTTGTAAAGTATCTGTTGTGTGTGATCACCTGATCACTGAAACAAAGGTTCAATATGTATTTTCTTTGCGTGCCTGGCGGTTGTGAAGCGCACGGTGTAGCATGATGCACCATCTTGTTGGAACCAGACCTCTTTCACTAAACTGCGGTAACACAGAGTATGCCAACATTCATCGATAGCGATCGGCATTGACTGTCGCACCAGCTCTGAAGAAGAATGGTTTTAGAGGATGCACCGGTGCCAACAATTACTTTCTCATCGTGTAATGGTGCTTCGTGGATTAAATGAGGATTATCAGTGACTCAAAATTTAAAATTCTGCTTATCAGCAGAATCATTTTACTAAGCTTAGCTACACTTTATATGAAAATGCTTCATCAACCTTGAGTAACCTTTAAGGGAACAGTACACCTTGGAAATGAAAAACAAAAAAATTTTGTAAAATGCTTCATTTTTTATGAAAGAAAAGAGATATTGTAATGAAACTTTGCACATATATTATTTAGTCAAAATAGTATACAAAAATACTTTTTTCGGATTTTTCCGGCCTGTTTTTTGGCTGCCGCAGGTTTTTCTCAAAACAACATTTTTTGAGTTGGCGGGCGTGATAAAAAAAAACTAGTAATCCGATCGTTCTGAAATTTTAGTATGTTATTGTACATATGTAAGTCTATAGAGTGAACTAGAATTACAAGGATTGGTCATAAATTTTTTGATTTACAAGGGTTTTTTGCACCAAAAATTGTCGAATTTTGAAAAAACGCCGCCATATTTTTTTTTTTTTTTTGGTCCAAATTAAATCTTTTTAGTTCACTCTATAGCAGCTTTGATGCTGATTAAAACCCTTTTTTTTTTAGACCATCCAGAGAGCCACAATTACGCCCGCCGTGGTTTTTTTGGTCTTTTTTTCAAAAACCGGCTGCAGCCAAAAAACAGGCCGGAAAAATCCGAAAAAAATATTTTTGTATACTATTTTGACTAAATAATATATGTATGTAGAAAGTTTCATTACAATATCTCGTTTCTTTCATAAAAAATAAAGCATTTAAAAAAAAAAAAAATTTTTCATTTCCAATGTGTACTGTTCCCTTAAATATTGGAATCCTCATAAATTTACGACGAATAAAAAATGTGAGCTCAAAGCTTATATCAAACATATTCTCACAATAATGCCCTGTAAAATGGCATTTCGCTTGAAAGCTATGCCACAGCCTTCACTCAAAAGCATATAATTTTAATGGAAATTCCTGCTGAATAGAGTGCAAGCTATTTCAAATAATTTTAATTGCAAAAAATATTAAAAATAAACTACACAAAATTATTAAGCGAAAATTAAAAGTTTAAATATCAAAATAACTCGCTAACAAGCAATAATTTGCATATAAATCATAAATTGCTACCAAAAAGAAAAAGTTGGCTAAAACACAATAGATATCCCGCTGCTTGGTTTACAAGAACAAAGGCTTGCGGCAGCCTGGTTGATGCAGTACAAGAAGCAAAACTAAAACGCATAAAAACCGCCACAGGGCTTAGTTGGGAATGTGTTACAAATTTTAATTAAAGGAATCTTCCAACGACATTTGCTCAGCTTCTTTCTCATAGTATGCGATACTTCACATGAGTAGCTAAGAGTATTTATTTTAAAAATATCCATTAGCTAAGCTAACAGAAAAACAACAACTTAAAACCAAAAACAAAAATACCACGAATAAAATTATATGCATCAAATAGTTTGCTGTTGTAAAAAAATACACAGCGAAAAATTAAAGTGAATTGAAAAAAAAATTCAAAACACAATAAATATGACGATAATCACAAAGTTTGAGTTTGTTTTATTCAAATATATTGCACATTCAAAAACGTAGAAAACTTTAAGTTACGATGAGTAATGAAAATATCAAAAAGCCCGTTAAAATAATAAAAGTATTGCATAGGATCAAACAAAATTTGAAAAGTTAATAAAAGCTTAAAAGTAACGAAAAAATCTATATACTCTTAATGTATCGAAAAAATGGAAACAAGTTAGAAAACTTCGAAGAATATCGGAAAGTTTTGAACATATATGTAGATGACGAAAATAAAGGTGTTTATTGCATTGAAAATATAATTTTAAAGTCGCACAGTGGGGAAAAAATTGATAATATCGAAAAGTCGTTCAAGGTCTAAAAGTTTCGCATAGCATCAAAAAGTATCGGAAATGATGAGTAATCAAAAAAAAATTTAAGCAAGTTGTAATTCTACGAACCAAAGTCTTAACAATTTTTATAACTAGAAGTCGAAACGATTTGTATTGTATTGAAAAAATCGTTTAGCAGTTTGGAAAAAATGTAGGGAAACACGGTAATTCATTTGACCCCTCTACGGGTCACACCGGGAAAGCTATGAATCTTTTTCGAAATTTTCTTATATTTTTGTGTTTTTTATAGGGAGACCCCCAAAAGGGTGGCAGAAAAAATATTGAAAAAGAAAATATAATTGGACCTACTGACACATATGAACCCCCTACGGGTCACTCCAGGGGAGCTATGAATTATTTTTCGAAATTTTTTGTGTTTTTTGTAGGTGGACCACCAAAAGGGTGGCAGATAGAGGGTAGGTTTGTCAAGAAAAAAGTTTGGGAGAGTAAAAATAATGCGAGTGGACCTTGCGTTTTACGCCTCCTGAGGCATCTGAGAACAGGGGGAAGTTAATTTCATAATTTCACAAGAATGTCATTTTTGCAGGAGAGCCCCTCTAAGGGGCTGTGATAGGGGGTAAATATGCTCGGAAAAAATGTTGGAAGCGAAAAAATAATGGGACCTTGTCATACATTAGATTCCTCTACGAGGTAGCTTCGGGGATATATTAATGATTTTTGATAAATTATGGACCATTTTCCAGTTTTCAAAACGGTCGCAGGTCCATCAAATGTATCGGATGGTTTCGAAGAGTACGTCAAATGTCACTATAAGTCTGAAAGTAATGAAAAATATCTAAAAGTATTTATCATACAACAGCGAAAATGTCGAATATTTTACGTATCAAAAATTCCTGACAGTAACAAAATGTCGTTTTAAGTCGAAAAAATCCTTAGCGAAACAAATATTTTTGAAAACTTGATTTTCAATTATCGAGATAAAGCAAAGAATTCAGCTTTATTACTATGCTTTTAGTAGGCAAACTTTTGATTAGAAAAGATCGTACGAACTGATGATAAACTGTCGCCATTCAAAATTTTATTAAAATCATAAAGTTAGTGGATGAAGGTAATATGTTACAAATTGAAAATTTTATGGAAATGAGCTTCAATATTTTTATTTTTCCTATACATATTTACTATGTTTCATAATACTTTTATCCCTTTGTATACATAATTTAAAAAAAAAAATTACAAAATGAGAATAATGCTACATGTCACCTTCACGCACTCATGTGTACAATCGTTTTGCCTGTAACGCTCCTAATTAATAAATTTTTAAGCCTTAATAACACTTTGTCGTAATACTACATATGTCTAAATCCGGTATAATAGAAGCTATGACTTAGCAAACTAAATATAAATGCTTAATGTATAGCGCCCTCTATGAAAGAATTCATGTTGCTCCAAAGTTCTTGTGCTGTTATTGATTGCCACATTTCAACCAATTCAATTTACATGCGCTAAAAGATGTTCACACATTAAAAAACATTTTCCATTTTCCAAAGTTTCTAATTTTTTTTGATTTTCATTTAATAGTTTTAGACTGTCATAAATTTGCTCCGATATTAGTTAGCACTCAAACTTAAATTATTTTCGTTTGCGCTAAGATGTTCTTACATAATTTAAAAATTTAAATAATGGCCATCCATAATTTATAAAGCACTTTCCTTTTAATCAAAACACTTTAGCTCTCTAACACATGTTAACATCGCCCTACTACTTACTTTTTGCACCCGCATAATTTCAATCAACTTTCTTACACATTTTTAAAGTGCCAAAGATACAGCATGGCTCGCTCTGCTGCTGATAGTTAAAATTTATATTCAACAATAATATTTTTCTACTTTAGTTTTATCGTTTTGCACAGTGCATCATCATTGCCATAGAGAGAGAGAGAGAGAGAGAGAGAGAGCAGCAGATAAGCGAAGTGAGTTACATACCGACTTTTACAACTACTTTTTAATAAAACGTTATTAGGTTTTCAAGTGAAGCTGCATGAGAATGGGATATGGGAATTCGCTGCTGTTGGCAAACCCTTCAATGCCAAAGCCAACACCAAACATCAAAGCTATAAAGATGTTGAGGATGAGAACGTAAACGGCGACGATGACGATGACGATGACGACGACAACGATTAAAACGTTTAGTGCTCGCATAGTTGTAAAAAGGAAATAAATGAGTAGAACGAGCATACGTAATTGCAAAGTACGCATACACCTACAAAAAAAAAAAAAACAAAATCACTTATTTGCATAAACACACATAAGCACACATAAACATATGCATATTTACTTACTTGTGTACGTAATGATAATTAAAGCTTCTTATTACATTTACACTTAATGGTTTAACGCAATTTTTCAAATGCTTACATACACATACACACACATACGCGTACGAAACTAAGCAGGTGTTAAGTGCTTGCGTGTATGTGTATGTTTATGTGATTTTTGCATACACTTAAGAGCAAATGCCAACGCTAGTTTAATGCTGGGGGCAAACTCACACAACTTTATAAATGTATGCCCAGTAGGTAAAACTAAAATGGTGACATTACTTAGCGTAAGTATTTGTGTATTTAATTTCATTAATCGCTTACTAAATTCAGCACTTTGTTGAAAACGAACATGACTTCTTTCGAATACAAAATTTTAGTTGAAAGCTTTATCTTTAAATCCTTTAGTGCGTTTTTTGATGAAAACTTACGATATGCAAAGTCTGCGCAGAACTTATTTTTTGTGTCATGGAACATATACTTTGTTAACCGAGTACTTCAATGTTTTAAGCAGTACAAACTATTATCTTTTCTGTTTCTACGGCATTTGCTGCAAATGTTATCTTTTCAACATAAAAAGATCATATCTACAAAATTACGTATGAAGTAAATACATTCCGGTTATTTAAAAAGGATATCTACACTAGCTATTTCAACAAACAAAACAAAATTAAAATTTCTACCTGGTACTATGTATACGTCTCTGTTTAATAATTTTTCTTATGAGCGACTGTATGTGTGTTGCTTACTTAATTATACTTTCTAATGAATGGCACTTACCAACTTTGACTTTGCTGTCAACAGCGTCGTCATCACTGGTATTCTTTGTTCAGGCAGTCATTCAGCAGCGCTAGTGAAGCATCTGTTTTTGCTATTGCTGGAACTTTTGCACTGCACACGTTCATCTATCAACATCTCTAATGACTCTGAGTTCTTCGTAATCCTAAGAGCAGCAGCAGCAAACAAACGTAAGCGAACTTTCATGACTTTCACGCACTTGAGGTTCACTTCGCATCCACGTACCGTATTTTTTGTCATTCGTTTGCTGTTGCTTTGAGTTTTGTTTTCTTCATCTTCTTCAAATCGGTTATTCTGCGTACGTTTGAATGTTTGTTTGGTTGCTTCATTTCTAATGCTGCAAGTGTCGTCGTTGCGTCTTATGCTGATGCTGGGTGTTGCTACTGCTGCTACTTTGCTTTGCTTTGCTTTACTGTGGTCCAAAAACTTTGCCGTTCCGCTTTCCGGTTTGGTGAAGCGCGTCAATATGGCGCTTGCTTGACTTCCGTTGTGGGCAAAAGCAATAACAGTTAATGCGTTCGTATACGAGAGCTATGCATGCAATGAATGACAAAATAAAAATGTCTGCATGTGTTAGTGTGAGTATAAAGTAGAGTGTTAGCTTGTGTTGAAAGCTGTTGTCACTCATAGAAAGAAAATTCTTAATTGTGACAATTTAAATTATGAAAAATATTTCACATTCTCAAGAAGTTTGTCGATCAACAGTCAATAGAGGGTGTTATCTTTGGTCAGGTTAGAAATGAAATAACCACACTGAAGTAGAAGTGGTAGTAGAGCATTGACAGCATTTAATGTTCTGGAGGTTTCGAAAAATTTTATAAAATCTTACTATAGGTTTTAAATTTAATTCTTTTGTAGGTTTTATCTTTGCACATTTTATAAAACGTAATGTGTTCTTTTCAACTTTATAAACATTAATTTCTCCAAGTTTTCAGCCTTTAAACTTTAGTCGAAAGTGCAGTGAAAATTGAAAACAGGTACTAAAACGATATGCTGACCTAACTTCAGTTATTTTCTAAATGCTTTTTTTAGCAATTTTGAATGAGTCTAAAAAAAACTCACCTTTTTGTGTCATAAGAAGTCCTAAATCCCATACAGTGATAACTTATATTGACCCTTAGTCCAGTTTTGGACGTGAAGAAGTTTATTTTTGTTTTATTTTCTGTAAAATTTTATTTTTTGAAGATAGAGCTCTATTTCTTGAGAGGTTAGTATGGTGACGATTTGTTATTAACTTTGAGTATTTTCCGAATATTATCAAATAATTCCTTAAATTTACTTTATAAATTAAATTAGAGTCCTTGAGGCAAGCGACGGAAGCATTATTTTTTCATTAATATCTTCACTAATCTGCTTGAATAGTTTATTTCTATTTTATTATGATAGAATTTCAAAAAATGATTCAAGTTTCTGAAGTTGTTTTTGCGGAACGTACAATCTTGTGAAATTTTTTGAAGACTTTCATTTTTGATATAAATTCTGTAGAAATATTCCCATTTTGACTTTTTTCAGGAATTTTGTAACATGGAAATGTTATATCTTGACGTATGCTGTTAAATATGTTTCGTGTTGATAGACATGCTGTGGAAATGTTTCATTTCTGTTGAGTTTTTCTAGAAACTTAATTATTTAACATTTGATTTTTGAAAATAAATTTAGAATTAAATAGTGTACACCTGTTTTTATTATGACAGATTTGTATTTTATTGAAAAAAATTAATTTTTTAAGGAAAATTTTTCTCTAGAACTCAAATTTATGAATGATAATGAAATCACAGTTGACCTTGAAAATTGGTTTCAAGGTCAAAGGCATTTGATTTCCTAGAAATCTTATTACTTTTGCTTAAATCATTTATCACAACCTTAATTAGTTCTCGATATGTTGGCCTGGAGAAATTAAAATAGACCACACTATATACATACACACAGATACATCTTCGATTACAACTTGTAGGATTGGTACATATTGGATAAAAGCCGCATCTACCACTCAGATAAAAAAAAAAACGCTGTACTAAGTGAATTATTTAAGATAATGCAATCAAATTTTACACAAATATTAGAAATGTTTCAGATAAGCCCTGTACAATTATTTCAACAATACGGCGTTCCTACTCCCATACAAGCAACATTTTGAAAATGCTTTGCTGACGGAGCTATTGGTGCAATCAAATTTCATAATAATACCAGGAATGCAGTAGCAGTACTGAAAAGAAAGTAGGCGAACTTTGAAAGATAACGCATCCTTTCACTCAAATACTGGAGACCAAATCCATTTCAAACCATGCAGTCGGAGTGACTTCAAATTGCGAAATTGGTTGCCGATTAAATTTGTTGTTTTTCAAAGTAATTAAGGGAATATATCATCCCCCGATTTGATTGAAAATAATTTTTCACGAAGTTATGCCCATTTAAAGTTTTAGTGTAAGAGCTTCAAAAACCGCTGAAAATTGGTTCAAAATATTCGCATTTTCATCCAAATCAAAATAATTCATTTTTGTCTTATGATTCTAATAGAACTTCTAATTCTCTGTCAGAATCTTTAAGAAATTTTGAAAATTGTTGAATTGAATTGAATTGAATTGTTGTTGCGCTTTTTATGAAAAAAAAACAAGGTTGATTTTCTAAATAACCCCAATTTTTTTAACGCTTAAAACTTTACTGTGGATTTGTATTAATATGAGAGCTTGTTCAAACACATTTGTGGCAGTGATGGCATTTGGGTTTTGTGAAAATGTACTGAATCGAGACTTCAAATGTACTTTTTAGAGCCCGAATGTACTTTTTTGTCTTGAACACCCAATTTTCCTACTATGCACCAAATTGTTCTAAAATTTACTATCAAAAAAAAAAAAAAAGGTTCTCACTCACATCTCAAAAACCCTAGCAAAATGAGATATATTTCACATTAAATTAATTATAAAATCTACACATTGCGCGACTATTTTCATTTACTAAAAAAAAACAAAAACAAAAACGTAATTAATATTATATTATATACAGGTAATTACTATAAATCTACTCATTGCGGTTATTTTCATTTACTAAAAGACAAAAAAAAAATTAAATATTAGAAATTGTCCAAATGTACCGAAAATGTACTGAATATGTGTTAAAAATTTGGCGAATGTACTGAAAATATCCCAAATGTACCGAATGTACTGAAAACTTGTCGAATGTACTGACAATGAATTTTCAGGACGCAAATGTACCGAAAAAAGTACAAATGTACCGAAAATGCCATCACTGATTTGTGGTCAGAAGATTTTTCCCCCAAAATTAAAATGTCAATTTTTTTTTTCATCATTGCCAAGCCACTCTATGGTACTATTTTCAAGGCAAATAACAACAGTAACATTCCAAATTACTTTCTGTAAATCCTGCTTGCGTTCTGAATACATTTTATTACCGTTATTTTCGTAATATCAAGGGAAATATATAAAAACATTGTACGCAAATATATGTAGCTATTTCGCTGACTGTACTTCTGTGGGCTTTGAATGTTTTGTTTGCTTGACTTCGTCAGCGAAAAAGCTATATGTGCCTACAGATTTTTGCAAAAACGCAAGGTTCAAGTAAGTTTTACTTATGACATGGCTTAAGCGATCAGTGAATGTTTGAAAAGAATTGTAGAGGAACCCAAGAGAGCTAGTTTAATTCACGAATTTCAGTAGAGAGCCTCCAATAAAAATTTGGGAATATCATTAACATCAAGATTAGCTCGTGAAAGCCGTAAAACGTGCGATTTGGTAGAATTCAAGCAAAGGCCATATTGAGTTGCTATTTATTTACAGCAGCCAAATGATCATTGAGCCTATAACTTAAATCATATTGATGAGGCCCATGCAACGAGACAAATTTATATTCAAAGTACAAAGTTTAAAATGAAGTTTTAAAACTGGTAATGTAAATATGTATTTGAAAAATTTTAAATAAAAAAAACAAAACACTTTTTTTGGCTGATAATTTCTAAGTTTAGCCACATTTTGTCTAATAAAAATGTTCAACTTTAATTGATTGTGAATTTAACGACAAAACATATTCTGCTTTACTTTTATTTTTAAAGGCATTTTATAGTTTAAAAATTAGAAACTAAAAATATATTATAAGAACTTACCGCATGTAAAATGTACGTTGCGTGACAAATGCTTTGTACATACAATATATCAAATTACATATGTTAAGTAATAAAAAATTGCTGATTTAATATAACACGTCTTAAGTATGTTAAACATAATAATGTTTTTTTATTTTATTTTATTTTCCATTGTGACATCGATTTATTTAACAACACTGTAACGTAATATATGGTATACAATTACAGCTTTGCTAAAGGTAAATTTCTCCATTTCGCTCGTTTATCTTCTCATAAATTCATACAAAAAATCATAAATCTATTTTATTCAAAAAAAAAAAAAACCATAACAATTAAATTTTATTCACAAAATATAGTAAGTGTGCATTCGTAACTCCCCAACATCCCATTCAAATATGTATAGGCAAATAAGCTAATAATGACGCTCACTCACGCACCAAAAACGTCCTTCATCCTTGGCGGCGGCGAAACTAATGGCTGTTCTGATGTTGTTGCCGTTGTTATTGTAATTAAAATTCGTAGGCCTGTGTAATAAAAAAATCCAATAAACAAAAGAAATTGTTAAAAAAAATTAGGTATAAATTAAAAAAAAGACCATAAAATTATGAAAAATAAAGAAGAAAAAAACCAGCAAATTGTTCATGGTCTCATTAAATTGGTTGTGCAAAAAAGAAAAAAAAAAGTCCAACTCACCCACTGTACTTTGACTCGTAACGCCTCTATTGAATGGACAATAATACAACAGATGTGCCAGGCAAAATTAAGAAATTAAAATAAAGAGAAAGAGAAAAAAAACAAAGAGAAAAATTAGGTTTATGTATCCTGCACATCCGGCGGCTGCTGCTGCAGATAAGCGTTAAATGATAAGCATCGAATGAATGTCGTAAAATTTAAAACAATCGCTTGGTAATTTGCGCTTAATGGGCCTTTTTTTTATTTTATATGATTTTTTTTTTATACAATTTTACTATTGTTTGTTATTTTTATTCTATCAACTAGCATTAGAGTTAATTAAAATTATTTACACACAATTTTCATTAAAAATGGATTCAACTAATTGGTAGAGGTTCATAAGAAATATTCATTAGCTGTGGTTGTGTTTTTTTTTCTCTGGTTAGGGAAGAAGTGCTGCGAAGTAAGAAGGTCAAATCGAAAAGTCCTTTGACCCTTTTTAAATGCAGCACTTGTCGAAAGTTTTAGCACGGAATCAGTTGAATAAAACTAAGTATTTTATTATTTGAGGGTACTATTGCGTACTATTTTTAGTTAACTAAATTGTAATAAGCTCTATACAAATTTTTAGTATAACTAATTTTTATTTTTATCTAATAATAAATTTTAATTTTTGTTACGATTTCGAAATTACACAGCACTTTTACTAAAGCTTTATTTAAAAAGCAAAAGTTTTAAAACTTAAAGATACTTTCATACAATGTACCAATACTACTAAACTAAATACTAGTAAGACAAATAATAATATACAAATGTGTAGATCCATTACTTTTTATAGGAGAAAGTGTGAACGAGGCTCTTGGAATTCTATCAATTTATATAAAAAAAGTTTGAAAGATATGCAACATTATGCATTTCAGCACTACTCAAGAGGTTTATTGGCTCCTGAGAATGAGCCATTCAAAAGACCAAAAATCGCAGCTTTGAAATTTTAGTAGCACTGAAGTCCAAGTTCAACGTCAGTCGAATCATTTTTTCGTTATGTCCTTTAGTATTTACAAATTTCAATCTCTGAACCGAAAGGTGCTTATTTGCGTTCAGGTTAAATGTAGCAAAACATAGAGTAAAAATACTATTTGGTATAAATAATAATAATATAAAAAAGAACAATTTTTTCAATTAGCTTAGCTTAGAAAACATATTTTCTCGTTAGGGGCGTGGCGCCACCCACTTTAAAACAAATACCTTTCCTCAATGTTAAATCTATCTGCGCACTAAGTTTAATCAAAATTGGTTTCGCTAAAACAAATTTCTTTACACAAGAATCAGTCTAACTCCATACCGAATTTCATCCAAATCGGTGTACCGACTCAGCCGTGGAGGCGTTTTTTCCGAATAGGCAGTGTTGCCACGCTCATTTTAAGAACTTAGAGTTTCTAATAACCTTTCCTTTGAATCCGCCATCTTGTTTTTGTAAAATCTGACCTCGGGTTCGTGATCAGTGACCCCAAGACCTTTGTGTATCAAGTTTGGTGCAAATCGGTTGACTTTCAAAAATTCGGGCACCATATTGAATCCGCCATGTTGGATTCTATCAACTATCCTCGCCAGCTTTTTAGGAGCTACAATTTGAGCTAAAAAACGACCCGATTGGTTGGGAATTTATATTTTTACAAGGTTTTCTTGCTGGACACTTGAGAGAAAAATCTCTGACTTCCGGCCGCCTTATTGGATCCGCCATTTTGAATTTCTCAACGGACCACTTTGCTTTTACAAGCCCTTAACACGTTCGTCTTGATCTGTCGGGCCAATTTTTGGCCAGGTAGGTGATCCGCTTGACGTGAAACGTCCCATATATACATGTATACTTTATCATATTTTGACCACTGAAAACCTTCATGTGGATGATTTTGCGCTCAATTTCACATACATATACTGGTCACAAAAAAAACCCCTTTTGGCTTAGAGATTTCAATGTTTCTTTTTGTTTCTCGTTAAATTTAAGTTTTCGGGCTCCAAGCACCTCACCCACCAATTACACCGTAAAGTAATGGAACTACTCAAATACAAAATACAATTACTTACAGGCGTACAAATACAATTAAGGATTTTAATAGAAATACAAATTTTAATACAAATAAACAAAGTTGGTACGTATAGTATAGCAAAACTTCAAACTAAGGGGAGCATTGCATTTTGCAAGTTTGAAAATTAATTTTCTTTTGAGTTATTTTGTTTTTAAAAAATTAATTTTTTGTTTTTGCATTAATTGCAATGTTGAATATTTTGTGGTTTAATTTTTTATTTTTGGCATTTATGGCACAAGTTTTTTAAATCCAGCACCTTCTTGGCCAAGTTTGAGCTCTTCATATATTGTGGGATTAACTTCATTTGATATCGTCGTTGTGTGCGCATCGCCATCTGTGACAACACGTTCTGCTGGCACGGATGCTGTTCCGCTGTATGTTAAGACGGATGTCACAGTTGGTAGCTACAAAAAAAAAAACAAAAACAAAAAACGTAGAAAAAATAGAGAAAAATTTTGTAACAAAAAAAAAAAAAACAATTTAAAAGAAAAGGAAAATAAATCATATTTCAACAAGAACACAATTAATTAGCATATATTAAAAGTATACGGTTAGGGTACCTACACTTTGGATATGCTATTAAATCACATTGAATTTCAAGGGTTTAGTAAAAATAAATTCTTGGAAACAATTTTGTACACAATTAGACGAATCTTCTCTGGGTAGGTATTTCAAAATATATACACAATGAATTTGCAAGAATCAATTAAGTCATACCATGCTCAATTTATAATTGAATTTTTTTTTTACTTTTAAATACAGGCTGCGTAACACATTTTTTAGTATTATGCCATAACAAAACAAACATATATAGATGCACAATAGAGTGCTGCGAAAAAAATTTATTATGGTTCAAATTTGGGAAATTCTTTATTCACTGGGAAATATCACTGAAAATAATAAACAAAGTAACGCCAAAATCAGGTGTTAAAATAATGAAATATTGCCCAATTCATTATATGAGATATAGCTCAAAAAAATTACGAAATATCATCCGAAACAATTTACTAAATATTGTGATATATATTTTTAAAAGAGCTAAGAAATGGAATAACACCCAATATATTTGTGACAAAAAAATAATAACAGTCGACTAAGAAGAAATGTAATTGATGTCTATTTTCTATTACAGTAGAATCTCGATTATCCGAATCAATTAAAACCAGAGGTATTCCGTATAATCGAAAATCCGGATAATCAATTTCAAAGTCAAATCAAAAAAAGTTGGGGTTCCCAACTTATGATTGTTTTTACAAAAGCTATATCCGGAACTTCTGATGGCTATAGCTCCGAAACTAGATCCGAGCGACACTATTTTTTCATATTTCTTATTTATTTTTAACCCTCGATTACCCCTAAAAAAATAAATAAAATTGGAGAATGTCAGCTAAAGTAAACCTGTTCCGAAGATTATGTGGCGCGCTACTAAGCCTGCTATCAGATCATTTGTTGACCATGCCAACAGGCCTGCTATTGCAAGACATATTTGATTTTTAGAATGCTTTTTATAAGCACTTAAGCATACAGCAATTTTGGGATGTGTATAATTTCTATAATCAGACTATCAGAAAATGCGAGCAATAATTTCACACCTCACAATAAAAAAAAAATAAATTTTCGGTTACACTACGTTTTTCATCCAGCAAACCCAAAGACCTAATGACACTTGGGACACATTTTTGAAATTGCCCTAGCTATGCCCAGGACCTTATACAAAATATTATTATCACCAAAGTGCATAGGCTTGTAATGGCTTACCCCAATTGTTGTTACATGCAACCTAACCTGTTTTAAACAAGACAATTTTAACATACCACAACATAGTCATTTCAAGCACAATAAATTCCTAATAAAGATTTATTTTTATTTCCTTTCCATTTACCTGTACTTGTTCCAAGCCTCTTGTATATGTGGGATTTTCAAAAGCTACACCATTCGCAGATTTATTGTTGGCACGATGTCGACGATAGAAGATATATGCTGCCGCAGCCAACATAATTGCCAAAATGCTGGCAACAATGCCACTAACAGTACCGATTGTATTAGCATACGTTGTCGCCGATGTGACATGATGATCACCAAGCGTAAATTTAATGGGCTCTGTGAGAACGCTGGCACCTGTTAGAAAAAAATATGGAAAAAATACGCAGAATGTTATGTTGATTCATTCAAAATTATTCTATAAGCAACTGATTTAAGTTTAATATTTAAAAATATGTGTGATATTGCTTATCTACCGGATACCCTAAGTAGCACAGAAGTTATAATTCGAGTGGGCATGTCAGCTTCCATGCAAGGAAAAAGTCAAAATGTTAAGTTTTTACAATTGGAAAATGATACAAATTGGTACAGTGACACATGAACACACAGTAGAACATTGAATGTAAGTAGGCGGGATCACTTGAATAGGCGTGGCTATCATAAGCAAGTGAATATACTATATAAGAATGTCCCCATATATACTTAGTGAAGAGAAAATAAATTCAAATATCTAAAATATCTATCATTGTACTTAAACTTACCAAAAGCATTGCCCGCCTTGACCACCAATTCATAGAGCACATCCTTCTTAAGACCTTCTATATTCACCCTGGTATCCTTGACATCAACACGTCTTACTTCCGTTGTATTATGCTGATGTTGCGTTGTATTGTTTCCATGCAAAAGATCACTGCTTTCGGGGGCATCCGGAGATGGTGCTACCACCGCTGCCTCATGATAAAATATTCGATAACCGTCGACAACATTGGGATTTTTCGATGGTGGATCCCAACTGATTTGTACCTCACTGTTCGACAGCACATTAACGGCAATATTCTCTGGTGGACCCGGTAAACGATCACGATTTGTCTCGAAACAACCGACAATTGTACGCGCATACTGCAAGCTACAAATCTCCTTCGAACGCACTTCTTCACCGCGACACCAATTCAAACACTTACGCGGCACATTTGCCTCAGCACAACACGAGCGATGATCAGAGCCATCCGCCGCACAGCGCATTAACTTATCAAAATCTGTTATACATTCGGGCTTATCAGCGATTGCATCTATATCAATGTAAAAGCTACAAGCGCTGCGACACGCGAGCGAAACATTCATTTGCGCACAACAATCAGAGACATTTCGATTCAGCGCTGGAGTGCTACGTATTCGCACCGATACCGGCGTAGTAGCGCTGCCAAATGGATTTTCTGCATGGCAGAAGTAATCACCAACATCGGTGGCTTGCAGCTTATTAATGCGTAATGTCATGGTGTAGAGTGATGGATGCGATTCATTCGAACGCGTAGAGATGTCATAGTTGCCACCCTGTATGACGGGTATACGACCATCATGATCACGCCAAAAAATGGTGCGTGGCGTGGGTTTTGAGTCTACAGTGCAGCGTAGTTCAACTTGCTCGCCCACATAGGCGACGATTATGCCAGAAGCTTGTATCTTGGGGGGATCTGAAGAAGATAGAAGTTATTTATTTCAATTATTTTTAATGAAATTCGTGTAAAGTTCTTAGACTTACAGCAAATGTTAATGCGACGTGTTGCCTGCATTGGTATACCATAACCATTATCAGCATAACATGATATATGCTCCATATCTGCGGTGACATTATGTATGACAGTCACCATATGACGTGATGCATCCTGACGCACTAAATGACCACCAACATAAAGAGAAATAGTGGGTGCCGGATTACCCAATGCCAGGCAGAGTATAGTCATGGAACCACCTTCTGGTATGTTATCAGCCGGGTGTACAGTTGGCGGCTAAATGCAAATATTGATATAAGTAACTATATATTTTTAATAATTTACATTTACAAAACCTACATCAACAAATGCCGGCAACGCAGGATCTGTCCATGCCACTAAAGTTTCAGATGGTAATGAAGTTGCGCGCTCACCAATGGCCTCTACATAGAGTATATGCTGTGAGCTTGGCTTCAAATTATTCATGCGTAGCCAAGTTACTTTTGTTTCAATTTTGTTGAATTTATCAGCTTTCATTGGTTTATGGTATACTCTAAAGAAAGAACAGTAGAAAAACATTAAGTAAAAATTTTATATTTTTTGCGGCCATAATTTAAACTTTGTATTTTATTAGAACATAAGTGTAGCTACAAAATGCTTTTGGCATATATATTTAAAGTTATATCAAAGCAGCGCTTTAAGATCTTTAAGTTGAGTTAATTTTTTTGTTTTTTTTTTTTGCTTTGGTGGCGTATGAGCAACTTCCAATTAAATTAGTGCATAATACATATAAAAACCTCAATCACATTGAAGTACGGAATGCTTGTAATTCAGGCTCAGTTAAAAAGTTTTAATATGCTTCTCACTTATGTATTTACCTGTAAGATATTTTCTCATGCGGATGTGAAAACTCTGGCGGCTGCCAATTCAATTGCATCCAAGTGGCGCTATGTGCTGTTATAGCCAACGTATGGGGTGGTGATGGTGCACCGTACGTTACTTTCGCATTAATGTCTAAGAAAAAAACATAGATGTAAATTTTTAATAGGTATTTATACTTTGTTTTATAGATATTAGACTGTCCTTTATTTGCTTAATCGAGGGGATTGTTATTTTTTTAAAATTTGATTTTTTCTTAACACGAAAATTAACAGACTTGCAAGAAAAATTGCTTCAGCTTTTTTGCGTATTATTTCAATAGGTTTACAAAACAAAATTAATTAGACTGAAAAGAGAAATACTTGAACGATTTCTTCAGAAGAAAATTGTTTGTTATGTTCCAAGTTGTTTAGTTAGTACATAGTTGCTATTTTGGAGTAAAAAAAAATTAATAGAAAGTACACGCTATACTGGGCTTAAATACAAAAATTTTAATGTTAAAAATTTTATTAAATGTTAATAAAAACACATATATGTATATCGAGCTTTTTAATGAAGTAAACTAGAGAGATAACGGACAGTCTAACGATATGGACAAAACCCAATAAGCGCAGGTTCCAAAGTGTAGATGGCTTGGCTGTGCAAACTATTCGAATCCCCGCATGTATTCAGTAACTGTTTGGCAACACAAACAGCTTTGAGTAACGCAAATGAACCATAAACAAAAAAATTTTGATAATTAAAAGTGAACTTAGCAGGTTAAAGCTTTGTTGCTTAGTGTTATTAAGCGATGTGCGCCAAAATCGCACTGGGTAAATATGGACTATCAAATGCTTTACAAATCTTATCGGGAACGATTATATCAGTAACATTTAAAAGTGTTTAAGTTCTTAAGATCTTGATTTACATTATATTTGCTGTGTTTTATTCGCCAAGTTGCTAGCTATGTACGAATAAAACAACCAAGTCGCTTAGTTTCCAACTCGTTGTTATATGTATGAGTACTCGTTTGTTGTTTCTACTTTTTTCATTTCAAATTGTTTATTTTTGACGCCTGACGTTTTAAGCAACTTGCTATGTATGCTTAGCAACTATAATTTTACTCGTTGAGTTTTCGATTTTGTTTTTGTTTTCCCATACAATTATCGTTGCTAGCTAAAGATAACTAGCAGAGGATGGCGAATAAATCCCAGCTATTATTGGTATCAAAATCATATTTTATAGTATTTGATATGTCTTTCTTATTTAAAATAGAATATCATTGATGGAAAGATTTGATTTAACTGATCCTATTATTTGCATAGTTGCTTACTAATGCAGAAGTACCATACTTTTTTCAGTAAGGATTTTATGACACGCATGAGTCGATGCGACTGTCATGGTATTTTTATGCAACATACCATCCTGGAACGTTTATCAACAGAGCAACGATTGCATATTGTGGAAATTTACTAAATTCACTAAAATTTAACTTTAAATTTACTCAAAATTTAAATCATTTTTTGCAATTATGAAGTGCACTCGCACTCTCACTCTACATTGAGAAAAGAGAATGTTTCCTTCAAACAAATGTATTTGGTTGATAGATTCTTATTTACCAACTATCAACAAATTTTGGTAGATATTACTTTAATTGGAAGTTAAATTGTTGTTCAATGAGCCAAACATAATATCTATTGGAATCAATTGAATAGATTTAATTGGATTGAATACTATAATACTATATTTATTTGAATTTACTTCACTTTGATATGAACACTACACAACCTATTTAAGCAAACACTATTTAATAATCTTCTGTTCGGCACACAGTTCAGGTATTTATGATGGTGTAAATACCAACGGTGTGATATGACGATATCGGAAAACATCGATTTATTTATGTATACTCGTACATAATATATGTTTTTTAACTCATCGGTTTTTACCTTATTCCAAATTACAAGACAACAAATTATTATTTCTTCTGCCAAATACATGATTTGGTGATTATAAGCATGTTTGAAACAATGAATAGCTTGTTAATATTTAGTATTGAAATCTAAATATTTACCAAATGTAGCTTGATTAATCGTCTTCATGAATATGATATTTTAAAAATATTTTTGTATAAGGGCCACCTTACATAAAAGACGCTTACAAAAACTAAACTTTATATAGTATTTAGATTTTGGATAAAAATGTTTCGTGTATTAAAGTAAGAAATTAATTTTGAAATTTTTTGAAACAAATTTTCTTCAAAGAGTGCTATTTCTTTGTCCGTAGCTACATATATTGTATATAATATGTGAACTAACATCAAAATTTATTTCACCTATTTCAAAAATACAATTTTCAAAGCTTCCACTGTTTATATGGCTTTTAAAAACTTTACCAATTTCATAATAATTTTGTTATTAAATATTTTTTACATCGTCTTTCTTTCTTTCCCACTACATTCGTTTGTGTTTTTCGTTTTTCGTTTTTTTTTTGTTTTTTGTTCTCAACTGTAGCATAAAAATCATTACTTACCTCTTTGACTATTAGTGGTATTTATTAGCAGCATCGATGATGGCAACGATGTACCATAGCTACCGCGTGTCACTACCATAATACGATATAATGAATTGGGCTCCAAATTTGTCAAATCAATGCTGGTCTCATTTGTCGTTAGTTCCTAAGAGAGTCAAATAAAATAAAATAAAATTTCAAATTGGTTAGGAATGTGTGGTTTTTATTTTCCTAAAAAAATAACAAAAAATTCGTTTTATTTGAACATTGTTTAATTGCTGCGTTGCTATGACACAGAAAATTTATTTGTTATATTATTTAGTGCTAACTAAATGTGTAACCAACGAAGCGACAGCAACAAGTGTCAAATAAATGTGGCCAATAATGGTTCGCCTGATGTTTGCTGACACTGCTGCTGCTGCTGCCGCCGCTGTTGCGAATAACGTTAATCAGCAACAAATTACACATAAAGTGCGGATGATGTCAATGTTGCTATTGCTGCTGTCACTGTTGTTATTGCTGCTGTTGCTGTTGATGATGATGCTGATGATATGAGATGCTGCTTTTATTGATGATGCGTTGCCATATAAACGATATATGTTTGTATGTGTTTGTGCGCAGCTGTGCGTGCGTGTTAATTGCATTTGTGCAATAAAGTTTTGTGTAAATAATTCATGGCAAAATTGGCAATGGCAGCTTTAAGTTTGCAACCATGCAGCATAAATATTGCAGTAACATTAAAATGCATAAAAAGTAAGTCAATGGCATCAGTTTGTTGATACACTGTAGAGAGGTTTTGTCATGTTTGGCATGGCATTGTTTTTGAGATCTTCTCTGTAGCACAAATAATGTGTGCTAATTGTTTTGTATTGCTTGGTAGCAAATTGAATTTTAGTGATTATTTAAAATACGAGCAGCAAATGGGTTTATGTAGCGTTCAATTTGTTATATGTCATCTGACTTAACTTATTCGTTGTTAAGGTCCACTAGTCCGTAACTCTTAACTTTAGGCTTGCGAGGATTGGAAAATTTTTACTACCTATATGTTTTCTGTTTTTTTTTTTTTTTTTTGAACAAAATGTTCAAGATGAATTTTTTGCATTACCAGCGGGACCTCGTCACAACTTCCCTTGGGCTGTTTTCGATTTTTCTGTCTCATACAAAGGGGTGTTTTTTCCTTTTTCTTGAAAAACATTTTTGACTCAGACTAAGTTTAAATTTCAGAAAGGAAAAGAGTAATCTCCGAGAATTTTTGGCCGATCTTTGCATTTATGAATACATTTTTAGCATTATCGAAAAGTGAAAAAATCTGTCAAGGCGTATGTTGTGCTGATTTCTTATAATTTTTCTGTGTAACTTATATTTTTTTAATTACCAAAAAGTCAACAAGTGCCAAATATTTTTGAAAAATATCGAAAAACATCGAAAAATGTTCAAAAAAAAATCAATGAAATCAAATAAATAGCGACATGTAACGAAATTACCCAAATGAACTAACATCGAATAATATTCGAAAGTCGATAAAAGTATCGAGTAGTATCAACAAATTTGAAATGTATCATATGGCATCAAATAGTGTCGAAAAAATTAGTAAATGACTTAAAATTCAAAGAGCATCAGAAAAGCCGAAAATTTCAAGGGAACACATTAAGTTGCATTAAATGTTTTAATATTTCACCATATGATTTTTTAAAATTAAAATCATCAAAACAATTTTTCATAGCTTATCCTGCTACGGACTATCGCTGAGCAAAGTGTGAGTTCTTAAAAGTTAATTGTAAGTGACTCTAAAGAACAAAAGCTATTTACATTTGAAGCGCTATTTGCGTCAAAGCAACAAAACGCATATCAACAACAACAACAACAACAATAACAACAGCACCAGTAACAACATAATTGCCAGTAAATGCAACCAAAATTGTTGCGATTAGCAGCCACTAAGATCTAAGCTTATTGCCAACTTATGTATACATTCATACATACTTACATTCTCCAGTTTCGCTACGGTCTCATACATGGTCATGTTATTGACTTTACCAAATTGCACAATAAAATCAATATCACCAACACCAGCGTTGGTTGTTGTTGCAGCATCATCTATTGCTTCGACTTCAGCTGCCTCTAAACTGCTGACTGTTGACGTTATTGCGGTTGTAGAATTTAAGTGGACGCCCTCGAACTCTGGCTGTAACCATGCTAAGCTAATGCTTGTATTTGTTATCGCAGTGACATGCACATCTTCGGCTGGACCAGGTATATTTTCAGTGCCTTTTAAAGTGTTAAACAAAAAAAAAATTGAAAAAAAAAACAATGAAGTTTTTTAAAAACAATGAAAACAACAACAACGCATTTTAAATGATTTTAAGATAATATCAATTGTCAACTAACCTTCCTCGAAACATTGCAAAATGTTGCCCGCATATGATAAGCAATCTGGTGTTGTAGTTGTTGAAGGTGCAACTGGCATAACGCCACGACAGAGTGCTACACAGTTTGGTAAGACGCCACGGCGCATGCAGCATGGCGTATGATCGCGCCCACCGGCGGCACAACGTGCAATAACCGCTAGAGAGGAAAAAAATAGAATAATATATCATATTACTTAGAAGATGGTTAGTATAGCTTCGAGTGGCTGATGGTGAAATTAAGTTATATATATGAATTTCTTGAAAATTAAGCCGGGACTTCGAGGCCCTAGCATCAGATTTAGTATTTTTCTAGCGGCCATTCAAATGGTTAACGGAATTTTATTGAGTTGGAAAAAATGTAGAAGTAATGCTTCTTCGGAGTTATGATTTTAGCAGCCATTTTTTAAGCCCAAATCAAAGTTCATACCTCAAAGCGGCCATCATTTAAACTTTCATACGTTTGTCAATTACTTAAATATTAAAAAATAGGTATAAGATATAGAGCCTGGGCTGCATCGAAGTTGAGTTAAATTTAATTATTATTTAAATATTGATCTAACATCAAGCTAACTAAAATGAGCCTATGGCTAATTTGCTTATAAAATTGTATTGGACTCAAGCTGCAAATGTAAACTTTAAAACTATAGCAACTCAACCAAATCAAAATCTCTTAAATTACATAATTCATGTATAAACCTTTTTCAGAATATAAGCGTTCAATGAAGCAGCCACTTACTAAACCTAAAAACAATAGCAGCTACATTGAAATTGAAGTCAAACGACATCAAATAGTAGCCTTAAATTGCATCAAAATTGAGTAATCGTAGTTTTTTTAAGTGGCCAATAATTTGACTTATTTAAAGTTTTAAAGCATTTAAAAATATGAAAATAAACATTTTGAACATATAGTCGGAAATGGCATCAAACGTGAGCTATTTAATTTCAAAGGCATGAAAAAATTTGTACAAAATTGCTCATACGCCATGTTAACAAAAATGAACATAAGACGAGCATGCTCATTGAATATTTCTTTTTTTATAACAAATCAAACTTTTAGTTTTAGCACACACATCTAAGACCCCTTCCAGTTTAAAATTTCCGTCTACTAATGGTCGATATATGGTTAAATTTTCGCTAAGTACAAGATAACGTCATTTAAAAAATGCAATAACATTTTACTTACACATTTGTGCGCGACAAGCTGGACCAAGCTTTTCGATATCCGACAGACGTATATTGTAGGTACAAAGTGGCGTACACTGTGGCAACAATCCAGACGCCAAACAACACTTGGTCATATTATATTTAGGATCTGAATCGTCGTTTATCTCTGCTGGTTTCGTACGTGTTATCAAACGTGGCGATGGTTCACTTTTACCATAGGCATTAACAGACACCACATAAAATTCATAGTAGACGTCAGCTTCTAAGCCCTCCAAAATTAGGGGTGGAGTTTTCTATAAGCAGATGAAATACAATAAAACATGCATCGAATTATTAGCAAATGCTCTTGAAACTTCCCAAAGAACGTTTTAGAAAATTTGAGCAGCATGTTTCAAACTTTAATTTTCCAACAAGAAACCTCACCTTTTCCAGAGTTAGGTAGTCATCTCCCACGCCAAGTCGACGGAACTTCACATGATAAGTAGTTACCGAATCTGTCAATATTTTTGACTTATTCCAATCAAGTATAATAAAACTATCGGTCTTTGCAATGGTCTTCAGTTTAGAAGGTGGTCCCGCTAGCACTCCATATCCCTGGAACAGGCAGCTGCTGTACTCAGACATGAAACGCAAACATCTGTTGAAAACACCAATAAATCTTAAAACTTTTCACACCAAATCCGTAACGCATCATTTTACTTACTTGAACAGACTAAAGTCCAAAGTTGTCACCTTCCCCGAACACAATGGAAAACATGCTGTTGGTATGCCACGCATACGACAACAGGGTGTGTGATCAATATTATTCGCCAAACAGTTAAATGTTATATTAGACCACGGTGCACAAACCATAAAATCTGGTAACGTGGCCAAATCAGTCTTTTGTGGATCGCACATTTTATCCAGGCACATGCGATGCGACATACCATTTGCTTCACAACAACTACGTATATCTGGTAAATCCGGTATTTTTGTCATCGATGTGACACCCGCTTCATCTTCTGAAGTCGAAATGCTCGCATGAGTAAAAATACGCAATCGTTCACTATTCAAACTTGAACCGTAATCATTGACCGCCGTAACCACAATGGCGTACATAGTCAACGGATTGAGATCTTTAAGCTGCAGCGTTGTCTGATTACTTGGCACCGTAGTTACGCTGACTTTTTCACCCGGCACTGTGCCGGTTGATGCATCACCATCTTCATCTTCGTCGAAAGAATGTAATGCCTTCAATTGTACGCTGTAATATTTAACCTTATTTGACAGTTTCTCTGGCGGTGACCATGTCACCGTAGCTCCAGTTTCTGTAACATCATCAACATTGACACCCACTGGTGTGCTAGGAATCATTTGTACACCTTGCAAAATACATTGCAGTCCACTCAACGTGTGTTGTACGCAAGAAACGCGCGTTTTCAGCATATCAGTAAATGGAGTATATTCTCCACGACACATATCCTGACAGAGATCGGGTATCTGCTTTTCGACACAACATGGCACGTGATTGCGTCCATCGGCCATGCAGCGCACAATGTTGGGAAAATCTTTTTCGCATGCTTCTGGTTCAACGCCTGTGGTACCGTCCAATATGTTGTGCACATTGCAGAAGCCCATGCATTCGTTGGTCACATTGGTGCGTTCACAGCAATCGGTAAAGTCATGCGAGATTTGTGGCGGTACGCTTGGTCGCCAAAATGAGCGATTATCAGTGGAATCAAGCGGCGGTGGTACAAGAAATGACGAATCACTTGATTCTGTATTAGCTGACACAGATGTGCTGTTGCTGTTTGCAGAATTTAGAGCTCCAGGAATTTGTTTCACTGTGTGGAGGAGGAAATTCATTTGTTACCAATGAATTAAAATTAGAATTGAGAAAAAAAGGAGTGATAATATGGGCGGAAGGAATGGATGATGATGAGACAAATTACAGTTGAAATAAGAAGCGATGATATGTGAAAGGAGAAGAGAATGATAGAAAAGCAGAGGAGATGAGTATCAGAAAAAGAAGAGATAAGGCTGAGATCACGATAAGATAAGATGAGAGTAATATGAGAATGAGATGAGAATGAGATGAGAATGAGATGAGAATGAGATGAGAATGAGATGAGAATGAGATGAGAATGAGATGAGAATGAGATGAGAATGAGATGAGAATGAGATGAGAATGAGATGAGAATGAGATGAGAATGAGATGAGAATGAGATGAGAATGAGATGAGAATGAGATGAGAATCAGATGAGAATGAGATGAGAATAAGATGAGAATGAGATCAGAATGAGATGAGAATGAGATGAGAATGAGATCAGAATGAGATGAGAATGAGATGAGGTAAGGATAAGGAGAAGAATGCATATGTAAAATAGGGCTATAAAAATTACGAGAAATTTAGATAAAAAAAAAACAAACTAAACGAAGGTAATGTGAGGATAGAGATAATAATGAAGATAAAAGTTGAATGAGGATAAAGATGAATTTATGAAGATAAAGAGGCCACAAAGAGGAGCAACAGAACAAAGCTAACGTGGGGACGGAAAAGAGAAGAGGAACAAGAAAAAGAGAGAAAAAATATACTTTTTATTTATAATTCAATTACCTGTGAGTATGTGTATACTGCGCAATGGCGGATCCGAATTGACCTCGCACATATAGCTACCCGAATCGCTGCGCTTCAGATTCTTTATAAGCAGAACCCAAACTTCACCACCCGATTCAGAGAGTCCCTTTCCATCTAAAATTATGAGAATTTATTCACATGCAGATAAAAATCATTCAATTCAAGACACTATTGCTTACTGTCATCGTGCAGGACGCGAATACGTTGATCATTTGTCACACGTACCATGCCCGCTGTTAATATTTCACCTCGGCGTTTCCATATGACAGCGTTATTTGCGGCATTTTCCGAAACAACACAGGTAAGTAAGGCATCTTTGCCTTCGTAAATTAATGAAGGACCACCAGTGCCTTTTGTTAGGATTTTAAGAAATCGTAAATTAAATTAAGAGATAACTTTCGACAAAAAAAAAAAAAATAAAAAAACTTGGAAATCTATGGAATTTCCTTCAACATACATAGGTAATTGCTAACTATTCCATACGCGTAATACTCGTAATGATAATAAGTAATATTTGAAAACAACCTTACATTACAACTTACCAATTGGTACACCGGAATTCACAGTTGAAAATAAATAGCTCGAAGTTGTTAATACCACCAGCAGCTTTAACATTATTTCACCCTAAAGAGTTCCCTAAAAAGAAAGAGACGGGAAATTCGGTTACTTTATGAAATAGAATAAAGTAGCATTACAACCAAAACCCAAACACATTAGTGATTTATTTGCAATAGACGTACTTGCAATAAAATGAGTCTCAAATGAACACCCACTCCGTAACATTACCAAAATAGAACACCTTTCACGCCCACTTATCCCTCCCTCAAAACCCGATCACTTAAGTGCTCTTATGTGCCATGTGTCAAAGGTGTAGGCATACTGTCATCGTTGTCTGGCAATTTATGTTAATCTACGTTGCCTGAAAGAGGCTGTCGCTTGACGCAAAACACCAGACCGACAGACAGACAAACAGAAAATGGACGAACATGCAACTAGACTTTCAGACAGTAGCTATTTATTATGGCATGACATTTGTAAAGTTCAAGAGATGTCTTAATTAATGCGAGAAATATTTAAATTACAACGTTCAATGAAGATTAATATTTTCTTGCATATTCAGTAACAATATGCCCGTCATACAGAGACATAAATATTTTCTGCTAAAAACAAAATTCAGTATTTTATGTTTATTAAAATTGTAAATAACCATGTGACCGTAAAAAGGACACCACTAAAAGGACTGTAAAATTGATATATTTTCCAGGTTAAATTTCAGCACGTTGTGACAAACTGACATAAATTTACTTATGAATGTCTATGTTGTATTTGCATGTCAAAAGGGGTGTCAATGTATTTTGGTATTTGATAAGTACATAATCCAAATTAATGCTTGAATATATTTTTGATGTCCATTCAGAAGAGAGCTAATAAAAGTATTTGCCTACGTGCGTAAAGTTGACACTTAAGTTGGTTGCATAAGATTGACTAACAAAAATTTTTTTCACATCTTTTTTCTTACGTTTGTCAATCATCATGATACTCAAAGGACTACTAATTTTGATTGAAAAAAATTTTTCAAAAAACAATAAAAAAGTTTTTAAAATTTAATAAATATTTTGAAAAAAACTAATGTCAATTGGTATTTATATACAAATTCTAATTGTGCTAAAAATCACATCCTTTAAAATAAACTTTAAGTTCAAATAAAAAAGCACAATTTCTGCGTCTGACAGTATCTGCTGAAATCTACTCAGATTTTAAATTCCAACAGATATTAATGCCAAAATTATGCAAACATATATATGATTACACAAAATGCATAGATACTCATACACGCTTAAGTGCACGCATACAATCACATGTCTAATGCATACAAAGCCACCACGTACAGTACATAGCCAAATGTGCATGCCATGGTCTTTGGCTATGATTTTCATCTTGAACTTCTGCAAAACCAAAAAAAACAAACAAGAACAACAACTACATAAATGAGAATATCTTGTAGAACAACAACCACGACGGAACAACAACAACAACAGCAACACTCGCCAAAGCCAAAGCAACAACAAATTAATGCTCTCAAAGCGCATATATTTCACATTTATCATATTTCATGCATTTTCCCACCAAAAAACGCAAGTTTTCTCAAACACAGACTCACGCACAAATGCCAACACAGAACCACAGACACACACACTCAAGCATAATTTCAATGTAAGACGAAAACCCAAACAAAAATAACAACAGCAACAAAAAAAAAAAAAAAACAAACAACACGTGAGCACGACAACGACGTTAAGCGCGAAAAACCCCCAACAGAGACGACATTGATTTCAACGTCTCTTTTTTTTATTCTTTTTTGGTTTTTCTGTTTGTTGTCACAACACCTCGGCTTTTGTCGGCATCCTTCAACTTAGCGGAAGTGTGGTAGAAAGCGTATCATACAAAGGGCGTTCTGTGCGCTTAACCCTTTTGGACTGTTTTTCTATAGTTTTTGTTTTTGTTTTTTTTTTAACTATAAAGGGACAGGCTTTCAGGGGAAGCATAAGCTTAACTCAAACTAAGTTCAGTTGAACATCAATTGATTTTAATCTAAGTTTAACCATGAAATTAATTGTTCAGTGTTTAGCTCAACTTATGGTATACTCAGCGCAGTGCATTTTTACATGGCACAACTTGAAAATGACACGATTTTTATTAAAAAACTGATCTAAATATAAATTTAAATTGGCCAAAAATGCATATTGTCGAATCAGCTTCGATTTTATTTTGACTACAAGACATCAAAATAAACGCCAAACATTTTTGGCCAACCATAGCGGACTGGTATTTCACACTATTGCGTGCATGGAATCGCTTATCGCTAGTAGTTGTTGCAAACGATGCAAGTTTTGCTTTTGGAGCACTTGCGTCTGAGTCATCTTCGTTTTAAGTAAAACATTAATTTCTCAATTTTGCTTAGAAGTACTTACCTGTCATAAAGTGATTTCAACAGAGTTTAATGGTCAAAATTAGGCGCATAAACTGAGTCTAAACTATCATATAAAAAGTCGAAACTGAGTTTAAAGTTAATTTGAGCCAGAAGCTACTTGTACTTGTACTGAAAATCTGACCTTCAGAGTTTTTCTTATTGCGGGTGCGATATTTTACCAAGAATATTTTCATCATCATGATTTTGAAAGTAGCTCCATTCTTTTTTAACTGCCATAACACAACATAATCGCTTAGTAATTTTTTTTTTTTTTTGAAAAGGGTCAGTGCAGAATGTAACTTTTTTTCAAATAGTAGGCGTAGGTGCCACACCTCTAACTGGAAAATAAGTTCCCACGGCTAAAGTAATAGACCGATTTTAATGAAATTTGGTATGAACATAGATTGAATCTGAAGAAGGATTATTAAAAACCGGTGGCGTCACTTCACCAAAACCTTGGGGGGGGGGGGGGGGGAAGGCGAGAATTATAATTCCACCACTATTAGATGGTTTTATTGAATTGATGTATAGCGTAATAACTAGTATCAGATCCTAGGGGGGGCAAATGCCCTCTCTAGCCCTATCGAATTGACGCCACTGTTAAAAACTCTAATTTCTTTAAGTGTCCGTGGCACCGGTCCCTAATAGCAAAAATCGCTGCCACAGCTGAGTCGCTACACTGATTTTGATTAAATTTGATATGTAGACAGACTAATTTTTAAGCCCCTTACAGGAAAAAACATTTTCACTGCTAAACTAATGAACCGATTTTGATGAACTTTGGTGCAGAAATATGATGGACGCTCAAAAAGATATTCGTTTTTTAATATACTAGACGGTACCACGCCTCTAATCTGCAAATATGATTTCACAGCTAAGCTAATGGTTCGATTTTCATGAAATTTGGTACGGAGATAGATTAAGCCCTGAGGAAGGTATTTACTTTTAAGTGGGTGGTGCTACACCTCTTCTTTTTGTGAAAGATGACAAAAAAATGTCCGCTTTCAAATACCAAAAATTATTGTTTTTGTATTTCGCTTTAATGATTGTTGGATTTTCAACAAGTGGGCAAATTCAAGTATAATCTAATAAATGCTGCATTGGAAACATAGTAATCTTAAAAAAAAGCGTTATCGCTAGGACTGTACAAACTTTAGCAAAATGTCAATGTTGGAATGATTAAGATAAATGCTAAGTCTTAAGGGTTAAACATATTTCTTGTGCAGTGTGCAATGTCTGAGCAACTGTTTCAACTTAAGCATTGTTCGGGTATATAACCCAAAACAAATAGTAAATTTCAAATGGGTTAAAACTCTAACTTGCAGTACCTATAGCGTTTCGTTGATATTTTCTAAGAAACAAACACCAATTAGTTTTTTTTTACATCTTTGAGAATGCTTATATTTGGGTTTTTCACAACACGTTTTGCAAAATTTCATTAATTAAAATATGGTGAGCAGTTTCTAGAGTTTTTGGTTAGTGAGCTTGATATTTCATAAATGCAGAAGAGCCTCAAATTAAACTAAATTACATTTTTCACTCAAAAGAGAAGCAAATAATGAATATTGGTTAAATTCTTTGTAAATTTTAATTAAAATGAAAACTTTCTTGGTGTTTAAAACATTTAATGCATTAAATGTCACTCATACGACATGTTATTTGTTTTAGCTATTTATGCTTGTAGTAGTGATAAATATTAAGCGGCCATTGACAAAATATTGTTGTTTTTGTAGAGTGGTTTTGATTAATAGATTTGTCTTATGCATATGAAGGTTAAACTAGATCAGTGCTAAGAAATTTTAAGGTAAAAACTTTTTAATATTTTATACGCAGAAAAAGCATAAAGTGAAATTTTTGAGAAAAAATTAGAATAAAATATGATAGTAACATTAAAATTTAAACAAAAGGAATTTAAATTCATAACTCTAGAGCTCTGGCACATGTTGGTGTATTTTCGTTTTTCAGACCAAACATATCAAGCCCGTTGAAACTGAGGCATCATAAATAAGTCTTAAATATTAAAGTTATGTGTATTGAAGATCAAAATTAATCTTTCAGCTATCGCTGCCTGAAAAATGACACTTGTTCTGCACAAATTGTAGCCATCAATAATATTTTCTTTTGTGTTAATTAAATATCAAAGCTTTTCAGAAAATTACAAGAAATAAATCAAATTGCTTCATACTCTTGCTGGCTACTGCACGCTGCAACTGACTGTAGTCATCGTCATTTTGATTATTATTTTTATTGTATTTGTTCGCATTGTTATTGTCATTGCTTGTTTTAGTTGCAATACGCAAGGTCGTCGTGTCACTGTCAGTTTTAACTGCACGTTTTATGAATGGCTTTTAAAACGCAATTTACACACACCCACATGTATCATATACCCCACCATTTCCTCGCCTTTTATTTGCAGTCAGTCAACATTTCTCGTTTTCTACGGCTGCCGTGCTACCACATTCTCTGGTTTGTGTTCTTTTTAACCATTCTTTGAAAATTCAATTTATCTACAATTCACTTTACAACGCTTTGTACGGTACACTGCTATGCAGCGTAGCAGCAGCACCAGCAGTAAAAGCTGTAAACAGCAACAGCGTAAATGCTTGTGAAACCCTATAAGCAACAAAGTCGTTATCAAGGGCCATATCATAGTGTAGTAGTCACACCGTTGCATCGTTAAATTGCCCAATACGACAGTGGTATTCCAGCAACAACAGAACAACAGCAGCAGCCGTAACGGTAGTCCAAGCAAAGGTTTTGTATTGCAGCAGCAATGCGTGACGTTATGTGATGAGTTGCGTTACGTTCAAAAAGTTTGAAGCGTGATGAAACGGAAGCATTCGCTGAATACAACAAACATACCAACACTATGGAAAAGCTTTTCGAATTTTCGATGAAATACAAAATTTTACAATTCAATTAACAAAGTGTAGGGCTTTTATGTTTCAAATATAAGACATTTTTGTTTGTTGTTGGTTTTTTTAAACAACAGCGCATATTTTGTATAGTATCTTAACAAAAAAGTAAATAAACATGACATAAAATTCAAAACCAAGCCATAATAAATATCTTAAGACTGCAGTCTTTGATAGTTTGGTTCCGATACAACTTACGTTGCCTCTGCTTACAACATATGTATTCCATTTTAGCGTAGTTTAAAATGTTTTATTTTAGTCACTGGCCATGGGCTTGACCATAAAGCACAAGTAAAAACTTCGGATACAACTTGTATTTCATTTTCCGAGTTTATTTTGTTCAACTCTTTAGTTACTCCATAATTCTTAAATTTACTAAATGGCCGCAACAGTTTATCAGACAAATTTTGTTTAATAAAATCAGAACTTTTCGTAGCGCTGCGTCCACTGTGCATTACAAGCAATTGCAGCAAAAAAAAGCATTCCAGCACAACAGTACAAGTTACAAAAGCTCGCATGCTTAACAATTTTAATCTATTTTAAAAGCCTCGCTGACTTTGCAGTGGACTCTGCAACACAGCACTGCTAAAGGAAAGCAGCCGAAAATGAAAAATGCAAAAGGATATAAACGCGCGCTGCGAAAAATCCAGAGAATTTTTTAATAAAAAAAAGTAGAATTTACCTGCCTTTTTACAAATTTCATTATATAAAGAGAAATACTTTTGCAAAATGACACAAAACTGAAATAAATTTTGTCTGCTTGATACTGGCTAACACATAGGAAATAAGTGAAAATTTGTCAATGCATACATTGCAGTAGCTTTTCCATGAAATTGGCAATAAAAATTGTAAAGGAAGCCTAGTTAACATAACATATGGATTAGTTGGAAATTTAAGTCTATTTGTAAAATAAATATGAGGTTGAAATCATTGGTGAAATCTTAGGTTTATAACTTGATGTTACTTCTACAAACTGTTCTTATACTAAGTATAAATAAGAACAACTTCCCATGAAAACTTATGCTGTTACAAAAAGATATAGAACTGCAACGCTTTGTGTCAGAAAATTAAAAGAAACTACAATACATATTGCATACTTAATTAATGTTACTCATACGCACTGTTGACCAAAGTAGTTTTTGCTCTTGCGGTCTCCATCTATAATAGATCATGCAATGAAAAATTGGAAGTGTGCAGCAAAGTTTTAAATAATCTCAGTTGTGAGTTGTAATATCAAAGGTTATTCATACGCACTGTTAACACAACCAATTTATTTATCAATAGAATCACATTTTCTGAGCAAGGTATTCTTCAAACAATATGGGATATTATGAGAAAGGTTTTAATTTACTTTACACTGCGCTGTGGCAAAACGAAGATAAACTGCAGTGCTTTAAGTGAAACGATATACAGTTTAAAGTTACTCATACGCTCTGTTGTCCAATACACTCTATGTGAACAAATATATGTATGTATGTATAAGCAAAATAGTTGCAAATAAGTAAATAAGCCAATTTGAATTAAGTCATTACATATTTTACGTGGCAACACTATTATCCAACCAACGCTGTCATGTGCATCATTAACACCATTGATGCCAACCTATCATTAACAGCAACTGTATCAATGGAATTTAAATAATTCTTGCATGAATTGAAATGAATTAACATCAAACATTTGCCCGCTGTTTAGAAACTGCCATGAGAGATATTATGATAAATACGATCGGAGACAGATGTACGAATTACAAGAATCAGATATTATCACAGCGTTGCGTTGAATTGTGCTAACATTTGAATATTGGCCTGCTAATATGTTGAAAGTACGTAGATGCGCGTATAGGCACCAAAATGCACTGAGAATATCATATGTTAATTATTCTTTTGAAAAATATTTCAATATGTCTTTTTTACGAAAATTTGGCGATGTTGACCCAAACTACGAAAAAAATTTGAGTTTTAATTGTTAAAAATATGTACATAAACAATATATGTAATAACATTATCTTAACTTCGATACAATTTAGGGTCTTGAATTTTAATAATATAAGCTATCCTTTAGTTGCTCTAAAGTAAAAAGCTGATTTTTGAGCTGGCCGATTGCAGAAAAAGAAACGTCAGCTTCAATATATAAAAATCGTAGTTTTGATACAATTGAGTGCTGTAAGTGCTCATAACTTGAATTCATCTCTAGTTGATCTACAGTAAAAAATGCATTTCAAACACGGCCGCTTGCAGAAAGCAGCTACAGTTTCAATTTGCCAATATCACAGTTCCGAAGCAAATCAAAGCCTTAAATTCTATTGATTTGAATTCTCCTCTAATTCTTTTGCTAAAAAAAGTAAATTTGATAATTGGCTGCTCACAGAAAACCACACCAACATTCATTAAATATCAAGTACATTTCATTAAGCTCTCATTTTTATATTATTTTTTTTTATGTGTACGCATACCTGTTCCTACATACGTACATAAATTTCCTCTAAGCACCTCAGATTACCTGGGGGGATACTCAACAACAGCACAGCAAAAGTGAGCTTAACATTTGTTTGTCCGTCTTTATGTCTGTCAGTCAAATCGAGTTAACTTGTTCTACTCTGTGTCAAGTTCTGGTGCTGTTGCGTTGTGTTGTATTGTAAATATGCTAAGCATGCTGAGGCCTTCTGTGCTGCTGATACTACTGCTGTTACTGCACGTGTCACGTCTGTCAGTTTATATGTGAGTTTATATCATGACATAAGTTAGAATGTATGTGTGTGACTGTGACTGTGTGTGTATCTTTGCTAAATTGTCTCAGTATGCAATTAAATGTATATGTTGCCAGAGTCAAGCAATTAGCAATTAGTGTTGCCAGCATAACGTGCAAATAAAACAAAGTGAAGAAAATTCTATTCCTTCATTTCATTTTATGCTTTGAGCAAAAGAGAGGGTGGGAAATGCCCTTTGCTTGTCTAGTAAAGATATTTAAATACTTCGTAATTGTGATAAATTATGGAGCGCATAAAGGTATGCTGTGCAAATTTCTTACAAATGTCACCACCTAAAAAAGCTGGTGCTCGTATAAACACGAATTGTGGAGAGATAAAAGTATGGGCCACTTTTGATCGATTTTTTATGCCATGAAGTATAAAATTGTATTTTTTTTTTGTAAAATCCTTAAAAATATTAGCTCTTTTTTTATAACATTTTGTTAAGCAGAAATCCAATGGTGTTACATCGCATGATCTTGGTGGCCAATTCACGTCTGTTCTACGAGAAAATATTCGATTATTAAACTTTTCTTTGAGAAGATCGATTGATTTCGTTGTTGTTTGGTGCACATCAACATCTTTCAATGCACTTCACAAAAAGTTTTTAGTCGCACTCTATTCACAGTAATTGCGTCTTATCAAAATATGGCCCTCTCACAAAATTAAAAAAATGCAAAATGCATCAAATCTGGCCGACATTATAAGCGATCAAAGAAAGAATCTCATAGCTCTAGTGAAGCCGAAGATAAAATTGGTGGTAGCTATCCTAAATGATCATTATTTTTTTGGCATGCATGCTAGGCGTTAGGGAGTTTCCTCATTGACTCCTATAGAAGCTGTTGTGGCGCAGAGGAGCAGAAAATTATTGAGCACCTCCACTGTAATTATCCTGCTCTTTGTATGAGTAGGTTAAGACGATTGTGGGGTTAGTTTCTCATAAGCTTGGCTATTTTAGTTAACACTTGGTTATGTAATCTATACCATATTATTCAAGAGTTGAAATGAGTGTGGAAGTGAAAGAGCCGTCCGTTTCTGTTTTTACAATTTTTTTATTAATTTATCATATTTTAAAATCAGCACAACTACAAAACGAGGTTCAATTTGTTAAAATAACAATTAAAAATAAAATCTTTTACAAAATATCAAATAATAATTTAGCTACGAATTAATGTGCAAGCCATATGATTTAGTAGTGGCATAAAAAATATCACTGAATAGTGTTTTTTTTTTATTGCCATCCAGTGACATCACTACAACTACCGGTACGATCAAATATTGATTTGGCAATTCGCGAAGGTTTTAATAAATTCAAAATATTTGCTTTTCACACTGATTTATTAAACAAAAGCTGATCTTGAATTTATGCGTAAATAATTTTTTCAACGAAATTCAAATAAATTCGTCACGCTAGACGGCAACACTATGAATGTGTGAAAACTTCACAAAACGTTTAACACAATTCATCAACACACTTTAAATTGCTATTACAACGTACTGTTGGATGCTGAATGTTACAGCAGATTCTTAACTTGTAAATCTCATTATAATATCGGAAGTGTTCGCTTACGAAACACACACACATACAAGCACACACGGACAGTAGGAAATATGGTGTATGTAGTAGTAGCACAATACATAAATAGATGTTGCTTTCATTGGGTATGAAGATATCGTCAGAACAATGACAACGTTAAATGACAACAAGCCGATAGAGAGCATATGCGAGGGGATGGATGATAAAAGAATTAGAATTAGACTGCGGGTATGTAATTAAGACTACAACAATTGAATATTCGTAAATGAAATAATTAAATTTTCAATTATATTTACAACTGAAAACTATTGTAGTTGGTTGTTGCGGTTGTTTTAACAAAAATTATTACTAGAGGGTGTTTTTTTCTAGAGTTATATAACTTTAAAATGAAATAATTGTGTTTTATTACAAAGATTATTTGTTGAGTTTATTGTTTAAAAACAATTACCGGTATATGTCCACCACGACTAGCTGTAAGAGCTCACATAATTTACTTTTGAAATTATTAACCGTGAGTTATTGGTTTATCAGCATAAGCTAGTGACTTCACTTAACCCTATAGGAAAGACTCCAATATCACAGGCACACAAAAAAAAATCGCGACTTAGAGGGTAGACCCCACTATTCCTATATTTTCGAGGTCGCTGAAACCGAATATGATCATAAAAAATTATTTTAATTGCCAATATTCCTGTCACCACCCCCTTAGCACCCTCTTGGGGGTCGAAATTCAAATAGGCATACAAAGTTGAAATAGATGTGCATTTCTACGTTTCTCGGCATGCTGGTTTGACCATTTCATTACCCCCTAACGTCCCTTTACTAACCCTTTAATGGGGTTGAAACTCTAATTTTCGTGCAAAATTGAGTAGATGTGCATTTCTATGTTTTTGGGACGCTGAAACCGAAAATGACAACGAAAAGTAAATTTGACCTTTCCTATACCACATAGGACCCACTTTTTTTTTGCATGAAAATTAAAGTTTCAACCCCTTTCTAGGGTTAGTAAAGGGACGCTAGGGGGTGATGGAAGGGTTGAACTTATTTTGTTATCATTTTCGGTTTCAGCATGGGGGCCGTTCAAGTATTACGTAACGCATTTTTTGAAGATTTTTTACCCCCCCCCCCCCTCCCTTCCCCTCCTTAAACGTTACGGTATCACCCATGTGACCATGTTTACCTAAAAGTCACAATTATGTACCGGAAAGTAATTTTAGCGACTTTTGTTATGTTTTAGTCGCGTTTGCGATAATAATAAATAAAACAAGAGATTTTTAACTCGCAGCGTAACGCGTTGTTTGAACCCCCCCCCCCCTAAATGTGTTGCGTAATACTTGAACGGCCCCATGCCGAGAAACCTAGGAATGCACATCCATTTCAACTTTGTATGAAAAATTGAATTTCGACCCCCAAGGGGGTGTTAAGGGGGTGGTAGCGGGAAAACTGTCAATTGAAATAATTTTTTATGGTCATATTCGGTTTCAGCGACCTCAAAAATGTTGGAAAAGTGGGGTCTACCCTCCGGGTCGTGGATAAAAATTATTTAAAAATAATTTAAAAATAATTATTAAAAATAATTATAAAACATAATTTAAGAATTTTTATTAAAAATTATTTAAACATGACTGTTTACCTATGTTGAATGCTGAATTCGAAAATTATTTCTATGCTTTCATTCGAATTAAAAATTATATCACTCTAAAAAATCACCCTTTATTAACGCAACACTAGTAATGAAGAAAGGCACCCAGTGGAAAATAAAATCAAAGTGAAATCGTAACAAAGATATTTCATAAAAGATTGAGCCAAATTTAATATATAAAACTACGCAAAACTTTGTGCGATATTTTCTTAAATTCTTTTCGGAAAAAATATGGCCCAAGAATTAAACTACGAAATGGTTAAAAAAAAAATTTTTAAGACTGCCTGACAAAAATTTACTCAAAACTTGATATTTTGAATGATTTTCCGTTTAATTGATGCGTCATTTCTTAATTAATGCAATTTAAAAATGTTTTCACTTCCGGAAAGCTTTCTGTTTTTTGAAAAGAAAAAAAAACATTTCAGGGTATTTTGGGCAATTCTTCTAGGATTTTCCTACTTTTTTCATTTTGTCTAAACAATTATGTCAAAAGATTAGTGGATATATTTTGGGAAAATTTTTCTATTAAAATATTTTCATAAAATTAATTGAATTTCACTGATTGTACTATAGGCGAACAGTGAGACAGTTTAATTTTTTCTATAATTATTCGCACAGTTGCAATTTTTTAAGTTTGTTCACGAAAGATAATTAGAAAAATTAAGCCTTAAGATATTTACCACAGTTTTATATTAGCAAAAAAAAAAAATTAAAAAAGTGCCGGTTCAAAATAAAAGTGTCTCACTGCACCTTTGCACCTTTCCCCTTTAATGTTGATAGTACATACTACATATGACAAGTTTTTTTTATAAATTTTTTAGAAATACCACAGATGGAATAAATTAGCTTCCGGTCTTTCTTAAAAAAAAAATACGATAGTTCAAACAAATAGTACAGAGGTGGAATTATCTGTAGGCTGATTAGATCTGCGCTCAGAGCAACAGTTTTTATGGTGTGGCAAATATTCGATCGAAAATCAATTAGTGTTGGTCTATCAGTTGAAAAGTGAGAATCTTTTACTTTGCTCATCAAAGTAATGGGAAGTAAAACAACTTCTTGGAAAAATAAAAATGTGTGACTTTTCACAAAATTTATGGCTTTTTCTGTTGGTTCTATAACGTTAAATCTTTAAGTATACCTCTGGCTCTATTATTATCTTTGGCAAGTTTGGCGATTACCTTAAGTGGCTAAGATGTAAGCAAGCACCTTTCTATAAATTCAAGAGTCAACGTTCTTATTAGCTATTTGGAAATTTTTTTGTTACTTATGTATAATCTAAATAGCTAATCTGACTTATATGTACTAAAACATAAAAACTTTATCCGTCAGTCTTCTTATCGGTAATTCGCAACATGCGGCATGATAAGAAGTTTTCTATGACGATTTAGTAAGAATACCGATTAAGTAGATTAGAACTTTTGCTAAAAAGCCTAATATTTCCAGCATGATTAGCCTAACGACGGCAGCTTTCTTTTTAGAACTGAAAGAGAGAGAAAATAGCACCAGTAAGTTAAAAAATATTTTTAGAAAAATAATACACTTGAAAAAGCTAAGTTTGCCTAAAATGAAGCAAAACTGAACAATTACAAGACAAGATCAACTTCATCTGAGTGAATTTATGAACAAGCAAAACTTCAAACCTTTTGACACAGATATTTAGTTCTGAAATCGCTACGATTGCTACGATATACAACGCTCGTGAGTCAATGAACTTATTGCGAGAATAATTTCGTATAATTTCACAAAAAAATGTGACTTGTGATGGCTATAGCGATCGCTTCATTTGACGACTACAACATGTCAAGACTGATAAGCATCATTTGCGTGAAAACGGCACATATGACTAAATGCTGATAACGCAGCAATAAATGATGCAAAATGCTACGAAAAGAGTTGAGAGTTGTTAGGCAACTCATTAAGGGTTTTGAAAAATCTAAGGAAATGATTGCTTGAATGAAGTACATATATCTTTTTATGTAGTTCAATTATGTAAAACCATTTCAGATATTCTACTAAACGTGGTTTTTTACTTTCAATACTTTGTGTGCATGTCGTATTAAGCATGGAAGCAAACAAACAAGCGCCTAAAACTATGCACTGAAAAATATTTCAATTATTGCTATAGAAGCAAAGCACATAATCCAACTGTTTGTATTGCATATTGTTAGGCGCTTATTCAAATATTGTGGGTTAGCTCATTTACAATATTAATTTTTTTTTTTTCAATATTAAACATTTCTATAAAATATCATCTCAAACCTCATTCCTGTTGGCTATCTTTATGTGTTGAAATGCAAATACATGCATACATGCATATGTATGTGCATGTGTCAGTGTTAGTTATCTGCTGGCTTGTACCTTTGTTTGTTTGCTTACAAAAACAAATACTAAACGCATCAAATGCAACCGTAACAATCATAATACCAGCACAACACAAACAAAAAGTTTATTATAACCAACAGGAAGATAGGAGGGGCTGCATAAAAATATGAAATGAAAACAAGTTTCAAAAATTAAACTAAACAAATATTAAATTAAATTTAATAAATTACTTGAGTTTGCATTTCAAAATCTGGTTTTTATTTCAATTAAAAAAATTAAAACAAAAAAATTTAAAATTAATACGTTTGCTTTAGGCTTTTTGTTAAATCGAGAAAAAAACCCTAAGTAGCAGTAGCAGAAGAACATGAACTTTTTTTGTTTTGTTTTTGTTTTTGTTTTTATTCAAACAACAAAGATTTGTTGTAGCTCTCTAAATAATTAATCAACTTTTTTGTTAAGCTCTTTTTGTTTTTTTGTTTTCATTATTTAAATCTGGCTTTGTTTGTTGCCACTTGTTGTTGTTGTTGTTGTTGTCGTTGCTGCCAACTGTTTGCGTTGCGTGTTTTACTCAAATGTTTGCTGTGTGCGCTCAAGGTTAAGCTTAACTTGGCCAACAGCAATAACAACAACAAACTTGGAAGAAGCTTCTCTAATCATAAGAGTGACCAGAAGTTTAAGATGAATTGTAGGTACCATATATGTAGAGATGCAAAAATTAACATGACATATGTCAGCAAGTGGTTCATTTTTAATATGTATTAAGGGTGCCATATTATGTAGCTGGTGCTTAGCAGAAAGTGTCGAGGTGGTCAGAAAATAAAAGTTTTTAGTTTGTATTTTTCGAGTTGAATACTATAGCTACTAAAGTATTTTATTACAAACTGAAACTACAAAAATTTTTCTTCAGAAAATTGTAGTTTGATGTTTTGTATGCCTTTCTACTTTAAGTAAAATATTTCTTAAACATAAAATGTTCCATCAAACTTGACCCAACTGGTCACTTTGTTACATTACTAATTTAGATTTTTCTTATGTAGATTTTTTTTTTTTTAAGAACTTTTACCTGTTTACGGAAAAGAAAAATATAAAGAAAAAAACAAAAACAAAATGTAAACTTGATTGTTTAGGCTCGTCAATTTTTTTCGCATCTTCATCTTCTGCTACGAAAAGGTATAATGAGTACTACTACTTTACGACTGCTTTGCTCTGTTATTAGACAAATATTTTTTTTTAAAGAGTTTTTAACTTGTACGTAAGCTGCCAGCGCTGCCTTCTTAAATATCTAATGAAGTTTTTTAGTGCTGTTTTTGCTGTTAACATTTGCCATTTGCTTCCGCAATTTTTGACAGTTAAGCGTCTGTTTTAACCACCGAGACGAGATGACTAAAACAAGAAAAGTGATGAGCAGCAGAGCAAGCAGCATGTGACAAAAACAACAATGAACAACAACAATAACAACAACAGCGATAATAACAACAATAGTAACAACAAAACTTTTGACAGCAACACCATAAAACTTTTTAAGAGGCTTTCATGTTATGCTTAAATAAGCAGAGTTTTACACGACGTATGAGCAACATTTTTTTGGCTGTTGTCTTAACTGAAGCAGTTTATTGTTTTAATTAAAATTTTTTTTAAAAAAAGTTTATTTTTAAGTAAAATGCACATGGCAAGTGAGCAAAACAAATTGAATTATAAAGTTTTTTCATTTGTAAGGTACGTATACCATGTGTGGGCGGTTTGGAAAATGATGGAGAAATTAAAGAAGAAGAATTTCTTTTTGGGCAAAAACAAAAAAGGATTTTTAAGGCTCTAAAATATACATGTATGTCTTATCATACTAATTTCTTAAGAAACTGTAGAAAAATTGTCATTTGCTCTTGATTAAAAACTTAACATGGTAATAAGGAACTAAGTCAACAGAATAGTTATCAATAGTTGAGTTAACAATTTATAGCACAATTCAGTAGGAACACAGCAAAATTCATTCTTTATCAGCAAGTGCAATTTTATACTCAAAGCAGCATTTGAGAAGCCTTTGGTTGTTATATTTCGAACATTTTATCATTAACTTTTTTAACAACTTGTCAATTTTGAGCTTCTTTTTGGCATCCTTAAGACATGTCTTTTTTTACGAGCACTATGTCTTTAACGTTTACTCAACCACTGTTTTATCCTGGTCTTAATAGTTTTTGATGCAAAAATTTTGCGCTTTCAGAACATAGAAATTTTCTATTTAAACATTTAATACAAACGCTGTCAATATAATACTTGCTTGAAATTTTGTGTTTATTCTGAAAAAAGAGTCAAATCTCCAAAATAAAACCAGACCAGTAACTTAACAGCTCCTCCAAGATTTTCACAGATTTTTAAATCCGCCCTAGTATACTGCAAAATATACTCATTTAAAATCAAACAAAATGTATTTTTTTGTTTTTGGCAAAAAGGAAAACATATCAGGCTTAGAAACTCGCACTCATCAACTCAAAGGTCACGGACGATTCCATTTAGTAATGAATGAAACTGACTTTAGTACTTTTTTGCTATTTTATTTTTTGGTGTTCTTCAGTGTTGTAGGTATTAAAAAGGTTGGAAAAAGCCAATTACAATTTTGAGGAAACATTTTTTATTCGGGAATTTCTGCTTTTCAACTTGGTAACTTGGTTTTATTACATTCTGTACGTACAGCAAAGTTCAGTGAAATAATTTAAAATAAAATGTAACTTGTTTCCGATTATAGCTCGTATACTAGGGCGTTTCAGAAAAATTTCTTCTTCTTACTTTTTAGTACTAACGAGGGTAGACTGATATATAATCGCTCTACGAATAAAACACAAACTTAGACCGAAATTCATTTCTCTTTTCAGCTCGATACGCTTTGTCAAACATTTCTCCAAATTTTCTGATTGCTTTTGCTCAATACAAAAAACAATAGACCTCCGTTTCAGTGATGAACTTCTCATTTGACCTAAGCCTCTTTCCACCGATCCATTTTTTCAAGTTCGGAAACAGGTAATTGGTGTTTTGAGTGGAATTTCGAAAATTATATGTATGAGGAATCAACTACTGGGACAATTGATACATGTATTTTTGCCATAGCGAATAGCGTCTTTTTCTTCACCAAATATGGCCGTTTTTGTTTTAAATCAACGTCCGTTTGGCCTAACAGCACTAAATGATATTTGTCAGCGATCACTTTGCCCATTTCACGGTAATAGATGTGAATGATTTCATGCGCATGACCATGATTCCCTTAAAACCTTTATTATCGAACAGAACCACCTTGACTTTCTTCAGCCACGATTCTCTAGTAGAATTTTACTGCTTCAATAGTCTCGTCCACGATTAAGAAAGGATGCAAAAACTTCTTCGTATTGCGATTGAACATCGCCAAACACTCTTTTGAAATGGCCACATATTTGTGCTTGTTGTCGACTGAGAGAAAATGCGGCACCCACTCGCTAGTGGGCTTTCTCATCCTCAAATATTCGTGCAATGCATTCTCCTCAGCTTCAACAATCTCGCGAACGCGCACTCACTGAACACCAATTATCATACCATGGATTTTACCAACCATTTTTGTTATAGTGACTTCTTTCATCACAAAAAAATGCTCGTACGTCCGCGTTTATAGTCAGCTGTTCAATATTTTACTATTGACATCAGAGTCGCGGCGAGTTTTCAGTGCTAATAGTGAAGTATTGTGTATGAGATCAAAATGTTCTTATATTCTATAATATAACAGTCTTACTGCAACAATCTTATTTTCCAGTAACAGTTCTATTTTTGATAAAAGTTTGTTACAAATGATATATTTCACAGTTTTTAACCACAGTGGCAAAGATAAGTATCCTTAACGAGGGAAACATATAATTTGTGTTGTAGACATGACATACATTTGATTATGTTAGGTATATGGGACAAAAGTGCACTGATGACGACAAAAGTGCACTGATGAGAACAAAATGGCACTGATGAGAACGAAAATGCACTGATGAGAACAAAAGTCAATGATTTTTTTAAAAAAAAAAATTAACATCATTAAACATTTTAATACAAAAAAAAACACTCGACTGTAAAGTCATTGCATTTTTTTCAATTTAAAATAAATTATTTCGCGAAATTTCAACCCTGTACCACATTTCATGACATTGTCATAAATTAGTTTCATTGGTAACTTTTTGCGCAACTGTTTTCAATATTGTGCTAACATTTAGTGGTTTTAGTTTTCTGTTTGGTTGTTCTCACTTTGTCAATGTTTTTACATTAAGGCGTTGCGAAAATAAGCGAATATATTTTTTTTAGGGCCTAACCACATAAGAGTTAATTTATGTTAAGAAAAAAACTAAATTTGCCAAGAGCGATTGCTTTTAAGAAAAATTTTTCAATTTTCAAAAACTTGACGTTGAATTTTTCTTCATAAAAAAAATTTCTTATTTTCGTTGCTCCATATGTTAATAATGTACACAAATTGAATTGAAATTGCTCTTGAGTTACCTCTAAATGAAGAGCAAATGAGCTTATTTTTTTTAACAATATCAGCTTTTTTTGGCATAATCTCACTATCTTAGGGGCTTGACTGAAAAAACAATTTTTTAAGCCTCCCTAACTTTTTTCTCTCTCTATCATGCTTTGACGTTACGATTTTGTGAAACTAAGCCACGGTTAAGGGTTTTGGCTAAAGCATCAAATCGGATTAAGTAAGCGCAATGGCAAATACAAAAATACGTGCG
This sequence comes from Meiosimyza platycephala, assembly GCA_963662105.1. Lineage (NCBI taxonomy): Eukaryota > Metazoa > Arthropoda > Insecta > Diptera > Lauxaniidae > Meiosimyza > Meiosimyza platycephala. The sequence goes on along the minus strand of OY759208.1, from coordinate 102,830,574 downwards.
AAACACAACAAAAAAAATGGTAAAAACTTTTTAAAACCGTTGACAAAAACTTGTTGCGATTACGATGATACGTGAACGTGGACGATATCCGTAGATACATGAAATTGTTTTGTTTTTCAAACGACTTTGAACTACATTTAAATAAAGTTCGACTGTGGGGATGTGGCAAAGGCATACAAAAATGTTAGCACTGCTATTAATGGCAGACATTTCTTTATGATAAAGTTGCATATTTTGTTGGCGATTCTTTTTTAAAGCATTACAAAGCCAAACTTATACAAAAAATTGTTTAATAGATAGACAGCAAAAACCGACTTTTATTGAGCCACAAGAATGGGCACAAATCGGACTTTAACAGTGTACCAATTCTTGGCATAACTTGAGGCTTAGAGTTTTCGGAGCTAGAAATTGAAATGAAGTTCTTGTGAAAAACAGTTCACTTGTTCGAACAAAACACAGCGCTTACTTTGGCTTTCAATAAAAAAATTTCACTTCACCATCTTACTAAATATAATACCTTACTAAGCCTTAAGCCACAATGGTAATTAAGCTCTTGGCATCATAAGCAATATGCATTCGTTCTTTTTCCATTATTTGATGAAAAAAGGGAGTGGAATTTTATTGGCTTTGAAAAAATCCTTCAAATACTAAAAATACAAAACGCAGACGTATCTGTCTGACATATAGATTCGTATTTGTCTGCCTTACTTTTTTAAAGTAAAATATGGCAGAAAATGATTGAATACTCAATAGATGTCTTAAGTTTTGCAAAAAAAAAATCTGTTTTCAGAAGCAGACGCTTGTTAAAAAACGTCTGCCATCATAAAATTAGCGTTAAAATGGTTTGCTTTCAATGGCAGATCAATTATCAAAGACTCTAAGGTCTACGAACAAATTTGCTGTGAATTTAAGAATCGTCTGCCATATATATATATATATATATATATATTACGAAAAAAGCGAATTATTGCTAGGCAGATGCAAATAATAAGCGCGACTTATTATTATATTATATTTTTTTCATAAAAAGCAACAGCAATCACAATAACAATTAGGTGCGCCTCCAAATTAAAGCTGCATTAAAAAGGACTGCCTTTGAAAAATCAAAACTTAAATTTATTACAGACAGCATAGCATGACTTAATTAAATTTTTAATTTTGCTTTGTTTATCATTTCTATTAACAAAATGCTTTTTAATTAATAGGCAGATGTAATAAAAAGAATTAGCACCTACAATAATTTTTAATTTAAAATCAGTGACAAAGGATGCTAATAGTGTTATTTTGAGAATTTTTTAAATTAATTTGAATATTTCTACAAAAAAATTATATTTAAAGTTATATTGCTTTTTAATACATCGAAATTGAGAGCGTCTGCCTTTAGTATTGTGAGCCTAATTTTTTGAATCAGAAGGCAAAAGAGCAAAAAATTATTTAAAAGTAATGATAAGCAAGTTTGACGGTAATGTAAATTGACAATAAATTAATGCCAGATGTCTCAACTTTAAGGCAACATTTCATTTATATTGTCAATGTGTTTTTTATTACATTTTTCTTCCAAAGCTTTGCCATCTAGGAACATGCAATATTTTACATTTTAATTAAAGTTTATCGGCTTTTAAACCTTATGCAAAGACCATTGAAGCTTTTAATAGGCATATAAAACAATTAAAAGAAAATCCTGCAACTTTTCAGTTTCAATTATAGGCCACATCACGTCACATGAAAAAAAAAATTGCTTATATCATTTCTAAATTCAAATAGCCCGGGTTCAACTATCTTTAAATTTATTTTATTGCAAATGTAGAATTGAATAAACAACCACCACTACCACTACCACCATCACCATTACCATTACCATCACCATCACAGATTATCAGGTTATGCAAATTGACCAACAATACGACCAATATAGGTCGATGTTGCGCATTTTTTAACACGCCAACACCAACACCTGTAATTGCTTAGGGAATAACGCTGAAAAAGGGGGAGGAAAGCAATTTTGCAATTGACAGATACACGGGTAAACATTTAAAGCAACAACAACAACAATAGCGATACAACAATAAAAACCATAAAAATACGACGCGCTAAATGAATGCACACAGTAAAATCGTTTATCCGACCGGTTCACTTGTCCACCCAATGCGCTGTGTGAATTTCTCTGCCACAAATTGAATTAACAACAACAACAACAACAAAAATTTGAAATTACACTGTTGGACAAAAATTTTACACATGTGAAATATACTCGTTTATGTTAGAGCAAATTTGTTAAAATCAGTCAGAAATTTTTGTTTTCACATTTTTTTAGGATCATAGGATCACTTTTTGAATATCTTATTTTGTCTGTCACTAAAAAACGAAAAAGTAAGAATTTTTCGAAAAAATTGTTTTGTATTGGAAATTTTAAAATTATGGTCAATGCTCTCTCCATTTTTCTACTCTACAGCATTGGTCAATATATAAAGTTATTTTCAATTTGAGTCATAGTTTTTGCAGAAATAAGTAAAGCCACTTTAAATGATCAGCTGTGAAAGCACTCTCTAGATGCAAATAAAACCTCAATGTATTATACATTTTTTCACATAAAAATCTTTCATTAATCTGTGAACTGTGTTCGTTTTTTGTAAGCCAGTATAATTGCTTAACTGAAATACTTTAAAGAGAATTTTTAAAAGAAATATTGAAAAAATATCTAAAGAAAAATGCTTGCATTTGGTTACAAGGTCAAGCTCATTCAAGTAACAACAAATCGCGAACAACAAACACAAGTTACTCTGTGTCCACCCTACTAACGCTAAATGTCAGTGGTATAAAAAGTGCGGTAAAACTGGCTGAATTAACTAACGTTAACAGCTGCTAAGTGAAGTCGCGTCACACGCTGCTGCTGCTGCAAAAGATTTTTCATCACAAAAGTATTACAAAGCGATAGCAGCAACAACATACATAGCTACATAGTATATATATGTAGTACATTGAAAAACAATTCTAAGCCACAAAAGATACTATACTCGTAGATAAACAAGTATCTCGCAGATACGGCGCGAATGTAAACAACAAACAGCTGAGTTTTTGAGTTTTAAGTTACAAACAACAGACACTGCTGCTGCTGTTGATTTGCAAAGGCAAAATAGAGATCGTAAAAATAAAATCAAAGCAGAGAAAAACAGAATTGAAAGAAAACCTCAGAGTTGACGTTTATTTTAAAGTCTTTACACAAAGAAAAAAAAAATTTTTTTTATATATAAAAATCTGCGTTGTATTTTTATTTTTTGTTGAGAAGTGATAAGAACGTCCTCTGAAGCAGAAAGTTTTCAAGTGGAGTCTCAAGTTTTGTTAATGAATTTTTTTTTTTGCATTACTGAACGATATTTCATAATAGGCATATCAATAGCTATGGATTTTTTTTTACGGAATTCATGCATTGGATACGAAATAATTAGTCTTTTACTTGGATGTGATCGCAAATAAGAGCGCTATGATCTTAAAATTTCAAAAATATTTTTTTCAGGTCAAAGGTATAATATTAAGTTGCTAAGAAAGTGCATTTCTTATATGGTCAGACAGGTAGCCCATTTTTAGTATTACAATTTTTACATAGATATTAATTCTGCAAATTATACGTAAGCGGCTGCAAAGTATAAAATATGTCCCCAAATGAGCTTATATCCTACTAATTATGAGTAAATTGAAGCTAATACCAATGTAATGTACATACATATATCATTAATGAATAATATCTGACCATTATATTTGTTTTTTATAAATTGAAAAACGGATTGTTAGGTCAATTTTGTTTTTATGAATAAAACAATGTTAAATTCATTTGTTCGATGTTTTGCTTATGGGTTTTAAGCATCCTCAGGGGATTCATTTGAAAGGTTTTTTTGGAACATAATTCCTAAATTCAAAACTCAAAATTTTCACCATTTTTCTACAGTTATAGGTTTAAACTATGAGGATGGATTTTAATCATTTAGGCCTCTCCGCATAATCATAATTAGTTCTAAAGCAGCGATGGGCAAGTACAGGCACTTTCAGCCCTCATGGTTAAAGCACACATTGGAAATGACCTTACCACTGCTAAGGTCACAATCAGTTGGTTATTTTGTAAATAATTCTGAGGAATATAAAACTGAAAAGATAAAAAGTTTTGAAATTGATTGTGGAGTACAATCTGCTTAATTAGTTTAGTGAAATTAGTCATTAGATAGTAAGTAGATTTGAAAATAATTTGTTTTTTGTTTGGATTCCTAAGACTATTAAGTAAAAAGTTTACGCACTGAAAATGACCGCTGTTTCAAAAATCCGAAAACACGCCTACCGCCCATTCAAATAAAATCTAAAACATTATAATGCGTGAATTGAGTAATTGAGGTATTGCAACCAAATTTCACACAAATACTTGATACGCTGCTCTGTATAATTGGGCGAATTTCTGCAAGAAGCCGTTGTATCTCACATACATACATAAAGGGTTTTTTTTTTAGAGGTTTGTTTTTCGAATAGAGATAAAACTGGGATTTTGTGGTCAAATCTGGCAACTCTAATGTCATTTATATTCAGTTTGGTTTGCCATTTCATCATGAACAGGTTGACGCATGAACAACGCGTCCAAATTGTGCAAATTTATTATAGTCACTAAAATTTCAACTTTATTTTCACTCAAAATTCACATGATTTTTGCAATTATGAAGTCAAGAAGGCCGCCTAGATCTTGTGATATCACACCTTAATTTTTTTTTTTGGGGATATGTGAAGCCAAAAGTATGCGTCGATAAGCCAGCTACGATTCAATACTTCGAAGCCAACATTACTCGCGTAATTCGCGATATACCTTGAAAATTGGACCTCCATTTTAGACTACGTCCGAGCTAGCCGTGGCGTTCATATGCCAGAAGTTATATTTAAATTATAATGCCAGAAGATTATCTTTCGAATAAAGTAATTTTCATGTCTATTTAAAAAATTCATCTTTGTTTTATTCCATTTTAAAGTTCTATACCTCTAAAAAAAACACCCTATACATACATGCAAAAACTTTGAAATGCTATATGCTATGGATTTATTGAAGGCAGAGTAACAAAATTTCACATAAATTCGACGAATGTTTCGGACAAGCTCTAGACAGCTATAAGATGCAATTCGACAAGTAGGCGTGTCACTTTCTAAGCAACCAAATAATATTAAACGCTATGTTTCTCTAATGCCGGTGTTGATAATTTAAGCTAAATTTCTTACCATGTAAGTAGCTTAAAAAAATATATATACATTGGTATATAACTACGAGTAACAATAAAAATAACTACGATAAAAAATAACAACAACTAACATTAGAAGAAAATTAATTATAAAATCTAACTACAGGCTGTTTATTTTGTTATTTTCATTAGGGGGGCTTAACGTCAGTTCACAGCTTCATTAAAAAGGTATTTAAATACAAATTTTTTTTTTTAAATGAAAAATGCCTGTCGCAATTTGTTTCGTCTTCTTTTAATTTGTTTAACTTATTAATATTATCTCTTGTTTTTATTTTTTTTTTTTGAATTTTGTTCTATTTACTGCTTTCCAGTTTTATTAATATCTGGGTATTATTTTTTTTTTTTTTTCATTTGTAATAAACTTGTTTTTAATACGTCTTTATTAAGCAAACATTCAGAATGAGATATAACAAATATTTGAAATACAGCTGTGTTATAGATAAAGGAGCGGCGGTATTGTGATGCAGCCAGGCAGCAACGGCAGCAGCATTACTCTTAAAACCTTCGAGCTATAATTTTAAATTGGGATTCACACATATTTAAATTATAAATGCTAATTGTTTTTGTTGTTGTTGTTGTAAATTTGCCTCACTTGAATTATTATTACACGTATTATTATTATAATTTACGCTGTGACTTAATATAATTTTCTGTGTTGTTTTTTTGTTTTTTTTTTTTTTTTAGATTTAAATGCTCCCCCTAATGGAGGCATTACAGCTGTTGAGGTGAGTTAACTTGATTTAACTTAACGTAACGTTTGCAATATTTTCAGCACATAATTAACAGCGATTTTTTTAAGTATTTATTAAAAATTAAAAAGTCAACATTTTATTATTTATAACTTATGAACTTTTTTTCGGTTCTACGTTGCACAATATAACGCTTAAAGCAACAAATATAAAATTAAATATTTCGCTAAGTTTTAATTATCACAACTCCTTCAAAAATTATTGTGTTTGAGTATTTTTTATTAATTCATTTTGAAGGTCTAAGTCTTCAATTTACAATAAAAATGTTTAATTCGCATGTTATTTTGATCTTATACCTTCTAAACGACATGAAATATGTAGCGATTTTTTTGAAAAAAAACAGAAAAATTATAAATCCAATTAAAACAATTGAAAAGTAGATAATTTTTGAAACAATTATAAATAAAATTAGCTAGAGTGTTATCTTAAAGAAAATGAACCATACCGCAGCAGCAAAAGTTCGCGGAAGTCTTAAATTTTTATTAAAAAAAAATGCATCTGCTTTTTATTTGACGCCAATCCAAACCATTATACATAAGTAGATACTTGTGTAAAATTTGGTTGCATTTCATTAAATATTTCTTGCAGCATAGAGTTTTGAAATTTTTGCTTTTATGCGATATGTCACGCCTTCTTATCAAAATTTGACCACTTTCATACCAGAGCTTATCTGAATAATTTTTAACGTATAGTTGTACTGCTATATATATTACTCAATTGTATTGTTTTAAAGTTTTCGCTTCTATGAAAGGTGCCCCAACCACTTGTCGATTCTTTGAATTTGTGGGAAAAAAAAACTATTATGAAACGTATTGAATGCAATGTTCTGACGTAAAGCTGAAATTTAAAAAATATAGGATGTTCACATTTGAGTTATCTTTTTAAATATACCGCCAGTTTTTTTACAGATGCTAAACTCTATTGATGTTTCATTAGCTATACATTAAGTACATTCCGGTTAATTAAAATGAATCGTTACATGAGTGAGTAACTTGTTTTTATTATTAAAACTTATTTTTAATATGGTGAAAGCTATTCAGAAGTTGGAAAAAAATATCGTTCAAAATACGGTAGAGAAAATACTCCGACAAGATGTGTTATTTAACTTAGGTTAGGTTAGGTTAGGTTAAAAGGGTTGGTTGCAAAGCAAGAATCACTCGGAGGCAGTTTGCCCATTGTGATACCCTATATAAAAAATGTTCCCCTCCTTCTCCTTTAAAAAGTCCTACTGAATGGGGGTGAACCACCCAGAAGCCTTGGAGAAGTTGAGGATGCTGGTGAGTTCCAGCTCGGCTAGTTCCTCAAGACCAACAAAGAACGCAGAACCAAAATATTTGATTCGTCTCCTCATTAGCCCGGTGCATTCGCAGAGCAGGTGTTTAACCGTCTCATCCTCTTCTTCATCTCCGCATTTAACTTATTATTGATAAATTTGAAGAAACTGGTTCAGTTTAAGATCAAAACAGTAGAATTTATCCTCGTAGTGGTCGTTCAAGTGAAAATAATGCAGCTGTTAGCACAAGCGTTGCTAAAGAGCCAAGAAACAACCCCAAGCCAACCAATTTTTTGGAATCAATTGCACTGAGAAAATGATTTGTTTGAATATAATAATCGTATATTTCATATAGAGCTATATATGTAGTATTTGATTGAGTCTAACATGAAATGCTTCATCCAAATACAATATGTTTGACTCAAACAAATATTTGGTTGACCTATATGAAATATACGTTTGTTATATTCAAAAAAATAATTTTCTCAGTATGGAAAATATTGATGAGCAGAATCGATCTTTTGAAAGAAAAGTTAAATAATCGAATATTTCCTCGAAGGACAGACGAGAACTGGTAACCAAGATCATGCGATTTAACACCATTGGATTTCTTCTTATGGGGTTTCTTGAAGAGTAAATTTTATGCGAATAATCCTCAAACCTTTCAACACCTCATCGAGAAAATATCACTAACATTATGCGAAAAATTTATTCAAAATTTTGGTAAAAGATTGACAGCTCGCAGAGGAGGTCACTTTAACGACATTCTTTTTCATTATAAGTCGGAATTAATATAATTTAATTTACAATAAAAATAAATCAAGATTTCACACAATTTATACCTTTTATTTAAAATTTAAAAAGATCTCTCAAATATGAGCACCCTTAGGCCATCGTTTTGTAAAAATAAGCTAAAGTTGCGAGTATTACTGCCAGAAAAACTGTGTTACTGTTCCTCGGTGTTGTTTATACTTAGTATATTTGCTGCGGGGATGTTAATGGTTTTACACTCCCAGTACTTACAGCAAAATTAGTCTTGACAAAACAAAAACAACAGTTTCTATAGCAAAAAATATATTGGTGCAAGTTTTTGATATGAAGTATTATGATAAGCGTATTTTGAGCTATTTGCCATTCTAAATTGTATGCCTTAACTTACCATAATGCTGATTATAAATTATAGGCTAAAAACTTTTGCATTCCGAAATAAGAACGAAATTATAAATTTCTGCAGTTTTTACAGAAAGAGTTAAACTAAAAATATTTTAAAATGATATTGACATTATAAAGAAAAACACGCTCAAAATCTTTTGAGAAATAATTGTTTAAAGGTCATCTTTTTTCACAAAAATAGAAGCTACAACGCACTCTACAGCGCTTAAAAAATTTCATTGAAAAGAATCCATGACTTTGAATCAATCCAATGAATGCAGCGATTCTTGAGAGAATGTATTTATTTTTTTTTGTTTTATTCATATAAGTTTCTCATTCAAGAAAAATAAAGGTGTCAAAACGTGCGTTGCGTCATTATCTTTCAAAATGTGGTGCGCATGCGCACTCTTTTCATAAATGCGCCGCTGTCTGTCGGTAATGAGCAATAACAACTACAACGATTTCACAGCAGTTGAATGTAATAACTAGTCATATAAAAAAAAAAGAAAAAATTCAGGCACGTCGCACTTGACCTTGAATTGCACGGTTTGGATTTAACTCCATCGTATCGGAATCTTGACTTAATATTTATATGAGACTAAAATTGATAAAAAAAAATTGAAAAAAAAAATTCCATAATAATTCGCTGTTTTTATAATTAATTTGTTGTTGTTATGATGATGTTGGTAATTTTTTTTTGTTGTTTTTGCAATCATTATTATAATTATTGTTTTTTTCTCTGTCTCTCTCTCTCTCTGTTGTCAGTATTGTCATAATTACGACTTGCGACTTTTGATTTGAATTCTATAAATTAAATGACCCACTTATCACAAGAACATCATTAAATGTAATGGATTTTTCCCCTTGCATTTTAAACATAAGACTTTTCAACAATGCTTATCGCTTATCATAGAATGGGTTATGGGGTATCCCAAACAAACAACTTGAAGATTATGCATTTGCCAAAGTGTTTTTTAGCTCAAGTTGTCTAAGAAATATTGCAAAAAAAAAAAACGCAAGCATTAATTTTGCAAGAAAAAAAAGTGCAATATATAGCCTAATCATTCATCAACATAAAAGAGATATCGTATTCTTGATTTGTCTTCCTCAAAAAATTAGGTCAATATCGCTCCCATATATTTTTCGTCATTATTTGAAATATTTTACAAATTGATGATTTTCTCAAAAAGCAAAAAAGCCAGAATCGTTGAGCTCTCCTTCTTTTCACCATTTTAAGTACATATGAAAGTTTTAAACAACCTATTTATTATTATTTATTTATTAAAGCCCTATTTTCCCTATACATATTTGCAACGACAAGTGACGGCGTATAGAAAAATTCAACATCAAAATTCGTAATACAACTGCAAATACCTGTGGTATTTTCATATTTTTCATAGTTATGAAACTAAAATTTGGTATTCCATAATTGGGTATAGTATTTTCTTTCACATATTTTGTATATATATAAATGCATTATGCAAAATCAGTTATCTCTATTTTATTTGTTTTATTTTACTTTGTGATTTTTGTTCGAAAATAATATTCCATATTTGGGTACTTTCTGCTACAGTTACCTCATTTCACTGTTAATTTAAGAAACTATTTCCTTATGCAGAAATACATACAACATTTTATATCATAAAGTACTAAATTTTATTAAAAAATCTTAAATTCAAAATAAGGATAATTTCAAGTTTTTCTTCTTCTTCTTACTGCTATATAGTTACTATTCATAGAAAATATAAAAAATTAAAATAATTCTTAAAGTATAATGATAATTTTAATTATTAAACTAAAGACAGTTACAAAAAGGTACATTCTCTCACGCAAACGGTTCCATTTCTGTTGATTTGGTTGCTTGCTCTTTCAAGTACAGCTCCTCGTTCTTCTTCAACAAATAATAATATCCTGCCACAATTAGGCTAAACGATGCTATGCAGGTCAAAAGCGTGCCATATTTTAGCGCAATCTGTATAGCATCTAGACCAAAAGTACTAACATATAACTTTTCAATGATATCATCTGTGAAATCGCCTGATGTTATTTCAATCCAAATTAAAGGTAAAATCGTGCCATCTTTCAAACGATTCACTCTACCTCTTAGTAGGTTACCTTTCTGTACAGCAATATTTATTTGAATACGTGATGCACCAGAAATGGGAAATGCAAATCTCGGATGAATATCTGCGTACGTTTGATGTATCGTTGCGTTTGGATTTATACCTTCAAAATCTTTATATAGAATGGGATCACCAGAGAAAAAATGTGGAAATGAGGGATATATTGGCGCACCATTATAACATTTTGTTGCATTTATAACACCGCTGGGCAAACAACGTGCCGTATTATGACAATAACACTTATTATCCTGATTTTCCTTTGGATTAGCGAAGACATACATCGGTGTGCGATAGCGAAAAACATCAATGTTATTCAAAATGGTAACTTCCTTCTCAAAGTGCAGCGGCACTTTACGGCACAGAACTTGCAGGAAAACTTGCAGCTCGGCACGTTGCGCAAGCAAATGTGGTGGAAACATAGTTGCATCCGAACCATCAATACGATTGCATTCTTCATCACTCCAAAAATTCAGCAAGGGTTCACCATTAAATTGACGTATTGTACTAAATTTACGTATATCATCTTCGCCGGTATTGATCTGCAGTGAATCGACGCTGGTGCCATTACGACTCATCAGCAAACCAAAGTGTGTTGATCCCGTACCAAAATCAAGTGAAACGATACGATCACGATAACCCCATAGTAAATCTTGTGCTGATATTGTTTTAAAAGTTGGCTCACGAAATGTATTTATAAGTTGTATGGCAGCAAATCGCTTCAAAGCATTCATATTCTCCAATTTGGTGGCAGCGGTAAAAAGCGGCACATTCGGGAAGAAGAATTTATCAGTTTGATTAATCGTTGATTTCTCTGCAAGAAACTGATAGCTGCGATTATCTCTAAATGACACGGTATAATTTTGATTGAACGTCACGTTGACTTTTCTCGTGTGTTCTTTATAGACGAGTGGACCGATATCCTCTACTTTGATTTTGCTATCTTTTCCAGCGATATAACGATCGATGTTTGTGTAATTAAATATATGCACTTTCAGCAGCGTATCATATTTGGGCGCAGGATTAATCCAATTTTCTGCATTTTCAGAATGCTCTGTGAGTATGATTTTTGAGAACATTGCATTGTTGTAGAATTCCGTAAACCACATAACAAAGAATCCAGTAACGCTCATTATGAAGAGCACAGCCATAACACCTAAAAGTATGAACGTTCCAATCTCTTGCGTAGCGGACACATTATTAATGCCCACAAGTTTATACATTGGTTCCAGCATGCTGCCTTGTTTGGTCTGTAAATTATTTTGTGTTTCAAGCACATCGTCCGCCTCAGCGTGTTTTCTATGTTCAGGTATATCGTCGTCGAATTTGCTTTCACAGGACGAAAGCTCACTTTTTACAGGCAACTCAGGTGCCTGTGTTGTTGAAATTTCTAAATTTAATTCAGTCATATTGGGATAAGCAACCAAAATATTCAACGTTTTTTTTTATATTTTTATGCACTTTTTTTTTGGCTTTTGGCTTATGTACGATTTTAATTTATTTTAATAAATTTCTTAAAATTATTTAGTAAGCTTAAAGGTTTTTAAAGCACTCAGCATACTAAAAAAGTTCCAACACTTTTTCATTTCAAAAGGCGGTTTACTGATAATGTGACTGCACTAGCTTACGAAAAATGAGCACAATGATGACTGATAGCAAAAGTTCAACATATGAAAGAGCTAATACGTTTGCAAATATTTTCTATAGCGTAAAACCTCTGTAAGGCGAACCTAATTGATGATAAGAAAATGTTTCATTTTGATACTTTTTGCAAACATTAAGTTTTTTTCATCCAATTTACATGTCAGCCTTTCCTGTCTCAAATTAATTCTATCTAGAAATATTGAGAAAATTTTTCAACGTATAAATGTTCCGTTTAAGGGTCTTAGCAAAGTTTGATTTGAAAAAATGGGCGATGGCACGCCCGCCATAATCAAATTCATTATAACTCAACAACTACTTGACGCAGATGATTAAGACTTGGATCATATACTTATAAAAGGTACAGGCAAAAGTAAGTTTAAATGAAAAAAAATGACGGTACCACGCCTCCCATATAAGAAAAAACTAATATTTTTCATATCTCCATAACTATTTAAAGCAGATAAATGAGACTTGGTATCTTGATATTTTCAAAAGACAAAGACTATAACCAAATTAAACTCATGGGCCCACCTACCGGTATGGAAGACCAACGTCTGCCAAGTCTGCTAGTATATTATAAACTATATATATAGTAATGAATATTCGCTCTTATTCCCATCGTCTTTTTGTGGTGACTTTTACCAGTGCAAAGTAATGCCGAAATGTTCAATGAGTTTTTTTTTCGAAAAATAAAATAAAGCACTCTCGGGAATTTAACTTATCAAATGTGAACGAATTTATTTTTCTTTGTAGACCATCAAAAATCAAAAGTATTCATCACCAAAAAAAAAAAAGTTAAGTTCATTTTAGAATTTCAAAAATAAATATCAAATTTTATAATTTCCGAAAAATAATTACGACCATTCCAAAGACTATTAATAATCTATCGAAAGCTTATAGACGAAGATTTTTACAGTCCAATTTGAGATCAATCGGTTATGTGCGATTTTTGGGCTTAGGACATTTCACATGAATTGCCTCATATACAAGAAAACAAAATTGTAATCAAATCATTCTTAACATTGCAAAATAATTTGCAATAATTCCACCAAGTAGGTACTCTTATCAGTTCTCGAATTCAATTTATCATGTTTCTACTGTACATTGTAACAACGTATATCCTTATCAGTAAAGTTCAAAAAAAAGCAAAAAAAATATTGAAACAATATCAGCACAAGATGAAAAACAAATTGTGTTGATTTCTGAAACCAGCACATGTTATCGATCGCTACTTAACGTAGTTTTAGCTACTTATCACATACATAATACACTAACTTTATCTACACATATAGTTTATGTATGAAACGTGCTTAATAAATGGTAGTCTTTACATATATTAAATGTAGTATGTTTTCCTGATTTTTACGCACATTTTGCTTGTCAAACTGTCAATTTGACAGCAGCAAACAATACATTTACAAATTGTGTTTCTAAAGCAAAAACGAAAGCGATTTGTAGCTGTTATGCCTTAGAAAGTCAACCAAATATTTTGCAGATATGGAATTTCTGCAGTGTTGCCATTTGTGCAATATAATATAGCAAAATGATATAGTAGTAGATATTTTTTCCATGAAATTTAAATCACATTTAATTATTGTCATTTTTGTAGTAGGTATTATTTCTTCAAAAATCTTACTATGTATTTTGTTTAAGACTGTAACACTGTGAATACATATTTTCAAAAATGGCAGCACTGATCTTGAACCTATAGTAATTGTAAAAATTTCCTTGACTACAGAGTGATTTATTTTGATTTGATGAAATTATATTAAACGATTATGTTTCTACGTCATCATTTAAAGTCAAGTCATTCAAAACCAGAAATGATGGAACAAAAACTATAATGTTACATACAGTTTGTGATTTTATGCGCCAATTCCAATGAAAAAAATGAAACAAGGTCTTTTCAGTTGATTAGTATGTTTTAAAATAAAAGCATTCTAAATAAGAAAAGTTTTCTAATGAATTAAAAAAAATGTGCGTAATGAGTTTACTGTGGAAAAATCACTCAAAAAGTTCTACTGTAAATAGTTTCGTAATATAAGGAATTAGGGTGAATCATAAGAATGTTCTTTTCAATTCGATTTGGTGTTTAAACGTTGCCAAATAGTTTTAATTATATTGTATATATATCGAAAATTTTGTTATTTACTTCAAGTTGATTTAGGTACTCCGCTCTTTTTCTATTAAACCCAATGTTTCCACATGAACTTTAAGCATTAGAGTGTAGATACGTTATTAAAATCTAAAAGCGGCACTTGATATCGAAAATATTATTATTGATATATCTTTTCTAAAAATCGTTATTAGTTAATAACTTCTTGATTGATTTCAGAAATATGAGTGTCAGATGAAAGATGATTTAATATCATAATAACGTTTAAATATTTTAAGTCAGGCTCCTGGATAATGAGCTATGAGAACTTTTGTGAAAATTTCACAGATTCTTAAAAGAAAATAGCGTTATTTTTTTCAAAAATTATATTAATAACCTGTAATCTTTCTATAGCATGTTAAGAAACCCCAATTGATTTAATATTATTTAATACTACTTGGTTATATATTTTTCTTTATTAACTCTCTAATCGATAAAGGTACCAGACATGATTTTTTTTTCGCCCTGACGTAGCTGAATCGTGCATATTGTTTGCATCTTCTTCCACAGAGAATTGGTTAGTGGATAGACCATCCGTGCCGTCGAAAGCAGAAAATAAGTCGAAAAACTCCCACCTTCCAACTGCCGATGTTCGATACGATGGAGTAGTGCATTGGTGCGCATTTCATGATTGATTGGACAAAATAAAGTGAAAATTATCTGACTACAAGCAAGAAATACAATCGTGTTGCACAAAATAAAATCTGAACTTATGTAATTCGGCCATCAAGAATTGTCTTCTTACATAACTGCATATGTCTGCCTTTAGGCGGTCTGTAGATTTTTGCCTGTACTAGGTGCTACTTTCACTGAAATGAGAGTCCGACTTCATATTCCGCTTTTACTCACCCGAATTAACTTATCACTTACACAAATTATGAGCTAAAACAAAAATATATGCTTTAGAGAGTTAACCGTTTCATACTGAAAATGATATAATTGGTCAAGAATTAAAATCAAACTTTTTTTACCGACTCTACAGTTTTATATGCCAATGTTATAGCATATGAAATTATATAATTATACATAATTTAAATCACTTCCAGGGCTTCCCAACAAGGGTTTGTTTACTAGAAAAGTAATATCAACAAGTTGAAAACCCTTGGTTCATTTATTCATTAAATGTTGGGGAAAGTTCAGTTTTGTTCTCCTGTTTTAAGCGTAAATTTTTTTTTGCGACTTTGATTTTTTTTTTCTTAATTTTTTGCGTTTATTCCAATATTTGGACAATTTAACAAAATTTTGTTTGATATATAACAATCTTGGTGAAAGCAAAATATCACAAAAAAAAAATTTAAAATCAAGCAAGGGCAGTGTTTTCAAGTGATTTCTGACTAAATTATCTTTCAATTTTGTTCCATCTTCCGCAGTTTCAAACCTTTTTCGTTTAACTGCATTCTGATTAAAATAAATAAATAAAATAACTTAACTGAAGTCTAGTGCCAACATAAATCTATTCATAAGTAAATTATTTAGCTCCTAGTGATTTTTTTTTTTTTGAGTGTACATCAACAATCTTGAAAATCGAATAAAAATTCATTTAGTAATGGATAGTTTAAAAAGTAGCTCAAACAGACAGTTGTACTATAATTTATACCATGAACACATTTTGTTAATTTTTGTTAATCAATACGAGTTCATTTAAAAGGTGCAAACAAAGCCGAAAACACACAAAAGTGTTGCTTTACAAGACATTCCATTTACCTTTCTCGAGTACAAGGTGCACGATGCGCCCAATATTACATTTCGTACCCTACTCGAATTACCGCTTAATGAGAAATTCCAACACTTTTCTGTAGTTTTTTTTATGCTACGATTGCGAGGGTTTGTGGGATCGAATACTACGAAATATCTAATAAAAGCTGAAACATTTGCGTGCAATCATCGTAATTATAAAAGATGTTACGCGATTTAATTCTTGTTTTTTTTGTTTTTTTTTTACTTAATTGATAAAAAAAATTAAAAAAATACTTCAAAAAGTTTAATTAAATGCAGTTTGTGGGGTTTTTTTTTTCTTCAAAGGAAAGAAATAAATGAAAAGAGACAATTCAATTAAAATTGCTTAATTTGTGGCTTTATTTTATAGTCACACAGCGCTCGAACATACTGGTACACACATACACACGTAGACAATAGGAACCACATGGCTATTAAATAAAAAAGAAAAACCCTCTTAAATCCATTATATCCTGTCATTCCTTTTTCTAGTAGTTTTTTGTTATATTTTTTTCTTTTGTTTCAGATTAACAGTGGTTCAATCATGAAAAATTAGTCAAGTATGTAGAAACTTATGTTAGTACACTACACCAATGAAAACAAATTATATACTATGTACGAGTATATCTGCGCTTCATTGTATTTTATACTGTAACATAATTAAACTTTTTATATATTAACGACCTTTATCTATTAAAGCATCGATCGCAATATTGTGCTGAAACAGAGAAAACACATTTATTGCTTAAACACAAATCTTTATTCACTTTTCGAAATTATTCACAAGCCTTACAAAATAATGTACGAACCAATGTGTTAGCAATTGAGAAGTTTCATGAAAAATGCTGATACTGTCATCACTAGTCTTATATGACATTTTGTTCATATTCGCTTGTTAACTTGTGTAGTAAGGCTGCACGCTACATACACATATATTGTACATACATATGGGACATTCCACCTCAACCGAATCAATGTTGCCGTCAATAATGTTAAAAAAAATCAAGAAATATTATTAGAATATATTTGGATTTTAAAAATATTCTGAAAAGTTTTAGTTTTTGCGTTAGTGATAAAAATCACTTGGGTTAAAATTTCATCTTTTATAATTTTTTTTCTTCTAAACATACAATTTTCAGTAAAAATCGCACCGAGTAAAAAATCCTTAAAATTTGGCAAAATATTCGGAAATTTTTTTTTTTATTTTCTTATAACAATTTTTAATTTTTAAAAAATTTATGACGTCATAGAAGAAAAAATTTTCAAAAGCTTTTAAGTGCTATTTTTACTGAAAATTGATAGCTTAGTAGAGCTAGTAGAATGAGAGATAATCGCTATCGAGTACAATGGTTCTATTGACATTGTGCGAGTAATCATTAGACTGTTGTTGTTCATATTCAACGTGCAAAGCAACACGACACAGCAAATCAGTTGTCTGAACAAGTGCACTAAGAGACAACAAGCCACTCGGTGCCGAAAGCAATGAACTACGAGTGCGAAACTCGTAAAACATTTTATTTGCGAGTGCAACCATTCAGCTCTCTTGCTTGGTTTTTTTATTTGATTTGTGGCTTTCATGCACGTGGCAAATGGCTTGATGGTCGTTGCAAGTGACCTCTAATGCAGAGATTGCTATCAAAAGAGGTCGATTAGGGTTAAATTTATGGAGGCGCGTCACCCCTTTTTCCGTTTCACGGTGCGAAGTGTATTTGTTTGATCAATAGATGATCTGCTCAGATGTACACTTGTCTATTGTTTAGCTTAAATTTCTTTCTGAATCTGGTGAAAAAGATTTACAACAGACCTTTAAATGAGATGAACATTATCATAATGTGTGTTAGTTATAGCGATAAGTACTCTTTTTTAAATTTTCAACAAGGCTCCTATGAACCAATCTAATGGAAAGTATTTTGTTTTTCTTAAATTTGAATAAAGACAGGGTACATAAGTTCAGTCATAAACTGCGGGGAGGGTTGCATCATTCAGTGCTTGCAGTTTTGTTGTTGTTAATAGAGTTCATAGTCGTTCACTGTGGTCTACGCTGAGGTTGCTGTGAAAGTTGTTATTCAAGTTATTGCTTACAAGAAACAATATAGATTTTTTTTTAAAACTACATCTTTAATACTAAGTCTGATTTGAAGTACCGCTTTATATATATCTTTGTACCGCTTTATTATGTCTTCAAAAGGAAACTGTGCCCGAAAAGCCAATTTTCATTCCAAGATTTGCTTGAAAGATGCCAATGTGACTTTTCATTAAGGGAGAAAAATATTCATTTTGTTTGATTTTCTGAAGTTTTGGCATGACCTGGCCGTTTAAAATGGTGACATCCAAATTAGAAAATGGGTGTCAACCGATCCAACAAATATATCATTTACTATAATTATTAACTCAAAAGTTGAGGCACTGTTTATTGTGTGAACATAATTATTGGACGGTATGAGCGAATATCTATGCTGTAGTAAATTCGTTAATAACATCAAGATGATATTAAGTTTGTGCCACAGACTTGGAGTTAGATCCCTTACATGCTTATATAATTTACATACTTTAATTACAAAAAAATCGCTGTAATTTAGTGTTGTTTAAACCTTTTTACTTTTTTAGACAATTTTTCTACTTTGGCCTTGAGCGATTTTCGTTTTATATAAGGAGTACGAAATTTTCTATGAACAATATTTGCAACAAAACATTTTTGAATTTTGTGCGCGATTTTAAATTTTGTCTACAACTGCGAATCGTTTCTAAACTTTTGCTTCTATTTTTCATATGAGCCCAATTATAATTTTTTTTTAATATGTTTTTTTTTTATATTTGTTTCTTTAATTTTTTTTTACCACTGTGCAGTGTCCACTTCAAAAATACGACAAAAATATCTTCACATCTCTTGGATTCACTCTAATTTTTCTCCGTTAAGCAGCTCATTCGTACTTTATTTCCAAAGATTAACATCTCGCAAGCAGCAATTAAATACAAACGCAACAGCAGCGACAGTGGAAGTGGCAGCAGCAAAGCGTGGAGCAATGAGAAAATTTAATCTCGACCTTAAGTTCATCTAGATAAAAATACTAATGGCAAATGAATGAATGAATGAATAAACCGATGCGAACTGTTAAGCGACACACGCCGTACGGGAAAGACTCCTTTCGAACTCTCGACTTCTTGAGCATAAATTTTCCAGTTAAAAACAACGACCAACCAAAGACTACAGAAATTTAATCAAATGAAAAGGTTGGGCAAAATAAAAAATAAAAAAAAAATAATGTCAAGTGCGATGCGGTTTATTTATTGGGGCTATCGCATTGATGAAGTGCGGGCTGTGTACACAAAAGCTGTAAATGAAAGAGGCAGGTTTGGGGTTATCAACAGAGCTGGTGAACACTAAACAGCGGTCGGGATTGTTTGGAGGAAATTGTGAGAATATGGGGTTATTTTCTAATTGATAATGTTACACAGCAGAGTAGCAATTCAAAGAATTAAGAAAAGACAAAAAAAAAACACAAAACACAAAAACAAACACCAATGAATGACTTCACTTTGATGTCAGGAAAAATGACGTTCATTAATGCTTTGTTCCACACAAAAATAAATGGTAGTTACGTAGAAAAGTTTGAATGAAAATAATAGTGCTTTCTGTTAGCGCAAAGTACTTCAGTTAATTATTTTCTTTTTACATTAAAAGCGAAAATACATATTTGTATATTCTATTTACTTAAAGAAAGTTAATGTAAACGTAAGTAGTTCCTAAAGCTTTCAAGGGAAGTAAGACAAAACAACCAACTAATTACATTTGTTTTGATAGTTTTCAATTTCCTTTAATTAGTTAAGTCAATTTAATTCTGGTTTACTAATCAAAAAATTTAATTTGGGTTATTTATCCGGGGAAAAACACCTAGTTCAAGTACATGAATAGTGGATATACATAGTGTTTTACTACTAGAGCTAATATTCTATTAATCAATTATTGTATAATTATGGTTTGAGGCGAACAACAATCTGCCGCCCTATAGTTTTTGTGTAGCGAATTTTAATTTTAGAAAAAAAAAAATTTAAGTTCTGGTCAACATCAATTTTAAATAATATTTGCAAATACCAATGAATACGGAGGACCATTTTGGCCTTTGCATCTGATGTCACCCTTAGCTACACCACTGATAAGGATTTTAAACCTTTAAAAAAATTCCTATAGTTATTGAATGCTATACAAGTTCATGCCAATTTTGGTGTATCACTTTCTATCATTTGGCAACATGATGTGATAGGTCTGCCTCTACATCTGTCTCTCTACGGGTTTCATCAAAGGGTCAAGTTTTTCTAGTATTTTTCTTATCGTGTGATGAATTCAGTGCCAGCCTCTATTCGTAATCACAATTGAAATATAGTATGTTTTGTAAACGTATTAAATTAATGATTTAAGCTGATATTATTTAAAGTTGATATCAATAAGATTTAAAGTTATTCACTGAAACCAAAAAGTATTGCAGTTAGATGCGCTCTAAGCAAACCTAAGTACAAAAATAAAATCTTCCAAATTTGAAGTCATGCATTTATCAACACATCAATGAAGAACTTAAGTCAAAATCTCGGTATAAAAGTAACATAAGTTGTTGTTGCTATTACTCTATTCAAAGAGACTGTTTTATATTCAGTAATGAAAAAAGCATTATGCATACATAAACATGGACAAAGCCGCAAGTGTATGAAAACTCAAAAAAAAAATGAATTATCACATAATTAAAACAACCTGGTATTCATTAATCAAGTCAGTCAGTGAATAGGTACTAAAGCTTCGCACTCGCACACTTGGCGTATGCACAACATTAAAACGTAATAAATTAAAAATTACGCATACGACATGTTGTGCCTCCAACATACTGATTGGTTACGACTATGCTGTCAGCTGGAAAGATGCACGCCTGATTTACACCGCTTGTGCTTGCTTGAACGCCTTTACCCCTTCTCCATAGCCCCTTAACTTAAACAATTTCACTGCACATAAAACGATTAATTTTGCAAACACGTACGCGGAATTCACAACCATTTATTTAAACTTGGCTAAAACCAGCATTTAAATGAAAGCAAATACGTTTAAAATATGAGCATATGCATACTTACGTACATAAATTGTACATCATGCGACAGCTATGATTTTTTGTTATACTTCTTCCTTTTCATATACATATCGTTAAATGAATTTACATACAATTTGTAATGATTTTTTTTTTCTCATGCGTACATACATGCATTTAACGTTTTCACAGTTGAAGCGAACAAAATATTCAAACAATAAATTTAAGACATAAAAATTAAAATGCAGCACGCAGCAAAAGCAGCAGCAACAACAACAGCAAACTAAGCGAATAGCATTTAAATCTAAAATGCAAGTAAATCTTCTGCTCAAATAACACACAAACCATTGTACGTACATATACAGGGATAAGGACACACGTAGAGATAGACACGCATACGCTTATGGATAGATGCTACGCAAATTGCAATTACGCCAAGCTGCCGCTGAGGTAAACATAATGGCAACAACAACAACAACGACAACAACAGCAGCAATTGCAACAATAGCAATGACAACAAGCAGCAATGATTTTTCTTTAGTTCGCGGGCAGTTCTTATGGGTCATTCCATTGAGAAACTTTTAACGTTTAATATATTGTAGAGCTTTGAATGAGGGATAGAAAAAAATTAGTAATCATAGCTAGTACGGCCAAGTTAACGCTAACAAATCTATCGCCTGGGCTTGAACTAAAATTTGAAAAGTTAGTTTAGGAAACAAATTATCTACACGAAACAGAGGGTATCAACCAAAATCTCAAATTATCATACCTCCAAGATCAGCCATTTTTTTAAGAAACAGCAAAATATTTTGTGATATATGTAGATGCCATCTAATAGGACGACACTTTGACCAAGTTTGAGGTCAATCGGTTATGTTCGATTTTTGGCTTAGAACATTTGACACGAAATCCGTCCGTTTTGATTTTGCCTTGAACATTAATTTTCATTTTTTTTTATCTAAATTCAGCAAATAAAATTTTAATTTAATTTTTGACAAACTAACAAACAGTTCAAAGAGTAAATACTGTCCAAAAACTTATTGTATTTAGATTGAATGATAGTGCCTAAAACTATGCAATTATTTCTGATATATGTATGGTAAGCTCTATCTGTCAATTTTAAACAAAATTTATGTAGCATAACTTTCGGTATTTTATAGCTTAATTTTATAAAATTTTGTTTTTTTATAATTGAACATTATGAGCTTACAGTTCTTCAGCAAAGACCAATATTGTAAATTTTTTACTTATTGATCAATGCTAGTTTTTATTCAACAAACATGACAAAGATAACAAAATGTTTTTTTATTTATCAAAAAACTAATAAAATTTCCAATCATTTTTGGTCAAAAAATTTTATGGAATGATCCTTAAATGATTTTCTCCATTGCTAAAACTCAAGCTACTTTTCTCGCTCTTAATTTTTTTTTTTCTTATTCTTACGCTTTTTCTTCTGCATTCATTCATTGTTTGTTTGTTTGCATTTCTTTGTCTGCTTTTTAAGTTTTTGTGACAATTTCAGTAACACACAAAAGAAATACCGTGTGTTTGTTCGTTCGTTCGTTCGTTTGTTTGTGTCACGTTGCACTTGTGTATATTTGTGCATCGGTGCCAGTGTGTGCGTATGTGTGTGTGTGTGTTTGCTTAGGGATTTTCTTGTCCACATGGTACGCGATACCAATTCTCTCCATAGATGCAAACAGGCGCATTCATTCGACGCATATTAAAAATAAGATTTTTATTGTCATACAGCTTCGACAGAATGGGGCGCAGGCATCCAGCAAATAAACGAAACGAAGAGTTAGACAAATAGTTGTATAAAGTTATACTGCTATGGGACATGTATTCGGACACCGACATAGAAAACCAACGTACAAACACAAATTAAATGAATTGAAAGACGTTTTGACGTCGCACAGTGGGTAGTATTGATGATTTTTTACAAACTAATTTTTTTGTACGTTTTTTATAAGAGCTTCGAAGTTGTAGGTATATTTACATATGTATGTATACAATATGCCTGAAAAATAGTTTGCTTCCTCCAAATAAATATATGTAGTTGGTTGATAGATTTTAAAATATTTATTGACTGTCAATAAATTTTGATAGATATTACTATGCCCTTAATTGAAAGTTAAATTGTTGTTTATTGGTGTTTATTAAATCACCAAAACAAATTTTAACTTAATGGTCATATTTTTGATCTTATAATAATAAAAATAATAATATATAAATAGAAGTTAAATGGCTAAAAAATATATATAAAAAATTACATATAAGAAATATGAAGAGCACTTGAGAGAAAAGGATTGAAGAAGAATCCAAGAAGAACCAAGTGAATGCTTACTACAAAGATAGATTTGTTCCTGTCAAAATAAGTCAAATAATATTTAGTAATTATTACCAAATATATGTATGATTGATTCAATAGTATTATTCAATTCAGCGGAATGTGTGATTTACTATATCAAATATTTAGTTCGCCGATATCAAATATATAGTTTGTTGATTATTACCAAATCTTGATATATATAAATAAATCGGTTTTCTCTGTATGCAATAAGTTAGCATGTATGGACAACAAGAGGCAATCTTGAAATATTAATGAAAGAAAAATTGTTGTAGTGATAAGCAAGAAAAAGTTCGCACACTTCTTCGAACTAATTTTCAGGCCAAGGGAAATATCATAACTTTTTTCTCATGAGTATTATTCTTCATAGGATTCTGGTGGAATAATGGGGCAAATAAACCTAATGCTAGAAAAAAGACTTGCTTAAAGCTGCCTAATGAAACAAATAAAGCTACCTATGCAGCTAACAGAAAATCGAACAAATCCAAGTGTTTCTTAAGAATAGAACCTCTCATTTAACATACTTAGTTAGCCATATTTTGAGTTCGATATCTCACGCAGGACGCCTTAACATAATATTCTTCATCAGTAATTCTTATGCGGTCGCGTTAAGTTCCTTCTGCAACATTTTCTTTTTAAAATCAACGCTCGAAAAGTGATAGTACTTTTTTCTATTATTTAATTTTAACTTAGGACGGTATCTATATATTTTTACAAAAACAAAAACTTTTAAAACCAGCGATTCTGACATTGGCTATTGATTTGATGAAAATAAAAGTTTTAAGTAGTTAATTTTTTATGGATATGAAAGAGTATTTATTGCAATTAATGTTTCACTTTGTTACGTTTAATTTCGACATTTTATTTTTATGAAGTAGAGAGTCGTTACCGATCATCTACAATTTAAAATCTTTCCCACTGTGCCGGGTCATGTTAGAGACAATATGAAACATTTATTCATTGTATGACCATCGTACCCAAGTATATGAGTGGTTTTGTGTATGTGTGTGTGTGTGCGTACTTGCAAGATTTACTTTTTTGTTCTCTAATTAGGCGTCAGTTACGACGTTTCACTATAATTTTATGTAGAATAGACTGGTCGTCTGTTCGTTGCTAATTTCGTTGTTATTTATTTATTGTAAGTGTTTGTAAGTTTCGTGCTATAAAATTTAGGTTTTATATTTTAAATGCGTTGATTTTAGTTGTCGAAATGCACGTTCGACCTTCATGTGATCAAATACAAACGTAACGCTAAATTTATGGCTCAATCACCAATAATAACTTAATTAATTAATAAACATGCTTAAGATAAAATAAAATTAACTAAAACACACACTTACTTTGTTTTGTTGCAATTTGATTTTTTTTTTCTCCTTAAAAATCCGTTACAATTTAAATATCGCAATTTTTAGTCAGAGCCACCACCAATCGTTGATGGCGATTTCCGTTTTTAGTAGTTGCTCTCCTCTGTAGTTAGTTGTTGGTTGCTTAATTATTATTTTTTTTTTAATTAATTTTCCTTTCAATTTCAATATAATTTCGCAAACACAAAAACTATAGCAACAGCAACAGCAACAACACCAACAGCTCAAACAAATGCGTTCTTAAGCCAAGAAAACCGCTCGCTTACTGGCTGACCGCCGATGTCCAAATCATCAACGAACAAACGCGCAAACGTAACGAACCGCAGCAACAACAACAACAATTACAGCAAAACACCAAGTCAAAGTTTTAAATTGAATTTCAATTTTGTTTTTTTTTCTATTTCCCACAAACTTTACCTTTTACAATAACAAAAACAATTTGAATGCAATTAAAAACATTTAATAATTTTTCATTTTCAATTCTCACTTGTTATAACAATTTATTTTTTTTTAAAATAGTCTTCTCTAATTTTTAATTTTTCTCCGATTAATTGCACCTGCTGCTTTGAGCGACGAACTTCAACTAAAGAATCAACAGACAGCATTGCATGAATTTATTTCAACAAAAACACGCATACACAGGCACAGTAGAAGAACAACAACAGCAGCGGCAGTAGCAACAAAAAAGCTCCCTTCCATACTACGAGTATAACGAGTAGCGAGCATCCAAAACGTGAGCGTACATAGAAAATCTCACGAGAGAAATGTCATACATATTGGCGCACTTTTATTGAACGAGTAGTGTGTTTGACGCATCTGTGCGTATTACAACAACAGGTATAATAACAAATGCAGCAAGAGTAACAACATAAGCCAAGAAGAGCAATGGTAAGCTGCAACCAAAATGTTGTTGTTGTGGAATATTGCATTATTTGTCGCAGGGATAAAATCAAGCATATGAAAACTATCATGAAATTTAACATTCAAAAATAACTAATCAATTAATTGAAATTTTCAAAACACTCAGCTTTTTCGATCTTGAGAAAGATTACACAGTGCAACAGCGAATTTGAGGAGTTAATTATTCTAATTCAGAATGAATGTACTAAGCTAGTACTTACATATATAACCCATATATAGCCCAAGAGTCCGGTGTAGAAAAGTCGAGTGTATATGATTATGGGATGCAATGTTCAGAAAAAATAGTGATGCATTTTGTTGCAACTAACCAAGCAGGGTTGCCTTGCCAGATCCCGTCCCGATGCCCAAAAATACCCGAATTTCGGGCAATTTTTATTTTAAATTAAAAGCTTATCATTCAACAAGGCAACACTATACATTCTATTTTGGCTCTTTGAGCTGTATCATTTGGCACACATTTCAAGTTGTAATCTTTATTAAAAAAATTAACCCAAAAACCTAGTGGCAGCCCATGGTTACTTTCTGGATTTTTGGTTGATATTCCCCATTAAAACAAAGACGTTTTCGATAGGAAATTTGACTTAGAATACGATGGTATATTAAAAATTTGATACAGGGTGGGGCAATTGTTAAAAATCGATTTAAGCATTTAAATTGTTTATAACAATATTAATTTGTTAATAATTTTTTTAAGTCTTATTTTTTTATTATTTTCTTATCTTTAAAATGAATATTATTTCAATTCTCTAGCTTTAACAGAACCGTTATTTATGAATTTTTGAAAATGACTTTTCAAGCCAAGAATCACGAAATTCTCAAAATTTAAATATGCTCTATTTTGAAAAAAAAAAAAAATTCAAAGAAATCCGCGAATAGGTAACTCTTCTTTTTTAATACACATATAAAAAATTTCAGCCAAATCAAAAATGCGTCGCACACTGGGGTTTTGTATGAAAACCTGCAATTAATTCAAAATGCAAAATTAAAATACACATGAGTTTTTGGAATCCGGTGAAAATAGATAAAATTCTGCATCACTAACTCAAAAAATTATTAAAAAAAAATTACCGTTATTCCGCAATGCACTCTGAAATTTGTCTTTTCTTTGCTCTTTGACTGCGGACTGTGTTAAACGTATGTATTGTTTTTAACAATTTGAAGCTGTTTTTTTTATTTAACAATAAAAACTTGAACAAAATTTTGATGGACTCTTCTTGTTCAGGTATTTGAGTAAAATAAATTGATTTTTGTTTTGTGAAAAAGTGATTAGAAATATTTTAATTCGTTTTTTGTTCGTAAGACCAAAAATAAGTGAATTTTGACTATATACATAGGCATAAAAATATGAGGTAGGTGAGGTGGGATAAAAATATATCAATTTTCATAAAGCCTGAACATATAAGTAACACTATGTAAAAAAAAAGTTATGGCTAAACTGCGCCCTTTTGAGATATTTCCATTTTTTTATGGCGATCTGAAATGTCAAATATAAATATATGAAAGTGAAAAATCGCGAAATCGCTTTTTTCATACGATAGCAGTCTTTTCTCCGAAACTACTCAGCCGATCCTTATGATATTATAATCACATATTTGTCACATATATCGAAATCGCATGAATCAAAATCAAAAAAAAATGTTTTGAGTTTTTCTATTTTCTTAAACCGAGAAATCACCTAAAAAATCGTAATTTTTCGAGCACTTTTGATTAAACAGCCGCCATTTTGGCATTTTTAGATAAAATTTAATGATCCTGGTTCAGACGATAGCCGGTTTTTGTATTTCAGACGAATTCTTGCTGCCAAATCACCAGTACCGTTGACACCAATTCTTTAGTGTATGGCTGCGCAGATGGCGATATTTTGTATATATATATTATTATATATTTATATATTAATATATTGATCTTGAAAAAAATTATAATCATATTCACTACTGGGAGTGAGATAATAATTTCTGAAAAATAGATTTTTTTACAGTTTGGTAAATTGTAGCTGTTTCGGGAATTAAGTATAAAGAACAATTTAAAGAGCCAAAAAGTCAGACAAATAGTAATTAGAAATTATCAAGTGCTAAATTAAAATTATCACGGTAAATCATTGTAGCAAATTTATAACAAAATTCAAGTTTAGTTGCAATAAATGAAAGAAATACCTAGCATTTTAAACAGAAATGGCAAAGCTTTTGCCATGCATGTCCTGTATTGTCCTGCGTACCGCACAAGCCGCACAATTAAGCTAACAGCTGGTGTAGAAATAACCTTCATCGACAAACTGAAACACGTGCTATCGCCATTGCTATCATCAGCATCACACCTACAGACGTTTGAATGTACATGCGTGATGATGATCCTCATGCTGTAGCCAACAGAAGCCAACACCAATGTTGTTTGCGGTGTTCAATGGTGGATGAATGAATTTCGAATAATCTTTGTTGCTGGTTTTCCGTGCGTGCTTTTGCAGCCATTTCTGTTGATGCCAGCAGTATTTGAAAAGGTGCAAATTAGTGATGGGTAAATGTTTTTTTTTTTTGGTCAACGCAGTCGACGGAGCTCTACTCTATTTATCATTCATGCATAAGGGACTACTTATATTTAAAAGAAATTTCTTTCAATATTATAACAGGAAGTCCATGTCAAATGGTGAGGTGCTCTTATCCTTAGATTTCAGTATGGACTCAGTAGGTTTATTTTGCAACATTTAGAATTGAGTTTCTTTCCAAAGTTTTATTGCATCCCATTGCCCCATCACTAGTGTAAGCTACAACATTTTCAACGTAATTGTTGTTAGTTCTTTTTTGGTAGCGGTTGTTTGTATTTTTTTTTTTTTGTTTTTTTGCTAAAATTCTAATTGATTTGAATAGAATTTTAAGATTTAATGACCAAATTAAAACTTGTTTAACGTGTTGTATTTAGAATTTTAAGTTCTTTGACTTTGTATTCATCGATTTGTGTTTGTTATTTTTATTATGCTTAATATTTGATTTAATTTGATTTAATTTCTTGCGACGCAATATTACTTGTACTAAATTGCTTATTCTAATTGTTATAAATTATTCTACGACGAGTTTATTAAACTCTTGATGCATACAATATAAATAAAAGTATCTTAACATGTGTCATAAATTTTATTGTACAAACAAAAAAAAAATTATCACCTTAATTTAATGTTTGTGTTATAATACACAAATTGTTTTATTTAAAAAGAAAAGAAAAGACGTTATACAATTGCAACTATCGTCATCTTTAACAATGTATACATTTTCTTTAAAACTTTTTATAAAAAACTTTTATTTACTTACCAAATTTTTGAGTCTGTTCATGGTAAAACGATGGAATCTATTTTTTTTTTTTTTTTTTTGAATTTTCATCAGGTTTTTAGTAATTCGTACTGAAAAATATCCAGATGCAGCATTTTGAATTACAAAGGTATAATTTTTCTATAAAATAAAATAATAATAAATGAAATATAGGAATATTTTATCTACGGACAGGGCCTTTCCTACCCAAGATGCAGAAGATGCGGCGCTGCAAAATTTCTAATACGAAAAGACTCGAATATGAAGCAAAATTAAAAAACGCGAAAAAAAACTCTTGCACACTGGCGCCAAGCGTTTGGGAGAGGCTCTGCATTTATAATTCAAAAAAAAAAGATCCCATCGTTTGCGCATTATCAAACTATGTAGACTTAAAACTTGTTAAAAAAAAAACAGTTTTTTATAAAAAAAAACTTAAAAAAAAATCGATCAGTACATATGTACATAGAAAGAAACTCGTAGTAGACCATCAAAAACCGCTCCAACAGATGATCTTCATAGTGAAAGTATCGAAAAAAGGCAATCAAGGACAATTTTAGCAGAAATTGGGAACGTGGCTACCGCTCAAACAATTCGACGACGCACAGTGGATGGATTTGTTTGGAACGGCGGCCATAAATAGTAAAAATTGCGCTACACTCTTGAAATTTGCTGAAGATGTTTCAAATGTAAAAATAGGAAAATTTTGTGAATATTAGTAAAATCGGTCCACGGACACGCCTATCCCCCATACAAAGTTGGGAAGTGGTTAAGACCTTTTTTCATCAATTCCCTTTAATTTGGCAATGCTGATTTCAAAAATGTTGTTTTTTATAGTTTTCAAGTTATTAGAGAAAAATCAAAAAAGGTGGCCATTAACAGTAGTAATAGCGTTAGTCTTGAAATTTATATTTCTATTTACAGGAAAATAAATATATAATAAGAATAATAAAAATAATAATACTAAAAAAAATTATAATAATAAAAATTTCATAATCGGATAATCGGCCCCATATGCTGCATCTGCCATAGCTTCACTACGTTCTATTCAGGTATAAAAAGGGCGAACCCGAAGGGGTATAGATAAAGAAAAATAGCCCTTTTCAGTTCCCTTCTACTTAAAGGAACTTCTTTCAAAAGTTAAGCAACTTATTTCACACTGTAAGCTTGTACAATCAATAAAATTTTTGTAAAGCGTTGCAAAATTTGATGAAATAAAAATATTTTTTCCTTCAAATGTTGCAGTAGAAAAATAATCATAAAAAGAAAAGTTCTAAAAAAAAGCAGCTAAAACCTTGGATTTTGATTAACTATACTTCCTCACATTACATACAAAAAAATTTCCGAAATCCGGAGATATACTTTTTTTCTCTGTCAAAGTTTGCCAATTTTCTCAATTATGACTTTTTCAGCCCTAATTTGAAAAAAATCAGCATAACTCACACATAGAACACAAAAGCTCAAGCAAACATTTTTTGAAAAGTATGATCCATGAACTTTATGCCAATATACAATATTGGTATATTTCAATACAAATAAATTAATAAGAGCATTTCATAAAAGTCAGTATCTTTTGTACCTTCTAAAACTACATTAGGAAAAACTTGATAAAAAAAAAATTGTGAAAAAAAGCAGCTGAATTTTTGTCTTTTAGCTAACCATGCTTTCTCACATTACATATAAAAAAAATTCCGAATTCCGGAGATATACTTTTTTTTTTGTTCTGTCAATGTTTGCAAAGTTTCCATTTTTATGATTTTTCAATATAATTTTTGAAAAATCCATACAATTCATATAAAAGCGATAAAAGAAAATGAAATTGATTTTTATAAAGTGGAAACAATGTACTTTCCGGCAATATGCTATATTATAGCATTTTGTTTCAAACAAGTTAACTAGAGCGCTTTATCTAACAATCGTTTTTATAAAAAGTTTCATAGAACAATTTTGGTGTACAAAGTTCAGCTTTGAGCTCACTGTGTCACTAAACTCAAAACAAATTTAAAACTTTTATATTTTTTTTTCAGTCCCTAAGTATTCTCTGACGATTGCTTTAAAAAATGTTTCAATCCCGAGTACTTTCAAATTCTTCCTATTTATGGCCACAAAGGTAAACCTACTTGGGCGCATAGCTAAAAAAGTTCCTTTGCTACGGAAAAAAAAAATTGAGCATGAGGCTAAATTTTGCAAGGGAGCATTAAAACTGATCATGATCTGAAAGGGCAGGTCCAGTCATGGCCGTGAAAATTAGAGCATTTTCAATAATTTATTTTTGGTATTAATTTAATTTATTTAATAAAAGTGATAATGTGGAATTACTACATAATGTTTCAACTTGACTTGACGAAAGTTTAAAAAAAAATATTAAAAATAAAAAAAGTTATAGCTCGTTGTGTTGGACCCTGTTCCATATATAGCGTCTTGCGGTGACCATCGCAAATCCTTGGAAAATCATCCAAAATCAATCGGATAAGAAAAATTAAATAAATAAATAAATTAAATAAATAATCTAGTGCCTGACAAAGGTTTTTTTTTTAAATCAACAAAATGGTGGCTTCAGGAACATTTACCTCCAGATTTCCGGTAAAAAACCAACAATTAATTGTTCATAAAAAATCGATTTTCAAAAAAAAATAACATCCTTCTATCAGGCACTAGATTTTTATGTTTTTTTAAAAACTGTGGAAATTTCATTGAAATCTATCCAGCCGTTTTCGAATTACAGTGGTCACCGGTTCCGGAAACATAGTATTGAGAAAAACGCATTTAAAGTCTTACACTCGGTACTTTTACCACCGAGAGCTCTTTGGTTATTGCCGAATAACTCCAAAAGTAATTGTCGGATCAACTTCAAGTTTTCAGGATATATTTTTAAGATATGAAACTTTAAGAAAATGCAAAAAAATCGATTGCTCAAAAATCATGACTGGACCTACCTCTTGTGTTTGTGAAAAAATGTGTTGAGGACAATAAAGTTAACGCGTTTAGCGTTTAGAAAACCTGTGGGGGGCCTTAAACAAGAAAAAAAAGCAAAAAAAATGTTCACGAATACGGAGCGTTTGTGGGAGTGTGTCCAAGAAATGTGGTATGCGATACCCAAGGAAACCTGCCAGGCTCTAATCAAAAGTATCCCAAGAAGAGTTGCAAAAGTTATCCAAAGTAAAGGTGGATATACTAAATAATGAAAGTGTAAACAAAAAAGTTCATATCTTTAACATTTTCTTTTGTTTTTCTGTATATCTTTCCGGTGTACCTATTATTTTGAGCAGGCAAATATTAAGCAAATAGTATTCATTGACCTCAACTTTCGTACCTTATGGTAATTCTTAAAGAATTTCTACTTTTTTTATATATATGTATAAAGGCTACGAACCATTTTTTTGCAAAAAAATAAAAATCACTTGGGCACTTTTTTTCTAAGAGGTACCGTTTTTGATATTCAGAAGTATATAACGCCGCGAATTAATTTTCTCATGAAAATTTTTACGGCGTGCGAAAGTTCTGCTCTTCCCCTTCAAAACTCATTTTAAATTATGTCGATATCAAATACATAGCACCATGAATTTTGGAAGGATGCAACTTGAGGGTTAAAACCTTTTTCAGACAACCGTGATATCTGCATTTTTGTTTTCTTAAATATTTTGAATAAAAAGTTTTCCGTTGAGTTGAATTTTGAACTCTAGGGTGTACCTATTATTTTGAGCAGGTGTGTATATTCTATAACAATTTCTATATTTTTGTAAACACAATTTTGCATCTCTTAAAAGAGAAAAATGCAAACAGCTCAACAGGAAATTAAACTTAGGGCTGTGTTCAAGCATAGGCTACATTGCCTGCAGCCTTCAGGCCCGGTCCACAAAGGGGTTACATTGGTCAGGAATACAAATTTAATTTTTTATGTGTTTGAAAAAATTCCTTTGCATCTTTTAGGCACGAACTTGTCTCAGTAGGGCCCGCATAGACCTAGACATGGCCAATTTTCATAATTTGAAACTTTCCTAATCTTTTTTTGAATTATTCTGAAATTTTCTAATATCTAATAACTTATGTGGACAATAATCCCTTAGGTAATTTTGTCTACTACAAAGATTTACTGGTCTATCTTTCGTTATTATTTTTACCATTTTTCTATTGATTTTCAGCAAAAATATATTTTCAACATTTGTGCGTATTTCAGCACAAATTTTGAACTTTTTTTTTCAATAATACTTTGAGCGATTTTGCCTACACCCTAATTTTGTATATGAAATGATAGTGGTAACAAACATTTAGTCACAGTGGCGTACCTAGGAGGGACAGTTGTAACGGGCGCAACGGTTTAGGGGACAGCAAAATGGTCCTTGATTTTTAACATGTTAATATAATATTGTGGATCTTTATTTTTAGCAAATGAAAACCGTGAATTGCACTGGCACTGGCATTGACTGAGGTTTCGTAATGTGAAAAATATCTTATTTCGCTAAGGTTTTCGGAATTCGAGAAGTTATGACCTTTTTTTTTAAGTAAATAAAAAAATTTTACGGTGAATTACAAAGTTTTTTGTTTTTTAACTTCATGCATTCTCTTGAAATTTGAGTACGCTCACTTGAGCTTAAAATACCCAACTTTTTTAGCTCTATTTTTGATAGAGCTTTTAATACCTCCATATCGAGCTGCTCTCGTTGGATGCATTAATTTTTTCCTCTTTTTTCAAAATGAATGAAATGAATTTTCTGACAAAGGAGTTATAATTTCTTCTTCTTTTGAAATAGGCTTTTCTTGCAATGGAGTTATTAATTTTTCTTGACTTAGTTGATCTTGTAGAACTAGTGAGACTTTTCTTGTCGACTGTAATTCTTCCGTTTGTTTACTCGTAATAGGCGTTTCTTTGCTTAGACTCAAGTCGTCCATGACTTCCTCAAACATACATTTCGGAGATATTTTATTATCTGTTTTACTATTGGAAACAACTGCAGCAGATTTTTTGACTTCATCAATATTTTTCATTTTGAAGTCGTTACGATTTTTAAATGGTGAGAAAACGCTTCTAATTTTCCAAAAATTTTTAGAATATCCTTTTCGTGTTGGAAATGATTGCATGTGATCCTGATTTTTTGTCGGCATTTGCATCAGTGAAACGTTGGCAATCGGCTCATTAAGCGAGTCATCACCACCAAAACTAAAATTAGATACAACGCTACAAGACATTGACGTTACCGGCGACAACGATAATTGTGGATCTAAATTAGGAGAATTAAAAAAAAATTATTTTACAAAAAAAAAAATTTAATTTTCAAAACAGATTTACTTTAGCGACAATTCATATGTGTTGTGGTAGTAGAATTCCACTTAAGCGCTTTAAAATGAACTAATCTTGAGAACTTTTGATCTGACAGGTTGGAGTCTAAGGACTTTTATTCTTTTATTTTAAAAATGTTTATATTAGAGCAATTCGACTGCTGACATTTTTAAAGTGCAATAAATTATCTAAGAAATGCAACAAATCATAGCACTAGATTGTCTTAAGCAAAAATGTTGACGCTGTCATACATTTTTATGTTAAACAGTAGCATAGACCTTGAACGACCTCTAAGTATTTGAACTCGGAAATTTAACTATAGGTATATATATAAACTGTACTTAAAAATTTAAGTAAAAAAATGATATTGCACAGTAAAAAAAAAAACATCACAAAACGTCGCTAAAGTTAACTTATATCGAATTTTCAAACCTCTGCATGCACGTTTATATGACTGCATTCTGTTATTTGTGCATATTTATTTTTATTTTATTAAAATTTATTTGCAAAGAGTTGAAATATATATAAATTGATTTCTTTAAAAAAATACAAATGGTAACTGCATGCACAAATAAAAAGCTCGATCACTTTCGTACTGTTGAAATGATTGC
Organism: Meiosimyza platycephala; assembly: GCA_963662105.1. Taxonomy (NCBI): domain Eukaryota; kingdom Metazoa; phylum Arthropoda; class Insecta; order Diptera; family Lauxaniidae; genus Meiosimyza; species Meiosimyza platycephala. Next base: position 102,795,615 of record OY759208.1, on the reverse strand, counting down.
AATATTTACAGTTATATTGAAAAATCGATCACTGCTCAAAATAAGTTATCGTGATCAGTGGCGTACCGAGCACATTCGGCGCACGGGATGAAGGTGCAGTTTCTTTTTGAGCGGTCAATTTTAAGGAATTGAGCAGCAAAACATAATTGTATTGGGTGAGCAGTTTATTATTTGAGCGATATTATTTAGCCTTGTGATCACAAATTGACGTTAACTGTTTGTTCTTGTGGCTAAAAAAACGTGTATGTTCGAAACAAAATAAAAAATGTATTTAAAATTTTTATCTTTAACCCATACTAACCCTATTTCAATGGTTAAAGCTAAAAATTTGAAAAAATTCCTAAAATTTTTTTATCCCATTTCGAACCAATAAAGGGGGCGCCTTCGTTCGCGACTCAGGCTTGCATCCTCTAATATTACTTTTTCTAAGCAATTAATGACATTGGTTTAAGGTTGAGGCTCTATGAATCAGCATATGATAACTGTCTACAGAAAACCGTATATATTCCATTAAACAGTTATATGGGACTAGACTTTAAAGGTTTACCTTAGTAATCTAACTTTTTACATACACAACCAATGCTATAATGGGCTGGAAAAAAGTTTAAACGAAAATATATGAATCGCAGGTCCTGTATAAGCATTTGTGTTATAAGGAATCACAATTTTCAATTGTTGAAAAGTGACACGCCTACTTTCGCCCACTTTTTCACTTTTGCCCACTTTTCCACTTTCGCCCACTTTTGGTACAATTCAAGATATATATCGGGCATTTCACGCGAAGCGGACAGGGGAAATGAGGTTCATGTTTCCAATTTCAGATATATTTAAATAGGTTGAACCTGTATGTATGTTCTCGACACAGAAAAAAAATCTTTTTAGAATGGCAACACTGGTTTACAAAATATGGGTCTTTGAAAATTTGAGAAATGGTAAGGTATGTATGTACTGCTTCAAATGCCATTATTCAGTTTAAAAAAATTCTATTAAAATGAATTAACCACTGGATTTTATACTTCATTTGTTGGCCTTTTCAACCTCATAATTGGATTTTGAAAATAAATAAAAAAATACACTGAAAAAAATGATAATTTTTTTTTTTTTGATTTTTTACAAAGTTCGCCACACAAAAAATTTTTTTTAGTGCATTAAAAAAAAGCTTATATTATGTTTATACTTCATGCCAAGTTTGTTAATGGTCCTCCCAGCCGTTTTGGAGACACAACGGCCGCTTCGTCCTCGCGTCGAGTCGTTAGGTAAGTTTTTTTAAATTTTTTTGATCCAACACCGGCTTCGCGGCGGCCTTCGGGCGCGTATCAGTCTATACTAACCCCCCGTTAAAGTCCAAAATCAATTTTTCGATCTCTGCTTTTCGATTGTTAAAAAAAAAACTTATGAAAATGGGCCGATAGTGGGTACTTTAGGAACCCGGAGCCATTTTTCACCTTTTCCATCGATTGGTGTAAAATGTTTTTTATATTATTTTTTGTTTATGTTTTTATCAAAATGTACCAAAATTAAAATCGGGCAGCTTGTGGACCCATGACCAACTCTTGTGATGTCGAAAATCGGTTTTCGACCTTTCTCCTTCGATTGATGCATAATGTGTTTTTTGCGAAAATGGGACAAAACCGATCACACAAGTCCGCCGGTTTTGACTTGCAAGTAAAGGCATGACCTCGTCAAAATCTGCCGCTTGGCAACCCTGTTTGTATAAGTTTTTTGTAATACTTCCCCAGTGAAGGGTTAAGTAGAACAACGATAATCGTAGAATGTTATTAACTTAACGAATAACTGTAAATTCGCAGTTATCTCAATCGGCAGAATTTCATTAGACGGTACGCATTTGTGGTCTTGCAATAAGAAGTAGAAAATATTCTAGAAAACTTTTAAGAATTTCAAATCGTAAGTAATAGTGCTAAATTCTATTCGTATTAATTGATTTATATAAAAACATATTTACTATCCATATAAAATATATGTAAATGTATGTACAATCAATAACAAACATTTGAATAATATTTCTGAAAAAAACATTTTACAGTTCTAAAAACTTCTCTAACACCCGCTGAGAATAAATTTTTTAACATAAATTGGTATGCAAAGTCCACGAAGTCCAATGACTAGTGAACGTTCGTCTGAACCGACCGATGATGCTTTCTATTGGAAATGGCTTGGCAAGCAAGCAATAAAAGTTGGCACCTCATTTTTAGGCAGCATGGATAGTCTGAAAACTTCAAAGTCACCATTAAAGCAACTAAGTCCACAAATTGAATCATTACTTTGTCAGGCGGGTCAAAGCAAATGGAAAGATATGTTCGAAGCAAAGAAAATTGATGCCGAAAAGTTTTGCAAACTTACAGAAGGACAACTGGAAAATCTGGGTGTTTTGAGTAAAAGGGATCGTAAAAATCTAATGAAAGTTGTTAAATTTGCGTCTGAACTTAGTGGAAAATAATTGTTTCAATAAAGATATATACAAAATTTAATTTATGTTTCAAGTTAATTGTTAATTAGTAATTTATGTGAATTTAATATTTCATGTGTAATAGTTATTAGCTTTTATTATTAAAATAATTATTCATAACATTTTGTTTTTTTTTTTTTTTTTTGTAATGTGTTTACTAAAAATTATATTTTTACAGGTTTAGAAAAATAAACAAAAATTATTTTGTAACTGGTTTCATTTAGCGGCCTAGAATCTACATTGAATGAAAATATTTATGCAAACGTATGTAATGATCTTAGGTACATCAAACGATGGTCTACAGCGTTTGAGCAGTTTTAATGTCACTTTTCTCAGCAGACAATATTGACTTCAAATTAACCCAAAGCAAGTAGTTCGGAATTGAAACCAATACTGCCGCAAAGATCCCCCTTTTGCACTTGTAAAGCTAGTTAATTCTTGAAACTAGTCCACAAATTGAATCATTACTTTGTCAGGCGGGTCAAAGCAAATGGAAAGATATGTTCGAAGCAAAGAAAATTGATGCCGAAAAGTTTTGCAAACTTACAAAAGGACAACTGGAAAATCTGTGTGTTTTGAGTAAAAGGGATCTAATGAAAGTTGTTAAATTTGCGTCTGAACTTAGTGGAAAATAATTGTTTCGATAAAGATATATACAAAATTTATTTTATGTTTCAAGTACATACTAAAAGCTGGAAAGTTTTTAATGGCAAGACATTTTTAAATTTAGTGTTTTAGTTGGTCAAATATCGCAATGAAATTCTTGGCTCACAGTTGCCCTAATAGTTTATTTGAAAATTATCTGCCACTAAATAAATGCGCACGTTGCAATCAGATATTTATTAATGGTATTCATCTAAGCGAGCTGGTTTGCGCAATTTTGCAAATAGGCAACTTTGCGCGATGTGTTTCATGAATGCCTCTTCGAATATTTTGTGCAATTTGTGACAGTTGTCATAGGAAAAGAGAGTGACAAATACAAAATTTGTAAACAATAAATTTTTGCTGAGAGAAACGTATGGGAAACGAGAGTGACAACAATTGCACAATTAGCAGCGCAAGTTAGCGCGACCAAATTGTTGTACAAACTTTCGCTGATTGTTCAAAAAACTTTCCATACAATTTTTGACAGTTCGTTTGCGCAGTGATCAAAAGTGCACAACTTGCACAGCTTGTGAGGGCTTTGACCGTTTAGATGAATACCGCTACTGATTCAAATTTAAACAACTAAACAATTCTTAATTGAAAGAAAGATATTTTAAGCTTAGCGTCAACAGTCGACCAACTAATCATAGTGAATTTATTCATTCATTAGTTTTTATTAATAAATATAATCTCCAACTTGTCATTAGATGCACACAAAGTTTGCTTTTATTTTCCTCATTGTCGTAATATCGTAATACAAAATACATATTAAAAATACCCAACTTACTACTAAATTTCTCCAATGACTTACGGTAATTTGCATCTCTGCGACACAGTTTGCTATTTTTGCTTCTTTATGTTCGTTAGTTCGCAATTTGTCTACCTACCATATTTCACATCGTACTCGCACATCGCCTCATTTTGTAATTTCTTTCGTGATGTGATGCATTTTTAGTTTTGAAAATGTAGAAAAACTTATTTCAATTCAGTTTTAAGTGTTTAAATTTTAAGCTAAGGTAAGTGAAAATGTGAAAAACGTAAACAAATTACAACTGGACTAGTGAAAACATGAAAAATTAATATTGCAAAATGACAGCTGCTGTGCTGCGATGATTATTTGTGAAAAGTTAGAAAACGAAACATGAGTAAAACGGGAAAAATGAACATTGCAAAGTGAAAAAAAAAACTTCAGTGGTATGTTCAGTGACTATAAGTTGCAAATAAAAGTAATTTTTCGATCGTGTGCATTTTGTCGAAAAAGAAAAATTTCAGAAAAATATGTTTAAAATAAGTGAAATCGTCAAAATCACGCTTTAATCAACAATAATAAACGACCAACAGCACCCATATTTAGATGCGCAATTTTGACATTTCGTTTTGTTGTGCTGTTTGAACATAACCTCGTTTAAGTAGTTTAGTTTGTATTCCTACATTCTACGTTCCTTTTATTTTACACAATTGTCAATTCTTCCGTATTTTTATTTTCGTATGGTATTCAGGGATACCTCATCACATCTTAAGTGAATTAAATTTAAAGTAAAATCACTGCGTACATATGCAGAACATAAATTTAGCTTCAGTTTGCTTAAGCGACAATAGTCTCTGACCTAGCTTAGAGAATATTGCCATCGGAATTTGCGGTTATAGAATTTAAAAAATCCGTATGTATATTAGGAACCCCTGAATTGATATAAAAAATATGGGTATCAATAGATATGGGTAGAAATAGAATTTAATAAGCTACCATATTGGTACATAAAGCTTTGAGATGTAACCTTTAGTTATCGAGATATGACGGGTCTCAGAAAACCGTAATTTTTCCCAAAAAATGTTTGATTTACCTGGCATATCAAATAAGTATATTTTTCCTTTAAAATGATGTATCACTTGTACCAATTTTTTTCGTATTAACACTTTTTTTTACTTGAAAATAAATTAACTCAATAAATTTTTCTAAAAACTATGTATTTATGGACAACTACTACTACAAACGCAACAGAACGATCACTTAAGCAAGCGGTACAGTTTTTCATAAAAAAAACCTTTTTGGAAAGATCATTACAAAATCGTAAAAGTGGTTTCCCATGGTGGTTTTTTTTATTACATACGTTTATTTTGATATAAAAACAAAACTTTATTGCTATTGTTTGTAACAACAAGTGCATTTTTAAATGTTTAAAATATGTTTTAATAACCATTATCATAATGAATATGTATGTATAATGATATTTTCAATAAAGACATATAAAAAATATATACATAAAATTTACCAAATACACTATTTTTTTTTTATTTCGTTAAGAAAGTGTTAATATGAAAAAATTTTCCACAAATGACATAATCTTAAAGGGAAGAAATTAAGCTTTCTTGATATTTCGTAGGATATTAACGCATTTTTTCAAAAAATTATTGTTAAAGTAGATTTGATATATTTATTCATTATTTTTATTTTTGATGTTAGCATACATATCTATAGTCACCGAAAATCCAAAAACCCGTAATCACAATAAGTTTAAAATCGAGTTGATTGATTATGATGCATTTGACTAGAATACATGTCCCTACAAAATTTTTAAATCATATGTATGAAAAAAATAGAAACACAATATTTGAAGTTTATAGATAATTTTTCCAGTTTACAACGTTTTTTGCTTCTGTGTAAAACTAAAAAGTGTAGTTATGGCTTTTTGGATGTTAGATAACGATATGTATGTTACGCTCCCACTCTTTAAAAGTTGACTTGATTTAGACGCAGTTTTCATAGAAAAAAGTGTACCTTAAGTTAACTTTTTTGTGTGATTTAAAGTATTTTTCTCAATCAGGTGAGATTTTGAGATATTTCAAAAACGTACATAAATTCCAAAATCCTAACTTTTGCTTTCGTTGCCATTTTCTCGGAAGAAAAGAATTTCAGAAGATTTAAATAAAATTTGTCATTTTATAATGCGTTAACATATGAATATTATCTTAACAAGATTGTCGGAATCACAATGTTCATTTACACGTTGAGAATCACAGACAACGAGATTAATTTTGACATTTCGTTTGCTATTTTCTTTCGCTGCATATGTGCGTTTGTTTTCATAGCACGTAGCTGTGGCAATCCTTTCTGCTGCAAGAGCACCGCCTACCTCATCTGAAAACCACATGAAACGTTTTTTTTTTTTCTGAAAAAAATAAGTAACTGCATTAGTTAAAACCTATTGCAAAAAAAAAATAATCATATACATATCTTTGTCATCTAGTACACGACTCACAATACGTTTCAATAGCGGAATGCCGTTCTCTAACATACTTTCTTTGACCGAAATGCTGAAATGTTAGTTTTTCTAAAAATCCATTTTGATCTCATGTATTAGCAAAATTGAATAAAGTGTGCTTTAAGAATTTAGCTGAACCTAAAAATCCTGAACTAAATTAAAAGCCATTCAGCCCGATGAGCTTTACGTTGAAATATATTATTCTTAGCATTTTCTAATAACTACCCAATTTTTTCATCTTTGCATATTTCACTAAATATTTAATTTTTTGACCCAATCAATAAAAATATTCATTTATACAGACAAAAAGTGATTCGATTTACGTCGTTTCGGTTTGCGTCGCATTTCCCTGATCCTTATTAACGACGCAAATCGGGGCTCTGATGTACTAAAATATCCTCGTGCTATATGTATGCACATATTACCCATAATTTAAGTCAACCACAAAGAATTGTATTTTCAGTTGAAAAGAAAAATTTACAATTCACATATTTTCTCATATGTCATCCCTGATTAAACGAACGACAGTCAAGGAGCGAACAGCAACAACGGTCGTCGTCAACGACGTCGTCCACGGTAGGAAGAATTAAAAATTTACAAAATACTTTTCGAATTCATCTCTGAAAAATTAATTTAATTGCAAAAGTATGGAAAAATAAAATGTGTTATATACTTTTTTATACCAACGTGTTTTCTTGTCGAAAAATTCAATGGAAATGAAAAATTTTCTGAAATCGGGTCGCCGCAAGTGGAAAAGAGAAAATTACTGTACACTGAAGACGTCGACAACGGAAAAAGAGGAACACTGAAAAAAGGAAAAAATGTTGAACTCGGGGAAAAGAATAAAAAAAAATAGACAACTTGGAGCAATAAAAAGAAAATAAAAAAGAACACGAAACAAATCAACAAATACACGAAAAGCAACTAAAAAAAAAATCAGAAAATCCGCAAGTATTCATGATGGGCAAAAAAATAAAAATATATACATATAAGAGAAATATTTACTATAAATAACGAACTTCATAAAACTAATCAACAAATTTGGAAAAACTCGGCTCAGTGGTCGTTTTTATAATAAAAAATGGAAATTAAACAATTTTTGTCGTATGGCATCGTAGTAAATTGAATTTCGTAATATTCGAAAAAGCAAGTCTTGCAAAGATGCCTTAAAAATATGTTATTCAAATGTAGTTGGTGAAGTTCTATATATAACCGGGGAGAGAAAATATATTTTTAGAAAGAATACCGGAACACGATGTCGAGTTCGATGGTGTATAAACTCAACTGTAAATAATCCAAAGATTCTTGGAATCCCATCCGATAGCCTTAACTCATCCCCTGTTCCATGCCATTGCAATATGCTAAAAAATTTCGAAGTTAAATCAAAGTATTCTAAGTGATAACCGGCAGTACTTCGCCAAATATAAATAAATAACTAAAACAATCCTTAACTCGCATCGTAACCTTAATTGTCACTCGAAACTCATTTTGATGATTTACTAAGTAATAAGACTTTCGATAGATTAAACAACAAAAGTGACGTTGATATTGTCATATTAAAACATTACGAAACAGGCATTGCTGTTAATCCTTCAAGCCGTACTGGAACAAAGGCATCGACCTAGGGCATTAATCTATGCAATTCTTAGCTTCACTTCCTTACTAAATATTATATCTTTGGGAGCCCTTGTGATAGTTACTTCATCGAACAAATACATTTTATAGCAGAATATCCAGCGCTATGTCGCACTAGAAGAAAAATAATTGAAATTTCAACCAACCTTCCAGAAAGTGGTGTAAAAATTAAACTAAAAAACTAATGCAAATATTGGAGGTCACATACATACATATGGTAACCGAACACATAAGTGAAAATGCTATGAAGCCATCGGTCATTCTCTTCAATAGTAGACACATCAGCACATACTGATGCTCTCATAACAACTTCTGAATTACACCAGCAAGACATTAACAGCTACAAACGACAAACCAGCAAGAATTCCAAGCAATAAGTTAACTATATTATGTTCAAAATAATACTGAACCACATTTTACATGATCCAGCAAATAATAGCATTACTAGACGTCGCACAAACAACCCCACTTATTGAAACTTATGTAAATCCAACCGTCTTAGAATGTAATCCCCGCTCTTTCTCAGCTTAGGTCCGGTGGTGCAAGTCACTAAGCAATTGCATAAACCACGCGGAAGAAATTGCGTATATCTGCCAAGTTCGTGAACTTGAACATCATTACACGCATCAACTATTCAACTGTCTTTTTTTTAAACCGCAAGCAGAGGCATTTTTCTGAGAAGCTTCATCTATCCCAAACGATTCAAAAAAAAAGTTTCTAAAACTCTACGATAGCGACTAGGTATAAATCTATATTTCGCAAAAGTTGTTTATCACTGACCACCCAGAACATGGCTTAAACTACGCAAATGACTGACGCGAAATAACCGATAACTTATCGAACCCAGCCGCATCAATATCAAGTTTTTACATTGTTTTTTTATAATTTATTTTGTAAGATTATTTTTTTTCGAAAAGGGAACATGAATTGGAAATTCTAAAATAGGAGATATAAACCTAAACTCTTGTTACACTAACGTTTATTCCGAAATCCCTTAAAATTTTTAATTTTTTTTTCTCATTTAGTATAACTAAACATGTTCTAAAAAGGACAGAATCGTATTCTAACTGGAAGCCAACAAAGAAGCAAACAAAAGAAGTTGCTGAAATTTGTATTCTAAACAACACATTCTTATACATATATACAAGGTAAAAGTAAATTTTTTAAAAGCCATCACGACGACATCGTTTTCGTCCATCGAAACGGTGCTGCTGTTGTCACAACGTCTGCACACACACACGACGCTGCATACCTCCAGCACTGAATTGGACGCCAATAGAATGGCCGAAAAAGAAATGCAAGCACATGACATGGTGCGTCGGCGTAGTTGGTCGCGCGCCGTTGCTTTATATGACCCAATACTCGCACAGTTACAACCTGCAAATATCAGCAGCAGTACAAATATTAACATCAATGCCGGCAACAGCAATGCAACAACTGCAGCAAGCACACGCTCACAAAAAGACAGGCAAATTGCCTGTCTACTCGGACGCTGCGAGTGCCTGCTCGAATTGTCAAAATATGAAAGCTGTTTAGCCGACGCTCGTAAAGTGCTGGTACTGTTAACTGAACAATCTGATTGTTTAGCCAGCATATCACGTGCACGACGTTGGCTCATACATGCACTATGTAAACTCAAGAAGTATACGGTATGTTTTATTTATTATGGCCCCACACCTGTTCTTTAAAATGCAATAAATATTTTTTATTTCTTTTACAGGAAGCTGAGCAAATTGTACGTGAATGGATCTCGGAAATCGCTGGGCAACAAAGTTTCGCCGATATTTCCAAAACATTGGAGCGTTATAAATCAATCATACAAATGATAAATGGTCACAAAACAACGCAAAAAATATCACTTACACGTTTGGAAGATGAAATGTCTATTTTAGACACAAAGCTGGACCACTGGGCTACCAATAATCTGCCCTTGGATAAATACAGCAAACTATTAAGTAATAAAGGTCTCAAGAAACGTGATGGAGGTGCTGTTCAACAGCAAACCCCATTGCTGTCACAGCAAAATGGTACATCGTCTAGCAGTAGCACATCGAGTGGCAGCCTTAATGCTGCTCTCTTTAAAACAACTGATTTATTGGCGGCCATTAAAATGACAGGTGGTAAAAATGCTGGTGGCAGTATAGGTGATGCCAATGACAATGGCACGACTTGTTCTTACTGTGCTATCGCTTTTCAAACGCGCAACGAGCTGCGACAACATTGTCAAACGGAGAGTCATCAAAATGTGATAATGTCTGATGAAGGTAAGTCAAATTTAGATAAATAAGGGGGGGTTTTTTTTTCATTACGATTTTAATGGAAAAAAATTTATTTTTTTTACCATGACGAAAGAAATTGTTACGATTTTATGAACAAGTAATTGCATTGACAACTATTTTAAAACGGCTGGAAGCTTCCCGAAAACTAAGCAAATAAAACTAAAAATTAATTGACACATACTTAGTATGTTCTTGAAGGTTTGCATTTTGCACATAAAGCTGCCAGCAAGCGGTTCGATTCATCAATTGAAGTTGAAACTTGTGTCCGACATCATTTAGTGCACATTATCTCCTTCAATGAGTAGCATATTCTTGTGAAGGTTTTGAAAAACAATTATTCTTCTAAATAAAGAGAGGTTGTTTTTGATTGCATCAGAATTCAGAGATCGAACTTTTAAATATCGAAGATAACACAGGCTGACAAATTTTTAAACCAGAGACCAGATATACATATCATACTCGAAGGATTTTGATGCGCTGAATCCGAGCTCAGAATTTCTCCTATACGTCAGGTTTTCGAGATATTCTAACCTAAAAGTGCAAAAAACACGGTTTTTGTCTATATTTGAGCTTATTTTACTTCGTGAATAATTTTTTTCCAAAACTGGTTACGGCATCGATAACTTTTTTAGTCTCCGAAATATCATAACTTGAAATTTATTACATAGGCCTACATACAGATCTACATTAATTCTAGTATGGCAGGATTAAAAGAGATATCGACAAAATTTAAAATGAAACTTTATTCCCTACAAAAAATCTGGTAATCACTTTGTACCAAAAATGTATAGCTTCTGAGTTATAATTAAAAAAATAAAAATGGGACAAATATGCACCGTTCTCAAAAGTCCAAGCTTAAATTTAATAGTACTTTTGGATTTATCTTTTATAGGGTACAATTGAACATATAAGACAATACAATATCTTTAACGACTCAGTTCGTTATTTAAATACATAGTCATTAGGCTATATACGGTAGTGCATGAAAATATGGAAATTATCTATTTTCATTGATTTTGGAATAGCACCCACAGTTTTTGTCCGACTTGAAACAAATTACACTTAAAATATTTGCAAAAAAATAGTCTTTCATTTTAAACCTTAAAAAAAATTTAAGCTAATTTTTTTGTATTCAAACGGAGCAATTGAAATTTTGTGGCTTTTAAAAAAGACCAAAAAAGTTACTTTTTTTGAACTTTGATCGCTTGTAACTCCGAAAAATCTTATTCGATTTACTCAAACAGCATATCATTATAAAGAAAACAAAAATATCTTTGCAATGGTGCACATTATATTTGAGCAGAAAAGAACTTGATGGAGATATGGGCAAATAAATGAAAAAAGTGCCAAAAACGGGTTTTTTGGGGATATCTCTAAAACGGTTCTTAAGAAAAAAAAATGGTTGGCAGTTTTGGATTCTACTCCTCAAAATACATCGTAAAAGTTTTATGAGAAACCAGATCTCGAGATGAAGCCCAAATTTGTAAACTAGTGTAATTGGTGTCAAAAGTGGGATTGTGATGAATCGCAAAGGGTTAAGGTCTTAAAGTTGACCACTTTAGTGAGGAATTGCACCAGCTCAACCTGCAGAAGTGTGTTACGAAGACAGAACTCATGAAACGAGTGGTGAAGAAGATAGGCCTCAGTGATACTCAGCTATTTAATTATTTAAATGTAACTATGCTAAGGATCCTGAGTCGAACAAATTATTCAAAATGAATTTATAACCGTCATAAATTTAAAGAAAGCAAAGGATGTTTATGCAGAAACATTAGCAAAATTTAGCGTTCAATGACCAAAATTATTTAAGAACATCTATAGTTAAACATCATCTCATTAATGCAAATAATTCTTAACGTATTGGTCAAGCTCCAAGAAGAATAACACTAGCCTAAAGGGAAATAAAAAAAAAAGAATGGTGTCAGAATTTTGTAGTATCACATTACATCACTTAATTTTCAAATTGATTTTTTAATCAAATGCATTTTGATTTTGCCATTAGCCGACTTTATATTTAGAAGACTATAATCTCCACGAAGCTCTACGAAATGGTTTCAAGCGGAAGCAGAAAGCTAGAGGAACTCAAGCCTATCTGTAACGCCACATGTATGTGTACGTGCAGGGATCCTCGATAGTTTCGGAGATATAAAAATCTGAAAATTCGAATTCAGTATATGCTTGAGGTCTTTCGAATAGGCGTTGAGATCTTAATATATTCATCAAGAGCTTCAGTAGTCGATCCAGCCATGTCCGTACATCCGCCTGTTTATTAAAATCAATTTTTTGAAACATATTTTTGATTAAGAATACTAATACTTTATATAAATAAAACATTTTTATATTCCAATAGGTCGAGACTGGAAATGGCGTCCACCACCTCGTGGATTCACACTTGATTCATATAGTCTTTGTGAGTCATACAGTGAACCGCAAAGTTGTCAATATGGCAATCAGTGCGTAGAAGCCCATGGTCTAGATGAATTAAACGAATGGAAAGAGCGCTTTGAGTACCGTCGTATGCGTCTTCAAAAAGCCTGTGAGAAAGAACTTTACGGCAAATCATATACCGAACAAGTACTTGAACGTTGGATACAAGCAACAGCACCCGAACGTATTATGGCAGAAAAAATTGATGATATCGAAGATAAATGTGAACAAGAACTGGTAACAAGCATTAGCTCAAAGAGCTCTATACGTGAGTGGGTAATTATATTGAAGACACATAAACAATTAAGGGCTGTGGCACTACTTCAGGATGCGCATCGAAATCATTTTGCTATTAAATCGATTAAGACTGGCGTAGGACTAACTGAAGTAGAGCTTAAGTCTGATCAAGAATGGATAACATTTAAAGCGCCGTATAATGTTACTTCTACATTAACTACTGAAAGCGAGAAGAAGCAAGATGATGCCAGTTTGGACGTCGCACTAATCGAGCATCAAGTATCGATTGAATTTCATACAGAAATTTATGGCACATTTCGGCAGGCTGTGTGTTTTGATTTCGGTCAAGAGCCATTGTTAGTCAAACATCTTTGTGTAGACGTAGTGCCCGTTGGTGATGCTGAGAAAATCGAGGAGATCAAACGTGACATAATTAACAGCTCGTCACAGCGTTGGGATGTTTCAAACACAAATTTAGTTAAATTTGAGACTACGATTGGCACACACCTTAAGACTGAGGCCTATTTGAATGATCTGAAGCACGAGAAGGAAATGCTGGAACGTTATCCCTGTCCCCGTGCTCAAACATTTACGTTGACGCAATCCACTATTGTCGAGAAGCGCCTAACACAAAACAATTATCGTTCCCGCATACATGAGCTGCTTTACGTCGAGGAGATTGCACGCTATGAGCAAATCGCACGCTATAACGTGCGTACTAAGCTGACTGTCACTTCGAATTACATTCTAACTCCTGCTGGAATGGCCACAAGCACTGCCAAGTATTCACTTGCAGGAGAACTATTTGCATTAATGCGTTTGGGTAAGGATATATCGGAAGATACGTCAGCGGGTCGACTGATTCTATCCAATTGTTCGAGTGTGTACATCTCCGCGCCAGAAGATGCTGCCACAACCACAGGGAAAGATAGTAAGAAACGTTATATCTTTGAAGCAGTGATTGAGGACAAAGGCAAAAATGTCATCTATTTAAAATTGTCGGCGAAATGTGTCGAAGCTATGGCATTGAAGGCTGATACAGATGTGGATGTAGACATACAATTTCAGCTAAATCGGCTACCCTATTGTGAGTGGCATAATGCTGTCGATAAGATCACTGATTTTAAGATAATTTTCCCTGCCACTGAAATTGAACCCAATATACCTTGGACGCCGAAAAAGCAATGGTCTGAAACGTGTGAGCCAAAATTGAATGCGAAACAACGTGAAGCAGTAAATGCAATTACAACTTCATTGGGTATAAAACTTCCACCAATACTGCTGATTGGGCCTTTTGGTACCGGTAAAACCTACACATTGGCACAGGCAATTAAGCAATTGCTGTCGCAGCCAGAGGCAAAGATACTTATTTGTACGCACTCTAATTCCGCTGCGGATTTGTATATTAAAGAATATTTGCATCCATGGATTGAGGAAGGTATGGAAGAAGCAACACCATTGCGTGTTTACTATCACAAACGTTGGGTAGCTACTGTTAATAGTGTTGTACAGAAGGTAATTTAAAAACAATTCATTTTTACAAAAATGTCTAGAATAGAAAGGGAAAGACTCATTCCTCTCCGTGAAGTGACATGATTTTTTTTTTTGAGAGTAATTGAGTACTTGATTGTTTTCAGGTGACATGTAACAGTTTTTTTTATTTTCAATCTATGTAGATGTAATGTCTATACGTACATACATCAAGAAACTACTAAAGCACACAATTTTATTTTAGTTGTACAATAAAGAAGTAAGCATATAAAATTGTTTTCGCCACAGTAAATGTATTAAGATAAAAATTCTTAAAGCTCATTTCCGAAAAATATTAAGTTTTTATCATATCACTTTCATCCATTCATATCTTCAGTTATAATCGGATTCATATCTATCCGCCTAAGAAAGAAGTTGAAAATTTTCTAGGCGAATACCAGTCTTTAGACATCTTTGTATTTACTTTTCTTAGATTGATTTTTTCAATTGATAGCTGTTTCTAAATTATAAGTTTAAATGAGCATTGCTAAGAGTACCGGCGAATATTCTAACCAAATCCGACAGTTTTAAGTCTTGATTTGCTTGAAGGCTTTTTTGCTTCTATAAGTGCTCAAGTCACTCACTGCTGATTGTTGTATGTATACTTTCGTTTGAATCCACACATGGAAAAATCGAGAGTTCATAGGTTGTAGAAACGGTTTGCGATGCATCGAGTGCTGGCTCTTTTTAATATTTGTTTAATCCTTAACGCTTATTCATTAATATTCAGACTTACAGCTATGTAAACGGTTTCTTATAACTTAAATCGCGATATAATATTGTGATTTAATTTTATACGGTATACGTCTTTCGTTGTCCGCTTTTAAAATAAAATTTTTTGTCATTAATTTTATATATCAGGGGTGGCCATATAGAATATAGAAGTCACATTTTTCGAAGGAGATAGAACTTCCAAATTTCATAAAAAATCAGGAAATTATTGCCGAAAAATATCGATGTAACTTTGGGTACACATTTTTATTTTTTAAATCATAATTAGAACGGTACTGATGCTTAAATCTTCCAATAATTTAGGCGATTTATTTACTTGTTAATCCTAAACATGATCTAAAGGCAGATTTTTGCAAAAAAAACTAGTTCTTAACCTTTTAGCCTCAATAGCTCCTATAAGCAGAACTATATTTAGTTCTTAAAATATTAAAATTAATTTCGTTTTCAGTATTGCATCACAGATGGTGCTGGGAATTTCCGTCGTCCATCCGTGGAAGATATAATGAAACATCGGATTGTTGTTGTTACCCTTAGCATTTCAATGGAACTGGCTACACTTGGCCTGCCCAAAGGATATTTTACCCACATATTCCTCGATGAAGCTGCACAGGCAATGGAATGTGAAGCTATTATGCCCCTGGCGCTAGCAAACGATGGCACACGAATTGTGTTGGCCGGTGATCATATGCAAATGAGTCCGGAACTTTTTTCGGCATTCGCCAAAGAGCGTAAATTACATATTTCTTTACTGGAGCGCCTGTATGGCCACTATCCTTCAAATTTTCCGTGCAAAATATTGCTTTGCGAAAATTATCGTGCACACGAAGCGATCATTAAATTTACATCGGAACTATTTTACGAACAAAAGCTAATAGCTTCAGGAAAGCAGCCGCGACATGAACGCTTTTATCCGTTAACTTTTTTTACAACACGAGGGGAGGATGTGCAAGATAAAAACTCAACCGCTTTTTATAACAATGCCGAAGTATATGAAGTTGTTGAACGCGTATCGGAGTTGCGCAAAAAATGGCCTAGCTCATGGGGCAAAATCAATGATGCCAGCATTGGCATCATGACGCCATATGCCGATCAAGTGTTTCGTATACGCTCAGAACTTCGCAAGCGACGCATGGGCGGTATATCGGTGGAACGTGTGCTGAATGTGCAGGGAAAACAATTTCGTGCCGTCTTTCTTTCAACAGTGCGTACCAGACGCACCTGCCTTCCAAACACTGGCGGTTTGCCTGGCAACACTCCTACAGAAGATGCTGATTATGGTTTCCTTAGCAATTCGAAATTGTTAAATACTGCGATAACGCGTGCGCAATCACTGGTTGCTGTCGTAGGAGATCCTGTCGCATTATGCTCCATTGGACGTTGCCGTAAGGTATGGGAGCGATTTATCGAAATCTGTGATGAGAACAAATCGCTATTTGGTCTTACGTGGGGCTCATTGCGTTCCCAGCTGGATGGTGTTGAGCTGAAGCGTGGTTATGTATTAAATCCACTGGCGCCAGAGTTTATACCACGTGCATTGCAACCAGAAGCTTATCTTCGCGACCAGGCTGCCATGTATTTACTAGGCAGTGGTGGCGCCGTTAACAATGCAAGTGGCCATCACGGCCCTGGTCATCATAATAGTGGACCAGGCATTCCACAACACGGTGGCATGATGGGAGGACCGGGCGGAGTTCAAGTACCACCGCACCATCCTGCCATGGGTGGCGGCAACCAGCAAATGCCTCATATGTATGCACAACATCCAGCGGCAGCCGCTGCTGCCTACAATGCTGCAATGATGAATCAAGGCATGGGTGGCAAAGGTGGTGGCGGTGGTGGTGGAGGTCACCATTTTCCTGGCCATCCGAACCATATGCCAATGCGTCCATTGGGACCGCCACCGCCAGGCGGCGGACCGCAACAACAGCCACCACCACTTGGAGGACAGCAATTCAACCCACGTGGACCACCACCACCTGGCCATTTGGGTCAGCAGGCACCCGGTATACCGCCGCCACCATCAACAGCCGCACAATTTTCACAGTATATGGCTTGGCAGGCGGCACAGCAACAAATACGTGGTGGACCACCACCTTCTGGTGGAGGTTTTCCTCAAGCAGGTCAACAGGGTGGTCCTCCTTCTCAAAATCCAAATGCAAGCCTCTGGGGTCCACCACCGCAAAATAATCCTTGGGGTGCATTGTCCAAACAGCCGCCTCCACCGCCACAATCTGCAGGTGGTCGACCAATTCCACCACAGCAGCCTGTGCCGGGAATGCGTGGCCCCGGTGGCAATATGCAACCTCCCGCACAGTCATCTAATCAGCAGCAGATGCGTGGCAATCCCAGCGATTTGGGTTATTTGGCGAAGAAAACACTGTACGGGCCGCAGCATCCGCCACCACAACAGCCGCCTACACTACCACACGGAAATTTTCCACCATCTTATGGCAGCGGTGGGGGCTCCAACATGGGTAACCCGCCTGCACCACCACCAAATCAATTGCAAATGCTAAATCAACGAAATGTTGGTGGCATGCCTAATGGTCCTATAAGTCCTATGGATCCGTTTATGATGCGACAATCTGGTAGCAATCAACAAGTACCACCACCGCCACCACAGAATAATTTCTTCGGCGCTGCCAATGCTATTGGCGTTAAAGAAAAAGATTTTCAATTTTTAAACAACGTCCATGTGCCCCTTAATGTGGGCGGTACTATGTTTCAAACGCCTGCACCACCTGGAGGTGTTGCTGGAAACAAACAACAGTCACCAAGCTCTTTTCGTTTTCAGCCACAGCAAGACTATAGTGCATTGCTGCCACCCAACATGAACATTTATGAAATGGCATTTGAACCAAAGGAGTCACAGTACAAGTGGTATCTTAAATTGCTTGAGATACACGGACAAGAAGCGGCTAATAAATTTACTGAGGTGTTGCGTCAAGTGATGACCATGATACATCAACAACAATCGCAGCAACAACAACAAGGCAAATTACCACAAATGCATCCACCACATTTAAATACAGCACAAATGCTACCACGTGAACTCATACAACAGCAACAACAACAACAGCAGCAGCATCAAGGACTGCCACCAATTTTAGGTGGTGGTGGTAATAACCAAATCAATCCACAGATGCCACAACAACAACAACAACAGCAGCAACAGCAACGAAACAGTATGCCACCCTTTTTAGCGCCTGGAAATAATTCTGCTGTTGGAGCAGCTCAATTACAATCACTTTTAGCACCAAATGATGAGACACAACCTTTGGATGGTAATATAAACTTCAATCAACAAATCGATTTAGTTTTCAATTCACTAATGAATGGAAATGAAATTTCACAACCGATTCTGCGAGATTTGCTCGGCATGGTAGGTTGCAGTGGTAGCAATACCGCCAATAATGGTGGCCCCTCCAACATTGTAAGCAGCGTGAATGGTGACTTAATGATGAGTACGCAAACGCAAATGCAGAGCAAAGTATTTCCAATAATGGGCGCAAATGTAAATCCACAACAGCAGCAGCAACAACTACAGCAAAATATGAAGCCGCACATATTTCCAATGCATATGCAGCAACCGCAGCCTAACGCAGCTTTTATGGGAAATAGTAAGTGTACTGATACAATAGAATTTAAAAGTTTTTACAAAACCACTTTGCAATGTGGCAACACAATTCTATTTGAAATTTATCAAATTTTAACAATTCAAGTTATCTTACAATTATCATATTATTTCCTGTTTTCAGATGCACTTCTTAATAACAAGGATTTGATTTTAGGCCCAGCTGCAAGCTCCGTTGGCGGCGTATCATCTTCATCATCTTCTGTGCCGTTGTATCGACGTCAGGCAATGGCCATGGGCAATGGCAACATCAGCTCAAATTACAACAGCTCCAACTCGTCGTCTTCGACAGGTGCACATTCGATTGCTTCGTCAACGCCTGATAACATTTTAAACAGCATCGGCGGTGCCAATGAAATTTTAACTGGTCTTGGCACAACAGGCAATCTAATTGATTCCATTTTTCAAACAAACCCAACGCCAGAGCAACAGCAGAGCAACACTGCCTTTCAAAAACTGCTTTACAATAATTATGCCACGGCAACAGCAAATTTAAAACCCAATGAATTGGACCTTTTTATGCGTATAGAACGTGATGCTCAACAGTTAGGTGGTGTAGGTATGGGTGTAGGTGTTGGCATATTGGATGCAAGCGGTGTCAATAGTCATCATCAGCAGCAGCCGCCTCAGCAGCATCAACATCATCATGCACAACAACAGCAGCAGCAGCAACAGCAGCAGCAGCAACAACAGCAGCAATTGCAACATTTTCAAAACGCTACCGTTAATGCAGGAGTTGGTACCAGTGGTAGTGGCATCGTTGAAAATCGTAATACTACATATGCAGCCGTATTAAGCCAAGGGCCACAGCAACAACAGCAGCATGTTCATCACCAGCATGTGCAACATGACCAACAACAACATGCACATCACAATTTTCATGGCAACATGGATGGTACTGGCAGCGGCGGCAGCCAAATGGAGATAGAAAAAGACCCATTTGCAGCCATACGTGAATTAGGACAAGGCACCAATGGATTTTATAATTATTTTCAGTGAACAGTTAGTTGTTGCTACAATAAAGAGAGGGTAAGAAATAGAGCACAGTTAAGAAAAAGAGGAATAAGGTTTTTTTCAATTATATATTCGCAATTATATAAATGTAAAGGGCATGCCTTAAAGTGGGGTGTTTTTAGCGATTTAAAAAAAACGTATTATTGTACAGAATCATAGCCCAATAAGCATTGCAGCGCAAATTAAAAAATTTGGAAGAAATTTTGCAGAAATGTGCAGCAGCACATTTACAACGAAAAAGTGTGTCAAATTTTGCGCAATGTTCATTGGGAAGTTGTTACAACTTATTGTAAGTTCGCGTTAGTAAATTGTTGTCAAAAATGAATGTGGAGGAATTTCAAATTCGTGCTTTTCTACATTGGAAAAATAACGCAAACATTTGAATTATTTTTTCCGAAATTAAAAAACAAAACTCGTCCAGGAATAAAATGCTCTAAAAGGAATACGCCTAAAAATATATTTACCTAAAAGTGATTATTTTGGTCGACTTACTTTTCAATTTTTTATCAGGCGAAAATTTCTTGAGCTGTTTTATTTATGTCAATTTTTTAAATCTGTTTAAAATAATGCAGGTAAATCATCATATGAGACATAACAGAGATAACATTAGTTCACAAACAAGTGGCTATCAGAATATGTAACTGTTGCGACACAATTAACAATCGTACTTTTTTCTAATTTTGAGGTCAAAGTTTTTGGGATAACCTCTACTACATTTAAAAAAGTTTTCTTAAAATGTCGAAACCTTACACGTAATTCTAACTAGAAATTAATTATATTTTCGGACTTAACGCAAAATGTTTCTTAAAAAAACATTTTTGAATGGTACATAAAGCTTGTTCCCATTAAACTTCATATAACATGTATCCAGCGCACAGAAATATTCGTGACAAAACGAACACCTGATTCAGATTTTTCAACCTAAAATTTGGGATAATACTTTGTTTTTGTTTTGTGGTTCACATTTTATCGATTTCTATGCATTTTGTTCAATCATGTTCGTTAACTTTTAAGTTTTTTTTTTTTAAGTCCAAGCAATATGAAAAATAGTTTTAAAAAACACCTGTTAAGGAAAAAAAATCACCGGATTCAAAATCAGCGACTCTTACTTAGTTCATAATAAAACTTAAATTTCGCCGGAGCAAATAGATACATTTTTTTAAAAAACTATATGTTTATATGAAATATATACATAGTTCATATCAATCCCAGTAGGTATTTTTTTAAATAAAAACAATTTTACTAAAAAAAATCGTGGCGTGACGGAGCTAAATGGAACTTTTTTGCAATCGTTGCACCTTAAGACTCATGTACGTGAGAATCTCCCAAAACTCTACGGTGCTCTATATAAACACGTTTTTGTTTTATTAATGATCGCTAATTATGCTAACTTTATCACAATTCGGCATAACCCTTTACATTTTCTATTATATTTTAATTTTTTATTATAACACGAATTAATTTAAGTTGTTGTTAAGCGTATTGTTGATTTCTTTGTTTGCTTAGCATCTGTCTAACCAAACTGTTAGATACTAAAAAAAATAATCTTGCAACTACAGCAAGCAGCACTCAGTAGTAGCATGCAATACTTGCAAATGTGGGCCATGCAAATGTTGGTATTGTTTACGACTTTTTAATGAAATTAAGCATAATTTAAGCACTATAAAAACAAAAAAAAGCTATTTATATGATATGTGAATTTATAATTTCAATATTTGTGAATAAAAAATATAAGAAAATTACGTTATATAAAATATATATTTCAATATATAAGAAACAACTTACAAAAAAAAATTGAAAATCAATGCAAAAAACAAAAAAAAAACAAGCAAAAAAATATTAAAAAAAGCAAAAAATAATTTAAATATATATTTATAAAGTAATTAATTACAAAACTTATATAATTTATTAAACACTAATTGTAAAAAATAATATTTTAGTAAGTTTTATTGGAGTAGCAACTTAAAACAAAATTTAAAAAAAACCTAAAAAACAGCAAAAAATATGTAAAAAAAGTAAAAAAGTGCAGAAATAAATTTGATGTAAAATTATAGTGTAATTTCTTAATTAACTTTAATTATATATTAATTATTGAATACATTTTATTAACACATTAATACTTATACATTAAGAACTTATGCAAAACTATAAATATTATTATTATAATTAAATGATTTTACTAAAAGTAAAACAAAAATAAAAGCAAAATGAAAATCACAAAAAAAAAACAAATCAGATACAGCTTAGCTAGTATGAAGAGTGTATGAGTTATATATATAAAATATATATAAATCAGCAATAGAATGTTTGCATAGAACAAAGAAAATAAATTTTGTTTTTTAACAATACGGGCCCGAAACTTGTCTTTTGGACTGCGAATTCACCGATGCGTGGTTATAGGCGAACTCCTCATAAAAAATGATTAATGCTTTGAGGTTGCATGGAGCTCACGTGAATGAATTGCGTACAACGAAACTTTGTGCCAATTGCCATGAAGAACATACCACATCAAAATCACCGCACTGCTATCAACTTTGCCCAAATTGTCATACTAGTTGGAATAGAGGCGTGAATGATGGCATGAGTATTCTGTATCTGGGTGGATGCGAACTAAATAGTACCATAAATACAAAAATTTTAACAGATAGTTGCATTCTCTTCAATGTGGTATTTTACTGATTACGAATGGCACCAAGATTTGTTGTATGAATTTCGTTCGCGAGCAAAACTAACCATGCAACTTCAATGCATGAATAATTTCTTTATGCGAAACTTGCCTCGCATCGGTGAAACCAAAATTTGCATATACCACACCGTCAAGTTTCGGGCAAAGATCTCTTTTCACCACTCAATGGTTGGCTTTCTCCACACAAATGCAATTGGGCAATTTTACATTTACATTTTTATTTCTTGTTTGTGTTCAAAATTCTGCATTTTATAGTGGACATTGGTGATGGCTGATATTCCTCTTCGGTCAGGGTCATCGTAACTATAAATTTCTTTATTTTGTTCATACGTCCGGAAAATCCATCCTGAGTGTGGTATTGGCAGTTTCTTGTGTCTCGAATTCAACAACCTTTTCTGCGGATGAATAACGAACACCAACAAAAATTAAACGCAAGTTTTAGTTCTAAAATCTTTTGTTAGATTTTTCATCTTTTTGTTGAGATACTGAATTTTTGTTTTCGCCTTGACCGTTAAAAATGAAGCAGCCACCGAAGTCATCAGTAACCGAAGCATTGAATTTCTTTATGGTCGTGTATGGGAATTTAAAAAATTTGTGCCGTTCTTTATCGTGATCAAAATCTGCCCATTTAGTTTCGAATCGTATCAAATGAGATGTGCACCATATTGTACATGCAAATTAAAGCGAAATTCTTGCAATGTTGCGTCTCATTAAATTCTGACGATTTATAAAAAAAGAGTACAGGGTTTTTGCGTTTAACATCACGTAAAAAATTTATTAACTTCTCATTTGACATTTCCTTGGTACTTTCTCTCTTATCAAATTGATAGACCAGCATTGCATAAGATTGTATTGAAGAAGCGTCCAAATATTGTTGGTAAACATCACATCATATTGACAACAGCAGCATCCTCAAACAAATTTGACCGATAGGATTTTTCAAACAACTGTAAACCTGCGGCTTGTCGCATTTGCCGATACTTTCGATCTAGCTAATATTTTGCTTTGGCTCCTTTAACCAAGCAATAATAGTACAATATTAATCGAGAAATGTTTGTTTTGTAAAATCTCCTCCATTCTCCATCCAAATCTCCATCCCATTGCTTCATCATCAAAAATGCATTAGGGGCCGTTCAAGTATTACGTAACGCAATTTTTAACCCCCCCCTCCCCCTCTCAAACGTTAAGGTATCACCCAAGTGACCTTGTTTACCTAAAAGTCACAATTATGTTGCGCAATGTACCGGAAAGTCATTTTAGCGACTTTTGCTATGTTTTAGTCGCGTTTGCGATAATAATAAATAAAACAAGAAATTTTTTACTAGCAGCGTAACGCGTTGTTCGAACCCCCCCTCAGTGCGTTACGTAATACTTGAACGGCCCTTTAATCGCGCTGCCTCTACAAACTAAGCCGACATTTCCTTCACATCCTTCTAAATTTTCTGCAAGATTATTTTTCATTTATAATTTTTTCCTAAATTCTAAATGTAATTAAATAAACCTAACAAAATAATGTAAAAGCAAATTTGTAAAAAAAAATATAAATTGTTGTAAGAAAACTTTTGAATATTAAAAAAAAAACCTTTGTAACTCTATTGACGAAAATGCGAAAATTATGTGGAAAAATATTTTAAACAAATGCTCTTAATAGAAACATTGCAAATAAAAAGCCTCTGGGCAGCAAACTGAATTTGCATTGTTTATTCAAAAATCAGATGTCTAATAAAAATAAAATTGAATCATTGATTAAATAGGATCCTTGAAACTATTCCGCAGATGGAAAGTGAAATTTTTCTAGATCCGATTACGTGCCCCAAAGATTTCCGTACAAGATTTGACCGAGCTATTGTGCTTTGGAGTTTGAACATTTTGCCAACTAGACAACTTCAAGGAATGATCACTTGGTGACATTTTGTGGACCCCAAACTATGCTTTCTCCTCTTCCAATTTTAACTGTAACAACTCTAACCGTAAGATTGTGGTTTCACATCGTCCAACCCAATTTGAAGGAAAAGAAAACTTGTTTGCCATTCGCATATATGCACCAGAATTGTACGGAGTGTGGCTATATGATCCGAAAATGAGTAATTTGTTAAAAAAAAACCAGCGTGCTGTCTGCGCAATGATCTATCGAGTCTTCTTTCAATGCAACTGAAGATAACTTAAATTAGCGCTTTAGAACACGAGCTTAGAATTGATTCTTTCTTTTGCAAGTTACTTTTAAATTGCAGTTCATTTTTCAATCGTCGGGAAGATGGTTTCAATCACGCGCGAGCTCATGTTCTGATGCCAACCGTGCTAAAATGTTCAGAGACAGCAGCTTACAAAAGCGAATCATGCTAGATTCGAAGAGTTTTAAGCCGATTGTTGTATCTTCTGAAATTATCACTCGTACGACACTAATATTTTGGATATCAATTAAGGGGTACTTAACTTACATATCGTTTATATAGAACAAAATGTCACTATCTACATTTTAATATTTTCGAGTTATGCTGCTTTTAACATACATTTTATCAATAAAAATTCAATGTGTACGATAAAAATCTTCTGGATAATACATGTTCTTTATTATTAACTGTTAAAGTGCATGCAAAAACTGATAAAAACCATACGAAAAGCCTTAAACTTGAAAACATGAAAATGTAGTTGATTTCTATAAAAGCCACATATGTATGTACATAGATGTTTCGTACAATGTAAAAGTGGTGTATACATATATTGTATAAAATCATTTTTTACTTGGTGGCACACATTTAGTCATATCTTTTATTAGAAAAGTCAGTAACTCCAATGACGGCAGCTGGCTACAATATTTTCATTGAAATTATTTGATGGTTTTTCAAGTGATTTCAGTTGCAAAGCATTTGAGCGCCACTCTACATGTACAATGTAATGGTGTAACTCAATATTTTTAAAAAAATATTTTTTTTTCTTAATGGTACATATCATATTTAGTCACATCATTTATTTTAAAAGTGAAGCAACTGCAATAATTGCACTTATTAAATAAAATTCAATTTCAAGGAGATAATTCACTTTTACAATGAACAACACATGTACATATACACTATATTTTTTACAGATTTATTTTTCACTCCTAAAACATTGCTTCCCCTAAAAAAATTGAGGAATTATCGCTAGAGTAAATTTGTTCAGCACATAATCATATAAAATTTTATTTTCATTTTGATTATTAAAAAGTAGTATTGTTATATTAAAAAGTAGTACTAAAATGCAATATTTTTGATGATTTGCCACTATGTGCTCACGCCGGTATGCTCAGTTCAGACATATCGTCTTTAAGTTCATTGAAAAGGTCCTTATACTCTGCATGTTCACGCACTAGCAGTGCCACTGTACCACGTTTAACGCCCATTGCTGCACCCAAATCAGCACGACTTGGTGTATACGCATAAGGGATGGCTTTTTCTTCACAAACAGCTGGTAAATGACACATTATCTCAATGGGAGTTACATCACCAGCGAGTATCACAATGCTGCAAAGTTAAAGTAGCGCAGCACCGAAAATAAATAAAAAAATAGTTGTAGCACCACTGCAGCGAATCATTACGTTTCAATCTTACCCAGTTTCTCCTTTACGCAATCGCGTCTGTACATCTTTTAAGCCATTGCGTAGATATGTCTTTTGTTTCATGGCTTTTTTAATTAATTTATAACATTTTTTAGCCAATTTTTTTGATGCCATCGGCTTGGCAATAGAGTTCACAAATTTGAGTTTATCATCGTAGGTGTCTTCTGCTTTTACGCTTATATTTGTGGACACAATAGATTCATCGGCGCCATCAACAGCTTCAGTTTTGATTTTACCCATTTTTTAAAATATTTGCAACAATATTAGATTTTTAAAACACGAATACACGTAAATTTCACAGTTTGTGTACAAAACACGTGTTAGCAAGAAAGTGACAGTAAAGGCTGTTGGGACTAAGGACAGTGCTGCCACATTGTGCTCAGATGGACAATTCACTATGTGTACCATTAGGGGTGGACACACGATCAAACCACTCATCATATTATTATTATTATCAAATTATTTGATGAGTTGTTTGACGGACAAAAAATGTATGGTGTTTGATGAGAATATGAAGGTGTGGACGCTCATCAAATCATGCTTCAGTAATCCGGAGAAAATGTCAATCTAAAACTTTTATTTTCGACTTTTAAAAAAAAAAAGTAAAATAAAAATTTAAAAAAACTTTGTACCTATTTTCTTTGTAGATTATTTTCCCAAAAAATATTTGACTTTTTATCATTTGAGGTATTATATTTTTCATTGGAAAAGGCCGTAAATTACTTCTTTTCAACTTGACAGCCCTGTATTCAATAAAATTTCTTTCGAAAACTGTAGAAACTTTTATATTCATGAATTTTTGAATAAAAAATTCAAGGTCTGGTTTTAACTAACAGTGCTTCTTCTTTATTTTAAGCTCTGCATTATTTGCCAAAATTAGTTCAAATAACACAGCGATAGCAATCAAAAAAACGAGACAACATCAATTTTCCTACACGTTAGAGCACGAAAAGTCAAACATTTTTAAGTGACACTACAAAATTTATCGCAGAGTGATTGAACAAATCCTATTTTTTGGTGCAATTTAAAGAAGCTATATTGCACGTCCCAGTTGTATATAGCTTTTATTGGTACCATGCGTACTATGTATGTAGCGACGTTATGCTTAAACACTCAAAATCAAATCGTGTGAAGTGGCAAAATTATCGAAGTGGCAGACATAGTTCTTATACCTCATATTTTTGGTTGGCAACGCTGTTAGAAAAGGAGCTGGCAGCTGCATTTACGAGAAAGAAATTTCATTAGTTAAATTTGTCAGCAACAGAATAAAGTAAAATATATAAGAAATTAACAAATCGTTTCAGTAATTACAAAGAAAACGATAATTTAAAAATAAAAACTAAAACAACAGAAACAAAATGAGTGGCATGGAAAAAAGAAAATTATCGTAAGTACATGCAAGAATAAAAAAATTCAGTGGACTGCAAAATTACTTTGAGGGTTGCGAAGCGACGACTCGGCGCTGCTTTCGTTGCAGTCGGCAGCGCAGCTCTTTAATTGATTTTTGGAAAAATTGCGAAAAACGAAGGTTTCCTGATAGCGGCGACGGACTGCTGCTATGCCGACTGAACGAATTGCAGATGACGATGTTCTGCCGTAGCCGACGTCGCAGTCAATGCCACTGACAGCGACGTTACGTTACGTTGGAACTGTATACATACAATTTTTTTTTCTTTTCATGAAAATGGGGAAAACTAGGACCTAATAAGCAGATAATCTGGGTCCTTTATTTAATTTTTGAAACTTGCTTTGTTCGATTGGCCGTCGACGAATTAAATTTTTTTCGTTGTTTTTAATTGCAAATGTTAATTCATAAAACCACCCATATCTGATCTCAGCTTTTTGTTTGTGGACTGAAATTTTTTAGCAACTTTGTCTCATAAAAAAGGTACGAAATCTAAATAAAACGACGCAACAAAAGACCAAAAAACGGGGAGTTTTTTTCTGGTGCTTGTGAATTTTGCGGATTTGACCGTCTATGTTTTGTTTCGATATCCAAACAATTTTTGTGCGATTTTTTTTTCATATAAAGAAAATTTATTCATCCATTGGCATGAGTTGCATTTATTTTTGCAAATTAACTTGCTGGTTTTCCTGTTGCAGATTTAATCTGGCCACTTGCCCTTGGCTTCATAGAATTTTTGTTCCTATTCTTTTTTCCTGCAGTGATGTTAATTCTAATTGATTTTCTATAGAATTTGAGTTCAAAATTTGGTTGCGGATTTTTTATCGGTTGTGCGGGGAGGGCGTACAGCTGGAAGCCTATTACGTGTAATAAATTTACTGTTTCTAAAGTATAAGTAACTATTTTAAATTCTTTAGTATGCTTGTGCTTTGTAATTTTTCAGTTCAATTTGTCAAGTTTTATTGTTATCAGTATTAAAATCGTGGAAAAGATTGTGTAGTTTAAAACATTTGTTTATATGTAGTTTATATTGTATTTTTCAACACACTTGCACATTGGCGGTTTGCTGTACAGTGGGACTAAAACGAAAAACTTTCAAGTAGTAGGGCGGTAATAACAGAAAATATTAATACAAAAATCGATTTTATGGAAACAAAAATCAAATATTTTCTTATTTTCCCAGAGACTTAATTAAATTTCCTCAAAAAATGTCTCACCTTTCCGACAAATAAATTTTGTAGTCGATAACAGTTTCAAAGTCTTCAGAAATTTTAATTTTTATAAAGACTCATTCAGCGTTGCCGTACTAACCCGACCGGAAGAAATTGCTGTTTCCTTTTTATTTTCACCCATGACCCATGGTCATCAACAAGTGAAACACAATTTTTGCAATTTGATACAAAACCTAAAACAGCAATAAGATGAGAATCGAGGTATACTTTAAGTTGGTTAAGAAACGCGGTCAGAAACAACGCAGACATGGATTGAATCCCGGCAGAGCTAACTACATTTTAGAGACGTCAGGATCACACTCAAAATTTTACTCAAATAATGTACAGTGTTGGAAAAAATAATAGGGACAAACGCATCAATTTATTTATTATTGCATAATTTTTTCTGCTAAAATCTGTTTTTAATGGAATTGACTGTAAAGTATCGTTATTTAACAGGACTTAATTTAGCAATATTATTCAAGTATGAATTCGCACTCATTTTCCATGGTACCGCCATTGAATGTTCTTTGGCTGGAAAAAATAATAGGGACAAAAGTTATTATTCCAAAAAATGAATACAGTTTTTTAAATATTGCTTACTGAATTTTTATAGTGGTCGTCTTTCAATACTGAACACGAATATGGAATCAAAAGTTGGGTGGCGCATCTAGTTTCTGAAATATAGCCATCGGAAGTCGGGGATATATCTTTTAATGAAATCGTAATAATTTGGGAACCCCTGAATCGACTTTAAAAATATGGATGTCATATGAAAGATAATTTAATGAACCATAATATAAGCCTATAAAAATTAGAAATTTCAGCTAGTTTTTGAAAGTTTTCGAAATATGACAATTTATCTAAATTTCAGGTCAACTTTTTTTTAAAAAACCGTTATTTTTTTGTAAAATTTTTTTTTTACAAACATTTTTATTAATACACAAGAAAGCGCATTTTATGCCCTTTAACATAACATATTTGTTTGCGGTGGTATTTTTCACAAAAAATAAAAATTTTAATAAAAAATAAGCCATCCCATATTTCAAGTAAATTTCTAAAGCTCTTTAATTTTCCATCCTTAAAAAAACTGTTTGGCCATGAAAAACTAACTCAGAATAGCATACCATTTGAAAGTGCATAAAATGCGCATAAAAAATTTTCCAAAAATATAACGGTTTTTTAAAAAAAAGTTGACCTGAAATTTAGTTAAATTGTCATACTTCGAAAACTTTGAAAAACTATAACTGAAGTTTCAAATTTTTATGAGCTTATATTATGGTTCATTAAATTATCTTTCATATGACATCCATATTTTTAAAGTCGATTCAGGGGTTCCCAAATTATTACGATTTCATTAAAAGATATATCCCCGACTTCTGATGGCTATATTTCAGAAACTAGATGCGCCACCCAACTTTTCCATATTCATGTTCAGTATTGAAAGCCGACCACTATAAAAATTATGTAAGCAATATTTAAAAAACTGTATTCATCATGTCCCTATTATTTTTTCCAGCCAAAGGACATTCAATGGCGGTTCCATGGAAAATGAGTGCGCATTCATACTTGAATAATATTGCTAAATTAAGTCCTGTTAGATAGCGATACTTTACAGTCAATTCCATTAAAAACAGATTTTAGCAGAAAAAATTATGCAATAATAAATAAATTGATGCGTTTGTCCCTATTATTTTTTCAACACTGTATGTAAATATGTAGGGTAGATCTATTTTTTGGAAATAAATTTTTAGATTGGTAAGTCTCTAAAACATAAGTTTCACAAATTTTTGATAAATGTATACTACATGTGTGTGTACACAAAACTAAACCTGGGTGACACAACCTATACTTTATGTATAAGCTCAATAAATGATACTTTAAAATACCTCTGCATTAACAGGATTCTCAGTGGTATTTTTTTCCATTTGCTCGGATTTTTCTCTTTAAACTAATGAAGCAATAATATCCAGATTGCACCATTAGTTGAGTAAAATTGTAAATATTCTGTGCAGCGTTAGCACAGTTGTGCTAGTACTAGTAGCATATTAGCAAAATGTGGCCTTTTCTCTAAATTTTTTTTCTTTTTACGTTGTCAAAATCGAGCAAAACATTGAAAAGGTGAATTTTTTATTTTAAATAAATTCTCCAACAAAAAAAACGAAATTAATATTTCGTAAGTTAATAATAATTTTTAATATTGAGCAAAAACAAAAGTAACGACATATAACGTAATACGACGCTGGATAGCACGAGTAGCACACAATTAACTTTTCCATAGTAGCATATTCGAAAAATAGCGTGCGGCAAAACTGTTTCAATACATCTACATACTAGTGACTTCTATTGAGTGATGGTTTACACTAGAAAATTAATTTCGAAAATTTTTCTTGTTTGTTGGTAAGAGGGGAAAAACGAAAGGGTCGAGTGCAGCACCTGTCGTGTAAATGCCAATCAAATTCACTAATGAGAATAGACAATTTCTTTCACAGAATTTCCTAGTGTAAACCAGCTCTGACAGACGTGCCAATTGCATGAGAGCTGCTTTAATAATAAAATAAAAACAGTATTTTTCACTATTGTTTATTATTATGTACATATATAACAAAGCGTTCAGCAATTCAAAATAAATAGCAAAGGAACTGTCAAACGACTAAGTGAACTAAACTTTTGTTTCATTGAAGGGGTAAAAGAGTTTTGTAAAATACTAAATTATGGTCGAAACTTGTTCTGAAAACCATTTTTATATCATTCTTGATATGTGTTTTTTTTTCTACCGCAAAATAATTAAATTATAATATATTTTTTTAAAATAACCTTTCTTATTTATTGGATACATTTAGTACAATCTCAACCTAGTTAATTTATTACTACCAGGCCCGGATTTACCTTACAGGCACACTAGGCCAGTGCCTAGGGCGGCAAATATTGGGAACTTTGAAAATTTTTTGTAACTGTGGTAATATATATTATTATAATGCATTGGGAATGGTGAGAGTTACACAGGGGGAAAAAAATGCGAATACTTGTAATGTCGCCCCCTAAACTACCTAAAAAAATGTTGACAAGCCAAAAAAAGGTCCTCACTTTTCATATTTAACAACTTTTTGTCCATATTCACCAGTGAAGAAGGGCGGCAATTTGTGAACGGCTTAAGGGCGACAAATTTTTAAATCCGTGTGAATTTACTGTACCATTGTGCAGTTCCCAAAAAATTATGATATTTAATAACTATTTTATTGTTAAATAAAATCCCCTTAACAAATAGAGGCTACGTCTCTGGCGATGGTCCGGCATTACGTCACAAAAAAAAACTACGATTTATTGATTCATAATTAAAACTATAATGATTGTCATTAAAATCAACTTGACACAAATGACACACAATTTGTAAGCGCGATTGACTGAAATTGACTTGAGTCAAGTCAAGTCGATTTTGTTGACAATCATAATAGAGCTTTGAAAGTCTTAAAACTAAAACTATGGATATAAAAAATATAAAAGAATGAAATTGAGCTGTGTGTTATATAAAGGAAGAAGTCTCGGGAATGGAATGCCCTTCCCTTGTTAATTCCTTCGTGAAATAGCATTTTTTAAATTCCGAAAGAAATTTCTATTCTATTTTTATAATGCCACTCGCTATTTCGCCATTCGCAGAAATGTAATCGTAATGGGGAATATACAATTTTATTAATGAGTCCATATGTCGTCTCTAAGTTACAGAGATGTTTGAGGTTTCATAAGTTATGGTTAAATTTGATAACAATAAGTGGAAAATTCCCTCTACCAAAATATACCCAAATAATTTCAAATCTTTAAAAATTAAATTTTTTTTTAATTTAAACATATGAACTTTGAATTACATTTTGTTAATATGTGGAATATTAAATGCTAAAATTTTGTCATCACTGTTATACTTGATATGTATTATTTCATACGTTTAACATCCTATACATAACTCCTTCCCGATATATGGGTAATATTCATGACCAGTGCCACATAAATGAATAAGTCTAGATTTCTTTCGAGTAAATTAAGGTTTATTATTATCATTTACAATACATCTAATTGGTTAGATACGTTAAATATCCGCTCAAAAGTTATCATCGAATTTTATGTATCGACAAAATGAACTTGCTTTTTATTTCTAATGTTGCTGGCAATCGCTTAAAGTGATATTATTTTTGTTAAAATTCATTTTATTATGTGCTGTTGCTGTTATTCTTCTCATTTGCACGCAATCTTAAGCCACCACATAGCCTAATCTTTTAGAAAATGTCACTGCCACCCACTGCTGCCCCACCCGACGCTGACTTCAATGTCAATGATGCGTTTTTTTCTTAGTCATACTTTTCAACCAATCGTTGGCGTTAGTGACTACGGTAGCGACAGCGTCGACTATAAAGGCAGCGGCTGCAAGCTGTGCTGTATAGCAGCAAGCAGAATGTTTTCAATTGTTGACTTTTATTTTTATATATTGTAGGGTTTTTTATTTTTGTATATTTTAAGAGACTTATTTTAATTGTTCTCATTAAATCATACCATTATTGCTTTGTTCCCTTGTTTTTAAGCAAAACTTTTTTATGCAACAACTAAATCTAAGATTTTTCTTTTTGCAATAGGAAATAAGCTATCGTGATATGTACCTACATTATTTGATTTCATTTGTTGAGTTATTATCTGTTTAGTTTTTCCTATGTTGTATTTCTATTTTACGCGTCATAAGTTTGCACTCGTTTGCATGCCAGCATTGTATTGCATACACAATGAAAACAATAATAATCAAAGTGAACGAACTTTCCGTAAGGTTCTATAATCCAGAGAAATTGTATTGTAAAAAAAAAAATAACTGCTGAAACTAAATATTCGTTTTTGGTTCCCTTCTGATCTAAATAGTTTATTTCTAAATGAAGTAAATGTTAAGGGGCAAAATCAGCGACGTTAATCTTTAGAATATACTGTGGTTGAAGGAGAAAATGGACGAAGGGCTGGTGTTCCTTACATCTGTCTTGTGGTAATCGCAGTCTACTTAGTTTTACTACTGTAACTTTTTCTTCATAGCACCATCCCCTTTGCAAAATTTTTTCTCTGACTTGCTAGATAGCGCTAGGAGACGGCCGAAGTCTTAGAATAACTAATACCAACACCATTTGTGTACTAAAAGAAATTCAACAGATAATTTTTTTGCTCGAGTCAGAAAACTTCTATAACATTTTTTCCCCGAGGGAGCGCATTTCTTCCTAATGCTAGATACTGACCTCATTGTTGTTTTTTTGTTTATTTCAGCACATCGGGCGATTCACTTTATGAAATTTTAGGACTTCCTAAAACAGCTACAGCTGATGATATTAAGAAGACTTATCGAAAACTTGCTTTAAAATACCATCCAGATAAAAATCCAGACAATGTTGATGCTGCCGATAAGGTTATAAACAAATTGTATTAAAAGACAATAACTTAATTATTTTCTTATTTTCAAATTCAGTTTAAGGAAGTTAATCGAGCCAATTCAATATTAAGTGATCAAACGAAACGAAATATTTATGATAATTATGGATCACTTGGACTTTATATTGCTGAACAATTTGGTGAAGAAAATGTCAATGCTTACTTTGTTGTTACTTCGCCAGCAGTTAAAGTAAAATTAACCCAATATATACATAATTTTGATTTTATAACTACGTTACATTTTTCGAATTGTTTTTCAGGCTTTGGTTATTTGCTGCACTATTTTAACCGGTTGCTGTTGTTGCTGCTGTTGCTGTTGTTGCTTTAACTTCTGTTGCGGCAAATTTAAGCCACCAGCGAATGAATCACATGACCAATATTCACATTTGAATGTAAGTTAATAATATGTATTATGAATATTAATGCCAAATTTTATTTAAAATCTGGCATCATTTATTTACAGCCATTAAGAAAATCTGCATAATACGATATATAATTTTCATTTAAATAATAAAATGGAATATTCTTTCCTAAAATTAGAATAAATTCCTTTTTCAACATTACGCTTTTCGAATATGTATCCCATATTTTATAGAAAAAAATTCAATATCGAGCCATTAAATTTAAGTGAAACACTCAGCCATGTTCTACAATTCACTTCCGAGTGAAAGTATAACGAAATCACATGAATTTATATGAAATTGACATGAATTTCATCAGAAGGGCAATGTAGAACATACCTGATTCGCTAAATAAAGGTCGTTATAAGCTGTGCTATTAAATTTTAAAGACTTGACACTAAAACATATATATTGCATATCAATCAAAGTAGCTCATACTTCATTTTAAACGCATCAAATAGAATGTAGTTTAATGTCTTCAAGATCTGATGCAATTAAGGTTACTGTATAATCGATGACTGTATTTAAGTGAACTTTTGAATACTTTACCAGATTTCTTAATGGTTGCTTAGAAATTTTTCTATTGTTTTAATTCGTAAATCAAAAAAAAAAAACAACATCAAAAACAAGAAAAACAGTTTAAATTCAATTTAATTTTATCACATATTTTAAGTTAAATAATAACAATTCGCGTACATACCAACAATATTCACTACTAATAGCTTAATAATATCTCAAAATCATTCTATCCACTCACACACCCTACACATACATACATATACGCCGTGCAAATGTTCGGGAGGTATTTGATTTTTTTGATGATTTTTGTGGCGCAGACTTAATGTAACCAAACAAATGGTATTAAACTAGTCAGCAAAATATGTGCTGCGCTAGCTCTGCATACTTTTTTTTTCTCAAATCTTTTATTTTGCATGCATAATCTAAAACATAGTCTTTTGTAACTATTAAAATATGTATCTATTTTGGTTAAAACGCAAAACTTAAACTATTCCAGTAGCGCTCCTGAGTTACATTGAAGGTAAGTTTGTTTTGAAATTAATCGTAGTTTTTGTAGAGTTTTTTACAGAAATATTGGACGTATAGAGACAGTTTTGTCTGAAATCAGGTAATAATAATAAGTGATTCTAAGTAATCTGTGCATATATTTTCTCTTAAATGCTTGACTTGTCTCAATTTATAATTATTGCACAAGGCTTACTTTAAATTTAGTAAATTCTATAATTTTTTATTTTTTTAAATTCACATTCCTTAAATTAAAATTAAGATATATATATATATAATTTTGGATTTCTTTTATATAAGATAAAACTTTACGAGACTGATCATTTTAAGCTTCAATCCACCCAAATATATTTATTCACCCACGTACACCGCATACAATAATATTCGTAGTAATAAAAACTAATGCCTTAATATATGAATATCGTCCCTACAAATGTTTCTATAAATTTTTCACCAAATTGAAGGAAATTATAAAAGTTTTGAATGGTTTTGACTCTTTTTTTTCTTGCATATTATCAGTATTTGAGCCAAAGATATTAAAACTGGTAATAACGAGCATAGATTGATTGAAGTTCGTGTTAAAATTATTCGATACATAAAAGGTTGTTTATTAGTGCTGGATTACACTAGGAAATTCTTTTCGAAAAATCTTTTTGCTTGTTTGCAAGAGGGGAAAACGAAAGGGTCGAGTACAGAATTTGTCGAATCGCTAAACAAATTTACAAAAGAGAATAGACAAGAATTTCTTTCACAGAGATTCCTAGTATAAGCCAGCTCTCTTACATTACGTGACAGAAAAGTGTTGAAGGGAAAGGAAGGATTTTGTATAAAAGTTTCAGATCCATAAAAATTAAAAATAGAACAAGTACGGAGTCTCAAATTATAATGTCAAGCGGTAGCAGGAAGATAAAAAACTAAAAACAAACATTTTATTAAAAAATGATATGAATATTGTAAGTACCAAATTTAAAAAGTTCACCTGATTCCTTTTAAAATGGTGAATATGTCTTACTACTTACTTAGTTTTTACCTCTTGAAAAATAAGAAGCTTTTTGGAAACTTGCTTAATGAAATCAGTTTTATAGCTTATAATTATTATCCATACATATATGTACGTTTTTAAGTCCACGCAGAAGCTCCCAGCTTTTTGCGATTTGTATGAATCAGATTTTTCATATGGCTATACCATCGAAGATTTTACCGTTGTGTAAAATATTTTTTAAAGTTTTAAATTATGAAAATAATGCAGTAGTCATTTCTATTAGATCAACTTTTGTTGAAAAAAAATATAAACAAATACTTAATATCTAAATTAACTTTAAAGAGATTCGCAGATACAAACGACCTATTTATTTTTAAATATAGCAAATTATTTAAGTTATTCACACCTACCAGACAAAACTTGTTGCTTGCTCTATCTATTTTGCACGATTTTGCTTTTATTAACATTGAACTGATAATCCGTCCGTGATATTCTATATGATCCGATTTAATCGTATTACCCAAACTTAGCTCTTATTTATATTTTCAGCAATACATTTTGTTTTCAAAATATTTATTTGTATGTTGAATATACAATAAAACTGTTTTGCTTAATTTAACCAAAATTATTTGTTTTTGCATAAGTATTGTAAGAGCAGACATGTGTACACATTTTTAATTACTTTGATGTTTTCTTTTTTGAGTTGGTAGACGTGTTCCCCCTTGGCACCTTTTCTTTTCTTTAAAAGCACCATTCTCACAAGTCACCAGCATTATAATTCACCAAGAAAACTTTGTCTGCGTTTGACTTCGGCTCTACGAAATTGTATGCTGATGAGAAAAGCAAGTCCGAGGTTTAGATAGGACCAGAAATTTTAGTTTGTTTAGTTCACATATCCAAGTTGGACCGCTGATCGCGAATATGGTGCCGTGTTGACTCTATTACATCAGATTTTTAAGCACCAGTCTTATATATTTTTTTAAATAAAATAAGTTTAAAGAAATTTCATATTATACTCAAAACCTATAAGAAACATATTATGGTTCAAGTAAAAAAAAGGTAATAAACAAATTTTAGAGATTAATTTTTTGTGTACTTGAGAACCAGTTACTAAGTTTTAAGATTATGGGTCGCTGATTCCGACACTGTTTTTTCGCAACAAATAAATTTAAACAATTTCATTGGTCTATTAAAATCGATTAATTTTTTTATTACTCGAACCAGTTCTACTCTCTAGTGCACTTTGGGTTGGTGAATCCAATTCCGGTGACCATTTTGCAATATCAGGTCAGTTTCTGTATTATTTTTTATTTGGTTGCTATTTTTTAAATAAGCTATGCCCGAATTAAGGTAAATCTGAACACGTATTCAGTTGATCTTGTAAGTTCTTATAGAAAAACTTTTGTGTGTGTCTGACTGAGAGTGTTATTTTCTAATTCTTTTGGTTTCAATGTTATTTATGCATATTTACAAATCTTCCCGAAAATCATCAAACGTTCACAATTAAAAAAAAATCACAAAACACTTAAGATTTAAAACCTATTTAGACACCAAACAGCTAAAATTTCATGTAATTTCATATAAAAAAAAATCAGTTAAATCTTTTCAAAGCTTAGCATTGTTCAGTTATTGTTTAAATTTTAGCTCTAAAGAATGTTGATACCTGGTTTTAAAAAAAAAAGTTACCATAAAATGTTAAGTTGAAAGTTAAAATATTTTTCTTGTTTTTTAGTGCCAATTTTTTTATTAGAATTTGTTCTCTGTATTTATTTTTTTTTTTTCGATATTGGTTTTCTTTCATCACATATGCATTACAATTTGTGTTATTATTTTATTCGTACCCTCTTAGCGCGGAGCCGGCGGTAGAGATGCTTCTGCTACAACACTTGGACCTGGACGTATTGTAAGTATTTTTAACTACTCATTATCACTATCAACTAAAGTTTAATTTGTAACTGGTGTGCAGTCTATTTATTGATGGTCACTAGAAAAGGTGGTGGTCGTTGTTTTATTTATTTTTTCTTCTATTGTGTTTATATTTGCTTTGCTTGACCAATTTAGTATATTGTACTGCAATGGTTGCGTTAATATGTTGCATTATAGAGTAAAATTCAACGAAAAATAAAAAAAAATCAATACTTCCTAATTCATAAAAACTAACTCATATTATACCAATTATAACACATGTATTATAATCTCAATTTGCTAGTATAAATTTGTTGTTGTAAAATAGAATAACAAAACAACTTATTACTTAATTTAATTTTCAGGAGGATGGTGATCTCGATGATGTCAATCTTGGCGGCGGTGGTGCTCCAGTGACAACGCAACCCGCACCTGGACAAGCCGGTGGCGCCGGACAGCCAGTCTTTGCAATGCCACCACCTGCAACTGGTGTAAACCCTTTCACAGGTGCTCCAGTTGCAGCCACAGAGAGTACATCGCTTAATGCAACAGAGCAAACTACATATACGCCAGGTATACACTAAAAGTAACAAACTGTTTTAAAAACAAGAACAAAATCAGCAAAAATCTTACACCTACTTTATTTAGGGCTCATTACTAATAACATTATTATATATAGAAATGGGTATGCAAAAAAATAAAAATATTCAGGAGCATGCAATGAAACCGAAACCATATAAAAAATAAATTATATGAAAATTCCTATGCTACTCAAACTAACCACTTTTAATTACGTTTAAAACAACATTATTATCAATGTTTATATATTTATTGTCAGTAAGAAAAACTGAAATTTTAACACTTAGCTAATTATTTAAATCCCTTTTTTTATGACTGGGCTAAAGTAATATTTCATTCATTTTTCAATTCATTCCAATAATAACCTACATACATACATACTTATATCTATATTAATTATTGTTTTTTTTTGTCATATACAATCACATTGCTCATGCCTTTGATTATGTAAATTGTTTGTATATGTGTTTTTAAAGTATGTTCCCAAAAATATAAGTTATTTATTTCAACAAATAATACTGGGTTTTCTCATTTTTTAAGCAGAAACAGTAAGGAAATATCTTTAAAACATGACTTCTAAATAATAACTTTGCGTTATATTGAAAAATAGCGTTTGTTTAATTTTTCATAAGTTTCCGTTTGCTATAAATTGATATTTTTAATAGGTTTTTGTAAGAAATTACTAAAAAATAGGTGTCGGTCCGCTCGAATTTGTTGCTGCAAGATAACATTTTCAATGCTCTGCTCTAATATTTTTGTATACTTATATAGAAAGTCTTAAGTTTTGAGCAGGCTTGTTAACACCCTACAATTTCCGCTAGCAATTGCAGGTGAAAATGCAACTACGAACTATATGGTTACTTTCCAATCAAAATAAATGTTGACAAAGATCGAGATTCTGAAAAGAATTTTGAAGTATTAAAAAAAAATATTTTTTCGGTGTATAAAATAAAATTAACGGCTTTACGGGTGGGATTAAAAAATAGTAACAACATTTGTAACAATAATTTTAAATAATAATTATTAAGAACATTTTGTTTAAAATTCGTTAATTTTTATGACACCCAAGCATTCGGAAAAACAAGCGATCGCAGCTTTGAATAGCGTAATTTTGAATCTTTAGAGTGAACTTCCTAATCGTCAGACCTCTATTCAATTAAAAACCTTTGAAAAGCTCAGAAATAAAAATCATCCGTAAAGTTCGGATCGTCAATAATCACACTAAGATGCCAGAATTTATCTACCTCCATGATAGCCGAATAATAGCCGAAAGTGTCAAAAAAAATAACGAATTTTCAACAAAATATTAAAAATAATTAAATTAAATTCAAGTGTATATGGTAGTTTTCTTGATTGCTTGAAGTATTACTACGTACAAATCAATAAATTTCATATTTTTTAAGCAGCTAATATTGTCCCACTTAAAAATCTTACATCTTGAATGTGAAATAAGATTTTAAGTTTTTTTTACACCATTGTAGAAAATGTGTTTTCGATCTAGAATAAAATTTGGTGCGTGTTTTTTAACAATGATTTTCATGTTTTCCTTTGATAAAAAAAATTATGAAGCATCGTTTTGGGGCCAAATAGACAGCGTATTT
The DNA here is from genome assembly GCA_963662105.1 of Meiosimyza platycephala. Taxonomy (NCBI): domain Eukaryota; kingdom Metazoa; phylum Arthropoda; class Insecta; order Diptera; family Lauxaniidae; genus Meiosimyza; species Meiosimyza platycephala. The sequence continues at coordinate 102,754,919 of OY759208.1, read as the reverse complement.
GAATTCAGCATCCCAAAATCAATGAGACAATTCGATCCGAATAAACAAAAAAAATATATGCAAAGCTTTCTTTTTTCTCAATTTTTTCAAAATAATGCTGTTCGTATTTAATTTGGGTTGCTGAATCCGTGGCTTATTTTGCCATATAGACTGCCTGTAGGTACGTATGTATAACGTGCTAAAGGCAGAAACACAACTTCATAGGATGAGGAAAACCGATTTTTGATGACAATTTATTTTCGAACTTTCTGGGTCACTTAACACTTTTTCCACTAAACACGTTATACGCATTGACATAGTCTAGTCTAAGAGAAAATAATATCATTTTTTTAGAGTATTGTGTGTTTTTATGTTTTGCACATTTTATTTAACAATTGCAACATTTTTACATAAATTTGAATCATTTATAGGTTTGTCACTCATATAAAATTTACATTTTATTTGTTTTAGATATGGTAAACCAAAAATACTAGACACACACATACTATGAAAGCATTATTCAAACAATCATGCTCGATTATACAATAACGAAATGCAAGAGAAATATTCTACATAAGTTATAAAAAAAAAAATATATATTTTTTGAATAAAAACACAACGGCGGGTTTCATATATGAAACTAAACAAAAAGTACATATATATATAATTTAACAATAAGATTGGACAAAATAAAGCTTTGTGTAGCTTAGCTGCTAAGGCAATGAATGTAACAAAAACAAAAGAACACTTAAGTCTTTTACGTGCAAAACAACAACAAAAATTTTAATTGAGTCAAAAAAAGTATGTAATTTGAAAATAACCCGATTTATAAAATCTATTGTTTAATTTTACATATTCATAAATTATTACCAATATACATTTCATTATCATTTATAAGCAAGCAAGAAAGTAAATTATAAATAACTTATAGAAAAATGAAACACGTATTTACCTATAAATATATATTTATACTTTAACTTTTAATATAATGAAAATCAAATAAAATTAAAAAAAATAATAAAAAAAAGAAAGTAGTTAAGTTTCATTTTTAAGTTTTTCATTGCGTAGCCATTAAAGTTATGTAAATTAGCAATTTTCCGTTCCAAAAAATAAAACAAGAACAATTATACCAATAACAAAAAAATTTTAAATTAAGATTTGTTGCATTTTGCTGGATACTTATTACACATAAATACATACATACATACATATATCGCATATAAAAAAAAACTTTGCCAATATATTTTCTTAACGGCCATAAATTAAAACTAAACGTCTTTGTAGGAGCTCATACTCGTATCTACGAGTATATACATATGAACATGTAACAATAAATGAGATGAGGCCAAGGATCAAAGTTTCTAAAATATCTGAGGTTTTATAAATTCTGATTTATGTATACTTTCATTTCAAAATGAGGATTTAAAATTTTACAAGATTTTTTGTTTGTAACTATTTTTTCCCTATATAAAAAGAAAAAAATTACGCCTGTTACTGCAAAGTTTTCTTTAGAATCATACATAGTACTGCACAATATTTTCCGGAAATGTTAAGTAAAATGTAAAATTACCTACAATCCTATGCCTTCGATTTTATTTGAAATTATTATTTAATTGCACTTGCAGCGAAATTCGATATTCTTGTAATTTTTCAGAGCACCGATTTTATTGAGTACAATCGAAATAATTATTTAATTGAATTTGCAGTCATTGGCAAAGTTGATGATTCTCTTAAATTTACAAATCTGTCAATGCTTTTTCTAATCGATCTTCTGTTTCATATTTGTAAATTTACAAGAACATTGAACTTAAGTAATGACTTAACTTCAATCAAATAATAATCTTAATTTGTTTGAATGTTCGGCCCCCTGTGGAGGTTGGAAAATACCCAACGAAACATCGGGAAAAAAATGGAATAATTGTTTTTAATCGCATAAATAAATTTGACCAAAAAGCCGAACATTTAAACAAACAAATTTACAAAATTTTAATTTTAATTGTTATTTACAATCACTCGATTAGAAACAAATTAACTTAACATTTTTTTGTAATAATAGAATTTTTTAACACCAATATATCATCGCTCACTTGTACAACGGCCCTAATTGGCATTTTTAGTTTTGTTCAGGAGACACAAAAAACTGAATAAAAACCGACAATGTAGAATATTCAAATTTGTTTAAATGCAGTTTAGTTACAAAATCATTAACATAATTATTTTTAATGAAAAACGTAAATTTTTTTGTTGATATTTATTTTATTTCAATTAGGGCTTTTTAACATCATTTTTATGTATGCGAAAGTGCATTTAGGGCTTTTTGCAATACCTTTGAAAACTAAAAGTGTAATTCATTTACAACAAATTTAAAGAAAATTTGTAAATATTGTACTGTTTAATGTAGTTTTTTAATAAATTAAAAGAAATTAAAAAACAAAACTTGAATAAAAAAGTTTATTCAAATGATTGGATTGGTGAATGACAAATTATCATAAAATTGTTGGCAATCCATCGGCTATAACTTTTTCTAACCCTGCAAATAGTCCCATTTTTTCTTTGAAATTTTAAATTTTTGCCTGCATAAAGGGCTCAGCCTTTCTTCGGAAAACTTTCTTGGTTTTTATGTTATAGGTAAGGGCTGATATTTCCAAATCATTACGATTACGCAGATTTTGTTGACCAACAGTTGAAATCTGCTTTAACTGTACTCTGAAGATCTTTGAATCATTAATTTGAGTGCCATGAATACAGTTGCCTTTTATCCAGGTCTTGACCATATTTTCTTTCAAACATATTTTATTGATATAATCATTTGACGACGTACTTGCAAACGTTGGGAATTGTGTTTTAAGAAATAGTCTAGAGACTGAGTACGCGCTGAGTTTTCGGATGAAATTCGTTTTCTGCTTACCGGATCAACAAGATCTATTACATATACCTTTTTTTGCTCTCATGTCATTTTGCAAAATGCATCAAAGATGGCTTTCCGTGCATTTGCACTAAAAAGTCTTTGCTCACAACATTTTGACGTACAAGATGGTCCAAGCTGTCTTTCGGCCTTTTGGCACAAACCGTTTTCAATCGAAACGCCTATATATTGAGCTCCTCGTATTCGTTTTTTCATATTTGGAATCCGATCAGGTTTTATTTGTTCCGGAATTGAATCGGACGCATTGATCTCACACAAAATATTTTCTGTAACACTCATTACGAAAAATTTAAACGAAGACCGAATACGCATTCTGACACAAGACATAATCTATAGTAGTGTTACTTTTTAATTTGGTATTTACATGGAAATTTTGAATTCAAAATCCTTTGGAAATTCAAAAGCTACTCGCTAAAAAACTTAAACTTTAAAAACTCTTTTTAAAAAAAGCTAACTACAAGATTTACGAAGAAAAATTATCTCAATCTGCCAGGGTGCTTTGATTGTTTGAGTGAGAACATGGCAAAAGTTTACAACGCCACAGGTTCTCCTATGTACGTCAACGAGCAAAATGTTTTTAATTTGAAATAGTTTTTTATAACAAGTTATCACCTTCCAACGTATTTCGCTACAGGATGTCATCTGCCACCGGAAAGGGAGGGAAAGGGAGAGTTATTTATTTGTTTGATTAGTGAAGTAATTTATTTGGCTTATCGATTTTTCCTATATTTCCTCTATTGCTCCTCTACATTATACATTATTATTTATTACCGTACGTTTTATTTACCCTTTAAATATAGGTACCATACAAAAATTAGATTTTTCAAAAAATTCCAGTGCTTAAAGCAATTTAACTCAGTTTATCTACATAAATATATCAAACAACGCAAAACTTCTTCAAGTACTGCTTTTATTGGAAAAATTTTTTTACATCAATTTTAGGTTTTTAGTTACCGATCAAGGATACTATTTACTATTTTTTTTTCTGTTCTTAATTAATTTTGTACTATATGAACGAGCATATGTAGTACCTTTCTTTAAGGGGGCATATCTTCTGTATAAGAAAAATCGTACGGAAACGGCTAGAAATGGATTGAAAAGACGAAAGATAGAACTTTACAATTATATAGTTAAAAAATCCAAATCGACTTTTTAATACATTAAACCTCATATATCTTAAAAATAAGAAATATGTTTTTATAATCGGTTAGCATGTTCGTGTATAACGACCACAAATTATAAATAAAATTATTGCTCTGGATTAAGCCTACTTTCATCTCCTACGATTTTTGTATAAACACGATTGCTTTACATAACCCATATTTATGTAGATTTTCTTTTATGGCCGCTGAACTAAAGACGTAATTTTATGGCGTAAATTTTGAAGTGTTTGGGAGTATTAACAAAATTTGCTGTTGTAATTTTAATTAGATTGAACTATAAACTAAAAATAATTAAAATAAAATTAATACAAGCAATGATGAGTGCGACTTGATGTAAAGCAACTGTATTAACTAAATTTAGTTCAAGATAAAAGTTTCTGGTCTAAGTTTTTTATGCATAAGTAAAGGTATTCTGAAAATGTGTGATAATGTTTATCAACTATTAATATATAAAAAAAATTGTAAATAATTGGGGCATTGTTCATTGTTTTGAAAAATAGGTTCCTCTTTTTTTCACTTGGATAATTTTCACAAGAATGTCTCAATACATTTACAGCGATATGAGCGATATTCATAGTTATGAGTAAACTATAATTATAGTACATAGATCAGAAACTTTTAAAACTTAACTGCTTAGTATATAACTATTATAAATTTTATCTGACTTAGTTTTGTAGTGGCTTAAAAACTTAAAACCAATCAATTCAATTATTAGTTTTTCAATTTGTAAAAAACCAAACAAATTATACAAAAATATAGTCCAAGAATTGTAAATAATTAATATCAATATGTTATTTAAATAACGACGATAATGATTCCAAAAATAAATGAAATACGTTAAACAAATGTAAAAACCTTATAAAGTACGTTGTCTGTTTGAATATTGCAATGCAATAAATAGACTTAAATTTCAATTAAATAAAATTTCAATTAAAACAACTCAATCGAAATTGCCTGCGATGCAAAACTCAAATCATTCATAAAAGTTTGCTGTCTGGGCTGTAAGTGTTTGATCATGCTTGGCACTCTTGCTGATTATCGATTGGAAGCGCAGAATGCATCACCACCACCATAATTACAAACATAAATATACACATTCTAATCTATATTGTATAAGACCAAATAGGTTTTATAAAATTCTGTAATTCGAAAAAACTTAAAAATTTATTTATTTTTTCTTTTATGTCGCCATAAATACTAAAAGAACAATATTCAATATAATAGAAAATCTTTTTAGGTGTATTTCTTTTTGTTAAGAAATAATTTAAAAGTTTAATTAAAAACTTAAAATTTAGTATTAAACGTCCAAAAAATTTCACATAACACTCGGTTCTTATTCAAATTGACTGTTTCATTTCTTGAAATATAACTTTTTCTTTAAATTGTAATGTAATTTGTTAATGTTGCTACAATTAACTGCAGGAAAATATAAAAATTAAAAAAAAGAATACAAATTTTTTTCGCATACGTTTATTGTTCTTTAAGAGAAAATTATATATAAAAAAATTATAACAATAATAATAACTTCTTATTGTATTTAAAAAATATAAATATATATAAATGATAATATAAACTACTAAAAAAACTCAGTTGTTTTATTTATTTATTTAAAGGTAAAGGAAGTTAGGAAAATCGCACAAAATAAATACACAAAACGGATGTTATCTGTAATATATTATAATATATATTATGCATTCGCGATCATCATAGAGCTTGGTCGTACGACTTGAGCTATAGAGCTGCGATTGCATACAAATTTCTCCGTACCATAAACTTAGTGTTTCCCGAACAGCACCTAAAAAAAAACCAAAAATAAAAACTTGAATCACCCTAATGTACAAACATAATACATTAGCCATGTTTTTTTTTGACACGCTTACCCGCTTAAAAAAATGTTTGCATGAGAAATTAGTCGGCGACAAGTATCACGGACTAAAGTCATTCTTATACAAAAATTTTTTTTTTAGCGGATAACCGTGTCAAAAAAGACACGGCTATAATGTATGATGCTTGATGGGGTGGGGTTCATCATTTATTTTTGTGTCATATAATCGGTATATATTTTATGGTACTATTATTTTGCAGTTGTGGGGGGTTACCGTTGTAAAAGTTTCAAAATAATAAAAAAACGTCTTACAACAAATGTACAGTCCCAAATAATAACTTTGATTATTTTTATTCAAACTCACAACTAAAAAACAAGTGAGGTCGATCTGACAGTCGCTTTCATCATAACCGCTTATAATAGCTGTGTTCCCATACTTTTTCAGTTAAATTTTAAGATTTGAGAGAATAAGAACGTAATTGATCTCGAGAGACTTAACTACAAAAAAAGGGAACAAAAACTTTTAATGATATACCTTTCCGGCAATTCATTCTAGTATAGTTTTACTTTCGAGCCCTTTGTTGGAAAACTCAAACAATATCAACAAGGACGCTATCGCCAAATTTCAACACGTACGAGAACGGTCTTTCGAATCATAGTTCCATACGAGTACTGACGCGATAAATACAAACCTTTGTAAACTCCTGCTTGTAACGAATATTGAGGTTTTGGTGGCAACGTATGATCTCAAATCACGAACTTCCTTTGGCTACATATGTTACATATATGTTACATATGTAAATCATACTCTGAACTTGACAATCAGAACATTGATGGAACTCACAGGATGATAAAAAGAAGAACATCGTGGCGAAAAATGAACTAAAATTATGGAGGATTTTTGTTGTTGGCAACCGAAAAAAAAACATCAACTTTTTCAGGACTGAAATATTTTATTTTGGAAAGACCGTTAATTCCTCGTGTTCAACATGGTCACCCTTTTACTAACAGTATCAAAGGCTCTAAGCTTTAAAAATCAAAAAAATATACTACAATGAATGCAATTAAAAACAAGTTTTTGACTTATGAAAAATTTGTTTAGTTAATTCTTTTATTATTTTGTAATTACAATCCTTAAACATTTGTAATAATTATCACTGCTGAATATACTTGTGGCTTAACTTTTATTATGCTTAGAAAATTTTATGCTTAGAATATATTGAAAAATGTAACATGATAATGCTAGTATTATGATAATTTTATTTTTCTATACTTGATTGATTATTTATTATTGGTCAATGCTAAAAAAATACGCTGAAATGTTGCATGTTAATGCTCTGCTAATTTTCAAGGGGTTAAGAGAGCGAAAATCTATTTTCAATTCCACTGAAAAGAGCGAACTATAGTTCACCCCTTTAATTAAGCATATTGTTGTAATTATTTTAATATTTAAATTTTATTGAATTTAAATTTTTTTTTGTGCAGATTATTACCCTATTATATTATATTTTTTTCTACTACAAAAGATTATTTTCTAAATTCCCAATTGATTATAAATGAATACATGTATTTATTTATTTGCCTGTTAATGTATTATGTATTTTAATGGGTAAATAAAGATTTGTCATTTTGAAATGAGTATTTCACTTATGCTTTGGCATACTGACGTGTTGGGAACAAACTGACAACGAAATTCTTTGAGCAACAAACATATAATAAAGACACTTTAAATCAACAAACACAATTAAAACGCAAAAAAAATTCAAAAATGCAAAGTGAAAACGCAAAAACTTTAAACAAAAATTAAATATTACAAAGAAAAAAACTACAAAATGGATACACTGTAAACTAATAAACAAAAAATAAAAACACAAACCATTTAAATTGCCAAGCACGAAATCAAAAAAACAAAATGAAAACACTAAAAATCAAAAATACAAAATATGTAGAGACATTGAAAATTAACAAACAGAGAATCAAAACATTAGAAATCAAGAAACACAAAATAAAATCACTAAAAATCTATAAACACTAAATAAAAGCACTTATGTATGTATGTACATTTTAAAAACACAAAGTAAAAACTTAGGAATAAGAAGGCAATATTGTAGAGCACTCATTTGAGTACTTATTTGTCCTAAACGTCAAAAACATAGTTTCAACATTTTTACTAAATATACAAAAATAATTTTCTGATTTTTTTAGGTTGTGTAAAGACTATATATTTTTGTAAGGTTTAGAATTTTTCTATTATACATTACTAAAATAATATTAGATTACTAAATAACAAAACAGGAGTTCAAAAGAAATATGTCAACATTTAGAAATATTCATATAATAAAGAATAAAGTGAATTTTGTTTGGAATATAACATACAACGAAAATGTTACCTGATTTTGGTTTTAAATAAGGAAAAAAATAATTTTATTTAAATCCTATAGGAAGTGAAACAAATAAGCATAATCAGCTCATCGAAAAAATGGGGTATGGACCATACCGTATGGTACAAACTTACAAAAAATATTTGAGAACTGTTGCAGTACATTTCGAAAGGCTGTTTGAATAGCATCTGTGGTGTTAGTGTTAGCTGCTTTGCTTGGACCCCCAAGTCACTGTGCAAGGTCCTTCTACAGTTATAAAAGCCTATGCGATTTTTTTCCATAAAAAATATAATCAAACGTATTCGCAGGCCCGGATTTAGAAATTTGTCGCCCTTAGGCCGTTCACAATTGCCGCCCCTCGTCACTGGTGAATATTGAAAAAATATTTTTTTATATCAAAAGTGAGGACCTTTTTTTTTTCTTGTCAACTTTTTTTTATGTAGTTCAGGTGCCCATATTCCAAGTATTCGCACTTTTTTCCCCCTGAGTAACTCCAATTAAAATAATTTAAAAAAAAATTTTCAAAGTTCCCAATATTTGCCGCCCCTAAATTCTTGCCGCCCTAGGCACTGGCCTAGTGTGCCTCTAAGGTAAATTCGGGCCTGTGTATTCGTATAAGAAATATGTGACGTGGCACCATCATGTTCAAGAAAATAAAGTAAACTAGTAAAAATATAGATAAAAATAAAATACATTTACAGAAAAAAGAAATTAGTTTTGTGTAAAAATTGGATAAAATAACAAAAATTTGTTATGTTGATAAGAAGTTTTCTATTTCGTACAAATAATTTTGTCAAAATTTAGACTGAAAATCATGCGACCGACACACTTGCGTTACTTCAGTAACAATATTTTACTTTCGCAAAATTTTTTTTTTAATATTTTGAAACTGTTCTAAATATCAAGAAAAAAGTGTAATACAACAACTGCGCCCGAGTATCTTGAGGAGTTTCTTTATGCCCGGATGCTTCTACATAGGTTCCACTAAAAAACAAAACAAAATTTTTGTTTTTTGTTTTTTTTTGTATGTATGTACATGTACAAATAGATGGTGACTTAGTATTCAAATTAATTTTTTTTAATTTAGTTTTAATATAAATATGATTCAGTCAGATAGGTATTAACTTATTTATGAGTGTAAATATATCTGTGGCCACATGAAATATCTGCTAAACTCGACATCTGATGACAGTTAAAGTCATATGAATATACAAATAAATTATGTTATTTCGTCTTATCATCAAATATCGAGTTTAGCTCTTATTCCTTGTGACCACAGATATATGTATGTAAATTAGGGTGTTTGTTTCTTCTCAAATTCACATAATAGTTTTATAGTAGGTTTTATAGGTAGGTATCCGATTTGTTTTTTAGATTTTTTTGTAGTACATATTTGAGTAGTTGCTAATTTATGACAAATTATTTCGACATAAGTCAAACCATTGCTACGCTATAATTTTAATGTTGAAAAAAAAAGGTTCTATGTGAAAAAAAAACTTCGACATACATACGTGTACTTTTTTTGTCTAAAAATGTTACTGCAAAATTAAACATTATGTAACTTTATAAACAAAAGCTTGGACCTTTAAAAAAACTGAAAAAAATGTCACTATACGTCAAAACCCTAATGAATCCCAATTCGATGAGAAACGTTTGGGACGGCAATCATTTTAGAATTTATAATGAAATCAATGCTGAACGGAAGAAGCAGGTATTGAGATCACAAAAAAAAAATTAACAGAAAGTCATACCCATAGTCACTTGTGGTCCGAATCAAATTATTGCAACAAAATATTATGTTTTTTTGAAAATCAGCATTTTGTGGCTCTAGTTTTAAGGGATCAAAAAAACATAATTATGCTAATTACGTTTTTTAAAGTATTTTTAACATAAAAATTTGTTTGTAACGGTATGCTCGCTATTTCCAAAATTACTTTTATTTTCTTCTTTTAAAGCTATGCTCGCTATTTCCAAAATTACTTTTATTTTCTTCTTTTAAAGCTTGATTTAATTTTTTTTATTGTGGTTTTCCATATACATATACTAAAAAATGTATCATTTGAATTTGAGAAAAAAAAACTATTTCAAAAAAGAAGAGCACCCTAATGTACTCGTTTATGGGACGTCTCACGTCAATCAGATAATCTCTCTGTTCGAAATTCAGTGCAAAATGTTTCAAAAAGTTAAGTTTCTTTCGAAAGTATATTTAGATTAGGGTGTATTACCCCCCATACAAATAAAAAAAAGATCACCAGCCAGTTTGAAAGCTTAGCTCAAAACATTTTCAGCACAATTTTCTTTTTTGATTTTTTTCGATAGCTCTGCCATTTGATGTCTGATGAGCTCTAGGTACGAAATGTAGCGCTCGTCGAGAGCTTTACAACGATATACTAGGCGATCGGACATCAATGGCAGAGCTATCGTAAGAAAACCAAAAAGGGATCATCTACCTTAACAATAAAAAAAGCGTTCTGTGGTAAGACTCCAAACAGGCCGATACCGGTGAACATTTTTTCGTAATACGCCCAATGTACATATACATATATTTACGAATCTTCTGAGCTGTTTAACGTTATTTTTCATTGCGCTAAGTTTTGGGCAGAAAGGTGATCTGGGTGACGTGAAACCCCATGTTGCCAGTGCTGGGGATATTGATTTTTTCTACATGGGACGTTCCATGTACATATAAAGTAAGAAATAATATGTTTGTTTTGATTTCCATTTTTAATATTATTTTTACATTGTAGAAATTACTACATACTTTCAATTTACAAAACAAAATTAAAGCTTTTGAACGTAATGTTATATCTTTTCAAAATTCTAACAGAGATGATAAATTTAGGAAGTTCTGCAGTATCAATATAATTATTCATTCCTTGGACTTATCAGATCCCACTCAAAGTCTCACTCAACTCAAAAAATGTAGGTAATTTGACTGAGGGGAACGAGCACTGACATTTCAGCGGAATGAGATTTTGAGATTGCAAAGTCTCATAAATTTATTGTCTCTGGCTCTACTTTTTTTTCACTTAAATTCATTTCCTGTGATTTTATTTTACTAATGTCATACATTTGTATTAAGAGTTTTTTCTTTTTTAAATTTTATTATGTACGTAAACTTTTATGCCGTTTATTATTTGTAATTATTATAATTTAAAAAAAGTTAAAATAGTTAAGTCTATCGCCCTGCTGTATCAACTATTCCGAGTACTACTAAAATTTTCCTTCGCTCTATTATAAAGATTTTAATTTTATTTTTTTTGTTTTTCAAACAAATTCCTCCTGTTCCAGCCATGGATGATTGAGGCATTCAGCTGCTGAAGCTCGTATAATTGGATTGTATTCCAACATCGGTAGTAAGAAATCTGAAAATTTTTTCGCTTCAATGGGATCCCAGTCATATTTTTCCATAAGGACATTAAGTAGACTCCAAGGCTTTAGTTTCGTTATATTTCGTAAGCTTCCTGTAAATTTAATAAAAGCACAAGTTAAATTTGAAAAAAATACGCGTGTACAAGTGTAAATATAATCGAGAGTGTACTGTATGTGAAAACACAAAAAATTGATTTTTCCGAGAAGGTACTGCTTTAAATTAAAAAAATTAAACTTCAATCATGAAAACAAGAAATTAACAAGGATGTGGCATAAAGTTATTTAAGGGTCTTCTTTAAAAGACGTCCGCAGCAGCAAGGGGGGTGTCCCCTTGGCCTATTTTGTGCAATCTTTTATTTAAGAGACATGTTATTCTATAACAGTCTTCTATACATAAAAATAAGCTGACAGATTTTTATATGGAAAATCAGTGAAATTGAGTTATCTGAAGAGCCCTAAATGGGGTTTGAACAAGTGTGAAATAGAGTATCTAGTATTGCTGCAAGATGCGTCAACACATATTCCATTGTTGTTGCATGGGTACGCGCTTATATATGGCCTTTGCAAAACCAGCTTTTAAAATGCATTCCAGCAGTAGGACTGTTAGCGTGGTCAGCATTTGGAAACGAGTAAATAAGATCTTCTTTTCTCCCCTCAACTTGGAAACGAGTACGAGAGTCTTGTTAAACCGAGACATTTGTTATAAAAATAAAGTAAATTTAAAGGCTGGCTCATTCCAAAGGAAGGTCTCCAAAAGCGCTTTTTACTCCTGCTTTGTCCCACTGGGGATCCGTGCATTTTAGCCCATCAATACACAAAAAGTATTGTTTTATAGTATTTTCACTGTTAACTTTTTTCACAAATCTGGATGTCTATACAATATACTGTGGTGGACGAAGGGGGTTGGCTTTGAGGGTTCCAAATCTTCCTGAAATCTTTCAAAGTTGTAGTAATGGAAAATGAAGTTTCGGTATTGCAGGAAAAACTTTTTCGCAAATCCATTTTTCTCTGCTACAAGTTTAGGCCTAATTGTAAGTTATAATAATAAATACAATAGATGCAGTACTTACGAGTACTATACTTACCATAACTTGTAAAGTATTTTAAACCGTGTTTGCCTCTAAATATAACAGAAGGTGGAATTGTGCCCATTAGTTCAACAATGTGCGCTAAATGATCTTCATCACGTGAGTAATTTTCACCCGCATGTGGATCAAAAAGATAGTCTCCAGTTGCAAGTTCAAATGCCAAGCACGCAGTGCTCCAAATATCGGCGCTAAAGTTATATGGTGCACCAAGAAGCACCTCAATTGAACGATATTGACGCGTCTGTATATCTTCAGTAAAATGATGATACTAAATTTTGTCAAGAAAATAAAAATATAAGTTAGAAATTTGTAAGTGTAGCTTCAGTCTTTTATTGAGCAAATCATAACTACAAAATCAAACCCAGTGTTTATAGTTTAAACCAAACGTATCTTTCAATACTATAACACAGGTGCATCGACTGATTCATTCGCGGATACAGATAGAAGTATTCGGTACCGATGTTTTAAAATATTCTTAGAAGCTTATCGCAAATATCCAACATCGCCATTGTTCTTTAAATATTACATCATGTGTTGAATATGGATACAATCTCAACTAACGAACGTTATGAGTATGTTGTTGAATAATTTCTAGATAAGAGTGGCATTTAGCATATTATTTAATGGCACTTGTTCCGACCTAACCCCTAGGATGAATCTATCTCACAGCATTGAATGCTTTTTAATGTCTTCTAGCAACAGCGGATACAATTCGATGATATAATCAGATTTTCCAAACTTATCGATCTTATATGAAAAACTTGGTTTATCGAACAAATGAATCATTTTCGACCTGTTTTTGATTTTTCGTTAATATTTTAATAACTACAGCAACATTTTAGATCTTAATGGGAATTCATAGCGCATTATCAATCTTTTTTTTAAATAATATTTTCCAGAATGGTAACTGAATGAATAACGGTTTTTCAGTTTATAAAAAAGTTCGAAAATACTTACATCGTAACAGGCGTTTCCCAAATCGGCGATCTTTACGCGTACATTACTATTGTTTATCAGCGTCTGTATAGCATTTGTATAGGACTGAGTCTGCGGAATGGCATTAAGTTTAGAATTTTCTTTGTCATTAACAGTATCAACAACAGTGGGCTGAAATAACAGAGATATATGTGCTAACAAATATGTACAGATGAGTGGGGACGTGTATGAAAAATAGTGTCAAATAAAATTTTAAACAAGATCATTTAACAACAAACTAATTAAACTAACAATAACAGAAACGTTATAAGCTAAAGCAAATATATACTGGGTGCCACATTTTAATCTATCCAAATACGGTTCGTAATAAGAAAACTTAAGATTTTAAGTATTTAAGTAAGAGAGACATTCTACATGAAGTTCAAAAATATTAAATCATAACTTTGAGCCGAAGCAATTTGTCTTTCTCTTTAAAAATAAATAATTTTATTTTGAATAATGCTATACTTTAAAATTATGCTTCAAAGTTCTCTGGTTTTGTTAAAATTAGTTAATCAAGTAAAAATTTATTCATAGATTAAATTTACTTAAGATTTTTGTACGATCCAGCTTTTTTAGAAAAGTTCATTCTTTTCGTAGATATGCATTAATAAATTCATAGCAACAAAACAATTTAAACACTCCAAACAAAATAAAAAATGTACAATGTGTTAAAAATTATTAAAAAAGTACATACAATTATTTTTGACTTGGCTAAAATACTCTTCACCCAATATCAATGAACAGTTTTTTCTTTCCGTCGGTCTGGTCTGTCGAATAACAATTTGAACTCTCCCATTTTTATATGTACATACTATATGTATGTATGTATATGTTACCGGCCAAACTAGTTGTAGGCATACATACTTAGTTACCGTTAAATCTAAAAATATGCAATGATCACACCAACTTTTATTCAGAAGTACTGTGCTAAGCAAAACAAGACAATAAAGATTTATCAATATCATTCAGGGTTGCCAAGTGGAAAATAAGGAATTAACGGCCTTTCAAAAATACAAAAAATTTGTGAAAATGCAAAATTTTTATCGAAAGAGTTGATGACCTTTTTTATAATAGCTGCGTTTTATTGGCCAAGTCGCTATCTATGTACGAATAAAACGACAAGTTGCTAAGTTGCCTTAGAGCTGACTGGGTAGCACTAGCTACGTCAGATATGTAATTTATTTGTGTTTTTGCTGTTTTGAAAAATTAATTGGCTGGCATTGTGTCCTGGGGAAATTGTTGTGCCTTGCCAGGTTATCCTGGTGTTTACACAAATGTATTTTTACTGCTTTGAAAAATTAAATGAATTGAATTTAAAAAAAGAAAAAGAAAATGAATGTTTTCCGTTGAATTCAAATTTTTTTTCAGTTTCAAACTTCATAATTGACAACATTGACAAAATACAAAATCACAATAGACAAAAACTGGGTAGCACTCGCATTTAAGAAACTTGCTTGTATACTTAGCAACTATAATTTTAGTCGCAAAGTCTACGATTTTGTTTTTGTTTTCCTATACAATTATCGTTGCTAGTTAAATATATCTAGCAGAGAATGGCGAATAAAACGCAGCTAATGTAGTAGACAAAATATTTGACCTTTCACCTCGAATTAACGGCTTTTTGCGAAATAATCCAAAATTTCTAACCATGTATGTATGTTATATGTACATATATTTCCATTCGTTCGTTCCTTGAGTCATATTTTCAACTCCGTACATGGTGTTGACAATAATTGTCAATTATTGATGACAAAAACAACGAAGCTTGTATGGTTGAACCTTTTACAATATGAGCCGAATTAAATCAAAATGCTGTTAAATTACATAACAGTGCTATGTGACGTTAACATTTAGCGTTTACATTACTTTGAGTGTAGAGTATTTTATTTGAAAATAAGTATATAAATAGCAGCAACAACAATAACATGTTACTAATTTTAAGTATAGTAGTCGCAGAGAAATTCTTACTGTGTGTGTAAATTGTGTCAAAATTAAGAAATATCCATTTATACATATATAAGAACTAAGAAAGTAAGTAAGTATGGCAGACTATATCAATTTATTTAATTAGTAAAGTATATAAATTAATAGTTGGAAAAATTGATTCAAAGTTGAATCTAATATCAGTGAAAATATTTGATTGAGCTCCGGAAATATAAGCTAAGGTTGCCACTGTATCTGACACTAATGATGTTTCTCTCATATGCTCAAAAAGCATATCTTAGGTTAGGTTCAATGTTATAGACAAAAAATAAACGATTTCCAACCTTGAAGGACCTCCATAAGATAAGATTTGGCCAAGTTGCTTTAAAATTTTCTATTCAGCCTAAATTTTTGTTAAAAGCTTAATGAATTACTGTGATACTTAGTTGAACAAAAAAAATACCTCTATATCATTTACAGGTCCTAAAAATAAAGTTGGACTAGATTGGATACTAAGAATTTTTTTTAAAAGAATCCACCTTTATTATAAGTGCGTTTATATTTAAATTAGAATTCAACTTTTTAATGTTTGAAAATTAAATGCGTTATTTATTGTTTAAATTAATTCAAAACTTAATAAAATTATTAAAAAACTTTATTTGTTTTTATCATATGATTGTTATGAATTACAATTGCACTTACAGTCATTACGCAACACCGACATATACATATATTTGTAAGTTTACAAATCGGTCAATGTGTATTTCTGAAAAGAACATAGCTAGACAACAAAAATAAAATTGCTTACGTGATATTCTCGGAATACCACACAAAAAACAAAAAAGGTTTAAGAAATAAGTCAGAAGATCGAACAAAATAAATTTTGTAATAATCTTAGTCTGGTAACCAAAAAAAAGTTTAAGTCCAAACTTTCAGGGCAAATATTATTTCAATTTATTGGATCATTTCAATGACATTTTAAAGTAAACATGTTCGCACCAGATGGCCAGTCCGTCCCTTAGTCAAATGCATATGTATCGAAATTTGTAAACTATGATATATACCAAGTAAAGAGTGTAGGAAAATCAGCTTATAGCTCAAGAAAAATAAAACATAGCTGTAGCTGTAGTCCAAGGTTGTCAAGTTGAAAAAAAAGAAATTCCCGGCCTTCCAAAAGAAAAAGATTTTCGGAAACACTGTTTACTTTTTTTTTATTTTTATTCGTTTAAATTCGTTTAAGTAACCCGGCTGTGACATGCAATTCCAGGCTTGGTTGGGTCAAATGTGGTCAAAACTATTTATCAAAATCAAATTTTGAATCAATTTTTTTTCCAACTATTTGTTTTTTTATTTTTGTGCTTAACAATTAAATATTTTTTCAAAAACTAAATAAGTAAAGCATTTAGATTAGAAAAATGAAAACCAATGCATTAGAACTTCGAAGAAGACGACATAATTTCAACTTTGCACTTTACGAGTATATGGTTCTGTTTGCTTTTGATCAGAACAAACAAAACAAGCTAAACTGTTTACCTTCTCCGTTTCCGCTTGCTTGTTCTTATTCTTAACATCTTCGTGCACTTCGTGTGATTCGTTGTTATGTGATTCGTCGTCATTTTTTGAATTAAAATTAAACGTTTCGGTGCCATTTGTTATTGTTTTGGTGGTATCATCGTCAACTAACTGTAAATTGTAAATTAACGGTATTGCAAAGTGCATTTTAACGGTGTGTAAAAAGTGCAAAAGAAAGAAAAAAATCATAAAAAAAAATAAAGAAAAAAAAAAGAAACTAAAACATTTAAACAGTGATATTTGAAAAAAAATAAAACAAAAACACATAACAGTTACGTGGGATCATCGATTATCTATTAGCGGTTTCTCGATGAGTGCTTTGATCGTTTTTTCATTATGATGATCTTAAATTTAATCAATAATTTACAATAATATGACCTACCTTGGCAGTGATTTTCTTTTCAGCACGGTACCGATTATTCATATTGGCAGTAGCAGCCAAGGATGAGTTAAGCGAACAACCATCGGTACCACCACCATCGCTATCGCCCATTAGACTTGAGTATTTTGAGGTAAGCGATGATGTCGCCGTATTTGTTGTTAATGTCGTTGCATTATTGGTTGCATCATCCTTATCTACCGAAGACATCGTTGCACTAGAAACAACGTGTGCTGGAAGTGGTGTTGACGATGACGATGAATTGTTTGCAGTACTGGTGCTAGTTGTAGAAACATTCGTTTCGAAGAGTGGCCATTTAGAGCGACTCTTGGTTTGTTTTTCAATGGAGCTGACTGAAAAATTTAAAACGACAACATTTTAATGTTTACGATTTTCTTCGACCTCGCTATAATCACACAGTGCCGTTCTGACGTACATACATATATAAAATTGTCATAGAAATCGGTTTCTCTTGAGCATGAGATAATAATTTTTAAATTGATCAAAAAAATAATAATAATGGTATTCATTTAAACGCGCAGGTTTGCACAATTGTGCAAATGGGCAACTTTGCGCGATGTGTTTCATGAACGCCCCATCGAATATTTTGTGCATTTTGTGGCAGTTGTCATTTTTTGTGACAGAAATCGTATGGGAAAAACGAGTGACAAATACAAAATTTGTAAACAACACATTTTTGCTGAGAAAATCGTATAGGAAAAGAGATTGACAGATTTGCACAACTTGTTCAAAACAGTTTCTATACGATTTTTGACAGTTCGTTTGCACAGGGTTCAAAAATGCACAACTTGCACAGTTTGCGAGGGTTTTGAACAGTTAGATGAATACCTCTAATAATTCCATAGTCTTATTGAAAAAGGTATAAGGTATGTAGGTAAAGATCGCAAGTATGATACACGCATCTACAAGAACATATTTAACTACCTGTCCTTAAAAATAGAATATTATAGAAATTTTCGACTCTGTTCATAAAGTTACGTATTCATTAAAATTAAAAACGGGCTGTATAATACTTTTGGTCAAAATCAGAGGTTTGAAAGATTATTATGTATCCGCTTTTTTTAGTTCATATCTGCTTATGACATCAGTTAGATGTAAAATTCCCTCTTAAACTTAAATTTTTGACAATATTTTCGATAAAAGTCAGAATGTTTTCAATTCATTCAAACGTTGTACAGTATTCTATTGACTACACAGGCTGTGATACTGTTTCAATAAAGGGCAATTTTACTGGCGCCACAGTGCGAGATGCCTACTTCCCAAAAACAAAGTTAGGAGAGCCTGATATATTTCGCAATGAAATGAGGCATTGACAGAGATCGTCAGAGCTGAATCAGATGTTAGTTGAATGGTGCCTCCCACGTCACAATTTTGGTGAGTCTTTTAAGTTCTTATTTCTTAAGCATCCTGGATGTTCACCTGCCTGTAGCTAGAGAAGTATTCCCATAGGAAGTTGTTTATTTCTTCTATGATTTCGTTCTTTGTGATATGTATTTGCAAAACCCGAGAGTTCATCTTCGAGCCCTGACGTTATGGAAAAATTAGGTCGGTTTCAGTGCGTAATAATTTACATAGTATGATATATGAGCTTTTAATATTTGATATCTGGCACACCACATCTACTTACTGTATGAATCAGGAAAGTCTGCACCCTTAACACGTAAACTATTAATTTCTTCGTCTATTTGCTGATTCATAGCGGCTGCATTATCTATAACCAACAGTATATTCTCAGGCTTAACATCTGTATGTATAATGCTACATTTGGTATGTAAATAATCTAATCCCTCGAGCACCTGTTTGATAATATTACGAACTTGGGCAATAACAAGGCCCTGATAGTTATTTTTAACTATCAGCTTATAGAGACTGCAACCCAAAGCTTCAAACACCAAACATGTGTGAACTCCATTAACACCACGCACTGTAAAGTGATTGAGGAGACGTACAATACGTTCGCGTTTGGCATCCAAAGGGTCAGCGTCGCGTATAGCTTCCAGTAGACGTATTTCATCGGCAGCAGTTTCAATATAATGCGGCGCACTTTTTACCACTTTCAGTGCAACATACTTTTCTTCCCTGTAAGGCAAATGCACAGCAGTTGACAAACGAACGATATTGTTTTAATTCAAATAATTTACTCACTTGAGATCCCGACAAAGCCAAACAGTCGAAAAATGACCCCAACCAAGCTTTCTGACAACACGAAAACGATTGTCAAAAATATCACCAATAACTACAGGATGATAGCCGCCACGACAATATTGTGAAGCATCCTCCTGTTCCTCATCGGAACCATATAGGCTGCTATCTGGAGAGTCTGGAAATATTTCATCGGTAGTACTTAGTGTACCACGAGGTTCCGATCTGAAATTGAAAAGTGTGCATGTGTTGAGAAAAGTATTAAAATCTGCTTTTCAATTTTAATTTAAAATGAAAAACTTGTAAAACTTAAAAAGATACGTATGCCTTCTTAAATCTGACCCAATCTGTAGATATTAGGGGGTCTCTTTTCTTATTTTCTTTCTGAAATAACAAGATTGATATTTAGTAAGCACATACAAACATATGTATGTATATAAAGAGAAATACATCCCCAGAGAAATTTCAGATATTGTCTGAAGAGAAAGGAGTTATTCAAACATGTCCTCGGTATTGTACCTGCGAGTGCTTGAATACGGATTTTAGGAAATTATTACAAAGGAGTAACAGAGATTACAAAGCTGAAATGTTAAGCAAATTCTAGACTTCCTGAATAGTGCAGAAGTGCTTGTTACTCAGTTATTCAGCCTAGACACAATGGTAACAGCTTCAGAATAAACTCAAACTTCCTGAACAAACTGGAATACTCCGCAAGCTATGAATGAATACCCTAGTTTTTCAGTTGGGAGCTGTTAACTTAAGTAAGGCTATCCTAACTGATAGTGTCTTAGTTCATTCAGAAATACAATACAATATTTTGTTTAAGTTAATTTTAAGATTCTTGATAACTCAGTAGTTTAGGTCGCGTACAATAGACCCAATTGTCTATTGTTATTAAAATAATAATAATCAGTTTATACACACACATGTAGCCCAATATTTCTGTTACATCCTGGTTATGTTCCATGAGTTCCACTGCTTTATCGAAACACAAAGGCTTTTCTCTTATTGGCAAATAGTTGACAGGTAAGTCCGGTGGTTTTATTATTAATTCGGATGGATTATAATCAACACGCCACTTTTTCTGTTTCTGTCGGTGTAGTGCTATCAAAATGGGACCCGCTGAAACACATTTCCGTTTCTTAGTGAAACGTTTGCGTCGTTTTTTCTCTTCCATCTCTAGCGAAGCCTCATTTAATTTTTCGATTTCTCCACGTAATTCTGCAGCATTTTTATAATTAAAATCCTGTACAATTTCGGAAGTGATCTGTGTTGGATCGAGTGCAACAGCTGATACATTGCTGTAGTCCACTGCCAAGGTACTCGTTGTGTCTACCGATACCACTGAGTTTTTATACGCTTTCAACCAATGCACCGCAAACAGAAACAACAGTAAAATGCCAAATTTTAGGGTAAACACAAGCACACGTTCATTACAAATCACCGATAGTCCATTTGATAGAAGGTCTATATTTTGACTCATAACTTCGCTGAAATATGTTGAAGAATTGACAATTTTATGCCAACAATCAACGCAGTAAGGCAGCACAAATCCATAAATAGATAGCAATTCTTGTACAAAGATATAGTAGTGTGCTTGTAACCGAGTGAACAATTTATGCGTCCAAGAGTCCTCTTCATCGTAGTTGCTGAAAATATCAACATCAATTGCAGCACAAACATCTTCACGATTTATAGCTTGGCGGTGGAAAGAGTAAAGGTCCAATTTATCACAGGTGCCTTGCGATGGCGAAGGCGAGAAGTTTGACAATTTGGCCAACCAAGGCGAAAATTCCATTTTATATATTCTTTCGGCTAGTCCTTAGCACAAAGACAACATAATCACGTTAACTTAAATTTTCGCGCATTTTCACTTTAGTTTTGGCAACATTCTTCATATACGGTACAAAGATCGGTAAATTTCTTATATAACTTAAATGTCAAATTTACAAAATACGCGATGCCTAGAACGAGCCAACAAAATCAAAATTCAAAACTAAAAATTATGAAATTATTTTCAAAATGTTTTGCGTTATACGAGTAGATGATGCTCGTGTATGCAATAAATTGTGAAAGAAGCTCTGTGGTGGCTCATGATATCATGGCATTGTTCTTATCCCAGAGAAAGAGCCAGAGAAAATGAGAGAGAGAGTTCTTTGGGTAAGGGATTGAGTGCACATTTTACGCGATCCAAACAAAATGTAAAGCGGATAAAAAACAAATTTCAGTTGTACCGAAAATAGGTGCCAAGTTTTAATTAGAAACTTACAGGGCCGAGTTTTAGAAAGAGGGGTAGCTACAGAGATTTTTCAGTGCATCACAGAACAAACAATTTTGCTTTCATGAAACAAGAAAGTTTTGAAAAAAATTTCTGTAAATAAACCGAAAGTCTTTAGCTCCGAATCGACAACGAGCCGCTATATTGTGCTACTAAAATAGTTTTTCACTTTGACGTGTATTTATAAATTTAAATATGTAATTAATATCTCATATGTTACGAATATACCCTTTTAATGAATTTTTGACCAATAAATTGGATAGGAATTTGAGGGGTAAAAATTCAGATCTATAGATATATATGTATCACTGGAAATAAAATGTCTCTTAGTATCACTAACTTATATTAAGTTCTCCCTCTAAATGATCACTCTGAGTCTGGGAGAGAACATTACAAAAAATTTACTCATTTTCGCACTTTTTTAATGTGCCTCTGGTCTACCGCTTAGTTGGTGAAAATGGGGCGCACATTGGGACCGAATTGGGTATACTTGGACAAAATTTATTTTCCAGCTTCAAATAAAATATACATAACAAGCTGAAGATTCGTACTCCAACGTTTTTTTTATCGCTGAACAAGATGACACAGTAAGTTTTTTCGATTTAATTTGTATGCTTGAATTCGAACAAAATCGTGATATGTATTTCTGCTTACATACTATGTATTTCAATTTATGTACTCGAAAATAAAATATAAAAATATTGTGATCAAGATTATAGATTTTAAAATTCAAAATTATTTTTTTACCCAAGCCAAATTTTATTTTTCTTATAGATTTTGAGTTCAAGTTTAATATTAATATCAAGTTTAATATATTTCTAATCAGCTAGAATCATAAAAGTTTGCACTTGTGCAGCATATCTCGAACAAATCTTAGTGCACATAGGAGTTTTGGGTAAAAATTCTTCGGTATGATTATAACCATTACCCAAAATAATCGAATACCTTTAATTAATAGATGACATACCCTAAGTGTATTTACAACTAAAGAAGTATGGGCCCTTTTTTCGATTCCCAATATAATTTTAAGTCCAACCCTGGAGACTTATCTGCTAGAGTAAAAATGACTGCCAAAATTGTTTGTTGTTCAAAAGTGTATTGTCGTCGTCTTCCCTGGCGTCATCATGTGCTGTGCATCACAGACAACGGCGGATCGATGGCGGTATTGTATGGAGTCATGGCCCCCACCTTGATAACCCTGATAATAATTATGCATTAAACAACTACTTCAAATGTTTGTATTGAAGCTGTGAATTTTGTTTTCAAATATTATATTGTGCTTATTCATTATGAAATTTGAAATTTTACTTCTATCATATATATGTATAATTTTTTACTATAGTTATAATTGCAATTAGTTGAGTAGAGAATATTTATGTGAATTGGATAATATTTTTATATTTTCTATATAAAGATAAGGAAATTTCCGAATTCGAATATTTAAAGAGTTTCCAAGCCTATGAAGCTATTTCATATAAAAATTTATAATTAGGAAATCATAGCCAAATTTTCAGATATATGGCTAACCGCCTGTTATTATCAAAATTATAGGCTTTTATATTCAATTATTGATTACAATTCAGCTTTAACTGATATGTGTGGACACACGGTTGGTCTAATAACTGTTTTAGAGAATATATATATAAATACATATGTATATGTAATAAATTAGCAAAACAAAATCCATAATGAAACAAAATTTTTACGAAAATTGTTTGAAAAAGTTTGGTGATCAAAGAGCAACATTGTTATAAAATATTTTAAAATTGAATTTGTCCTCTTTTTTTTCATTTATAACATTAGTTGGTTATCTTTGAGCAGTTTGGGCTCCCCCTCAATACCAATATTAGATCCACCACTGGTAGCAGAGCGATGAGATTTGTGACGAATATATGTATGTATGCACTTAAAATATAATTGTATACTCTTTCTGACAGTACGAGCCTTATATTTATAGTCTCTAAGTACTTACGGCAAAAGAGGAATGATAAAGTATTTAGTACGGTCATAGGGGAGGAAAAATCCAAATTTTTATAGAATTGCATATGACAATTTTGATAAATTTAACGTTAGATTTATACTATGAATGTTTTTAATTAAGTTCTGAAATTTTTTGCTGGAAATCATTAATATTGGAGCATATTTGTTTTATTTTATGGATATTGGTCTATACTACAAGACCAGTGATTTTGTTTCAAAAGTACGTATGTATGTAACTCCTGTCTTTTAAATGTTGCAAAGAGTTGGCAATTTTCAACGAACATAAAACATAATTCAAGTTCAATATAAAAATATCTATTGATGCAGTACTGACACACACAATAAAATTTTTGAGAAGAATACATTTAAAAAAAACTAATGTTTAATGAATACACAACTCTTGAACAGTGGCATCATCCGTGGCGAAAGTTTGGTATCACCTCCAAAGAATCAAGAATTTTCTAACCTTTATTTTTTTTGGTCAGCAATATTAAAGCTAATATAATCGTAAAAATTAAATTTTTGTGTGAGAAATAGTGTCGAACGGGACGGACCATCGTAAACATTTAAAGTAAAAAAAAAGTCAAAATAAAACGGATTTTTAATTTGACAATAGGCTTAGCTCTTAACTAGCTCTATAATTAGTGCTAGGGTTGAGTTTGGGGAGTTTTTCGTTTTCAAGATAATTGAAAAAAACCAAGGCGGTCGTACGGAACAAAAACATAAGTAGTTTTCGAGGCAAACAATTCAAACGCCGATTTTAGCGAAACCTGAGGCAATATTTCAATGAGACTAATTTTAGAATGTTGTTCGTTAATGTATCATAAAAATGGTTTAGATTTTGTCCAAAGCTAATTTCTAGTTCTTTTTTAATTTAATTTTAATCAGGGTCGCACGGGACATTTCTTTCCATCATGATATTTATGTTGTTTCTGTTGCTCTTTTTCGAAATAATATATAAACAAGCTATGTAAAAATGTTTTTAAACCAACAGAAGTACTCAGTATATTTATTTTCACATAACTATAATAATAACAACAAAGTTCACAAAACTATGTAGTACAACATATATATAAAATTTAAAAAACATTAGATTTTACTCAAACTTCGACACGTCAAAGAACCATGAAAGGTAGCCGCACAGCACAAATTTCAGCTCTCTAGGTAGTCGGAGTCCTGAGTACTGTTAGGTTAAAGTTTGGAAAAACCTATATTTTTGCGAAAACAGCTGAATTCGATGTCTAATATCTCTTAACTTGGTCAACTAATTTTACTGTGTGATATCTCCCACTTTTATTAAAAGTTGGTTAAAGACCACCGTGAATATGTCGAATTATTTATTTTCATTAATGTAAAAATAATTTTCAAATTTTGAAATTTCACACTTAAGGTGTCGCACGGAACCAACTTTATATAAGAACCAAGATCACAAATCATCTAATTTTTCAGCGAGGTTTTTATTATTTTCATTATAAAAAAATCTCTGTTTGTAATCGATGTGTAATAATCGTTCTGCATGTACTTTCGACGCACTGATAACAAATGTTGTTTTTTTAATATCGCACGGGACAAAGAAAAATGGGATAATGCAAATCAAAAACTTACAGTTATTTACAATAGCATAGTTTTTTATGCATTCTTTTTTGAATCTTTATACCCTCAGCAAGATTTGTTAGAGCAAAATTCAATGCATAAGGTCTCTCTTTACGATATTTTATCAAAACAAAATGTGCAATAGACAAATACAAATGAGAAAAATTTTGCTTGCGCGACTTTGCATTTGAATATCTCCAAATGCGTTATAAATAGATGTAAACTTTTTTGACATTAGTTAAGTTTGATGTGTTTCCCTATGAAAATAAGAAGAATAAAGGGTTTTCAAGAACTTTTAATTTTTTTGTCACGGTGTACCTCTCGGTGGAAATGCCCATATACTTTGGTGACTTTTTTTGTTTTTTTTTAATGTTAAGAAAAATTTTTTTTGCATCTTTTAGTCAAAAACCATTCCCGGTAAGGGCCGCACTACATGTTTAGCCTAAGGGTCCGCGGATCCTAGACACGGCATACACAAAATTCTTAACAAATTAACTAGCTTAAAATATGCTTTTGATACCAAACTTGATCTAGTTTAAACACATACAGTGGCTCACAGCTTATTTGATGCAGTGGAATATGAAAAAAAATATTGATGTCATTTGAAAGAACAAAAAGTTTAGTTTAAAAAAAAAATGTTTATTTATTGTAAAAAAATATTACCTGGAATTTTTATAATAAAAAATCGAAAAAAACTACTAAATTTCATGTCACAGCTTATTTGATGCAGACATGTATAAATTGAAAAACATTGTTTGAAATAATGATTTTGTAATTTTAAATATGTAGTGTGGTAGCTTCTTTGGTCATCTACAGCTTAACGACGGTTTGGCATCGAAGCTGCAATTTTTTTATTGGTATCGCTCATAAATTTACAAGCACATTTAGGTCAGGTAACTATGCTGGCGCTGCCATCAAATAAGGGCACATGTATATTAACCCGAATTGACCTATGACCGCTTTGTATTTTCGATTTTTATCTTGGTAAAACCGTAAATTTGTCTGCATGCCCAGAGTTTCGGCACTCTGCAGCAAATTGACACTTATAATCTGAAGACACATATCCATACTAATGATATTTCCCATAAAAGCCAAATTTCCGGTACCAGCAGTTGACCTGCAAGCTGTATATATATGTACGTTCTACACCGTTCCGTACCGTGCACATTTGGTGCCCGAGGCGAAGAGGAAATTTGCTGTCCCCTACCTAAAAAATTACACCATGGAACATTTTTCTTTACTAAAAATCATCATCAGCTTTCACATTTCAAAAACTCTAGCAAAATGGCATATCTTTCACCGACAAGACCTACACTTTACTAACAAAAAAAAATTTAAGGTTCACAAAAATAATACAATATGCTAAAAACCTAAAACCATTTTTCTGCCCCCAAGCCGTTGCGCTTGAGGCAACCGCACCCCTCTCTTCCTTAGGTACGCTAATGCCTGCACGAAAGGTTCTCTAGGGCCTTCATCTCTAAATCGGAAAGTATCAAAATGGGGCCCTGTTCATACTATATATCTTATTGCACACGATTAAGTTTAATGTACTCTGGAGAAAGATAATCAAACTTTATTGGCAACTTAGTCAAAATTTCAATTTCTTCAAGCCAAGTGTGCATAAACCCAAAATTTAGCTGATAGCGAACCTATGGTCACAAGGAATAACAGCTTAACTAGATATTTGACGACAAGACGAAACAACATAACTTATGTGTATATTCATATGATTTATATTGTTTTCCTTGTGGCCACAGAAATGTTAAAAATTTGCAATGCTGTCAATATTCAAATTAACTTTACATTAATACAATAGAAATGCACTCAAAATAGTATGTATGTAAGTTAATCACAATTGCTTATACTCACAAGCTTACAAATGGTCCTCTTAATGCTGGCATATCGCGTCGACGATTTAACGGCGGCGACAACGATAATGACAAAAAATCTTGCTGTGCCTTATCCTCATCGATACTGCTAGGAGTACCAAATATGCGCGTCGTTGGCAAATAGCCAATCTGCTGTAGAAAGTCATCGCGATACGAAAGTTTTGACGATGATTGTGACGATGTCAATGAATAAAGTGGAGGTGGACCATACTTGGTAGCGGACGCTGGATTCAAAGTCGATGCTTGATGCAAAAATGCTGGATGGTGTAAGTAATGTAACGACGGATGATGCTGGTGATGATGATGATGATGGACATGATGTTGTTGCTGCTGGGGATGCGGATGGTGGAACTGTGGGTACATAGGCGGCTGTTGTTGTTGATGATGCAAAAAGTGTGTTGTCGGTGGAACATGCGATAAAAACGTTGCACTTTGACTGCTAATGGGTGTAATCATTTTGTCATCAAAACTACGCCGAAAACTGAATCCCTTAATGCTACCATAATTACGATGTAGTAGAGGTGAAGCAGTGCCCAAATCAATGGAAGCAGCTGGTCCTAGCAACTTCATAGTGCTCAAGTAATTTGTTGCAGGAGACGTCTGCGACGTATTGGTTGTTGCAGCACCAGAAATACCTTGGCTATATGTTGAGAGGGAAGCAGAGATCGAGATGCCACTTGGAGTAGGGCTCATCGTTTTCGATTTATTTGTGGCAGAAGCAGTAGCGTTGGATATATTACTGCCGCTACTGCTGAGCATTGCCAATGCTGGTGATGTGCGTTCTATACCATACAGGAAGTTGTTTGCAGCTGTCGACGGAGTTGGAGATAAGCTGCTGTATGGCTTGGTGCTAGCTGCTGAAGATGAGAGTCCATTGCAACCAGCAGCAGCTGTTAATACTAAAATGGGACTACAACGACCTGCGCTCCCACTGCCACCGCTTCCGGGTGTGCAACTGTTGCTGCTACTGTTATTGTTGTTGTTGTGGTGGTGGCTAATACTGGATGATGGTGTGGTCGTCGTGGTGATTGTGGACGCAACATTAACCAGTGAAAAGGCGACAACAGCAGCTGCTGCTGCTGTTCCTGATGTGTAAGATGGCGGCGGCGGTGGCGATGACAATTGGGACAGCGACGGCGTAGACGATATAATCGAGGAAATGCCGCTGTCACTGCTGGTGAAATGTGCACCGCCGCCACTGCTACTAGCATTAGGCGTAGCCGATGCTGAAACAGAAATCGGATTCGAAACCGAAACGATAATTGACTGCAATGGTGAACGTGTTGGCGAGATGGCGCGCAGGTGGTTCGACGGCGTTCTCGTTGTATCGTTCACAATGGCGGGTGAAATAATATCTTCAGTACCGGCAACAGAATTAAAACCAAGACTAAGATCGAAAGCGTTGTGCTGTTGTTGCTGGTCTTTGAGAATCAGTAGTGCGGCTGTTTCTTGCACGAGTGGCGACAACTGGGGCGTTTTTTTATTTATCCCAAAGTTACTTTCTACAGATGTCAGCGGTATTGTTGTTGTTATTGTTACCCCGGTGATAGTGCACGTCGAGGAAACAGGTGCCAGTTTTGTTGTTTTTGTAATTGTTGTTAATGCAATATTTTTTTAAATGTGATGGTGTTGGCTCCGATGCGGCAAAAATTTAAGCTGGTCGGTGAAATTTTCCGAAGTTGATTATCAGCAGCAATTCATAATACGGCAGTCAAGTTTAGTTTATTCTTTCCTATTTTTCTGCAAGATTTTTTCTAATGGCCTGGTATAATTCCTCTTATGTTTCTCTATAATTTTTCAAAAACAACTCTTAAGCGTCTGGGTTAAAAATGTAAATTTTTCCTAAAAAAAAGCTAGACAATTTTTGGAAAAAAAATCTTTGAAGCACCATTTTTCCTTTTCTTTTTCTCCTCTTCGTTTCTATGCAATTGCGTTTCTTGTATGAAATTTTTTGATGAAAAATTCTCAATTTATCCGAACTTTTTCATTTCCCTTAAATCCTTTTTTACAGTTAAAATTACTTTAAAGAATTTATAAAATTGCTTTATTGTAATATTTTCTGATGATTCGACAATTGTGTACTGGTAAAAAAGTTTCTTGCTATTGTGCTAATGTCGACGACTTCGTTGCAGTAGCCAACTTCGTTAGTCAGTCATCTTTGTTCTCCTGTAATCTACTGGTTATATTCCAAAAACAAATCACCAACACTGCGCATGATCAATAATGAGTAAACACATGTATAATTCAAATAAAGGATAGTTCAAATTTAGACAAAAATAGGTACAAGCTGTTAAGAAACTACATTATTTCACCGATTTCGAATTTGTACTTTAAAATGGAAAAAAGAAAGTTAGTGCTACCCACTCACTTGATTCGAGAGCATTTCTTTCATTTTACATAATCTCTCTCTCTCACACTCTCCAGATACCGTATTTTGCTATACATTCAGCAATTTATTACTGTTATCTCTTGAAACTCATTTATCCATCAGATAAGAAACTTTTTCACATGGTGAATGTTTTTGTTTTGCCACATGAAAAATATGAACATTTCCGAAGGGATTTTGAGTAATGAGTACACTTATTGTTTATGTTTTAAAGGGGTTGTTGGCCAAGCAATTGCATCGATGTTGCTGACATTACGATTGCATTTCGTATCGTTGATTTTAATTCGAAATTAGGGTCAGTTGCGTGTTTTTATAAAAGTTGCTCACATTTGAGGAATTTGCCGCCACTCTTTTACAGGAACTGCATTACACCGATGTTTTTTCAGGTATGAAGTAAATACATTCCGGTTAGTTACAATGGATCGCTACACGAGTGAACAATGTATTTTCATTATTAAAACTTATTTTTAATATGGTAAAAGTTTTAAAGAACTTGAAAGAAAATTTCGTTGAAAACACGGTAGAGAAAATGCTCCGATGAACCATGTTATTAAACTTATCATTGACAAATTTGAACAAACTGGTTCAAGATCAAGGAAGCAGAATTTATCATCGTAGTGGTCGTCCAAGTGAAAATATGCAGCTGTCAGCACAAGCGTTGCTAAAGAGCCAAGGACATCAATTCGTCGTCGTTCACGGCAATTAAACTTCAAATTAACAACTTTGTTCAGTATTTTTAAAGATAAAGCCTACAAAATACAGTTAACACCACTGGCTTTCTACTTATGGAGTTTCTTGAAGAGTAAAGTTTATGCGGATAGCCCTCAAATTGTTCAACACCTCAAAGACAACATCATCGAGCAAATATCACTAAATGAACCCTTATTATGCGAAAAAGATATTCAAAAATTTGGTAAAAGATTGACAGCTTGTCGAGCTAGCAGAGCAGATCACTTGAAGGAAATTTTTTTTGTTATTAACCGGAGCCGAGCTAGCAGAGGAAGTCACTTGAAAGTATTTTTTTTTTTTTATTAACTGGAACCAGTATTTTAATTTTCAATTTAATTTCTTACAATTTATGTCTTTTATTTCAAATTTAAAGGAATACCTTAAGCAGCCTTTATGAAACTATGTACTTTTCAAGTTAAAGTTTCTGGTGTTATTAGGGGGATTGGTTAGAGGCCAAGCTCTCCCAATTGAAGTGTTAAAAATTTTTCTAGGAAGCGAAATGATAGAATTCACAGCTACAGGTGCAGATGTCAAAAATATGGGTGTCATAAGAAAAGTAATTTAATGGCCTACAATAATGGTACTGAAACCTTTGAAATTTAACCTTTAATTTTGTAGACATGCGGATTTTTCTGAAATTTTTACCAAAAACTTGTTTTATTTTTAAAACAAATTGGTCAAAATTTCAGAAAAATCGTCATATATCCAAAATTATGGGTTCAATTTTAAGGATTTGCTTGCCATTATTGTAGGCCATTAAATTATCTTTCTTATGACAACTCAGGAGTTCCCAACTTTTTTCAAAATATATATCTGCAACTTCCGATGGCTATATCTCCGAAACTAAGTCCGAGCGATAATTGAAATCTTCAAAATTTTTATGGCGATACATACATACTTTATTAATAAATCATAATGTTCTCATGCGGCGCACTTCAAAATTATTTTCAAATTAAATATAACAGCTAAAACTTTTAAAAATGTTCAATGTTAAATAAAAAATTAAATAAAACATACATACACATATTTGATATTAACATTTCACCTGTTGAGGCGTGTTTTCATATTTTTTTCCAATTGTTTTTCTTATAAATAAATAATGAAATTTAGAAATGGTTTTTTTCGGCATAAACGATAATAAATTTTAGGTCGTTTCCATACTTTCACTGCTAAATGTTAAATCATGGCTTAGTGCAAAATTGTTCTTTCTTTTTAAGGCTTCAACCCATAGAGTACGCATTCACCGCGGCAAAAGACGACGAAGAAAGCGTCAGCAACACATACAAATGTATTAAACAGAACTCCGGCGTAAATGCCACGACGGCTGACGGTAGAATTAGATTTGGTTTTAATTTTACCGTCGCGGTAGAGAGAGTAAAAAGTTGCGCTCTCTTCTCCCATACGATTTTCACAGCAAAAACTTTACGCTGGCGGTATTTACGTCGTACGCCGGTATTCCGTTTAATGTAAAACTCGCATGAACGGTAAAGCATAAACGGCGAACTTTGACAGATGTGGCAGACTGGTTTTGGCTTCGAACGCAACATGCAACTCGTATCGGAATGCTTGGTTATCGATAACAGTTTCCTGTCAAAGCGCTGTCACTCATTAGTCAATTATTTTTATGAGTCGGTCGTTTGATGTAAATTTTGTGTATATTTTATGGTTTTACACGCGAAAAAATATAAATAAACATTTAAAAAAGTTGGAGATGTCATTAAATTGTAGTGAAAAACTAGAAATAACTTTTTTTTCTTTTCTCCAAAACAAATTGCTCCATTGCTGAAATTGCTACGTTAAAAGTTTAACGAGAGTTTCTAGGTGGGGCCAGTGTAATTTATAGTGTACCATCATCATAGTACCACAAAAAAAAGAAAAAAAAAACTAAACTCGCATACAATGGCACGCCCCATTTATCCCAACCAGCAAAAAATTGCTGAAAAACTTATAATATTAAATGACCGCGGCGTTGGTATTTTGACACGAATTTATAATATAAAAAAGGCCTGTGGTGACACAAAATCAAAGCCGGGCTTTTTGTCGGAAAAGTCTTTGGAGTCATCGATTAAATTCATTGTTAAACGCTTCCCAAACATTGATGTAAAGGGCCTCAATGCTATCGTTAACATCAAGGCCGAAATTATCAAATCATTATCGCTGTACTACCACACTTTCGTTGATTTACTGGATTTCAAGGACAATGTCTGTGAATTGCTTACCACCATGGATGCTTGCCAGATACACTTGGATATTACGCTAAACTTTGAACTGACCAAAAATTACTTAGATCTTGTAGTAACATATGTTTCGCTGATGATTGTGCTATCTCGTGTAGAAGATCGCAAAGCGGTACTTGGGCTGTACAATGCCGCCCATGAATTACAGCATAATCAGGCCGATCCGGGTTTTCCACGCCTGGGTCAAATGATCCTCGATTATGAGGTCCCGTTAAAAAAGCTCTCGGAAGAATTTATACCACATCATCGTCTCTTGACAAATGCGCTACGTTCACTAACACAAATTTATCCGTTGCGTAATTTGCCCGCTGATAAATGGCGTGAAATGCAAAAGTTAAGCTTAGTCGGTAATCCGGCTATATTGTTAAAGGCTGTACGTACGGATACCATGTCTTGCGAATATATTTCACTAGAGGCTATGGATCGTTGGATTATTTTTGGTCTATTACTAAACCATCAAATGTTAGGACAATACCCGGAAGTTAATAAGATTTGGTTGTCTGCTTTGGAGTCCAGCTGGGTTGTAGCACTTTTTCGGGATGAAGTAATACAGATTCATCAATATATTCAAAATACCTTTGACAGTATTAAGGGGTATAGCAAACGCATTAATGAGGTAAAAGATGCCTACAGTACCGCCGTACAAAAGGCTGCATTGATGCATCGTGAACGCCGCAAATTCCTACGTACTGCTTTAAAAGAGCTAGCTCTCATAATGACAGATCAGCCTGGTCTACTTGGTCCGAAAGCGATTTTTATATTTATTGGCTTGTGCTTGGCGCGTGATGAGATTTTGTGGCTTTTGCGGCACAACGACAACCCACCACTGTTAAAGAATAAAGGTAAGCTGTAAATTACAGAAAATTATAGTTTTTTACAAAGGATTAACACGAATATGCTCTAAGATGTCTATGTTAGACATAACTTTATTTGAGACAATGCCACATTATTTGAATCAAGTAAATCATTTTATTTGGTTTTTCGAACCAACCCAATACACATTTTGTAAAAGTTGTGATTGAAAGGCTTATCGAGCTAAAAGCTTATAAATAAATTGTAATCAAAGTATTTAAAATACTAATAAATTTACTCTATCAATCAATTAATCAAAAATTAAAAGTTGGATCTCTTGTTGAATTTAAGTGATATATCCACTGAATAAACAGCGTAAACTTTTCGTGGAGAATAAATTGGACGTCCACTTGTAATTCCAGCATATGTCATTGAAGAAAAAAAAATGACAAATTTACATTTGAAAAACGTACGCAGTATTAGGCTGTGTATCTAATGTTCCACATGGGCTCCAATGTCAACCTTTATTGCGAATAACTATATTATAACCCACTGAAAACGAAGTTTGTCCGTTCACAAAGAAATGAATAGGGTAATAGCCGATAACTTATAGGCGACTTTACCACAAAACTTCCATTAGCTTTTGACAACCCGTGACATTCCATAGAGCTTCGAAAAAAGAAGTAGTTACTCTGATGGAGTTTAACATAGCCAGTTACATTTGAAGCGTCTTAGTATGAATTCTACAATGCCATAAAGTGTGAACTATCCGTTTAAAATTAAGAAAATCAAATTCTTACTAAAAAGTCATTAGTCACTAGCTTAAACTATTCAACACTCGTTTTTCGGCACAGAATTTAATGATTTTGTTATTAAAACTTCATCTCATTCAAAGTTGAGACTTAGGACTGGTATCGTACGACAAAGGTAAATTGGTTATCAGTTTGTTAGTTTATTATTATTAGTTTTTAGTGCCTGCTACTATCAATCTTGCAATGATGCAAGAGGTTTCCCATCATTTTGATTTTAATAATTCCCTTATATATGTATGTATGTACCTATATTGAAAAACATTAACCTCTAAAATGAGTACAAAATATACTGTATTTTTTCACTCCAGGAAAAAGTAATGAAGACTTGGTCGATCGCCAGTTGCCAGAACTCTTATTCCACATGGAAGAATTACGTGCACTTGTACGTAAATACAGCCAGGTCATGCAACGCTATTATGTACAATATTTGTCCGGATTCGATTCGACCGACTTAAATATACGCATGCAAAGCTTACAAGTGTGCCCAGAAGATGAAAGTGTTATACTGTCTTCACTTTACAACACTTCATTCAATTTGAGTGTAAAGCAAGTGGAAGAAAACGAAATATTCGATTTTCGAGCTTTCCGATTGGATTGGTTCCGCTTGCAGACATACATGAGCGTGGGAAAAGCTGCACTTCGCATAACGGAACATGCAGACTTGGCACGTTTGCTCGACTCTATGGTTTTTCATACGCGCGTAGTAGACAATTTAGATGAGATCCTTGTTGAAACATCTGATTTAAGCATCTTTTGTTTTTATAGTAAAATGTTTGATGATCAATTTCATATGTGCTTGGAATTTCCAGCGCAAAATCGATACATTATTGCATTTCCACTTATTTGTAGTCATTTTCAAAATTGTACACACGAAATGTGCCCAGAAGAACGTCATCACATACGTGAACGTTCATTAAGTGTTGTCAATATATTTCTAGAGGAGATGGCTAAAGAGGCCAAGAATATCATTACAACGATTTGCGACGAACAGTGCACAATGGCAGATGCACTGTTGCCAAAACATTGTGCCAAAATTGTGTCAGTGCAGTATGCACGTAAAAAGAAAGATAAATCCAAGAAACAATTCGATGATATACGAAAACCTGGTGATGAATCGTATCGTAAGACTCGTGAAGATCTAACTACCATGGATAAATTACACATGGCATTGACAGAGCTCTGTTATGCTATCAATTATTGCCCAACAGTTAATGTATGGGAATTTGCTTTTGCTCCACGCGAGTATCTTTGTCAAAATTTGGAGCACCGTTTTTCGCGTGATTTAGTTGGCATGGTGATGTTCAATCAAGAGACAATGGAAATCGCAAAACCCTCAGAGTTATTGGCTTCTGTACGCGCTTACATGAATGTTTTACAAACAGTGGAAAATTATGTACATATCGACATAACGCGTGTATTTAACAATTGTTTGCTACAACAAACTCAAGCATTAGATTCGCATGGAGAGAAAACTATTGCAGCTCTATACAATACTTGGTAAGATTGACGTTGTTATGAAAAAAGAAAGTTGAAATTTAAGTTAAATTTATCTGGCGGGTATGTCTGACAGCTTTTGACCGCTCAAAGTTTCAAAAAGAATTTACTTAAAGTTAAAGTTTTAAATCGAAAAAATGAGTTGTTCAGGAAAAATTAACAGAGAAGTGTACTTCATTGTAAATTTATTTTTACAACAATTTTGTTTCAGTAAATACTTAAGAGATAGTCCTAGAGTCGGAATTAAAGTTTTCGTTAATTTTTTAAAACTAAACTTCCGCCAACGCATATTGGTGACTCTGTCGAATCGTATGTTACACGTTAATGAAATTTTATCTCATAAAGTTCTTGAGTTGCTGAACTCGACTGTGTCGTGCTACACCACTTATAAAATACTAAAAGTAGCCTAAATGTCAACTTTGCACTCATTAATTATCAATTATTTACTGAACTAATATTTATTATTTAAATTTCTAGGTACAGCGAAGTTTTACTACGACGTGTTTCTGCTGGTAATATTGTATTTTCTATGAATCAAAAAGCATTTGTACCGATTTCACCTGAAGGATGGGTACCTTTTAATCCACAAGAGTTCTCCGACTTAAATGAACTGCGCGCTTTAGCTGAACTTGTTGGTCCATATGGTATTAAATCATTAAATGAAACTTTAATGTGGCACATTGCAAATCAGGTGCAAGAATTAAAGTCATTAGTAGGCACAAATAAAGAGGTTCTTATTACATTACGCACAAGTTTTGACAAACCTGAAGTGATGAAGGAACAATTTAAACGGTTACAAGATGTTGATCGCGTCTTACAGCGTATGACAATAATTGGTGTGATATTGTGTTTTAGAAATCTGGTACATGAAGCACTTGTTGATGTGCTAGAGAAACGTATTCCATTTTTACTTAGTTCGGTGAAGGACTTTCAAGAGCATTTGCCAGGTGGTGATCAAATACGTGTAGCCTCCGAGATGGCTTCCGCAGCTGGTTTAATGTGTAAAGTTGATCCAACACTGGCGACTACTTTAAAATCAAAAAAACCAGAATTTGATGAAGGTGAACATTTAATATCTTGTTTACTAATGGTTTTTGTAGCAGTTTCTATACCAAAATTGGCGCGCAATGAAAACTCTTTCTACCGTGCTTCAATCGATGGTCATTCGAATAATACACATTGCATGGCTGCTGCAATTAACAACATTTTTGGTGCACTCTTTACAATATGTGGGCAAAATGATATTGAAGATCGTATGAAGGAATTCTTAGCTTTAGCTAGTTCATCATTACTACGTCTTGGCCAGGAATCCGATAAGGAGACTACACGTAATCGGGAGTCAATTTATTTACTTTTAGATGAAATTGTGAAACAATCACCGTTTCTTACAATGGATCTACTAGAGTCTTGCTTTCCGTATGTATTAATACGAAATGCGTATCACGCTGTCTACAAACAAGAGCCAATGATTTAAATGCAATGAATTAAATATATAAGCTTAAAAATTATCAACTTAGTATATAAAATTTAAATATGCAAACTAAAATTAGAATTCAAATTGCATATATAAAGGATTTGCAAAACATTTGTTTTTTTTTATAATCGTATTTATATTCTCAACATTCAAATTATATTATGAAAATACAACAGTGTATTACAAAAATATTTAATGATTTAAATAATAAATAAACATTTCTTAACAACGTCAAGAAAAAAAATGTATCGAACGAAAAAAAAGGTAACAAGCTCGAAATATTTTTATTAAAAAGTATTTAAGCAGCTTAAACTGTATGGCTTGTAAGGCACCCAAAAGCAATCAATGGGACAAGTGTTTATAATTTAAAGGAATGCTTTAAACTAGAATATATTTGCTTGCTGTGGTGTTTTTATTTATATTCTGCGGCCTAATTTGGATTCAGCATCGATATCTATCAAAGTAAGGATTGTATAGCTTAAAAATATTTGGCCAAAAATTTAATTTTTGCCTTTTAAAATTAAAACGAGTTTATCTTCCAAAATATTTAAGTGAATTTAATTCAAACTTTTGTATTGCAAAAAGAAAAAACAGCCTAAGACATAGAAGTTACAATTTATAAAAAAAATGTAAAATCCAAAGCTAAGATAAAAATGAAAGTAAAAAGGGGTGAAGCCAAATTGGTGAGAAACAATTAATGAAAAATCACTAAAAAAATGTAGTTTAAAAATAAAAATCAGCTAAGACGTCTCATAAAAAGGAGTTTTACAGAAGGTTTTTCCTTGGAAAAACTCGTACAAAAAAGTTTAAATTACCACCCTAATGTTGGGCTATTCCTAAGTAAAATTAAGATCGAGTTTGTAGGTATTTTTTGAGCAATTTCTCATTTATTTTTTTTTTCTTTGATAATTTGGGAAACTACCTACACAAAAAAAAAAAATAATAGGCCCTAATTGTACAAAGTGCAACCCATCCTTTTTTTTCTACTTTTAATGTTAAAATTACAAACAAATTTTGCTGTTTAGAAATTTCTGGAATAATTATATTTTAAAGTTAACTTTTTAATAATGATAACATTGAGCTTTGTTGGACAAGGTAAATTTGTTTATTTCATATTAATAAAATTAAGATATACAAAGTTTGAATTCGAATTCGAGGTAACTGCAGCTGTGGTTATCATCGCAATCTTCGCAATAACTTTCTACTAAAAACAAATTTTTATTAACAAGTTTCGATAACTTCCCATCGTTTTCCAACTATTTTGACTCTTAAATCTGAAACGCTTGAAATTCGTTATTACGGATATGCCATTCTGAAGAAGTGTAATTCAATAGTTGACAACAAATTTTCTGGGTTCTTTGGGACATTAAAATATGTTGTATAGAGTTTTCTGTTTAGTTTGAAGATATTTTGAGTTCAATGCAAAACTG
The DNA here is from genome assembly GCA_963662105.1 of Meiosimyza platycephala. Classification (NCBI taxonomy): domain Eukaryota; kingdom Metazoa; phylum Arthropoda; class Insecta; order Diptera; family Lauxaniidae; genus Meiosimyza; species Meiosimyza platycephala. Next base: position 102,716,076 of record OY759208.1, on the reverse strand, counting down.
TTTTATTCTATGCATAATTCCTAATGGATGCTTCACCGTAACTGAAGAGTTTATTTTTGGCTGCTTTAAAAGTCAGTTTTTTATACAAAATTTGGCTGTCTCCTTTTTATTTCATAGAAATTTCAGGTTTAATGCCTAAAATATGCTATTGAGATTTTGCCAACTTTCAACGTACATAAGTACATTAAAAACAAGGCAGTTTTGCTATTAAATTACTAACTACTTTTGGTGGACTTTATTTTACTATAAAATTAATTACTATAAAACGATTTGGTGTTCAGATATTATTGCTTTTGTTTATGTTTTGTTAAAATATGACTGATAAAAAACGCCTAATGTTGTAGTAGCAAAAAGTGTAAAATAGCTCCACCATGTTGCGAATCCTAAGAAACCTTTATAAACTTCAGTGGAAAATACCTGTTGGGAAAAAAGTTATAAATCATTCTTTTAAGTATTTTAATTAAAATATTTACATTTTTTAAACCAGACAATGACGCCTGCAACGATTGTGCTGATTCTAAAATATTAAATTCAGTATCAGCGCCATCACCTAAACCAGTTTCAACAGCACCGCTACCTTCAAAAAAATCGTTCATATTATTTTGTGTAGGTGGCGCATCGTCATCAGCGCATTCATTTTGTAAAACACTCTCGCGAAATATACCAGTCCAGCTGAAACCGCCCAGACTTTTGTACATTAAAGTGAGATACAAACAGAGTATTAAAGGCGCAGCAAACTGTAGCGTCACAACGCAGAGATAGTAAAAAATTGATGATATCTGCAACAGTTAAGAGATAACTTTTAAAATTAAAAAGAACTTGGTAACTGATAATATTTTAAAGTAATACCTTTTTCTGATAATCTATATTTGTTATTCTTCCGGCTTCTTTTCGTAAATCTTCAATTTTATCATGTGCTATATTCAGATATGATTGCAGATAGACAGGTAATAACGCAAAACGTAACAAAACCACAAGCACAACAAGTAATAAACGTAACGTCTCGAAAATATGCGGCTTAAGACTGCAAACAAATAAACAACAACGTAAGAAATTTTGGTTTTTCCAATATTAGCTAAGTAATTTTTAGAAAAGCGTCATTCAATCCTCAACTAAATGCTATATTATTTTAAAACGTACTACTTAGCGTACTTGCTACAGCTGGAAAACTAAATGTGGTGCTAATTTGAATATACTTTGAGGAGACCTCCAGAAAGTGCGAAGATATAATAAGGAAGAACGAAAATGAACAAATTTTTTACCACTTGATTTAATAGATTCTGAAACACCAATTTAAAAGAATTCAAATACAATTTAGAAAAAAAGTGTACATATAATACTTGAACTTGAGTTTATTTGAGTAGATCGCAAAGAAGTTGTTTCCACACTATGAGATTTTCTTCAATAACTAACAAAAAATTATTTAACAATAAGTTGATAATTGAACGCAGAAAGTAATTTATAATTATTATAATTATAAAACATACAGATGTAAGTTACCGGCCAAAGTAGTTTTTATTAAGAACTAGTTCTTTCTTTTCCAAATTAGTTATCCCGAAGCGCGTTAGGCCAAAGTAGTTTTAAATTAAAATGAAAAAAAAAAAAATTAAAAAATGTTTGATGCAAAAATACTGTGGCTACCGAAGGATGTAAACCTTGGGCCGCGGTCTCTTATTTATGCAGACTTGAGTGCACAAATATTGTGGTTGGGGAACCTGGTGATGGACACATTATAGGATGCAAGCCTTGTTGAAAAATATACCTATATCCAATTTCACTAGCAACAGTATTTCTGCATTAAAACCTCGCGTAGTATGTTCAGTCTCAAAAATATTTAAAAGTTTTATTTGAAAGATTGTTTGAAAACCAGTTTGTCCTAACGTACTATAGATGATCCAGTCTGGCCTAGAAAAAATTGTGATTAAAAACCACTTAGACCGGTGACATGTAATTTTATTATTTGATTTTCATTGTTCCGCTAATATAAATTAAAAGAGAAATTTTTAAACAAAATACTTAGCAACATATGGTGCACTAATTAAATTTATTTGATTTATAATAAATTTTATTTGTTATTACTTACAGCGGCTTGTCCATGCCTTCAAAAACACGCACAGTTAAGTAATCACGACTCACAGGGCGTATCCACAAAATTACCAATATAAATGGTAAAATAAAACTAACATTTAATAAAATCTGCATCAAACGATTTCCTTTACAATATTTTAACGAATCCCAATGCATTTTGGCCATACGCAGCCCTGGAAATGTAAACAATGCTCCAAGTACACCACAGCCTAAAGCAATAAAGAACTTGACCACAATTTTCGATGCAGGACCACTGAAGTATAAAAAAATATTTCATTAAAATTTGTTATTAACTAAATGAAGAATTTTTTTTTTTAGATTTAAAATTATAACACAAAATACGCACGATGACTTTAGTCCTTGTTCATTAAGGAACTTTGATGCACTTTCGTTAAAGCTAGCGTAGGCACTCTCCAAACCTGTTTCCAAAATTCTTTCATCAATAATTAGCACAATCATGGCAATTAATAAATAAACTAAACATGCAACAATCACCATGGAACGTTCACCGATTGATTCTTCGCTTTGAAAATAAAGCACTGTTAAGGACGACATTAGTTTGCTGAAATTTAAAAACAAGCAGATTTAACAAACTTGTTGATCATTATTAAAAATCAGGTAAATGGGACAACTTACATTGCAAAGAATATGACTAAAAGGCACCAAACCATACTCAAATTTACCTCATTTTTAAGTGGAAAATAGAAGTGAAATATCTGTGGACAAATATGTAAAATAATATTCAATTTATGTGGCGTAGTCATATTTTGTACGTAATTTATAGTTGAATTAATTGAAAATAAAAACGTTCTATCTGATAAAAATAAAAACCCAAAACACACATAGAAATATTTAAAGGATGTGCATAAAACCTAAGACCTTTTAAGTATTGTTTTTTTGAAAACGCTCAATATACGACATTGCATTGTTTTGGAGAATTTTTCAATGTAGTTATTGTATTTTTAATTCAAGCTATCGAAAAAATTGTTTTTAATATGATTCTCAAGGATTTAAATCTTGCAGTCTTTTCGTTTTTCTCCCTCGCTTACTCTACAGTACTAGGATCTGATTAATTGGCTTAATGCTTTATCATTTTATAACTCATTTCAAATTAACACCGAAACTTCCTTTTCACTCACCTCTGAGAAAACATAAACGATGCCAGCATAGATGCTAAAATCTACGAGCCACTGATATTCCGTAAAATAACGCAAATGTATGACATCACGTTCCGTCACTGCCACGGTTTCCAGCTCCACTTCAATATTGCGCGGTATATGAAACTGTCCAGAGGAATTCTTTTCACCAACATAATATTTACCCTTTCCGCCACCCTTTGATGGTTTCTCTTTGGGCACACCACCTTTTATGCGCAATATATCGTCTGTCGGATGCAAGTAGCGATACAGGCCGGTAGAGCAAAGTATCCATTTGGCAAAAGAAAAGTGTGCATTAAATTTCTGTATAACACTGACCATTACCAGTGTGACTACTAACTGAGCACCAAGCACGGCCTACAGAAGATATGGGAAACGAAATTGAAAAAGGATTTTCTATGAATGAAAGCAGGCGGCACACAGGCACACAGCACGGGTGAGAGTTAAAGCAACAGCATTGCGTCGTACCGCAAAATTGGCATGCGTCTATTTTTAGTTTAAAGTTATTAATAATTATAATAATTAGGTGAAAAATTTTTCCATTTCGCAGCAGTTTTCCTTTTTCGCAGCAAGTTTTCTCTTTCTGCACTTACCATATTTAAAAATTCTGTTTCTTAGCTTTAATTAAAATTGTGCGTTATTTCAAGACTTAATTTACACATATTTTATTAATTAAAAACGGAAATTAACACATTTTGTCAACACTGCGAATAAAATAGTCAGAACCGGAGTAAAGTGTAAAAGTAATATATGTCAGCACAGTGTTGCCAGCATTCAAAGTTGTAGTGTTATGTTCCAAACCATGATACAATTTTTGAGGTAACATCAACTAGTCAAAGTTTCCAAATGCAATCTTCAGACAGCTTCCACAATAAATGTCAAAATCATAATCACAACAAAGTTCACACGCGAAACATTAAATAGTTTCTCCTTAAATAAATTCGCTCTACTTTGACATTTGCGATAGAAGAAAATAATAGAGAAAGAGGCAGAATTAAGTAGTGCAGTAACCATGTTTGTTGAATCATGTTATTATCCTATTACATATATAGTTGTGTCAACATATCAAGAAGAAAATAACGGTCGAAAATAAAGAAAACTGTATCACAAATTACAAACGTTTTGTAACCAATTTTAATGGTAATTTAATTATATTTCATACTACATCTATAATTTGAAAATCAATCTTGGGGATCTTTTATATCAGAAATTAGATAAGAGCAACATTTCGACCATTTAAAACAATTACATACATATATAGAAATATGTTCTCAGGAAATATAGATTTAATGGCAACTAATCACAATTTTGTCTACTCCTATAATGTTTAACCAATTTACGCGACCGCTGCGGCGTGCGGCTAAATTTAAAGCTTTAGCAACCTTAGTACATGTATGGCATCTAACTTATTGTAAGAAAATTAAAGGGTGTTCAAATTTGAGCTATCTTTTTCAACTTCCCGCCCTTTTTTGCAGGTACATACTAGATTGCATCAATGCATCTCAGGTATGAAGTAAACGCATTCCGGTTAACTATCGCTATCGCTATACGAGTGAGGAATGTGTTTTCATTATTAAAACATATTTTTAATATGGTGAAAGTTATTCAGAAGTTGGAAGAAAGTTTCTCCGACAAACCGTTAAACTTATTTTTGATAAATTTGAAGAAACTGGTTCAGTTCAAAATCAGAGAAGCATAATTTATCATTATAGAAATAGATATTCAAATTTTGGAAAGATATTGACAGCGTGCCGAGCTAGCAGAGTAGATCACTTGAACGACATTCTTCTTCATTATTAATCGGAATCAATGTAATTTAAGTTTTAATAGAACTAAATAAAGATGTCACATAATTTATGTCTTTTATTTGAAATATAAAAAGATATCTCAAATTGGAACACCATTTACATTTTTGTTCCACTTACAGTTGCTTCCCGCCCGCCGTGTGTTAGACCGATTGTTCAATAAACTTTAAAACCTTATGAGTTTTACTCTACTGGCCTACATTTAAGCATTGCAGGCATAGGCGGCGAGTATGGGGGGCAAAGCACTTTTTTCCCCCTCAAAAAATATTTTGAGGGGCCTGGCCCCCCAATATTTTAGAGAGCAAAATGTTTTCTCACGTAAATGCTAGCATCACTGCCATTCAAAATAATCGATTTCATTTTGGTAATATTAAAATACTGATCGAAAATTTAAGCGAAACTATTGCAAGCTTGAGAGATAAATACGCAGTGATTTGGAGTGAAATTGATAAAGAAAGAGTTTTCGTAGGCATTGAACTACCACAACAAAAACGCAACAGAAAAGTTCCAAAAAAGTTAGATGATTCGAATAATAATGCTAAAGATTGTATCACTTGAAAAATTTTTTTTAAGTTTGCCCCCCAATATTTATTAGAACTCTCCGCCTTGCAGGAGCATAATAGCTCTATTGAGAACACAGTGCAATCACCTTCAATAATACTAAAGGGACAATGTCGAGATAAAATAAATAAACACAAGAAGTGTATGGTGCTACTTGGGCAAAGAGCGATCGATACTCAAGGGATTGATATTTTGGCATCACAAAATATTTTTTTTTTTTTTAAATTTTAACATGCTCAAGATTTATTCGAAAGAGCAAAAGTGAAAGTTTGAAGGTCTTTGTTAGGAACCTCTCGAGAATTGCAAAAAAGCATAGGTATAACAATATTTTTGCTCTGTACGATCATCATTTGGATCTGAGCAGCGTTGGCGAAAACATCACTTCGGCAAAACAAAACAAATAGAATAAATAGAAACTAAATAATAAAGTCAAACAAAAGTTTTACATACAATAAATTCCAATTTCGACATTTTTTCGATTTTTTATTTTTTGCAATCAAATTGAATGTTGGACGTGAAAGTGTGCACAGCTATCTATTGCAATTTTTAATTTTCTAATTTTTAAAAAAGTTAAATTAAACTGCAGACGCAGTGGAGCTGCAAAGAGAAAAAACTATCGAGTTTTTGCGAGTTCTATCCTTTGTTTTGCTTTTTTTGATCATATCACTATATCTTTATAGATTCGCCTTTTAAAATCACTTAAGGATACGTACGCCAAGTAAGCGTGATCTAAAATAAGAAATAAATTAATAAACAAAAAAAACACTAATTAAAATTTTATTATATAATTATTTGCATTCAATTAATGAATCTACTCGTACATACTACAAATGCTTGCTGGTGGGTGTTGTTGTAATTTACGAAAATAACTTGAAAACTCACCTTGAACTGGATACAACAAACTTGCTCTCCTCATCAAAGAACGTAAACAATTCAAATGGCTAAAATACCAGCTGTTGGCATTGATCTTGGGACGACATATTCCTGTGTCGGTGTCTTTCAACATGGCAAGGTCGAGATAATTGCCAACGATCAGGGCAATAGGGTAACACCATCTTATGTGGCCTTCACTGATACAGAGCGCTTAATTGGCGATTCGGCAAAAAACCAAGTGGCAATGAATCCGAATAACACTATTTTCGGTAAGTGGTTTCTATTATTATGTTGACTCTAAATATTTCAATAAATAAATACGTGTTTTTAAGTGAGTGCTGTGCAAAATAAGTCCAAGAAAGCAACTTGCTAGAATTGTTGTATTAACTGCCAGAAAATAAAATCCAGAGAGATTATTTCCTAATTCGAGTTAGCCATGTCCGTTTGTCTGTTTCTGGAAATCAAGATCACAGTTAAATGAAGCGGGTTAATTTAATAATATTTAGTTAAGTGATTTTGTTGTTCCACGTTTGATTGAAAATTTACAAAATCGGTTTATGAACACGCCTTCTTCGGGACTATTTCAGGAAACGCTAAGTCAAATTTCAAATATTTAATATCGTAGGAGAGTAACAATAGCCGTGTTTTTTTTGACGCGGTACTGTCATATTGTCAAATTAAACCAATTTCAAAATAGTTTTATTAATTAAATACCATTATACTATTTTTGAAGTGAAACTTCCTTAGTGATGGATGATTTGAAAAATTAGGTGTTTATAATGAAACTCAAAAACGTTGACGCCATTTTTTTTAATCGGGATCTAGAATAGCTACAGAAATAAATTATGTACCATTAAAGTAACTCATCGAGTAAAGTGTGCTAAAGATTTCCTATTTTTTTAATCATTTTTAATTTTAATTGTTAGGGGGAGGGAGAGGAGGGGCCTGGTTCGCTTTTCTACCAGTTTTGCTACAACAGATACTTGGCTTATATTGGCTTATATTATCTATAAAATTTTTATCAAAATCGTTCAAGTCGGTTTTAAGCAATATAAAATCAAATTTTTGTATTGCTTAAAAGCTTGCGAGATGTTATGCGATAAAATTTAAGGTAGTACCACACGCTGGGTTTAACTAAGCTTAAAGGCAAAATTGAGCGAGCAAGGCCGAATTGGAGTCCCTTGAGCAGTGGCGTCAATTCGGTAGGGCTGGGGAGGGCATATGCCCCCCCCCCAAGGATCTGATACTAGGTATTATTCAATACAACAATTCAATAAAACCATCTAATAGTGATGGAATTCTAATTCTTGCCCCCCCCCCCCCCCAAGGTTTTGGTGAAGTGACGCTCCTGCCATTGAGGTCAGTATGCGGGCCCTTTGGGTCAAGCGTTAAAGCAGAATCTTTGGTAAAGAATTTACCTCAATTCAAAGCTGCTGAATAAAAAATGTCTGATAATCCTTTACGATAAAAATTTCAATATAAAGTCAAAAGTCACAAAAATCAGTTTTCGCTAATAGAAATATTTTATCGCTTATTAATGGTTTTTTTTTGCAGCTTTTATGAATTTTTGCAGTTTTTTTCCCTTAGCTATTTTTAAATTTTCTTATATGTTTTGCACATTTTTACTGCAATAAATTAAATAAATTTGTTTCATATACCTTCCTATCGTATGTGAGGTCTCATCATGAATGAATCTCGCGGGGTGAGCATTTCTAATCTGTTTGACTCTTCTTTTAAAATAGCGTTTCAACCGCTAATCGCTTTAGTTAAAAGAAAAAAAAACGTCTGGCATTAAAATTTTTCACGTTGCTTGTATATAATTTTATATTAGAAAAAATATACCCAAGCATCAAATGTATTTACGTATGTAGATATATATATGACAATGTAAACAAATACTAGAACTTATTTATAAACTTTGCCAACACGTTGATGACAAAAATATTTGCTCTAATGCATTTTCAAAATGCATTCAATCACAGTCTGTAGCAACGGTAGCTAGCTACACTACCTTTGCCACATTTCAGGATGGAATACTTAAAAGAGTCACCACTTATTTATCTTTGATAACAGAAAAGACAAAAACTATTTTGTACATTTAAACATTGTTTAGTTTTACATATTTCAACATATTTTATAGATTAATTTTATTTGCATAGGAGTCTCACGCTCGTTGTGCTCGCCTATGAGAGCACAACCCATGATCAATATGATTCTGTTGAAATTTGCAAATTTATGTGAATATAAAATTATATGGAGAATTCTACACATAGACATCAAATTTTTGGGCATATTTTGTTAGTGTTTTGCTACCTAGCAAACATTTTTAATCGCATAAGAGCCATATTTCAATCACCGGGATGCGCAGTGGACAGGTTTGCATGGAACGGCGGTCAAAAAAGTTTCTAGTTAACTCAGATCCAACAGTTCCTAACATTAAAATTATCTTATCTTATTAGTATTATCTGACTATTGTCGTAATTAATGGCTACGATCTCACACTGTGCGCTAGAATGGTGGTTTTGTTCGCGCGCAAGCTCATTTTCCCAGACAGACGAACATGGAGAGATTTTCCATTTTAAATATGTACAAACAATTTAATTGCATTCAAATTCTAACAACTTTAAAAGTTTCCCGTATGTGCTAATTATCAGATTTTTATTCGTTACACTTCATATTTATTTTTAAAAACACTTAATCCATGCCTTTTATATGTAGAGTATCTTCTTATCTAAATTTTTTTGGGTTCTTTCATTTCAGCATCCAGTTAAAACAAACCTACAACTACAACTTCTTTCCTACCCACCTTAAAATAATCTTTATACCATACATGTAATAACTGTTATCCTTAGATTGCACACTACCGCATACACATACACAGAAGACGCCTGCCATCGAATTAATGTACTTAAATGTTATATCCATAAAAAAAGCTTTAAAAAATATAAAAATTAATTTAATTTAAATTTCGTTAAAAATTCTTCAATTTTGGCCCAATTCTTGACATACATACATACATATGTTACTCGTATCTATCATGCTCACATTCGTTTTCAACAAACTAAAAATTTGCTAAAAAGGTGCCTCCTTTAACATTTCCTATCCACTCTTCTTCGATTTTTAGATGCGAAACGGTTAATTGGACGCAAATTCGATGATGCCACGGTCCAGAGTGACATGAAGCATTGGCCATTTGAGGTCATCAGCGATAGTGGAAAGCCGAAAATACGCATCGAATACAAAGGTGAGAAGAAGTCATTCTTCCCGGAGGAAGTCTCTTCAATGGTGCTGACCAAGATGAAAGAAGTCTCTGAGGCATACCTTGGTAAGACCGTCAACGATGCTGTCATTACGGTACCAGCCTATTTCAATGACTCACAACGTCAAGCCACAAAAGATGCAGGCGCTATTGCCGGTCTCAATGTGCTGCGCATAATCAATGAACCTACCGCAGCGGCCATTGCCTATGGTTTGGATAAAAAGGGCACCAGTGAGCGCAATGTATTAATTTTTGATCTGGGTGGCGGCACCTTCGATGTTTCCATACTTACCATTGAAGATGGTATCTTTGAGGTGAAGTCCACTGCTGGCGATACCCATTTAGGAGGCGAAGATTTCGATAATCGTATGGTTAATCATTTTGTGCAGGAGTTTCAGCGTAAATACAAAAAAGATTTAACCTCGAACAAGCGTGCGTTACGTCGTTTACGCACAGCTTGTGAACGCGCCAAACGTACGCTGTCCGCATCATCTCAGGCGAGCATTGAAATCGATTCACTTTTTGAAGGTGTTGACTTTTACACTTCAATAACACGTGCACGTTTTGAGGAGCTTAATGGTGATTTATTCCGCGGCACCATGGAACCTGTAGCAAAAGCTCTACGAGACGCTAAAATGGATAAGAGTCAGATACACGATATAGTGCTGGTTGGCGGCTCAACACGTATACCGAAGGTGCAGAAACTACTGCAAGATTTTTTTAATGGTAAGGAACTAAACAAATCGATTAACCCGGATGAAGCGGTAGCCTATGGTGCAGCTGTACAGGCAGCCATTTTGCATGGTGACAAATCTGAAGCTGTACAAGATCTTTTGCTATTGGATGTAACGCCACTTTCACTGGGAATTGAAACCGCTGGTGGTGTGATGACTGTACTAATTAAACGCAATACCACTATACCGACCAAACAGACCCAGGTGTTCACCACCTATTCGGATAATCAACCAGGCGTTTTGATACAAGTTTTTGAAGGTGAGCGTGCTATGACCAAAGATAATAACATATTGGGCAAATTCGAGTTGACTGGTATACCGCCAGCACCACGTGGTGTGCCTCAAATCGAAGTGACATTTGATATTGATGCCAATGGCATACTAAATGTAACTGCTGTGGAAAAGTCCACTGGTAAAGAAAATAAAATCACTATTACCAACGATAAGGGACGTCTCAGTAAAGAAGATATTGAACGTATGGTTAACGAGGCCGAGTCCTACCGTCATGAAGATGAAAAGCAACGTGAACGCATTAATGCTAAAAACTCATTAGAATCGTATTGTTTTCAAATGAAATCCACCCTGGAAAATGATAATATAAAAGCGAAGATCTCAGAAGGTGAACATCAGACGATTCTGCAGAAGTGTAATGAGACCATTGCGTGGTTGGATGGTAATCAACAAGCTGAAAAGGAAGAGTTTGAGTACAAGCAAAAAGAGCTTGAGAGGATATGCAATCCGATTATAACACGACTCTATCAAGGTGGTGTATCGCCACCACCACCACCACCAACATCTGGTGCTGGTGGTAATGGTGGTGGCACAAGTGGACCAACTATCGAGGAAGTAGATTAATATGTTGAGTTAAATAGAAGGAGAAATATGAAATTAAACAAATATGCCTTTTATCTGTTTTCGACAAATTTTTTGGCGTTTCTTCTTTATTTCTTAACAATATTCTCCATTAAAATGGGTTTAAATTAAAATAAGAAAAAAATCAAAACAAAAAAATAACCAGAAATTTTATTACAGTTTTAATTTTTATAAACTTTTTGCTTGCTAGGGAACAAGTATTTACAGAGCTACTAAATTAAAGGTAGTTTTTTTTTTAAACTTAATTTATAGTTCAAGAAATATTGGTATTTTTTTTTCAATATACTTTTGTATACAACAGTTTGTGTCTACAGTCAAACCTTTTTTTGGATATGTAAATAACTTAATGAATTATATGGTAAGTTTTCATAACAACATAAAGCCCTACATCCATAGAGAAAAGCATTCGATGCTTGTCAGTGCTATTAAGGGCGACGAATTTATACTTGTTGCATATGTCATGCGATCTGGGAAAAGCTGTCTTATATATCCGATTGGTTATAAACTAAACTAAAGTCAATCAAAAGCAAGGTTTTTGAAAACCTTAAATGGCTAAGAGGCGGCTTCTTTCATTGCTTACACTGTCCGCTATAAGAACATTGCTAAATCTCGAATTTCATTCCTGCCAAAATAGGTTTTCTCAGGTCGGTTCATATATTTTAATTAAAAAACTGCTATGTATAAGGTTTAAAATTCTATGCTAAGACGCTAGAAAACATCTCGTGTATGGTATATGCCCTGCAATGAACAGATGAGGAATCATACATCTGAGAGACAGAATTGCACCTCTAGAATACTTGACTTTATTAAAAGTTCACTGGACTAAATGCAGGTCTTAATACCGGACGCACTGCATAAAGAGTAACAGGTTTGTTTGAATTTCTGCCTCAAAACACTACTAGACTTCTTGGATTCTCATGAAAATATGAATTCTGTTAAAATAAAAAATAATTTTTCAAAAGGTGGTATAAATTATAATTCATCAGAATCAACCCAAAAAGTTAATCATCTTCGGAACTTTACACTATTTTTGAAAATAGGTTTCTGCGGACCATTTTTACAATGTCCGGTACAACTTAATCGCAACTTTAACTGACTGATTTTATATGAGATTTTAGGCCATACTGCTAGTTAAAGTTACGGCTAAGATTTAACCGGACCTCATGAGAACGGTTTTAGGAATTTTTAGAATTTTTTTTTTAAATTGGATGTAGAGTATTTATTCCAGTCAGTAGAGATTTCTGCCTTGCAAATGATGCAACAAGGTCGGTTTTTAAATGCAATGCAAGTTATCATATTGAAAAATTCAAGTTTTCTACCTTATGGAATTCGGGCATTTTTGCACATCTCGGATCATAAGTCACAAGTCTTTTCAATACAACTCTTAATATGATGATCCTGCGAAAAAAATAGATGCGGCAAACTTTGAAGAAAACAATAGTCTCCACTTCTTTGTTTAGGTGATTCTTTAATTTTGGAACCGTTTTGGGTTAATTGGCATACACCAATTGCTTTACATAAGAAACGTCAATTTAGGAGTTACATATATATATCGAAAAATCAATTTTGAGCATCTTTAAAATGAGTTGAACAAAAAACAAAAATTTTGACCTTTCGTAGGGTCAAAATCTTGGATTTTCGATTACAATAACAATTGCTATCATCGACCTTGTTGCACATTTTGCAAGGCAAATGCGTTTTTTCTCTCTAGTAGAGAAGGAATGAAAAAATCGTACATTATCGTAACGTTTTAAATGCACAACGCAAACTCTTCTCACATTCTTTGTTTCGCTCTTTGATTCAACCGCCAAACCGTACCATAGTAAGGACAAATAAAAGAGAGCAACAGAATAGTAACGTTCTTCTCTGCGTACAATACACTTATTCGCTTTGTTGTGGTTTTGACCCGCCACTTCCGATGACTATATCTCCTAAACTAAGTCCGACCGACACTTTTTTTTAGAAATTTATTATTTATCCTTATAGCGCTACTTCAAAAAAAATTGAAAATTTGTAGCATTTGTGCTAAAGTAGACTTAAGCCAGTTTCATTTACATTATTTTTTTCGAAAAAACTGTGCAACAGATCGTTTGTTGGCCGCGTAATTTTTCATATTTACTTACTAGAGTAATGTAGAGAAAAAAATAATATGCTGCAATCAATCAAAGCATTGCATCAGCCTGCAAAGCATTGGCAAAAACGAACACTACATTTGGTACGGGTTCATGTAGAGATCGCGAGTTAAGACCACAACAAGTTGAATGAGAGTTTTTTGTACGTAGAGCAGAAGGTTAGGTACCATTATGTTCTACTCTCTCATGTCTGCTTGCTATGGTTTGTGTTAATGTTTGAATCGATGAGTGAAATATGGAATGCAGAAGGAAAAAGTTAACGCTCAGCGAACGGAACGAAATCGAACAGTACGATAAGGATTTTTTTTTTCATTCTCTGCTCTTTACTAACTGGGCTAGTGACAAAATGTAAGGAATAATATTTTTCATTCTAAATATATAACAAATTGTGTAACATACAATATAATAGTTAATACAATATAACATTGTTCTAATACAATAAATATTTATAAAATTATATGTTTTCGATAGGTAAGTATGTATATACTTAATAGATGAAATTTATTCTATAAAATTCTACAATTTTATTTAAAATAATACTGCTGGCTTGTGAAAAATAAAATTGATTTTCTTTTTTAACAACAATACATCAAAAATCACTAACAATTTATTTGATAATAGAGCTTATACTAGGTATGCCCACTCATATAAATTTAGAAACTCCGCCTTTAGTTTTTTTATTGCATTTTCATGAAACTTTTGTTCTTCAATCGAATTTACTAGATATTGTATATCGCTGTTTTATGTCGTACTTATGTTTTTTTATAATTAATTAATGTCGTTTGCAATTATTCATTGCACATTGAGTCATTCCATGTCATATGATACCAGCCTATACAGGATTATGTCTTTGAATTTCGCAAAATTTTGAGCATCCATTATTTCTGTGAAGTATTTTTTTACTTGAGTGAATTTGTAAGTTTCATGAATTTTTGACTTCATATTCGTCTAATTGGCCAAAATTTTCGGACGATCTTCAAAAGTTTTCGTATCCAATTTAATTTTTAGGAAAATATAAATAAATAGAGCTAACGCACAAAAAAATTTTGTGAAATTCAAGACATTTTAGGTGATTTTTGCCTCGATAAAGAATGACCCGATGTGTATATAGTCTATATTAATTTATATAATGCTATTATATATAACACCGCCCGATATAAATTTGTATATATCCAAAAATTAAATAAAAAAAACAAAATTAGAAATTTTAAGTTTCTCAAAGTTATCTTTTTTAACTTTTATAAACCATTCAAGCATTTAGTTTTTCACAAATAACAGCTGTTGAAATCTCACCGCAGTAGCGTAGCAATGCCTTTGATGGGCGGGGCAGCAACAGCTTAACGGGCTTCTTCATAAAACAAAACAATTAACGTGACAATCCGACAAAGCGATACACATAAAGGCATCATTCGGTGGCCAAATCTGGATCGGCCCGTTGCCCACAGCATAGTCAAGATTCAAAAGTATTTAACATTTGAATATTGTCGACTTAACAAACAAATTTAAGTTTGAACGATTATAATAATTATTTTTTAAAATTGCTGGCCGACCCAAAAAAACAAAAAGATCCTCAACTTTTTTCCCAAAAAAATTTAAATTTTTTTCATTTCAAGCAAAAATAGTTTTATTTTGAAAAGGCCAGGAACTCCTTCTTTTCAATTTGGTATCTCTGCATCGACTACAAATTTTTTGTTTGAGAAATGCATTTTAAAATGTTTGCAGTTTTTAACACCAGCTTAAAACTCTTTTTAGTATGTAAAAAATAATTACTTCAAATAAAAATTTGAAAAAAGAAAAATCTCGAAATTTTTTAAAAAAATTTAAAAATAATTTTGTAAAAATTTTGAAAAAATAAATTGTTTCGTTTTTACTTTATTTATTGAATTTGTAACTTTTTACACTTTTACACGAAGAGTTTAATGTATTAAATTCGAAAAATAATCTCAAAGCAAAATTTATAAAAAAATATTGAAGAAATAATTCTCGACAAAATAGTTAAAAAAAAAAATCTAGATGAAAAATCCTCAAAAAAAAATTTAGAATAACGATTATTTGCAGTAACTGCAAACCTGAAATCTGCACAGCTGAGAATCATATCAGCCCAAGCAAGTTCCAGCTATTTCAAATTGGAGCTAATATTAAATTTTTCCGAGGTCCTCTCGAAAATATCTTTATTGCATTGAGCTTACGCTGTGTGAAAGATAACGAAATGAATCATGGTATTCAGATTTTGGTAAATCTCAAAAAATCCAAATAAAGTTTTTCAAAAAAAACTATCGAATGCGTACAGTACTCATCATCAACTGAATGGATTCTAAAATTTAAAAATTGCAAACAGTGAAATATAACATCTCACGTTGTTTATTTATCTTTTATAATTTTAAATAAATACTAATTTTAATCGGACGGTGTAATTGTTATACTAGTCTTTAAGTTTCCTATTTATCAATATCTAAAGTTTAATAATTCTTATAATACTTTTTTTGGGTCGTATAAAATGGATTTTTTTTCTAAACAGAGTATAATTTAAACTATAAGACGTTTCTTTTTTATAAGGTTTACAACGGATTTAATTAAACTTTTTATTATTTATAAGTTTTTTTTTTGTTTATGTTTTACGCTTTAAAGCGCTTCAGTCGATGAGCTGCAAGGACCATTATAAGCAGCATTTAATGCTGTTGCTGCTGCGGAGGCAGATTGAATTGTTGCTAATGCTGCAGTTGTAGACGGTTCAGTTTTTAAAGGAAACTGCAAAGATTTTGGAAAAGGAAACTGTTAACACCAAGGAATTAAAAAAAAATATATATATATGTATGTATATTGTCGAGCGCAAGAGAAAACCAACATATTTTGGTATACATTTTTATAAAAAAAATAGCTGTACCCAAGGCTTTGCTCGGTCACTCCCCGTTGCATAACTCCGTCTAGATTTTACGCAGTCTTTACTGTGCAGATAATTGTGTACATGTACAAAATTTCACAAGTATTGCATTTTGTGTGTTTTTTTTGTACGGGAGAGCCTCGCTTCATTGTCCATTCCCGTTCACATTTTGCGAGTAGCTTGGCAATTGACAATGTATGTTACATACATCCATGTCTCAAGTTTCACAACTGTAGCTGGCATATATAGCGGTTATATTTTTTTTGGTAGTAAGAAAAGTTCCAGGTCCTTAGAATAGATAATATACATCTTAAATTCCGAAACACTTGCTATCATAAGAGCCATAATATAGCGATTTAATTGTTTTTGCTTAGAATAGATAATATGTATGTGTATTTTTATCAAAACAAAATGTTGCCTATGTTACTCAGAGGCAGTGTAGCTTTCTATTTTTAGAATCAGTACAGTAGTTCCAGAGGTTACCCCCTGAAGCATTCCACCTCAACTCGGCCAGACCTTGACTTAAAAAATGTAATGTAAAAAAAAAACAAAAATCGCCTTTAATTTATTAAAAATTTGTTTTAAAAAACAAAAAAAATTACATCCTACCGATTTTTTTATAACCGTTTCTGTCACTTAACAACATATTTTAAAGTATTTTCAAATATCACAAGTTTTTTCTCAAATACATTGTACCAAAAATATTTGTTTTTCAACAAATAAACTATAGTCATAAGAATTCATTTGATTTAAAATGGCTCAACTCTAAAATAAAGTAAAAAACGAATTTCTTTACGTACAGAACTTACCTCTTGTGTTTCATCTACTGACGGTAAAAGTTCATCTAAAGAGTTTGGCGTTAATGGACTAGGTGTCGACATATTGACCCTGGCTAAAGCACCATGATGATGCACTAAAGCATCACCAATAATTATTTGCGGTTTATTTTGGCTCATATATTGCTGTTGCTGTAAGCGTGCTAAGCGTAATTTCATCTCCTGACGTATTTCCTTCTGCTGGGACTCTTTCTCAAAACGCATCATACTATAGCTACGTATTGACGAGCTTGTACTGTGAACAGATGCTAGACTTGGTCTTCGAGAACCTTAAAGTGCAGACAAAAGATTTAATTTTTTAAATTTAAAAGAATTATTTTTTGCATGAGATTTGAATAATTTGCTTATAAAAAAAGCAAGACAAAAACAAAGCAAACAAAAACAAAATTAGGATCAAAAAAGAATTTGAAAGTATTTCTTGCAATTAGAATAATTTTCGATATTATATATAGTATAGTATCTAAACGCCTTTACAGTATTCAAATGCAAAATAAAAAGCTGAAAGATAGATGCACTAAAATAAAGCTGTAAAGCAATTTTCAAAATGCATTTTAATCATAAAGCATAAAATTTAGCAGAATATATTAGCGTAGTAAGAAGTTCATTCCGGTAAGCTGTACAGTTTACTTTTTTGATTTTATTCTTGTCAAAATCGTAGAATACTTGATAGAAAGTACATTGAAAGAAAGCTGATAAATGAATGAATATTATTGCAGAAAAATAAGAAAAAATCAGTGGCAAGCTAATCAACGTCACGTGTGAGCTTGGTGATCTCCACACATTTTTTCAAAGCGCGAAATAAGGCTTGATACAGCCACTTTCATTTCTGCCTTAGCCACTGTAAGATACATAATTTTGAAATATAATTTTCCAGAAAAACCAAAAATATTAGCACCTGATATATGCGAAAAACCACAAAAAAATTTTAGCAACATCGTAATCGCACGAATTTTTCTTTACAGAAAAATACTTTTACTTTCATTTGAAGTTCCATGATTTTGACAAAAATAAAATCAATGGATACACTGTACGCCTTGATAAAGCTATCTGTGCGCGTAAAAAGTTAATCATTTATCAAAAATGGAAAATCTACACAGTGGGCATTGGTTGACTCGAAACGGAATAAACTTTTTCCTCCACTCAATATTATGAAAAAAATACAGTGTGAAGAATTTGTGAATTAATGTGTTAAAAATTGTGTAAAAGGCTTAGTTAAAAATATTACACATATGTAGCTTGTGTCGTATGTTCCTATTTAAATTGTAGCATGTAGAAGTTATTTACAAAAGCTTTTAATCATAAAAAACGAGATATAAGTTTATCATTAGCGTGGAATATGCAGTTAGCATTTTTCTGTAGATACATAGTATATAATGAGACTCTTTTTTAACAGGTTTTGACCTATGTGGCCTGTCATACGTAATATGTACTACCTTTCAAATGATCAATCGAAGGCATTAAGATCATAGTTTTCATTTACCAATGTTTTAAACTCTTATTTGGATAATTTTTTAACTTTTCTATCTCTTTTTTACGAAAAATCGATAAATCAGCCTATGTACTAATTGCCCAAAGACTCGTTTAGGTGACCCATGTTAAGGTACTACCCAATACAATAGTTCGCCTCAGGGTTGTCAAGTTTAAAACAATGAATTACCGGCCTTCCCGAAATAAAATAACTTTTCCTTAAATTGGTAACAAGTGAATTTTTTTTTTGGAAAAAGTTGAGCCTTATTTTTTAAGCGCGAATTTTACAAAATTTTTTTGTTGTCGGTCAAAAACTTTCTGACCTTTTCGCTCGGCCACTTGGCAACCCTGAAAAAAAAAACTTAACGTACGACCGGTTAACAATGAGTTAAAACTAAGATTATGGGCAGCAGCTGATACTTCATATGGGCAGTTTCACGTATCTTAGTTTTTAAATTACAATATCAAAAGGATGCAACACAAATGCATTTTTTCTGCATTGAACAGAGCTGGGCACTGCCGCATCCATAGTTTCTCTTCAATGCATGTGCAGTTGTGTTTCAAGATTTGTGCGGCAGCAATTTCGCTTTGTTCGCTTTTCAAATCCAACTGAATTGATTTTACACTCTCTCTCGCTTTATATATGAACGTACATACACAACGGGAAATCTGGAAACAGTTTCCAAGGGGAGCACACGTGCGATGTGCCTCTCCGGAAGCATTTAGTTCAAAATTCGCAGTTTAACGACATCAGCCAACTCTCTTGATATATTTAAGCTTGCTAAAAGTATATTATGTATATGAATTATCAAGTGGCGATAATAGAAATCAAAAACTTAAAATTTTATTTTGACAGAAAATTAATATAGTTTTAGTCTCAATGATATTACTAACAAGAGTAGCTCAGTTGGTTAAGATCGAGTCCGATCGGAAACATAAAATTAAGTGATTTTTTTTTTCAATTTAAGCTCAATGTGCTTTTACTCAACATCCAAGGAAGCTCATCTAATATGCTTCCGAAGATTTGCCTCTAATCAGCATCCAATATGCTTCCAAAGATGTACATTCCCCCATTAACATCGTGTGTTAAAAAATATAAGCAGTGAGAAGCGCATTGGGAGCAGCTTCTGCTTTCCTTTAATGCACACCCGAAGCGCTTTGAATGCGCTTCCGTTTCTCGTCGGATATGTATGTATATGATATTTTCGTTCTGTTGCAGTCACGTGCGCGGTACGCTTTGCCCAGCTACGGTATTGAACGACACAGCTGCAAATGTGTGTTACATTGTATGTGTAAGCTCAAACACAGAAACTAAGCTCTCAGGTGATGTTAAAAGTTTTTGAGAGCAGTTTCTTATGCCCATACATTCAGTTCGAACGATTTCAGATTACCTTTCACAATTATAAAATGTTGGGAGTTTTGCAAGCTTTTGTAAATAACTATCTATAGGGTCAGAATACGTGTAATTTGGAAATAAAGTGAACATCCCATCTTGATTTTTATCGAAATGTGGAACAAACGGTTTTTATAAACATCAATTTTTCTTTTTTTTTTTGGTATGCTGCGACTTTTAAAAATCTGAAGAAAATATCACTCTACTCGTATGTATGTATGTACAATGTACATTGTACATCAAAACCCAAATGAATCCATATCTGATTTTCGAATTTAGGGACCGCAATTAATTTAAAAGTGATGATGAAAACAACTCTGCGCGGCCTGGAGTATTTTTTCAAAAAAAATCATTGTAAATTAAGTTTTCGGTAACTTTATAAGTAAACGCTCTTGAAAGAACCAGCCGATTTGATTGAAGCTTTGGCATATTAATAGGAATGAATTTGACTTTTATTAAATGTATGGAAATTATTTAAAAATAATTTGATCAGAATTATTGAACTAATTATTTGTTTATAAACAATTTTTTTTGTTGTATATTATGTATATTTTTTCCGAAATTTTCAAACGATTATTTAAAGTTCAATTCATCCATCCCCTTTAATATGCCAAAGTTTCATTCAGAAACTAGGACCTTTTGTTATAGCAATCAATAACTTTGTTAAAAAATAAATGTCGAATTTTTTTTTTTTGCTCAAATAGAACCGTTTTCTCAACATTTCGATAATAAAATCAGAATGGTCATCTTATGTTTGCAAGTTACACGTATTCTGATCCTAGAAAGAAAATATTGTAACGAATTTCTTTTGTTTAGCTCTATTTTGACTCCATTTTTTCAAAAATAAAATAATAAATGGATAAAAATAAGATAGCAGGTGGTAAGAATCATATTTCGCGATTTGTCATGATCTGTTTTGGCATATCAAATTATCGAGCATTTATTGTGTTAGTTTTATTTAAATTACGTAACTTATTCGTAAGTTATTAGCAAATAAAATTTGGTTTTTTTCTAGAACGCCCACTATAACGAATTTTTTTTTAATTCCATCATATATTTACATCATTATGCAAAAATATATAACAAACATGTTTTAACAAACATTTTATTTACCTCACCTAAATAAAGAAAAAAAGGTCCTCACTTTTGACTTTTAAAAACCCTACCAAATTGAGATATATTTCAATATATTTCACGACCATTTTGCCGCCCACTCAAGCTTTGCGCTCGGTCGGCCCTACCCTAGGTACTCATATCGCAGATAAAAGAAGAAAACACCTCCAAGGATTACAATTTTGAAAATGTTTAAAAATCTGTGAATTCAATAAGCAAAATCGAAAACGTCGTAATCAAATTGATAAGCAAGACAAAGCAAAAACTTAGTTTTTCCCACTTCAACAACTGTAGCAATAATAAATAGCTTAGCTTTATATGAAAATTTCATTACAAAAATTTTTTCAGCTCCCAAAAAAAAAATATTATTTTCTAATAAAAACAAAATTTTATCTAATGAAATACCAATTAACATTTCGTTACAATATTTTTTTAGATGATTACATGTAGTACCATTAAAATTTCGTAAATATTGATATATATTATAAGTAAAATACAAAATTAGTAAATTGTCTTAAAAATTGTGTTTGTTAATTTTAATTTTTTAATGTTGAGTGAAGACTTATGAACAAAATTTTATTTTAAAACAGAACTTAGTCATACCGCCATATTGCTTTTTCTATTGTGTTAACATTTTCCGTTTCTTAAAAATGGGATTGCTTACATGATAACCTATAATGGCGATTTTCTTTTTTTTTTTAATTTTGTTTACTTTTAATTTAAATAAAGTTTAGTATTTGTAGAATTTTGTATGAACTTTTAAATGGAATATGATAAATAAACCTGAAACGATGAAATTTCTGTAGGGTAATTATTTTGAAATTTTTTTAATTATTTATAAGCTATCATTTAAAGTTCCTATAAACTTGGCTGTATTACAATATATAGGAATATTTTTGAATAAAGTGTGTGTGTGTGTGTGAATAAGTGTCAATGTTTTTTTTAATTACATATGTATGTTGTCAATACAGAAAAAGGGTGTTCAACGAAACTAAAACAAGAAAAAAGAAACACATTTAACATTGATTAGACGAACAGAAAACAGTTTTTTTTTTCTTAACTGACATCAAAATTTTGAACGCAACTCATAACCATTTAAAATAATATTCTATGCATGTAATCGATCCACTTTAAAGCAATTAAAGGTTTAGCATTAACATGTTTGTTGAAGTTCTCAGTTTGAAGACAGATATATGATCTGCTACGAAAATTCAGTTTTTTTTAATCCTATTGAGTGTTCTAGCTCTACATAAGATCTTTAAATCTTTAAATCGTGTATATTTTGAAATAAAAGCGTCCGAAAATTCATGTATTTTTAAATTTTGTGATTTTCAAAAAATCGTATTTTCGAAAATAAGCCCGGAAAATTTTTTTCCAAAATCCCGTATCGAATATTTTTAAACAAAATATCGAAAAAAAATTTATTTTGAGAAATCTAAATTTTGAATGTAAAAACAAGGTTCACTTTGCTCTTTCGATTGCAACGCCTGGAAGAGTGTGTGAAAGGTATACGAGAAGAAAAGGGCATACATTCTTAATTAGAGTGATCTAGTCATGTCCGTCTGTCTGTGACGATTTTGAAAAAATAGAGGGAGATTATTTAATTAAATTTGCACTTCGTCAAATTGAAAAATGAACAAATTTACAAATTTCCCATACATGAGAGAATATCTGAGAAACCAATGACTCAAATACTTAGCGAATCGGCCAAAGATAACAACTTTAGTAGTTTTTATGTACTCGTATGTATGTAATATTACCGATAGGAAAGTGTTCGGAGCTTAATAAAAAATTAATTGCAGGGACAGTGAGAATCAGGGCTGCCAAGTGGGCGGTTTTGTCTCGGCCAAGACCTGAATTGCAGGTTAAAGCCGGAAGCCCTGTAGGAATTGAAAAATTAGTATAATTTTTGTTTTTAATGAGCAAAAAATTAGAATTAAATTTTGGACAATAGTTGACCAAATAATTTTGGGAACTTGGCAAGCCTGGTGAGAATATTTTGTCTACCCAACTGGATTTGATTGGATTTTTTATCCCGATTGACTAAAAAAATCTGAACTCACTTTCACCGTATGCATGAAAAATTTCTTCACAATAGGGCGGTAAATAGTATTGGGCCTAGCTTTAAAAAAGTGCACATCCGTTGCTAATGCATGTCAATGAGCCAAATCTTCCTGAACGAATTTCCGATTTTCACAATATTTTAAATTTATGAAAACATAGTCCTATTCGAGCGTAATTCAATATATGAATTTCATTGCATGGACAGACATCGCGTATATTTTTAGCAAAACAAAAGATATGTATCTGAAATAAAAGTCAGAACGAATTTCACGAGACACATACTTATACCTATCTCAAATTCAAAGGTTTGTGCAGTGCCATACCTCTAACAAAAGCTGTACAATACTGAAACTGTTTCAGCATAGTTTTTTCTTATTCCATATAAAAATTGAATTTCAAACACATACGCAATTTGCTATAAGCCGCATCTCGATACGTGGACTCACAAAAAAAAAGTAGAAACTTTTAGTTAATTTTCGTCGACAAAATTTTAGGCAAATTGTATTTTAGAAAAAAACTCGTAGATTTATTGCCATAAAGTTCATGCAGCGTTTTTACTCGCGAATAGAACTACGTCACCATGAATTTTTCTAAAAAAAATTGCCATTTTGAACCTCAGATGTTATTTTAGAAGTCGGAAAATTTTTTTCTCTAATTTTACACTATACTGAGAGCGATATTCGAAAAGAACTAATAAGAAAATATACTTATGTAAATATTGAAAATTTAAAAGATAGAACCATGTAAACAGATATTCAGATAGAGGACAGAGAAGACAGAGATAAAAGAAACAACATTTCAAATTCATACAAAAAGTACAGTTTTAAGTTTTGGTTAAATTTTGTTCGATTTTTCGTTACGAATAATTTTTGAGTAGGTGGTGTTCATATTACTGAATGATTGTCAATTTTCATTTTTCTATAATGCTGTTGATTTTTTAGGAGTAATTAAATCGGATTACCGCTAATCTAGGCGTGGCACTGGCTGGTGTCGGCAGTGCACCTATTTGCAGCATGTTGCCATTATCTAAACTATTGAAATCATCGTCATCAGTTCTATAATTATCAATTCCATTCATGCCCAACATTGCTCTAATTTTATTATGATTTTTTGATTTGCCCGATTTTGGCGATAGCTCGAGGCTCAGTAGTTGACGCTGTTGATTCAATTGACGCTGCAAGTGTCTTGTCATTGACAAAATGCTGTCGCAACTTCTGGTGCCATCTGTGTTGCCGCCACTACCATCATCACAGCCACCGCCACCGCCAAGGTTTTCACCTTCATCGAGATTGTCGCGTGAGTTGGCACTGCAGCCGGCGCCCGATGTTTGCCGACTGGTTTGGCGTGAATTTTGTTTCGATAGTTCTGAAATGTGACACGATATAAGCAATATGGCGGCCGATCTAGCCGCACCTGTGCGTGATGTTGAGACGAGTATACCCTTAGAGCCAGCGCTGGTACCGCTGCCAGCCTGGCCACCAGAAGGTTGCGCTGTCGTTGATGAACGACGGTTGCCAAATGAACCAATCGAACCGCTGGAACGAATGCTAGAACGCGATGAAGGTCGTCCGGATTGTACTGTAAGTGGTATTCCTGGAAAAAGTGAAGACATATCAGATTCACAATATATAATGAGGATGGCTAATGATTCTGCTGCTTTAAATCAAAATTTTTGTGCTATAAATACGAAATACATGAGAAAAAACTATAGATATGTACGAGTATGTATTCAGAGAGAGGAAGTAAAAAGGTATGTAGTATGTACATGCAGAACGTTAAAAAAAAGTTTTTGAAGCAACAACATTAAAAAAAAGTTATGAAAGTTTTTTAAGTCTATAAATATTACAATAATCCAACAATAAGAAATAATAGTTTAACATACACAAAAAAAAGTAAATAAATAACATTTTTGAGATCAAATTCTCTTTAGCGTCATGATCTATACATGGATAGAGAACTGGCCTTCAAAATACTAAATGATTTCACAGTGGCACTGTGCTAAGTATTTTATTATCTACCTCGTTCGAAAGTTATTTCTTAGTACTAACACTTACTCATGAGATGCCAGAGGCACCAAAGATTGATTGAAATATACCCCTATTTTGCTTGGTAATTGGAAAATTAAAAGTATGCTCGCGTTTTCAATATATGTGCGTAGGGTAAGGTTATGTGAGTTAAAGGTTATAGATTGGGCAACCGGTTAGAACCGACGCTCTTAAACCAAAGTTGGTCAATTGTGGTACCATGAGACAAATATCTAGTCTCCGTACGGAGCTATTATTAAAGCACAAAAGTTGGACACCATTGAAGAGACACAGGAGCTACGGAGTGTGAGAAGCGCCATTAAGCACTGGCTGTCCCAAAGTTGACAGTGGCATGTCCACACATTTTACAGTTATTATATTCATTGCAGGTGCTGAACCATCTCGTTAAGAGATAACTTAAATGTCATTGCCATCGACACCATAAGCAATTTGTCCGTTCAATTTAGAGCCGTCAGTCTAAAAATTCAGAGAATGTCGTCTTCATGTCGATCTATATCTACGAGAAAATTAGAGTAACTTTTTTTGGAGGTCAAGTAATCAGCTATTTGTTTCTGTCATTTTTTCACTCTCATTCAATTAGTTTTTGACGTGAACTTTTCATTTTCATTTTGAACACTATCTCCATATCTACTAAATACAATAAGCTGTTCGGTGGATTACTAGAAACTATGTAAAGTTAGAAAGTCAAGTTTGCAACACTTTGCAATTATAATTAAAATTGAAAATCATCTTTAACCCAGATTTCTTACTAAATAATTGGAATATGAATCCTAGATGATAATACATTATTTTGCATCAAACATAAGCATTGATTTGATTCGGGGAAAAGTCTGAATGCAAACACTAACTATATGAATACGCAAGAGTTACCTAAGAAAAAAATAAAATTTGTTAAGGCACTGTGTACCACTAAAGTAGGCATAGCGTAATATTCACATCATAACCCCTAAAGTTTTCACGTTTAGATTTAGGTAGTATATGTTAAATCTGAACATAATCTGATGATTTCTGGTATCAATCGGAAAATATCAAAAATAGATTTTAAGCAAACAAACAGTGTCCCCGACTGTTCTCTGCTCCTAACGGTATGTTTTGACCAATTTTTTTTAAAAAACTTTTATTGCTCCATTACACTAAACAGTAAATATATGCAAAAAATAGCAACAACAAAAAAAAAGGTTTCATGGGTATGTAACAAACGGTTTACCTGTATCGCTTGAATACATTATTGGCGGAGGCAAATTCGCATCACCAAAATTTCGATGTCTTGGATATTTAGTTTTACTAAATAGATGCAAGACCATACAGATGAGACCGGCCAGCACTGCAATACCCGTGCTTACGCCTAATAGTGTAGGTAAATCCGACTTGAGTTCTTTCAGATCTGTAGATATAATAAATAGTTCACAATTCATATGGCATGATACACAATGTCACTACTACCAACCTTGTGTACAAAATACCCTGCGTGTGGGTTTGGTATAGCTCACCGAATGGAAACCACTTACACATTGACACATTGCGTTGTGTCTAACTTGAACACATAGGGAGTTTTCGTCATTATAGATACATGTCTCATCGTAGAAACATTGTTCACCCAATTTTTTAGCTAGAAATACGGAAAAAAAATTATTAGTAAGTATATAGTGTCCCAAATATATTAAGTGGATTTTAAAACTCATAACTTTGCATTTAGAATAAATATTCCGATTTTGAATAATGGTGCACTTGGTAAGAACTTTTGTTGTCGAATCTTATGGCACAACTCCTCAGTTGTAAGGTCATAACTAGAAATTCGCAGTCGCACGTTATGTTGTGCGTTTTTAGTAAGAAAGAACTTTGATCAAACATAGCCAACAAAAGTTCCGTTCAGGTTTCACAGGCTACATTCCTATGAGGTAAACATCTCATCTACATTCCTATGAGGTAAACATCTCATGGATGAGCTTGCAGATAATTTTAAGATAAAATTTGTCATATTTTCCACATTAAATTCAATTTAGTAGTAAAATCAAGTTGGCTTCTTTTGGAGATGCTGATTATGTCAGATAAAGCCCATTTTCACTTCAATGGATTGGAGATTTGCGAAAAGCATAATAGCATCGTAAGTGATATGTATTATTTTTAATTTTTTAAAATATTAAGCTTCAACATTTTTTTAGTCTTACTAATCAGTTAATCAACTAAAAAGTTATTCATATTTAAAATACACTTGTAGCTTTGTTTAAGATTTTTGTTCTTCTTACCTTTAGCACAGCCTTTTGTGAGACCAAGCTGAACGGGATAATTTTTCTCACAGCCACATAGTTGGGTCTCTTTGTCGCAGGAGACGTGTATAAGTGTGGACTCACATTTATAGTTATTGCAAGGAGCACCGATATATTTACCCTTTGCTAGAAGAAGAAAAAAATAAATTATTTCACTTACAACTAGCTCATATGAGATACACATAGTAAAATAAATTCAAAATGCTCAAGAAAATTAATATAAATATGTAGGAGAGATAGCCCTATCTGATTTTACTTCTTTTCTTCCAATTTTAAGCGCTCCCTACGGATAATCAAAAAGTTTGCACATTACAGTATCTACTCATTGAAAAAATATTAAAAAATTCTCAGTGTTTCTCAAACTAAATAAATACCATGAACTTTTTTTTAGTTCTTTTTTTTTTTGAAACATATATTCTGGATATTTTTATAGAGTTTCTAAAAAAAAAATTTAATATTTAATGTTTCCACCCCTGGATCTAAGCACTTCATTTATTCTGCTCGGAATACTTTATATACAATTAATTATCATTATTTCATATATCGCAAATATTTTCTTTTAATTGAGCCATGGTGTTATTTCGTCGCATGTACACGAGTGATTCTAAATAAGAACAGCAGTTCTCAATTGGATTTGAGTCCGGCGAATTGCCCGACTATGGCAAAAGTTCTGAATTTAAAGAGTTCAGGACATTCATACTGGCTCTGGACGTATGGCAAGGAGTTCCATCTTTTATGAATGTGTATTTATCTTTGGAATAACCTAAATTCTCGATGTATGGCAGCAAAACATTTTTCAAAATTATTGTTTTATCAAAAAACTACATAGGCCCTGATCCTTCGGAGGTAATGCGGCTCCAAATCATAGCAGACGGTGGGTTTTCCGTAGTTGGAACTAGACAGCTGGCTGAGTATTTCTCTTGAGGCCTTCTGATAGCAAATCTGACCCTTTGGGATACTGCTTCCAGCAGTTACTCATCACTAAAAATGACCTTTAAAAATATAAAAACATAAGAAATTATTCAAAAGAATATTTCTGAGAATTTTACGTTGCCGTGAATTTAACTGAATTTAAGTAAGTCACTATATTCCAGTAGTCGTTGGGAGTGTTACGCGGAATCTGAGCCCAATACAGCCTCCGTTTGCACATAGCATTTGTAAGTTTTAGCTTTTTTGCAGGACGCCGGCATATCAAACCATTTACTTTTAATCGGTGCCATTATGGTTTTCTGCACTATTTTTTAGGTCATTTTGTGTTTTCTTGGACAATTTTGACGATTATTTGGGGGAACATTTAAAAAATAGTAGACATATTCACACTTTTAGCGATGTTTATCACAGAGGACAACGATATTTTAATAATTTTAGATATTACGGTGTAGCTTGACCTTTTTTAACAGCCACCCGTGACCTTTGAGCATCAGAAATATCCTTTATTTTACCCATAGTGTCTGTTTTTCAAAAATAACGGTTCTCACTTATTTGGTAGCATAGTGGTGTAATTTTGAAGAAATTATCAAGTGACTTTCTCCACCTTGTTTTCTGAACATGTTAAGAATCATAACACATACAAGCCCAAAAGAGAAAAGTGCACAAATGATCAATTATATCAAATTACAAACACAACATTATTTTGATACATACTACTTTGGCAGCTGCCACATTCACATAGACGTTGTATAGATACCAAATTTAGGTTTTATAATAACGTTTAACACCCCCAATACATGTTTCAATAAAAAAATAATTAAAAAATTCAGTGGTTTTAATTTTATTCGATACTAAATAGAAAATTTCCAAATTTTTCCATCGTCCCTAATTCAATGAGTAGATACTGTACATACTGAAATGCGTATGGTTTCGAAGTTTCAGGTAAAATTTTTCAAACAATATACCAATATATATACAATATACATATGTATAACAATATATATGGTATGTACTAGGAAAGTGATTGCGATCAATAGAATGAACTCGGTATACTTTATTGTCACAAGCATGGCATTAAACATAAAAAAGGCGTGATACCTTACTTCTTTTTTATAAATTTTACTTTTTGCTCCAACAATGAGTGGCATAAAAAACTCCTATTCGTGAGTGTCTCAAAAACTTCCTCCACTTTTACTCTCAAGACATTGGATTAAGTAGGTCTCTGCGGCGCTATTGTTAGTAGAAAATAACTGAAATTCCTTTAATGGTCTTTTACTTTAAGTACAGTATTTTAAGCTTGTCGCTTACATCTACATCTAACTGATACTTATACTAAGTTCACTATCTGATTTTCCAGTAGAATTTAAAACCAACTGCATAGTGAAATGCTTTTTTAATTCCCCGTAGGTTTGAAATATATTGCGACAGTTTTTTTTAATGTTGACTTTCATTGTTTAGCGTAAAATCATTTACCCTTTAATTTCTTGTCTTTTTTTGTGCTTTTGGTATGCAGCATCTTTTGAATTTGCAATACCATGTTATGTACAGATAAACCTACCAGTGGTGGTGGCCGGTTCAAAATTGTTTTTGGATTTTCACTTTTGACCACAAACAGAATTTATTATTATGACGTTGTTTAACATTTGTTGTTGGAACGAACCTTTTGTGAAAAACTTTACCGTGAAAATTGTGGCGAAGGTCTGCCAAAAATAATATAAAATGAAATTCAACTCTACCAACAATCCAATAATACCACACACAAGGATATTTACATTTGCATACGTAATTATTAGCGCAGCAGATCCGCGCTATACCACAGAAACAAAAGTAAATCCTGGCCAACCTACCTACTACATATACTAATAATCCATCAATTTTATTGCCAATCAATTTGCAGTCATAACATGCATTATACAAATTGCGGCTAAAGTTTCAAAATATGACCTTTAAAAGCCACTATGTTAAGAGAGAACGAAGCAAATGTTTTTTTGGTCCAACAAAATTTCTTAAAAATAATACATATTTTCACAATTCGAATATAGCACCATCTCCATTGTCCCAGATGCCGACAAGGTTCAATTCGTTCGTTCAAAACAAACGATGAAAGCGGAATTGTTTGCTGGCCAGCATTGGAGTGAAACCCTCAGAGAATTGGATGTTTGGGAGAATTTAATGTAGGTACTCGATATTGATCGTTGGATGTGTTTTGTTTGAGGTCCTATGCTCCGACAAACCACACAAACCATCGTTTTCATTTACATTCTATTGACGTATGCCCTTAAGAGGGCAAAAAGAGTCCAAAAAGGGCACCTTACAAAATTTTCCCAAGACTAACTGAAATTTGTATATCTCGGTTAGGGTTTCGTGGTCGAGAAACGAGAATTTTCTGTTGATGATACACATTTTTTAAAAAAAAAAGTAATGTCATCATTAAAATATTACATTTCCATAATGTGCATGGAATTTTTGGTTTATTTTGAAAAGGTTTTGCAAGTTGCCCGTTCTTGCTCTCATCGAAAGTCATATCACCAAGTCTGATAATAATCCAAGTGGACTTCCGAAATTCCAAGATTTTTTGCTTTGTCGAATATAAATTTCGATGCTCAAGTTCATATTTGTGAAAAACAGCTTAAGTCGAATTAGAAAGCATGGCGTTAAAATTAAGTTAAAGCCAATTTTCCCTTAGTTTTGGGCGAAATTATTTTTCGTATTTGTATGTTATTTAGGCCTAAGTAAACATAAAAAATCACTCAAAAACTAAAGAGAAAACATGAATTTTTCAGATGTTCACGGTTTGGGGGATCGCATTTAAAAACATCCCAATAGTTAGGAAAAGCTTGTAGTTTCGGACAAAACAGGAAGCATCAAGGCATTATATTTCAATAATAACAAAAGAGTGCCAAATTTTTTATTATTTTTGTGATCAAAAGGTCACTGCATATACATATATTAGAAATAGTTGAGATTACCTGATTTATTATTGATTAAAGCGTCATATTCATCAAATTCGTCGTCATGATAACTGGAGTCATCATCATCGTCAGGCACATTGGCAGCATTGCGTACAACACGCAGATGCTTTGAAGTTTCATTATCGAGTTGATACTTTAACGCTATATTTCGATCAATAGCTTGGCTAGAATTGGTTGCTACTGTAGCAGCAGCAACAGCAGTTGTAATATTGATATCATTTTTAGCATCAGCAGCAATTGTTGTAGATAATGTTGCTGCTGAGGCTCGTATTAGCACACAACAATAAATCACAATTAGTAACGTTATATAAAATACGCTGCGTTGATCTAAGCTGCTATTGCTGCAGCTGCCACTGACGCTGCTGCAATAGCGCATATGCAACAATTTACTTAAATAAAATTTGCGTTTAAGTTCCACAATAGCTGTGTTATCATTTTTTTTTGAGGAGCAAGCACAACCGGAAGCAGATGCGGATGCTTCCATAGTATTGAAATGTTTCATGTTTATCTGGTTGTCTATCAACTCTTGCTCTTGAAAATTTTGTTGCAGCAACATTTTCTCATTGTTCGCCGATAAGTTGTTGCTGTTACCGTTGTTACAGCAATTGTTACTGCCGTCATGTTGATGTCGTCTCTGGATATTGATGTTGCTCCCTTTGTTGCAATACTGTTTTGGATAACGTTTGTTGTTGCTGTTGCCATTGCCATTGTCGCATTTGAAGAAACTCCATGAAAATTCTTTGTTTATACATTTTCGTTGAATTAGCAGTTTTAACGCATTTGCCATTTCTTAGTTGATTCTGTTGTTGATTATTCGGTGTTTTCAGTGATATTGTCGTTGCTCGTCTTCTAAAATTGTATTCTGTTGAGTTCTATTGTAGTATTTTCGTGGCTGTACTGAATTCTTGTTTTCTATTCAAACACAAGTTGTAATTTTTAAGTTTTTTCATACTTTACTGCGGTTGATTCCTTTTAAGAGTTTGTGATGACGTGGAAGACATTATTGTTGATATTACGATTTGTAGATATTGATCTGCAATAGAAACTTTTCTTTTTATAATTAATAATACATAGGAACGTATGTGCATAATGCTACAAATTCTGCTATGAATTCAGAGTGATGCATATGATGGCAGAAATATACTTTCAAACTTTAGTCATCGATTGCTTCAATCAATAATTTTTAGAAAATCAACCCATAGAAATACCGTAGGTGCACATTCCCATGTCTATAATTTGTTTCTACTTTCCCCATCGATTGCTGCAAAGGTGCGTCTGGCTTCTTCATAATTTCGAGCTTTTTAAATCGATTGCATTGCTGCATAACTTTTCGAAAAATTTGAGCCGAAAAAGCGTTTTTGGGAGCCCGAGAGCACCCCTGGTTATATTCGACATTTATTTTTAAGCTTCCCCATATAAATAGTCACAAAACAGGCTCTTACAGGGTCATGTTAAAAATGTGCGCTAAATTATATTTTATAAATGGGTACATGATCATTTGATGACACACGCCAGTACATTCAGAAAACGATTCGATTAAATATAAATATATATAATATATAATCAAATCATTTTCTCAGTGTATTGTACAAGTGAACAAGGATCCACTTAACAAGTTAAGAATTTTGAAACGCTATGCAATGGGAAATTTTCAAGGAAATATACCAAAATCGAGATGTAAATATCAGAAAAAAGTTAGTAGGATTGAATACTGCATGTTTCACCTCCATAACTGCCTATTTCACTACATTCTCCACGATTTGATACGACTGCGAGCCATTCCTGTTTTTTCATGCTTCCTTTTATCTTTGGACTCACCAAAAATTAAATACCCTACAGTAAAACTGCGCGTAAGTCATAAATTTTTATTAATGGGGATTTTTCCACCACAATACGTGCTGGCTGGCTTGACTTAACGTTTCCACATTAATGGTGTTTTGAAGCTTATGTTTGAATGGGAGGTGTCACGTTCACGTTTTGAAATTCATTAATTTTACGTCTTATGGTAGACCCTACCATTTCTAGTGTGTGTTTGTGTGAAATCTAGTTTCATTACTTCAAATAGATAATTCTTTCAGTGAAGTGTTTTAAAGTTTTTGTTTCTATGGAGGGTGCCACGCTCACTTGTAGAAATTCATCAAGTTCTTGTGCAGAGCTTTTTCAATTCGTTCCTACTATTTGTGTGAAATTTGGTGCCATTATCTTAAAGAATTCTCACTGTAAAGCATTTTGATGTCGTTGCTTGTATGGGAGGAGCCACGCTCGTATTTGTGAAAAATTTGGTAACACTGCACCAAATGAAATAACTCTCTCTAGAGCGTTTTAAATGTTTTACTTGTATGCGCGGAAGGCGTGTCGTTGAACCGATTTTGTTCATTTGCAATCCCTTGAACCTTGTTGAAAGGTTAACTCTGTGAACCAAGTATCATTCAATTAGCTCGCTTAGTTTTCCTGTAATCGTGATTTCCACGGATAGACACATAGACAGACGGACATGGCAAAATCGACTCAGGTGGCGACTCTGATCACTAATATATAGACTCCTCCTTCTATGCGTTACAATCGGAATGACGAAGTGAGAAATTATAAAAATTAATTAACAAAATATTACGAATCTCAAAAATCCACCCTCTCAGCGAAGCTTCTTGTTGCAGTTAAACATTTAAAAATTAATTTCTACACTAATTGCCATTGAAAGTATTTTATCACATCATCTAATTTACACCAGAGCATCATCACATTTAATTGCATTTGCAAATATGTAATCAAACATTAAGAGTTATAATCTTTCTGTTTTACTTTGGCACTGTTTTCAGCTTTCATTTTGTTGGATCCTTACGGCATCCTTCACGTAAATGAATAACGTAAACGTGTTTGAAATACGTTAATTTTTCTTTTGCACTTAATAAGTTAACGATGATGATATCCGTACGCTTTTAGATGATGATGATACTGGGTGCTAGTGATGTTACCCGCTGCGCTTGCATTCATTACTGCTACTATTATTGTTGCTGCAGTTGCATTTGCTATTGTTGTAACTATACAAGTGCCTACTCATAAATACTAGCTAATAGTACCCCATTGTTGTTTATACATACACGTACGCCCTGTTGATGTGACTGCCACTCGTATAAATCCCATTATATCTTGTCATAACTTACAAATGCCTACATACATACATATACATATATGTATGTACATTTATGCATTTGTTTGTGCTATTATCCTTTGTGCATTTGCAATAATTTTATGTACGATTGCTTTGTATAAAATCCTTTTACAAGCACTTATACTAAGACACATCAAATTGATTTAAATTTCATTTCAATAAAAATTTTGTAACAGCGGTGTCGCAACCGGGGAACCCAGGGGCGGGCCAGCTGCCCTCCAGAAATTTTGACAGAGGGTCAGTATATTCATTTTGCCCCCCCCCCCCCTCACCCTCGGAAATAAGTTATATCATAATTCGATCAAAATTTTAAGTACTGAGCAAATCTTTTTATTAATCTGATTATCTCACATCTTGAGTCCATCGAAATGTGACAAAATGAACATTTAAAAAGGGTATTGAGAAAAGAAAGTTCTCAGAAAAGAGAACTGAGCTTCAAGCAATCTTTCCATTAGTTTGTGAGTGTTAGTTATAGTCACAAACAAAACGACTCAGCAGATGTAAATTAGCATACCGAGTCGAAAAATATCGATATCAATAGTACCGACCGTTTCTAGTATCGACGATATTTGTCGAGATAAAAGATGCATACTCAATAGGAGCATGCACTGATAATGATAATTCATTTGACCTTGATGCTTTAGAGTCGTTAGAAAATATACTTATTGATGCATACAAAGGAAATGTACCTACTGAAGAAATTTTGGAGTCAAAACTAGGCATTTTCTCAGTTGATTTTGAACTGACCAACCTTCGTCCTCAACTCCAAATATTGAAAAACATGCCTGGCAACAAACCGCTGACCAACTTCATCTGATACAAAGAATCAACTTCTAGATCAAGTTTATCGACTCGTGAATTTAATAATGACAGTACCAGGTTCAACAGCTTCTTGTGAAACGTTATTTAGCGCTTTGCAACGGTTAAGGACTTATCTTCGTTTACAAATGAACCAAAAACGTCGTACCCATACAACGCTCCTTCATGTCTATAAGGAAATAACTGGATCATTAGAAGGGTTATGAAAGAATTCATCTCTCGAAGAAATCGAAAAGCCACTTTTAGAAACATTTGAACAAAACTTACTTTATTTTTGATGAATGGATAATGATGGTATATTAATTTTTTTATTTATTGAATATAACATAGCTATCCTAAATTTGACAAGCTTAAGTCACAGCTATGTACGTAATATTTAATATGGTAAATTTGATAAATAACACAGGTACAGAAGAAAAAAATCGGTTGATGATTCTAAACATTCCAGTTTCATCAAAAATCATCAAACTTCGTTCTGATTTTTTTTCAGATCAGCTTATTCTTTCTCAATTATTAGATCTTGACTGTTAATTTCAGGAAACCTGCTTTTTAAATGAAATTTTTTTATTGGAAACTTGTGGATCAATTTTGATAAAATTTGGTATGGAGCTAGATTGAACACTGAAGGTTATTAAAAACTCTGTGGTTTTAGTGGACGAGATACTGCTCTAATGGGAAAAAACGCTGTCACGGCTGAGCCGCTACACCTATGTATGTAGTTTGAGAAAATTCGGTATGAAGGTTGATTCTTGAATAAAGATATTTATTTCTCACTGCCACAACTAATAGGACAATATGTTACCACTGCTAAAAAATTTACCGATTGTAATGAAATTTGGTAAGGAGTTACATTGAACCCTGAGGAAAAATATTTCTTTTAAGTGAGCGTAGCCACGCCCCGAAAAGGATAACATGTTTTCACAGTTAAATTAATGGACCGATTGCGGTTTTTTTCAAAATCCTCGAATACGTATCTCTTCTTTTTCGATACAGAACCCATAAAAAAATTTTCAGCCAAATCAAAAATGCGTCGTCCGAAAAGTGTTCGGTTTGTAAAAGACCGTCCCATGTACATACAAACTATATAATATTTATGTTTTTTTATTTGTGTGAGAAACACCACGCCTACTGGTTCCGTCTCGTTCAAATTTGATTCAGAGATATCTTAAGTAGTCCAGCTTATCAAGTTTCATATTATTTATATTCTCTTTTTGCTAAATTTAGTTATCATATTGAAACGTGTTTAAAATTGTATCAGTGCCACGCCTATTAACGAGCGCGGCACTGGTATTAATGAATGTAAAAGGGTAGTGAAAGTAAAGTTTGCAATTGGGTGACCTCGAAATATTCCAACTCGGAAATTTTTCCGGAGGGCAGGACAGGAAAGGTACGTCATGACTAATGGACAAGCATAGCGTATGTCATTAAACAAGTGGACACGGTAGATGCAAAAAGACAGAAATATAACCTATATACCTTCCGTACAATACGACCAGAGGCGTAGCGTGCATTTTTGGCGCTTGTGCGAACACTTGGAATGCCGCCCCTTAAGTACCAAATGAAAAATTTTGTCGACTAAAAAAAAATAGGTCCTCACCTTTCAACTTCAATAACTCTAGCAAAATCTTCGAAAATTTCCATCTATACATTGAAATTTCCTACATAGATTTACTTTCATTCATAAAAAAAACCTCATTTTTGACTTTCAAAAAAACCCTAGCAATATGACATATACTACACGACCATTTTGCCGCTCCCCCAAGCCTTGCGCCCGATGTGGCCGCACCCTCGGCACCACCCTAGCTACGCTACTCCTTACGACAAACAAAAGTCCTTGATCAGATTCTTAGTTAAGTGTATATGGGTCAACATTGACCAGGCTAAAATAGCACACTTATATACGATAAAATCTAACAAATAAAACACATGTTTTTAATTGTTCTTGCACTTAATACTTTCACAAATTAAAACGATTGCTATGCAAACAACACACAGTTATAGTCCAAGAAATTAAACGAAAAAGAGCTCTGATTTTCGCTTAAATAATCACAATGCCGGTTTTATCTAACCTGCTAAATAGGCAGCACATTCTAGAGGGCGACAAGTTTTCGATCAATAGACTTCCTTTTTCGTTTGTTTCTTTCCCGATAACGTAAGTTATTATTATGTTTCTCAGTTAGATATTTAGAAGTAAGGTCCTTCTTTTATTATTTTAACTTGCTCATCAATTGGAAAAGTTTTCTGGTTTTCACTGAGTAATGATCCTTCGAAAAAAAGGGCAGCATTTTTCTAATACCCAATTGCGACAAAACTTTCAGTCCGACCCTGATCGCAATTTTATGTTAATCAATTATTTAAATGTAAACTCGTTTATACAGCGGAGTCCACACAATACCGAATAGAATCAAAACCGAGTGCAACGCAACCGCAACGTTTTATGTTAAGAGAAAAACTACCAAAAAAAAATTGCATTGAATCACGTAATCTATCGATTTAGAAAAAAAACAACGAATTAAATTTGCAAAACGGTAGCAAAAGGCGCTTGTACTGCACTGCACTCAATAGTGCGATCGAAAAGCTGCTATGCCTACAACTACGACAACGATGGCTATGATGAGGATAATGATGACGGCGATGACGACGACAACGACTACGCTGGTACCAGGTCAGTTCCATAAATCAAACACGGCCACAACAACAACACCCACCCACAGTTTTGGGTGGTGGATGGTTATGTTAAGGCTTTTAAAGTTACATACATGCATACATAAATATATATATTCATGCAAGCATATATACATATTTAATATTAGAGTGAACCTTATAAGTACAAACAAATATTTTGAACCTAGCTGGTAAGGGTGTTATCTTTAAAAAGTCTAAAGTTACAGTGGATTCTGCACAACACTCTCAGGATAGCGTTATAAATTTTTTTTACTTGTATGGAAGATGTTACGCATTTTTATTCAACTTTTGTTCAGTTTATGTTTCTTATTTGTAGCACCAATCTCATTTTTATACTTAACTTGGTGGTTGCATTTTCATTAATATCTTCCTCAGTTTTTCTATGCAATGAAAGTTGTCGTGCCCATTTATTTCACGGCTATCTCAACAATGGTTTTAGAGCACAAGTTAATTTAATTTTTTGACGTTTTCTTTGAAATTTAATATCAAAGGACCTACAGAACGAGTTCGGTCTTCAACCACTTTATGGCCATCTTTAAATGCTTTACCAATACAATGCCCGAGTTCTCGATATAGCAGCATCCCCATGATTTTTCTGTATTCTTTTGAACGCTTCATAACAAAAAATCTAGGAAGATAACATTTTAAGTGCACTGCTGCTTTTAGCACTTTTTCAGTATTAAAAAATTTGAAGACGCAAAGGAGATGTTTTTTTTTTCTTTGGAGATTTTCTTCAGTTGGCTATCAGCGTAATAAATAGAAGAATTTTTGGGGCAACATCATAAAATAGAAAACAAGTGCAATCCGTCTATGGTCACACCCACCGTCCACACATACAAAACTGAAAATGTCTAGAGGTTTTTACTGGGTACTATAAAATTGGCTTAACTTGACACAAGATATATATATGTACATATCTGTGGCCACAAGGAATAACACCTAAACTCGATATTTAATGACAAGAAGAAACAGTATAAGTCGTATGAATATACACATAACTTATGTTGTTTCGCCTTGTCATCAAATATCGAGTTTAGCTGCTGTTCCTTGTGGCCACAGATATGTTCATACGTGTGATTGACAGGTAAGACGAGCGATTGCCTGAAACTGACTTGTGCCAAATGCAATTTTTTAATTATAGGCTTATGATTTTTATATGCTGTTTTTTATAGATTAAAAACTAAACAACATCTGTAATTTTAAGGTAATTTCAACTGAAGTCTAACATCCATACTTCTATTTTAACTGATATTATGAAAATACGCTGGCAATGACTATACCACACGACCTGCAAAGATGCTAGGAAAGCTTATCGATCAACAATGGATGGTGGAACAACGCCAGAGTAACAGGTGCAGAGAAAGACCCAAAATGGTGCTGAATGATGTGTCAAAAATTAATGAAAATCAAAAACCTGCACAGCATGAACCTTTGTTGGAGCCCTACGTTCGAAACAGAGTTTTAGGATTTTTCGTAGTAATGCATAACATTTGATCTAAACAAAGTTTATTTTATGGGCCTTGTGCTGATAAATCTTAATGCAGAGTTACATTAATTTTCCCAAAAATTAAGGCAGGTACATGTGTGTATACAAAGCTTTAGAGCCATCTCTAAAACTGCTAATTGTTTTGGAGGAACTCGTTCTATGATATAAACTAAATTTTTAGAATACAAATTTTTGACCCACTCTAATGTTTACAGTTAATGGTTCCGTAAACGTTTTATTAAATTTGTTTGTAAATTTTTTTCAATTACTTAACTTCAATAACTTACGAGTATTTGAAGTCGCAAAATATTACAACCGAATGCATCACCCTGCTATACATATATATAAATACATATACATATGTACATACGTATACTTAGAAGAAAAATTACTTAAAACAAGTATCCTGGTAATGAAAACATTTCGTTTGAAGATTTCCACTGATACATTAACTTTTTAAGGAAATTTTTAGATTTTTTTCTACATGAAACGTTAACACTTATACAACTACATAGACACACATGGCTTAGTTTCATACATATACACGTACGCTAGTATGTATGTATATTGGTAGAAATGTAGCAAAAGTTGCCAATACTTTAAAAATTCAATTTTTCACATTTAATTTAATTTCATTTAATTCGATTCCAATGAACTTTTATACATTTAAATGAATACACAGTTTAACACTTGCATGACCAACAGTCATTTTGAATGCATCACAATAATTATTATATAAAATTTTTTTATTATTTTTATCTATTTGAAAATTTTTCATTTTCTGAAGAGTTCCTTTTTGTCCTGATTTTTTCTTTATACACTTTTTATAAGGATTGGGAAAAACTGTTTTACTGTTACTCGCAAAATTTAACACGAACGAAGAAACGACGAACAAACGAGTGAATTGCTGTTAGTGAAATGTGTTTTATTGTACTCGATAAAAAAAAAGTTCAAGTCTCCACCAAGGGGAGTAAGAACAACTACAGGAGCCATGATTCCAAAGCTTTTTAGTTTTCTCATCATAATCTACAATCAATCAAAAAACCAACCTGTAATTGTTGCTGTTTTTACTCTCAAAAACGTTTAAAAGCGTACGAGAGAAAGAGAGCAAATAAGAGAGCTTTTTTATAGCCACTTTAACACTAAAAGCTTACAAATTATACATGAAACACAATTAGGACATCAGCAGCAAGGCAGCAGGCAGGAAAACGATTTATTAATTTTTAAAAATATATAATTTTTTTAGCTGCTCAAATGCAACGCAGCAAAAACAGAACAATTTCTATTTGGGCAGCAAAACAAGCTGCTGCCTTATTCTGCCTCCCCCTCCCACATCTTTCTATGAGCTTTCTGCTGACAGATGTTTCTACTCTGTAGTTTTGCTGCTGCTGTGTGTGTTCAGGCATTAACTGGAAGAAGGTAACAGAAAAGCAAGCAAAAAAAACTGTCATGCGTTCTTTTATCTTTTGTCTAATTCTCTCTGTATCTGACATTTAATGCCATTTAATTTCACACCAGGACGTATGAGTAACTAAAATTATTTTACTGGCTGAATTCAGCACAGTGCGCCAAAACCCGCATTTCTTTTTTGATTTTTAGTTTATACCATATACCTCATACAAAAGTTTTTAAGAATATGGCTTTGCAGTTTTATTAGATATTGAATTTGCAATAGGTTAGGTTAGGTTATTTCCGGGAGATGACATGTCATCATAACTTAGGCCACGGATGGGCCCATTGTATACCCGATTTGTATGTAGTCATTCAACCTAATTGAACCATTCCGATATTTTTATTTATTTTATAAATCTAAAGAGTCGAAGAAGTAACTGCCGAAAGCTTTAATTTAATTTGCAATATAAAACAAAAAATGTTTCACAAATATATATGTACTATGTGTGTGTAGTGTGGTGCGAAACAATAGCAACAAAATTAATCCGCTGCTAAAAACTCGTGTATCTCTTTTAATATTAAGCGCACAGGAAAGTTTTATAGATAGATAGAATCCTATTTATCCAATTTATTCATATAAATCGAATCGAACGTGTTCAAAAGGCTTTCGTTCGTTATGCGTTACGTTCTTTAAATTTTATTGGCCCAATTCCGTCGTATAATGCAAGGTGAAAACTAATTAACCTCAAACCTCTTGAAAGTAGAAGAACCATCCCTGCTTTAACATTTGTTTATGATATAGTCTGTGGTATTATACTGTTCTTCCCTCTTACAGTCTATTGGATTTAATATTCCGGTAAGAAACCTGAGAAGTTCTGAAATCTTTCATGTTGGTCTCCGCAGAACTAATTATGCTTCTAATGTCCCTATCATTAGGGCTCTTAATGAATTTAATATATATATATCCATAAATGTAGATTTGATTTATTCTAGAAATATTTTAAAGAAACTGTTTAATTTTATTTATAATTAATTGCTTGTTATTTATGATTTAAGTTTAATTTATTTTTGATTCTAGTCAGTAACGAATTACTTTTCTGATCCATTGATGTAAATAAATGAAAATGAAAAAATGAAAAAAATGAATCAAAGGATATATTCAATAATCATATCAAAATAAAATTATATTATATTCAATTCAAATTTAAAATTTATTAATACATATGGTACATTCAATTTTTCTGTGTGCAAAACAAAAGCAGCAAAACATGAAAAATGTAAAAATAGAACAGAAGTTCCAAAAATTATCGCTCAAAGTACCTTTATTGTAAAGTATGTAGGGGAAGGTGGGGCAAAGCGGTATGCCTAACGGGAAAACGAAGATTTCACAAAAAAAGAAGAATTTTTTCACACAATTAAACATGTAAGTTATTAGTTCGCTCTATATTGAATCTATTATTATGGTAGTTAGGCTCATTATTTTCTCAACAGAAGATGTTTATTACTGCGATACGAAAAAAAAGTGCGGGGTGGGGTAAAGCGGTATACGAAGTGCAATACCACTCTGCCGCCATGACCTATATAAACATACAGATTCGCGAAACAAAAATTTATCAACATAAACAAATCGTTGTCAATAAAAATTAATGTCATTAATATATACTACAATAGTTTTGAAATTATCCATATGAAATGAATTTATTTAAGTCGAAAATCCTCGAATCTTACATCAACCGCACTCATTTTGATGAACTTCGTGGATCTCGAAAACGGAAGGTCGAAATGTCGCTATAACCTGGCAGTTACAAGAGCACTACTCAAAAACAATTTCGTTATAATTACATTAGATGGCGTTATAATGCAAGGATAAATATACCCATTGTACCGCTTTGCCCCGCCTTCCCCTAATACTTCTTTCTGAGTAACAAAAATGATGTGACGTTTTGCGTTTCATTATACACACCTAATTTTCAAATCACCCTCGCTAAAGAAGTTTCACTTCAAAAATGTTTCATAGCTTTCGAAATGGAGACTGCCTATCTATGTACTTAATGTAGCCAAGTCATTTAGGGGGTAAATGCATTGAATCTCGGGATGAAAGATAATTAGCTGTAAATTTGTATGAAGTTTTATTTTGACATTTTGTAAGTTGACTAGAAACATTCATAGAATATCGTGTACAAAACTCAAGCCATCCAATGTCAAAGATGTGATTTCACGGATATTTCAAGTGGCATAGTAACATTAAGCGACGGTCGCACTGCGAATTTCTTCTTCGTTCGTTTTTAGCACATATATTGGGCCGCCTTAACCGGAACAATTTGCCTCAAGTGGAGTATGATGAACGTATTGCATTTGCTGGTTGTTACTATCAATAATTGCGATTCCAGTATAAAAATAAGGGAAACCTTCCAAATTGGTATTGCTTAAAAATTAGGAATTTGCTTGAATAACAATTAAAAATAAAAATGTAGTTTTATTGTATTATTCAATTAAGAGGGGCTGGTGAGCTTACCTGGACATTTTGGCGCTATGTAACTTTTACGTTCGACTCCAGTCGCATATTGGAAGCGCGCTATAAATATTCTTCGAAATCAGCCTCAGATTCTCCAAACACTTTTTCAAAAACATCTGAAAAAATATGTAAAATTTGTAGTAAAAAGTTTATTAATTATTTCAAGTGGCATAGTAACATTAAGCGACGGTCGGTCGCACTGCGAATTTCTTCTTCGTTCGTTTTTAGCACATAACCGGAACAATTTGCCTCAAGTGGAGTATGATGAACGTATTGCAATTGCTGGTTGTTACTATCAATAATTGCGATTCCAGTATAAAAATAAGGGAAGCCTTCAAAATATTTAGAAAAGACACTCACCAACAAATAAGGGTTTGACCACACGTTTAGATCTTTTCGCAACTCGTCAAATTTCTGCTTTAGATTCATCTTCTTCAGATAATTAATCTTGACTCAGTCTGCTTCCGTGATGGGTTAATTGCCACAGAAACTTTGCACATCTGCGCATAAGTTGCTCTTTTCAAAAGTTCTATTGATATATGTATTATCTTGCTGGCACACTCTTTTTAGCGCCTGTGTATATTTTAAACTAAATAGTTGACCGACTAAGAGCTACTGGTAACTATTAATAGTACTTATGCACGTTCAAAAGTTCAGAGGCGCTCAATAGGACAACTATGTAGTTGTAAGTAATCGCATGCCCTTAATTTATAGACTTTTGTAGTGGCAACATTTCAATCCCAGAAAAAAAAACCACAAATATTTATTTAAAATTTTTCATTTTATTTTATTTTTTTTAGTTTTTCGTACGTTGTGTTTATTTATATTTTAAGTAAATAATTATATAATAAATT
Organism: Meiosimyza platycephala; assembly: GCA_963662105.1. Lineage (NCBI taxonomy): Eukaryota > Metazoa > Arthropoda > Insecta > Diptera > Lauxaniidae > Meiosimyza > Meiosimyza platycephala. Next base: position 102,671,706 of record OY759208.1, on the reverse strand, counting down.
TTAAAAATTTATGTTGTTTAGTACATAGTTATATATATAATTTATATAATTCTGTTTTTTTTTTAATTTCTGAGAGTTGCTTTGCTTCACTGCGATTGATGTAACTCATATTTTATTTAGTATTTCAGTTTTTGTTTGTTTGATAAATACAAAACAAAATTTAATAAATTTCATATATATATATTTATATGTATAATTTATTTACACGATAAGCACTAAAAATAAAATGTTTTTATTCTTTTTTTCGGCTGTGACTTAAAAATAATGAAATAAATTATGTACAAAGTGAAATTTAAAAAAGTAAAAAGGAAATTTCGTTAACGAGTATAAAAATTTCTAACATCAATAAGAAAATTAAATTAATTAATAAATGAAATAGATAGTTGTGATAGTAAACAATCGAAATACAGGTTTCTTTATAGCATGGATTTAGGGGTTATACTCAGTCAGAAGAAATTGGAAAAGCAAATTTTTAGGAAAGTCATCTGATTGGAGAAACAATTTTAAACAGTGCATCGCAAAGTGTAACTCTCGTTCCAGTCAACAAGTTGACTCAAAGGGAGGGTAGATCACTGCATGATGCGCAGATATTGAATTATGTATGTATGTGGCCATCGACTCAAAGTATTGGGATGACGTTAATTTTGTGATTATCAATTTGAACAAGTTAGAAATGAAAAGGGTCTCATCCAGTAAACAATAAATAAGTAAAGAAAACTTTCTCTTATTCGCCGCACTCAAAAAAAAAATCGTATTAAATTTACACACAAATTAAAATTAGTTCATGTTATTTTTGAACTATGTCTTGCTTTAACATGAATGTTATTTTCTAAATAAAAATAAAAATTGGCTTTGCTTTGCCAGAATCGAACTGGAGTACACAGAACTTAAACATTTAAAATTTTTTACACTGTTTAGGAAGTTAAACTACAATATTGAACTCGATATTTTTGTAGAAAAATATATAAATTCTACTTCCAACTACTATGCACAGATCGATTTACATTAAAATCATGTTAAATTTACATTTTTAATGGTTAAATACCAGTAAACGATTTTCCGTAGAACTAGACGTTTCAGATTAGCTGAAACTACGCACAAACTTTAGAATAATAATTACTGGGTTTCCTGGGACAAGATAAAATGCTATATGGCGGCACGCACTTTTTAAGTCTGCCAAAGCAAATTTAGTATTAGTGAGCTATAAATTATATATTGAACAGCTTCTTTCAAAAAACAATAGTTAATTCCGAAATCACGTAAAAAAATTAAATTTTGATCCCTTTACACCTCTATAAGAACAACGGAACCGATGGAACTTTCAGATTAATCTTTCTGATTCAAACGAGCTGAAAGAAAACAAGAACGTAAAACCCATTCGTTGAAAGCATACAATCTATTTTGAATGTGAGCAAATAGAGAATTATGATATAAATCCTTCCAATCATGATTTTTAAAACTCTTGTGGCCAAGCTTAACCCCTAAAGAAAAAGATGAAATGAATTCATCAATAGCATGTAACTAGTGCTTTTTCTTGGTTTTTCTTCAACAGAAAGTAAATTAGTAAAATAAAAAAAGAACTATAAGAAGTAGTTACTTTATGAGACGCAACTTTACATTAGTTATTTTATAATAATATTTAGTAAGAAATATAAGCATTAGCATTAAAATGATTTTGAAACATGTACAAAAAAAACGTACTCTTAACATTTAATAGTTTTCTGCACTAGAGTTTATTTTTTATCGTAACGTACATATATAATAGTATTTACAAAACTGGAACTATATGCAAATATTTTATTTAAATATTTGCCAACCTTTACGCAGCTTTAAACTACATTACTTCACAATTTACAGTTTAGTTTGAGTGTTTATTTTTGATTTTTTCCTCTGGTTTTTTATTAATTTTATTTAACTTTTATATTCATTTCATTTTCCATTTTATTTTAGCTTTTTAAGGTAACACATTAAAACTTTTACAAACTAATTTAATGTTGTTGATGTTTGTACTATTTTAGATATTAAAAACTAGATGTTATATATACTATTTTTTAAAACTAAGTATGTTTTACTATGCATATATTTACAGCAAGTTGCGTTGTATTTTTAGTATAGTAATTAATATTTAAATTTAAAAATAAGTATTGTATTTTAAACAGTATGTATTAAAAATGGTTTATTTTATGTTTCTTGAATTTGTTTATATGTACACAATAGTATGAATTTGAGGTCCAAATCCAATAAAAACTAGATTATTTTACAAGTTTTTATATTAGGCTTATAATGCTTATTTATATGTATTACACGACTATACAGTAAAGTTCGTATTTTACAAAAGTTAAATAATAAATTCATTTTGGTTTTAACATATTAAATTCAGAAATGTATGTATGTATTAATGTAGTTTAAAATATAATTATTAATTAGATTCAGCAATATTCTAAAATATTGAGAAAAACACTTAAGGTTAAATGAAGTAGGTTGGAACAATTGGCATCGTTACTGAAGGCCATTAATAAAACTTACATATTATTTTTTAGCATAGAATATTTCCAAAATATAACCAAGAGATATGGGATATTAATTCATTGCAACTAGTCATATATATGTATAACACAGACTCATTAAAAATTATTTTTGAGGCACTCAGACCAGATTATGCGCTCCTCCATGGATTTGCGTAACTAATTCCGAATCCGATGACCTTGTATTATTATATAGTATAAGCCTTATTAAGCATTTACAATCTCAAAACGGTGCACTACAAGTTCGATGTAATTAAGAACTATATTGGATATTTATTTATCGTTAAAAATTAGTTCACAAAATGTAAGTTTTGTTTGTAGCCGTTGAAATATTGCAACGACACCATATTTCTTACAAAATTTTGCATTCCACTACTTCATAAATTAAATTTCTTTAGCAAGTCTTTAAAGTTAAGTGTATGATAGATGAATGCAACATAGGTTAAGTTTTATTAATTTTTTTTTTTTTTTTTTCAAATACACTGCAGCATTTAAGCCACACACTTATTTAATACCTTCTACATTGTAATATACTTCATCAATTTGTACAAAAATACATACTATACTAAAACTAACTGTTTTTATGTTGTTTATTAATAAAAAAGGATTTTTTTTTTAATTTACATCGACCTCATTAATTTTCTTTAGTTGGTTAGTTGTGTTCTTAAATAATTAAGAATTAATTAAAAATATTTATCCGTCCATTTTGCTTAACTTACAATGTGTGCACACAATTTTTTAAGTATTTAAGCAGAATCTCAACACGATGTACTTCATATGCAGCTTGTAATTTTCAAAAAAAAAAAAAAAAATACGATCCCTGTATTCTTGACATTTCCGGTTAAAAACAAAATATATTGAAGTTTGAAGCTTACATTAAACTGTATCATTAAATGTCAGTTAGCTGTTTTTTGTTTCGTTTTTTTTTTAAATTAAATCAAAAAATTTCACATCATCAAATGGAAAAAAAAGTTTATTAGCGCATACATTGTAAGCTACTTACTTAAAAGCTTTTCTTATTGTTAAGCTTTTGTGTATCGAAATTTCATGCAAAGTCCAAGTTTCTTTTTGCTGTGTCGGCGGTGTTATTTTCGATTTTACTACGATTTTCATGGTGGTAGTTTCGATTATCCAATAATTTATCTCTGTCACAAAACCGATCGGGTGTTGATTCACGTGAAGAAGCCAATGATGTTGACGAGGATGAAATTGCTTCTAGACAATTATCCAAGTCAGAGGTGGAGTTGCTGCTGCGATTAAGAAACAGTTCATGTTCTAGATAGAATTGAAATAAAAAAATTTAAGAATATAATTAATAAATTTTGCTAGTGTATGCAAACATCGAATTGAAAGATGAATGTGATGATGCCAAACTGTTGGGCTAATCGAGCTCAATAAAAAACAAGCATAGGCTGCTTGGTTTCAGCCTATCCGAAACTAGGCTTTGGCTGCACTGCGTACGCTAGGTTTAGTTCAGAATAAACACTATGCTGCGCCAGCGTTGATACCTTTTAAACGTTTGAAAGCCTTACACTCAGTTTTCTCCAAACGAGTTTTTGCGCTCCGATCTTTAAAGTTGATATCTTTTGAAAATTTTAGAAGAATTTTTTTTTGGTCAGTAAGGACTAGATTTATTGATAAAATGCTCGCTTTAAAAAAAAAATCGGTGTGCTTAGGTTGTGTATAAATTATGTAATTGCAGAGTTGCTCTTCTAAATTATGTGATATTTGTTTTTGGCCCAATTTGAAAACATTAGAAAGTTCAAGTTCTCGAAAAGCCCCGCTGTTTGTGAATTAGTTGATTGTTTATCAATAAGATATTGAGAAGTGAGAGCATCGGGGCGTAATGAATCTGTAAGGGTGGCATAGCAAATTTACCCATACATTACCAAATGTGGAAGGTAGGAAACGCCCCTGGAGATAACTATTGCATTTGACAAGTTTTATTATGGTAGTTTAACCACAGCAGTAACTTACCTTTCTTCACTCCAAAATCATTGCTTATTGCTGACAACCTTCCTGTTATTAAATCTACAGCGGACTGTTTGTTTTTCAATGATTTTAAGCGCTCACACAGTTTTTCTTGTTGCTTTTCCAATAACGTAGGCGCTGCACTAAATTGCACTAAAATTTAAAAAATTAATGGATATACAAAAAACAACGATAAGTCACCCGCCTACCTTTTGAAGTATCATCTTCGCTTATCCGTAAGCATGACGGTATATCACTGTTGATGTAGCTTAAACTCTTGCTACTGCTGTTAAGCGAATCATTTAGCGATGAAGATGACGATGATGATGATGATTTTTCGTGCATGTCTTTCATGGTTTCAAAGCTGCGTTCCGGTGAATTTAATGTACATTTATTGATTGTTGTTGGTACATAGGTGGCTAGAGTCTTGGAACGGTTGCTACTGTTTGCGGTAGCAACACAATAACTGCTACTAAATGTTGTCGTTGTTGTGGATTTCAGTGTCAGCGGCACAGATTCAGTTGTCGGGGTGGTCGATGTTATATTATTGTCCGTAGACTGTTGTTTACGCTTGCGGTATTCATTTATTGATAATTTACGTTTTGGTGCAGGTGGTGGTTCTGGAGCAGTTAAAATTGGATTTAAACGCGGATCATGACTAGCAGTTTTTGTTAAAATTTTTAAAGTAGAGGGTGTTAATTTTGTAGCACTGACAGGACAAACTACTGTTGGTGTTATTGCTGATAACTCGGCAGACCCTGTTGTTGTTGTTGAGCTGTTAGCGATAAACTCTGCAACATTACTCGTTTTACCAACAGTAGAAGCATTGAGACCAAACATTGCTGTATGTGAAACATAACCACCGAGCGAATTGTAACTTTTAACTTTAGTTTCCTGATACTCAGAAAGCATAAGACTATTACAGCTGGATGAATGCGCTAACATTGGGCTAACCTCTATAATAGATACCGCCACTGGGATGACTGGATTGCAGTTGCTACTTTCGGTTGGTATCGATGTTGGCGCTGGAACTGGAAGTGGTGGCAAAGCAACGGATACAGATTGTACAATAGATTGACTGGGCAATGTTGTTAATGTTGTTGTTATTGCTGCCGTTGTTGCGGAAATGTTGCAAGTACTTAGTTGCTGCTGATTTTGCGCAGTGTCCATATTTAGTTTACCATAAATGGTATTATAATATGGTAGACTATTTACTGTAGCTGTTGTGGTTACAACAGTTGCTGTAGTTGCTGCTAATGATGTTGTTACCATTGATGTTACTGGTAAAGTCGTCGTCCTGACTAAGTTGCAGCTAGCAGTTTCGTTTGCATATCCAGAGACTGTTACTATTGCTGTATTTGTTGTATCATCACAGAGTGTCGCTGCTGACTTATTAAGTGTGCTGTTGTCAATTGTGGCCACATGTATTGCTGGACAATTTATTTTCTTATAATCATTAATGTTGACGGTAGATTTGTGTTTACTGCTGTTATTACGATTTTCTCCACATGAAGACTCACGTCTTTTTTTGTTAGACAAAAAGATATTTGTGTCTTTATCATCTTTGCGATGCTTGTTGCTATTGATGCTGCTGTTGCTGTTAATCATAAGCATATCCTTGCTTAATTCTTCGCCAAAATTAAGTTGCCTTTTCTTTGTGGTTATCGAAGTATTAGAGGATGTAGACGATGTTGAAATTGATCTATGACGGTTTTTCTCTTTTTCTCCTGTTGAGGAGGCAGCAGCAACAGCAACAATGTTGGAAAGTAAACTACAATTGTCACTGTTGATCGATGTAGCATTAGGAACAGAGTGCGATTTTTTTAGCGTCTTTTGTTTCTTAGAAGATGATATTGAAGAATGTGAGTGGGAAGTTGAGCTGGAGCAAACATTAGAGCTACTATTTGATTTTATTTTTTCTTTGTTGTTAATACAACCACTGCTACTACTGCGTTCCTTTTTTGAAAGTTTTTTGGAGAAACTGGAACTTAAATTGTGAGACGATGATTTCTTTACTTTAGGTTCGTTGCTGGGCAACTTATCTGTTTCTAATTTTAAAGGAGTCGTTACAGGTGACGTAGTGCTTGAGGAAGTTGAGTTGGACTTTGTTTTCTTATTGCGTGTTTGCAAAAACAAAATATTTTGTTTATGGAACGAATGCAAACGTTCGTGGATATCATCATCGGAGAGATTTCTGCGTGCGCTGGAATTTATGATTGAGCTGGTGCTATCTGCACTTGCTATTTTGCAGCAGGTATTCGATGTTGTCGTAGATACTGACGAATCCACAGCATCAGTTGCTATTGTGTTGCTGGTGTCGGCACTGGAGTGCCCAGTAGCTACTATTGTAGGTGCTGATGGCGGTGGTAAAGTTAAAGGCGCAGCTGTAGCGGATGCAACCAGCAGAGAAGGAGAGTTTTTTATTTCAGTTGAAGCAGCAATTGCTGTTTGTTTTGGTTTAAGCAGGGAAGTTTGTTGTGTTGAGGTTGATATTTCTAGTTTGAGCCTTTTCTTAGCGGGCTCATCAATCTTAATATAACTATTTTTTAATTGCAATGGCAATTGTACTTGTAATTTATCTTCAAATGTATTTTGCTGTCTCACTGGCGGTTGCAATTTTACATCAAATTTTATTTCTTGTTTTACTGGTTGTATTTCAACTTTTGCTTCCTCTTTAGATTCAACTTTTACTTGAGTTAATTCATGAACCGATAATGGTGTTACTTTTGAATCTTCCTGTAACTCTGCTTCTGCCTTTGATTCTTGTAGCTCCTTTTTAATTTCTTGTTCTTGCAAAAAGTCTTCAAATTTATCAGCCGCCGTGCTTTCCTCACGTTCGACATCAATTTTAACATCATCGCCACCGCTTATATCCTCCGGTTCTATCTTTACTAAATTGTCCTCGGCTACCATTTTCTCATGTCCAGGACTGGGCGAACGTAATATATCCACATCGTCTTCTTGATCCATGGCCAATTCGGCTTCAAGTTCTGGCTTCGGTTCTGGTTTTATATTAGTTGCAGGCGCTTCCTCCGCCTCTGGTAAAGGCGCTGACAATTGATTCAACTCATGCTTGATGACAACTTCGGGTATTGTCTTATTTACTTTTTCCATTTCTAAATGACATTCCGTATGATGATGATGCTCGTTATTACCAACGTCTACAATTTCAGATTCGTCATCGCCTCCACGACTAACATCAGCATCGTAAGTAGCATCTGTTGAGTTAACAGCATTAACAGTGTCAGCTCGAGTTTCGATTTCATGTTTTATTGCGGCGGATTCCAACTTAGGCTCTGTACAGATTTCTAACTTGATCTCTGACGCATCCAAAGGTGGTGTGAAACTCAATGAACTGGTAGTATTTAAGTTTTCCTCGTCCTCCCGTTTACTATTATTTCCGCCGTTACCACTGATAACCAAACGACGCTTTTTCAAAGGTGTGGTAAAACCATTTGGTACAATTGGTGTTGAAAGCTGTGCAAGAGCAGCACTAAATTGCGCTGTTGGTGATGCTGTCAGTGACGGTGTGCCTGCAGATGACAGCGGCGTAATGGAGTTGTCATCGGTTTCTTCGCTGATGGCCTGACGCAACCATCGTTTTTTCACCGAAGAGTTGTTGCTACAGGTGCTTACCTGTAATGGCAAATGTAAATTCCGTACAGACGTAGTAGCAGCAGAAACACTTGCAGCAACATTCGACGGTGTTAGGCGAAACTCCAGTGACTGCGCTGGCGGTGTAGTATGATGGTAGTTTTCTAAAACTGTCTTGCTGTATCTAGAAAGCTCCAAATCTGGTTGCTGATCCACGACCCTTGTATGGGCGTTCAGGTTAGAAATTTGGGATGAAAATTCGGTTTGTTGTAAAAACTCTTCAACTTTTTTTGCAACCATGCTGTAATTTTGAACTGGTGCTACAACGGCAATTTCTTTTTGGTTGCTGATGTTCTCTGGCTGTTGTTGCTGCTGTACCTTATAATCTGACATTGCTGCCTGCACAAGCGTGTCCAATCCCATTGGTTGTGTGCCAGCAGCGGCCGCTGCAACAGCTGTTGTTGGCGCTATATCAGACTGATTCAACCAGTTGCTCATTAATTGTTTCTTTGTTTTGGTTTTACATGGATACTTAAACTCTCCAGAATTTTCAACAGCTTCCAACGGTCCTACAGCAGCCTCAATTAGTAGGCAGGCAGAACTTACAGGCGTTGGAGGAGTTGGAGGTGGTGAAGCCGCTGTTACATTAGATGACATTCCTGGTAGCCGATTTGGCGATTTAAATCCATCCAGAATATCGAAATTTAGTTGTGAACTACAACTGCTTTCAGCTGTAGGTACTGATTGTTGTTGCTTTGGATTGGCAAAGGCCATGAGCAAACCTGCTGCTTGATCAGCATTAGGGCCAACTGCAGCATCATTATTGTAAGCAGCGTGTAACTGTTTCTGCTGTTCAGTACTGTTTCCATTGCTAGGGTAAAGGATAACAGAAGACGCAGCGACAGCAACGGCAGTGGTGGTATTGTCAGTTGTTGTCTGCAATGTTGGCGATAACATTGAAGTTGTTTCCGATTCTGAAGTGACTGCTGCATCAGCATCAGATTCATTACTGTTCATGCGACTCTTACGACGTTTACGCTGTGAGCTATGTACATTGTAAGATTTATGGGATTTGCGTTTCTTTTTACGTGAGACTGTAAGGTTCGTGTTCTTTTTTTGTTGTAGATTATTGTTGAAGCTGTTTGAGGCGCTGTTGGTTGGTGTGGCACCATCTGTGTTTGTTGTATCCGTAGTCGAGCTACTATTCAGAGAGGAACACCGCTTACTGGGTGATGCAGGTGAATTACTGTTACTATTACGTCGCTTCGACGATAGGCCGCTCTTTGATTGCTTTAATTCCTGTTTGCGTTGTTGATTTTTTTCCATTTTTTCAATAGCACGCAAAATTGCTTCCATTTTACGATCCTCTCGCGATAATTTTGGTTTTTCTTTTGGTGTTGATGTTTTTGTGTTGGAGTGAGATGTGGAAGAGATTGATGGTGGTGATGGTGTGGTGGTATTATTTGTATCAACATTGCTATCAGCGGTATTTTGCTCAACGCCGGAAGTAGCTGCAACGGGTTCTGTTTCTGAAACACTTGAAGTACGCAATTGTTTTGTGACGTTTGTTTTGCGCCCGCTACTATTTACCAGTGTTGTGGGAAGTGGTTGCTTTTGTGGTGATTTCATTGGTGAAGATATTTGCTGAGATAGCTGTTGCTGCTGAGAAAGCGGTTGCTGCTGTGAAAGCGGTTGCTGCTGTGAAAGCGGTTGCTGCTGTGAAAGCGGTTTCTGCTGAGAAAGTGGTTGCTGCTGAGAAAGCGCTTGTTGCTGAGAAAGCTGTTGCTGGTGTTGCTCAAATGTGTTGTTTTGCTCCACAATAGTTACTGCGGGGCTAACAGTTTGTTGTGCCACCTGCTCATCCACAATGTTTTCAACACTTGTTGGCGATGGCGTGGGCAATGAACTGTTGTTGTTATTATTGTACTTGCAACTGACCGGAGTAAATTGCTGTAAGTTGGTTGTTGCTGAAAGCACAGTTTCATTTACAAAGGTTGTTGAATTTGTTGCTTGTGTTGGAATTTGCATATAAATTGTTGGTGGTGATAATTGTGGTTGTTGGTGTTGTTCATTGTCGACTTCATCATGTTGGTGTTGTTTCGGTAGAGCTGGTGAAATTGCTGTTGTTACCGTAGGCGGCATAACAACTTGTTGTTGCGTAGGCGCTGACTGTTGTTGCAATTGTTGCTGCATTTGCGGCGATAGCAACATTGGTGTAGGCAAGGCTGCAAGTATCTGTTGATGCTGTTGCTGCTGCACAATTAGCGTGTTGTGCTGCTGCACAAGTGTTTGGTTGCTAGTTTGTAAAGATTGCAACGGTATTATTTGCTGTTGTTGCTGCGGTTGCAGTTGTTGCGTTGGCGAGTGCACATGTGAAGAAGGTGATGGTATTGACACCGATGGTGACGATGATGATGTGCAAATACCTGAATCATGCATAACACTAGTAGCAGCACTGACCATTGCTGAGGCTATGCCACCGACAACACCACTTCCGTTGTTAACTGACAACATACTTAGATTTTTGAAACTGATATTAGCGCTATTATTCAAATTCATAAGAGCAATATTTGGGCTGTTTAAGCCCATATTGCTGTCGCCACTCGAAGATGTCGAACGATTGCGATTCAGTTGAGATTGTGACTTCTTCTTGCCGGCACCACCCATTATAGCCGTTGACCCACCAAAGCTACCCATAGTCAATTGTAACGCAGCACTGCTGCCATTTAGCGTTATAGACGCCGCTGACTTACGATTGACTTTTGGCAAAGCCGCTGCTGCCATTGGCAGCTGCTGCAGCGGTGGTCCAAACAGGCAATCTTTTGTAAGACCGCAGGCACAAGCCGTGCTTGTTGGTTGTATCACAAGATTACTGGATTTTTTGTTTTCAATGGCTAATATATCATGCGGCTCATGTCTAATAGTGATTTCAGTGCTGGCCCTAATATCTGTAAGCGAAACAATAAACAAATGTATTGTACCCTTCTCAAATAAGTGTTGAATTTCTGCATTTGGACGGCAGGAACGTCGCACAAAACGCGCCTCATTTCCGTAGGTACGTGTGTCAACACATATTTCAGGACCCTTTAAGTGTGCCGCTAATGCCGTTGTTGATGACAACGGCAGCTGATGCAGCTGGCCATCGATGCCTAAGGTGTGGGTGGGTATAGATGTCGGTGTGGTCACCACCTCTACTCCAGGCAATTGATAAAAGAATATAAATGGCCCGGGGATCTTATGCGCTTTAAAACTGGACAAGTAATTGGATGGCGGTGGTGAATTCATATTTATGGAAGAGTTCTGTGTTTTGTACTGTGTGGTTAGCATGTATTTCCCGCGCAATTCAAATATCGGACAATGCGGTACAATGTCCAAGTTACTAATGAGTATTTTGCCACCAGCATGTGGAACTGTCGTTGCTTTAGTTTCCAAGTTGCCACAATCCTGAAGTGATTTATTTTCTGTATTGGTTATGGATTGCAATAAATTCGGTTGTTTGCTGATTGCATGTAAGCGCGCTCGCAATTCTGGTGAATAGTGATTTGTAACCGCAAGTTCATAATTTTCAATCCATTGTCGCAAATTAGCAGCATGCTTTTCGGCTGCAGTACTGGTTGAACCATCTCCACTTTTTGTTTTACGTTTTGTATTCTTTTTTGTTTCCTTACGCGTTGGCTTGGTAATACTACCACCACCAACGGCTGCTGCAGCTGCTGCTGCCAACTTTTCGGCTTTTTTCGACTTTTTATTGGCTCCACTTTCTTTGGTTTTTTTAAAAACTTTTCCTTTTTTAGTTGTATTGCCGCTGTTGTTGGCATTGATTATTGTATTTAAGCCACCATGACCACCGTTTCCTAGCCCTGTACCACTTAGCGCTCCTGTCGCTCTTACATTATTTACATCACCACAAACGCCACTAGTTAATAACAGATTCCCTCCTGTTGCTGTTAAACGTTGTTGTTGCTGTTGCGCAAAAAGTTCATTTGACAAAAGTTGTGCATTTCCAGCACCACCGCTTGCAGTTCCAGCTGTTGCGGCGTATACTTGCGCATTTAATAAAATTTGCGTCTGTTGTTCTTTACGTTTCATCATTTGTAGAGCACGTGCACGTGCTTTATCGACGGCACGTGGTTGGCACAATTCACAGAGGTACTCGTCGGGTATATTTTGACGATCAATTACCATGCAGTCAACATGCTGCCAAGCGCTGAAATAATTAGATACGAGAAAATAGAAGCAACGGCAATCTTTAGTACATAACAATTTAGATATAGTTGTAGGTAAATCTTTAAATCAGAAACTTTCAATACAATGAAAAATTTTATTTTTTTTCTTTAATTTTAGAGGTTGTTCACATTTTACGTAATACGATTTTCGAACTTTTTAGACCCATTCCTTCTGCCATAAAATGCCAAAGAATGACAGATCAAAAGAGAAAGAGTTAATCAAAACTTTCAAATTCGTGAGCCTCCTTAGCCCCGTTACGTTATATGTGAACGACCCCTTATATAAGAAAATATACATACAGTCGTGGCCAACTAATTAGAAACAGTTTGTCCTCTTAGCTTTTACTACATTTAAAAAAAAAAATTTTCAGGGAACAGTTGTTTTTGTTGTTATAATACAAGCGCCCTCTTGCGGTTTATGTATTTGTTGTTGGTTTTATTCAAAAAGTGACCTATGGCTGAAGTAAAAATCAAGAGAAGTGCATAATTTGGCAGGACAACTAATTAGAAACAATAAGTTGTGTTCAAGTCAGTAGCAAATTTCTGGACCTTGAATTAATTTTACTGGTAAGTTATTAATCAGACAAACACCCCAGTTGTGAATAAGTTAATTTACTGGGTTTCAGATACTCTTGAATTGAGAAAACAACGAATTTGTGACCCAGCAACTCGAAGAGCGATTGTCGAAATTTTTATTTATATTATACTAAAAATGGACGTGAAACTTCTCATGGCATTAAGCGCCATATTTAGTGTTCTAAGTGGAAGTTTTATGAACTTTATCAACGTGTTGTTTTTCGCTAACGAAAGAGATACCACGTCCATATTATATTACATTCCCAATTTAAGCACTAAAAACAAGGCGTGTCAAGCTCTTTGCTAGTATACTAGCTGCCACGATCACTTATTGGATATTGAGACTCATTTAGTTTGAAGCATACTAGAAAGAACCTGTTTAACGAACAAAGAGTGCGGTGTCCTTTAGGAAGATTCGAATCTACTACTTTGTCTAGCTTAACAGCATAAGTAGGCAAATATTTTACACCAATTTTGGTAAGAATGTACTATAAAAATTAAAATAACTCACGAGCACTTATCGCAACAGATCATATAGCCATCATCGTGCGTCAAATCACAGATACAGCGAGTAACAGAGTCATCTTCAGCTTCCGGTGCGGTTTCCGTCTCTTCACCTGGATCAATATCACCAACAGCTACACGTGAACCATTGCTTATAGCGGAGTTGGCATCATCATCCTGCTGCAAGCGTGGAACTAAAAATATAAATAGAAATTAAGTTTAAATATTTATGCATATCCATACGAGTTTAAAGTGAGTTTATTGCATACTTTGCTGTCCATAAAGCGTATAAGAAGTCGCCGTTCCGCCCGCTGTGATTATAGCCTGCACATTTACAGCTGATGACAAGGATGTTATCAGTGGAGGTCCTGCTGCATGTGCCTGCGCTGCGACTACAGCTTGTCCGACTGTAGCGCCAATACCACCTAAAGACCATTGTTGCGCTGGAATTGTTTGAGTCTGTGATTGCGATAGCTGTTGCACTGTTGATTGTATAGTAGAAGAGGATAAGCCACCCACTGTCAAAGTATTGCTGTTACTGATAGCCCCCTGCGTGGTTACAGGAACAATTTGGACAGTTGGTGCTGCATTTGCGTAGGTATGATCCTGCAGTACAGCATGCAATATTTGCAAACGCAAGTCTTGCGTGTTGACGGGTACTGGGCGCACTTCTTCTCCAATGAAATCATCTTCATTTGTATTCAAAGAGGATGCAACGCCACTGCAACCAACTGCAATATGCACCGATGATGATGATCCGACAACTCCTGTGCTGGATTTAAGTGATTGTTGTAGTTGAAATGATTGCTGCGACTGAGCATCTAATGACGACATAATTCCACCGACACCGGACACATTTGTCACACGTGTTGTGGATGTTGCTAGCAAATTGCTATGGCTATTGCTATTTGGACAAGTGGGTAAAGGGATAATATCGATTAGAGACGATGTTGGGAATGATGATAATGACAAAGATGAAGGTGCATAAAAATGGGAAGATTGAATTATTTCATTTGTGCTATGAAAACACCACAAAAATTACGAAATTAAAATGGAAACAAGGAAAAGGGATATTCGATTTTATGATATTAAGCGGAATAATAGCAAGATGATGTAATGAAATATAACAAACAAAAGTAGAAAAAAAGAAGACAAAATGCAAGGTGTATAAAAAACAAATAAAAAAAAAATAAAAAAAAAAAAAAAAAAAAAATAAAAAAAAGAAACATAAAGCAACAAGGAAATTATTGATATAACCAATGGAGTTATGCATGCATACATTCTTCAATCCTTTCTTTGCTAAAGTTGAAGCTATATAGCAATGGTGGTATACTTCATATTTCAAGAAGGAATATTTAATAGTGCAATTAATTTATTTTTTTAACAAAAAAAAATTTAAGTCCGCTCAATTTTAATCAGCACGATTAAGATGCCTCCCTCGGATGCCTGAAACAATCAGATGGAGGGTTCAGCACACGTAATAGATTTTGATTTTTGATCTTGAATATCATGAAAACAGATAGTTGAAAGTTTCGATGTAATAATGTCGATTTAATCAATTTTTAACGCTATATACGTAAATGGGTGTCCAATTAATAAAAAGCGAGGTTTCCAAAATATTACACCTTTAACATTTCGTTCATGTTAAAAATTTTAGCACCTTCTTTACATTATTACAGACATTAGTCTGCTTTTGATATGTATTGAACTACAATGCTTTGTCGCTGTTACTTCGCTCGCGTTCAAATTTTTGATTTTTAATTCTTGCGCCGCTTCACTAAAAAATGTATAACTTCAAAATTTCCATTCATCAATTCTGCGTACTTAAACATTTTTCACATCAATAAACGAGATTTTTGGGCTTAAAAAAAATAGCATACGTTTTTGAACTGATATATCTTTGCTATACAATTTTGTTTAACCTTAAAATGTTTCGAAAACTAATTTATTTAAAATTTTTCATTTGATTATTACAAAATTAAAGCATTTTTAAACAAAAATTATAGTTTTTTATCCTATTCCCCGTAGTTTTTGAGATATTTTTCAAAAAAGTAAAAAAAAAAGTGTACAGTTATTTATAGAATGATCGATACATATCAAAACCTAGCCTGACGTTCGAATATCAGCATATTAATGTTTTATTTAAAAACAAATATGTCTGGTCAAAAAAAATTACTTTTGGCTCTGTAACCGAGTACTTAGCATTTTTTATTCATATAAATATTTGAAAACTAGTCACTTACAGAAAAAATGGTATTATGCTTTTATGTTCATTACAAGAAAAAATAAAATACATACACTGAAAAAATGTCACAATTTTTTAGAAGTAATGTTTTTTCAGTATATTTTATTTTGTTAAGATTTTGAATTTTATTAAGATTTTCATAAATAGTTAACGTAGGAGCTCATTTCAAAGATAAAATAAGGTCGTTTCCCTTTTTTGCAATCGTGAAAGATTTTGGGGAATGAGAAAAAATTCCCTGGATAATGACCTATCGGCAATAATTTTTGTCGTTTTTCGGAAAATTTTTTTCTCCAACTTTGTAGCAAGGAATTTATTGAGGAAAAAGGCAATGTTAGCACTTTTTTTTGGACAAAAAGATTTTTTTAATATATTTACAAGATCTAACAACACAAATAAGGAGCAATTAACGATATTGGTCCTGTAAATGGAGGCCAATTCGAATATCGCCAAAGACTTTATGAAAAGGAGTAGATGGCAAAATATGAAGCTATGCTATTCTCTATTTTTGGTGGTTTTTTTGTAATGTAGATAAGATTTCACAATTTTTCTGCACAGATTTCATGCAATTATTTAAATTTATTCTTTGCATTTCATTTTTGTTTACAAACTTGTTCAGCTGACAAATAAGCTAATGTCAAATATGCAAAATTACAGATGCATTACTGGCTGCTTGGAAGTAATTGGAAATATTTTGGCAACACTGACTGGATATGAAGTTTTCCATTCCTCAATTACTTATGATTGCAAAATTTTGCCCTCAGGAAAAAAATAAATTCGAAAGAATCGTTTTCTTTCGGACATACATGATAGAGGTGAATATGTTTGTATAAGAAAAACATAGTGAAAATTCAGATTTTTAATGAAGTGATTTAAATTTTGTGTTTAAACTTTGAAGTGCTGTCGAAAACGACAGAACATATACATATGTATATAAATTATGAGTTTTAGAAGTTAAAAGTTACTTGACGTATTCTTGGTGAAAATAAAATTTAAATTTTGTTAAAATCTATTTTAGTTTTAAACATATACCAATTGAATAACTTTTCGAAATTCCGAAAAATGTTCATAAGCTCGCAAAGACACTAAACCGACCGTGCGGAAAAATAAAGCACGTTGGAAGAGTTTTGTGGAGGCCCTACTGTCCGTGAGGAAATAAAGAAGACAAGAGATTGCGCTACATCAACTATTTTTTTTTTTTACTTCAAATAGCTTTTCATTAGTTTTAAGGCCCATAGTTTCTGAAAATTAGGGCGCTCTTTAGCTCTTTAATAACTGTTGTTTTGGATCTATCTAAAACACATGAATATATTATTCTTTTGAAGACTTTTTTTAGCACTTGAAAAGATTGAAATATGTATGTTTTTGACCCCTACTCGTATTATATAACACAATAAATAGTGCAGTGTACAGTTTATGAAAGCAAGTGACAGACATTTATTGAACTAGACTTACTTGACTTTGAAATAATCCGAAGACTTCTTTGTTATGGAGGTCTCATGTAACTTTCGTTCTATTGACTGCGAACGACTACCTGGAGCGCTGTGGCTTTGTCGTACATTTGTTGATAACGATGATGCTGCAGGCGATGATGGCAAATAATTACTCTGTTGCTGCTGCACATATTGATGTTGCTGCTGGTGTTGTTGATGTTGCACTGGATTGTATATGGGATATTCTTTGGGTGAAAGCAAAATATTCGATGTTGTACCACTGCTGCCTGCACCAGCGCTCGTCGTTGTATGATGCTGTTGCAAAACAATTTGTTGCGGTGGCGGCATATTAGTGGACGACGACGATTTTGTTTGCTGCTGGTGCTGCTGATTTTGATAACGTTGATGATTACTGAATGATTTCTGTGCCATACTTTGCAATATACGCGCTGAAATCTCATCTGTCATTTGCGTACCGTTAACAATCATAATTTCATCGGAGATTAAAGATTGTGGAGATGAAGATGGCTGTTGTTGCTGTTGTTGTTGCTGTTGCGTAGATAACTGATAAATATTGCTGTTGCTGTTTTCAGCCGTACCAGTAACGGGTGATTCAACAAACTGCAGTTGCTGGGTATATTGTTGATGTTGCTGTTGATAACGAGACTTTTGTGATGTCGTCGTTGTTGGTTGTTGTTGATGATGTTGTTGTATTACAGTACCATGCGCATTCACAAATTTGATGGTGCCCGCATTGCTAGTTGAATTCGTATTGCTCAACAACTGCTGCTGTTGCTGCAAAACAATATTACTGCTATTGTTGCTTATATGATTGCACTTGTGGTGTATTTGTGTGCTCTGCGGCAATGTTGCTGTACTCATAATGTGATGCTGCTGCTGCTGATTATTTTGCATAATATATTTATTATTAGAGAGCTTTGTAATTTTTGTCGATGATGACGATTGCTGATGATTATTTAATTTATGGTTGATAGTATAGGTGCCCAAGGCGGACTGTTGTTGCTGCTGTGGTAGCGTTGCAATTGTAACAGCGCCGGTACTGTTGCTGATTGCATTATTATATTGCTTAATGATTTTTTGCGATTTAACTTTGTTCGTTGTGTGATGTTGATACTGCTGTTGATTACTATTTTGTTGCTGTTGTATGAAAGTTTTTACACTGCTGCCTTGCTGCATGTTGGCATTGTTGAGCATTTTATGTTGCGACATTTTCATTGAGCCAGATTTTTTAAGCACATTACCTACTTTTGCGCTGCTGATGTTGGAGCCGCTACTGTTGTTGGTATTGACAGTTGCAGGCACAACATATTTTTGTGGCTGTGGCTGATGCAATATCATTTGTTGTTGCTGCTGCTGTTGTTGTTGTTGTGGCATCAAAGTTTGCACACGTGCCACCATTTGCACATTACGCGGAACCGTGAGTTTTTGAACAATTTGTTGTTGTTGTTGCTGCTGCTGCTGCACTGGTTGCTGTATATAAGTAGTATTATTCATTATTTGATGTTGCTGCTGCTGCTGCTTTACACTTGTTTTGTAACTTGTGCCACCAGAAGATGTTAACTTCTGTTGCTTACCATTTGTTGTTGTTGTATTGGATGTGGCACCTGTGTTGTAGCCTAAATTTTTGGTGCTAACAATATTTATCGTTTGCGGTTGCTGTTGGGATTGTTGCTGCTGTCCTGCAGCTGTTGTTGATACTGAATTTACTGGTGATGGTTTAGACAGTACGGTTAAGTTGCTCAGCAACACTTTAGAGCTACCAGCAACGTTTGATACTGATGATGCTGAGGCAATTCCACCACCAGCACCACTAGTTGTGGTAACATTACCCATTGAGTCTATAATCATATTACCAGTCGTGCCATCGGCAGTAACAATTTTGAATATCTGTTGATTAAGCATTTCACCTGTTGTTGATATCATAACGTTACCACCAGCAGCAGCTGCTTGCTCATACAATTCTTCACTTACTTGTATTAGTTGCTGTGTTGGCTGATGCTGCACAACATGTTGCTGTTGCTGATGATGTGAGTGTGTTTTGTGTTGTAATATATGTTGTTGGTTCATCTGTTGTTGCTGTTGTTTTATATTAAATTGCTGAATATTTGTTGCTGAATTACTACGTTGCTGTTGACGTCGCATCAATTGCTGCTGTACTTGGGTACTGTTGCTATTGTCGACCATAACAGCATGTGTTTGTTGCTGTAGCGGTTGCGACTGTTGCTGCTGATGCACATCATTCGCATCATAATATTCGTAATATTGAATTTCAGTAACTGGTTTTTGTTTAGACGCTACTGTTGTACTGCCCGAATTCGTGGCATGTAAAAGTTGCTGTTGTTGACTAACACAGGTTGACGCTGAGTTTGGCTTTTCAACGACAATTATTCCTGATGACTGCAATGGCATTATTGCGGGTAGCGTCGTCAGATATCAGCGACGCAAACGTTTGCGTTTTGCAAATTCTTACTGCTGTTGCTGCTGTTGCAATTATTTGTTTAACATGCGAAAAGTTGCTTGCTTGAATTTTTCTTTATTTTGAAGATTTTAAGTTTTTTCTTCAGAAAATGTGAAATTAAAAACAAAAATCAACATAAGTGTGAGAGCTTGGGCCATAAATTAATAGGCTTCATACAAATGATCGCCTTTAGGTTTTTCTGTACCGAAGAGGACACTCTTTGGTATACTTTTATGTCATACAAAGGTGTAATTAAGGGCACGGTCGTTGATTTACACTTAACTTTTATCGTCGTTTCTACTTCGTGTAATTGCTAAGGATGTAGTATCATCAACGTGCATTAAACAAACATAAAGTGTTGAGTCGGCGGTGTCGTAAGCTACTAAAAAGGAGCTTTTTTCAAAAGGATATTTGGCTGGCGGGCCCCCAAAATCATGGGGGCTTAATTTGTAATTATAATCGCAAGCTTTATATGTGCTACTTTTTTTAAAAAACATTACATTATTAGCCATCACATCTAAAAACATTACTAAAACTGCTTGTGCGAAACTGCTGATGCTTTCGTCGAGCTCCTTAAGGACACCACCCCAATGCAAGACCAATGCACAAATATGTACGAAAGCGATAGTGGTGTAATAGTTTTCGTTTACGCTTCTTATGCTTCTTTTCAAAACGTTTAAAAATTCTAGATTCCACGTTGCTCGCTGTTTTCACAAAGATATATTCAATGAAATCGATGATTGTGGTTGTTGTGGCAGCAAAAGGAATAGTAAATGTATTATTGAATTAAGTCCGCTGTCGATGTTTTGTTCAATTGCAAACTGTAAATATTAAGGAAAAGATTATAAATTAGTAAATAAAATTCAACGGCTAAAAAAAAATAATTTAATTTGAACATACAAATGCATATTCTATAATACATGCAAATATGTACATATGTTTTTTAATATTTATAGTTTATATTTTGTCAGCGAAATCCCAAAATACTACATTCGTAGACTTAGTAATGAGCATATGTATTTAATTATTAAATTCAACAAATTAATGCGACCATATGCAATTTTTTCTAAATATATTTAAAAAATAGAAAATAGAAAATAATTTACAACTGAGCTGAGTTTGTTAAAAAATGTTTCTTAATTTTAGTCTAAAAGAAACAAGTATACGTTGGTAGTTATCGAAATTGTACTCCTGAACGGAATTAAATAATAATAATTAATTTTTTTTTAGATTTTACTGAAGAACTTTCTGATAGAAATGTTCCATGTGACAATTTTTTTAATTCGTATGCATTGGCTGAAGAATTTGATAAAAAGTGCATAACTATTGTGGGCTCAATTCGCAAAATACGCCAACAGTATCTACAAATGTGCAAAAAAAGATCCATGTTTTCAATCACTCAAGCGTTTGACACCTATAAAAAAAATGTCGTTGCCATGGAGAATCTACAAAAATTTATTTTCAACATTGTTAAAATTTTTAAAATTTTATTTGTACTGAACATCATTTAACTTTTGCTCAAAACGTGTCAAAGAATGGAAAAAATTACTGCCTGCTTCTTCTAAACAACTTAATTTTTTATGCGATTTTTTCAAAAATTTATCTTTTTTTTGACATTATGCCGCCTTCGTTTTTACAATGTTTCTTTGCTATTTAAATAAATTCTTTTAACAAATAAAAAACAATCATTGATTGGATTCTAGTTAAAGGGGTTGCCGAATCTGTGCATGCGGTTACATGCACTATCCACGTATTGTACCACATTTTTAGTTAATACTATTCATATAGATAAATTCTAAGTAATTTCCATATGTATAACTGACAAACATAGTTTTCTTTGCCGACGGTAGTTTTGAGCTAGGCCTATTAAGTCCAGTTCTTAATAAATAAGAGCATTGAACTTTGTTCATATTACAATTCATAGAATTTGATTAATCCAAAAATTAAAAAAACTTCACTTGCATAACAAAATAAACATTAATCTGAACAAAACATATTTTTGAAAATTTAATTTTTGACATAACAAACGTACTGTTTTTTGATTAGCACTAAATGCCAACGTACTGCAGCGCGTATACGTAACTCCAATCATCAGTTAGTGGTTGAAATATAGGTACGATCAAAAATAATAATAAGTAAATTGAAAATCAACATCTTGGCAAACAATGCGATAGAGTCAACAGTGGCGCACCAGTAGGCAAACAAACTCTATTGGAATGCATCAAACAGGGTACACAAAAATTTGAAAACTACACCCAAATAGCGAAAACAAATAAAAAAAATAGGCTGTAAAGCGCAAAGCGAAGCAAAGATACCAATAGTGAATGAATGAATGAAATAATGACAAAGGTGACGATAAAAAAGAGAAACAACGAAGACATGAAAAAAAACGTAAAAGATAAGACAGAATAAAAAGTTATAAAATTTAAATTAACTATACAATACAAAGAGTAGTAAAGGCTAAAAGCACTGGACAAAACAAAATACACAAAAAATATTGATTCCGGGTGATGGTAATGGTTATGATGAGGTTGAGGTTGGTTGGCTGGCTGATTAGTTGGATAGGTGGATGTCGTCGATGTAAACTGTATGAGAAATTTTATACAAAAAGTAAGAAGCAAAAACTCAAAAGCAAAATAATAAAAATAAATGGGGAACAAACGAACGCTAAAATTGTAGACTCTACAGTAAAAGATAAAAGGATGAATAGCCATGTATACAAGTGTCGAGTAATAAATGCCTGAGTAAAGGCAATGCAAAAAAAATGTATAGACACCAAAAGACAACTAACACAGAACGACCGCAGCTTGTATTTGATTTAAATTAAATTTTTTTTTAATGATATAAATTTCGAATGGCAATTGTTCAACTGAAATACTTAAATTCATTGTTGTTGGTAATGATATAGTTGCTGATGTTGATACACAACAGGAATATAAAATGCAAAAGCGCTTAGTGGATCAAAATAATTTAAGCTATGCATATAACGAGACACAAGAGAAAAAAAAGAAGAAAACTATTGGAAAATATTGCATTAAAAGGCAGGTCGGCGCTGGCTGGCAAGTAAACAAGAGGCATAGTACATTTAAAAATGGCAAATGTACAAGAGCGAACCACGGGGTATAAGAACATGAATTATAGGCTTTTGTTACGTAATGTAATGTCGATACTGAAAAGCGCAAAAAAAATTATTAAGAGCCAAGTGGAAAAGCATCTAGCTTGTTCGTTTAATACACACATGAAAAAGATACCTACATATATCTACATGTAGTGTAATTTTTTTAGCATTTCTGAATGATTATAAATATATCTCGAATAATGTTGATAGCTACCTGATTTTATAATTAATTTTGAAGTTTTTTCGTAATTTTGTTTCGTTTTGCATTGGTTGAAAGTGCGCATGCTTGAACTTATTGGGATGAAAACTTAATGGTATGATACAAAGACTGGCTTTTATAACTTACTTGGCCTACCTGTATGTTGTAAGATATTGACGTTTAGCTTTTCGCTTTCAAAATAAAAAATCAAAGCTGAATATTTACACCAACGAGTTTAACCATTTCGTTGCACAAAAAATAAAATATGTATGTCTAAATTAAATGCATTTTTAGTAGAAAAAGACTAAGTACCACTATTGATGCATACATTTATAGTGAAACCGGATATAATAAGGTATACACCTCATTATTGTAAGCTCAAAATAAATGTAATGAAATACCATCTACTTCAAATTACATAAGTAAAATAAAAAAATTTCAAATTGGTTACCAAATTTAAGAAAACAACTAAATTTTGGAACCGTAAAACACGATCTAAAAGTTATTCATTCAAAATATAACGGTATATAGGAATGGTTTAAGTTTGAATGGGATATGCAGCGAAAGCCAATAACTCTGTGGTCACAATCGATTACCGCCTAAGTCGACTTAAGAAATAATTGAGTTATGTATGCTATCATACTCTACTAACAAATCTTTATATTTACATGAAACCGCTATTTCTTTAACAATTTTTTTGAAAAAGATATTAATAAAAACATATTGATTTAAGTCGTATTGAAGTCCCATTACATTTACAATAAGCGCCAAAATATACTTAAGAAAATATTGTCATAAAATGTTATTATTTTTAAATAACCTATAATGACTTAAGTGGTTCTTGCACATTTTTTCCTAAATTAATTATAATAAACAAGAGAGTTAATTTAAGAGCCAAAGTATTGATGTGATTATTGCAAATTGAGAATGTTATAACACTAGTTCCATCTCTACAAATGCTATTAATGCATTTTTATTGGTACGATTCAAGAGAGCTATGTCAACATAATCTTTCTAATTTCGTATTTTACATTTCCCATACACACTTATATTATAATATCTTCTTAACAAATGAAACTTTCATTATCGTTTTGGACCTAAGCATTGCGCGTGTCAGAATCTTTAATTTTGCATTAAATTTTTCTGATACACTTTTTAACTTTTTTCAGAAACGCTTCAGTACATAAAAATTAATTTTTATCTAAAGCATGATTTACGACTTAGGCTGTTATTGCTTGTGACCACAGATCTATTGACCTAGGGATTTGTATATGTATAATATATCAGCACAGGATAAAATATGGACGAATTTGAACAAAGAGCCGTGGACTCTCCCAGATAAGCAAAAAACCTCGAAACTAGGTATTATTTTAGAATAAAAAAGCTTAATAAATAAATATACAAAAACAAATTTAACAACAAATTTTTTAACAATTATGAACTGAAAGGTACGTATATAAATAGTCCGGAATTATGGCGCAATAATATTTTTGTCTTGAATTAAGGTATTCGCAAACGTGAATCATTCGCAAACGCTTGGTTTAATAAATTCACGTTATCGCAAGTGCACTATATATAATTCAAAAATATCAAAAACCACAAAAAAAAAACAATTTAAAACTAAAATAATAAATGTAAGAATTTCAAAAAACAACAACATTACATAAATAACTAAAATTAAATTATGTTTCAACAATAAATTCATAAAGACAAAAAAAATTTTAAAAAATTATAAAAAAACCAATTTCCCATTAAAAAAGATTAGAATTCTTACTTTTTAAGGTTCACAAGCGACCTTGAAAACATCCAAACACATCTAATGTTCTTACAAATCTCAAGGAGTCTATATAAAACCTAGAAAACAATTTTAGGAAATCGAGTTTAATTATCAATACCATTAACTAAAAATTGCTGTTTCGGCATAATAAACTATGCAATTCCGAAAACGGGTAAAAAATTTTTTTCAAAGAGATAGTCCGGTTCTATGCATCAAACAACTTCTAAAAATTGCAATACCGAGAAAATGGTTCATAAGCTGTCTTTAATTTTTTTTTTGCAAATTCATTCAAATTTTTTTCCAAATTTCTGAGGTATGAGCTTCTGGATTACAACATATTTGTATCTATATTGGCCGCGAGGCCATTTTATACATACTGCATATTTCGTAAAAAGAAAATAAAAAACGTCGTTAAATTGACATTTTTACCAATAGATGAAAATACACATCATATAACCAACCACTAGTGCCAAGGCAATATTAGTGCATTCACTTTTGCCTTCTATCGTATCTACAATTTGTTGAACAACCACAACAAAATGAGTATCAACAATAAGCAATTCCTCCTAAACGAAAAAGCATCAAAGCCTAAGTAAAAACCAAATAGTAAAAGAAATGTGAAAAAGTAGACATTTTAAAGAAAAATTAGAATTCAGCGCATACACATTAACAACATTCAAGTTAGAATAGAATCAAATCCATATAATGAAGTGCAGTCGTGATACGCGGTGAATAGAAGTTAAGACACCGTCAAGTCAATGTTGCCGTAGTTGCCCGCCCCGCGTCGAATATATCTAGTACGCACATTGAAAACGTCCGTCAGGCAAGAAACGAACGACGACAAAGCAACGAGCAAATGTTGCAGTTATTGTTTTTGTTGTATCTATAAAATGCAATCGCCTGTTTGTGTATCTACTAGTATGTGCATTTTTTTTTCCTGTTCTGCAAAGAAAAAGCTCAAGTACTGAAAATTTTAGAAAACTTTAGAATAAAAAGAAAAACATCCAAGAATAAGTGTGTAAACAAAAATGAAGAAAAAGAAAAAAAAAATGTTTAAAGAAACTTAGAAGCTAATGGCCGACTAGGCTAAATGTGTTAACGTGTAGTGAGATAAAATAACTACCTGATAGTTTTTGCTGTGATATTCTGCCCTCAGAAGCGAAATAGAAGTATCTCAAAAAAACGCGTTTCGAGATAATTGATGTTTTGTTTATGTCAATTTGTTGAAATACATGTAAAATTGCGATAGAGGAAATTTTCCTATGAGATTTTTTATAGGTTTGAACTAAGATACTACTACGTAATATCTTAAGCCAGGGGTTCTTAAACTTATGTAGTCCGAGGACCCCTTATCGCGCTAAATTTTTTTTGCGGACCCCGTCCCAACTCTAGACATTTGACGTCGTTCTAAGCTTAATTTCTGACTCAATAATGACAAAGACACTCAGGCTTGCCAACCGATGTCAACCAGACATAAAATGTCCGGTTATCTGACGAGGTTAAGGAACGAAGAATTTTTATTATGTTATGTTATGTATGTCCAGTTTTTGAAGATCCAAAAGTTGAAAAGCATGCAGACACTACTTTATAATAAATATTTATACTTATACCATATATCTCTCTGCATTTTAACAAATCTTGCGCATTTATAGAGGCAAACATTTTTTATTAGGATTTTCATGTAATTGAAAAACAAAATGAATAAAAATTGGGGAAATGTAAAAGAATTAAAAAAGTTCCAAGTCAAAATATGTACATTAAACTCAGACAAATATTTCTTGGTCAAAATAAAGCCTAGAAAATAATTTGTTTTTTTTCTCATATTTTTTTTAATAAATAATATAATAATAATAAAGCTTAAAATGAAAATTATTTTTTTGGTGACTATTGATTATTTTATAAGCGAAATTTATTATATTTTCTTCTGTAAGAGTTTTTACTTAATGAGATGGATGATGTTGTTTTCTTGAAACAAAATCCACAATGTCGGGCTCTATATTCGGAAGTTTTATTCTCAGGTCTGCTTCTACATTAAGCTGGTTTCTATACTTTGATTTAATATATAATAGTACCGAAAAGCCTGTTTACACAAATACGTTGTACAAAACGGAATCAAGTTTTGGATGCCCTTATTTGCAAGTGCATGGTAATCGGATTTTATGAGTTAGTTCAATTTTATTGAACTTTAGTTTCAAAGAAGTATCGCAATAGATAGCCACGAGTATATCTTGCTCTAATGTCGATAATTGCTTAGCAATACTAACATCTGTGTTGAATCGATCCCTGATCCAGTCGTTGCCAGAATCAGGACAGGGAAAATACTTCCGGAAGCTGCTTTTTAGAGGCATTAAACGATCGATAAAAAGCAGGCGCGTTTTATTATCGAGCACTTTATTAGAAAATTCTATAAAATCGCTGAGTGTTAAAAAAGACTCATACACACACTTTTGAATGCGCTTTAACCATAATTCGTATTATTATAATCGCTTCTATTTGAAATAGCTAAACACATTGCGATTTAGCTTCTGTGTCAAATCGCACCAAAATTTAGAATTTATTCTATTTCTCTGCGATAAATTTTCAAGTGTCAATTTTGTACGCTCTATTAACGTATAGGAAAAATATGGACGATATCGCACGTCTCAACTGTGTTTAGCTCTTAACTTCAACTTTAAATTTATTTGAAGCTGCACCTTGTAGGCTCAAATTAAAATTTACAAAAATTGCTGATTTATATAATTTATTTAACAAACATCACTTTTTATTTTGTATTAAACAATTTTTTAAAAAATAATTTTTGTTTTTTAATTAGTTTTTCCTCGGCCGCTTAAACCAGCCTTTTTTATAAATTGTTTAATAAAAATTGCTGATGTTGTCAAACAGTGGAGAGAGTGGAAACAGTTAGGTGCTGGGCATTCCGGGTTTGAACATAAGTAAATGCACACTTTGTTTTTTTTAAATATTTTCAATCATGCCAAAGCCATGTCCATGTAGAATTTTTAATAAATGAGTTATTTAAATAAAGCGAAAAGTTTGATGATGTAAAATTATTGATGTCAAAATTATTTCGCGGACCCACAGTGGTCCGCGGACCAGTTTAAGAATCGCTATCTTAAGCTATCCGATGCCATAAGAATCACGAATATGAATTTTTTTGAGATACGCCTATTTCGCATCTGAGGGCAGTATTGTTCTTGCAATTGTTGTTGTTGATAATTATGGTTAAATAGGTAGTGTGGTAAGTTTGTCGTTAGCAAAAAATGTTCACATTGGCGAAGTGTTTTCATTTGTTTATCTCAACTGTCTTTCTTGCATACTTTATGGTCTGCGGCTTGGATAACTGGCTACTTTTAAAGATTTATCAGACGCTAGTTTAACAACCAAATTTTCACACTTTGCGTTAATTCCTAAAAAATACTGTTATTTCTTTGTTTTTTAACGACTAATTATTAATTACAATTGAGTTTATTTTTAAACATATGAAGAGCTGAGATTCAAAACCCGCCAAGTCCATATTTTGCGTAATGAGAAAAACGCAAAAAATGTATACCACTGAATTTAACTATAGTAAAAAGTGATAGATTGATCCATTGAAAAGTTGTCAAAAGCTATTAAAGTCCTGATTTTTCATTACATTTTATGACCTAATTTATAAGGACTATTATAAAAAACGTTTGGACTTGGTGGGTTTTGAGACAAAAAAATGTGGACTTGGCGGGTTTTGAAATTAAAAATCTGGACTTGCGGGTTTTGAAAGTGAAACCTCGGCACTTGGCGGATTTTGAAAAATAACAATAGTAATTTGTACTTATGAAAGCCGAATTTTTTTTAATGAAAAATGAACTTACCGGGTTTTAATTTTCAGAAATGTGGACTTGGTGGGTTTTGATAAAAAGAATTTATCAGAAAATTTTACAATCAAAAGTTTTTGAAGGGAAAAATGTTTTCTACAATTTAAGTATGTGGGCTTGTAGACAAAAATTTTTTCCGTCTCCTCCTACAATTTCACACATTTTCATTTTTGGGACTTGGCGGGTTTTGCATCTCAGCTCTTCATATATCGTCACCTAACATCCAAAAAGACGTAACAACCCCTTTAAGTTTTTTGGCAGAAGTTTTATACATAAAAATATATATTAGATTTAAAAAGATTTTTAATTGGCCTTTCACAACCAAACCAACAACGATTCTGGCGACAGTTGCTTATTTCGATTATTAGCCATACTTAAACTATCAATTGCAAAAATTAAGCGGGAGCAAATGCTTATGAAAAATTACCTCCCGGACTATAAGATAATAATTCAGTAAAACTCCTTTCATTCATTTTCCCGAAAAACCTTCAACATAAATATTTTGAATAATTTAAAGAGTTCCAAGGGCTAAATGTTCTCTTGAAAGTTTTATTCTGAAAAAAGTTATTATTGACACTTTTGTAAAATTTTAACAGCCCTTTCATGGTTGGCTACAATCTCGCCGTTTTAGTCGCCGAGATAAAATTGGCTTTTTGGTTGGCGACATTGGCGAAGTATCTCCACGACAATGTCTTCCACACTTTTTGTCTTTACATGGTTGGCGACAGTCTCTTATAGTTGTATCCAGAAATGTCAGAATTTGGAGACAGCTATTTTGGTATCGCCAAAATGAAAAAGTGCACGTAATTAAAAAAATATTTACAATTTATATTAAAAAAAAATGTATTTGAAATGTTCTTTCAGTACAAAAATCACCACCAAAATATGAACGAAATACTAAAATTTTGGAAAAAAAGCATTTTTAAACGGGTGAATTGCTTAATGCACGTATTGGCTTTCTAAAGGAGTAATTTTTTTCGTTAATTACGTACATAATTCTTCTTTGTTGAGGCGAAAATTGGAAATGAACCTACAAAAGTTTAATGGTAAAATGTATGTTAATAAATGTTGGGCAGAAATGTCAAATTTCATAACAAATGTCAGTATTTTTGTCATCCAGAAAGTGTGGAACTTAATACTGTGGAGACAATAATCTGTATCCAATCATGAAGCCGAAATATAAAACTGTCTCCAGGGCTGTAAGTTTCGCAAGATAGGTCAATTTCGGTCGATATACATACATATATGGGGTATATAATTGGAATTCTTCAAGAATTTGGTTGTTAACGTTATACATTTTTGTTCAGAAAATTTTGGATATCAAATCTTTAACACGGTAGTTGAGCAGTAGCTGTCTAAGAAAGAGGCTTGCATTATAGTACAAAATTTCTATAAGATATTTAAATCCGACGAGAATGTACCTACTTAAGATAATCTAAGAATAAACAAATACAATTAAGTAAATGAATTCAACAAATGTAATTTCAAAGCTTTGCAGACAAACAAGAAATGCCCAGCATGCATAGCAGCGACGTAGTCAGTTCAAATTTTTAATAAGAAAGTCGTAGAATAAAGTTAAGCTTGGAAGCGTCGATCTGCTGTTCGCAGACTATCATCAACTAAATTACATTCCACATACAATCGTACTGCGATACCACGATTCCATCACGATAGCATAAGCAAAACACTAATTCAAATCACTCTGACCGACGATATCGTTTTAAAAAATAGAAATAAAATTATTTTATAAAATTGAAATAGGTACATGCACAACGGAAGTTGCCATAGAACGAAATAGAAAAGTTTTCTTTATTAAGTTTTATTTAATTTTTCTTTGCACAAACATTTATCTCGGTTCGATCGCTTTGTTCGCCAGTAAAACACAAAAAATTGTTTTTTTATGAGATCAACCAAGTAGGTACCTAATCAAAAATAAGTTCTTTGGTATAGTAAGCTAGAAACAAATTAAGCTTACCAGACGCTTCACGTGTCTTTCCAATCGCAGCATCAGATGCCATTAGACTTGCAAGTTTAGAATAACACTAACCACACGCCACGGTAATTGCACGAATTATGAATTTCTTTGGGTATTATGTATATTTATTTTAATCGTCACAAAACAATAAATTATTCCAATTGGCATCCAATTATTAAATTGGGGTTAAATTTAAAATTTTTACTTTATGCAAATAAATTGAAAATTTTTAAAACGCTGCATCACTAATAGTAGGGGAGCCCAACAGGGGATTTTGGAATTTACTCGAGCGCGGCAGATTAAGATATGGGGATACCTTGCACCTTGTTGAGTACCTCTACCAAATCTTAGCTCTCTATATACTTAGTGCCGCGAGTGTAGGGCAGCCGATCAGAATAGTGAAAAAAAATGTATAGCTGGATTTACTCGAGCGCGGTTTGAAAGTATAAAATTACCTTTTTTTCTTCCTACCATCTAATCTTCAAAATCCAATAGGTCCCCGCGACGCTCGAGTAAATCCACATTTGGCATCGTGGGCTCCTCTACTATACTGCCGTCAGAAGCGAAATAGGCGTATCTCAAAAAAATTGATATTCGAGACACTTATGGCATCGGATAGCTTAAGAAATACGCGTCTAATGCCGGTATCTTAGTTCGAACCTATAAAAAATCGCCTAAGAAAATTACCTATTTCTTAATGTTACATGTATTTCAACAAATTGACATAAACATAACATCAATTATCTCGAAACGAGTTCTTTTGAGATACGCCTAATTCGCTTCTGACGGCAAATGGAGGACTTAAATGAAACAGGAACATGTTATTTTTGAAAAACTTAAGAATAACTTCGATACCAAGGATCAGTAAAATTTAAAATCCTATCATTGTACAAAAAAAAATTTAAAAACACGAATTTTATTGAAAAATTCATTTTTAAAATTGATTTATAAAATTTATAAGGTAATTTTCGAATCTAAAACTTCATATTTTATCACGTCTAGCCTTTAAGATAAATGGATCAAATGCAGGAAAAAGAGAAAAATCAGAAATTATTCCGCACGTCATATCATTCAAAAAGCCTTTGTTTGAACTACTGGAGTAATTAGAAATTTTTTTTCTGGGGTAAATGTATAATCCATTCACAATGAAATTTACCATCAATCCGATTTTATCGTGTTTCGTTGTTTTGATTATGTGGCTCGTTCAGACAACTTCAACATTTTTAAAGCGGGCCAAATAATCAAAACAACGAAACACAATAAAATCGGATAGATGATAAATTTCTATGTAAATGGAGGATGCATTTACCCGAGAAAAAAATGTTCTAATTACTCCAGTTTCATTAGCCGTGTTTTTTTACGCGGCTATAAGATAGCTTAATCAGTGGCAATAAAAAAACAGCTTTCTCCGCTTAATTTTTCCGTTAATCAAATTTGGCAGCACTACCGTGAAACAAATGTCAAACAAGAAATGACAATTTATAAAAGCCTTTTTTCTTACGCCATTTCAGTTTTATATTTTGGTTTTTAGTTTTTAAATTTACTTTTGAACGTACGTATCTATTTATTTTGCCTATTTTTAAAGATGGAACTTTCTCGATTAAAAATCAGAGAATTTGTGAGACTGTGCTGTCAAATCTCATATTAGCAGCCCAATTGCGAATGCTCCAACGCTTATTTCAATTCAATTCAATTTATTCAGTCTTAGATACAAAATCCTTACAGACTAGATTTATATTAAAAATAAGATAACAGTAGTAATAGTAACTATAAATATATTTTGATTTTAAGAATAACAATTAATTAAATACTTTTTAAGCTCTAATTTATTTAAACAAAAATCTAAACAATTATTAAAACAGAGTTTGTTGATTGCAAGCTTAATATTTAAGTGGCTATTATATCGCCGACTAATTTTTCATACAACAAATTTTTTTAGCGGGTAACAACGTCAAAAAAAACACGGCTATCATTACGCCATGCATTTGGCAAACATAATATTGAACGATAGGCGTAGGTAGACTTGTTTCCAGATCTTTTGGCGGAACAAAACGAGCAGAAAAAATTTTGTATCGCGGATCAGTCTATAAAATATTTTCACTGTCTGCAGGAAATAAAATTGGTTGGTTGGAATAAAAGGTGTTGGATATTTTATAGACCAAAGTCAAAGTTTAAAATCCCTAAAAGCGGCCATAGGCCGCCCACTTATCTCAGAAGCCATAAGAGACCGAAATTTTTTTTTTTCAGATTCAGTTTTAGTGGGGGTAAAACTCCATGTTTCTAAAAAAAAAAAAAAATTGGAGCATTGACCCTAAAGTAAAATTATGCCTTTTAAATTGCGGATTGCTTACAACAAAATGATTATATTTTAGGCTTGCAAGTTTCGCGCACTCATAAATAAGTAAAAAACATGCCAAAATGATGCTTAAGAGAAAAGTGAAAGATGTGTGTGATTATTGTAAAGGAACAAATAGAATGGGCAAAAGTGAACGATGTGTGTACATAGGAAACAAAAAAATCAAACAATCCCTCATCACACTGCCCAATTAAGAATCAAGACCTTTTCATTTGATGTAGTGCAATACAGTTGATGTTAATATTTCAAAAAATAAAAACCGAGCAGCGCCCAAGATATGCAAGTGCATACGACAAATAAATTAAAAATTTAAGTCTAAAAAAACATTTGCTTCCTTTTACTCAACTGTACCAAATTCCTACTATAAATTAAATAAAATAGTTATGAATATTTACATTCATACAAAAATTATTTATCTAAAAAATCGATTCAAATTATTGGCATATTATTCAACTATGGAACACGCCAACACGGGGCAATTACGCTGATTAAGTCCAAATTAAAAAATCCGACCCCCACAAAATTTTCGACCGCCTACCATTCCTTCCCCCCCCCCCCCCCAAACGATTCCAATACCAATCATTTGAGGTTCAACAGCAATATCAGAATGTCAGCGTTTACAGAGACAAACTCATGGTGTAATTTTAAAGGTGGAGTACTTAAGGAGAGCAATTCGTACTGAAGTGGAAGCCATTTTGAGAGTGGATCGCCTATTTGCTTTAACTTTGACATTCTTAAGCGCTTTGATGACTTGCAGCATACAGTTCCTTAAAATTCTCTGAACGATGTGCTGCAAATGTTGCAAACTTCTTTATTTCTGAAAAATTTCGTGGCTGTTGTTGTTATTTAATAACAAAAAAGACTTATCGCTGTCGGATTGAAACCCACTGCACTATTTAGCTTGTTTTTTGGTCGAATCAGAATTTTGAAACGCTTAACACAAATATATCTCACTAAAAAATTTCTTAAAGCGCTTCAAAAATGTTGAAGTTTCTGAACTGGCCCAATAATCAAAACAACGTTATGTCAAAAATATAACGAAACACAATAAAATCGAATTGATGATATGTGACAATGTGAGTCTATTAATGGCCAATATCCAGAAAATTTTTAGTGGAGTGTCATAAATACTCCACCTTTGTTATTACACCATGGGCAAACACTTGACAAAAAGTTTCCTTGTCTGTTGGCAAGAAGGGAAAAACGCAAGGGTGGTGTAGTTTTTCGTACCCGCAGATTCTCTTTCGCTGATATTATGCTTTGAATTTACGTTCGTTGTGGCGGGTTGACGCAGTAATTGCTTTAGCATTTCCAAGCACAAACAAATTCTAGTTTTCGTGTGTAAACGCAAAACAAATTCTCAAAAGAGAATAGACAAGAATTTGCCTGTGTAAACGCTGACGATACAGTTCAATTGAGATGTTGGCAACGCGATTTTGAAATTTGTTTCTGCAGAAAAATTTTACACTTCAAATTCATATTAGACGAAATGTTGTCATTAGTGGTACGTCTCATTAAACGCATCATTTAATAAGCCTAATTAAAAATATTTTTGTGGCAATCAGCAAATAATTGCGTGACATCACTTAAATAGTGGAAATCGCAGCTGTTAGATTTTCGAGATTTTAAATCAAAATTTTATTGTTTCTTTAGCTCACCAAAAATTTTATACAATCAACTTCGAGTTTCAGATTTGCGCACTTAATTAAAATAATTTGCAACCCTGCTATATATTCCTTTTTGACCAAAAACAAGTTTTACAACTTTTGCTTTCGTTTTGCAAAGCAAAAATCAAATTCGAATTTAAGAAAAAAACATTCGAGCTTCGCAAGAGCACAATATAGGCACTGTATGAAAAAGAACTGTATAAAAGCGAGACAGATATAGTGTAAAACATAGAAGCAATTTTGACAAAAGCAGCCAACTTCGTAGTGGGACGGACAAAATGACCAGTTACGCCATATATATTTAGATTTACCAAAAATTCAATATGGCGGCCACTGTATGAAAACAAAAAGAATCTGCGACGTAAAAGAGAAACAATCTCAATTAAAATACTGAACACAACAAAATTCTCCAATAATTTAACAAATGAAAACCAACAAATTTCAACATAAAATTAGGAATCTGGAAGTGGGTGCCTTTTCACAAAAATTAAGTTTTACAATTTTGTCAAAACTTACGCTATTGCGCAGAACGCGCATGTCATCAATTCTCTAACACTAAGTTATTGGAAATTGCATGCGTATGCGTTGTCCAATTGTATGCATTTATCGCTTCTGAACCTCAGCTAACTTCACACAGCACAGCAAAAATAAAGCAATGAAAATGCACCAAAAGAAAATACAATAAAAAAAATATATAGATATGTATATAAATTAATGAATACTTTAAAAACACGCACACTTCTAAATTTGGACGCCATTTTTCTTTACCGCACTCGTTACACTATTATACAACGAGTAGCCGTAGAGAAAAATAAACGAGTAAGTCAAAAATGGCTGCCAGTCTAAATTAACGAGAATACATTTTTTATGGTACGAATTGTTGGAAATTTTTGGATTACGGCATGTTTCGAATAAAATAAGATAAAATTTCATCAACAAAATGTAGTTTAATACATGAAACTTGTTTAGAAGACATGGTTCATTAAACCAAGTCATGGGAAGCTCGAGAAATTCAAGCGGAAGATTTGGATAAAAAAACAAGGGCGAAAAAAATTTTCAGTTTTAGACTCAAGAAAAAAACATTTTCACTAACGTTTTGCGCAAAAATATCAAAGTCTTAAACGCAAATGAATTGCGCATACTAGAATAAACACAAAAAGTTTCTAAAATAGGAAAATCTGCGTAATAGTGATGAAATTTCGACAGCCCTTTACAGTAGTGTACTTTTTAAGTTGTATGTGTAGAACACGTAGAATTCTTTTTCTAGTTTGCACATCACATAGAATTGGGAAGCCGTTGTTAGAAGTCTGGGAAAAATCATTTTATAACCACTTACCCTGCTTCGGCCACCGTTCAGTGGAGCAGACCTCCATTGGCGATACTTCTTTCTGCACGCATCGCATATCAATTTTAGTTCAATTCACTTCAAATTAATTTCACTTGTTATTAAATTTTTGGTTTTTTTTTTTTAATTTGTTTTAAAAATTATTTAAATTGAAAAACACACTTTATTTAAACGCGCGTAGTCTTTTATTTTCTGTAATGTACTTCTATTGTAATTTCAACTGAAATCCGTGTCGCGCGCTGTGTTGTGAACAAATTAAATTTAAATAAATGAAATATAAAGAATAGTGTGGATACAAGGCACGACAGCGCGGGGAGCAAACCAAAAACATAGTTTTTTCTCGCTTTTTATCGGCCTGTCTTTTACATGTCCATTCGTTGGATCATTCGTCCGTCCACGAAATTGTTCACAAACACATATATATAAATTAATTTATATATATACGTTTGCTCAATCCTCATTCGTTTGCACTATTTTGCTATACACAAGTCTTCGTCGCCTTCTCGAAAAACGTCGGCGTTGACGCTGCCGTGTATAGACAAAAAATTAAAAACGTTTGCTTAAATTATTTTTCTATGTATAAAATTTTATTTTTTGCTGTAGTGCATTGATTTGCCGAAATCCTAATTCAGATTAAGATGGTTTCATCTAAATAGAAAGACAAGCAAACGTATAATACAATGAATTCGACTTCTAGCTGAATATCTCAATTTATAGATAAAAGAAAAAACCCCTTTAAGATGTACAAAAACTAAAATTTAATATTTTACTACTTCTGATTCGCTTGTATTTTTGTAATATTCTTTAGCAAGATTTTTACTTCCTATACATTTTTGACACACACAAAAAAAAACAACACACACACACATGCATACGCGACAGAATCTTCTTCTTCACTGTACTTTATTTTTTTTTCCACAACGAAAATTTTTCTATCAACAATTTTAAACTAACCAGGCTTTTTTTAACTGTACTTTATTAGTGTTGTTTTTATTTTGATTCGCACTTGATTTTTATATATTTTTTTGATTTTATTCACAAAGTTTTCACAGTTTTTAATTTCGAAGAAAAATGTGTACAAGTTTTCACGTACGTTCACTGTGGCGACTGCAGCAAAATTCAATAAATGGCGGCGGGTGCCCGCTGTTCGTTAGCATTACTCGTTGCTTTTTTTTACTGTTCGTTCAACTAGCTTCCTTTTTTCGTTCAATTTTTTAAATAAAATTTCAGTCTATTACATTTTCGCCGAGGACAGACCCGAGTTTGTTTTTATTACTTGTGGGTTTTTTCTATACTCGGTATTTGTAAACGAAACTAGGGCAGGGTGGTCTACACAGTTAAGTGTTTTATATTTTTGAGGAGCCAATGGATAGGGAACGCATAAAAAAGAAGCACGTATGATTTTAAGTTTTACGTCAGTTTTAATATTAATATTTGATGAACTTGCTTAAAATATAGTCATAACTTTTTTGCTTCAGCTCACAACAAATCTATTCTAAAAGGGAAATTAGTTAAGCCTAAAAATTCTTACTAATCGGCTTAAAAGGAAGAACAAGTATCATTAGCTATAGCCCCTCTTTTGTTGAATTAATCTTTGTTTTGTTATATATTCGTATATATTTCTCTTTTCAGGAACGTAACCCCTCAAATTACATGAAGTTCTCACTTCACTTTACGCGGTTTCACTTTTCATTCCCCTAACCGCCGCGCAAAGCGAGGGACAAGTGTACTTGAAGCGAAAAAATGGATGAGGTCAATGAACCCCACCTTAACGGGGCTCATTGTAGGGCCCACACACGTTCAGATTTTTCATACTGTCTACCGTGCGACCGAGTCGTGCGTTCGCGTCATATGGTAGGATTTTTTCGTACGACTTGCCCTCTGACGTTCAGATTTTTCATCACACCTGTCAAAATATGTGGGTCCTATTATAGGGCCCATACACGTTCAGATTTTTCATCACAACTGTCAAAATCTGAACGTCTGAGGGCAAGTCGTACAAGCCGTACTCGGTCTTACGGTAGACAGTATGAAAAATCTGAACGTGTATGGGCCCTATTACAGTTCGAGCGTAAGTGACAGGTTGTGACATACATATGGCTTTCACGCAGCTTCGACTTGCAAAACTGACTCACAAGTTCGCTGTTATTCAAGCATTTATAGGGCTAATACACGTTCAGATTTTTCATCAGATTTGACAGGTCTGATGAAAAGTCTGAACGTGTATGGGCCCTATTACACGCACATACGCCGGCGCTGAAATGTTGTTGTTGTTGACAAAATAGTTTGCTACGACGTAGTCTAAAATTAAGACTCTAAACTTAAGAAGAAAAACTAATGATAATAGATGTTTTCTCTTATTTTGCTTATATAGTTTTATATTAAAATATATATATGTTAAATTTTAAAATTAATTTTAGCTAAATCCTATTTTAAACATTTATTTTACTCATATATGCATTTTTGACATTTGAACGAGTAGAAATACCGAACTACTACTCCGACGTATCTCGTATTCACCCTACAAAAAACTACTCCGATGTCATACGCCGGCGCTCAAATTCGGTGTGTGAATTGTGTTAGTGATAACAAGAAGATTTGACAATTGCGATTTTATTTTGAGTAAAACTATAAAAATATATAATAAATATAAATATTTCCAAATGGAAGTCAACCCTATAGCGGTTATATTGGTCTATATGGACAGCAAAGGCGATCGTTTGCTCTACCGTTACCCGTATCAACAAGAGCGCAGCAATGGATGTAGTAGCACCGAAACACTAAACAGTGTAGGTGGCGGAAGCATTGGCTTAGTATCAGTTACCAGCAGAATTGAAGCAGAGCTAAAACGACGCAATCCTTATGCCATTATTGCGCCGGACGACATACTCCAAACGGTACCACAAAATACATCTAACATCTGTCCGAAGGGGCAACTTCAAGGTTTCACTGATGAAGTGCTTTCGACACTATTTGCAGTGAAATCTCAGCTGTGCAATCAAAAGTTTGAACTTAAAGTGAATGATGTGCGTTTTGTCAGTCATCCAACATTAATGCAACGTCGCGAACAGCGCTCTGCGAGTATTGGCAGCGCAGGTAGTAGCGGAGCAGTTGGTGTGACTACAGTTGGTGCGGGCGCTGGCAATAGTGTAAGCTCTGGGCCAAAACAACCAATACCACAGATACTTATTAATGTTATCTTTGCGCTACACGCACAGGCCAGTTATTCGATTGTGAAATGTTACTACGATCTGAGCAAGCGTTTGGGACTCACACTCAAGGTGGAAGAGCAACGAGTCGGTTACGTATCGGATGAAATAGCGCTTATGATTAAAACACACGATGAAGTCACCTCACAACAGTTAGAGCAGCAGCAGCACAAACAGTGCGATCATGTACGGGCTTTTGATTTGATTTCGGAGAAATCTACGCTGGCGCGTTCTCTAAAGTCTATTTATCATGATTTGTGCAACAATGGACTGCTAAATGCGACTATTAATCAGCATATGACGCTGAGCTTTTGTTTGCCACAAAAAGCGCATCAGTTTCATAAAAAAGGCAGCATGGTGGATCCGGAAGCCATCGATCGTTGTTTAAAATCATTAAAACCCTACCACGGCATGCTGTTATTGGTCGATTTCGCAGAGTTGCTCGATTGCGTGCCACCCTCTGGTGCGCGTATGCTGCTTCAGCTGGTCGAGGTCTATAATCCGCTTATGAGTCTCCAGAGCATGGCCTCTGATGCTGATTTGAGCATTGAACACGTTAACAAAGTAGTATGCCACTTGGTATATTGGGCCAAAGCCACCATTATTTATCCGCTATGCGAGACCAATGTGTATGTCATTGCTCCAGATGCTCCTCTGCATACAAAGTCACATTTGGTGGAAAAATTTTCTACACGTTTTGCAGGCATGTCGCTATTTGAAGTGATCTCTGATTTCTCTTTGCCTACTTCAATTGGGCATCTAACTACGCCGTTGCAGCAACCTGCGCGACAGGGTATACTGGCACAAATGGTGCTTTGGATGCTGCAGCATCATTTGCTAATGCAATTGCATACGTATGTGCAGTTTATGCCTAGTGATTTGGATGAAATGGCTGATGAGCCCGATGAGTGCAATGATGATGCTAGTTGCTCATTAATGGATCTTAATGACGGAGGCTCTGTAGCTAATGATGATATAATGCTGCCCAGTAGTCGTAGTCTTGGTGGAAGAAGTGTTGCGGCCAGTGATGATGAATTGTAATTAAGCTTATTTTTACTGCGAAATTCAGTTGAATTTCACAATTTTTTTGTGTCCTCAAATCCTTTATTTTTGCGTAGGTTTTTTCCCTTTTTTTTTAAGATGTACCTTCATTTTCATAAGTGACTTCACCGCTTCAAATTTTCCTTTAAGTCTTAATCAAGGATTTTTATGATTTCTGCATAGATTAATAAAAATACAAAGGACTTTTTTTATTTATAGCAATGCTGGATCGATGCTCAGCATGTCAAGTCAGCCGCTGCCAGTGCCTAACACAAGTCGACGTTCCATAACAGAAGACCACTATTCAGCTGGTTCAACAGCATCGGATAATATTGCTGCCCAACCCTCTTCTAGTCATAAATCTAATTTTAGGTAACTCAAATATTTTCATCACAAGTCCAATTGAATTGGTTTATTTAAAATTTTTTTCCCCGAACTAAAGCATGACAGCATCTATGAGTACCGAAAACTGTGACAGCATTGCTTCAATTGAGGATGAGGAAAAAGTTAAGGAGCTATTGAATGTTTTTGATGAAGCTGATCGTGCAGCTATACGCCGCATACCAGCTTCAATGAATGTTGATGATTTGTCGTTAATGGTAAAATTATATCAAGCAGGCTATTTTAAAAGTGAGCATCATCTTGAGGAAATAATGTATTTTGAAAATTTGCGTAGATCTCAATTGTTGCAATTATTGGATAAATTTCGTGAAGTACTCATTATTTATGAGACTGAAGATCCTGCTATTGCATCGATGTACAATAATAATAATAGTAAATTATAAGAGCCAGGATTATTTGGCAGGTTTTCAACGAACTTTTTTTTCTTCTAAAAACTTTATATTAGGTAGATATTAATGTTAGAAAAAATATAAGAAATTAAAAAAAAAACTAAGACTGGTGGCTGCAAAAAATACCGAAGCAAAGAATGACAGCCGATTGTTACCACTACAAATCATTAATTACGCAGTATCTCTATATTTACAAGTTTTATTAAAATATTTCTCTAAAAAATAAAGTGCATTATTTTTGAACTGTTTATTATTTTTATATAAATTTTGTGTATTTTTTCTATTAACATATTGTTAAATATGAAGATCAAATAAAAGCTCTGGAGATGTTTTGTTTTCAGTGCAATTTAAAATAAAAATTTAAATTTTTACATATATTTATCAATTGCACGTTGCTTTAAAGAATACGCTATTACACAATACTTCAAAGTTTGAAGTTTTCTTCATCATATACACAATATGCTCTGCAAAACCACAAGTTCATTAATTATGTAGTTGAATTAAAGAAGTCTGAAATCTGTAAAATTAAAGTACCAAGGTACATGTTTTTTATAAGTGATAAGTTCTTAAAAATTGTGCAATTTTCATCTTATTAAATATGTATTTACTAAATACATACTTAAAAAATACTATGTATTTAGGATTTCTCGTGTAAATAAAGTTGAATAAATTAAGAAACTTTGTGAGGCCATAGTTAAGTATTTTGAATGAAAACTACGAAATGTTCACATGTACGTTTAGAAAATCATATCCTTTTCCTACTTCGGCAAAACGCATTATGTGCTTGCAAATATTTTTTAGAAAAACGTGTTTGTTTATAAGTACTCGGTATAAGAAAAGATGAAGGATATATATTTTTATTTGTAAACTAATGATTTATGAAATGAAATTTCAAATTGTAACAAAATCAAAAAGTTTTTTTTTGAGCCGCTCTAATGTACATAGTAAATCACCTGAATCGTGTTAATTCATAGAGGTTTTGATATAAATTTTTTATGATTCCAACACAAAAACACATTTTAGTCGTTTGGAGTGTTATTTTAAGTGTATCTCATTTCAATATATTATCTATGAATTTAAATACTTTAATGTGTTATTGCAATAAATTTCAATGCCCCTCAAATAAATATTTGTATCTTTCTTTAATGTGTTCGGTTTTGTATTGGAAACTATAAAATAATTGGAAAACATTTAATAAAAATAATTTGTTTTTTATTATGAAAGATGTAGGAACTGATCGATTTATGCTTTTTTTATCTCACTAAAATGAATAAAAATTTAAATGAAGATTACTAAGCAGACTATAGGGATTTTAAAAGTATCCCACAGCAAAAACGCATGCGACAGTAATGCGTAGAGTAGAGATCCATCTAAATTATTTATAATGGCAGCGGCTGTGAAACACAATTTTTTAAGTACATAGTAGGTCACGCGGCGACGTCTTTGTTGATGATGCTTAAGTTTTCGTGGTGCGTAAACATAGACCACGAAAATACATTTTTGAAATTTAAATATGTTTGAAATTCATCTTTAGATAAACACCCAGCAATATATAAAAATCAAAAATATCGGGGAAAAAAAGTCAAAAGGATGTGCAGTTATTGAAGGAATGACCGATGTGCACATGTTTGCCTTCTAAATCAACTTTCACTAGTTTGTGAAAAAGAGCATAAGCGAAAACAGTATATTCTCATATTCTTTTGACATTTTGGATAAAATGGACTCGGCAAACTTAAACAAAAAGCGTTTCTAACAACAAAAATGTGGGAATTGAGAGAGCGGAAATCACAACTAAGACAGCAACTGAAAATTTTTCGACAAAAAATATAAAAGTTTTACTCTGAAAAAATGTCTCTGGGTTAAACTGAGTATAAATGAGATGCCACTTTTTGATCGAGTAAAGGGTCCAAGAAACTCTATATACAGCTTTTAAATTGCTCTTTCAGTTAAAACTTCAATACCGACCGGTTTGAATTGCTGACATAACCGCGTTCATACCAGGCCAATAGATGTACTCGCGGATCCTACCTAAATTTTCGCTATTCCTGATGTATAAGCATATTTCACTGTTTTTAGTTAGTTCGGCCGGTATGCCTCGCTCACAGGCATTTAAGTCTTCAGTCAGTCTTAATTTTTTTCCAGAGATATATAAGAAACACACATGATGAATATAAATTCTTTAAACTACATAAAAGCAAAACTATGAGAAATGAGTGGTAAAAAAGGAGATATTTGAAAAATCCAAAAATAATCCCATAAATTATTTTTTACACACAAGCGGCTTGGTATATTGAAAAACACGCTTTTTACAAATTAAAATTTTATGTTTATTCTTTCTTACTTATAAACAAATTTACCATTAATATTAATTACTAATTATTTGTATTAAGATATTTTTCACTTTTTTTTTTGTTTTTTTTTCGTTTTCCTTGTAGTAATATGGAGACAAACAGTACATTATTTGCTGTTATTGAGTGTAAAATTATGTAATATATAATAAAATATTAACATTTCTGTTTCTACTATTTTTAAATTTAGGTTTTAAATTGAGTTTACAGAATCTAATAAATATTGGTTACTTTAATATGT
This sequence comes from Meiosimyza platycephala, assembly GCA_963662105.1. NCBI lineage: Eukaryota > Metazoa > Arthropoda > Insecta > Diptera > Lauxaniidae > Meiosimyza > Meiosimyza platycephala. Next base: position 102,628,238 of record OY759208.1, on the reverse strand, counting down.
TTGCATTTCAAATATTGAATCTACTGCCAAACTGTTTATTTTTTTCCTTTCGTATTGTTGTTTTGTTGCCTTTTCAGTATTCAGTCCGTCGTCATATTATTAACCATAATATATGTTAGGTAAAAACATTGTGGTCTTTTGTTCATACCATGTGTTATTTTACTTCTACAATTTAAAATATGTTTTATAAAATTTTTGTGTTCGCTGTACGCTCAATGAAAATAAATCACGTTGTTGTTGAATTATTTTCGCCGTTGCTTTCATGGAAATTTGCACCGTTAACAATGAACGACGTACCTAATCCATAGAGATGGCCACAGTACTTGGCGTTGTCAATGTTATCCTCGAAAAACATCTGCGAGAGCAAGTAAAAAAATGTGTATATGAAAAAACAAATTGTGTTAAAAATTTTAGTCAATAAATTAAAAAATTAGTAGCGCCAATTATATGAGAGTATAAAAGAAAATAAATTAACATGGCTTATTTATTTTATTATATTTCGAAATAACAAAACTACACATAATACATACGTGACGCATGCGTTTTTAAATGAAACCCCAAAAACAAAACAATGTTTTATATTTGTTAACAAAATAATTCAGTTCTTTTTAATAAAAATTCAAAATCAACAAATTATAAATTAGGTTTCTTTTAAACAATCTATACAAATTATGAGAAATACGTTAATGAAACAAAACAAAGTCTAAGTATTCAATTTAATTAAATTTCATTAAGATTTTAAATTAATTTAAGTTCATAGATAATTTTATTATATAAATAATTAAAACTGAGCTTTAAGAACAACAAGAAAAGTTCGTATTTGAGTTAAAAAAAACAAATGTTTTTAGCTTTTGAATTCATAAATAAAGCGCGCGCGTTTTTTGAAAAGTTAAAGATTTTACTATAAGATTTCAACAAGAAATTTACTTAAAAAAATTTATATTTCATTGCAAATTTCAAAAGGAAATGCGAAATTTCATGTTAATGAGGGCGCTTTTTTTACAACCATTAATAATAATAACTATATTAATACCCCGGCCACAGATGTGTTGAGTGACATTTTTCGAGATACTAGGTTTAAGTGAAAAATAAAGTTTAGTGAGGTATATTAATGGATGGATGCACTGTTATGGCAAGCGAAAAGCAGAAAACTGGAGAAGAACAATATCCTATAACATGTTCCCAAATAAAACTGGATTTTTTATCAACGGTCGCAACAAAATTGTAAAACTAACAGACAGCTACTAACAAAATCTCAAAAAATTAATTTTCCCATTAGGCCGAAATTTTCTCGATGTTTTAAACTGAAGGGTTGATGCGATTTTAGTGAATTTTAAAATACTAAAAAATTTAAAACAAATAAAAAAAATGTTTAAAAATAATGATTGTAACCAATTAAAGTTTTGACAGTTTTATTATGTCCGCCATAACGTTCGATTGAATTGACGGAAATTAATGGTTCTGGTGTCAAAACATCGGTAATCGCTTATATTTTAATAAAAACAATTGCATTGCTCAAAAAAGTGATGAACAGAAGTTAAATAAAATTTTAATTTGTGATTTCATAAACAAATAATTCTTATTGAGCAATGTAAAATTTTTATTAAAAAGATAACAGAGTTTCACTTTCTAAAAAAAGAAAAATGAGTGCCTTTTTCAAATTTATTAGAAGTGCTCAACACTAAACTTTCAGTTCAAAATTTATGTTTCGTTTAGGATAATTTATGAATCAGAAAAAATCGAACTGAGTAAAATTATCCAATTATTTTTTTTTTAACTTGTGCCCGAAGACAAATTTCGATTCTTAAACTAATTCTAATGCTATAACTTCAAACTTAAATATCTCAAGAGCGCTTTTATTTAGTCTTGTTTCCATAATTTTTGTTTGCTTTTGTTTTTGGTAATTTGATTAATTTTCATTAATGGTCGCTAAAAAAAGGAACAATTCCCCCTTATGCAAAAAGTAAAATTTTGCCTTATAACAAATATTTATGGATAATACATACATACATATAATGAGTTATGGTAAAATGAGTATGTCAACATATGGAAAAAATGATAAATGAAATAAAAAAAAAGTTCAAATGAGTGATTGATTTATGCGTGAATAAAAAAAAAAATGGTATAAACCAAATTAGCTTCTCAGGCTGCGCTGTTGTTGTTAAACTCAACGGCATAGTCAAGAAATGTTGATGTTGGTTCAATGTTAAAATTCTTATTGTCATTGTGTACCTCACGCATTTTAAAGAACGCCATTCCAGTTAGCAATGCATCAGACCCAGCTTGATGCTGTGGACCAACGCGGCGTAGTTCCAATTGATCGGCAACTTCCTGTAGTCCGCCTTTAAGATTTTTGCATGACTTCATCAGATATTTAATATCGTAAATATTGGGAAAATAAATGCGTAACAAATCAAAAAACTCGCTTTCATCGGAGGGCAAATTTTGATCAGTCAATAACTTAAGCAAATAACCAAAATCATAGCCTGAATGAAAGCAAAGCCATTTAATATTATCCACAAGCACAATACCAGATGACATAAGTAATTCGGCAAAATCTAAGGGATCAATTCCGTCTTCTTCGTGCTTTTTAAATTGTATACCAGAATTTTGTAATAAATCGATGGAGTCCTGCGCGTACATGTCCTCACTAAAAATTGACATATAATAGCAATGGTATTTATAGTAAAATTAGCTACCAACCTTAAGTTAAACTTAAAATTGAATTGCCATGTTGAGTAGCCAGGTGGCGTTTTGCCCTCATCATCCATAAAAGTTAGACCCAGCTGTATAATGCGTAGGAGATCGACATTGCAACGCAATAGCTGATAATGATAGTCGGCAGTGGAACGGAATTCGCCAACAGGTCGTGCGACAACACCTGGAAATTCCGTATCCATGGCCACATAGTGATATTTTTGAACTACCTTGCGTATTGTGCGAAATTCCTCTTCCAAATTATGCTTCCAGACGTCACGTATACCACATTCTTCATTACTAGGGATATTTAAATTATGTGCGCCTGCAGAGGCGTGTCCGGCTCCACTTATTGCAGAAGGCATTGCCTGTTGAAGAGTGTAGGTAAAGTAAGGTGTTAAAATGAAAGCTAAAAACAAACAACTAATGTATGTATGTATATGTGGGCCACTTTTTTATCAAATTAAGTCTCCCAGCTTAAAGATTTAAGTAATTAAAAATATTAAGTTTGGGCTCATTTTAAGGCTTTATATTTTTGCTTTTACTGAAATATAGACGCACTAAAAACATAAAAAAGTGAAAAGCTTTGGACTACTTTAAAAAAATTGTTTATTTTTTCTACATAAACCATATTATAGGTTTTTTCGTAAAATTTCAACGAAATCGGACATAAATTCTGTCCGCGCCGTATACAGGTTTGAAACAGGAAGCTCATATTTTGGGACAATTATTTTTAAACCTCATGCTAAAATTTACAAAAGATTGAAAAAACTTACTCTAATGTACATACACCCTTGTGCGATTTAATGTGAACACAAAAATGTTTCTATTGTTTTTACAAAGTTTCAGCAGTCAGTTAAACATCCTGTCAAACAAATGTTCTGGGGCTGCTTCTTATTTTTTGGACTGACTGCTGAATTGTCAAAGTTTAATTTGGAAAAGTCTTTTTTCCAACATGATTCGGCACCATACATCAAAAACAGTGAAAACTTTTCACTGAAAATAGAATAACAGCTTTGGGTTGGTCTGTAATTCACTTGACCTCAATCCAATTGAGAATTTATGGTCGATATGCATAACATATTATTGTAAAAAATCGTTTTTTTATTTATCTAATTTTGAATTAATTTTGTCTATTGTTTATGAATTTTTGCTTTTTTTTACAATAATAAAAAATAAAATGTTTAATAATAATAATAAATAAATAATAACTAGGCTCAGAAATATGGATTGCACAACCAAACGTAAACTGATTGAGTCAGTTATTGAAGTATGGTATAGGGAACCCAAAATCCGTAATTACTGCCAATCTTTTAGAAAATTCATGCCAAAACGCATGGTGCTTAAAATAAAAAGTGGGCACATCAAATATATGTTTGTAAGTTCTGTATCTTTTTTTAGATTTCGCTTTAATAATAATTATCTAGTATTGAAATAAAAGCATAAGCATAAAACTTTTAAATGATTAAAAATACAATGTTTTCATTTACTGCAATTTTTAAGACAAGAAAAAAAATTATCCATTTATGTACATATATCGGTCATTCTTTTACAAACGGCACGTATTTCAGGAAAAAAATTTCAACTTCTACAAATTCTATGAACATTTTTTTCTTTCGTGCGCAAGTTATGCAGCGCAGAAGGAATCGTGCGACGAGTCAGGCGATTCTAAATATCAAGTCCAAAATGGTGTGCAGTTTGTAAAAAAAAAATGACCGATATACATAATGCAAAAAAAAAACTAAGTCTATAAATACGTTAGTAGACAAAAGGGAAAGAAAATGCAAAAACATAAAGGAATGCAAATAAAAATTAAATAAGGCAATTTAAAACAGGAAACTGATAATAGGTTATTATTATAAATACACGAATGGAAATATGTAATAAAGTCAATGGACGTAAAAATATTGATCAAATTTCGTTTGGTAAAATTTGCTATGAAACTAATTGGAATCACAAACGCTATGGCTGATGCAAAACTTCAACTCTAAATAGAATTTTATTTTAGTGGATTCGACACCGTTTCCTTAAAGAATAATCTATCAGAAAGGTGAGATAGAGGGATGATTTTATTGTAATTATGTCATCACGCACAAACGAATATTATGTGAATAAATTTTATAAAATTAGTTGTATACATTTATTTAGCAAAGAAAGTTTAATTTCAATTCCTAGGAATTGAAAATTAAAATATAAAACTGTTAATAAAACTTAGAAACTGTTACAGATATTTTATTCGCATAGTATCAGACTCATGTACAAACTTATGTGAAAACATTTAAAAAAAAAAGTTTGGAGAACATTTTAAAAGGAAAAAACACCATCATACACCTTCCGAGTTTGTGGTAACACTATGGATGCCTGTGGTGTATGTGAGGCTATGGCCGCCTCCAAAACCTAACCTAACCTACACCTTCCGTCGTGTCTTCTAAGCAAAAATATAGATTTAGATTCAAACTCCGAGAGTTTGATTAACAATAAAGTAATTTGTATGGAAACGAAAAGCGTGAGTAAGTTGAGTAAGTGTACAATATTTTTCTATATGGATTTATTGAGACATTAATTGAGCAAAAATTATATGTATTTCTAAAAATTATATCAATTTATCTCACTTAAAACTGTGCCGTCATCTTTCAATGATTCATATACCAACATTATATCCTGAAATTATGTTTGAAAGTGGATACCGAGACTTAAAAAATAAATATTAACTGTTCTATGTTACTAGTTATTGAATTTTTACACTGAACTTTTGGCAAGGAGCGGCGGCGATCGGTTTTGGAGCTACAAGTTTTAGCCCGGCTACACAAAAAATACACAATCGCCCATAAATAAAAATAAGATTTCATTGTAGAATTATTAAATACAAAATAAAAATTGGTTGACAAAATCAAATTCAAGTTTTGAGATTTTCCTTATAAAAAAATGTCAAAATTACAGATTTCTGTTACAGGATTTTGCGATTTTTTCCGGGTGTAAGCGGCGTATTTAAACTAATTGGGTATATACATATATAAATAATAAATATTTCAAAAACGAAAAGAAAACTTGTCTACATAACTTGAAGAATATTTAAAAGGAATACAAAATTTTCTGAGAAAAAATAAAAATTGCCGGGCTAATGAAAAATTATGTAAACACTTGACCTAAAATTTTGGCCCATTTTAGATTTTTTTTGGTCTATGTTAAATTTTTTTTTGGATTCTTTTTGCACACAAAAATCAAAGTATTCCAATATAATTGATTCAATTAACAGTGGAAATCATAAAATAAATAAAATTTTGGACTTAGCATTTCAAACGCAATTGGACATTGCAGTTAATGCAAACAAAAACGACGACGACGATAACAAACTACAACGACCAATCTACTTACATCAGCTGTTGTATGGATCACTGCTTCACTGGCTTCAGCCACGTTGCTGTCAGCCGACTTGTATTGAATAAAAATTTAGGTTCGCAAACTAAATTTGAATTTAAATTTCAATAATGTAAGTGATAGAGATTTCTTTGAGGCGTATCTTGAAGTACTTTTGCAGTATCAATGTACTGTACTTTCGCCAACTTTCGTTTGGAAGTTGTCTGAACCTTGAAAGATGTTTTTTTTTAGGAATTGAAAGCTTGCTTTGTTATGAAGTTGCCTGCAAAAACAATAATCAATCAGTAGATAGATTAATGGTGTTATTTCTTAATATAAATTTATAGTTATTTTAAATTTGCCAGAAATTTATTTTTTTAATTCTATATTCTTGCATTTTATTTTTTTGGTTTTGCTGATTTTTTGGAAAATTTATTACCCATTTCATATTTTTTTAGTGGGGCTCCAGATTGTTTTTTAGACGACTTTGTCACGGCACTCCCTTGCTGTTGCTTCTTTTTCTCAGCTAGGGCTTCGCGAAAAAAAAGGTTCCGTTTTCGGCCAAAAAAATTTTGTTAATTTTCTTTTGTAGTGTACTGCAACAATGCTTTCTATTTCATTTATTTTTTTTGAATATTGGTTATTTTACACTAATATGTTTTTCTTTTAATAATTTTGCAATATACTCAGCGTTGGATTCACAAATGAAATGCAGGTGTGTTTAAAATAGATGAGGATATGTTTAACAATTTTTGTAGTATATTTTGACAGAAGTAGTTCCAAGGCACCAAGAATTCTATATAGATCATCTTGTGGCAACACCAATAGGGCAGTTCACATGAACCCAAGTGCTGAGCGATTTGGCTTGGCAACATTAATGTTTGGTCATGTGAGCGGTAGAAACAACCGATGACAATCATGTATTTTGTTTACAAGCAGCGTTAAGTTGTAATACCGACTCAGAAGCTAAACACAACTGGGACGTGCGATATTGTCCAGAATTTTCCTATACGTTCATAGTGAGTCTAAAATTGAAACAACAAAATTAATAACAGAGAAATAGAACAAAATCTATTTTTGATGCTATTTTACACAGAAGCTAAGCCACACGTCCCAGTTGTGTTTAGCTTCTGAGTCGGTGTTACAACTTAACGCTGCTTGCAAACAACATACATGATTGTCATCGGTTGTTTCTACCGCTCACATTTTCAAACATTAATGTTTTCAAGCCATATCGCATAGCACTTGGGATCATTGGTGTTGCCACAAGATGAACTATATAGAATTCTTGAATTGAATTTCTCTACTATCTCTACCGCGACGGTAAAATTAAAACCAAATCGAATTCTATCGTCAGCAAGCTGTCAAACTTATATCTGAAAGTGTTGAACGTCAGAAAGCCTGAGTGTCAAAATTGATATTCAAGGAGAAAATCTAATATCAGCGTTTACACACACAAATTCTTGCCGAAAAGTTTCCTCGTTTGTTGGCAAGAGGGGAAAAACCAAAGAGACGAGGTACAAATTTTGTCGTATGTTTCAAATGCCAAACAAAAACCACAAAAGCGATTAGACAAGAATTTGTTTCACCGAATTTGCCTGTGTAAACGCCGAGAATGCAATTTGACATTATATGTACGTTTGGAAGAAGCAGAGTTTTTTTTTCGCAGTAACTCTTGACAACAACCAAGAATAGTTTTTGAAAAGAATTATGTGTGTAAGTGAGGAGTAGCTTTTGTGAAACAGATTGTGTCATCGTTAACATTTTGAACGAGGACTGTTTATATTTTAGCTGTCACTTGTACAAAAGCAGCAACAATAATTCAAGTTTATGCGCATTGCGCCCTTTAATAAAAAATGCAACATACATATGCTATTTTACGATTGTTGTTGCACTTTATTTGGTGTTAATAAATAAAACCGGTGGCTGCAATCTTGCAAAAGTAAACACCTGGCAAAAACGTTACCTGCAGTGTGGAATCACTTCAAATCAAATCATCATTTGTCTGAATTCAGAGTTGTGAAGCCGAGTTAAAAAAGTTAAAACCAAAAGTTTACAATTTCTTTGATTCGTATTTTTTAAAATAAGTGAAATAATTTTAAGGTAAACCATGTAAAGCCATCGAGACAAATCGATGAATATGTGAAATTTATTAAAATTAAGGTAGTTTTTCTTTACCTGAATGATAAATTGTAAAAAGGTGAGTTGCTGCAATGCATGATATTTTCGTTAGTGCTCACGTACAAGAAAATGTAATTGTAAATAATATTATCTATGTATTTGCTTTAGTTTTCATTATATGATATTTTTTGCTTTTGCTTTGCCATTTTTAATTCATGCATGTGAATTTGTAGAACTTGTTTTTTATGTTTTGGCGATTTGCACACTTTCCCCAAAATACATACATAGTTAAATAGTACTTTTCTTTCATGTTTGTAAAAAAAATCGGGTTTTCCTTCGGTAATTGTTTTTATAGATTTTCGACATAAACATTTAGGCACGGTTACGATATCCGTGGTGCCACGATTTGACGAAGTTTTCGTCGCACCAACAAATAGAATCTGTTCTATTTTTCTGCGATAAATTTTGCTAGTGTCCATTTTTTACTCACTACAAACGTATAGGAAAAATCTGGACGATATTTCACGTCCCAATTCTGTTTAGCTCTTTAGAATTAAGTTTTCAATCGCGCCGCAATTTAAGGATGGTTTTCAATAGAACTGCTCGAAATAAATCGAAAATGCTAAATAAAAAAATCGATACCTTGTTTGGTTTTCGAAATATCGATACTTAAAAATATGACTTAGATTATACCACTACACTCTCTCGTGGGATCACGATATAAATGTTTACTATAGTGTGTGCAACACCGGCTTCGCTAGCCACAGTAATTATATATAAAAATTGGAGGCAGCTCAGGATTCAAAACTCCTAAATATCCAACACCAGGTTTGCTAGCTAAGAATAAGAGTAAATGGGCTGCCTTCGGTCGCAGCTGAGGATTCAAAACTCACGTTTTATTTTGTTGTGTTCTATTGAAAACTATGCTTAAATTACAGCGCCACGAAAATCATAATTCTAATGCTATCAAAATCAAATGTTGTCGATGTTTCGAAAACCAAACGAGGTATCGATTTTTTTTATTTAAAATTTTCCATTTAATTTGAAGTGTTTTATCGAAAAACATCGTCAAATCGCGGCGCTATTGAAATCTTAATTCTAATGATACTTTCATAATCAGACTTTTAAGTATCGATAACTCGAAAACTAAACGAGATATCGGTTTTTTTATTTAACAATTTCGATTTATTTTGACGTGTTTTATCGAAAAACATCGTCAAATCGTGGCGCCACGGATATCGTAATCTCCCCAACATTGAGGTAAATACATGCCATAGATTGTTCGATTGACATCAAATGGTTATAGAAGCCTAGGACTTCGTGGAATTTCATGAAATACACGTAGCATACGTGGTTCGATTGGCCTAAAATATCTTACTATTATTATTATTGTAATTTTAAAATATTTTTCTCAATTGTTAAACAGTAAGTGGATTATGTGTGTTCAGAATCCTGAACGGCATACGTAGTTCGATCAGTGACATATTTCTGTCGCTAGCTGCCAGTCTAAGTCTTTTTTTTTTTTGTTTTTAGAAAAGAAAAAATAAATATTTTTGCTCTTAGCTGTTCCTCTGATTAGCAGTTAACTGGCTCAGTTACTTGCCGTTAAATTAATCCGCACTTAAGTAACCGACAAATGGGCTCTAACCCAATATTAAGAATACAATTTTTTGGCTAATCGCAGGTTAAAGTTCCAATTAGAGCTTAACCGGACATTGAGAAAACGGGTCTTATTCTATAATTCGAATAAGGAAGCACCAAATATCATTCACAATAAAATTGTTCCGTAATATAAACCAAGGGAGAACGTTATGATTCACAAAATAGCAATTTATGCAAAAAATTTAAATATACTATACAATTTTTTTGAAATTTAGGATTGTATTTTTAATTTGTAAAATTTACATTTAAATTAGTATAAAATTAACATTTAAAGTCAGCTGTCTTAAATAGTAAAAGACTGCTTGCTACACCTCAAAATCATCAAACTGGATTTGCACATTCGTATTATCTTTACTTGGCCGGTATGCAAACATACAATTGTACCTACCCAACGGGAAACTGAAGGAGCGATCCAAATCGGATCTATTATAGAGCAGACGATTTTATTGAAAAAATTTAAAATGAACACCAACTACACGACAGTTAATGAAGTTCGAAAGCTTTGTTCTAATTTTTTTTCAAAAAAGAAAAAAAAAACCAGACATGGTTTTCTTTAAATTTTTTTTTAATCGTTTATTTGTCTTTAAATTGTTTCAGTAATATTTATAAATAAACATAATTTAAAAATAAAGACTAAAAATTTAAATAAAATAAAACAATAACACAAATCTTTACTAACGGTGACTTATGCTAGTAACAGGTAACGAACGGTTAAAGTATTAAAGCTGGGATTGATATATTTTATTGAAACAACAATTTTATGGCAGTGTTTAAAAAGCCAGACACATTTGAAAGGTCGAACACAACGCCAGACGTAATAAAGGGCAGTTAGAACTATGCTATTAATTCCCAAGGTCATTTTAGGCAGAAGCTATAAGGTTTTGAGATGGTCAAATAACAAATGCTGTCGTCCTTGAAACCAATGTTCCAACCTATTTTTTATTGCAAATTGGATTCTATTAGAAAAAATATACATATGGATATGTTTTGTATGCAAACTTTTTCTCTAGAATTTTTAGTTTTTGCATTATATTCATCTTTTGTCATATTTTCTCCTGAACTATCAATTTAAAAAAAAAAATTTATTAAAATTGGTTAAAACAAAAATGCAGTCTTTATACTTTTACGTATGTTTGGTTCTCACTCTGTTAGATGGAAAGACAAAGTTTCAAAAACTTTATATGTTAGAACATTCTAGTTTTTCTTCTGATACAAATTTTTTACTTCAACCGAACTAAATAAAATACAGTGCTTAAGAGCAGACCCTTTCTTAATAATGTTCAGTATATGAGGCGCCCAGTGGCAAAACCGGCCAAGTGCAAAAGAATAAAATTTTGAGATATTCTCATACATACATATATCAAAATCTGGATCATGCTTTATCGTTCTATGTTTTTAGATTAAAAAAAAATTTTTGATAGATACATATATAAAATTTTTTAAATTTATTTTGATGCATAGGTTTCAAAACCGGCCAAGTCCAAGAACTTGGTTTCAAAACCGGCCAAGTTCATGAACTTGGTTTCAAAACCGGCCAAGTACATGATCCAATTTTTTGTACTATTAATATTGTAGTGGTCATTTTTAATATTTAACCACTTTGTGTGTCCTGAATGATTTGCGGAATTTGTTGCTGTAAAGATATTTTAATTGTTCTTTTGATTATTCAGGAGGTAGTCAATCCATAAGTGACTACTCATCGCGGCGGTTCACCCCGAGTCACTTTGGGTCACTTGGAGTCACCAAGGTGAGTGAAAATTGTTGTGCGATTTTTAAAGAATTCCACTATAACACCTATAGCCACGTTTGTACAAGAAATTATCGCAAAAAAGTTACGTTTTGCGGTGCGTGCGATTTTTGAATTTTAGCGGATTTGTTTAAAATTAAGTATATCGTCGTCCTCTGACGACAGGAAGCAATGTAACGAAATCCGCAAAAAAAATCTCACGCACCGCTAAACGTAGCTATATGCGATAAGTTTTTGTACCAACGTGACCTATAGGTGTTATAGAGGAATTCCTTAAAAATCGTACGCAAACCACAAAACCGCGATTTTCACTCACCTCGGGACTTCTACAAAATTTCTCACGCATACATATTATTTCAATTGAATTGTATTCAAAACCAATCAAGTTCAAGGGCTTGAAATCAAAACCGGCCAAGTCCAGTACATTGATATCAAAACCGGCCAAGTCCAGTACTTTGGTATCAAAACCGGCCAAGTCCAGTACTTTGGTATCAAAACCGGCCAAGTCCACTTTTTTCAAACAAATTTTGTTGAATACTATGTCAAAACCGGCCAAGTGCATGTTCCAGGGATCAAAACCAGTCAAGTCTAAAATTGTTTCCTCAAGAACATCGGCAGATGAAACTAGAAAAGTCTGATCTGACATGTTTTGAGTAAGAAATTTTATAAGATATTATGTAAGAAATACTTTTTAATTTTTCAATGAACATAGATGAAGATAAATGTTTTTCGTTGTTTTTCCAAAAGTATGGCATCTGAACGTATTACTCGTACCCTTCAAAACCTTTTTTTAGATTATATCGATAACTTTCTTTGTCTCCGAAATATCGTAACTTGAAGTTTATTACATAGGCTTACATACAGATCTATTGTACATTAATTCTAGTATGGCAGGATGCATAGAAAATTTAAATTTATGATATTTCAGTGATTAAAAGAGATATCGACAAAATTTAAAATGGGTTTTGAAGGGTAAGAGTAATACGTTCAGATGCCGTGGCCAGTTTTGGAAAACAATTTATTCGCAATATAAAATAACCTCAAATATATCCAAAAACCGTGTTTTTGCACTTTTAGGTTAGAATATCTCGAAAACCTGAAGTATAGGAGAAATTCTAAGCTCAGATTCGGATTCAGCGCATCAAAGTCCCTCGGATATGATAGGTCTGGTCTCTGGTTTTGGATTTTTTTTTATTTTTGTCGTCCTGTGGTAGTAAAATCATACACATTTAGGTAACTTAGCACAACTGTATTTCAGTCAATTTTTTCCAAAATATTTTGTGGGCCTTCAATTTGACGGAAATTACGTCACCTTTTTTTTTTGTGAACAAAAAATCCCCTAAATACACTCAAAAAAAAGTTGTACTCACAAATTTGAAAAAATTAAAAAAGGTGAAATTTTCCGATTTTTTTTAATAGTTTTTTAACTTATTTTGTTGAAAAAATAATTTTTTTCCCAATATAAAAAGTCATTTCGATAGGAAATTTAATTCCCTACAATAAATCTACAATAAATCTTTTAATGTGTTTCTATCAAAAATGTATAGTTTTTGAGTTACAATTAAAAATATGAAAATTGGACAGATTCGACCCGTTCTGAAAAGTCCAAGCCAAAATTTAAAGCACTTTTGGCTATATCATTTTTAGGGTTCAATTAAACATATAAGACAATAAAATATCTTTAACGAATTAGTTCCTTTTACCCGTTTTTTTCGACATAGTCAATAGCCTATAACGTAAACAAATTTTATTTGTTTTGAAGATATTGGTTGCGAATTTGGAAAAAAAAAACTGATTTAGTCACAGTCAAGGAGCTTAAGTCTAATAAATTTCGACATAACAGGAAGCACTATAGACTTAATCCATCTCAAATCATGCGGTCCCCATATCCTTAGGTTTTCGTAGATATTTCAAACTGATGTTATATAACATAAGCGAACACGTATTTCTTTATTTTTGATTTGGGTCAAAGTTACGGGTCTTATGCATTTTTGAAGTTTTGTCCCTTACCAAAAATAAAAAAATACGTGTTAGCTTATTTTGTTTGGTGAACAATGTTACATCGGTTTAAAGTTTCTACGAAAACCTAAGGGTATGGGTACCGCATGTTTTGAGGTTTACTTAGTCTCTAGTGGTTAAGTTCGGGATCCCTTAGAGGAAAATTCGTTGATTTTATACTCGGAATTTACTTCCATTAACTTAAATAGCTCTCAGTGTAGCGTTTTAACGTATATATTGGCAGTGCCACGACCTCTAGTCTAAATGTGTTCACCCTTTGTCTAGAGGTGGTCCAAACCATTCCCAGTATTTCATAGTTTAGCTGCATTATCTTAAATAACTCTTACCAGTCTCAAATGTTTTATTTGTATGGATGATAAGCGTATCCGTGAACAGATATAATCATTTTTAATCAGAGGACTTACAATTGACGATGTAACCAGTTTCATCAAATTATCTCGCTTCGTTTTTCCGTTGCAGCTGCGTTTATTAGCTTTAAAGGTCACAGTATTACCAGCTGGTCAAATTACTTATATGAGTTTTATTTGCGCTGTGTTCCTTTCCATTGGTATAGAATGTACAAATTTATATGGAGGTGGATGAAAAATAGAGCTATCCATTTTCCAGTTGGGTATAGCTCAGGAAATGGTGAATATGATATTTCTGCAATTACCAACATATACATAAACCTACGATAGATGACTGCTTCCAACATTACTTAATCCTTATATTTGTATTAACTGTATGACTCAATGCTCTTAAATGTTTTCCTTTCTGGAAATTTTTTTTGCTAAAAGAAGATAACTGTTCAAAAATAAAATTCTTTTCATTTTAAAACATAAATTTTGTATATGTATGAATGTTATAGACCATATATACTATGATTCATACATATGTATGTATGTGCATATGTGTGCCTATATACCATAGTATAATAAAGAATCTTTTACAAGAATATCACTCTACTTATTCTATTTTGTATAGTACAATAAACATAACTATGTATTTGTTTATTTTCCGTAATATCGTTGCGCGTTTAGTTTATTTTCAAAGCCCGACTTTGGAATTTTGTAAAGGTAATCATCTCTACACCGAAAAAATATACTACTCAGCGCTTTTTTTATACATATCACCAAATGTTTCCATTTTCTTTTTATACCATTTGTAGTTTTCTTTTTCGCATTGAAATTGCAAGCACTGCCTTCTAGTTTGAACGCGCCTACATTTTATTTATTTTTTGCTTTGATGGTAACCAGACGTATCTATAGAAAAACAGTGCTACCTACAGTTTTTAAACTTTCGGTTCTCTCCATTTTTATCGACTTTTTGGATACTACTTGACATTGTATCGACACTCTATCAGCAGAGTGGATTTTTGGCGTCTGGGGCGAACACTTCGAGTGCCGCCTCCTAAGTACCAAAACAAAATTTTTTCACAAGCCAACAAAATAAAAAAATCCACACTTTTCACATTCAAAAATGAGATATATTTTACTAATACATACTGTGAAAATTTCCACCTACACATTCAAATTTACTGTATCGATTTAATTTCATTCACCAAAAACAAAAAAAAAAAAAGATCATTTTTGAAAAACCCTAGCTAATTGAGACATATTTCACGACCATTTTGCCGCCCCCTCAAGCCTTGCGCCCAGGGTGGCCGCACCCTAGGTACGCTACTGTCTGTCAGTTGTTTAAACTTTTCCGATACTTTAAAAAGATATTCGATGTTACCTGATCTTATCGACTGTTTCGAAAATATTCGAGATCTTTCGATACTATTCGATACTTGACATTTCATAAACTTTTTGGTTTTTATAGACTTTTCTGTCAAGTTTTTCGATACTGTTTATCGATTTATTGGATATTTTTCGATGTTACTTGACTTCCTTTGAGCTTTCAACTAATTTACTATGTTTCTTGTTATTGTTTTTAGATTTTAGTCGACTTATTCGATGCTATTAGATACTTTTTTTTTGCTATCATCGACTTTTTTCCTTCTATTTGCCTCTCAGCTTTTATTGAGTGAATGATTTTTGAGTTTTCAATGTTTTTATTTTATATACTTTACACATGCCATAAAAATTAGGCTATTAAAAGAATCTAAAAATTTGTGGAGTTTTCAATGAAAGCTTTGATATAAAGGGCCTCAAAGTTCGTCAAATTTCTCAAAACCGTGAGTTGAGAGAAATATTTCTCCTACATACTTGACTACCTCAAGACCTCAAGTAAAAAATTTCCAATAAGATATGCTTCATTTTCCTATGGAGCATCTTATAAATATTCTAATGTTCGTGTTTCTAACTGAACTATGAGATCTCAACAGGTTTAATTACGTTAGTTTTTGTTTTTCACAGTGTATAGAGCGATCGTTATGCGACGTTATTTGTAGAACTTGCTAAGGGAGCCTTCAGCTATAGCGGCATCTAAGCGTACAGTCTACTAAGTTCGGCTCAATTGAGTACGTCGATCGGTGAGACAGCGCGAAGAAAAGAAATACAAGAAGAAACATAATAGATACGTGGTTAAATTTTTATAATTTTTAATCGGAATCAAATGATAAACATAAGACCAACACTTGAAAGTGGTTGTTTCATTAAAAATAACTAAATTGCTCAAAACAATATCCATAACAAGGTCGATCAATAAAAGTTAAAAAAATAATAAAAAAAAGAAAAAATTATTGAAATAATACAGCTGCGTTCGTTCCTAAAAAATACCAAATTAAACAAAAATATTTCTTAACAAACAAACTACCTATGTATGTAGATAGAAAAGAAAATAATTTATTTCGAATGTACGGAGTTCATACATATGATGGTTATTGCGGTAAAAATAGCAGTAAATCAATTATTTATTGTTTTTAATTAAATACATATAATTTCATTTTCAAATTGCTATTCTTTTGGCTCATACGAATTGAATCTGCAAAAACAAAGAAAAGAATTAGAAAAAAATTTAGAACATCAATTAAGTTACAGTCACGTTTTCTCAATTATTTGCCATCGAAACGGCAACAACAACAGTGCATGTTGAACAACGTCAGCGGCATAGTCTTAACCGTTTTTGTTGACAAAGAAAAAATTTCTTCTTTAACATCATAGATATTGTTTTGGAACTCAAATTTTGGTTTGAATGTGTACCCATTAGTTCATAGAAAACAAAGTACATGCGGCGAAACTACTTTGTTGAGCTGAAGAAAGTAGTCATTTCTAAAAAAAACCTTAAAAAATGAAATGATAATTTTTTTGTGCATAAACAGACATAATTAACTAATTGAGAAAATACAGTTCGTTAAAAATAAGGTAAGAGCTATATAGTTTAGGATCGACATACTACATACATAAGTAATAACATTCGAGAATTCAATTCATTAATTCAATTAATTAGCAAATTTCGGAAAGGGCACCACTCACTAATTTTACAGAAAACTAAATAAAGTGCTTTACAATAGGTGTGGTATGTTTTCAAATCGAAAGTGTGGCCATATATGAAATGTTAAAATCTTTTGTCAGTATCATCCAGTTATTTTATTGCAAACTATCGTGCACTCCTTACAATTTAAGGTTGTCATAATCGGCCTAGTGTGCTTACTATTCGTCGAACTGTGGATAGTTATGAACGTTATCTTTCGTGTTCGTGTGCCATTAAGTCAAAGATCCGGTTGAAGTGACTAAAACATGACTGCCGCTGTTGCAGAATCAATTTCAAGGCGTTCTCAACAGTTAGAACCATCTGCTACAACAACATGTGGTTGAACTGGGGTTTACATCCTTCTTATGAATTATAATTCATAAATATTTTAAATTAAATGTAATTATTCATATCAATTGTTTTGTCTTAAAATTGTATGATGTGCTGATAATTTTTGTTCAGCCCATATATCAAGTTCGTATTCTTATACTATGGTGCATCAAATATATCTCCAATTCTTGAAGTGATTGTGTATAAAACTTATTCTTTTGTGTTCTTTATTTCTTCACGGAGCATAAGATCTCCACAAAACTCTTCCACCGTGCATAATCAGTAGCGGGTGCCTTCTCTTCAATATTTCCCCGATTCAAGTATTTTCTGTTCTAGCGATCGATGATTTAGGACGGCCACGTTTCCTGGTACCCTGAGGGTTTCACTCCAATATACTTGCCGGCATACCGCAATAGGTGATTTCCGCAACGTGTGTCCAAAATGTTGCCATAAACTTTAAGGTTTTAATAATATTCAAATATTCATGGCACATATTTTACATTTTTTGCCATAAAATGTGAGATAATTATAAGAACTATTGCGAAATAAAAACAAACAAGTGGTGTATGATTTAACATATAACACAGCATGTTACTTCTACAGCGCTCCTTTAAAAAAACCGCGGAAATAATTCTTTTTCAATAAAAATTTTAAAATTCACTCACTTACTATTAATTCAGTGTAGCGTATCTAATTTTTGACCAAAGGTAACAGTCGTACTAGTTTTATGGTTTTGCAAAGGAATAGCTTTTCAATTTAAAAATATCGATTCCTGGAATAGAAATGACAAAGCAATCATTCATTTTGCCATTGAATCAAAAAAGGCACATTTTTTTGGAACATTTTTCAATTCCAAATTTTAAATGGAATCGACAAATTATTTTTGCTTTTTTACTGTAGCACATTAAATTTCTACCTATGCCCTTCAGTTTACAATTAAAGTATATCTGCAATTTTCTATAAATATAATGTACAACAATTTTATAAACATGTAGATTTCATACTTAAACTTCATTTGTAAATTTCCTTAATTAATAATGAAAAGAAATGATGTATATGTACCAGCTTTAACTGTTCAAAGTCCTCAATAGACGACAGCAATTCATTGCACATAGAAAAGTGGTCCTTATTTTTATTTATTTATATTTTTCCCATTTGCAATTGAATTGAAAAGGATAATTTTAAATTCAAACTCCTCATACTGGATTTTTTTTTTTTTGCAATTCCCAATTTTCATTCCTTTACTGGAATCGAAAATGAATAAATGAGCCGCTGAAAGCAAAAGTGGTATAACTCAAAATTTTCGAAAAATGAGTTATACCCGTTTTCTAACTTGTTACGTCAGTAATTATCATAAGACAAAATTTTAAAAGTTTAGTTGGCGATATGGCCGCTAGAGAGCATCGTTAATCGGTAACTCTAGCTAAGAAGAAGGACATGTTGCAACTTCTTCAATGGATACCACCTAAGCAACATGCGTTTTTCATCAATCTTAAGTCTTCAGCTGACTCTCTGGACAATGGGCCACTTTCCGATAACGAGGAGGATGAGTAGCTCTTTATCTTGAATTATGTATTAATTTAATTACTAATAATTCGATTTTATTTTAATTTATCAATTTCCATCTAAATGTTTTAATTTCAGAAAATTTTGTTTTAGTATGAAAAAAAAATTTTGTTTTTTTAATTAAAAATGATTTATGAAATAGATATTTTAATTTAATTAACATATTCAAAGGAATAAAGGAATAAACGAATGAATAGTTAAGTGGTTATTAGGTAGTGCTGTGCTTTAAATGCCAACATTTTTAAGGAAAAGTAGTATAACTCATTGACTTATACCACTTTGTCGCTAAATTCTTTGAAATCAAAATTGGAAGAATGGTATTCTAATTTGAAGCTTAATTTAAGCTACTTACTTTTTCAAAAATTATAATAATTTTTACAAATAATTAAATTTTGAACAATTGACTTTCCAAAAGTGTTGAAAGTTTGACAAAAACAAATGCACTGATTTTTTGCTATACCAAAATGCAAACCTCCAATTTTCTCAAAACTACTTAAATGTGACTTATACCACTGTTGCTTTCAGCGGCTCAAATGATGACACTCAAATTTTTATATTCCAAACGTTGATTTCTGGAGTAAATTCGATAAATGAATCAAGCGTAAAATCGTCTTTATCTTGGTAATGTAATTTTGTTTGGTATATAAAAATCAGTTAAGAACCAAAATAAAAAAATCCACAAAAACTGTTCGCCTATTTTTCATATGAAGTATGGCGCAAATCTGAAAATATTTTTTGTTGGAAACTGTCTCTGCATCATTCAGAGTTTAGCATACTCTTATATAATAACTCAAGCTTTGACTATAAAGTTTCTAAAATTAAAGACCACCCTAATGAACAACTATCATTTCAGACTAGGTAGCATTGTTAATGGTAACAATAGCGATAGTATCATTAAAAATTTCATCGTACAGATAAGCGAAAAACATCATTGCTATTGTATTGATAATATTTTTATTACATTTAATATGTGTGCATTATTGTTGTCCCTAAATTAAGTAAATTACCCTTAATGCTTTAGTAATTTAATTCAATTTAATTTTTTCTAGTCATTGAGTTTGACTCAACGTGTTAGTTGGCGGAAAAAATAGCACCAAAATGAAAATTACCACGATAGCTTACACTATAATACCAGGTATTCGATGGCTGAAGGGATATAAAACGCAGGATGCTTTGGCTGATATGATAGCTGGCATTACTGTTGGGCTGACAGTGTTGCCACAAGGCTTAGCTTATGCTACATTAGCTGGTTTAGAGCCACAGGTATGTAAATGAATCTAATACGTATTTAATTAAACAAAATCCAAAATCTGTTAAAAATAAAAATTTCCTCTCTTTCAGTATGGTTTATATTCAGCTTTCATCGGTGGCGTAATTTATGCGCTATTGGGCAGTTGTCGTCAAGTTACTATTGGTCCCACAGCTTTGCTAGCGCTTATGGCGAGTCGACATACAGGATTTGGTCTGAACTCAGGTCCAGCATATGCAATTTTACTTTGTCTCATTTCTGGCATTGTAGAATTGGCCATGGCTTTGCTAAGATTAGGTATGTGCGCTACGCTTAAATTTTAATATAGTAGTTTTAGAAATTCTTAATATTTTTTCATTTTTATTTATAGGTGCATTGGTGGATTTAATATCATTACCTGTTACCGTAGGTTTTACATCAGCGACAGCTGTGATTATTGGTACCTCCCAATTGAAGGTACTTATTTATATGAACGTTTTTAAAGTAATAAAAATAAGTACTCAAACCTATTTGAAATGAAACTAGTTTGGGTGGTATCTGATCGGTATTGCTGATCTTAATGTAGTTACTTTAAAAAGTTTAATCATAATGTATAGTTTTAGGCGCTTCATCCAACCGTCATTTTTAATAACTAATTTCTATACATAATATATTTCTAGGGACTGTTGGGGTTATCTGGCGGTTCTGGCTCAGGTTTTCTTAACACAATGAAATCAGTTTTCACAAACTTAGATAAAGTTCGTGTAGGCGATTTATCATTAGGAATATCAGCACTTACTGTACTGCTTTTACTGCGCGTAAGTAAACTTTGCAACAATTTTTATCGTATAACTTATGTTTTTGCATTTAAAAAAAGTATGTATCATAAATATCAAGTTAAAAAAAGTAAACATAAAAGCATAATAATATAAAAAAAAGTTGAAACAAACTTTGCATTAGGTTTTTTAATAAGTATTCACTTAGTTCTAAATGACGCTCAAAAGTAAAAGGTTCTAATTTTATTTTTTCTAGGTTAACTCAATATATTTTCCCGTTTTGCTATATGCATGTAGTCGAAGAGATGAATTCACTTAAAATTAAATTATCTTTATTAATGTATCTTATGCTATTCTGATATAAAGTCTATATGGTAATGGGTAATTCAAATGTTATTACGCCGAGTTAATTGGAAAACTATAACTACTTTACCAATGGTTTGCAAAAATAACCGCTTTATGAAATATTTATTGAGATTATAAGGGTAGTAGCGGGTCACAATTTAATGTTAGATAAAAAAAATATGAAACAACTTTATAAAGAATTTATTTGAAAATATTTCTGCAAAAAAGTTTTTTCCTGAAAACTTAATTTTTTTCTATAAAAATGTTTTTTGGCCACTTTTGGCCATATGTCTATTGTTTGTCACTGCCCATCGTCATTTCTCAACAAGTGTTTAGCCTTTCTGGAATTTCGTAAGTAAATTCATCGCTATCTCAGTCTATAACGAATCTACGATCAAAATTCTAATTTTCATAATTAAAAGTTAAAAATCAAAAAATTGGTCTCAACGAATCCATGGCTAAATTAATGCTTTATTATTAAAAACTCACACATTTGTGTTATTTTAATTGACAACATTATGACCATAAATTGCATTGATTTTGTATCGTATAAAGTTTAAAACCTTATATTTATGTTAAGCATCTAAATTTTGCAATATTAAATTAAACGCAAACTTCTCGCACAGAAACTAAAAGAAGTTGATCTGAGTACACGCATTCGAAATGTACGCACGCAGCAATTGGTCAGCGGTTTTATTTGGGTGATAGCCACCGGACGTAATGCTTTGATAGTTTTAGTCGCCAGTACAGCTGCTTACTACACATGCGACCAAAAAGACTCATGTCCATTTATGCTAACAGGAAAAGTGAAAAGTGGATTACCTGATTTTGCACTGCCCAAATTTGAAACAACAATTTTAAGCGCCAATGGAACTGAAATCCATCAAAACTATGTAGATATGGTTAGTATCGATTTTTAACAAAAAAAAAAAAATAAAAATTGAGCTTTTTGTTTACTGCAGCTAAAAGAACTTGGACCGTCCATGCTTGTGTTACCTGTCATCGCTGTGCTTGGTAACGTTGCAATTTCAAAAGCCTTTGGTGGTGCTGGCCTAAGTCCGACACGTGAGCTAGTCGCTCTTTCGTTGAGTAATATTTGTGGTTCGTTTGTTTCATCTATACCAGTAACAGGTTCCTTTTCACGCAGCGCTGTGAATCATGCAAGTGGCGTGCGTACACCAATTGGTGGCATCTATACAAGTGTTTTGGTACTATTAGCATTGGGATTGTTAACACCATATTTTCAATTTATTCCTAAAGCAGCGTTGAGTGCTGTTATTATTTCGGCTGTAATTTTCATGATCGAATTCGAGGTAGTGAGACCACTATGGCGCTGTAGTAGACGTGAACTTTTACCTGGTGCTATTACATTCATTATAAGTTTGGTTGTTGGTGTGGAAATTGGACTCTCATTGGGTGTTGGTGTCGACATGGCATTTATAGTATATCGTGCTGCACGCCCTGTGCTTAGTGTATCGAAGTTAAAGGTAAATTTGTAAAATTTGCATTGATTTTTTTATGTTCATTTCATAACAATTATTTTATATAGACCACACATGGCATTGACTACATATTAATGCGTGCCAATTATTGTTCACTTTACTTTCCGGCTATTGAATGGGTACGCAATGGCGTCTCTAAGGCTGTGGCGACTTATGGTGCGGCGCCTGTCATTCTGGATTGCTCGAATTTACATGGTAAGTATTTTTTGTTTTAAATTATCTAAAAAATATTGACGATACATTACATTTCATATATGTAGTTCAATTTATTTTATGATATTATGTACACAGACAATACGAAAAGCTGCATCTGAGGGTGATTATACCGAAATTGAGACAACTTTTAAATAGAAAAGTTCAAAGAAAGTCTAAGATTTCCGTTTAAAATCGATTTTTTTATGTAAGTTTTCTCAGGAAAACCGCTTTTATGCTAAAATTTCATTAAAATTATTTTTACCATTGATGTACTTCAACCAAACTACGGCTTTCTCATGAATTTTGGGCCTATAGGTTAGGGGTTCCCAACCTACATACATTGATTTTACCAAAGGTCATTTAATTTTTTTGGTTTTAACCCCCTATTATCCCTAAAAAAATAATTCTGCAATAGGTGCTCAAGCAAACGTGTTCCAAAAATTTATTACATCGACCCCTTTGCGCGAAATTACCGTATTTGCCAAAAACCAAAGAGAGGAGATTTTTGGCTTGCAATGTCTAAACCAATTTTTATATGCAACTTTTGGCGTAACTAAAAGGATTTTAGCTACAATATTTTACCAGGTGATGAGTTGTGAGGTGTAGAAGAAATTTGCATTAAAAAGTCAATTTCGAAAAAAAAATGCCACACACGATAATTTCGCGCATAGGGGTCGATATAACATACATATATTTATTTTTTTTTAAAGACAAACTATTTGAATAAAACAAATTTTCGTAAGTAAGTAGTAAGACCCATTTCGTAGTAAGACTCATCATTCCAGAATATGTTATTTACTATTTTTTTGTGTGATTCGTATAATTTTAGATTTTGACTTTACCGCTGCTCGCGGTATGGGTGCATTGCACAAAGAGCTTGGCAAAATGCATATACCATTGTTCCTGCTAAGAGCATCAAAAGAAATAAGTTTGCTGCTCAAAGAATCGACTAATGCAGAATTTCCAACAATTGAATGTGTCGACGAATTAGAAAACTTTTTAGAACAATGTAAGAAAATTACTTCATACGAGTGTAAGCTTAAGATGTAATAATTATAATTTGTTTGTACATTTGTTACAGCAGCAAATCATGAGCATCACCTGCAAGTAACGTTACCGCTTATGAGTAGCGTTGTAGAGGTTCCAACTAATGTCAGCTTTGATCACAGCATATCTAATCGTGGAAAATCAAATTAATGCATATATCCACCAAGTCTGCTTGCTGAATCACAATTCGAATATACATATTAATCCTTTTAAAAATCCGGTTATGACCAGTTAGATTCGTGAAAAAGACGATCTTGAGAGAACGTTTTTTGGAAAGACGTTTACATTTATTAAAAAAAAAAGATTTTTACAATTGATTAAGTTAATCTAGTTTATATTTTTTTTCATAAAAATATTGACTTATGTAGTTGCTGCAGCCGATCTAAGAGAGCATCTAAAAAAGAAAGTGTTATGCGATATCTCCGAACTGGTTATATGTAATCAGAAAGTGTTGAAGGTATAGTAAAATCTAGTGCTTAATCGTCGGAATAAGCGAAGCATTAAATTTGAACAAAATGGCGGCAATCCAAAAAAAAAAAAAAAAATTTATTTTCGACCCAAAACATTGGCTTTCAATTGTTTATAGAATTAATGATCGGATCGACAACATCTACGATTAAGGGCTAAAAAATATTGTTTTTAAGATTGTGTTAAAATTTGAGCCTGATTGTTTAGGTTGTTCTCGAGATATAATATATATCACCGATTTCAAAAACAAAATTTTGAGAAAAATCTATTTAAACTTTCAAAATAGGTTCATGAGTAGTAATTTTTCTTTACAAATATGCCTGAAATTTCGAAAATGCTTGTAAGATCATCATAAAATATTTTTCGGGTATTCTCAAGAATATGTACTTCACGGAAATGTAAAAAAAATAGATTTTTTTTTTCAAATTCTAACTGGACATAACCACTTAATTTAAAGATATATTTACCTATACATAGAATAGAAATTTAACTTGCAAATGAGTTGGTGAATATCAAAACCGCCTAAGTCCCACTACCGCTACTAGGCAAAATTAAATAAATTCATTCAATAATTTTAAATATATTTCGTCTTGCCTGCATATCAGAGAGGGACTTAGGTACTTTCAATATTTACCGACACAAATATGTGTAGAAGAAACCGTATGTCCTTAATTTTTTCTATGAAAACCTCTGCTTATAGCTTGTTTCTATTGAGCTATGTAAACTGAGCTATGTTAACTCCAAATTTTTATATTATTTGGTACAAAATCATGTAGTAATATTTTAATAAGAAATAAAAGAAAAATTACTTGATTTAGTGTCTTACTAGGTTTGCAAAGTTAATCTAGATCGTTTTTATATTTATTAAAAAAATCCGATATTTTTTATGTAATAAATACAAAAAATATTTTTTTGCTTTAAGAACTTTATTAATTTTGAAAATAGTTTTACTTTAAACATGCACTGGCTATGATTAAAAAAGTATGTGAATGATAACTTAATTAAAATAGCTTTAAAAAATGTATATGTAGCATAGTTAATGGATAGATTTTTAATAATAAATTTATAGATAAAATACAAATGTAATATAAATATATATAGTTAGCATACTTTAATGTATAGGACTAAAACTGAATATAATTACAAATTTGCTTGGACTTTAAACAATTGTTATTAAAATTTAATTTTTAAAATTAACTTGTCCACTAAGAATACGCAAAACGAAACAGATAACTTAGCTTAATTAAAAATATTTTTCATTGTTTGAAATCTAAATAAGCAGAGCTGATTCGTCTTCAAATAAAAAAAGTTGGACCCTTCTAGTAATAATTTTACATATTTTAAAACTCCACAGGACCGCAAACATTTTTTTTGTTTATTCGGAACTGTCTATATCGTGCTTATGATAATTTTGCTTTGCTGACTCCAATTTTTTTTGTAGTCCTGTGTTATTTGCAAAATATTTATTTTTCTGAATTACTTTTTTGAGTGCAATAAGGTTTTTATGTAAGGTTAGATAACTATTGTATTTGATTCCTTAGACACTAAAAACTTTACAAATCGGTCATTTCACCGCCACCATTTGCTGCTGTTGCTCCCTCCACGGCAGCATAGTAGTCAAATTTTTCTGGGTCTTGCTCATTTGTATTTGTTATTCGGGACAGCAATTCAACTTGAATGCGTTTAAGTATCTCAACTACTTCAGGTAAAACACCGCTACTGGTAGCTTTTTGCATGGCTTCGTTAGCATCAACCAACGCCTCATTCAGCTGCCTATTTTCCATACGCGCTTTGGCGCGTGCGTAAAATCCCTCATAGCTGCTGGGTTTCTGTTCGATCGCTTGGGTTGCCAAATCAATAGATTCTTCAAGTTCCTGAAAGGAGATAAAATAAATTTTTTTTTTTACAGTATTTCAAAACTAAATCAAATTATACAGAGTGTCCCAAGAGCCAACAAAAAATCTTCGGTTGCTAATTCATGACGTGACAGAATAGCTGTTAAAAGATGCCATGGTCATATATCTGAAACTATCACATTCTACCTCTTGTCACAATCTTTACCGGCTTTTGGAATACCCTGTATATTTCTTTTATTTCAGAACTAACATTCAATTTTCGCTTGCAACGCGAAAGATTCAGCAATAGGTTGGTTCGCAATTGTGCAAAAACGGCACTACGTTCCAACAGACTCTCAAGATTAGAAATTTTACGTAATGCATATTGATAGCGATGTGCAGCCTCCTGGAAACGGTTTTTACGATAAAGCACATTTCCATCTTCGAGCAGCTTATTTAGCAGCACTACTAATATTTCGGGCTTTCCCATGGCCATGCTCCAAGTAGTGGGCCCCAATTTAGCGCCACGCCGTAGAAAAACCTGCACCACCTGTATATTACGACAAGCAATTGAGCGATCCAATGGTCGCATGCCATTCACATCAATGTGTTCAAGATTTGCGCCTTGATCCAACAAATACTGTACCAAGCTGGCCGAACCTTGATATGCTCCCAGATCAAGTGCCGTACGCCCGTTATTATCCGCATGTTGTTTATTGCAACCTTGCTCTATAAGACATTTCGCTGCTGCCTGTCGTCCGCGTAGACATGCCCACGACAGCGCTGTAAGTCCTTCATGATCCTGCGCTTCCAAGTCGGCACCACGTTGTATCAGCAATTCCAGTAAGTCAATGTGCCCCTCTTCAGCAGCAATCATTAGTGGCGTCTTGCGTGTTGGCAACACAGATGCATCGATATTGGCCCCACTCTGCAGCAACTTTTCCACCACTGCCGAATAGCCCTCTTTTACTGCCAACCAGAGTGGCATAAAACTGTGCTTATTACGAGCATCAACGCGGGCGCCATGCGACAGCAGTACAGACACAGCTTCAACACAACCATTTCGTGCTGCTGCCGTCAGTGCCAAATCGCCACTGGCAGACTCAATTTCGTTCACATCAATGTCATCCATTTCGAGTAGATCTTCCAAAATAGATATGTGACCTTGTGCCGCTGCGCCAATGAGCGCCTGTTGCAGCGCACAACTCAACGCCACATCCGTTGTTTGTACACGTGGTGTCCAATCACAAGCCAGCAGATACTTCACTACATTGAGTCGCCCCATACGTGCGGCATGCACCAGCGCGCAACGTTGTGTAGTATCTGTTTGCCCAAGACTACTACCAGCGGCAACAAGCAACCGCACCACATCGCAATGGCCGCGCATTGCGGCCAGTATCAGTGGTGTACAGCCCTGACTGTTGGTGCGGCCCACATCAGCACCAAATTCAAGCAACAGACTAACCATAGGCACAATGCCTTCATGCGCAGCGATACAAAGTATCGTGGCATCACCCATGAAATCCGTTTGATAATGTGGACAGGCACCGGCAAGCAGCATTAAACGTGACACCTTCAAATTCGGATTGTAGACATTGCGCAGCGAACCAAGCGCAGCCGAAACGTTATCCGTCACGGACGAAATCCAGAAGGACTGCATGTCACGTGGTGATTGTGGACCCTGACAATTGCGGTAAATATGCGCTTTCAGCATATGATGACCTAATTCGAGCGTTTGTTCGGCGTCAAGCGGTGCTTGCAACCGTGACAGGCGAAAAGCAATGGCAGCGTGTCCCTCACGAAAGTCACATAGGAATTTTGGTGATTCACCTTCGTCGCGTCGTATCAGCCACTCTCTAAACGAAGGATGAAAGAACATGTAAGTGTTATCAATGCGTTTGATTAGAAAACCATCGAGCAGCTGAAAGCGTTGCACAAATTCATCCCACGACATAACTTCATCGGCAGTTTTCAGCGCACATATGGTGTAATAGATTTCGTTCAGCGTCAGCGGATAAAGAGCGGCCAAGCAGGCGTTCAATATTGGGGAGGCACGTTCGAAGCTACAGGCTGTTGGAAAGCGTAGGTTGAAGTGCAACAGAAATATTTGCGCCAATGAGACCGGCAACACTTTATAGCTGGTCGATTTGATGACTAGCTGTCCGCGTTCGATGAGATCAAGTATCAATTTGGCATACAATATTGAGCCTTTCGTAAGCGTTTGCAGATGACCAACGAATTTCAACTGCCCAGTGCTGTTGTCCTTCACGGTAGCGGCGGCGATGTTGTGTTGTATATCTGCGCTATGATTTACACGGAATGTTATATAGTCGAGCATGTCTTTTTGTAACAAATCGTTGGATTGCCAACTATCGAGGGTCATCTTAGTGTACGATAAACCTTTGACGAATTCCAACATTTGTGTACGTACTGTGGCAACCACCTTCAACCAGGAGGGAAAGAATTGCGTCATCTTGGCAAGAAAAGTAGCAATGGTGTGTCCATGATCGGGACGATGATATTCCGCCTCACAGAGTGCATCAACTAAAATTACGCAGGTTTTAGCCGAAATTTTATTTGTACGCTTCAAAATAGCTAAGGGTTCTAGTATAGCCATGCGCATGACACGCTCTGCATCGGCAATACACTCTTTGACGCTGAGTATATCCTGCAGATGTGGTTCGTTGATGAGATACTCACGATAGGCGGTCAATTGAGGTGCTTGACACAATTGAGCTGCTAGCGAGTGCACAAAATCAGGCACCAGGCAAGTAAGATTCGAATCAGCTTGACAAAAATGATAGCCCACTATGTGCGAAGCCAGCGCACGTAGACGATCGTGTCCAATGTTAATCTGGCAGTAGATGCCGTCAGTATCTGCAGTCGATGTGGCATCTTTGCGTCGCCCAAAACAAGAGTACTCGACTAATTGTAGTACAAGCGCAGTTTTTCCGGTGCCAGGATGTCCGTTGATAAGAACGCCTGGCGTTTCTGTTGATGTTAATATATTCGAAAGCTCACGTAGCAACCATTGGCGGCCGATAAATGGTGGATCGGGTTCCTGTAGTGGCACTTCAAAGAAAATAGGTTTTAACGCTAGTTGTACAACTGGCTGTTGTACCTGTGAATTCGAGGCTTTGTAGATGCCATTGCGCTTGCTAGCGCTGATTAGTTGGCCCGTACGTGCCGAACGACGTGCAGGTGTCTTGCGTGCTTTAACTGGGAAGCAATCGTAGACACCACCGTTGCTTTCATTCAATGTGCATGCTTTCAACTTTCCTGCTAGACTAATGGTGTCATCTTTTAGAGCGACGGAAAGTTGTGATCCGAAATTTTCAACCGGGGAGAGCACATTACTGCAACCGTTGGTAAGAGTCTGTTCGGGGCTGATATTAGTGGAACTGCTGCTCGTATTAGTGGTGTTGCTATTCTGATCGCTGTCCAAGAGTAGACCCAAACGGGCACGCAACTGGTCCTTCTGCTTGTCACTTGAAGAAGATCCAGGGTGATCCGTTGTGAGAATGTCGCTACCTAAAGATGCAGAGAAAATTGCAAGTTAAAGGCAATTCAAAGTTTAACAATAAAATTTTAATTTCAACAAGGAAGAGAACGAGCTCATGCAAAAAAGAAAGTGAGTTAATTTTAGAGATATTCATGCAGTATGAGCTAAGTATGTAAACCATAACAATAATGTGACGTGGTAGATTGGACAAAAAAACAAATAAAACAATTTGGCATTAGCATTGAAAGAAAGTTCCTGCCTGCTAATTGATTTAGACCAGCATTCGATGAAGTTGCGTTGACATTCCATAAGGATTTTATTTTACCAAAAACCAATGAAGACAAATGACCCGCATAGACGGTTGTGCCAGCAAGGCTCAATCTATTAAGACGATTCTCGCTACCGGTCGTTGCTGTTGAGGCGGCACCAATGCTGTTGTTGACATTCTTTCGACGACGACGAGTGACAACAGAATCTGAACAAGTTGATGTTTCTAGAGGATTATGTTCTTTACCTTTGAAAGAGGGATGTTTATCGATATGAGGAGGAAGATAATGAAAAGAGAGTGTGTGTGTGTGATTGTTGTTAGTATGTGAAATGAATTAAAAATAAGTAAAATTGTTATAAATTGCATAAGATCGTATGAAATGTATAACGTGATCGTATGATGCGAGATGTGTACTTTGGTTATTTGAAAGGACTACATATGCAAGTGATCATTCATACAATTTTATGAGCAATATGCTAGGATTGTGCACAATATTTGTTTTCCTTGGGTCACTCTGAAAGTTTATCTTTAACTAAAATTAACCAAATATGGATCATATTCCTAGCACTGCTATGTAGACTATATTAAACTCATTTTTCATGTCAGTCGAAAATATGAAAACAACCATGTGTCGTTGTAATTTTGGTATTACGTACAGATGTCATCAAAAAAAAAAAAAAGAATTCCACATAACTCTACAAATTCGACATAATCTAGAAAGTTCAAAAACTAATTTTAAACTAAACAAACCTAGAAAGGTGGTAGAAAACTCGCCGTTGCATCAGGAGTTATCTCAATATTGAGACATTTTCAAGACTACCAGATAATGCTAGTAAACTTATGACTAATTCTGTGAAGATTTTTGAAGAGAATAAGATCCAAGTTGTTCATATATTAAAGAGTGTATGACGACATGCAACCAGAGCCGTATCGTGGGTGGTGCGATTTGCCCGACCCATTCGCTCGGTGTGCTTGTTATTTGTACATTGAAAAGTGAAGAACCTCTTGATTGTTTCTCATCAATTAGAAAACGTTCGGAAAAAAAATGTTTTTCTTTTCACATTTGCACTATCTGTATGTAATACCCAATATAATGATGAAATATATTTACTAAAGCATAACTTTACATAATGTCTCTCAAATTAAAAATTTCAACTTACCACCTGAGAATATGGAAGCAGTATCAATGGGACAACCATTTGAAGCGGTACGACGATGTCCTGTTAAAGCGCTGCGCAATTTCTGATGATTGAAGAAACGACGACGTGTTGGTGGTGTTGCGAATGCGGCTGCATTGATTTCGCTATATGTGCCATTGCTTTTTTTGTTATTACTGTTACTGTTGTTGTTGTGGTTATTATTGCTATTATGCACATCGACGGTAACGGTATGCGTATGCGCTGCTGCCGCTGTAGCCTTAGGCGGTTTACCAATGCCGGCATAACGGTACTCAGGCGATATGGACTCCTGACGATGATGCTAAAAACGGAAAAGAAAAGAAAAGAAGAAAAATATTACATTAAAAAAGCAAAAAAGAAAAACTGTGGCTAAGTAAGAGTTAATACTTTAGCTTATCACTGATGAAAGTCTGACCGAAGTCCGTTCGACAAGGCAACATGGCTAAAAAAAAAAAATACAAAATACTTCAACTCCAAGCCGAGTACTGTGAGATCATGAAGTTGGCTAAGGCAGTGCTGCAGTTTATGCAAAGGTTTTTGGCTGAACAAAAAGGCGTCTCTCATTGATTACTCATATTCCGAGTTAAATGAGTAGATGGAGGGGATAAAAAACTTCTACAATGCAGCAGCATCATCATTGTGGTAATCAACAGATGAACATGTGGGCTATGACGTTTTTGTCGCAGACATAGTCGCGACGTTTGTGTTGGCTAAGTATGCTGAGATTCGCCCAATATTGATTGAGTTTAACATGTCTTGGACGCCAACGGTTTAGCGCAGGATGTCTTCTTGGACCATAAGAAGGTATGCGTAAAAGTAAATAAATAGAAAAATGAAGTTGCAAAAAAATGATTGGGCGGGTAGACAAATGTCGTTCAGTGCTTGGCTGGAATATGCATCAGTGATGACGCAGACATACGCAAATAAATATTGTGTATAAAATTTGTTTTTCAAAAATGGTGTTGACTCCGACATCGACTACTAATAATAAATTAAAGTTAAATTAAAAATGTTATCAAAAATTCTTATCTCCTCCATAAAAAGATTAATAGTCCTAAAAGTTTGTAAGATATAAAGGAAAATCTGTCTTTCATATGCATAACAGTTGGAAAACCACCGACCTACTGCGTTTTGTAATAGGTAATTATTCGCTTATGTAAAGCGAAAAGGATAATACTCGAATGTAGATAGCCTGAGGCAGTCTACGTATAGCGACGTATAGTATGTCATGGACTTTGTGCCTATATAACGCATCAAAAATCAACTTCCGTTAGTTGAATTGGTTAAGTGTGGTAGGTAGTCCTTTATTTATATATTCCAAAATACATGGCACATGTCTACCACAACTACCAATTAGTCCAATTTTCGATCACTATTTAAATTAATATAACTGATGATGGTTTATCAGCTCAGCCAACAACTACACAGATGTACATATTCCTACAGAAAAGAGTACAATGATCAACAGTTCCGCTTAAATTTCTTACGTTTTTAAAGTTATTTTTGTTGTTGCTGTTTCATCGAGTAGAGTAAATGATGTTCAAATTTATCAATAGATTATTACAGCTAGCCGTGGTAGATATATGCCGGAAACTATTTTTAAACAAATAATAAGGTTTTTCACAATTTGAAGTACGTAGCCGTAATGTCTTATCGTCTATTTGCTTAATAAACTTTGTTGTTGTTTTGTATAAAAAAGTGAACTTAAATAGCACATTGTTGCCTTTAGTTTGGTATTGTATTGTGTCGTTTACTTGATTAAATAAATAAGGCTTATATCCACATTTAGCGAGCGCAAACACTGTGACATATGTGGATTAATGTGTAAAACTATGATATCAAAGCAGAGGAGCACGGCTTTAATTCTAGTTTTTAGTGGCAATATTTCCCATACTAACCGCTAATTAGAAGTCACGCATTTGAAATCGCTATCAGCCAGAGTCGTCCATAAAAGACGTCTTAAAAAATTCAGGAATTTTAATGCACTCCCCTCTGGTTGTCCGATTTAGCTATTTCCCACCCCTTAAAGGACGTCCATAAAGTCTTTTTTTTTTTTGTTTTTAGTTTTTATTCGTTTCATGAACAATAAAAATGAAAACACTGAAGAGTGATATTTAAAAAATGGACGTTTGAACTGAGTACTTGGTTTTTAAGCATACATATACTGAGTTTCACTGTAGTCATTATCAATTGAATTCCTTTTGGGATATGTAAAAAAAAACAGAACTGACTGGATGCTCATTATTAATGCGCTATGTTGGTTGATATACATAAATGCGTTCCAAAGTCCATGACAGACTATACGTATGTAGACATAGCTAGACTGTCTAAGTCGATCTACCTGTTTAACGCGCAACAAGTATTCACCAGCAGTGGCAGCCACATGTGAGTAGGTTTGACTACATCCTCGCCTTTTGAACATCAAATCATTTTAATCACATGTGCAACAAGTGATGGTGATGTTGATGCTTTTGCTGTTGTTGATTGGCAATTTTTCACCGCTAAAACGACAATATGAACCTATAGACTGTCAGTTAGACTGGTTGTTTAGTTAGGATTGGGGTTGATTGCATGAATGAATATTGAATCGAGCAAGGAGTAACGGCACGGCGGATATATGCAATTATGATACTAAACCAAATCAAATCATAACATTGATCGTTTCGATCTTTCCATATGACGCCAATCTGCAGGCATGACCAATTATGAGACGGTGTTGTACGTGCAGACAGACAAACCGGCGGATGGACATATGAGTACGTACTATCATTTATTAGAGAGTTTCTGCTATTGAAATTAAGCATTAGATCGAACTTTGTTGCCATCAATCGATCGTTCGGTCAGTTGATCGTGTGGATGCATGATTATACATTGCTGCGTTAATGAAGGTGATGCCAGATTGTATGATATCTCGGATTTTTTTGGAATTTTTTATTATGAAGTAACATGCAACTAATATTTTGATCTTTAACATAGCAGTTCATAAATCACGTGCCTTTCATAGGGGGGTTGGAGTTGGAAAAAAGATGGTAAGCCCGTTCTTTTTACTTTTTTCCTTCTTTTACCGACGACCAAAATAACTTTTCTACGGTTTTTAAAATAGGGTTTCTATAGAAGCCAGTATTAAGATAGTCCCCAAGTTAAAAATTTATAAACTCGCAGAAAGTTAGATCTCCTGAGCAATATAGGTAAGTATATATCAATAATGTTAAAAACACATTTAGATTTTGTTCCATCTAAACATATTTTGACTTATATATGTAGGTACGTTAATCGGCTTCTTCTCTTTTTTCCACTCCTTTTCTATTCCCTTCTCTCTCACACTGCTTCGCTCTCGAAATCAGATTTTCAAAATTCTGGCATCCCTTAAAGTTGGGAAAATTTATTAAAAGCGAAAGAGTGAAAATTTTTAGAGGCTTTCATTTAACATAGTCAGAGTGTTACTATGCCAACTGAGTGTTGTGGGGAAAAAATCTTAATTAACTGACGCTTAAAGCTTTATTAAGGTGCTGCTGACGCTCGTTGCTGACTGCGTGCAGACCCCAAAGACTCATTTTAATTGATGTTATTGTCGGCTTTGTTGTTGTTGTTGTAATCATACAACATTTGATTAAGTTGTTTCATCTAATGTTTAACATAATTTTCATTTTGTTTAGTTGAAGCAAGAGATTGAATTTTGTTGCTGTTTGTAACTTTTGATTTGTGGGTCTATCGGTCGACCGATCAATCGACTGGATTGGGCCATTAAAGCGAGAGAAATGGGTGTGTTTGTGAACGTATGAATGCCCATAGAAAATTAGTGTTATTAGTGATATTAATAATCATAGCTGTGAAGATATTATAGTTTTCAGTTTTTATATCGGTTGTATAAATTAAAGTTCTTGCTTTTTAATGGGTTACCAGACACGCTCATTGAATAGAATTGCATTTTTTAAAAGCCACAATCACTAGTGATTGGCTTCAATGAAATTACATAAACGTATTAGCTGAAAGCCCTTAAATCAATGATAGTTGTTTTCAGATTATTCCAAAATTGAACTAAGTAAAAAAATACAACTCCCTAGTGCTGTGATGTATGTACTTCAGGATAATATTAAGAACAGACATAGGAGAGGACATACAGCCAATATTAATCCTAACTGCCTAGCTAATAGGTGAGACTATCAAGCGCTTACTTGAACTTAACCTTTCTGTGGACTATCGCATGATCACAAATAAGATCTGATCGGAAATTGAAAGAAACAAAAATTATCCTTCTACTGGAGGAGATACCAGTAAACATCAAAGGCAAGCAAAAATTTCCAGTAGCCAGTAAAGAATACTTCATTAAAGCTTCCAACGTTGGATAGAAAGGATCTTCGTATAAATACAAAAATGCACCGAATATTTTTCTTATCTCCATAAGGGGACGTCCATTAATTACGTGAGGTGTTTTTTTGAAAAGTCTGACCCCCCCTCCCCTTGGTGAGATTTGGCGGGGAGCCTCCCCTCCCTCCCGTGAGACTTAAATTATAATAT
The DNA here is from genome assembly GCA_963662105.1 of Meiosimyza platycephala. NCBI lineage: Eukaryota > Metazoa > Arthropoda > Insecta > Diptera > Lauxaniidae > Meiosimyza > Meiosimyza platycephala. The sequence continues at coordinate 102,592,481 of OY759208.1, read as the reverse complement.
TTAATGTATTTTGACTCACGTAATTAATGGACGTCCCCTAAGATAAATAGAAATAATTTTTTGAAATTCGTATGCATAAGAGTTATGTCATCTCCAAGAAAAACTCAAATTCTTGACTGGCTGGGAATAAACGACCAGATTCCATCTGTTAGTAGAACTTTGCAAGCATTTTTTGAAATTCAAATCATAAGTGGATATGACATTTCCGACAAAATCTAAAATTTATTTTTTTCCATACCAAAAGGCTAAAATTAACTTCCAAATCAAGCTGTTTACTACAGAAGCATTCAATTCGAAGCATGAGGTAATATAATATCAATGTAATAAAGGGCGTAACACCTTCCACAATATAAAGTGCGTAGAATTGAAAAGGTGGGCGTGGAGACTCCCATAGGAGTAAAACTTAAAGTTATAATATTCAGAGAGCTTATCAACGGAGTGTGATGAAAGTTTGTATATGTAGTAATACAAAATAAGAAAAGCTGGTAAGCGCGTATCAAGCAGCGTTTATAATTTAATTTAACATTTAATGATCTCACATTGAATATAGTGAAAAACTTGTTAAATACTTGTTGTTTTGTTGGTTTGTTAAATAGTTGAAATCTGTCAAATATTTCAACACCTAAACGCATTGTCAGTCACGTCATTCATTAGTTGTGTTTTTAATCAAAATTTTGACATGAGCGTTGCACTAACGATTGCTGCTAAATGACCGACCGATCGACCAGCTGTAGTTGTTGTTGTACCTGTTTTTTTTTATTCGGCTCGGACAGAACAACATCAACATGGTCATGATATTCAGACATGATGTTTACTTTGGTTACATGTGATAAAAAAATGTTTATCATTTCCATTTTTTTTTGTATTAAAAAAATGGTGTAAAAAATAAATGAGCGGATTTATGCGATTGCTTATCTATTTACAATTACAACAACAAAAATAATAAACATTTTATGGTATTTCCTTCTCAAAACTTTGATAAACTATTAATTAAGGTGTAGTTAAAAAAAATAAATAAAAGGTTGTTGCTTCTTGAATTAGAAAATGTGAAGAAAATATTAAATAAAAAACTTTTTGAATGCTTTTTATAAGGATTCATTAATGTGCTCTTTGTAAAATATCCATAGTGCCCAAGGGTAAGCAACATTAATGTACAGAAAAACCATTATATTATTACTTTCGCACATCAGTGACTAAAGTTCTAAAAGGCATTTCTTCGAATTTTATCAACTTTAAAATATGTAAAAATATTAATTTTTCAACCCACCCTACATGTAGCAACTTTAAGTGTAAATGTGAAAAAAAATATATATTGCCCATAATTAAAAAAGTGTCAAATTGACCTCATTTGACGTTTGACGAAATTACGTTTAAATCAACAGCTTTACGTTTAGTTTTTGATTGATAATTTCTTTTACGTACGAACATAGGTTTTTCTGAAAGTTTTCACTTTAAATTTTATTGTGCAATGGTTTTGTTTTTGTTTTCTTCTTCTTACAAAAACTAAATGGCCTTAATTGCAATTTTGTTTTTTTAACGTTCTATTTATTTGTTAATCGCCAATAAGCCAATTTTCAAATTAACAGCTTTAAAGCTTTGCATGCTTTCACTTTCTGCACTTCAAATCACACGCAGTTTACATGCCTTACAGCTTGACTGCGCTGCTTTTACTGGCTTCGCTGCATTTCAACATTAATTAAATTGATCGAAAGATGGACGGACGGACGGACGGACGGACGGACGGAGATAGTCAGATAAGCGAACGCAATGTCGTGTCGCATCCCATTCACGAAAATAAACAAAACTTCAGCCTGACACTTGAGCAGTTTAAACGCTTTCATTCGTAGCTAAATATTGACTTTAGTTTGAAGATTTTCGCTTTAAGTCGCACACAGCTATGTGTGATAGTAAGAGGAGAAAGAGTATAGGGGAAGGCGGAGAGCTTTAAGGCTTCTCAAATCAAATTTTACTGATTTAATGTTGCGCAGCTTAATGATGCAAAATCATTTGAAGAAATTTAGTTCAAGAAGTTCAGGTTTTCATAAATAGTGTGGCCCAAATATATTAAGTAGACTTGAAAATTCATAGCTTTGGAACAAAGCTTTATTTTTAAAAAATTTTGAGTTATTGAAGGACGTTTTGTGAATTTTTGTAATCCTGAGAGGATTAATATTGGAGTATGCACATTAGGGTGATTCTTATTTAAGCGAAAATCAAATGCGATGCCCTCCCAATCGGTTCAAAACAGGATAAACAAATTTCAAAAATTTTTTTAAAAATGTTATCTTTAACCCTTACCGACCCTATTTCAATTTGAAATTTTGCCTAAGACACCAGACTTAGTATATTGTAATTAGAAAAAATATTTAAATATGACATCAACAGCAGCATTTTATGTACATCAACAATATCTTTATATTTCAATTAAAATACATAACTTGTTTGCGAAGTAAATGTAAAAACAAACGTAATGATTAGCTGAAATAAAAATGAAATGCAATAATTAATTATCGATCGATCAATATGAATGTAATAAATGCGTATATAACTCTATATGCATTTTTTTTGGTTTGTGCTCAGCATGTACATAAATCTTGTAATCTTGTTTACGGTGCTCGTTAATTTATTAACCACTTCATCAGCCTGAAACCAAATCAAAACCGCACCGACCGACTTGGCGGCTACTGGTGATGAAAAAACCGCATAATTGCATGCAAACTTATGAATTTTTTTTTCTCACTCGCAGAAAAACAAAAACTTGTATCACTACATACACAAAAATAACATGAGATATGGCTTAAAATTTTGTTTTGTTTGCAAAAACCTGTGGAAATTTGAGGTAAAATCAACAGATTTATTATATCGTATCTACTGTAACGTTAATGATTTCCAGTTTTGATATGAAAACAAAAAAAAAAAACAAAAAAATTGCAGTAGATTAATAAATAAATTAAGCAAAATATAGCAATAAATAAATATTTTTAAGACTTTTCTTTATTAATTGAAAAATGCATAAAGGTGGCAACGTTTAAGCGATTTGCGATATTTCATTCCTCAAATACTTTAACTAATTTATGATGTTTTCAGTATAGAATTAAGAAAAGATATTCGTTTGCTTTGTTCGAATGAAGCAAAGTTGAGGCTCCTTTAATGAAGTGTTTAAAAAAGACATATAAAATTAGCCAACTTTCTTCCTAAAACAGATTTTACTGTCATTTATTTTGAACGGCCGCAATTAAAATTTCAAATTTTGTTTAACCCAAAGATCCATAAGCATATACATTATGTCATAGGGAGTTAAGTCTACATCGAAATTGAGATGTGACAGAAATATATTTTCATTTCAATGTTCATACGTGTTATCATTTGGCGGAACTAATTAAAGGTTACTCATATATGATAAATAGTATGTGCTGCTAAAAACAATATGTACATATAAAAAATGCCAAAGGCTTTCCGATACGATAAATTTTTGAGATTTCGATAAAAGAAAGACAGACGCTCGAAAGACTCACTTGAGGGGCTCTTAAAGAAGTGGATTAGATCAAATTGAGAGCTAGTTATCATGGCTTTGCGAGAACTATTTGAGCTTTGAATTCAATACGAGATAAGCTCTGCTCAATGAATCCTTGTGGGAAACTTTCTCCAAAGTTATAAAGGAAGACAGTAGGAATGAAGTCTGTTTTTTCACATTAGTGACATATTCGCTCTGTACTAATTCAATGTTCAAGAGGCGATTTCTAGCGCCGCAGTGTCCAATTAAGAATCCTCTGACGATTCAGATTACTTTGGCTAAAGTTCCTTTTGAGTAGTTGTGTTGATCTACTAGAAGAAGTCTCTGTCGTGAATTATTTAACAGGAGAGAGATTTTGATGTCTCAAGATTGTCAAGATATTTAAAGATACTTGCTAGAGTATCAAAAATTTAATTAGGTACCATAGAAAATTGGCATCTGCTTGATATAAAAGACTGGAGCGAAACAAGAAATAACTTTGCTTATGCCAAAAATCCTGCGATCTTGAACTCGCTATTCAAATTAAATAAAATGCAAATTCGAAAGAAGTGTCATTATAGCTTCGCTTAACCCTACGTATAATATATTTCTACAATTTAACGCAAAGTTCAATTTTAAAGGTCACAGCGTTTCCGCCGTTTCGCTGATTATTGATTGTGTAGCTAGCCCACGGCGGCATCATAGCAGTGAATGAATGCCAAACTAAGCTGACCAAGTGACGGCCACATTTTGTGTTTGTATCTGACTGCATTATGCCGCTGTTGTTGTTGTTGGAACCTCTTAAGATCCTGTCGCCACCAAAGCAATAAATTCCCCATTCAATTGCTACGAGATTTTTGATTGGTTTGTTGAAAGGTCACTTTGCATGTGACCCACCGACCTGCTGCTGAGTGTGAGAAGGAATTTTTGAATGGTTGCATTTGGCACAGTTTTTTATTGTTGTTAGCAATGGGCGTTAGTAACTTCTTAACTAATATTGTTGCAATGAATTTTGTAAAAGCTTATTACTAACTACTTAGTATTACTGGTAGCATTAATTTTGTAATGATTAACGAAATTACCAAATTTGAAGTAGACTAAAGCTCTATAGATGGCAGTTTTATATTGACACGATAAAAAAGATCTATCCAGCGCATACAACTACATATTTTATTTTCAGTCAATGATATAGCTGCATTAAAAAATCTGCTTCTGGCTTCTAAAATGAGCACAATAACGAGAACTTTCCCTTGACATAGCGCTGGTGCAAAATATTTTTTCAAAACCCTTTTATCTGTCTGTTTTTTTTGAAAACTATCACTTTGAGTGATAACCCTCTGACACGTGGTGTTAGCTTAGAAAGGGGAAACAGAAGACTGCTTAAAAACCTCCAGAAAATTAAGCAGAAGAGAAGAAAATAATTAGAAACAAAGGAAAATTAAGAAATGTGGAAATTGTATTACCATGCCTGAACCGGGAATCAAAGAGTATTGATACTCTTTGCTGGGAATCGAATCCGGGGAAATATGAATTATAAGCGCAGTACACTACCACTGCACCACAAGACAGAAAACATTGCGTTTTATGTGACAGGTGAAAATTGTTTTGTTTTGAAAAACACATGGTTGCCATATTGAAGTGAAATTTATAAATTCTTTGTTTATTATTATTTAACTATTTTTTACCCAATATAATATTGCACTATTAATCAAGTAATACTATATTATTTCACAATAAATTTGAACGTATTGATAGAAAAAAAAAGTTAAAAAAAAATTTAAGTATATAATTAATATTTGTAGCATTGGCTCCATTTAACCTTTTCGCAGAATATTGCCTTCAGCGTTGCCACAATATTCATTGAAATGTAAGTAAAAAAAGTCGTGCCGAATATTTAAATATCAACTTTTTTTTAGACTTGTTTTAACAAAAAGTTGCTATATTAATTGTATGGTGTGCAAAAATCCTGAAAACCACTTCAAACACAGTTACAGCAAGTAAAAGAAAAACCATCAATTCTATTGGCAAATCGCATTTCAAATGATTTCCAATAATTAACTTGACTTCAAAATAAGCAACTATTTTAAAGTAGGTCTTACAGCCGCAAAATGAAAATCGAAAGCAAAAACTAAAAAAATAGAAAAATTGCAAAGAAACACAAAAAAAGAAAAAAAAAACGCAATACAAGAACCAGCAACATAACATTTAATGAACATTTTTACAGAAGCTGTTCAGCGACGGCAAAAGACCGCAAAATGCAAATGCAAAACCGCAGCTTAGTGCCTCCAACGAACGCTTCAACAGCCTTCTCTGGTGTTTGTCAATGAACACAGCTTGCGGTGCAAGAAGGTGTTGCTGCAGAAAATCGTGTAGGTACCACGAAGTTTAAATGCCAACCGCCGTTCGTAGCTGCAGCGTTGCCACTTTATGCCAATAACATTCGACACTCATTCGCACAGCATTCACAGCCAGATTCGATTACAGGTATATAAAAACTTTGTGTTTTTGTGTCGAGCTATGAGATTTATGAGTTTTTTCCTATAGAATAACAACTGCATAACAAAAAACTAATTTTTTTTTAATGTTAGGCTTTAATTTGAGTGGCTTAACAGAGTTGGAAGTTCACAAATATTGTTAGAAATGTCGGTATGCCAAAATTTATACGTGTTATGGTTATGCAGCTTTTGCGGTACTTATGCGCAATGTAATTTGTCTGAGTTGAAGTTGGGAGTAAAATTGTTGTGTTTCTTGCTCGAATAAACGTTCTGGCTTTAGACCAGATGATGACAACCAAATTGTCTTTCCTATCTATTAATGATCGTTTTACTAAAGGTTCGTCACTAATATTTAAGTTCGAGTTTATTGAATAACTGTCTCAATGTATTGCTACTAATGGTACTAATACAACATAATTGACTTTCCAAACCAATAAACTTCTATGTAAAAATATCGATTTATTAAAAATCGATGCATTGCAATCTTTAATGACAACTCAACATATCATGACATCTCACTGTGGAATATCAGTGACAGCAATGGACCACAAAACGCTGATTTTTTGTGCCTTTAAATAAAATTGCATGTCATCTTATAAATTTGAGATCGTTGCGCACGAATAGGTACCACTCTTAAAAATTATATATTAATTCTAAGAAATATGGGGTTATATCATCAAATTTGGTCAACTTTGAATGTTTTTATTTGCAACACCAAATTTTTCTGAATATTGAGATGTTTTTTTCTGAAATATCGGTAATTGAAATTTATTACACTGGCCTACATATAGATCTACATACATAAGTTCCAGTACTGCAGGATAACTGGAAAGTTTCAGTTTTCGATATTTTCGAGAAAAAAAACGAGATATCGATGTGACTTTTGAAGGGATAAGTTAAGCTTTTAACTACATATGTATATAGAAATTCTGAAAAATCTAGTGTCTCTTAAATAAATATATGTATAAAGTTGACCAAAATCGATGATTTCGGCACCATATATTTTGAAAATAAGGGCTAATGTGAAAATTTGTTTTACTTATTCGACCTCGAAATAGTCAATAAAGCATGATTTACTTAAAAACGCCAAAATGTTGTAGACCATTGTAATCAATGATTGCGCCAATAAACGGTTGCATACTTTTAACTGCAACTTTTAAATATATGCTGTCATTTTCGGCATCATCGTTCCGACTGACCAACTGGCAACGCCAATCAGCTGACATTTGCAGTTCTAATTTAATTTACAGTGCGTATTAATTTCTGCAATTAAGTTGCGCAAGTTCGTTATTAATATTGTTAAAAATATTCAAAAGAAGATGAAATTTATGTGTTTTCGTGTTCTCAGTTATAAATCCGGCAAAATATTTTAATTAAATTGCATTCAAATGCAAAATCTTATTTGGTGTGGCGACGTCGGCAGAGCAGCCACTGGAAGTGCAGTGTTTTGTTGTTTCAATTGCAAAGTGAAATGTTGCTTCAATGCAAATTTTAATTTTTTCTCAAGAAAATATGAAAAGTGTTTAAAATCCTTTTTTTTGTGACAAATTTTGGAAGTATCTGTTTTATGTATTAAAAATAATTCAGTGGAAATCTGCGCAATTGCAGCATTCACAGCAGTGATGGTATTTGAAGTTTTCGTGGAAGAACTAAATTCAGAGTCAGAGCGTACTTTGTACCTCAATAGGGAGGCAGTTGTTAATCGAAAAAGCTCAAAGGAAGTGGCTCATTTAGTTTTGCGGCATTTTTACCAGTTGTTTACAAGAAAAGTCGTGCAGTCAACTTATGTACCTTGACATTTGCAGGTATTTGGTGTATGATGAGGTGTATTGTAGAAGTCATTATGAGTTAAAAATGAACACAATAATTCGGGAGGAAGCGTTGTAGTTTTAATAGTCATTTCCTTGCGCATATTTTTTTTTTGCAATTGATAGTATAAGTTAGGCTGATAGTGGAAATAAGCGGCAGTCGCCAGAAACGTGGTTGTGAGAGGCCGCCAAAAGAAATGTCTCTCAATAACTCGGAAAGTAAGCCATTAGTAGAAAAATATATTAAGATCAATGTTGTAGAGGAGATGAAAACACACCAATTTCATGCCTGAACAATTTCTGTATAACAAAATTTAACCCACTTTTCATAGCTTTAAATTACTAATGACCATTTCCTCGGTTCTTCACGTCCAAAATAACTATTTTCGATCAAAACTACTTAGTTTTCTTGTATCTATTTTATGTTTTTTTAGTTATTTGGCATAATGCCTTCGAAATTGGTCAGCACATCCCATGACTCTAAAATTCTTTTCATCGTAAAAGATATAGTTCAGCAAGCTTATAGCAAAAGATTATCATCAGTTTATTCCTTTTCTTTTTCCTTAATTTTTGTGTACTCTATAATTAATAACAATTTTTAAGGGGCTCTAAGGGGGTATAAAAACAAAATTGCTAACGTTTTTGTTAGAGTTATCCTTGGCTGTTAAAATTATCCAGACAATTTTTGAGGAATTAATTTTACTTTTTTGAACCACTTTTTTGATCTTTTCGAGGTAACGTCGACAAACCACAATGAAAATATTTCGATTATAAGTCATGAATCAGCTAGCAATAAAAAAAAATGGTTTGACTTACATAGTTATTCCCTCTAAAAATTACCAACTTGAAGCCAGGTCTTTTATTGATAATGATGCCAATTTTTGATAAAAATTAAACTGAATAATTTTTTTGAATAGGTATAGTTATCAAAATTTAATCTGCTGTACTTGCGTATTTTATGAAGCATTAAAATTCTAGATAAACTACAAAATGCCATCACTGTCAAAGTGTTTTCAGTGCTTTAAAATGTTTTTCTCAGTGCAGCGCTCTTCTTTATGTGAAAATATTGGATAATAATCGGTAAGTGATTTTTCTCTAGTTTCTATATCTTATTTAAAGTAACAAGTACAATTTTCCAAATAAATTATCCATTAAACAAACACCATAGAACTTAAATTTTGTCAAACGACATTATCAATGTTCGAGTTATTTCCCATTCAATTTAATCTGTTTAAAATTGGCAAAGTTTTTCAAGAATGAAACTTGGTGGAAATGTTTAACTCAGAACCAGGAAGTAAAAAATTGAAGTGGATACCTCTGTTTCTGTGTGAAGCACCAAGTTCGGAGGAGGAGAAGGCACGTTATAGTTAGAAAATTTTGTTCTTTTTTCCTTCTATTGACGTTTTCATTACACAACAATAGAGTGGACGAGCAAAGTGCAATGAATATAGGTCTTTATTTTAAATTTGAGTATGTAATAGTGGCGACAAAAGGGCAAAGAAATTTTCAGGGGAACTATGCGGCAACATTACATTATTCACTCATTAATTCATGCATGCATTGAGACATATTATTTATATATTTGGGTTCATGGAACCCTTTCGTTATCTCTATTTAATTAAATTTTCGTTTTTTATATGCAAAAAAGTGTGAATGCCATTATTGTTTTACTTTGAGCATACAATTGGCAGTCTGTTTTGTTGCTGCCATGGACGTCTATTATAATGTACTCCAAGACAAAGTTGCCGTAATAGCGCTGGTGTCACTTTGTCTGCTACAACTTGGTTGCACTTTGTATCATATCGTTGTTTTTGTAAATTTTTTTAATAGTCTTTTGTGGTTAACATAATTTTTTTACTCTACTGTTTTTAGCTTTCATGTTATTAATTTATTTTGTTTTTTTTTAACTCGATTTTTCACTTTTTATTGCCTTACCAGAAAATGTGTTTTTAATAACAACTTTGTGGTAACGTGAAAAAAAAACGCACGCGAAAATCGAGTTCTCTATCATAACATTAATCTTCTATTTTGGCATTAATATACAGTAACATTGAGATTTACAGATGAAAAACAATCGTAAAATTGTAATTTTAAGAGCAGTAATTACTTTTTTTTATTTACCATGGAGTCTTTGTAGGCCTATAAATCTATCATCGACAATTTTTCTTGCATTTGTCGAAGACCTTCTGCTATGGACCAAAAAAACCCAATTGCATAGTTTCCAAAATGATGTTACTCAATCAATTTTCAAACTTTTTGGAAAAACAAAATCACAATTAATTTTTATGTTCTTATATCAAAGTTTAAGTTCCATATACATAACGTTTAATTTTCGAGTAATTCGCAGAAGCCAAAAAAGGCATCTTTTGTAGATCTATCAGCAGCTATCTCCAACGCAACATTGGCTAAAGAATTGATATTTAATCAGATCACAAAATGGTCACCTGATTGAAAATCCATTAGAAAGAGTACTTGGCTTTGACGCTTGTGGAAAAGACTGAGTCTTTCTTAACCATGATAAATACAAACAAATTTTGTGCCGCTGGGATTTAATTCCATCCACAAATTGTGACTGTGGCGTTGTGACATCAAACCATAAGCCACTTTATTGACGACTGCCCTTGAGGAACACACAATGATGGCCTTTGAGACATCCACAATTCCACAACTGACTCCATAAACTGGATATGGATTGTAAATATCTAATTACTTTAAAACGTAACACTCTTTGCAATCAGAGTTGCCAAGTTGAAAATAAACTATTTCCGGTCTTCGCAAAATAAAATAATTTTTCCCTGAAATGGTAAAAAGTAAAAACTTTTTTTGGGAAAAAGTTAATGAATTTTCTTTGTTTTTTTTTTGCTCATTGCACAATGTTTCGCTTAACTTATATAATAGTCAATGGCAGATACATCAGTAGCATATTTACTATTGATATTTTCCAACTCCTTTATATTAATTGAATACATTCTGGCTTTATCTCAAACTGTTGTAGCAAAATGTATAAAAAATTATTACAATAAAAACAGCAGGATTTTTTACTTTAATAACAACCATTTCCGAACTGTGTTAATTATCACCATATGTGTCAACCATTTAAGTTGCTATTACGAGCACAAAAAGGTGCCAAAGCAAGCATTTACGGCTCAATCAAATATGGTGGTCTTAATGGTATTGCCATAAAATGCATTTTTTTTTTTCAAAACTTTAAATGCTTTGATTTATACATATATATATAATAAACATTTTAGATCACAATCTTCAGTTTTTTCACACAAATCTGTTGCTATTAAAGGCACGATCTATTTAGAGTGTAAGGAAAATATAAAATTTGCACTACCAAATTTTTTTAAGGAGGAAATATTTGTTTCTTTGTAAGCGCTTAAATTAGCAGCTATTGAAGCAATATTTATATAAGTAACCAATTGTATGTGCTTTCGGTTTTAACATAATACTATACCAATTAAATGTAACATTTAGTAAAGTAAAACATACAATATTTATAAAAAAATATCACTATCACGCGGACAATGTTGCAGGCAACAACCAGTTATTGATAAATAATTTGTAAGTATTTAGTGTCATAGTAAAGTATGGATTTGATATTTTACATATAACAACTAGAATGACAGCAACAGCAGCAGCAGTAGCAGCAGCAGCAGCAACAGTCACTGTCACTGGTAGTAACAATTTGCATAATTATATCGCTGTGATAATGAGTAGCAATTAAATCGATTACACGAACTCTGACGCGCTTTAAAATTAGTCAGTTACCGTTGTGATTGCTTTTATTTGTTCTTGTTTTTTTTTTTTTGAATTTTGATTTTACCCCATAATGACTGACACACTTATGGATAAATGAACATTTTGCTATGTGTCACGCTTGGTGTGTCAATTGCTGTTGCTGCTGCTGCTGTTATTATTGGCATCAGTAGTACTGCAATTTTGTTTGTTAGCTGGCAGTACTTAGGTGACTTTAATTCACTGATGTTTTTATTTTTGCTTTTATGTTGGGTTGGGCAGCGTTCGATATATTTAATCTTGCGCCAGCAGCATAGCTGCTATTAAGTAGGTGGATAATCAATTATAGCAGCAGATCATTTATGATATCGGTGTTATTTAGTAGCAAAAGTGGCAAAGTTGTTACTAGTTATATCAAAAAATAAAAATAATTATGGCCGGACATATTGAGTTAAAGTTTTGCAATTTTTTTGAAAAATTTTATATTCAGCAATGTTTATTGCGACAAGTTTCATGGTAATTGGTATTTTTATAAACCTTCTGACCCGTCTGGACAATAACGCAATAACGTACACTCTAATATATGTATATGTATGTTTCAAACTTAAAACTTCAATAGTCCTCATCCTAAATCAATCAATTGACAATAAAACATTATTGGATATACTTTTGCCATAAGCAAACAAAACCTTCTTAAATAACATAGTCTCTAAATTGTTGCCCATGTCACTGCTTTTTTCTCTATTCAATCCGTAGATGTACGTACTTTCAATTGAAGACATTACAGCTTTATGTCTGTCCTTGTGTCTATAACTGTCTATTCGTTGTCTGACAGTTTGTTTTGTTAAGGAGTTATTAGTTTTTTAAGTCATTTTCATTTTATGTAAAAAAAAATTGGGTCAAAATACTATTTAATACATGCACACACACATATAAGACATTTGCGCACCTTTTGCCAATATGTACAAAATGTTGCGCATGCGCAGACTTTCAAGACCGCATACAACAAGCCACGAGTATGCCGTCGAGTGCCTTTTTTCTTTGCTCTCTTCACTTTTACCACGAGTTTTGTTTATGGTTTTTGAAGTGCAGCTTAACGTGACACGTGACATGGAATATCACTTTAAGCGAATCTCTCTCTGTCGCTCTCTTTCGCTTTACAGGTACTTAGATGCTTGTTGTATTTTTAAAGTTTCTTAATGTAAGTACGCAATAAGTATAACGTAATCTTTTTCACTTACCGGCTTATAGTCAGTCAGTCAGAGTCATTGAAGGATCGATCAGCGCGATCACTTGTTATTTGATTGTTGCAATAAAACTGTCAATGATCGCCTCGTTTGTATAAATGGATATTGCGAAAAAAAAACTATTGCCACGTAAATTGTCTTTTAATTACCAACGCTTTTGCTTCCACTTTGCTTTGATTTTAAAATCAACGGTCTTAAAAATGATCATTTTTATGGTGATCGCAAGTTTTATGGATAGCAATAATGAAAAAAAATCTTTTTAACGCAAATGTTCATCTGAATGGCATACTTGTCTTGGCTACTGTTTTTCTTATGGTGAACCCACTTTTGTCCACTTTCCAAATGAAGATAATCTACTATAATTTACTAGAATTGGCTACATCAGCTGCTGGCAATCGTTGTCAGTCGTTAAGTTTTCTTTTAAAGACTTAACATAAAATTGTTGTGGTTTTCTTTTAGAGCACATTTGGTGGAGCTCCGAAAACAAAAATCTCTCAAAAAATTCAAATTTTATTAAGTAATAGCCCGTTGTCAGCTTAGTGTACTTTAACAGCTTATAATCATATACAAAATTGAAAAACCAATGAGCGCCTAAAAGTATGCAGCTGAGTGCGTGCTATGCATACACATTAATTTAGCTTAGAATAATTCATTACTATAGTTGCATACTTTTATGCTTTGTATATTATTATAACAATTTATATACTCGTACTTTGCATGTAGAAAGCTGTGAAATTATACAAATATATTTTTCTTAATAATTTTTCACTTCGCGTAAGCCTTTGCTTTAAAATTTGTTGTTGTTCAACGAACTCAGTTCTATTTAATTAAAACTGTTAAAAAAACAACAAGTCCCGCATGTCTACAAAGACGCCATCAGCGTGCTGATAACAACACATAAAAACCTACACGCGATCATATCTTGAAGAGGCACAGCACAACTTTTAAGATCGTAGATATGACCATAGATTGTTGTGTGCGATTGCACATTGAGTTGAAATGAATCGGTTGTTTATTGCTTGAATTCAATGCTGTTGAAAAAGGAAATAAAAAGAGAAAAAAAATGCAATTGCATTTAATGTGAGTATTTGAATTTTTTATCAATTAAATTATAATTCTTTTACCTATACTATACATGCACTTCTAAACAAGATAACGTGTTGTCTTGGTTACAGGCGATAAATAGTAAGGTTTCCATCAAATTTGAAAAAAAGATTTTCATGGGGTCTGTGACGATCAAAAACTTGGTAGCGCTAAAGAGCAAAAAAACCCCTGTCATATGAAAAGCAGCAACGATGTAAAAAAAGATCAAATAAAAAATCTTGGCCCTTTTCGTTATTTGCGTTTTTCACAATAATAGATCGCGAACCATCAAAGAAATATCTCCAGTTTCAGAAAAAATGCAGACCATAACTCTGCTCTATCGTATCAAACTGTGAAGCATGGCAGATGCATTTGCTTCTCCTAAATTACTACTGGGTTCTCTGCAAATTATAAGAAATTATCTTCGCTTAAATTCGTTTTCTGGTTTGAGCTGACATTTTGTGAGAATTTGCTGTATCGTGTTTCTTGAAACGTCTAATTCTTTTGAAAGAAGACAACTGAGTTTTCAATAACACTTCGACTAACTTTTACAACGCTTTCGATTAAACATCCTGTTCATAATCAAATCAGTTTGCTCAACCTGGTAAATTATACATCTAACTAATGACTCATTTGTAGCATTATTTCGAACCGAAATTTCTACGCAGCTTGTGTATTGCTCTAGCGAAGCTTTCACCATTTTTAAAGAGAATTTTAACAGTGACAATGTGTTGCTCTTTCGTATAATGTTGCATATTAAGTAATCGCGATGATGACAGCTGCCATACCTACAACTTTTAAAGCTGCCAACTTTGTAGTTTAAAAAATTATACGAAATTCAATTCAAACAAAGGTTTGGGACAAAATGTTAGGACCATTAGCGGAATCTTCGAAATATTTTTTATGCTATTTATAAGATATATTAGGTATCTGGTGGCATTAAGTCAAATTTAATGGAATAAATAAAATGAAATGAAAATGAAATATATAATGGGATAGTTTACTTATCGTGTAGTAAACCACAAACTACATCTTGATGTTGGAAAAAGTTGTAACTTTGAAAGTTTTTTTATTGTGCACTTGTCTTTTTTTTATTAAGTCCAAAGTATTAAATTTATTGCCATTTTTATTTTATCAACCACGCTGTTGCACTTTGCAGTTATAGTTTTTAGCAAAAAAAAAAAAAAAAAACACCCTTTACAATGCTGCCAATTAGTAAAACCAATGTTGCCAGATCACTTGTGTCAATTATTTTATATTTGCCATGTCAATATTTGTTGCGTGCGTTAAATTCTTTTTATTTGCATTCGCAGAATTTACTTAAACAGAAAAACTTCATGAACACACTCACCTGCATATATTTGGCCAAAGCTGCTGCATTGGCGCGCTGCACTTGTGATCTCAGCTGTGGTTGTGGTGAACCTAGCGGGCTGACGATTGTTGATGTTGAACCACCAATGCCCGTGTCGTAGCCTTGAGCATTGTTGCAATCAACATCTGTAAAGAAAATGAAAAATAAATTCCAATTCTAAATAAAGCAATAAATAATAAAAAAGTGGTGTAAAATCATACAACAAAATCAATAACTAAATGCAAATATGTTGTCTGAACAAAACTTGAGTTTTATTTCAATTTACTAATCAGATATTGCAAAAATTGTAGAAAAAATAAATGAAAAAAAAATGAAAACAAAAAATCGTAAAAAATTAAATAAACAAAGAATTAGTGAACACAAAAGTTATCAGTATTCGTTTCAATTATATTGTGTTGGCAATCATGAGCACAGTTGTTAAGAAAAAAAACCAAACACGTTCGCTAATCAAAATTGATTTTTGATCAATGCAACAATTGGCATTAAGCGTACCACAGTGGCGCATTAAAAAATATCAATCATCATTAGACAAAAACAATATTATTTATATGTGAATGATTAACTTAAAAATATTTTTAAAAAGATGAGCGACAGACACTTGCATATTTTATTAATTTATCTGTCCGTTGTTTGAAATTGTTGAGTCATTTCGACTTAGATTTAAAAGGCTGAAAGCTTCCACTCCCAATAAAAGCTCTGAAGATTATTTCAATATTCTACTTTCTATATGCAATTTGTTCTTCCTTTTGCAATGCATAGAGTGGCGTGGCAGGTAAAGAAACGGACATACATTCCTGATCAACGTCATGTTGTGAATTGATCTAACCATGTCCGTCTGTCCGTCACACAAATCTAAGCCAATCTTGAGATTTTTCCAATATGTTCGTGGTTATTTCATTAACTACAGAGTGAAATCGCAAAATTTTTATACGCGCGAGATTTATAGTAACAAATCTTTACTTAATCTTTGTATATCAGAGGGGCGAGGCAACTTCATTATATTTAACATAACTACTATATGATTTAGAAGAAGGGTAAGTGGTAAGTTAAGACTGACTGATTTCGACTCATCAACTTCAACTGTGAGTGACTATGTTTAAAAATGACTTCAACTGCTACTGTGACTGATCTCAACTGTATTTGATTTTGACTATAATTAACTTCGACTGTAAGTCATAGCCATAGTCACCATAAATGACTTTCGATAGTAACTGATTTCAGCAGTGATTGCTTTCGACTGTGATTGAGCTGACGTAATTCAGTGACTAACTTAACTTTAAAGACATTCCTATGTTACCAAAAGTGGATATAACTGACATTGACTGCGACTGAGTTCGATTGTGGCTGAGCTCAGCTGTATCAGAGTGACTTCAATTGTGACCGACTTTGATTGTAACTGATTTCAGTTGTGGCCGACGTTTTTGAATAAAGACTCTGCAGAGTTTTTGATAAAGAGTTCAAAATTAAATTTTTTCATCGAGTTTTAGGAGATGTTATACCTAAAGTTTGTCTAAAATATTGTCTGCAGTGCACCCAGATTAAAAACCAGGCTCGATGTCTGTTTTGCGTCTTATGAACCCAATTTTTAAAATAAATATTTTTAACGCAACAGTCCTACCACGGTACTAGAGCACCGGGATCAATCACCTATTTCACTCAAAAATTTATGATTACAGAAAACGAAACAGAATAACTTGCGAGATCAAATTTGGTGACTGTTGCGATTAAAAAATTAACTCTCATAAAGATTTTGCAGAATATCAGAACGACCTTGTAAAGAACGATTTCTTTCTATGGAAAAAATGTTCCATAATTTACAATCGATTAAAATTCGCGAAAAGTGGCTTTAAGATGGATATAAAATTTTGGGTAATTTTTTCATAGTTTAATTGGTTATGTCCAAAATTTGATCTCTTTTGCCATTCATTTTGTTTTGATCGACATTTTTATTTGTTGATCTTGGTTACACCTTGTGCTAAAAACTGTTTTTCAGTATTTCCCAAAAGTTAATATTTCTCTTTAAATTTCAAAATTTGATTTTACGTCAACTTTTTCATCCCACTGTGCAATATACTGAATGGCTTGTCAGATCATTTTATAGTTTTTCTTGTATTCTTGGTTATGTGCCAAAGCAAATTATTATGCTATGGACTCTAAAGCCACGAGCTTTTTTATATTCTCAATGAAAAACCATTTTTATGTATCGTATAACAAACAAGATTGTCCAGATGAAAAAAAAAACCTTACCTCCGATTACACACAATTCAATGGCAAAAACTAATGAAGTGAAAATGTTTGTGTAATTTGATCAATTCTTAGTTTATTAACTTAAAAATGTTGTCAATTGTAGAAAATTGCATTGATTATATTAAAAAATGCAAGTGGCAGCAATAAAAAAACCACATAAATGTTTTAAGGTGTATTGTTCTCGTTATAGCACCTTAAAGCTTTCATAGAGGTTTTTTTTTTTTTTCAAAGTGAACTTGCTACTCAACGCTATATAACTATAACGTATATTTAAAAGCCCAACAAAATAGAACGTTTGCTAGACTTTTAGTTGCTTTTTGCATTTCTTACACGCCTTTTAGTTTTTCCTACACGATCCTGCCACATTTTAGTGCGATCATTTTGATTAATGTCTGAGTAAAGTGTAAAAAATCGTTACGTTTTGCATGGTTTACTAACCTTTAAGCGAGTGGTTCATACACATTGGGCATTGATCGTTGCGAAACATGCAGGAATAGCAACGCTCATGACCGCAAGTGTCGATCAGTTTCCGTCGTTTGCCTTTGTCGAAGGAAATGCGGCAACTGGGACAGACAGTGCCGCTTGTCTCATGTTCCAGTAGACGGCGTATCGATTGTAGATCTGCAAAAAATTAAAGAGAAAAATGTAATGCATATAAGAAAAAAGTTATAAAATTAAATTTATTATAAAATACAGGGTAACTCTGTCCGCGTGAAATATTGTTATGGAAAGCTGTTATGAAAATGTGTGAAAATGAGTTTCTAAATATAATGTTTATTAGAGTGTATCGAGCGCTAAGAAAAAAAACTTGAGAGTATCATCTCGTATTTTGAAAACTTATCATCTTTTCATACCCTTTTTATACCCGTTTGTAACGCATAGCAGGGGGCGTGGCAGATATAGAAAAATATATATATATTATTGATCAGCGTCACCACCTGAGTCGATATAGCTATGTCTGTCGGTCTGGCTGTGTGTCTGTCTATCTATCTGTCTGTCGCATCTTCTTGCAAGCTGCTAGCATATAACAATGAGTGAAATCGGGTCGCGACCACGCCTACCGCCCATACTCTATGTAAATGTACTTCAGCCCATTTTGAAAAAAGTTGCTGCGATTTTGTTGAAACTTGGGGATTTGGTGAACATGTGAACAAAATTAAGAGTGAGCTAGGTTTTAAATTTTGCAAAAGCTCTTAAAGGGGCGTGGCACAGCCCTAAATTTTAACTTTTATAACGCCATAACACGTAAACCGTGCAAGATATTGCGATGAAATTTGGTACACGGATACAGATCATATATATCTTGAATTGTGTTTAAGGTGGGCGGAATTGGAAAAGTGGGCGTGACACTTTTACTAATTGAAAACTTTGATTTCGTGTAATTCAAAATTGGCACATTCGATTTTCATAAAAATTTTAAGGATGATACCACTGAGAGCAGTCATCAATACAAGCTTCGTCAGTGTACTAGAAAAACACGTTGAAGGGGCGTGGTACAGCCCACAATATTTATAAACGTTAGAATTAGAGAACAAACAACGTAATCGTTACGAAATTTAGTATGGCAGATATACTTGCTAAAAGGTATCTTCTTATAAAAATTTGGCACAATAGAACCGGTGGGCATGGCACCTCCCATATAAGCAAAAAACGTTTAATGGTATAGATAGTGTGCAATGAGAGTAATCTTCATAAAATTTGGTGCATAGATGTCAATTATTATAAGCTATAAAATTAAATAAATTTCGACGGGATTTCATCAGTGGGCATGACACCTCCCATACAAGTAAAATACCTTAAGTGGCACATCTATCGAAATATATGTATATGAGCAATCATACTGAAATTTGGTATAAGAGGTTGTTTTATGGAAAGCTATTTCTGGATCAAAATCAGTCTTGATTGTATCAGTGGGTGTGTCACCGCCCTAAATTTTAAGGTTAATTAAGGCATATATCGCAAACTATACAAGCTATTTTGTTAAAATTTAGCATGTGGATGTCATAGACGAATATAATTTAAATAACCAAAAGTATTTCTATTTCTATCAACATTTTTCACATTCTTTTGACTTTTCCAACTTTTTAGCTTTTCCCAACATATTACATGTGTATATTCCAAAAAGCCTCGAACAATTAAAAAAGTTCCGTCTGATGCAAAGTCACGAACGACTGAAAAGTTGTGTATACTTTGTTACCAACCCGAGTTGTAAACTCAAATAAAACATGGTTTTTGCTGAAGAGTAAAAAAATAAAATAATTAATTTTTATTAAATGTGGTTCTTACCAATACGTAGTGCTTAACGAAGATACTGACAAAGTTTTTTGCAAAATCAGTTCAGCAGTTTTTAAGATATTTCGCAACAAATAAACAAAGTTTTTCTAAACTTAAAAAAAAAATTGAATGCTTCGATAAATGCTTTGGTCAGCAAAAATCACCAAGCTACATTTACACATAAGTGTGTATGTATGCAGAGCTAGTAAAAGTCAACAGCCCACGTAAAAAAAAGTCTTTTAAAGATTTAGCCACTACACCACCACTTAGCTGGAAATTCTATGCCGCACGTTGATCGCGATCGAACGTGGTGTCATATGTTAATTGGCAATACTTTGGCTATTTTGCGAAATTCACAATTCTTGAAAGTTTTGTTTACATTTTTCCTTTTCTTTTTTCTTCAAATTCGTCATAAGCTAATTTGTAAAATTTGTCAATAAATTTGTAGGAAATGTTTTTACTTTTACGATCACTTTATAGGTTTCACAGTAATTTGTCGTAATACAGCAAGCAAGCCATTAAAGTGGGCTTGAACTCAAATTTTATTTGTTTCTCTACACTTTTTTTTTTTAAAATACTTTTTAAAGTTATTAAATGATGTATTTAAATCGTAATGAACTATGTTGTCGTCGCGTTACCAATTTGCAACTATTATTTGTTGGCAACAATTAAAATTGAGAAGCAAAGAACAAAAACAAAAAAACATAAAAAACTTTAAATGATCTTAGTAAACGCGCGCGCTTATTTGAAGAAAGCAGTTCTGCATTTGTAACTACAAGTGTCTCCAAGTGCCTATGTACAACGAATTTTTGAGTGGACACAACCATATGTTGGCAAGTTATCTTGCAAATGCATTTGGAAATGAACGTGGGCTGCTGATCTCACGTTGTTCCTTCCAAAAAGTTATCATGAGTTGAAATTTAGCGTACCAAAGAATTGGCTGTGGTTTTAATGGTGGGTTGCAAATGAATAATCTTTGCTCTTATTGCATATATGAAAATTAGTGGGAATACATAAGTACAGTAGAACCTCATTTATACAAGTTGAGAGTATTCTTTACCGCTTTAGCTGATTATTTATGAGAGGTATATTTTCAATTATCTAGCTCAAATAATCGAGGTTCTTCATAAACGATACGCGGTGTTCATATTTTTGGCATATTGTTGAATTAAAAATGCTTAATAAGTTTACATTAAAATTACTTTTCATTATTTCATTAAAAAAGACTGGACATTCTCGGACAAATTTAGGAATTCTTATTGGTATGCCTCGTTTTCACAATTTTTTCGTTAAAACTTAAACGAGTAATTTTATTGCCCCAACATTTTCGAAGTGGATCACTAAAAAGACGTAGATAGGCATTATCTGCCTGTCTTATGTACATATATATTCACATAGAATATATATGTAGTGGCAGACGTTATAAGTCTTACGTTTAAAGTGGGTTCAATATGAGACTCTTTTTTCTGATAAAGAATGATAAAGAACATAAAAAAATCATTATCTGCCTCTGAAATTTAATTGTTTTGACCGTCTACCTGACCAGTGCTATAAACAATAGCAACGTCATTTCTTTGCTTCATTTAAAAAGTTTTCTTGCAAATAGAAAATCAAAGAATTATATAATTTTATATAGACATTATAATGTGTAGTATTTTGTTGTTAAAAAAACAAGTGGCAGACGCTTAGTATTTCATGGTCTGCAACCGAAAGCTAATTATTTTGACCATCTGCCTGGCTAGTCTAATTATAATCAATAGCTAAATACATAAATTTTTTGCTTCTTTTAAAAAATTATTGAAAATACAAAACCAAAAAATTATATTATTTGTAACTATCTTGTGAACATTATAATATGCAACAGAAAACAAGTGACAGACTCTTAGTAATTTCATTTATAGTTCTTTGAAGTGATAGTTTAGTAGGCAGACGTTAACTTTTTCGATTAAGTAAGAATTTATTGCAGAAGTCTATGCAGAATTTGAACATTTGAATAAGGTCACTAAATTCTGATTTTGTGCACGTTTTTTTATAAATAAAAACTTTTCTTCAATATTTACACCAATAGTACAAGTCTGCCGCATTAATTTTCTTATGCAACGATAAAATTAGTGATTTAAATCAAAAGGCAGACATGCATAAGTAGTTGATTTAATAATATCAAGTAAAAAATTGGAGAAAGCATGTTGTCAGATATTGTTGCTACAGTTTTTTTTTGCATTTCAAACTCTATTACCAGCAACGTCTGTCATATAATTAAGTGACTTGAATATGATGCTTAGCAACATTTTCATTTTGAATACTTTGAGACTTGTTTCTTTTGAAATAGTTATTTCTTAAAATTGCGCCATATTGATGGTATCATTTATGACTGCCTTTATTGATACAAAGGTAAAAGTATAAAAAAAATGTAACCGTTAAATTGCTGTAGTAATTGAGAAAAACAAAAGTGAAGGGATGTCGTCTGACATTTAAAAAAAAGTAACAACAACAAAAATGCAATGAAAAACTGCAGCAACACAAAGAAATGTCAATTGGCAGTTGATTGTCAGTAGCTTGAATGCTCGTAACAGCAACAACCACAACAACAACAACCAGCATATGTCGTATGCAAATTTATGTTGTAGTTAATTTTTTGTATAAACTTTAATTATATAGCATGGCAACCCTACTTCGGTTGCGATGTTGCTGCTGCACACCGTCACGGTAGTTCATCTACGTAATGTCAGCAATGTTTATGACAGCAATAACATAATTTGTTTCTTCAATACAACAACATAATAATATGTTTTTTTTTTTTTTTTTACAACAAAAGTAACCTTAACAATTGCACTTGCTAGCTGACTATGAAGGGTATTTTTTTTTCTTTTTGGGGGAATATTTTTTATGTTTCGATGCTGCCTTCATTTAATTTTGAGTTTCCCCTTTTTTATAATTTTCATTATTGCTGTTGTTTTTGTTGGTTTTGTGCCTGTTGCCCACATTTTTTGTTTGCCTGCTACCATCAGCTGCCGTCTTGTTTGACTTTATTTTGCCCGCGCAATTATTTTGCACACATGCACCAGCAACCGCCATAAAATCGGCATTTGCACCAGCAGCAACTTAAAATTGCCCACGCATGCGCGCGCACTCGCTGGTATATGAAAATAGCAAGCGTATTTTTTTTCAATTTTGAATCAAGCTGACCAGATAACTATACAGAATAGCAAAAATTTTAAGAAAATTTCATTGTAAAACGTTGAAATAAATGTGCACACAAATTTTAATGCTAAAAGTAATTGAAAAAAGTAGTTTTATTGGAGTGAGGGAGATCAGTCAACTTTTATTACTCTGTTATTTGCTTAGCATGTCGTATGAGCAACATTTAATTACTATGAAAAATTAAAATTTCTAAAAAAGTTCCGATGTTACTTAGAGCTATCTGCCTTAAAGGGATATGTATATTTTCAAGCGTTTTAAAAAAATGGGCAACATTTGGCTCAAAAATATAAAAATATTATGAAAAACCTTTCATATATTAAAAGCCAAATTTTAGTTTTCAAACAATTCGAAAGACCATCTGATTTATTAAATTAATGCTTGCCGATTCCTTCATAAATTGATGGGTTGATTATTTAAAATAAAACATATTTGTTTTGTTTGCTTTGCGTTAATTAGTAATTTTTTCCACATGTCGTATGAGTAACTTTTAATTACTAAGTAACCTTAAAATTGCTATTCGAAATAGTTACATCAAATTTCAACCAGACTTAAAATGGCAATGGAAATTTTCAAAAAAAAAAAACTTTGATTGAAATATTTTTTTAAAAATAAAATTTCATGTTTTCTCTGAATTAAAAGCCTAATTTTCGACTTAATTTCTTTACTTATATTATATATTGAAGAATTTTCCTAATGGTCACTTTATTTAAAAATTGCAATGCAACTATGCTCACGATAGCAATCACTAAGATGTTAGTGTTGGGTGGTTTTTTTTTTTGCTTAGATTTGTGGTGAATTGTTGCGTGCATTGATTGAATTTTCCGCTTGGTTTATGAATGAATTAATAGATTGGGTTATATTTTGCAATTTTTTCATATCAAACATTATATGCAATTTACGTAAAATACACTGAAAAATAAAACTAATTAAGTGACAAGTTTCAAATGAGGTTTATTTCATTGTTGCAAGTAATATAGTTTAATCTAGCAAAAGCATAGGGACATAAAAACAGTAAGATGTCGACCGACGTTGATATTGCAACACAAACAAATAACTTTTTTCATCGTATGTAAATATCATATTTTGACTTATGTAGCCACTTTTATTGAACTTTTTACTTTGTTTTCTTAGTAAAATTTATTTAAAAGAAAGGACATATTTAATAGATATTTAACAAATAGAATGCAACAGTTTTAAGATTTCACTTATAAGAATTTATATTCGTTTTCCAAAAACTTTCTTTCTCCGTTTAATTTCAATTCCCATCAAAATTTGTTCAATTTTTCCGGCGCATTTTGCAGTACATAGCGCTCTTTAGTTTTCAGTGTACCCTATCAAATTGACTAGGCTAAACGTTCCGACATGTCTATGACCACAGAATCGCGCATCAACAAATTTCCATTTACGCTGTTATAACCTTTGGTGGGCGTCAGTCCATAACAACAGTCAGTGACTGATTCTGAGCGCTCTACAACCATCTGTCTGTCTGCCTTTCTGTCCTTCATTTCAACGGCTCTGCTGTCTGTTGTTGCATTAAATTTTGCATGCATAAGATAATGTAATTTTTACATTAATTTTTACAAATTTGAGGGCATTGGCTCACGCCCGTTTGCTGTATAGAACGTGGGGAAAATAAGAGCATTATGAAGGAATTTTCTAGCAAATAATTCAATTTAAAATGTGGTCAAACAAATTAGTTTTCATAATGGAAAAAATATATAATTTCTTGAGTAGGAACTATTTTTGTGAAAATTTTACTTGATCACAGGATAGTTAGTTACAAAGATTTTTTTGTAAGAAAATTTATGTGAAAAATTATTCTTTGAAAACAGATATACTAGATACATATATTTTTTGTAAAAGAAGTTGGAATAAGGCTGAGAAGATAGATAAGCTATGATAGTTAATATATTCATTAGTTGGCCTTGGCATATTCTGGTCCACATAAACTTTAGATTACAGTTTGAAGGCCAATTGTAGTTCATGGTTTTAAAGTATTTCGTTTTCGTAATCTTAAACATCCGAAAAAGTTTTATTGATTTTGAGCGGAAATGCCTGTTACTTTCATTTCCAAAATGGTATTATCAATTTTGATGAAACTGGTGTAGATATTGTATCAAAAGATATGCGATAAAATGCCAGGATATGCTTAAGCCAACCAAGCCTTATCAAATCTAGTGTAGTTGTTCTATCGCTTGACGATGAATTCAGACTATAATTTGATCAGATAATTAATTCAATCGCAATCTCCCAGGGTATTAAGTATGCTACGAGTTTAAGAAATATTTGTTATAATATCACGATTCAACAAAATATGGCACCATGCATATATATGTAATACATAACAAGTCTGGCACATGGAAAAAAAACTCAAAACAATACACAGTTTTTTTATAAATGTCAAGGTTTCCGAACGCACATTAAAATAAATAAAAATTTAAATAAATTTTTGTCCAAATCCTAAAGTTACCTTTTTGCATGGCCCATTAATACTTCGCACAACTTCAAATTCTGCAACTATTGCAGTTGCATATCGGTAGCACATATGTGGGTTTTCTATTTCCTATATGTGAAGGTAGATTCCTGACAGAGTCATGAGCGTGCACTGATTTTTGCACCAGACTTTGTGTCGTTCACTTTTTGTTGGAAAAACAAAAACAAAGAAAAAATTCGTGGTGGCTGTGCGAACTCGCATTTGAGTGCGACTGAGTTCAAGCAGCCCACACAAAAACAACTTTGCACAAAAGCCATAGTTGTTAGAGTGGCAACCCTACAGCCAAAACCAGAATGCAAAACTTTATTTTCCAAACGCAAGAATAAAATTTTAATAAAAAAGTAAAAAAAAACTACAATTGCTAAAAAATTGCGATATTTTGAATGATTTTTTTGATGTAACAAAATTTAATGGTAAAATAAAAAAAAAAAATTCAACTCAAGTGGGGATGAATGAAACCCACTTGCGGCTGCCATTTAATAGCGCTGGCGTTGCCAGATTGATATGACTATGGCGAGTATAGACCGGACGTCTGCAGTGCATAGTAAAATAAGTCAGTACGTTTGCGTTTATGTTTCTGTGAATGAATTGAGTGTTGTAATACAAAACCCACACAAACTTGTTAACGAACGATTCCTTCTTAAGAGTCGTTTGTGAAGTGTTTTCTTAATATTTTTTCTTATATGTTTTGCATTGAAAGCCTGCAGCCTACTCGTGTAGACAAAGGAAACAAATTGAAAAAAAAAAATAGTGGCAGGGAAGTTTTTTTACTTTTGCAGCTTAAGCAGCCTATTAATGATAATGCAAAGAATGAAGATAAGTAAAATTTTGCACATATGCACGTGGAAGAGTATTTTTTTTTGCGCCTTGAACCTATCAATTTTTAAGAGTAAAAGTAAAAATACCAATGGCAGACGCTTTAATCTAGAATGTTGTTACCATAAAAAGTTGTTATTTGTACGTCTGCCATTAATTTTTAAAATTTCTTTTTTTTAACAACAGCATGAGAAACATTGAAAAAGTACTTATGTTTTGGAAAAAAAAAAAATTATTATTTGCTGATATAAAATTCACTTCCGTAGGTAAATCGCTTTTGATATCTATCAGAACTTTGGAAGATATTTGATTAGGAAGAAGTTCCTAACAAAGCTTTCACAATGGCATCAAAAATGGCCCATTTTCATTTATCTCGTTTTTTATGCCAGATATGGCTCGCTATCCACTTTGCTTTGCTGCTTGTTTTGGAAGTGTACGTCAATTATTTCCACTTATGTCAAAAAATGCATCTGTAAACAGCTGTTCAGATAAAAAAAAACCACCAAAAAAATGTGGAATCTCAAATGATGCCAAATAAAAACGAATCGGTGAAATCGCCGGTGTGAAAGCTATTTTTAAAAACGAGATACAAAAACAATATAAATGAAAAATAAGAAAAATTGTTTGCTGGTATTTTTGGTGCTGAAAAGGTCTAATATTATCAAAATTTAAAATGAAAGAAAAGTTTGAGATAGACAATGGTAATCTAAAAGAGGCTAATTCTTACTCTTTTATTTGAGTCACTTATTTCCAAAACGACACTTAATGGTTAATGGTCGAATTAATTAAATACAATTATTTTATGTAAATCACTCCAAGAATGGAATGCTGCTGATTGTTTTCTTCAAAACCCAACAAAATTTACTGATTTCATCCAAAAATAAAACTACAATGACTGTCAACATAACGTTGCACATTCCCTATGATGTTTTTTCACTTCCAGCAATATATTAACCCAAATAAAGAAGTTCTCAAAAAAGCTAAAATTTTAATCAAAACGCGTTACCATGCCACAACACTTAATGGGTTCATTTTGCTTTTTATTTATTTATCAAAAGAATAATAAAAAAAAAAATCAAATGAAAAAAGGTAAAACTTCATTAAGACTCTGCAAGACTGTGCCGATCACAGATGATTTGTGTTTACAGTTTACGGCGGCGCAGACGTGCAGTAAAAGTTGCAACTCACAAATGCAGTATGATACATTGTGGCGTGGAAGATGAATTTCATACAAATAATCAAAAAAGATATGCCAATAATAATTTATATTTTCAAAAAAAAAATACAAACACAGACACTCAGAAAATTCAGCTAAAACACAAACAATGCAATTTGTGCTTCGGGCTTTATATTGTTTACAGCTGCTACGCGTAGCAATAAAGGAGCAGCAACGAACTTCATTCTTAAAAAGTAAAAAAAAAACTTCTAAAGTTTTGTATATGACTGTTGCAGCATCGTAAAAGTGTGTCCGGTCGTGCGATTCAACTGATTCTTCATATAAACCCGGTAGGAAAAATTATAAAACCATATAACCAAATTGATGCTTTTGAATTCACAAGGAGCATCAATAACATAAGTATTTTTTACAGAATTTTTTTTTTCTTTTGTCACCCTTGGCTATATTTCCAATAGGGGCACATTGTTTCTGACAGCATCAGCTACAGGAACAGCATTAAATAAAGTATCTCTATTTTGAAATCTTATTGCATAAATCAAAGTTTAACATAACAGCAATCACAATAACAGCGAACATTGAAAAGAAAGCAAATCCTTCTTCTTTAAGGCTAATGCAGCAATAATTTTTTTTTCACTATAAAAATTTTGAAACCATAATAAATTGTATTTATGTAAATCATATAAATTTTTTTTTGTTTGTTTTTTTATCGCGAATGTTCGTGGTATTTGACTGCAAGCCTTTTTTTGCTGTCCAATGTGTGGAAGGGGAACATTTTCTTGCTTATCAGAAAACATTTTTTTTTTATTACTTTTACTTCAGAAATTTGCAATAGTAGTGAAAATACAGAAGAAACGAAAAGCATACTTGTTGGCATACTTTGAAAAACTTATGTTTCAATATTTAATATTCGAAAAAAAAAATAGTAAAGCCAGTGTTGCCAAAAGAGTCATGGTGTTCATTTGCCAGATATTGTTATTTTATGCATAAATACTATCGACTAAAGTATAAGAGCAAAAAAAATCCTTTCGATAAATTTTTGTGCGTTTTATTTAAAATAAAAAATCTGCAATACTTCAATAGTCGGCAATAAGTTTTTTTTTGCAGATTTCTGACAGCTGATTATGTTCAGTTTTTAAATCTAAGTATTATACTTGTGTCGTTTTTAATTTTCGAGATATGAAAACGATGTGCTCAGTCAGAATAGCTTATATATGAGTTATTGCTTTTTCTTGTTTACCATTTGAAGGTTATTTTTGGATATCCACTGATCCTTTTGCAAAAAAAAAAAAAAATTTTCAAAAATGCTCTCAATAATAAAGTTCTTATAAAGAAAGCTCTTAAAAGACATCACTAGCTAGTAGCTACCATACAAAAAATTTAAAAAAAAAAGTTTTGCCGAACAAAAAGACTTGTTGCTGTCTGTATCTATTGTCTCTTATATCGTTATTCCTGGAATTTAAAAAAAAGTTGACAGCACCAAATTAAGACCGGATCCATTATATTTATAGAGAGCAGAGACTTTAATAGCAAGCAGGCAGCTACTTGTTATTGGTACAACTGAGAAAAAAGGTAGAAAAACAAATAGAAAGAATAAATATTTGCGGGTTGTACCACAAGAATAAATCAAATAAGAAAAATGAAATTTAAAAAAAGCAAAAGTCTTATGAAAAAAAAAAAATAAATTTAAATACCGAAATATCAAGAAAAAAAAACATATGAAACTCTACTTTCATTATCAAAAATTTGGTAGACAAATATTTGTTTTTTGCATTACTCAGTTGTGCAATGATTACATTGTCACGTTTAGAGCTTGGAATGATTATTTTGTAAAGTGAAATGTTTTTGTTTTTTAGTCAGCTGAAAAAACCTCATTCATTCATAAGTTGAAATCTAAATTTGATAGCACACCGAAAAAAAAACTTACTCCGTTTAAGGAAAAATGCCAAAATGTAAGGAAAAAATGTCCTTCAATACGAGCTAAAGCCATGGGTTACTCAAAATAAGTAAGTTGGATTCCTTAGTACCAGTAAATGTTGCTGCTTTGAAATAAGGAAAAGTTTACTCAATGTGAGGACAAGGTTATAAAACTGAGGAAAATTTTACTTTTTCTAAGGATGAAGGTATCCTTAAATGAAAGAAATTTACTTAAAATAAATTCGTTGATTTAAAAAAAAAATTGTTAATTTTCTATTTCTTATATGTGTTGGTTACTTATTGTAAGTCATTTTTATTTTAATCGTAATACGTTTTTAAAATTTCAAAGGAGAACTTAAATTTTTTTTTACCTGTCACCCGATCAGAGAATTGAACCTGTGTTCTGCGCCATGCCCCTGCTCAAAGATGCTCATCTTACCCAACTCAGCCACCGACAGCATTTTTAAGACATACTAAAATGATGTTGTTAAACTGCGCATGTAACAACAATGGTCAATGGACAATGGTCTGATCAGGGAAGCTTGGGTTCAAATCCCGGCGACGACATATTTTTTTTTTTTTTAATTAATTTATTTTTTTATTTAAAAAACAAGTAGAGAACTATAAATATATAGACAAAAACAGAATACTTACGAGAAGAATAGATATTAATTTCAGCGAGTGTTGCCACTCATTTATTAAGGAAAATTTTCCTACGTTATAGTAAATTTTTTGAAGAAACTAACTAAAACTGAGTACGATTTTCCTTAAACAAAACATTCCATTAGATTGAGGAAGTTTTACTCAAATGAGGAACAAGTTAACCTCAAAAATTCTTCCCAAAGAAAAATTTACTATTTCAAAGGAAAGTTTTACTAAAACCACAAACTCTATATTTGAGGAAGAGCGTTGACTTGCTTTAATGAAACATGAACTCATTTCAAAGGACTCAATTACTAAATGAGACGATATTTTCATCAATATGAGGAAAATTAACTTAGGTTAAGGAAAATTTTTACACTAAATCTGAGGAAGGCAGTTCTTCAAATTTAGTACGGTCTTTTTTTTCGGTGCACACAATTCATAAAGTGCTTTGTTAGTTTGTTGGTTTACACAGTTACATTAGAATAAATTGCAAAAAAACTAAAAATTATCAGATTTACATATATAATATTTATAATATTTAATTAAAACTAATTTTTATAAAAAATTTTTTTAAGAAATTAAATTTTTTAGTTTTGAGACTTTTTTCAACAAGAATTTCAACAATATAGAAAGATTCCTGCAAGTAGGCTTGAAACTTCCACTTTATCTAAGCAAATCATTAAGTCTTTAAGGCTTACTAGGCTTACTTATTGCGTGCATTAGTAGTAAATAGTTAGGGAATTTTAATTTAGGAATTTCTATCTAATTGCCTGTCTACCTGTTTATTTGCCTATATGTAGTATTTAGCTGACTGTCTGTCAAGTGTAACACATTAGATCAAAAAACAAAAACAACAAAAATGTTGCTTCTTTTATTTCCCCAACTTTATCTTTATTAGCAACAATTTTCAGTATTGTGTTGTTTTTTGTTGTTTTAATTGTTTATCTTTAAGGTTGACTCTACTCTGTTTATTTACGTAACCAGAACAAGAAAAAAGCTTAAGCAATGACAACAACAGCAAAAAACAAAAAAAAAATTAACAAAAAAAAAACCAACGAAGGTTAATGTATCTTTTTCAATGGTTTTTATTACCAAATTGCAAATGAACTGACAGTTGAAAAAAAAAAATAAAAAAATTCTTTTTACGTACTTTTTTTGGAAGCGTGAATTAAATACATATATGCAAAAGAATTTTATATTTTGTGAAAATTTTTTTCTGCCTTTAGGAAAGAACGATGGTCATGTAAATTTACAAATCGCTTACTAGGTTATTGATAGCTTGGAAATTAATTACGAGAGGCTCAACTGAAACTGATCTTTTGAAGGCTATATCTATGACTTCCGATATATAATATATATAATATATATATAATATTTTTTTTTCAGAACAAAGTAAAAAATGTAGAAAAACTTATCTGAAGGCGGAAAGTTTGATATCTTTCAATATTATTGAACACTAACTTAACCATTCCGGATATTGTAAAAGGAATGAACAGAAAGCAGTTCATTTATTCATTGATTGATGAGTTAAGGCCTAAGTTACAAAATATTCCTGTACCTAGCTTGGGAAAATCAGTTTAAACTGTTTTTCTAGCACTTTTGCTTAATTGGGTGATGCCACGCCCTGAAATTTGTTAAAATTCACTGAAATTAAGTTTTTAAGCATTCATTCATCAAAGTCTTTGCTTTTATGGGAGATTTCCATTTATTTATCGGAATAATCTTAAGAAAAATTGAGTTAGGGAAACTTTTCCATTTCGTTTTTTGGCAATTTGAGTTTTCTAAATCAAATTATTTTTTTTTTTACTGAAACTTCAATTATTCTGTGGCTTCAATAGATACAGTATTTTTTTTTTCATAAATTGTTCAATGACAAAGTTGGCCAATATGCCCAACTCTTTTCTATGTTCACTAACATTGAAAAACGTTCAGGTAAAAGATATCAAATAAATTTTATTTCATGGTTCTCAATTTCATATGCCCTCAGTTTTCAAGTGTCATATCAAAGATACAGATAATTCTTTTCATTATTTTTTTGCTGATTAATATCTCTGTCAGCCTGTCGCTTAATATTTTTTACCACAAACTGAAGCATTTTTTTCGTATAATTTGGATTTTTTTTTTCTAAAATTTGATGATGTTTTATGTAGTTAAATTTTTTTTTTTTAAATTCCGCTCATGCTTTTTTTTTTGAATAAATATTCTACCATTTAAAGTGCCGAAAAACACGTTCTTTATTTGCTTGTAATGCGATCGCGCACGTCGCATATCGCAAAATCAATCTTAATTCGTCAGTTTGAATTATGGTATCTGTTGGATACCGCTATTAGTCATGTAAATGTAACGCCGCATAAATAAAATGAAATTTATATTTTTTTGTTCTTTTTATTTTAAACTTTATGTTTAACCTTTGTTGATGTCATTGGCGTATATGTTGCTGATTTCTTTCTCAATGCAGCTAGGCTGAAGTTTATGACGCATTTTAAGTATAGGCTGGCGCCAAACTGTTATCTGTTGCATTTCTTTACATTTTTTGTTGCGTTTTCTTTTCTTTATTTGTTGCTGTTTGAATGTCTGTCCGTCTGTTGGTATCCAATGGCTGTTTAATTAAAATTTGCTGACTTAAGTAAAAAACTGGTGAAAAAATTCTTCTTTTAATGGTGTCAAGTATCGTCTTCAATTGAGTGCGAAAAAAAATGAAATTTTTTATGGAATTAATTAACATTTGCTCTACTTTTGCAATGCTGTATCTTTGAGATACGTTGCTCCATATCTGTAGAGATAATATTTCAATGCTGTAAATTTGTTGCATGCAAATAGCAACAGCAATAGCATTACAAAGGTATGTGCTAGGTAAACACGTTGCAGAGATAATATTAAATTAGGTGTTTTGTTCAAATTTGGGTTTGTGTATTTTTCGGATATTTATTGTTTGGAATGGAACAAATAATATGTAAATAGAGAACGGATTATATGTTTCTTAGAAAATTAGCTCAAATGAATTCTTGCATTTTATTAAAAGGCATAACAAGTGAGCCAAACAATTTATAGTTATCTCGAAAGTATGTAAATGAAAAGAAAAAAAAATATTTTTATGGATTTTACTTAATTGTGTTTCTTCAAAAAATTATGTAAAAAGATAGCAGCTCAACTACTGTCCTGGAAAAATTACCCCTAACATTTTTTTGTATGATAGAATAACTGCTCGAATAAATGGAATTTTTTACTTTTTTTATTTTTGAAAATAGTACTTAGTAACTTATTTCCATTTGTCTTAAGTCGATTTTTCAATTTTTTTTCCTTTTTATCAATTCCAGCACGTACAATATTACAATTTTTTCCAATTAATTAAATGAAAGTTAATTGTTATCTAGTTTACTTAATGATAAGTAATTGGAAAAAAATCGCTTTCATTTTGAAAACTTTAAAGAGTACCTACTAAAACCAATTGTCTGAACTATGTAAATGAACTTTGATTTTGTATTTGCGAAACTCTTGAACCAGTCACTTCTTTTTTCAAATTACTATATTTTTTTTTATGTCAATAACGCAAGCTCAAATTATTAAAATAAATAAAGGAAATATTTATGCATAGCATTTTCTCATATTACGTTGTTCTATACTTTTTTGTTTGCTATGGCTGATTGTTGGCAAAAAAAAAAAAAAAAGATGTGTGGCGACAAAAACTAGAAAAGCCTTAGAATGTCACCTTTTTGCTAGCAATATTAAGCTTTAGTATCTTTGATATTTTCAATTTTTATACCTATGTACAAATATTCTATACAACTAACAGTTCGTTCCGGCTTCACACGGGTGTTGATCGTTAAGTTAAAAGTTATTTTTTTATAGCCATATAAGATATTATGTTGTATGGGAGGTATCACGTCAATTTATTTTTTGCACGCTTACATAGGTATGTCACCAAAAATTTTCATACCCAATTTGGTGACTTTGTTTCTATAGTATTCTCATATATGGCCCACTTCTTGGCCAGTGCATAGGCACTTGTCTGTGTCTGCAAATATTAACATATCAAGTTTGGTGCCATGCTGACATTCAGTCCAGTGCTACTGTCAACAAATGTTCCCAAACAAATGTTGCTTAAAATTGCTGGAATAGTTTTCTGCGCAAAGCTGCAAAGTTCTTACTTGTATGGGAGTTGTTACGCCCATTTGTTTAACGACGCCCACACGTTCTCCTTTCTACTTATCTTTGTCACCGAATGTTTCAGTAACAAGTTTGATAAAAATATTTTTTTTTTCTAGCAAGACGTATCAAAATGTTTGCTTGTGCATTAGGTGCCACGCCCACTCATCAAACTTCGCCCACATTTTGTTCAGCGCTTGCTTGTTTTCCCAAATGTCCCATACCAAGTTTGGCAAAATTTTGGTAGACAATTTTTCTGCGCACATTTTAAATTTTACGTTTATATAAAAGGTGCCACACCCACTTGTCACACCGTGCCCAGATTTTGTACAGTGCTTGTTTCAGCTAACAAATGTTCAGATGTATACAAAATTTTCTAGAATTGGCTTAAATAATTTTCTGCGCATAGGGGACGTCCATTAATTACGTGAGTCAAAATAGGAAGGAAGGGTCCGACAAAATCTCACCTAATCTTACCAAGGGGGAGGAAGGGTTCAAGGAAAACCTCACGTCAACTTTTAATGCATAGAAATTATATTAAAACTTATAATTTAAATCTCACTGGAGAGAGTGGAGGGGTCCCGCCAGATCTCACCAAACCTCACCAAGGGGAGGGGAATTTTCAAAAAACACCTAACGTAATTAATGGACATCCCCATAGTTTTACCAAATGTTCTCGTACCAAGTTTCTTTATATTGACGTTCGTCTTCACTTCGTAGAACTTTTAAAACATTTTCGTAAACCTGGATTGTACTACGCCCCTTTATTTTATCTAAATTAAATATAGTTCACTTTACTTATAACTTAATTTTGTATAATGAAAAAAGTTAAAGAGATCGGCTCAGTAGTTTCTGAACTCACGTCTAACAAACGAACAAACAAACTTAGTGTCTTCCTATATATGTACGAGTATAATATATTGTATAGAAGTATAGATAATAAATATGCAATTCGCAATTATGTATGTTAAAATAATATTTACATAGGTAATAGTTATACATAAATAAGAAAAATGTATTCTATAGTAACATGGCAATTAATACATGAACATATCTGTTATTGATTGCTTATTGACAATTTTACATGTAAATTTTAACCACCTGTGGGGTATAATCTTAAGCAGCGTTAATGGCTTTTTATTACGATTGTAACAAATTTATGCATACAATAAAGTAGTACACTAAAAAAAAAGAAAGAAAACAAATGAAACAAAAATGTGGCAGTTATAACCACAAAATTCCATAAAGACGAAAATGAAGTGCTTAATTTAAGCATTGAAGACATAGGATCAAAGCTCAATAGCTTGAAAAAAAAAACCGGCGGGTTGCATTCTGGGAGTGCCGACAGAAGTGAAAACTTAAAATAATATAATTGAAATTTGTTTTCATGATGTTTTGTAATGTTTATGGAATAAACATATATGATATATATAGAAAAGAGAGCGAGAGAGAGCGAAGTCGCACATATATGTACTGTATATAGAATTTGAATATACATCCGGTGTCGGTGTCGGTGGCCTGTCGCGAGTTTATACATTTTTCCTCAGCCGCAAATCCTCTAAGCGTAATCGATACGATTACGATACGATTACGATACGATTACGATTACGATACGATTACGCATCCGATTACGCATTCGATGTCGGTGGCCTGACGCGAGTTTATACATTTTTCCTCAGCCGCAAATCCTCTAAGCGTAATCGATACGATTACGCATCCGATGTCGGTGGCCTGTCGCGAGTTTATACATTTTTCTTCAGCCGCAAATGCTTTCTTACGGAGGTGCACAACGTGCCTAAAGAAGTTCTCACTTCAAAAAAAAAAAAATTATGCTATTGCAGTTCTCTGATATTGATGTTATCTAAAACAAAAAGTTTCTAAGGAAGCTATCAATACATTAAGCACCGCAAGCACAACACAACACAAATGCAATAAATAAAGTTTTTTTTTCAAGTGTATAATGTATGAGAATGTGTTGATTGTTGATTTGCATTGTTGACCGAGTTTTGCGGTAAAAGGGTTTCAATAACAATAAATTACGAATATTTCAATATTGAGTCTGTAAGCAAATATATTTTGCTTTGACAGCTAACATGACAAAATACACTTTGCGTAACTATGAACTACATTGTATATGTAACTGTAATAATGGGGCTACTTGCATTACAAAAGCCACGACAATTTCATGACTCAAAACCTAACAAGGTCACCTTGAAAACTTCAAAGTAATTATTTTGATTTATAATTCATGCGATAAATATTTTTAATTGTTACAGTGTTTGCACTTGTCTTTAAAATTCACAGCAAATAATTGTGCCAAGTTATATGTCCTTGTTGCAAATTACTTAACAATTGTCCGCCCATGCTAAAATACAAAAAAAAAATTCTCCCACTTCTTTTACACTTTTGAAATTAAATAACTATTAAAGTTAAAAAACTTTTAATCGCCGAAATTCACCGAAAAAGTGAAATCATAATTAATTTTGTACATTCACCTCACATGACACATATCACCATTGTTTTGAGTCCGTCAGCTGCAATTTTGATATTTATTCGCAAGACGTATTGCCTCACATGGTCAGCCACCAACGTTTATTTGCTTGAGATCGCTTTGACTAATGGATTTACCTACATTTTTTCATTGTGTGTTTATTTTTTTTTTTCACTTAAATGATTTTATTATTAATTTTTCATCATCAAAATTTAATTAGACTTCCTACACGCCACACTCGAAGATAGCAAGTGATGTTTCTTTTTCTCGACATACCACCACAGTACACGGTACAGATCATTAAAGCAATTTGTTGCTGAGGACTTTTTTCTTTTGTTTCTCAAGTGACTCATGAATTTTTAACAAATTTGCAGTTATAACATATTAAGAAAAAAAGTGGGCGTGTTTTATGGCCACAATAAATGCTGTAATAATGATGATCATAAGAAAATTTCATTTGTATACAGACTACGTTTGTTTTCTAACACTTGAGTTTATTGACACTTTCTCTGCGCGCATGTTGTGAGTCAGTCGCAAGGGTGGCAAGAAATCCCGGAATTCGGGATATCCAAAGGATTCCAAGTAGCTGATTATCAATAATCCCGAAAATGTAAGCGGAAATCGCGGGAACTTTGGCATTAAAATAAGATTTTTGTACAATCCCGGTCACCGATCAGTAAGATAGCTTGTTCGATCGCTTTCGTAAACGTGGCATCCCATATCATAAGAATTGGCCGGCAGCCAGGTAGGATTTGAAAAATTTCTGAAATTGTAGGGAATTTGACGATTTTTGTGGAATGAACTTATATTTTTTTTAACGAGGAAAAAAAACAAAAGGTCATCAAGTTTTTGTCACAAAAAATAATAATGGTATTCATCTAAACGTGCAGGTTTGCAGAACTCTGCAAATAGGCAACTTTG
The DNA here is from genome assembly GCA_963662105.1 of Meiosimyza platycephala. Classification (NCBI taxonomy): domain Eukaryota; kingdom Metazoa; phylum Arthropoda; class Insecta; order Diptera; family Lauxaniidae; genus Meiosimyza; species Meiosimyza platycephala. Next base: position 102,554,916 of record OY759208.1, on the reverse strand, counting down.
CGCGATGAACGCTGCTTCGAATATTTTATGCAATTTCTGGCAGTTCATGAAGCATGTCATTTCTTGTGAGAGAATCGTATGGGAAAAGAGTATGACAAATACAAAATTTGTAAATAATAAATTTTTGCTGAGAGAATCGTATGAAAAAAGAGAGTGACAACAATTGCACAATTAGCAGCATAAGTACAATTTTTGACAGTTCGTTTGCACAGGGTTCAAAAGTGGGCAGCTTGCACAGTTTGTGAGGGTTTTGCGCATTTAGATGAATACCCCTATTGAAAAAAATGGACATAGGCTTTTTTCCACAACAGATTCAAACCATAGTTTTTATAGAAGTACGTAGGAAGTTTTTTTTTTTTATATTGCATACTTTTGCGCCGATTTCTTTGGAAATTTTGAACTTTTTTTTTAAAAAGCGCTTCATTTGTGCAACATTCGAGATATTAAAATAATTTTACATACTGTCAGTGATTTTTTTTATAGAAATTTTAAAACTGCAGATGCTAGATGTCCGGCCACAAGCTTTTCTCGAACAAAAAAGCATCTTTGGGGAAAAGTTATATAGCCGCCATTCTATCCACTACGGCTTCAAAAAAATTATTTTTTTTTGTACAAATGTTATAAAATAAAGTACTTTTTTCAGAACTTCGATTATTTTTATCGCTGAGAAAATTCTCAAAACTGGCTTATTTTTTAGGCCTAATTCACTGAAACTAGATCTTGTTAATGAGACTTCCTTAAGTTCAGGACCCGTGGCTGCTGTTCTCTAAGTCATCTTTTGTTATAAAATACAGTAATTTAATTTATATATACATTTAGATTCTTCATTTACTTAACAGCTTTTAATCTAAATTAGTTATAGTTACCGAATTCCGGGGTTGTCATCCCTGTTCAGTACTAATATATTATATATCAGTTGAGAATAAAAGTAAAATAAAAGAACAGGTGTGACTACAATTTTTTTTAAAATAATTTTTAATAACTTTATTGCAAATTACGACAAGCGGTGCTTTAATTGTTTTGTTTTATGTTATTGGTAATAAAAACAAGGTAACTGAACTTGAGAACAATTTAATGCGAAACTAAGTACATAAAAATGCTAAGCTGTCAACATTAATGACAGAGGCGCCTCACTTAAACTCAGAAAATTTTCGCTAGAATTATAAAAAAACAATCTATCAAGCTATTAAATTAAACAACTTAGTGTACCATATAGTATAATGTATACTTCTAAGTTAATACGACCCAAAACAACTGATTATATGACAGAATGTACTAATAAAAGTGGAACAAAACGATCACGACAAACAAAATTTATTGAGGAATTCGTAATGAATGCAATTAATTAACTTTTGCAAATAATAAAGAAAAAGAAGAATAAACAAAAAAAAACATGAGTCAATAATTTAAATAAAACATAAAACAAAAGCGATAAGATCTCGATCAATTGAACAAGGCATCATGCCATGAAGATCATGATGAATGTACTCCGTCCAAGCATTACTTAGTTCTACACTCACACTAACACAATAACTTGCTATAGAGTACTCGCATGCGATATTTATAATGTGAAATTTAGCATAACCTCAATGTCAGTGATATTGACGTCAACAGCAATAACAACAATAACAACATGATGCTATCTATCTATAAAGTCCAAGCGACATGAGGACAATAAATCTTGCAACAATCAAACAAAACAGTAACAGCAACAGCAACAACTACTTATGTATATGTTGAATGAATTGTAAAATGAAAAAAGAAAAAGACAATAAATAAAAAATCATTTATTTGCATAAAATGTTTAATTTTATTGCGTTTAAATTGCGCTTTGTATGAATGAAGTTAATGTTGTTGTTATTGGAATTTTATTGTTGTTGTTGTAGTTGTTTTTACTAGACTTCACTGTACTTATTAACTTTCAAGGGTCTTTTGTGAGCGCACCAGCCAACCCATTGTGTAAAATTTAAAATTTCAAGTTCAATGCGCATGCGTAGGTTTCACTGCTGCAAGTCTTTTTTGTTGCTGTTGGAGTTTATTATTTTGTTTTTGTTTTTGTTTTTTAATCGCATTCAGCATCTGCAAATTTCATTACATAAAAAACGGTATAACATGCTACAGGAAATTCGTTGGAATAATATCTGTTTTAGTGTGGATTTAATTTGCTTTAAATTGTGGTTTTTTATTTTGTAAAATCAAAATGGATTGAAATATTTATATTAAAAATCAAAGCTAATAAAATTCCATATACATATGTATGTATGTATTAGCCCCTTTTGGTTTTTTTAAGAAGAATCACCCTAAAACAAAATTTTCTATGTAGAAATGTTTTTTCGGGCGATTTTTTTTTGTAGAAAATTACAATCAAAATCCAATATTATTTTAGCAGTAGATTCTTCGGGCGATTTAAATTTAGCTTAAACCCAAATTTTTTGTACAATGTCCATTTTACCGGCCAAAATAAATTTTAGGAACTAGTTTTTCCTAGGCCAAACTAAAAAATTACCTTTAAGCCTAAAAGCATGCAATGAAATCTTAATGTGGCTAACGAATTTGGTGTTGAACAAACTATAGAATGTCAGCCGTGAGCTGCGGCCGAAGGCAACTTTTATGTATATGAGAAATACTGAAAACCGCTTGTCTATCGCAAATAAACTTGCGAACTACTCGTTGAATTTTCATTACGCTTTTTTAAATGCTTCGTCTGTGAGAGGTTCTTAACAATGTTTGACTTAGAAAAATGGGTGAGTACACGCCCCTCAAAATCAAAATCATCATATTTCATATATGACGCAGATAAATGAGACTCGATACATATGTATATGTGTAAAAGGTACGAGCAAAAGATAATCTGAATAAAAAAAAATGACCGGTGCCACGATAAGAAAAAAAACGAAAATTTTTTATATCTCAGGAACTATTTGACGCAGATGCATGAGCCTTGGTAAATATGTATATAAAAGATAACCAAATTAAATTCATCGCCCTACCTGCCGAACAGAAGGGCAGAACAACGTCTGCTATTATTTCTATAGAAATGTTAGAGCATAGTGGGTTCAGGGTTTATATCCTAAAGTATGTTCAACATCGGTTTCGTAGCAGCAGTGTTTTAGCATTAAAATTCATTGCATACCTTCAGGCATACAAGTCAACTAGTTGGGCCTATGATAAACTGCCGGTAATATCATTATTCCAAAATAAAAAAATCGACGCACACAATTGAATATTAGTAGCAATTTGGATCCACCCTAAGGCACCTAATTAACGCCAGACGATGTAGCTTTGCAGCATCTCATTAACGTAATAAAAAAAAAAATGTTAAGCTATTTTTTGCACAAAAGCACACGCAAAATTCAAATTTAATTAATGCTGCTAGTAAGGCGGCCTTCACAACAGTCACTTGAAACAAAATTTTATGCAGACTGTAACGTCTTAAGTTGCAATTTTTCATAGCCACGCAATATCTACCACAACCCACGTAAATCAATATAGGCTGAAGAGCCAACAGACAATAAATAGTAAAATGTTAAATGGCTGCGCTACTCTTTTGTGGAATGCCTTACAGATTCTACATGTTGTATTTTACTATATCGGAAAAAAAATTTTGATCATATGGCTTAAACTGAATTCGTTCGTTGCGCAGAATAAGATCCATTTTGTTTTTTGAATACATAGTTCTATTTTTTTACTAACTTATTCTCTAAAAAAGTTTCTGACTGCATGCTATATAATCTTCTAGTAATTACAATAACAAAAGCAACTTCTTGCAGCTATAGCACAAAGAGTTTTCTTCATTTATTCAAATCCTTGGTAGCAAGTTCGATAGTCTCATTTTGGAACTACATAGCTAAATATGTTGGTATCAATAAATCAGTCAGCTTCAATATTCTTGAATTATAGATCGAAAACATTTTTAAAGAATTATATGCTACAAAATATTGGCTTGAAAACTTAACTAACGAAAATAATTTGTTTAGTGTTTTAGAAATGAAGAGCTACTAAAATTTAAAGATTCAATAGACAAACACCTGAAACCCTCATAGGCAACCATACAATAAATAAGATGATTCAAAGACTAAATTAATGAAAACCCCTTTAATATATTGTACCTGCTAGCTACAATTTTTAAACAAATTCATATGATTAACACAATGAATCACGAATATAAATTTCAAAAGGAAAAAAAACAAGAGAAATAATGACACCACTTCCGATGTGCAATAGTCCATTATTACATTCCAAAAATGGAAAAAAATAATCATAGCAACCAAATTCACTAACACTTTAAATGTCATTAAGAAAAGCAGACGCCAAAAACTGAATGTAGCTTCAAGCTAAGAAGAAAAGAAAAAGAAAAAAAAAAAAAAACACCAAATGATCAATAAAACTCATAAAGACGCACATTATTGACGCCTCATCAACAGCAGCCTGAAAAATGGAAGAAGCAGCAAAGAAAAGCACAACCCACGCACCATCATAAATAAAAAATCTTCTGACTGAATGACAGCAAAATCAAAACACAAGAACAATCAAAAACGGAAAAATGTGGCACCCTGTAGAGAAAATATCGCACAAAACTGTGTCAACTGTGCAATAGGGCGCCAAAGAGTACCACCTAATTAAAGCGTAAAGGTTTCAAGATCTTGTCGATACATTTATTAGCTTGTTTTTTTATACAAAAATTATTCTCACATTTTGATTTTGAATAGGTTGGTAGTACACTAGGCTAGCATTTAGGACGTGAGTGAACAAAATTATAAACATATATTTTTTTATATTATGTATTATAGTAAATCGAACTCTAGATATGACGAAATCCTAGCCGAACACTCAATTTTCTATTTTGGCTTATGAGCAACTTTTCCTAACGCAAAACTATTCAAAATAACTCTAAGGAATATATCGCATCTCAAGCTAATTTTTTTCAGAAAACAATGCAGCAGATTTGATATAATTTTTACTGAAGAAGAATTTTTGGGGAATTTTTTCATTTGTGCTATAGTTATTTAATGTGACAAAACAAAAACAAAAAAATTCTTTTTGGTATTGAAAAACTTATATAAAAAAAGTTTTTTTTTTTGTCATCACATCCAAAGATAAAAATCATGTAATTCTGTTGCCCTACTCCTAACTCTATCGCTTTCAAATACATAATTCTATACCAAATTTCATCAAAATCAGTCGATTAGTATAGCTAAGAAAATATATCTTACTGTCAGAGGCGTGGCACCACCAAGTTGAAAGTAAATACCTTTCCTCAGGGTTAAGTCTATTTCATTAAAATCGGTCTATTAGCTTAGCTGTGTTAGCATATCTTCTGATTAGATTTGTTAAAAAACAAAAATTCTTTTCAGGGTCTAATCTATCTCTGTAATGAATTTCAGGAAAATCAGTCCATTAGTTAAACAGTGGAAACGTTATTTTTCTGTATAAGGAGTTGCACCGCCCCACTAAATACAAATTGCTTTACCCAAAAATCAGCCTACCTCCATACCAAATTTCATCAATTTGCTGTAGCGACTCAGCCGTGGCTGCATTTTGTCCTATAGGGAGTGCTACTACGCCCACTTAAAGAACCTAGAGTTTCTAAAAACCTTACTTAGGGTTCAATCTATCTCCAAATCAAATTTCATTAAATTCGTTCTATTAGCTTAGCCATGGAATTGTATTATCTTGTTAACACAAAAACACAAAACACAGCTAATTTGATATGAAAAAAATTAATAAAAAATTTGAAGACAAATTGTTGTGTTTTTTCTACTGATTTTTGTGTAGTCAACGCCTTCAGCAAGTGCACCGTTGTAACAATTTGTAGCCAGATTGTTTTCTTCCACATAATTTATGCAGATTTATGTTGAGCCTAAGATTTAGTATCTACTAAATTGTGCATATTTTCCATTATATAATGAGCAAATATCTTAATGAAGTGTTGATTATACAAACTAATTGATTGTTTAGGTTTTGAAAAAAAAAAAATGAAAATATCAAACGATTTATGCGACCTTTAGATACTCTCGACTAACATACATATAGTTTACTTGTACATTTTCTATGAATGTGCGCTTTATTAATTTTTATGTTTTTTTTATTTTAAATAAAAACAAATTTTGGTATTTATTAATAATACATTTTTGTAGCCCTAATGAGACGCAAGGTCTCTTTATTTATAAATGGTTATAAATTAATCAATTTGGTCATATCATACATAATTAATGTTATAATTACAATTAAAGCAATTGTGTAGCATTTCCTACAAGCTGTATTTTTTTAAATTTAATAATTTTTTTTTATACATATCCATCATCTTTAGAATTGATCTTGTCAAAGTATTACGTTATGCTCTTTAAATTTCTCACTTATTACGCTTATGTCGCACACAATGCGTGAACGTGACATTGATGGCATTGAAATTTGTGAAACGACTGACTGGTGTACATTTGAAAGAACGAGCATTTCTATATTTAAGACATTTAATTACTTTTTTGACATCATCAGTGACAATATTTTATAACTTAGTGAAAGATTACATTAGTGCTTGCTATTGCGTAATTTACAGCAGCTACGAAATAAATTTTTTTTTTCAAAATATCTTTCAAATTTCCAAATTCAAAAAATAGATGTGTAGCTGACAAAAACTGAAAAAATGCAGATAACTATAAAAAAATTTCGTCTATTCAATTCGGTCCCACTTTGCGCCTCTGTGTACCGATTATGATTACGATTATGAACTTACTATACACATAGGTGGGTTTTATACAATATAATACATATATATATAATAATTAACTAAGCAAAAAATTTGGGAATTATTGTCATCTTAAGTTTGCTATAGTCATTTTTTTGTAAGACCATCAGTAAGGAGTTTTAGCGATAAAAAATGTTTTGTTTTGAGCACCTTTGAACGAAAGTGGGCGAAAATTTCAGCCTTAACTATAAAAAATTGAACTTTTTTATAAGATTTTCCACATATGGGACGTTCGAATTCTGACAAAAATTGACTGACTCATTTTTGATTTGGTTGAATTTTTTTTTATAAGCTCTGTATCGAAAAAGAAGAGCTACGTGTTCGAGGATTTTTTTTTCTTTCAAAATAGAGCGAATTTAAATTTTTGAGAACTTCGTGATTTTTGGCTTGGAGACTTACTTTCAAAAATTCATAACTCCGGTTTTGTTAAAGCTAGAAAATTGAAATTGTTTTCATTATTAAGCTAGGAAAATGAACTTATGAAAAAATTATTTCTGAAAAAATTATTAACAAATTAATATTGTTTTTCCACTTCCAAGACAAATGCATTTATATTTCGAAATTCACAGTTAAGCTAGAGAAAACAATTTATTGCGGTGGAGACATTTGCTATTTTAAATGATAGTATCATGAGACCGACCATAGCTCGGTTTTTCGTTTTGTTGTTGTTTAAGGGGAAAAGGTATTGAAAATGTTGATTACAGTGGGATAAGGTTAAAATAAACGAAAAAGTCGAATAGCATTGGAAAATGTTGAAAACAGTTCAACGAGGTCGAAAAATATTGAAACAGTTGGAAAAGGTTGAAAAAGTCAATAGAATATGGAAAATTTAAAAAGATATTAAAAAAAATTGAAGAAAGTTAAAAGGGGTTAAAAAATGTTGAAACGTTGGGTTAAATGAAGTTGAAAAAGTCGCAAAAAATATGGAAAATGTTGAAATATTTTAAAGAGGTTGAAAAAAAAAATATTTATATTCGTTATTAGCTTTCGCTTTCCAAATTTTCGGATTAGTTTTTTTGTTAATAAAACGGATTCGTTCGGATCCCTTTTGAATTCGTTTTCGTATGAAATTCCTCTCGAAACGGATCCTTATATGAAGTCCGTTACGAGTATCAGAATCGGAATCCGTTTCGGATAAATAATATGAAGAAGCGAATCCTAAACGAATCCGAAACGGATCCGTGTGACACACTGGGAAGATACCTTATAGCAAATATACCTCTCATATTTTCACTTTCATAACGATTACGTTGTTAATTCTATTATTAAAATGTTTATAGATATTTTGGGCTGTGCCACGCCTTTCAACAAGTTTTGCCAGTACAGTAACATTGATTGTATTGATTTTAGTGGTATCTATAAATTTTTAATGAAAATTTTAGATACCTTTTTCGAATAATCTGGAATAAAATTATATAATTATTGAAAATTTCCACGTCCACTTTTTAAATTCCGTCTTCTTTTAGTTCAATTCAAGCTATCAAATTTTATGACATCGATTTTTTGCATATTCGAACCATGCATTTTACTTCAGAATTAGTTTTTTCATGAATAATTGAAATGTAATAGAGCGTAAAAAGAAAGCGTTAGAGCCCATAAAAACTACGTGGTACAAAAATTTTCGTTTTCAAAAAATTTGGTTTTCTAATTCTAATCTTTCAAATATTTTCTCATTAACTAAACTATTATTATTTTTTATAAATTTTTGATTAAACTAATTAAAATCCATAGAGAGCGGATTTTGCAATAATAGCAATAACACTGGTATTTGAGCCTATTAAACCAATCTTATCAGTGATGTTATTGTTAGCGCGCATCCATTACCTCATGGTGGTTACGCAAAATCATTATACTACATACGCGTACTTCACCGATTAAATAAATTCTCTATACAGACTTTTATGTATACATTAAGTAATAATTTTAAAGTTCAACATTTTTCAACCTTTTTAGTTTATTTTTGAAGGTTTTTTAATAGTTTTGAGTTTTTATTGTTGCTTTTTTATAACGTTTTTGTTATATCTATCTACATTTAACTAATAACTAAAAATGTGGCTGATGTCATGTCATAAGCCAACAAAAAAAAAAAAAATAAGCGATTTTTGTTAAGAACTAATTGTTGATTTTCATATTTTTTTTTTGTTGTTGTAATTGTGTTTTTTTTTTGTCTATGTTGACAACGGCATAATAAATCAACATTTAAAAACGCCGGCAGCAATGCGATAAGTGGCTAAACTTATTTGGCTTAAATACCCAATGTGCAAGTGAGTGTGTGTGAGTGCGTGTAATTTTGTGTAACCTGACGTGCTTGTGAATTTTGACACACGGTATGACACAACATGTAATCATATGCCATTGTTCTTTTGAAAGAGCATTAAATTTTTATAAATTACTTTGAATAATTTCGCAATTTTTTTTGCAAGTGGCTTTAGCATTGAATGCCACTTTTAAAACGATTTATTAAATAAATAAAAATTTAAAAATATATTTAAATCAGCTTATTTGAAAAGCCCTTAATTTCATTAGCTTAATCGATTACTTCAGTAAGTTATTTATTTGAGTTTTTATTCATTTTTTATTTCGCGCTGTGTCTTCTTAATACCCTTATAATAGCTTGCCTTTAGCACCTTAAAATTAAATAATTTTTTTTATTCATTTATCAATATTAGTGTATTTTATATTAATAAATTACAGAGTAGCTTGTATATCTTTGCCTTAAAAAATATTCATAAGTTTATTTTTTTTAAATTTAATTATTGATATAAAAAACGTGTCACGCCCATTTCATGTCAGAGAGAAAGTTGGCTCGGCTCACCGTATGATTAAATTTTGTTCATCGACTTATCTTGGGAAAGTATAATAAAAACCACATTTATTTTTATTTGATTACTTTGATATGTTTTTTTTTTTGAAAACTTTAAAAATTTCATCCGTCATATTTTGATCGATCGGCTTTAAAAAAAAACAGAAATTTCTTTGTGCTGTATACATCAAAATATGAGGAGTCCAGTTGCAAAACCGGCCAAGTCCCTTTTTCATACTTTTGGAAAAACATCGAAAAACGTTTATCTTCATCTATGTTCATTGAAAAATTAAAACGCATTTCCCACATAACAGCTGATAAAATATCTTTCTAAATATTGGTCAGATCATCCTTTTCAAGTTTCATCTGCCTATGTTTTTGAGAAAAACATTTTGGACTTGGCGGGCTATATCATCCATTGTAATCAACCAATTTTGTTTGCAAAAAAAAAAAATGAACTTGACCGGTGTTATTTTTTTATTCTATGCATCAAAAATAAATTTAAAACATGTAATATTTCTGTCAAAAAAAAATTTTTTTTAATCTAAACACACAGCAGAAAGATAAACATGGTCTATGTAGATTTTAATATATGAGAATAACTCAAAATTTGATTTTTTTGGACTTGGCTGGTTTTGCAACTGGACGCCTCATATGAACTTCAGTGGTCGGTGGCTTGTGGTATAATTTTAGTCTCCATTTTATTCACATTTTGATTTTGCCTTTATATAGCCTTAGGGAAAAATAGCATTGCAAAATTGCTAATTATATTTTTAATATAAATACGCAAACACGTTTTTTTTTTAACACCGAAAACTTTAAATTGATTTTAAATTTGAGAAGTATTAAAAATAACATTTGTAAACTTTACTTCATTTCATTTCATTTATTTTACATTAAGCACTATATCGCTTTGAATCACATATGAAACAACTTTAGATCATGGTAGATTCTTTTTGAATCTAAATCTAAAATGTTTCTCTTCAATTTAAGCCTTTTCGGCTTGAGCGTTAAATCATAAGCATTTATGATTGAATTCGACATAAAATCACTGAATTTTTCCTGTACTTTATGATTTCTACTAAAAAAAAATTGAGCTCGATTTGGGCTTATGTAATAAAATTTGCTCACAATTCCAAAAAGCATTAGAGATAATCACTTATAGTCTTTATTGCTCTGAGTAAGGTCCATATGTTGCTTACATAAAAGTCAAGGAGCTTTGAAGTGAACTATGAGCTACAGCTGTTTTTCAATTTAGAGTTCAAAGATCAATTCGTAAATTTTTGACTCCATTACTGAAGACTGTAAGCGATTATTTGTATTTGTTTCAGAATTGTGAACAATTTATCTGCAATGGAAACAAAAAGAGTGCTAGAAAGCAAATATGTAATATCTTTATCTGAGACCTTGAAAACAAATTTATTTTCTACTAACGATATTTGCCTAAATTGATTGATCGGTTTTAGTACTGTGTATGTGGCAAAGTCAAACAAAATATAATTATTCCGGCTCCTTTATAAATATGATAAGCTCTCATTTAAATTTGATGCAAAAATATAATTTTTCGATTTCACAAAAGTTAAAAAATACAAATAAAATTAAAAAGATCAAGCAAAAGGTTTCGAACATATATTGGAATTTTTTCAAAATATCAAATCTATAAGTATACTGTTGATGTCTTTTTTTTATGAAAAACTCGACAGTCTCTCTAAAAAGTATTTGAAAAAGAAAAAAAAAAGTTTTTAGCTGTCTCAATCTATGATCAATAAAAACTTCAAAAGAGGCAGCTCATCTTAATTTTAATCTACACAACTTCAAGATCATGTCAAGTGCCCTTGCCTTAATTCCAAAAAAAGTTTCTAACAGCAGTTGATGTAAAAAAAAAAAAATCATTGAGAAACTCATCTAAATTTTTATCTTAGCCAAATAATCTAAGCAGCGCACTTGCCACTTGTATTACATTGGCCAAGACCAGCAAAAAACAAGCCACATTGTCAGTATTGTCGCTTTCCATTGAAGGTTAAAAGTGCTTTTTGTGCTATGCCGCCACATTGAGTACACAAATTGCGGTTACAACAGTTTGACACTTCAATCAATTCAACACAATGACAGCAGACGATAATATGCTCACACTTGCAAGTTGTCAAACTAAGCGTTATGAAAACAAGAGAGTCGAGTGTCATTTGGTTAAAGTTAAATTTACCTGTCAACACATCCAATGGAATTTATGATTTTGTTCTATTTTTATAAATTAAACGGAACGACACAAAAACACAAAAAACAACAACAGCAAAAAATACGCTTAGCTAAAATGTGTACAAATAACAACTACAATGCTGTGTAGATAAAACCAAAAAAAAAAAAAAAGGTTAACAACTATTCGTCACTCAATTTGGCTAGAAATCATTATCGAGCGCAGTCATCATCACGTTTTACAAATATTTGCGAAATTTGTTTTTCAAGTGGGAGTGGGAGCAGTGGGAAAGCGCGGTATGTGCAGGCTCTGTTGATAAAACTTGGCGTCATCCAAGTGTTGTTGTCGTTGTAGCATAGCGCCAGTGTTGGCGGTTCCAAATGAAAAAGGGTAATAAAAATGGTAGTTTTCATTGTTTTATTGCTTTAACTGTTTTATTTTAGCGTTGTTTTTTTTTCATAGTTTTTTGCATGGGAACAATGCTAAAGGTTGAAAAAAATTATAAAAAAAAATTAAAAAAATAAAAATTAAGAGGTGTAAATAATTTTCTATGGAAAAAGGAAATATTATGCTTCATAACATGGAAAATCTTCTTGATTAGCATGAAGTAGAGAATAACAAAGCTTTTGAATTTACTGCTCTTGCCTTTGTGCTCATAACTCATCCAACTGCAGTTTGCTGCCAAAGCAGTGATAGTTGGCAACGACCTATGCGAATAACAAGCGTTCAAGTCAGATCGACATGCATACATACGGGGGCTTCTTGCACTGTACAAAATATTTTCATTGCAACATAGAAATAGAGACTTTGGAAAATTTTTGCAAGCAAAACACACTTTTTAATGTTGATAAATGTATGCTTTATTCTCTGTTCAAGATAATTCACAAGTCGAAAATTAATAATATAAAGATAAAAATAATGTTATATTATAACATTATCATTTTAAAATAAAAATCATTTTGAAAAAAAATGCTCGTTGTTTTATTCGTTGTTCGATGAACGTAGAAATGCGGACGCAAAACAACGAACATTGAGAAAGCATTTGAAGGCTTCAAAATGGAAAACAAAGTACTGTTTTCATCGCTTACACATACTTACGTAGTTCGTTGTTCGCTGAAAATATGTCAAAACAACGAGCCAAAAAATAAAGCTCACTTTGATTTCTGTTCGTTGTTGGAACGTTTTTCATCTACATCTTCGTTGAACCAACGTGCAGCAACGAACATCGAACAACAATCAAATTTGGGGGCGGGGCTCCGGCAAAATCTCACCAAATCTCGCCAAGGAGGAGCAGGGTGTCAAGGAAAACCTTACGTCAACTTCTTAATGCATAGAATTTACATTAAAAATTAAAATTAAAATCTCACTTGGTCCCTCCAGATCTCACCAAATCTCTCCAAGGGGAAGGGGGTCCAAATTTTCAAAAAAATACCTCACGTAATTAATGGACGTCCCCTAAGTCCAGCATTTGCAATCAAGACTTCATTCATAATTCATTTCATTAATTTTTAACGTACTAAATTCTTTTTATACTTTCATTTTAAGCCTTTTTTTTTCAGTGCAATCTAACTAACTTAAGCAGGAAGTATATTTTCGCCCCAGCACGACTGAATGCAACGTAACTGTGACCGACTACGCGAAATGAGTCCATCAGTTACAATCTCACGAATTTAAATTTTTTTCCCGTGCGCATTCTCGTTCGCTTCAAAATTTATGTTGTACGTTTCATTACGTTTTTTCTTTTTTTTTTACTTTTTTTCCTCACTATTTTACTTTTTTTGCTACTACTCTTTTACAAAGCAAAACACAAAAAATAAAAAGAAGTATCGCATAAATTATAAGCTGCAATTTTTTGTTTTTTTTTGTGTTTTATTTAAAACAAAAGATAAATCGTTTTATATTTAAGCATTTCGCTTTAAAACTAAATCAACATTTTAATTTATTACCTTCGAAACATGACTAACTTTCCCAAAAAAGTTCAAAACTGTCAAACAGTATCAAAACATAAAGATAAACGATGTTGGCTCATTTGATTTTTTCCACATCAATAATTTCTTAATCGTTCGTTTGCTTCTTTGGAAAACAAACTTTAATTTCGGCATTCTTTTTTTTTTTTTTTTCTTTTCTTCACCCATTTCGAACAGCGCGAATTTAATCGACGCAGACATTTTTCCAATGGAATGATTTTTTGTTTTTCTCAACAGCAGCTGATTAAAACGTTCAGTATTTGAAGCATTTTAGAACAGAAAGAAAGTTAAACACTTTATTTTGCTGCTCTGATAATTTTTTGTTAATGCTTTCCAAATCAATAAAACAGATTTTATAAATAAAAAATAGTCATGTGATGTTTTGAAGTAATTTGTGCATTTAAATTTTCTGAATTAAAGTTTTCAGAAAAATGCAAAATTTATATATCTGATTATGGCACATTCTACGAGAAATTAATTTTTAGAGAAAGAGCAATTTTTTTGAAGCATTCTTTTTCGAGTACTCAACGATTTTATGTAAAAATTTATGCAAACTCAAACAATTAAATACAGCAATTAAACTGGTCTACAAAGGTTTTGGTAATGGGAAATGACTAAGTGTTTCCGAAAGATTTTTACACGCTAAACACGAATCTGGGCTTAAAAGTTGTCAATCTCATATGAGTGATCAAAGATTCTCATAGCTCTAGAAAAACTGGCTATGAAATGGGAGGTTTGTATGCTTACTGACTACTGTCTTTTAAGCAAACACGTTAGGTGTTTGGATGTTCACTCAGTGCCGAATTTCCGCCTAGGCCTAGGGGCCCAGTCAGCCTAGGGGCCCCAGTCTCAGTCAATTTTGCAAACATTGTACAATTTTTTTTCGGCATCAACACACCGATGGGAAATTTTTTTATCGAAACTGAAACCAAATTCAACAGTCTTTAAGATTTTTTCTCAGACAAGACGGTCTGCTCGAGCTGACGCCTGCTGAAGTCTATGTTCTTGCTGGGATGAGATTCAAATGAAAAACCATCTGCGCGCTCTGAAGATTCAGGTCTTCTGAATTCATTAGACTCGATGGAAACTTGCTTTTTGACACTTTTCTGGAATGACATCTTGGAAAGATTCAACAAAGTGAACAAATCTAGTACTATCGCTGAACTGTATCAATCTTTGATAACGTTTATATAGAAGCTTAAGAGAACCCAGTACCTTTGATCTTTATGAGTCGAAAGTTGTTGAAAAATCAGATGAAAATAACTATGCATATGACATGCAGAGAAAACATAAGCGTAAAGTCCAGTTCGACAAAGTCAAGGATAACGATACCGAAATTTCTGATAAGGACAGATTCAGAGTTACCATTTATAATGTCATTATAGATAGGCTTATTGTACAATTACAGAGACTCGGATCTACTTATAAAGAGTTAAGTTAAAAGTTTGACTTTCTTACGAAACTAAATCGCTTGGAATCTAAACACATAGGTAAGGAGCCAAAGACCTGATAGCTTTTTATTCACTTACGACTTTGGAAAACGAGTGTCTGCATCTGCGAGCTCATTTGTCATCCAATGACAAAGTTATAGGGCTATCATCACTAAAGCTGCACAAATAATTATTAGAAAAGGCTGCTCAGCAGAACGGTCATTTTCAGCGCTATTAAGATCTACCATAGAAAAGAAAAGACTAAATTCACTCTCTGTAATGTACAAAGAGTCAGAAATAATGCAGTGAATTGACTATGATGACGTCATTCATTCTTTTTGCTCAAAAAAAAAGCTAGCCGTATGATTCAATAACATAATTATAGTATCACTGCGTCATTCTGATGTTTATTAAGATTGAAAACTATTTCTTCTCTACTAGTGCCTTTAATTTGCTAAACCAAAATAAAATTGTTTCCAGATGGGAGAGGGGGTCTCAAATGAAAAGTGCCTAGAGGCCCTGCGCCTCTAAGTCCGAGCCTGTGTTCACTGCAACGTCTTCTGTAGATGCTGTTGCTGCAAGGAGGAGGAGAAAAGTGTAAAGCACCTCCACTGTAATTGTCTTGTTCTTTGTAGATTTAGACTGTAATGGGGGGTTACTTTTTCAATAATCTAGCTGGCTAGAGTCAACAACACTAGAATATCTAATGTTCTCCTTTTTATTAAAGAATCCAAATGGGCGTGGGAGTAGCGGAAGCGTCCGTTTTATTTGAAGGCATCAAAAGGACCAACTCCTTTCTATGTGTGTCCGTAAATTAGTTTACTGAATAGTACGTTTAACCTAACCTACGTTTAATGATTAGAATTTTTATTTGAAATGCCCCCTTTCTGCCTTAACCCTGTTATCACAAATTTTTTTCAAATGGTAATAATTATTGAAAACCCGTCGAAAGATTGCTCTGAAAGTGTTATAGATTTTTTCCAAGATTTCAATAAAAATGTATATTGAGAAAACGATTTATTTTATTTATTTTATTCAAACATAAAACATAATATCATTTCAATTTGCAAACTTTATATCTTTGTGTAATTTCAGTAATATAGAGAAAAGTAGAGTCATTTATATTACTAAAAATAGTTTGATAGACTTTTGGTCAATCACGTCATGTATTGCACCCATAGATGCCATATAAGGGGAAAAAAAAAAACATTTTTTGGTCATTATTGAAAATTCATTAATCAGTGAATTTTTAATCTCTTTCAATGAACCTACTATGATCTCATTTTTCAGCAACATCTGCCACTTTTGTTGCACATTAATTTACAAAACTTTGTAAAATAAATGAATGCATCTTCGAAACTAAGTATTTTACATAACTACAAACTACCTAACGCTAATTGACAACAATTTAGCATGTCATAAAATTTTGTCAACCTACTGAAAATTTGTTGATTTGGAAGGAAAGAAACCAACAGCCCCGCATTTGTAGTGTGTGAACTGCACGCATGCGCACAGTGGACAACTTCTAATTAAAGCAACAACTTGTGATAGATGACGCTTTAGTTCGACACCTTGTTTTGGTAACGCATACTGCATGTAACAGCAACAACAATAAAAACAAGCAACACAAACTAACGAATGCATTTGTCAAAATTTAATGAATGAACGAGCAAAACTGTGTAGAAACGAAAAAAGCTTTTGCTCGCATGTGTGCGCATGTTTTTGTGCGAGTGGGTTTCGAACTTACCGTTGCGTGAACGGAACGTACAAAAAAATTAAAAACAAATAAATTAAATAAAAATCCAACATTTTTATTGTCAGCGCATATTGCTGTTTTTGGCGAAAACAACTTTATTTTAAGTGTTAATTTTAGCCAATTTTGGTGCGTTGATTTTTGTTTGTTTTTTTTACACAGAATTTTGAGTGTTTTTTAATGAACGGCTTTGATGAGTTTGTTACAATTTTTTTTTTCTTATTAAACACCAACTGCATTTTTTTTGTTTTGTTATCTAATGCTAAAATTGCATGCAAATCAGTGCATTGAATTGTAATTGTCAAGTCTTGGCTTGGCGACCCTTTAGGAAACTTTGGCATAAGTTTACAATTCATTATGATATTAACCTTAAAGGATATCAACTGAACAGATATTTGATATCTAGTAGATATTTTATTCAATATTCAATTAATTTTGCATCAATTTTTCTGCTCAGTTTAACACGCTCTCCAATTACATTCCACATTTTTCTAACAATTTTACGACATTTTATTTTTGGACAATTTAGGACTTTAAACTCTTGTGCAGAATATTGAAATTTTATAACAATTTCCTACTGACATACTCATAAAAAACAACAGTAGGTTGACGACTACCTCAACAAGAACTGCATATTGTCGAAATTGTCGCACGCATTTGCTTGATCTGACACGATCGTTGATCGCTGCACCGGAAGCTCTTTTGATTTATTCGCATTTTTGTTGGTTTTGTTTATTTGACTGTTAACAACACGTTGTGTTGCGCTAAAACCATTGAGTGTGTGTGTGTGTGTACGATGCGGGTTTCCGGTCGTCGATTGACATACATTTTATTTGCATTTTAGAATTGAATTTGGCAAAAACTCATTATATTAAAATAAATTTATTTTAAAGACAAGACAAATCACACTAACTATTGCGTTTTTATTTTTTAAAAAATTTTACGTTGTCTTTTATTGACAAAAAAGTCATTTTTTTATAGCGCTTAAAAAAATGTGTAAAAAAAACTGGGTCATAAAAAAAAAACTTCAATAGCAACCAACATCTGTGAGTCTGGATTAACAGATGTTGTTTTGAGTTTAGTTAATGGATTATGAACATTTCAAGAAATCGTCAATAAAATTTGCCTTGCTTATGATTTGAGCTTTGGATTTTGTTGTTGTTCAAGAATGATATATTTAGGTATTTGTATAGCATAAGTTTTTAATGTTTTCATGCCAACGGAAGGGCTACTGAGGAGAGTGTGTGCTAATCTTTATTTAAAAAAAACATTGATTGAGTGACAACAACGCAGTATGTAGAAAACTCTATGGAAGGCAACTATTTTTAGAGCTAAAGTAAAATAAAGGGTGATCCAATAAGAGATTCCTACTTTGTTTTCTAAATAAAATACATAAAAATCAATGTATTGATGTAAATCTTTATTTGGAATGATAGTTCGGTTCCTACAACTCAATGTTTAGAAATTATTTTGTTCAAATGTTGCAGACGACTAGTTCTTAAATGGTCCATATCGACATTTATCGGGATACATTGGAAACTCTTAGATTACTTCTGGTTGTTCATTGGCCCAAATACGACAATTTTGCTTGTTAACGTAGCCGTTCAACCAGAAATGAGCTTCGTAGCTAAACACAATTTTTCGATAAAATAATGTATCAATTTGAAGTTGTTGTAAGGCCCAAAAAACTGAAATTAAAACGTACACCAACATCAGCCGACTTCGATTCTTGAACGAGCTGTATTTTATACACCTTCAGACCAAGATCACGCCTCAAGATATGCCACGAATCGGGAATACGGGCTGAATGCACTCTGGTTGAATGATGAATGTCCAATAGTGTAAAATTGGTTCGAAATTTGGTGATAGTGTTTCGAATAGTGCGCTCAGTTGGATGCTCAAAATGATGTTGAAGAACTCTATAACATTCTCTAACTGATGACTAATTTTGGTAGTAAGTTTCCACAATTAATAAACGTTGTTCAGGAATAAGTCTATTCATGATTGAGTCGTATTGAATACTGAAGAGAAACGTCATAAGAACAAGCCATTTGACACATGACAGCTGTCAAAACAACTCAGTTGGAAAAGGACTTCGTATTGGATCACCCTTTATACTTAATCGAAAATTGCTTAAAATACATGAAAACAGTGTAAAAAAAAACATTCAAAAGAAAAATTTTTTGAAAAACTTCCGACCTAAATCATATCTGACACAAATCAAAATTTGAAAAGTTTCGAAAAACAATTGCAATCATTCGAAAGGCCATTAAAAAATCTATCGGAAGTACTTATACTAAAATTTTTCCAGATAGTTTAGCAAACAAATTATCTACAGGAAGCAGATGGGGTCAACCAAGTCAAGTCAGTTTTTGAAGAAACAGAAAAATATTTTGGAATAAAATTACCATTCAAAAGGAAAACAAGTTTCCTAAGTTTGAGATCAATGAGTTGTGTTCGATTT
Organism: Meiosimyza platycephala; assembly: GCA_963662105.1. Taxonomy (NCBI): domain Eukaryota; kingdom Metazoa; phylum Arthropoda; class Insecta; order Diptera; family Lauxaniidae; genus Meiosimyza; species Meiosimyza platycephala. The sequence goes on along the minus strand of OY759208.1, from coordinate 102,535,560 downwards.
TTGGCTTACGACATTTACCATGTCCGGACTGAATCGTTTGCATACATATGCAAATACTGATTCGGATGCAGATATGGACACAGAAACAGTTATGGATATTTAAACATTGGATGCAAATACGGATATGGAAACAAATGCAGAGACAGAAACAGCTACAAACTCAGGATACAGACACGATTAAAGATAGATCATGCAGATGTAAATATAAGGAATGCATACAGAGATAGATAGTGACACTAGTAATGTTGCATACAGATACGGCTATAGTTACGGCTATAGATGCGGATTAAAATATGGAGCTTAATAAAGATGCAGATGCAGATACGATCGTCAGATACTAATCTAGATGCGCATAGAGAAATATTAACTGAAAAAATAAACATCTATTAAAGATATGCAGAAACCTATATAATATGCAGATATAGGATAAAAAGACAGATACAGGATACAAAGACAGATACTTGATATATATAGATACAGATACAAAATCGATATATACAAAAATTGATTTTTGAGATCATACATAATATTAAAAAATTGACTACACGCAGGAAGTTTCAATTTGCATACAAAAAATTTAAATCTGCAAAAATCATTAAAATCCAACTTCTTTTTAGCCCATCTTCATTTTCAATAACTTTCCATTGAAATTAATGACTTATATGTTTGCTTGACTTATATTAATTTAGTTTTATTATCTCCACAACTGGGTCATCAAAACACCTTAAAATATGAAATATATGAAAACCAAAAGGCAACGATATTAAAATGGGAAACCAAAAAAAAAACACTTCATTTTGTCGCTGCACTTCAAGCGCTTGCTGATCGTAACATTTGATATCCCAAAAAGAGGGTACCAACTTTCGATGTTTTTTTTTTCTTAGTTTCTTTTGTTGTTATATTTAGTATATAACTTTATTGCATGTTAATTGAACTTCCTTTTGAGCCACGCAAGTGTTGTTGGTAACGACACAATACTTGGCTTAAAATGGCTTCAAGTGCAAAGTTAACTCGAGCTTAAGCTTAAGAAGAATGACTGGGCCCCAACACCAGTTTAACCAGTTTAATATTAAAATAAAATTAAATATAAGTTAAGACTTAAAAAGTCGTATCAAAAAAAAAAAAAGACTCCTCGCAAAAAGCAAAAGATCATTTAGACCCCTAAGCAATGTGTAGATTGTGGCAAAGTGAAGGTATTAAATTTACACCTCTTTTTCATGTGGCGTTGTTGTTGTTGTTGCTGCTGTTGGCATGATAGTTGCATGTATTAACGTCTGCATTGTTGTTGCAGTTGTTATTTGAAATGGCAAATTGTAACGGCATAGAAATGGCATCAACGCTTAATATCATCAAAAGTAAAGTTATTGCGTTAACCTATTGTGAATCAATAGAAAGATTATGTATAACTAAGGAATTTGCATGATAAGTCAACTTTATAGAAAGAGCAGAGGCTCTGGTGGCAGGTTGTCTAAAATTGAAGACTTTTTTTTGCTCACAACATATCTATTAAGTATATTTCACAATGTCACCAGAAATGCTAATCGTGCGCTAATTTCTTTAATCACTTTCTTGGGAAAGCTCATATTGTGAGAGTTGCATTAATTTTTTTTGTATTCTTCAAAGTAACGTTGAATTTTTATAATTACAAAAAAAGAGGCCTTAAACAAAATTAGGCCAAAAATGTATGACAATGACATAATGGGTTAAAACCATGCAAAATAGTATAATATTGCAAATTTTATTACTATTACCACCATAATAATGATCTCACACCACAATGGGTGAAAGCCACAAGCATTTAAGTTGACATCCCAACATTTAAGCAAAACAAAATGAAAGACCACAAAGAAAATCCCAGATATGTGGAGAAAAATCTTTGCGAAAACTTGTGTTTATTTAAATTTTTTTTTTTTGCAAGATTTACATATGCACTAGACTAACGTAGATACGTTTTTCTGCTCGTATTCAATACGACGACTTTCTAATGAGTTTTCATTATTAACAACAACGCCATCACAATCACTGTTTATGCCAAACATCAAAATTAATATGTAAAATTTAATTTCTTTTTCATATTGTGTGTGAAAATGTTATTGAAAAAAATATTATCTGTGCAAATTTTACAAAAGGTCGAAATTTGCATGCATTGTGAAAGGTTATAGAGATCATAATTGGAAAAAATATTGAATACTATGAAAAGATAATTATAGTGGTTAAAGAAACAGACACTCAGGGGCCTCTGAATCAGCTTTAATTTTTTAACTGCGAGCGAGCATAAGAGTTTTTTGTCAGTCGAGTTATAGCTGTACGGACTTAGCACCCACTTTTTATAGACGCGTGTAGGAAAAGTAAACTTCTTTGAATTTTAATATCTTACGTCTATTTTCTATCAAACCAAATTAGGGCTACTACTCTCAAGCCATAATGGAAATTAGCCTAATATCAGCATTATAGTATCTCAAAAGTTGACACTTTTTTTTAAATATATTCTTAATCCTTAGCATTAATGAGCTTTCTAAAACTGCAATCACCATTACACCAGCAGCATATCCCATGGCGCTGTACATTAGTCGACATTAATCGCCTTCATATGTTAAAATTTTCTTTTTATTTCCTATTTTTTATATAAAATATCAGCGCGTAATTAATTTCCGCGCTTATTTTTTTTTTCAATTCTAAAAAACAGAATTAATAATTTTATATTGTACAACAACAAAATGTTCAATTATGATGTTATGTGAAAAATATTACTCATTTATTCCCACTGCGCAAATGCATATGCAGGTAGCCAGCCAATGCGCCAGTTGAGCTTCATTAAGCTGAGCCTCTTCGTGAAAAAAACGCAGCTTCATTTTGTCTCTATAGCAATATAATTAAGCTACCTCTCCCTGTCCTCATTTGCCCCTTAATATTGAAAATTTTCTGCTTGATTTTTTTTCTATTTTGAGGCTCTGTGTGCTCGTTGAGTCTGTGCACACTTAAGCAGCTAAATTAACAGAAATGAAAGAGATGCACAGTGGTTAAAAAAAAAATGCTGATTCTGTTATTAATTTCAAAAAACAAAAGAAAAAATTTAAAATATAAATTAGTTGAAAGCCCCGAAGTAATTAAATGGGTGAGAAAAATAAAATTTAAATGAAAGCCTTCGAGTATGTTTTATAAAATGTACATTAATCAGTTTTTGTTGTTTAACATGTCGTATGAGTAACAATAATTCTATTTATCTCAAGCTCAATGGTACTTGGGGTTTATATATCGAATATGCTGTTTAAAAGTAGAAACTAAAATTGAAGTCATAGAAAAAAAAATATTTATTTTAGATTAGCTAGCTAGCTTATTTTAGATTAGACAAAATTCTGACTTTGTATGCATAGTCAAAGGCTCTCATATATAAATTTTGATTCCAAAATTCATATCCATTCCACTGTTTCTCTTTATTTATTTTTATTTTTATACGTATCTCCATAACTACCAGTATCTCAGCAGGCCTAACCATCATTATATTTATATAAATCAGCGATGGGCACGTATTAGCACTTTCCGCTCTTAGGACCCGAACCGTTATTTGAGGCACAAGCAACCAAAAAACAATTCGCAGAATTTCAACGCTATCGACGCACAGCGTTGACTTGAGCTCAAATGAAAATAAAAACAACACACAAAGGCATTAGCGACGGTGTCGCATTATGTCTCGACGAATGTAGCAATTGATTTTGTTTGTAGTGCGATTTGGTTTTTTTTTGGAAATGAAAGCAAAAAAACTTTAAAATTTCTTTTTTTGTTGATTGATTTTGTTGTTGCGCCCTTTTGCTAGATTTCCATGCCCACCGCGGTATAGCGCTGATATAGATTTAATTTATTATTTTGAATGATTTTAAGAAGATACACATTTCAGCTCTCATTTGAATTAAACTATCCAAAAAGAATTCAGAAAAAATTAGATTTCAGTGGCCTAAATGTCAGTTAATGCTATTAGTTTTTCATGTCGTATGAGCAACATTTAATTAATACTGATACACTATATAGCTTACGTTTAAATGAGGTTTTTCTAAATTTTTTTTTGCTCTACAAGTAAACATTGGTTTTATTGAAGGCCTACGCAAAAAATGATCGAACATTTATTTTATTAAATTGACTCAAACTTTAGTTTTTTCCAACGTAGTTTAAAACATATCTAAGGAAAGCTTGTTGTCTGTAGAAATGCAGAAACTTGTCGCCTTCTATTAAAAAAGATTACTACAGTGAAAAAGACATAATTTTAAGTTGCTAAGGAATGCTTTGAAAGGACATCACACTTTCTATAATTTTATTATTTTAAAAAAAACTGAATTTTTGTTTTGAATTAATATTTGCAACAATTCAAATGACATTCGCCCCATTGTGCATAATCCCCAGACATTAACACAAAACCAGCTGCTTAGATGGAGCGCAAGATCAAACTTAAGTGTCAGCAACACAGTTTCATTGTTTCGCCGTTGGGTGCGCGCTGTGCCGCTGCTTACTTCAGCGTCCTAATGTGTTGCGTTAATTTGCAATTATTTATCATGAAAAAAATGCCAGCAACAGCAATGGCAGGCAAGCGGGCGAACAAACCTATAAGCGACGCGCATTATTCAAATCTTCACGCTGCATTAGACGCGCTTGTCAGTCTGCCTTGAGGAACGCTAAACGCATGAAATTAAGTTGTTGTACAATAGTTATAGAGGAGCACTAGTGCTAACAATAATGCAAAATTTTTGCGTTGCGTCAGAGAAAGAAAAAAATGTGTAGCATATAATTTGTTGCAGCAACAATGCTGATAAGAGTTGATATATGTAAACCACAATGTTTAGCTAAATCTATAAAAGGAAATAAGGTATATCAGATAAAAATAAAAACAAAAGTAGCAAATGGGTCAATTTCACATATAACGGAATAATGGGGAAAAAACCTTCTTAGAATTAGTTCAGTTCATTTGAAATCATAGTTCTATACTGAACATAAAAATGCCTTGGAGTAAAGTTATTCGAGTTATTTTGGATAAATTTAAATGAACATGAATTTATTTTGGTTTCAATATTATTTTTTCAAAATGTAACGAAAAGCTGCAATATGAAAAAAAATTAACTTCTTTCTTCAAAGATCAACGACTGTCTACTGTATGCGAAAATATGCAATAAGTCAAGAAAACAAAAATAAACAAAAAAAAAAAAACCAACGATGAAACGAATAAGATGTCGATGTTCAATTTCCCGCGGCATTTTTTTACTGATCCCGCCAGAAGAGCACAAGCAACAACTTAAAAACTTAAATGCGACGAAAATAAAAATGTTTCCCTTGAAATAGCGCGCAGCACATTCCACATTAAAAGCGTTGAAAACAAACACAAAACAGTAGAATTTTTATAAAAATAAAGAACTTAAAATAAGAACAGACATTGTAAAAAAAATGCACAATGCTTCAGTAGTTGGGAAGTTCGCAGAAAGGAAGTTAAGGGACGTTTATTTATTTTACTACCTGCAACTGGTTACAATTGTTGCTTACAGTTCAATTATTTTTTTTTAAGACAGTGTTGCCATTTATGTTATGAAATCTTAAGCAAGTTAATATTAAATAATTTTCAATTAAAAATGGTTTGAGTGGCTTAGTACTGTGCGAACTAGAAATAGGTAGTGTTATGTGACTGTGACATTGAAGAGCTCAAGGAATTCTGCTGCAGCTAAAGGCGTTATAATAGCGCGTCTTTAGCTCGGCCTAACTCCTGAGTGGCGTATTCTATCCAAAAAGTAGCAATGGTACTAAGAAAATCTATGAAACTTTCAGTTCTTAATCGTTATCGATATTGTCTCTTTGAGTACTTTATGTTATATTTGCTGCAAATAATTACTAATTATTACTAAATATATAATTGATCCAATAACATTATTCGATTCAGTGAAATATATGCCATTTTAACATTTTTTTTTGCTCTCAACGTAGAGGGACTTATACCACTTTCAAATATAACAGCTTAAACAGGGTGTCCCATTTTAACTTACACAGCTGAATAAGTCAAGTTAGAGGTCAAAGTGACCGCTGAAGGTCGCATTCCCGCTTGGTGCAGAAAAGCTAGTAATCATTGGCTGGACCGCTGCACAATCTTGCCTTAACTGGCTGCAGCTTTTCTGCACCAAGCGGGAATTCGACCTCGAAGTGACCTTCAGGGGTCACTTTGACCTCTAACATGAATACCTATCTGAACGTAGAATTCTGTGCGCTTTCGGAATCCGAGGTCAAAAATAGGGGTTTCCATTTGAAAAACTAAAGCCGACCTTCAAATAACCTTGAAAATGTAGGTCAAGGTCATGGTTAAGGTCATGCCTGGATCAGCCCTTTGACCACCAACTTTTATTTGAAACATTTTTTGAATGACTTGCAATTTTTTGACTTATTCAGCTGTGTAAGTTAAAATTAGTGCTTCACCGAGAACGAGGCGAGGCGAGATTCGAGTTGTTCTCGGTCTCGCCTCGTTTTATAAATTTGAGTCTCGCCTCGCCCCGTTCTCGGCCGAGAACTTGCCATCACATATCTTGCCTCGCCTCGCCTCGGTAAAAAGCGAGGTTTTTATGAAAAGCCCGACACACGTTGCTACGCCTCAAGAAATGAAATAAAATATGTGTTTTATTTTGGGTGGATTGAATAATATATGATGATTGGTGAGATACGATCAATTTAATTCCTTTCTTATATGGGACGGCGTGGCATTGTCCATTTTTTCCAAATCAAACTTAACTACGAACCTTTTACAAACTATAGTAATTATATGTACCAAATCTTATCCACCTACGAGGCGAGGTTTCGACGAGGCGAGGTGCCGGTGTGTCTCGCCTCGCCTCGGTCGAGCGAGGCAAATTTATTTTTCCACCTCGCTTCGTTCTCGCCTCGTTCTCGCCTCGCTCTCGCCTCGTAGAACGAGGTTGCCTCGCAGCCTCGGTGAAGCACTAGTTAAAATGGGACACCCAGTATATCAAATATTTATTTTGCCTATTATCAAAATTAAAATTTGTTAATTATTACCAAATATCTATGTATATAGGTATATACAAATAAGTCGTTCTCTCTGTGTAATTGGCGTTTTATGCAAATTTTTCTGATATCTATTATGGATTGCAGCAAGTGGTCTTGTTATTGTTGTTGGGCACCAAATTTCTATCCCAGTATCGTCCTTAACTCAAAGGCAATATGTTACTTTCAACCCAGCAATTTAACTTTAAATGGCAACACATTTTATATTCCCCACGGATTAAATAAATTATAGGCATTTTTTTCAATCCAGCATTCCCCCCATATTTGTTAGTCACTTGACAACTGCAATCCTTCAACCTATGAGAGATTAAGCCCTTAAGCATTAACTGACGTAAAAATGATACCATGAATTTAATGATGATGATGACAATGATGGTTACCTAAAAAACTGCAGCTATACCCACTTCCAGAACGGCGACCTGTCGTCTTGTTGCAGCTCCAGGTATTTTGAAAATTTATTTCATCCTTTGAAGTTGATGACATTTTGCAGTAGTTGGCAGTGCGACATATGTGTACGCTGAAGAAGATGTTGCTGAAGTCAATGGAATCAAATCGTCGAAATGGTGTAAATACATGCCAAAGCAATCAAAATGCAATGGCAACAAATGAAACACTTTTATATTGAACTTTTTTTTTTATTTCACTCTGTTTGCACTGAAGTTAAACGCGCGACGCAATGTTACGACGGAGCAACAGCAAAATGGTTCACATGAACGAATTATACCACAGAAGATGCGATGGAGTTGGCTAAGAAACGAACCGAGAAATGATCGTCAGCAAAGACAAAAGAATTGCTGCTGCATAAAAACTTGGACCGCCGACTTAAGAGAGAGAGCAACGATCTCTGGCTATGTAGAGTTGAGTCACAAACGGGCTACTTCGAAACACAACACAAGAGACAATCGAATGGTTTGTCCAAGATCACCGCCGCATACGGTTTGTGTTGCAGACAATTGAGGTTGTTTTTTTTTTTGTTTTCTGTTCTAAAAGTAAATGCTGCTGCTGCTGCTTCTTCTTCAACGATCTTTTATATAATTTTTTTATTTTTTATTTTCTATGTTCTTGTGACTTACTTGGCGGCGGAGTTTAAAAAAAAAAGACACACAAAACTCGCTAACATGCTTTGGAGACGTCTTTATTTTGCGGTGTACACTTTAAGCCCAGCTCATAACAAGTAGCCAAGTTTATAAAATTGTAATTGTGGCTGTTAGTTGCACGCGTATGCCAAGTTTGGCTATGTAATACAAAAAAGAATGTGTTTAATTTTCCCCCTCGAATTTCTTCACTTCTTGTTTGCTTGCTGCCTGCACAACCTTGTGTATTTGTTTGCTCGATCGTTACACTTGCATTTCCTGGAACTACTTCAGCAGCAATAACAGCTTAGATACATAGTCTGTTTGGTACAGCGGAGCCAAAACAAAACATCTACAAAAGAACAAGATCAGTCTTTTGTTATATGAAAAAATAGCGTACTGTTGCTTTACGATCGTTTGTTTGATCGGTTAAATGCGGTGCACAAGAGCAGCAGTAAATGTTGCAAGTACGTTAACTGTCTGCTGGTGAGAATGTTGCTTCTTGTCATTCACAAAAAAAAAGCATAAAAATAAGAAAAAATAAATTTGAAATGATCGCGCACACGAACGATCGATCGTTATTTAATTATTTCTCTACTGCTGTTTTTCGCAACAAAAAAAAAAATTGTATCTGTTGTATTTTCCCTTTTGCTTGATTTTATTTATTTTTTCTTTGTTTTATTGTTATCTTTTTCTTTTAATTTGTTGTTAATTAAATAGCATTTCTTATCGCTTTGTCAACTATATATTTTTGCACGATCGCTGAAAATAGTTTTCTTTGATATTCTTTTGTTTGTTCAATGTGTTTTGCTTTTTAATTTATTTAAAGCTAAAAATAAAATGTAACACTTGAAGTTAGACGCGAAATTTGGTAGACGCGACACAGGCAACAAGACTCTATTGATGGTGGCAAGATCAGTTAATTTTTGTGCACAAAATTTCAAAAATCTTTGGAGTTTTATGTTTTAAGAAAGCAACATGTAAAATTTTTATGGTTGATCTTCACAGCAAGATCATTGTATTCGAAACAAAATTTAAGCTTAAAATTTTTCCGTGCTTTGAAAATATTCTTATAGTATTAGTCTTTGGTGATTAGTTTATGGACTTTTTATCGCAGTAAGATCAGTTAATTTTTATGTATTTAAATATAAATTTTGCGGATCTCCCATTTTTCATATGTTTAAGCAATCTTCATAGCAAGATCAGTCAGGGGACGTCCATTAATTACGTGAGCTAAAATAGGGGGGAGGGGGTCCGGAAAAATCTCACCAAATCTCACCAATGGTGGGAGGGGGTCAAGGAAAACCTCACGTCAACTTTTTAATGCATAGAATTTATATTAAAAATTATAATTTAAATCTCACGGGAGGGGGGGGGGGTCCCGCCAGATCTCACCAAATCTCACCAAGGCGAGGGGGGTCCGAATTTTCAAAAAAACACCTCACGTAATTAATGGACGTCCCCTTAGATGTTTTTCGAAAAATCATAAGCAAATACATAATCGTTAACTGTTTTTTTTTTAGTTCTTTACTTATTTTTAAATGATCCTCACAACAAGATCAGTGTTTTTCCATACAGAAGCTAAGAAATATTCACAATTTCTGAGAGATTTATATTTTTGTGCTACGAAAGAATCAAAAAATATTCATTAAAATCTTTTCTTTACTCTTCCTGTAGATCCTCGTAGCAAGATCAGTTAATTTTCTAAAATGAAACGTGCACGAACATTTAAAAATTTTAACTCAAGGAACAAAACAATATAAAAATTAAAACTGCAAATATGAGTCTTTTTTTTTGTACTGATAAACTCAACATTTTTTTCACAAATTTTTGAAGGTATAGTTTTAAAGATCATAAAATGTGCCTTTTTGAAATACTGAATCTTTACTTTATTAATGAACATAGCATTATGAATAATTGTTTGTGTATAAATCTCAAGCAATTTTTAATAATTCTTGAAATTCTTATAAGCTTTCGAGCTATGACAAGATCGTGTGTATGCATAATATTTTACTGATTTTGCTCACAGCACGATCAACCACTTGCTGTGTACAAAAGCTCAAGATTTTACAGAATATGAAGCAAGACTTTTGAAAATTTCAAAAAAAAAAAACATCGAGATCAAAAATATTTTTTATTTATGCACATGCTTAGTTTTCTATTCAACTATAACAGCAAGATCGGTAATTTTTTGCATTATGATTTTAATTTAAATTTTCTTTTGTGCAAGTTAAGATCAAACTAACGTTTATTTTTACACAATAGCACCTAATTTTAACTGTTTACCAACTGATCGACACAGCAAGATCACTTGAAATTTTTTGATACAAAAATTTAAAAACATATTATTTTTATGACGATCATTCAATTTTGAATTTAAAAATTTCAGCATTAATTTCCACTGATCTCACAACATGATCAGCTAATTGTTTACTTCATTTGTTTGCAAGGTTATGCCGATCTTCATACAATAAACCCTTCGCTAAACTTTAATTTGCTTTCTAAAACTTAATTTTCGTTTGATTTGTAAGATAATAACAGAATACCATAAAAATCAATTGATCTACACAGCAAGATCATTTTATTGTTAAGTAAATTTGTTTACAAATTTTTTAACTGATTTGCACATTTTTTTGAACTTTTCAATAATCAATTTATATTATGCATAGATAAACAATAATTAACTGATCTTCACACGATCGGTTGCTTCTCTTCGATGTATTTTTTTTTATTTTTTTGATATTTTATATTCTACTCTCACTTTTTATAAATTCGCTGTGCGCACCCACTGTACGGCGCCACTTTATTATTAACAAATGTTTAACAATTTCGCATGCAAACAATTAATAATTTAATTTAACACGATCACGATCAACACGCCGTCGACGCCTTCGTTTACATTGTATGTTGTTCCAACATGCGAATTGGCACCAAATGCAGTCTTTGAAAAGCACCGCTTAAACGTACCGTAAGCTTTAACTGACGAATTCAAACTGAAACTCTTACCGGTGCGCATACGATTGTTGGTCCGTCATACAAACAAAACCATGTGCGCCACAATTCCAACCAGACTTGCAGTTGTAAAGTCTACACATGCTGATGACTAACTTAAGTTAACTCTACAATCAGCTCTTACGTTCCACATACAATCCACACATTACCATTTAGAATTTCTAACTTTGGGGTTATACTTTTTCTCTTGTGAAATTCATTAATGAAATTGCTTTTACTGCGTTTATCGTGCTGCCTTTTAATACCGTCCTATTGGGATCTTATCGCTCATACCAATCTACATATCCACGAGTATTATCTAGCTATGTGCATGGTTGTCACATATGTACCTTCTCAGTATCTAGTGTGCGTTAATTTCATAAATAGCATATCAATGACGCAAGTCGTTTTCAAAGCGCTGGTCAACCGAAAGTGTCTGGTAGTTTGGTGATAAGACCGCAGGTACTTTAAATACCCTTTAGGCAATGTATAGTCTCATTGTATGTAATCTTTTGGTGCGAGCCTACTTATTGGTTATGTTGATAATGCTGCATGACTTAAGTATAAGTAGTTTTAATATATTTCCATTAGATCATTTATTTTTTTGCTTTATGCTTCATTGGGAATATGTATTATTTTGTTCAAGAGTGCTTAGAGTTTGCGTCAGCTTTTGCGTAGATTAGTTTTAGTTTGTTGTTTTGATTTATTAAAGGGTTTTATTAAGATAAGATAAGATTTATTTGTAGCCTATTAAAAATTCCTTTAAAAGATGTCATAGATATTTTTAAACTTTATCTTTGATTTTAAATTAACTTAATAGTATCAGATATGCGCTTGCAAAGCGGTCTCATGCTTGTACATTGCGGCTTGGGCCATTATTTTATCTTAAGAACTCTAATCTTGTATTGTTGCAATACAATTTTCTGTAAAAAATTGGCCAAGAAAATTCCAGACTATTATTCAATAAGGCAGTGGTAGAAAGCAGTAAATCTACGCGACACATGACAAGTAAGCTACTCACTTGTATTTTCAAGTAAAATTTTAAACAAAACAAACCTAATTGAATTGTTCTGTCGTTTGGACTTTGATCGTTTGTAAATAAAATTTGTTCCGGAACAAATTTTCACGTCAAGTGCATTTCGGATTTCAACAATTAGGTACACCACATGAACTGGAAACTAAAATAACAAAGAACATATCATAACTAAAAATATATTTTGTTGCATTTACATAACATAAGAATGCAGAAGCAAATTAAAAATCCTAAATGAATCGTTCTGCATCGAATCGAAGAAAATTTTGTCAACATTTTTGTCAACCGCTAAGATTTTCTTAAATTCTTATGTGAACTTTTTTTAATATAAAAGTATGCCATTCAAAATTTTTCGTCGAAAAAATGCTGCATTCTGGGAATTATTTGAAATGTAATTTTACAACAGTCGTCAAAATATGAGTTCTAGCTCCCTCTCTTCGTCCTGTTCGTATTACTGTTGAGCTATCTATAAGCAGCTGTAGATAAAAGCAAATTCTGAAAATGCTCAACAAAGAGCACCACTATTTCGTGTATAGTATTCATATTAATGTAAAGTAAAATCAAATAAGAATTGGATTAAATTTTTATATTCCGATCCAAAAACTATTCAATCGACTCAAATAGATATTAAGTTTGGTCCAATAAACAATACTTTAACTTCCAATTAAATTTTAGTAATTTAAACCAATATTTGTTGATAGTTAATAAATATTTTAAAAATCTAGAAACCAAAACTATTCTCTTTTCTCTGTGTAGTAAACTATAGTATCGCAGGACCATTTTGGATCTGATAATACAGCTGACAAGTTATTTAAGTGCTGGATGGCTTTCATGGGTTTATCTTCATTGCCATGCATATCGCCTACAACTCCATCTGAGAGTTACAGTTGTTGGGAGTTAAATGTAATTTTTATTCGTGGACGGAGTACAAAAATCAGCTGCCACTCTTTCATCCTTATTGAAGCGTTCAATATAGACGTTAATTAAATTGCCTTCATACATAATTGCTTAAAAATAAAAAAATTCAAAAGCTCAATACTTATGGTCATTTAAACATAATGTCGTTCATAATAAACGATTGCCCAAATGTAGATGATCTTTTGGTTTACAGTGATCAGTAGATTTGCTCTGAATATGTTTAATAACATAAATGGTCAAATCCTCAACGGCTCTTTCAGTCGAAGTGCAGTTTTAGGAAATATTTCTGTCGCAATGAGTTCAATGGATTGTATACTTAGCGTTTCTGTTTCCGAGTAGGAATTCCTTTCAGGAAAGCCCTGCCATAATCACTCCGGATCTGGCTAGGAATGGCGGACCCTATTACGGGCAGTCATGTGTAAATCTTATCAGAATCTAGAAGGTGGAAACATATTATGAAATTTCGGAGCAGGCATGAGAAAGACTATCTATATTGCAGCCCTAACAGGGAAAGCTCTATGAAATTTGATACAATCCTTATCCAGTTTTGCCAAATCATAAGCAAACCTGCACGATTTTGGTATGGAGCGGACCTTGGTACCCTCATTAATACCTTTTATTGAAAGCCCTATAAAAATTTATAGAACCCTGATCAGATTAGCCAAATCAAGAAAAATGCAAGCAAGTCAGATCTGATGAAGGTGTGGTTGGACTTATTTTCGCCTTAAAGAGGTAAATTCTGAAAAACCTATAAGTTCAGGCTGGATCTCTAATAAGGCTAACCATATGCGATCCGGAGTCGGCAAGATGTTGTTTTCTGAGCGCTTATGATACTTCCATGAGTTGTCGAATCCTAACTAGTTTTTTAAGTATAGTTGTCCACAAAGTACAATATGAACAATAGAAGTTCACTTCATATTATAATTTTTAAAATATCTCTCACCAATTATTTCAAAGTACATAGACCCACGAAATTGTCTTAAAACTAACCATCATATACTTTTAATTGGAATTTAAGATTACTCAGATAAAATGTTGAATTAATTACACATTCTCTCCAAATAACAATTCAATAGACAAAATGCAATAGGTTCCACCTACACACACCTGATTAAATGCTCTTTGCAGCAACAAAACCCACAAGCATATCAAACTGTTTTACGCTCATTGTACTCTTTTGTTTGCTCTTCAGTATCAGTATGGTGCACAACAAAGAGAACCTTTGTTTATATCGTTAATTTGATAAATATTGCAATAAAAAGCCGGTTCTTTGTGAAGACTTCTAATGTGAAGAGCACAGTCCAATGTCCAATGACTGCATTTATTTTCGTCGTCTTTCTTTTGCTGACTTCCCTCTTCTCTAAGTATCATTCTTTGTAACTGCTATAGTTTCCATGTTTTCTAGCAGATAGCTTACCTGTTATATCTCCCATTTTTTGATTGCTTTTGCATCCATGTTTCTACTTGTATCTTAAATGTTCTTAACCCTAAAGATAATGAAAAAAAAAAAGAAAAGAAGAAGGCGCAACATTGTATACGGATCGAGTTTTTATTGCGCCGGCGCAAATGCTATCGCATTGGAGTAACTTGGAACAACAGCTACAGGTCCACAACTTTGAAGAGTCAAACGTATGTATGAGATTTAGTTGATTTTTATACAACGCATTTGCGAATACAGACAGCTGCTTTTTATCGAATTGGTGTTTTTTTTTTCGTCATTTTAATTTAGTGCGAATCACGACTTTTCACTTTTTCCCACTCATACACGTGATGATGATAAGTTGTTTTTATTGCTGCCTCAGTTGCGGACTGTTGTTACTTTTGATGAGATGCAAAATTTATGCACTACGGTGTTGAAGTGTATCGCATAAGTTGCTGTGGCAGTGCACAAATATATGAGCGGGTTGACCTTTTGTATGTCAAAAGCTTGATTGCTTTAGCATGGATGGCATGAACTTGGAGTGGTTATGGGGGGGAGCTATAACGCTTGGTATTAATTCGAAAATTATTAGTGAACCTGCTGACATTGCTGATTGCGCTAGTGTATAATTATTTTTTACATTGATCTTGTAATTTTTAAAAATTCGCACGTGAGGATTTAAAAGAAAACAACGTTGCCAAGAAACACCTGCCAGTTTTATGTTAATAACTAATTGCAAGGACTTGATTTTACATAGCTGTCTCTAAAATGTAATTTTTAAGTGGAATAAAAATCCAAGCTAGTTTGCAAAAGCAGCCCTACAATGTTAGGATTATATGCATCAAATCAGTGGTGTACACAAAGATGTGCTTCGGGTGCCGGTTACAACAACATCAGTTATCAAATATATTTTGCGAACATTTTTTAAAGGTCCAATGCTATGGACCTAAAAAAAAACCTTATCTAGTACATGTCTCTGTTTCAGAGTCCTTGAGCAAGGACTTCAAGCAAGGATCTTCGAGTAAAAGCAGAATTCGTTCAAGGCTCCACTTCCATTAATCATCAATCCTATAATTCTTATTGACTTACCCTGTTCAGCAGCATTCAAGCATTGTGTGGCCATTTGTGCATTCAATTCATCTGGACCACAGCTACCACCAACAACTGCCAATTCCTCAGTTGCCACGACAGCTGCTACATCTGCGGAATGCCAGTCAATTATTTTCATGCCATCAGCGGACAAATCTAATGGCGTCGAATTGCCATGCAACGCAGACGTTGTCATATATTTTAAGTCCAGCGATGAAGTCATCGATCCAGCATAGTTCATTTCCATGCCACCATATATTGAGCTTGCAGCCGATTGTCCAGAAGAATCAAAACTTCTATTGAATTCACGACGTTTCTCTGGCGTAGCATACACTGGCTCTGGCCGGTGTTGTTTAATGGGTGTACTATGCATTTCCATGTATGCAGGTGGTGCTGCACTGCTTGTATCGCTACCGAACGTTGTATTCAGCGCACCATAACATGAAGTAGTCATAATATCCGGTGGCATACCACGCCCATAGTTAATGCGTTGCAAAGGCTCCGATACAGTGCTCTGCCAATATTCATCTTGATTCGTTTGGTCAATTACCATGGTCACTTGTTGTGCCTCCGTTTTGCTAATGCTAAGTTCATCAAAGTATTCCAAGTCATAGAGGCGTGTCTCATCGATCATGGTGATTTCATCTGTGTCGTCATTATAACTATCATCAGGCCATGAATTAATGCTGGTATTACCATTGTAATCGTCACCAGCTATGGCATGCAGACGTTTAAAGTCTTCATCTGCTTTTTGCATCATTTCATATGGTGGCGGTAGCGATGATGAATGTAAGGAATCGGAATCATTTTCTTCGATGCAGGATAGATGACGTGTACGATAGCCATATATTATGGGATTGTTGTTGATTGGTATTGCATTTGAAGCAAGCTGCGTTGCGGGCGTTTGCAGTTCATTGTAAATATGGAGTGGAGTAGCAGGAGCAGATTCTTGCGTCTGCTCATTGCAATCGGAATTAAAGGAACTATTATTGAGATCTTGGTAATGTTGAGTTGACGAGTTTATGTTGCTAGCGAACATGTTGATAGCTGTGACAAAAGAAAATAGAAAAAGAGTGTGTTAAAAAAATATTTTGTATTTATTAGAAACCTTGAGTGAAATTTTGTTATGTTATGAAAAAAAAAAAAATAGCATGCGATTTGCCTAAGTCCAACTAAACTCTACAAAAAAAAAATAAGACAACTTCTCCTAATTTGTTGTTGTCTAGCGATAGTTACCTTATTCGTTAAGTTGAGTAAGCGGCAACAAAATCATTTACATAAATCATCAACTGCAACTTCTCACTGTTGCTGCAGCATGTTGAGATGGTTTCAGCAACTGTAAGTGAGCAACACAAAAAACAGTGTGCTGCAAGGAACTATTCGCTTAATTTATTCGTTACTTAAGTGACAAATATAGCAGTTTTTTACTTGACAGAACTAATTGCATTTCGCGCACATTTAAAATTTTATGGCAGAAGGCTATCATGATTTCGCTGAGCCCGGAGTAAAATATTTTTTTCGTGAAAAGGCCTTAAAGGACTGAAAAATACTCTACGAGATTGAAGGTACTCCTAGTCATATCAAAATAAATTTTTGACTGAAAGTCGGAAATGACTCTCGCTATGTCCAAAATTTATTTTAAATTCGTTTGAATCGATTGTTGGAAGTAAAATTTATTCGAAAGAAGCGTCCAAAAAGTTTACCTCGGGCAAAAACAAACAAAAAGATTTTTTTTAACAATTTTCCCACATATGTATGTACGTCGGGACATCGCCGAAAGTATAGTTCTTATGAAAATGGGGAGTAATTTTCTAAGACGAAATCATTTATATATTCATATTATTATTATTATTAATTTAGTATTACAAAGTAATTAATTACTCTACAATGGATTCGTTGAGAGCACTAGCATCCAGGCCATCGGCTATATTCATATTATTTTTGGGCTTTACATATGTAACTGGGGAAATTTGTCAAAAATCCATGAAAAAGACAACAAGTCTCAAAATTGAATAGGTCAAATCAAAAATCTTTTGTGTCGTAAGGTTAAGTAATGCTCGTTTTTCGTATTATTTTGAGAAACTTCATCAAATTCATTAAATATTCTAAATTTGGAAAAATTCTATCAAAAATTAATAATACGATTAAAATGCTATTGCAGAAAAGAATATTCGATTATTACGCCCAACACTGGATATTACGGTGCCCATTAATTTCACTTAAACAAAATACGCGTAGCACATCTACACTTCACATCATTTCGCGCTCAACAAATGTAGGTAAACGATGACGACGACGACAACGACGACGCTGAGTGCGACGACTTCTACAGCGGAAGTCCCCATGCCTCCCATAGAAAAACGTACACGCACACACCTTCACAACACATTTTCCCCCACATTCGATTTAATATAAAGGCGAAATATTAGAAAAGAAGCAAATTGCTGTTTGGAGTAGTTTTGAGATTTTAACCCCCTGCAACGCAACACAGATGCGCACAGTGTCAGCTGCGATGAAGTCATGCGCCGGAGCAAAGAACTCTTCTGCTTGTCTGCGAGTTACATGCACGCGAATCCTTAGCATCTTCTCTTCCAACGCTAGAAATCAATGTCGACGTCCTCCTGTGTTATCTATTCGCTTGTATCTAGCGAATCGCAGTATCGTTGTGTTGTTAGTTTAGGTGTCAGGGGATCGTCGAAACCGTTTGTCGTGTGTTGCACGCTTGTAAATAAATAGTTTTGTCTATTTTTAGGCGTGTTGTTGCGGTGCAACAGCCTGCGCGACAGCGCAGTAGCAATTTGTTTTTATCTTGTTGATTTCGCTTTTTTCTTCGAAGTTTTAATGTGTAGATGTAAAAAGATTAAAATAAAATAAACAAACGATGGCATAAGAATGTTTTTGACTGTTGCCAATGACATGCACAAAAGAAAAATAGACTACAATTTTTTTTAAATTTTAAATATTGGGAACTTAAAAAAACTTAATTATTTCAAAGAAATGTAATTAACATCGAAACTAAATATTGAAGCAGTCTAAAGATATGCAATAGCACTTTAAGGCACACGTATCATTAGTAAATTATGAAATTTTTATTGCATGTTTTTCGGCTGCTGATTTTTGTGTCTTGCTATCATAGAAGCTAGTGGGATAAGTCTAAACTTTACACATTTACTGAATATGAGTTATGCTCTAACGCTATTACAGCTAATCAGACTAAAAAAAAAAAATTGCCGAGTTATACCATTTTTATTTTTAATACATTGAACTTTATCTCAAACAAAATCACTGTTGAATTACATAGTTCGTCACTTTTTCAAAAATTAAAAAAGGAAAAGACTACTACCCTTTTTCTCTTTGTAACATTATTATATGATTTTTTTTTTTTTTAATTTAATTTATTCAAAATAATTATTCTCATAAAAAACAAATTCATTCATAGAGTTAGTCATTCATAACGTCAAAAATATTAACTATAAGCAATGATTTAACCCATTTTCATTCTATATACTTTAAATAATAAATTTTCTAAAAAACTTTTTCTCTGAGTTAGCCCATTTACCTTCATAACTCTACAAAAGAAGTCTATTGTCGCAAATTAAGAAATGAGCTTACCGAAATTCATTTAGAAACATTAAATAATTACTTTTTCCCAATACAGAGTTAGCCCACATGATTCATAATACTTTTTTTAATAAAGCAATAAGACTTAGCTCACTTTCACTCTGAAGACTTTATATAATAGCTTTTACTCAAAATAATATTAAATACAGAATTAGCCCAACATCAGTCATTATGCTTTGTATTGTATGATAAATTTTTCTCAAATAAAAAAATAAAAAAACTATTAAGCTCAATTTTAACACACAATTTTACTTTCAATAAAAACTTTTTCGTAAACAAATCAAAAATCTGACTTAGCCCACTCACGTTCATAATATTTAAAATGATAGTTTTGTTTTTTTTTTCAAATTCTTCTCAGATAAATAAATCATGTAAAAAGTTAGCCCACATATATTTATAGCACTTTAAATGATTGTTAGCAAAAACTTAGCCCACTTTCATTCTCATCACTAAAATAAAAATTTTTTCTTAAGTAAGTATGTAAATAAACTGGAAGTTCTTTACTTTTTGTATCAATACTTCAAATTACAGCTTTTTTCTCATATGAGAAACTATAAACATGAAATAAGCCCTATCAAATGATAATTTTTCTCTGTAACAAAGATTACAATTTTTGACTTAATGCACTTCAATTCGCAAGACTCCAATTAATAATTTTTTCGCAAATAAAAAATACAAAAGTACTGAGTTAGCCCACTTTTATACTTAACATTCGATATAAGATATTTTCTTTAATTATAAATTGAAATTCCATTTTTTTCAGTGTATTTTCCAGCGCACAAATTATCTGAGGCGTTAAAAAATATATTTCCGAAAATAGCAAAACGTTCGCGCGCCATGCCATGCGACGACTATTGCTAAAGAGACGCAGCAGCAGGATCCCCAGCAAACTGATCTAGTTTTTGGTAGTTTATTTGTTATCTTGTATCCGTATCTTGTATCTGTTGTTATTGTTGTTGTCTGTTGTCTTGTGCCTATGCGTTGTCTTTTAGCTGAACGCACATACATACACAGCGTGTATTTTGTTTGTTTGTACGTAAAGAGTAAATCGCGGAGTGAAATGAAAAGTGCGATCGTATAGAGGATCTTGAACTTGCCTGAGACTTTTCGAATAAATAAATGACGACGATAATATTGCACGCAATGAAATTGAATTGAAAATTGAAAAATTTCGGGCAATTTCGGAAAAATTTTTTAATGTTCGAACGGATGTCGAACGATTTAACAGCGATAACGATGACTAAAACGACGAATGACAAAAGAAATGAAAGGGTTTTATTTTTAGACAGACGGTGAGGTTAATGTGAAAAGAGAAAAAAATTACTCAATTTAATTAAACACTTTGATGGATCATCATTGTCAACGGTTGCCATGGGGTGTGCTACTAAAATTCTATAAGCGATAGAGAAATTTTCTTTTTAATTAATTAGATAATTTTTCGAACGACAGAATCTGTTTGCAAAAGCTTTTGCTTAGATTGCAATATAAATTTCGAATGGTCGTATGATCTATAATTGAAAATAAATCACCTGATCATTTTAAAGGCCAGTAGATGCATTTAGAGGACTGCTCAAGAGATCTTTTATATTTTAGATTAAAATGTATCGCTCAAAACTTATGGAATAAAGTTCAAAAATTAGAGAAAACTTTAAAATGTGTATCCGCAAAAATATATATGTAAAGCATCCCTTTGAAAAGCTTTTATTAAGATTGCTTAGTAAAAGTTTTCTTATAAAATTGCTTGGATTGTATAAGAGGCGAAATTATGTCTAATAGGTAGCCCCACTATGACAAATCGCAATTCTTTAATGAGCCTTATATTCGAAAACATTCCCCTCCCCCATAGCACGTGCCTGGAAATAATTTTTATGTTATCTGTTTCATTTTCTTCGTTATATTTTTTACAAATATCAATATGTGCCAATTCTATTACCAGGGTTGCTAAGTTGAAAACAAGGAATTTGAAGCTTTCCCAAAATAAAATAATTTTTCCTTAAAGTTGTAAAAAGCTAACTTAAATTTTTTTGGAAAAAGTTGATGACCTTTTTTTTACCTCCAATTAACGGCCTTTGAATTTCTTCAAGGCCCCCTACTTTGACGCTTAGCGTCAAAAGCGGTCACTTGCCAAGTCTGTCTATTACTAATCATTATATAAATGCGCAGTTGATGACCGGTTACACCGCTTTTTCTAAGCCATTACACAACATGATCGATTAATTTTTTTGTTAGAAAGGTTGTGAAGAGAAGGGGGGACATGTATACTTCCTTTTTCAATAATAGGCGGTGCCACGCCCCTAACAGGAAAAAACTAATGGACCGGTTTTAATAAAATTTAGTTTGGAGGTAGATTAAACCCTAAGAAAGGTTACCTAAGACTTCGATTTCTTTAAAGAGGCGTGACACCGCCCTGAATGTTAAAAAACACTGTTTCGGCTAAGCCGCTCCATCGATTTAGATGAAATTTGGTACGGAGATAGAGTGATTATTGAGTAAAAATTAATTTTTTTAGTGGACGATGTCACGCCTCTTACAGGAAAATACGTCGTTATTGCTAAATTAATGGACCGATTTTGATTACATTTTGTTAAGATATAGATTAAACCCTAAAAAAGAGTTCTAAAAACTCAAATTTTTTTTAAGTAGTCGTGGTAGCACCTCTAACAGGAAAAAGCGTCTTCACTGCTAATGGACCGATTTAGATCAAATTCGGTAAAAAGATAGATTGAATCTTGAGAAAAGGTATTAGTTTTAAAATGAACGGTATTTTTCTACTGGGGGCGGAAAATTTGTATTCGCTGCTAAACTAATGAACCAATTTTGGTGAAAGTTGGCATGAATATAGATTAAATACAAAGGAAAGTTGGAGAGGTTGTGAGGAGAAGCAGTGTAGAATTTAATTTTTTGTTCCAATAGTGAGCGGTGCCACGACTTCAACGGAAAAATACGTTCCCACCAGGCCCGGATTAACCTTAGAGGCACACTAGGCCAGTGCCTAGGGCGGCAAATATTGGGAACTTTGAATTTTTTTTTCTCACTTTTGATATTACAAAAATTTTTTTCTATATTTACTAGTGAAAAGGGGCGGCAATTTCTGACTGGCCTAAGGGCGGCAAATTAATCCGGGCCTGGTTCCCACGACTAAAATTATGAACCGATTTCGATGAAACTTGCAACAGATTTAGATTGAACTCCGAAAGAGGGTATATTAAAAGCTCTGTTCTCTTTAAGTGGGCGTGGAACCACTCTTATTAGGAGAAAGCGCTGACACGGTTGATCTGCCAATAAGTAAATATTTTTGTGTTGAGTGGGCGGTGCCACGCCCCTAACAGTATAAAACATTTTCACTGCTAAGTTAATGGATCGATTTTATTGAAATTTGCTACAGAAATGGTTTGAACCCTAGAAAAAGGGTATTTGTTTCAAAGTGTACGGTGCCACGCCCCAATAGGAAAATATATTTTCTCTGTTATACTAATGAACCAATTTTGATGAAATTTGCTATGGAGATAGAGACCACGCTCTTAACAGGAAAAAATGTTTCCTTAGCTAAACTAAGTAATCGACTGATTTTGATGCAATCTGGCATGGTGATATGTATATTAAATTCTAAGGAAAGAATAGGGCAACATGATACCATGATTTTTTATTTTTGGAAGCGTTGACAAAAAATAACTGCTTCTTATATCTGTTTTGTAATATTAAATACCATAAAGTTGGTTAAATTTCAACCAATAGGCGAACTCTAGTAACTTAAAAAAGTCTGTTTTTACTCGGACCGCTTTTTTTGCTATTTTATAATTAGGCATGCAAAGTTTAGCATACCGGTAGGTTAGTTACATTATTCGCTCAAAATATAGGACTTTTGTTTTGATGCACTCAGAGGAATAAATGATGTTAAATGCATTCAGAGTATGCAAGACTGCTTTATGGTCAGTTACTTAAGTAATGGAAACCAAATTTAGCAACAGACAAAAAGTTATTTAATATTATTTATGAAAAGTTTGGTGAATTTCTAAGAAAAGGCGTCGCACCTCCCATAAGACAATATTAAGTTTTCGCTCTAACGCACTACTGGGCAAAAATAAAAGAATTTTTTCTGCGAAAAAAGTGAATGTGCTGAGCTCAAGAAACTTGGGTTGTACGCTTTTGTCTACAGCGATGACTGTGCGTTAATTACCAAGTTTATTGAATATAGAAGCACGGTAAATTTATTGTTTTCTTTAGAAAAAAAAAAAAAAATTATTTTTTGAGGTAAAAATTTTTGTTTTTTCGCAGTTATTTTCTTACTTACAGATAAAATTTTTGATCTTTTTGTATATGAGCTTCAAATGATGAAAAATTAAAATTTAAAGACATATTATTTAAAGATTAAAAATTAAATAAATTTAGCTATTAAAAACTTACAACTTTTTTTTGGTTTTTATATCCTTATATCCAAAAAATATACTTTGTTTTGGGATATGGCAGCAACCTTCATCACAGCAGTCATATAAAAATCACACAATTGCTTGGAACTACACTTCAATATTCACAGCATGAACTTTTCTTCTTTTGTGTTTGATCAAGATATTTTGTATATTTTAGTTAATTTTTTTATTAAATTTTTTTTTTATATACAAAAAATCAAAATTTTGCACTTCAACTTTAAATGAAATAATGAAAACCTTGCACTAATTGCACAATTCAAATAAAATAGAAATAATTTTTAATTGCTTCGTCTTGAAGAGATCTGTACGTTAATTTCATCAATGCTTCCGGCTAAATTTATAGTTGCTGACTAATTGCCATACAATGCGCGCGCTGTGATACAAAATAGACGATATTGAGATACATTTAGCGGCGAACGCGTAAATATTTATGTTGAAAAAACAAGCGTTCGCGAACACCAACAGCAACGGAATGCGGCGGCGAGATGTGCATAGGTTTTCAAGATGTTGCTGTTGCTGCTGCTGCTGTTGCATTTTCGAATTGGTTGCAACAAGAATTTCACTTTTTTCCCAACTAGGAAAAAAAAACATCCCTTAGATACAAGATACTTGTACTAACTAGCGCAGACATCTAGACTGACACTCAGACATCAGGACAGACAGACAAATAGACAGACATGCTGCAAGATAGATCGTGCAGAGTGCTCGCTTGCGAAGAAAGAAAGTGTCAAATCCTAAAAATAGTCAGCTTCATTAGAATGCGCCCGTTTTTTTTTTGTTCGTTCTTGGAGTTGCGGTATATTGTTGTAACTCATGGATACGTATGGGATACAAATAATTGTTGCTTTTTTTTGTTACAATTTTTTATTATATTTTTATTTTTTGGCTTCAAACAATTTTTCTAATGCACTTGAGTTGCTGCAGTTAGTCAGTCAGCTTCAGAGTTTTTTTGTTGCTGTTGTGTGTCCCGTATGTGTCAACGAACTATGACGTTTTCAGCCTAACTTATCTGTAGGATAGCCTGAATGTTTTTCTTCTTCTTGTAATATTAAGACAGCTCTCAGATACAAATTGCGCAGCTGCAACGCTCGATTTTTTAATTGTTGCGAGAGTGGTAATTTATGTTGCATTGCGGAGTTTTAAATTGTTGATTGGGTTTTACTTGAAATGTTTGAATTTTTTACCTCCTATCAAATGCTATAGGTTTGAAAAGAATAAAGAAAAAATAAAAACAAATAAATCGCATTTTTTATGCATTTTTAAGTTGAAGTTTTTATGAATAAAAGTTGAAAATTAATTAGGAAGAGTTTACGCTGAAATATATGCAATATAAAATTGTCTTTGTTATCGTAGCTTGACTGAGTGGATCACTGTGGATCAAAGTGTCTATGTGGGGCTTTTAATTCAACACTATAGCCACTATAACTTGACTGAGTGGAGTGAGTCTGAAGAGCAAACTTGAATGTTGCATAGTTTTAGGATTTCTCTGCTGAATTTTTAAGAAATGTTCGACAGAAAGACCATTTAAGGAATTTCAGCATCATTTGCTGTATGATATTTAGAATTAATTTCCTATAATCAATATATCGTTAACCCATATACCAAGGAAGCTATTTAATCAATTATGTTGGCTTTTGATCTTAAGAATCTAGTTACTAAGGTACTGAACTGTACTACACAAAAAAAAAGTTAAAAAAAGTTGAAATAGATTGAGAAAATGTTGAATCAGTCAAAAGAGCTTGAATACCTCGAAAAAAGTTGAATGAAGTTGAAAAAATCGAAAAAATATGGAAATTTTTGAAAAAAATTTAAATAGATAAAGTCGATAATATACAGAAAGTGTTGAAAAAAGTTGAAAGAGGTTGAAAACTCGAAAATGTCGAATGTGGGTGAAAAAGTCGAAAAAATATGAAAAATTTTGCAAAAGTTAAAGGAGGTTAAATAAGTCCAAGAACGTGGAAAATTTTGATAAAGTTACAAAATGTTGATCAAGTCGGAAATACTTGAAAAGTAATGGAAAAGACGAAAAAATATGAAAAATGTTGAAAAAATTTGAAACCGGTTGAAAAATGTCGAAACAAATAATATGTACCTGGAAAAAAATTAACGAAAAAAGTTGAAAGAGGTTGAAAAACTCGATAAAAGTTGAAATAGGTTGAAAATGTCGGGTAAATTCAATGAAGTTGAAAAAGGCTGAAAAATTTAAATAAAAGGAAAAATTTTGAAATTGTCAAAAATTATTAAAAAGAGTAAAAAAATACCACGCTTACACCCTTTTGCCAACATGAGAAGTGCCACGCCCATTGATGTAACGACGAAATCCATTTCATATTAAAGCTTATTGTAACCGACATCTCTATATGAAATTTTATTAGAATCACTCTATAGTACACAAAATATGACATTTAACTTTCTTTGCTTGTATGGGAGGTGCCACACCCACTTTTGGTTATGAGATACATTATGCCAAGTATATTTTCCATGTTAAATTTCATAGCTTTTGTGTTGTTAGTTCTCTTATTATAACGTTTATAAATATTGTGAGCTGTGCCACACCATTCAAAGAGTTTTACCTGTGTAGTGACTTAGCCTGTTACAATGACTGGTTCTATTTAAAATTTTTATGAAATTCGTAGATGCCGTTTTCGAGTAATATTAAAGCAAAATTTTCCATTGTTGAAAAGTGACACGCCTTCTTTTCTTATTCTGCCTAATTTTGGTAGGAGATATGACGCTGCAAAAATTAATGATTAGGGCTGTGCCACGTCCTTGTTAGAGTCTTAAGAGACTTGAAACCTAGCTCAAACATACTAGGATAGGTTAGGTTAGGTAAGAGTGGTGGCTTAGCAAACAAGCTTGAAGCATTCAGTAGCACCGATTGTGACGTTTTAATACGACATTACGTGACCCGGAGAATTGATGTATGTCAAAATAGCTATATCCAGTTAGCTTTATTAAGGTAGTAGAGCAGAGATCCGATTTCAATTTCAGCAAAGTCACTGAGGTCATTGAAGGAAGGTTTGCCAATACATCTAAGCCTGATTCTGGCTAAAGCTGGACAGCTGCAAAGAAAGTGCTCAAGTGATTCAATCTCCTTGCGTTCAAGCAGCTGCGGCAAGAAGAATTGAATGGTATACCTAATCTTTCAGCGTGCTTGCCGATTGCCCAGTGCAGGTTGCGGTGATTCTTGCGATGTCAGATTGGATCCTAGATAGTAAGTAGATGGTTCTCAGTTTATTGTAAGCGGGCCAGATTGATCTGGCTGTTTTACAGGTGTGTAAAGACTTCCAATGGTTTCCGGCCACAGACAGAAAATACGAGAAAATCTTCTTCATAACTAACTCGAGAGGAGCGAAACCACGTTCCAGTGCGGTTTTAATATGAGAGGAACCACACCTTGCTAGTTCATCGGCCCTTTCATTTCCCTCAATGTTCCTGTGACTTGGAACCCATATGAGAGTAATGTCAAATCGATGTCCTAGCCTGACAAGTTTTTTTTTGCAATGTTCTACTAGCTTCGATTTTATATGTGCCGAGCTCAAAGCTTTGATTGCGGCTTGGCTATCAGAGAGAATTGCTATCTTCTTTTCTGAACTATTACAGCTCAGTAATCTGCAGGCTACAAGAATGGCAAAAACTTAAGCCTGGAAAACGCTAGCTGAATCAGGTAAATAAAAATATTGAGAGATTTCTGGTTCTTTTAAGTAGACTGCAGCGCCTAATCCACAGTTCATCCATTGGACCCAGTAGTTTCAAAATTTAAGTTGAAAGTGCTCTCTTCCTACTGAACTCGCTCCGGAATTTTCACCTGAAAATTTTTCTCAAAGCTTAGTGTAGGATAGATGTAGTCCGTTGGGGAATTTGAAAGCTCGATTGGTAAGGTGTCGAGTATAGAGCATTGCTTCGAATACCAATTACCGGCTTCCCTGAGCCTAATCGCACTGCACCCAAGCATACTATATGCAGCAAAAATTTTTTATAGATGGGATGGTTAGAAGACTGAAGCATAAGTATGAGAGCGTGTGGTTTTAAGTGTAAATTTATTTAAAGTCAATACGACTTCACGATTTTACTACTACTTACCCACCCATTGTTTTTCAACATTTTTCGATTTTTAAATATCTCAAAGTATTCTACACATACTAACAAAACATTTTCACGAATGCAGAATTAATATGCAATGCTCCTAAAATTGCAACTTTTTCGAAATTATGATCAACAACTAAAGGTATTGATTGCAACATGTTGCAATCGCTATGTCACCAAGCCAAGCCATGCGCTAAGACTCCCAACTTCACGCTGTCAGTTCAATGAACTTGATATATCTCAAGTAGCAAGCAACAGCAGCGCGTAATGCAGATTAATTTCTCAAACTAGGATAATGTCAAACAGTAGCGCGTACGAGTTTGTTCACCTTTGCAACACATGTTGCTTTACCACCAACGCTCTTATGTAATGCGCTCGTATTTCTCACTTGAAAAAGAATTAAGCGCGAGTTTTGTCAATTTTCATGGATTAGATTACTACAACATGTACTCGTATCTGGCTGCTGCTGTACCTAGCGCTTCTTCTTTGAGGAACTGAAAGGAAAGAACTCACGAATGCGACATGGTGTGATGAAGTTTTATAGCAACTGTTTCAATTTGAACTTTGGAAACTCCCCCACGAAAAGTGAATTCATTGCTCTCCTCCTCGTCGCTGCTGTGATGATTATTTTTCTTGTGTCGTTTTAATTTCGCTTTCCGTTTGCACGAATGTCAAATATGATCTTATAAGAAAAACTTGTGGGGATCATTCCTGTATTACTACGTAGTATGTACTTGAATCTTGTGAATGATTTGTGACACCTTTTGACTGATAACGCATATCTTTGAGTAAATGCAATTAACATTATTTCTCTGTTTTTTTTTTTTTTTTGTTTATGTGTTAGTTATGATCACTCAACAGCGATCACTTGAGATCGGTGATGATCTATGTAGACAGAATGTTCTTATTTTTCTTGGATTTAAGTAAAATTTATTGTTTCTAATCACGTTATGAATTAATGAGTTCTGATTTGGTTACTTTCGTGATGCATTCGACAATTTCCACTTACACGTATAAATTGTGATGAAATTTATTGATGGGGCCAAACAAAGCTGTGGGAAAATTTTGAAATAAATTTATTTCTTAAAATTTATTAAATTTTCTTGTAGTATACTGAAGAAAATATTTGAGTTCAATTTGCCCAAGCTAAAATTATCCTTTTTTGATAAAAAAAAAAAAATCAAAAGATAGAAAGAAGCGTCGAAAAAAAATGTTCTGATCTTGATAGTTATGTGACATCATTGCAATTTATTTTATCACAAAAGGCTCAGTTAATGCTTTGTACAATACACCACATAAATGTCCTCAATTATACCAATAAATTTTCAAAATGTTTTTATTTAAGTCTATTAAAAACTTTAGTCTATCTAAAAATCAGCATTAATGTAACATAAAACTTTTATGTTACGCAATAATGATAGAAAACAATTCATTAAGGAGGGGGGAGGGAGAACAATAGAGACATACAAGAGGGACTCGTGCTTATTTTACGATTTTTTAATTGTTTAGCACTAATTTTAAAAGTCGCTATTTTTAAATCTTAAAAATTTAAAAACAGAAAAATGCTGTTTCAGATGTTCGAACGAGATGCACACACACACACACATACTTCACAATTAAATCATTTTATTCCACATATTAACTTAATATTTGAGCCTAAAGATATGCTATATTTTAAAATTATCTAAAAACTCATAGCACATAAATTTAAAATAAATGCGGCATCTCTTAGGTACTAATACGTCATAGGGTGTGTCAGATAAATTTTGTTTTTGTCAATGCGAGTTTTAAGGGATATTGTTCATAGATTTCCTTTCACAGAAAGGCATTTTATAAAGCTCCTGAAATAAGAAATTATATGAAGCGTAAATAGCAAAATCAGCAAGCATTTTTCGCAGCTTTTGTCATTTCCCTCTCAATTGAGCGCAAGAAAATATTTGATATTTCCGCTCTGCCGATCACTTTTATAGAGTGAAAATATAAACATCCAAACCATATAATAAACTAGGTAGCGATCCAGTAAGCAAGGGCAGGAGCTAGCAGCGCTTCTAGAATGCTTTCCTTGGAAAGCCTCCCTAATAACCTGGAAAAACCCAATTTTCATTTATTTTAAAATAAAAATTATAATTCTTATGTACTTTTGTCTTGTTTAATATGACCATTGTGTGAAAGTTTTTTAACAGCTTACTTTGAATAATAATAAACATTTTGCTTTAATAAATTGCATTATGTGGAGATTATATTAATACTATATCTGTAGGAATTGAGTATATCAGTGGATGAAGGCAAGAAGTGTTAATTAAGAGTGGCAGCCATTTTAATCAAAATTTCACACTATTCGTACCAAAAACTTGTATTGGAACTTCGATACAAATGCACTGAACGATACAAATACCATTAGTACTAAAACTGACGGTTTTGCTTTAGTAGCCGAAAGAGATAGAGGCATAAACGTTATGGATGCTCCCATCTCTCTCTAAGTATTTTAGTCAACCCTGTTTATATTTTGACAGTTGAATTTAAAATATTGATTTCATTTTTTTAAGCAGATAAAAAGACTAAGGTCTGTTCTGATTTCAATTTAGTTCGGAAGTGATATTGATATTTTTCTTGAATTTACACTTGTGCTCTTTTAGCAAATATTAAGGTAACAAAAAAAGCGAAGATCCGGGATGAAAAATGAGAATTTCGCATTTACCAAAAAAGAGGATTGTCGACATTTTTTTTTCATTTTTATAATTAGAAGTTGGGGGATGTACCTTGTTTCTGAGGTATAGCCATGGGAAGTCGTAGATATAGCTTTTAAAAAATCGTTATAGCTTAATAATTCCTGAATCGTTTTTCAAAATATGAGTGTCATATGAAAGGCAACTTAATAAGCCTTAATTTGCTGTTTTCCGCAAGTTTTTTTTCTCCAACTTTGTAGTAAGGAATTTAATGAAGAAAATAGCAATGTTAGCAATATTTTGTAATTTTATTTGATAAGAAGATTTTTTTTACATATTTCTAACAATACAAATAAAGAGAAATTACAGATATTGGTACAGTATATGCAGTGCAATTCAGGTTTCGCCAAAAGCTTCAAAAAAATGAGTGTATGGCATTAGGTGATTTTTATTTTTTTTTTAAATAGATACAATTTTACAATTTTTCAGCACAGATTTCGAGAAAATATTTGAAGCTAATCTTTTACATATCATTTTTGTTTACAAAGACAAAATTTTCAACTGATTTTCATCAATTTTCTTTAATATTTATTATCGAACGATATTCTATCTGTTATCAGAATATTAGTAAATTACACTGTGCGACAGCCAAAATCGGCGGGGGTTCTGACTACCGGGAAAAGTTATGTCGGTCAAAAAAAAGTTATACGTGTCCCGGCGTTTCGCTGGGTCACGTCTAGGAATCGAGATATATCGATTTGAAGTTAGTAAGTATCATATAGGGGCATTTTGTTTGAAATAGCTCGAGAACCACTAGTCCGATTTTTCTGCAACAAACTTAAAAAAATTAAGAATTATAATTGCTTCAATATATTGATGAACTGTTTCTCTCCATAATCAACAGTTTTGCAGTTATAAATAAATTTATGAAGAAAAAAAATTAATTTTTTGCCTAAAAAATTCAAATTTTTTATTTTTAAAAATCATGAAAAATACAAAAACAGGAAAAAGTGTTATTTTTTTTCTTCAATTCAATTCAATTTTATTGATTTTTTTTCTTCATAAATTTATTTATAACTGCAAAACTGTAGATTGAAGCAATTATAATTCTTAATTTTTCTAAGTTTGTTGCAGAAAAATCGGACTAGTCGTTCTCGAGCTATTTCAAACAAAATGCCGGGACACGTATAACTTTTTTTTTACCGATATAACTTTTCCTGGTAGTTAGAACCCCCGCCGATCAATGACCCCTACCATTTGTTGCACAGTGTTATCAAAGCGATTTGCAGATTTTGTCAACGTAGCGCTGTAGCAGCAACAACAGTAAACTTGTTTTAAGTTTTTTTTTTCAAAGTCTCTTTTTATATTTTCTTTTATCATTCAGACTGCTGCTTCCTACACAATTTTTTTTTTTTTGCTAATGTTGGCAATAACTTAATATCGAAATATCATAAACAAAAAAATAAATTTGCTGTTACTGTTGCTAGATTTATTGACACTTTGTAGTTCTTTAAGCACGTTTTTATGATTTTATTTTTATTGAGATATTTTTGCTGTTTTCGTAGAATTCAAAAACTTGTTTTTATTTGCAAAAAAAAAAATAAAACTTAAAGCTACGTTTCCTTGACAAGGTCAGCAGCAGCAGCAGCGTTCATATGTACGTTAGGTAGAACATTTTATGTGGTCAAGGTTTTGCTGTTGCTGCCTTGAAATTAAGGCCAACAGTGAAAGAAAACGGATAAGTTAAATAAAGATAGCAGAGTCATTATATTTACTATGTATTTTGTTAAAGTACTTCCCGCTTTTTTCTCTCTAGGCAAATTTTGAAAGATCTTGGCGAAGTGTTAAAAAAATCATGAAAGAAGATTTCACTTTTCACAAACTGAATTATTGTAAGCCGAAATAAGAATTTTTAGCACAATTTTTTGATGTTTTCTTTTTGCATTTGGAAACATTTCAGTTTGCTATAGTCCAATCTGCGAAGTGAAATCTTTTCCGATGATATTTTTTTTTTATCACTTCTCATAATTTTCGGAAGAGAAAAAAAAACAGAAAAATTGTACTAATAAAGTGTTTATATGCTATAAGACAGAGATGCACACACAAATCTGCTTCGGGAGCTGGTTACAACAATATCAGTTTGGATAAAAAAATCAAAACTATTTTGAAAAAAAAAAAATAAATAAAAGAAATAAAAAACATAAATAAAGAGCTGAAAAAAAACGACTTGAAAAAAAATCACACTAACAAAAAGCATACAGCGACCGATGTTGTTTACCTCGAGTAATGGTAGGAGCTGAACAAGCCGGTGCGTTGAATACATTGCACAAACAAAATGCATGCGGTGTTTACGAACCGATAGTATTTAGCTCGAAAAACTGAAAGAGCTGAATATTTTTTGCTATTGTCGTAAGAGCTAGAGGCTCGAACTGTGTATCCTTACTAACTATAAAGTGCAGTAAGACAAAGTTTTGGCATTGTTAGTGTAAAATTCGATTTATTATATAATTCCTTGGATTTGCTTAAAATAAAATAAAATATTATTTTAAGTTTTATTTAACTTAAAAAATGCTTATAATATATGTATGTATATAACTTAAATTGATTTTTATAATTCCTAAAATTATATTCTCGTTTACATATAATTTGTTACACAAATTTTCATTGTTAAAAATAAAATATTTTTTCTTTTATAAAAATGGAATTTTTTTTACGAAATTTTCTTTAAATTGTACGAATACCGGTGAGTTTGTTCTAAGTTAATGCCTAAAACTATGCACTAATTTATTTTATGTCCCTTATTTACTACATACATACATATGTATATAAATTTGAATAATGCTAATTGCATAGTCTTAGGCACTCGCTGTTTTAATTTTAACAAAATTTACAGTAGAAATTTGTAAAAAAAACACAAAGCAAATAAAACATGTATAAACGAAAATCAAAATAAATTTAAAATTAAATAAATTTTATAACATAAAACTTTTGATTTTACCGGCATGTATCAATCAGTCTTTTTCTTAATTTTTAAATTCAAATACAGCGGCGCATATTCAAAGTAATTTTTAGATCCAATTTTGAATATGGCAACAACTGGTAGCTGTATAAAGTCGCCAAGTTTTTGCTACCTTAGTAAGCAGGACTTAAGAATGACTTTAAATATGCACCAATAGGCTAACTATTTTAAAATTATTTATCTAATCGAAATCAATTAAAAACTATTATAAATGTTCGGATTTTTTTCTTAAATAATTTACAATTTTCTTAAATTTTAGAACGACTCAATATGAGCCAAGATCTTGTCTTTTTTTTTTTTGCGGCACACAATTTATGCAAAAAAATACTTTATTAAAATTATATAAAACATTAATAACAAACTCTTTGAAAACACACCCATACCTTAGAAGCAAGACAACTTGTTAAAAATATTTATTGTTTTGATGAACCCAATGAAAAAACTAATTGAAAAACAAGATTTTTTGTATCCTACCGCTTTGATAGATGAATATAAACAATGTTTATAAACAATGTAACTAAACTTTGTTACAAAGCTTCATAGCTAATAGTTTTTATAAACATTGTTGTAGAAAGCATTTGACCTTAATGCGCATATTCTCATACTGTATTCGTCACTTTCGCTGCATATTCATCACATTGACAATTGTGTCAAAATTTCAGTCAAATCGAAAAGGATTGTTATGAAAATACACTCAAATTGATCTGATTAGATTAAAATCAAGGCACTGTAGACGTCACTTTTGTTGCATGCTCGTTACATGCAAAGCTATCCATACAACTAGACACTGAGGTGACATAGACGTTGATATCGTTTCTAAGTAAAAGTTTTCTAATACAAAACATTCTGTTTAAACTCTACGTTTAAAGCCTTGACGTAAGCGTTACTTTCGTTGCAGAGCTTATTTTGTATTGCTCTGATCAGTTCGAAGTCGAAATAATGTATTGGTGACTTTCGTTACGAACATGTCACATACATAAGTTCAATTAGAGCTTAACTCTCGTCAGTTGATAATAAAGTAGTCTAAGACGTCACTTTCGTTGCATGTTGTTTACATATAGAAATATGCCTGCATTTTAATCAAATTAAATAAAATAAATTTGTATGAACTTTTTTTGAAAATTACTCTAATAAAAAATAAGGTGTAGTTAGTAACCGTCACTTTTGTTGCAGGTTCATCACGAAACCTAAGTCGTAATTTTCGTCACTTTTGCTGCCTGTAAAATTTAACTAAAATTTTCAGTTTAAGAGCAAAGTATTACTTCCGTCACTTTCGTTGCGTGTTCGTCACATGCAATAGTTATGGCTATGGAATTATAGTTGAAATGAATAACATCTTTTTGGTATACTTTATTAACTGTGCATTGGAGCAATGGCACCGCCGGCGCAATATAATGAGACTGATATCCAAAAGTTCCTTGGAAGGATCCGTTACACAAGAGTTTTGAAGTTGAATCTGAAGTTCTTCTGCTATCTTTAATTTTACAAAAAAAAAACTAAAATTTTCAAGTTGTATCATTTTAAAAGTAAAAGTGCATTCTCTTCAAGTTTGACTTTTGTTCTTTTTTAAACTTTGTTTTTTTTCGTTTGAAAAATTTGACAGACTTTAACGCTCTAATGGCACACGTGGAAAAATTGCAACTAAATCTGTTAAAAAAAAAGTACCAGAAAACTCTATATCTCGTGGCAGCAGTCAGTTATACTTGAATGTGCCATCATGCCGCAAACGATTACACAGTAACGTTGACATGGCTTGATGCTTTCAAAATTCCTAGTATTTTTTGTAGCTTCTTAAATTTTGCGCGAATTTTTCATAACTTATAACATTTGCTACTAACACTATTTATTGGCAGCCTATATATTCTGCTCGAAATACTCACAGTAGTAGAACATTTACCAACTCCAGCAAAGAGCTAAAATTTTTCATCATCGATATTGGTTCTATAGTTATTCATTGCATTTGAGTTACGTTTCAGCGTTCCAGTCTCACAATCGTTAAAGGTTTTAGCCAGCACTTTTGGCGTATGGTTGTGCGCCATGTTATTTCGATTCAGCGTACCGGTATTGCAGTTTTTTGAACCGGCCGTGCACATGTTGAAGCTGGACTGACGTTTAACTTTGGGACGTGGATCGTAGTGCTGCAAGAAAGCGAATGTATTTTCTGAAGATAATTAATTAAAGGTGAACTACTTACATCTTTGGTTGGCAAACTGGAATACTGATTTGGATAGCTGTCATACGTTGGCGTGGGTGTATTATTTTTAATGGGCACTGTAGGTAGCAACAGATAGCGACGTGTAAGCCAGTAGGTGGCGAATATACTGAGTAGATAGATAAGCACAGAGACAATGATGACCCAACTAATTGTAACGCTTGATTTAGCAAGGGTGCCTGTAAAGAGAAATCAACATGAAAGATATAAGCGGGATATAAAGATGATTATTTCCTCTTATCTGACGCGGCCGTAAATTAAAAAAATATTTTAGTATAAGCTAAAAATATTTAAGTAACTGATAACGATATTCATGCATCGGAGTTTTATGTTAAAGTTTGAAATTTGCAAACTGCATTAAAATTATAGTGAAATGTTTGCACTGATGTTACTTAAGCACCATATGATATGCTCATTTAATTTAACTCAAGATGCTTTACAACAAAATCTATGTTTCACCAATGGTCGCCCAGAAATATTAAACTTTAGATCACAACCTCTTTGTCTTATCATATCAAAATTATATCAAGTTTCAGTTCACAAGACTCACCTTCACATGGATCTGGCACACAAGCGGTTTTTTCGAATTCTTCACCACGACATTCGCTTTCACTTGGATTCTCTACAAGACATTTACGATGACGGAAACTTATGCCATCGCTGGCACATGACGTCCATTCACTCCAACTGGTCCAACCCACAAAATCTAATAAAGGAAAAAAATCAAATTATTTTAATTACTATAACTTTCAATATGAGCCAAACATACCTTCACATGATGGCATCTCACATTTCTCCTCCTCAATAGCACGTCCAGTGCAATGACCACCCACACCAGTCAAACACTTACGCGTGCGTCTACGCAAACCTACACCACATGATACCGAGCACGGCGACCAATCTGTCCAACAACTCCACTCACTAGATGACGCTGCTTGCAATACCTCATTCAAGTTATTACTACATGGATGCAAATTACATGCACGACTCAGTAGCGACTTTCCACCGCGATGCTTACCCTCGTGATGTCTGTACTGTACGCCACCACCACAAGACACATTGCAAGGTCCCCAATCGGCAGCGTTGCTCCCAAGATGCTCATCTTCTGCACCCAATGCGGAGCTTTCGTGATGCCGCTGACAAATGCCATCAGCACGACAGACTCGCGTTTCCTCCTTTGCCAAATTAATTCGCAACGAACTGACATCAGCGGTGCTGGCCTTGCAAGCGAAACGAAAACGGCGCTCAACATGTGTACCACTAGCCTGTTCGCCACCATCACCTTGACTCTCATTGTAGTGTACCAGCCAAGGCGTCCAAGAGCTTAACTTCTTCACTTCAGGACACGGTTGTGCATTGCAAACCTCGTAGTCAATATTGCAGCCTGGACATTCTTGACCGCCATTCTGTGGTGTTGGATCATTGCAATCACGACGTCTTATTCGGAAACCGCCAGCGCATTGTGTAGTGCATTCACTCCATTGACCCCATGGACCCCAACCTCCATCAATGGCTTGTTTCTTAGGTGCCGGGCAAGGTGGCAAGTGCGAGCAGTAGATTTCAGCACGATCGGGTCCCACACAAGTACGTCCACCATGCGCTGGGCGTGGATTACCGCAGGTGCGTCTACGTGTTTTCACTGCTACACCGCAGGTTTGCGAACAGGCCGACCAAGCAGACCACTCTGTCCAGCCGCCATTAACGGTGCAGTTTTGCACTTCAGTAGTGATTCCCTCACAGCTGCTGCCACCGTTTTGTGGATGTGGATTGTTGCACTCACGCACGCGACACAGGCAATTGCCATCATCTTCGTCATGTCGTTTGCACTTAAACCAATCGGACCAAGCCGACCAGGCGCCATCAATGGGTGCGGTTAGCACAGGGCATTCTAGATGATCTGCTTGGATCCAGAATTTGTTCATACCATCACCGAGCTCAAAAGGTGTACAGCGCTCCATAAGTTCATTCCAACCGCAATAGGGATCCATTGCGTTCATGCAGCTGGTCTTTGAAACGTGGCGACTGCAATGGTGTGCGGGTATACGCGTCAGTGCATGGTCAGAGCCAATATAAAGTGAATCGGTAACTTTTAGATACTCCATGCTGTGTATTTTGGTAGCGTCAGCTGATGACGCTGTTTGCCATACCTCAACGAGACATGTTTGTGCCTCCTGTTCAGCGGCTTGATGCACCACCGAAAGTTTTTTGATGACATTCTCCGTTGTAGAGACAAAAATTATGTGTACACGTTCGTTGCTTTTTGTGTGAACAGTGTCAATGGCAATGTTGGTAAAACGCTCCAATTTAGCGTAGTACAAAGGCTGTAAGGTCATGGGTTGTACCGCCTGATCCATAAGCTGATAACGCGACGAGTCTAGCAGATATTTATAGCGTGCGTTGGCGCTCGATGATGATTCGCATTGGAATTGACTACGGTAAGGTATTTTAACTGTATTCCAGGCAGAATCGATGTGTTCCTGGTGCTTAAAAGCACCATCAAAGGCTTCATTAATGGATGATAGATTGTATGCACAGACAGCGGAGCCATGTATGCTATTGCTGTGAGAAGAAATAAGGGAACTGTAAGTAAAAGCAGCTATTTCTGCTGGAATAGTTAAACTTACTCTGGTGTAGTGAACGTTGCATAGAGCACGTCTTCTTCCGCCGCGTATGTCATGCCTTGTATCTCATCAAAGTAGTAAGGATATTCACCTGGCAGCGAGCAGTTCAATCGTGCCTTAAGGAAAGAAGTCCAGTTATCTTTGAGGATTTGATCGCCACCCATGTCATTTTTGCAAACACGTGCAATGCGTGAGTAGACAACCTGAAAGATAATTAGATTTGAAGACACAGCTTTAAAGTAGCTCCCCCCGGCACATATACCTTGCCACAGTTCATGTATTCCATAGCTACTTCACGGAAGAGGAAGTAAACAAAGTTGCCCGACTCAAAACTACCCACGAATTGTGGATTATTCAACCACTTGGAGTTGTATTGTTTGGTGCGTATGATTTTGTTGAGATTCGGCTGAAAGACAACACAAATTCTTAGTAAACATAACAAAGAGAAGATATGCAACTGCAGTACTTACCAATCCTTGTCGAACATCTTGGCGTACAATTGCCACATCACTGCTGGAAAAATCAGTAGGAGAGCCGACAAACAATTTGCCATTTGTTGTCATCAATGTTGTGATGTTCGATGTGGGATTAAAGGGACATTTACCAACACCGCTTTCATAATCCAAGACCGTAAGGTTTTCCATCTACACAGACAAAAATTAATAACCAATAATTGCAAATAGAAGACAATGACGTGTCCAAAAAAAAGTTGTATTACTAACCTGGCGCCATGAACAATTTGGATTAAAAGCATACGTCCCACATGCATACAGTTGGTTCTCACCATAGCTCTGCAACACGCGCACATAATTGCGACACAAGTGATCCGACTGGCCTTTCGCCTGACACATAGCAATCTGCGCAGGCGAAGCCTCCCAAACTAAACGTTCCAAAAGCTCTAAGTCGAAGGACATGCGATAGAGAATGTCTCTGTTTTTGGAAAAAAGAAGAATAAAAATGGGAAAAAAACTTGTTAATGGAATATTAAATGTGGGGTAAGTCAACTAGAAATAATGGAGAAGAAGAGAGAGAGAGATAGAGAGATGCACTGAGAAAAAAGTTCGCTAAGTGATCGTGTTTGGGGTAAAAATTAGAACAAGCGTGCGAAAAATCATAGCAGCAGCAACCAAAGCAAGGCCTACACTGAATGTAGCAGATATGAATCAGTAGGGTGTTTCGAAAAATTTTAAATTTCTGGGTTATGGTGTTTGTTATTTCATATTTTGAGTAATCTTAATATCATGTCCTCACTTCACAGTTTTACAGGTATTCATTAGAAAGCTTTCTAGGCATAAAACTATTCCTTCTCTTGGGCAACAACTAAATAGGGAACGGCTGAACGGTATCGTTTTCAATACTGTGTGTAATCGCTTTCAAGAAATGAGTTGAATATTTTAGATAGATCTAGTAAATAATGTTCACTTTCAAAGTGTTTGCAACTCATTTCTGAAGATCGCAATCAGGTAAATCCGAAATTGTTCATCAAATTAAGAATCCCGCGCAGTACATGAGCCGTAATTTAAGTTTTTCTTTAACGCACCCTAACAAACAGTTGTCCAGCCTGTCGTACCATATGTGGCAATCGTGCAATCGACAGCAGTTTGTTGAGGGACGCTCGCTGTATGGCGGCTTAACAAGCTTGCAATCATAATTTCACATTTTTAAAACTTGGATGTGTGGATGGCGATCACAACGACAACAATGACAACAACAACAACAATAATGAAAACAACGATTTTTAGATTGCGCTCAAAGCTATCTTAGTGATACAAGATCGCGTAGATCGCTAGCTGATCATAGATCGCGCAGTGTGCAGGCAGACAAATACGCTGAATGCTGCTGCCAAATGCAGCACAAAATTTTGCGGCCATTGAACTGCAAGGCAAACTTGTTGCTGCATTGTGAAAAACCAGAACAAGCAAAAAAAAAAAACGATCGTTTGGCGATCATATGGCATTATTGTTGTTGTCATTGTCGTCGCCGGCAAGTCGCCGCCCAGCGTTAATAAGTTTGTGCGCGCGCGCAAAAACATTAGAACCCGTATGTATCGTAGTTATGTGCTGACAGCGCTTGCAAAAAAAAAAGATCAATTTCAAACTGTAAACGATCAGTGAGTGACTGTACGATCGGACGTTAGGGCACGCGTAAGCAATAAACATTTCTATTAATTGCAGAAGGGACCAAAGCACCCATGACCCATTAAAAGTTGGTAAACCAAAGCAACGCAATGCGATTGTGGTTGATTTTTTCAAATTTTTTTTTTTTTTGTTTGTTTTTGGTGAGCTGATGTTGGTGTTGCTGCAAGGTGCCGCTGCGGTATTATGTGAAAGTTATTTTTACACGGCAAGAATAATCTGACTGACTGACTTTTATGCCAAAGAATTTTAAGATACAGAGCTTTTGATGTTGTAGAACTTATTCGAAATTACATTCAAAATATTGTGTATTAGAATTTCCGGAAAACTAGTTTGAATTTGAAATCCTTTCTCCATTGGTATATCGGTCAACGATATCTCGTTTTTAATAGTATGTCAAAGATGACATATAGCCATTCGTAAAAGGTGTATTTTTTGGTGGCTGCATGGCACCGAATGATGGTTATATTCCTGACTATACTCTGAAATCTTGTAGAAACTATCCTTAGAGCAGCGTGGGGCAAAACACGACACATGTGCCACTTATGGCACATTACAACAAACACGTCGTTTTTTTTAAGTATAACAAACACAAGCACTCTACCACAGCTTCGCACATTTTTGTTGTAGTGCTTTTTTTATACGCTCAATATTCACGGGACTTGCATTATTGCTATTGTTGCTTAATTTAGGAAAAAAACAAAAACAAAAATAAATACGAGGGTGAACCTCGAATGCCATCAGGATCGAATTTATGGTGGTGTTTTTTTCTGTTGTTGCTATTATTGTTTTAGTTGATTTTGTTGCAAGTGGCTGTTGCTTCCAAAATGTTGCCCATCTATGCTTTAGAGTAATTGAAATTTTCATCTTAGACCGGGTTGGGCAAATATTTTTGGCTTAGAGTCAAAGTACAAGAATAAAGTTTAAGCAATATAAATACTGGCTACAAAATAAATAAGTTGAACAGTAACAGAAAAAAAAATAGGAGACAACAAAATTTTGCTAATTAAAAATAAAAAAAAAAATTTAAACAAAAATTCGGTGGAGAAGTAAAAAGTTGTTAAATGTTAAAAAAATATATTTTAATTGTTGGTTCCTGGCAGATTTTAACTTTTTTTTTGGGAAGGTAAACATAAACAAAATTAGTACTTTTAACTTGGAGCCAAATAAGGCTGATTGAGTAACGTCTAGCCCACCGTTGCAAAAAGGTATGTTTTTAAGCAAGTTTTTAAGCAGATTATCGCTCAGTAGATTTTATATACACTTGGCTCGCATGAGTTACTGTCGCCATAGCTGCTTAAGCGCGCCTGCTTCACTCTGCTTTACTTGAAAGCTGTGGGCGGTAGACTAGCGCCTCAACGGCGGCATTCTTTAGCCACCAATTTGCAGCAATGGCTGCTGGATTATATGCAAAAGATATTTTTCGATTTTTTATTATTAAGATTGCAACAGCAAGAAACCAAGCAAACAATAATCGCAAGTCAAGTTATAGTTTTGCATAGATGGTGCGCAATTGCAATCGCTCAGTCAGTCAGTCAGTCACTTAGTGCGCAGGCGCACAGGTTGTGCAATTAAAAAAAAAACGATTTTTTGCATACTGCAATTGCAACTTGCTGCTGCTATTCCTGTTGTAATTTTGTTACTTGCTGCTGCTTTACATATGCCGCTCCAATGTGTACGTGTAATGTCTTTACGCCTGCGCAAATCAGTTCGCTTCATTCGTGTGTCATTTTACAGTGTTGTAATGCAACACATTTTTTTTTTATTGATAAAAATTAAAATTTATTGCACTCTGCGTGAGTTTATAAAATGTATAATAGTAGAGCATTTTAGTCGCCCTAGTATGAATAATTTTCAATTAACATTTGTTCTATACAAAATTTTGACTGTGTTTCATACATATAATTTAAAATTGAAAACGAAATTACTCAATGAATTTCAAGTATATTTAAATCTATCAAGAACTTCAAGTTCAATTCATTTAAAGGACTTGAAAAAAGGCTTCGTTCACCAATACCAACAATAAAACATAAATTCTTATAAAATGTAGTCATATGTCTAAAATAAAAAAAAAACAAAACACCCTCTTGTAATTAAATTTATTTTGCCATGTTGCTGTATTTACAGAACACTCAAATTACAGCGCAGACATAAATTATGGAGGTTAAGATAAAAAAAAAGTAGTAGAAATTAAATAGCATTAACTTGTTAATGTCACACAAGAAAAAATTTTATTAAAAACAGAAAGAAAAAATAAACGATAAAGCACTTGACGCCTAACAAAAGGATCGAATTTCCAAATTGAAGTACCATAATTGAACGAAAATTATTAAGGGCAAAAATGCGACCTCTGTGGTTACAAACATCAGGCATGACTCAAGTATTGGCTATTAATAAAACCTTAAACAATTTTGCAATGGAAATTTGAAACGAGTGATTAGTAATTCAGCAGAAAACTTTTACACGAACTTGTACATAAGCGTATAAAGGCTTGTGATGGAAAAATAATTTATTCTCATAAGGCTTAAACCAGCTCATCACCCTTCAAACTAAGAAATATTAGTTATTAATTAGAAAAAGTTAAAAAAGCAAACATTTTTAAATATTAAGAGGATAAAAATGTCCTAAGCGATATCGTGACCGTAGAAAATACAAGCTATCAAGCTGATTCTTCAGTGAATTTTATTTAATTATTTTTTTATTTTTACATTCAGAATTTAAAATACCAATCATGCTCTAGATCACGATCCAGAATTACAATATTCGAACGCAGAAGAAAATCTGATTAGATTAGCGGTAATACCACAAACCTATTAAGCGATTATTCCAAAATTAATATCTGGCGTAACTAAAGTCTCCATGAAGATATTAGACAAAGATTCAAAGATGACAAAAAAGCTGAAGCAGATGAACTTGACTTGACTTGACTTGAATCCGTGCACTTGACATAAATATTTCGCCAGCACGCTGAATCCTGACAGCAATGACAATAGAACATTTAAAATAGAATACTTACTCCCATTTAATGGCGTAAATATTTCTTCCTTTTTTCAAAGACATTTGAAAGAAGAGAGACTTCCTAAGAAAGGACTTTAAAAAAATATATGGAACACATTGGTATTCTTGAAATTTTAGTGAAACATTTTGAAGCGCTGTTAAAAGCTCTCACTTTTGGGGAAATATTTTGAAGACGTTTTTAAAAGCTTTCACTGAAAGATTAAACAAAAATTATTATCCATATTACTCAAAAAAGTATCACTAAGTAAAGATACCAAGTACAAAAAATTTCACATCAATTCAAGAAGGAAAATGTAATCTCCATCATCTCCCTGTCAAAATTCCCTGAAGAGCTCACCAA
This sequence comes from Meiosimyza platycephala, assembly GCA_963662105.1. Lineage (NCBI taxonomy): Eukaryota > Metazoa > Arthropoda > Insecta > Diptera > Lauxaniidae > Meiosimyza > Meiosimyza platycephala. The sequence continues at coordinate 102,491,847 of OY759208.1, read as the reverse complement.
AAGAAGCAACGAAACCTTGGGAAAAAGTGATACAGCTTTGAAAACGGTGCCAATTCGAGCATTGAAGCTAAGCAAAGTGATGCTATGTGTTGATGAAATTGGATACTATTATCACTTGATCACAAACGCTTTCCAACTTTCTCACTTTCCAATCTCTAACTCAGGGATGGTCAAGTGGAGTAAAATTGAATTATTCTGGCTTCTTAACAAATATAATGAGCTTTTATACAATTTTCTTCTGGTCATGCCGGCTCTAACTAATTTACATACCGCAAGACTATTTTAATATTCTCTTTCCCAGCTCAGTCTTTCCAAAATTTATGTGCAAAAAAAAATTCTCACATAAAAATGTTTAATCTATCAAGTGTGGAGTGCATTAACCGTTTAGCCGACTGTTGTGAACTTGTTCTGACTTATACCGTTTATAAAAGAGTCAACATTTACTGATAATAGAAGAGGATATAAGACTTATTAGCTAGGGAGCCGGTGACCTAAATTTGTATATGATTTTATCGAGCGGCAGAGGTTAAAGATCATAAAGTTTTAGTCAATATAAATAATACGAACAATCTCTGCCATTGAGTTGCCGCTGCTTAATTAATTGAGACCCCTCTGAAACTGTAAAAAAATGGTACATAAACAATGTTATCTTTCAATGTCTGCCTTTTATGTTTAAAAATGTTTCTATACACAAAAACAGATAAATGCAAAAGGCAGACGTTTTTTTTTTTGCTGCACTGAAGTGTAATAAAACACAATTTTATGATATATAAAAACTTAAGTGATTTTATCCCCAGGCAGATTGTGATTATTATAATGATTAGGTCATAAGAAACGAGAGAAACAACCTCTGCCACTTAGTTATAGCTGCTTTGGTAAAAAAAATTGAGTAACAAATTATTTTATTGCATCTGCCTCTCGGCTGACTGGTTCCTTTACTTATACAATACATAAAAATAGAGAAGGCAGACGATTCCAGCGCTGTATTTTTGTAGGCAGACGGTTTTGAACACTTACAGTGCATATTATTGAGGATATATTTGCATATATTAAACTAATACCATGCAAATGTTGTTCAGACTGGCCTCCATAATTTAAAAAAAATTTTTTTAATGTTTCTTTTCTGCGATATATCATTTATTAAAATTTATTACACAGGTCTTCATACAGATCAACATAAGAAGAAAAAGAAAAATGACATCATTGACCCATTTAAAATGGGTTTTGAATGAAAAATGTTAAGTTTTTCAAGTTTATAATTTGAATAAATTCGGAAATATGTGGTGTCCCCAAAAATTTATACACGAATTTGAATAAAGTTGACGATTTCGACATTTGAAACCTCATATATTTTGAAAAAGCAGTGACCCACACGTCTGCCTCATGTATTTTCAACTTTTAGGGACAATTTTTAAGACAAAAAATTTCTGCAAGAAATCGATAACATTCTTTAATAGAGATTTCTTATTACATATACGCAATTGCTATTATTAATAATGCCGTGTGAACGTCTGCCTTTTATATTTTCGCTATCTAATTATGCTCTTAACACAATATACCTGAGGCAGACATGATAAAATAATTTAACAGATATTTTTTTCTTGCAACTTTAAAATTTATTTATAAAAGCGATTTAATCTTCACTTTACTCATTCTAATTCTCATAAATGTAAACTACATTGCATATCAATACTAACTACGATAAAATCATTTAACTAAAATGTTCACCGGCTTCCTACCTATGTATCTCCTTGAGCTATTCTCCAAAGATGCTAATCTTCTAAGCCCATGGTGTCAATCCATTTGAAAACAGTCTGAATTAAAAAAAAAGTTGGCTATTTAGAATAATAAAATATTTTTTCAAAAAAATTTATTTTTGTTGAAATGCAACAATTTCATTTGAATGTTTCCCTGAACTAAATAATTCAATCAATAAATTTTTTCTTCCATTTATTTGCAATTGCTATTAAATATAAGCAATAATTTCCTGTTATATAAACAAACAATATGAATCAATTGTTTTTTATTTATTAATTTTTATTGCTCACAAGTTTTGCAGCAATTTAACAAATCAATTTGTTGTATACAATTCGTTCCCGATTTTGTATAATTTGCACTTTTTCATTCCCGACAACAACTGAAATGTTTTGTTTTTTTTTTTGAAAATTGAAGACACCAAACTGTCTGGGTTGGCTGATATATGGCTGACATAGTGATTATATAGCAGCAAAAGTTTAGTGTCAATCATGTGACGCGCTTATGACTGTTTTGTATTTGTTAGCAATAAATAAATACATATTACTATTTACATATATCTCAGAGTGCACAGGAATGTTATTGGAAAAACAACAAAATGTAGAAAATAAAACAAAACAAAAAAACGGAAAACATTTGTCGATAATATAAGTGGGAATTTTTCAAATTTTATCACCATTTCTAATGAGTTATTGGTTTTGTTTTGTTGTTTTTTTTTTTAGAATTTATTGCTTCAACTTTGTTAGAATTTCCGTAATTATTTTTTGCCACTGCGATAATATTTGTTTATTAACCCTTGTGTAGCAGTTAACTTTATAAAAGAACCCATATTTTGTGCTTAAGTTGTTTCATCAGATGACAGCGTCTAGTAAATATTTATAATAATATAAATAAAATCGTAGAGGATTTAATTTCTGGATGATAAACAATAATATGATAGAAATAAAAAAAGTTTTGACTCCCTCTGATCAAAGTTTATTTTTGCAGCCTTCAGACATATAATACCAATTCTATAATTTCAACAGTCATTCTATGGAAAAAGGGAATCGATCTTCAATTTTCTTCAATATCTTTCAATTGATGTTTGCTGAATAAGATGATATTTTCAGATTTTCTAGCTCAATGCGTTTCCGTTTATGATGTGTTCAAGGTTAACAATTTTTCAATAAATTTTTCTGGTGTATCATATGATTTTCAAGATATTTGATGTTTAGCCGTGAATATTGCTAGCAGATCACATCTTGTAGTTCGAAAACTAACCCAGATTACACCAAAAAATTAACATTAATTCCAAACTGCTGTCAGAGATTGATAAAGAAAAAATTTAGATTGGGGAATTTTTTATAAATTTTTTACTATGAACTGCTAAAAAGATTTAGTTTTTGGAACTATTAATTAATTGTAAATTTTCGCTCACTTTATTATATGATAAAAAATATATTGTAGACATGAAATTAGCTGATCAACATAATGAAGAACGCTCCAATAATCCACAATTAAAAATATAAATCTTGAAGCGTCCAAAAAACAAGTATTTCTTTATGTAAAACAATAAAGTTTTCATATACCATAAATCAGAGTAGAGTAAAAAAACCTTGCCATTATATTGACATATTGACACATGCACAGATTTTTGTTTTATTAAATTATTGTTAAGTTTACTTATGCATGTATATTTTTATGGCAAAAATAAACAAATTAAATTTATGTATATTTTTTCAATTTTATTTTTTATTGATTACCATGCAGCGACATTTTTCACACCGTCATTTTATGATTTTTGTGTTTTTTTTTTCTCTCTTAAGGTCGTTTAAAGTTTCACCCTGTTTTTTCGTTATTTTTGCCACCTTTTTCCCTTCAATTAAAAACAAAAACAAAAAAAAAAAACTACAGCACTTTTTTGTTTAAACAATTCGTCAAGCACTATGCAAAAAAAAAATCGTGTTAAAAACAAAGCTAAAAAGTTATATATACCATATATATGTATATAGTGTAAATAAATAAAATGAGTGTACTGCAGATAAAAATCAGCAATGACGTTAACTGAAAAACAAATGTTGGTATATCAGGTGATATCTTTTCATTATTTATGATTATGGGGAACTCTAACTAAAACTAAATGAAAATAGCACACACAACAAGAGAAGCAAAAAAAAAAAAAAAAAAAGAAATCAGGTGTGAAAAATCCAAATTACATGGCTGTTGAAACTTTAAGAGGTTTTACTTACTTTAAAACTTTTTAAGAATGTTGCGAAATGCAAACAATTTTAGGTAAATAAATTGAAATAATTTTAATTCAATTTGGGTCTGTTCAGTCCCCACCCAATAAATGAGAAATATTTTGAACTGCTCTCAGTAAACAAGTTCTTTAGTGAAAATAAAATGAAAATCTGAAAATACTAAGACACAAATTACGTTTCCCCGAAGCTTAGAGCTGAACTTTTTTGCGCTGAGCTTATTCAATTTTAGAAAAAAGAACGCTGTCTCTTAATAATCTTGTTGAAAATTTCAAAAAAAAGTTAACTTATGGCAATGGCAGTACTAAAGAGGCATCATGATGTTGTCAGACCCATAAGGTTTCTTCCTTCCAATTCAGACAATTTGGTGCTTCAAGTGCATCTGCAATATCCGATAATACGAAAAATACTTTTTGCTAAGTATTAAAAAACTGATATTAAGAAAGCTAGTTTTTTACATCGCTTCCATACCAAATTTCCACAAAATCAGTTGGAAAGTTAAGCTAAGGATACATATTTTCCTGTTAGAGTCGTGGCGTCACCCACATAAAAACAAGTACCTTTTCTCAAGGTTCAATGTAACAAATTTTATCATGATCTAATGTACCGATCATGATAAAATTTGTTTAGCTGTGAAAACATATTTCCCAATTAGGGGCGTGGCACTGTCCACTTTAAAACAAATACACTTTCTCAGGGTTCAATCTATTTATGTACCAAATTTCATCAATATTGGTCTTAAAGTTTAACAGTGAAAATGTTTTTTCCTGTTAGGGGCGTGGCACCGCCCACTCAAAACAAAAATATTTACTCAGGATTAAATCTATCTCTATACCAAATTTCATCTAAATCGATGAAACGGCTTAGTCGTTTATCCCATTAAGTGCAGTGCCACGCCTCTTTAACAAATTTAAAGTCTTAAATAACGTTTCTTTGATTTCAATCTATCTCCAACCTAAATTTTATCTAAATCAGTTTATTGGCTTAGCCGTGGAAACGATATCCTGTTAGAGGCGTGGCACCGCCTACTATTAGAGATGAAATAGATTCTGCAATGTACCATTTTACAACCTTTCCAACAAAAAAATTAAAAACTAAGCGATAATGCAGTGTTATGGCTGTTAAAAAGAGATGGAACCTATTTTTATACACATAGCTATGCATTATAAAGATACGAAAATAAAAGGTTGTTTACCTCGAAGAAAGAAATCAAATTAAAAAAAAAACCAAAAAAAAATTTTAAGAATTAGTAATTTCGAAAAAATTTTTGCAAAATTGTGAAAAATTCTTTTATTAAAAATACCACAATTTCTGATAAATATTTTGAAAAAGTTTCACGTCTTTAGTATGCGCCATTTTGAAGCGGAACTTCGAAAAGCGCTTCAGGTTAAAACTTTTCTTTTTTTAATATCGAATTATAATCTATTAAGGTCCTATAGCAGATCTAAAAAAAAAATCATACTCTATGGGTGTATCGAAAAATTAAGTTTACTGAATTATGACAAGTGTTCACTTGCTATTTCTATTTCGACTTGTTTAAATTTAAAATTGAAATTCAAAAAATAAAAATTTGCATTTGGTATTGCATTGGTATTTGTTTTTATTCAAAATTATTTTATTTTGATCTTAATAATTCGGTATTTCTTATCGTACGTGATTTTTTCAATATTGTATTTTCTTTTTTTTATAGATTACAAAATTTAGAAAACTGAACTTCACGAAATGAAAATTAAATTTTTAAAATGAAAACTTAATTTTTTCGAGACTTAATTTTTTCAAGATTTCATTTTTTCGAGTTTAATTTTTTTTGAGATTTTTCTTCGATAGTTTTTATCGTATGTGATTTTTTGTCAAATTTATTTTTTTTTTGCAATTTTTCGGAATTTGAAAATGTAGAAGTAATCGAACTAATCATCAACAATTTTCTCTTCAGTAAAACTCAAGAGTGACTGGTAAAAATTACGTAATGTGAAAGTACAATATTTTTAATATCATTCATAGATCAGATAATCATAAACCTTTAAAACCAATTTTCTAGGAAAAAGGTACAATACCTTGCGTTCATACATTATTTGAAGAAATATATCAATAAAATCATGAGTGTCATATTTACACAGTACAAATACCATATAAAAATTGCGCAATATCTGTAATATTGCCACAGTACGTGACCTAGTATTCGTACTACATTTTCTTTTGTAATATGACTTTCCACTAAATACGAGTATTTTGAGTATGCACTGATTATACAAATTGTAATACCTTACTTTTTCAGCTAAGTAGGTATTGAAGTTTTAAAGTTTTGATGTTATCAATAAGTATAAAAGTGCTCAAAATATTATATTTTTTACACTAAATACTTATTTACTACTACTTACTATAATTTTATGTTATCAATTATTTCGTAACAATTTGTTTTTATTGCTCCCTTTATCAACCAAAAAAAGAACCAAACGAAGGTGTACTTTGCTATCAACATTTGTACTGATGCATAAATATAGTACTGTTTTCATGAAGGATTTATACGCGTTTTGCCGGCACTTTATAACCGCACGCTAAAAACTTAAGTGCTTTAGCGTTGCCAGAATGAAAATTTTCAAAATTATTAAGTAGCTCTAGTAGAAAAAAAAAATATATATATATTTTTAAAAGACTGTACTGACTGGATTGCATTTAAACTTCACAATATTCACTCAAAGCAAAGCTCAAAAGGTAGGGTTGGTCGAAGTTTTCTTTTCAACTGCTGTGCCTTTAAAAAATTACTCAAAATCCAAAATATATAATTAAAAATTTTTAAAAAATATATACATATAGGTATCGGCCCTTCTTGAAATACTTCTTTTTACTTTTTTGAACAGTTTTTTAAACGAGATATCACAAAAACTATGGGGGATAGAATCAAAAAACCGTGCATCTTTTTTGTTTAAAAATATTTTAATTTTATAAAAAAAAATTAAAAAAAAATTAAAAACTATTAAATAAAACTGTTTAAACCTACATTTTTTATTTATAAAAAAGTTTCTCAAAATATCTTCGATATAACATCTTCTTTTTATGCTTTGATTCTTTTCATGTTGTTTTTCAATCAAAGGTCTAAAACAAAGTACTGGCTCTTGCTAGTGCCGGACAAGTAAAGGGAATATGTTCCACTGTGTTCTTAGTCTTGGTGACTCTACATGGCAACAGTGTTCATTAAAAGGTAAGTCCAAATTACAACTATATTTTTCTTTTAAAAGATCGCTCATTTTTTTCGATTCAAATTCTTACAGAGTTTTGTTAATTTTTTTGCTCTTTTTTTCGGCTATATATATATATATCACTAATAGATTTTTGGTACTTGACGAATAAAAACAATTGATTTGATTTTCATTTTCAATTCAATTTAATGATAAGCAAAACTTTCTGCACAAATCATGTATCTACTTTTTTAATCTTTTCTTTACTACGCGCAAGTGTCCTTTTTATACTTTGCTAAGAATTAAATAGGTTTTAATCCTAGAACTGAAGTTAGCTAAGCCCAATCTTCTAGCATGATCTCAATTGGCCAGTGAACGATTATAATTTCATGAATTTTATTGCGGTATATATTTTTAAAGAATTTCGAACTTGTGTATCATAAACGCGCAATATTATCGCTGATATGTAGCATCCAGTCCGATCACTCCATTAAGTAGAGTTTCAGCATAAAATGAATATAAAGTTTTCTTCAGTACACTTATTGTATATTGACTCAGCAAGCCTAACGCATATATGTAGCTCCTTTCTCAAGTATGGCAAGGCTTTCATTAGCGCTTTGTGTCATAAAAAAAGTGACGATTTAAACACGCCGTTGATGGATTGTATATCGCAGATATGAAAAATTTAAAAAAAACAAAATTAAAAATAATCTTATCTCTTTTGAATAGCTTTTGTTGTTGTTGCTGCTGTTGTTGTCCTCTTATTCCCATATTTTTATTTGTTTACATTTAGTTTTATTTTTTAACGTACAGTTCTAAGAAAGCCCGTTCTTTGTACCTTTTACGTTAAGTTCACACTTGTAGTGTAGGACATTTGGTTTGATGCCAACGTATCTTATCTGTTGATTTTTTTTATAAAGCCTATTTTTATCATTTTGTTTTTTTTCAAATGTTCTACTTTTATTTGATTAATTCGATTTTTAAATTTAAACCTTACCGTTTTTTTTTTCACTTATTTAGATTGATGCTATAAAACTTAGGTTGGTAAGAAAATAAAGTTTCGTTTCGTAATTTAGACGACCCTGAAGCTTACTAGTTGCTACATAAATGTCATATTTTCCATTAGTAGGGCTATATTGTTTGCTTTATGTTATCAGCGCTTTGTTTAATTTCATAAGATTTTCTCTTCAGACTACTTATGAACTAAATTAATCGCTTAAGTTTTGTTTTTTTTTTAGCTTTTTGTCGCATATAAAAAAGTTAAACACAACAACTTTATCACTTGTTGTTTGAGGGTTATTTTTGGAAGTTTTACAACATAATTTCGAGTGTTTGCTGTTTAATTGTGCACTGTGTGTACTTTTTCGGTAGGTTTACTAAATTAAATTTGTTAATGTTTACCTTGCGCCAACGATAACCTGATTTCTGGCAACATCGAATAACATTTGCGAGTAGGTTGTTGTATCTGCATCCTCGAAACGTTTGGCGGTGGCCATTAAATCTGAAAATAAAGTGTCTTTTGCATTTTAAAAATTATAATAATATATAGTATGTATAATTAAAAAAAATTGATCAAAAACAATTTTCTATGCAACTTTAGAAGTTAATGAATTTATAAGCGTTCACTTACTAGCTGAAATTCAACCATTATAGTGACAATACGAAACAGTTCAATACAATTTTAACTGATTAAATATAATCGCTCTCGAAAAATCCTGATATCATGTTGCTCTATCCCTTCCCGTATCTATATTCCTTCCTTACAGTTCACTCTATCTCCATACCAAATTTCATCAAAATCCGTCGAATAGCTAAGATGTGGAAACAAACTTTCCTGTCCACTTTAAAACAAAGACCTTTACTCAGGGTTCTATCTATATCTATACCGAATTTCATCAAAATTGGTTTATTAGAGTAGTAGTGAAAATGTATTTTCCTGCAAGAGGCGTGGCACCGCCCACTAAAAACAAATATCTTTACTCAAGAATTTATCTTTCTCCATATCATATTTCATCAAAATCGTTGTAGTAGCTCAGCCATGGCAGAGTTTTTCCTATTGGGGGCAGTGCTACGCCCACTTAAAACTTACAGCGTTTATAATAAATTTCTTATGACTCAATCTATCTTCCAACCAAATTTCATCAAAAGCTATCTATTAGTTTAGCCCTGGAAATGTATTTTCCTGTTAGAGGCGTGGCACCGCCTACTATTAGAATAAAGATTACATTCTGCAATGGCTCTCTTCATAGCCTTTCCAACAAAAAAAATAAAATAAATTAATTAAAAAAGGTTGTGCTGAGTGAACTGAATAGTTTTTATGCGTGCCACGCCCATAAGTCTTTATTTATATGTTTGTGGTTTAACTTTCTGTGTTTTAGGTTTTACTCGACGTACCACACCGATTACACCGTAATCCCCATTTTTTCCCAGTTTCTAATTACGTCGTTAAATTTTGTTATATCGACTTTTCGTCATTTTTAAATGCATACTAGTAACCGAGAAATCACGCCCACTTGTTATAACACGTCAATTCACTGTCTAGTGTATTATTTCGAGTGATATACCCGATCCGTCTAAAGTGAAGTCTTACATAATTTTTTCGACAGAGATATCTCAACAGCGGATCTTTGTAATCATTAGCGGTGTTTTTCACCCCCCTTCAAGTATTTACACCAATTTTTCCAAAAAAATGGAGGAAAAGCGTCTCCTATAGGGTTACACTGTCTTATCAAACCCAAAAGTCATTGCCGCAGTGGCATCAATTCGATAGGGCTGGGGAGAGCATTAGCCCCCCCCCCAAAGAATCTGATACTACTTAGTTATTATTCAATACATCAATTCTATAAAACCATCTAATAGTGGTGGAATTCTAATTCTCGCCCCCTCAAGGTTTAGGTGAAGTAACGCCACTGAATTGTTGTTGGCAGTTGTAAAATAAGAACTGATTTTTTGATACTTTCCCTATATAAAAAAAATTCAAAACTCAATATTTTTAAAAGTCTTAAGCGTAATCTGAATTTAATGCTACAGTTTGTATTGCAAAATGTAAGTAACTAAATATTATTTCGCTGCTATCAGTCAGTGATTCTTTTGATTTTGTTTTTGTTAAAAATTCACGCTGTCACTTCCTTGTTTGCTTACTCAGCTTACAGTTTATATAAATTTATTAGTAATAAATCAGTCCAAAGTTGATTTACTTAAAAAAAAAAAACTCCACTCTCGCATTTTATACTTAAGATAAATTTTTCATATTAAATTTCATCAACTCTCTGGTGTATCTGTTATCTGACTGTTGCAAAGCACATAAACTTTAACTTTACTTAAGAAATTCCTTACATACCTTGATAGGATATAAATCGCGAATCATTCTCAATCAATTCATAATTCGCTTTATTTTTTCTGTGTTCCAGCGTTGAATGTATCGGTACACTGATAAGTAATAAGGTTGTAAGACATCGTAACATTTTGTATATTCTCAGGATAATCATACTGAAAGTAGAAAAAAACAATATTTTTTTTAATTAAATAAATATTTTAGATACTTGGAAATAGATTTTATTATGCCAAATCAACGTTTATCAGCAGTTAGAATTTCGGACTTTTCTTTTAGAATTCTTAAGATTTTATAGGTGTACATTCCATGGATATTCAACATACTGATGACAACTACAGATGTGCGTTGTTTAGAGAAGAGTTTATCGCACCAAACCTCAAATACATAGACACTGAAGTATAAGGATGTATTGCAAGAGCTTCCTAATGCAATTGTCGCAAAAATAAATAATCAGTTTCTTTTAGACGTAATATCAAAATTTTGCAACGAATTTTTTTGGTGAGAGTTTTTACTACACTTTTTAATTCAATTTGAATTATTGAAATTTCTATGTTTATTAGATCCTAAAGAAGTTTTTTTTTCGAAAATATATAACACATACAAATTGTTTCTTGATTACCTTTAGCATATGAAATGATTTTTTGCAGTTTTTAGAACACAATCCTTAAGCACTTTTACTTTGCAACATAACACTATTTCAACAATTTGACACAACGGCTTGCCAAATCAGACTGACGTTTTTTCTTTAAATAAGCTGGACTTTTGATTTCAATCTGAAAATTTCCAACTATGTTTCAATTCTTCTCATGGTACCTACCTGTACTCTCTCTCTCTCTCTCTCTCTCTGGACAACACGTGATATTTTCCAAAATGCATTACGATGATCGTGATGTTCACATTGAAAACATCACGTAAATATAACATTTAATTTGAATACTCTAGAAAACCGAGAAAATTTCAGCGTTTTTCAAACGTTGACAAATTAAGTGCATTTTGTTAAGGGCACGTGTGTTTGGAAAAAGGAACATTAAAAGTGAAACTGGCACTAAATTTGACAGGATCACAAGCATTTTGAAGGCAATGACAAAAGAGAAGTAGAGTGAATTGCCTCAAAAACAATATGATAAACACAGCTGGTGACGAACATCCCGCATATCCTTAAATTTTAGTCCTATTGGCTTCTACATTTATAAGTATGTGACAATGACAATGCGTATTATATTTGTAAGGACGTGACAGCAACAACAAAAACAGCAACAGAAAATACATTATATCGGTGAAGAGAATGAACAACAAGTAGTCGCAGACGTTATGTACATTACGCACAGTGGGATTTTTACAGCTATGCTTAGGCAAAATTTTTAATGTGCAAGATTTCGAAAAAAAATCATTAGTTTACAGCAAATTGATTTAGAAAATTTCTGAAAGCGCCATCATATTCAGCTGATTGTTTTTTATAGGAATACATTATTAACTCAGTTACGAGAAAACTAAAGATAAGATCTCATGGACATATTTTGTTTTAGCATAGTAATTGATAATTAAATTTTAAAATCATTAAAGAAATGAATCGACAATCCACCAACCCTAACTTCTGATTTAATTCCTAAAAATTGTTTTAGCTTTTTTTGCCCCACTGTTATTCATCCTCAACGTAGACCCTTTTTCCAAGAATTCATTTTCCTGTTTTATGTCAAAGACACGTATTTAATAATATAACTTTCGAAACCTTTGTTTTGGTTTAAATAAAAAAATGCTAATTTGTGCCCTATTGACGAAATGTTGATGGGCTGCATCGCGTTAACAATGTTGATTTGATAAAATCTTATTGTCTCTGTTGAGTTTGGCTTGATGAGGATGGTTGCTTGCCTTACTTGAGTGCATGATAATTTTTGTGGTAGCGCAGTAGTTATTTATTAGGGTTAAGCCAGCGACACTTTGTTAGTGGGAATGATATGCAATGGTCGCTTATAGACAAAACAAAACTGGTATGTAGTAGTACTACACTCATATAAACTAAAGTCAGGAAGCCCACGCTGACACTTTACAATTGCAATTTGTAGAAAGTTATATGTAAAGGAAGTTCGTAAATTTCTTGAAGCAACCTTATCACTGACACTTATTTTCATTTTAATGTTTGAAAAATGTCTTAAGTAGTATTTTTATAAAAAAAAAAGTAAAAACGGATGTACTTTTGTATAAAATATTTGCGTACTCCTTATATCTACAATGACTCTTTTGTTTTATTAACAAAATGTATTAATTTATTAAAATTCCTTTTTTCATTTTTGCTTTTTCACTGTTCTTAAATATTTATTTTTCATTTTAAATTCATCGCATCCATATTTGACTTTATGATAATTTACTTTGCAGTTGATTGTATTAAAATCATAATCTTTAATAAAAATAAGTGCTCGTTGATTTATGCATTTATCAGTTATTTTTAACTTTTTTAATTTACTTTACGTTCGTAAAGATATATTGACTCATAATGAAAATAAAATTATACGCGTAAAATATTTTTAAAATATTTTGCTTTTTGAGATTGGAAAATTTATTTAGAATAAAACCTAACAACCAATGTCAGCTTCGTTCTTTCATGGGAGCTCTCACGCCCAGTTATCGAATTTCACCCATACGTTTTTTTACCGATTTTGGTTTAATTTACTTCAATAGAACATTGTATTTAGTAGAGGAGCCCACGATGCTAAATGTGGATTTACTCGAGCGTCGCGGGAATCTATTGGATTTTAAGATTAGGTGGTAGGAAAATAAATGGTAATATAATGTTTAACCCTTCACCGGTGGGGGAAGTCACTACAGGCTTTCAAAAATGTAAAAAAACATGCACATGGAGTTACTCAAGCGCTTCAGATATTGATGGTGTATATGCTGGGGCATGCCTCTGATGACGGAGGTATATTAATCTGCCGATTTAGATGGTGGGGGTGGCCATACGGATGAGTTAAAAATGGAAAAACAAACATTTTCTCGAGCGCATCAGATATTCATAGGGGATGTTGAGAGATCCCAAATGAAGCTCCGATTCATTAGACTGACGATTCGAAAATGTAAAAAAAAACGCTATTCGTAGTTACTTGAGCGCGTCAGATTTTCATACAGACGGTTCAGCTTGATGTGCTGGTCGTGCTAATCCATAATCTGACGATTATTTGGAGGTATTTGCTTACTCTGACGTATTTAAGTTTTAGTCCCGTATTTGGATATTAATGTTTTCTTGTCAGGATGAAATCGCGTTATGCAGGCATGCAAAGGGTTTTTTCAATAAGGAACAGCTAAATTATTTGTATACTAAGTTCCTAAAAACAAAAAAATTCAGCTGCACGTGCTAAACTTTAATGACGATTTTTGTTACTTTAGCTTGTGGAAATCGGCAGATTATACGATATGTTTTCCGTTATCCTTGAATTATTTCCTTCAAAATAAAAAAAAATTTGACCGCGCTCGAGAAAATCCAGGTGACCAGGTGGCTCGATATTTTTTTTTTACTATTCTGATCGGCTGCCCTACACTCGCGGCACTATATAGAGGGCTAAGATTTGGTTGAGGTACTCAACAAGGTGCAAGGTATCTCCCATCTCTTAATCTGCCGCGCTCGAGTAATTCCCGAAATCCCCTGTTGGGCTCCCCTACTAATTGTTTTGAATGTATTCTATACTTTAGAACAGCCATACTTCCTTGTCACCATCCAACCACTTTTTGTCCCATATTTTTTTGTGTCACTTGGCAATAACAAATTCAGTTATATTAACTCAAATAGTTTCAAAAAAAAACGTATTTCTTGGGTGGAAAGTGCCACGCCCTATGTCATGTTGAAGTAAGTATGTTACTTATCAAAATATTTGTTTTATAACGACCAATCGCATAGCAAATCTGCTGAGAAGTACAGTGAAACCTGGTTAAGCGGGAGCTGTATGAGTGGGAAACCCCTACTAGTGAGACTCGCTTCAAGGTCTCATCAAAATACCTCTATTACTGGGATGATTAAACCTTTATATCTGGGATTTGATTTTTGAAGTTTTTTATGCGTTTTCGCCTCTATAACATGGGATTTTCCCTCTATAACTGGAAACGTTTAGAAATAACCTCCATAAGTGGGAAATGTGTGTATAATTTGTTATTTTGAATTTGAATATGCACGGTTTTATCGATCTGAGTATGGTTATTTGGGAAACTGTGTAAATCGGAAACTTCTTTAATTGAGACAAAAATTGTGGTCCCTTGGAGATCCCAGTTATCCAGGTTTCACTGTACTTTATAATGTAATTTTTACAATAGATTCTTATGGTGAAACTCAGTTTTTAAGTACTTTCCAAAAGAAGCCTAAAGATGCGTTATGGGACTTTTATACTGCAGCGTCGATATCTAGTGAATTAAACTGGCATAAATAGTGTTTGTTCTGCTTGAGGACAATTCCTCGATATTTTAATCAAATGTAAAAATGTTATATTTTTATAAATTACATCATTGATCAAGTACTGATTTCAAAAGCAGCACAGCAGATACATAAGTTTCTTAACAACATATACCCAGATGCTGTAGCCATTTTTGCAATGTTCCTAAAGTCCTTGACCTTTTTTCATACATATGGCGTATGTTTATTTTATAACAACAAATGGCAAATGTACTTACAAACTTAAGAATAAAAATTTATATTTGAAAAAAAAAACCCCATCATTTAAGCTCAATTGAGTATAAACAAGACAATACCAAACAAATAAAGAAACCACCCATGTTCAAATTAAAAAGACCTCAAAAGAATTGTGCCAAACGGCATATACATATGTATGTAAATATATGCCATATTATGTTTATGTATATAGACTGTTATTTATGATAAAATTAAAAAAAAAAGCAGTCAAACTAAATGTTTGCCTTTTTTATGTGACTTGACTGCTCCATTCATATTCATAGCGATCAATAAATTTTCAATTAAGTGCGCCACTGAATAAAATAAAAAATGAAACCAAAATCATTTTCAATTGGTAACGCATATAAAAAAACTTTAAAAAAATTTAACCAAAATTCAAATGTAGGAGCATGCCAAGTGAATACAAAGGAAGGCACTAAAAGAGCATTTTATCATATGCCATAAAACTAATAGTGTTCATGTAAAAGAAAAAGCATATAAGATTATTATAATAAATAAATAAATCGATAAATCGATAAATTTATTTGAACACAAAAATCTTTAAAATATATTGCATGCTTAAGCAGCATTTTAATTGGTTCACAAAAATTTCAAAGCTTAAGCGCCATTAGGCAGTTGAACGGTTGCCATATCAATGGCGCGATCAGCCTAATCAAATCGAAGAAAAAAAAATGCTATTTATGATAAAAACTTCCATTTGATATTCAAATTTTAATACAAAACTTTAGCTCAAAGTTGAAAATGTTAAAGACAGGTTGAATGTATTTTGAATGAATTGTCATTTAGTGGGAGAAAAACGACTTTTTTTACAGGGTGTATCGAAAAACGACTTTTTCGGATTGAATTTTCATAGTGCAGAAAAGTTGCCCACCCAACCAGTAATTTAGGTGGATTTATTTTTTGTTTTATATCGGACACTATCTATATATATATTTGAAAAAATTTGTTATGATTATAAGTATATCGTATATTCATATGTATATTGGTGAAACATTTTAAAAACCAAAATGAAAAAATATCTAAATTGAATATAATGAAGACCAACTCCATTTCAAACTATGCAGTCGGACCAACTTCAAATCTCAGAATTGGTTGCCGATTATACATATGTATATGCTATTTTTCAGAGAATATAAGGGTATACATATTCCCCCGATTTGTTTAACCACCATTTTTTACGAAGTTATGCCCATTTAAAGTTTTGGTGTCAAAACTTGAAAAACCGCTGAAAATTTTTTCAAAATAGTCGCATTTTCATCTAAATCAAAATTCTAATAGAACTTCTGTTTCTCTGTCAGAATCTTTAAGAAATTTTGAAAATGGTTGAAAATTGGTGGAGTTATAGCGCTTTTTATGAAAAAAAAACAAGGCTGATTTTCACAAAAACCCCAATTTTTTCATGCCTAAAATTTTACTTTTAATATGAGAGAAAAATGGTATGAGTCTAATATTCGTTAAAAGACATTTGAGTTCAGGAAATTTTTTTTTCCAAAATCGAAATGTCAATTTTTTTTGTTCATCATTGTAAAGCCACTCCATGGTACTATTTTCAAAGCAAATAATAAAAGCAATATTCCAAATTACTTTCTGCAAATCGTGCTTGCATTCTGCATACTTTTGTTTTACCGAAATATATAAAAACTTTCTACGCACGTATAGTTTTTTCGCTGACTACTTCTGTGGGTTTTGAATGTTTTGTTTGCTTGACTTTGTCAGTGAAAAAGTTATATGAAGAAATTTTCATTTCGCTATATTCAGGCTATATAACTTGACTTATTATTATACTCCCTTTGCGTTAATGTGCGGCCCAATTTACAAAAATCATAATAAATGAGTAGCTAACGCCTTTTCCTACTAATTTTGATTGGAATTTAATTTTCGGCATAAATTTTCGAATGCATAACATAATTCCAAATTTACAAAATCATTTAAAAAAACACGCTCATTTTAGGAAACATAATCTATGCCATATTTTTATTGTTTATAAATTATTTAATTTTTTTTTTTTTGTTGAAAGAAATTTGCATAATACACGGTCGGTTATATGATGGTGGTGGACAGATGAGAAATATAAAATGTCACCATTGTTATTTATGCGCGGTTATTAAAATTTTTTTGTTTAATTTACCATAGATTTTTATTGCCAAATTATTATTTGTTTTTAAAAATTTAACTTAAGAAAAAAATGGTGTGTTGTTTTGTGCTGCGCGCGCCTACTGCTAAGTAGCCTCCAGTGACTGTCAAACTTCATTATATAAATCCCACTATAGACCTTAATAAATCTATAATATGCTTGAATAAACAGGTGAAAAATGTGCGTTGTTTTACATAAATAGCATATAAATTCATTGGAAGAGACAAACGTATGCCATTAAATATGTAAATCGATTTTTTCCATCTATTGTGGTTACATATTTCTCTGTCTTGGAGTCAATTTTGAAAGATTTATGATTTGTGGGTTGTAACATTATCTTTTTGGAAGCAAGCTGTTCAATATCACAAACAACAACAATATATTACTTTATTAGGATGCATTGTATTTGTCAATGCTATTGTCTTCCGCTTTGTGATTTTTGAGTTGCACTTTTGATTTATTTCCGATTGTCATTTACGGTTCTGAGTGTTGACCTTCTTTAAGAAATAATTTATTATAACTTTTACTGTGAACAACGGCACACAATAATATGGGTGGACACATCTTTATTATGGTTAAAAATTTCATTTTATAAAATTTGTTGTTTTTGAAAACAAGTTACAAGTGGTCTTTTGTTGTACAATTTTGAGAACAAGTCCATTAAACACTAATTTTTATTATTATTTTAAGTAACTTATTTTTATGTAAATTTCAATTTTATCTTAATTAAAAACTAATAAAATTTAATATGGAATTTTAATTAAACATTTGAACATTTAACAATTTAATGTATTAAGATAATATAATATAAATATTTATATTTGATTGTCAAAAAAGTTTTACATAATTTTTGTATTCAATGTATTTAATTGTAAGTTTTTGGAAGATCACATTTGTTACTTAATAATATCTTAAATTATACTGTAAGAAATTTTTTATTTTTTTTTTCGAAATCAGTGTATTATTTTGCATAAAAAATGTTTACATTAAATTTTAGCTTTTTGTGTTGTGATAACTGCAATTTATTTAATTATTGAATGCTTTAAATGCATTTTTTTATGAAAAATATGATAAATATATACGGATGAAAGATCTTAAGATCTCAACGGCTTCGTTAACAGTAGAATTTCAGTATTGAATACAAAATTTTCCTTAAATTGCTCTCACGAAAAAAATTTAATAGAACAAAGTTATGCAAAATATCCATAATCCAATCAAAAAGGGTGTGCTAAGGATTAAATATTTATATTGAAAGAAAAGGAAAAAACAAAACACATTTTATAAAGCATAACGCATAAAATGTGTGAGGTCTTTTCGTTAAGTAATAATTTCCGAAATGTCATAAGTTATTAAGACGCTTTACTGAACCAACAATAGAAATGAGAGAAAAAGCTACGCTTAGAATAGAATAAACCTGAATAAAGCTACACAAACAACACATAATAATTCTTAAGAAAAAAGGTGCAAGCAATAAGTCAACAAATTATGTCCGTATATCCGTAGAAAATATATAAAAAAAAAATCATGATATAAAATTAAATATTGAATACGAAAACAATATTAAAAAAGCATTAAAACAAACCACAAGTATACATTCCAAAGCAGCAGCAGTAGAATTAGAAAAGTTGAAATACAGCATATCAAATGATGATGATGATGATGATGTTGATTATATCATCAGTATCAGGGGATGGATGGCAGTGATGATGAACACACACAGCATATAATATGATATGAACAAGTTGTGGAATTTCAACATGAGCTAACTGACTGGCCCTAGCAATGGGCCTGGAGCAACATAAGTGTAAGACAGTTGGCATAATAAACTTAAACTTGCTAGAGTTGATTTTTTAGAAAGAATTTTATATATTGTTCCAAAAAAACTGTGTCTTAAATACAATATTTCAAAAAAAAGATAATACTAGACTCAGTTCTAGTATATACTTTGTCAAACGATGCTAGCAAAAATGCAGCCTTTTTCGTTTCATCCAAGAGAACATAGTTCAAAATTTTATTTGAGCTCGAAACTTTTGAGTTTTTTAATTGATTGGGACTTTAAAGAAAGCCTTTTGAAATTTTTGAGGGCTATAGCAATGAAACTTGTGCTGAGCGATCTTTCCGCTCTAAATATAGTACTTTCTTTACAAAGCTTAAGAAAAATCTAGAAGTAAGTCAGTGTCTTTTTTGCGACAGTCGGTTTTTGCTCCCATACGATTTTAGCTTCGCATATCCTAGTTTTCAAAATAAATATACATACGAGTATACATGAAAAATTTCAAATAATATTTAATCTCAGCTAAATTGCATTTATTGTTGATGCAAATATCGAGAAAAGAAAAAACAAATCCTAAAAACTAATGCACATATTAAGTTTACCATTATACCTATCGTATAGGTGACAGTAACACATGTGATGCGGGTGGGCTCGGCCCAAATATAGTGTGTGAAATCAGTGCATGCATGAAATGACAGAAAATTAATGCATTGTCACGTCTCTGTCTCTCGAAAGGTTGTTGAGTTACGTTTATAACAAAGTAACGAAATGATATACGAAAAAACACACGTTTATAATAATAACAACGAAAAATCAACAACAAACAAACAAAAAAAAGTTGTTGTAGAAAGAAAAACAGAAATTAAATTAAATTGTATTGTAGCGGATCTACGCTTGACTTTTAAGTCAGGCGCACTCACTATAAACTGGCACAAATCTATTGTGAACTGGGGCAATGTTCTATTGTGAATACAATTGTGCTTAATTTATCGCTTTAAGGCAATTGACAAATTCGCGCTGCACACATGAATTTGAATTGGAAAAAAAAATTAAATTGAAAAAAATCTTTAATTAACCCAAAAAAGAGACTTGCTAAAGTTTGAGAATTTAAGTCTGATGTGTGAACATCTGGCGGATATGAAAGTAAATCTATGCTGGTGTGAATTGGCTAATGATTGCATGCTTAAATTATATGTATGTACATAAGCCTTTTTTTTTGGATTTATTCAACATTTTTAACTTTTCCAACATATTTTGACATTATCAATATTTCTCGACATTTTCAACATTTTTCGACTTTTACAATATTTTTGAATGAATATTTTCAATTTTTTCGATATATTTCGTCTATTTTTAAGCTTTCAACATATAATATATATTTCGACCCATTCAATATATTTGGATTTTTTCAATCTTTATCGACTTGTTCAATATCTTTCAACATTTTCAACTGTTTTTGGATTCTTTCAAAATTTTTATCATTTATTCAACATGGTCGATCTATTCAATATTTTTCGCCTTTTTTGCAATTTTCGACTACTTCAATATTTTTTCGACTTTTTCAATATTTTTCCACCATTTCAGCATTTTTCGACATATTCAATATTTCTTGACTTCTCCAACAATTTCCAACTCTTCTGATATTTTTTGATTTCTTACAAATTTTCGACTTGTTCAATATTTTTCGACCTGTCCAATTATTTCGAGCTATTCAAAATTTTTCGAAATTTTCAACATTTTTCAACTTTTTTAACATTTTTATAAATAGAGTTAAATTTTGTAAATAGAGTTAGTGTCAGGAATTGCAATTTTCATACATATAGGCCTTTTGGCACCTGAGAGCCTCTCCCTGTTAGATATGTATGTCATTCTCAAATTTTTTTTTTTTGAGAATGCAGCTGAATGAAGAGGTTTGTACCTTATCCAAAAATCGTCTATTAACTTCGGAGCGTCCAAAAGCCCTAACTAAGCATTCCATTTATTTTAAATTAAATACATATGTACATATATCAATTTGAATATCACGAATTTTTTCAAATACCAAGATTAAAGGAATAAAATTTCAGTTCCTGAAATATCAAATAACTGCAAACACACCTTAGTTCAGAACGTAAGAAAAATAAATCTGATGCTAATTCTGTATAAAAATAAAAAAAGCTTCACTTAATACATTAAAATGTTAATTTTTTCATAATGTAATCCAACATTATTATTTTTACACAGGTTCATTTTAACACTTTAAATAGCAACGCGTGTTGCAAAAAAAATCTGTCAAACTTTGACATACTTGACATGTGTCATGACACACACTAACAACATGAAATATGTTTATACAATGGTGTCTAAATGAGCTTAACTCGACATTTACAGCAGCAGCATTTTGAAAAACTTCCTATTTTGAATTATTTATTTTTTATTTTTTCATAAGTCCCCTGCCTGTACGACAAGACATCATTTCTTTATTGCAATATAGCACCAAATTTCATATCTAATTATTTGTTTATATTTTTATTACGCTACTCAGAGTCACTTTTACCATCCGTCGTGCTGTATGTACAGTGTAGTCTTATTTTATTAAGATCTCATTACTTTCTTAAGTTTCAACTACCAAATACCTGTTCCCTGTCGAATCTCAGTTTATTTGTTTGTCATGGCTTTAATTTGTTGCAGCAGAATGAGCACGTTACCAACTCGAACGCTACATTACATTGTAATTAATTCATATTCGTACAAACAAAAATAATGGTAAAAATAAACAAATTTTATTGCATTTAGCTGTTAATCACCTTGTGCTATCATCGCTATTGCCAAGTTTAATGTGGTGGTGGGGTGAAAGCAGTAAAATTTAAATAGAAATTACTTTATTTCCAGCGAAGTAGAGAGAGTGTGTTGATAAAAATAAATGCATTCAAAATAAATACTAAGAAAAGAAAAAAACCCTAAATTGTGGCATGGTGTCAGCAACAAGTTGCTGTTGACCCTGCGGGAAAATTTCAAACACATGTCAAGAAATTAAATAGTAAATACTTGGAAGATATTCTTTCTTGTTAGCAAAAAAGCAAGTCCGTGAAGTTTGCCTCCCTACTTTTAAAATGTTTGAAAAAAATAATTTTTATGTTTAGAATTAGTCGATATTAAATTTTTAACGCCCACTTTTGTTGGGCATTATATCGTTGTTTTATTTCGTTCTTTTCGTGAGTGTTCTTAACAACAGCATTTCATATTACCTAATATGGAATAGTTACCTAATTATGACATACAGTGCAGTCGCGGTAGCGTGACCATCGCCTAACGTGAACAACTCGGTAACGTGAACGAAATAAATTTTGCATTAACTACCTTGTAGCAAGACATAACTCAGTCATGCAATATGCAAAGGACTGTTTGTATTTTTATTTTTATTTTAATTTTTTTTTAGTTTATGAAGAAGTTTTTTGTTTCTTTTAAAGTTTTTGTTGTTACAAATGATATAAAGAATAAAAATTTGATGCAAAATACATTACAGCGACTGCGCTGCATAAATTTTGGTGTAAATTTTCATATTCGCTAACGTGAGCAATTTCGCTACCGTGAACAACCTTGGTTTTATTTAGTTCACGTTACCGCGACTGCACTGTATTAAAATTGTGTATCATATTTGAATAGAAAACATAACTATATAGAATAAATCTCTGATTATGCACAGCTATTTGAGTACTTAACTAAAAAAAGCCAAATATGGTATATTCCATAATTGCAATTGAGAAACAAGAGAAGTCACTGGGTGCCATATCTGGCCAATACATTGAATTTCTCTGACATTTATTGAGTTTTAGTTCAAAAATACGACTACAATGTTAAATAGCTGAAAACGCATTACCCCTTGGTGCAAATTTCCGAAATTAATCTTTCACAAATTTACTATTTTCCGTTGCTGTCTCTTTCAGCCATACTACAGAACTTTAAGAAAGTATCAATTCTTGACACTTCGCCTCTCCGTTAAAAATTATGAGATGATAAAACCGTCAAGGCAAGAGTCAACTTGACTTTTATTTTTGAACGATTTGTTGATCTAATCAAGAAAATGTCTTTATAAAAAGTAATTAAACTTTCTGCTATCTTTTATGCCATCCAATAAAGATTGGTATTCAATTTCAAAGTCATTGATTTTGTATCCAGAAATCAGAAGAGTTTTTGTGGGGTTTTTCTTCTTAAGTTTAAGTTTTGATATATCTTTCCTTAAAAGTGTGAAAAATCGCTTACTTACATTTATGCATAAGTCAAACACATCTTTAATTTAATGTGCTGCATATATCTCAGCAAAGCAGCATTCTATGGAAAATATCGAAAGACGAAATTTTAAAAGTACGGTTTTAATTAACAAGGCGTCGAAACTAGCTGGTCTCATTTCTTGTTATTACCAAAAATGGCTTTTTGTGGGTCTGTGTTACTATTCATGTATAATACTCTTACTATAAGCAATTCACTATGAGTCATTACTTTCAGAGTTTTCTACTGGGTTACTAATGTATAAGCACGTGCCAACTTAACAATGTAAACACGACCCACAATAATAAATAAAATTAAAAGTAAAAATAAAAATAAAAAGTAATAAAAGAAAAAAAAACGTTTGCTTTTTTGATGCGAACAAAGCGGATCTTTACCGCCGCCCCCATGCATGCCTCTTTATCTAAAAATCACAGAAAAGCTGTTGTTGTCCATGTTGTTATTGTTTTCACTACGCTACCATCGCGGATATTAGCGATGACTTTTCAAAAAGTATCGATACTATTCTTTTACTATACATTTTAATAATTTTTTAACATATGTAGGTAGCACTCTGAATAAGTTTTTATGCATTGATATAAAGTTTCTAGGGAATATATCGTTTAAAGTTTTGTTTGATTATTGTATGCATTTCCACAAAAGTATCGAAATCTGCATAATAGCAAAGTATCTATCGTTAATTTCATACTTATCTCAAATATCTATTAAAAAGCATGAATTGTCCATAATTGTGCCCACGACCACAAAAGAAAGCAAAGCGATTTACGATGCTTTTCCACGAAACACCATAGCTAGGTAGAGTAGTGTATTGAGGAAACGCCGGATCCACGCTTGGAGTTTAAAATAATGCGTGTTTAATTATAAGCGATTGCGTATGCGTTCATATCGCTCGATGTTAGTGAATCGAAATGCGCGGGTTCAATGTACAGCAGCACCAGCGCAGCAGTGATCGTACGCTGAACGCGCTTTTGATCAATCAAGCTGTGGGCCAAACAAGCAGGTGCCAAAACTTGTGGGAAGTTTTAATGATGTTAACAACAATGAAGCTCTTGGTGATGAAGAAAAAAAAAAAAAAAACAGAAGATGATCAGCGCAGTATAACAGCGAGCATTTGACGCGCTTTTTAAATTGTAACAAAGTCATTTATCAAATGGTCGAATATTCGTAAATGATAAAATCGAAGAAGAAGTAAAAGGTAGCAAAAGCAGAGGTAGCGCACAACCACGCAGCAGTGATTTTTTTCTTTGAAATAGTAACAGCTGTCATCGTAAAGTGGACTTAGGAGTGATGGATTTTGAGTAAGACAACAATTTATGATGAGACCATCAAACAATACGCAAAGGAGTCAAAGAATTTGTGATATTTTCGATAATTTTTAATCAATATGGTACCCTTGTGATTTTTGTATGCCAAAATGAAAATATATTTTGCAAAAGTTTATTTTGCCATTAAAAGACTGTATGGTCATAACACTGGTGTTGCTTCGGACTATTGCAGCAGCTTGGATTGAAGCTTACATTTTGAGTGACTAAAGTATTGCAGTAGAAGTTCGGTCTGCTACTCTACGAGTATATAGAGTTCGATTTTGAGTAACTTTGTAAGTTGCAGTAAATATTGTTATTGTCTTTCAAAGTGAAAGTATTTGAAGATGCTATGCAGAGAAGAATGTTGAACAAGAAAATCTACGTGCTGCATATTGGAATGAATGTACCACCGCAAATGTTTAAGGTCTGTCGATTATATTGACTTGAAACGTTGTCAAAAATCATGTGAATTTGAGAGAGTAACTATCGCGATTACACACAACTGTCAGGTTCAAGTATCAAACAAAGGCGAAAATTACGTTTTAAAGGTTAAATCAGTTCGCTGTGTCTTGCAAATCTCGCCCTAGATCGATTAAAATAAAGGCATCAGTAGAGTAGGCAATAAATGACCTTTACTGAGCTAGGTTTAGACACGTAACAAAATAAGTTTAGTTTTCCCAACTCTAAGGCGAAATCTGCTGAAGCAAAAATACAAAAGTGATCAGGGTTACCAAATTGAAGAGAAGAAATTTCTGGCTTTCCCAAAATAAAAAAAAAATTTTTCCTCAAAGTGGTGAAAAGTTAAATTTTTTTTGAGAAAAAGTTGACCTTAATTTTTGTTCAGCTGCGAATATAATAAAAAAAATATAATCAAAAAAATTTCTTTTGCTCGACATACAACAAAAATCCTCCAATTAACGGTTTTTTCCGCAATTTTTCAATTCCTATAAGGAACCCGTTTTTGATATGCAATTCCAGGCTTAGACAGGTCAAAAGCGGCCGCTTGGCAACTCTGAATCATCTGATCCATTTTTCGTCGAGAACAGTTGAACGAACTTTTACGTACTTTAGTTATTTACCACTTGTTGCCTGTGTTTCAATCAAAACACACAATTTTTAATTCTTTAGGATTAAAGGTTTTATTCACCATTCAACTTGATTCATAAGATTTTATAAATATTCGCTTGCATATATTTTAATTCTTGTTATCATGCATTCACTCATTCATCAGCCATTATATATATTTAATTTTATTTTTTTTACTTTTCAAGGGCGTTTTCACAATTTTCGCCATCTGCAAATTCACTTCACTTCTTTCATACCCGACAGTAAAGATGTTTACAGATCAAAAATTAGAACTAAGACGTACAAAAAATCTTTTAGACAGCTCAGACTTCCTGAAATATCTAGCAATATTTGACTGAGCTGGGCTAATTACACAACTTTAACTGAGAGTGCCTCAACATTTTAAAGCCTTTACGCTACTAGAACCCCCAGCAATCTGCAACGTATTGTAACTTAAGTATTCACTGAAACCCATTTTTCAAATTTCAGTTACATTAAAATTTTTCTGAGAAGTGAACTGTTTGATGTTTCGAGTTGCTTTTCACAAAATCTCAATGAGAACTTTTCGCTTTCCTTCAAAAACAGAAAATATACTGACACTTTGTAATCTGCAGCTAAAAGCCTCTTATCCCATTAAAATATTAATATCAAGTGTTCTGCTTACAATAAAAAATAAACTCCTCTGAAAGTGATAAGCAACCTCACTTAACTTTTGCAGCACCCACCAGCTTCTTGCTGCTTCTTTGACTACATTTGACACGAATTGACATCATTTACACCTACACTTTATGTTGTTATTGTGCCTCGTACTTAAATCCAAGCCTCTACCATTTTTGGCAGGCTTAGTCTAAAACTTGTGGCTGTAAAGATTTGTGGTGTTGCAGAGGCTTGGCGTGCTTCAAAGTCATTAAATGCGCTTTTGTTAAGAGATGCTCAAAGAGATGCGTTGGTGTTGTTTTTTCTTCGGTTGGATTTACGGATTTGTTAAAATTAAATTTTTTTTTTTAGTTTGAGCTTAGCTTAAAGCAACATCAAGATAAAACTTCTAAAAGGGTCGTTGTTTTTTTTTTTTTTTTTTTTGTTCAACCTATTTAAAAGGTTTTTTTCGTTTGAGGTGCTGCCAACTGTTTTGCGTAGGAAACTAAATAAATTCAGGGAAAAAACAATTTCAAAATGAAAGAAAACAACATGAGTGCTGTTAAATAAAGAAAACAACTTGAGGGGTTTTTTTTCCTCTTCTTAATCTGTGTTGCATTACATTGCAACTTTTTTTTTTATTGGCAATAGCTGAGTAACAGCAATAGCAACTCCAATAGCTGTGAAAGTTGCGTAAAATGCCCTAAAAAAAAAAAAAAACATTTAAAAATTTAAAAGAAAGAAAGTCTTGACGGGAAAATAAAAAATTAAAATTTATTTGGTACAACGCAAATTGTGGTCAAGACCTTTGTTGGGCTGGGCGCATCGATCAGCATCGTGACATTGCTACATTAAAGTAACAACAACAACACCAACAGAAAAAGCAATCGATATATACACAAAACATCAGTGAACAACAATTGATACAACATTACCAATTACTGCATGACATTTTCTTAAAAGGTTTTTTCTCTCTTTTTTACACTATGCGGCAGTAAAAAGAAACATGAGGTACAAGATTGGCATATTTTCATTGAAATGAAAATCATAAGCACAACATATCGCGCGATTTTAGTCTATATGGCATAGAGATAAAATTACGCCAGAGTAGGGTTACCATCCGTTCAACTATGTATATCCCGATTTACTATAAAAAGTTCTGCAACCTATGAGCAAAAGTTTCTTCACAGGCAAATAATCTCAAATCGTGGGCATTTCGAAATCGTGGAGGTCACAACCCCACCATTCCTTGAATAAAAAGTTGCCATATCTTGTTTAGTTTTCGAAATATGTAGGTTGAAAATTTTAGTCAAATGTCAATATTCTTATTTAATTTTTTATTAAACTTTTTTTAAGAATTAGTTTTGCATAAGATTTTGGTTAACGGGTGTAACATTCCATGTGAAATCACTCAAATTTATTATATAGAACGCGAGATCTAAATTTTAACATAACAAATTGTCAAAAAAATTTCGTTTTTAATGCTGCTTATCCTACTCATGCTAAAATTTTGTTCCTCAGTGTAGCATGCGTGAGAGAAATGTCGCAATTTTCATGCACAATCTCTTTATTTTTTTTCTTTTTTTAATTTTAATGCTTAGGGACCGCCAACATGGTTGTCACATGACCTACATAAATTGTAAATCGAACCATTTTTTATGTTTCGCCTTTTTTTTTGCGATGGCTAAAAAAACGGCTAAAAAGTGAGAAAGAGAAAATCATACGATGTTTAGAGAAATAAAACGAATAAAATATCTGGCTCCGTAGCTGCCTAACTAACTGCATGGTTATCGCTAAAGCTACTCGTGAACCGGACCGCTCATTTAAAAAAAAAAACTGACATTCAAGCGGACAGCAGCAATTAGCGTTGATGCGAAAAAGCTTTTTATGATTTAAAAAAAATATCTTCATTTTAAGATTTTTTTTTTTGCTCTTAAGTTTTTATTTTTGTATTTCTTTATTTTGTATTGCAATAAAAAATTACAAACGTCCCAAAAGGAAGGAATAAATCTCTCACGTTCGTATCACGTTCCGCATTTTAAGATAAAAACAAAAGAAATAAAATTAAAACTGAAGAGTGAGAAAAAATCACAGCGAAATCAACAAACGACCTTCGCCATTGCCAAACTGACTTTGTTTGCTATCTCAACACTGACGAAATATCAACGCTGTTACCTCTTGCGCCGCGCAACGTTGCGCATGCGTACGTGCGGATGCATAAACTTTGCCACTCCGCCGGTTTATATGCCACAAATTGACAAACAACGCACAGTGGGACGAGAGTGAAAATGAATTACTTCTTCGTTTTATAATTTACTACAAATACAGAAATTTAACCTAAAGCTATTGTAAGAAGTTTTTCCTTAAAAAAGTCCAAACTCTACAACAGTTTAAGCCCACTGTTCAACATCTATCGCTGTTTGTACAGTTCGTTGTCCATTGCTTCGTACAAAACTATTGCTGCTACCTGATGGCTAAACAATACGAGCGACTTCCGTCAACATGAATGTTACCATCTCAACTGGACGACAAAGATTGTGTATTTTACTGCTGGAGATGACCGCGTGAAGGCCGAGTGAGTGTCGTGAGTGGCAACAACATTATTATAACAACAACAGCAACAACAGCGTTGTTATAACCAACGTTCCAACATATCGAATATGAAACTCGTTTTATTGCCACAAAGTTGTTGTTGGTGCCGCAGTTCGTATCTGTGTGTTGGCCATGTTGCTTGTCACAGCAATATTGGTGTTATAACAACAACTCTTTTAGTGGCATCAACATACGTATCTCATCAGTGTTGCCAATTTGACATGAGAAAATGAATGGCGATATCAAATTTCTTTTGAGACAAAGAATGTGTGGGGAAACCTAACAAGAACCTACGGAAAAATATTTCCCAATCCAACAGTGGTGGCGAGTTAAAAATTTTAAATCTTTCATATTTTCTTCTTCAAAACTTTCGAAAACAAAATTATGTTGTTAATATAAATGGTGGTAGTTGCCTAAAATTTCTCAAAAACTAGAGATAATTTGGCAGATCAGAAATCATCTTTGTATTCAGGAAAGCTTGAAAAGTATTTCCACACATAAAGCAATGCAGCCCATAAATTGGTTGACCTGACCTATTTTCATGAAAAAATATGTATGTATTAGGCTGTATCGAAATATATGAACGCAATTTAAAACCCAATTCCAGGCCCAAATAATGAAATAGAAAGGCATGACAAGGCAGGATATATAATTTAGGCCTGGAATTGGATGTTAATTTTTCGATACAGCCTAATATGTATGTATGTAGATCTAACCTGTATTATTTTTTGTAGAGGTGTACATTAGAAGTTATTTACCTGAAAATAATTAAAGAAAAAAAGATATTAGTTTATAATGGCGTTACATTCACATCAATTTTAAAAAATAAATATTTTTCTGAATAAAAAAAAAAGGCAAGAAGGCTCAAAGGCCAAAAATTGTCAAGTCTTTGAAACCCTTATATACTTTTCCGAAGATTTTTGACGCGTTAAGTTCGAATTCAAGTTCAGAAATTCTTTGATTACTCCGGTTCTCGAGATATTTTAGCCTAAATGCGCGAAAATCAGTAGTGAAACAATAAATGAGGTTCGAAAGAAGTACTCCTCTTCAAAACTTCTTTGAACTATATCGATTTTTTCCCACCCCCAATATACCGTAAATTTAAATTTCACATTGAAATTTTGAAATCCAACATCATTTCTATTTTCAATATTTTCAAAAGAAAAATTTTAATAAAAAGTTGTAATATTTTAATTGAAATTTATTTCTGGCTTTCTTACTGTTTTACTTCAGAACCTTAAAGAAACTGTTTTATATTTTTTTTTAAATTTCATAGAAAGTTAAAGAATTTCGAGAAAAACCACGCAATGCAAGAAAAACTTCTTTCTAAAGTAGCAGCAAATATTTTTGGGCCTACAATACAAAAAATCATTTTTGCGGCCCTGCACAAAACCATTAATTTTAATTAGATTGATGAATTAATTTCCTACAGCAGTTTCAAAGAGAAACGCCTGGTCAAAAAAAAAAAAGCAAAACACTAACGTGACAAAAACCATAATTTTTATGAGTGAAAACAAATTTGTTTTATCTATACAGTTAAATAACAAAATATCAAATTTATATACTACTTTCTTTTATCGTACTTTTTTGGTTCCATTATTTTTTTCCCCATTTCTTCCAAACTTTACTATCATATGTTTTGTATTTGCTAATGTAAAAACAAACAAATGAAGTTATAACAACTTCATTTGTCAAATATTATAGTAAATCATGCTACCATAAAAATGTTTTCTTTATTATTTTTTCATTTCATTTCATTATTTCTCTTTTCACTATTATGGTTGAAAAGATAAGCTAAAAAAAAAAACTACCGCTGCACGCGTGTTTTCCCTGCATTATCCATAGAATTCCCGGCATTGCATTGCATGCATGTGTTGCATTTAGTCAGTTATGTTATATGTACGTACATACGTAGTTTTGATCCGAAGCAAACCGGCCGCCGACTGCACTAAAATGGGTCAATTTATGCGGCATAACAAAATACGCATGCGTGTTGCTTATCGGTTTCTCATAAATTACCGTGACATGTGGCTGGCTACGCGTACCTTGGACGACCGAAATACAGTCGCGTATAGTGGTTACACAAAAAAAAAAAAAAAAAACAAAAAAGTTGACGTAGTTGTCACAATACGATATGTACTACTTTGCTTCTAAGGTTTGGGATTCTTGGTTTTTTTTTCTATATTTCATTTCTTATCTATGTTGTGGTTTGAATTATTATGGCAGCCTAGCACCTTCAAACCATGTCTTCAAGAAGCAATTTATTTAATGAGAAGTTACTAAAATCACGTAGTTAAGGTTGGTTTAAAGAGAATATTTCAGAAAACATGCAATTTTAAGCAGAAAAAAGCAATCTATGGAGCCTAGATTTTAATTATCAACTTAAGCGTTCCTTCAAATTTGCTTGGTAGAAATTATAGCTTCAAAACGTTTTGAAAGTGTCGAAAAAAAGCTTTCACACTGGCATCAAAATCAGCTTGTTTTCGAATTTTCGAGTTTAGCCAAATGTAGACTATAGTCTATAGAAGCTTACAACTTGTATCTAACAATAAGTCCTAGCATTCTGGTTGAATTTATATAACACTTCGTTATATTTTTTGAGAAAAATGTATTTTAATGAATAATATATACTTAGTACACTCTTAATACTGAGAAATTATCTCTTTTCGAAAATTATGGCAAATTGTAATTTTTATTACTTCCGCAAATGCTTTAGTTTAATGTTGTAATTTTTGTTTTTTTAGTGTTGAACAGAAAATTACTATAAGTAATACGTGTACGTTTATCTATGCCTTATATGTAGTCTGACTGTCAATAATAAAAAATGTATTTTAGTGTGTCTTAATTTAAGTTAATGTTTATTTTGATGACTTCATTAGAGTGACCTCTGAGATTTATTGCTGTCTGATTAGTTTTGTGTAAAGTTTGTAAAACTATAGGTTTTTAATGATACCACATTATTTATGTTAATGTAAAACACTAATTTAGTCAAAAACAGAAAATTATATTTGAAATAATATAATTCAGACAAAAATATAATAAGCTTTACTAATTTCTACACTCAGACAGTAACTTTTTTTTTAACATTTAAGGGGAAAAAGTTACATTCGACGGAAATCAATCGCTGTCGGAAGCATATCAAACTACGGATATTAGTCAAACCAAGAAGTCTTACAACAATTGCGATTTG
The DNA here is from genome assembly GCA_963662105.1 of Meiosimyza platycephala. Lineage (NCBI taxonomy): Eukaryota > Metazoa > Arthropoda > Insecta > Diptera > Lauxaniidae > Meiosimyza > Meiosimyza platycephala. Next base: position 102,459,712 of record OY759208.1, on the reverse strand, counting down.
CATACAATTTTTTGCTTTGTTTCTTATTTGCGATAAAGCTTTGTGCTTTAAAAGCGCATTATGGTTTTTGTAATCAATTAAAGCAGCTCAAGCACAAATGAATGTTTCCCTTTACCAATGACTGACCGCCCTGCTTTAACGGCGGCAACTTGAAAGTGAAGCGCTATCAAATATTTCTAACTTTCAAGTTATTAATGTGAAAGGAATGTAGGTATTTATCGCCTTATGCTAGAGGATTTGTGTATCGACCTTCTTGCGGTAGAGCTTTTAGACTTAATTTAGTATACTGCAAGGTAGCACTCAAAGTAACGTCGTTAAGTTTTATCAGTCATTAGCATAGAAATTCCAAGAGTATTGTTTGGGTTTACTTCAAATGATGTATTATTGTATGGTTTAACAAGTGCTTATTATTTTTGCTCACGTTAAAAGAATGTTTTACTAAAAAATTCTAACGTAATCTTAAGCACCTCACCAATGAAAAGGGGATGTTTTTAATTTCTGCTGGTTTTAATGCATTCTACTCGTAAGCTACGTTAGAAGCACATATCCGTACCAGAGAAATTAAGATAACTATATGCTATAAAGCAGAAATCTACTCGGGAGCGATTAAAAGAGCTAGAGTTCGACTTGAATTAAAGCTGTAAATGTACAAGAATGGTGCTTCGCTTTAGCAACATTCGCAGTAACATTGATTCTTTTGCCACGCAGCCAAGTTGCCTATTCTACGGTACAAAGCAAAATGTACAGAAAAATTTGCTCTTAAGAACTCTTAATTGTAAGTAAAAGATTTTAAAGACATCAGTTCAAATAAGAAACTTTACATTGACACTCGAAATACGTGGTTGGATTTCCACTTGATATCAACTGGAACTCCATCGCTGGATATTCAGTGCTCCTTTTTCTGTCTTGGATATCCACTTGAGCTTAACTGCACTATCAAAGCTGGATATTGTAGTATAAGGGCTAGATTTATAGTGTTCCTCCACTTGAAGACCAATGTACATACATACAGTGTAATTACGTTGGAAAAGCTTCAAACACTAGGGTTAAACGATATGGTGAAATATGGTACGGAAAAGAGTAATACCGTTCGATACGGTACGCTACGCTACGGTAGAGTAGGGTATTATTTCATAATGCCATAGGTGATAAGATGAGTAATAGCGCATCAATGTATTATTCGGAATGGTACAGCATTCTACAGTACCAGACTATACCGTACCATGTCAAAAATCAGATAGCTAGTAATTTTTACTTTTTGCCTTCGACATCCTGACAAAAATGCAAGCGTATTTTGTGTTTTGTGCGTTGTGAGCATCAAAATTTTGAAGATCGTCTACAAGTCGAAACACGCTTCTATTCATCGTTGAATTGGGTCCAAAAAATTAATACAAGCCATTAGAGGGAGAGCATTTTTAAATGAAATTACCATGTTAATGGAGAGAGACCAAAATTAAATTACGTGATTTGATAAACTGCCCCATGGAACAATTTTGCTTTATGGACAACTCTCCGATCAGCGGCAATCATAAAACTGAGGAAAAAATTAAGTGAAATTTACAAAAAAAAAAAGTTATACAACTACAAAGTAAATACTGCGGTGATATCCGTTAAATTAATAGTCGACTGTCGTTTTTGAAAACGACACCTTAATAGCTATCACATAAAGGCAAACGATAAACAAGTTGGCAATCACCTTACAGAGAGCAAAAGTGCGAAAGTTTATAGTTAAATATCAACTATCAACAAGCCTGGGCGCAGGCTTTTTTGCCCAGATGTATGATGTCCACACGCTTGCGCTATATGCAGTACGTGCAACCAGCAAAATGCAAAAAACGCGACATCGATCTTTCGAGTGCAATCTTATGAGTTCAAGCTTTTTACTGTTCAAGTTGTTAGCTACGCCCAAATGGTTTTCGTCACAATTTTTTCTTTCCTCAAACATTTAGTTTGAATTTTTCTGTTTTCGCGTTAAAATATACGCTTAAATTTAATTAAGTAATCAAGCGTTGCTGCATACATGTTGTACAACTCACAGTATGAAATGTGATAAGCTCTGTAGGTTTAAATGAAGAAAACCAACATTCCTCTTTATCCATCCTGCATTATTATTTATGAAAATTATTTTTACAAAACGAAACTCTCTATCTGTCAAAATTAACATTTTATTCAAGCATTTATTTATTATATATTTTATTTACTTTACCTGAAGGTTACTCCCAAATCAATGCAAGCGCTTGCCTACTCGTATTACCGCTAAAGTAAACGATATGCGTGCGATTTTTATCGTGCGATCACTCACTTTACATCGCGCGTACTTTATTATCTACGATTGTCATTGTGAATCTGCGCCATCGATGGCGTTGGTTGGCGATCAATTTTCACGCATATCTACATATGTACCTACTATAAATATGAGGGTATCTGATGCAATATGCTCCACATATGTTGCATATTTGTGGTTTGTTTTTCAATTAATGTTTTTGTAACGGAAGTCTAACGCTTCGATTTACAAGATCATAAGTTGTCTTACAAAAACATCGTACGATATTAAATCAAAACTTACAACTGTTTGCTTAGGCGATCATTGACAGTTTTACGTTACGTTATCTGTAAGCGTGGCCAGTCATCATAGAAAACATGCGCGCGCGTAAAGATATTTTCTGGGCTCATGTTGGGAAGTTGGAGAATAAAATCAAATTTGTTACCTTAAATCATGAAATGTATTGTGTGCGTGTGTGATGCTTTAATTTACAACCTTTTAAGTTAGATGCCTTTCTTTTAGCATGTTCTAGTGAATTTTTAAAGTAAAGAAGTCATAAATATGAGGCTAAATAGTTGATGTAACATTTGAATTCAAACAAAAGATATGGTGTATAAATTTACTTATTCAGATAAATTCCCAAGAGATGACTTCGGACCGACGAAACAGCAAAGCTCTGAAATGCTAACTACAGCGAGATATATACTTTGCTATAGCAGTTGAAGGGCTATATTTAACAAAATTCATCATTACATATGTAGGTCTGAAATGTTGCTTAGTACTGGGTTGTTCTACTGAAGACCATAATTGCATCAGTTGACTAGAACGTGGAAGTAGGGTTCATAACTTTGTTAGGTATGCATTAGAAGTCATTAGGTCTCAACTGGGAAAATAGAAGAAATATGAAATTTATGTTAGGTCTTGTTACGAAAGCTTTAAAATATGCGTAGATTAAGTTTGCATAATAGTCCACTCTCGAAATAGGCACAACTAAGAACAAAATATTTTCTTATTTGGACAAAATTAGAGCATTGTCTTTCCAGTGTAATACAGGCCTTAACCTAACTCAGACAAACGCAATAATGAAATTTTTTGGATTAAGACTAGAAAGTAATAAAAAATAACTTTAAATATATTTAGATAATACCTTCTCCGCTTCTCCATATAACAAACAAGGCCAACAATACATTCGACGCGCCAATGAAGTTGCTGAATTTAGAGATAACTCAGAGACATAATTCCTTAACTATGTACAATGGGGCATAAAATGAAAAAAAGTCAAGAAAAGTTAATATTGGGATATTTAACCTTCAAAAATTTATTCATATTTAATTTTTTCATATCAATCATTTATTAAATAAGCTTTTTACTTGGTTTAAAGCTTCATGCTAAATTGCTAAGAAGGCTAATAGCTGTAGTAGCTAAACTCCATTATTATTATTCATGGTTGGAGATTTAGCCAAATTGTTATTTATTTGGCAATATCTATTGGATTTCTGTGGAATTTTTCATCGATTTTTTATTTTCATACTATTTATTAGTTTTCTCGATACTTTTTCGATGTGTTTTCGATACTTATTTTCGACTGTAGGCATCAATGTTTTTCGATACTTTTCTAAACTTTTTTGAATATATTGACTTTTTCGAAATATTTCATTACTCCATGAATTTTACCAATTACTTAATGCGAATTTTTTCGATACTACTCCAAACTTCGATACTTTTATATTTTTTCTATGTTTTTCGATACATTTTTAGTTTTATCGAAATTTTCGTTAATTTTACTATTCAAAACTTTTTGATATATATCGATTTCATAAATGTTTCCCAATGCTTTTGGATTTCTCTCGCCATTTTTCGATTTTTTTTTAGATGTTCTTCGATACATTTCAACATCTCTATACTCATCGACTTTTTCGTTGTCTCACAGCACTTTTCATCATTCTATAAAATTCTTGGTACTTTCCAATACTATTGACATTACATATTTGACTATTAACGACTTTTTTGAAATCTTTTTATGCTAATAAATCTTTTCGATATTTCTCAATAACGAAAAACCATTAAGTTCAAAAATCACGCCACTAGCGCTTGCGTTGAATGTTTGATTATTCATTGCTATTAGATGCCATTAAAAGTTTTAAAATGCTGTTATTTATTTATTTCACTTCGACAGAATTGCTAGTAAAATTGAGTAAAAAGCAAAACGTGCAAATAAGACAACTTTTTCGCGAGAAAAACAAGTGCACAAATGGTTGAAAAGATAGCAATTGCAAACAGAAGCCTTTGGCGCATCTTTAATATTCGGATGCGGTTTAAACTCACACTCATCTAAGCATTAAAAACAAAAACAAAAAACTATTTTAAATTTAATGCCAGATATATTTAAGCAAGCCTGACAACCTTGAGAATGGCAAAAAAAATAAATTAATTGAGCACTTAAATTCGTACAAATAAAACAATGGAAAAAAGAAAAAATCAAAAAACTCAAATAAAAATTAAATTTAATTAAAAAAGTGCCATAAGAAATAATACCATCTTCTGAATAATAACAAAAATAAATTCATTAAAATTCCACAAAACTTCAAAAAACACTACAGACGCTGAGATATTTCGAAAAAAAAACACAAATTTGATTTGATTAAACACTTAAGTTGGCAGCACTGCGAACATGCTATCCTATTAGAAGCAACAATACAGTAATGGACAAAATAGTAAGAACTGCATTTTTGAAATTTTCGCATAAGCAATTTTCCAAAAGCCATAGATATAAAACTTTTAATAATTTAATTAAAACTAAAAAAGAAAATTTATGTTCGAAGAAAAAAAAATTCACCATTATCTTGGCCACAACTGTAGCTAACGAAAAAAAATATATCAAATATTTGTTTATCGCAATAAATACGTAACTCGCGTATAAGACAAAGCGAAAAAACGACGAATGAAATTTGCTAAAAAAAAAAGCGTCAATTAATAAAAAAATAAATGAAAACTTAGAAAATCCATTTGGCGATTAACTTAAACTGATGACAATTAACAATAATGCAAATCTTCAACATTCAAAGCTACCTGGCTGGCTCGCTGTGTCTCAACAATTGGCTGACAAGATGAAAGACGTCAGATTTCAGGCAGACCGACAGACGGAACTGTCAAAGATAACTGCGAGATAATGGTTGAGATTTTATAACTGCAAAATTAAGCTACAAAGATTTCAAATAAATATGAGGAGATTAGTAACTGTGCGCACGAATGTTGTGTGTGGTGGGGAGGAGGAGGGGGGGGGGTCCTTGCAACAGTAGTCATACGTACATATCGGTTATTTGTTTAATTGAATAGATACCGATTGTGAGGAGAGATTGCTAATGTCGATGCTGATGGTAATGACTGCAAAATAACAATAAAAAAAAGCACTAAGCACGAAAAAACACAAATCATACAGCGGCAGGTATAACATTTGGTATGTTACTTAGTTGAAGGTTGCACAGTGGTTATAATAGAGAGAAATTACAATAACATACATACTTACGTAGGAACATATTGTGTGTCGCCAACAACAACAACAATAATAATAATGTTATTTATGTTTTTAATTGCCTTTTAAATTGTTGTTAATTATTTTGCATGCCAAGTTGTGCTTAAGAAAGCGAAAACCAGTAAGACACTGAGAGAAATCTTATGTTTCTTACAAGAAACAGGAACAAACACCAATAAAGTAAGAAGCACTCAGATACAGACATTTAAAAACATAGATATTAAGATACTAAAATACTATATATGAAGTTCAGATATCTATATCTATACTACTTATATATACTATGTTTTACATATAAGAAGCACTCAGATACAGACATTTAAAAACATAGATATTAAGATACTAAAATACTATATATGAAGTTCAGATATCTATATCTATACTACTTATATATACTATGTTTTACATATGAAGAGGTAAAGTTTGTTTTTTTTTTTGTATGTAGAGGGTAATCTCCAGAACCACTCCTCCGATTCTAAAAATGTTTCTATAGGGTGATCCAATAAGAGCTCCCTACCACCAAGATCAAGTGATTTGACGCCATTGGATTACTTTCTTTCGGGATATGTTAAATCTCTTGTTTATGTCGACAAACCCGAAACTATTGACGCTTTGGAAAGCAACATAACTCGTGTATTCAAGGAATACCGGCCGATATGCTCGAAAGAGTGGTAGAATATTGAACCCACAGAATGGACCATTTAAGAACTAGTCTTGGGCAACATTTGAACGAAATAATTTTTAAACATTGAGTTGTAGGAACCGAACTATCATTTCAAATAAAGATTTGCATCAATACATTGATTTTTATGTATTTTATTTAGAAAACAAAGTAGGAAGCTCTTATTGGATCACCCAATTATAACATTCTCTAACTAATGAATAATTTTGGTAGTAAGTTTCCACAATTAATAAACGTTGTTCAGGAGTAAGTCTATTCATGATTCAGTCGTATTGAACAAAGAATACAAACGTCATATGGACAAGCCATTTGACACATGACAGCTGTCAAAACAACCCAGTTGGAAATGGGGCCTGGTATTGGATCATCCTTTACCAATAGAAAGCTACACTATCCCTGAGTAGCATAGGCTATATTTTATCTTCCATGCAACAAAAATACTTCAAACCCAGGAATATTTCATGTCAAAGCCGAGAATTTGACGATTTTTGTGTAATGAACTTTAAATTTTTTTGCTTTACGTGGAAGAAAAGGTCACGTTTTTCCCACAAAATTTTTTTAATATTGCTGTGACCAAAAATAATATTACTTTTTACCATTTTAGGTAAAAATAAATTTAAAGGCCGGAAAATGCTTCTATACAACTTGGTAACCCTGTATACTATATCCACAAATAACAGTGTCTTTAAAAACTTAGTTTTTTAGCATCTCTATCAAGTAATTTCTCAATATTTTAGAACTTAATAATTTTATTTTAAAACTCACACTTCTTGAATTTTTCCCGTGTAAGCGTAACTTTTATAAGCGCAATGTTCAAGGGAGCAACAGCAATACAAATACTTAATGATAGCATAACAATTCATTAAAAAAATATGCATAAAATTAAAATTTTTTATTAATTGCTTAAGACATTTGCGCTATAAATTTAATTTAATCAGATAGTAAAAAATACTAAATAACATGCGATACACAATGGCTTAAACTTAAACGCCAGACTAAAGTATCCGTCATTATTGAGAAGAAAAAAAAAAACCGAAGTTGCTGCTCCGCACGATAGCCATTAGTTATTGAATAAATAAATATGGTAGATCATTAAGGAAAAATACAAAAATAGAAAAAAATTCAAGGAAAGTTAAACTTTTTTTTTTAGATTTTCCATTGCAATTACTATAATAATTTCCCGGCACTTGATGCCTGACAGATAAAGCATATACGTGTGTATCTTACGCTTTTATCCATCCGTCTATGTGTTGAGTCCGTTTTGTCCATTTGAAATTTGAATTTGACTTTTTAAATAGTAACGTGCAAAAAAAAAAAACTTCAACACAAAAACCGCCACAGCAGCAAATCAATGCAAATCAGTTCATCGTGGCGATAATCTGCAAGTTGGTGGTCGCTCTGAATTGATCGGCAGTCGAGTAGTGTTGCTGAAAGTCATTCTTTGGAATATCGATGTGTTGAAGCATTTGAGTCTTATGATAAGAGGTTTTAAGCAACGTTGTATTAGAATGTCTTCTATTGGAAGATACAACATGAGGGCAATGAAACATTCCACAGCTCATTTGATAGTCTTAAAACTTATTCTTTTTTGACATAACCATCCTCACAGTGACTCTCGGGCTTAAAACCGTACTTAGCTTCCTTGTTATACCCTACACAGAGGGTATATTCACTTCGACATTTCATTTGTAACGTAATAGAATAGAGCGTAGCTGGTCTTGATCAGCGTCACCAAATGAGTTGGTTTAGCCATTTTCATCTATCTGTCTGTCTGGAAATCACGATTACGGGAAAACTAATCAAGATAATCGAATGATATTTGACACACAGCCCATAACATCAGACAGCTTCTCGGAATTGCAAATGGGCGAAATCGGTAAAACGCTATATTAAGAGAGATATTTGATATAGTGAACCAAATTTCTCTCTTAATTCTGGGAAGAACTTAGGCAAGCTCTATAAAAAAAGAGTTGGCAAATATTGATGAGAGAGCATGGCATTTCCCATGCAAGCGAAAGCAAATATTGATTCGAATAACTTTGGACAAAAACTTGATGGAATTGGTGGGTGTGGCACTCTCTATAAAAACAAAACTTAAAAATGCTACACTGAGAGAAATTTTTTGCAATAATGAAACCAAATATCACACAAATAAAAAATGGTTCGGCCAAGCATCAGATAGAAAATTGGCGAATTTCGAAAAGAAGGCGTGGCACCACCCACGCAAGCATAAGCTTCCAAAAGCTACACAGAGAGCACATTTAAGTAAATGTTGTTAAACCAGCCAGCTTATAATGTGGTTGAAAAACAACCATTTAATAATAATTTAGGACTTACGCGTTCCTGGTTCGGTTTAAGATATTTGCATGCTTGTCTGGCGCCTAAGGTTTTGCTTTTTACATTTTGACTGGAGATCCCTTCTTCACTGGCCAATCATTTGGTTTCTCTTAAATATAATTATATAGAATATAAACGACAAAAGTTGCGTTGATTATGGAGCCGCTTAAAGGTGTGGTTAATGTTTCATGCAGAACAAATTTGCCATCGAGCGATCATAAGTTTTTCAATGTAAGAAATTTCGAATTCCAGGCGCAGTTTTGAAAAATTCTTCAAAAATATCACTTCTGACGCTTAATGCCTGTAAATATATTGTAGAACACAAAATATACAATGTGTATATGTATATGTATGTGAATTGGCATTTATGAGCATGTATGTATGTGTGTATTGAATTGATGATATGTATAAATCAAGTTCGAATATCAAATATCATTGCGTTCCCGAAATGCCTCATCAACACTGATTGAGGTTATGTGGTGTAGGTAATCAATCGCTGCCGATCGATCAAACGCGCATTCATTCGATGTGTTCGCCGTTTGCGGTTCAATGCATCGCGTGCAGTTTCTTGCTATTTCTATTGCATTTCAATGCGAAATTATGCTGCATTGCAGCATGCAAAGTTTGACGCTTAAAGATCACTTCGTATCTGGTAATATATTTTTGTGATTTTTTCTTTTTCCATTTAATGTTGGTTACACATTTTTTTTTTCGTGTTGTGGTTGCTGATAAGTGGGGCGTAGCAACATTAACGCTGTTTGACTGACTGGTATTCCCACGTTGGCCACATTTCTATAGCTGGAAGTTGAGTAAATGTTGTTGCAAGTTTTTGATGTTTTTTTTTTTCATTATTTAATTTGTGCTGTCGAGATGCACGTAAAATTGAAATTATCATGATGTTTAAGTAAAATTCAAGTACTGATTATATATAAGAGAGATTGGTTGCATGGTATAAGGCGCTGTAACAAAATTTTGATCTTGATTTTCAGGTTTATTATTACACTAGTTATAAGTTATTTATTTTTGCATTTCTAAAAATGTACGATCAAACAATCATATTTTGTTCAGCATTCTTAAAAATATGCCAACATTTTTTGTATGATAAAACTTATAAATCTTTTTCATAACGCCTTAGCGGTTATATGGGATATGTATATGTCCACTGATGCAAAAGTATTTCTTGTTACTTAAAATGCCGCACCATGACCCTCCCACGGCCCTCAAATGAAAAACCACAAAATTAATTAATTTATTAGCATAATTTTAGGCGTGAAAAATAAAGCTACTCAAAATTGCACCCATATGTCATACATTTATACAATAATATGATACTTCTTGTCAAGAAAAGCCTTTTAATCGTACAAATGTTAACGACAGATCATATTCATGAGCAACATAATTCACTTAAATCATTTAAAGCGAAATTTACACGCTATTTTAACAAAACTTTTATAAACTTCACAAAAACTTTGCCATTTTGTTTTATTCAAATGAAACATTAAATAACCCCACACAAAAATTATTGCTATTAAATTAACTCCAACAACGACGTCGACGATCATGCAAAGCACACATTATCACCCAAGCCAAGAAGTGATCATTAAGATCCGAAAAAACCCATAATTTTCAAGAAATCATTTCGTATACTGTGCACAAATTCGAGTGACACCCAAAAATTAATTTCTTTCGCTGTTTTAAGTTGCTGCTGCTGATCTTTCGAGTTCTTGAACTTCTTTTTTTATGGTTCACAAAAAAAAAATGTCGTTGTAGCGATCATTTATTATTTTTGTTTTTTTTTTTGTAGATTTTTGTTTTTATTTCAAAATTTGACTGAAAGCAATTTATGTGGCATGTTGTCGTAAGCTGAGTTATCTGCAAATTAATGTTGACACTCTTCGACTTCGTAGGGATTAATTGCGGGGAGCTGGCTAATGCCAGCGCGTCTCATTTGGTATTCGCAATGTGACAAAACCGAAGATTATAAAAAGCGCTCAAAATTTAATTTGTTAAATTTTATGCTAAAGCCAAAATTTGGGTATATATTTGAAAAAAAAAAACACTAAAATGAAAGCTAAAACAAAACCAAAAAGTCAAGGACAAAAATGACTTGAACACTTTAGTTGCAAGCTATTTGGTTTGGGGCCCTTTAGGAAATGTGTATGTATTGTTAAAGCAGCATGTTGCATGCTAATGTGTAGCCAAAAAACAGCATGACATGAAACTTTTTTTTAGAAATTTATACAAATTACCTAAATAGCTAATGAACCAAAGTAAATCGGCCAATCAGCTTAAAATGCGGGTAGTAGTCTGAAAAAAATAATAAGCATTTTAGAGTCACAGTAACATAAATGAAATAAAGTTTTTACTTTAAGGTGCTGCAAATATCTGTGATAATTATGCGAAACCTCAAATAGCCGCATTTATTATAAGTTAGATTAAAACATAATTTGTAATAAAAAAGGTCGAACAAAAAAAAAGTAAAATATTTCAAATGTCTGCGTTTTTGTCTGTGCAGCACCTTAAAAAAATGTCATAGTTTAGTCTTTCGCCAGTGTGCCACACGGATCCGATTCGGATTCGTTTAGGATCCGCTTCTTCGTATTATTTATCCGAAACGGATTCTGATTCTGATACGATTTGAATGCGAAATCGTGGGTGATTCGCCTCCAAACTGCGGGAAGGATCGTCCGCGTTGTCGGATCTATTTCGAACTCGGAACGGACTTCATATAAGGATCCGTTTTATTATCAAAAAACGACTTCGGAACGGACCCGACAAAACGGATTCCGCTTTTTCGAGAGGAATTTCATACGAAAACGAATTCGAAAAGGATCCGTTTTATTAACAAAAAAACCAATCCAAAACGGATCCGAATATGAAGTCCTTTCCGAGTTCGAAACGGATCCAACAACGCGGACGATCCTTCCCGCTGTTTGGAGGCATATCACCCACGATTTCGCATCCGAATCGTATCAGAATCGGAATCTGGAACGGATCCGTTTTATTTACAAAAACCAACTTCGAAACGGATCCATTTTGTTCACCAAAAAGGAGTCCGGAACCGATCCGTATAAGAAGTCTGTTCCGAGTCCGTAACGGATCCGATTTAGTTTAAAAAAGTGAGTCCGGCTCGCATCCGTTTTATTTAAAAAAACGAGTCCGTAACGGATCCGTTTTAGTTTTAAAAAAACGAGTCCGTACCGGGTCCACTTATGAAGTTCGTTCCGGGTCCGTAACGGACCCGCATCCGTTTTTGTGCACATTGGGTCTGTTTTGAAACCGCCATATACACCGATGTCTCAAAGATGGACTGCGGGGGTCTACTCAAAAGACCCAGCAATTTCTCAATCTTTTCGCTTACCCAACTCAGCTAGTGTTTTCCAAGCAGAAGTCTTTGCTATTTTATTAGATTAGAAACAAAATGTTCCCTTTTTTAAGGATTCTCCTTTTTGTGCTTGGGTCTTTTCCAAGAAACAATCGAATCAGAAGTAGTCTATGTGTGAAAACCAACTCAGTTCAAAATTAGTAAAAATTGTACTTTTTTGGAGTTTTATATTCAACTAAATGAAAATCATAAGTTGCTGAAAACCGGAGAGCTTTTATTTCTTACAAAATGTTTTATTTAATTTAATCGTTGTAGTAGATTGACTCCATTATTATTTGGCTCAATCATTAATTGAGCCAAGTTGAGTAAAATCCACGCTTTTTACATCTATTTTATATAAATAAAATATTTTTTCAACGTTAATTTGCAAAAATTAAAATTTTTTCCTTCGCTTTGATAACAGGCATCACAACGAAAATTGTGCCATTAAAAAATGCCACTCATGTTCACTCTCACTCTTTGCGCTTGCGTCTTATGTTGTTATTTATTTTTTTATTATTATAATAATTATTTGCTGCTTAATTATATTTATTTTTACTTCTTTTTTTTGGTCTAGGTATATGTTTTTTGTGTGATAAATTGCTATTATTTAGATATGGGTTTTTTTGTATCTTATTTCATCTTCAATTTCCGCGGGCATAAGAGTGATTATGGAGTTTTACTTTTTATTTGCATTTTTTGGAAAGTTTTTTTTTTTTTTGTCACAACTAATTTAGTAAATGTGAAAAATTCCATTCCAAATTCAACGAAATAATTTAAAAATTTCTATTACGAATTCCATTTACATTTTAACATTTAAAGTGGTTAGTGCAAATTTAACAGCTGTCACTCGCATATCATGCATGTTGCATGCCTGTTGTTTGCCTTTGTTGTTCATTGTATATGTTTGTACTATATGTATGTACACATGTGTATTCGCAGCATATTTAGTTCTGACAAGTGTTAATTTTTTTTTGTTTTTTTAATTTTTGTTCATTTTCAGTTGCAATTTTTTTTTATTTATTTTATTTTTTTTGAGCACGCAACGCTTTTGTGCTATAGCATGCGTTGAAGGTTTTCATTTTTGTGAACTGCACTCAGCAATTTTGGTGATTTTCGCTGAGTGCAATATAAAATGTCTTATTTTGGCATTAAGTATTATTTAGTGTCTGATTTCCTATTTAGGAATGAATGGTGAGAAACTTTTGAAAAAGCAAAATGTTTTTTTCTGTTTTAACTTGATAAAATAAGGCATTTTTTTAAAACATTTAAAATGAATTCAGAGTTTATCCTTAGCTATGCTGGAGAGCTTTTGAGAATGAGTCGAATTTAAAAAGTATGAAAAATGTCCATGTATTGCTTTCACTGGAGCTCTTAAGACAACTTCTACTGAATCTCTTACTATGAACTTTGCTAAAGTTGTTGCATAATAGTATACTGCACTGATAGCCAATTTTTCTGTAAATCTTCTAGAACTCGAATAACGCCCCACCACACCTCCAAAAAGAAAGAGATAGAGATTATGTGGGTTAATTTAAGCATAGATAAGTTGGTCTTCTTGAAAATATTACCAATTGCATTGATTGCTGGGTAAAAAATAAAGTGCTCTCTAAGACTTTTCAAATGGAACACATGGTTTTTGGTTACACAATTTAGCTTCACTGCATGGTATTTGAACTATTTTCTTCTAAGGCTGCCAAGTAACAGCTGTAATATGTAAAAGTGCTTTTAAAATTGGTTATATGTTGTACATCAATGCGGTAGAATATATAGCATTGATATGTTCAATCTTAAGGCTTCATCAATCAGTATGGTCAATTTCGAACTTTTGTAGCTTTTTTTCAAAAAGTGCCTTAGTGCTCGGAATACACATTCTTATCATATAAAAAATTTTCTATTCGAACTCTTTCTGCAAAGAGACTCTTGGCAACACAAAAGGGGTTAGTAATACTTTAAGTACATAAATGTACTTAAAATTCAATTGAGAGAAGATAAAAAAAAATACAGTGCAACAAAATGCAAACGTCGCCAAAAAGTTGTTTATTTTTTTATTTATATGTATTTTTTTTAAACAGCAGGCAACAAAACGTAGGTTGCATTCAAGTTGCTGTTGTAGCTTCAAGTAGAGCTGCATGTAAGATTGTTGCCTACTAAATACTTATGCTAGCAGATACAGATACATTTGGTTGTTGTTGTTGCTGTTGCTACTGCTGTTAAGGCAATCGATGATGATGATGTTGTTGTTGTTTTTGTTGTTGTTGTTAATGATGATGTGAATGTGGGCAACATACAAGAAAATTGAAAAAAAAAGCCCATAAAAAATAAATAAAAATTTTGAGAAAATAAAGCGTATTGGAAAACCAAAATAAACTAAAGTTGGCAGCAGCAGCAGCAGCAGCAACAACAACGTTTAAGCTTCATCTTCTTATATGAAATTGAGGCTGAAGCTGTGTTGCAGGCAGCAGAAAAAGCAACAACTGTTTGAAACTTCAAAATGAGACAATGCAACCACAGTTGATCTCCAATGCTGCACAGCTGCAATGACAATTACACGGTAAAAACTTTGGAGTAAAGTTTTTAGTCAATTTCGTTAAAATTCTTAATTACATTTAATCACAAAACTTTTCACTCCAAAAATTCATCCCAAATTAAGTTATGTACAATAATTCGAAGTAGCCTTAACCAGTTTTCCTATTTTGCAATCCCAAATAAGAATAATTTGTCAGCAGTACTACTAAGTCTCGTTGTACCTAAACTGGTGCCTGAAGTGTTATATATCTTTTAAAATTAAAAAACTTTCGGCAAGAAGTGGACTTGAGAGCCTAATGCAAAAACTTTACCAAACACAATTTTTTCTTAGAAATTATTTTCTTAATAGTTTAAAATATTTAGAATAAAATTAAAGAATGCCAAAAAAAAGTTATGGGTATATACCATGTAATTCGGACACTGAACGTCAACGAATGTGTTGCTGCGCACTTTTCAATCAATATTAAGAGTATATACCGTGTGAAATGGTTTCTTTCTACACACAATGAAAATAATTTGTTTTCTTTTTTTGTAGTATCCACTCCTACTCTAACAACTTTTATCTTGTATAGTCCCTTGAGCAGCTTTTTTTATCCACATAAAGCTGCCCAAAAGAAGTTAACATTACATTAAAGAATTTCATACTTTGGACTTACTTTCATAAGATAAGTTTCTCAAAACGTTGAGCGACTACAATAATTTTTATATAGAAACTTCAACCATAACAGCCCCTATGTGTTTAACTAGATCAAAATTATTTCTTTTGATTCCAATCTGAAAGCTTACCAAAAACTTTTTGCATATACACTTCACATACCCACTTAAGCAGAGCAGTTGTTTGAGAACCCACCCCCTTTGAAAAATCGACTTTTTCAATTCCATAGCAAGTGGAACTGATTCATTTATCTCAATTTCACTCCAAAAATCAAAATTTCGATTTAAAATTAACTTTTATATTCCATGGTAAAAGGGATTGATTGCATTGTTGATTCCATTCCAGGATTCTAAAATGAAATGAAATGAAATTCTATTTCAAGTAATTGGAATTTGGAAAATTTTGACAAAGGAATCAATTGCTTTTGCGATGGCATTGAAAACTTTATCATAAGCAGGGTCGCAGAACTGAAAAGAAGGTATTCCCGTCCTTCCCAAAACAAACCATTTTTCCTCAAATTGGTGAAAAGTTTAATTTTTTTTTTTGGTAAAAAGTCTCAATCTCAGACATCTTTTTTTATATTTTTTTTTGCCTAGTCGCCAATATAAAAAAAAAAATTTTGTGTCGGAAAAAACTGACTGAAAAGCTAACTTTTTTTTTGGTCAACTATATTGAAATAAAATTTAAGTACATACATATAATAAAAATACTCCAATTAACGGCTTTTTCCGAAATTTTTCAATTCCTACAAGACCACCGGCTCTGACGATAAGTCTATTCCGAATTACTTTGCAAATTTTCAATTCTAAATTTTGATTACTGGAATTAAATCGACAAATTTCATTTGTTATGGAATAAAACAAATTGGTTCCGAATTCCAATCTTCATGAAAATAAAAAGAAAAAAATTTCTGAAAAATATTATTTGAGTCCTTAGGTATTTTAGAAAATATTCCTTCAGTTATTTTTTTTTTTGACATTTGTATGTACTTAACTAAAAAATTGGGTTGATTTGAATAGGTCTTGAAGTATTCTGCCCTAACACTTTCTATTATGGCTTCAAAATGATTTATGTCAAGGTCATATATTCTAATTCGGTATATTATGGAAACATTTTTTCAATGTATAGCTTCTACAATAACAATAAACACTGCACGTAATCCGTAACTTTAGAAACGCTCTTGTGTTTTTCGTTCAAAACAAAATCTTTGTTTTCATTTAAATTTTGCTAAGTCAGATTTTTTGAGCTGCAGCTGAGCGTGGTAGTGCCACAATTTTTACAGCCGCTTTAAGAGGTGCCTCGAAAGTGTTAACACTACTGATCTATAGCAGCAGCTGTGTGTTTTAAGCTAAGAATCTCAAGATTCTTACTTACCTGGCTAAAATCCTTTAGGCACAAATTGTTGTTGTAATAGCGAAAAATTATAATATGTTAAAAAATATAAAATTTAAACACATTCTTGAAATTATTGTTGATTTTGTTTTTCAAAGGTTATAAATAAATGCTGCTTAGACAATTTATATTTTTTCAAAATAAAAACAATCAATTAAAATAGTTATTCTATAACAATAACCGTGAAACACTTAAGCACATGCGTAGCAGCGACCACTTTTCAGCTAATAAGATTGTTGCTATTTCTCAGATAATTCAGTTAAATTCAACGCGATAACACAAAAACTCAACACGTTAACTTCAATTTAAGAAACAAACAATTTGCGCGCTCTGCAAAAATTACAATAGCAAAAATGCAACAAAACAAAACAAAGTTTTAATTAAAACACAGCTTGGAAAAAAAAACAAAAACAAATTAAATGCACGTCACGAACACAACATTTAAGATCAAGCGACAAACTGAAACTAAACTCTGCGATCTAATAGCGCAGGCGACAAAGCAACTCAGCGTAGCGCGCCTCTTCAAAACACACACTGTGTAAACAATACACTGAAAGAAAAACAACCAAAAATCAGCTATTGTGTGTATGTGTGTAAAAACGTGAGAGTACGTACAGCTGAAACAGAGAGACCACGCACTGTACCTACGCCAACGAACTAACTAAAAGAAAACCGGTCAAAATAATCAAAACAAAAATGCTAACAACAATACAGTCAAAGAAACAACAGCAACAACAACAACAACATATAGAACAACATAAAATTTTTATCAGATTTATATGTAGTGGTTTTGTTGTTGTTTACGCTGTTGTTGTTGTTTACACTTGAAATCACACAAAGACATTTGACACTTTCAACTAAGTTCAATTTTTTAGTTTTCTGCTTCGTTCAATTTGGTTATTTGATAAAAAAAAAATTTCATTTTGAAACTTTACTCAGCTGACCTTCTGGAGTTCAATATGGGTCCCCCTTATAAGATGTTAAAGAAAAAATGTACATTCTTTTCGAACTATTCTTTTGAAGATTATTATTCCTATGCAAGTCTGGCAATATAAAATTTACAACAGAACTTCTTTAAAGTATAAGATTTGTTGAAGAGATAATAATCCGATGAAAATCAAAAACTCTTCCGATATACATATATATGTCATCGGGCAAACTAGTTTTTAAGATAAACTAGTTTCTCCTAGGCCAAACTAGTTAATTTGAAGGCCTGAAAGTATGCAATTTGAAAACTAGTTTGGCCGGTAACATATACCTACATATCTCACGAATACTGACTAGATTTAGGATCGGTAATGGATAAATGAATAAGGGATTATTTGAGAGGAACTTTGTCTTACAAGACGGGAATATACCATACATAAGTAATGCTCTAATGATTCATAAAGGATACAAAATTATCTATTCGTAAGTGATGTATACGGTATCGAAGTCCTGTTTTTGTGTCGTTTTTAAGAAAAATATAAAGAGTAGATTTTTAAGAGTCTTAAGTTTTTTTGCTAGTTTGGAAAAACGAGCGATGTTATACAAAGTTTATTTCAAAAACTCTGACTGGTGTGAAACCAAAAACAAATTCAGCAAGAGAAGAAAATGGATTGATGGTAGCTCATACGCTTAGAAAAATTCATGACACCTGAAGAAGATGGTTAGAATACTGAAAATTGAAAATCCACCCACCGTAACACCGGCAAAATGGCTGGAAACGGTTACCGTTACCGTGAAAGTCTTAACATCAAGAAAATTAGAGTTTTAAAACTATCTAACGGCAGTCCTGGACCAAGCACTAGCTTTGCCAATGAATTAAACTCTATTAAATCTACAAGGCTTTGGGATTTTTTGACGCTAACTGGTACAACTAGGTCTGCGCAGACCTAAATGGATTTTGTATAAGCAGGCATCCTAAAAGTGTGTGTAAATGTGTTAAATTCTTGGAAAAATAAGTTCTCCGTAGCCGCTTCTAGGAAGTCATGGACGGATTCATCTCTAACAAGCAAAACAAAAAAGTAATACACATATTTATATGAAAAAGGTCTGCACAGACCTGGTTGGATCTCCTAGAGTTGAAGTAGCGATATTAGCAAAATTTTATTCTGAGCATATTCTAGCTAAACAACAGCTTAGTAAATAGGAGGAGATAGTTGTGAATTAAGTATTCCTGACTGTAGGCTTGAAGTCCAAACTGCAATTTTGTTTTAGGGCAAAAATTACGATAGTCGACTATGTAGGCTCTGAAGCTGCCGATGGATTGACGGAGTCTATTAGAAGCTCTTATGACCAGCTGCAAGTTGAAAAGCACTTTGAGCGTGGATATCTAGATGTCAACGTTGGGTTTGACAGTGTCAGCCTAGGTAGCTTACGCGTGAAGAACTCACGATGTCACGATGTGTCAAGTACCCGGTGGCTCTAATACAACAACAATGCGTCTGCAAAATATGCAAATGGAGCTGGATAATAACATAAATGAGGTAATTCGGTACTCTCGCTATTAATGTACTCCATTTGAAGTTATTTGCCGTGCCGTCGATTAACCTGGCCAGTAGTACCAAAACACTTGGAAAGTCCTGGTCAAGTATTACGTTTAGAGGTTTCAGAAAAGCCATCTTCTACGGTTCGTTCAACTGAGTACGTTTGATCCAATGTGAAGGAATGTTAAGTCACAAATTTTTCCAAATCATATATTAGTCGTTCTGCCTCTCAAATTCTTTGAATGCAATCTTGTAAAGCATTTTTCATTTTAAATCGTACCCATTGAGTTATTTTTCGAGAAATCAAACCTTCAGAATAAACATAGTTCGTATTGTGTACACTATATTGAGAATAAGTTTTGTCATACAATTAACAAAGCATTGTATTCGATATTTGCAAAAACTGCAAATATACAAATTTTACGCGTTCGTTGAACGTGAGTTGAAATGCGATCGCTTATTGCTGATTTGCTGTTGTTTACATGGTTAATATGTTGCTGCTGCTGTTGTCGCTCCTGCTGTTGTTGCTGTTTCTGTAATTGTAGCTGCTGCCTTTGCCGGTCATTTAAAATGCCCTTTCTTCGATATTAATTAAACGAACACGACGTAAAAATCAGCGTAAAGCATAAAATAGCAAAATAAAATGTGGATAACATAAATTTAAATTAGATGCACTGCAAAAAATAAGACCAATAGTAGAAGCTGAACTATGTCCTATCAAGAATGAAAATTAAAATATTTTACCAGTCAAGAAAAAGTCTTTGGATATTTTTCACGCCTTAATCCCTGCGATCTGTGTTCTAAACTATTGCATTCTGTGAGTCGGAAAAATATACAAATATTTTAAGCAGCAACCAGACCACTTCCCCCCCCCCCCCACACACCGTTTCCGAGGATGCTGAACACGATGTCGGCACCCATAATTATATTTACTATTTGAAGTGAAATGTTTATTAGTTCAGGCATCACCTAAGATTCCATAGAAGAGGAGTTACCAACTTCAGATTTAAAAAGTCAAATGCTTTTCACAAAATTTTCAAGAATTTGAAAAAGTTTAAAATGTTGCAACGGCGTTATGTTACGTTACTTTGTAATCGATTCAGTTGATACCCGTTCCTGCGTACACGCTATTAAAAATATTCAAATAACAGAATAGTATACTCGTCATATTTGCGAAATGTTCAAAAACCTGATCATTCCCAATTATTTTGTTCGACTTTTCCCTATCGATCGGTGCAGTAAAATTGTATCCTTAATCGATTTAAAATATCCCCATAGACAGAGTTCCCTCTTGTCATGCCAAAAAATTCTTTTTCGACACTTCCCCTTCAATTGGTAATATAAAAGTTATTACATATTTTTGGCCAAAATACCTCTTAAAGAGAACTGAACCTCTTGAGTTGAACTGAATTTAACTGCGGGGCGTGGCACCTTCCATAAAAAAAAAACACTTGAAACGCTATATCTTGTCATGCATGGCAGCTACGGACATGACATCTTGCGAAATGTGGACGGAAATGGAAATTGAGGTGTGGCACACTCTAATACTACGCGTTTCGAGATAATTGATGTTTTGTTTATGTCAATTTGTTGAAATACATGTAAATTTGCGATAGAGGAAATTCTCTTTGGAGATTTTTTAAGAACTAAGATACTGGCATCTTAAGCTATTCGATGTAATAAGAATCACGAATATGAATTTTTTTGAGATACTTCTATTTTGCTTCTGAGCGCTGTGTAGTTTGTACGTGAATTTGTATTGTCCGTACGAAAAACCGAGAAATATGTAGCAGAATTCGAAGAACAGTATTGCATGTACAGCTAGTTTTTTTTTAAGAATAAATAAGATATATCCTATTACTCGTTTGTGCATTTCAATCTTTTCTACGTTTTTTTGTTATTAAATTTTTTGTTCTTTTTCTATGTATTTCTCAGTTCTATGTTATATAATTATTTTTGCATATTTCTTTGTTTTCTAACTTTCCTTATATCTTATATAATTAAGATTTTTTTTATCTCAACAATATTTTTTCCGTATAACCCATGTTTGGTATGGTTCTTTGCTTTCCATATTTTTAATTTCAAGCTTTTATATATTTCTATGTTTTTTAAATTACTGTTTTCAGCTTTATGTTTTTAAGTCTATAACTTTTTAAGGCCTTTAATAAAAAAAAGCTTTGTTTCAAATCAATTGTTCACAACAATAAAAACAAAAACTCCATCTATGTTAAACATAGCCTTGCTGCAAAAAACAATCTACAGTCTACGCCCCAAAAACTTACGAGCATCCGTAAAAATTACGCTGAATGAAGAAAAAAGCCCATCTTGTAGAGTTGCAAATAAAGAACATCGAGATAATCTTTAGAACAAAAAATTAAGGTATTAAAAAAACACAACATGTCGCCAACAACACTAACAACAACAAGTTTGAAATTCAGAGTAGCAAAAAAAAGTAATAAAATTGAAATGAAATAAAAAGGAACAAAAAACACTAATAACAAATCGCGCTTCAAAGTCAGGGTCTTCACGTACGACATAACTAAGTTGGAGTTTTACTTGCGAGCTGTTTAGTTCGAGGCTGCTGCTGATGTTAGCCCCATAAAGAGCAGCAACAAATGTACGAGTCTTCATCCGCGTACTCGTATTTTGTATAAGGCGAAGGAGTTACTCGCTCGTATCGAACAACAACAACAACAAAAAAGCCCCTAAAACCGACACGAACCATGAGCAGCTGAAGCTACCAATCAAGCGACGATGTCTGGTTGCGTCCATATGTCTGGCTGATAGGGTGAAATGAAAAAAATAATCCAATGGAGAATTTTCATCTAAGTAATAGTGCGTGTAATAATAAAGAATTGGGTATGTATATAGTTTAGTTCTCGGAAAAGTACTTTTTATTTTTGTTAATGAATTTTGAGTTTAAAAATTTATTTGTACAGCCATGCGAATTTCTACTGGGTAATGTTATGTTTACGTTGGAATTTCTATACACATTTATACACATACAAGCGCGAAATTTATGTTATAAACGTCAACACGCTGTCGACTTTTGGGCACCGAAGTTGAGCATCCCTAGTGTAGCGTAATTAATGCTTTATTTATATGGGTGGTAGGCGTGTCTACATCTCCAAAGAACTTATATGGTCAATGAAACAATTCTAAACAGTATCCTTTCAGATTATCGCACCAAACAAATAATACCTCACCCTTAAAATTATAATTCGCTCTTTTTTCGTAACCCCTTAACTATTTTCATAAAAAAAAGCCCCCTTTGGCGTAGCTTAAGCTACACATATTGCAGCTAAAAACGAAACAGAGAAAAAGAAGCAAATCTCATGACAACAGCAGCAGCAACGGCAACGGCAACAAAAAGTAAAAAGCCACAGCAACACTATACAGCAACAATATCGCGCGATCACAACACGCGCCACAAATGCTGCACGTACAACCGATCGACCAACAAACCGACCGGTTTTTTCTGCGAAGCAAAGACAAAGCTGCTGTAGCTGCTGCTGTTGCTGTATCTACCGATGATGATGATGATCATGATGACGACAACAATGGCTTAAAGCTGCTGCTGCTGCATGTGTATAATTTGGATGTTGCCACAAAGCAAGAAAGAAAAAAATTCAGGAAAAAAACTCGTATTGCTGTCGCTCAATCTTGCAGACGTCACAATGACGATTCTACTGTTGTTTGCTCCTGCAGGCAACAGCAACGCACTATCGCATGTTGATGCCAAAGCCCGCACATTAGCGACAGACAACTGAATGCTTGGTTTGGATAGATGGATGGATGGATGAACGCATGTTTGGATCGGCGTCTAAAAGTGATCGTGGCTTATTGATCATGTGAGATGCATTTTTGCTTGCGACTTTATCCATCAGCAAACTTTCAGTATACTTACCGACCTTTGCCGCTTAAAATGTATTTCCACATCACTCATATATCACATCAAATTGACCATTTAAAAAGTCAATGTTGCAGATATTTTTCATATTTTTCTAAATTATCCTTAATGTTCGATGTTTCATACATTTTCTATATGCCAAAAATAATCCAATTTCTAATATGGAAACTGCATCAAATTCCATTTATTGGTACTTGCGTTATAAGCATATAAGCGCACATACAAACTAACTTTTGCTATTACATATACCGTACAAATGTTGCATATCGTGCCAGAATGCGTAGCACAAAACAAACCGTACCGCTAGCCGCAAGTCATGTTCCAGTATGTGCGTCAAAAAATATGCGGTTTTGCCATAACATTTTGACCTGGTCGACAACGACGACGATGACGACGACGACAACGACTGACAAGATGCGTCGACTCTTACGTTGATCGCTTTGATGATCTTTGCATTTGTGTCTGTCTCTTGGCATACTGATAATACGGCTGTTGTTGATGAAGTTAAGCCGGATTTCAATTGTTTGCTTCATTAGGCGCATAAGCACTATACAAGGTATTGTTGATATTGATGACCGAGAAGAGTAAAAGTGGAGGCGGTTGCAAGGAAAGCAAAAAAGAAAACAACGAACGTTTGATGATCGCTGTGAGAAAGCAAAGATCGCGTACGCTTACGCCAATCAACCAAACAATCAGCCAGCCAGCCAGCTTGTTGCCGCTTGGTCAGTGACTTGTGATCAGCATGCGCTCCCATTCCCGTGTCAATTTACTACGGCAATCACAAACTAGCGAGTTGACTTTAATCTCAACTACTCGAAACATCTCCTCCGTCACAATCTCGTCACAAAAATACAAAACAATGCTGATCATCGTGGTATCCGTATAAAAATAAACAATATAAACGCTTACTGTACTCTCTGTATCAATCTACACCGAAATTGGTGGAACTCAATTGAATTATCTTATTGCTGATTGCTGACGACTCAATGATGTTGTTGTCTTGTCGTTGACAAGACAAATTTTCTGCGCACTCCACATAATTCCACATTCAAGAGATTATCTCCGTTAAGTGACATGTTGGATGCTACTCTTTGAGGAAATTTTTCACAATAATAAAGAAGAATTCGCTAACCCTTTTATTTACTTGCGTATCAATGAAGTGCATAAGTTGTTTACTCGCAAGAAAGTTATCAACAAATCAGCGCCAATTTATATAGAAGCCACCAATTACGGTATTTGTAATGGTAGGTGTGGCAGTTAATAAGCATTAAATAATTTTGTGGTTTCTGCCAAAACGCCCAAACAATTAACTGAAATTTTTAAGACCCTTCTACTATTTCTGAAATTAAGTAAAATTTTTGCTTGTGTTCAATTCGAACTGCTGCTCTCTACGGCTTCATCCCAGCCATCCAATATAAATATCAGCAAAATGAAATGAAAACGGCAAAATAAATGATAATAATAAAGAAGTAGAAGAATATATTTATACAATGAGTATATCATGAGTTATGATAATGACAGCAAATGAGCGGGTAGGGGAAACTTTTATATTCATAAAGACGACCTATAAAGCACTGCCAATATGGTAGTTAGTATGCGTAAAATGTACAACAGACTGACGTTTGTACGAATTGTGGTTTTAAAATACATATATACGAGTATATTATTTCTAAAACAGTGCTTCTCAAGCTGTAAGGAATTCAGTGGCAGTTAACATCGATAGTTTGTTTATTACAAGGAAAGAATTGATTATCAACTGAGAGCAAATAACAAATTACGCTTTCAATTTAAAGAACACAATTTAAGAGGTTATTTGATCGAAGATTCCAACAACTTCAACTCGAGTTTAGAAGTTCTTAATGCCAGATTATATTCTTGAAACAATGCCAGTAACTTATAAGTGAAAGAAGCGTAAAAAAAAGTTTACTTCCAAGGAACCGAAAGCGGGCATGCTTTCTTTTTGAAGAACGAAATATTTTTGTAACTTCCGTGGGAAATTCTGTGTAGCAATAAACCTTCATTGTATACTAAGCTGCACTGCATTGGTCGTTGCTGAGCTGGGTAGCGAAGTTACCCTAGATATAATGTTAAGGTTGGTCATAGAGCTTAGAATATCCGCCTGCATGACTGTGATTAATCGGTGTCTTAGATTTACACTCAGAAGTTTTTGGTTTTGGAACTTTCTTTATTTTAGCTCCAACGATTTCGGGATGTAGATTGTTCACACCGCAAGTAACTATATATCCGGTAAGTTCCATTCGCATTTGGAAAAATTTTCTAGCTAGATTTCTTAATCTCAGCTCATTCCTCCCTCTCGGGAATTGTAAGATGATAGGTGCTGCCTTAACCAGAGATTAAAAATCTGAAGGTACCCAAGCACATACATAAGTATATGAGCTTCCATGAAGCTTAAATGAATTTAATCTGATTCTTGCCAGAAACTTCTTGAGAAATGTATCTTTTCGATTCCCAAGTATCAGATATAAATTCTAACATGTACGCAGACTTGTTTGGCATTCCCTGAACTACCATGCAATCTTAAGTCCACAGCCATACGCCACGCGTACTCTTCAAAGTTAAAGAAGAAAAAAAAATGAGCTCACAAATCTTACAAATGAAAACAAAGAATTGTAAATAAAGGAAGACGATGGAATAACAAAAAACAACAACAAATACACAACGCATTCGTGCTGCTAACACAAAAGTTGTTGATCACAAAGATCGAGACGATGACGACAACGCGTACAGAATGGATGGCAATACATTTTGAAGCTTCTTGAATTTCCACAAGATGACGACGCTACAGAAGTACTAATATAAAAAAAAACTACAACAAGAACAAATACATTTAATCGGAGAAAAAAAAAACACAGATCGCATAAGCCCAAACGCACTGAAGGTCTCCTCCTCCTTCTCATTGCTGTGTATAAAATGCTGCAAGTTAAGACGAAACGTTCAAGAGTCTTCAAGATCACGGAACAAAATTACACGGGTAGTACGAGTACATTGCAGAAATGGACAACCATAAAACCGAAAAAAAATAAAAACCAAAAATTGAAGCAAAAACAGTTATACCAATTGTAAATAAATGAAAAGTTGTAAGTGGTAAGTATGCGGGAAGGTGAACTACATTTTTTAGAAGAGATAGAGATACTGTAACATAATATGTAAATAAAGCGCTTTGGCAAAATAAAATATTTTATTATTTAAATCTTAAACAAATAATTCACAATTTTCAAATAAATGCAGTTAAAGAGTATTCCTTGGAAATACTCAGAGTTACAATATTGAAAATCTTTATTCGAACTCTAGCGAAAGTTCCGAATGACAAGACATTTTTCCTCATGTTTCATAAGTTTGTCATCAGTATATACCGGATTCTCCCAATCTTTCAATTTCATCTAGTATAAAATCCAGCTCAGTCGCTTCCAAAACAGGAAAGCATGCAAAAGTCATGCGCAAGAAGTTTCCGAGATTGCGATATAGTAAAGGTGAATAACCAACCATCAGAGTACCCGAATATATCATGCTCTCTTTGATTTTTGGTGCAACCTAGAATTTCATTAGATATAATGAGAATGAGCTAATATCTTTAAAGCAAACTTACTGTATACAAACGCTTACGCCACTCATCAGTCTCCTCTTGTTCACGCAACTGCTTTGGTATATACCAAAAACAAACATTTGTATATTGATATGTATCCTGTACTAAACGAAAACGTTCTGTGCCGCGTTCTTTGATTTTCTGCACCAATAACTTGGACATATCTATGGCATGATCAATTAAATGTCCAAAAGCATTAACTCCACGTGCTTTCAACATAAGCCAAAATTTGAAAGCATCTACTTTTCGTCCACATTGAATGCTTTTATTGCCCGTATCATAGGATATATCATAGAATTTATCCTGTTGAAATAGATAGTTCACTTCAGTGCTATTGCAGCGTGAAAGTAGTGTATTTTCACGTGTTAGAAATAGTGAACATTGCAGTGGTGCTCCTAATGACTTGTGCGGATTCCAAGCTAAGGAATTGGAACGTTCAATGCCCATAAGAAGATGTCGATTTTGTTCTGAAATCATAGCAGCACCACCTAGACATGCCTATATATGGGTCAGAAAAAAATTCAAGAAAATTTTATTAGATGATGAAACAATTTCAGTTTTATGATTTTCATATTTTGGTATAACATGTCGTGTGTCGTAAAGTAACATTAAGATGAAAAGACATTTTCCGGATTCATTATTAGCTTAAACTAAACTCTCTTCTGTATACCCAAATACTTACGTCTACATGCAGCCAAAGCTCATATTTCTCACAGATATCAGCAATCTCATGTATATCATCAAAAGCACCCAGCACCGTGGTACCCGCTGTGGCATTTACAAAAAACGGTTCACGTCCTTCACGCTGAACTTGTAAAATCTTCGATTCCAAATCGCTTACCAGCATCTGTCCGTACGCATTTGTGCGCACGATCACACAATTATCGGCGCCAAGACCCAACCAATGAACTGCCTTCTTAAAGCTGTAGTGCGATTCTTCCGAGGTGAAGAGCACTAACGGACGCATGCCATACATGCCGGTGCACTTGACGTTCGGATAGCGTTTGTAACGAGCGAGCACAAGGCCATACCTGTCAAGAGAGTAGACTTGAGTAGCGTAGCGTTAAATAAAGCGCAAAGCTTAAGCTAAGCTGTTACTTTAGGCAAAATAATTGAAAAAATCGAAATCAAAACAAAATCATAAACCTGGCATGGCAGCTCAAGTATTTATGCCATTACCCACCCATAGCGGTAGTAAAATTAGCCGACGCTCAGCAAGATCATTAGATACAAATTGTTCAAATGAACTTTTTTTTTCTTACTTGCTGTCAAAATAACTCACAATGTCAAGTGGCATATCAGCCCGCCAGGTGCATAAACTTAAGCGAGTTATAATTGCTATTAATTACTTGTACTCACATATTTGAAATGGAGCCACCAGGTGAGAAGATGCCATCGCCCTCACCGTAACCGCAAACTTGACACATTTTCTGTATGATTTCGGTTTCGATCAACGTAAATACAGGTCCTACTTCATATGTATAGCTGTTGGGATAAATGAAAGCAAATCGTAAATGAAAATGTATGCACACACACACACATGTATACGAGTAGTTCGTGTAAATGAGAGCCAGTGAGTGTAGGGAGAATAAGTGATCGAAGTAGAAGTCAATGAAAGTGAGCCATCACTGTATCGACACTTACCTACTCGTATTCAGCGCCTCGGTTATCCAGCTGCCAGCCAAACCGTATGGATCCATTTGACCAAACAGTTGATTGTGGAAACGGCTGTGACTTGTCTTAACTGAATAGTGTATCACATTTCGGCAGATTTCGAGTATTTCAGTAGCTTGGCGTGTGGCGTTATCATCAATTTTAAAATCAATTAATTGCTGAAAGCATTGCAAAATTCAAAGATTAACGAAAAGGGGTTGGATTTTAATGATTGTGCTGTATATCGTTCAAGATTGTTTATGATATAGTACTTTAGATCCTTATGACTATAAGACTAACCCGACTAGAAAATATTGTTAGGCACAAATAAGGTCCCCATTGGTTTTGCCTAACCAGAACGTTAAGGCCAAGTGTGGATTGTAACGGTGTGCCCCAAATTTTCCTAAATAGGATTGTCCAACGCCCGTTTTTGCAGAAAGCCCTAACGTTCTGGTTAGGCAAAACCCAACAGAGGCATGCCTTTAACTAGCCGTAGTATGGCCTAATCAGGCAGTCGTCAGGTAAACCTAATTTAGAAATTCCTCAGGATTGCCTAATTAGGCTGCTGCTAGACATTCCTAATTTAGGCTAATCTCGCTATATCCCAGTTAGGGCGGAATGTATATTTAGGCATGCCTAAGAAAATTTCTAGTCGGGAAGTTACTCGCTCAATATAATTTCAAATTAATTTAGGTCGGCTTGAGCCGTTTCAAGAAATTTTAAAGGATCATTCATGTAAGTCACAAATATTTTAGAAATTGGCCAATGCTGAATCCACTAAGCTAAGATTTAGCTACGACAAACGTGTCTGCTTTCCAGAGAGCAGCCTAATAGGAGCTAGGTCGAAATAAATGTGCTGTAACTAGTGAAAACGGGAAGCAATATGACATATAGTATTCTGTTGCCGAAAGGTAACTGCAACATTAAATTAGACGAAGTGTAGGTGGTATTATAGCGCGAGTTTGGCATAAGAGGTGAGGAAAGTCGATCACGGCAACATCTGATCCAATTGGCGGTAAATTTCAGATCGTTAGCTAAGGAGTGGTCTTATTCCAAAAATGCATAATCGGTGAAAGTAAATAATACATTTTGGACATGACTAGAATTGTTTGTCACATAAGCTTTACCAAGGGCACCTATTGAACCCTATTGAGCCTGTTTTCGAAAATTAATATTTCACCAACTGCTGGAGATAGCTCAAAAACTAATTTTGGACATAGCCAGGGGCGCACCTGGACTATTATTAAAAAAATTGACTAAAAATAAATTTAGAGGAAGGGTCGAAAACAAATTTTGTACATAATTACGGCTTATCCAAATCTGCTAAGCGCCCAATCGCTGGAGAAAATCCGAATTTGAAACTTATTTTCAAATGGCCAAAATTAAATTTTGGATCAGAGCCAATCGATATAAAAAGATCGAAAATAAATATCAAATGGTAGCCCCGATGTTTTGCGCAAATCGATGGGGAAAGGTTGAAAACATTGTGGATATACCCATAGAAGCCCCAAGGCCTCCTAAATATTTTTTTAATTTGTTCATAATTTTTCTGAATTGTGAATTTATGAAAACTAATAAATATAAAATAAAAGGCCGAAGTTATGTAAGACTATTTTTAACTCAAATAAATTCTTTTGCGATATTGTTTTTACATAAAATTACGAACACTAATAAGGTAATTTTAAACATTTTCCTAACATTTTCAAAAGCGTTAAGTCAATTCGGCCCGTTTCTAAAAATCGGATAAAATCATTTATTGAACCGCAGTATCTCTAATCAAAACAACAGAAAATACTCTTCAAAGCAACGCTCACGATCAACCGTTACAAATCTTGCAAGTACACATGATCGCATGTTGACATGATCGCAATTGACCTACTTTTAATTGGTAACACCTTCATCAATGATTACAATAACAACATTAGCTGAATTCACACTATGCGAATAGTTAAACTCGTTTGTCAGTAGTTGTTACCACCACAAACCATCGGGGAGCTCCAACCAACCAACCAACCAACCCACCTTCAATTCGTGCGGTTGCACAAAATTTACTATTTTCTCATCTTTATCACAATCAGCGACACAAAATGCTTTTTCGTCATGCAACAAATCGTAAACGGACTGCAAAACTTTCCAATCCTCGCACAAATGCAATCGTATACTGTCCACCGTTGCAGATGCTGTTGAATTTGACATATTGAATGATCGCGCGCACTGACCAGCGATAACCGAAAAATAATAATAAGACAATACAAGTCAATTCCTCCCGCACGTCCAAGTCAAAACTTAAGAAGCAAATTGTTTTCTCTCTTTGGTTTTACAGCAACAAAAAGAGCAAAATGTAACAATGTCCGTACTTAATATTGATCGATCTTACTGTGCCGATCGTTAAAGCTCGCTGCAGGTATGCGGTCGTTGAACCAAATATTTGGAATTAGTCAATTGCCTTTGCGCGTGTACTTAAAATCACCACTGCTGTTAGTTGTGGACGAAATAATGAAGATGTTAGTCCTTAATGATCGTGTACACAATGCAGATCTTCGATTGTTGTAAAGTATGTAGTTAAGAATCACGATCATTTAATTACAAATGTTCAGGCTGTTTTTCACTTTGATTTCAGCTTAGTTTAAATAGTTCAATTAGGCACTTCAGCGTTTTATCTCAAACGTTTGGAACAAGCTATCTATCGTTTAGCTTGATCGTGTTAATTTCTTCAAATCACTATAGCTCACAAAAACTTTTAATATATACTTTATCTATTCATAATTTTGCTTAAATTTGAATTTCGTGAAGACTTATCTCCGCTATACAGTAACGTAACGATCGTTGGCCTGCCACTGAATGCGGAATCGTAATGAAGTGATTGAATTGATATTTTGTGGCAGTGCAATCGCATGAACTCAATATTGGCTCTATTGTGTCTGGATTAAAGTACGTACATACATATAACAAAACGAGCCCGAAACACAATTAGAGAACGAACGTGACGATTGAGGAAATGTAATGAAACGAAAGAAAAAAGAACGTGCTATAATTGCACACAATGTAGGCTCAAGTACCGATCGATTGGGTGGTGTAGAGTGAAGGTTTCTTATGTTGACAGCCACGTTGATCTGTATGTGTTGGGATCATGCATACTATACTTGTAATCTGAATTTGCGATAACTGTCTGCTTGCAGCTGTCTGGTTGTTGCACATTTCCACGACAGAGTGCAGAGATCAACATGTAGGTACAAATATTTGGGTATGTTATTTTTGGCAATATCTTTCACTGAATCAACAATTGTTTTGATAAGCCGTTATCAAATCTTTTACTGACTAAATTGTGGGCTTAGACAAATTATGGGTGCACTAAGATTAATAGTATCTCTATGAATAGCAGTGGTTGATAATTTTTCTTATATATGTAACTTTCGAGCCCCTGCCGCAGTGGTTCATTTCTTACTATTCTACAATCAAAGTAGAAATTTTCCTCTTTGCTGGATTCTGTTGTTGATCTGTTGTTAGTGATAACTTCGGTCATCTGAAAAGTTTTACGTCAACCTTGCTATCAGCAGAAGTATCTCCTGTGAAAAGAGGTGAAGCGACTAATGACCCCATGAATGCCAGTGAAATTTGAATCCGGTTCGATTTTGCCTGACACACAATGGACTATTCTGCCCTCAGAAGTGGAAAGGACGTATCTCAAAAAAATTCATATTCGTGATTCTTATGGCATCGGATTGCTCAAGAAATTTCGCATCTAATAAACTAAGCCAAATGCCGGTATCTTAGTTCAAACCTATAAAAAATCTGCAAAGATAATTTCCCTTATTTGTAAAAACCCAATCGATATATTTACTTCCATTTTTGTTGGTCCTAATATAAGGTGTCAAAATTTTCAAATGACCTTGAAATTCTTAAAAACATTTTAAAAAATTTTCTGTTGCTGACCAACTGACCAATTTGTGACCTAATAGATGCATATGTTTTTATTTCAAAATTCGCCAGAGCAGGTTCTACAATATTCCGATGAACTTGAAATTTTTAAAAAAAATTTAAAAAATTTACTCTTGCTGACCAATTAATCGGACTAACTGACTAATTATGGCCAATTAGTGACGTAATAGATGCATATGTTTTTATTTCAAAATTCGCCTGATGAGGTGCCAAAATATTCAGATGACCTTAAAATTTAAAAAAAAAAGTTTTTAATTTTCTCGTGCTGACCAATTATTCGGACTTACTGATCAATTATGACCGATTTGTGACCTATTAGATGCACTTTTTTTTGTATCAAAATTCGCCAGATGAGGTGCTAGCGGAGTGGAGCCCCAAAGGTTATGAACATATCTTAAAAGCCTGATCTTCAATGTCCACAGCAGTGATGGCATTTGGGTTTTGTGAATATGTACTGAATCGAGACTTCAAATGTACTTTTTAGAGCCCGAATGTACTTTTTTGTCTTGAACACTCAATTTTCCTAGAATGAACGAAATTGTTCTAAAAATTACTATCAAAAAAAAAAAAAGGTCCTCAATTTTCCATCTCAAAAACCCTAGCAAAATTAGATATATTTCACATTAAATTAATTACAAAATCTACGGATTGCGCGATTATATTCATTTATTAAAAAAAACGTAATTAATATAATGGGGTAATTATATTATATAATACAGGTAATTACTATAAATCTACTCATTGCGGTTATTTTCATTTACTAAAAAACAAAAAAAAAGGCAAATATTATACATTGTCCAAACGTACCGAAAATGTACTGAAAATGTGCTAAAAATTTGGCGAATGTACTGAAAATGCCCCAAATGTACCGAATGTACTGAAAACTTGTCGAATGCACTGACAACGATTTTTCAGGACGCAAATGTACCGAAAAAAGTACAAATGTACCGAAAATGCCATCACTGGTCCACAGTACTCTTGTCGGACTGGATCAGTAATTATATCCTGCATCTAGTCGACGAGAAATGGGAAGTAAAAATTCAGCACGAAGCCGCAAACTAAAGCTTTGCTAGTGCAGCGCTATAGAGAAATCAGTCAAGATGCTAAGGTGCATAAGCTATAAAAGAACCTGCGGGTTTCTTGATTCCATTATTTCTAATTATGCTGGATGATGTGCTAAACTGTAGGTATTCTAACTGGAAATCAAACATAATCTCAATACTTAAACAAATGAGGATCACAAATCTATTAAAACACTTGCATGAGGCAAATATTGAGGATGAAGGGGGGGCTCTAATGTTAAAAACTTTTCTCCAGAGTTTCTTTTGTTTCGAAAATAGAAATTGTCATTTTCCATAAGCTTATCTGTAAACTCTGTGTTTAAATTCGTAATAAAAAACCGTTAAGTCTAGCTGACGGCGTCCTATTGTGATCGGCCCCAATGCTATAGCCCTTCCTTTAATCCAGTGCGATTAGGTGGCTGGTCTCAAATCACAACTTCATTTGGTTAATATCCACACTTCGATTCCAACAGAAATATTGAAAGACGCTAGTTCGTAGACCGTGTGGAAAGATGCTGGAGAAATTTTAGTAGAAGAAGTAGAAGTAGAAAAGAAAGAACTGATACCTCTAGTAATATATGTTTTGTTTAGTCCATAAGCAGACATGCAAATATAAGTGTATTTATAGCGGTACTTAAGTACTTTTAGTGGTCGAAATATCAAGATCCAAGGTCACAAAAATAATTAAATATATTTTGCTTCCTACAAAAATAAGTACACGGCTATGTGTATGGTTTTTGAAAAGATTTCATGCTACTCGTATTTAAAACTATTTTTAAAATTGATTTACTACCTACAATTCTCTAGATAAGAAGAAGTCATGAATATGAATACAGCTCGATGCTACATAATCGGTGCTGCCCAGAGAACGAGCAGGCGCCCAAAAAGCATAAAAATGTTATTGAGAAGGCGCTTAAAGAGCGTAAAATGCGTTAAAGAGCGCAAAAAGCGTATGCACGTATACAAAATCATCAACACCTGCTTATTGTTGCTTGTGGTAGTGGGGGCACCACTGTACATAATGAAGAGTTGGTAACAATTTTTAAAAAGGTCAAGATAATGTTTTACAGTGAAACGGTACCTGGATAAGTGGGAAATCTCTACTTGTGAGACACACTTCAAGGTCCCAGCTATTTTGCATCAATTACTGGGATTATTAAACCTCTATAGCTGGGATATGATTTTTGAAGTTTTTGTGCGTTTTCGCCTCTATAACATGGGGTTTTCCCTTTATAACTGGGACCGTTTAGAAATAACCTCTATAAGTGGGAAATAATATTTATGTGTGTATAATTTGTTATTTTCAATTGGAATATGCTCATTTTATCGGTCTGAGTAGGCTGTGAAATGGTTGTTTTAATAAAATTTCGTAGAATCATTGACATAAGTTGTCGTTTACAAATGGTTATTTACATAAAATTTGCTTTTTTATTGAAGATTTTTTCCCCCTCTAAAAAAAAAAGGTTCATCTTGATCTCTCTTAGTGTTACCCTCTTTAAATGGGACAACCCAATTGTAAACCTGGTTATTTGGGAAACTGTGTAAATGAGAACCTCTTTAATTGCGACAAAAGTTTTGGTCCCTTAGAGATCCCAGTTATCCAGGTTTCACTGTATTAAGTTGCTGATAACAACAAAATTGTTTATTCTAATAGCATTTTTTCTATGACTCTCAAGCAAAAAGCTTATGGGTTGACACATTTCTGCATAGCATAATCCAAATATTTAAATAAACTTAAACTACATTTCAAACTGAAAAGCGTTAACCACGCGAATTCTGTCCTGTGGAGAGTTTGAAATAAGAGGAACACTAAGTTTTATTTTAAAAATCATGAGATAAGAGAGATATTTAAAAAAGTTTACATATCTCGTGTTGTTTGCGAGATATTTAACATCAATTTTATGGCTTCTAGTAATGTTACATCTCACAGCCCATACTTGTATATTTTAAATATCAAGAAAATATACAAATTTATATAATATCTTCAATTTGTCTTATAAAACTTTTCCACTACATTTCAAAAGGCTTTTACCGAATTTCATTCAGCTTCTTTTTTTTTGTTTCTTCTCAAGCTAATTTTTTCTGGAATGCATTACATAAATAATTTTATACTTCACGGTGGACTTTCAGCCCACTGTAAAGTGTCGTTTTTATATTCATTTAACTATCACAGCTGGCAGTACTTTTCACTTGACGTTTGTGGTTTCTTTTGACAGTGCGTGTTTCTCTCAAATCTTTCTCATTATCATTTGACAGTTTATTGAATTTCTCATTTTTTTAATTTCGTCATATAAACCGCATTAGAGAGTGAAGTCAAAAAAATTTTGCAGTTGGAAATTTTCTTATTAATTTAAATAGAAAACTAAATTTTATTAATAAAAAATGTTAACACGTTTGCTGAGATATCGTGCAGTGACGCGTAACATTTCAACTCTGGTTTACACGGAACAAAACGCTGCCAGACAACTTGGACGAGTGACCAAATTTCATGAGCTACAGCGTCGACCAGCGCAATTACGCGGCCTGAGTGTTTGGTCAAATAGACTTTACAATCGAAAAAAAGAAGATGAAGAATCCGCCGAAGATGCAGAGTACATTGTAAACAAAGATCCGCAGTTGCCGGCAACGGTGGCAGTGCCAGAGGTGTGGCCGCATGTACCACTGCTAGCGACGCGACGTAATCCTGTTTTTCCACGTTTTATGAAAATACTTGAAGTAAGTGTTGGTCTCTGCTTTTAAATTACGCTGATAAGCATGACTTTTAATATTTTGTTGTTGTCACCATATATTTGAAGGTTTCAAATCCAATGGTCATTGATTTAATACGACGCAAAGTAAAATTAAATCAACCCTATGTGGGCGTGTTTATGAAAAAAGACAGTGAAAATGAATCTGAAATTGCAAATAAGTTAGATGAAGTCTTCAGTGTGGGTACATTTGCACAAATCCAAGAGTTACAGGACTTAGGCGATAAACTTCGCATGGTTGTGGTAGCGCATCGGAGAATTAAAATTACAGGACAAATTCTGGAGGATTTGACATTGCACAAAAAAGGTTAGCATAATTTGCATATTACTTTATTCACAAGTCTGTTTATATTATAAAAAAATGTAGTTTAGTATATCTATATATTCAACACGTAAATGGGAAAGCTTACAGTTCCTAGCACATAAGTGTAAGTGCATTACTCCACGGAAGTTAAGCATCTAAGGGTTGCTCTAGTCAAGAGACTTCTGATAATTCAGTGTAAGCTCTGCATCAATTCAAAAAAAATCAACAAAATGGTTTGTCGTATTTTGGAAACAGAACATACATAGTTGTGCCTATGGCATCAAAAAGCCGAATTCCCACAATTTCGGTGTTCTGTACTGAGGAAAGCACGAAGCATTTCACTAGGGTAACAGGGGTGGATTTAAAAACTTGTGACCCTAGGCCCATAACAAAATTCCGACTTTTTATGAAGATTCTTCGACTTTCTTACGAGAACCTGTGTTCTTTCTCGACATTTTCAAATTTTTATGAAATATAGAAAAGGACCTCACTTCAACTGATAGACATATAATTCACAAAGAGAAAAAAACTAGAGATCGAAAATTTGCAGCCCGCAAAAATCTGCTACTCTAGGACATGGCCTAGATAAACCTTTGCCACTGTTTAGTAAAAAAAAACTGTTTTGATAGGGAACAAATATTTAATTTTTCCCCTTATCTACATTCATTTATCTGAGTGTCAAGGACCAGTATACATATGTTGTATTTTATTCCAAATATGTACTGTGTAATTTTTTGTAAATTAAAATAACGAAAAGCTGTAAAGTAAATATTTTGAATATTAACTTAAAACTTTAACTACACCCTTCCTTCTTAGCGAGACTCAATTTATCTCACGATTTTAAATTTCTCGTCATTATCTCTAGAGAAAATGACGACCATACATTATCCACTCTTTAATATAAAATTGCAAATCCCAGCTGAAGACCAACAACAGCAATCAACGGAAAATGACCGTAGAAAAGCAACTCGGAAAGGTCGTTTGGGTCGCAACTTAAAGCGCAATGCTGAAGCAGAACTAGCAACCACCACTAAGGTAGAACCAACGCCAACTGCACAAGTTCCAAAGCCAAGTGAAGCAGAAAAGCCTGTGGCTCCTACTCCTACTACCGCTACCAGTGAAGCATCAGAGAAACCAGCAACTGAGGAGATAAAAAGTTTCTCTCAACCTGTACTCATGGTTGAAGTAGAAAATGTTAAGCATGAAGCATATAAGCAGACTGAAGAAGTAAAAGCTTTGACACAGGAAGTAATTAAAACCATAAGAGATATCATTACAATGAATCCGCTTTATAGGTAAAGAAACAAAAAATGCACATTAAATTATTTAGTTTTATATTGAATTCTACAGGGAAAGTCTCCAACAGATGTTACATCAAAATCAACGTGTCGTTGACAATCCTGTTTATCTCTGTGATCTTGGTGCCTCATTATCAGCTGCTGAACCAGAGGAGCTACAAAAAATTATGGAAGAAATGGATGTAAGAAACTTAGATTAGAAAAATAAATTAGAAGCAAATAATGATATAAAATTATTTCTCATTTTAGATACCCAAACGTTTATTACTGGCACTGGGTCTGCTGAAAAAAGAATTGGAACTTTCAAAATTGCAACAAAAGATTGGACGTGAAGTTGAGGAAAAAGTTAAGCAGCAGCATCGAAAATACATACTGCAAGAACAGCTGAAAGTAATTAAAAAAGAACTTGGCATAGAGAAAGACGATAAGGATGCTATTGGTGAAAAATATCGCGAAAAATTGAAGGACAAAAAAGTGCCTGAAAATGTTATGATTGTCATTGATGAGGAATTAAATAAACTTAATTTTTTGGAGAGCCACAGCTCGGAATTCAAGTAATTAGCTTTTTTATACTTCCAATATTGTATAAATATTTCAATTCTTTGTTTTAGTGTTACGCGTAACTATTTGGACTGGTTAACTTCACTGCCATGGGGTGTTATGAGTACCGAAACACTTAGCCTTGACCAAGCACATGAAATTCTGGAAAATGATCATTACGGCATGGAGGATATTAAAAAACGCATACTCGAATTTATAGCTGTAAGCCATTTAAGAGGCAGCACGCAGGGTAAAATTTTATGCTTCCATGGACCACCTGGTGTGGGCAAAACAAGTATTGGTATGGATTTCCTGTTAATTGAAGTCAACATCAACACGTAACTTTTTTTTCTTATGCAGCGCGTTCAATTGCACGTGCTTTAAACCGTGAATATTTCCGCTTCAGTGTCGGTGGCATGACAGATGTCGCAGAAATTAAGGGTCATAGACGTACTTATGTAGGCGCCATGCCTGGCAAACTTATACAATGTCTAAAAAAAACAAAGACTGAGAATCCACTGGTATTAATTGATGAAGTCGATAAAATTGGAAAGTAAGTATTTTTATTGAAAAAGAATGTTTTATTTAACAAATTACCAGTGCTAAAACAATTCAAAATTGGCATTTATATTTTGAATTTCAATGAAATTAACTGTAATTGAATTCAAGTAATGGTATTGCATTGTCATTTAATATGGATAAAGTATTTCTTATCATTGTACATACATATTTTGACAATGCATCTAATTATTTTTTATCATTGTACTTATTTTGACAACGCCTTTTTATATTCATATTTGACAAATTTTTATAGAGGCTATCAAGGTGATCCTAGTTCAGCTTTGTTAGAACTTTTAGATCCTGAGCAAAATGCCAACTTCTTAGATCACTATCTAGATGTGCCTGTCGACTTATCACATGTGCTCTTCATTTGTACAGCAAACGTTATAGACACAATTCCCGAGCCACTACGTGATCGTATGGAGCTTATTGAAATGTCTGGCTATGTAGCTGAAGAAAAAGTTGCCATTGCTCGTCAATATTTGATACCACAAGCAATGAAAGATTGTGGTGTTACCGAGAAACAAGTTGTCATTACCGAAGAAGCCTTAAATACGCTTATCAAGAGCTACTGTCGTGAGTCCGGAGTTCGAAATTTACAAAAACATATCGAAAAAGTAAATATTAAGCAAGAGGAAATTGATCAAGACTAAATTTCAATTATTTTTTCTGCTGCAGGTTATACGCAAAGTTGCCTTCAAAATTGTCAAAAAAGATGGAGAATTCTTTACTATTAATAATGATAATCTTACAACGTTTCTCGGCAAACATATTTTCTCTTCTGATCGCATGTACAAAGAAACACCACCCGGTGTCGTTATGGGCCTTGCATGGACCGCTATGGGTGGATCATCGTTGTACATTGAGACTGCAAGGCGTAAGATAGCGCCACCAACTGTTAAAGAGAATGAAGCAGCTTCTGCAGGTACCATACACATTACCGGCAACTTGGGAGATGTTATGAAAGAGTCCGCACAAATTGCTTTGACTGTGGCGCGTAATTTTATGAGTGCGATTGATACGCGAAACTTCTTTTTGGAAAAGAGGTAAGATAATTTATTCATCAAAGTCGAATTTAATTTTATCTTAACATTTTCATTGTAGTCATCTTCACCTGCACGTGCCCGAAGGTGCAACACCTAAAGATGGGCCTAGCGCTGGCGTTACCATTGTTACTGCTCTTATGTCCTTGGCAACGGGAAAACCAGTGCGTCAGAATGTTGCTATGACTGGTGAGGTATCACTCAAAGGCAAAGTGCTACCTGTAGGTGGTATTAAAGAGAAAACAATTGCTGTATGTACAAACTATAAACTAAATTGATCTGACTTTTTAATTCAATTTACTTTTCGCTTCAGGCTAAGCGCAGTGGTGTCACGTGCATTATACTACCCGAAGAAAATAAAAAGGATTACGCTGAATTACCTAAGTATATAACAGATGGTTTAGAAGTTCACTTTGCAACTAACTACGAGGATGTCTATAAAATAGCATTTGAGGATTAGTTATGGCCTGACAGAATTGATATGCTAACGACCTACATCAATACAAAGTTATTGCAGTGCATTATACGCTTTAACTACATTTACTATAGCTGTTTTATTCGCTGTTAATATTAATATAATCGTTAGTTAATAATTAGTTTATGATTTTAGCTGTAAAAAAACTGCATCAATTTTATTTTCACAAACGGAGATGAGTTCAGTACCGAAATATAGACAATAAGTGTTAAATAATTAAAATACTTTATATATCTGAATTTTCAATTATCCAATGCAAATATTTATCCACGCGCGTATATACGCCTGGCCGCATTTTTTCACCACAGCTCACGCCCCATGATACTATACCAATTGTAACCCAACGACGATTGGGTAACTGCACCACCAAAGGCCCGCCGGAGTCTCCTTGACATGAGTCCTGACCACCCTCGGGCAATCCAGCACAAAGCACAGTTTCTGGAATACGTTCTACCATGGCATTTATACAATCGCCATGTTTCCAAACAGGCAGTAGAACCTGGAATATGAATTTAAGAAATAAACTTGAAATCTTATAATTCCTGATCAAGTAATGGAATAATTAATATACATATACATATATTCGACTTTACTTCTACTAAAGTGAATTAGATATCAATAATTTAAAAGAAAAAAAAAAATATTGCTGCTAACACTTGCTCACCTCCATTAATATCTCCGAATGTGGACCACCAAATTGTTGTGTGCCCCAACCCATCACAGCCGCTACACGTCCCTCCCAATTTTCACCAATTGGTGGCATACAAACAGGCCAGATATATGTATTAAACAGCGTTGGGCGATCAATACGTATCAATGCAATATCATGTTCATATGTCAATGGATCATAATCGATGTGTGTAACCATGTTGCCGACTCGAAAATCACGTGCACGTGTCTCATTTAGTTGATGTGTATCGTATTCTCCAAGACGCACAAACAGGTCATCCTTAGCCATCTTATGCACACAGTGTGCAGCAGTTAAAACATGACGATCCGTAACCAGCACACCACCACACCATACATATGGCAATTTGGGGCGCAAAACTGCTGCCATCCAAGGCCATTCATCTGATTCAGCAGGGCGACCACCAGTAATGCGTGGAAATTTTTTAGTTGTTATACCGCAACCGCGTTGCTCTGGACGATTTACAACACGAGTTTCACTTAAATCATTTGAATTAACATCAGTTATGAATTGCGGACCGAGACGGGATGCTATTCGTTCGGGACAACAGATGCCAATTGAACTACAAAGGAGTGAAGTAGAAATATGTGAGTGATTAATTTTTTCCACTTAAGATATTGTTTAAACTTTTATGTATAGCTAGCACCTGAGGAAAACTTTCTCATTTTGGTAATTTAAATTTTCTCCAAGGTCAGTCATAAAAAAGGCTACCACAAATTGTGAAATTTTACTATTAAAATCAAAAGTCTATAGTTTTTTATTTCTAGTATCCAAACGAACTTTATTGACTTTTAGCCCATTAGTGCCAAGTAGCCTAGTATTGTAGTATTGTGGTCGATGCCCTCCAAGTTTTAACTTTGGAAGAATTTTGCTGACCTATGACGAACAAAACGTCTTTTTCCATGGACCATGATCTTATATAGTTTCACTTTTTACCTTACCTCATTTCACCTTACCTTACATGTAGCTCATGCAGCCATAAACGCGATCAAAATGCTTTCATTTAGTTGATTAAAGCGTTTTGTATGGGGTATTTATTTTACCTGCCTTAACGGCACATATTACACATTATATTTTTTTTTGTGCACATCTATGAAACAGTATCTTATGATATAAGTTTCATTCCCCTCTCTTTATAATAAGATACTAATTTCGATGTTCACGTATTAATATATGGATAATATTTAATTGCATTACTTACGTCTTTTCTATGATGCAAAGTTGTGAAACAAGTTTCCAAACGTCATCTTTTAACTCCGGTATGCGACAATAGATTATGTGACGGCAACGTCCAGATTCACCCAATGTTGTACGACAAGCTCCAAAGTCTTTATTTTCCTACGAAGAAAAAACCAATCATATTTCTGAATAAGGAAAAAAATATAAAAGTAAAGAGAGTTATACAAATCAAACCTTGATATATATAACAAGTGCTAAATAGACTAGATTTCATTTTACCGAAACCATCAAAACTATACAATTTTTGAGATGAAATGTTAACGCTTGATAGAGAGTATTTTGAAAAATTAAACGTGCTTCTGTTCAAGTCTTATTTAAAAAGAAGGCCCTACATTTTGAAGAAAATTTGCTCTTCCGAAAAATATATTAAACTGTATGAAACGAGTTAAATTACATTCGACTATTTATATAAAATATATTTTGTAGCGCAGGTAAATCAAAATTTTGCTGTATTTTTTTTGTATTTCATTTGAAATTTGATTTTAATCTTAAGACTATGGTTCTCATCTCACCTTCCAGTGTAGCTGAATGTGCTTTTTTTTGAAATATTCCGAATCTGCTTAGATTACTTAATTTTTTTTATTTGAAAGTGTTTTTCCAATATTGTATTTCCATGCTTTATGATTTCAAGTTTAGTATGTATGTTAAGTTTATTTTTAAAGGCGGCGACCCGTTTTGAGTAAAAAAAAAAATGGTCACGTTAAGTATACTTACAACCCAGAAATCTTGTGTGCGATTCCCAGCTTGATGGTGGTCCTACTCTTTTCATTTTTCTTTATTTTTCTTTTTTCATATTACGAGGATATTCTTAAATTTATGAAATATTTTTTGAACTATATTTTTTTAAAATTTTTTATAAATTCAAATAAGCACCATATCGAGCAATGGATGAAAATATAATATATTTTGGCTGGACTTGAGAAATAGATGTTCAAAAACATGACTTTTACTTCAGGCTTTTACTATTATTCTCGCATTGTTGTGCCATAATTAATAAGAATTCATACCATACCATTTTGGAATTGTGGACTATTTTGCAACATTTTTCGAATTTATTAACATTTTCTATACTAATATAATGTTACATCATTAAGCTTAGACATAACGCCGTAAATTCTGGAACTCACAAGCTTTTTTGTAAATCTCAATACAAAAATCGCAAACTACTGCTCGATTACTAATGTAGACGGCGCTTTTTTTGAGTCTCTGTGATGTACTTTAAATCCTTAAAAGACTTCACTATTTTTTTTTTTTTTTTTGATTTTTCAAATGGT
Source organism: Meiosimyza platycephala (assembly GCA_963662105.1). Lineage (NCBI taxonomy): Eukaryota > Metazoa > Arthropoda > Insecta > Diptera > Lauxaniidae > Meiosimyza > Meiosimyza platycephala. Next base: position 102,416,154 of record OY759208.1, on the reverse strand, counting down.
TTCAAAATGACAAAAAAATAGAAACTCACCTGCAACAATTCACTTCCGGCTACTTGACGTTTTTTCAAATGATGACGTGTAAGAATGTCGTTTTCGCTTAAATTCGTATTGTTATTGTTGTGAACATTTTCACGTAATCCCCAAACGAAATCGTCATTATCACTTAAATCCAAAAGATCTATACAAGCACGTCACGCAACAAATAGATTCTCACAAAGTTACAATGAAAAACAAAAAAAAAATCAGACTTTAACTCACCAATATATTCCTTTGTTAAAGCAACTGTGCGATGCATTAAAAATGCAATTAAAACAATAGTAATAATTCTACAATGCATTTTTATTTAATATACAATAAATAAAATAATGAGCACAGCCTTTCAAAGCCACTGCCGGCTACTTAATGGTTACACTTTTGCTTTTATTTTTGACGTATGTTTGAGTTTGAGTGCTTGTGCCCGTTATCGTTTTTGAGCTTCCGTTTCGAAATTAAACTAAAAAAAAAATCCGTAATAATTTGTCAACCTAAAGCGTACCGTACACAACGTATAGATACCAGATAAATGAATAGGAAACTTAAACCGAGCATGAAATGTTTATTCTTGATGCTACTCGATCACTTTATTGACTGAATTAAAAACCAATGTTAACTGCCACCAAAACGTTGATATTTGTATTCAGTTGAAATCAAATGAATATCCATAACCAGCACATTAAAAGGCTAATTTTATGATTGCTCGCTCGATCTGCTACTGGGTTTTTTCGCAATCAGGTATTTTTTCTACGATCATTGCTATTGTAGCGTTTAATTCTTGCTGTTGCTTTAATTTCAGTTATATAAGTTTACATCTTCATTTCATGTACCGGTGTTAGCTATGGTTTGGTCGAAAGTTAGAGGTGCTACGGGAAACATTCAGGCTATGTTTAGGATGGTTTAACGCATGATCTTCAACTTGGGCTATCAAAATTTAGCTTTGAACAGTTATAAAAACTAGATCGAGGGTATTCCTACTTCTTCAATATGTTCACTTTTTGTACATAAATAAACTACTTAATTAAATTTTTGAAAAATTTCTCACGAGAACATATGTATAAAACCTTTGGCTCTTGAGATAAAGAGTTTTAGTGATGGAATATATGTATATCAAAACGCCCCTCTTTGAACTGGTACCTCCAGAATTATATTTTTAAAAAAGCTTATAAACATCAATTTTCATGACTGTAACACCCACGGAAATATTGAATTTTCCTACGGAAGAAAATTTCATTATCATGATAAATCACACGCACAGCTTAAAGCTGCATAACTTTAATACTCTTTCTGCTGAATATATTTATTCAAAATTCTACATACATAAGTCATCTATTGTCGAGGGAAAGGGTCATGACCCCTTGAATTCACAATTTGTATACGTCATTCTACAAAGTTAAGTTATCCAAGTTAAAAAACTGCAAATAATCAAATTCATTATACAGGCAGACTTAATATTTTATATTCCGCATGTAGGGTATTGTAAAACTGTGAGCTTGCGTGTTCATAAGCCTGGTTGATATCTTATTAAGAAGCCTGAAAGTGTACTTCATATAAAACAGAATTGTACATATATTTATTTTTTATACTTATACTGTGTAACTGTTAGCTATTCATACATACATACATAAGATATAAAAAACCTTGACATTGCATGATAAACCATTGCTTGCTTTATCAGGTTTTACAAAAAAACTGAAATACATAGGGGTGCTATTACTCATTTACTGCAGCAGTGTCACATTTGTTAATTTTTCAATAAATGTCATCGCATTAAAATGATGACCTCCAGAAATAAAAGTTTTACAAAATATTGAAGAAAAGTGCTTATTCTATTTTTAATGCGCCTGCAAATATGCTTTTAAAAAAGTTCCAATGATTGTCTTCTATTTCGAAAGAAAGCATAATTTCATCAAGGCATATTTGTAGACGTTGAAAAAGATGAGATCTTATCGTATCTACTTTGTTTGCCTCAAGTTTAACTATAAAAGCAGGCCAATCATTTTTAACAGCTTTATAACAATATCAATTGCTATTAAGTGCTGTCCTTTGATGTCCTGAAAAATATGTTCGATATGTGTGTGAGTAGTATGAATTTTTATTTTTTGCAATTCTCTTTACAATCGATAGTGCTAACTGTTGAAGGTCAGTGTACGCGTAGGTAATGTTAAAGAGAAATACTTCATGTAGTGGTTGCCGCCTTTAATGATGTCATCTTTGTATTTTGTTCATTCGGCTTTGTATATAAAGCGTTTTGCTTACAGGCTACGCATTTTAATTGCAATTGAGAGGTATAGAAACAAAATCAACAAACTCCAATTTTTTGACAAAATATATTAATAATGCCATCTTGTTGTTATTACTGAAAGGTTCAATTCTGTTAAAGAAATATTTTTAATTTTCTGTTTGTGTCATAGTTATAAAGTGCCAAGTTTAAGAAATTTTAACAAAGTCAGCAATATAAAGTGGTGATAGCTTATTTTGTTTCAACCACATATTTTAATTTAAAAAATTTGATTTAAGTTAAGGTAAATCGAATCAGAAAGCGACGTTCATCAAGAATATAGACCCCCCTTTGCGTTACGAACGGAAGAATAAAATTAATATATCCTATGTTGAGGATATAAAACATTACTAGCTGATAACTATGTTTTGTCCTCCTTGTCCATGTCCCTATCTCCAGCCCCATACGCATTCCTATCTCTATCTCCACTCCTATCCCCATCGTTACCCCAACCCGCATGCCCCCATTTCCATTCTCATCCTCATCCCTATCCTCGTCCTGGATTGGCAGACATTATTCTCCTTGAAATTAATTTACTTGCTGGAAAACACAAAAGCCCAACCAAAACACTATTTCGGTTTTTTGCAATTTTCCGATTTTTCTTTCAAACTTATCCAAACTCTTTTTTGCTATAAACCTTGCCTGAACAATTATAAACCCAACCAAACAAAAAAATTATTCAAATCGTTCGAGCCATTCTGGAGCCTTTGCGAGACCAATACACACCAATTCATTTCTATATATCAGATATTTTTTCTTAATTTTTGTAAAAAAGTGAAGATTGACCATTTTACTTCTACATATATCCCTCAATAATTGTCTGTAGAGCAATTGCGGCTTATGAGAAAATTAACATTTTTGGAAAGTTTTGATTAAAATTGAAACTTTAAAGTTGGTTTTTAAAACCATTTTCAATAAGATTTTTGTAAAAAATTTGGAAATGGTTTCGGTAATATTTAAATGAGCATTTAAAGTCTATATACTTATATTATTAAAATCAACATCTGCCTTCAAAAAAGAGGTCTCTCTTTTATTTGTCACGGTTTTTTAAGGCGTATGAGGAAGAGCAGGCGTATATAAGACAGACGTTTTTGGGTAGTATTTTTCGAGATAGTTTATTTTTTTACAAGAACATACCTATTTATTTCTTTCCACGCAAAATTATGCAGTTTTTTTTTCGAAAAATCTCAGACTACTTGAGAATACCAAAAATAAAACTAGATTTGTTCCATTAGATTTCTGTTTACAAATAAACAAAACATTTATTAAGTTATTGCCATTTATAGGTTTACATAAATTTTATTTGAAAAATTTTGATTTAGTTGGTTACTTTTTAACATAAATTTTCAATAAATTAAAATCTTACGTAAGCTTAGTGTCTTTTTTATGAAATAAATAAAATACATTGCTAATCTAAAACATTTGTGTCAAGGTTAATGGTCTTATAATTAATTGGAGGTAAACAATAAAAGTTAACCTTTGCTAACTTTTTAAAAAAATTGTGCATCTTACGTTAAAAACTCTTATGCATTTATCGATCCCTGGTTGGTGTCTAAAATCCATTTTCGATTTTTTTTTCCAGTGGCATGTGCATTATTTAATGCTAATGAAGAAACATCAATTTTAGCATCTTCAGATTCTGCAATGCTAATGAAATCTTTATTACATTTAATTAAAAATTTCAATTGAATAATTTTTTTCTTAAAGAAGCTTGAATATAAATCAAACTTTTAACGAAATAATTTGTGCATACCTTAACACAACTCGATCACAGAAACAACAATACAGGGTCTGTTTAAAACTAAGACAAAGTAATACCATCATTTTTTGATTATACATATGTATGTAGTTAGACAAAGACTAGATTTTCAATATTTTTTTTTATTATTTTTTTTTTAAATACTTAAGTACTCGTAAATTGTGCCGCCAAAAAGGGTGGGTAAAAAATGCAATCCCTATTTTTTCTTTTTTTATTTATTAATGTATTACATTTAATATGTATTAAGTGTGTACTTTTGTTGTAAATATGTAAGTTCATAGAAAGTTTATAAAAAAGATTTACATAAAAATGCTATTGGTTGGTTGCCGTTTTGTTTGCTTTTGACATAAGCCATATTACTATAGTTTTATTGATTAATTTATCAGTTCAACTTTTGATACAAAAAATTCTATGACTGGAAAATTAAAATTACATACATACGATGTGACTGAATTTGACATACAAGTACATATACATACATACTTACACACATAGATTTATAGTTTTTAATTATAAGCTTAATTAGTTATCTAATTGTGATTAACTAAGTTGTGATGCATTTTCAATTTTAGCTATGAGTTTTTATCTTGAATGATTTTTTTTTTGCGGTTTTGTGATTGTAATTATTTTTTTATTTTTTTTCGGAGTGATTCCATACAAATTAGCACCCGTACTTTGTTGATTATTTAATAATTTAGTTTTTTTTTCGAGACGAAACTTTACATACGTGTATATGTAGTATATGAAAGGCGTGCGGGGCAGTATGCGATAAGCACACTTTTCTCGCCGTAATTTTGCAGGTGATAAATTTCATTTTATTTCTAATAAACGACGATAAATTCACATACAATATATTTTGCTGTAGGGATTTTAAATTACGAAAAAATACTTGTCGCGTTTTGACCGTCTACAGCCCCATGCACTTATCAACGGCAGATCTTTCTGTATCCGTACTAATTGCAATTTTTATGCTATCATAATGAACTTTTTTTACTATAAAATTAACTCAAAACTCAGGCGTAGAATATAAAGAAAAATATGAAATTTTTTTTATTTTGAAATTGGCGCTTATCACATTTCGCCCTCACGCCTTTTATATGCAAAAATTACACAAAATTTTAAAAAAAACTAAATTTCTTGAGTGACAGATTGAATGGAATCAACCTTTTATTTTTACTTTTGTGTTTAGTTTATTTTTTTACTAATTGTTAAGGTGCTATTCTGGTACATTCGACATTATTTTATTTTATACTCAAGTTAGTTGTTCTCCGATTTAGTGCACCTTTTTCTAGTTACATTTTAATACTTAGGAGCAAAATAATAAAATTCTTTTAAAATTGCATATGTAGCCTTAAGTTTATAGAACACATTGTTGAATAATTCATGGTTCAGAAAACTTAACTTGTTCGTGCTGCAGTCCCATTTTTTTTTTTTTTTTGCATAATCGAAATTTGCGTAAAAAACAAGCTTATTCAATTGAGGATCGTAAGATGTGAATTTTTTTTAATAATATTTAGAAAAAATTATAGAAGCGAGAGCTCATTATTTTTTAATGTAAATTTAGGAGATTATGCAACAAGAGATTTTTCGTTACGGTAAAAAAAAATGATTTTTTTCTCAATGTGATCAATCGTAGCGCATTGTACCAAAAACTTTTTGTATGTGAACTTTTTCCGTACGACGCCTATTAAAGGCGATGAAAAGAAAACAAATTTCATAATCTATGCTCCTATAAAGAAACAAATTCATTTATCGAGCTTCGGATACTTCAATATACATTTTTGAAATAAGTCTATAAGTTCTAATTAATACCAATTTATGAAGATAAAACCGATAAAATAAATGTGTTATATTTATTTTAACCACCCTAATGCTGATATTGCTTCAACCAAGATATATAATTTAATTTACTACCAACAATCAATAAATAAATGATTGCATACAAAAATCTTTAAAAATTTCATATTTTTTTAAGTAATTTAGAGCAGAAAGTCCCTTTAAATTAAGGTGTCAATAACAAGTTTGTTGTTGCTTTTGTGCAAGTTTGTAAAGCTACTTATAATTAATTATAAAGTTTGTGGAAAACACAGATTCAATTTATAGTTGACATAAACAACTCTTATAGCAGCGTATTTAATTTCGACCAACACGTTCATTGTTAAGCTTTGTTTTAATCAACGCTTGTTCTGAAATCCGCTACGGAAATAGAATAAAGATCCGTTTTGGACTTGAATTAATTTTTTTAGCTTCGTTCGAGAAACTTACAATCTTATCGGTCCCTAGTCAACTTTTTAAATGTGGATTTTAAAAACAACTTTAAGTTATTTTAATTTAATTGGGAAGTTATATCTCCGACATCCTGGTGTTATTTATTTCATTTACTTCAGCGAACTAATTTGGTAAGCATTTGGTGCAAATATGGGGTGTAAAAATTTTCATATAATTTGGCTTATGTTTCTTATTTAAATAAAAAATACATACATATGTACCCCTTAATGCATTTGTAAACAAAGGTCAGCTTATTTATCGAAATAGCGAAAAAACGCCTTAAAATCATTGATCTTAACACATCTCAATCAATGAATCATTTTTCTTCAAAGTATACGATATGTTCCAACTTTTCAATCTAATAATAATTGAGCCAAGCTACTATAGCTAAAAATTAATTTTCTCTCAAATAACTCGAAAACTTATAACTTTAAGAAAAAGTTTTTTACAAGAGAGTTTCACAACTCAAAGGTGGGCATTTATTGATATTGTAAACTTTTCCTTTAATCCGTAGTTCAAATGACATTCAAGGTTCACATTGAGTTTTTCTTAATAGTTTAAAAAATGTTATCTTCTCTGAAACCTTTTTTAAGAAAACATAAAATTAAACTCAATTTTTTATGAACATGAAAATATAATTATCTATAAAATTGCAACTAAAGGGCAAACTTTTAAACTTCAACGAATGTCCTTCGTTAGAAGTGACATTTGTACGAACCATTTCTTTTCCTCAAAAATCGAGATCTTAGCAGTATACACTTAAGAGTAAAAAGCAGAATTAAGCCTAGCTTTTCAGTTTGAGTTAAAACTTAGTTTACATAAACGTCGTTTAACTTCAATCTAAGCTTAATTTTAAAGACAGTTTTACTTGAAAAAGAAGTGCTTTTGCCACAATCATATGGAATTTCAAAAAAAATCTTTAAACGCTTGATAAAAACAGCGATTAAATTATAAAATTAGTTAAACTCCCATTGAAAAATCTGGCCATTAAGCAAAAACTTAGAAAAAGCATACATACATTTTGAGCTTTTTGTTTTTTTTTTGTATTTGTGGATTCAATGTCCATCTTATGACTGCTTTTGTTGACTTTCACCTTCACCTTCGGTCAGCATTTTTTCCTCTTCCGGTTGCTGTTCCTGCTGCTGCTTAGCGGCAGTGGCTTCAGAAAGTTGTTGGGCCTCCTTTTGTGCAGCAGCTGCTGCACGTTTACCACGTAGCTTAATGCGTTGTGCTGGTGCTGCTGCTGTGTTGGCGCAATTGCAGATGGCATCAAAAATGCGCACTACAAGACCACGTGCGCGATTCACCACTTTGCCATTCTTGAAATCTGGTATAGCGAAACCTTTCGATTAGTAGCAAAAAGAGAGGTGATAGATCGAAAGAGATTGAGGATGTAGGATATGGGATTACAGCGCAAGCAGTAGTAGTAGTAGCATAAGGTAGGCATAAACATAGACAGCGAAATAGAAAGAAAGAAACAAAAAGGGATATACGTTTAATTTTTTTTTATAAAATTCGAGATTCTAAAACGTGCAATAAAATAAAAACTTAAATTTTTATATAAAAATTTGTTCCATTCATATTTAAATAGTTCTTTAAATAACTGCACATTTTGTTTTTTTTTTTGATTTTTATGTATCGAAATATCTCCACAAACTATGGGGAATATTATAAAAAACCACCACCTTATTTGTTTAAAAATGCTTAAACAAAAAAAATTTAAAACTTCAAATAAATTTGTTCTAACGTTAATTTTTTAAGTCATAAAAATGTTTTTCAATTATCTTTGATAATGGTGCTAGTGAAAAATCCGTTTCACTATCTTAATTAAAATTTTCTTTGTAATGTTATTAAAACCTTTTTTAATTTTTTAATTTTCCGTAAAGTTCTAAATACGAACAAAAAATCATGTTCATTAACTTTAAGAATTTCAATGCTGATGAAAAATTTTTCAATAACTTAAGGAAATTTCAATTAATTTCATTATCTTAAGAAGTTTTGCTGCAAAGAAGAATCTATTATATTCTAATTTTCAGATCTAATCAAAAATCAATTAAAAAAATAAATTCATTATATACCTAAGTCGCTCATTACCAAAAAACTACCTGATCGATTTTTTATGAAATTGAATTAACCACAAATCCTTTTTGTAAATCACCCCAGAAATCCAATGGAGCAGGTTATATTGTTCAAAACACAGCACAAATGCCTTGAAAAGAGGTTTTGAAATAACACTTCTTTCCAAAACGCACCCGTTTTTGTTGTTCGGTTTTTGCGTTTTTTTACAAATCCCCCTAAATGTTCAGGTCGAGTTTTGGAAATAAGCAACTCATATATAAATAAGCAATTTCAATATATATACCCATAAAACTTTTTTTATGGACATAATATCAAGGTCCAAAAAAAATTCATTTAATGTTTGATATGTATATGGAATTGTCTGATCAATTCGTATGTACTTAAATAAAATAAATTATAAGCTTGAATAATATAAAAAAGTCACCTCAGTCGTTCGTTCAAATAATTTGTATGGAATCTATTTCTCAACTTCATACTACATATACATACATATTTGTATAATTTTCGCCTACTCCAAGCTTTTTATTAGCGAAAGCAGCTGTCAGATTGTTATTAATAGGTTTATTGACTGGGAACTAAAGCCTGATTAGTAGTTACTTTAACTCTAAACACATTAGTGATCAGATATCAAAACGCCCATCTTAGGTCAAGATATGAGATGCACTCAGCCATTATTTGACGCCTTTAGGTAGCATTTAAAATGCTATAAAAATACATCACTTTAGCAACTAATTATAGGGCAGATTGCCTAGTAAACCATAACGTTTAATTAAAAACTGTATTTATTTTACTAGCAAGCGAATCTATATAAAGCGCAAGTTGATTTGATTTATTTTGTAATTTTTATAGCTTGATGTTCAGTAAAATTTTTTTATTCCAACAAAATAAACAAAAAAATATGCAATATATTTTTGAAAAAGTAAAATATTGGATGTTCCTATGTTCATGCTTGGATATAACAAATGCAGTGAGTTTAATAAAAAAGAAAAAATCTTAAATTAATAAATAACATTTGGCGAGTTATTCAAATAAAGATAACCATGCAACAATTCGAACAATCGCTTGATATGATGCGCAATGGCTGTGCGCCGAAATTTAAAGTTACAATAGACTTGCTGGATAAATTACGTGATGGCATCTTTACAGAGGATAACATGGAGTTGAAGGTTTGTGGAAGTACAAATTATTTAATTTCTGATTAGAAATGTAATGCGTTTTAACTTTTAGTGCTATTCCAAATGCGTAGCGCAGCTGGCGGGTACGGTATGTTAAATTTTTATGCAAAATTTTTTTAAATTAAATGGTTATAAATCATTTATAGTTAACAAAGAAAGGTGAATTCAGCTTTACGAAAGCCATAGCACAAGTTCCTATTATACTTCCGCCCGAAATGCAAGAGACAGCGCGTAATGCCCTCGAAGCATGTAAAGAAATACGTAAGCAATTTTTTCTATATAAAATTCCTATATGTACTCGAAATCTAATATTCATAATCCTTTACACACAACAGAAAAGAACTACAAAGATCCGTGCGAACGTGTGTTCTATGTAACAAAATGTGTGCATGACTTTAGTCCACCGACTTTTAAATTTCCATAAAGACAGCAACTTACTTTGCCTGGATTTTTCTTTTGTCTATAAAATAAAATAGAAGATGTTAATTAAAAATTTAATATAATATTTTTTATCAAACCTGTTGCGGAGCTTTGCCGTTACTTTCGGCTGTAGTTGTCGCAGCATCTCCTTGTTTTTTTACCGCTTCTGTCTCTGCCTTTTGTAAAACATCGTCTATGAACTCTGTAAGTACTTCCATATTCTTTGCGTCTCTTTTGAAGTCATCAATACGTGACTCTAAAGGTTCTGGCTCAGATTCGATTTTGTCACAGCTGCCACCAGCAACATCAGCAAAATGTGCACGCATCGTTGTCGGGTTTATACTTTTGGTTTTAAAATATTCTTTTTTTTTTCAATTGTTAACTACTATAAATTATTTTTATAATAATTTGTTTATTTTATTGTAGTTAAACTATGAATTTTCGTTTATTTTCTAATTGTGCAAAAATTGTTTATGTATACGCTTATTTCTAGCTACGCACTACTTTGTAATGTCGTTAGATAAGCAGATACGAATGTATTGAACCCACCTACGCCCAGTTAGCAAGTCAAACTGAACTGAGCTCTATTAAAATGAAACTGTAGGTACTGAATCTTAAGTATTGTAAAAAAATCAATAAAAGTGCTGCTTCTGCAAAATATAATTTACAAGTCACACTGTGCTACTTTTGATTTATTTCTTAACGGAAAAACTATTAACACAAAAACCTAAAAAAACTATTAACTTTAGACTATGAATATTAATTCCGCATTTTAATTTGCTGAATCCGAATTAGATAGCATTTTTTCTTTAGAAAAGAAAATTAATCTTACGTGATATGAGGTAACCGACATCGCATTAAGATTCACTAAGCCAAACACGGTGCTCCTCAGCAAATTTGAATAGCTTCATGGTTTCTAGAATTTCATATGCTGCATCCGAATTATGTCTAGTTTTTGAGATAGACTGGGTCGAATGCGTCAAAACACCGATCAAACCACAAGTAATTGCTTAAGATAGTTGAACTTTTTATATTTTCTTTTTTAACAGAGTTTTCGATGCTAAATAAATGTGGTTCTGATGACCCGTCATCAAATTTTATAATAATCAAGACATTTATGATTATAATTATTAATTGCGTTTGTCCATTATTCATAGAAATTAAGTTAAAATTTTTTGCGTTCCTGTAACAAAACCTCTGTTGAACAGTGTTATTGCACATGCGTCGTTGTTGCGTGTGAGATATTCAAGTGTAACACATTGCAAATTTTATTGTTTTTCCCTTTATTTAGTGCAGAAAATTAAGTCTCTTATTCGTAGTTTAAAAAAAGAAATTTTATTTTTGTTTAAAACTTAAAATTATAAAATGTTAGCACTCTATTCCAAGTGTGAAAGGTCATCCAACTCTGGTGGCGGACGCACTTCTTCTGTTTCAATTATTATCGAATTGGAATCAACAGATGTCTGCAAAGTATGGAGAGAAAGAAAGAAAACAATGCCAAATACAATGAACTTTTAATAAAACCCACCCTATCAACACGATTTAGCAGACTGCTGCCATTTAATTGTGTCGCTGTCAATAACACTGATTGTGGGGTGATAGGACGTGCTGGTTGTTGTAGTAGTTGTATTTGTTGTAGTTGTTGCTGTTGTTGTTGTTGCTGCTGTTGCTGCTGCTGTTGCTGCTGCTGCTGTTGCAATATATGCTGTTGTGCAGCCTGTGGCGGCAGTATAACATATTTTTGTGCTACCTGTGTTTGTTGAATGGTTCGTATTTGTGGCAGCGCAGCAATCACAGGACTGCTATTTAAATAGGTAAAAATTAAAAAGAAAGCTTTGAAAAACGAATTTATACCATAAAACTAACGTTTGTCTTTGTGGTGTAATTTGTGTCACAACCTGCGGGCGTCCTATTGTTGATGCTGTTTGTGCTGCAGACGTAATTGGCGCACTGGAAATGCTTATAGATGATGATGATGGTATAAGCGTTGAGGAGGGTGCGTTGCGTGCTTTAATGACAGCTTGACACAGCGATGGCCCCAGAAAACCAAAATCAATTCTTTGAGAAAAAAAATTAGATATTAGAAACGAGTCAAAAAATAAGGAAATCGAAAACAAGACCACAAAAAAATTTTATTTTTTTTAATCGAGCCCGCTTATGTTGTTCTGTGAATTTTGGGTTGCGGAATTTTGAATCTAAAATGGTATTATCCTATCACCTGATGTTTTTAATATTTGTTTTTAAAAAGTTTTTTCAACTAAAACAAAACCAAACGAAATGGACTACAATGTTTTTGTCTGTCAATTTAATCATACATCTCTTAAATAATTTTAGATGCTCGCTGAACTTGATAATCCATACAGGGTCATGGCTTACACTACTAAAGAAGCTTTTTCGATTCCGAAGATGGGGTCAAATTAATCAGTAAAATTTATGTTGGCGAATTTCATGCATTTTTTTTAGGGACACATCACTAAAGGCGGTTTAGGGAAAAGGGAAATTTCTAATTCGTATTTGAAGCAATATTTATAAAATGGTAAAAATTTAAATTTTGATGTGGGAAACAAAAATTTCCAATTCACGTTCAGAAATTTTTGAATTCCTATTTTGTACAGAAAAAAAAACTTGAGCGTACAAAAATCTTGCACGCAAGCAAACCCGTGGGTAGTGGCTCTATGTAGCGCAAAGAATTCGATTTTTCAAAATTTTTGAAAAATTTATACACTTACTATGTATATTTTATAATTCTCTTAATTTTTTAATAATTTTCAAATATATAAAATTGTATATAGCACAGGAACACAAAAAAAAATGTTTAACTATATTTTTCATTCATTAAATTATTTAATTAATGTAATAGATTTTTCATTTTCGTCGAATTGTCGATCATTCGTTAAATAACTCAAAAACTGAAATGTCTCAATAAAAGATAGGATAAAAAATCATACAATCATTAGAAATGCTTTTGCTTTACAAAACAAATGTAAGTAAATTTGTTGATTATTTTTGTTTAAAAAAAAATTCTCAAAATATCTTCAATATCTTTATATGTTATTCTTCAATCAATACTATGAATGTACGATATTTTGAGAAACATTTTTATGAATCAAAAAATAAAAAAATTATTAAAAGTTTCTTAGTTTTCAATCTAAATTTGAGTTGATCTCATGACATGATATAGTTCTACTAAATAATTGAAAAAATATAACGTTAATGAAAAATCTACTTTTCCCTTTATAGCGTTACTCTAAAGACTTTCTTATGAGCAATTACTACAGTTAAAATAAATTACTTGTAATCTTCAGCATAATCAGGTGTATTTCGCATCTGCTTAAGAATCGGTGGACAGCATTTTTGCAGCATGGCACGTATATGCCCTGCGGCAGTTTTATCCGTATTACTTTGAGCTGTGCCCAGCAAATGGCCCTCAATACGTTCTGAGACAAATTTTAAACGTGGTATTATAAAAACCTTAATAACCTCACCACCAAGCTCAGAGAGACCAGCAATGGAGCCGTATAAGGAAGAAAGGTGAGTTTTGTCATTTTGTAAAGCTTTGCTAAAAATTCTGCAAAAAAATGAGGAACAATTTTGTAAATTTCTGAAATAAAATTAATTTATAAATAAGAAACCTTGTGACACGTGTCTGCAAATTATTAGTCGACGTATTAAAAGTTTTGCAGATTTGAGCCATAAGACGCGATGCAAAATCACGTAAAGCCCAATGATTATCTAATTCCGGACGCATACAAAGCTGTTTGGAAACTATGCATGTTGTAACCGAGGGTATGAGTTCATGTAGCTAAAATTATATTACATTAAAACTAATTAGAATCTAAATTTTAAATTTCAGTTACATATTTCTCCAAGTACAGCGAAGGATTATCCAACAATGCTTTGACCATGCGCATCAAATAGATAAGGAGCGCTAAATTGTTTTGTACCACATTCACTTTAACACCCTCAGCAATGAAAGTGCACATGCGCGGCAGCATTTCATGTAAACCGGGATCAGATGCCAACGACTGCAAGGCCTCTCCGCGCCGTGGTTCGTCTGAGCCTACACACGCTTCGGTGATTTCTTTATAGTAAAGTTGCTGTTCTACCGATAACTCATGTGTGGCCAACTGTTTAACGTGCACCGTTTCAACATTTTTGAGCTTGTGTATTTTACCCGTTGCCGGTTTGCCTGCTGTATCTTTTGTCATACCTTGTTCCAGTTTTACAACAGGATTTACAGAATCGATCGCTTGTGAATCCTTTGACAATGGTGGAGGATTCTCAGGTATCGTCGGTTGAATGCCATCGACGCAAAGCCAATGTGATCGCAACGTTATATCGAGCGGGACTTTAGGTGGTCCTGTCTGTACAATTTCTTGCAAGTCTACTTCTTTCTCTTCAATAAAATGCAGTTCCCGTCCACCACCCGAGGCAAAACGAAAAGGTATAAAGTCATTGGAAATGAAGCCATATTGAGGTTCAATATTTCGCACCTTTAGAGCATGGTCGATATCACCAAGTAACAGGCGCTCACGTTTAGAGTGGTGCATAAATTTTGCCGCATCCTGCACAATGCGTTTTATTTTAAAGGAGACATCCTCTGCAAGTTCCTTGGCTGCGTCGTCTGGCAAGGTGCCGACACCAATGCTCTCCGCAATTACTTTCATTGATTCAGCAGAAAGTGTGGTGCCGTAAAGTAAATCACCACCACCACTCATTATATATATTTATTTATTTTTATTTTTTTCACGATTTTTAATATAATTTTAGCTTTTATTGAAATAAGCCCGCTCGTAAGAAATGGAATGCGAAAACATTATTGTTTTTTGTTGTTAAAGGGTTGAGTAATTTGACATCAGGCCCATTCAGCCAACCTAAACGGTGGAAGCAAGTCTACATTTGTTGTTTACACTCAACTACATTCATAACCTAGAAGCGAAAGTTACAAATCAGATTTTAAGTACTCAGCGCAATGGCGGAACGGGCGCATACTAACGACTAATGCGTTGAACAAAATTGGGACGGAATCGGAAAAGCGGCAACGGAATTCTGCTGTCAAAAATTTTAACACACTTGATGCTATGAAATTGAAAAGAATTGCGGCGTACGACTGATAACCTACTGACGGATATCCGTCCATTTAGATTAAATTCTAATTTTTTTTGACAGTGGATTTCCGTTGCCGCTCTTCCGACTCCGTCCCAATTTTTTTCAACACCTAAAGCCCCAATACAATTATGACGGGACGAGTAAACAAACACAATTACGACGCGAGGAAATTCAAATTTTTGTATGAATTTAATTTTGCTAGACAAAATTTTTTTAGAAAACTAAATTCATTCTTTGCGCTAGATAAAATATATCAATTTTTGATGCAAACATGAAAAACAGATTTCAATAGAATTTAAGAAAACGTCAGACAGCCATACTTGTCAAAACTCTCGTGAAAAAATTTAGCAATTGTGACTTTTAACGTCGCGTCATTTCGTCGTCAAGCCGTCAGAACTTACAGGAAACTTTAAAACTGTGAAAAGTGGGTCTTGTCATACGGAACTTTTTCAAGCATGAAATAGATGTGTTTTCATCTCCTCTACAACGTTGTTCTTAATCATGGTACCATGGGTCTTAATATATTTTTCTGCTTGTCTTTTTTTTTTTTTTTGAGTTATTGCCAAAATTTTTTTGTCGGCCTCTTACTGGTAGCTGAAGTTTATATCGATTATCAGCTATACTATCATTTGCAAAAAAATTAAGTGGGAGGAAAATGTTTCGAAAAATGTAGCGCTACCTCTCACTACAAAAATATAGTGCAAATGAATGAGCAATTGAATTAATTTCAAATCGAAAGCTAAGTCGCATAACGTATTAACTCTTCCGGACTCATGTAGTCAATCCCAGTACAGTATTGTGTATTTTCATCTTAAAACATTTTCAAATGAATTATGTATTTAATTTTCATCTGGAACTTATAGTCATAAGAAAAGTTGATGTTCCTGTTGGCTTATAACTCGATCAATGCTTTTTTTTAAAAACGTGGCCAGTTGTCACATGATCAGTCTGGAATATCCTGACCGAGCTCAGTAAAGCTTCGCGAGAACTCGTCAGTTTGTTTAGTAATATTTTTATAGACAAATTTTAATTCAGGATTTTCTTCGATTTGATACTGGTAGAGAAATACTAAACTTTCTGTTTTCTTTGTTTCTAACGATTTTATCGTTGAGTCTAAAAAAATAAGATTAGAAGAAGATCCCGTACATTAATTTTATTATTCAGTTTATCAGCTTTCAAAAACGATTTTCAGAAGCAACAATTTTGACGTTTCTTCTGAAGTCGTTCGCTTTCACATTTAGCGATTTGTTTTGT
Source organism: Meiosimyza platycephala (assembly GCA_963662105.1). NCBI lineage: Eukaryota > Metazoa > Arthropoda > Insecta > Diptera > Lauxaniidae > Meiosimyza > Meiosimyza platycephala. The sequence continues at coordinate 102,399,776 of OY759208.1, read as the reverse complement.
CCGACATTTTGAAAATTTCTTATGTCATTTTTCCCAGTCGTCAATCGTCTCAGTTTTCTTGGTTCGTTTCGTAGGTCAGAGTGTTTTTCTTTCGTTTATTATTTTCGACGGTGATTTTTCTGAATTTTATTTTTCGATAAAATTTAAGGTAGTTAGAAGTGCATTTAGTTAAAAAATGATTAGTATGTTGTAAATAAAAGAACGCTTTCATCAATTGAAGATAATAAAAGGTGAATAGTGCATAAAAAGGCGCCAAAAAACATGAAAATTTAGCTAAATGAAGTGAAAATTTTTTGCTGTCGACGCTTATAAAACGGCGCCATTTTAGAATGTAAATGAATGGAATAACAAAGAAGAAAAAGTTTGCAAAAGAGAAATTCATAGTGACTGACGAACGATCGAACAAAAAACTAACGAATGAATGAACAAATGCAAAGCAGCAGCAAATAAAGAAGTGAACTCAACTGATTTTCGAGACGGAAAAAAATTAAAACAAAAACTTCATTGAAATTGAGGGGTATAAAACAGAAAAATATTTTTACGCGTGAGTAAAATTTGTTAAAGTTGTATTAAATTGATATTAATTTATTTATAAAAACTTTCAAAGCAATTTAAAAGTCAGTGCTGTCCGCGGGAGAATGCTGTTGAAGTTTGTTTATGTAGGCGCGCGGTGCTGTGGCAGCAGCGCGGGATTCACCTTTATGTGTTTTGTTTTTATTGAACTTTTTTTTTCTAGTGCATTCGAAAGCTTGACCTAGTTTGACTGCATTTTGAAATTCCAAGTTGAGAAGGCTTTGCTGCTGCGTATTGCTAAAAATATCGACATAAACAAGCTGGATTTAATTTGATAACGATAAATTTGCGATTTTAGAACTAAAAGCACTAAGAAAAATACTTTCGCGAAGAAAACTGATGAAATAATTAGTTTTATCATACAATTAATACCGAGCAGTTCTGTCTGCGATTGAAAAATTCTTAGTTACCGATTATCAAGTATTTATCTCAAACCAACTAACTACACAAATTTCTTAAATATGATCTAATAGCAACTAAATGGTCATGTAATTTGTACCTGCTTCGACGTCCGTATAAGCGTATTGGAGTTCGACCAACCGACCGCAATCACAATACATACTTACATATATTAAATCGATCATTTAAAAATAAACTTCAAATGTCTTCGATGGTCCCCACCACTACATTTTGTCCGGGGATGACTTTTTTCTTGCATAAAGTTTCATTACTTTAGCAAACGAAAAAGAATATAAAGGTGGCCACTACGTTGAGTCGAATTCCAAGTATTTTTCAAGTCACTTTCCACGTTGTGATGCCATCAAGCTTTTGTGCACAAAAACCCCAATCAAATCAAAACTAATTGAAACATCAAGCAGGAGAGGTGAGTGCTGCACTTAATAAATCGAAAATAAAATCCTCTACAAGTTCAAGCACTCGAGTTTATTGCATTCGGAAGTTTATATGATGATCGTTTCGAGTGCACTCAGGCAGACCTCTAGTATGTATGGGCGTGTACATTTATTTCAGGAAATATTTTCCAAAATTTTTGATTCTTAGTCCTACAGTTGGTTTTTACCTATCAATTCAGATTTTATTTTTAACTAAAAAATTCTGGAGTTTTTTTTTATATTTGATGATCTATAATGATTTCTTGAATTATGAAAAACTGGCGTAACAAATAGATAAAAACCAAATTCGGAATCAATAACCGAAAATCTATTAGGTTATTAGGTGCAGATGGTTTTATTCGGAACAAAATACATTTTCATTTTTAGTTATTAAAACTATGTCTAAAGGTCAGGCAGAAGATGCCCCATCCGAAAAATATTTACATTCCACGTGAATACTGGCATGGTTGGACAAATTTTCCGCACTATTAGTATTGGATTCGAGTAAAAGTTTGCTTTTGACCGCCGAAATGAATACTAGCGACTCGATTTCGAACGGAATCAATCTGCAAGTAAAATCAATTGAAAATGCTTCAACAGTAAATTGGATAACTAAGCATTATGAATTTGGTAGCTATTTATTTGAATGTCAATAGGTAAATATGAGCGAATAATATAATTAGAAGCATTAAACAATTTCATGTTTTATGACATTAGTATTATTATTATTGTTTATTGAAGTATAAAAAACATAAAACTTATAGTTATCGCAGGATGCTAAAAATACCTTACAGCTAGAACATTATATTAGAGAGATATATGTTTATGAAAAATATTTACATTTGGAAGGAAAACATACTAACGAAAAACCTTCGACGAAACTTAAGAACAAAGATTGTGAAAGAACCTAAAAAATATTGAACTAAATTTGCTTTATAATTTCATATTTTATAGTTTCATAATAACTTTAATCTATCAGTTCTTTTTTGAATTAAGTCTGCAATAAAGCTTATTTTGCACTCCTCGTGCAGATCCGTTGTGGAATAGTGCTAAGGCAATCTCAGTTACCCCCATCTTGGCATGAATAAAGAACTACATATTGACTGAAAAATTACCTTGACAATGCTTAATTCAGATTTTCTGTTGATGAAAGGGTATAACAACTTAATTGCAATGTTAAATTTATTTATATTATTTTACACATGCACTTTTTAAGTCAGACAATCGAAGCTCCATATGCAACGAATTCTTGAAAATACAAATCAGCTGCTGATTTGGTGCAACTATTGTAGAAAGTTTGAAGCCATTTTGAAATGAAAGATTTCTCGTAAATAACCAATAATATCTTAGACAAAAATCAATCTAACATCTGAAAGAGACATTAAAAGTTATCAGATCAGATCTTATGTTTTTAATTTAAGAAATAAAATGATCTTGGAATTAATTTTTTGGATATATAAATCTCACAGATTCTCTGTTCAAAACTTTTACGAATAACGCTCTGCAAAATGAATTGAATATTACACCAGTTACACAAAACTTCTACTCAATAACTCCTTTGATAATTTGCAGTTACATTTAGCGCATAATTCAAATTGCTTGGCATTTTTCCAAGCGCTCAGGCAGGTGTGCAAGGACATGTTACGGGATGGCAGTAACCAGTTTAACACTTTCACAACTTAAGAACTTCGCGCGCTTACGTTGCCACCAACAACCGAAAAAATTTGACTTCAACGACGGACAACATTATAGACATTTTGACAAGCAATGGCTGGCAGTAACTAAAAAAACAACAATAAAAGCAGCAGCAGCAATTGCACAGTGCATTACAGCCCCTTTTATTTTCATGTATTTTTTACCTTCTTTACTTATGTATATTTGCTGCATGCGCGAGTTAACTTTATATTAATTACTATTTATTTTTATTTATTTTTTTATTTTTAAACTAATTTTACAAGCTAAATTTAAAACAAAACTTAACTCTACTGAAGTTAGATTGAATCTGTTCTTTCTGAAGAATATATTGAGTGACTTTTAATAATTTTCTTTTTGTTTTATTTTCTTTGTTTTTTTTTTATTCGTACCATATCAAAGTGATATGATACTCAAAGCAAATCGTACTACGGATGTGTAGCAGACGCTTGGTCAGCATTTTGCTGCTGTAAATTCTGAAGAAATATAATATTTTTGTTTATTGCGACACCGAAATGTGTGGTGCCAGCTCGGTAGGAATCGTTAACATCTGTTTCGTTAACTCTTCCCCCTTTAAATGTGGACGTCCTCGTTCACCTTTGGAATTCTCCGTTAGTATTTCTTGAAATCTTTCCTTATGATCATTTTCTGTAGATTTTAAATTTACTGTTTTTGATATATTGCATAATTTTCGCTTTATAAGGAGGCATCCCAGAATTATGATAACCACTGTTATGAGCGATGAATTTGTATAAAACTTCCACTCTATATCTTCGTTTATCAATTCTATTTTTTCTGTGTTGTTCATATTTAACTCCTTCATGAGTTCGAGGGACAGTATTTCTTGAGTTGATGAGTAGATTTCTTTTGTTTGAACAACGGCTGGCATTGGTTCGAGCATCACTTTATTGGAGGAGATGTATTCTTCATTGTTTACAATTACTGTGAGATTTTCATATTGTATGATGAATGTTCCGGTCAGATTAATGCTTTCGTTGTCAATTTTAATTGATCCATTAAAATTATTTAAAAGAAGAGTACCGGGGCTAAGTTCCTCTATCATTGGAATATGCTGGTTATTCGTTATCGAACATGAAGTCGTTTTTCCTTGTAAAAGTTGTACGGTGCAGCTATCTTTATTTAATGTAACAATACTATTCTTGTTGCAAATAGATAAATTATTAAAAGTCTTACAATTTTGTGTTATTCCGTAAATTTCATTATTACATCTTATGATATTTTCATATGGTATTTTCATAATGATTTTATTTCTTTTTATTGGTTTTAATTTTATTACCTTACAATTTTCTTTATTTGTAATAGGCAAATTAATAAGAAACATTATATTGGTTGTATTTGATGCAACCTTTACTTCGGCAAATTGAAGTGATTCTTCTATATTTATAATGGGTATTTTATCATTTTCAATAACTTTTTCCAATTCAAAGATTTCCTTATTTGATAACAAAAATGAGTTTATAATGTTGGCCTTTGCCCAATTAATTCCATTTTCAATGTTTGTTATTTCATTTCTTAACATTTGTAACTTAAATTTCAAATTCATTCCTATAACTAATTGTGCAGTATCACTGCTCTTAAAAAATGATATAATTCTATTATTACTTTTTGTTATGTTATTCATTCTTTCAATTAAATTTTTATTAATAACAACTTGTTCGTTATTATTGTCTAACAACTTGTTTATATAACTTTGAATAACGATAAGGTCATGGTGGTCAGGACTTCCTGCCAACCATTTCCATGCCTTTCCTAGTTCATCTAGGGCTCTTTTATTGGTTTTTGTTGGTCGGATGCGATTAATACAGGATTCAATTTGAGTTATTTCTTGCTGGATGAAAGGAAGGAAGGGATTGTTGATGTGGATATCGGTGTTGACAAAACTTGTTAAATTTTTTAAACTTTCTTCGTAGGTTGCCATTTCTATAACGTGGATTAATTTAAAAGTTCCCTTTTGGATCTTAGAAATTCCGATTTCGAAGGTTACTATTGGAGAATTCGTATAATCCAAAATCCGATATTCAGCTCTGCATAGAGCGAACAAAAATCTGAAATGTGTAAATTCAATTCCGAATTAAACTTTTGTGAATTATGTTCCCTTTCATTGTTAAAACTGTGCTTGGATTGTTTTCTTTAACTATTTCTTTTCTATATCTCGCTGAACCTTTATTTCTCGGTTTTTTATCTCTTCTCACATAAATGACTTGTCCTTCAATATAATCTTTATATGAATCCCGATCTCTGTTGTGGTAGTTTAAATCTGCTTCTTGTTTTTTCGTTAGGTTCCCTATATTGTTTTGTCTAAATTGCTCTAAAAGTTCCTGGTCAGTTGTTACTCTTGTGCCAAAAAATGCTTCTATAGGTCTTGCATGCGTCGTAGAGTGAATGGAATTGTTATATTTATAGAGTGTTTGGTGTAAAAGGTCAGAAAATGAGGAAAATGTTTTTTCCGCCTTGACGCATCGTAACATTTCGCTAAGGGTAGAATGAAACCTTTCCACTTGTCCATTGACAGTGCTTACATATGGAGGGGCTCTAAAGATCTCTATTCCAAATTGGTCTTCTAGCATAAATTTTATCGGGGCTGCTGCTAATGATTTCTCGTTGTCAATAACAATACTTTTTGGGAAACCAAATGCTGTAACTAATTCTCTTAGAGGTTCTTTAATATCTTCCACCGCTCGTGAATTTACTATTTTTGCCATTGCATATTTTGAAAACTTGTCGATAGCTGTTAATATCTTTTTATTGTCCATATAGTATAAATCTATATGCACTATCTGTCCTGGGAATTGAGGGATTGGAGTAGCTTTAAGTATTGGCTTATTCGGGTGTCTTTCGTACTTTTGCTCTTTGCAGATACTACATTGCATTACTAGTCTATTAATTTTTGTTTGCATATTGGGGAAATAAAATTTCTTTAAGAGTTGTACTTTGTTTTCTCTACTATTCCTATGGGCTCGTTTATGTTCCTTTAATATTTCAGTCTCCTGTGCTGTTTCGTCAGTGAGATCAATAATTTTATCTCGTGCATATCTGATTTTGTAATTCCTAAAATAAGTTGGATAAATTTCCTGGATTTTTCCCAAAGTTCTATCGTCAGTGTAGATTCCATTAACTACAGATGGGTTCAAGGATTTTTTTAGAACACTAATAAGATCTTGTTGTGAATATTCTGTTTGGGTTATAGTGTGCCTATGATATGTAGGAAAAACAATTTCAAATTTGTAAGTAGGATCATTGTCTAAGTTCAAAAATATTTGGTTTTTGAAAACGTTTATAGGTGCGTTTGCAAATTGAATTAGATTATGTGATGAACTCTCATCACTATGTTGGGTAGCTGTCAAAGAATTAATTTGCGGTGGTCTGGAAAGGGCGTCAGCAACAACATTTGTTTTGCCTGGTTTGTATTGAAGAACATAATTATATTCTTCCAATGTCGCTTTCCACCTTTTCATTTTGCTATTATTGTTTTTATTGCTAAGAGCATATGTCAATGGTTGGTGATCTGTTACTATTTTGACTCTAGCTGAACCATATAAATAATTTCTTAAGTTATTCAAAGCCCAAATTATCGCGAGCATTTCTTTTTCATTCGTCGCATAATTTTCTTCGGCTTTATTTAATGTTCTTGAAATAAAAGCTATTGGTCGGTCGTCTTGGGATAAGACAGCACCAATTGCATAGTTTGATGCGTCCGTGGTCAAAGTAAATTCTTTGCGAAAATCGGGATAAGCTAGTATAATATCTTGACTGATTAATGAGTTTTTTATTTTATCAAATGATTCAATGGCAACATCATCGAGAAAGATTTCTTTTTTCTTTGATTGATTCTTAGGCATATTGCCATCTTCCCCCCTTAAAAGGGCTGTCAGGGGTTTTGCTATTTTTGAATAATCTTGTATAAACCGACGGTAATAACCGGACAGACCTAAAAATGATCTAAGATCTCTGACGGTTTTTGGTTTCGGGAAATTAAGTATAGCTTCTATTTTTTTCGGATTTGTCTTAATACCGTTATCTGATATAATAAAACCTAAGAATTCAACTTGTGTTTTGAGAAATTCACATTTGTCTAGTTGAACTTTCATATTTGATTCCTCCAAAGTTCGAAATACTTTCGCTACATTTTGAAGATGTTCCTCTTCATTCTTTCCGAAAATGAGTATGTCGTCTATATAGACGTAACATATTTTCCCTATATGCTCTCGTAAAATATCGTCTAGAGTTCGTTGAAAAATGGAGGGAGCATTTTTGAGTCCGAATGGGAGTCTAGTGAATTCGTATTTTCCATTACACACGGAAAATGAAGTTTTTTCAACGAACTCTAGACGATATTTTACGAGAGCATATAGGGAAAATATGTTACGTCTATATAGACGACATACTCATTTTCGGAAAGAATGAAGAGGAACATCTTCAAAATGTAGCGAAAGTATTTCGAACTTTGGAGGAATCAAATATGAAAGTTCAACTAGACAAATGTGAATTTCTCAAAACACAAGTTGAATTCTTAGGTTTTATTATATCAGATAACGGTATTAAGACAAATCCGAAAAAAATAGAAGCTATACTTAATTTCCCGAAACCAAAAACCGTCAGAGATCTTAGATCATTTTTAGGTCTGTCCGGTTATTACCGTCGGTTTATACAAGATTATTCAAAAATAGCAAAACCCCTGACAGCCCTTTTAAGGGGGGAAGATGGCAATATGCCTAAGAATCAATCAAAGAAAAAAGAAATCTTTCTCGATGATGTTGTTGAGTTTGAAAGTTATTTTGTGTGGTTTGTTCATAAATGTAATTGTTTGGAATTGGGAGTGGATGTTGTGGATAAACATGGAAATTCCTTTGCAACTTCGGTTGTTGCTGAAAATGTTGCGTAGGTTGTAAAGGCCTTTTCCCTTGAAATTGATTAGGTCTTGGATTGTTCATATAGTTAACATTTCGGGTTTTAATAGTTTGGTCAATTTCCATAGGTTCGGGTCTAGGTAGAGGTTTGGGTGCAAAAGGACGTGGTGGTGGTTGGTTATAAGCATAATTTTGTCTTATTTGTTGTGGTATAAAATTGGGATAATGGTATTGTTGGATTGGGTTAACTGGATAACGTTGGTTTGGAATAGAATTTTGTGGGAAATATGTGAGTTGTGGGTAGAATGGTGTGCGTTGGATTTGGTGGCTACGTCGTGGGGGTAATGGTGGTTGAGAAGGTGTGTTGTATTTCTTTGTGTTAGTGTTTACATTGTGGGCGTAATTCGCTCTAAAATCTTGATTTTCTAATTTTTGGCACAAATAAAGAGCTTGAGGTAAATCTGCAGGCTCTCTCATTCCTAAAAGTCTGGGCATGTCTCCGTTGAGACCTCTAATGAAAGTGTCGAGGGCTTTGTCTCTATAAGTCTTTGATAAAATATTCATAGCTTCGGTACCTACTTCAAGGGACGCGAGTTTATTTAAAATAAGAGATAGGCATGAATAAACTTGCTGGTAGAATTCCTGCACAGTTTGCCTATTTTGGACAAGAGATGTCATTTGATATTCCAAAGTTGTGACGTCTCTCTTGTCTGCGTAGTGGGTAATCAAACATCTTATAATACAGTTCCAATTTAATGGAGTGTTATACGATTCTAGCACATTGTCTGCCTGTCCTGTGATTTTGTTTCTAATTTCGTTCAGTATTCCATAGTATTTATTTGTCCCCCTAATTGGTTCATATAGTTGTAGAACTCGTTCAACGCTTTTTTTCCATGAGGTGAATTCACCTTCATTTCCTGCGAATCCCCTAAGGCCTCGGACAATGTCTGGTATTTTGTCTAAGTCTCCCATATTTCCTCTATGCTCTACATCAATAATTTGATCAACGCCGCTAAATTGGTCTGCGTTTGGGTTTATTATTGACGAAACTAATTGTCTACCTTCTCTTTGTAAGGTTGCAAATGCTATACTTGCTATAGCTTGTTGTAATTCTTGAGACATTATTAAAGGTTGTGGTTGTTGATTTTGAGGTGGTTGATCTTGGGGTTGTTGAGGATTTCCTACAGGCGGATTAGGGTTTTGCTGAGGAACAGGAGGATTGGGGTTTAGGATGGGTGGCCGCAATAAATTGTTTTGATTAGCCATATTGCTCTTTGTTCTTTTTAACTAAATTCAAAACTTTGATTCCGATTCGATTTAAACCAGATGATCACTAGGGCAATTCTATATTTGAAAAATTTAATCAAGGACGTTTAATTTAAGTTCAGTTGTTAAACAATTCACATTGCTAAAATCACTTAAAAATTTATTGCTATTTGAAGCACTTTTACTCAATTTAAAAATTTTAATTAATTTTAACTCTAGTTTTTAGTTTTACTTAAAAATTCTTAATTATTCTTTTTCATTTGGATAGTTCACTTAAATTCAAATTTTTCTTATATTTTTTTTTATTGAAATTACTTAAATTCTAAATTTTCACTCTTAAGAAATAAAAAATTGTATTTTTCCTTACATTAGAAGTAACATTCTTTGTTGGACTCCACACCGATTCCTTCGAATAATCCTTTTTGTCCGCTGGTTGACGGTGACTCAGGTTCGTTGAAAATCGTTAATGCTGTGGCTCCTAAGGGCTGATAAGCTCCAAAAGATTTTGTGTCCTTTTTGTTTTAGTTGTGTCCTTTTTGTTTTAGTTGGGCGCCAGTTAACTTTATATTAATTACTATTTATTTTTATTTATTTTTTTATTTTTAAACTAATTTTACAAGCTAAATTTAAAACAAAACTTAACTCTACTGAAGTTAGATTGAATCTGTTCTTTCTGAAGAATATATTGAGTGACTTTTAATAATTTTCTTTTTGTTTTATTTTCTTTGTTTTTTTTTTATTCGTACCATATCAAAGTGATATGATACTCAAAGCAAATCGTACTACGGATGTGTAGCAGACGCTTGGTCAGCATTTTGCTGCTGTAAATTCTGAAGAAATATAATATTTTTGTTTATTGCGACACCGAAATGTGTGGTGCCAGCTCGGTAGGAATCGTTAACATCTGTTTCGTTAACTCGCGTAATTCCCGTGGTTCTTCGTCGTCATCATCTGTACCATGTTTGGAAAGTGCAATGCTACGCTACTTTATGTGACCAGAAAAACCAGTTTGCTTTGTTATGCCTTTATCAAAAATTCATTTTTTCTTTACTTTTTCGTAAGAAAATAAATTCCTTATTAGAAAACGTTATAATTTTTGTTTCTTTTTTTTTGCAGTTTTCATCATAGCGAATAATGAAAAAGCAGAAAAATGAATCAACTGGAACGACAGCAGCAACAGCTAAAGCAGAGGAAAAAATTTTGGTCGCACAACAAGAATCCATCAGCGAAAATGAAGTTAGTTGAATAACACTGTACAACCCTTAAAAATTTAGTTATAATTCTCGTGGTAATTGTATCCGCCTAATCTCTTCAAGTTTTTGGCAACAATGCAAATTTTATTCATAGTTTGCTTTCAAACAGAATTTTTATTTGATTTTTTTAAAGAAAAACTCCACTTTGCACTCTATGTACTGTGATCTGTCTAAAATGATTTGATGCAAGATATACTCTCCAGTAGGGGGCCTTTGTGCCATAAATGTGCTGCTTATATTTCTCTAAAGCTATATGCAAGCGGCATTGACAATTTTTTCTGATATCGTTTCCGTATCCAAAACTAACTGGGCTGTTAGTAGTTCAAAATTCTGTAAACCTCGTGAGATGTATGAGTATACACCGCGAAATTCATATCACTAGCTGATGACTCGGGGTGCCCAATTAGTATTTAGTATTTATTGAGTCTATGTAAAAAAATCTTACAGACTATAACAAATATAAGGAACTTGAATATTATTTAACAAAAAACAAATTGAATTAAAATATAAGAAATTAAAATAACTTATAATTAGTTAAATTAAAATTATGAACTAAGCTTGTGAATGGCAAAATTTTCTTAAATATTATATAATCTCACATATTTTATTTTGCTATGCTATCAAATCAGAGTGTCTCTAAATCCAATGATTGCAACGCACCGTCAGCAACGCAGGACGAAGGTGAAGGGGTCAACACTATTGTCTTTACGACCACCGCAGGTTTTTGAAATAGAACAAACTTCCGCTAGACTGCGACTGTAAAAATAGCACAAAATACATACGGAAAGGATATAAAAACAATTTTAATCATAGGAAGTCAACTTCTTGAATTTTACAGGTTTGATGCCGTCAATTGATTTGGCACCTTCAATTTACCTGTTTTAAATGACAGAAACTTTACTTTCCGTAAGAAGAATCTCTGAAAAATGTGAAGTCGAAATTTGGTAACTGCTTTGTAATTAGTTGACTTTTTAAGGGAGGAATAAATCGTAATTACAAAAATAGCAGTGCAATTGTTTTATTTCTTTTTTAGCTGCAAATCAAGCTGCATTCATATAAGTAATTTTTTATACCTTCAACCTTATTATTTCGCTTTCAAAAAAATTCTGGAATTTCAATTTTCGGTTTTTATCTTTTCGACAGATGTCGAATGTATAATTACTTGTAAACATAAGCTGTTTCAAAACGCAGTTTATTTCTGAATTACATTTCAAAGATATACGTCTTCTCATCAATTATTTTAATAACATTTTATAAACACATCTTGCAATCTATATTCCAAGCACTTTCCAAGAACTATTTACTTTTTCTTCTATATTACATGTAATCGAGGAAACATTGAAACACTCATATAACTTATAATACTAATTTTTTGATTACAAGTGCATTTGAAATGAAGAATATTATTCTAAATTTCTTTTAGGAATCTGACACAATTACCGATCATTCGAGTTCTATGTCGGATCACAAGAAGGGTCATACACAATTCAGCGTACAACGCTCAGATACTGATGGTTTGCGCATGAAGATCTCTGCAATACGAACGCCAACAATCAGCGCTGCAGCGACGGACACAAAAAGAACGAAAGCTTCCACACAAAAACCTACAGCTACATCGATAGCAGCAACCACAACACAATCTTCTTCAGCAGTTACATTAAAAATATTAGGCGACAAAGTCAATAATAATACCGTGGTAGAAACTTTAAAAATAAAGCTAAACAGCAATAGCAGTGGTAAAAAACCCACAGTTACAATCACCACGAACAACAACAACAGCAGCAACATCAACAGCATGTCAGTTGATGCAATGCCTGCAGCAATTAGTAGCTTTATTGGTAGAGGTGAAAAAACAGCAGAGCCAAACGCTGCTGATGTAATCAAGTCGTTACTTGCGCCCGCACCTTGTTTAAGCGACGCTACAGAGTCTGGCTGTTCAGAGGCTACTACAACAACCGTTGCTGCACCGTCAGAAAAGTGCACAAAAAAAGTCAAAGTGAAAAGAAAGAAGGTAAGGCCAATTGTAATTTTTATAAATCAGTCTTTTTAAAAAGCTAAGCAGAGTTAAAGCTTTGATGTTTCAAAACTCTATTTCAGGCACAAATGAAGTCTAATGATGCAAAAAGTAAAGCAAGTAAAAAATGTCACATGCCCAGTTCTACTATTTCATCTGACTCCGATGATGAACCTCTATTAAAACTTAAACAGCAACAACGTGCTCCACGGTTGCTTATAACAGCCATAAATTCAAAAAATACACAGCTGAAATCGCTTATTACACTTTCAGGAAGCAGTACAACGACAGCGACGACCGGCACGCAACATGCGAACGACCGAATTGGGCTCTCCTCGAGTGATAACGAATTGCCTGATTTAGTGAGCGCTGCCATAAAACGTGTTGAGAGCGATACAGATGATACAGCCGGTGTTGATTGTGGTTCGAGACTTAATACAAAAACGAAGAATCTACCACAATATCAGTCGACATTGCTGCAAGATTTCATGGAAAAAACACAAATGTTTAGCCAAACACCAGCTGCAACACCTGCACGTGTGGTAACACCAGAACCATTATCTCTTATGTCTCCTGTTGGCGGTGACACAGCGCCAACGAAATCGAATGCCTCGTATACTGATGTTGCTAGTGGTAACAGTTCTAAAAAGCGACGTGGACGTCCCAAAAAAAGTGTTATATCCGCATCAATTTCATCAGTTACTGCTGATGTAGAAAAATTTGCTACAACAGCCGCAATCGCTGCTCCTTCTATTAACATAAATGAATCAGCTGATTCAGGCGTAATTTCCACAACGAGCACAACACAAAGTACTTCGCCTTCACCAAGACTGGCAGCTAGCACGCAACGCAAAAGTGGCGGAACTGAATCCGTATGTGCATCGCCCATCAAAAGCTTTGCTGACTTAAGTGCATCAACATCATCGTTAGCAAAACCTAAAATAGATTTTGTTAACTTGGATAAGCGCATGTACGCTACAGAGCGTGTACTTTATCCACCGCCACGCAACAAACGTAAACAGTCTACTGGCATAAATTCTAGTACATCTGTTCAAGGACATCGCGCAGCACAGCCAGGCGTTGAGAAGAAAACTACAAATGCAACTGCCGCTTCCACAAGTAGCCTCACAAACTCTGTCCTAGCCAAGGAAGAATTATTGCTAGATCCTGTTTGGCGTAAAATTGATGTAAATAAGAAATTTCGCCGACCGAGCGTTAGTGGCTATAAAAGCGATGGTGGCGGAGGAAACACAACGATTTGTAGCAAAATCCTGGCGGCAAAAAGTGGTTACGTTTCAGACTATGGTTCAGCGCATCCACAACGCTTCCATCATCATACGTCTCATAATTCTGGCTATAAAAGTGATGCCAGCTGTAAAAGTCGTTACAGTACCCGCAGTTGTGCAAGTAGGCGTAGTCGCGCTAAAAGTTGTGGCTATCGCAGTGATTACAAGGATAGTGAGAAGGGCGCCGCACTGAAATCAACCAAATTTCGTAGAAAACGCCGGTCGGCATCGCTGTTGCATCAACAATCCAAATCGGTGGGTAACCTGCTGAATGAAGATCAAGATATACTGCAACTGGCTGGACTATCGCTTGGCCAAAGTAGTGAAGAAAGCAATGAATACGTGTGTAAACCAAGTCTGGAATGTCTGCCTATAACAAGTGTGTCCAAGAAATATGGAGAAATTAATCGCTATATTGCAACTGGTGAATATTTTGGACGTGGTGGTGGCTCCGCAGAAGGCAAATCTAAAAGTCGTCTATTTGATACATCACATGAAGATGGTGGGTCACAGGACGGTTTTCATAGTTTTAGTGGGAAAATGAATTTGCTGCGTAAAAATTCGCTAGGCTCAGAATTGGCTACCGATTTGTTATCTCAGATGTCACGTAAGATTAAGTCGCGGCGCTCATCGGTTGCCAGCTATTGTAGCAGTTACTATTCTGGCGTATCCAAAGTAAAGCGGCGTCGTCGACGCAAGAGTTTTCGTTTTCCTACGTCCAGTAAAGTTGCAACAATCGACTCGAAACTGCTGACAGAAATCGAAATTATAACAAGTACATTTGGTACACTTTGTCGCATACAGAATGGTGATAAGACAGGTAACGCACCTGCTTTGAAGGAAAAAGATAAACTCTTTGCGGACACGAATTCCAGCAAATTTCAGTGTTTATCGTCAGGGCTGAGTGGCAGTAATAAACGTGATGCCCGTGATAAACGAAGTTTAAAAAAACGTAAACTTAGCGAAAGCGTCGATTTTGCGCTACTCTCCGCCAGTGTTGGGTCTCTAACGCCCAGTAGTGGCTCAACCAAGCGTCGTCACAAAAAAGCGAACAGCTCCAGTCCCGATGATCATAAATTGCCATTGAAGAAACGTCACTATTTATTAACTCCAGGTGAGAAGTCAACGGAAGCTGCTGCAGTCGCTAAACTTTTTGCTAACAATGCAGAAGCCCTCGCAGCTGCTGCTGCCGCCGCAAAATCTTCAGTCACCTCACTCACTATAACATCGAATACACAGCAGCAGCTGCAACATAAATTCAACACAAAGACTACAAAGCCTGCAATTACACCGAAAAAACGTCATCTATTGCAAAACTCAACGCCACATTCTGATGAAAGCTCAAGCGTAAAAGGCGGCAGCAATTGCTCACCGTTGCGCGTTAACGTTATAGAATCTTCCTCAATGTTAAGTGGTAAGTTACTTGATATAAGTCCACTTTCCACAAGCTCTACAAAGCAAATTACGGATCCCACAATACACAAGAAGCGTTCACGTCTAGAAGGTGTTGTTTCAAAGATCGCTGGCCATAGTGATGCTGTCACAGTTCTTGCTGTAAAAGAATTTATAGCTGCTGCAACGACAAAAACTGGCGGTGTTAATTCGCCGCAAGTTGACTCTGAGACTTCTTGTCCACCTCCCGGGGTCTTTGAACCTACGGTTGAGTTGGAGATACAAATTCCACCTATATCTAAGTTGACAGAAGCTGCAGCAATTATAACTAAGTCTGAAGTAGATTCACCACTGCTAATGGAACTAAACAAAACATTTCCTTTGCCTACAACTAAAATTGAAAGTAGCATGCGTGTTGTGGAAGATTTGCTTAATAAGACAGGGGGGAATTTAATACTCAAACGCAAGCGTAAAAAATTTAATCGTACTGGGTTTCCCACAGTACGTCGCAAGAAACGTAAGATACACGAAGATCTTCTCTTAGATGTGACGCCAGACATTGCGGAGCAAACGCAGAAAGTAAGATATGCAACACCCACGATGTTGAAGAAGTTGAAAGCTGCTACGACGTTAACTGCAGCGAAAATTTGTGATCGTGTGCCACAACCTGGTGAAGCTAGCGATACATTTTTGGAAAGAGCCAACCGAACTCCACGTCTATCTGTCGTTAGTTTGGAACGATTGCAAGGCACCGCCTTAAGTACTAACTCTAACGAAAACACGAAGGAAATGTCGAATGAAGAAGCACTACCTGAAAGTGGAAAACGTGGTAAGCAAAAGAAACAACGACTGCCAAAAGACATAGAAAAAGAAAAGGAGAAATCTAAGGAACGGCACATGGAATTAGAAATGACGGATACAGAAAAAGAATCACGGACGGCCACAGAAAGACTAATGCGTGTAGAGAAATCGAAACAGAAACCTAAGAAAACTATAAAAGAAATTCGGGAGGATGAGAAAGAAAAATCAAAAACTGTAGATGCTTCACTTCCTAAGGCTCGTAGGCAAATAAAATCACATGCTGTTGAAATTGCAGTGCAAGAGTTTCCGGTTCAAAGCCGTTCTGGCCGTATGCGAAAATCAAAGTTTGCGGTCGAGACAAACGTGCCAATTATTACTGCACCAAAGCATAATAGAAAATCTCAAATAGAAAAGTCTACAAAAAGCACAGAGAAAATAAAGAAGACTGGTGCTAGTAACGGCATACTAAGTACAAAGGAACTCGAAGTTAAGCGTCTACTGCCCGCAGGTATCGATCCAAAAATCAATTTCAGCTGCAAAATTCGTTTAAAACGACGCAGTTCAATACTTCCAGTGGCAATAGCAAGAAAAGACCCTGAGGAGGAAGATGAATCATTGACTGCTTCTATAACAAAAGATCCACATGTCGCAGATCAATTGGAGCATGATGTGCTGCCAATGACCAATATTGCAAGTACTGTGGAATCAGAGGCTGCTAGCGATACCAGCGACGAGAAGTCATCTTCTGCGTCTACAACTGGAGGGCGTAAAAATGCTCGTTGGCGGAAAACTTATTTATCGGCAGGACTATTTTCTGATTTCTTCAAACGTTTGCAAACCCCACCATTGCAAAAGATGGCGGCTGCAACGCTAAACAAAAGAATTGAAAAAAGTGAAAAGAATGCCTTTAATGATCAAAAAGAACTAGTTCTTTATTCTACTGCTGCATGTGAAACGATGCAGCTTGCGACGCCTTTACTGCCGCCGCCGCCATATTGTGAAAAACATTTTCGTCGCACTCAAATTGACTTTGAGCTTCCTTATGATATTTGGTGGGCTTACAAAAACTGTAAATTGCCTGCACGTGTTACAGTTCCATCGTGGAATTATCGTAAGATACGCACCAATATCTACGCAGAATCAGTTCGGCCGAATCTTGCCGGTTTCGATCATCCAACTTGTAATTGTAAATCAGATGTTGGCTGTGGTGATGATTGTCTCAATCGTTTAGTCTACACTGAGTGCTCACCGTCATCATGTCCAACACGTGAGAAATGTCGCAATCAGAAAATCCAACGACATGAAATTGCACCTGGGGTTGAACGTTTTATGACCGAAAACAAAGGTTGGGGTGTGCGCAACAAGTTGCCCATAAAGAAGGGCACTTATATCATGGAATATGTAGGCGAAGTTGTTACAGAGCGTGAGTTTAAAGATCGTATGGGAACAATTTATTTAAATGACATACATCACTACTGCTTGCATTTGGACGGAGGACTTGTTATCGATGGTCATCGTATGGGTAGTGACGGTCGTTTTGTGAACCATTCATGTGAACCAAATTGCGAGATGCAAAAATGGTCAGTAAACGGCTTGTCGCGTATGTCATTGTTTGCATCACGAAATATTAAAGTGGGTGAGGAATTAACATATGACTACAACTTTTCGCTTTTCAATCCTGCAGAGGGACAGCCATGTCGCTGCAATACACCTCAATGTCGTGGAGTAATTGGTGGGAAATCCCAACGTATAAAGCCACTACCTCCTATTGAAATAAAGGTAAAGTATTTAAAGTTTTTGTGAAAGTTTCTCTAATCATAATGTCATTATATTCAAATAGCCAACTGAAACATCATTAAAGGAAGCCGCACGAATCGGTCGTCAACGTAAACGTAAGGCTAAAAAGAGTTTAGCTCATTTGCAGTCCAAGGATATAGTGTTTACACGTGTACAGCATCTATCAGAGAAGGATAAGAAGTACATAAAGCAACATGGTGTTTTTCTGATGCGAAATTTTGAAAAGGTATGTTAGCAAACCAATGAGGATATGATGGAGCATTGTTGTTAATAACCTCTAATATCTATGGTATTGGGGATTGTTTTGATTATCTTCTGTATTTTTTATACTCTTTTTTTTTGCATTTATCCCTGCATACATATTAACTAAGCTTGTTTTTTACAGATACGTAAATTAAAATCAAAACTTGGATTAATCGCAAAAACTCCACCGGACTCTGAACTCAAAACGAATACGCCCTCTACACCTGTATCCCCAAGCACTTCTCCTGCAGCAATCACAAATCGTAGACCCTCAACTCCTGCATCGCTGGCAGCACAAATTTCTGCTTTACGCTCACCGCGCAACATGAAAACACGTGGACTTGCTATGGCAGTACAAGATCCGGAATTAGAAAAGATGGCAAAAATGGCTGTCATACTACGTGATATTTGTACCGCCTTAGATTCACTTAAAGACACAACAGGCGATAAAAATTCACTTATGTCTTTGGTATTTGCAGCATCGACTGCAGCTGCTGCTAATAAGAAGAAAAAGCTTGCAAAATCACTTCAAAAAGATATAATCCAACACGACTTCTATACCATACAAACAAATGTGGAAAAAGGCTTTTACAACCAAGCGTCGGATTTCGATGCAGATATAAAACGTACATTTGAACAGGCAAAAGATCTTTATAAAACCGATGAATCCAAATTAAAAGCGCTGGGTAAGCTTTACGAGACCTACGAACAAAAGAAACGAGAATCAGCCAAACAATTGTTGGAATTAGTTGGCGAAGGACCATGTAATGCATTTGTTGGCACACATAACATAATAGCAGTTGAACTAAAACTAGAAGAAAATTGTAAATCGACAGTTGGTGATGAAAAATCTGAAAGGTCTAGTAGTGGTGGCACCAAAGATTTATTAAATGAAAAGGGTAACGACACAGAAAACAATCAACCCATCCTTCCAACTGAAGATATTATACGCTGCATTTGTGGTCTGTACAAAGATGAAGGTCTGATGATACAATGTGCACGTTGTATGGTCTGGCAGCATACCGAGTGCACGAAAGCAGACATCAATGCTGACAACTATCATTGTGAACGCTGTGAACCTCGTGAAGTTGATCGTGAAATTCCACTAGAAGAATTCACCGAAGATGGCTATCGTTACTATTTATCATTAATGCGTGGAGATCTGCATATACGTCAAAGCGACTCAGTTTATGTGCTGCGTGATATTCCTGTTAAAGATGCCAACGGAAAAGTAGTGCCCTCTAAGAAGCATACTTACGAAACAATTGGCCAAATTGATTATTCAGAATGCGATATTTTTCGTGTTGAGCGTTTATGGAAAAATAATGACGGTAAACGTTTTATTTTCGGTCATCATTTTTTGCGGCCACACGAAACATTTCACGAGCCAACACGTCGCTTTTATCCTAATGAAGTTGTGCGTGTACCCTTATATGAAGTGGTACCTATCGAATTGGTCATTGGTCGTTGTTGGGTCTTAGATCGCACCACATTTTGTAAAGGACGTCCAATGGAGTGTAACAATGAAGAACATTGTTATATTTGTGAGTTGCGTGTAGATAAGACAGCGCGTTTCTTTTCGAAGGCGAAAGTGAATTATCCCACGTGTACAAAATATTATGCATTTCGAAAATTTCCAGAAAAAATGAAAATTACAAAAACTTACGCGGTGAGTAATAGCATTCATAGCAATAACATTGGTATACAAGATTTTATATCAGGAACGCGCTATAGTATTTCCGAACGATTTTGGTGTATTGAATCCAAACGTGGCCTCAGAATTGTTCTATCACGTCAGCTATCCTAACCTATAAACGCCATCTTAAAGTACAATTCTTGTCTTGTCCTTTTAAACACCGTTGAGTTTGTTCAATAATCTGTTAAATTGAGTTTTTTGTCTCACCCATATTTAAAATAGTGCTTTTAACCCATTAACTTCTGTAATGCAATACAAACCATACAAACCTTATAAACCATACAAACATATCTCAGTAAAAAATAAAAGATATTTGAGCAAGACTTGTACTTTAAGATGACGTCATAGTTAATTGAGCAAAAAAATTTCATGATGAAACATAACCTTAAATAAAAACCCAAAAACGCGTTTTTTCCATTTTTAGGCTAGGATATCTCTAAAATCTGACGCCTTCTGAGGCCTCATTCAGCACATCAAAATCCTTCGGAACCGCTATAGCTCGTTCATGATATAAAAAATTACACGTATTTTGTATACCTGTGTAATCACTTTGTGAAAACTACGTCGAGCATTCAACTCTTTGACAGCAGTGAACTGAATCTCATTAGCCATCTACTGTAGATTGAAAGACAAATATCCTGAAATATAAGTCTCAAGTTATCGATATAAGGAGGAGTTTTTGCCTTTTTGTCTAAAGATGGTATTCTACGCAATTTGGTATGAAACCATTAAGATGCACATTCAAAGTTAATTTTTAAACTTGATTTTAAAGTAGCTGGTTGTCCAAACTTTTTCGGAAGTAATAAAGCTACGCGTTGCAGTTCATTAATGTTCCACTGCTTAGTCGACGTTTACACAAGGAAATTCTGTGAAAGAAATTCTGGTCTATTCCCTTTTGTGCTTTTTGTTTTGCATTTGCGACAAACGACAAATTTTGTACCTCGTCTCTTTAGTTTTTCCCCTCTTGCCCACAAACAAGAAGATTTTTTGGAAAGATTTTGTGTATGTAAAGGCCGAGTTACCAATTTAAAAGCTTTTGACTGCTACATAAACGTGGAGGTAAATTTATTGCTTCTATTTTTCACGATTTTCTATGATTCCACTTGGATATAAAAATTATAGAAAATAGGTAGAAAAGAAGTGATTGAAGCCTTTTATATATAGCAACTTCAACGAGAATGTCAATATGTATTCTACACTGTTTTTATTTACTCTTTTTTTTCTTTAAGCGCTTGGCGTTAATTTAATATAGTTAGGTAGAGACAAATAACTCAAGATTCAATGAAATTTAAAAAAAAGTGTGTCATAGACAGATAGGGTTGTCATACGTACTGATTCTATCAGTACATGTAATGATTTTTACTAATTTTCTTTAAGAATACTGATTTTTCAAGATTCTGAAATAAGTACGCAAATGCACTGATTTTTAGCAATTGGTACTGATTTTAAGATTTTATTTGAATTACTAAATAATTTTTACATTTAATATTTAATTATTAATTGCCAGTAACAGCGTACCTAGGAGTCTGTAAAATGGTACTTGTTTAGTATCATATTTAATTAATTTTTAATTGTGCAATCCGAAAAATTCTGACTAGTTTTTTTTTTACTAAATAAAAACAATTAATGAGGCAAAAATTTTGTACTGATTTTTTGCATTGAATATATTTGAATGTACTGATTTTGCGTTTCAAAAATCTGACAACCGTAGTCATAGACGTTGGAAGCAACAGACCAGCAAAGTTTAAGGCACGATTCGTTCATTCCTTGATTAAATTAAAGTGCAATGTTATTCAATTATAGCCGCACGATGTGAATCCAGCTATGTTAAAAGCAAAAAAGCAAAAGACTGATTCAGATTCGGTAGCTATAACAAGTTCGAATTGTACACTGTTAGCAGTCCCGTTATCTGTTCAAAATGATGCCAATAAAACGCCGTCAAGCATAAAAAAACGTCAGAGCAGTAATAGTCCGGCAGCGGTTATAGTAATAAAGCCAGTAGCACTAACAGTGCAGGTAATATAAAATTTGAAAAACGAATGATATATGCTCATGTAACTTGAACAATAATAATGAATAAGTAAATTTTTCCAGACTATTAAAGCGAAGCGTTCACGGTTGGAAAATGTTCTCAAAACAATGAAGCTCAAATCGAAGAATACTCAATTGGCTTGCGAGCCACCGCTGGATTTAAGTTATTTACTGTCCGGTCGTGGTGCCAGACAGCGTAAAACTAATACGTCTGCCGCAGCAATGTCGTCGTCGGTTAATGTGCCTGCTTAGAAAATAGTAAAATAAGAATAATTTCATAAATGCTAATTTTAAAAAAAGTGTAGTCTTAAATGTAAAACTGTAATTAACAATTTAAATTGCTGATAAAAAATAATCATACTTGTATTATGATGAAATAGCATAAGATGTAAAGTTAGTGACATTTGTTATTATTATTATGTTACAACCATTTATTACGTTGCTTATTTATTTAACACCAACATTCAGTAGACAATTTTATTATGCCTCTATACTATTATAGCATATTTATTGCGCTACTAATATACAAATTGTTTATTTATTTTATTTTTGTTTGAAAAATTACTTTCTTTTAGTTATGTTTAAATTTTTAATTGAATCTGTTCACGTTATAATATCTTAGTGAATTATTGCTATAATTTTCAACATGGACCTTTTTTCTGGGCAAATTTTGTTTTCTATTAACTATTGATTTTTAGTTACAAATAAATTATTTATTTGTATATAAATTTTTCTCTTTTGCATTGTTATTCAAAAATTAAATTTATTTTCTTGTATCATACATCAAATATATTTTTTGATTCGAAAAATATTTTTATTGCATTTCTTTTTTTAGAGGACATGATAGTATGCTGATGAAGAGTAGATACCAAGTGGTTGAACCTTTGCTTAAGTGTTGAAATTTCGTTCCATTACCTTTATAATTTCCAGTATATCATTAGGAAGTTTACTGTATCATGGGAAGTGCCACACCCTCTCGCCAACTTATTTGCAGAGCTTTTTTAAGGTTTTCCTAGTATTTTTGAGATATTTGGTTACACTACATCAAATAACTCTCAATATTGCGAATGCTTCACTTGTATGGGCGGTATGCGCGTCCGTGAACTGATTTCGTTGATATAACATCTTTTTTATTTTGATTATTTATGTTATTCTTCAATCAATCCTAATAAATATCTACTTTCAGTTCGAAATCCACAACATAATTTTGGAACATGAATTTTTTATTGAAGGCGAGCAATTGAACAATTAAAATAATTCATATCCAAAATACGACAGACGGTGCAGTCAAATGGCTAGGACTGTCAGCTCACAACTTAGTGCGTGGGTTCGATGCTCTTAAAGGCCAAATGTTTTTTATTTATATCCACGAAAATAAACTTATACTCATAAGACCAAATGTTATTTTTTTTATTTATATCAATGAAAATAAATTTTTAAACTTTTTTTTAATTTGCTCTGTAACATTTTTATCAGAAAATATTCTATCGCAAAATTTTTATACGAAATGTTACTTTGAAATCTGCTTTTAAATATTTAAAACCACATTTTCTGCTTTTAAATTTAAAATGCGCTTTTAGAGTAAAATCAGGTTTTAAGTCGACTATAACAGACTTAACATAGTGATAATTTTAAAATGCACTCTAAAGTTGTTAAAACCTGCTTCTAGTTTGCTTATAACTACGGGCCAATTTGTTTAAAGTCTATTAATATGTTCATTGTGCTGCATTTAGTAGTTATGTAATTGCTATTTCGAAAAGACTGAGCGAAATGTTCACGATTGTAACTCAATTTAATTTTATATCAATGAAATTGATATATTCTTAAAAGTAGAATTGTGTTCACAATTAATTTTAGTGAATTAAATGCAGCCGTGAAATTTTTTCCATCGATGCCAGCAATACACAAAACACTGATCTTGACATGTAATGTAGGCCTACAAATCAGGAGGAGGAAGCATCATTTAGCATGGTTTTGAACGGAAGGCCTGCCGGTGGATTTCATAATAGCAGACTTCCCAAAATAGGAAATCCCAACTGAAAATTACATCACTACAGTCTGGCAATACGAAAATGACTACAAGCCAAGTTGCCCATTTATAAGAAAGTTGAATTTCTGGCAACGCTACACGTGTTGTTCTCTGTCCGCTGTCATCGTCATTGACGATTTTCTTTTTTAATTTTTTGGAGCAGGAAAAGTCTACGAAAAAATTAAAAATCAAATTCAATAAGTGATTATTTCCGCAAAAATCACAAATTTTCGCGAGGTGTAAAGTGTGGAGCATTAAAAAAGTTAAAACTTTACGCAAAGTTAGCCAAATTAATTGAAGTGGTGAAATTTTTTGCCAGTCTCACATCAAGGCAACGAAAGCACCAGCACGTCGAACGCACGTAGCGCTCCGCAAAATTCGACATCGTGTAGACAACAAAATTTTAATTGCTATTGCATTTAAAATTGAGAGAAATCATATAGAAAATTTTAAGAAAAATCAGCAAATGCCGAACATGAGTCAATTAACAGATATATTGCGACGCGAATTTCCAGCAATGGACAATGAGCTGAAAGACTATGTGGAAGGTGGGTATAGAGAGTAGTGGGTGGGTGTTGAGGGGAAGAATGAAGTTTATCGTGTAAAGTTAACTATCTAGGGGTGGGAAGAGAATGGGACTGCCCGTATCAAATAAATAGCATGCATTAAAAAAACATTCAATCGTCACTAAGTATTTGGATTTTTTTCACTTTCAGGCGTACTTGGCGGTAATGATGATGATTTTGAGACCTGTGACGATATCTACGATGCGGTAGGTGACATTCTGCAGAGCATCAACAGCGAAAAGACCGAGGACAACATAAGGTCAGTAAACAAACGCTTGTAAGGGCATTAAGTTTTTTACAATGATATGATTTTTATTTCTTTCAATGCAGGGAATTGTGCGATCAATTTTACAATATCATCAAATTGAACAGCAAAAATGTAGAACGCAAAGTTTTAAATGCTCCAGTGAATATTGCTGAAATGGCCAGAAACATGGAGTCGGCCGATAAGGATGTACAAAGCATTTGGGTGGTCAACAGAGACAGTGGAAATGTAAATATACCTGTATTAATAACACTTAATATATTTTGTCCCAGGGACGTAGGTATTAAAAAATACGACGCGTTTGGCGTTATAATAAATGGGCTTAGGCAAAATCGCTAAAACAACTAACTAATATAAACTAGTACCTAATTTTAGATTTACGGACTATTTAGTTGTTGACAGTTAAAACGAAATGCGGCCATACAAGTTCTCATAAATATTCAATAATTCTTGTTCTCTTTTCAAGAAATTACTTTATTTAGGGATATAAAAATACTACTTTGTCACTCACTTATGAAGCAAAACTTTCAGGAAAAGCTTAAATTTACCTGTAAATCAATGCATTAAAAATGCAAACAATGAACACTAGGTGTGTAAGGAAATGTTTAAAACGAAATGGGGTCTTGGCCCCAAATTGATATTGGATAAACGCTGCAAAAATAAGACCAATCTTACTCCATATTTTCGTAATCTGGTAGAAGACTAAATACACATAAAATTAGAAGGGTCTCAACGTCTAAAACATCCACCAAACATACCATAAAATCGAAATCAGTATTGCAAATCATTTCACAATCTCAGCGCTAACAATAATGTTTGCGCTGGTTATCTGAACCTCAAAGTGCCATCGGCAACGAGATAGTGAACGAACATCTTGTACACTTTTATTTAAAACTGCATAATTGATCAAAATTCGAAAATTTTTTTTTGCATCGGAACGGCCTTTGGCAAGGCAAATCTGGATGGTTAGTTTCACTAAAATGCATAACGGTGTGATAAAAATAATGTTCCTCAGTTCGACAAAACAGTCTCTTTTAGCCCAACCTTAATTCAGCGATTTATGTTTGTGTATGTTTTCACATATGTACCAACATAAATACTAAGGGTGCGTTTACTGTCAAAAGTTTTTTGTAGCGCTACACAACAGCTTGTCGCTCGCGCTGTTCAAATACATGCGTGCATATGGAAGTGTTTACTTATAGGCGATATTACGTATTGCGACACGAGCGTGAAGCGCCGTCGCTTGCTACGAAAATCTGCAACCAAAACATTTTGAACTTTCGGAGCGACGGCGAGCGACAAAATAAAAATTGTAAGTAAAAATCAATGTTGGTGGCACTATTCCGATGAGGAAAGGTTGAAAATAGATTTTAATCGATGAGGAAAGGCTCAAAGTGGATTTTTGACATATTTAAAACGGCCCCGAACCACGAAAGAGACCGTTTTGCTTTGCTTTGCAACGAGTTAATCGAATATGCTCGAACTGCAACGAGTCAAACTCGAACAACTCACTTTGTTCGACTCAACTCATGTTCAGCTCGTTCGATGTCCATATCATATGATTGTAACTCATGTGTTTCGAGCTACTCGTTTGTTCGAATTTCAAGCTGCTCGTTTCATACGACTGCAACTCATTGCGTTCGATCTGCTCTTTAAACGTTGCGTTTGGTTTATTGACGATTTCAGTTTCGCTTTTATTCGGGTATGTACACTGCGTATAGTGTAGTGTGTAAATTGGTGTAATTGCGACATGGAAACCGCACAGTCTCCACAAGAAAAGGTAACAGTTAGATGCATGCTTCTTCGACATTTTTGCTGTAGTATTCCTAACATCCGCTACATCCTTTATTGGTAACTTTTTATTTTTCGATAAAAGAATGTTATTACTCAAATTTTGAACTAATTCCAAAGTTTTTTTTTTATATCATTGATTTTGAAGAAAATATGAAATTCCATTCCGTCCCGTTCGAGCTCTTTCAAATTACATATATAAATCTATTAAGTAGCATTAAAAAAAAAGTAATAAGTGTGCATAATGTTTCCGCCAAATGAGATTGCAGTATCATTGAAACGGTATCATCTCTCTTACTCAAACATTCATTTTTTTTTAGAAAGTCGACACTAAAAAATTGGGAAAAGCTGAAGCCAAATTACAGCAGAAGCAAGAAAAACGCCAAGATTCTGGCAAAGGGCCAGTTGTACCAGTTAAATTACAAAGCGCTACAGCTTCACAGGTGACCAGCAAAAAGAATACTAAAATGGAACTGAAGGGCACTAATCGTTCGATGGATATTAAAATTGAAAACTTTGATTTGGCCTTTGGTGACAAGTATGAGAGCATTGTTTTAATATTTTTTTTTAGAACTATAATTTTTATTTGTCTTTTTAGAGTATTGCTACAAAATGCCAACTTGTTGCTTTCTTTCGGTCGTCGTTATGGTCTGGTTGGTCGCAATGGACTGGGCAAGACAACGTTGCTGCGCATGATATTTGAGAAGCAGCTAGAAATTCCCTCACACATCTCTGTGTTGCATGTCGAGCAGGAAGTTGTTGGAGATGATACTTCTGCTGTGGAGAGCGTTTTGGAATGTGATAGTGAGCGTACGCGTTTACTTACACGTGAAAAAGAAATATTGGCACAATTAAATAGTGGTGTTCAGGATGCTGCTTTGAGTGCTGAGCTTAGTGAAACATACGCGCAATTACAAAATATCGAAGCTGACAAAGCGGTAGCGCGTGCTTCTGTGATATTGAAAGGTTTAGGTTTTGACACTGATATGCAACAGCGGACAACAAGATCTTTTTCTGGTGGTTGGCGTATGCGTTTGGCTCTGGCGCGTGCACTTTTTTCTAAACCGGACTTACTACTGCTTGATGAACCGACTAACATGTTGGACATTAAGGCCATCATTTGGCTTGAAGCCTATTTGCAAACTTGGCCCACAACAATTTTGGTAGTGTCTCACGATCGTAATTTCTTAGATACAGTGCCGACAGATATCGTACATTTACATTCCCAATGTTTGGAGGCGTACAAGTAAGTTTAGTCATGCTTTTTATTATTACTTCTATAGTCTTAAGATGTTAGTGATTTGTTTTCGAGACACATCCGATAATACTTTATTATATTAAAAGCCATTTATTAAACACAAAAGTAAGACATGTGAACTCTTAAGCTATTAATACATCGAAGATAATCGACAGCTTGTTTTACTTTAAGAACGATGCCATTCAAAAATTACATTTTTCTTTATGGTTTTACCAAATTTTTACCTATTCAAATAGTTTTCTTATTTATTTATAGAGGTAATTATGAACAGTTTGAAAAGACCAAAAACGAAAAACACAAAGCACAACGACGTGAATATGAGGCTCAAATGGCGCATCGTTCTCATGTGCAAGAGTTCATCGATCGTTTCCGATACAATGCAAACCGTGCTTCATCTGTGCAGTCGAAAATTAAAATGCTTGAAAAATTGTAAGTCAAAAATCAAATTTTTTTAAACTTTTTATTGTATTAAACTTTTTTATTGTTGAATTTTTATTTTTTCTAATGCAGACCCGAGCTAAAACCGGTTGAAAAAGAAACTGTAGTTACACTGAAATTTCCTGATGTTGAACCACTCAATCCACCTGTATTAGCGATTTCTGAAATAGAATTTCGTTACGATCAAGCCGATGCCCTGCCAGTATTTACAAATGTCAGTTTGTCTGCTACTTCGGATTCAAGAATTTGTATTGTAAGTGATATTTAAGTAATGCTAAAAAGTAGAAATAAGTGTTTGCAAGAACCTTTTCAATCTAGATGCACTACAAATCATTTTATTCGAACTATATGCTTATCTGAAAAACCTTTCGAACCTGTTATAAATTATTATGAATGGACTGTTAGTCCGTTTCGTTCAGTTTCAGAATTTCACACTCAAGATTTAACTTTGCAATCGATTTTTTCAATTATAATAATATATTAATTTGTCGATTCCACTTTGGAAAAGGTTGAAAATATATTTCGAACATTTTTAGGGTTGCATTGGTATCCCGAAGAGCAAGATTTTGGCCAATTTTTCGTTTTTCCTCGTCAATAGGCGTGAAAACAACTTTTCGGAAAATGGAACCATTACAGAACTTACCGCTTTTCCGCATAAATTTTGTTTCCATCTTATTTTTCAATGTTCTGCAGCGTCAAGAAACTAGTGTCTCTAAGTTCGCTGCGAATTTTTCTTTCTTTTACCCATATAATTTTTTTTTTTTATTGAAATATTCAAATTTCTTCAAGGTGGGTGAAAATGGCGCTGGCAAATCCACACTGCTCAAAATTATTGTTGGTCAACTCAGCACAATATATGGTAATATTGTGTTACATCGTGGCTTGCGAATAGGATATTTTGCGCAACATCATGTTGACCATTTGAATATGAATGTTAGTTGTGTAGGCGTATTAGCAGAATTGTTTCCTGGACGACCTGATGAAGAATATAGACGGCAACTTGGTAGTTTTGGGATCTCAGGTACATTGGCGCTACAAAGTATTGCCAGCTTGTCTGGAGGACAAAAATCGCGCGTCGCTTTGTCTAAGATGTGCATGGGTATGGTTTATAATCTGCTTTATTAATTTTGTGATTGGAATTACTTTGTTTTTTCTCTCTTTCAGCCGAACCCAATTTCTTAGTACTTGATGAACCGACAAATCATTTGGATATTGAAACCATCGATGCCTTGGGTAAAGGCATCAGTGCATTTAAGGTATGTTGTAATTGTTTTTTTTTTTTATAATTGTAGCTTTCTTATTTAATATTTTTTTTTTCTAGGGTGGCGTCATTTTAGTATCTCACGACGAACGCTTGATAAAGGTCATTTGCAAAGAGCTTTGGGTATGCGGCAATCGAACTGTGCGCGCAATTGAAGGCGGTTTGGATGAATACAAACGTGAAGTTTATAAGGAAATTGAAGCGAATAGTTAAACAAATTTAGTTGAATTTCATGTCCATGATAAGAATCGTTTATAATTTAGCAATATTTTTTTAAAAAAATATGAAATTAACTTATTTTTGTTATAAACAAAAATATAGTTGAACTATTATTATAAAAAAGAAAATAATACTAAAGAAATCATGCACCTGGAGGCAAATCATTAAACTATATTTTAAAAGAAATGTGTTTTAAAGATTATTTTATTATTAAATTAAACTAATCAAATTCCGAAAACAGTTATCAAGTCTTTATTTATGGGAATACAGTAGAAGTTCAGGAAACATCGCAGCCTAGACACCTTGTCTGGGATATGCTCTGTTAGGATGGCAGGCGGCAGGAAAGCAAAACGTCTGCTACCTTACCTTGAGAAATTTAATCTCTGCATGTTAATTGTATTCATTGGTTATAAGGTATTATCTGATGGTTAATTTCGTGACTTTTTTGGTTATTTCTGTAAGCACATCGGCGTTATGCGCGATTGTCATAAAGTTGTAAACACAATAAATGCGAGATGCAAGCGCAAGAAAAACATAAAACGAGACAACATATGTTTGAGCAGTATATGGCAGCTCTTTTTACGCATACTTCAGGAACATTTTCTAAAAAAAAAAATAACTTAAAAGAAAAGCTTATTTTAAAATTTACATAAAAAAACAAAATATCGAAACCGTTATACTTTACAAAAAATCGACAACTTTTAACAAAGCGGTGCAGTAGAAGCAAAAATTTTTGTTGAGACGCACTACCCAAAATAGCACCATGCGATAATGAACTAGCAATTTACATATCCCCAAAAGTATGCTGCATATTTTTTTGGCGCATTGTTTCACAGCGCAAATTGATAAAAACGATTGCATCTTTTGGGGGCAATTTTTCTGCGGTGCACTGTAACTTCGAGTGCATTCAAAATGGAATTGTGTCGCTTCTAGTGCACCGATTGCGACAAATTAGGTATCATTCTATTTGTAAAATGTTGCAGTTTTATAATAAACATTTTGAATTGAAAAAAATTATATAAAGTCGCTGTTATGTCTAAAGTAATGATGCACCATTTGCAAGAGAAAACATTGATGACAAACATTTCTATTTGAGTGCTTCTGTACGGAAATTGGTTTTGCAATTACATATAGGGGATCTCATAAAAATACCTTACCTTCTAATAACTCGTTTTTAATTAAATGAGCAGTAATATATGAAATTCTTCTAATAATGCTTTTTGGATGGTTTAACAGCCAGCAGACAATGTCGATACAAACCTTTCCTTGGCCACATACACAAATTTAAATAAAATTGCACCCACTATAGATAGGAGAGGCTCTTCCCGCTGCACTTCCCTACAAAAGAGTTATGGGCACGACAGTCCTTAATCCTGTTAGCCAATGACTAGCTCAAGGTGATTTCCGATGAATTTAAAACAACTTCCAATGCCTATTCGTATTTTAAATTCGACTGTTGTACTACAATGATCCAGACTTACATTTTTAAAACAAACT
Source organism: Meiosimyza platycephala (assembly GCA_963662105.1). Classification (NCBI taxonomy): domain Eukaryota; kingdom Metazoa; phylum Arthropoda; class Insecta; order Diptera; family Lauxaniidae; genus Meiosimyza; species Meiosimyza platycephala. Next base: position 102,368,710 of record OY759208.1, on the reverse strand, counting down.
GTATAATATATTTGAGGGACCCAGGACCAGAGGGGTACAAGTGCTTCAAAAGTAAAATTAGGTGTAAGTTTCTTTTTTTAGTAGTAGTAGTACTAGCTAGTTAGTATTACATTTAATTGGTCTATTATTATTGATAACTTGTTGGTGGCATTTTCAAAGTTAAATTGAAGCAGTTTTTGGTATAACACTGAGTTTTGCACTTGTACCCCTCTGATTCTAGGTTCATTATTTGAGCCGTTTATTTTGAAAGTGGCATAAGTCACTTTGTTTTTAAGTCGAGATATTTAAGTTAGCATCCATATTTTTAAACGTGTTAAAACGCAAACCCTTAAATATCTCGACTTAAAAACAAAGTGACTTATGCCACTTTCAAAATAAACGGCTCATTTGTTAATGCGTCATACATCAATCGAAATAATTATAAAGGTACCTTCCTTCACAAGATAGCGAAACTTAAATGCAGTTTTCAGGAAATATTATTATTATTAAACTCTATTATTATTATATTTCATATAGAGCAATCAAATATTTATCTGAGCAAATCATATTGTATTTGGATCAAATAGTGATAAGTGGTGGTTGAAGAATTTTATGTTTCGACTCAATCAAATATTTAATTGCTCTATAAGAAATATGCGTTTGTTATATTCAAACATATTGCTTTCTTAGTGCACTAAAAAGCTGCACCTAAGGAAGCTTCCGTTGACGGTATCTCAGTTTTATGCCGCTAGTCAACGTTATTGAATTCTTTCAGAAGTGTGTCGCTCCGTTTCAATGTTGTAAGGTGGTGTGAATACTTTTTCGTTTATTGATTTTTGAATTTCAACATATACAAAGATCATTTTCGCACTTTTGACTATGGATATCATCAATATTTCAGCATATGTGAATCTGAATTCACGCTAAATATTGTTAGAAATACTTTCAGTGCAGTATTATACCAAAGGCAACCATATCAAGAGAGCTGTGGTACGAAATTATCCATTAGAGGAATAAGGTTGATACCGGAACCTTTCAACAACCTAAAGAAATTAATTATTTCGCAACTTATTTGAGCAATAATGCTGCGTTTTTGAAATAATTGGTGTCAAATTCTGTATTCCAACCACTTTAGAGCCAATATCCTGAAAGAGAGTTTAACTTTTTTATAATTCTTGCAGATTTTTGTGAAATACTTTATAAAATATTTTCTTACCTACCATGTTTTAGCGTTGTTGCTAATAACAAGATAAGTAATTTATGTTCGAATAACATCTTAAGTTTAAATAAAAATGCTGTAATTTTTATTCCAAATCACCATGGTGTTTTCAAAGTAGATAAATCTTTCATTCAAATTTTACATATTTGGAGAGGTGTTTTAAACCACATAAGGATACAAGTACATTAAAATATTAAACTACATTTTCTTTACTTTAAATTCAAGGAGTGTTACGGTTAACTATACCGGATAGTATGTAGTATATAAAATACGTATGCATGTTTTTTGAAAGCAATAAACACAAATTCCTTAGATTTTACAAATGCCAATGACACCGCAACCAATACGTGCGCCAGCATTACCAGTTGATTTGCTCAACTCGTGGCCACCTTTACCCAAATCATCAGGATCGGCATGTACAACAATGGTGCGTCCAACGATGCTATTAGAGCCGAATAGAGTGATTTTTTTGTCACAAATGCTTACCTTTTAAGGTGATAAGGAATTTTAATTGATAAAATAAAAACATAGGTTATTAATAAATGGTATTACCTTGGTTGGTCCACTACCGCCAGCTTCAATGTTACCCAAATCACCTAAGTGACGATTTTCATCGGCTGGTGCACCATGTTCCTTACCATGGGGATTGAAATGAGGACCAGCAGAGGTGCAGCCATTGGTGTTGTCACCAAATTCATGCACATGGAAGCCATGTTGACCTTTGGCGAGTCCATTAACTTCTCCAGTTACACTTACGGGTGCATTTTCATTCTATGAAGTTTTAAATATATAATTAAAGGTTTCTCTTAAGATATTAAATACTATATACATTATACTCTACGTATAATTTACTGTTTGATTAACTGATACCTTGTCGTGAACTTTTTCAACAGAGACGAACTTTTGTCAGAAGGATAAATAATGTCAGTATGTGCTTTCTTTTTACGCCTCAATGATGTCTAAAATCTTTAGGGTATTGAATATTTGTGGCATATTTCTTCCCAAAAAATGCTTTCTAGAAGCGCTGCTTGCTCCTGTCCTTGCCTATTGGGTACGTTTATATTTCATCTAGTTCAGCGAGACCCCTATTTAGACAAACGTGTATGTTTGATATTCAATGCATAAATTAAAGGAATTATATCAGTTGCTATATATTTCTTTCCTCGCGTGCAAGGTTGTACATACTATTCTTTTGCGTAAAAATGTGCTTAAAAACATAAAGTTCTTAAAATTAAAGTAAAATGCAGATTTTAAATGATCTTGGAATGGAATCCAGTGTAAATAGCTTAGCAAAAGAATATATTGTCGCTAAGTGGAATTTTGGTAAATATTAACAAACGTGAACCATTCGCAAACGCGAATACGTTTGTTTTTAATTAGTTCACGGTATCGGGTGTGCACTGTATTTAATATTATTGGAGTGAGTAATTACCTTCAAAACTCGGAGATCCCCCAACTTTTTATTCCTTTTTTGTTTTCAGTACTGAAAATCGCGTGGGAAAAATAAGGTTAACGATTGATGTTGGAGCCTCTGGAAAAAACTTATGCCATACATTTAAGCAGCAACAAGATTTCCTATACGATCAAATAGATTTCGGAACATCGTCCCTATTCATATAAAATAAATATTCTATCACGTAACTGTCTTGGAATCAATTCCGAATTTGAAATTTTATAGATTTCTTAATTAATTTTGCTTACATAATGAGTTGCATTTTATATTCTACTAAAAACAGCACTTGAACAAGCCGAGCGAATGTTCTGGTAGAAGACTATCGCAGTAATTGATATGCGGCGTTTGACTTTATCAACTCAGACCGCAGGTTGTGAAAGCACCGATCCAACTTGCTAATTCAATAAGTGACTTGCTATTCATTTTGATTAAATCAAAAACTCAAAATTTTGTTCCAAGGTTTCAAGTTTTTCTGATGGTGCGGTGTGGAAAATGTTATCGTGTGTGTAGAACCCTAGGTAAAGGTCAATGCAAAGCAACCGGGTTGACGATTACCGACATTTTGTCACTTACCTCTTGTTCAAAGAAAACTGTTCCCGAAGCATCACCCTGAATAACACAAACGGCTTTAGCTGGCATTATGCTGATATTTAATGCAAATTATTACTTAATATTTTCAATAAAAAGAAACACGTTCAGGTTTAACAAATTCACACTTTTTACACGCCGAGCTGAAGTTGGAATGTGAAACTTTTCGGTTTTGTTCGTTTTCGCTTATGTCAGCAGGGTTGCAATGTTCTAGAACAGTGTTGCCAGAGAAAAACATTTGAATTCATCAAAGTAGAGAGCAACAAAAAACAAAGCAGCCAAAAAAGCGTTATGCTGTAGTATATGTATGTATAGGGTGTTTTTTTTAGAGGTATAGAACTTTAAAATGGAATAAAACAAAGATGAATTTTTTAAATAGACATGAAAATTACTTTATTCGAAAGATAATCTTCTGGCATTATAATTTAAATATGACTTCTGGCATATGAACGCCACGGCTAGCTCGGACGTAGTCTAAAATGGAGGTCCAATTTTCAAGGTATATCGCGAATTACGCGAGTAATGTTGGCTTCGAAGTATTGAATCGTAGCTGGCTTATCGACGCATACTTTTGGCTTCACATAACCCCAAAAAAAAAAATTAAGGTGTGATATCACAAGATCTAGGCGGCCTTCTTGACTTCATAATTGCAAAAATCATGTGAATTTTGAGTGAAAATAAAGTTGAAATTTTAGTGACTATAATAAATTTGCACAATTTGGACGCGTTGTTCATGCGTCAACCTGTTCATGATGAAATGGCAAACCAAACTGAATATAAATGACATTAGAGTTGCCAGATTTGACCACAAAATCCCAGTTTTATCTCTATTCGAAAAACAAACCTCTAAAAAAAACACCCTTTACAAGTATATATATTTTGAAGTATTAATATATACTTGTAATTAGAATACAATTTGCTGTAGGCAGGAAAGATCGATTGCGTATTACGACACGAAAATAAAACGCTAATACTCCAGAAAAAACCGAAATGTTCAAGTTTACAATTTAAAATTCAAGTTATGCACACCATGATTTAGCTATTAAGGTTCTCGCAAGCTGTCAAACTTATCTAAACACATTGAATGTCGAAATAGATAAAACAAATCGAAGGAAAAAAACTCATACACTTTGACAATTGATCGCTGTAGAAAAGGGTGTTTTGCTTGATCATCTGATTTGTTTTAACTTTTAAAACCTACTTTTAGAAGAAGCAGCATTTTTTTTCGTAGCAACCTATATTATTCAGTATACCTGGGGTTGAAATAAGATGAAATCATTACTGCAGAAACATTTTTTTACTGGCAATTTTTTAACATAATTTTTTTAAGAGCTCATTTAAGTGATAAACATTAAAGATTAATATTAAAGAACATGTATCACGGCAAAAACGATTTAATTTAGAAGATCTAATTTTAGCGATTTATTAATTAACAGATATTATTATGGTAAACACCGAGTCTAAATCAAAATTAAAAATTAGTAATGAAATTTTCTTCAAATTCACTATTTTTCATTTCTCTTCCATTTACAACTAACAACTAAAACAACGGTTATATGCGAAATAAAATGTGTAATTCTTTTCAAAGATAAACGCAATATTATGAATTTGGCTGAAAATCATTACTAGAATTTTTTACAATATACTGAAATCATTACTGCCGAAATAGGACATTACTGCACCTTATTTTAATGCCTGATGTACACCATATCAAAAATAATTTTAAAAATTACGCATAAAAAACTACATACTAAACTTTCAGGGAAAATGAGAACCAATTTTGATAAAATCTAATAGAGCGACAACTCTGGATGACAATGGCAATTCCTGATTGTAATAAATTTTAACAGACAGGGCTGCAGTGACAATTGTAGAAATAAGAAAACTTAATGAAATTAAGCGATTCGCGTAAATACTTGAGCGAAAACTAAAAAAAAAAATAAATTGGAAAGAAAATTTAGAAACAGAGCAAAATGTTTGTGAACATACCTAAAAAACAATTTGTGATGAAACAGAGGTTCCGGTGGATATCAAAGTTTTATTTCGCATTATGTTTGTTTTATAAGGAATATTATTTTCAAGCAAATAATTTATATAATTAAATTTCTTGCAATTATGGTTGTTAATATTATTTCTTTGATCTTCAGTATTTTTTTAAACGGAAGAGAATCACTTAAAATGTATTCAAATAGTTTTTGAGATGGTTTTATTTTAAATGTGAGAAGAACTAAGCCAATTAGTTTTTATTAAATTATGTAGATATTATAAAACAATTATTATTTTCTGAAAATTTCTTCAAAAAAGGCTTCTTGTGAGAATTAAAGCAATTTCTGCGAAGAAAAATTTTTATATCCTTAGGAAATCTCTCTGTTCGACCACAGATTTTTGTTCCTGTATGCCCTACGAGTTTCTTCCACTATGAATCATGAAGTTCTAAATTATTTTTTTTCCATTTATTGTGTTTTTTTTTTAAATTATTGCTCATACATATATACATATGTATATATACATATGTATATGTATGTACATATGTTTGCATTGCACGTAAAAATCTTAAAAATAGTTCATAAAAATCAGAATAACGTTCAGCACGAAAATCTTTCAAAAGTATATTTTAAAAATATTTTCAATGGCAATGAAGTTACGATGTTTATCGAAGGAGACTTTGAAAACGTCATCAATTTAAATTTAAGGGTTATTTTTACATCATTGTTGATGTAAACTTTACGAATGTCAGACGCTTAATTTTCGATATGCAGTGTCCATTAGAAAAAACCAAATGGCGCATAGGTCATGCAGTGTTTTGAATAATTCATAACTTTTTTTACCAATTCATTTAATATACATACATATGTATATTTTCACTGACCCCCAATTTCGGCCCCACAAAAACGTCCTCTTTTCAGATCGTTTTTACTTACGTTCCTGTGATTTTCTAGCTGTTCGGCTGCTCGAATTTCAGTTCGCATATTTATATTAAGATCCTGAATCCTTGCTGGTTTACTTTCCTTGAAATACACTCAAACGAAGTAGTTAGGCGAACGCAAAGGACAGTTGAATGCAGCAAATTTCATAACTAAGCCTTCACCAAAAATGTTCTAGCGTCACACTTTCTTTGGCAATGTGTGCTATAGTTTCATATTGTTGGAACCGCAGTTTCGGATCGTATATAAATGCTGGTTTCAAAGTTTTTTTATCATCTCCCGATATTTCTACACTGGCGGTTACCGTTACCCTGGGGTTGCCGGTTTTAACCCACCCAAGAAAAACCTGGAATTGGATGAGTTTTCTTACAAGTAGATACATACTTAATTTTTTTTTAATGAATAAAAAAAAAATTTTTTTAATGAATAAAAAAAAAGTTCAGTTTTCCCACGTAAAAATTTATTTGTTTTACGATTATATTAATTATTTTTTAGTATGTATTGCTGAGCAAATAAAAAGGTCATCAACATTTTTCCCAGAAAAAATTTTATTTTTTACCAATTTAAATTAAAGAAAAATTATTTTAGTTTTTATTATTTTAAGGAAAAATTATTTTTTTTTTCAGAAAGGCCGGGAATTCTTTCTTTTTAACTTGACACCCTCTGAAGTAATACCGCATCACACTGTACATTTTATTAAATGTAATTCACACGCCGATGAAAAACTTATAGAATTTTACTGGCCCATATGTTTGTTTACAAATCTGTTTAGATGAAAGTACTTTTTTTCGTTCGATATGAGCACATAATATGTATGTACTATGTACTTATGTATATAAGTTCATTACCAGCTTACTAACTCATGAATGCGAACTGCATAATGAAGTCGCTATTGCGAATATCTGAGTTGAAGTGTATGTACCTCCAATTGCACTTTGTGTGGAAATAAATTCAATAGATTCCCAAGAATACTTTGAAGTGACCTTCAGAACATCTTAATCTGAGTGGCGTGCCTTTGATTTATTTTATATAATTATAATAATAATACAATTAAAAAAAAAATATTAACACGTCGACGGAAGGCTGTTTGAGTTTATATGTACTTAAGGTAGCAGGAAACGCGAACGTTCTAAGTCTACTTGGAAACGATCGCTGGAACACGAAATCCGTGAATCTAAGAAGTGTTAGAGAGGATTGAAATCATTTGCTACTGACCAAACACAATGGGAGACACTATGCTAAGGCAGATGATGACAGTCTCTGAAAATATGAACTTTTATATTTCAATGATTTTTCCTTCTTTTCTAAAAAGAATCGTTTTTTTCACAGTAATTTAATGCAATGTGAATTGAATTTTTAGCACATTTAATGAAAGCATACGTAGCGGTTGTTAATTGAATCTTAAATCAAGGATGTCTGAGACAAATTGTTATTATCAATCAACATTTTGCTGGCGAACTGCAGAAGCACCAATATTCAATGAACATTTGCAACATTTACACTGCGACATAGAAACGTGCATAAATTTTTACAGCATGTAATTACATGGGTATTTGTTGCTCGTTGTTCATGTGCTGACAGCTAAACAGCCAGCCAGCCAGGCAGGCAGGCAGGCAGGCATGGACGCAAACGTACAAAGAATTCACTTCCTGTTGTAGCAACAAGTGGTGATGCGCGTACTGCTGCTGTTGAAGAAATTGGAACGATATACGACTTGTCTTTGTTTTACGCATGCGCAAGCGCTTCTTTTGTTATGTTCTTAATATGAAGAAATAATGCTAAGTATTAACATTAACTTGCAAAACAACCCCTAATAAGCGCTTCAAAAAGTCATCAGCAAAATCTTACCACAATTAATTGAGTAATTTTCAAAATACAAACGTTCAGTTTTGGCGCGCAAGTGAGTGCTGGAACATAGCATCAAGCAATTTAAGGACGTATACAGAGTGAATGTGAGTGGGCACACTTTCAGCAATTATTAAGCTATTTCAACATTACCAGCTGCCTGTCATGTGTATTAAGCAGTTTGTTATACATTCGAAGTTTGTTATACATTAGTAAAGTGCTATATATATGTGGAACTTTATCTGCCACGCCTCTTAAATAAATAAATATTCCAAACTATAAACCTCAAAAAAGTTTTTTTTTTACATATTGCCACATCTTACGAACCGTTTACTTTGGACACAGCATAATTTCACATGCACAACCTAAGGCAAAATTCCTCTTACTTAAAATAAACTTTTACTTCAAAGACAATTTTAAAACTGGTTACAATATGCTGCTGCTATTGGTGTTGTTACATGTGCTAGAATCTTTGTTTTGCTGCTACTGATGTTACAAGTAAAAGCTTCGATTAGATGGACCCTCTTCATAATGGGAGCTTAACTGCGCTATAACAACATGACAAGCATTTAAAAAGGTTTTATTTACACCACACAGTCTTTACCTGAAATTACATTTGCTGCTGCTGTAGCTTTTGCTATCAGTGAAGAAAACCTTAGCTAAGCTAGTTACCTGCAACAGAAGATGTTGCTGGTAGAAGAAGCTGATGAGTGCCACTTAAGCACTATCTGGTTGCATTGGAAGCAACGATTAGGTAATTAAGTTGCCAACAACATTGAAATTATGTAATTATATGTATAAAAAACAAAGAAGAATTGCTGAAAATTGCTTTGAAAATTGTGTAGTTTTTTTGCCATTATTTTTATAAAAAAGCATTAAGTTTTGCTTTCGATTTAAACATATTTGCACTGTTTTAATTCGGTGGTTTTTACCAAATGTACAAAAAAAAAACAACCGATATTGATGAGAGTTAACATCCAAACAGGCGAAGAACTTCTCAGCGATAGGTATGACAATGTTCAAGTTAGAATATTTCTTAAGTTCGTTTACTAACATTCAAATCAAACCCGGATGTTCGCCCGGAACCAGAACTTCGCCTCACTCCAGAAGCCTCCAAGTTTTTGCAAACACATTTTTTTATTTTAGGCTGCTTTTGAAGTTCTATTAGGTTCTGTAGGAAAAGTCATTTAGTCTTTTGACTATCCGATATAATCAATTTATACGTCCACGCTTTTTTACGCTCTTTAAGAGCCCGCTCGTTCGCATTTTTACGCTTTTTGAGCGCGGGTTCGTTCTCTGGGCACCACTGATCACAAAAAGGTTATATATATGAAGAAAAGTACTCGCTCTTACGCCAGCAGTACTAACTTGTCTGGAGTTAAGGCAATCTCCATTTCGCAAAGAGAAATCATCATTTTACTCGGCTGGTTCTTCATATATATAACCTTTTTGCTGATCATTGGTCTCGGAGCTAGAGTCAGCGAATGGATCATATAGTATATGTACTTCGCGGAGTATTTCCAGCTTGAGAATAATATTCTTCATCAGAACTTTACACAGTTTCGTTGACTCTCTTACACCATCTTTTTTACGATGTGAAAGTTCCAATAAAATTATAGCTTAGAGTGCCATATCTTCTTCTTATATTACCTTTGTAAGCGTTTTAGTAATCGTCGTCTGGATCACCTACGAAGCTTTGTGTTTCACCAAGTGACGATATTTTATATTTAAGCACCTGAATAAGGCTTTAACTGTTTCCTTGAAAGCGTTCTTAGTCAACTCTACGGTTGTTTCTGAACTTAGGTATGTTATTATTCACTTGCCGAAGTAGTTCTCCATATCGAGTCCGTTTTTCTAGAATCTCGACCTGGTGAAGCCAAGATTCGCTCGATATTAAGCCGAAACTACCTGACTGGTACACTTGCTCCGAAGATATGCCACCCTGTGCACTGAATGTTTACTATTCATTATTCTGTTGGACAATGATAGAAAAATCACCTTCTGTTTTAGTAAACCACAAGATTAGCAGACAGAATGAAGTCACAAAGCACAGCGTCCATTTGAAGTTACACTTGAAATCAATGCAGTGTTCGGGAACGTGTTCGAGTTGCGTTTTTCTTACAATTTTTATTAACTCCCTCGATGAAAGAAATGTAATGCAATCATAAGATAGCTAGGCCGAAATAAAGTTTCGATCAAAATTATTTTTATATGCTATCAAATTTCGACAAAAACGACGCTTACAGTAAAACGTATGCACGGTTTCACATAACTCCATCTTGATAAACAAGTCTGATCCATGTAGTCTTTTCAGAACAAAAGTGTGATTTGATGCACCCAAGGCTTTTGGATAACTGGGTGTATGTTAACGAGCACATGTATCGCCATGATCGAAGCGTAAATCGAAATAATTTCGCATATTAAATAATGTTCAGGCTTATTCAATTTTCTGAATTTTCTTCCTTTTTCATTAAAAAAAAAAAAACTGAAATCACTTATTATGATGCATAAATTAATATACTTATGTACATTTTTATATAGGAAAGAAAAAAGTCAAAGGCATTAACTCAAGATAACCTACAAAGTTAAGTAAAAGAAATTGCAAATTGATTAAAAACCGTCAACATGTTTTGCCACCGCCAACCTCCTAGTTTACAGGTATACATTATCAACAAAATAATCTTTAGTCGTTGAGATGACAGCTCTTTTCAAGTACTCCAGCAGTCCTCGATGGTACCAAGAAGCCTTTATTAAAACTAACGTTATTAATTACGCAAGAGAGCGAAAAAAATCACTTTGGAAGTGTAAAAATGAAGCTGCCGCTAAGCCAATCACTTTACAGCTATTGATACTTTGTTGAAACATCACTCATCGACTGTTTTCGCAGTAGCTTTCAACGTAACTTCCGCATGTGAATTTTCTACTACGTAACGCTTACGTGAAGTTGATAAGTTGTCAAGATCTCTGACGTTTTAATAAGTCATATAATTCATGGGAGCATGTGTGTTGTTGGAGAGAATGCTCATCTTTGTGCGAATGCGAGACATATCCAAAGTTACGCTACTATGCTGGTTGTATCTCAAATCTATTGGGCCACATTGAAAGAAGAAGAGCAAGTTGACAACATTTCTTATCAAGCCATTTACAGCTGAAGGCAAATTTTTAACGCCAGGAGGTACAGCTGTCATTTGTCAGCTTAAGTTGACAAAATTGCATTGTGAAGATTTATGATTCTTTTTCCTTTTATAGAGAATAATTTTTTTTGTAGCTATTTTGCTTATGCTTAAATAATAGCAGGCAACATTTTAAAGTTTTATTTCTTTATTTGGAGTATTGTGTAAAACAATGCAATGTAATGTATGTCATGAAATTATGTTGAAAACCCAGATAAACCAGCTGTACTGATGGTACAGTAAGGTCCTTACAATTCGACAAACTGGAAAATAAAACTAAATAAGAAAATCGATCTATATAAAAAATGCATTGCGCCAAGGAACTAGACATTTTGATACCCGACTTCTAAATAAACGAGCAAAGTTGAATAATTTTGTAAAGGTTCCATGCAGGAGATAAAGGACATGGAAGAACACGAAAGTAAGCACTGTTTTAAAATGCTATTTCATACATAACGTAAGATATTCTTGCCATTTTATTACAATTTTTTCAACGCTTACAGCGCTCATTTTAAAACATGACAAAAGCATAAAATCAGATAAAAATTTTGCAACCTAAAGGCGGTGACAGGCACATCTTGCTAGAGATTTTGATGTAAGTTGACACTTATGCTTCTTGCAACACAGTCATCTTCTCATCAAGCCAGACGAACGGCAGCATCATCAAAGTCAATTGCTGATTTTCTGAATTTATAATATGTAACCGTACTCTTCCTACCGCTGATTGCAGCCTGCTGCACCACCTCACCTGATTTAAGTCTTGTGCCATGGTCGATGGCATAGTCTATGGGGATGACTAAAAACGGCTTGCCGGATATGCTTTTCAATTTAAAATCAATTTTCTTGCATGTCAAAAGGTTCAAACGTAACGAAAGCAGAGTACGAGTAGCTTTCATCTTTCAGTTAAATGTTGTACATGGAATGGAAGTGAAGCAGCAAATGCTGCTTGTTGATGCTGCAATGAGATGCAGTAATTATACGTAAATTCTAAGCATAACAAGTAGCTATTTATGCTGAGCTAGTGTAGAGTTCTTATTGAGGGTGAAGAGCGTTAGTGACGGCTACGACTGTTGTTGATGTAGCAGTGATTTTTCAAAAGGAACGGCTACAATTATGTGTCAATAATAAATAAATCAAGACAGCAGTATTGCATGTTTAGCTTCAATATATGTGGCACATGACAAAGTGGAGAGTTTTGCATTGCAAATACGGTTAGTGCTTTGGGATTGCTTAATTTTTAAGCAGCTTTTAAGAAACGGCAGCTGAAACATGATCATGATTTCGCTGATATCACTTCGAGTTAACTCAGGAAATCTTTTCACGGACCAATAAGAGTTCGCAAATGTATTTTAGCAATATTTTCAACAGCTCTTTAGAGAACAACCAACCAATAGACTGATTAAAGAACAGGCAACGCCACCTCCAGTCAACAAGGATGTCAAGTGCCATAAACTAGAAGAGGTAAAGCAGCAAAGTTACAACAGCAAAGCCGAATGCCATAGATTATTATCGGAACTTTTGAAGAAAATGTGAATGTGAACATTTCAAGCAGCCAAAACCAACGCGTTGGTCCTTTAAGTCGAATCTAACTCTATGTGTCTGTTAACGGATGCACAGTTGTTAATATTACAAGCTCAAAATGAGAAATTGATCTTCAAGCAACTTCAAATCAGGTACACCACATACAATTTCAAGAATCAATTGAAAGTTTTTCCTTACAGAATCAAATGGGTCCTTTCATAATCAACTATATCCCTACCAGAGTCAATTGAGCTCTTTCTGAAGTCAACTAAGCTCTTTCCAAACTCAACTGCAGTATTTTCAGAATCAACTGAGTTCCTTCCAGAATCGACTGAGGTTCTTATGAAACCTACGGATGTCCTTTCAAAATCAACCGAAGTTCTTTTAAAATCAACTGAAGTTCTTCCGAAATGAACTGACTGAGATCCTTCGAAAGTCAACTGAAGCACTCTCAGGCTTTACTTAGGTCTTTATAAGAAAAACAACTAAAATAAAATTAATATTCATTGCATATTAGTTATTTTAGGTGTCATTTGACCCTTTCCAATCAAAAAATATTCGCTATCAAAGTTATTCTGCAAAAGTTATAAGTTTTACCTGTTGTACTGCTTGGAAAGAAAATAACCAAGTATAGTATAAAATTTTTATAAAAGCTTTAAAGATTTTGCTTTCGTATGTATCTTTTAAAGTCAAATTTAAAATTTTTGCAAGAAATCTCCAGACATATCGCACATTAAAATGACATACTCGTATTAACAACATATTTCTGAACTTTTTAACACCCTTTAACAAATTTTAATTACAGCAGGATAACGTTACACTATGGTATTTTAATGCTCATTTATCATGCAAATATTCTGGCAGTACTTCACATTATCACCTCCACCGACTTTCAGTTTCTAAAAATATCAACATAAAGGTGGGAGAAAAAACTTTTGAAATAACAAGCGAAGCAACAGTAAATGTAACGGAATTTACACGCAATACTAGCGCGCTCCATCCGATTTCACTCTAACCCAAGTTTTCATGAATATCCTTTGAGGATGAATTTTTGTTTTGCCTTATTTACAACCGCTCCTCGCTCCCACTCATTAAAGCAACAACTTTTACTATGCAGTAATTTTTTAGTACATCTGTGCGGTAACGTAGTAAATCGATTTTTATGTTACGTCGCGCCGTAATAACGACGTCAAAAATGTATTCCTTTGTGTGTTATATTTACGAAATTATTTCATGTGGAAAAAATATAGGCGGTAGTGTGAAGTTTTTCTTTTATTATCTGTAGTATCCCAGTAGGAAATAATTTAAAAATTATCATTTATTTAAGGCTGGGACTCTGTACAAAGGAGTCTAGTGAAAATCCGGCAAATCTGAGAACTCATCCATTCGGAATTCGGAACGCATTTGAGTAACATTTATACTAGAGCGTCATTGAATAACAAACAACGCTATCTTCCTTCAATAAGAAATTTTCGTAATCGAGTTAGAATCAAGTGAGTCTAACCTTCATAAGGCCAGAGAAAATTGCAGTCATCAAAGAATCATGCGAGATTTCAGCCAATAATTATTTATTATTATTTAGTAATTTGAATCTTAAACCAGCAGATGTTGCTAGCTATGAAGGGTCATACAGCAAAAAAATCTTCAGAACTACTAGAGTTCCGCATTAAACTACCTCCCCATTCCATCACAACACCACCCAAATGAAGAGGCCCACACTCTTACTGTTTTAAAATATAATAGGATGCTCTTAAAGCAATTTCAGCTTAAATGCTTTAGGGAGATATCAGCTAAACCACAGTTTAATGTAACTTGTACCTCCAAGCTCTTCTTTAAGGGTGCTACAGGAGAAGTCATCGCAGCCACAGTCTATTAGTTTCTCCCAAGGGAAATGTAAGAAATCTTCTCCGAAAGTTGGAGAGATATGTCTAAGGCTACAAAAGATAGCCACTGCAACATGGTATCCAAAATAATGCCTTATTTGGTATCTATCAACAGTAGACGGGGATGAAAGAAGCTTACCAAGAAACACAAAAGTAACTCTGTAAAACAGCGTGCATACTGGCCTTGAACTGATAACACAACTTCGATGACATGGTGAAGGACCACACTACATGAAGGACCATCCAACAGTTCAGTCAAGCCTATCCCTCGATTTAGATCTGAAAATAAACAACACCAAAAAAAAATAGTGAAAATATCAATATCAACAACAACAACAGAAAACTACAACAACAATTATATTATGAGAAATCAGTGACTTTCAAGTATGGAGATACCCGACTGAACTTATGAACTCAACAGAATTAATCTAAGCCACCGTGCAACCCAATACTGGCGCAGATAGTGCGCAGGGCAAATATTACTGGAAGCCCAATTTTTTCATATTTCCGCTTGGCTACTAAGGTATCTAAACAATATGACTCCATCGCTTTATCCAAGAGCTAAAGCCTAACTAGTTGCTTAACGATCAATGAGGATTAAATCAAAATAAAATTACCATTGCAGCAATAAGCCAACATCTGTTCGCTATCTGGAACAAAATGTTACCAACGATAGCAATAATTATCTCAGGACTTTTTATCTTGGCGTAAACGTTATTTCCATAAATAACTACTTTAAGTCAAAGATGACTGAGTTTCGGACTGCCAAAACAGCTGGAGTCGAGACTTATCTTTTTGACTTAAAATTAATTCTGTATACATATTACACTTATTGATTTTGTTGTTTTCTATAGTAAAAGGTTGGATAATGAATAGAGAAAAAATACTGGTTCTAGAGTCATTCGAGAGGAAAGTTTTGAGTCGTTTGAAAAAAAATCTACTGTGCTACAGTTGAACGGTGTGGATGTAATTTGAAAAATCTTTGACTGCATTGGCTTGGGCACATCGACCAACGCACCAGCTAAGAAAATCTCCAGCTCAATGCCACTTAGCTCAGGAAAAAAGGTGTTCAAACCCTTCTTATAGACACCCGTTCATTGCAATGGAAAGATCTCGAGCTCGACATGAAAGATAGATTCAGTTCCTGTGGCAACTTTCAATTTCAATGATAAATAACTTTAAGAACTTTTAATAAATTCTCAATTACTTAGTCACAAAATATTTAGTTTCCAGTTGGGCTGTATTAACCTACACACGCTTCCTTATTTAACCTACACATATGCATTAACAACTCTCCAGCATACAGTGGGTTGATTGTAACAACAGCCAGCAACATCGAAGATTCTGAGGAAACCTTGACTTGACTTTGTTAATTTAATTTTCAAGGGTGCGCTTTTGATGTTGAATTTTTTATTAGGTGAAAAAAATAAAAAAATTTCTGAGGGTTGTTAGCATTAGTTGCATGCATGTATGGGTTTCAAGAGAAGAAGCGGTGACGGTAGTAGAACAACTACATAGATGGAAAACAACCCTTTGTGTGTTTTATTTTTACGTTTTTATGTTTTGACTCTGTCGTTGATGTTTTGTATCCTTCCTTCCGGTTGGCATTCCATTTCGAGATAATTTTAAAAGTCTACACACGTTTCGAACTCACTAAATCCATCCACTTTGCCCATATATTAAAAGCTTAACAGTGTTGTAACGCAATTTCGTTAGCTGACAGACGAATTATTTGTTGGCAAAAGTAAAAGTTTTCCAGACATTTAGGTGAAGGGCCAGAACATCACTTTCACTTCCGTTTTACATTTTTTTCCTTTTACATTTTGCAATTTTTAGCCACACTTTATTGGAAACATTCAAGCAAGTGAATAAAGTAAACGCTTGAAGCAAAAATTGTTTAAGGAGATTTTATACGGTATCTTGAACATTACAATTTGAGTTTTACTTTTTTTGTAGCAGTTTTTTTTTTTTTACACACTTTAGGGATTTAAAATATTAGATAGACATTTTATTCTTATTACTAAAACTTACACATTAAGTGTGGTGTAAGCAAAATATTGATTTAAGCTGCTCGGGAGCGAATTTAACCGAAATTTCTCGGTTTTGAAACCTTATTTGGTAAGTCTTGCTCATTTAAGCTGAAATCTTTTTTCGAATGTTTTGAATCTTTTATTGTTTTCAATAAGCCATATTGTCCTTTATATTACTTATGTAAAATAAATCACGCAAAAAGCAAAATTTCCATAAAAAATTTCTTTACTACCGCTCTTTTCAATCTAGGGATATTCAGCCAACATAACATAAGCAAAAACTAAGTCGTATGCTCTATTTCCATTTTGAACCATCCAACCCATTCCATTTGCAAACTGGGTGTAACCAGTGAAGCGTATTTATGGGCAGGACACGTTTCCCTTGAACGTTTTTTTTGACAAGTACGTACTTGTACCTTTATGCGTTTGAAACGACCTCTGTTGTTAGCGAAGAGAAGTGTCGCTCTTAAGTAATAAATAAGATATAAGTAGACCAACAAGGAAGGAAACGAACACAAAATAGTGAAAGCTGAAAGGAGAAAATGTGGCAAATTGCAGCAAATAAGAATTTAATGCCATAAATTGAGGTCAACTTGAAAGAAAGTGGGCGTGAAGGAACAATTTTTCTTGAGTAAGAAGAGTTTGTGTGGTTAAAAGATAGATGCACCAGTATACAGTAGGCCTAAAAGTGCACTTTATGGTAAAGACTTGTCGCGTTTCTGGACTGGAAGCTAATCCTGAGTAAAATTGAGTTAATACAAGTACTGAAGCCCAGAGACCACGAACAGCGAAGAATTTGATGTTGAATTTTTGAAGAAAATTTTCTTCATTGATAAAGCTCATTTCCAGTACTCTGGACATGATAACATCATGACTGACAATATTTCAGACCCTGAAATGAAACTATACATTTCCGAAAGTTTTTGGCGCGCTGAAACTGAAAATGACTTCCGTTTTGACCCATCAGCTCTAGTTTTGCTGACCATTTGCACCACATGGGTGCGACAAAAGGTCGGCAAAATCATAAATTTCCAGAAGTAATATCTTAAAGAGAAAAAAATATTTTGAGTAGAGTCCAAATGAGCTTTGAAGACAATGAGTGGTACTTTCAGATGTTTCATCAAGTCATGTCGAAAAGTTTCATCTTACACTGAAACATAACCTCCAATATGTAATGAAATACATACAATATGAATAAGTCGAAAGTTTTTCCACATATGTATGTAAGTGTTTTATTTTGATAAAAAAACATCAGAAATTACGATTACTACTACAACTCATTCAATATCTGCAAATAAATCAAGATAATCTATTAATGAATGTATTTTTTCGTAATTTTTGTACATTTTATTTCTTTTTTAATACTTTACTATATTTCTTGCCCATTCCTTAGAATTTTATTATTTGCCTCCCTACATGCAATTTTTTCTACTACTTTTTTTTTACCAGCTACTATTTACGTTCATACTTTGCTTTATGGCACATATGTACTTGTATGAAGCAATATTTCCAATTGCCAGCATCAAGCTCCATTAAATGGTCTTACCAACTCGTAGACAAACTTTTCTATGTTCTTGTCTACAATAATCTGGGATTTATTTGCTCATGTAGATAATGACGTCGATGTGAACAAATAAATGCTATGAAATTTTTTAATATAACTACGAGTGGAGTACTAGAGATACCATGTCTCTAATGTACTTTAGTACCAAATCAACTTATGTGCTCTTTGTGCTGAAACTTGGCATTAAAGTAAAGTTAATAAGTTGTTCATAGCTATTGCCATATTATTTTTCTACGACTTTCATAATACATATAGCAAAAGAGTAGTAAAGTTAACTATTATTACCAACTTTTAATAGTATTTGAAAATTTATTAGAGGAAGTGTAATAATTTAGAATTAAGCGAAAAGTTAATAGCCAATGTTTGTGGATATAAATTACAAATTGATTTTAAAATGCTATTAATTAAAAATATAAGAAAAGGAATGCAAAAACATTGTTCGCAAATTGTAAAAGTAGCAATATATTTTGTCATAATCTGAGGTAATACTTTATTTTGATAGATAGTCCTGGGAAATAATATTTTCAATTACAAAATGACTAGTGGAGCTTATATTAAGATATGTGAAAAATATGCAGGATTCAAAAATACATACATTTAAATGTAAATGGTTATGTTCAGATATTTTGAAATACAACTGTGTCGTTGTACAGCTTAACAAATTCTCTATTGAAAAATCTAATTTTTTGGCAGATATTCGACGCATGAATTTCATTTCGAAAGATTACACTAGTTTACACCAAAAGGGCGTGAATTCTAAAAATGCCTAACATTTTTTTCTTCTTAAGAATCATTTTCGAGATGTCCTCAAAAAACTTGTTTTTGGCACATTTTTCAGTTATGGTCTCATATCCCCAACAATTTTTATCCAATCTGCATAGATTGTATATTGTCAAAAGGGTTACTTTTTCTACTT
The DNA here is from genome assembly GCA_963662105.1 of Meiosimyza platycephala. Lineage (NCBI taxonomy): Eukaryota > Metazoa > Arthropoda > Insecta > Diptera > Lauxaniidae > Meiosimyza > Meiosimyza platycephala. The sequence goes on along the minus strand of OY759208.1, from coordinate 102,349,615 downwards.
TTTACGATGCCCAAAAATTAATGAACAACGTCCCCAAATAAGTTCCTAGCTTCAGCCTGAGCATCGGGTCCAGCATCCTCTGAGCTCGTTATCATTGAAAAATTTCCTGATCTGTGGACCCGCGATTATCCCCACTATGATATATTCCGTAGAAAATCTAGTAAGCTTTTTCTTCACATATTCAAACGCGTTCAAAGAATGCTTGACTGAGGCAGAGGCTGAAGATTTGTAAGCGAAGACGTTGTTCATGGAAAGAAAGAAAATCTACAATATATGTAGATCGGACAAGAAATTGATGGAGATGTGGGTCAATAGCTATAGAAGTACAAAAAAAGAGTTTTTGAGGATATCTCGAAATCGATTCTAAAGAAAAAAAAAAAACAGATACGACCAAAAATACATAGAAAAACAGTCTAAGAGAAACTGGCCCCCAGCGACTATTATCTGTTTCCAAACTTGAAAAGATGGCTCCATTGAAAGAGATTTTACTCAAAAGTTCGAAACTGATGCCTATTTTGATAGCCTTGACGTCGAAGTCGACTACTATAAGAAAGGTACCGAAATGTTGGAGGATTGTTGGATGAAGTGTATCTCCCTCGAGGGAGATGTTGAAGGAAAAAATCGATTATTATCAAAAAGATTTTGTTTTCATCATTTTTCCCGGGACCTTTTGAACCATGTATGTAGTATGTCTCGTACAAGACAATAGATAAATAAAAGGAGCTAAGTCGTTTCAAAAGTTACGAAAGAAATCGTTTCAAAGTTTATTAACGTAAAATCGTTCAATCAAGTAGTTGAAGATGCCTGGTGTCAAATGAACGCGTATGCCAAACAAATTCAGCATTTTTTAAAATTTTTTGTTTAAGACACTCAATTAGTCAAATTAAGATGTTTTGAGACAGCTGTCTTACCAATACTTTATGTTATAAGCAATTCGTACAATTTGAAGATATTTTAAAAGGTTTAATATTCGTTTCATTAAGCATGATTTTTTCTTCTACTTCGATTACTTAAAATAATTAATATTTTTTCATATTTTTATTAATCAACTTTTACTTCTGTTCTCCAAAAGAATACACCCATCCTATCTAATCCCATCGCTTACGTTGTATATAATGATTTCGCCGACTCGTGAGTCATGTCTTACAAATATTTGTGTTTTCACGCTACCACGCTTCTTTCTGCAAATAGATCGCCGATTATTCTTACACCATGTTGCAAACAGGTTCGCTCGAGTCAACAGTACAACAAAGCGGATGTCAGCTTAATGTTAAGGTGGAAACAGTTTGAAGATTACTTAATTATAAGCAAGCAAAAGGAAACTTAATTTCAAGCTTTCTTAAGCATAACAGGAGTAAAGTTGTTTTGCTCTTTTTTGCATCCTTTTAAATAGTTGGTTGAACGGATTAGCGTACGCGACAGTGACATGATGACAGCAGCAACGACAGTGAAAAGTTGCTCTAAAACTTCTATTAGCGTATAGAATTTTGAAGATACTAAAATGAATCGGATCTTATTGTATAGAGCTTGAAATATTGTCCTATTATATATTATGTATTTTATAATTGATTTAATGTAAATCGCTATTAAAAAAACTTATTTTCCGAGTAAGGTTTATTTAAAGTGTAAACAGAAAGTTTTTTTTCATCACATATCAAGGTGTCCAATTTTTCCATGATGATCGTAACCCTTGAGTTAATACCTTCTGGCACACTTGGGTGAAATTCTGGCATGCAATGATATTTTTAAATCAAACCATAAGTAAGCACGCTTATTAGAAATTTCCTTTATTGCACTTTTTGAGAAAACATTCTTTCACTTTTCCTTGCAAAGGTGCCTCGTATCTCACCCATAAAATTGCAATATAATAAATTTGACTAGCAAATCGTTTTGCAATCTTAAACGCAGCTGGAGTTTTATTGTCAATATTTCAAAATATTGCTGAAATCAACATTGTTTTGCTGCCGCAACAACGTAGCCATCATTCCGGCAGCACAGGTAGAGAGGATGCATTTTACTGCATGCTGTATGCGCTACAAGTGAGTGCCATGAGTTCTTTAAAGCCACAATATGCGGCCAGTAGTTTTGGCAATGGAACACTATAATCCATAAATCAAATGAGAAAAGTTTTTATGGGTATTTTTTTAATGTATTTCACGTATTTGTATTTTTATTTTGTTGGTCTGAAAGCAAAAATACATAACAGCAGCAACCGCAACAGCAACATCTTTAGTTGCTCAATATTGCTGCGATGTTTTGTGTAGCATCAATAAAATTTTAAATGACAAAAATTGTTCTGCTGTAGAAAAAACCATTTACTTTATTTATGAGTCCGCGGAAGGGAAATTTAAATTTGCATGTAAAATGAGCCAAATAATCAATTTGATTTGGTAGCAATGAAACCTTCGGTGATGGCATATGAATTATATATTGACAGTATAGAGGGTGTTTCTATTTTTGCGTCCAAGCTTTGACAGATAATTGATGAGTTCAAATCGCTGTAATTCTACAACGATTTTATTCTGTCGTAGCTGACGTTTACACCTAGAAAATTATACGCTTCACCAATACTTTGATATACGAAAAGTTTAGAGAAACTTCAACTGACAATTGACATGAATTCCAAATGAGGACTCAACATTTTTTTTAATATGATCGTGGCGCCGCATGGTTATGTTTTGGGTTAATTTTCAAAAAAGAGCTTGCTTGTACCAATCGAAGTTGTAAGATTAAAAATAAAGTTTTGACATTAGCAGGGACGCCACATCTGAGCATGATCCGGGCCGTCATAGGTCGCGAAAATTTTCTATTTAATTATATAAACAAAAGTTCATAGCGATTACCTGATTTCTATAGACTTTCTTGTTCCAATATGCATTTTTTCTAAAACTCTAATTTTAGCCAAGACTTTATTATTCGTCATATATGTTAAGTTTTGCAGTTATAAGATTATGGTATACTCTTAAGCCAACATGTCGAATATAATCGACGCAGTCACTGAAATCCTTATAGCTGTAAATTCCTAATTTTGCTTATTAAGATTAACATCCTTACACACTTTCAGCTCTGGCATACGAGCATCGCGCTTAATATCCTTTTCCGGGTATTCTCGCGTTAATTGAAATTATTACTCATTGTGGTATCATAGAAGTGTCATTAAAAATGTATGCTGTCATCATGCTTATCAAAACACATGCTGCGTTGTTTATACAGGGTGTTTCAAAAATATTGAGTGAATTTTAAAAAACCCATAGCTTTGGAACTCACCAACATTTTTTTTTTTAAATTTTCTTTTTTTTTGTTAGATTATATGATACCAGTTTTGAATAATGGTCGATCTTAAAACGATTTTTTTGCTGTCAAATTTAGCATTTAATTATTAATTATAAGCACACATACAGAATCAAAATCAAGCATATGGCTTCAATAAGGTGGCCACTGCCCATATAGGCAAAGATACGAAGACTATTCTTCGAGAAATGTTTCTCGGTCGAGAAATCTTAAAGTTTCCATTTCGCTATCGAGTAAGCTGAAAGAATATATTTATGAGCAAATCCCTCATTCCTTAATAAGAACATTAAGTTTCATATGTTATCTCTAATTGGAAAACCAAATTGATCGTCACCTAAATGATTTTCTTTTCCATTCTTATTATAATAAAACCAACAAAGATTTAGCTTCTATGGTCTACTGAGTTTGTTGGTATTTGTTAAGTAAATAAGAATTTATTCAAGCTAATGAATTTGGCACACCCTGTATCTACATATTTATGTGTGTTAGAAGCTGCAGTGAGAAATATCATAAGCTTAAGCTTAACATTAACAAATAATATTTTTGCTTGTGGATATAATCTTCCCTACTAATAAATTTTTTTTTTGACATAGTTTTTCCCAAAACTTAGATTAAATTCGATTAGCTATTCCTTAATAAAATATTATCGGCAATTACAAATGTGGTATTTCTTACAGTAATTCCACATTTTTGTTCAAAATAATTTTTCGTTATTAGGTGCCCGTTCTACAAAATATAGAAAATAAAAACAACGTTACGCTCAATACAAAAATGTGCCTCTGCAAACTTTTCGCTTCTATCATTTTTTATTTTCTGAGTGTTATGATACTTGGGAAATTATAACTATATTTCTCACTGAGTCATGATGCGTATTTGTATACAGATATATTTATTTGCATGTATATATGAATAAATGTCAACTGCGTCTGGAGCAGTGTTGAAAAAGGGGAAAACAATGTTGCTTGTTTTGATTTTGAACATTTTGTTTATTCATGCAAATTATGGTGAAAGTGCGAACTCAAGTGAAGCATTTAAACATTAAATTAACGTTAAAATAAATATTGATATGCCATGACGGAAACAAATAGAAAATTGCAATGTTTAAAATATAAATAACTACTAATTTCATTCTTTTAAAACTTTAAAATACAAGTTATTGATACATGGATTGTTTTATTTGACATTGAGAATAATTTTTTTCGAAATGCTTCTTATTGCTTCAATGTAACTAATAACATTTTAAAATATATTGTGTACAATTTATCAACTCATTTGAACAGAACACTATGCTAAAATTTCTACAAAAGATACATATTTTATAATTTCTTTTTTCAACTCTTTAAGCACAGAAGTTCAACATAAAATACATCTGGTAACGACGAAAATAGACAGAATTGCTATTTACCTTTGAATTAACCCCAATTGCCAAGTTATCTAACCCAAAAAAATTCTCTTGCAATTTCACGCTTCAATAGCACTCAGAGTATCCTTAAAAAAAATTTCCCAATTTTTGATACATTTTTACTTACGTATTTGTGTAGGTTAAATTTTGTGTATATTGCGTGTATGCGTCTCTTTGCGTTGAGTGTACCCTATGTATCTGTATGGCGACTTCATTGACTTCACATGATATGAGCAAAATTTCAGACTACACACTCAAGTTGTTTGTTATTCACGTAAGTAAGCTCTGCTTTTATCTATTTCCTACTTTTCAGGTCAATAAACCGTCAATTGGCAAAGGTACCCAAACTTTCTTTTTTTTTTTTGATTTACTGCCTTATTTTATTTGCCTGGCTTGCTCTTGCATTTAAGTAATCCGCAATACCCGCGCTGATGTTGAAAGTGAAAAATTCGCAATTTTTTTACATTACAATTTCATCTGTGCATCTCGGTGCTCTTGTGTATTTATGTGAAGTTATAACATTAAAATTTGCACCAAGCATAGAACGCCCCTTTCTTCTGGAATGCACTCGAATGCTGCATGTTAAATGAAGACCATTGCAATTTCCATGGCATTCAGCAAAGAGCTCGCCTTGCACTTGCTGCTGCTGCTGCTGCTGCAGTTTGCTCGCTTAACTCTAATGTCTCAATTAAGTGAACATTAAAAAATAATTTTTCTTCTAACAAAACAGCACAAATTATTACACTTTTCCAGATTGTGTTCTTCATATGATATGAGGTGTTTTTTTTTACACAGAGAAAATTATTATTGTTTTTGCAACATCAAATTTATATTAAAAATTGTCCAGCTAAACTACACAAAAACAAATACGATCATTTGAATGATCCTTAGCATGGACCCCATTGTACATCTGGAACTTATTAGCACATAGGCTGGTTTTTAATGAACTCTTTGCTTGTGCAAAGTTTCCGCTAATGTAAAATTTACTCTAAAAAAATGCTTACTTATAGAAAATTAGTTTTGAACTAAACGCTCAGTGTAGTTATCCTGTTAAGTACGAACTATTTAAACTGCAGTAGCAGAGAGGAGCAAACGTTCATGGTTTCAACATTTTACCTGTGATTCAAACGCGAGCTTTAAACGAACTAAAAGACCCTTGACGATATTTGTTGTTGCAGCTGTGGCTGTGTTTAAGCCTTAACTGGCGCTACTGTTTAACTAAATTGCTACCAGCTGTCTTACCAATGTTATTCTTTTTTACTCAGTACATATTATATGTATATATACATACATGTATACGAGTTCGTACACAAACCCATGTTACTATGTAGCTATTGTGTTGAACATTCTTTTAGAAGCGTTGATCGTGCAACGTGCTCACGCGCGTTTTGGCATCAAAAAGAGTGAAATGGAATTATAATTGCTTCATTCTGTTTTGCGCAATTTTAGTTGCAATCTTTTGCTGTTCGAATTATACTCTATGTTTCATACTATGTAATGAATGTCACATCAATAAAGTCCACAGTTACAGTGGTGCAAAACAACAAAAAGAACATTAGTGTAGCACGAAACTCATGAAAAGTCTTTTCTAATTTTGCACATGATCTTTAATACTCATTTATTGTTAGTTTAATGAACCGTAAAAGATCCATTATTATTCCCTGTCACTATATTTTTTGTGAAATTGTAATTTAAATCAGTAAATTTCATGCTCTTCTAAAATCTTTTAAGTAATGAACAACTGTAGAGCTTTGTAATTTTAAAACTTTTATGAAAATTGTAGGCGCCGTAGGTTTTGAACAATATGGAATCAAATTTTTCGGTTGTTAGAAGTGCGACCTCTCATTTTTGAATCCGATCACTTTTGGTGTCGTATGTGATATTTTAGGACGGCATACATATATCAAATTTCATCATAATGGCTTCCATATGACGTACTAAATTTTAAAAGCTTTAGTGGTCCCATACCCCTCAAAAATTCTCGATAAACTTGAATAAATGTATGGAGTTGTTACGAATTAAAGCGATTTTTTCAAGGGACCAACAGTTTGTTACGAAATATTAAGATTTTCGAATTAACTTGGTACGAGTTATCGAGATTTCACTGAATATAAAAAATATGTATGTAGATATATACATACACATTCATACAATTTAAGCTGATAATAGATGCCTATATTTTTTCGTGAAATTGTGATTTTCATCATTGAATTTCATGCTCTTAGTAAAATATTTTAAATTAGAAACAGCTTAAGAAAATTGTAAATTTATTTTCCACAACAACTTCATGGAGCCAGTTCACCAATTAATGTTTGGTATTTCAGTAAACAACCCAGCAAAATATCAATTTGATGTTCAGTGTGAAAGTCAAAAAAGGGTAATCATACACTGAACCAAATTTCGTACATAAATACATACCATATATACTATGTATGGCTTTCATCAAAATTTGTATTAAAATTATACATTTTCCCATGAAAAGTACCTTTAACTAGTTAATATATTTTTTATAGATTGACATATGTAGTAATCGTACATTTGGTCAATGTTATGGGGTATTAAGTTCGTTTGCGATGTTTTCATGTTTTTGTACATAAATAATAGCACTTTTACATTGGCTGTATTTTTATGTAAGTACTACAGCACTGCACGAATGCATTCTCTTCTTTGTCTACAGTAGGGCATTGAACACTGCTTGATTGAAATAAGCAAGCCATAGAGAATGAAGTAAAATGAGAACATAATAGAGAACAAAACATGTACACGTTCTAGTGTCATCTCGCGACTACAGTGATTGTTTCATCAAACAAAAACAAAATATTAATAGTAAAAAGTACACCGGGTGAACAAATAAAAAGAATGCCTTGAATGGTTTGTGGTGTTAAGTATTAGAATTATTCATAATAAAATCCAAAGAAAAATACTTAACAAGTTTCTAAAAAAGAAATTTAAATTTATATTTAAAAAAAAATTTATACCACGAATCGATGGGAAAAGGCCAAAAATGGATTTTGGAAGTGACAGGGGAGGTCTCCGATCATCCTAAAAGGGTGTTTTGGAACCATTTATTGAAACAAAAAAATTTATTGCACGAATCAATGAGAAAAGTCCAAAAATTATGGGGAGGTCCCCGACCAAAAAAAAATTTATTGCACGAATCGATGGGAAAAGGCTTAAAATGGATTTTGGAAGAGGTCTCCGACTAAAAACATGCGCTGTATGTAACTTTACGTTGGAAATACATACATAAGTACATTTTTCGTTCAGTGTTATTGAATATGCATTAAATGAAAACTTTGACAGCTCTTTTCAAAAATAGTTGCATTATTTTTCTAATTTAAATAAGAGTGCACAGCGCACTCCTAACAAGGATTATAACTGACGCACAGTGGATCGTTTTGACATTTATCGTAGCAAAAATCATAGCTTCTGAACAAATTAAGAGAGATACATGAATATTTTTTTTTTGTGAAAAGATGTTCTCGTAAAATCCAGATTAGATTATTTTCTCCCTAGCAGCTATTACCTCTTTGAATGCCGTGACTTTGTCAATATATTCCAAATTATGCAAACGTATGCAATATGCATTCCACATAAAATATTCTTGCATGCGATGGGAAAACTCAGTTCATAATTATGTTCCTCACCAAGTGATTCGTCTTAATACTATAAGTTGTTTCCTTTCCTTTCGATACTAAAGCATTATGTTTTGATAAAATTGTACTATTGAAGAGCGAGGACTTTTCTAATGTTCTGCGATCTCGATTTTTTAATTTTAGTGAATATCCATTTCAACTGAAGAAATGATTTTTTCCTGAAATGTACATACTTTGTCTAGTTAATTATGTTGTTACGTTGCTAAGGACTGAAAGTATATAAGCGAACCTTAAATATTGCTTTGATAGTCCAAAATCCATTAACGAAGATAAAGTATCCTCATTAGAATATTTTGTGGGATTCATATTCGGTGGAGTAGGAATGCAGTGATTTCTCCTTGTCAATCGAAATGGAAAGTGAGTCGGATTTTAAGCAAACTGACACTCGTACCTTACATAACCCACCATTCAAAAAAAATCGCTAATTAAGAAATATTACATAATTCAATGAAGCGTAAAAGTTTAGTCTAGTATTTTTCGTGAAATTGCGTCTTAAATCATTAAATTTCATGCTCTTATGAAATATTTTAAGCGATGAACAACATAGGAGATTCGTCGCTCAAAGTTTGGTATAAAATTGTGAGACATTCACAGACAACATTTCAAAAGTGTTTCAATATTCAACTGAGCAAAATGTCAAATCTAGTCTGTAAACTACTTGTATTGCTTGTAATGGTGGCCGTAATAATTGCACAGGACTTACCAAAACCGCATTGCTCGGGCGTTGATGCGTGCTTTGATCCCAGATGTTGTCAACAATAATCATTTGTAATTGTAACTAAATTGAAATGTAATAAAAATTTTTAACAAATTTTTAAAATAATCTTATTTTTTTTTTTTTTTATATACTTGAGGATTCACATTTATTTTAACAGTATATGTATGTTTTACAAATTTTGCGCATTCTAAGCAAATTCAATCGAATATTAACAGCTCATCAATGCCAAGCATTCCATAATTAAAAACTTTTATCTTGTTTTTGACGCTATTGAATACGAAAACTTTTTCCAATACATGCAAAGTATGTAAGTCAATCAATATGCTTTTCACTTTTGGAATTTTATCAACTTCTGGCAAGTAAGTAAGTAGTACTTTGGTAAGAGTACAGCTACTGATCTGTAAACTACTTGTATTTCTACTACTGGTGGCGGTAGTAATTTCAAAAGCTACGCTGAAACGGAATGGCAGGGGCGTTATTGATCCATGTCTTGTTCCATGGAACGAAGAATGTAAATTGGGTTATTATTGAAAAAGTGCCACATAAATAAAAATTTTCAGTAACATTTTAAAATAATCTATTTTTCTTATGTTTGTTGATTATATTCTTTGCATTAAATTTTATAAAAGAAGCATAATTTATTAAATGAAATAACAAGATTTTCTCAAATTTTAATGCTAACTTAGCATTGCGATTGTCCACTTTTCAGCTGTCTAGAAAACCAATGAAATGACATACTTCTTAAATATTCTTACAAATATTATATATGGAACTTCTTTTAAATAAATACAAAAAGTGAATATAAATTGCGAAATGAAATTTAATTCAAGCCTCCCATTTGGGCTACTGAAGTATTATCAAAGGAGGATCCAAATGCCTTAGGAATCAGCTCATGGACAGAGTCAAACAGAGTAGCTATCGCACGAGTTATAAATGGAAGTCCTTTGTACGGTTGAGAATAAGTAAGGTGAGCGCAAGCACTCGCGGCGTGATGAATGAAATTTTTGTGTTTGTTATGTTTTTATATAAAATATAGCACCAGCACTACTTTTCCATCAATTTACTTGAGTAAAGTACGATTATGGGCATTAGAAATGGAAAACATACTTAGTATCATAATGGACAAAGTCTGGTTTAAGTGAATTTCGTCAGTACCTTACATATGCCCCGATTCATTACGAAATATAGCATTCAAAGCGAAAGCACTTTTTCACATCAGTTTCAAAGCGGCAAAACTTTAAGAGAAACATTTGTGAAAAGTTGAAAGAGTGCCGCCAGGCGGCCGAAAACTCTTTATGAATTTTGATATTTCACTTACTTTGATGAAGCGTAAAAGCGTCCATTATTCTCTATCGAATACTTTAGCTGAAATTGCGATTTAAATCAATAAATTTCATGCAATCACAACTTTTGAAATTCGCCGCTTACAGTTTGGTATAAAATGGTGCGACATTCACAAATGGCATTTCAAGTTTGAACTAAGCAAAATGTCTAATTTAATCTGTAAACTACTTGTATTTCTTGTACTGGTGGCAGTAGTGTGGTGTCGTGGTGACCTATCGAAACCACCGAAACAGGATTGCGAGGGCGTTATGGATCCGTGTTATCTTCCATGGAGCTACTGTTGCAAGCAACGCCACGAAGGCCCTCGCCCTCGCCCTGGCTCTAGCCCTCGCCCTGGCGCTATCGCTCGCAACGATAATGTTTGAAGCAAAAAAGTGCAATATTATAAATATTTATAATGATTTTTTAAAATAATCTCACTATTTTTCTTATTTTAATACATTCCATTCTTTGCATTATATTTAATAAAAATATAAAATTTATTAAATGAAATATTTACTTATTGATCAATGCTATTTTTCAACAAACATGACAAAGATAACAAATGAAACAATTTTAACCTGGTAATTGGTGACATGTTTCGGCTATTACCAATAGCCTCATCAGACCAGTTTGGTTAATTCTGTACATGGATACCAATTTTTATTTCGAGGGAAATGCTAATTTCGGGTGAATTAAATTTGAATCCCTCGTCTTTGCCCCGCTATTTTTTTTTTTTAAAAAAGAGTTTATTATTAATTAAGAAGTGCAATATAATAATAGTTTTTAGTAACTTTTTAAAATAATCTCAACATTTTTCAAATTTTTGTACATTCTAATCCTAGCATTATATTAACAATAAATAATATAATCATGGTTTATTAAAAGAAAGTAACAGATGTAGTTGATACTAGAACTTAGTCTCATTATAATGACACTGCCATTTGGGATTGAAAATAAAGTGTAAAGTTTTAACCGCCCTTATGTGTCCATTTGTAATTTTGATTGTGGTGCGATCGATTTAAGCCAGTGGGAGCTTGGGTTTTAGATAATAGCCGTAACCCACAATTCACAAATTGAGCTAATTTTCAAAATACTACACTAAAAGTGTAGCTCAAGAAAACTCTTGCACGTGGACTGTAATACTCAATTACTTTAATAAAGCGAAAAAGTTTCCATTATTTACCGTAAATTATTGTCACTATACGCTTCGTGTAATAGTGATTGAAATCATTGATTGAATTTCATGCTCTTATGAAATATTTTACGTAATGCACAGTTGTAAAGATATGTAATTTTATATTCCACTGCAATTTCATGAAACCAATTCATCACTTAGAGCTTGGTATAAAACTGTAAGACATTCACAAACATCATTTCAAAAGTGTTTCAAAATACAACTAAGCAAAATGTCAAATTTAATCTGTAAACTACTTGTATTTCTAGTACTGGTGGCAGTAGTAATATCGAAAGCTACACCGGAACCTCGTTGCCTCATAGCTTTCCCCCTTGATCCGTGTATTATTCCAACACATGTATGTTGCAAACAAGAAATGGAACAAGCACTACAAGGCCTCCACCCTCGCCCCGCTAGTGTTTCAAGCGAAAAAGGAAATATTATTTAAAAAGTGCTGTTTAAAAAAATGTTTATTGATTTTTTTTAAAATAATCTCATGATTTTTCTTAATTGTGTACGTTTTATTCCTGGCATTATATTTAATAAAAGAAGCATAATTTATTAAAAGAAAGAACAAGGTTTTATCAAATTTTGATGTTACCTTAACATAAAATTACTTACTTCTACAAAATTCTTACAAATTTATTGAACTGGTTTCAATGAATACATAAAGTGAATAGAAAGTGCGAAAAGAAATTTAATTTAAGTTTCCGACTTAGGTTAAAAATGTCACAGAAATAACAAAAAAGTTATCAAAGGAGAATCTAAATGCCTTAGGAATTGGCACCTGAACAGAGTCAAACAATGCAACTCGGCTTCCAATACTGCTAGGGCAACACTGTCAGCTTTTGAATTTTTAGCGCTGATTTTTTTAAATACGAAGACCGCTCAATTTGACATTTACAATACCCAGGAAACAATACCATGATAACATGTTGTGCAGAATTTGAGTGCATTCATATGAAAACCCGATAAAAACCCAAAATAAATGCTGAGCCGTCAGTCAGCCTGGTTCGTTATCGTTTGACGCGGGGGCGGCTTTAATTTTGTATAAAAACCGTAGGTCTTGCAACTAATTTACAAAATCTCAAAATTATATTGCAAGTAGTATATTAATTAAAAATTAGTATTTTATTAGTTAGTCATGAAAATCTTGCAACCGAGCGCGTCAGTCAGGCGTTGAAGTTGTAAAAAATCTGTACATCGTGCAAGTATTTTATAATATCTGAAATTTGGCTTAAAGGTGCAGAGTATTAATATAATTAAGGGAAGGTGGGGAATCATGACCGGTAGGAAATGTCACGGAAAATTCCTTTTGTATGTTGGAAGGGCAAGGTCCAATGATAATAATTAGCATATTTACTTGTGTTGGTTCGTAACGATACGTTCAAAACTGATGCAAATCAAGAACGCTGAAAAAGATTTGCAAACACTTCTTTTTCTTGTACGAGTACACTGTTCAACTACCAATGTGAATATCTCAAAAACTATAGGAGATAGGATTAAAATTAATCATTTTTGCTAAGAAATAATCTAACTTTATAAAAAAAATTAAAAAGATTTAAATAAATTTGTTTAAACACTAATTTTTTTAATTAAAAAAATTTTTCTCAAAATATTTTCAATATAACACCTTTTGATTTTTTTCATTTTTTTACATGTTATTTCTCAATCAATTCTAAGAATGCACGTGCTTTCATATCGAAAGTCCCGCCCCAACTTTGGAAACTATGAATTTTTTACTGATGACGCGCACCATGTTTTTTCAACATAAAATTCGACATAAATTTTTTTTTTGTTTTTTGTTTTTGTAATGTTATTTTCAATCAATCCTAAGAATGCATCTACATTCAAATCAAACTTTTGAAAATATCATACAATTCATACAATTAGACTGATGTGCGCCTTCATAAAAAACTCATATTTTCCAAAGCTACGGCGGGTATTGAAAATATTTTGAGAACGAGAACGAGGCGAGGCGAGATTCGAGTTGTTCTCGCTCTCGCCTCGCCTCGTTCTCGGTGAAGCACTACATTAATGACATCATAATGAGACTAAGTTCTAGTACAACCTACATATACAATGCACTTCCACTATTAAATCGTGCGATGCCCTGTTTGACTCTGTTTATGAGCCAATTCTTGAGTTCTGCACGTTCGTTTGTCCCAATCAAATTAATCAAATTTCTTTTCGCTCATTCATTCACAAGTTGTTACGAAAATTTTAGACAATTTGGAACATTTTTTTTCTCTTACTTAATTGAAAAAAAAGTTGAAATATTTTCAAACTTTAATTATAACTTCTTCATTTAGTCCAATGAAAGAGCTTCCTGATATTTAGCTGAGATAAGTCCGCCATCCACCATTTAGTGATGTCCTTGCTACTGCAGTGACTGATGAGATACTTCTAGCCAGATGTTGATTCCCAAAGAGCAAAGTTTGGAAAGATTGATACATGTATGTCGAATGTACATATTGGATAGAATATAAGAATTCAATGGCGTCGAATACAAGGTTAAAGTCTTTAAGTATGGAATACGTGGTATTGGTAAGCTATTAATGGTTGTTTGACTTTGTTTAGAATGCCCAAAATTTGTGAATCATATCTTAATGAAATAAACGCGAATCGTGAAGTAAATTTGAACAACAAAGATAATTTTAGAAATTTTCATTATATTGCATTTTCAATCATAATAACAAATGATTACTCTTTACAACAGCTGAAAAGAAAGCACGGATCAATAGTGTTGCAATCCGGTTTCGATAAGCCTTTCGAAATTACTACTGCCACCAGTACTAGAAATATAAGTAGTTTATCGATTGAACTTGACATTATGCTTATTTTTGAAGAGAAACTTTTGAAACTTAAAATATGAAAATCTGGAAGGTAAAAAATTGAACAGCCTCAATGGTATGTTACCGTTAAAACTTAAGGGATTCTTCTTCTTTCTTTTAATGCATGTATTATGATTTAAAATTAAATTAAAATTTAAAACAATCTTGTTATTTCATTTAATAAATTTTACATTTTTATTAAATATAATGCAAAGAATGGAATGTATTAAAATAAGAAAAATGGTGAGATTATTTTAAAAAATCATTAACAATTTTGATTTAATGCACTTTTTCAATAATAATCCCTTTTTCGCTTCAAACATTAGCGGAATGAGAGCTAGCGTGTCGTTCGCGTTGTTTTCGGCAACAGTAGCTTTTTGGAAAGAAACAAGCATCCACAACGCCCTTGCAATCCGGTTTCGATATGTCACTACGACACCACACTACTGCCACCAGTACAAGAAATACAAGTAGTTTACAGATTAAATTAGACATTTTGCTTAGTTCGAACTTGAAACACTTTTGAAATGCCATTTGTGAATGTCGCACAATTTTATAACAAACTTTGGGCGGTGAATTTCAAAAGTTGTGCATAGCATAAGACCATGAAAACTTATTATTTTAATCGCAATTTCACGTAAAATATTCAATAGGGATTTCGTGTAAATAGTTGACGCTTTTACGCTTCATATATTAAAATTCATAAAGGGTTTTCG
This sequence comes from Meiosimyza platycephala, assembly GCA_963662105.1. Lineage (NCBI taxonomy): Eukaryota > Metazoa > Arthropoda > Insecta > Diptera > Lauxaniidae > Meiosimyza > Meiosimyza platycephala. Next base: position 102,334,498 of record OY759208.1, on the reverse strand, counting down.
GCTGTCTTGCGGCACACTTTCAACTTGTCACAAATATTTCGTTTAGCTGCGCTGAAACTGATGTGAAAAAGTGATTTTGCTTTGAATGCTATATTTCTTAATTAGTGCACTTCTTGAATCGTTCCATATATAATGTAGAAGTGACAGTTCACTTAAGAATTGACTCACTTAAACCAGATTAGGTCCATTATCGCTTATATACTCTCAGCCCATAGTAACGTAGCAACATAATTAACTGTACAAAGTACATACATATAAGCGAAAAAGCATTTCATCAGTTGAAGAGGATATAATCTCACTTCACGGTGCCAAAAATCTAGGTTTTACTCAGAATACTTACGGCAGGTTTTATTTGGTTTACGTAAGTGAACTGTCACTTCTACCTTATATATGGAACGATTCAAGAAATGCACTAATTAAGAAATATAGCATTCAAAGCAAAATCACTTTTTCACATCAGTTTCAATGCGGCAAAACTTTAAGAGAAATATTTGTGACAAGTTGAAAGTGTGCCGCAAGACAGCCGAAAACCCTTTATGAATTTTAATATATGAAGCGTAAAAGCGTCAACTATTTACACGAAATCCCTATTGAATATTTTTCGTGAAATTGCGATTAAAATAATAAGTTTTCATGGTCTTATGCTATGCACAACTTTTGAAATTCACCGCCCAAAGTTTGTTACAAAATTGTGCGACATTCACAAATGGCATTTCAAAAGTGTTTCAAGTTCGAACTAAGCAAAATGTCTAATTTAATCTGTAAACTACTTGTATTTCTAGTACTGGTGGCAATGGTAATTTCGAAAGGCTTACCGGAACAGGATTGCAAGGACGAAATAGATCCGTGTTTTAGTCCACGCAGCTACTGCTGCCAACTCTTAATACGAGAACGACTTACTAGCCGTCGCCTAATTGAAAAAGTGCAAAATTATAAAAATTTACAATGATATTTTAAAATAATCTCACTATTTTTCTTATTTTAATACATTCCATTCTTTGCATTCTATTTAATAAAAATGTAAAATTTATTAAATGAAATAACAAGATTGTTTTAAATTTTAATTTAATTTTAAATCGAAATACATATATTAAAAGAAAGAAGAAGATTCCCTTAAGTTTTAACGGTAACATACCATTGAGGCTGTTAATTTTTTTACCTTCCAGAATTTCATATTTTAAGTTTCAAATTTTGAGTTGCGTTAAAAATTTTTCAAATGACCCCCACTAAAGAAGTTTCTCTTCAAAAATAAGCATAATGTCAAATTCAATCGATAAACTACTTATATTTCTAGTACTGGTGGCAGTAGTAATTTCGAAAGGCTTATCGAAACCGGATTGCAACACTATTGATCCGTGCTTTCTTTTCAGCTGTTGTAAAGAGTAATCATTTGTTATTATGATTGAAAATGCAATATAATAAAAATTTCTAAAATTATCTTTGTTGTTCAAATTTACTTCACGATTCGCGTTTATTTCATTAAGATATGATTCACAAATTTTGGGCATTCTAAACAAAGTCAAACAACCATTAACAGCTTACCAATACCACGTATTCCATACTTAAAGACATTAACCTTGTATTCGACGCCATTGAATTCTTATATTCTATCCAATATGTACATTCGACATACATATATCAATCTTTCCAAACTTTGCTCTTTGGGAATCAACATCTGGCTAGAAGTATCACATCAGTCGCTGCAGTAGCAAGGACATCACTAAATGGTGGATGGCGGACTTATCTCAGCTAAACATCAGGAAGCTCTTTCATTGGGCTAAATTAAGAAGTTATAATTAAAGTTTGAAAATATTTCAACTTTTTTTTCAATTAAGTAAAAGAAACAAAATGTTCCAAATTGTCTAAAATTTTCGTAACAACTTGTGAATGAATGAGCGAAAAGAAATTTGATTAATTTGATTGGGACTAACGAACGTGCAGAACTCAAGAATTGGCTCATAAACAGAGTCAAACAGGGCATCGCACGATTTAATAGTGGAAGTGCAATGTATATGTAGGTTGTACTAGAACTTAGTCTCATTATGATGTCATTAATGACACTGAAGCTTGAGCTTGGGTATTTTCAAAATACTACATTAAAAGTGGAACCATGAACTATGTTGTGGAACTTTCTTAGAGCAAAAAGTAAATATTTTGGCAATGGTACATCAATTAAGTCCACAGTTACAGTGACACAAATAAAATAAATTTGCCTCGCTCGACCGAGGGTGGCGAGATCACACCGGCACCTCGCCTCGTTCTCGCCTTATGTGTCCATTTGTAATTTTGATTGTGGTGCGATCGATTTAAGCCAGTGGGGGCTTGGGTTTTAGATAATAGCCGTAACCCACAATTCACAAATTGAGCTAATTTTCAAAATACTACACTAAAAGTGTAGCTCAAGAAAACTCTTGCACGTGGACTGTAATGCTCAATTACTTTAATAAAGCGAAAAAGTTCCCATTATTTACCCTAAATTACTGTCACTATACGCTTCGTAAAATAGTGATTGAAATCATTGATTGAATTTCATGCTCTTATGAAATATTTTACGTAATGCATAGCTGTAAAGATTTGTAATTTTATATTCCATGAAGCCAATTTATCACAAACATTATTTCAAAAGTGTTTCAAAATACAACTAAGCAAAATGTCTAAATTAATCTGTAAACTACTCGTATTTCTTGTACTGGTGGCAGTAGTAGTTTCGAAAGCGCGTTCCGACGAACCGGTTGATTGGATGCATCCACCCCATGGTCGATTATGGAAGCGAAAAAGTTATTTAAAGTGTTATTTAAAAAGTGCAACATAATAAAAAGTTTTCGTGCTATTTTGAATTAATCTTTATTAAAAAAAAGTACCAGATTTTTTCAAATTTCAGTGGTATATTGGTATGGCGGGTTGGAATTTTTTGCTCTCTGGAAAACGAATGAAATGACATACTTATTCAAAGTTCTTACAAATATATGGAAATGGTTTTGAAAAATACAAAAAGTGAATAGAAAGTGCTAAAAGAAATTTAATTCCAGTCTCCGATTTAGGTTTACGATGTCACAGAAATCAGAAAAGTATTAGCAAAGGAGGATGTGAAAACTTGTCTATTCTTTTTGTTCTCTTGTGGATTTTGTAAGTATCTTTGTTTTCAAAGCCCACAACACACAAAAATGTAAAAGTTTTTTTAAAAGTTGTGTTATTAGCAATTATTCAAGGGAAAAAATCGATTAAGTCGAAAGTTTGAACAGCCCTTATGTTTGGGTTTTAGACAAAAGGCGTAACCCACAATATACAAATTGAGCTAATTTTCAAAATACTATATTAAAAGTGGAACCATGAACTATGTCTGGATAACTTACTTAGAGCAGAAAGTAAATATTTTGGCAGTTAAGTCCATAGTTACAGTGGTACAAGGCATAACAAAGGACATTTGTGAAAAGAGTAGCGCAGAAATCAAGAAAACTCTCGCACGTGGACTGTAATGCACAATTACTTTAATAAAGCGAAAAAGTTTCCTTTATTTACCCTAAATTACTGTCAATGTCATAAATCAATGGTTCGTGAAATTGTGATTAAAATCATTGAATTTCATGCTCTTATGAAATATTTTACGTAATGCACAGCTGTAAAGATATGTAATTTTATATTCCACTGCAATTTCATGGAACCAATTCATCGCTTAGAGCTTGGTATAAAACTGTAAGACATTCACAAACATCATTTCAAAAGTGTTGCAAAATACAACTAAGGAAAATGTCTAAATTAATCTGTAAACTACTTGTATTTCTTGTACTGGTGGCAGTAGTAGTTTCGGAATCGCGTTGCGAAGACCCTTCTACGTGTGATTGGGATCCTGCATGTTGCTGAGGTCAATGTTGGAAGCGAAAATGGATTATTATTTAAAAAGTGCAAAATAATAAAAATTTTTCATTTATTTCTTATTTGTGTACATTCTATTCCTTGCATTATATTAAATATGATTAAAAGAAGGAACAAGATTTTCTCAAATGTTAATCATAACTTGGTATGGGGGCTGTGCTTTGTTGCTCTCTACAAAATCAGTCAAATGATTTCATTATTCAAAATTGATATGGAACTGGTTTCGAAAAAAACAAAAAGTGAATAGAAAGTCATCAAAAAAACTTAATTCCAATCTCCCATTTGGGTTAATTAAGTCACTGAAATCAGAAAAGTATTATCAAAGGAGGATATAAATACCTTAGGAATTGGTTTATGGACAGAGCCACACAGAGTAGGTATCGCACGATTGTAAAACAGAGATAAAACGTGTGGGCACAGGCACTCGCGGCGTGATGTAGGAAAATCATGAATTATTGTATAAAATGTAACATCATTATTACTTTTCCGCCAATTCATTCCTGTAAAATTTTCTTTTTTCGTACCCACCCTAAAGCTGTTCTCACAGCAAACATTTCGCGGTCTGTAACACAGCATTCTTTTACGCAGTCCTATTGATCATGCACAAAACTTTTCATATTTTTGGCTGTATCTCTGTCAAGTATCAGGAGACCGACTATTGTTCAGTCAAGCTTTGTTCCAGTGAAAGCTTATGGTTGCTTCTATCGTAAAATAAATAACATTCTGATTACTCACATTATTCACTTGAGGTGCAACACCGCACAATTCCACCAAGTTTTCGTCTAGTGATAGTTTATAGCAACAACTAACCAACGAAAGCATTTTATTTATCTATAACATATGCCATGCCTCCTGGTACTATCCCATCCACATTTGATGCAGTATAGGTAACTGGCAACTGCCTCATCGACAGACATGCGGAGAGATTAGATGTTCGGTCTTTTAGCTCGCTTCTGCAGAAGTTGTAGGAATGCGGAGCAGGAGGATGCCTCGCACTTGATAGAAAATAACACAAAACATTGGGTGCGTATTTATTTGATGATCAGGATAACCTTTGACACGTTTGTATAGGTCAGCTTCTCAGTTTTATTACGAAATCTTGGTGGTTCAACGAAGTGGTATAGTCAAATACCCTATGGCATCACAATAGGTCAACGTTTAGAACCGCGTTTATATTTTTAAATATTTTGGTTTTTATTTTTGTTGTCGGCCTAGAAACTAGTGAAAACTTTTTTTTTTTTTTCTTTTGTGGACATTAGATATATTTCACGACCATTTTGTCGCCTCCCAAGCCTTGCGCCTGCACCCTCCCATCCATAGGTACGCTACTGAGTAGGAATGCTTGTCAATCAAAATCACAGTATCATAATGGACCTTATCTGGTTTAAGTGAGTCGGTTCTTAAACGAACTGCCACTCCTATCTTACATATATATACCATGATTCAAAAAGTGCGCTAATTAAGAAATTTAGCATACTTTCTTACATCAGTTTTTCAGTGCCTCAAGACTTTGAACGATACATTTGTGAAAAGTTGAAAGACTGCCGCAAGACGGCCAAAACTCTTTATGAAATTTTATGTTTCACTTACTTTAATGAAGCGTAAGAGCGTTTTTTGTCGAATATTAAATTTCATGCTCTTATGCTTTAAACAACTTTTGAAATTCGCCGTCCAAAGTTTGGTATAAAAATGTGAGATATTCACAGACAACATTTCAAAAGTGTTTCAATATTCAACTGAGCAAAATGTCAGATTTAGTCTTTAAACTACTTGTATTGCTTGTAATGGTGGCAGTAATAATTGCACAGGACTTACCAAAACCGCATTGCGAGGGCGTTGATAAGTGCTTTGATCCCAGATGTTGTCAATAGTAATCATTTGTAATTATTACTGAAAATGCAATACAATAAAAATTTTTAACAAATTTTAAAAAATAATCTCATTGATTTTCTTATTTACTTAATGATTCGCATTTATTTTTTCAGAATATCAAACTTATATTAGCAGCTAATATGGATAAGGTAAACGATATTTTCAGAAATTTATCATTATTGGAACCTTATAATTTTTTCGACGCATTCGATTTATATAAATTTTTCGAAACTGTGCCCTTAGGGAATATTATCAACGTCTGGCTAGTACTTAGTACTACGGTAACTTATTATCTCACCAGGCCTTGCAGTAGTAAGACCATCAAAATACGGTGGATGACAACTGAATATCGGGAAACGCTTTCGCTCGACGAACTGACGATTTATATAACAATATTGTGCGTTTGCTGCAAGACCGTAGAAATATTTGCCGTTTCATATTTTAATTTGTGTGAAAAAATCAGAAATGTACCTAATGAACTTGTTTTGTGAGAAGAGCTTATGTAGACGTACCTTTTTTAGTTTTCATATAAAAATTCACTTATCGAAAACTTTAAATTCTTTAGGTTTTTTGAGCTATGACGGTCTTGCAGCAAACGAGCGATATGTATATCTACAAGAATTGTGTACAAGTGAGGCAATAAGATTCTTAAAACTAAGTTACAAGTAACGTTTGAAAAAGTCTCAACTTTTTTTAATTAATAGCGACATAATTGACGGACAAGTACATCAAAAGAACTTCATAGTAATATATAGTAAGGCTAGGGTTTTTGTTTTCAGTAGTAGAAGTACAAATTGGTTATTTTCTACAGATATAGCAGCAATAGTGCATTCATTTGGTTTACTGCAGGGGTGTCAATTTTCTGACTTTTTCTGATCCCGCGATTTTCGGGATCTAAAAATGTAATCCCGGGATCTCGGGATGATCCCGAAACTTAGGCTTCTCTAATTAAATTGAGTATTCTAATATAGTATTCTAAAATGAAAATATCGTAATAAAAATTCTATAAATTTATCGCATAATGTAGCTGAATTTCCGTGTTGCCAGTTTGAAATCAAAGAATTAACGGCCTGGCAAAAAAAAATTTTTGCGTGACCTTTTTTTATTTTGCTAATCAAATATTTGAATGAGGTCGAATTTATAAAATTTTTTAAATTTTTCGTAAGATAAATATCTGAGACCTTTCGATAAAATTAACGGCTATTAACGGCTTTAGCCTCCAATTAACGACTTAACGGCCTCCTCCGCAGCCAACGGATTTACCATTCAATTAACGGCCACCTGGCAACCTTGTGTGTAAGTCATTTTTGGCATTATTTTTTTTTGCGTTCTAAAAATATTGCTGCGTTTACGCACACTTTACCACCATATTTGAAGTTTTTACAATATGGTGTTGCCAACACTTTATTTCCAATGTTGTAAATTTACATTTTTTTGCACATAAAAGGGAATATTTACGACAAAATTTATATAATTAAACTTCTTTGCTAAAAAATTTGTTTTCATAAATCCCGGGACTTGCGTCTGCTAATCCCGGGATCCCGAATTGACATTCCTAGTTTAGTGGCATTGATAACTTGTTGGTGGCATTTTCAATTTACTTTCTAAGCGGTTTTTAGTAAAAATTTTAATTCTGCACTTGTGCTCCTGCGGTTATAGGCCCGTCAGGAAAGGAAAGAATAAGGTTTTCTCAAATTTTCGAAACAAATTAGTACCAAGTTGTTATTTTTTGTTCTGTCAGTGTGGCTAACGGGTCAGCAGAACTGAAAAATTGACTCATGAAACTGCAATTTGAGTTTGAAAAAATTGCGATTGTAGTGTGTTCGATTTAAGCCGGTAGGAGCTTAAGTTTTTGACAATAGTCGTAACCCACAATTCACAAATTGAGCTAATTTTTAAAATATTACACTAAAAGTGGAACAATGAACTATGTCGGGGTAACTTTCTTAGTGGAGAAACTAAATATTTTGGGAATGGTACATCAGTTACGTCCACAGTTACAGTGGAACAAAGCATAACAAATGACATTTGTGAAAAGAGTAGAACGAAACGCAAGAACACTCTTGCACGTGGACTGTAACACTCACTTACTTTAATGAAGCGTAAAAGGTTCCATTATTTACCCTAAATCACTGCCACTATATTTATCGTGAAATTGTGATTGAAATCATTGTTTGAATTTCATGCTCTTTTGAAATATTTTAATTAATTATCAACTGTAGAGATTTGTAACTTAATTTTCCACAATAATTTCATGGAACCACTTCATCACTTAGAGTTTGATATACATAAAACTGAGCGACATTCATAAACATCATTTCAAAAGTGTTTCAAAATACAACTAAGTCAAATGTCTAAATTAATCTGTAAACTACTCGTATTTCTTGTGCTGGTGGCCGTAGAAGTTTCGGAAGGCTTACTGGAGACTTGCATTTTGAGTTTATGAGATTATAGGATTGAAATTGCGGGAAAATTTTGACGTCAAAGCTGCCATCGATGTTGATTTATCATTATTTTTACAGAGCTTATAGCCATTTGAAAATCTTCAAAATGTTTTTTTTCTTGAAAATCATTTAAAAATCATGTACCAATAAAATAATCGTTGCTTGTCTTTAAAAAAAAAAAAATTGAAAAATTTAATTTTTTTTAAAATTAAGTTGCAATTAAAAGTGTTAAATAATTTTTTCCTCTCCATTTCATTGCTACCCATATCAAGCAGGCTGTGAAGAAAAAGGAAGCGGTTTTCTTGGGGTGTCCGCTATATTGTATTAAGAATCACGTCACGTAGCCCATCGTATATTACTTGTGAAAGCCTTTGATTTGATACCGTATTAAGAGCGTTGTAAAGAAAAAAGTAAACAGTCGTTTTGGGGTACAGTGTGCGCTGCGTATACATCCTTTGTGTCATATGATATGATACAACCAGTAAGTACTATTCTAAATAAATACAATTGTTTTACAAATATAAAGTGCCCTGCTTAAAGCGCCATGGCCTCCGAACTGTGCTAATGTAGCTATTAAATAGTATACCTATGCACAAAAACAGATAAATACAAGAGTCAGACGTTTTTGTTGCTTCGTTTAAAAATAATTAAAGTTTTATTCAAAATTTTATGATTTACACATACTTAAGTAATTTCAACGACAGGCAGATTGCGATTTTTATAAAGATTAAGTCATAAGAAACGCGAAAAACAACCTCTGCCATTAAGTTATTGCTGCATATAAAAATGCCAAAATGACAAACATGTTAAAAAAAATGGAGTACTAAATCATTTTTTCGCGTCTGCCTCTTGACTGATTGGTTGCTTTACTTGTAAAAAACATTGAAATAGATAAGGCAGACCATTCCAGCGCTGTTTTTTCAATGGCAGGCGTTTTTAAGCACTCAAGGATATATACATATGTATATATAAAACCAATATCGTGCAAAGTTTTGTTATATAAAATTTACTATTCAATTTTTTTGGTCATTTATGAGTCATTTCACAAAAAAATCTTACACCGTTTTGCTTAAGCGTCTCTGATTTTTGTGTAAGTTTTCGTTTAGTACTGCCGAAAACCAAACTTTTAAGCGTAAGTGTATAAAATTGTCAAGGGTTCAATTCTGGTAAGTTCTCTCTTCATGTACTAGAGAGAGCTTGCTTCAATGTAGAACTGAAGCGTAGGTAATTATTGGTCAGTTCATAGCTTTGTAACGTCAAAAGGTCTGAAATTTGGTACATTCTACTAAAAGTTCTTGCTCAGTTCAGGCAGCCAAAAAAGGGTAAAGCTTAAAATTTATAACTTTGTAGTTATTTATTTACACAGTTTATTAATTTCAAAAAATTATTCCATTCAATGCAACATAATAAACCAAACGGCTTCAAGTGCTATGTATCACAATGTAATTGTTGCACCCTCTATTACCTTTTGCTCTATCTACCAACAATGACTGCAAAATTGTGCACTGTTGCACTTGTGGCAACAACTATTAATTCAGTTGGTTCTTTTTTGCATACATTAGTCACATTATTATGCAACACTGGCAACACTGGCTGTTGCCACATGTTGTTGTTGATGCGTTAGATTGATTACTTTGCATTTGCATCACTGTGGCAGTGAAGTGTTGCAAGTACAGCGTGAGGGCGATTTTTGAGCGGAAATTGCAATTCGTTGCGTTTAACAGAAAGTTTCCCACCTTCGTTTATTCAAGCGTGTACGCGCGATTCCTACGCCACTCAGCCAGAGTGAATGTTGCCTACAGCAACGAAATTTAATGCGTTTTTACTTATCAGCTGCACAATAATTCAATGCAGTTTTATTGGGCGTGTGGTTTGCGAAGGCGGATGAGCAGGCGTGGCGATTTCGTGCGTGTATTTAAGCAATGTTAAAAGCTTTGCCTTTATGCAAGCAAATAAATTTTCGAATGAATTTTAAAGTCAAGAAACTAAGTTTCTGTATACATGCACATAAATGCGAAAAAAAATGCTGTATGGAAAACTTACAACTCAAGAGATCCTGAAACCCACAAGTGTAATTAATTAAAGCTATCGCGAAAAAAATGTTGCCATTTCTTGATCAGTTCTGCTCAACAGAATGTTTAACAGCGTCTTGCTGTGCGATCCGTTTGATTGAGCAATTAGCCTTATCGCGGCCTGCGTGTCCTATATGTCCTGAAAATCATTTCTATCATTATATTCTCAATATTTACCATATGTCAGTATGTATATTTTTTTTGACGACGCGCATTTATATTACAATGTTTAAAATAAATCTTGGAATCGAGTGCCGTGTTTGACAACGCCGTGTTACATTTCTATATTCTCGAAAATCAAATTACCCCTTCACGAAAGATATTAAGAGTTCATATGACATAAAAATTGTTGAGCTGATAGCCACAGCAGAAATTACGCTAAACAAATGTTATAACGGCGAAATTATTAATTCGAAAAAGTTTTTGAATTTCTAAAGCTCGTTAATTTTCCATCCTTAAAAAATCTGGTTGGCCATGAAAAACCAACTCAGAATAGTATACCATTTAAAGGAGCATAAAATGCGCTTTCTTATGTATTAAAAAAAATGTTTGTTAAATAAATATTTTTCCAAAAAAATAACGGTTTTTAAAAAAAAGTTGACCTGAAATTTATACAAATTGTCATATTTCGAAAACTTTCAAAAACTATAGCTGAAATTTCAAATTTTTATGAGCTTATATTATGGTTCATTAAATTATCAACATCAATATTTTTAAAGTCGATTCAGGGGTTCCCAAATTATGACGATTTCTTTAAAAGCTATATCCCCGACTTCCGATGACTATATCTCAGAGACTAGATGCGCCACTCAACTTTTGATTCCATACTCGTGTTCAGTATTGAAAGCCGACCACTGCATAAAAATTATTGAAGCAATATTTAAAAAACTGTATTCATTTTTTTGAATACTAACTTTATTTTTTCCAGCCAAAGGACATTCAATGGCGGTTCCTCGGAAAATGAGTGCGCATTCATACTTGAATAATATTGGTAAATTAAGTCCTGTTAGATAACGTTACTTTACAGTCAATTCCATTAAAAACAAATTTTAGCAGAAAAAATAATGCAATAATAAACAAATTGATGCGTTTGTCCCTATTATTTTTTCCAACACTGTATATCGATAATTTTTTATATAAAGAAATGAATCAAAAAAGTAAAAGTCAGGTCAAACTATATAGCAGACAGAATGTACATATTTTAAAATATTTTAATAGCTCTGATGCAACAATTGCAGAGATACGAAGTAACATAAGCATTGTCTGGATGAAAGTTGGATGAAATCACACAAGAAGGTAGAGGCAAATAAGCATATCATCAAAATAGTTTTTCAAGTGAGATAGAAAGCAAACTTGGAATATAGAGTGATAGAAAAAATTATTATATATCGAATAAATCGTAATAGTGATAAATTGTCAGAGGGATAGCAAATAGCTTTCTGGAAACAAAATTAGCTCATAAAGTAACGAACAATAGCTAGTTATCTAATTACAGCACGTTACATGCGACAAGTTCCAGAGCCAGAGCAGAGCTTCAATAAGGGCACTGTAATTCACGTGAATGAAGATTATCCACAGGAAAAGTTTTTGTTAAAGTTTTTAATAGTGGGTGCTACCTTTTTTGTTCATGATGGACAAGGTAAAGTTTGTGATATTAGACTCAGGAATCAATACAATTTCACAAAATCAAACTTTCCCTATATTGTATTTAGCTATTTTTTAGCATTATCCAGACTAATAATTTTGGGCATATTTTGATTGCTTAAAGCTATTGTTTTTATTAAAATTTTGAGAATGAACATATTTATAGTTTTCCCAAAAAAAGCCATTTAACATTTCTAAAAGTGTAGGCAGCCCTGGTAAAAATAAAATGACTGACGAAATTTTCCCGCCAAACACAAAATTTTAGTTACTCTCTTTCCTTATGTTGAACGCTTTGCTCACTTTTTATTTGTGCTCTTTATTTTTGTGTTAGAGGTCTTAAAATTTTGTTTCAACTTATAAGCCAATATATCCGGTTTTTATCGACCAGCTAAACATTGGTGTCTGCTATTTTCAGCAATAATTTGTTTACTATATTGTTGTTGTTGTTGGTGTTGTTGTCAGCATAAAATGATATGATACAACAATAATATGACTTTTTGTTGCAGTTTTTTGTCTGGGCGGCATGTGAACGAACTTGGTTTTGTTTTTTCCGGTATTTTTTTGAGTAAATGTAAACAATGGATTTAAAAAATGTAGGTACTTAACAGTAAAAGGCATTAATATTTGGTATTAAAATGCTGCAGTAAATGAAAACAGTTCTGAGCGAGACACTCTCTTAAATAGAGAGGAATTAGGGGACTGATTGTAGAAAAATCTCTTTTACACTGACACAGCCCGTCAATTTTATTGTTGGTATTAATTGATATCACTTCAAATTTAGTTTTAACCAGAAATGTTCCATTGTTTTTAAATTCTTATTCATTAGCAGAAATCTTGCTCTGATTGTGATGCACTTCCACTACATAATAGCTAGCTACTTAATTTCATACTCATATATTTATTCATTACGCACTGGGCATATTAGATATCAGTGATTTAGCCATCAGAGCATGCGCGTCAATATAATGGGGATGGATGGGTGATGACTTATCCGAGAAATATTATGCTAAATATATATATGCATATGTACATATAAAAAGGTTTTAAATGAAATAAAGTAGGTACTCGAAGGCGAACTTTGTATCTTGAAAATCGATAGATTTACTCTCAGGATTATTGATTTTGAAAAATTGTGAACAATATAATAACGAAATCTATATATATGTATGTACTTACATTGAAACCAATCTACATAGTCCGTGATTTAATTCGCATTGCAATCGTTGTATGTACATATACATAGGTATGAGATGGCTTCATCGGACCAATAGAAGAAATTTCTTTCCTTTCTACTAGCGCCAACGTACCATAGAACGGTTTGAATTAATTGAACATCTTATTGTTTTTAGATATTGATAATAGCAAACTCAGCTCCAGTGACCTATAATTAATAAAATAAAATAATTGTTTTGAATAAAAACAAACCTCAATATTTTCGAAAAATTAAGTGACTACAAAGAAGGATAAGATTTAAAAAAAAAAACGTATTTTAACTCGACTTAGTTATCAAAAACTGAGTACTAAACAAAATCTGTACTAAGTGAATTGATATAAATCCAACTGTCAAAAGATCATTGTCATGCTAGAGTTTTATTCTATTTTTTTTTTGTTTTTATTTTCGATACGTTTTTGAAATCTTCTGATTCTTTTTAAAATCTGAAGAAGTTCAAAACCTTTTTTTTTATAGCAAAAAATATACTTATTACAAATCAAATCTAGATTTTTGAAATAGACACACTTAATGATAATTTCTTTAAAATATGAATTGATAGCATGGTTCTTCGGTATTTTCAACGCAATTGTATTATTGAAACTTTATATAGTGGCTCTTTCTAAGCCATAGATGGACAAAATTTTGGAAGCAGGAGCTACACACAACAAAAGCAACAAAACAACAATAGGGTACAACAGCAGATAAAAACACCACCATAAATTTGATATAGATAGCAAAAAAAAACTATTAGCAGTAGGTAAACCTACAGCCGATTCCAAGAATCAAGCAAGAACAAAATGAGTTTAGAAATAGAATTACACTGATTAAACGAAACGAGAAAAGCTGTCCTCAATGTGCGCATTGTTGCAAAAATAGCATTTCTTCATAAGAAAAGCGACGTGTTTGTTTTAAAGAGCTATAACTGGCTCATTTTTCTTATTTTGCCCATCGCTGCTTTGAACTATTCTTTTTGAACACCTAAGAATATGGAATTAAAAGTTCTCTCACAAGAAACAGATCTTCTATCAACATCAAAATAAAGTGAAATGATGAAAAGTTGAAACTGAAGGTATTACCATAGACTTTCGTGTTCCTTTTGGCTTCTTACCTAATAAAGTTACAATCAGAAGAGTCTCCATCTTCGCCTATATAATCGACAGACTCGAGAAAGCACAGGCATTTTTTCTACAGTTTAAAAACTATTTTTTTCAATGCTGTGCAATAAATGACTAAGTCTTTAGTTTATATATTTAGTTGTTGTAATATAACATCTCTGTTTTTGCAGATGCACTTACGCTCTGCCTCATCATCTCTCAGAAACCATATTCAAGGTCAACTACCACTTGCACATGGCTGAAAAAAAGAGCGCTTAGCGTATGATACTTGCCACTACGCTCTCACGCACTCTGCCAACATTCAGCAATGGCAAAAGCACATGTTTGCCTTACATCCCCCGCTTAAGCACAGACAGCCCATGAACTATAGTTGTTTTTCAACTACGAGACGGCATAGCAAAGAAAATCTTGCTCGCGGTATGACAGTTTGTAAGCGGCATTCAAAACGTACGGTCTGATAAAGCGGAAAACATTTTTTGTGAAATATTTTTTTTTTTTTCCTAAATAACAGCGTCGGTTAGCTGTGTTTTAGAATAACAGCAACAATTTATTGTTGCTTCTAGAAAATTAAATATTTATAGAATACAAAGAGTCGAAAAAAAAGGAAACTCCTGTTTTTGTAGAGTTTTCTGATACTCTACACAGTAATGTGAAAAGAAACGCAAATGTGTTCCGTGCTCTGCGGAGTAGAATTTAGCGACGGCAAATTGCAAGAATTTATTGGTGTCTATCAAAAATTTGGCGCTAAAAGAGTTTTTTATAAAAAGATTTTTATTCAAAATTTAGTTATAAAAGTTTGCATGACTTCAAGTTTTGTGGTTTTTAATGCTTTTAATTAATATTTTAAAAGTCTATACGAAAATATTTTCAAGTTTGTAAATATTAAAAATCAACATATAATAAAAGTCTACACTACTATTCAGAAGCGTACTAGTGTACCTATATAAAGTGCAAACAAATAAAGTTTTATCAAAATTCTCCAAAAATAATTTTGAAAAGCATTGCAGAAAATGTATGAAAAATATGTGTAAAATAGAGTGTAACGAAAAGTCTTCACTGCTCATTGTGTAACATAAAATATCTAAAATCAAAAAGCTTCAAAAGTTTAACTTACAAATCCAAAGTCTCCAATTAAAAAAAATACAACAATATTAAAAAGAAAATAAAAAATCTCCCAAAATGTCTGCCATTGAAAAGATTAAATGCCCCTATTTGTTGCTTATAACTTGCGCGGCCATATTTCTTCTGCAAACCTGTACCGCAGTACGTCGCTACGATCAATCCTCACCCTATGACTCCTCACACTATCATAGTTCGTCCTCCTCGTCTGGTGAAATGATCAGTTCTTCGGCCATGACCGGTGATCAACTGTTGGCACAACACAATCGTTGTGAACCCATTACTATTTCGATATGCACAAATATACCATATAATATGACCATTATGCCAAATCTAATTGGTCATACCAAACAAGAAGAGGCCGGTCTCGAAGTGCATCAGTTTGCGCCACTTGTCAAAATTGGCTGCAGTCCGGATTTGCAGCTATTCCTTTGTTCGCTGTATGTGCCCGTTTGCACAATACTCGAACAGCCGATACCACCGTGTCGTTCGTTATGCGAATCGGCTCGCGTTTGTGAGACCCTCATGAAAACGTACAATTTCAATTGGCCCGAAAATCTTGAATGCTCAAAATTTCCCATTTACGGTGGTGAGGATTTGTGTGTCGCAGAGAATACGACATCTTCGACGCCGGCACCAACTCGTGCGCAATTGCCGCGTGTAACGACGCGTAAAAATTATGCCGGTGCTGAGGGTCCACATCGGAATATCGGTTTTGTTTGTCCCGTACAGTTGAAGACCCCACAGGATATGGGATATACATTGAAAGTTGGTGGAAAGGTTAGTTAAAATGCTATAATTTCGAAATTATTGAATACTAAACTATAATGTTACCAGATACATTACTTATATAGACAAATATAATGTGATAACACAAGGCCTCTTACAATTTAAACACTAACCCCTGTTCAATGTTTGTTAATTTTTACACTTAACACAAGTATTAGTGACAATCGAATATTCAATGTATATGTCCCTTATATTACTCTAATGTTACATTTGAGTTTTTCCCCCTTTTCAGAATGATTATATAAACTCATTTACGATAGCACATATAAAAAGATAAAGAAAAAGTGTAACTTCATTGTGTGCAAACATTCTATGTTTACATATATATGGGAAATTTAATAATTGAAAATGAACACTATAATAAGGTACATTATTTCGTTTATAACAAGAGTTGAGGGTTTTTATTTTGAACACAAGAAAATTAATTAAGAATTCTTGAGGATTTTGTGCAAACATTACAACAAAGTAAACATACTTATTTGTATTGAAAAAAAAAAAGAAATGTTTTTCTTATTCTATACAAAGAACACGATTATCCTGCTTTCTGAATAGCAGGTAAATTTATAAGATTATATTTTGAGGTTAGGTAAGTTAACTCTCAAACGTCGCACACTTTTGTCAGAATGTGATGAAATCTGAGATTGGACTGTTTATTCTTGCGCTTATGAAAACTGGTTTCAATTGTGTATCCATACAAATTGTTATAGCAAAAGGTTGTGCTTTGAATTACGAACTGTGTTCTACGATTACTGAAATTAAGGACAGGTACGTAGGTAGGTAGATTTTATGAGAAATGTCAGTGACTTGTTGCATGTAGTATGAGAAAGTATGACGGTTTAATTTTGACATAAAAAAAAAATAAATAAATAAATAAAATAATTATTTAAAAATCTTAATCAAATAAATCAACGAACTAGGTTCGAATATGAAAATGTCGCCATTTTTTGAAACTGGAATTAAGTTTTGAAATTAAATAGAATAAGTTACCTTAACTTGCCATAAAAAAAACTGAGAGTTAGCCAATAGTCTGAGTGCATTTTAAAAGTAAGCCTGCATTTCGCTTAACTTTACAAGAATTAAAATACAATATGCATACGTTTTAAAAATATTTGAAATTAAACTCACGACATCTAATTCTTAATAAAGTTGGTTGAAATTTTCTGAGATTTACTTAAGGTGTTATGTGAAAAAACTTAATGCATTTTCCATATTTATCAACATTGGTGAAAGTCAATAAAGATGGAAATATTTTTTAAAAAAATAAGCAGGGCTGTGCAATTGGGCGTGGCAGCTCCCAGTGAAGCTACAATTTTTTTGCCGAATTTTAAATAGAACTAAAATCAACAGGAAAGTCATCAAATATTTCTTGAACCTGTAATAAAGAAGTTGTGTCTTTAAACAGTAGGAGGGGCGGCAAAATTGTCCTCGGTTTTAAGCACACCGAATTAAATTTTTAGAACAGTGAATTGTATTGTGTGGCCTTTACCATGAGGTTTCGTAATGCGAAATATTTTATTATATATTTTTTTGGAATGCAAAAAGAAATGACCTTTTTTCTTTCTTGTTTAGGTGAATTTTTTTGGAGTCGGCAAATTAAAAATTTGCCTCGGCCGCCGACTGTACGCTACTGTTTTCAAGCAATAAAAATTTTCCAATCCATTTTGACTAGATGAAATATTTTCGAAAAAACAAATTAAAGAAACGTTTCGCTACTTTTAGACTGAACATGTAAAATATCAATTTTGATTCCAGACAATACCTAGTGATGTCCGAAATTGTCTCTCAAAGATTTCGCATTGAACGATGCAGTAAAATTGCATTTGAAAACAGTGACCAAAAAAACCCTCTTAACGGGGTTGGAGCTATTGGTTTTGATATTCAAAGTTCCTTTTGTAAATTTTTTATTAATTGATGGAGTATACAAAACTGTATCACAACATTAATTAATTTATTAAAATAGGTTTTTGAACCGTTTTATACATTTTAAATTAAAAACTTATATTGAAATAGAGAACGGAGCTGTCAAGTGAGGTCAAAATTCTTTTCCTTAAATTTTTCTATCCTTTAAATGCTCAAAGTTCTTTACTAAATTTATTTCATCGTTCGATGGTAATGGATTCGACATCAATGAAAACATTTTTGAGAGAACGTTTGTATAGTTTCAAATGACATCACATTAAGGTAAACTTACAAAAAAATTCATAGTAAACGTTTTTTCTAATAGTATTTATATTTATATTATATTAGAAACATTGAATGCTCTTCAATTTATGACTAAAATGGTTCCTTACTGCATTTTGTTTCTTCTACACGTAGACATCAATCAAAGAAAAACTGTTTTGCCCTGATATTTTGGCAGCTACTGAGAATCAAACGCAGCCCGCCTGCGTAGTAAGCAAACACGATAACTAGGCTTAAAGCGAACCCAAGCAGCACCAATTTAATTTTTTGAAAAAGCAAAATAAATCAGACTTTGTTTACTGTTTTTTGTTCTATTGGAAACAAATTCGCGTTGTTTTCTTTTCTTTCTCTCCATATGTCTCACTGTCACTAGTTGGTTTGAAGTCAATGTCGGCCAGAGACAAAAAAAAAGTCCTTAGCCCATTTCATACCTTAACTATTTATGTATTTTATTTAAACATATTGCTATTATGTAGGCCGCTATGTGAGCCACCAAAGAGTTCACTTTCCAACACGACAGTGGCCTCTACGGACTGAAGGAGACATCGTTTATGATGATGGCTACTACCATTGAGACTTTTCCACGAGTAGGCTGGCAAGACTTAAACTTGAATATTTTATGAGCAACATAAATTTCAAACTGTTCCACATACAACAACGACTTCCACATCCTAGGTCGGTGGAATAAATGAGTTGTTT
Source organism: Meiosimyza platycephala (assembly GCA_963662105.1). NCBI lineage: Eukaryota > Metazoa > Arthropoda > Insecta > Diptera > Lauxaniidae > Meiosimyza > Meiosimyza platycephala. The sequence goes on along the minus strand of OY759208.1, from coordinate 102,315,477 downwards.
CCAAAGCTGCTGTGGCGGTTGTTTTAATTTATGTGCTTAAAGAGCGAACTATATGTCACACAGTATATGTTTTAAAGAAACTGTGGGGACATTTAGAGATTCAAAATAAAAGCAATATGTAAAGAAAATTAAATGATTAAATTCAATGAAGTGTTGGATAAATTTAAAGAAGAATAAATGAAAAATTGAGTAAATGAACAACTGCGCAGATGAAAAAGTAAATAAAAATAAATGAAGAAACGACTTAATATAACATCGAGTAAATGATAGATTGATTTCTATTTTAAAAAAGTAAATAAATGAAGAAATTAGCTTATAAGTAAATTAGTAGTAAATTAATAAATTAATGAATAAATTAATAACCTCTATAGGTGAGAGCAACGATTTTTGTGATGCTGTTGTAATACAACAACATTTTTAATCTACTGGCCTCAATTAATTTGGTGTTTTTGTGCAGTAAACACCACACCAATTTATATATAATACTTCTAAGCGCAATAAATACTATATAAATTAAGGAAATTTATTGGAAGTTCATGCTAAATGTGATCGGCACAGATATAAAACCATAAATGTAAAAGTTTAATATTGTTAAGGTGTAAAAAATTCTATTAAAATAAGTAACTACTCATTCTTTAAAAAATGAGCGAAATAAAATGAAAAGAGAATAAAGTGAAGAGAGTGAAGTAAGATTTCTAAAGCAAAATTATTGAAAATGCAGAAGGTCCACCTGAAAATTATATTAACTACGAGCATGTACTTTGTTTGATTATGAATTTTAGTTAAATGATGAAGATTGGATATAATGTTGGTTCTTTTGAGCACATTTTTTCATACATTTTGACACAGTTCATCACGAATATTTTGTTGGAGTTGCTCAAGGGCTTGCATAAGCTTTGCTCTTTAGATATCTTCAGAAAAAAAGTTTTGAGTAGTCAATCAACTTAAATTAAATGATAATTCTGGCTGTATGTGATGTATCAATGTCTTGTTGAAACCACATCAAGCTCAAAGTATGCAGGATATTATTCGGCAGTGACAATTATTGTTAAGCCGTTTTCATTTTCACAGAAGTAAGGTTCAATGGTTCCTTCTTGAATCAAACTAATAGAGGAACTGGGGGTATTGTGGTATACCCTTTTTATAAAATATTGCTTCAGCCAAATGCCTTAACCTAATTACCTCAAATTTGTCAATGATATTGACTATTGTATTGTCTATCATAGCTGTTCACTCGTTTAGCGATGCCACAGTGTTTTTAGGTTTCGAGATATGCCACTATACCACATTACCCACCTATACGACAGTACCCACAGTTCCTCTAGTTATTTACCAAAATCCTGGACATCCTGTGTAAAAGTAAAATCGTCAGAAATAATTCATACGAACTTTAGCCTTATTTCGTTGAACAAAGTTTCATTAATGATCGTTAACATAAAAATGCTGCTTTTTAGCTTTAAGCCAAATACTTTCTCACTCTCTATAAAATCAATTTTGTAAACAAAGTTTCGATAGTACTATTAGCCCCATAACTGAATAAAATTCCTAACTGTTTTGCGCTGAAATACATAGCAAAATTTGTGTTAAAAAATGTTTCAGACATTGAGTAAACTTAACAAAGTCAAACAATGGAAGCAACATATGTTTGTTAGCTATAATAAAAGTAAATTTCAACTTAAGAAAATGAAACAATGCTTTTGTAACCAAATTGTAGTATCCAAGGAGCTACAATAATTCCAACAACAAATAGCAGCAACTTTCTGATGTCAAAAATGTGTAGACTGCATTTCCCACATGAACACAAATTAAAATTTAGCACACATTAGTTACGCCAAGCAACATCATTCATTAAAGCAGCCAAGTGCGCGCTGCTCCCCAAAGCTGAAGAATACAGACATTTTCCATTTGATTCTTTTGCTAATTTTTCTACACTACACTGCCGTGTGCTCTATTTTTGCCTAAGTACTATGAAAAACCACAAGACATTTGGTTATAAGCAGGCATAAGTATTATTTATAGCTTCTTACAATACTTGGCTGCATACGGCGCGGCGCACAACGCTGGAGTTTTGAGTATCAATTCCAGTTTATTAGTAAAACCTACCACCACCAACTCCTTTGCATTACGAAAACTTGTTTTTTGCCGCAGACCTCCCTCGGTCTGCGTGTGTGCACCGTAAAAGGAGCATCACATACAACATGCACGCATGCGCAAATGCTGTTGCTACTACCTTCTGCGGTGTTTGTGTCGTTTCTGCTGTGCTTTGTCGTTTGTCTTTTGTGTGTTGCATGTTGCAAATGTTGCATTGCATTGCATTGCAGCAATGTTTTGCAATCAAATCTGCTCGTTTTAATTAACCCTTTTGTCATTGAAATTTATGGCATAAAAGTGCCACAAATACATGGATTAATTGTGGCAGTAAAAGTGTTGGATACTACAACCAGCGCTTAAGAAGTCACTTAATTGCAGAACCAGACCTTAGTATGCTGAGTTGTAGTTGTTTTTGCGAATGCTCTTTTAGAATTTGATCGATCTGTAGTTGACAGTAGCAATAAATTGCTAGATCTCAGAAGGAATTCAAAGTCACTGTAAGCTGTTTAATGACTTGTGATAGGAAGTATCATTTGATGAACAGATTTATTTCCTTTAAAATGGGGATTAAAATTAAATCTCGTTATTGCCCACATGTCTTATTTCCGTGTTCGATGCTTCAAAGAAATAATTTTTTGTTGTCATTTGATCAAATTTTTTACGTTTAACAATAAATTTTTCGTTTCATTAATGGCCGCTTAAGAGAAGAGCTCTTAAATTTTATTTTTTTTTTTGCAAAGACGTATGAGTAACATTTCACCTTGATCAAAATACATTTTCCAATGTTGTGCTACTTATAGGTGGCGAATACTAGACACAGAAACTTAATCTCTGCTACAAGCCACGTCTGTGGATAGTCGTCACCCTCGTAAATGGTTTAGTGTTAGGATTTTTGCCATCAAATATTTTCTCACATAGAGTAACACTTTTTTTAAGCGGCATTTTACTGTGCTAATTTCCCAACCTTTAAAAATTTCATAATTTTTTTTTTGCTTTTATACGGCTTTATCATAAAATGCCGCAAAGAGTTTTTTTTCTCTAAAGTTACATGAAAAAATACTTTTATGTCAAATAAAAAAATTATGCTATAAAATGTAAGAGCGCCGCTAAAATAAAAGTGTCAACATGGCTGACACGCTAAAAAACTTGTCTAAGCGAACTACTTATCGTAAAAACATTTTGTCAACCCAGTAAAGTAAAAAATCCTTAATGCACTAAATAGAAACTGTCGGGTGTCAAAATGTCACACGGCTGGACATTAAATGTCTTACAAAAGCACCTAATTTTAGTTTACTTTAGTTGTTAGCCACATTTTTTTTTTCGAAAAAAAAAAAAAAAATTGGATCGGTAAAAAAATAAAACATTTTATGCACAAAAAAAGTGGCAAAGAAAGAATAGCATGAGATTGCGCTACCCGGTCAACTGTATTTGGCTGGCAAGCTTGCACACTTTTGTCACAGCCACAATTCGCCAAATAATAAAGAGTTTTTTTTCCATTTTCTTTGGTAGATGGCTGACATTTTGCTTTAGTTTATATTGCTCGTCAAGCACTTTGTTGTTGTTTTTGTTGTTGCGTGTCCACTGCATGTGGGCGCCAAATTGTGGCATTCAAAAACAGTGGCATTTGTAACGCTTTAAGCATGAAATCAAAATAGTATTGCAATAAGGGAACTTGAGAAAGAAATGTATTGTAGAAATAATTAAGTTTATATATTGATGAAAACACGCCCACCGCCCATATAAAGGAAACATATGAAAATAAATAATTACAAATTTTGGTATTTCAAATTTTGAGATTTTTTATTTTTCTCATTTAAAAATTTTTATAGAACTATCCTCAAAGTTAAATTTGTTTTTCACTTCCTTGTGCATACCCCTATTTTGCATGCAAACAAAAAATATTCGTCATTTTCTAATTTCATATTTTTAACGATGTATTTTATTAGATATTATTTTCGTTGGCAAATTTATGAAATCCTGTCGTGTCTTACTTGTTGACACATAGTGTTATGTCAATATTTTACATTATATCCCTAACGAAGTAATCATTGGCTTAAAAACTTGTAATTACGTTTTTATTTTCCACACAAGTCACGCGCCGCATTTTGTGTCACTTTTTTTTTTACTATTCCCATGGTACTAAAAAAATGTGTCAAAATTGTGCGAAAAATTTGTTCGCGTATAAATTACTTGTAAACGCATTTTAAGACAGTAATTTACGATGTTTATTACTCCGGGCAGCATAAGACAGCAACTACAAGGCAACCAAGCAAATGAAGAGTTTAACATGAGTCACTAGTTAAACTCAAAATTTTTGTGTAATTTATTTGGTGTTGGCACCATTTTGACATTCGCTTTTGAAGTTTCACGCAGATCTTACACGATGAAACTTATTTGCATGAAACTTACTTTAATTCATTTAAATTCAACCCAAGCGATTTCGCCCATTCCGTTTTTATTTCTAGCGTTTTCATTTCGTTTCTTAACTTCACTTTCGAGAGTCTTATAAGACTTTATCCATTGTGCTACTTAAGGATTCTAGCATGCTGGCTAGACCTGTCACTTTAATCTAGTCTACCCAACTCATCGTGTCAGAGCTGTCTTACTTAAATATTTATATAATCAAGTATTTTAAAAAAATCGTAGGCAATATTGCCATTAAATTTGGGGAGCCGGTGGGCTAAGTTTCTAATTGATTTTTTCGAGCGGCAGAGGTTGAAAATTATGAAGTTCTAAGTTATACATACAAAAAATGCGAGCAATCTCTGCTATTGCGTTGTGTCTGCGTTATTAATTGAGAGCCTTTTAAAACTGTCAAAAATAAGGCACCATTAACAATTTTATCGTGTCTGCCTTTTATATTAAAAAATGTGTCTATACACAAAATAAGATATATGCAAGTGGCAGACGCTTTTGCATTTATGCTATGGAAATTACTCAATAAAATTACTTAGTTTGCATAAATAAAAAAAAAAGACACAAAAAAAGGATAAATACAAGAGGCAGACGCTCTTGTAGTTTGTATAAATAAAAAAAAAGACAAAAAAAGATAAATGTAAGAAGCAGACGATTTTGCATTTATCCTTTTTTTGTGTCTTTTTTTTTTATTTATACAAACTAAGTGATTTTTTTTTTCCAGGCAGATAAAGATTATGTCATAAGAAACGAGAGAATCAAACTTCTGCCACTTAGTAATTGCTGCATTTAAAAATTGCAATATTACAAACGTTGAAAAATTGAGTACAAAATGAATTTATCGCGTCTGCCTCTTAGCCAACTGGTTCCTTTATTTATAATAAACATAAATATAGAGAAGGCAGACGATTCGATCGCTGCTTCTTCGAGGGCAGACGTTTAAAGGATGTATCCATATAAAATTAATACCGTGCATTTTATGATCCATCCAAAAAAAAACCATTATTCAATTTTTGGTCATTTAAATTATTATCATTTTTTTTTTACTCTGTATATGGGGCATTCCACGCCAAAACGGGAATTTTTTTACTTTTGCATCTCTGATTTTTGAGTAATTTCCATAGATTTTTTTATGTATCGTTATTTAAAGATTATAACGCAGGGGTACATACAGAAATACATAAGTTCCAGTACGGCAGGATAACTGGGAAATTTAAATTTACAATATCTTGGAGAAAAAAAAAAGTATATCGATGCAATTTAAAGTGGGTTTTAAAGAGAAATTATTATGCTTTTCAACGATATAGTTAATTAAAAGTATTCCTAAAAGTCTGGTGTCTCTAATATTAATGTACGAATATGACTGAAAACAAAGATTTTGACATATACATACATTTCCATAAATTTTGAAAAAGTAAAGACTAACACGTCTGCCTCTTGTATTTTCAGCTTCTAGGAACAATACGAAAGACAACGAAATTTTGAAAAAAAAACGATAAAATTATTTAAGAAAGTTTTTTTTTTTGTCATATTAACAATATCTGTTATTAAAAATGTGACAGTGTGGACGTCTGCCTTTCATAATTTTGTTATATAAACATTGCTCTTAACACAATATTTCAGAGGCAGACGCGATAAAATAATTTAATAGAGTTTTTTTTTGTAAATTAATAATTTATTTAAAATTTATACAATACTCATGATTAAAAGTTAAAGTTTTGTTAGTTTAAATAACATGATATTCGTTTGAGTAAACTTAAGAAATTTGGTTCAGCTTTTTCTTTATTTATCTAAATTAAGTTATCTGTTATTATTATATATCCACGTATGAACTATAATAAATGTCCAGGAAAATTAGATAACGTATGCTAAAGTTTAACGAAAGTCGAAGAAATAGTAATAGCTAAGACACGAACTTCAGTTTTTTAGCCTATTTTTTTTGGAGCAATATGCTCCTGGAGCTAGCAACCGAAAAATCTAACATGTGTTTATGTTAATTTTCTATTGACTAGACTTTATTTGTCGTAGAGCAATATGCACATGTTTCATTTAGAAATTCGGTCATATCTGAAAACCTATTAAGATATAATTTGGCCGAACATTGCATTCTCAAAGTGATAGCTTTATATACAAGAAGCAGCCAATCGATAACGTTATAGACTTGGATAATCTTCCACTTTTTTCATCAGATCTCATACCCTTCTTATAAAATCCAATGCTGATATTTGCAAAAATCTACTAGTTAAATGAGATACAGAACACGCTATCGCTGGATAGCGTTAGAGTCTATAGTAAGAAGAAATTGTTCCCATATACCAGCTATTCTTCGCAGACCAAAGTTTTCTTACAATACTAACTAGTAGAAATACTGTTGCTGCCGCCCATTCTGTTTGGAGCAGTATTAAAATCAGAGGTCAAAATAATTGCTTTTACGTTTCTCTTGCAAATTCATATAACTTGCGCAATGGCAATGATATTATACGTAGTTATATTTTCGTACAACTTTGCAACAAACTTGCAATAACGAATTTTGTGCAATTTATTCAAATCAACATTATGCTACAAAGAAAAAAAAAGAAAAAATAAAAAGAGATTTTACGAAATCAACATAATTTGTAGCTGTCAACAATTGAAATCTTAAAGAAAAAAAAAAAAAACTCCTAGCAATCAATTCTTCATTCTACATGGAATACTGCCTGCTCTTCCACTGCTGCTGCTGTAGCTTCTTTTGGCCAAGACACAAAATTATTGGTTACGCCAACTTTGTCTTGTCTGCCATGTGTATACCATAAAAAGTAACAACAAAATTGCAGGTCTCAAATTGTATATTTTTACTTTGTGCCCATGCACTACTATTTTTACTACCACTACTACTACTACTTTTTTTTCTTTTAAATCACCATAAAAATGCGCATTACAGCGAACTAAGTGAAAGAGGAAGACTTTTTTTTATACCAACGGCAATGGTTAAGATTTATTAAATGCGTTTATAAAGAATTACCGCCACAATGAAATAAAAGGGAGTAAAGGAGACACAAAGGAAATTCATTGTTCTATCATATAAAATGCAGCGCTGTAAAGCATAAGCAGCATTTTTTTCGATTGGCAACACTGTTGTTATAAAAAAAGGCAACTTAAAACACTCGCAGCTGCAGTTTAAGGCTGCGCTGCTGTTGTCAGTGTTGCCTCCTCAGCGTGTCTGCAGCGTGCATTGAAATTGGTAATTTTTTTTATTTTTGCTCTTTTTTTTTTTTTTCTGTGTCTGCCATTTGCATAACATGTTGGAAGGCGTAAGTGTTGGAAATTCATTGTTGTTGCTGTCTATGTGTTAAATTAAATTTTAAATGGTCGCAGTTAACTACTTTTTTTTGTTCCTTTTAGCCTCGTACAGCGCTATTTACGCCATAAAATTTGATGGCAGATTGAAATATAAAAACTTGACCATGTCCCCGAAGCAAAACGTAGGTAGTTCATATTTATGTTTTTAACTGGGAATTTTTCGGTCAGTTGGCCGCTTATTAAAAAAAACTGTTGTAAAAATAGTTATCTTTTATTGTAATTCTGTCAATTACTTGAGTGCTGTTAACTAAATTAAAAACTGTAAACTTTTTTTTTTTTTTTGAAGCTTAAGTCATAATCCTCTTTAGATCTTTTTATGGTCACTATATTTAAAACTTTTAATAAATTTCGAGATTAAGATGTTAAGCCAATATATACATATTTGGGCCTTGTAACTATGGAAAAATGTGCGAATATGTATTTCAGTATTAGCAAATTTGTTTGTTTCATTTTGGCTCTTAATAGCCTTGCCTAAGCCTTGAAATGCTTTAAAAACAAAAAGCAACCATGGAATGTCCAAATTCAGAAAAGATTTCCGTAGGAAAGTATGGTATTTACCAATACTATTTACCAATAAAACTAAAAATGTCTTTACCTTTACTTCATTTCTATTCTAAAAAAAGGGTGTGGCACCTCCCTTCAAGCAATATTTTTGAAAATTGAAAAATGTGAATGTTTTGTGATAAATTACCTATAATAATTTTGCACATAAGTTTTAAGTCAAAGGCATAGTTTTCGAAACATGAGGGTTTTTAAAATTACAGTTAAATTTTTTCCAAAACCCAATTAATTTCCTTTCATTTAATATGCAAATTGTTTTAATTTTTTTGTATTAATCTTTTATAATTGGAAAAAAACAAACTGGACAAAGTTATTGAAAAAAGTCTATCTCGAAAACTATGTGCTTCAAAGTAAAACATTTCTGTAGTTCAAACAAGGGTTTCCTGAGCTCTAACGAAATTTGAAAAATGAGAAAATGTCGAAATCTAAAAAATCTCCTTAGTGTGCCTGTATTACTTGACTGATTTTCATTATTGTCCTATTTTATACAATATATATTTTCAATAGAATTGTGTTTTCACTTTTATTGATCTGTTTTTGTGACTTTTGATTTTTGACCTTTCGATTTCAAGGTGATTTTCCTTACTTTAAATATATTCAAAAATATATATATTTCTTGAGCAGCTATTGCTCTTGTGTATATTTTAGTTGTAAAAATTGTATTTTTATAATTAACTATAATAATAAAAAAAAAAAAACCTAAAAATTGCCAAAAGTTTCCATAGCTATAAAGTTTTCGGCTAGTTTTCCTGACCCAAAAAATATGATGAATAGATGAATAGTTTATAGGTGTGAGCAAAATCCGAAAACAAATTTTGAGTCATTTTTAAAATTTTGATGATACTGAGGAATAATATCCCAACAATTAATATAATACAAAAAATATTCAAAGAAAATCAGCTTTAAATGAGATATAAAGTTTCTGCACAGTTTTTTTTTTTATTAAATAGCGCAGAAATAATTTCCACAGCAGATTTTTTTCTCTTTTTAGAAAATGTAATAATGTAGTCAATAAATACTTCTCGAGGCTAAAAAAAAAATTAACTTTTTTCTATAAAGAACTTAATTTTACGCTGCATAAGCATTTCACTCAGCTTAAGAATTGTCGGCTGAATAAAAAAAAAAACGCCCGCAGCAGACACAATTGTGCCAACAATGAGAGTGAATATTTGGCTAAAATTCACCCAATTCACAAAAAGCCTACGGCTTAACTGCTACGCACATAAATAGCACATTTGCAACATTTTTTGTTTGTTTTTTAGACTGCAAAAACAAAGTCGCAAAAACTAAGCCGCTAAGTCGAACCAAACAAAATTTATTTAGTTTTTTTTTTATAAAAATCAACAATGTTACACAAAGTATATAAGGACTTTCTGTAGTTAGCACTGAACTTTCTTGGGTTACAAGTTTTGCGATTTTTGTTTCTTGGTTAAAAATGTTTTTTTGTTAAAACACAAATTAATATTTGAACAACTTCTTAATGTATTCCGATATTTTTTATACTGAGAGTCTAGGCATCATCCTTCAAGAATTCCAAAGTCGACAAAAAAAAATTTTTGTAATTTGAATTGTTTCATCCACTATCGAAACGAAATAGTTGTGTTGTAGTGTAAATGTGTTAATTCTTCGTTCTAAATGACAAAAACAAAATAAAAGCAAAATTTTTTTTTTTTGTCAATTCGAATGAAGCGATGAAATTTTTGTATACCTTTGTTAGTTTTGGCAAGAATGTCTGTGTAAAACTGAGTACTGTAGATAAAATCATTCAATGCACAAAAAGTTTTTTGGGCATATAGCATTTCAGTTATATGATGCTCAAATTGTTATCACATAAAATTACCAAAATTATCAAGAAGTTGTTCAGTTTTAAAAATATGCCATTTTTTATAAACATTTCAATTTGTATATCTCACTAACTTATCTAACAATAAGCTGTGCAACTTTTTGTCTTATTATTTTAAACTTTTCACACCACATCTTTGGGAAGCAAAATGCTCTTGCATACCCCCTCGTCCCTTTCACAAACACTCTCACTGCATTTTACATTCACGTGCCTGGCAATTCTTTAATTTAATTAAAATTTTCTACAACTTCATCTGGATACGAACGTACAAACAGCAGTGCATGCAACAGAAATTCACAACAGCTACACGTACGATTGAATTGCTGCAAGTAAGAGTGTGCGGCGAGTATCTTTTAGATACGCTACAGGTGAAAAGGCAACATAGAGAACAAAGCAACATTAAAGGAAATAACAAAAAAAAAAAAAAATTAAATGTATCAAGGAAATGTTATGATTACACGCTTCATACTTGCGCATCCACATACATATCCTCAAACTGTCGGAATGTCTGTCAGTCCGTCAGTCAGTCAAACAAAGATAGTTATATGCAGCTGATAGCAGCGTTGATCGCTTGCTTCGTTGGTTGACCAAAGTGTCTGAATTCGCGGTCAGTATAGACGTTTAGAAGGGTTCCAAGTGCTGTAACATCCATTCGAAAGCTCCAAAAGATATGATATGTATGGCAACATGCTGTGTTTTCACTCTACAAACTGTGGACTTTTGTTTCATGCATCCGTTCGTTGCAGGTCTTCATTTTTATCAGCAGCTCGATTTCAATTTTATTTTATTTTTTTCACAATTTTTCTTTTCTTGCTAACTTCATATAGATTTTGTTATTTTTTTTTTTTATAGTGAAAAAAGTTTAAAAAAATAAACGCTCGAATTACTTTATTTGTTGTCGATACACACGTCACCTTACTTGAATTTCATATGTGTGTTCGTATATGTACATATATATATATATATATGCATGTGTTTGTTTATGCCACGCCCTGTTTGCTGTAATTGATAAGTTAAAGACGATGCGTTGAACTTGATCGCATAGTTTGTGTTGCCATTTTTTATGCATAGCTGACTGATGTCGATTGAAATCATTTTGTGGTGCTGTAAAATGTGATGAGTTGTTTTAATTAAAAAACAGTCACGTGATATTAAGTAGCGAATTTTCAAAGAAAAATCATTATAGAAAGTTAATTATGTAAATACTTACATATATTGAATGCATTGAACTAAGGTTTCCCTTTTCCTCTTTTAACAATTTAGCAAAAAAAAAAAAAAAAATACTGAATCGATTTCGTTAAAATTCACGCCAGTGTGTTTCATAAAATATTTTGTTTCAGGAAAAGTTTGTTTTTTTGAAATTTTAACATTTCATTTATCGATTTATTATAATTTATAATTTTCTTCAGCATATGCAATTATAGGTTACTCATACGTCATGTTTGACACTTTATTATGCAGGAATAGAAAAGTATTTATTGGAAAAAATTTAGCGCTTAGGAATGTATTTTGAATACTGCAAGATTTTAATGCGGAACATGGTTGAAATTTATGTAGTATGTATGTAATATACTCGCCCATAGAGTAAAAATTAAAATTTAATGTGAGTAAAAAATTTCGAACGTTTCTAGCATAGGTATGATTGACACATATTGAAAGTTGAATATTATTATTGGCTTTAGGCATAAATTTTATTGCATGATATCGCATTGATTATCAATCTATTATGTATATAGCTTGTCATTGATACCGCCATTTGTCATGCCATTTTCAACCAAAAACAGAGGTACATATGTTGCAAATATGCATGAAAATTGTATGGCTCCATAGAAAAATCAAAACCAGTGCACTTGGCGTTACTTAAACAGGCGTAAAAAGCCGTGAAGCACGTTACTCTGGTAACAAATTTGGTCACTCTACACATAGCTGACATTTTTAACATGGAACACATTTCAGATTCATCACGATAAATTGGTACAAGAAAAAAATACAATAAATACGCGTTGGCATTTTATGCAATTTGTGGGATGACAAGGCCACTGCGGCGTTTGTCTATGATTTGATTGAGTTTTTTTTTTTTTTTTTTTTAAATGCAACTCACTTTGCGCATGCTTGCATGACTTTCACCAGAAATGATGTTTGCTATGCGTGCTAGGCTGTGACCAGATTACGTTCATGAGATGTTTCAAAAATTAAAATAAAATTTTTTTTTAATCGAACCATGAATTTTGAGCCACCAAGTAGTGCTTGATATTGCTGATCTTGGATAGTAATATTTTTCATCTTTTTTGCACATTTAGTTTTCGCCATTATTTCGAATGCCTTTTGTGTTGGGAGAAATATTCACAATATACAAATTGCAGTTAATTCAATATTAAATTTGCAATATAAAATATTCAATACTTTGTTAGCACAACCAATATTTTTTCGAGTTAATGTGCGTTAAGACCGCAATTTTTGGTCAGAGTTTTAACCTCTCTATTTGGAAAAAAGTTCTTTGGGGGTATTATTTTAGCAGTCAGGTTGTTGGTCGAAGTTTTGCAAATATGTTGGAGAAAATACAAAAAGTAAGTAACTTCTCATGTTTAAATTGAAATCATGCTAACGAATTTGTTGCAGATGTTTAAATTCAAAGCCATATCTTTTAGCTACGAATGAAAACTTTCAAAATGATTGAAATCATTATTCCATTAAAACTATAAAACGAAAGCGCCCTTAAATCCGTCGCTAATAGGTATCAGACTTTGGGAATTATTTTCAAAGATTTGGGCAATTCTTTTCGAGTTGATTTCTGTGGAGAATTTTTATTTATTCAATGACTGAAGTTTTCGAACAAAATTGTCAAAAAATAGATATACAAAAATTGGCTATGGGTTATCTTTCGATTTTGGTTATAGTTCGATTTTTTTAGTACAATTTCTTACGATTTTCTATATTAAAAGTTAAAACTTTCCTAAGTGTAAGTGTAATTTTTTTGTGTTTTGACACAAAAAAGTTATTGAACTGGTTAGCTCAATAAAATAGCTATATATAAAAATTTTTCTTGTTTTAATTTTTATACATATTATTTTCCTTCCTTTTACGTCCAAATTTCGTTTCAGACAATTCTTTTTAGAACAACATTACTTCTGGCAATTTAGACTATAAACGTATTTAATTTTATCAAATAGTCAATTTTTACTTGTTAACAAAATCGTCCACAGCATAAATGCCAAAATCATAAAAAGTCATCCCACGAAATTTTATAAAAAACTAAGCTTGATTGCGAATGTGACCAGGGGCCTTTACTGTTTTCAAAGAATTGGAACCCATTGATGCCGAGTCTTTTGTTGGTAAGGGGACGTCCAATAATTACGTGAGGTGTTTTTTTTTTTAAATTCGTACCCCCCTCTCACCTTGGTGAGATTTGGTGAGATCTGGCGGTACCCGTCTCCCTACCTCCCGTGAGGTTTAAATTGTAATTTTTAATGAAAATTCTATACATTAAAAAGTTGACGAGAGGTTTTCCTTGACCCCCTCTCCCCTTGGTGAAATTTGATGAGATTTTGCCGGATCCCCTTCCCACTATTTTAACTCATGTAATTAATGGACGTCCCTTAAAAGAGATATCAAATTTTCATGGGAAAGAAATTTCGTAAAATGAAGAACTAAAAAAAATTTTAAAAATATCGTTTTTTTTTTTAAATTTTTCCTTTTTGACTAAATTTTCTCAAATTAATTTTGAGCACAATATAATTGCACAATACAACACATAATAACACCCATTTAAAAATGCATAAAGTACACTCTGTGCGCTACCTAAATAGCTTTGCAGCAAAACTTGACAGTAGGACAGTCAGTTTGAACAAGTATCGAGTACCAGTATTTCAACAAGATTGACAGCATGCAAGTGTCAGCTGCTTTTTTTTATGTACTCTGCATTACTTTTCATTTTGTTGTTGTAGTTTCATTTGGACTTTTTTATCAATTGTAATATTTTACATTAATTAGTGTAAAAAATATACCGATTTTAAATTTAGAGTTTTGCCTTAATTATGCCTCACGTTCCTACTCCATTGGCATATTGAGGTATGAAAATAAAAAATATTTGTGTAGGTTTTGACATATTGCATTTGTATGCTGAAGGAGATTGCAACGACGATGGTAACACGCGATAACGTGGCACAGCACCAGCACACGCGTTAATGATGTTCGCACGCCGTTGCTGGCAGCAGCACTTAAAACATAAATCATATAGTTACACATTTCTGTAGTCTGACTTACGAGCATAATGACGAAAACTTTGTGGATTAATAGGATTCAAAACGAGTTTTATGTTATTTTCTGGAAATGAAATAAATATGGCATGGTTAAAGAGAGATTTGCAGTGATATACTAACACCGAATTCGTGCACACAATTCGCTAACTATAGCAAAGCTTCAAAAATAATTCAAAAATCAGATTAGCCAGAATTAGAGCTTTGCTTCGTTGCATAGCTTCAAAACGTTGACTTGGCGATTACTCGCAGCACATACAATATCTCACTTCCAGCTGGCAGAGCTTAGAAGCGATACAACGCAGAAAAGCATTAATTATGACATGGCCTCCACATTAATTCCTAATTGATTTAAGACAAACATCCTTTTTGTCATAGAAACATTGTCCATAGGTAAATTATTTTTAAATTTTTTTTTTTCAGATGCCAGCGACTTTCAACCTTTGAACTTTGAACATAAAACCAAGCAGTATCTTTAAAAAATATTAAAACCTCTATATAAAAACATCTTCGCCTGCAACTCAAAAATGACATCATTAATCATGAGCGTTGTTTTCCTTAAGTGCGCATTTCATTTAAGATTTCATTTCAGCACGCCGTTTCGTTATCCGGCTAATCTAGCGCTCATTTACAATAACAAGCAAAACTTGAGGTTAATTTTTTTTTTTTAAATTATCAGCGTTGAACTTTTAGCAATGCAATCGGGCAACAACTTGAAGTTGGAAAAAACAATCCATTTATTTATTTCAATGTTCTCCAACAGCAAAGATGGAAAAAACCGTGCATTTACGCGTCATACAAAATGCAACACTCACAGCTGATTGCGATGACTACGATGAATCGTTGTCATTATTCTCTGTCGCTTGTCAGCAGCTATGTGCATAAAAGTGAGCATTTTAACCGCGCACTTGTGGAGAGGGCATAGCTGCAAACATAGAAATATGAGCCGCTGAAAATGTTTTTGATAGCCTTTTGCGGCTTAATCGCAAAGCTAATGCTTTTCTGTTCATGGACAAACGCTCTAAGAGTGATAAACATTGAGCCTTAGGTTAAATGCTAAGTTTTGTTGATTACTTCTGCTAGTGCTGGTGCTTTGGTAACATTGGTAAAATTGAGGGCAAAAATACTCTTACAAAAGCAGCTTTATCTTTCTACTTATTACTTGTATATATTATATTTTGACTGAATAAGCAAATTTTAGCGTTGTTCCAGGGTTGTCGTATGATTAATACTTGACTACGACGAGAACTGAAGATTTGGTTAAAAATAATTTTTTTTTTTTGTTAAAAAATAATATTCGTTTTGATTGAAATGCTGTAAAATTTTCATTTTTATTAAATTAAAATATAGCATTTTGAAGATTTTTGGTTGGAAATGTTATGTTTTGATGGAAATCCTGTCAAAACAGAGTAAATGTTACGTTTTTTTGGGACCTAAAAGAATCATAGGCCTTGGGAATACTTTAAGTATTAATTAGTTTTCATATGCTTATTTAATTATATAATAATTAACAAACATTTGAGCTCTTTGTTTAATAACATGTTCGACAGCTTAGAAAGCACTGTACTCGTAGTTGTACTATGCTACTTTTCACTTCACACTGTCTGAATGTGTCCCTTATCGCAAAATATCACTTTGCTCTGGTCGTAGTAAAAAAACAGCTGAGTTAAGAGACAATTTTGATAAGCTTCAACTATCTCGTCTTCTGGGCGTCTTCTGACGTGAAAGGATGTTATCTTCTGTGTTTCTGCGGACCATAGCTATTTCGGTGTATTGAACAAAAATAAGAAATGCTTTCATGTCTCTGACAAGGACTTACAGATGAAATAGAGTGAATGAAAGGCGTCGCACATTGTGTTGTATTTTTTTTAAGAGAAATTTTGACGCTCCTTATCATCCTCATATCCTCATATTTTTTAACTCAAATTCAATTAAAATTTGATACTCGAGTACATGTGTAGCCCATACTGCCTAAAAGTGACAAAAAATGACTTCTGTCGTCATGGTCACAAACAAATGTGTTACTGCAGAAATTCTTAAAAAAAACCGATTAAAAAAATGTGAAAAAAAAAATAAAAATTAAATTATCGTCATTTAAAAAGAACAGACCAGCAAATCAATTCAACCGTAAATTGTAAAACGTTAAAATAAGCGAACAATTTTTATGTAAATTGACACGTTTTTCTGTCACTTAATAAATGCGGCTAAAAGTCGGGAATAAAATGGAGAAAAAATATCCTTTATATGTAAAGTGAACAAAAGCCCAACTCAATTAAAAGTGTCCAGCAACGGCAACGACCGACAGTAAAGAGCGGCCTTTTGGTATAAGAGAAGCCAAGTTGTGAGACAAATATGATAGCGTATACGGAAAAATTAATAAAATTACAGCAAGCGGCATTTGGACCATTAAAATAGTCGCGCGTTCCAATGCGTTTAATCTTTATGGAATTCATTTTTCCGACATTTATGGTTTTTATTTTTTAATTTATTTTAACTACTTCTGCTAAAAATCAACTACCCACCTTTGGTTTTAATTTCCTTTTTTTTTTTTAATTTCTTTTTGAAACGCTCATATACAAAGCTACCGTTTGCAGTCGCCTTGGGGTGGGTTGGCATATCTCATGCTGTTTAATTCAATTTTATTTTATTTTCTTGATTCTTTTGTGCTCCATAGGTACGCGCTGCGATGCTCTGCTCTGCTCATTAATAAAATGACGTTTTTTTTTTTAATTACGTAAATTGGATTTTTATATCTACTGGGGACACTTGACACATTTTGTTGTTGTTGTTGTTGTTTTCTCTTCACCACCAGGTATCCATTTGGGTTTTTATTTTCTTTTATCTTTTCAATTTTTTTTGTGGTTTTTTTTTTCTTGTTTTCGGTGTCGAGTAGATATTTTTGAGGTCGATTGGAAATTTAAGACTTGGAAGCAGCATGAAGCATGATTTTTTCAGGTTTTTCTTTTTATTATGTTTTTTTTTCTGAATTTATTCTTCGCTTTTATGCAGCTTTTCTCTTTAATTGAGTTGCTTTGTCAAGCAGGAAATGTTGGTTATCAAAATGTTGATTTTGTTGTTGTTAGCAGGGATTAAATGTTGGACCGATTTTTTTGTAATTAGAGTCAATAGTGGCTGTTCGTTCATTTCGGATTCACATTTTTAATCCTCACTGTGGTAGGAAAATATTATTTTTGTATTGACTGCTGATAGACAGCTTAAGGAAATGAGGTGCTTAGAAGCTTATTGAAATTTTAGGTGATACATAATGCTATTTATTTAAGTGATGGTAATTTAAAGAAATTTTCTTTTTTTTTTTTTGTTACTTTACATTGTAAAGTTTACACTATAAATACATTTTTCAAAATGATTTTACTAGGAAGAATTTCGGCCTGTTACATAATATGCTCTTTACTTAATTTTTCAACAATTTTGAAAAGTTTGAGAAATAAATTAGGTTGCAGAATCGGGATTTTTTTTTGTGAACATCACCGATGTGATGTTTGGTCATTTGGTAATTCGTAAGTTAGGTCAGATTAAACGGGCTGTCCTGCTCCGCTACTCCCAAATCCATTTGGATAGAATAGATTTTTGAAAAAGTAACCATCTTATCATCAAAACCTACTTAAGAGCAGAACAATTACAAAGGAAGTGGTCAACATTTTTCTTCTGCTCTTCGCAGCAACAGTTCACAGAAGTCATTGAAGAGAACGACTAACGACCACCCATTTAATTTCCAGATTTTCTAGAATTACGAGACTCTTTAATCGCTTATAAAAAAGCGTTAGTCAGATCTAATATCTGATGATGAATGTCCATGTTCCATAGATTTGCTTTCTGTATTTAACTTGCGCCCATTCGTTGTCGAGCAGTAAACGCATTGATGTGCTATGTCTGACAAGTTTGTCAGCCTTATCGCTTCCCTCAACACCTCCATGCTCTTGCATCCAGCAAAGAGTAAGCTGAAAACCGTGATTTTATTGCAAATTTTTTCATTAGATATATCTGTTGCTGTTTTTATCAAACAAAAATCCCCTTAAACTAAACGCTTGAAAAGTAAATCCCTCTTGATTTATTTACATTTTTTGCAATATTTTTAGATTTATTTTTTATTCTGCTTAAGTTTTCCGTCTGCTATCAATTTATTTAATTTTTTTTTTCTGATGCAACAAATTTTCCCTCAAGTAAATAAATTCCAACTTTTGAGATTTTTTTCTTTTTTTCGTTATTTTTTTACTCTGTTTACTTATGCCAAATTCCCGGAAATCTTTTATGATGCCATTTGTTGCTATTGTTGTTGTTGTGGTTGTTGTTAGTCATCGAGACAGTTTGTTTATTTGCATTGCTATATTGTTGTTGTCATTGCTGTCCCTTTTTACACAAATGTCCACTCAGCAGCCACCACGGGTGGGCCCAGTGAATTGGGTGAATTGTAGGTAGTTGGTAATATCTCCCATGTAATTTATGCGTCCTTCTTGCGCTAGTTAGATATGCAAACAAAAATAAATGCAAAATTTGACAGACAAAAAAGAGATAGCGACACCGAGTGAAAGCGAAAAAAGCGAGATAGAAAAACATGAAAAAATTATTTGCTATAAATAAAAATTTCGTTGCAATAAATTTTGTATGCAAATTTTATTTTCATGAATATTTCAATGCTTGCAGACATCCAGAGTTTTTTTTTTGTTTTGTCTGCATTTTTATTAAACAAAAGCATTTTATTTTTCCAGTGAAATTTTATTTTGGATGCTTAATGGCACCTATGATGATAAATAGAAAAAATTGAGTCATTTGCAAATAAAAAATAAGTTAAAAATAATCATAAAATATTCATTTAGATTAAATTGTTTCAAAGTATTGTTTTATATGTCAACATTTTTTTTACATTTGCTCAATAATATAAGGACGATTTTATTTTAAATATCTTATATTTACTCAAAATATTTCAGATATATATTTATGTATCTACTTAGATACATAAACAAAACAAGATGAACTTTTGAAAACAGTACCCTTATAAGTATGTGCAATAATATACGAGAATATAGTATATAAATGAGTAAACTATGATAAAGTTTGTTACTCAACAATGTCTCACTGTTCGCCCTTCTATGATTTTTTTCTACAGCAAGGCTAAATTATAAATTCAACATTAAAATCAACAAGATTGTTGAAAAGTTAGTCGGAAATGTAACCAGCTATAAATTTTAGAAAACTAGATATAAAAGATGTTGCTGGAGGGAGTTTTTCCATTGCCCATTTTATGCTTCTATGCTATTTAAGTTATATTTTTATGTGGATTGAAATAACTATCCATTTTTTAAACCAAATAAAAATATTAAACACTCCATGGCTCACCACAAACCATGCATATGGTATTGTACCTTGGTCATGTTATTTTGGCTTTTAAGTGTTGACTCTACCTGTAGCAACATTATTTTTACAATATGTTGCATAAAACAGTAGCTGCATGCATGCAACATGCGCATACTACAAAATCAGCTATCAGCATCGACAACAACTTTCGAAGCAGCGAAAGCCAACGATGAATATACTACGACGGGGACAACTACGGTAGCCAAGTTGAAGGTGTCTAAGTGGCATGTGTCCACATGGCAGGAGCTAAGTACAGTTATATACCATGGTGTGGTATGAGCATAAGAACCTGTTCAAGGAATAATATAAATGCGTTAGATTAACCACAACAACAATAACAACAACAACAACAACAACACAATGTGTAATAACGACAAGAAAAGCAATTACAGCAACGAGCCAGTAGATGCAGCAGTTGAATCACAATAATTGAATTGATCGATAATAAATGCGTACAAGGCTGATGCATTTTGCATTAAGCAACTCTTGTTGGGAAAAACTTAGAACAGCAATTTTGTTCGAAAGACGAAAATCGCTATTATTGCTCATAAAAATTTATTGTTACAACTTACAATTAGTGTTACCGTAACGCGTTCTAGTTACATTTTGTTACTGACAGAAAATTTATGTTTGACAGATAAAGCTCAATCAGCATATAACATAGTTAAAGCACAATAAACTTAAATTGTCTCAATCTAAAATTTTATTTGAAATTAATATTGTTAAATAATCAGCATAGTAATAGCGGTAATTATTTCAATAAATATTTGCGTAAATCATTTGTAAGACTCGTTTTCCTAGTGGTTAATATCACTCTGTTTTTTTTTTACAGACTTTTTTGTGTCTAACTGTAGTTGTCAATTAAATTTTTATAGTTGATTTATTGAAATATCAGAACAATATTGGCAATGAATCAATTTATTCGAAAGAATTCTAAAGAAATAGCTTTGAGCCGATCTCACTGTGTTCGAGTTTTAATGTCTTCGATTGATGGAAATATGCAAAAAATGGAGGCAATGGTTATTCTAGTTCAAAATGATGGCTGAGAATCCAAATATTTCGCAAAATTTCAATCGATCCAATTTATTTGATATTTGAAAAGAATTTCTTAAAAGGAAATTCAAAATTTTTTGACTTTTTGAATTGTTTTTCAACATTTTTTAGTATATGGAGCATTTCATGTGAAGCGGACAAGGAAAAAAATGTGACATGAAATTCGTTCACATTTGGCTCAATTGTACTTCGAGAAGGTGTGAATTTAACAACCCAATTTTGATTTTGTATGAGGCTGAGGTGTTAAGTTATGTACTTCCAAAAGTGAAGTGAATGAAATACGGATTTTTCGGAAGCAATAAATTATTAAAATCATATTCGAAATTTGATTTTTTTTTTTTCTGGTAGAAAAGCGCAAGTAAACATTTCAAATCAGAAATTGAACAATTTCGACCTTTTTCATATTTTTTATTTTAATTTTAAAATATAGCTAAAAATATTTGAAAATGTGATCTGCATTAGTTTAGAAGATAACGTGCTAGTTTTTATTGGAGATTGAGAAAAAACTAAACAAATTGAATCAAAATTGTTTCAGCGTGATGCGCAAAGATCGAAAGCAGCTTTCATTTTGTTTATTTGTGAATTTTCTTCAAAGGGTTCGTCCATGAAAGAGGTTCACAAAAAAGTTTGGGATTTTAACTTCCTCCCCACTGGTTGTTCAGGTTCTGGTTGTCTAACATGACAACATGGCTTTTTGGCTTCTGGCTTTTTTATGATGCTAATAGAACGCTAAAAGTGATCTCATTAGACAAACAAACCCTGAGAATCTTTGTAGGTGTTATTACAGGACACTATTTTATAGGCAAGCATGCCTCAAGACTAGGGCTTTCTGACGTAGGGGATCTTTGTAGAAGCTGTAAAGATCCTGACGTCGAAGAGTCTGTCTTTCATTATCTTTGTGAATGCCCAAAGCTGACAAATCGGCGTTATAAGGTATTTGCTATACGCTACAGTTCTCTTTTGGTTTTTTTTTTTAATTTTTTTTTTCGTTACATACGAACGAAAAAACGAACAAAAAAACAATAGTCACATTAATAAAAATGACTCAAAATTTTAATTTTTTTTTACAGATACGATCAACCTTAAATAGCAGTCCTGTCTTTATTCAGTATTTGAAGAGCTGAGATGCAATACCCGCCAAGTCCATATTTGGCGTTTAAAAAGAAAACGCAATAAATGTGTTCCACTGAATTTAACTATAGTAATTGATGATTGATTGATCCATTCAAATAGTTGTAGAAAGCTATTTAAATTCCTGATTTTTCATTACATTTTATGACCTAATTTATAAGGACTATTATAAAAAAAACGTTTGGATTTTGAAACCAAAAATGTGGATTTGGCGGGTTTTGAAAGTGAAACCTCGGGACTTGGCGGATTTTGAAAAATAATAATAGTAATTTGTATTTATGAAAGCCGAATCTTTTTTAATGAAAAATTGAAATTGGCGGGTTTTGATAAAAAAAATGTATCAGAAACTTTTGCAATCAAAAGTTTGTGAAGGGAAACATTTTTTTTTCACAACTTAGAGTATGTGGGCTTGTAGACAAAAATTTTTTCCGTCCCCTCCTACAATATAACACATTTTTATTTTTTGGACTTGGCGGCTTTTGCATCTCAGCTCTTCATTTAGTTTAAAAATTTTAAAAGTTGCCAACTTTATTTCACCACACACAGCGCCGCTTCTTGCCCAATGATTCAAATCATATATCAATATATGTATGTAACTGCTGATGCTATTGGTAAGAGCATCCAGTCAAAATATTGCGATTAAAAAGCAAAAATGTTGCACAAATATCGATTACAAACACTCCTCCCAACTAACACTATAGCTATGTATGTATGTAACGCTTGCATGCTGGTTGCTTCCTCATTTCAAGTCAGTCGATGATGATTATGATGATGATGATGGTAGTGGTTTCATCACATACAAAGGTACAAATAGTAAGTACTGCAGTTTCTTACTACGTGCTGCAAAACACACAAACGTACATACTTTCATGTTAAGCTTTTAAATAATTTCAATTTGCAGTTTACTTTAATAAACTAACGCCTCATACATATGTATATATAGACCAAGAAGGAGGCAAGATATACGATGTTTGCAACTGTGTATCTCATAGTTTCATTTGCAATTTCACTTTGCTGTCTGATTTATGCAGCAAATTCTGCAAACTTTAAATGCAACGTCAATTATTTAATGCAAATGATGAAGAAAACACTGTCGTCTGCACTGTCGGTACACCGAAAAAAAAACTTACTCCGTTTAAGGAAAAATGCCTAAATGTAAGGAAAAAATGTCCTTCAATACGAGCTAAAGCCATGGGTTCCTCAAAATAAGTAAGTTGGATTCCTTAGCACAAGTAAATTTTGCTGTTTTGAAATAAGGAAAAGTTTACTCAATGTGAGGACAAGGTTATAAAACTGAGGAAAATTTTACTTTTTCTAAGGATGAAGGTATCCTTAAATGAAAGAAATTTTCTTAAAATAAATTCGTTGATTTCAAAAAAAATTTGTTAATTTTCTATTTCCTCTATTTTCTTATTTGTTAGTTACTTATTGTCAGTCATTCTTATTTTAATTGTAATACGTTTTTAAAACTTCAAAGAAGAACTTAAATTTTTTTACCTGTCACCCGATCAGAGAATTGAACCTGTGTCCTCAGCGCCATGCCACTGTTCAAAGATGCTCATCTTACCCAACTCAGCCACCGACAGCATTTTTAAGACATACTAAAATGATGTTGTTAAATTGCGCATGTAAGAACCATTGTCTGATCAGGGAAGCTTCGGTTCGAATCCCGGCGACGACATAATTTTTTTTTTTTTTTATTTAAAAAACAAGTAGAGAACTATAAATATATAGGCAAAAACAGAATACTTACGAGAAGAATAGATATTAATTTCAGCGAGTGTTGCCACTCATTTATTAAGGAAAATTTTCCTACGTTATAGTAAATTTTTTGAAGAAACTAACTGAAACTGAGTACGATTTTCCTTAAACAAAACATTCCATTAGATTGAGGAAGTTTTTACTCAAATGAGGAACAAATTGTCCTCAAAAATTCTTCCCAAAGAAAAATTTACTATTTCAAAGGAAAGTTTTACTAAAACCACAAACTCTATATTTGAGGAAGAGCGTTGACTTGCTTTAATGAAACATGAACTCATTTCAAAGGACGCAATTACTAAATGAGACGATATTTTCATCAATATGAGGAAAAATAACTTAGATTAAGGAAAATTTTTATACTAAATCGGAGGAAGGCAGTTCATCAAATTTAGTACGGTCTTTTTTTTCGGTGTAATGGTAATGTTGCTGGTGGAGTGAGATTTCTGGCAACAGTTAAGAGTGTTAAGATTGATTTCAAATAAATTGCATTCATCGGTTGCGTATTAAGTTGAGATACAGATTTTAAATGTGTTTTTTCCTATTTTGCAAAATCAATTTGATTTGTCAGCCAGCCTACAATTTGCCACAATAAATCTATTTATAGTTAGTTAGTTGAAATTGGTTTGCATGTCGTATTGCATTTGTTAGGCATTAAAGTTTTATCTTAAAGATTTAAATATAAATTGCTTGCAATTTGCATTTGTTTATCGAAGCTGCTACAATTTTGTTGTGTTATTTGATAAATAATTTAAATTTCATTCGTTTAAAGAAAAAATTTAACATTTATTATATTACGCAATAGATAAAAGTGGAGGGTTAAGAAAGCGCTCAAAATGGCTGTTGATTAGGGAGAAGTCTATAGTATGCAAAATACATCTGGCTATTTCTAATTACCCACAAATACTGGTAGTACAGCAAGCATATCTCCAAGTAGCTTTTTTTATTATTTTTTTCAGCAAACTACATATTTTTCTGAGTGTAACTTGCTTTGAAATGTTAAATTCTTCTGTAATACCTTGGTATTAACAATTTGTCACAATGGATTTTTTTAAAACATTCTGCTTTGTTCATATCAAAGTTTTTTTTTTGTTTTACAATCTGCTTATGTTTTTCAACTTCTTATTGATAATTTTAAATCATTTATAATTTATGCATAAAAATTAATTAGAATACCCAAACGCACGCATTAAATTAAAAGCTTTAACCCAAAAGTTTATGGCATACTTAGAGCCGGTTAGTTTCATCTTTTTTCTAATTTATTAACAATAAATATGATATTTTATGCATTAAAAGTTATTCAACTTTTAAGTTTCAGAAGATAATAAGAATTTATTTTCTTGTTGAATGCTGTGAAAAATCGCTTTTTCTTATTTTATTAATTAAAGAATTTCATCATTTTAATATAAAAATTATCTCGCATGACTCTTTTATCCACAAAATTACACTTCAACTGAACTGAGCATCTTTTCTCATATACATAATTACGCTATCACAACTAAACGGCTTTTAAACTCGCAACTCGCAGTCGCCGCTGCAGTAGTATCGCAATAGCAACATCTTGAAAAACCGTAATCAACGATTCAGCCATAACCGCAACTTGGGCTGTCTATCTGCCAAACAGTCAGTCAGTCAGTTAGTTGGCTTGAAATGACGTCGTCGTGTTGCCGCCAACATCCATCCAAATTAAAGTGGGCAAAGTAAAAAAAAAAATTTACAAAATTACGGTGCATTTTGAATGCACATTTTGTTTGTATGTATGCGCATGCGCGATTAAATCTAATGCCACAGATGATGATGATGATGCTTAGGTAAGAAGCAGAAGATTAAGGCGGAAGGAATGAAGCAAGCCATCAGCAGAATTATTGATGATTTTCGACTTTATCTGATTTGTATTGATTGTTGAAAATGGAAATGTTCTGCATAATGCTAAAAAGCCTCAAAGCAACATGGTAGCTTTAATTTTTGCGTTTGAAAAATAATTATTTTATTAAAATTTTATACCAAAATCAAAAAAAAAATAATCTAAAAGCAAAGTAATATTTTCCTCATGTTACTTTCGTTGCCGTTGAGTTTGAGTTGGAAAGCCATCATTGCGCAAGAGTTGTTAACCAAAAATTCAACGAATCTTATCGACCAATCAACATATTCACCTGATATTTGCGCGTCTAAGTTTTTGCTGTTCCCGAACATAAAATTACAACTTTGAAGAAGATATTTTGAGTCGATTGCGGCCGTTTAAGCAAATTCACCTAACACGTGGCTTCATGAGCCTATGCGATGAGTACTGTCAAATAAAGCCATTCTGGTTGGGGTTCACTTAAACGCTCGAGAGTTTCTGTAGTAATACCACAAAAGTTTGAAGACATACATACATACGTAGTTCTCATAGCTTTGGGACAGCGTTTCAAGTAAGTGACTACAATTCTTTCAAGTAGCGCTTAAATTTTCACAAACTTTTGTGCCAAAATATTTTCAATAGAAAAATTTCATGCAATTAAAAAAAAATGTATGTCACTAATGTTCGGTATTAAAATTTAGCAACTGTATTTAGCAGAAAATCTTAAAATTTTTGCAATGTCTTCATTTGACATGCTTTCTTGACCCATCCATTGGCTTCAAAATTCACGACTACTGTCGTGTATTTGCCTATGGTTTAACGTTTCCATTTTTGGGCAACGGCAAATTGATGTGACTGTTGTTGATGTTTGTTGCTGCCGCTGATGCTCATGTTGCTGTTGCTGCTGTTACCGCTGATGATGATGGCTAAACTGTAAATCATCAAACATAATTGAGGTTGCCTTTTTCGCCATTACCGACAATGTGCCGCATGCGCGCACACAGTTAAGCAAAGCAAAGTTATGTCAAGAAACTGAAACTGTTTGGTTAAATGCAGCGCATAGCTTTTGATTGCGCACGCTGCGCTTTTTGTTAAATGAAAATGTGATATGTGAGTATTTAAATGAAAATGTATAAGAAGAAATATATAAAAAATATTAAATGAAGAAGAAAGCAGCTGCAACGGAAGGCACTGTCGCTGCGGCCATCTTTGATGCAACGGCTTAAACAAGTTGTTGTTATTGTAGTTGTTGTTGTTGTTGTTGTAGCTGTTGTTGTTGTAGCTGTTGTTGTTGTTGTTGTTGTAGCTGTTTGTGGTGAATGCAGTTGATACCATTGATGTTGTGGTTGTCTGCTATTATTTTTGCTCATAATACCATTTTAACCGATTTTGTGGGCAAGTGCGATAGTCCAAAAACTTTTTAAAATGAAGCGCCAACAACTTGAAATTTTATGATTCTAAACGCAAATAAATTTCACTCAATATGAAAAAAGAAAAATGTCCGACAAATGGAAGGATATTAGTTTTTGAACTTTATATGTCAATTTTTTTGAGAATAGAACCGTCACAAAACTCAAAAATCATAAGAACAGAAAATTGGGACAAATTTTTAAAATATCTCACTGTTCGCTTGCTTTCGTTTGACAAAAAAATATTTTTAAAGGAACTTACCCGGACTTATTGTATTTCTACTCTGATATGAATAGAGCACCCATTTTGTGTAAAAATCATTATTTGTTTATAAAATTTATTTTGTCGACTATAAAGTAGACCTCACCGCTTGCAATACGCCAGCGTTT
This sequence comes from Meiosimyza platycephala, assembly GCA_963662105.1. Lineage (NCBI taxonomy): Eukaryota > Metazoa > Arthropoda > Insecta > Diptera > Lauxaniidae > Meiosimyza > Meiosimyza platycephala. The sequence goes on along the minus strand of OY759208.1, from coordinate 102,288,018 downwards.
GATCTAGTCCTTCATAAATTTTTGAAGCCTGATTAATATATATGTAGTCTTCAGTTCCTTTAGCAAATTTACTTTTATGGCTTCAATCGACATAAAGTACCTTCCGCGAAGTGGTAATGTTAACTTCGAGAGCTCGAAAGCTGCAAACTAAAATATTATCGACATCTCCGAGCACAAATTTGAGAAAATAATGCGTTTTGTCACTGTTCGTACTGTCTCACTGTTTCCTTATTTTTGCTTTTTGTTTTGTCTCACTGTTCGCACCTTCGCTTAATTATTGATAGATACCACAGCGTGACTGCGACAGGTAGCATGTTTTACATATTTAATAAATATACCTTACACCATGCCGCATCCTTCCAACACTCCATATCTTTGTTCGATACATTTTTAACGAGTTCGATCAAATTTAATCAAAAAAGTCGGCATGTTTGCTGTAAATATGCAACATATTCAACGATAACTCAAACTCTTCATAACTAGCTACATCACATATTGAGCTATGAAATTAAATTTCTCTAAGGCAACGCAATTTTGGTTCATTTGTGCCGCGGTTCAAAATGGGTTAATCAAAAATATTTAAAAAAAAAAGCACGTGATGTCAACTGTGTTAAACGAAGTGGACAAAAATTTAATAATAATATTATTATGTACATATGAGTTTGCGTGCTAACTCCCCTGGGTAACTGCAGCAACCAACTAACTACTACCACCTACCAGTTGCTTACTGGCATCCCAATGGCGCATATTTGATGAATTAATTTTCCATTTAATGTCAAACATTGCGTTTTCGATAGCAATTTTTTCCATGGTGCAGCATTTACTTAATTTCTTCTCATTTTTTTTTTTTCAAAAACCGCAAAATGCTTGGAAAATTATGTTGCTGTCTGTGATGATTTTTCTGAAGACTCTTGATTTTTTTTTTTCTACTTGTAGCGCGCATCACTTGCTTTTGTGGTATTATGATGGTATTACAAGTATTTTATGCTATGGTCATGCACATGATTACATGGTTCGTTAACTGGGCTTAAATTGTTAAATTGTTGCTTTTACGCTGTTGCCTGTTGCTGCGTAATTACGTCGTGTCAAAAAATGTGACATCTTGAAGTTTTGATTTGTACTTAAGAAATACTCATATAATGTTTCATGAACATATTCATTTTAATTTAAATGAAAAACAATTTTTAATTACTTAATTGTGGGAAATTCCATGATTATGCAAGTTTATTGATAGAGCGCTTTGAAGTGAAATTGACTGTCTTAGGAAGGGCTTTATTATCAGTGCTTCGTTTACTGCATAAGTACGAAAGTGTTTTAGTGAAACGTTTTTGATGTTTTAAATACATATCGGTAAATACGTAACGTCATAATTAGTTATATACTAATACATTAAGTTTGATTTTTTATGGTTTTTTGAAAAAAAAAAAAAATTATTCAAGAAAAAAAAGATCGGAATTAATTTATTTCAAAAAATAACTACATAATAAATACATTATGATTTGAATTTTATAAAAACATTTTCAAAAAGAGAATAAATAAATTTACCTTAAAGTCTGTCAAAATATTCTTAATGTAAACAATTTAAAGCCCCTTCTCGAGAAAGATATTGTCCTATAGGCAAAAGTACGTAGAAACAAATTCTTCAACTCATTATGAATTCAAATTTTTCAAAAATACCAAGAGCCATAAGACAACAAAAACAAAACAATAAATGCGCGCCGCACTCACTCACTCAACTTCTCGAAATGAAACCCTTAGAGAATTTTCAAAAAGTCACGGTTAACGAATAGTTAGGAACGAGTCCAACGTGGGACATCTTTAAATTCCACACACAACGCAATCAAATATGGAAAATCCAACTTAAATGTCTTCAAAATCCAAGGCCATACAAAAAGAAAATCTGTAAAATTGCAGAGAAGCAGACAATGAACGAATGAGAGAGAAGGAACAACGAACGCATTTAAAAGTTTTCTACAAATCTAAATTTTTATATTACCAGCGTCCCCCTTTCTTCCTTGGATTTTGTTTAGTCTGGCTTATCATTTTCATTGTTGTTGTTGTTTACTGTGCTTGTCTCCAGAACAGAGGGTTCATTTTCTTAATATGCTGGGGCGCGCATCCTCTACCTCATACTACCTGTTTATGCCAAAAATAGCATAGCAGTTGCCGTACGCTGCATTAACTGAAGCTTGACGGTAAGTTAAAGGCTATTTTGTTTTTTTGGCGTTTTTTCATTTTTCTTTTAAAGTGCGTTTTATCAGTCCATACAATACAAAAATCTGTTGGGGTAGCAAAAAAAATAAAACGTATTTTACCAACGTCAAGTCGAAATTCCCTCGGGCTGCATTGCAAATTACAAGTACGACGAATTTTGCGTGTGTGCAGCAGTGTGGCGCATGAAAATGTGCGATGCGATGTTGCCGAATTTCATGTGGCATGCGGTCGTTATTTTAAGATATTGAGTTTTTTTTTACTTAATGGTGCGCATCAATTTGGCAACAATTTAAGGCTACTTGCGAAGACTCTCGTCAAATGTAACTTATGGTCACGTACCATCACTCTATCGTATGAAAATAACTTTTGAGAAATGCTCATGTTATTGACTGTGAACGGTTGAAGTACTTTAGCTCATACCGTATTGGCACGTTAAATTTAAACTTTTCAAAAGTAAATTTCACGTTTCTTCAATAAATTTATTTAGTTATTAATAAAATATTTATTCTTTTGTTTTTGCAAAATTAAAAAGTTGGAAAAATATCAACAAATAATAGAGCTCTAAGAGCCTAAATAGAATATATAGGATTGCCTTGTCGAATCCTGTCCCAAATATGGATTGCCAATAATTTAAGGCAGGATTCTACAAGGCAACCCAATATATTCTTTTTGTGATTTTCGAGCTCTATCGTTCGGCACAGATTTCAAGCATTAATAAAAAATTACCCAAAAACCCGGTGGCAACGCATTTTTGGGACAGGTTTTGACAATGCAACCCCATATATTATATTTAGGTCTCTTCGAGTTCTATCATTTCACATACATTTTGAGTTGTAATATTATACAGTTTTCATTCAAATAATAAAATTCGATCATTTTCGGGTATCGGGACGGAATTTTGCAAAGCAAACCCTGGCTGGTTAGTTTCACCAAAGTGCATTACTATCTTTCCCGTATTTGTTATGCTATAATCTTATATGTACACTCGACTTTTCTACGGGCGTGCTATAAGAAATAAGTAAAATTTGACTAGATTGAGTTTCATTTCATTCTGACAAAAAGTAAAGCAGAAAAACTTTAGAAGTCATAAGTTTTAGGCTTTAATTGATACTAAAATGTTTTCGTACTTTAAACTTTCACGGAGCTATAGCATCTTGCCAAGTTTTATGATCAACAATAAATTATGGCAGCCATTGGCATTCAAAGAGAAATAAATAAAGCCAGAACATCCTACACAATAGTAACAATAAAACAATCAGGATTCTTCCAAATCATCAACCTTACTCGAAATTTTAGAATTCTTAATATACTGCGGCCATAAAAATATTTCGCCCATAGGAACAAAACTTAAAATCGGTACAAGGGAATAGCATTTAAAAAGATTTTTATTTATTAGTGTTAAAATTTTAAGTACAGCCATAAAGAAAGGATGCGCACACCAAAGGAAAGAAGTTGATGGAAGAGAGTTAAAGAAGGAGATTTAAAAAAAAAAAAAAACATTCTAAAGTGCCGCACGAACACAAAATGAGCTGAACAAAAGCCGAAAATTATTATTTCTGTATGGCAAGACATGCGCTGACTGTTGATCTGTCTGAGCTAATGATTGTTGTTGTTTTTGCTATTGTTAAGTGTTGCGCAGTTGCCCTGTTGGAAGTTATGTCATTGATGACCAAGTCAGTGGAAAAAAATATCCGAATATGTTGAAGAAGTTGAAAAGTATTGAAAAAGTCAAAAAATTTTCATGAAATTGAAAAAATGTTGATAAAGTCGAAAATATGTAGACAAAACAAAAATGTTGATAAATATAAAAGTTTTGAAAAAGTCTAATGAGGTTGAAAACGTAAAAATTTTTTTTAAATATTGAAAAAAGTACAATGATGTCGATAAAGTCGAAAAATTTTGAAAAAGTCGAGAAAATGTTGAAAAAGTCAAAGATCTGTTAAATATTTAAGTATAGGCATAATTTTGAAAAATTTAAAATGATAATAAAATGTTGAAAAACTTCTAAACTATTGAAACTTTCGAAAAATTTTGATGAAACTGAAAAATATTGAAAAAGTCGAAAATCAACATTAAAATGTTGAGAAAATAAAAAAGTTTTAAAAAGAAAAAATTCGAAAAAAGTCGAATGTGTTGAAAATATTGAAAAAGTCATTAAAATGTTGAAAAAGTCGAATAGATAATGTTGAGAAATTTGAAAAAATCGATAAAATTTGAAAAATGTTAAAAAGTTGTTTTTTTTTTTTAAGCAAATAATATGGAAAAGTTTGGAGTCGAAATAAATTAAATAAGTTGAAAAAAATATTGACGAATTCACTTGTTGAAAAAGTTGAATAAATCGAAAAATTTCGATATAATCGCTAAAAATTGACGAAGTTGAAAAATGCCAAAGAAGTTGAAAAATATTGAAAAATGTGCGTGTAAAAGAATAATTTTCAGGTACAAGTGCAATCTTCGAGTACGCGTACAAATTTTAAGTACGATTACAATTTTCCTACAGGGTTCCCACTCAAGCAAACCAAGGATGATGCCTACAAGTCAAAGTAGTAAAAATCAAAGGGGAGTTAAAACTACATACATACAGATAGATACCTAAAGGATAGCAAAATAGACGGACACACACAAAAGTAAACGCACATTAAATTTTTACTTCATTAAATATGCACATGTTGCCATCTCAGGAAGAATAGAGAACTCTGCCGTAATGCCATGACCACGATTTTGCACTGAAGTTGTGTCGTGCCATAGCTAAACTACCCGATAACAAAGAAGAGAACACTTCATTTTGTTATTGGCAACCCTAAGGGTAGAAATTGTCAGCCCGAAAAGTGAGTGACTTACGATGTTGCCAATACATACTGTCTGTCTGGGCCGGGCCTTGCCGTTGCTCTCATGTGGCATGTTGCGGCTGTTTTATGAGCTAGGAATTGAACTAAAATTAAATAAAATGGATTGGTGTTGCGATGGTGGATGGTGAATTGCTTTGAGACCAAATGTAGTTACTATAGATGCTTGACCAGACTAGTCAGGCAGGCAGGCAGTCAGAATATGACTGAGTATGTTTTGTTGTTTTTGTTGTTGTTGTGGTAGTTAAATAAAACTGCCATAGGCGAAAAATGAATGAAATTTATGTTTTTTTTTTTTGTTTATGCTGCGAATCTGGTTTGAATACTATAGGAAATACATTAATTTTTTAATTTTTGAAATGGAATTAAGAAAAATTTTTTAAATTTATTTTTCCTTTAATTTTTTTTTAAACTGAACTGTTAATGCAAACATGTTCTATTCAATGACTGACAGCATTTAAGGCTACGAAACGGAACAACACAGCATATCGTGGTACATATTTTTGCCATTTAATACTTAAAAATTCAAAATAAAACAAAAAAAATTTACTGTTCGGGCTCCTGGATGAAAGAGTAGGGTCATAAAAAAAAACCTATAAAATAAAAAATAAAATATTTTTTTTACCGGGTTTCTTTTTTCATATGTTTTTTTTCGGGAAACCAACAAAAAAATTGACAATCATTAACAAATTAAAAATTACTAATGCATATCCTACACTCAAAAACTTATATCCATCCCGATGCTGGAGATTTTTTAAAAACTTTTCTTCAATACCTTTCTAAAAACTTTCGAAGATATTTAACTCTTTTTTGTAACATCTTTTTGAGGCCGTTGCTGTTGGGTATTTTTAATATACTTCTTAAGAAACGGAACTTTTTAAAGGATAAATTATAGAAATTTTTTTAAAAATTTAAGAAAAAACGATTGCTGAATAAAAATGTGGGCAGTATACAGTGCACACTATGACAAAGAATGCAATCTTCTTTATTGAAGCCTAACTAATTCATTGTTATTTTAAAAATATTAAATTTTCAAAACTTATTACACGTCATTGTATTTTCTTAACATTAACACAAAACAAGTGCTGTTCTGACCTTTTTGCGCCAAAAGTTGCCAAAAAATTATCATTAACAATATTGCAAAATAAGAGAAACGATGTGATTTCATGATATTTTTACAAGGGTCAAATCTAACATAATTGACAGTAAAACACCCCCCCCCAAAAAAAAAAAAAAACCAGAAAAAAAATCTACACTTTTTTACCCTCATCAAGTGTAACCCGAATGTCAGGCGTAATTTGCTTACCAAATTAAAAGGGGTAAAAGAAAAAAAATACACAAAAATGCAATGAATTTAAAGGACTCTGACAAAAGACAAAACCCGAAAAGAGCAGCTGTAAACAAAAAAGTGAAAGGTCAACACTGCCATATTGTGACACTCGTACTGTACGTCAGAAAAAGTTTTTTTTTTTTCCTTTTAACACCAAAAAGTCAATGAGTGAGTAGAGACAAACAGACAAACAGACAGACAGACAAGTAAATTTTTAAATTAATTATAGATTTATTTTTTTGTTTGTGTCATCTTTTTGCACGACCTCTGTGTGAAATGAAATAATAATTATACTTTTCAACAACTTTTGCCTGTCACTGTAAGCAATTTTGTTGCTTTTATTGTTTGTTATAAAAAACAAGACCTAAAAGAACGCTGCTTATTGTTATTGTTTTGCCAGTATGTATTATAAGCCATATGTTGTTCTTTGCCATTGGCAGTAGACTTCAATACAATTTCATACATTTGTATGAAAAAATTTATAAGTAAAGGAGCCTTTTATTAATTTGCGGTTTCACATTTTACTTCGCTTTCATGTTGTATGTATTGTTGTTTTTACCGCAGGCTACTTTGGGTGGCACCGGAAGACGTGCTATTTTAGTATATCAGTGTAAAGGCCACTTGGCATGCCAAGTGGTGCAAAGTGCTCATATGCTGCTGCAATATTTGACAGCTTGCCAATTACCGTAGTCACTTGGGTTTGGTTTGTTGTTAAAAACAGTTGATTTCGGAAAATTTATGGCGTACATTTTTTCGAAAAAACTTCTTTCTTTGAAAAAGAATTTAGCTATCTAGAAATCGATAGATAAATAATACTTAAATTTTACACACTCTTACTACGCAACTAAGGATGTATCAACATTTGGTAGCATTGATTTAAACATTGATACTCGACACTAGCAATTACAGTCTGCCACTAAATAATTTAAGTGAATGCTATAATAATTTTTTAAGTCGCCCCACCAAAATATAATTTCTCATCATCAGCATCATGACGATGATTAACTAAATGTTTTACCAACAGTGCATCTCATGAAACAAAATCACTGTAAGGGGACGTCCATTAATTACGTGTGTTTTTTTTTTTAAAATTCGGAGCCCCCCTTCCCTTGGTGAGATTTGGAGAGATCTGATGGGACCCCTCCTCCCCTACCGTGAGATTTAAATTATCATTTATAATGTAAATTCTATGCATTAAAAAGTTGACGTGAGGTTTTCCTTCACCCCTCCCACCTCTTGGTGAGATTTTGGTGAACCCCCTCCCCCCTATTTTAGCTCACGTAATTAATAGACGTCCCCTAAGAGTAAAATTACTGTTCACACGATAAAAATATCTTTAGCGTTCGCCCCATTTTAATAGCAATGGAAGAATTCAAGTGTCCTCCTTCGTCGGATTTTTAGATTACATTTGAACATTAACTTCTCTTCTCCTTCCACATTTTGATTGTTGTCAAAATTAAAATAAAAGGACATATGGTATATGTTTATACGTGTGAACATTTGATAGATTCCTACTGGTAGCTTATGATTATATGCTAACATAAGCTATGGGATCATAACCTTAGTCGCAAGAACTAAAAGAAGTAAGTCACGATGGTTTTATGACATCCTTGACCTTCTAAGGGTATTAAGGTTCAATTTTTGATAAACAAATAATAGCGCTTAGCTATAAGAAAAGCTCTTAAATGGATAACGCTCTTAGGAGTGCATTGGCCACGTTTTTTAAAAAAAAAATTCCAGGTAATTTTCTTTGACCATGGTGCTCAAATTTGAGGTATCTTTTTAAATTTGAAATAAAGGACATAAATTGAATGAAAGCTTTATTTATTTTTATTGGAAATCAAAGTACATTAGTTCCGATCAGTAATAAAAACTCGGTAGGCTGTCAATATTTTACCAAAATTTTGAATATGCTCGATGATATTGTCTTTGAGGTATTGAACAGTCTGAGAGCTATCCGCATAAACTTTGCTTTTCCGGAAGCTCCATAAGGTGTTAAATCGCAAATTTAAAAAAATACCTCAAATTTGAAAGTTCAGCGTTGGGTGCGCCGTAGCTAACGATGGAAAATTTGACACCATGCAACAAATACGTAATATTAATTGGTGGGTAAATTTACGTAGTCGAGGAGTTACTTAAAATATTTATTAACAATAAATAGATTTTGGTAAATATTAATATGCCATGAATTGATAGCATAAATTTTTGAGTCAAACATTATATTAATTTAAGTATGAGGATTGAGGAAAGCCTTTAATTAAAAAAATTAAAAAATTATTAAAAAATATTTCGAAATTTCTAATATTCAAAATTTTTCTTTCATTCCAGGAAACGCGCGACTGTGGTGCTCCCTGTCATGCTATGTTTTTCCCAGAAAATGAACGCACTGTATTACGCTATTGGGTTGGATCTTGGGCAGCAGTTTGTGTTGCGAGCTGTTTATTTACGGTGAGTAACATATAATTTAAAATTCTACAAAAATATATAACTTTCATGGAATATCTACAAACAGTATAATTTAATGAAAATCAAAAGCTTTGTTAATTACTTAATTCTGAGGAAAAATCCTGATGTTGATCATTCCATGAAAACTTCTTTCGGCAACAAACTATTTCTGTTTGACATTGAAACATTTCGCGGAATAAATTTATCCACCAACGAAATTCAATTTCAATCCATTTGAATATTTTTCAATTTGCATAGGGTTACATTTTGAAATGTGGAACGCACAAGTTATTTGATGTGAATACCGGAAAAATTTGTCAACATATTTTGCTTACATATGTACCTTAAATTTGATATATTACCTGTCAAAGCAGATTTCTTCCCCTAGTTATTTAGCAGCGTTTACGTAGTTGTTATGTTCTGCTCATTCTAAGAATATTGTCAACATACCCAACAAGAGCGGCATTGACAAAACGACGGTAGCTAGATCTACATGACAAGTGGATATAAAAATTTGAATAAAAATGCAATTTTAAATAAAATCTACACAACATGACAGCAATAAAAAATTGCTATGCTAAAACAAAGAGGAATAAAAATAAAAAAAAATTCACAAAAATATTAAAATTATATAAAATATACGCAAAGTTTGAAGATACAGATGATAGAAAGAAGCATGAATGCAAAAATCATATACATATACATATGGCAGTGAAAGCAACAAACAAGTGCTTATATGTTAAGGACTTCTCACGCACAAAAAAAGGAGCAATACAAACATATGTCCTTCAAGTTAAGCGATGATATTCATACGATACATTCAAATTGTTAAGTTATTTTTCTTTAACACTGAAAGAATATTTTTTGAAGCGATTATACGTACTTATATATTACGTTTAGTTCTAAAATTTATAATAGGTAAACATTTCCTTTAGAAACTTAGGTGTGGACTTTTATTTTTTTGCTAAGACTCTCATGAAATTATAAACTCCAATATCACTGTGATCTCAAATTCCACTATCACTAAACGTTTAATTGAAGTCTATTGCTATTACCGTTGGAGCAGCTCTTGTAGAAAAGTGTGACGTGACTAACGATCCCGCGTATTCCTGTGTATTCATAATGCATTTGACTCTGAGCGGGTGGCTGCGCTAATAAGTCCACAACAAAAAACACATTGTAATATATGATAGCTCGAAGACTGCATAGAGCTCTTAGAACAGAATTTTAAACTATCTATTTAAATATTAGCAGTTCCTTTATAAGTACTTTTCGAATGATTAATGATTACAGAAACTAGAAAAAAAAGCATAACTCACCATCCTGAAAATCGATAACGACATTTGCAATAAAAAAAGATTACACGAATAGGATGCTAGAACAAAAACCGTCTTTCCATCCACTCAGCTTACGCAAATATTTTTGAGAAATTGTCCACCAAAAGTTATCTGTTACCTAACACTTTTCAACTAGATTTGTATCAATGAATACTGTTTAATATCGTTTGAGCGCATTTAAAAATTAAATATCAGGCAATCCATATGTTACTTCGGAAAAAAAATTAATATTTTCCTTGTACATATTCTCGTATAAACAAGATTATATTAACGTATGCATCAAGTGAGCTATTCGGGAACACATTATATTTTGGTAGATTATATTAAATGATCTGAAAATGTATCATGCCTATTCTTCTATACAAAGGATATTGAAAATAACAGCAGTAACTCTATCGAATCAAGGCCAAAATCACAATCCGTCTTTTGGCCTCGATCGAAGCTGTTGACAAGATTAGTTGCTAAAGTGAAATTCTAAGTGAGCGTGAGTAGTCTATTTTAAAGACTGCAATTTGTTAAAGCCCGGCACATGGCCCAAACAAGCCGAAACATAAAAATCAATTTTGAATAGCAAAATAATTTTGGTGTAAAATATTTCGCAGCTGAAAAAATATTTTCGCCTTACCATGTAAATGCTTGTCACATTTTAAAAAACACTTTGTCTGTCAAATACACCAAAGAAACTGTTGCAAAAAATTATCGTATAACATAGGGGAAATGATGAATTCGAAGGTTACATGTGTAATTTAAGCACAAACAAGATATTACTCTTATTTGTGTATAATATTTAGGGGTTAAAGATGATATTTTTGCTGCTGTCAATCAAGAGATTGAGTTAAGTGAGGTAACGTAAATAAATGTTTGAATACAAGACTCCAACAATGTAATATGACATTGTTCTGTAACAAATTTTGAGAAAACAATGTGACACAAAGGATTTTAAAAGTGAATTAAATTCCCCTTGAATTAAATTATTAAATGTTCTAAAAGACTTAAGTCACAAACTTGCAAAATGCTTAAAGTTTCAAACTACAATATTTATTTTATTTAATATTTAAGCCAAAACTGTGTTAATCAAGCCATAAATAAGTTAAGTTATGCTCAAATTTTTGGAAAAAAAAAATTTTTAAATCTGATAATATTTAAATAATTTGCATATAAAATTATTTATGGCATGCTATATAATTTTCTAGCTGCGTTTTTTTTATAACATTTTTATTAATTTCATATAAGTTAACTGAAAATACAAATAGATAATAAAAAGTCATAAAATTTTAATAAATTTCATGAATTTTTTAAACGCAACGTTTGAATGTTTGTCTTAAACTATTATTAATCATAATACCTCCCAGAAAATTAAGAATTTATGTAAATTTAAGCTAAACTTTATTTTCGCATGTAAATTACTACATCTTGCTGTTTTCGATAACAATACCACACACAATTTGTTAACGACTCCCACAAGATTCTCAGCATAGCGTATTAATTTAAAAAACATAATATAAATTTAAAATGTAATTTATGCCAAAACAAGAATACAAACTGAAAAATATGGCTTTTTAAATAATGCCAACTCATGTACTCGTAATAGACGCCCAACATGTCTATTATGGCGTGAATTGGCAAAGAACGCCCTTTGAAAAATCTTTAAACCATTTTGACTGTCAATGTATAATTTATTATTTAATAAAAAAAACATAAAAACGTAACAAACAATTTTCTTCAATACCATTTTTTCTTTTCACTGCGAACACACAATTTACTAGCCTGGCTCTTTATATGGCTAGAATAATAAATTGATTTTGTAAGTCAAGTAAAATGAAATAATAGCGTTTTTTACAGTAGAGCTTTAGTACTTCCAACTGCAATAGTTTGAAAGAATAATGATTAAATGATAAAAATATAATGTGATATAGAAAACTGATTAAATAGGTCAAAATCAGCGTTGTAATAAATAATAGTATCTAACTTGGATATTGTTATTAAAAAGTTCAAATCAAATTAGGTTATTTGTTTTGAAAAGTTTTTTTTTTTGTTTTTGTAACTTGTAATTCGCATTTCAAGGGATCTTAAGATTTGCTAAATTTGACAGTTGTATTTCATATAATTTTTGATGCTGAACTCAAAACAGTTTTGAAATATCATTTATCTTGTCAGAATTTCGAGAAAGTAGAGGTCATACATATTAAATTCAGGTAATTACTTGCAAAACTTTGTGCTTTTTGTACATAACTTATAGTGAATTTCACATTAATTCATAAGTCATGATAAAATTGTTTACACACTTTTTGTTTGATAGGCCTTAAATTTACTGCTGTAAACGAATATTTTATGATGGGTGATAAGTAATAAGTGTTACGTCAGAAATAAAAAGTGATAAGTACTACATAAGTTTTAAATGATAAGCGATTCATTCACTTAAACAGTATATTCGTCGTCTTACTGTATTTGATTGAGAAAAACTGATGGTAAAGAAGAAAACTCCAGAGGAAAAAAAAAGAGAAAGAGTAAACAAATCAATTTAGGAATTTTCGTACAAAAGAGTTACAAATGATAATGGCAGGCAGCAGCAGAGCACACAATAGAAGAATAATAGCGTGATGTAAAAAAAAAGAAAATTAGGGTGCGAAGCATGTGAGTGGAGAATAAAGAATAAGTGTAGTGTATAAATTTCAAATGCAAATGAGTGACAAGCAGAGTAGAAAAAATATGAGACGGATTCGTAAATGTGGGGGTATCATATAGCCAACTATTAATTTTCCGCAGCCCCCTCTCCCCCACAAGCAATTTATGCGGGCCGTTAAAAGTTTTCATGTGTTGTACCATGTTGTGTCGCATGTCGAAATGACAATCCAACAAAAAGACAAGAGAGCAGACAAAGAGACAAATTCAATTCAAATCCGTATGCTGGCTCTGAATGAAGACCGTAATTATGTGGTGTCGTGTAGGGAAATGTGGGAAGTTTTCTCTAATGGATATGCAAGTAAAATTTTGTGGTTTTTAAAATGAAAAATTATTGGTGCGTTGTTAAAACAATGTGTTGTTTAATTACGTGGGATTAATTATGGTAAAGTTAGATAGTTAGTAAGTTATCTGATTTCACTATCTTTATATTGCACTCCAGTGAGTGTGGGCTTGACAAAATTAAATGGTATACCGTAAAGTTTAAATTTAATTAATGAACTCCAGCTAAGTATGTAAATTAGAAAATTAGGGAGCGGAAAAATTAATAATTTACTGTTGTACGAAAATGTTTAAGCAACGTTTGCCACATACATATGTATGTTATTTAAATATAGTTGGCGTCAGCATTATCTTATGCGTATATTCATTTTCAAATATGTACACAAATATCTCACGACAAAGTAACACATCTTAGCATTAGCTGTGAAGTATTTAATAATTTTAAAAATTCCCCCATATTTTATAAAGCACATATTCCTAAATTTAACATCATTTTTCTTTCTCTACTAATAGCTCTTTTACTACATTTAATAATTTACTCGCATACAGAATGTTGTCCCCTCCACTTGAGTCTATGTCAGATGTCAATAGATGTCGGTAAAGTTTAACAATAACACCTACTTTGACAGTCATGTGTTAATGTCTTTATTTGCACATGTATATTTATTTGTGTATATTCACTATATTACCGACATGGCACTTGTGTAATGATGTCTCGTAGGTCTTAGATGCTGATGGCAGACAGAAAAGTTACCTTAATTACAAAGAGCAGCAAGGATCACGTAAGAAAGTTTTAAGCAAATGCATGTGTATTACTTTAACATGTGTGCATATGAGTATAGGGTCATAAGTGCAAAAAGTAGTTACCCATTAGGTAATTGAGCAAGGAGTCTCTTGGATAAGGGCTGTGCCAGCGCATTGTCAATACATATTATGCATGCGTAGGCGCTTATACAAATAAGACTTTCTCAAAATCAGCTTTTTATGCAAATATGTCTTCCAACAGAAGACCTGCAAGCAAAGCAAGGCCTCAACTAGAAGCTATAACATCGTTCTCAATTTTTTTTATATAATTCGTTTTTGTTTTTAGTTATCAATTACTTTTTGGGAATCAATTAGACTGATTGAAAATTGAAAATATTTTGAGAAAAAGTTTTTTAATTAAAAAAATTAATGTTTAAAGAAATGTATTTAAATGTTTTTAACTTTTTTTATAAAGTTGTAGTATTTCTAAAGAAAAATGATTAAATGGTTTTTCATCCTATCTCCTATAGTTTTTGAGATATTTCATTTCAAAAAATGTTCAAAAACGTCAAAAAATACAAAGTGTGCATTTAATAAAAGAATGACCGATATACATAGTATATAATTATTGTATATATACAATAATCACATTTAATATTTTGCTGTTTTAATGGCTTATGGCCGAAAATGCGCCAATGTACAAAGGACATAAGGTTATCTTTCTGGGGGCTTTCATAAAAATTCTTATTATTTATTGATTTTTATTGTCTTGAAATTTTAAATTAAAAATTGTTTTGACAACTTTAGCTATTTTCGTGTCAAATTCCCCAAAATCTGATGATAGCCTTTATCAAAAGTTCAAATAAAAATTTATTGAAACAAAGCAATTAAAATAAAATCATCTCCCTAAATAAACAGAAAGTTTTGATTAAAAATTCAAAAAAGAAGCGTATAGCATAGCTATTTAATAATTTAGTTACGCCTCTTATAGCAACAACAACTATTATTAGCGTAATTTATGCAAACAACTCATTAGTTAAAGTGGAACAAGCACATTTTTCTTATATTCTAAGCAATACCATCTAAGCTACTCCCGACAGATGCGGCCATTCAAAAGCAATGATCAGTGTAAATGAATAATGAATATGTAACCGGTAACTGGACGCTTTATTGCGGCACTAAATTTTACAAAATCAATTTCTAATTTTACATGCTTTTTGCACCCTGCTGTTCCTTAGCTTTAGACAAAAATCTACGACCATAAAGAATAACAGCTGAAGTCGATCTAAGACGACAAGATGAAACAGCATAAATTTTATGATTTTATATATCACTTATGTTGCTTTGCCTTGTGTTCACAGTTCGAATTTAGCTTTTATTCCTTGTGGCCACAGAAAAATGAGTTATAAATTTAAAAAAAAAATTTATTCAAAAATATATGATCTGCTAGATAATTAAATGTGTAAAGTATCTTTAGTTGAATCTCTTAGTATTTGTAATTTGAAGTTTTATTTAATGTTTAGTTGTTTGAAAAAGCAAATAATAAAATCTTTTATTGATACTTAATTTATCTAAACTTAGAGCTATAACTTTATAATATTTAATTTTTATAACTCATTAACTTTTTCAATTTCTTCTACTTGCAGGTGCTCACATTTCTTATTGATTCGTCGCGTTTTCGCTATCCTGAACGTGCGATCGTCTTTCTCGCCGTCTGTTATTTAGTGGTCGGTTGCGCGTATGTTGCCGGACTGGGTGCCGGTGATTCGGTCGCGTGTCGTGAGCCCTTTTTACCGCCAATACGTTTGGGGCGCTTGCAGATGATGTCTACCATAACGCAGGTAAGTCAAGAAAAGCGCTGTTATAATGTGCTACCTTAACCCTTAGGCTACTGCTGTTGCTTTGATGCTCGAGAAAATTTTTTGAGTTTTTTTTTTGTACAAGGAAATACAATAGACTAAGAGAAGATCAAAAGAATAAAATTCTAAAATAAATATTTTAATATCGTTGTTGGCAAAACAAATTAAAAAACTGACATAATCAACATCATAAACGTTAGTCTCTCATTGATTTTTAGTCGTTTCGACTAACGATAAAATGTACATATTATGATTAAAGAGTTTTCCAATAGCGTTATATGTTTTTTTTTAAATAAAACAATTTGTTCAAATCGCTCCCTCTGCTTCTCTTATATAGGCGTATATATACGTTAAGTGCTATTTTCAACCACTTTATTCAATAAATTAGTCCTTTATTTTAAAAAATTAGACGTTCAATATTCAATTACTCATTAATTAACCCCGGGTTGTTGGCATATACCATGGACTTTAAATAACACCATATGTGTTAGATCGCAACATCTCGAAGTTAACAGTGACGTCAACTTCTTCCTCATTTACGAAAAAATAAAAACTGGTGATTCCACACAGTTGAACTGTAAATATGCTTGATCTTGTGGCAAATAGCCCTAACTCGATTAATTTGTATGTTTAGCAACGCTAGTCTAAACGGCAGTAATATTTTCGTCACTTCAATCGTATCGTAATCTTACTGTCACGCTGACATCGTGCATCGAAATATTACGAATCAAAAATAGCGACCATAAATTGTAAGATGTGCACGATAAAATCAATGATAATTATTATATTTAAGCGTTGTTGAGGTGTATATCTGAACTAGAGGTCTGCACCATTGCACTTGAAACGATCATCAAGCCACTCGCGAGTGCATCAAGCTCTTGTGCACGAAAACAACAAATTAAATCAACACAAATCCAAACACCAAGCATAAGAGCTGAGTGCTGCACTCGCAAATAAAATGTTCTACGCGTTCAAGCACTCATAGTTTATTGCATTTGGCACCGAGTGGCTTGTTGTATTTTAGTGCGCTTGCTCAGACAACAGAGGCTTGAACAACGTTGATGGCAAAATAAAAGTTGAGTCACGTCGTGCGATTGTTTTTTTTATTCGAGTCTATTGATGACTCACAAAATGTCAATAGAACCATTGTACTCGACAGCGAATACAATAACCTGTTGACACAGCAAGCGCACTCGTACAGATCTCTAATCTTTACATAATAAAGGTGCCAAACCTTACTGAATACAACTGAAAATGACACAAGATTTTGATATTTCAAATATGGCCACATAGCCGATTTGAAAACATAACACACAAAGTGGAAAACACTTTACATTTTTTCATATTAATTTAATTTTTTAAAGGTTTTTAATGCGAGTGTTGTACTAAGCGAGTCATTTTACATACGAATGATATATTTTTACTTTAAGTCAAATTTACATCCATCTTTGTCGATTTATTTATTTAACGAAATTTTAGCTCAAATTTAGTGCATTTTCTTGAGCAGTTTATTTTTTTATAAAAATTAATGTCAGTTTTTTCACGCTATAGTTTTCTTAAGTTTTTAACATAATTTTTGGTACTTCATTGGTAGTGGAAAACGTGTTAATTTTTAATATATTTTATTTCTCTAAAATTTTTAATTTTTCTAATTTCCAGGGTCATCGTCAGTCGACCCCATGTACGGTACTCTTTATGGCGCTCTATTTCTGTAGCATGGCTGCTTTCGCCTGGTGGTCTTGTCTGGCTTTTGCCTGGTTCTTGGCTGCTGGGCTAAAATGGGGTCATGAAGCAATCGAAAATAAATCGCATTTATTTCATTTAGTCGCATGGGCAGTACCAGCATTACAGACAATCTCAGTGCTGGCGTTAGCGAAAGTTGAAGGTAAGTTTTTATGTTTTTTTTTTTCAAAATGTATTACTTAGAGAAGTTTGTTAAGATAGCTAAATAGATTGTATGTAAATATGAAATTATACACAGAATATTTAATTTTTTTTTTTTCGTGTTGAACAAAGACCCCAATTTCTAATGCGAAACACATAATTTAAAGTTAAACGAAAAATAGCAACGCTAAAAAATCGTGCTCCTTAAATTACGCGTACCAATTTTTTTGTTCATACCTTTTCAATACCAAGGTGCCAATTTATGCAAATTAACAATTCTTCATGCTTTGTCATTCTTCGTCTTCAAGACAATTCTTGGTTTTCTCTCTTATAGAGTATTAAAAAATGTGTGAAGTAAATAAAAATAAAATAAAATTTTCTTCAACATTCAGGCATTCCTTAGAAATTACTTCAACAATGAGTGTTGCTGTATGTCTACGTTTGAGCCCGACTATGTTGTTTATCTGTTCATTTACGCTTTTTATTTTATATATACTATATATATTTTAAATTTATTCAAGGCACATCGAATAAAATTCAAACAAAATAACTAAGGTATAAAAAATTGTTTTGTCTCTTCTCTTTTATTTTACATTTAATTTTTATGTTTTTGTCGATTTAACAGTGGTCACCGCTGCACTTTTCCAACGTTAAATAAATTTTGTTCGATTTGGCTCAAATTTAGTAAAATTTTAGTTTATGTCATTCAGATCAAAAGCCATAAAAATTCACTATTTAAGATATATCAGTAAATGGAATCAAAAATTGTATATTCGGGTAATATAGAGTGGCGAAATTATATTGACTACATATCTATCTAGCGTTAAGTGTTTTAGGTATCAAATTTTTCAAAGATTATAATTTGGAATCAAGAATTTTTGATTTCATGTTCTGCTTCAATCGAATTTTATAATGTGGACGTGGCAAAAAGTGCAATATCGAGTATTTTATATGAAAATGTAATCGAAATTGGCAGCAGATTGTAAAATGATACGAATATGAGGTCGTATATCACAGTAACCTAAAGCATTGCATTTATATGGTGAGTAGTGGGTACGTATTGTATAGCGAGCAAGGGAAGATTTTTTTTGCAAATAGGCGTGGCAACTTCTAAATGGAAAAATAAATTGAGCAAGTTCCTTAATAGTTTCATAGTAAATAGTCTAGTTATGTTGTTAAATATTACTATGAAAGTTGTCATGCTTACCAGCTTTTGAACGCCCTATATCTCGGAAATGTGTGCTATAAGACTAATAATGCGACTTTCACTGACTACAATTCGATCGCAACGCAGAATCGAATAAACTATTGATTACTCAGAAAGAAATGAATAATTAAATGTTAAATTTCTGAAAAATTAGTAGCCACACCCACTTTGAAAATAAAATACATTTGAATTTAAATGGGCAGATTACAGTTTCTACCATCAGTAAATTATAAAGTTCTTCAAAGAATGTTTTACCTAAAGGCATTTCAGCAACAATTTGCGCCTTTTATTTACTACCTTTTTTTTACCATTTCCCTTCAAAAGTAGATACCATCAGTACCCAATACCAGCAGTAGCGGCATTTTGCTTTTATTTTATTGTGAATCATGAAAAGCTCATCAATACAAATCGACATTTCCTCTGCTTTGTGTGCGTTCGCTTGTCTGTTGCTGCGCTCGACTGTTTTGCTGTCCATACCAACAATTGGACTAAGTTTGTCCATTGCTTTTGGCGGGTGCTTATGAATTCAAATAATGTCGATGGACATTGTTATTTTTCCTTTATTGACTTTACTTGTACGGAGCATCGTAGTGTAAGAGTAACTTATGCCGTCACAAAATATTTGCTATGAGCTTCATCCCTGAATTCTTAAATTTCTACAGGCACTGGAACTGTTTAGTTTGTACGAAAAGTCTTTCGAAGGTGTTCAGGAAACATGATGACATTTTAGCAATTTTCGATATAGAAATTGGTTTAAATGTTTGCAATTTTCGAAAAATCAGATAAGTAATAATGCTCCCTTTTTATACTTCATGTAATATTGTGAATATTTTAGCTTGATAATTGCTAAGGTACTTAAGTTAGCTCGAGATTCTCAACGTACAATTAGGCGATTTTAGTTATACCCAGAAATTACTATTTGAAGTTAATATATGTTATAAGTTAATGGTAAAGATAAAGTCACCCAATTGTGCAGTGATTTTGAGACTCTAAATGCGGTGAATTCACCTTAATAATATTTGCTTTGTTTTTCTTCTTAGTTTTTGCTTCAGCCATAACAATGTATTGAATTTTAATTTGTTTCTACATTAAAATTATTGATTTTGATTTTTTTTTTCAGTTTTTTATGAAAACGTGTAGAAATTAAAAATTCAACTCACGTTTACTGTGTTGTTTTCGCATTAAGTTACTAGAAGCGCAATGTCTAGAGATGATAACCACGGTGCATATCGCAAAATCGATACCTATGAAAATTGCAAATCTAGCCTTGTTAATAATGGTCAATTATACAATGCGACGTTTCAATGGCTTTTGATTTTCAGATATGGTTAAGGTTTTTCAATAAACGCTCTCTCTATTGGCTTTCGTATTGTAGATGAGATGAATATAGAACACACCTTCTTTGCCTAAATACCTTCATATGATTTTGAGATTTGATTCACCATTTAACATTTGAAAATTTTCAGTAGATACGACGTTTTTTGCTCTGGTAAATAAATAATTTAGTTTTTATTAAAAAGTTTTAAGATTCGCAACTAGTTAGATCAAATCTGAAAACAGCATTTTTCATCGAAGTGTCTTTTCTTAATGAAAATTTCATAACGTCGGAAGTTGAGTCAAATCATATCATACGAAGGTCTTTTGTGCAGGAAATCGTTGGTTGTTATCACTTCTACGACTGAGCTTAGTATGCTTTTCTACATGAAGCTTTTCTTTGTCTTTCAGCCTAAGAAAAATTAAAATAAAAAGTTCGTGTTTTGACAACTTTCAATCTCCTAAACCTTTTTTGAACATTTACAAATACGATTTTTAACGTATTTTCACAATAAAACAGCATAAATGGTTACTTCAAAATCGTAAAAAAAAAGTTCAGATTTAGGTTACTGTGAAAAGACTAGAAGTAAATCACACTACATGTTACTGTAAAGCTCTTAGTAAGTCAAGAACCTCTGTTTTAAAATAAAATCAGAACAACATTTTGATTTTTAACGAAGTTTTGAAAAACATTTGCTGAAAAGTGCCTACGTTTAAGCTACAAAAATGTGGTCCGTTAAAAGAGTTGGTTTGCGAACAGAACTGCATTTTATTTGGCTTGGTTTTTCGCACGGGCTCAGATTTTTCTTGGCAGCGCTGCTCATATGTCACGGTTTAACTTAAGGCGTGGATTTTCTATCGGTGGTAATATCATAGCACCAAGACCATAGGTTGAAACAGGGCCGGAAAAACATATAAAACTCGGCTGTCGAGTGATGACGGTAGCCTAATGAGGTGGAAGGGAGATGGCACGTTTTGATGTATGTATGTGATTCAACATGAAAAGCTAATAGCGTTCTCGAGTGGAATGGTCTGGAGCACTCTCAGAAAGTTTCTGTTTCCTTTTATTGCAAAAAAAAAAAAAATGGTAGAGACAGACAGACTGCAAGAGTGTTACTCGAAAGCCAAAAAGCCGTGTGTTGCTCGTATCATAACTCAATGGGCTGGAAAGCCGAAAAATTGGGGAGCATTTGGCTGGCCTGGGCTGATATTCGATAAGGGCTCCCTGATTTGAATATATAATATGTACATTAGAATGTAAATTTAGAGAATATTTTGAAAACCCACCTAAAAGAAAAATTGTAGAGAGCATTAAATGATACAGTGGTGCAAACATTGACGTCACCGAAAAATTTCCAAAAATAAATATTCGTAGTAAGATTCCCAACCTAAAGTTGATTTCTTTTATTTTTACGCTACAGCTTATTATACCATTCCTTTGAATTTAAGTGGAAAGTTTTGCAATTAAGTTACGCAAGTACCAAATAACATTATAGTAGTAAATGAAAATGTTTCGAAACTTATTTATAAACCTAATAACTAAGCCACAAAAGTGCTACAGTTCTTACATGAAAGTTAACAAAAGCACAATATGGTAACAAAAGCAACAAATGAGATAAAACTCATCACAAAGATTTCTATCTTTAGATTTAAGCACGTATTTAACGTTAAAATGAACACACAACGCTTCGTAATTCGCTACTTGTATTACACCACACTCGCTTGGTACGGATACAAAGATACTCGTACAAACCACGAAAGGTTGAATGACACGAACAAAGTATGTTGAATGTTGCGATATGACACAAGAAGCCTTTAGTATGCCGATAAATATTTTCTTAGATTGATAAAATGGAAAGGTAAGGAAAAGTCGATACTTAAAGTTTGAATTCCCAGGTTCTTAAAAAAAATGTATTTTCTTTGAACGCGGTCATCTTTTTATGACCCTTAAAAGGTGTGGCAGTTAAGCTAACATATCATAAATATATCACTTTCTCTGTAAATTTTTGAATTTATGAGTTTGTTACGTTTTCGAACTTTATTTACTACCAATTTTTAATGGATTGCAAAACAATCGCCATTAAAATCGATCTCATTTTCGGTAACACTTTTAAGTTCGAGTACTTTCTTCTTAACAATAACAATATATCATACACAATAGGTATATAATAAACTGTTAGAACTCATCCCATCCATTAAAACTGTCGTTAAGTTCAAAAATAAGCAACAACCAACAATTTATTAAGTGCGACTACAATCTTTTTACTAACCGCCTTCAAATTATGTGTCTGCCCCTTGCTCCACAATAAGACTTATTTTTTTTATATTTTAGCTGTAGGCACATACCTACTTTGGATTATTTTTTTTCTCTTGTTTTTTTTTTGTTGATAAAATTACATTAAAGTTACGAGACGCAACGTTAAATAACCGTAAAAATACGTTAAAACGTTGATGTTGATGCCAAACATGGCACAGTTATCCAAACCAAAATTAAACCTATACGTTGGCATATATTTAGGAAAAATACAACAACAATGCGTCGCATAAATAGTGTCAGAAAATGGGCTAAAACAAAACAAAAAAAAAGCAGCTCATCATTGTTAACACAACTATGGTATATTGTAACAACAAAGCTGAAAGAACAACAGAAGAAAAAAAAAGAACAGCCAGACGAACGTTAAAACCGATTTTAATGACTCAATCAAAAAAAATAACAAAAACAATGAAGGGGCGAAAAAAATGATACACTAAAAATTAAGTACACTGCGGGTACGAATATAATAACAAACAACAACAACAACAACAATCTAAATAGGAGCAATAATTGAAGGGAGTCAAAATTTGTTGGTGTAGATAATTTAGGTATTGTTCAGATTGAATGCGAAAATAAAGTTGGCAAGCGACAAGAGTGCTAATGGACTATATTAGTGTACAAATTAGCAACAACAATGATAACATCGAACAAGTCAAGAGCAAACAGAGAGCTAATCAACTAAATGATAATATCGCTCCGATTCTGATCACTTTGTTGCTGTGGGTAAAATTAGACTACAAGTGATGGTAGTATGAAGCTGCCTTAATAAAGGTTTCAGTGGAATCCCTCAAAGAACAAACCACTAGTTATATTCTTGCCGATTTTATTGATCGTAGTGCCCCTGATCTCAGGCTTACATGTGACATCAACCAAAATTTTGGAATTGGCGCTTATTGAATATACCGTTCATACCATACAATCTAATTGATGAGAGACGCAAGGCTGAAATTCAGCACTACAACGATTAAACCTCCGCTTTAGATCTGCGCTATAAAAAACTCCATTAAAATGTTAAACACAGCCACATAGATGACAAAAGCGCATGAGAAAATAGTTAAATGGTAGAAATAGACGTTCATTACCTACATTCACGTCCAATCAAAATGAAAAACGGTGCACTACTAACATCCAAATTCACTCAATTAGCCAGCTGATATGAACGCTTCATTAGCAATCTGAATCCTGACAATAAAAATAAAAGAATAAAAATATCACATCATTGTTAGTAAGTAATTACCTTCAGCAAAATATTGTTTACTTTCAGTCTACTTCCTTCCCTTAAAGATATAAAGCTGGTCATCTAACAACTCGAGCTTAATAAAGCGCCAGGTAAGGCAATATGCCAGCCAAACCAATAAGAATTAATGCCAGCTTAATGACGCAACTTTTCGAAGCCATTTGAAAGAAGACAGAATGCCTTAAGCATAGCTTGAGGATTTTATTCACATTCCATGAGGAAATAAAGAGCACAAGAAGAGAAAAGTGTCTCTCGCTATGCTTTGTTGACTTCGCTACTGCTTTCACATGGTTCATACTTTTTCAACCTCAAAAACTTGAGATTATTTTAATCTGGGCACAGCCTAATAGTAAAGTTAAACGAACGTAGCAGAATAGGGCATGATATTTGGAGTTTTAATGATAGTGAGCATTTAAATAATCAGCGTGCTCAAAGCAAGTGGAAAATTGCTCAAAATTTCATTGAATGAACATAGCTGGCTATAATGATTTTTTTAAATTAAATTAAAGATCAATTCTAACGCAAATAGAAACTGATTTATAAACAGAATGATATGCTTTATAAAAGCGGCGTTATACTTTAAGGGCTAAATTAATATTTATAAAAATTTTTAAATTCTTTAATGTCAGTTAGTGTGCAGTAGGCCCTACTGAATCAAATTTTTGGGAGCTTATCTATTAAAAATAATTAAATCAAAAATAATATATTATACCTGAGGTGAATTCCTGCGGTTTCCATTAGATTGCGTGCTGTGAGTAGAAAAGTGTAATTAATATTTCTTTCACGTACCAATGCTATTATCTGCCGACTTATAAGACAAAAACTTTTAAACAAACAAGAAATTGATTGCCGATGGTCTAAAGCAGGCCTTTGCTTACGATTTGAATCGTTAATTCTTAAATATATGTAGCTATATATATTTATCACTGGTGTGAGGCGTCTTGTTGGTTAATTAAATGCATTTCAAATTGACTTTAACTAACAAGAGTTATAAAGTGACTTTATTACGCAGCCTCCTGGTTAGATGAACATTAAAAACATGGGATACAAACCGCGTATCCGTTTTTTAAAGCAATTTTGTAATAAAAAATCAGAAAAAAGTGGAAAAATAAAATAGCTAACAGCAATAAGCGCTAATGAAGTATAATCATAAGGGATTATGTTTTATTATATCGCTAATCCTGATATTGCTATCTTAGAGGCAATGAAGTTGTGCACAAATCACATGAAGTTGATTGCGCAAGTTTGCTGCTTAGGTCTTTTTAAAATATTTTTTTTTCGCAACAAGAACCAAATTTGGTATATATATATTTTTACTAGAAACGAACCTTATATTTGTTTATTTGTAAAATACAAGTTTTACTCACAGAACTTTATTTCATATAAAAATTTTAGCATCAACCCCCGCTGTCTTTGTAAATTAACGCTTTTGTAAAAGAAACAATTTTCAATTTAGAAAATTTGCAATAACGCAAATTAAATCAGTGATGCAGACATGTTCATTACAAAAATGTTTCATCTATACATACATACACTTCCTTAAAGAACCCTCTTTTAAATATCGCCACCCACCCATATTTTCTTAAGTGCTGCCTGAGTTTAAGCCGCTCACACATTAAATGTTGTCGAAATCTTAATCTCGTTGACAGGAAGAAGAAGAGAAAAAAAGAAAATCCCTTTTACCCGGAAAGTTTAAATCAGCCTCAATTGTATAGCAAAGTGTTTAGTGAGTGGCGCACTGACGACGATGATTGTCATCGTCAACTTGGATTACATATTATCGACAGTGACGATAGCAACACATAAAAATACCAACAACCAAGACACGACATGGTCTAAAACCTATAGAGCCCCATAGATGAAGCGAAAAAATAAAATAAAAAAAACTTGACGCCAAGCAAAAGTTTCAAATTTCCTTTGAATAGAAAAAAAAAAAAACTCAAATTTTTTATACCTTCCTTGTTGCGTGGGTGTTTTCTTAATTTATTTTTTTTTTTTTACCAAAGTGGGGCGGCATGTTAGCAAACCTATGATGAAGAAACGCAATCGTTAAGTAATTTTGTGCGAATTTCTGCCAAGTTAATAAAAAAGTTTCAATTTGTTTTTTCTTTTCTTAACGCAAAATCCAAAGAAAATTAGTTTTTTACACACATTGACAGCGGTGCTGGAGTTGGGCAGTGAAATTTTTCGCTTCCGCCTTTGTGACGCCATAGTTAATTTGAAACTTTTTTGCGCACATAGAATTTGATTAGGTAGTTTATGAAATGACAAAATTTTATTTAGAAAACAATGTAGAAAATTGAGAAATTTTATTTAATTTGTTGTGGTTTTGATTTTGTTATGAGCTTTTCGTATAGGCGGAAGCCTAAAAATTACATTGTATGGTTTTGGATTTTACACTTGGAAACGTCGTAAGTGACTTGCTTTATACATAAGTTTAAGATTTTCGTAGTTGAATTCAAGCCGGAAAGGAAAATTACCCAAGCATGTTAGGACTTTGTGGTACTCCTACCTTCAAGAAGCCGTTCTTAAAGACTTTATAGATCATGTTAATTGAGCACATAAGCGAGAATAATTTCCATGATATTACAGATTTAAAAAGTTGAAAGGTCAAACGCTTAGAGAGAGATGAAAATGACTTAAAACGTGTAATTTTGGAGAAAAAAACATCGTGGATTTTGAAAAGTCTACAAAAATAATCCATTGCATGGTGCTTACTCCATAGTTTGAAATTCCATGCTTTAATAAGAAATTCAATGGGATTTCTGAAATATGTTTTACTGGCCTAATCTTTCAATTTTATTGCAAGACAATTTTTCTTTGTCACAATCTCACTTAAAGTTTTTACTTTTGCTGGCGTCT
This sequence comes from Meiosimyza platycephala, assembly GCA_963662105.1. Classification (NCBI taxonomy): domain Eukaryota; kingdom Metazoa; phylum Arthropoda; class Insecta; order Diptera; family Lauxaniidae; genus Meiosimyza; species Meiosimyza platycephala. Next base: position 102,261,461 of record OY759208.1, on the reverse strand, counting down.
GCAAAACGAATATCTCACTTTATTTCAGGAAAACATAAAATTCACCAGACCGTTATTATTCTCCTTTTAACATAAAAAAAAACCGAAACAAAATGTAAAGAAACACATAATAGAATAAGCCAAGTCATGCGTGTTCAAGGAGCCATGTAAAAATATTTGCAAGGATATAAAGGAATTTATGTTTTTCTTTGTTAACAAAATATAGGAGTTCCCATTTGATATCTTAAATTAGCAGCAACAAAAAAAATGTTATTCTTGAAAACAATTTCAATTTTCTTTAATACAAAGCATATGGATTATATATTTACAAAAGGAATTTTTTGTAAAATACTGTAAAATAACTTAAAGTTAAAAATAGAAGCAGGGTCTATCATAGTTATTAGAAAAAAATAAAATTATTATAATTATCCTAAGCTATTTATTTCAAGTGATCAGTCCTATATGGACATTTCCACGAAAAATTATGTTTTTGTCTCGTGCAAACGCGTTTTTTGCAATTATATCTTGAAAACGAAAAATTGCCCAAAATCAACCCTAGCACCAATTATAGAGCTAATTAGGAGCTATAAGTTAAGCCTATTGTCAAAATAAAAATCCGTTTTATTTTGAATTTTTTTTTACTTTAACTGTGTTCGACGATTGAACGGGACCCATGGAAATGCCCATATGCATAACCTTTGACAAGAAACTACACAGAATCAATGCTTATCGTCAGTCACTTAGTTATTTTAAGAAACCACGAGATGCCTTGAAATTATTATATGACGACTAGCTACTACAGTACAAGCAAACTCAAAGCACTTTCTGAGATGCTTTTGTGAAAGCTTTAAAAATGTATGTTATAAGCATAACGTTGATGTTTTCATCTTGAACGCTAGTAAGGCTTTCACACTGTCATCAAAACTAGACCGTTTTTTATTCATCACATTTTTCTATAGCGTTTTCAAAAATAGCTTTTTTACTGGCACTACGTTGTTGAAATAAACTTTTTGTTTGACTTTAGCTGACTCCAGCACATTTTATTAAATAAATTTATTAACATCATGTTCTTACATCGCCCTGGACTAATTTTGTATTTGCTTAATATCTTCATTTCTTTATTTAGTCCAATTGTTTACTTTGTTCATTTGCTTACTTTGTCCGTTTGTTTTAACAGCTGCTTGTTGATAAAGTCCTTAGTAAAAGTTGAACAACCCTGGCAGTTCATTCGCCATAGCAGTTTTTGTATTAAACGTGCTTCGAAATGTTTTTGTTTGTCGTTTGATTTGTGTGGTAAAAAGAGTAATTTTCGACTTAAAAACGAGACAAATGCGAAACGAGCCGTTTTTATGTCAATGTGAAAGCATTATAGTTAATGTCATAAATTGGTATTTTTGTCTTTGCTGTTTGCTAGTAAGCATATTACCTCTGTTTATAGTCATTGCGATTTATTTCTTTAGGAATCAGATCTAGTGTTAAGGGTCAGTAGCATACTGCGTAACAAAATCTTTTAAGTTTTATGAAAATATCGAAGAAAAATATGATATATACCAAGAATATTATGGACTCCAAAATTCATTCTTAGAAAATAGGAAAAGATTTTTTGAAAATAGGAGAATGCAAACATTTTATAATTTATATCAGAGGTTTTTTTAATAACTAGTTTAAATTTTACTTCTTACAATTTTTTGATAATTATCATTGAAAGGTCCAAACAATGATAAGCTATCAGCTGATGAACACTAACACGCTAACCGATATATTTAAATAAATTAAAATCATATCATATCACAATAGCAATTTAAAGCATTTATAGTGATTTGATGCCAAAAAAATCCATTTATTTAAAGCCCCACTTCACTTAAACATTGAAGTAAACTTTAAATTGATCTTTAAATCTACTAAAGAATGCACCCACAAAAATAACTTCAAAACACGAACCCAACCCAAACTAAGCCTCATTACGGCAAAAGAATATATTCCCTTTTCAACAACTATAAAATAATAAACTTTATTCAAGGGTAAAAATGCAATTACTACACAAACCAAAGCACACACCAAAATAAGGGACAGGACCAAAAATATTCTCTACTGAGTCATCTTGAAAATGTAACCTTAACAAAGGGGATGGTCCAAACATACAGGAAGAGGCCAAAAAAATATTTATATTTTCAATAAAACTAAAAAGTGCTTTTCATGCAAGCACAATACAACAACAATAATGGGAAATGACAACAACAAAGGCCATAGAGCATTTCGGTCCAGCACGATACATTGGCCTAAGCCCAAACTTAAAGCATAAATTCGAAAATTTTACACTATTGAAAAGCTGATATCAATAAATTTTGTATGCGGTTTAAGCAAAAAAAAAAAAAAACAAGGAAAAACTTGCAAAGAAAAGAAAATAAAGAGCAGGAAATGTATACAAGAATATAGCGCACACAAAGTTTCCACCGGAAAAAAAATTTAAAAAGTTCATTACACTACTACCCTCCCGCTCTCGTCAGTGCTGCATATTCTTTATATTGCAAAAAAAAGAAGAAGAAACAAATACTTGGCAAATTTCAATACAGTCCGGAAGTGATTTTTATGCTTCCGCCTAGAGAAAATAGGAAAATGGAGTAGAAGTATGAATAGAGTTCCTTTTATAACAAAAGTTCGACCCTTGTACTGGCATAATTTGAAATCAATAATCGAAAGCATCTTAGAGTGCGTAGCTAAGAAATTGATAAAATTCTTAGGGGTAGAAAACTTGAGTAACAGATATGAGAAAAAAATACTCAAAGAATTTAGAAAGTTGTACAACAGAAAATAAAAACATTCGAGGAAATATATGCAGTTGGTAAGATAAATGCTTAGAGGAAATTTGTAAACTTTTTTTGTTAAGCCAATATTTTGGGTTTATTCATAATATTGCGAAAAGCTATTAGTTATAAGATTTAAACTAACTATTGAATTATAATTTCGAAAATAAAAAAAAAAGTTATAGATTTATGTGATTTGCTCATTATTAATGTTTTTTTTTGTAAAATCAAACACACCTTCTCAGCCTTTTGAAAAACATTCGCATCAAGTAGAATTATAATTTTCACCCTTAAAAGAAATTTTGTTTTTTTTTCGTCAAATTAACAAGTGAACCTTAATTACCAACATAAGGGTGCCGAAGGAGTACCATAAACCCATAATAATAATATTTTGCGCCCATTTCTACCCCTAGCTAGATGATTGCTTTTTAATTCTCACATAGTTTTATTCATAAAGAGGGTTGTTTTTTTTTTTTTTGTTCATTTCAGTGATTCCCAAACCTTCTGAAATGCAGTCATAAGCTAAGGGTAAATTTCCAAGGAAGAACATTGTCTGACTGTCATTTGGGTTAAACGCGGAATATCGTTTACTTTACGAAGAATATCCAGAGAGATTTTTAATTTGATATTTGGATGATTTATCTTTCTCTTTTACAACTAACCAAATACGATATGTTCTATCATTTGGATGCCACATTTTCAAAGCCTATAAAAAGAAGATAATTTTATCATCATTGCTTAGCACTAAAATGTCTTATGAATTTATATTTATTGAGTTTTTTCAAATGTTTTGTAACTACATAATTTCAGTAAATTGTTAACTCTTTAACATCTTGTGTTTTAATTTCTTTTTGTAAACACTTTGTAATTTTCCGCCGCACATTCTTTGTTGTTCTATGTAAATTTTTCAAGAAAACTGACGCCATCATCATTATCGGTTTTTCAACAAATCAAAGTGAATGAATCGTTTGCAACTTTATGTTGCCTAACAAACGATTTCCTTTTCCTCAAGCGAGCATGGCGCTCGTCAACATGAAAGCGAAAACTAAAACTTCAAAAGAATTACAACGATTTTCAGAAAAGAAAACTTAAAAGTTCATTACAGATTTATGTTACTCGTGAAGAGGTTGTTCAACTTGGATGTTGTCTTTGAAGTATTGAGTTGCAAAAATTTTTAATAACTAAGCTAACTATTGCGAAATATGTGTATAGCTATGTTGTAGACTTTGTTTACTGCGAATTATGAATCATAAAATCTGTAAAAGACAAAAATATATAATAAATAAATTAAGGAATTTCTAAAACATTCCAATTGCATATTTTAATATGAATTATTAAAATGTATAAATTAATATTGTACTTATTTGTTTCACCTTAAATATCCCTCACATTGTGCAATTAATTAAATCCTATCGATTATCAATGGAATATAATTTATAAAATTTGTGCGCAACGGGTGGTGTTAGTGAAACCACATGGCATGATTAGAGTATTAACAAATAACTGTTGCAACAACAGCCTGTATTTGATAGATAATAACAACAACTACACTAACAAGAATTGACCGAGTGGACCACCTACCAATATCAAGATAATACAACAACATGTACGAAATTCCCCCTCATTTGTAACTAATAACGCATAAATTGCATAAATTGACAGTCAAACGACCGACGCACAGGGTTGGCCGTGCATGCGGTCGTTGGTCTCTTGTCAGTGCGTTACTTAATTTCAATTACATGCAAAACCATAATCATTACAACAAATTTGTCAAAGTTTATCATAATAAATATTTTGAGGGAAAAAATTATTGTAAAATACCATTTTTTTTTTTTTTCTTTAATAGTTACCCAACAATTTGTAATTTGATACTTTTGCGCTCAATCGTGTGTGCTTAGCTTAAATAATAAACATTTGAACAGAGGTTCCCAAATTTAAGGTGAATTTGCTGAAAAGTGATTTAAAACTTTAATGGACTCTTTCAATTTTTAGATTTTTCAAAGTTTTGAAATTTAAAAAAAACCCTATTCGACATTAAGGATGTTTTTCAATACTATTTGATACTTTTGAACTTTAACTAATTGATTTGTTTCATGCTCTGCATCAAAATGGTAATCTTGAAAGCGAAAAAAAGTTTGCCTACACTAACGAAAGATTCGGCTTATGAAAATCGTTTCCTGAACGCTCTGGTATTAGTTTTAAATGGTATTACAGCGTTTAGGGAACGATTCTCATAAGCCGAAAACTTTTGACGTGTTTAAGATCAGCGTGACAAATATAAATTTGTTATATTCAATCAAGTCTCATAAAATCTTTAAATAAATCATAGAACTTAAAAAAAGAAGCACTTACCACTTAACACCCAATAACTATATCTAAATAACAAAAAATTTTGCACTTAGAAAAACATTTCATAGCACTAAAAACATTTACATTAAAACAATTCACAGTGATGGCATTTTGTAGTTTCATTTACATTTTAACGGACGGACTTAATTTTAGAATATTCAAAACGCAAAGTATAATATACTTTTTACAAAGTACTATATAATAAACATTTTTAAGTTATGAATTTTGAACAATTTGATTTTTTAAGAAAATTTTCAAAATTGAGTTTTTCATATTCGATAAAAGTCTTATGGAAATATTTGGAAATGGATTTTGAAGAAGAACAATAGAATATTACGATTATGTTGAAAACAAAGTTTTGTTAAAAACGTTGAAGTTTCTAAAATAAATGCACGAAGTTGATTAAAATCAACGGAAAATAATAGTTGGTTTTTGAATTCAATTTACATTGTGCTAAGTGATTCTGATTTAGTAAAGAGATTTGAAAATTAAAAACTTTGAAGGTCAGTGCAATTAACCAATACCTTAGTGAAGCTAACTGCATTCTTTATTTGTAACTATACAAGGTTTTTATTGCCAAGCAGTAGTCTTGAGGCGGTATTTTCACCTAAAACTTCAGCCAAAAAATGAGGACGGTGATTTAAAAAAATTAATATGACTAATAATTTTAATAACTGAACAAAGATTCTTAATATTTTATGTGGATATGCTCTCAAAAGGAGAAATTGAATACCAATCAAGAACTAACTGAAAACTACTTTTCAATTTAAAAAAAAGAAACCTTGTTAAAAATGTTCAGTAGTCTGCATTTTGTGAATCGTTGTCGAAATTGATTATGTCCATTTAGTCTTCAACTCATAATTTATTCCACAACATATCTCAAGGTCATACAGTCGAGCTATATTTTGCAGACACTTTACCTCCAAATAAATTTGTTAAGATACATAAACTGGCTTACGTTTACTCTAGCTCCCATTCGCCAATTTAAGTGTGACCAAAAGTTTTTTAAGTTCTTTTCAATTCTAGGAATAAATATGAAATCAAAAAGTGTCAGTCGTATATGGATTTGGAGATACATATAACCATCGGAAGTTACAGAGAAAGCTTTTGTTAAAATCATTATAAGTTGGGAGCCTGCAATAATAGATAATACACCCTTCAAATTTTAGACTATAATTTTGGATATCTGACAATTTTTCTGAAACTTTGACCATTGCTAATGAAGCAATTCTTATGGAAAGTATGTTTTTTACGGACAACATCAGCCACGTACCACAACTACAGCAACAACATTACTTTGGCGGCGCTAATATGCAAAAGTTTAGACAAATAATACATCATTTTAAAGTAAAAGCATCAAGCTTTTTTGTCATCTTAAAAAAAATACAGGTTTTTTACATATTTTTTGGAAAAAATAACGATTTAAAAAAAAATTGGTTGAAGTTTCACAAAAAATCATCATATTTCTAAAATTAGAGGAGAAATTTGAAAGATTTATTATCTATTGTTGTAGTTCATCAAATTATCTTTTTTCTGACACCTATATTTTTGATATCCATTCAGTGTTTCCCAACTTATAAAACTTTTTAAAAAAACCGATTTTCGCAAAATTGTCCAACGGTAACTAAAGTAAACTTGTTGCTATAAACAGTTTGCACAACTCTTCTGGTAAACAATCGGAAAAAGTAAAGTAAATGAACCACTTCCTTTGAGCTTCTTCGGGTAAAAATGGCTTTCATTGATGAAAATAATTAATTAAAAAAAAAACTATGAATTTAGATCTTCCGCGAAAACTTCCAATGCCATCACTGCGGTGGAAGTTTTTAAAACAACAAAACACTGCACTTCCAGTGGCTGCTCTGCCGACGTCGCCACACAAACTTAGATTTTGCATTTTAATGCAATTTATTTAAAATATTTTATTGAATTATTGACTAAGAACACGCGAAGAAATAAATTTCATCTTCTTTTAAATGTTTTTAACAATTTTAATAATGAATACGCACAAATGAATTGCAGAAAATAACACGCGGATTGGAAATCAAAATAGAACTAATAATGACATTTAATGGCGTTGCCACCTGATTGATCAGAGTAAGGATGCTGAAAGTGACAGCGTGTAGCCAGAAAAAGTATGCAGCAGTTTAGAAATGTAATCTTTGATTACATTGGTCAACAAATGTCGATTTTCTTGTGCCTTACAAAAAATTATATTTTAATAATTTAAGGTCGCTGAGCACGAATATGCACAACAGACTTAAAAATTAGCTCTACTTAGTATCGATTAGTATCTACTTTACTTAAGCGAGCTAAAATTGTATGTATATGGCTGAACTTTATTTCGATAACGGTTAAAGTGATTTTTATGAAACTAGGTGACTTGGTGCATATTTAACCCTTTCAGCACAAATGTTGGCTATAGGCCGGATACCCGAACTTACAAAAAAAGTGCTTCAATTGGTTCAAAATAGGTAAATTAATAGATAAAAACATAATTTGTAAACGAAAATTGTTTAGTTATGCCTCAGGAGTTTTTTGGAGTAAATGCTACCACTAGGCCGTAAGGACGAACAAGGAACACTCTAAAAGTGGCATGGCACAGCCCCAAACTTTAATTTTTTGAACGTCATATCTCGCAAATCATTCAAGATATTGTAATGAAAAGTGGGCGCAATGGTATTTGTGGGCGTAGCATTTCCCATACATGCAAAAAACGTTAAAGTTTATATTTATTGAGCAATGGGAGTAATTTTTTTTTAATTTGGTGTAGAGGTGTCGGTTACTATAAGCTTTGTAATTAAATGAATTTTAACGGCATTGCATCGGTGGGCGTGGCATCTCCCATGTTAACAAGAAATTGTAAACTCTTTTTTAAATATTTTTTTAGTATTTCAACATTTTTTTAGAAGTTTTCCGTTTTGCTTCGACGTTCTCAACCTCTTTTAACTTTACTGAATTTATTATTTCAACCTCTTTCAACTTTTTTTTGACTTTTCAACCTTATTCAACTAATTTCATCATTTTCTTAATTTAATCGATTTTTTTTGCCTTTTGCAACTGTTTAAACATTTTTCAACTTTCCTATTTCATTTCGCCTTTTTCAACATTTTCCGGCTTTTCTAACTTTTTCAATATTTTTCAAATATTTCTATTTTTTTCAATATTTTTCAACATTTTCAATATTTTCTAGATTTTTTCGACTTATTCAATCTTCTTCAACATTTTTCAACATTTTCCATATTTTATTAAAGTTATCAGCATTTTTCAACGGTTTCAACCTCTTACGATTTTTTTAGCCTTGTCCAACGGTTTCAATAGTTTTCAACCTGTTTCAACTTTCTTAATATTTCCCATTTTCTTCGACATTTTCAAATTTTTTTAACCTTTTTCGGATTTTCAACCTTCTTCAAAATTTTTCAAATATCGACAGTTTAGTCTGCGACAGCTGAGTATATGCTGTTATTCCAGCCGTTTATTGCTTTTACTATTATTGCGCAACCACAGCACAATTTTAACTGCGCAGCAATTTAAGCACAGCTTGTAATCTCAGCTTATATAGTAAAAGAATAATTGTTTTAAGTCATTAGTCCATTAAGCCACAGAACTTTTTACTGCAGCTTCATAACGTTCTGCTGCATTTACGTGTTGTGCTGTCAACGCATACGATTATCAACCAAAGCATTTTATGACATAATTTCTTGGCTAAAAACTTCACAACCATCGCCTACTGCCAACGCAAACAATTTCGGCTTCATGTCAAATCAACTTCTTGTGGCGCGCTGGTCGTAAGTCATAACTCTACTAAAATAATCATTAGGCCGTATTTTTTTATTGAAGTGCTGGAATGGAAAAAGTGTAAAAATCTGTAGTTCATTATTCAAAACAACGTACATTGTTGCAATAAATTTTTTAATTGCCATCATAACGAGAACGGTGATATTGTGTTGGAATTTCTGCTGTAGCTCTTTTTATTTACCGATTTTTGTGCGAAATATTTTTATGTTTTCATGACATTTTCTTTATGGCTTCTTTTGTGCACGAAACTTGTATATGGGTCATTTTTAATGATTTTTACATTCAATTTTGAAATTTTTGCAATATTTTTTTTTTATGATTCTTTATGAATATACTTATGTACATATGCATTTTTTAAAGTGTTAAGCATGCAAAATGAATTGATTTTTAAATGCATGTAATTCGTAGCCGGTTGAGTCGTTTCGAAAAGTTCATGGTGTGGGCTAAATTTTTATTTTTTCAAGAATTGCACAAATTTTTGCTTCACCAAAAATTTACTTTTACTTTGCAGTAAATAAGCGCGTCATTCATAAATTTGCAGGTTTCACTAAACGCTTAAATACTACTTAGAATAGGGAGCTTTTGCTTGCATGGGAGAAGCTAAGTCGAGATGCCTTAAAATCTGTTAACTTTTTATCTGGTGCTTCTTCAAACCAATCCTTGTCTTTATGTGAAATTTAATTGTAGTTAAATAATTTTGTTGTAATTGCGTTTTGAAGTTTTGACTTTCATTGGAGGCAACACGCCCTTTTTTTGAAATTAATAGAATTTTACTCAGAGTTTGGCCAAGCCATTCATAGTGTATGTGTGAAACTATGTATGTTGCACTACTTTAAATAACTCCCATAGAATAGCGTTTTGAAATTTTCGCTAGTATGGGAGATGCGACGCCTTCTTATCAAAAAAAAAAAACCCACCCACTTTTTTGCTCGTACAAACTATTTTGAGTATTTGTGTGAAATTTGATTGCAAATACCTGAAGCAACTCTTGGTATAATATTTTAAAGGTTTAATTTGTATAAGCAGTGGGCGTGTCCGTAAACAGATATTGCATATTTTTCATTTTACGATTAGCTATGATTGATTGTGTATCATAATTTCAGCAAACAATGTCGCTTTGTTTTTTCGTATTTGTGATTTCCACTGAAAGACAGATACGACTTAGTCGACTCTGGAGTTGCCCTTGATCAAGACTTCTTCTATAATATACATTGCATATATGTGTTTATATTTTTTTATACCTTCCATGCTCAAAGTGAATATACCATGGGTATGGGATATAGAAATACGTATCAATTATTTTTGATGAAAAATCATAAAACAAATTATTTCGGAAAAAAATCCAAAGTAAAATCATGAAGAATGACCAATATTTGTTTCTAGTTTTCTAAATTTCATTTAAAAAAAAGCGTTTATTCTTGTCCAAAATGCATTAATATTGATTTCAAATGATTTTAGCTTAAGGTTTCTGCTCGTTTTTGTTAAATATCCTCTACATGAGTATATCGGCTCAAAAACTATATAATGACTAAGCTTCATAAGAAAAATATAAAAAACACAAAATTAAAAGAACTGAACCAATAAATCGTATAAACTCTAATACAGTTTTATGTTAAAAAATATAAATAAAACTTATTATATAAGCATTTGTTATCATTATTGATTTTTTTTATGGCTCACGATATATGGCAATAAAGTTTTAGCGCATAATTAACATAACATATGAGTTCAGTAGTGACGACATACACACATACATGCATGCATATGTTTATTTTTTATACATAGTTTAACGAGTAACAGATATGTACACGTTCATACATATTTGATCAATATTGTTGACTTTATTATTTGACTTTGCTTTTGACTTGAGTTGCCATGATTTCTATTGTTATGTTTTGTATTTTCATGACAGCTGTCACATTAAAGTGTAATTAACTGTATTCAAAATTGTTTACCAAGTCAATAACCGAATTGACTGTTGACTTTTTTTTTAGGGAATAACTATTCATTACTTTATAAATTAAGGCGCATTATTTGATTTTCTTTGAAAATATAGAAGATGTACTATATATGGCCATTAAGTGTTAATAGTTGGTATTAACTGAAAGTTGAAAACGAAGTAATTTTTTACATTATAACACATGTGTCTTTAAAAAGTAGCAAAAATAATTTGATTCTTTTAATCTTCGCTGACATCATCATTAATTACAAATAATGGCAATTTGTTTGAAAACTAGCGCATAATGAATTTTTCACCATCTTCGAGTATCATTAAAAAAAGTTTGCAAAAATGATAGCAATAAATTACCCATATAAGCCACAAATCGCTTATCCACTGCTGATGAACTTATGTGCTCACCAAAGGCTTTTAAATTATAGAAAAGGTACTTACTATCTACCAAACAGTCAGTCAGTCAGTCAATGCCTTTAGCTGCAAAATTAATAATCAACATAATAAGCTGAATTTTACGATGCGGCAAACTTTGGCAAAGCAATGTGTTAAACAAAAAAAAAAAAAATTTCCTGCATAAAACTTTTCCACTTTAGTAAATTGTTGAAGTCAAAACAGTCATTAGAGACGAGCATATATGAACATAAGAGTGGTGTGAAAATAGTTTTTCATTACTTTTTTCATCAATACTTCTTGCAGTATGTTTTCCATTTCTTATCGCATCCCTTTAAATTAAAAAGAAAGAATGCTGGTTTAGTCAAATCGGATGTCTTCTATAAATCTATTAAACAGTAGACAATACGGCCGAAAAAAGTGTTCCAGACTCAGTAATATTTGGTTATCAACAAGTCACGTGTGCTGGACTCGCCAGTATCAGCTATCGCGTTATCGAAATCATTCAGATACCGTATCACACAGTAACTTTTGGTGGTTGCAAAAGTGATACGTGATATACATACATATCTGTTGATAGGACCATCTGTTTTCAGAAATTCAAACTTTTGTAGTGAACTTTCTCGAAAGCAACTTAAATTGCCAAATTTATCGTTTTGAAGGTTTTCCTCAAATTTCAAATATGTTAATGCTTTTTTTTCCGCTTCACTCCAAGGAAGCTGAAGTACAGCTTAGAAAAATAAAGACTTCCCAACTATTGAAGTATTTTAGGTTAAGTTGCTAGCAACACAGACTCTATGAGGTTTTGTCATTTGCAACATATGACATTGCCATTGCTAAAGCTATAAAATGGCAATGGATTTGCAAAACCTTGATGAGGTTTCCTTAAAAAATGTATGTTGAATTAATTAATAGTATACTGCGATATAAAACTTTAATTGTAGAGATCAACCCATAAAGCTTTGATGGAAAAGTCTCATGAAGATAAAAATTTTTTTTACGCTCAACCACAAGACAAATGCTATAGAAAATTAATTAAATTTCACACCAATATCGCTTTTTTTTTACATAGCGCATGCTGGATTTTTTTCAACTTTCCATAAATAACCGCCATATTTTTTATTTTTTTATTAACTAACTTATGACAAAATGAAGTAATTATAAAGAACATAAAGTTGGCAACACTTAATTAAAAATAACATGTTGCAGCAGTAGCCACAATGCAGCCAGCTCGCAGCAAAAAAAAAAAAAAAAAAAAACAAAAACGTACGCTGTTATTGCAAACAAAATAATTAATTACCAGCGTAACATGTTACTGGTATAATAAATAAATAAAATAAAATCGCCAGCTACTCTATCAAGCGTAAAATGAAATATCAGTCAAACTAAATAACCGGTTTTACAAATGACAGTTCAAACTACTGCGTATAGCCTCGTGGTGACAGAAATGTCACATTTGTTGTTGATTGAATTTGTTTGACAGTTACCGCGGTGTATTTGACTAACTGAAATAGACGCCATATACGTTTGCTGCTACATTTTTAGGTGTATCATTCCAAGTGACCGCATTTTTAATACCCTACCTTAAAAATGAAAATAAAAAAATATAAGTTGACATTTCTTTGAAGTTGTCAAAAGTTTCCTTAAAGAAAAAATATATCTAACTACCTTTATAATTATCAACGTAAAATAGTTAATAAAGTTATTAACAACGTTTGCAATTCAAGTATTTTTTTCAATTACTTTGCTCTAAATTGATAGAGATCTCTGAAAAAAAAAAAACAAATATTTTCTTGTCAAGTAATTAATGTGTTGTTTTTTTGACCATATTTGTTTAATGATACCAACATACACTAGTACTCGAATTTCTGCTGCTATAGTTATCAGTGATACCATATACTAAAGTTGGGTTTTCTCATCGATTCAAAATGTGCACTGAAATGTGTCTCTAAAATCAAGTTGTCTAATTTCGAGCCCAATTAATATGTTGTACAAAATATTTTGCTTAAAATTGATATTATGTTTTCTTACATCTAATGACTATTAAAGTAATTGCTGGTCTTGTAAGAGGTGTGGAAAACTTAGAGGCTAATTCATATGGTAAAAAAAGCTGTGTAATGGAACTTAAAAAGTTTAAAGAAAAAACCAGTGGAAAACGTTTCTAAAAAATAATACTTTGATTTTGTATTTCGCTCAATTAATTTTGGTCTGAATTGTTTGGCAATATTATTTGGGTGATTTCGGTAATACTCAACTTTTTAACGCTATTTTTGAACCATTGGTTTAATGGAAAAAAGTTTTTCTTTTGGTAGATTTCTTCAGAGTTGAAATCAAAACAACAAAAAAAATTTTGCCATCTCAATTCGTCATAGTATATATGTTACCGGATGTCCCAGGAGTGATTCTCAGGAGATAAAGAAAATTACTACATGTCGTTTTTCGAAAAATTTTCTAATACGTTGAAAGTCAAAAAAAAATGTGTATTCAACACAAAAATCAACTTATACCTCATTTGAAAGGTCTTCTCCCGTAAATATTTGCTGACATAATTGTCATAAACTATATACCAAAGAGCCTAGTGGTCTAAGTATGGTAAAATATTTGAAGAGCTGAGATTCAAAACTCGTCAAGTCCACAAATGTATACCATTGAATTTAACTATAGTAAATACTGATTAATTGATCCATTGAAATAGTTGTCAAAAGCTATTAAAATCCTGATTTTTCATTACATTTTATGACCTAATTCATAAGGACCATTATTAAAAAACGTTTGGACTTGGCGGGTTTTGAAACAAAAAATGTGGTCTTGGCGGGTTTTGAAATTAAAAATCTGAACTTGGCGGTTTTTGAAAGTGAAACCTCAGGACTTCGCGGATTTTGAAAAATAATAATATATAATAATAGTAATTTGTATTTATGAAAGCCGAATTTTTTTTTAATGAAAAATTGGACTTGTCTAGTTTTGATTTTCAGAAATGTGTGAAGAATTTATCAAAAACTTTTGCAATCAAATTTTTGTGAAGGGAAAATTTTTTTCAATTTAAAGTATGTGGGCTTGTAGACAAAAATTTTTTCCGTCCTCTCCTACAATATCACACATTTTCATTTTTTGAACTTGGCGGGTTTTAAATCTTAGCTCTTCATTTACAGATTTTCATTATTGAGTAGTAGTTTATGGACATTGAAAGTTAAAATTTGCATTTGTCAAATACTTTAAGGTATCTGATATGCCAACATTTGCTTGGCGAGAAACGTTTGAAACGAGCTTTATATAGTAAAGGTTGAAAACACAACTTTTTTTTCTTTAAGATTTTGATGCGACTTTTTACATTTTGACCCATTTTTTTAAAAAGAGATATATGTTAAATGTAAATTTATTATAAAAATTACACAGGAGATATCCAGTAACTGTCCGTGAACACGAAAATATGCCAAAATTATTGGAGCTCTTGACTTAAGCACGCGAAAATGCTTGAAAACGGTTTTTTTGACCACATTTATCTCCAGAGTCAAACATGATAGAAAATTTGAATACAAGATTCGAATTCGTCCTCAAAATTTACCTCAAAATTAAATTAAAGTAAGCAAAATAATAAAATAACACATTCTTCGTATAGACGTATGTGTGACTTTAATCATTACATTTCAAAAGAACATGCAACTAAGTATAAGTTGCATTAACATTTCCCGCAGCGAAATCCTTCAACCCTTTCTAAAAACTTAATCTTTATTGCAAGTTTTACAAGCAACATTCATTAATACATTTAATGGTTCCCATAAAAATTGATATTTATTACTTTAACTGCCCGGTGGTGTCAAATTGCGCATGACCAGAAGCGCTTTTCCAAAGCAAGAATGCAGATGCCTTACAAAGTATATACTGAAAATCGCAAATGTGAGCTATTAAACGATTGCGCTAAAACACGCGATCTTGCAGATACAACAAAACAAAGCGTGCAAGATCGATAAAATTAAAAATTTACTATAAATAGATAAAAGTGGATAGCGACCAAGACGAAAACTTAAAAGACCAGCACCGACCAGCAAGTACAATAGATTCAAAATGCAAAATAAAACTTGATTAATAAACAACATCAATCAATGGAATAAAAAAGTGAAAAAGATCGCAGAATACAATGTAACAATCAGGCAAAGAGTAATGGAGAAACACCCGCACAAATGAACTGAACAACGCAACAGCAAATGAGCGAACATAAATTCAGAGCTGAACCCAATGAACCCACAATAACAACAAGAAGACCGAAAGACAAAAACAAGATCAATGATCAGAACACGATCAAAATGCAGAAAAACATAACAAGATCACTGCGAGGCAGTCGGTTGATCTCGATGTTTACAGTCGAAAAAAAGAAACAGAAATTTTTAACATGGGTTGTGTTGCTAAAGCTTTCAGACGAGGATCAAGATCGATATAAAAGTCGCAACTTTTGAAAGACTCCAAGAAATGCACGATTTTGTACATTAGCTGAATTAGAACAGAATTTTTTCTTTCTTAAGAAACAAAGGCCATGAAAGCAGCATTTTTGTACAGCACCAAATGTGCGCTTGATCTTGGCTCGATCATGCTTAGTGATCTTGTCTAAGAAATCATCAAAGCGAACTCCAAGAATACTTCGTTGGGTTACAATATTTGAATAAGTCAAAAGACAACGAACAAAATACCAGAAAAAAAAACAAGAAAATCTTGTTCTTTTTCTTTCTTAAGAAAAAAACCACAATTTTTAACTTTTTATTGGAGCCTTCGTAATTCTAGCTTTTATGCAGAAAGAAATCTGTTTTATTTTTCCTTTTGTTCAAACTTTTGGTAGTCAACCTCAATCTTGATGCCGTTTTGTTTTTGTTCAAGAAAACTATATTTATGATTTAATGTGGCCAATTCAATACAATTGCAATTTATTCTATACTATATACATATACTGATCTTTGTTCCTCTACGACGCTATGCCATTATTTAACGATGATAGTATGGACAGTCAGCTGATGTTTATCAATACGCACTACCATTGTGAGGGCATACATTTTATATGGTATTCATGCTATATTGTTCTTATTGCGAGTGGCATCGTAATGTTTTATAGTTTTATGTTTGATTTAAAAGTTATTGTCAATTGTTATATTGTATTGCAGACAGAAGACTTAATCAGCTGAATTATTGCACTGCTGAGAGTTATATAAGTATACATAAAGTAGAATTGGGTAGAGTAGAGTGTAGAAGATTAGAGTAGAGTGAAGAAAAGTAGAGTGATGAAGTTTTCAATTGGGTAGAGTTTAGAATAGAGAAGAGGAGAGGAGAAGAGAGGAGAGGAGAGGAGAGGAGAGGAGAGGAGAGGAGAGGAGAGGAGAGGAGAGGAGAGGAGAGGAGAGGTTTTGTAAACTCTACAAATTTTTAAGGTTTCCACTAGAAAACCCCACAAATATTTCACAAAACTTTTACGAAAATCTAAACATGCTAGAAGAGCCAATAGATCTGTCACCTACTACTGTCGTATGCAAAACCATACTAATGTTAAAATGTTTGGTTTAACAAATGTTTCCAAAATCTGAAAATATTAGAAAAATAAGTTTTATACATGTAGGTAAATAGATGAACCAAATACATAAGCGTTGTCTTTCTCATGGTATAGTTTATATATTAAGAATATACATATGTTAAGAGCAAAACAATCACAAAGTTCTAATACAAATTTTTTCTTTTATCATTTCAGGTATGTTGATTTTTTCCCCGTAACATCACTACAATTTATCAAGTAAAAGTTAAGCTAATATTCTACGCCGCACTAGAAATTCGATTAAAACGTTAACGAAAAAAGTTTAAATGCAATTAATTTTGTTTCAACCACTTATTAATTTTATTTATTTTGCATCTGAGGAAAGACAAAGTTTATTGAATTGCTTAATAACTATCAAGCATTTAGAATCCTTTATCTTAATACAATTTTTATAGAGAACGATCTCATAAAAATATG
Source organism: Meiosimyza platycephala (assembly GCA_963662105.1). Classification (NCBI taxonomy): domain Eukaryota; kingdom Metazoa; phylum Arthropoda; class Insecta; order Diptera; family Lauxaniidae; genus Meiosimyza; species Meiosimyza platycephala. The sequence continues at coordinate 102,244,201 of OY759208.1, read as the reverse complement.
GATGAAGTTCAGTCCGCTAATAAAATCTAGATGGAAATTAGATCAAAGGCTGCTGATGAGAGAGTGACCTATTTTTTCGAGACATTTGTTAATCTACATACCAAAGTTAAATTTTTTTTTTAAATGTTCCCGGGCTGTTGAAAAAAAGTTAATCAGGCTTTTTAAAGAACAAATACGTTTCTTATACATTAAAATATATATTTTTTTGATTTTTCCAATACATGTTACCAGACATCAAAATTTTACTTACGTTAACAAAAGAGTTACTGATGATAGTTTATGAAAGAAACTTTCAGGCTTTTTTATTGTAAATGGAAATAGTTTTACTTTTTGAATGCTTATTTATTTGTTTCAGATTGTAATCTGTTGAAATTTGAAAGTAAACTCAACCAAAAAAATATTTATGTTAAAATTTAAAAACCACAAATTTCACAGATTTGTGTGTTTTTAAAATTTCGTATTTTATTTTCAAAAAACAAACACCAAAAAAATGTAAAACACAAACATCAAAGGCGATTTAATGTTAATTATTTGTCTTGTTTAGTTGTGGTTTTGTTGGCCCCAAGTCACTGCGCTACTCGCGCGAGCGTCGTCGGTTTGCCATGTTGTTTATTTGTCTGTCTGTTTGTCTGTCTGTCCAGCTGATTGTATGCCCCAACGTTATGTCGATCTTCTGCACTTTAATGTTATTTTTGCCGCTGTATTTAAGCAGCATTTCAAAGGAATTTGTGCTGAACTATTTTTCAACAAATTTCATGTAAATATTTTGCATATGTGTTAGTTTGCTTGGTTGTTTGATTGCCTGCCTGCTGGTAGTGTGTGTGGGTTTTAAATTTTAAAATTGAAACACATTCATTAAAAATACGTTTTTCAAACGTTTTTAATTTTTGTTCGCTGGCATCGTCATTTCTCATTTCGTTACATTTTTTCAACGCTTACATTAATTAAATCATCAGCGAGTGAATTTTTTCGCTTTTGATCTGTTTTCAACATGTCAGTGATGAATTTAGGTTTTGCCGCATGCATTTTGTGAATGTTTTGTTTTTGGCTTTTACGCTCAATTGAGAAAAATTTCGTTTTAATTAATTTACAGTTTTTCTGCAGTTAATTTTTTCACTTGTGGTTAAGATAAATTGTAAATATCTAGATTTTAAATTAAATATTTTTTTGCTTAAGAAAAGTTTTTCAGCCATAAATCAAATTTAGGAATTAATATAGATTAATGAGATTTAAACAAAAATCTTATATTAACTTAGGCAACACATCATATCGTAGCTGAGATTTTAGTGTTTGAAATTTTGATAATCATGACGTCATACGTAACTTCAATTTTGAATATATCTTTGTAAACTTATGAATGTTAGTTATTTGGTGGAATGATCAGATAGTTTCATTATTTTTATTGAATGGTGGGCTTAGGCATAGGTACTTTTTTAAGTATTTTCAATATCTAATACCAAAGTTTAGCCGCGATGAAAATTAGAATATGTATTTTCATTTATTTTTATATATTTTTTAACGCTTAATAATAATATTTAGATTTAAATTGTGGCCGCATAAAAAAATACTTTACAATACCATTAGCTTCCTTTAGTCTCGCTTAAAAATTTATTAATTTTTTCATTAAAGCCAAGTTAGTCGCAGTAGAAAAAGTGGGAGTTATTTAAAAATGCACAGACAAATGTAATTTTTGTAACAACAACTTATTCGGATATGTGGTTGTATTTCAAAGTAACAGCACAAATACACGACCCGTATGTCACACATTTAGTCAACTTATTGCAGTCTCATTTGGGGAATTTTTTTTCTGCTCCAGAGCATGTTTCCCTCTCTTTGAATTCTAGTGCAGTCAGTCGTGTTACAAAATTTCGGGCAAAAATTTCATTTGTTATGCTGTCAGTGTTGCATGTTTTTGTGCAATTTTCATCATTAAAAAAAAACACAAACAATTGGACTAAGCAAGAAACATGAATGTAAAAAAAATAAATAACCCCATTTAATGACCCTGTTTTGTGGCATGTTAAGAAATTTTAACTTTGACTTTGGACTTGTACCTGAATTACCAGTGCATTTTTAAGGTTACATTTTTTTTCGTTTCGTAAGTGACTTTGCACATGAAGTTTGCATTCTTTTTTTTTTCGTTTTCTTGTTAATGTTTGCTATATAGTACATTCAGCAGTGGCATTTACTGCTGGTATTTTTTGTGCTTCCTTGCTTTTCTCGTTCCAACTTTGAGCAGGAATTTTTCAGTATATATTATATGTTAAATGCATGGAAGCTCGTTAGTGAGCGTTGAAAAGTTCTTGAAGAAATTAATGAGGAATGATTTATGATAGCTTTGTGTAGGAAATTTTCGTGGCATTATATATAAATGATATTAAAATTTTAATGATTTAATACGCCACTAAACTTTCGCTTCACTTCACTGAAAATCTACTTAAATACTTGCATAATGCATAATTTCACTTTTCCCATTACGAAATGCAATGTGCATATTAAAAATCCCAAAAGGTGGAAATTTCCATTTCTCTAGCGTATTTTATTTGCATTTTCCCAACAATATTCACACAACTAAGCTGCATAGATTATAGTTCACTTCTGCAACTGTTATGCATGTAATATTTTAAATAGTTTTTCCTCTACAAACTGAGTGGGGAAAAACAATAATTTCCCTGTAACGGGAAATAATGGAGAAAAATAGCAGATTTTTACTTTTCTTTGTTTTTGCGCTTTCATGTCGATTTTCCTTTTGTTTTCTTTACTGCTTGTCATAAATCGCAATTCATTCACAACATTTTCACTTATTTGCTGCTGTTTAGGTTTTTTTTCTGCAAGTAATGTTGGTGGGAAACAAACAAAAATTTTACATAAAAATAGCATTAATTTTTCGCAACTATTTTTTTTTATTAAAGTTGAACCTGGCCTTTTATGTAACGGATTAGAAACGTTGGTGTCAATAGTTGGACGCATGTCAAGTTGAAAATTTATGAGATTTATGGAAAACAAAAAAGCCGGGTGAATGGTTTAAAAATTGGGCTTTCGCCTTATGTGACAAATAAATTTAGAAACTCTTAAATTTGAATGGCGCCACAGATTTATTATATTCCAATACCACAAATTTAATACAAATTACAATTTATTTTTATACCCTACACAGAGGGTATATTCACTTTGTCATTCCGTTTGTAACGCATAGAAGTGGGCGTGACAGGTATAGAAAAGTATGTATATTATTGATCAGCGTCACCACCTGAGTTGATATAGCTATGTCCGTCTGAGCTAGGTTTTAAATTTTCAAAGGCTCTTAAAGAGGTGTGGCACAGTCCTAAATTTTAACTTTTATAACGCCATAACTCGTAAACCGTGTAAGATATTGTGATGAAATTTGGTACACGGATACAGATCATATATATCTTGAATTTTGTTTAAAGTGGGCGGAATTAGAAAAGTGGGCGTGGCACTTTTTAACAATTAAAAATTATGATTTCGTATAATTCAAAATTGGCACATTCGATTTTCATAAAAGTTTTTGGGATGATACTAATAAGAGCAGTCATCAATACAAGCTTCGTCAGTTTACTGGAAAAATACGTTGAAGGGCGTGGCACAGCCCACAATATTTATAAACGTTATAATTAGAGAACTAACAACGTAATCGTAATGAAATTTAGTATGGCAGATATACTTGCTGAAAGGTATCATTTTACGGAAATTTGGTACAATAGAACCAGTGGGCGTGGCACCTCCCATATAAAAACGTTTAATGCTATAGATAGTGTGCAATAAGAGTAATCTTCATAAAATTTGGTGCATAGATGTCAATTATTATAAGCTATAAAATTAAATAAATTTCGACGGGATTTCATCAGTGGGCGTGACACCTCCCATATTAACATAAATTTGGAAGTGATATTTTAAAAGAACTATTGCAGCAATTGACATGAAATTTGATGTAGGTGGTTTACTTGCTATAAGGCATGTCAGCATCTGAAGTGGGTGAAATAACTTCACTGGGCGTGGCAACTCCCATACAAGTAAAATACCTTAAGTGGCATATCTAACGAAATAAATGAGCAATCATACTGAAATTTGGTATAAGCGGTTTGTTTATGGAAAGCTATTTCTGGATCAAAAACAGTCTCGATTGTATCAGTGGGTGTGTCACCGCCCTAAATTTTAAGGTTAATTAAGGCATATGTATATCGCAAACTATACATGCTATTTCGCTAAAATATAGTATATGGATGTCAATGACGAATATAATTTATTGAACCCAAAGTAGGCGGAATTGGAGAAGTGGGCGTGGCATATTTGGTTTTCGGCATTTATATTCTATTTTTTCCAACATTTTCCACATTCTTTTGCGGTTTTTCGAAATCCCCAAACTAATTAATGTCAATTGACGATTTCTCTGAGAAGAAAACACATGTCTAAAACATTTGTGTGGATTCATAAGTAATACTACTTACCCTTTGACTTGAGTCACTCTAAGCTCCACAGAAATATGAAAAAAAAATATTTTCACGCATTAAATCATATAGTAAATTACTTTCAATTAAATACCGACTCAACACTTTAAGTAATTCAATTGTATAAAATTAATATTTTTTAAAATTTATGTGATTAAATGTGAGAAATGACAATTAAATTTCACTTTAGAGGTAATTTTGCAAAGAAAAATTTACCGTAGATTGCGCATGCGCAACAGTATTTCACAATGAAAGTAACAGCAAACAAAAGTCATAATTATAAGAGAAAAACATGTAGTAAAAAAGATGAAATCATAATGAAAAAGTTGCATTTTAAAGCATTAATTTTCTCGCACGCAGTTGCAACAGTTTCATTTTTTTTTTCTTCGAACAAACAGATGCACCGACAATCCAGTCATTGAACGTACAACATCAAAGCTAAATAGATAGACAATCTCAGACATTAATGTTGCATTTATACACATATTTTCTATAAAAATCATATTTTCAATTTTTTTTTTCTTACAGCTGCAGTTTTTTTTATTATCTCAAACTGAAATGCAACCTCTGTCGCTTGAAATTTTGCCTTATTCACACAATCTTTGTAGTTGTTGCAAGGCGTTTTGATTACAGAGCGGCAATGTGCGCAACAAATTTTTAAACAAATACGAAATTGTTGAAAGGCGCAATAAAATGAAATTAAATAAAAATATAATAACTTTTGTTGTTCTCGTCGTGCATTTTAAAGCAGTTTAAAAGTTATACTGATGATGATTAACGCCAAGCATGCGAGTAGCGCATTAGTTTGAGATCAAAGTTGAATTAAATTGCAACACACTATGCGGTTAAATATTAAAGGAAATGATTCTGTAGAGTAAAAGAGCGAAGATCATCTTAAATTTTTAATAGTAAGACAATATTACCATAAAATGGCTATATAAGACATTTTTAAGTTTTCATTGCACTAAAATCTAATAAAATCGTTTTAAAAAAAATTTCCCCAAAAAATTCCCAGAGGGAAATTTTATTTTTTTAAATTATTTTTTTATAAAACAGCGTTTTTAAGTGCTAAATAGGCAACTTATCCGGAAAATTTTCAATTTCAATGCTAAAAACTATCAAATTTATAATTTTCTTCCACAAAAATTGTAAATGAAGCTGAAAGTATTAAAACTTTCCTAGTGTCTACTCACTGCGAACTTTTTATACAAAAATATCTAATAACTAAATTAGTGTTCAAACGCTTCTATAATTATAATCTCATCATTTATTTATTTCGGTTCTGTCCTTACTACTACATTAATTAAAATTTTGTAACAACATTCAGGCAAAAATCATAATCATGCGTTTTAGGGGAATACATATAATGAAAATTTTACATCTGCTACGCCTTCGAAATAAAAAATATCATAAAAGCAATTTTAAAAATGTTTTCGGAAATTTCCCAAAAAGGGAAATTTTTATTTTAAAGCAATTTCTTCTAAAATGGCTCTTAAATATGTTGAAAAATATAGTAAAGTTATGATTTGGACTATTTGACAAATCCCCCTTAAGGGAAATTTTTAATTTAGATGTCTATTAATTATTTAGCATCATAATAAAGCCTTTTTAGCTTAATTTTTTATTGCACAACGAAAAGTAGTGAAATTTTCACAGTGTGCACCCAATTACAAACTAAATCAAGGCGCCTGCATACTAAGCAATATACTTATAAGTAAAGAATTGCTTTTCAAATATCCTTCTCTACTCCTCCACCATCAACTACTAGTTGCAACATTTTAGTTCTAACTTTCCTCTTTCGTACTTTTTTTTTTATTTCGAATCCTTTGTGCTGCTGTATTTCATATGGAAACCGATAAAATCCAATTAAATTCTGAAAGCATGGCTTACAGAAATAACAACAACAACAACAGCAGCTACTGTTTCCGCTACACAAAAACAACAGCAACAACAACAACAACACAAACAATAGAAGTACCAACAGCAATAACTGGTGTTATAAATCTCAAACCTTCTTTTGGTGTTTGCTATGCACTTTGTGGTCGTTTTGCCTCTCTAAACCACCAGCCAACTTCACATATGACTGTGAAAAGTGCCAAGGAATGAATACACGTAGGAAACTCATAGTAAGAGACAATAAATCATTGTGTTAAAAAAGAACAAACACACCAAAATAAAGACAACGAAAAAGCACAATAACGAGCTTTGTCAACACTGAGCGCTTTAAGATACTTTGGGTGTAACTGTCAGTTACACGCGACGATGACGCTTAATAAACGCTGAATTATGGTGAAAACTCTTTAAATAATGAGTTGTAATTAAGATGTAATAGAATTAGATACGTGCGCAGCATGTGTCGGTAACTTAGCGCTAACAATTCTCATAGATAAAAGATCATTAATTTTTTCGTTTTTGTTTTTGTTTTTCTTTTATTTTCAAGATGAAGCTATCAATTACTTTTTATTGCTCTTTAATAAGATTTTATTGAAATTAACGTGCACTTTATTTAAATTACTTAAAATCTAGTTTAAGCTGTAGCAATATAAAAATGGTCCCGTAACACAGCTGACAAAGTTTTTATTGTAGCTGTCAGTTAGGCGAGTTTTTTTACCGCTGTTCCTTGCTCTAATATGAGATATATCATTGGTTTTATTTTTGAGCTCGAGTATCATAAATTTAGAATGGCTTAAAAAACTGCGATGCTTTAATATCGGAGTTACCAGTTTCATACTGCAAACTTCCTACATTTGAAATGCAAAGGAAAGCATTTTTTGTCTCCTTTTTACACTCAGAACTAAGACAACGAAGAGGCATTTAGGTAAAAGCTAACTCTGCGCGTTTCTTTAGTACTTAAAACTGCGATGGGCACGCCATAACTCAGCTAGCTCCACTTGCCTTATAAAAGAAGAACAATACTGTATGCTGTTGTATTGTTTTAGCATCTTTCAGCTTTTGGCTATTGACAACAGACTAACTAGAGATATTTTCGGTAATTTTCACTTGCACTCTAATAATTTTGTAATGCCATAGAAATTGAGCGTTCGATTTAACCTTTGCTTTAATTTGTGACAACGATTTGCAGCAGAAATTGATTCGTTGCAATCGTTTTGTTGCAGTTTCACTCGTAATCAAAATTTCACGCCCACTGCTGACTTTCCAGAATCTATAAAAAGGTGCCAAAAATGCCATATTAATTTATTTTATTATTAGTAAGGTTCGTACGCCGAAAGTTAGCGCATTCTAGTTTGTTGTGTTTTTATAACGAAATGCACATAATGACCCTTCTTGAAGTGCTAAGGGATAGCTAGTCAAACTAAATTTTCATCATAGCAATGGCTTAAGATTTATGTGAATGGCGTTATAACACTGATTAAGCAAGTAAAGTTATCCCCTTTCTTTTGGATTCGCCTATCATGAAACTGTTGCGAGCATCGATAGGGTGGTGATTGGACATGTTTTTTATGTTTTGTTCATGTTGGCTTTAGTGACATATGTCATCGGCATTAGCAAAGTTTTCCAGATGCTTACTGAGTGTCCGTTAAATGCCGGGATTTGTAGGTCCTTTTGGGTTTATATAAAATAGCTTTTCCAGATTAGCAATTATCCAACTTTAGGCCTTTTCCAGCCCATGGATATAACCAATCTACGAAATTATTGAACAAGGTTATAATGAGATCTGAAAAGTTTGCTTGTTTCCGAGGACTAAGCTTTAAATGGACAATTCTATTGCTTTAAAAGTCGACAATGAATCAAGGATGCAATTTTCAAATTTATCTGTTACACATGAAACATTAGTTTTCTTTGCACATTAGCGTGCCCTGCCAGTACAGTGTAAATCATTTTTGCTATTTATTTAGTTTTCCAAAAAATGTTCGAACTATCGAATATGAATGTAAGTAAACATAACTTTACATCACTAGCCCTAACAAAAACTCTAGAACTTAGGTGTTGCACAACATAACTGGTTTTACAAAATTCTAAACATGTAAATTTTAATCCAATATTGAATCAAATTTCCTTTTTTTTCTTATAATTTTTGCCTTTTTTTCCATTTTTCACTTAACAAGTAACGCGCTGCAATTTACATGAAAAATCTGCTCCTCAGGAAAGCATAAATTCTTATTTCTTTCTCTCTTTCTTTTCGTTTTCTAACTTAAACTTTGTTTTCCCTTGTATACTACGATTGTTACATGTACGTATGTATGTATGTATGTAGAGCGCATTTATTCGCGTCGATTGCGCTTGCGCACGTTTTACATTTTGTTAAACATTTTAATTATGCAAGCCGTTAGATGCGAAATAAAAAAGAACGTTTTCCAGTGAAAATTGTACGGCATTGGCTTGGAGTTATATGTATGTAGATATCGGACAGACCGACGCAAAAATAATTGGGGGACTGAATGTGGAGACACCGACAGTTGTTGTGGTTTTGTTATAAATTGCTATTGGTTTACCTTGAGATGCAGATTTTGTGCGCTTAATGTTAGTATCAGTGTGAAACAAAGTTTAATAATTTTTTCTTAAAAGAAAATTTTATAAGAATAATATAATACCATCATTAATATAAACACGAAAATTTTCAATTTACTCAAAAACTTATCTCAATGACTAATCTTATATAAAATTTTTCTTCGAAATTTTCATTTATAATAACGGCATGAACAAGTATCCAAAACGAAAATTTCAGAACATCTCATTTAACTGCATAAAAATGCTATAAAAAAAATATAAATTTCGGCAAAAAAAACGTAAAACAAAAATTTCCCAAAAAAGGGAAATTTTTAAATTCTTGAATTAAACGCTTATACTACGTGCATATTCAAAAAACATTAATAGTTCACGCAAAAATCTATAAATATAAATTTCCCAAAAAGGGAAATTTCTAAATTTTATATAAAATGCTTAAATAGTTAAAATATTTAACAGCTACATACATACATAGAAAAACTATGTACCAGAAAAACTTTCATGAGAGAATTGTAATTTTACTACCTAAAATGAATGATTAAACATGTGCGTTGAATAATAAACTTTTTTTTTCATAAATTGTCCAACACTGTTGCAGCATTACATGCAACTACGTCTTTTCAAAATTTGTTTTTCCCCCATAGACATTGCATACATTATCAGCGGATAGTTGCATTAAACCGTCAAAAACCGGTGCAACACTTGATGCATGATCATACGTTTCACAACAGAGACGATCAAGTCATTGGACAAAGCTGCAACAGTAACAACCACAGTAAGAACGACCACGTCAAATAAGAAAAGTAAAACGATTTTTCTTTTTGTGAGGCTGTAAGATATTAAACTAACAACTTTTTGTGTCTCAGTATTTTTTTTGTCTCATTCTCTCTCTGCTTGATTTGCTGGCTGCGATCATTGCACTGTTTGATATAATTTGTTGTGTTCTCATTTTAATGCTTTCATTAAAAATGATTGATTGTCAATTAATTGAAGTTTGTCAATATGTTGATATATTAAATTAGTATACAAATTCACATGCGACTATGTACTGAAGTTTGATTACTTATTTGTGCATATTAAAATCTGCTTATTTCTTTGACAATTGTGAGACATAAGCCAACGCCTGAACATGCAACAAATTAAAATTATTTTAATTTTTCAACATAATCTGGCATTATAATAATAACTTTTATATTTCTTGTATAACATGTACATTGTTCCTAGTAAAGAAAAAAAGTTATATATCAGTTTTACCTTCAAAATAACTCACAGCAGCTGCAAACATTCTAATTTGTGTCTCTTTACCACAAACTACTCGGAAACAAACCTGAACAAAATCGTTCCCTCACTGGTCTAAAAACTACTGAAAACTTATAGAAAACTATTGAGAAACTTCTAAATTCATTTTTGGACTAAAAATATTCAAAATCCATTAAAAACTTATCTTAAAACGGCTATCAAAATGTAAATGTTGGCATTAAAAATGGCATGTTAAAATTTATTTCACTGATTTGGCACCAAACAAACAATTTCCTGACCTCTTTATCTAACATGCTAAATAACCTCAATTGCAAAATCTTTGCCAGAAATTATTTTTTTCCAATGCATTTCTTTTACTTTTTTAAACCACTAAGAGGCAACTTTCAACAGCACCACAGCACAGTCCAGACGCACGTCACCAATTTGTGTTATCAATGTTACAAAATCGTTTTACCGCACTTTTAACGGTAATACAACACGCAGCCTTTGCGATGAGCGCAAAAAATTACCAAAAGAGCTTTGGCAATTGCTGCCATTGAATGGTGTGACGTTAATAGAAAAAAGTGTTTAATATCTATGCCAAAAAATCTTGCGTTAGCGTAACATAAACGTAACGCAATTTAATGCAATGCTCCATTTAAAAATAAGCGTAACGAGACAAAACAAAAGTAGATTTTAATGATTTGTTTTAAAAAAAAAAAAAACAGATAGCATTAGCAAGTGTCTTGCTGGAATGAATAAAAAAAAAGTGCGAATATGCGAAAAAAACGCTAGTTGTTGCTTGCAACACTTGCAACAATCAAAAAATAAAGAAAAAACCAAAAAACTTTTAGACAGCAATAGAAACAAATGTAAGCTGTGCTGTTAAGATTTATAGCCCAGTAATAGCGCGTCGCCAAGCAGATAAGTTGTTAAATAAGTAGATTTTTAAGATAAAATGCAGTTTGCACAAAATGCTACCAACGAAAAAAAAAAACAAAAAAACATTGCGACAATTTTTATCTGCATTTGGTATGACATTTCTTTATGTTTTTTTGTAAACGAGGCGTTGGCAGCACACTTTGCATTAAATGCTTTTTCAGGCTCTTGCAAGCCTTTAAAAAAAAAAATTTTCAAGTTTTTCGCTATTTCACTTTTATTTAAAAAAAAAATAAAACGTATGAACGCACAAGCTGTTCAGGGCTATTTTCAAACTCTCGCTTTTAAAGAAGAAAATTTGCAAAAATTATAAATAACATCCAAAATCTCTTTTAAATAAGACTATTCTGTCCTCAGAAATGAAATGGGCGTATCTCCAAAAAACGCGTTTCGAGATAATTGATTTTTTGTTTATGTCGATTTGTTGAAATACATATAGAATTAAGATAGAGGAAATTCTCTTCGGAGTATTTTTATAGGTTTGAACTAAGGTACTGGCATTTGGCGCAGCTCATTAGATGCGTAATTTCTTAAGCTATCCGATGCCATCAGAATTACAAATATGAATTTTTTTGAGATACGCGCATTTCGCTTCTGAGGGCAGTATTACTACCGTGATGTTTTATTTTTAGGGCATTCTTTTGCGTTATTTTTTTTTTTTTTCAATTATAATTTATGTTCAAGGATTACGCTAAGAAAATACATAAAAAAACGTATTCAGCGTATTGACAGCCTTACTAAAAGTCTTTGGTTCCTATGATTTTGTCATACCAAGAAAGAAGCCCTAAAAATTGACAACATTTATGCTGAGGTTTTTTTTTTGCATTTTCTTGTTAGTGCAACTACCTTCAACGGCACGCCAATACGGCATGTAAACCACAAGTGATTTAACCCCTTTTTAACCTATTTCATTGCTTCTCAAGAATCTGCTTTTGTGTTGCTTCTTTTTTTTTTTGCAGTTTTTGTACCGCTTAGGTTTTGTGTGTTTTGTTAAAGTTTCTTCGACGCTTAAATGCTACATGCAGCGTGTCTCACATTTCAATTACACGTAAACATTTTTGAAAAAAGAAAGAAAAAATCCACAAGTACCTTGATGGGTGCTTGACTTAAATCGACAGACAGCTTGTAAAGCAGCTGCAAAGGCTATACGCAGCGATATTTTAAGCCACGAAATTGTGAGAAAAGTCGCCAAAAGTCAAAAACTAGCACTTAGCAAAAATTTGAGGTTTTTGACAACTTGGCAAATAGTTTTAGTCACTTTAAGCCTTACAAGTACATGTAAATACATATTGGTTCATATGTATGCATTTATGGGCTTTTATCGCGCCAATAAAATCTATGGCGTGTCAAGTGTGAAAAAACAATTTATAAAAGTTATTTAGGAAATTACGCAACACTTTTGATATGTGCACACTTTATGGGAAATATGAAACTCAACTGAATTTTGCGTAAAATTTTAAATTTATTGAGATTTATTTATTTATTTTTTTTTTTTTGTTGAAAATTGCAGCTATTCGAGGATTTTAATGCCTGCAATTGAAAATCGTAACATTTTGAAAATTAAAGTTAAGATTGATTATGTTATAAGAAACAAAAAAATAAACACGATTCTAGCATTAACATTTTAATAAATCATTTTTAATGATGCCTGCACCGCGCTGCATTCATGTGCAGCTAATGAACTCCACATGGCGCCCACCAGCAGTTTGCGTGTGACGTTGTTTTAAGTCATTTTGAAAATAAACTGAAAGTATTAGGAAAACTCTTAGGAATTTTGTTCAGTTTTATTCGATTAAGTAATAGTTCCGGTTTGGAATATTTATTAAATTGTCAAAATTTATCCTGAAATCAACGATGCAATTAACTTACATCGTTTCTTTATCTAAATGATTTATATCATAATAATAATAATAATAAAATAAATTTAAAACTTTTGAATTCAAAAGTAATGCCTTAATTTTAATGTTTCTCTGTCATGAAATCGATGTGTATTCATCTCCTCTACAACATTGATCTTAACGTATTTTTCTACTTTTGGTTTACTTTCTGAGTTATTGCTCAAAATTTTTTTTGTCGGCCTCTCACAACCTGGCCCACCACTATTCTGCCGGCTGACGCTTATTTCGATTATCAGCTATACTTAAACTATCATTTTTGAAAAAATTATGTGGGAAGAAATTGCTTCGAAAAATGCAACGCTGCCTCCCGGACTATAAAGATATTCGCCGAGCAGCGTCAGAAGAAAAGGTCAAATCTTTTTCTTTAAAGAAAGAAATGCGTAACACACGATCTCTGTGTTAAGGTAATTGTTGAGTTAAAGTCTGAAATAGTTCCTAGTTCCTCTTCGTATTATTACGCAGTAGCAGACTTTGATCATTTTCCGCCCGGGCGAAGAACAATCTGTCGTCGCCCACTTCTGTGGAAGAAATGTTGAAATTTTCATAAAAAAAAATTCATCAGATTGTTTTAACGCATGTTTCAAAAATATTCAAAAACTGTGTTATCACATTAAAAATAATAAAATTTTCATGTTCTGAGCAACACAAATTTTTAATTTAATATTACCCGCGTTTTATTCGCCATTCGCTGATAGTTATCTATAACAAGCAACTATAATTGTATGGGTAAGCAAAAACAAAATTGTAAACTTAACGAGTAAAATTATAGTTGCTTTCTCGGCGTATACACACACAAATTCTTGCCGAAAAGTTTCCTTGTTTGTGGGTAAGAGGGGAAAAACCAAAGAGACGAGGTACAAAATTTGTCGTATGTTGCAAATACCAAACAAAAACAAACAAACAAAAAATGAAATGAAATGAAACGCCGAGTTTGTATAGCAAGTTGCTTAAATGCCAGGGCTACCCAGAAAATTTGTATTTTGTATTTTCAAAAAAAAAAAAGAAGTGGAGCAATTTCGCGGAAAAACAATTGATCCAAATGTCAGGCGGAAAAACAATTGATCCAAATGTCAGGCGGCCAAAAGAATTATGTAATTTGAAATAAAAAAGTAGAAAGAACAACAAACGAGTAATCGTATAAACAACGAGTAGCAAACCTAGCAACTTGGTCGTTTTTTCGCACATATGTAGATGGCAAGCTTTTAATATTATTATTTACCTGAATCGTTCAATTTTTCCGCCCCCAACTCATTGTGACCGGGGGTCAACGGCCCCTCCTATGAGCATGATAGGTACTGTATAAGACAGAGTTTGGTTATTACTCCATCTACAGAGCAACATGCAGGCCCGGATTTAGAAATTTGCCGCCCTTAGGCCGTTAACAAATTGCCGCCCTTCTTCACTGGTGAATATGGAATATGAAAAAATTGTTAATATGAATGTGAGGACCTTTTTAAAAGTTTTTGATTGAGCCAACTACTAGAAGCTGTAGAGTAAAATATGGCTATATTGAAACTGATGGGACTATTCAAGTTGAATATGGTTCTGAGGTCAGAAATTAATCTTCTCATAAAGTGCTAAGAAAATGGAACAGAAACCACTAAGAAATCGTTTATTGCCATTTTTGAGATAAAAAACCGGAACAACCTGTGGTGTTAGAAGCTTCACCATTATCGCAAATTAAAGGCTGTATTTTATTCTTTGAAATAACTTCTAGCACTATCTGGAAGAGTTTCATTTCTATTTTTTTTAAATATTATGTGATGAGTAATGTGTATATTAGCTCAGATTCTTTTTCAGTTTAGATATGGACAGCTCGTCTTCAAGGAGCAATGCGAAACTCGACGTGAAAATTTACTAATAAACCTCTCTACTCAAAGCATCTTACTTAGGAATTAAAAACCATGGCATGTGTGTTTCTCTTGCAGTAGAGTGATGTATTTTTTTCCCAATATTTCAAATATCTCTTGTCCCACAACCTTCGTTATATTCTTAATATTTTTCTAACAATTTCATTATTATTATTTCTCTTTTGGTTTTTGTTACCGTGCGTGGTTTACTCACTCACTTTTTTTGTTACACATTGAAGCAAAACCGGTCCACCACTTGACATGAACATGGACATGGACTTGAAGCAACTCACCGGATGGCTGGATAAAATTGCAGCTAAACAGAAACAGAAAAACTAAATAAAGCTGGTGTTTGTCTTACCCGAACACTTAAATGTTTATTATACTAAAAACAAAATGAAATGAAAGAAAACAAACTTAACGCAATGAAAACAAAATAAAAACCAGAAAAGAAAAATCAACAAGAAATAAAAAAAAAACTAAAAGTAAAAATAACAAAGAATTCCAACATACATAACTTAAGTTGAAGAAAACATAGAAGAATCGGTTGAGGAACTAAAGGAAATCAGCTAAGAAAAATACATTTTGTCTTAGAAGAGAGACGAAAGCGTCTGAATGGTGGTCGATCGCTTGTTTCTGTTGAAGAATGATGACGTTATTTATATGTTTATTGTTATTTAAAAAAAAAAAAATAAAGTATGGTTGTTTTTGTTGTTGCTATTATTTTTACCCACAGGGCTATGGCAGTGCGTTTGAAGTGGTGTGACTTGAAGACTTGAATCTTTAAGTGTTCATTCAGTCAGTATGGCGTATGTACGAGTACTTGAGACTCTGGTTCACAAAATTTAAGGTTGTGCCTATTGGGGTTTTTAAAGTTGAAACTGAAGTTGTTGTTGTCGTTGTCGTTGTGGTTTTTGTCCAACTTTTAAGTGTCGTTCAAGCTGTCAATAGCTGGTAATGCTTTATTGTCTGGCAGAATATAAATGAAATAATTATGAAAAATTAAGTGGAGTTCTGGTTTTGCCTTACTTAAATTGAGTGACATTTTAATATCGGCCATTTATATGGCTCATGCTGTGTATGCTATTAATTTGTACACTTCCATATGAGCGCTGAAGTTTTATAGTTTCTTAGGACTGCGTTTTATAAACGCACTGATTGCATTTATAGCTTACAAAGCTTATAAGTTGATTTATGGTAACACGCTAAATTTAATAAAAGCCTTCAGAGCGTGACTTTTTTTATTGTGCATTAAATTAATAAAAAAATGCAGCAATTATCATTCCATTAACACTTAGTTGATAAAAGCTGCGCTAAAAGTACTCTAAGCCTTTGTATTCTCATTACCACGCAATTGCAGCCAATAATGTCGTACCTGAGTAGTCTCTAATCCCATCACAGCAGCATTTACTTACTTTTATTACGCTTCTATCGTTTCCGTTTAATTGCTTAATTAATTGGTCATCACGTATTATCGTACCTTTTCCTCTAACTACCAAACTAATTGTAAATTTTATTTTCAACTGCCTGTCATTAGTGTCGTCACCACCATCGTTAAACCAAAAGTAAACATTTATTAGGAGGATAGCCACACAGTTTTTCACCTTACAAAAATCCTCCTACTTTTGTATTTTGCAACATCAATCAGTTTAAATATTAGAAATTCCGTTGAACTTCGGCGGTACGTTGAAAAATTTACAGCGATTTATGTACATTTTATGTCGCGCAATGCTATAGAGAGTAAAAACTTCAAACTGGATTGCACATAAGACTGGTTGAGCAGCTTGGCTCCCTTCTAAGGATATTTAACCCTCAAGATCTTTATTATACATTTTTGAATTTGAGATTTAATTTTTTTTTTTTAAAGATTTTGCTTAAAATTAAATTTACAGTCAGCGGCCATTGTTAAAAGTGATGATTATTGAAGGGCTTTAAGAGTAAATAATATGGATTAGCTCAATAGGATTCTAAGCAACATCAGAGCTTCGATATTGCGTACTGAAGTTAAAATAAAATTTTTGCTATAAATTTTGCAAATAGTTTTGAAGATGGCTTCAAAGACAAATATGTTCTTAGTCACATCTGTGCAAAAATGTCAATAACAAAAACCATAATATAATGTTCGAAATTGACATATTTCGCAGCAAATGTTCAAAATAGAAATTAAGACAAAATATTTTCCCTACAACATGCTAAGTTCAAGTGATCGACATATCATGAAATTGTATATTATTCAAAAGTTTTAAATGCAATTTATATTGGCTAAGGATCCTATTGCATTATATCAAAAGAAAACTTAACCAAGTTAGCGGCCAATAATCAAAAGTGAATACTTTTTTATAAAATTAAGTATAAAAACTGAATACTGCTAAAAATGGATCTGAAGATATATCGCCGATCATATATTATAAGTTGAAGCCAACAAAATATTCCGAATCTTAGATAGTTCTAAGATACAGCGGAGTTAAAACATTTAATTTGAAAATTATAGTAAAAACTTTTCAAATACTAACGAAATTGAATCAAACTTAATGGCCATAGATAATATTTAATATTAGCTCCAAGAGACTTCAGTTGAAGTAACTTCATTGTAACATATGATTGCTGAGTCACATCGGGACGGAAATGTTGCAAAAGAAATGTATGACTAAATGTTTCCAAATACTGAATTTGGAGTCGAAGTTAATTGATTAAATTGAAATCTCTCAAAGGAATATCGATCAAATTAATGACAAAATATTTCAGAATACAAAAATTGGAGTCAAAGTTAGCGACTATTACTGAAATTGAACAATTCAATTAATAAAAAAGTTTTTAGTGATAAAGTTCATAAAGTTCCCAAGTCGCAGAATATTGAAAATAGAAATAATGAAAATATATTATCCAATAAAAAAAATGTATTTGAAAGTAAGCAGCCATTGATGAAAGTGATCATTATTTGAGTCACTGTAGTGCATGTATTATGGGCTATAACATAAGGTAACTTTATCGCATCGGTACTGAGATATTGAATTTAAAAATTATAACAAAATTTTTAAAATTTGATTAAGCCGTTCATTGTTTATGACACTATAATGCGTGTAGCACAAAATTTTTTTAAAAAATTTAAGTTACAACGGAGCTAAGGCATTGGAAATAGAAATTGTGGCAAAAAGATTTCAAATACCAAAGGTTTTTTTTTTTTTGAAGAAAAAGTAACTTTTTTCCCAAAACATTAGAATTGTTAAAATATTTTAATCAACAGATGGATCATGCTACATTATATATGTTTATATATCATAGGTAGAATATTGATCAACTATTTTAATTTATCATGAGCAACAATTTACTATCAAACCACATAAACTCACAATTGTTTTCAAAACTTTTGTTAAAGATATCTCAACACCGATATCATTTAGGCCAAAATATTTAAGTTGATTTAAAAAAAAGATGTTTTTCATTAATAAGATAAAGTTTTGGTGAATGGCCGCTGCGTACGATGCCAATTTTATTGATAATTATTTTTTAATAAAAACAATCTCATAAGCTTTATAATGTTTCTTGGAAATTGTTATTTTCATGAGCTAGATAATTTCCAAAATGAATTTTTCACCATTTTCAAACATAAGGGTTAAATTCTTCACTTGTTGCCATTAAAAAAGTGACTTTGCTACTTTTTCATTATCCAATGATGTGCCCTTTCTTCTGTCTCCATTATATTCGATTGAATTTAAGTTTTTTTCATACAATAAAAAAATTTTTTCTGCATTTTTCTTCGGCAAAAGAATAAAATTCAATACAAAAATTAATTAAACGCCCGTTTAAAGTCGCTTCTGAAAAGAGGAAGCGATCATCAGCAATCGACAGGCATCTCAATGATGGCTGCCGATTGTTGTTGATTGTGGTAAAAGTAACATCGGCCAAAACATCAGCACAAGTATGTGTGTGATGCGTATTAAGTTATACGCTGCCCTCAATAGCGGCTATGTGGATGTCCACCATATTCTGCTGCCTCTTCTGTGGCCACAAAGTTTTGATTAAAATTTTGCACCATGTGAAGTGTCGTCTCGCTGTCTTAACTGAGGTATGGCTGGCTATTATTAAGTTTTGATTAAAATTTAATTACAAGTTATTAACTTAAATTTGCGGTAAAATTTAACGTGAGACAATTCGGTTGGGGCACGGTAAAAAGCAGCAGCAGAACTTAATAAAAATTAGAAAGTAAGAATGTCATAAATTTTGAATTGGACATATAGTAGTTTTCTTCATTTACTAAAATAGAATATATAAATATTTTAGGAAAAGTCTTTTGCACAAAATTGTGGTTGAAAGTAAAAATGATTAGCAAATAAAAAAAAAATTTGCTGAAAATTTCAGATTCAGAAAAATCTATAAAACGCAAATTTGCAAGTGGATATTTGGCATAAAAACAAAGTAAATTTTTATCAGGCTTCAGTAATATATTTGATTCTACCATTTTATCAAACACCAAATACATATGTTATGTACTACAAAAACTTGTTGAAAGTTTAAAAAAGTCAGCGAAATCTATAATTATAACTTTTTTAATTATTATTATTAACAAACCTACGGCTGGATGTTAACTTTTAAAACAGCTGCCTAATTACAGCATATAAGCCGACTCATATGCTAAAAATTTAGCTTAGAAAGACATTCACCGCTTATATTATAATAATTTTTAAACAATTAATGTTGAGAAATCTTAAAAAATCTATTAATTTGTTAAAACTGTCAAAATGCCGTCAATTAAATGCTGAATCGTGGGAAAATTATAGCGCTTACATTTTTGACAAATGATTGAACTAAAATGTAAGCGTTATTTTTCTATGAGCACCCTTGGGGGCTTTAAGACAAATTGTGGCTCACAACATCTCTTCTCTATGCATTGTAATTATTAACCAACTTAAAATTTCCCATAGTTCTACGGGCAGTTGCTTTGCTTTTTCTCTATTTTTTGCCAACCATAACGAATATTGTAACAATGTTATGTTTTTGCTTTGAACTATGGTAATACAGTTTGGTGCTTTGACCTCAACAATGTTGGCTATTTTTTTTACGAAAAAATCAAAGGAAAAAACATTGGTTAACCCTTGCTTAATTAGAGAACAGCTGAAAATAAAGGTGCTATAGACAAAATTGACTAATAGTTTAAAATTTAAAAATAAAATCTGCACGTTAAGTATATGTCTCGACTTCTAGTTTTGGCTTCGTTTCTTAAGACTTTTTAACTGTATGTATTTTTTTCTATTTTGTTTCTTTTTCTTTATTAATAAACGTGTTAACAAATTTTCGGCGAAAAAAAAAAAAGTTTACAAAAACATGTTAACAATTTTGTTCATGAAATTAAAAGTTTAACCATGCTTTTAGGAAATTTAAGCAACTTATGTTGCTAATTAAAATTAATGATATTGTTATTGTTGTTTTAACAGCGGTCGTAAGAAAATTTAAAGTTTTTATTTATTTATATGGTTTTGGTGATAATTGCTATGGTGTAAGATTTTAAATGATGCCATGTAACTTAAAACAAAACAATTTATATTGAAATGAATGGTAAAATATAACAAAAATAAAAAAGTCGATTGCAGAGAGTACACTGAGAAAACAATTTAAAATTTGGTAATAATTAACAAATAGTATATTTGATATGGGCGAATTAAATAGTTGATATATGTTAAAATGTCACATATTACAGTGAATTGAATAATATTATTGGATCAATTATATATTTGGTAATAATTACCAAATCATATTTTGGTTGAAACGAATATTATTTTTTGTAGCAATCATTTATTTTTAATAATCACTAAATCATGTATTTGGCTAAAAAAAATTTTTTTTCGCAAAAGTATACATTCATTAATTTCGATTTGTTTTAAAAATCGATGATATAGGATGTCGTTGGTATTTATACAATTATAAATACATAAATTGCGTACCAAGCAGAATATACTTAAGTAGTGTTTTACTTGAATATGTTGTGAATTGCAAAGTTTTCATGTTAATGACAAGTGAAATCAAATAAAAATAGGATTAACAAAATATATTCAGCCCAAACAATTTTTTTCAATCGACTCAAACTAATATAACGTTTGGCCCAATAAGCAGGCCCGGATTAAGAAATCTGCCGCCCTTAGGCCAGTCAGAAAGTGCCGCCCCTCTTGACTAGTAAATATAGAAAAAAAATTTTGTAATATCAATAATGAGGACTTTTTTTTTTTTTGCTTGTTCACATTTTCAGGTAATTCAGGTAATCCCAGTATTTGAACTTTTTTCCCCCTGTGTAAATAAATTTAAAAAAATAACAAAACAAAAATTTCAAAGTTTCCAATATTTGCCGCCCCTAAAATCGTGCCGCCCTAGGCACTGGCCTAGTGTGCCTCTAAGGTTAATCCGGGCCTGCCAATAAGCAACCATTCTAATTTCAATTAAGGACATGGTAATTAATAACTACCAAAATTTGTAGATAGTTAACAAATATTTTAAAAAACTATCAACCAAATACATTTATTTAAAAGGAGCATACTTTTTTCTCAGTCTATGGAAACGAAATCCTGGTGAATGTTGCATTTCAGCATCACTTTAATAGTATGAACTTACTTTGAGTAAAACGAAACTCAACTCATTTTTAAAGCCATTTTTAATAGCATAAGAAAATTGAAGTTTTAATGAGCTTCTTAAAATTAACAAATTAAAAATAAATAAACACACTTTGTGGCATTGTATATTTCCTTGGCACCATAGAAACAATACTACCATTTCTTAATTGATTTTTAATTACCGATTCAGAGTTTATAGTCGGATTTGCTTAGCTGTCACTTTTGACTGTTTTCTTCAATTAAGGAAAAATATGCAATATTCAAAATTAAAGGAAAATTAAAAAAAAAAGCCGGCGAGTACAAGAATTCGCGATTGGTTTGTCAACTTAATGATTTTTTATTAACTAGTCAGTATACAGGGTGTCCCATATTAACTTACACAGCTAAATAAGTCAAAAGTTAAGTTAGAGGTCAAAGTGACCCCTGAAGGTCATTTCAAGGTCCAATTCCCACTTGGTGCAGAAAAGCTAGTAATCATTGGCTGAACCGCTGCACAATCTTACCTTAACTGGCTGCAGCTTTTCTGCACCAAGCGGGAATTCGACCTTGAAATGACCTTCAGCGGTCACTTTGACCTCTAACATGAATACCTATTTGAACGTA
Source organism: Meiosimyza platycephala (assembly GCA_963662105.1). Taxonomy (NCBI): domain Eukaryota; kingdom Metazoa; phylum Arthropoda; class Insecta; order Diptera; family Lauxaniidae; genus Meiosimyza; species Meiosimyza platycephala. Next base: position 102,222,137 of record OY759208.1, on the reverse strand, counting down.
GAATTTTGTGATCTTCCAGAAACCGAGGTCAAAAATAGGGGTTTCCATTTGAAAAACTAAAGTTAACCTTCAAATAATCTTGAAAATGTAGGTCAAGGTCATGGTTAAAGTCATGGCTAGATCAGACCTTTGATATCACCAACTATTTGAAGCATTTTTTGAATGACTTGCAATTTTTTGACTTATTCAGCTATGTAATTTAAAATGAGACACCCAGTATGTAGATTTCAAATAGCTGATAATAAATGCTCAAAAAATGTTATGACAGTAAAAAGTGTAGAAAAAGTAAAAAAAAAAAAATTTAAAGTCGTAAAGGGTTCGGTCGGAAAATATTGAAAAATTTTGAAAACTTCGAAAAATGTGAAATTTTATCAAAGAATGTCAAATGTAGAAAGAATTGCTATAGTCAGATTTAATAAAAAATTTGAAATATTGTGGGATGTGGAACGCCCTTCTACGTGTTTTGGCAGTATACTGACTTAGCTTGTATTAATGACTGCTTTCAGTGGCATTATCTCTAAAATTTTTATGTAAATCGTGGCTGCCGATTTCGAGTTACATATTCGGTTTCAAAATTTTCAATTATTAAAAGTGCCACGCCCACTTTTCCAATTTCACCCGCTTTGAGTAACATTCAAGATATATGATCTGTATCCATTTACCATTTTTTATTACAATATCTTGCATTATTTGCGAGTTATAGCCTTATAATAGATAAAATTTAGGGCTGTGCCACGCCCCTTGAAGACTCTTTGAAAACTTGAAATCTAGCTCAGTGCTAATTTGGTTCACATATGCACTAAGTCACTAACTTTTTTCAGAATGGGCTTAAGTAATATACATAGAGTATGGGCGGTAGGCGTGTCCGTCAACCGATGTTGCCAATTTTTATATGCTAACAGCTTGTAAGAAGGTGTGACCTGTGTGCCAAATTTCATTGAATTAGCTTGGGGCCGTTCAAGTATTACATAACGCTATTTTTGAAGATTTTTAACCCCTTTCCCCCCTCTCCTTAAACGTTACGGTATCACCTTAGTGACCATGTTTACCTAAAACTCACAATTATGTTGCACAATGTACCGGAAAGTCATTTTAGCGACTTTTGCTATGTTTTAGTCGCGTTTGTGATAATAATAAATAAAACAAGAGATTTTTAACTCGCAGCGTAACGCGTTATTCGAAACCCCCCTCCCTCCCTAAATGCGTTACGTAATACATGAACGGCCCCTTGTTTAGTTTTCCCGCAAACGTGATTTCAACAGACAGACAGACGGGCATTGCTATATCGACTCAGATTATGACGATGATCAAGACTATACATATACTGTTTCTATATTTGCCACGCCTCCTTCTATGCGTTACAAACGGAATGAAAAAGTGAATATAAGCTATATATATAATAATTTCATGATTGAAAACAAGTCGAAATCAAATATAATCCTTACATACGAAAAACTATAAACCAAAATAATTTCATTAAGGATAATAAAAAACAGTGCTGGTGGTCATCGGAATGAATCAAAGTTTCTTTTTTAAACATCAAATTTTATTTAAATTTAACATTACATTTAACTTTGACAAATTTCAACATTCTTCCCTTAATATGTTGGCTCTTTAAATATTTGCATATGCGAGCAGCAGAAGCTCATTAAAAATATAAAAAAACTACTACTCATATAAAGAATGACAAAAGCAAACATTTGCTTAGTCAATATGTTAACAAAAAAATTTGTGTACAAAGCCTTCAGTTTCGTGTGGTCGGTCAACAGGAGCTACTTGCTTGCTACTTGACAACGTTGATGCGACCTAAGAAAGCAAGTCAACAACATATGCGTTGACATAAGCCCGAAGGAGCAACAAAAAACAGAGGGAGTAGCAAGTAACCACCTACAAAAAATGATAAAATATGAAGCTTCCTGCTGTTGTCATTGCTGTTGTTTGAATAAACAAATGTAATATAAACACGGAAATATGCAGAGAAGTGAGTTTTACAACAGTGAAACTATCATTCTTGCATTAGTTAGACAAAAGAACAATACATACATACATAGATTATCTTTGAAAACTTCCTTGGAAATGTTGACAACATATCATGGTCGGAGTACTTTAGTTGGATATAAAAAGACATAGCATATGCTGTAAGCAGACAGATAGCTTTAAAAAATGCTGGGTGGTTAAAAGTTTTTCCTATTTTTCATCTCTAAAAACAGAATTTGTGTTTGCATATATCACATATTTATGCATAATGTTGGTTGTAGCAGCAGCGTCAGCAACGGCAACACAAGCATATAATGTCAGCAGCAAACATAATGAAGCTTTTGCATTGCCAACTGTTGTTTGACAGAGCGTTAAGCACCAAATTTGGGTGACATGTTGGTTTTTGGTCAGTCAGCTGCAAAAATAAGCGAACATGCAATATTGCTGATGTTTATGATAGCGATGATAATGATGAGGTTGCTTTGGCAATGCTAATGTCGCACAATATGTTGCCCGTGTACTTAGTTGCAACTGCTGTTCATCGTTATAATGCGCTTTTTGTAATGTGCTCAAAAGTTTGTTTCATTTTTATGTTATAGTGCTGACTAGCAATTTAAATTTTTTTTAAAATTAATCCTAACAAACTCCTCAATATTTAATGCATTCGCGGTGCCATTTTACATTATATTAAGTCAGAATTTTTTTAAGCATTAAAACTTCATGTTTAATTTTAAATAGTAGTCAGCTTATTAAAACAGAGAGCTAATGTCAGTAAAATGACAGTGTGAAAGCAATTTTTTTAAATCGAAATACAAAATCGAGATAAATGAAAATCTGGCAAATATCGATGCCATTGAGAATTACTTACATTGACGAAGTGAGATTTTATATATGTCACCGGCCAAACTAGTTCTTAAGATAAGCTAATTTTTCCTAGGCCAAACTAGTTAATTTGAAGGCCTAAAAGTATGCAATTTAATTGTAATGTAAAAGCACTGTGAATAGCGAAGCCGCTGTTGGACATATTAGAGAATGTAAATCCTGAACCGCGGCCATAGGCCGCCCAATTACCCTCACTTATCACTTGCCAAGTTTACAATGAAATTGCCAAATTTTGTTGTCTGATTTTGCTGCTGTCGTAGACTTCACTAACCACAGTCCTCTTGCATTAAAATTTCATTGCACATCTTTAGGCTTAACATAACTAGTTGGGCTTAAAAACTAGTTTGGCCGGTAACATATACACAGATAATTTTGTTTTAAATTCATAGGAAGTGTGACAAGAAAATTTAACTTTCCTAGCAACAAAAACCACACAATTGAAATGGGACACAATCAAGACGAAAAAAACAAAACTCGTAGAAGTCTAAAGTCTCGAATAATGAATATCATTTAAAAAAAATCAAAATTAACCAATCTAATGGCACCACCGCGCCACTGCTGAACCACCAATTTACCCTGCTCATTACAAAGTGAAACTTCTATGCTGCTTTAATGCTTTCAACTTCCGCTTCATTGAACCCTTAGCCATTTTAACATGATGTATCCCATTATTTATTGTTCATTTTTCTTAAAATTTCCATCATTTGTCATTGAGTAAAACTCATTAGAGACGTCTTTTTTTTCTAAACGGTACATTTAATCAGCTAACGATGTGCCAAAATTACATGCTGTAACTTGCAAACTTCTATTGTATTTCCAACAGATCTGCTGTCTTGGTAGTTAATTTGATTTGCAGCTCATTAGACAGACAAATAGACAGTGGGTTTTCGTTTAAGCAGTGAACCTTTTTTGACTGATGCCATTCGTACGTGTTGTGCTGCCCTCTGTGGGTCGATTGGCTGTCATAGTTATGAACCATTTGGCAAATTCATTAATATTTTACTGACATTTGTTGTTGCCTGCTGTCTTTTAGATGTTATTATTTTCTGTTGATGATGTGACTTGACAGTTAATTTAATTTTCAGCTTCAGTATCGCTTTGAAGCAATGCTTCGAGCAAAGCAGAGCAACCGCAATATTTTGTTGTAAAATGATGTTGTTAGTGCTTTGGACTGTATCAGAAATTATAGTTAAGATAACTACGTTTTTAGAAACAAATATATATGATAAATAAAACATTTTTAAGTTTTGCATAATGTGTTGAAATTAGCGCTTGGCTTTGTGTGTTAAGTTAGAAAGGTTTGATGGCAACATCTCTAGAATTTTTAACCAAAAACATCAAGTTTGGAACTGAAACTTTGGAACTTCACGACGTTGCAACGACCTCCGTATAAAATACTTTGGTAACCTAAAAGAGAGCTGCAATTTGAGCGCATTATCTTTAACCGCCACCTTTGAACCATCAATGGTAATTTTGTATAAAAACATCCTCTACTAAAAGGAGGCACTAGTCCCATTCCTAACAATCCAAAAGTTAGAATCGAAAGTTCTTATTAAAACCCAAATTGGGCGTAAAGTAGTCAATTTAAGAGGAATTGCTCCCTAACTTGATTTGAGCAATTTTACTATGATCTTACCAAGGCAGTTTTTTACCTGACATCTGAATTTACTGCCGCCTTCCTACTGTAGATAGCGACTATTAGCAAGTGCAGTATTACAACCCGAATTAAGTATGGGTCTAAGTGGTCCTCTAATGTAAGAACTTGCCAACTTTTGAACCCAGGGCACCACATTTTGGAAAATTTTTTATATCTGAATGCCAAACTAGAGTTCATAGAATAAAATTAGTCGAACTAAGGAATTACCAGGCCTTCTTTAAAGAACTAATAAAGCTGTTACTGATCTTTCTTTAATATTTAGTTCGCAGTCTAACTTTCTGTCGAGAATTACAACTAGAAATTTAAAATTATTTGAGAAGACTAGTCGAACTCCATCAAGTATAAGAGGTGTGTCGATATCCATTTTGTATTCCCTACTAAATAGAAAGAGTTTTATATTATGTGAGTTGACCTGCAATTCCTATTTCTTAGTCTAAGTTATTGAATGAGAAATAATTATTTTATCTATCTATGTCAAAAATTCTATTGGTTGATTATAACAAAATCTTCATAAATACAACGAACTCATTTTCTCTGTGTATAAACTTTAGTTTTTAATTTTGTGTTATATTGCTTAAGAAAAATTATTATAAGTTATTTATAGTTAACAAACAAAAACTCAATGCGCCACTAATATATTATATTATCTTTTCTTTACAGGTATGTCGACTGTTAATTTTCAAAATATAATGCTCATTGTAAGTAAGTAGCAAACAATTATAAAAAAGTATAATAAAATTGTATACTTGGATCTGTGAGAGTTAGATCAAATATACCGAGCTGCTCAATTAAAGAAACTTGGAGAAATCATGACCAACTTTTTTTCGCGGTAGAAAAATGTTTAATGCACTGATCCATAGCTATCGTCATGGCTACAGAGTGTGAAGTTTAAAAATACTCAAAAACCTTAATCCTCTTGGCGCCTTTATCTACCCTGAGACTGCGTTAACATTGCTACGGAGTAAGACACGTGATTTGTCCTCTAATCATAAACCTGCGACCAGGGTCTTACGTATGTATTTTATAAATAAGAGCAAAGACACTACAAAGCTTTTCGTATTATTCTACCTTACACTTTTTTAAAATGTAACGATTAAAAAAATTATCTATTGTGAAAAAACAGCAAAAAAAATATACTGAAAGTTCTCCGGCAATCTTAATGATCCTTAAAAAACCATAAAAGGCCAACAGCAGCATAAGAAAAAAAATTCTATAAAACCAAAAAAAATAATAAATTGTTTTTTATGCGCGGTCAATTGTGCGATTTTTGTGGTGGCATGGTGACCACAAAGTGCAACAAAAGACACTAGAAAACTAGATGGTCATGGGCAGAGTATCAACGACATTGCTTTTCTTAGTTGAATTGGTTGCATGCATAGTTAAACTTAAGAGTCTTTCACTGTTGCTCCTTCTTTGCTTCGTGCTTTTGCCACTTGAATGTAGGAAAATTTAATGAAGCTTGTAAGGGAACTTCAAAAGACGACAATACAAAAACGCCCTCTAGAGGCTAAGACAAAACAACCAGACAATAAAATAGTCAGTCAGTTGGTCTGGCTGCTAGCTTGTTAAGTCAAATTTTTGCCAAGCGCACATATACAAAAAATGCATGAAAAGGGATTTTTCTTTTCTTTTTTTTTTCAACTATCCTTAAATGGTAGCATGGGATTTTTTCATGCGATTTGAGAAAAAAAAATTGTGTTTTTGAAAAAATTTTATGTGGTTGTTAACCTGAATTTTTTCTACTTGTGTTTTTTTTTTTGTGCTAGCGAAATTGCATTCGAAACACTTTTTCTCCAAACTTAAATTTTGTCCTCAGCAAGTTGCTTTTGTTTTTCTCTGTTGTCTTGGGTAAAAAAAAAAATTCTATATGGGGGTGGAACTAAAAATATAATAAAAAACTAAAAAATCTAATTAAAAAAGTTTTTAAGAGTGTTAAGTTTTGACTGTGGACTTAGCCAATACACAAACCATATGAATTAACTTGGCGTTAATAGCGGAATATTAACACGTTGCTGTAGTAGATAAAGCACAATATAGTTGTTTAGTGTTATCTTTTTATATGTTATAATCTGTTCTATGGAATCCATCTGCTTTCTAGCCATGTGACCATATTAGGTTTTCACTATTTTTGGAAAAAGTGTTCCTTAATATCATGTGTTTTCACATTACAACGGTACATGTAACAAAATCAGTAGACTTTGAGGTATTTTTTTTGCAATGCACTGTCTCACTGTTCGCCCTGCTGACAAACAATGAGACATTTTGATTTTTTCTATAACTTTAATAATGGTTACGTTTCAGAACCACATTTTCTGTCATAAATATAATGATGAAAGTTTCATTAAGATTGCTGAAATGAGTGCAAAAATATGCCGATTAAAACAAAATAGTGCCTCACTATTCACACTCTTCCCCTAATCAAATCACTTATAAATTTTTACACTGAAAAGAATTACACGTTATATTTTCGTACCACCTTAATGCAGACAATGTCTTCGTTTCTATGCAAGCTGTCTCTGTATGATGGTTTGAAGAAAAAAACACATTTTTTCCTTTGTGCTGCTGCTATTTTACCTAGCCATTGTTGTAACTGTTGCAATTGTTGTAGTTGTTGTGCCTGCTGCAATGCTGAAAGGTGATTTTTTATTTTGATTGTAAATGGCACTCACTGGCTTTTAGATTTACGATGCCTTTGTGGAGATTTTTCTTTTCATTTTCCATTTAATGTCTTGGTTTTAAGGTTTTTTCTTTCGAAAAATGATTGTATATGAACCAACAAAAAAGTTTTTTAATGAATTAATGCGCTTAGTTGCAATTACTGCAATAAATGAGTTTTGAAGAAAAATTATTGCTTAAAAGTCAATAAAAATTTTCATACTTAAAAGATTACGAGTTAAGAAGATTTTGCTAACGTACTGTCATAAGTCAATTTGTGAAAGAAACGTTCCAAACGGTAATTTTGTCCAAAAAAAAGCTATTATAATGGAAGTTCCGTTAATATTTTTATAACTTAAGTCATATTTAGTGATATGCGAATGATATCGTGAGATATTTAAAAAAAACTAGCAACAATTTTGTGACTAAATCATCTAATTCCTAGAGTTAGCAACAGCTTTATGAGTTGAACGTCTAACAACTGCATGGAAGCATTAAAGTTTTTTTACAAAGTAGTCTTCTGCCAAAATATTTTTATATTTTTTCAAAATGTTTATTTTTTTAATGTTTCAATTTCATCTTATATTTATTTACTTTTCTTAGTTTAATGTCCCGCAAATTATTTTAATTTAATTATAATGAACAAATTTTAACAAAAAACAACAACAAAGTATGTCAATAACTTCATACAAAGTATGCAAAACTTTTAAGTTGTATAAGTTGACTAGAATATTTCATATGCTGAACTTTGAGCGAAAATGCTGCTCCGAGTTGTTATCAAGATACTCAATTAAAAGTGGAAATTCTTAAACGTTATATAAATTCGTTTACGCATCTGAGTCCAGTAGGAAATTAAGTGATCAGTGACTAAGAAATAAGAACAGTTTAAAATAAGACATAGTATTGACGATGTCGTCTGTTAACAAATAAAAGAAATCTGTTGTCAAGCGATTGCTGCTATTTTGCCTTTTGAAAACCGACGAACTTAGTAGCGCATATGCGCCTGGGTATAAAGTTAGAGTGCAGCAAAAAGCTGGTTATATAAATGTCTGTCAATAAACGCCACGGAGCATATGTTATAAGAGGCAATGCAACTAAAATCTCATGCATACAACTCTATGTATACTCGGTATGAACATATACTTAAAACAGCCAAAAGCTATTGCTCCAAAATAAAAAAAAAAATGTAAAAATAAATTAAGAAATAACTTTTTTATTTACATATCATAGCAATAAGCTAAATAGCTAAGAATACTACTAGCTGTCGCAGCTAAACTATGTAGCTATTTTTAAAATGAAACAACTAAAAGTTCACAAAAAACTTAAAAGTCGCTGATAGCTAAGAAATTGTTTTAGACAAAAGCAGTTCATATAATTTAGAATTCTCATAAGACTTAAAAGTTGTATGAAATTAAAAGTCACATAACAAATGTCGTAAGAGTTAAGTAGCTGTAATGATACTACGAGAGTCGTATGGTAAATACCTAAAAAATTTAATGACTTTTACGATATTCTTTTCGAGGTCAGATTTTGATTTCGCGATTTTCGGAGTATCATCAAATCATACTATCATGCGAGAATCGTATGAATAAGTAAGATGCTATGATGTGACATACAAAATGGCAAATGTCACTTTAATACTACGATATATACGACTGTGATACTATTATATTGTTATACCATGTTATGCCTTTAAACAAAGATTATTTGACGATACTAAAATAATATGATGCAATTATGCAATTCACAGTTCATAGTAAAACTGTAACGTGACATAATTAAAATGTGTCAAATCATACAATTGTGAGCTCAAAAATTTATTATTTATAAATTATTTTTTTGTCACTCTCTTTTCCTACACGATTCTCTCACCAAAATAGCAAACATTTATTGTTTACAAATTTTACTTTTTGTCACTCTCTTTTCCCATACGATTGTCTCAATACATACATACGTGAGAGCATGTTAAATTTATCGACTAGTAGTAATTTCCATTTATATGGGAAACAATAACAACGCGAGTTACCACCTCGTAAAGTATTGTAAAATTGCGACATTGTAATTTTACCAACCTAATTTGCAATGAACTGTGAATTGCATACTTTGAAACTTGGATAATGCGATGTCTTGTCTGTCACATCATGAAACTCTTTTCCTACATAGGCTTAACGCTTATAAAATATTTCAACTTAAAGCAAAACAAAAAAAAAACTCCAACACATCGCATTGCATGATACCGTTGAGGAAACACGCCGCTGCCGGTCTTTTATTCTGCTGAATACCTCACTACAATAACGCGCAAACTATGCAGCGGCAGCAACATTTTGCATAGAAATTCACGTGCCAACTGCATAATGAGTTGTGCAGTTGAGCAACTTTTAGTTTGCGTCAGCAGTGAGGAGGAACTTGTTGTGGAAGCACAGTGTAGCTTCCTCCAGTTGCAACGGTTAAATGTCGAATGTACCGTATGAATTGAGTGTTGCATGTTTTATAAGTTTACACAAATTGATGGCATGCAGTCATTGATTTTTGTTGTTGTACGGATAGTAAAACGAGGTCGACAAGGAGCATATTATTTTTTTGGCTGCTATAGAAAATGTTGTTAAAAAGCTGCTTTTGCAAAGGGTAAATAGCAACTCAGAACACACGTATTGTCAGTTGATGCTGCTCTGCATTAAAATCAACATACAACGCTGCAGTGTTGCATACAATTCACACCACATATTGCAATTTAGTCTTGGAGTTATTGTGCAAATGTTACGTACCGTACCACTGCAATGTGTTAAGGGTTGCCAAGTGGGGTAGGTAAGAACAAAGCAAACTTCCTTCATATGTTAGATATGGTTAAATTTATTCCGATTACTTTGAACGTTTTATTCAACAAATAAGAGATTTTAGAAACTTTTGAACTGCGAGTAATATCATGCAAATGGCAACCCTAACAGCGTCATTATACTCTTGTTCATCTTTCTTTGCAAATATGTCAACAATTTTAAGGTTGACACTGCAGCAATGCACTTGTTCGTCCTGTTGTATGTCTGACTACAAGAAATCCTTACACATGTGAATGAATAAAAGCCTTGCATATGAACTCCGCAAAACCCCAACACAAATTGCTCCCCAGTGCATCAGGTTCAATGTTGGCACAGACACACAAGTCTTCGCTGAATGTCTGTTTGCCTAATGTAGCAGGCTACGTGAGCGCTTAACTTAAAATTATACTCCGCAATGTGTGGGGGCGACAACGACATAGAGGACTTTGTTTCCTTAAAAAAAAATTATTTTTTTATTTTCTAAAAATAAACTCGTGCCAGTGCTCGACGTGTAATTAGTGCGTGCTTTTTGTACAGATCCAACTACTGCAAGTAGTTTGTTGAATTTTTCATGTTGATGAACTCGAATAGTTTTAGAGTCTCTGCTTGTATTGTGTGCTCAGTGACTTTATTAAGTATGTGTTGGAGATGCTGTGTGAAATAAGATATCTAAGAAAATAATTATACAAATTTTTTGTAAGAATTTTAATTAATACTTAATTTTTTGAGTAGAATCTATATCAATTTGCCTTATTATAAGATGAGGTTGTTCCAAACTTCAAGTAAAACTCAAAGTAAACAAAATGAAAACTCTTCTGAATTCTTTTTCAAAAAAATAACTCCTTGAAGCTATACCGCATATAATACAGTAACTTTCAAAATTGTCGTTTAGGCACTCATCATCAAGATATCTTTAAGTTCGTCTAGGGGCAATTGAAAACTTCTATCTCATTTTTCAGTTGATATGTTAGCACAAGTTTAGCTTTCTGTCGAATATCACACTAAAGATATGTAATTCCATTAGACGTCTTTCGATGAGTTATTGATAATCCGCTTATGTCTTCGTATGACTACGAGTTGACTTTTTTTCTGGCTACTTATAGATAATTCATGTTCACTACTTCAGCTGAAAATAATCAATCGCTGTCAACAACCACATCCTGCTTTCGCAGATATATGTACTTCTTCGAGCTTTCTTTAGAAAGGTTCACCTTGATACGACTGCCCTCAAATCTACTTCTATGTTACTGGCCACAATTCTATTTTCTCACAATAGTTTGCCATGCGTTTTCTTTGTCTTCCTTCAGTGTCTAACTATTTCACTAATGAGATCATTTAGCTTTCACCACTGTTTTAAAAAGACTTCTGAAGGTCTATTCTGGTTCTGTGAAATGTTAAAGTGAGAAGTTTTTAAGCCACTTTGTCGTACATACATATTGTATGTGGTGAATTTTCAATTCGCTGTTTCACAGAAGAAGAACTGACCTTTTGGATTAAAATTTAATCCAGTGGTGCGCACGAAAATCTAGCAAAAGAGCACAACAACAACATCAAGCAACAACAAACTAAATTTTAAAGTCTTTTTTGCTTTTATTTCCAAATTCGCCAACAGCACAAAAAAAAACCATTGCTACAATCGTCGAAACACAATGCGGCGTCTTCTCTAATGCCTGTGTGTGTTGTTTTTGTTTTCATTAGAACTCAACTCAACGCTGTGAGCCGATAGCGTCGAAATTCATTATCATTCATCTGAGTTTCGATTCCCTCCGTAGGTTTTAGTAACTCTTTTAGAAATGCTAGACTGTTTCTCTATCGGGCCCTTATTATAATACAGTCAAATTAGCAGTTAATCTCGGAATGAGAGATAATAAGCTGTAAACTCGTATACATATACCTTCATTTTTGCGTTCTCAAAGTTGTCTCAAATGTCTCATAAAATCTCGTGTCTGCGTCGTAAGTTATTCAAGGTCAAAGGTCACAAAAATCAGATCACACAGGCCGACAAAATTTAACGAAAGTCCAGAACCAGAGACCAGACCTAGCATACCCGATGGCCTTTGATGCGCTGAATCCGAATCCAAGCTCAGAATTGTTCCTTTTCGTCAAGTTTTCGAGATATCCTAATCTAAAAGTGCAAAAAACACGGTTTTTGGCTAGTTCTGGACTTTCGTTTATTTTTGTCGCCTGTGTTATTAAATGAATATATTGGATATATGCAAAATATTATTAAATATAATGTTTTAGCTAATAAGTAATACAAATTATTTGTTGTTAATAATATTTCAATGATTTAATAACTTTATACAAGGTATTATTTACTGAGATTTACGGTTGACCTTGCATTACAGTGAGTATGGCTGAGCGCTGCGGGTTTTCTGCCCTCTATCTAAAAAACGGTTGGGCGCATGAAAAATTTCCCAAGACATGATTTGTTGTAAATTTTATGCTCTATAATTGTTGTGATATATGTTAATATAATTAGAGCTATAGATACCGATTTTGTAATTTTTGTGACCTTCGACCTTGAATAACTTACGACGCAGATACGAGATTTTATGAGACTTTTGAGACAACTTTTAGAACTCGAAACTGAAGATATGTACGAGTTTACAGCTTATTATCTCTCATTCTGAGATTGAACCCTTTTTTTTTGCTTAAATGACTGGACTATTATTAAGAACGTCCAGCCAATTCTGAAATATTTTAACCTTTGCCGTTTGCAGCAAAGCTATCACAGAGACAACTCACAGAGGTAACCTATTATATTGTTGGTATTGGTTGGTCATTCGGTAGCTTGGCTGACGTAATTATAATATTTTGAAACTTTAATTTTACTTATGTCATTGTCACTAATGTTTTCACTAATACAGGCAGGTTAAGAAGAGCATTATAAATCAATAATTTTTAGGCAATATACCAAAAATGCTAAATAAAACTTTGAGTATTTATAATTTGAAATTATAACAATAAATATCTGTATGATTTTGTAAGCATTACAGTAAAGTAGCTGAACGCGCTGAAATGTCTGTCTTTAAAAACATCCAAAAATATAATTACCAGCTCACATTTTCACATATATTTTTTGCATTACAATAACAAAAAAAAACATAATGACGTGTAAAAAATCTAAGTAAATCAATTTCAAAAATGAATTCATTAAATCAGCTGTAACAAATTCAAAATCAAACAAATGTGTTTAGAAAGTTACCATAACGAAAAACCATAAAATCAATAATTATAGCAAAGTATGTAGCATAACAAATTGTAGCTAAAAGGAGACAAATTATAAATTAATTTAAAAAAATAACATACAGAAATTTGTAAAAATTACATATAAGAAAAAACAACAACTCATACTCTTACATAGGTTACAAAAACATAGAAAACTAAATAAAAATATTGTGGAAGATTAATTGAATTTTTGCTTCTACAAGCGGTTTCTCTTTATATGATAAATATACTCATTCAACATATTATACTTACGAAAAGGAAGTTGGCTATAGGAACAAATAATATAATGTAAATATTGCCTATAGTCAGAAAAAATACACATAAAAAACATATGCTTAAAAATGTGTATATATTATTAATGTTTTGCTGCATGCAGCTGAAATAAAGGAAACAAAAATCCCCAAGGAATCGACGTAGTGTGGCATGAACATTTCGGTTAAAAATATGGCTAACATTGTTATGACCTATAAGTTTGCGCCACAACGAAGAGTCTGTCTAGCTAAAGTTTTACTATGAGTGATAAATTGCTGTTACGTCGTTAGGCTGTAAGGCAATTTGTAGAAAAGCTCCTTGCAGCAGCAGACAGGAAACAGCAAAGTCTGTTTAAGAAAAAATACCAAACATTAAGTTAAGACGTTTAAGCAACGTATTAAGCAGTTAAGCTGTATATATTTGAAATTTTGTGCAAATAATGGTTCAAGTTTATAAAAATTTATTTCATTTGCAGTGTTAAAGTTCTTTGCTGTTTTCTGTGCAACTAAATACTAAATTCAAGTATTGGTTTAGACAAAAATTTAAGTTTCTAGCAAGTTTGTCTTTTGGTTAAATGCACAGCAATATATTGAAGTCATTATTGCCACACAAAATACGCTATCTGCATATCTGACAGATATTCTAACTCATCTGCTTTTTAAATCAACCGCAAATTGCAAAAATAAACGTGTATTTAACTGTGTATTTTTGCTTATAACGTGCTGAAGGTTTTTGTTTTTATTTCCACCGCATAAAAAAAGTCATAAAAAAGATTTATTGCTCTTACTGAGTGCAGAAAAATACAGGCATCAAGCGTTGAGGCAACAAAAAGACGCGGTAAAATTTTGTATCACAGCACCAATCAAAAGCAGAGCACCTGCATGAAACGACAACAACGACTCAAGTAGATATAGATCGAACTGATCTGTAGCTAAAGATCTTAAAAATCAATTTGAAACTGTGCGGCAAAGCACAAAAATTGAATTATAAAAAAGGGAAACCAGTCCATAATACTGCAGACAGCAGCATTTGTTGCAGCTTCTTTTGTATTGCATCTTTAAGACTGCATTGAAATAGGAAATAAAACTTGGCATTTTATAAAAATACAAGAAAATATATCCAACTTTAAAACAATGAATTCTTTTGTTTCTGCAGAATGTGTTTACTTGCGATTTTGCGATAATGCCTGTAATACACTGTCTAACATAGATTGAGTTTTCAGTATAAGAGAAGAAGTACCTTAAATGCTGCAAAGATTATAACTGAAACCACTACTACAAGTTTGAGAGCTAACAGAGCTCAATGCACAACGCTACTTTTTCAAGCGACCTCCAAAAACTCTTTGGATATAAAAGGTTACAATCACTAATACAATGGAGGATATATTACTTCCACATTAATTAATTGAGTTAATTACTACATTGACTCTTACACGAACATAGCGCCTCGGGTCTGCATAGCCAAGTTAGTGTCCACCAGGTGACATGTAAATCAATGAAGATTTTTTATACAGAAATTTGAATATTTCACAATGATACTGCAGATAAAATGATAGAAATAATCCGTTGTATTAACATCAAAAATTATGTCGTCGGAATGCAAGAATCTTGCTCAATACATCAGCCAGAATTATTTGCAATATCATAAGGATCAAACTACAACAACTAAGAAGCAATGGATTGACGAACGTAAACCAATTACATAGGATAATTTAATTGTTCATGTTTGTTCACCGGTTCTAAATATATTCCAAAAAAAAACTTCAATGTTAGCCACAAGAAATTGAAAATTAAAATTATGATCTATTTGATTGTCCGGCGAGTGTCTAGATTTGTAAAGATTTATTTTTTTGTCCGCCTTTTGTTCAAAAGATACTCAAAAAACAAACTAATAAGAATACCGGAACTTTGCTTCTAAAAATAGAGAAAAATGTAAAACTTTATCCCTTTGATTGTCCATGTTTCTCCACAATTTTATTTGTTTGTTCATCTTAAGTTCAAGGATATTCACAAAACAAATTTCTGAAACAAATGGAACTTAATTCGCAAAAGTAGAGAACCTTTAGGAACTTTACTGAATTTAAATGTCAATTTGAACGTATTTGTTAGCCCGCACTTTTTTTTCCACCTTTGGTCAAAATATATTTAAAAAAAACAAACAAATGAAAAAACGGGAAGTTGGTTAGTCCATCGAAAGTTTATGCATGAACACTTTTTTTAGATCTGTCAAAGTTTGGTCTAATTAACGTGATCAGATATTTGTCACCAAAACGTGGAGCTGGAAAAAGTTGAAACTTTTTTTGTTTTTTACTGCAAAAAAAATTTCATGTTCTAAATAAAAATGTTCCTCACGTTCACATTCCGAAAACCATAGCCAAACTTCATATTTACTATTTCCAACTATGTATTTTTATTTTATTTTCACATCCCAAAAGAACCAGCAAAATATGATATTTATTATTTCCAATTATTTGTATAAAAAGGTTCTCACTTTCACCGAAAACCCTAGCAAAATGAGATTACTTATTTCCAGTGAAAACGCGGACTTGTTCCGTGAAACGCGGATCACATGGTCACCTTAGTCTAAATGGTATTGAACAAACAAAATGTTAATAGTTCGAGAAAATATTTGCTCTTTTATACCTAAAAATTATGCTCAAGCAGATAATTATATTGGGCAAAATAAGCCATTATCGAAACGGATCTAATTTATATTACAGAAAGAGTCTATCTATTATACGAAAAAAAGATTTATCCAAGTAACACGGATTCTCAGTCCCAAAGTTAATGATGAAAGTGAAGCATCTCTTCAAGCAGAATCCTAACACCACAGTGCGTAATGAAACGCCTAGAGGTGGTACCTCAAAATCTACATTACACGATATGAATAGGTGAAGTGCTGGTGCTGTCAATGTAAGAACTGTACAAAACTTAATGATAAGCCTTAAAAAAAAATCTTAAAAAAAATTCATTGATTATTTCATTATTCCTGAAAAGCAAGAACAAATTCCGTCTCGAATAGTCCTTACATTTTCCTTACACTTTGTCTGGTATGGACGATACTATATGTAAGGTTCTAGGTTTCACTCGCTCTATATTACTTCTTGTAATGATATGAAACTCTTTAATAATTATAAATGATGATTTCCACCATAGGATCATGGCTTCAACTAATTTTTTTCTTTTTTAGACTTTATCATTTTTATGATAAAACTATTAGGAGTTGAAATATTTAGGCAAAAATTTTAAAAAACATTTTAGTTTAGTCAAGGTAGACTAGTGTAAACTGCTTTCTTGTCTTTCTCACTCCAATGACCATTGAGCAACAATTGCTGATGCTACGCTGCTGCTGCTGCTGCTACTATTGCTTACTGCTGACAAGCATTAACAAATTTCTGTATTTGACAATCCTGTTTGAGGTTATACCATTGAGAACAACGCAATTGACAATTGGATTGTCAGCATTACGAATGAATACAGTATATTTGGAGAGGCAGCGTGTATATAGCAAGTGGCGGGGCTGTTGTGGAAAATCTGGATTTGGTGGTAGCAACATAGCAGCAATTGGTTTATCCATAAAGAAAAAAAAAATGCAAGCTGCATGCTGCAATGCTGCTTCTGTTGCTGATGAAGTGTAGACGTTGACATTCCTTATAAGGATGCCAAGTTAAGATCTTTTTTTTTGTTTGCAATTCTGTTTTTTTAACAGATCTTTTTTTTTGCAATTTTTTCGAGCACTTATTTTTTCTGTTTTTCAATTACCAAAGGGTTGCCACAACCAGTCTCCAACAGGTTTATTTTTTATGTCATTTTTATGAAAACTACACGCAGTTGTATTTATATCACTTGTTAACCAGCAACTATGTGTAGCTTTTCATTTTTATCAGAGTTTTAAGGATTCATCATGTTTTAATGCTGTGAGAAAACTGCTTTTTACTGTCGCAAAATCTTATGTTAATTAAGTTGTTAAGTTGCACCTGCTTTTGATGTTTTTTGCAGCAAACGCAGGGTCGCATTTTGACAGTTTCATTTTTTATTTAATGATGCAAATAAATAAGTGATTACTTGAGAATTTTTGCGTTTTTAAATTGGTTAGTTTTCTGAAGTGTTTACAAAAGTACCAAGTAAAATTTTTATATCTCAATTGGGAATGTTCTCATATTCAGGAAATTGAATAATAGCACCATTATAGCTCTAAAAAAAGTTTCATATTTCCCTATTGATTTTAGCTGATTATATTTATTGATTTATTTTATTATTTTCAAAAATATGACTAAATATATTAAATAAACAATAACTTTGTAAAAATAGTTATTTAGTGCTCATTTTATATTTTATTTGACATTATGATGAGTAGTAAATAATAAAGCTTAAAAGAATTTATAGCCAAGAGTTTATGATGCATAAAATTTGTTGATTTTTACTTTAAAAATCCACCATAAACCGCACATACACCCATGCTGCACATATGATATCTACATAAATACAAAAAAAAACAATTTTTTATAGACCTTAAACGCAAAACAATGGCAATAAAATAAAATGTCGGCACTAAAAACAAACAACAATTTGAAAAAAGTAGATACATTTTAGGCAAACACCAACGATAACAGTAATTGAGTGATTACCTGAACGATAAACAATTTAAGTTAAGCACCAAAAAAAAAACTCAAAATAAATGGAATAGAAGGAAATAAAAAGATATGTAGGCATACAAAGAAAAATACTAAATACTAAAAAATACTAAAAATAGTAACAAAAAATATGTTAAAAAATGGGGGGGGGGGGGGGGTGGAAATTAACCGCAACACAAAATTAACAACAGACACAACGCTTTAGACATAAGCAATAGTTTGATGCAACCAACTACTAATCGTTAGTATGACTATCAGTCTGCACGCTGAGCGAGTTGGATCATCAGCACCTAAGGCAAACATTAGTTTAGCAACCCATTGTACTGTGGCGCTAGATTAAAAAAAAGTATGTAAAAATTTTCGTAGGTAACATATGATTTTTTTGGTCTACAGACACCATTGGCATATCAAAAAAAAAAATATTTGCGCCCTACGATGAAATTCAAGAGCTATCTGAATATTAAATAGCACCTTAATGTAATAAATGAAACCGAAGTACTGTCGATGAGAAAGCAATCAAACTTTCGCACGTTAGTAGACGCAGCATTGTTAACGTTATGTGTCGTAAAGTTTGTCCAGCCACTTACGGTTACCGACGAAAACAACTGTACTGACCGAGTAGCATACAAATTGATTTGAGTATTCTTGTGCATTCGCATAACTGCGAAAAGTTTCAAACAATTATATGGTCAGAAAGTTGTGCTCTCGACGAATTTCTCATAATTTGGCGACAGTTGATTCTAAAAACTCATTCCATTGCATACAGTTTTAAGGCTTAAATTTTTTATTTAATTCATTTACATCATACATTTACGTTTTTAATAAAATCTGACCACTGTACCTTGTGTGTAGCATACAGTTTATTTATTTCCATCGCTATGGCAGTCAGTGTTGGTGGCGGCAGACATCACAGGTACAAACAAGCACCAGCCGCGTCTACGCTGCAGACGCTTTAGCACCAACAGTCAGTCTGCTGCTAATTGTTTAAATAAAAATTGTAAATGTTTATATTTCAAAATAAAAGGGAGAAGCTTAACAACAACAATAAAAAGATAACAGACAGCAGCAGCAGAAACATTGTTGTTGTTGTTGTTGTTACTGGATACTGAACTTCCTTCTTCCAATTGTCAACAACATCAACGTCATCGACATTGCTTTGTCGTCAAGTTGTCCCACTTCTGTTTACAAAATAAAAATAGAAAATAAAATATTTATTTAACTGTTTTTCCGTCTGTTTTATTTGACACTTCTAATCAGTGAGTTGTTTTATCAGTTATCTGTTAGCATGTCACTCCGTTGTGACGGCAGGCTACCAATGTGTTAAAGTTGTTGACACTTGTGTGTCTTTCTTATTTACCGCTTTTTTTTCGAAGTCCCCCTCACTCCCACTCTTTTGTTGCAGCTTGTTGTCATTAAAATTCGCGTGCTCCAGCACGTTCCATCAATAAAATTTTTTTATTTTCCTATTTAGAGTTGTTGCATTTGGTTGGAAAAAGTATCGATATTTTTAGTTACAAAAACCTTTTAGGGAACAATTATTCTTGAACTTTTCTTGTAATATTTTAAAGTATTCTTCTATGAAATCCAAACATATAACTAAAGAATTGAAGAAACTAGTTTGCTTAGTTTGCTAAAGGTAATTGCGACGTATCAGAAAGTTATTTTGGTTGATGAATGAGAGAGCCTAGATGATGATGTTTGGCTCTTGTCATGAGAGGCAAGTAGTTAAATTGTATTGTCTGCTGTCTGTTTTTCTTTGCAGCATACAATTCAAATCCAATCCAATCCAATCTAATTCAATCTAATATAATCTAATCTAATCTAATCAAATCCAATCTAATCCAATCTAATCCCATTCAATCTAATCCAATCCAGTCCACTCCAATCCAATACAATCCAATCCAATCCAATTCAATTCAATTCAATTCAATTCAATTCAATTCAATTCAATTCAATTCAATTCAATTCAATTCAATTCAATTCAATTCAATTCAATTCAATTCAATTCAATTCAATTCAATTCAATTCAATTCAATGAAATCCAATCCAATCCATTCCATTCCATTCCAATCCAATCCAATCCAATCCAATCCAATCCAATCCAATCCAATCCAATCCAATCCAATCAAATCCAATCCAATCCAATCCAATCCAATCCAATCCAATCCAATCCAATCCAATCCAATCCAATCCAATCCAATCCAATCCAATCCAATCCAATCCAATCCAATCCAATCTGAGGCAATCAAAGCTAAACTAGTCGAAGCCATGCCCATCCAATCAAATATATTTCCAATCCAATTCCTGTCAAGTAAATCCAATCATAAATATGATTTTAATACGAGTACTATCTGAGCTACCATTAGGCTTAAAAACGTTTATAGTTCAGAGTGTTTAATGACGGTTAATAGTTAATTCAATTGACCCCAGTAGAAAAGTGAAAGTTACTTTGTGGCAGTACTGATTGTGCCAAATATGCTAAGTTCATCGTCGTAGCAAAAGCGGAATCAGTTTCTTTGTATAATAAAAAGTATCGTAAGAAAAGTATCATCTTCCTACTACCCACATACGAGTAATATCTTTTCTCTTCCAGTAACTATAAAATAACTCTTATTGTTACTCTGTCAATTTTACAGCACTCTTAAAATACAACGGAAAAACTAACACGTACTTTTATGGTTGTTTCGTTTTTTTTTTTAAGTTATTATTGTTTTTTTTTATCTGATTTACTTTGCTCTTTCAACACTTCATGTGTTGACATTCAGATAAAAATCCAACGCTTCAGTTTGTATAAATTAAGCAATTTTTATCACTTTAATTATAATTCTCTGAAAGCATAGAAGTTGCGAAACACATGAGAGTACTGTCGCTCAGTTAGCGTGCTGGCATGTTTTACTACCTTTATTTTTTATTATCATACACTCTTTTGTCTTTGTTGTTTAAAATTGACAGTTTCTTGGTAATTAAGCAGTTAAAATGTCATAAATTAGAATCATAAAATAATTCTTGGAAGTTTATTTCTTTTGATAAACATTTAGTAGTTACAAAATTTATCATTAGAGTGGTATTATTTAAAACTACGTGCTTGATAAAATAAAGCCATGAGCCATGTTTTTAAATATTTTACTTTATTTTCAATTAAGACGTCGATAACACAGCTGCGATATCATTTTAAGTCCATGCAGCATGTTTAGTTTTAAGGGTGGTTTACAAAAAACTGAAGTATACAAACAATTAGGAAAATTTTTAAAGATGGAATAAATTAAAATTTATGTGAAACATTTAATTGCCTTATAAAATTAATTTTAGTTGATTACTTACAATTTTAATTTTTGCTATCAGTTTGATAACTTAAATTGGATGCACCCTTTAATTTAAATGTTTTAATCGTTTTATTAATTTGGGGATGGTTTACAGTAAATTACATTTTTTATTGATGGCCGCAGAATATTTTGCCTATTTCGAGCAAATTTTGTGCGCACTACTTATGACGTATGCATAACATTTATATGCAATATAAAATGCATTTAATACAGTTTTTTAAATATTTAAAATAAACTTTTAATTTCCATAATACTTTTTGTTTTGTTTAACATGTCGTATGCGTAACTTTAATTGCTATTTTAAATTAATTTAATTAATCCTTCATTGTATTTTAAATATTTAATTACATATCACTAAGCCCCCACAAAATACATAAGCTAATTTCTCTTTTTTAACTCTCATTTCAGGTGACATTCTTTCAGGCGTCTGTTTCGTTGGCCAGCTGGATACTCATTCGCTAGGTGTCTTTCTTATATTGCCGCTGTGCATTTATCTCTCCATCGGTGCGCTGTTTCTACTAGCCGGCTTTGTTTCACTCTTTCGCATACGTACCGTCATGAAGACAGATGGCAAACGTACGGATAAACTGGAGCGTCTAATGTTACGTATTGGCTTTTTCTCGGGACTCTTCATACTGCCTGCGCTAGGATTTCTCGGTTGTCTCTTCTATGAATACTATAATTTAGACGATTGGTTAATACAATGGAATCGTGATATGTGCAAGTCTTTCTCAATACCCTGCCCTATGGTGCGTAATGCCGGCGAAGAGGCGCGTCCCATATTTCAAATATATATGGTGAAATATCTGTGCTCAATGCTGGTGGGCGTGACATCAAGCGTTTGGCTATACTCAAGTAAAACTATGGTTAGTTGGCGAAATTTCGTTGAAAAATTGCAGGGTAAAGATCCACATACACGTGCGCAGGCCTATGTTTAGTTTCTCCAAATTGCTCAATTAAGACATAACTTTAATTCTGGTGAAATAACTACTCAAAAAAGCAATTTTTTTTGAGTTATTGCTTTTTTCTTAATTGACTCTCGAAATTTGACTCAATAAAGCGCGTGCAATGAAATGCAACAAAAAGCGTGATACTGTTTATGGTATGTACTTTTAAAGAGACCATTGAGCACTTTTTTGCATCTATAGCTCAACATTTTGAGTTAAATAAATATCTTTAAATTGTGTAAATTTTATTTGTAAAACTTTTAAAATTTCTTCCGTTTGACAAACTAATGTAGATTTAAGCGTTATTAATTTGTGCGTTAAGCTACAAATGAGTGAATGTTTAATGAGTGTTTTTTATTTTGTGATATAAATTATGTCCATTTTCGAGTGTTTTTATAATTTTTTTAAGGTATACGAAGTACACAATGTATGTGTGTATATAGTTATTTTATTTAAGAGATTTTTAATCAAAATGAATTAAATTATAAATATTTAAATAAATAAATTAAGAATTAGTTTTAAAATTTCCCGATTTGAAAAATTAATATTTAGTTTGCAACAATTAGTAATAGTTGTAAAAGCTTTACATGTGCCCTATAAACTAAAAATAGTTTTAAAATTATGTTATGTAAAATATTTACATTTAAAAAGAAATAATAATTGAGTGAAAATTTGAGTGTATGCCGTATTTAATAGTTCATATTCAATAGCGGCCATTGTTTAAATTTGAAAATTAGTTGAAAGCATTTCAAGAGTAACTTAACTTACTTAGACATAAAGGCTCCAAATTATATCGATCCAAAAAAGTCCGTATTCCTTAGCTGCCATTACTTTATTATAAATTGTGGTTTAGCATTTAAAAAAAAATAAATCTGATTCAGAAATCAAGGCTTTAAATTATATCAAAGCTATCACATGGTTGTTTGGAGCAAACGATTCATATTTAGCGCAGGCATAAGTAAGTTCTATTATGTCGCACAATTAGAATTTTACTCTTGGATCAAACACAAATTAGCAGCTGGTGATATCCTATACAAAAATTGATTATACTAGATTTTATAGCTCAAACTTGATGTAATTTATTATTGTATAATAATTTTGTTATAATTAAAATCTGCCACTAAAAGCATTACTGCTTTTATAATAAAATGCTATTTATTTTGCTCACCATGACGTATGAGGTTCATGTAATTGCTCCAGAAAATTCGGAGCATAAAAACTTTGATGCAATCCTATGCTGTTGTATATTGTAGTCACCAAAAAACAAATAAATTTTTATCACTGCTGCCAATAATAGTGTTTTTTAATATCTTAATAAAATTTCGAAGGCAGCCTTGATATAATTTTGTTTTGTTACCATGCATTACATTTAATTGCTATATGAAGTACATTTTCTTGCGTTGGGAAAAGTATTCAAAAATTGATATCTCAAGTTCGATGTGATTGTAGATTCGTATATTGCCGCCATATTTCAGTTTTGATGACGCTCTACGAATAACGAATTCTTAGTAATGGCCGCTTACGCTATTAAAATGTTACAAAACATAATTTTTCTTATATTATTGTTTTAAATAATAATAATTTGTGGACTTAATTTTCTAAATTCGGTTGCCATTTTTATTTAGTATAGAAAGCTATGAAAAACTTATATGTAATTTCTTTTATGTATTGCATCCGACTTAATGGGGCTTCTTCATCAACAATTTCGAGTGCATACGTTTTTTATCTTTGCAAATTAATTTTCTTCACTATCCTTCTTTGTTGCATTATTATTAGTTTCACAGTTTTTCCTGGCATTTTCATTCAAATCACTGATTTCCGCATTTGATAAAATTTTTTCTTAAAATTTTTTTTTGACATGACGTATGAGTAACACTTAATTTCATTAAGAAGCAATTATCCAAAAACTCGTACGTTGTGATCATAATTTTTTTAAGCCGTTCACCTATAAGTGTTAAAAATAACTATTTATTAATGACAATAATTTTAATATTGGTATTTGACTTCATTGTGTTTTCTAGGCATATGAGTAACATTTAGTTGCCATATAAAACCGTTTTTAAGACCGCTTTTATAAATGTAATGGATTTTCTCCTAAATTGGTGTAATGTAAGACCAATACGTCTTGGTTTCTTTATAGTTTTGACTATGCTGTATAAAAAAAAACAATTTTTAATACGCTTGCATCGGACTTAGACCATGGAATAATAATTGATATCACAAGTTCGATATAACTTCAAACCAATATCTCGCAGTAGTTTTTTTACTTTGAGAGTTTGTGGTCCAAAAAATAAATTTTTGGGAATGACTGTAAACAAACGCACTGTCCTTTAAATAAATTTTGCACAGTTGAGCTATAAAATTAATTTTCTTTATTATTTGTAAATGTTTGACAGCTTAAGCTCGATCAAATTTAAAATCTTTATGTTATGATAAACGTTTTGCATTTTTTTGTAATACTCGTTCCAAATTTTGAAGAGGTTTGCTAATGTACATACTTACGTTTCAAGCTTTCTAGCATCAACATTTTATCTATTTTGCTTGCAACAAATCTTTGTTTTTCTTTAAATTGTGCAATTCACTCAAGTTTTCACTCAATCATTTGCTACATTTATAAGTTTAATTTTAAATGAATAAATTTTGTAAAAACTCTAGATAAACTCAACAAACTACACTAAGTAAACGTCCTCCATGTGCTAAAATTAAAATTGTATGTAAATTTTAATTTAAATTTTATTTATGTAACTATGTGAAATTATAAAATATTAAATTTTAAGTGATTTTAATGACGTTGTAGTCATGATTTAAATAATTTTTATTCTTAAATTGAACCAAAATATATATATATAAGAATTTAGAATAAGAATAAGAAATTATTAACAACTGCCACATCCGCTCAACGGTACTAATGACATTATCACTCAATTTATGAACATTTGACACTAAACTCAAAAGCAAACTAAGTAAATTTCAACTTTTGTACAAAATTTTACAAATTATTTAGCATAGAACCATAAGCAAACAACGATAAAATCAATTGCGATAAACTATTGGGTACAGTGTAATAAAAACACATAAATTATGACAAAAGAAAACCCTTGTATGAGTCCTTTTTGTTGGCTTTTGTAATATAGTATATATATATATATATATATAACCAAATTATGTATGTGAAGCGATAATGAAGAAAATATAGCATGTAAAAGAATATGGAAAAATAAAAATAATTATTGTTAAAGACTGAAATGTTGTGTGTTTATTTTATTTTTATAAGAAATATAAGTAGTTAAAAATTATATATATTTATTTAATTAAAATTTAGAGCTTTACGTCCTTAGCTCGATGTAATTTAGAATCCATGTCTCTTACCCATAAATTTACTTTGTGTATGCTTTAAATAAATTACAATTTTCATTAATGGCTGCCGACGATACCACTCGTGCTGACTTGGTTTGCAACTTAGCGTTTTTTAAAAATTTAACTTTTTCTTAGCATTTTATTTTTCTTAACTCTATAAAAACTTTTCTTATTACAGAAAATCATAAAACGACCACCCGTGCGTTTCCACATTGGAACGCTTTCTAAAGTATTCATATTTTATTGCTGTTGCGGCGCAATAATAAAATTACAGCAGGTGGCAACACTGCCTTTGCATAAGTTTTCAATTTCTCAATTACATTATTTACATACTGAGCACGCAGCAGTTACTGCTTTGAGTATCCTGAACATCAAATTCATAATTACAGAAAAAACAACGATACCAAAGAAATGCAAAAATATACTATAAAATATAATCGTTAATAACAAATGTTTTAAAAGAATGAAATAAATAAAACAGTGGAAAAATCGGAGCGCAGCAGCAGTCAATGCTAGGGTATTTCACCAGTGAAGCAATATCCCAGTAGGTAAAAGCAATAGTATGAAGTGATAAAAGTCATTTCTTGAGCAGGAACAGGACTTCTCAACTTTATACTGACTCGGTTGAAAAGTTGTACTTCCATCTAAGTGGAAGGGAACAAAGTAGATTTGGAAGAGATTAAAGTCGGCCAATTTCTTCCGCTTCTAGATGTTATGATGGCATACGAAGTAAATCAAGAGAATTTAATTTTCATAATTAATTATGTGAAATACATATGTGGATAATCAAACAATTTTAAAACCTAAATCTAAATCTATCTATCTAAAAATGTGAACATATTTGAATGGCGATAGTTTTTAATATCTAACATCCTGTATTCGATATCATAAATATCCAATAAATTTTTAGAACCTAAGTAGTAAATTAACACAAAATTCCAATAAACTTATTGAGAATTATGAAGAGAGCAAATCATGAAATCGAAAATTGAAAGCAGATTCGTTATGCGGTTTCTAGTTTAGGCTCTGCTAGCAGGCCTTCTATTGGAAGACACGATAGCAAGTGTGGGGCATATCAGCTATTGAAAGGCATGAAAAAATGATTTTGAGAAGGCGTTTGCAGCAATGTGGGCATGTATATTGACGCTTATTGCAGCAGTGCTAGTGCTAATCAGACTTTTTGGGCAGACGTCTTGCTCAATTGCCTACTGGGATAATAATATTTAAGCGCATAATTTTATAGCGAACGCATTTGCAATATGCTATATTGTTCGTGAGTGTTTGGTGCAAGCATGTTTTCGAGCAATTTTAATTGAAACTCATTAATTACTGTGAAATTAAGTTTTTCTCCTTCATTTATAAAATTACAAAAATACATACGTGATACGCTACACTTACAGTCATGGCCAACTAATTAGAAACAGTTTGTCCTCTTAGCTTTTACTGCATTTAAAAAAAAAAAAAATCAGGGAACGGTAGTTTTTGTTGTTGTTGTTATTATACAAGCGCCCTCTTGCGGTTCAAGTGTTGTTGGTTTTATTGACCTTTGGCTGAAGTGAAAATTAAGAGAAGTGCATAATTTGGCTGGCCAACTAATTAGAAACAATATGTTCTGTTCAAGTCAGTAGCAAATTTCTGTATTAATTTTACTATTTGGTTATTAATCAGACAAACACCCCAGTTGTGAAGAAGTTAATTTACTGGGTTTCAAATACTCTTGAAATGAGAAAACTACGAAGTTGTGACCCAGTAACCCGAAGAGCGATTTTCGAAACTTTTAACCTAAAAATGTCATATGTACCGATCTAGTGCCACCCACTTTGGTTGCTCAGTTAAGAAAGTTTATGGTGCTATTAAACACTTCACCACTTTTAAATTGACACAAAACGTGCTAACAAAATCAAACGACCTTGTAAAACAACGGAGAGAACGGATGCAAAAATTTCTTGATTGGCTTGATTAGACCCCAAAATAGCCCCTAGGGGGATAAAGCCCCAAATTTTGGATCAAACTGATACTATAATATCCACTCTTACTGTAAGGAGACGTTTGGTTTAATCTGGGCTACATGGAAGAGTTTCACGCATGAACTGTTTCTAATTAGTTGGCCACGGCTGTATATATACATAATATACATACATACTTAAATATATATTTATATGGAAAGGAGTGCAGATTGAAGAATTTTCAACTTGCCAACAAAGCAGTACTTCTTGTATTAAGTATCTTGTATAATATCAATCGCACACTTACTTCAAAAGTGCCACAACTCAAAGTTTTCCTTTTTCGAGTTTACCTTATAAACTGTTCACAATGCACATTTTCACAACAACATTTTCACGATCGGTGCTTCAGATTTTATAAGCACTTTTACTTATATTGAATAATTCAAATTATATCAAATAATTAAGACAAAACGTAATTCTGAACTGGTTTAACAGTTCTGTTACTGTAAAGAAAAGTTTTTCAGTTGTGTCACTTTTAAAGTGGGTGTG
Organism: Meiosimyza platycephala; assembly: GCA_963662105.1. NCBI lineage: Eukaryota > Metazoa > Arthropoda > Insecta > Diptera > Lauxaniidae > Meiosimyza > Meiosimyza platycephala. Next base: position 102,193,915 of record OY759208.1, on the reverse strand, counting down.
CGATATGTACGTATGTGGAAGTTGGTGCTAAGTGCTTCAAGTGTCATTTTAAATCTAACCGTATAAAGTGCAAAAATGCAGTAGTAAAGTTGTTGTGCAAAAATGACACAAGTGTATGACCAACAAATAGTGCTGAGTTCTGCTATGCGAATTTCATCTCATTTTCAAAATATATTGAGAATATACGAATATGTCATCTGTATTCCTTCGGACCTAACCAACTTTTAATAAAAGTTGCGTCATTTATGCTTTCGTTGAGCAAAATTGACACAATTTTCTTGTTGGTAGTTCATTTGCCAATTGTATGATGTTGAAATGTCTTTACAATTGCATAATGTTTGGTTATCTTCAAAGGCGATACAATACTTAAGATTAACTCATATGACATAACTATTAAAGCTTATAACTCCGCTACGATGTAACTTGACCCAAATGTTTTAATGGCATTTATGACAACCTTTAGCCACATTACACGAATATTAAACTTTAAATAATGGCTGCGCATTATAGCAATGTTTAGTGACTGTAAGAAAATCTCTCGTCATACAAAGAAGACTTTTGTAAGTTGTTCAATTTTTTTTTTTTTTTTGAGTTTTTAATAAATAATGCATAATAGTGTTGAAGATAGCTAATTTTTATAGAAGGGACTAAGGGTTACTCATACTTTACCATAAAGTAAGCAGAGAAAAGCTCTGCACAGATGTAACTTAAGTCAAATATTTTTGAATAACTTCTATAAATATTTTACAGCTCTGCATGAAGATTAAGTTTATGATAATGGCCGCGCTTTAACAAATGTAATAACTTTTTTTTTTCTTTTTTTTTATACATACAATTGTTGTGCTGTAATGCAACTAGACGCAACTCTAAACTTTTTAAGCACACGCTGACATAGATAGAAGTTACCAAATTTTTCTCTTAGCAAATTTTTAAAATACCACAAAAATCTATCCCAAGAGCCAAACAAAAGTTCAGTAAACTTTTAAAGCGAAAAAAAAACCAAAGGAAAAAGCCCTATTGGCACTTTAAATCTGCATTTTAAATGTGAAAAAAATCATAGAGTAGCCAACGAACCCAACAAATTGCATGAAAGTTTAAATGGAGACTTCAGCTAGCAAACCATAGAAAAATAAGCCCTACTCTCCACTGCAATTTGAAGCGCTGTTACGTAGCATAGTGAAAAAAAAAGTAGCTGCAAACGACAAACGTACGGTTGCAAGGCACGACTTTCATGTTGTTGCTTCTTATTTAATGCTTTGCTGCTTGCAACATGTTAAGCAGCAATTGCTGTTGCAGCTGATTTTTATAGCCTCATACGAGCACTCGCATTTTTAATTTTCGAAATTTTTGTTTTGTTTTCTATTTCCAAGTGCCTTAAGGGCAACTAGAAGTTTAGATTAAAAAAAAAGTAAAAAAAGATTGTACTTTTTTTTTTATCAAAAAGAAGTTCTTCGATTGCATAAGCAGACAGCAACATACGGAAGAGAAGACACATTTGCCTGCAGTACCGCGCGCATTGAAAACAATGCTTTATGAGCCATAACAATGTTGCTAGAGTTGCCAGAAAAATGTGGCAATTTTGCTTAGAGTTTTTCTTTTAAATAGTTAAGTACTACCTATTTTCCATATTTACTTATACCTTAAGCTAAAAAGGTCATATAACTCATATTCGATAAAGCTTAGCTCGATTAAGGCTTAGTCATTATTGTTAGTTTTTAACTGCTCTCTATTTAATTAGACGTTTTTAAAACTACAGCATCAAAACGTATTTAGAACTCCAAACTTTAAAAGGTGGAGATATATATCGTTTGAATTAGTTGCACAGCACGAAATTGCCTTTTCACAAAAAAATATTTCACAAAAATTATATTAACAATTAAAGGTTACTCATACGTCACTTTTTATAGAAAACACAGCATTTAACTCAACTCTGATATAACTTAGGCCAACTTAGTGCATATTATTTCTGTTATTTCCAAATCGCTACATGAATAATTAAGATTAATTTTTGGCTGCTCTTTCACAAAATATTTACAATCACCATACTGTTAGGTATCGTAAACTTAAGTTGACGATATGGCAATAATCCGAAACAAATAAGTCAATTCATGCATTTAGACACAAGTCAAAGCAAATGCAAACATACATATATAACACCCAAAATAAAAAGACAAGAAGTCACAATTCGCCACAAACGGTGCAATTTTAAGGTGACCAAATGTCAACAAAATCAGCATATAAATGTGTTAAAGCAGCGTCTGTGTGTGCACTTTTTAAAACTTTTAAATGTTCAAATAAATAAATGAAAACTGCGAAGAAAAAAAATTGCCAAAGCAAGCACTCAAGAAGGAGGCCTGCATAATTGGACCATTAGTCAAGGCTGGCACGGAGTCTGGCAAAGTTGTCAGCAGCCAAAGTCAGTGGAGGGGGCAAAGTCATGAGTGTAGCAATGGCAGCAGCGTTGTTACTGGTTCTAATGCGCCATATTACTGTGGCCAAGACACGATTTACTTTGACTGCGCTATAGTTGGCAATGGCCTCTGGCATATTTTAATTTTTTATTTCTTAAGACTTTTAAACGCGCGCTTCCATTTGGTCGCTTTTATGTTTGCAGCATTTTTCTCTTAATTTCGATAGTTCAATGAAAAATTTGTTGTTCGCTGAGAAAAAAAACTCTTTAACTTAAAAGCAAAAATCAGTTAACGTTAAGGTTCTATGAACTTGATGGCACATTAGAAAAAACGCTTCTTTTTTAATGAAATTCTCACGTTTCTTGAACTCAATAAAAGGCATCAAGCAGGCAACCAATTTCAGCATAAAAATCCAAACCTTTTCATTGACCTTTTTTAGTTCAATAAATCTATGGAGATTCACTTAAGTGTGGACGAGATGCTCGCTGTACTGGGGTCAGATTAAGTCTGCTTTGCGGTCTCGCTTACAGTGCTTAAGTAAAGGTAAGGCACAGTATTTTGATTTACACGCATAAAAAAATTTAAATCAATTTTTAATTTCAATGCAAAATAGAGTCAATTTATGGATCATTGTACAAAAAAATTCTGAAAATTATTAAGTTGTGTACAATTTAAATTAAGTGAGTAGATTTTGGCAACTGGAAAGATATCCACATCACTGGTCGCATTTTAGGTACACTTTTACTTTTGTCAGTACATTTCTTGAAAAGTCGTCGTCAGTATATTGGACAAGTTTTTAAGTACATTTTTTACATTTTGCGCATTTTCAGTACATTTGCGGTACACTTTCAGTACATTTGGAAAGTCTCGATTCAGTGCATTTCCACAAAACCCAAAAAACTAAATGCCATTACTGATCCACATCCTAGAAATTAAATATTATAATGAAAAGTTACTCATACGTCATGTTTTAAAAATCCCACAAGTTAGCTGCGATGTAATTAAGGCTAATTATTGGAATACACTTATCTCAGCTTATAAGCTAAGTACACGAATATTAAGTTTTAAATAAAGGCCGCTCCAATATCAGTGCTCTTTTGACTATTTCGATGCAGGTTATTTAATTTCTAATGGCTTAGAGAAATAACATTGTTTGACTTCTCTTAGCTTATAATTAATAATTACGAGGTCATATCAATATTAGGTGTTACTCATACGCCACATTAAAACAAAATAAAAAGCTTATAACTCAACTCCGATGTTAGCTATACCTAGTTGATGTGTATTATTTTCATTAGCTACCAACAGTTCTATACGAATATTAGGTTTTAAATAATGGTTACTTTTAATAAAAGATGTATGGATACATTTTGTAGTATTGAATTGAATTGCCAAGCAAAAATTATCAAAAAAATTCTGTACATTTTAAGAAAAACAAATTTCTCCATGTAGATTTCTCTGCTTTATTTCAAACTTTAAAACGTGACCCACGTTAGTTATCACCCGCACAGCATCAACTCTTGTTGTTGCTATTAAGCTCTTCTGCTAAGCCGAAACAAAAAAAAGCCCACTGTTTTATGTAGCTGTTGCCGCTGCTCCTTCATGTGAGAAATCTCTTTTTTTGGCTTTTAAGTTGGCTTACAATACATTTTGTTGCTATTGTATCAGGCTCACGACCTTTTCTTACTGTGCAATGTTTTTTATTTATTTTTATAGATACGGCTAATGGCGTTCGCAAATCCTTACTTCGATGACGTCCACGTTTTGTCCGTCTAAAAGTCTGTAGCCAATTTTTAATGGTTTGTTTCTATTGTTGCTGTTACTGCTGAAAGCCTCTACCATTTGGTGTGGGTTTCTATTGTATCAAGGTGTGGAAGTCTGTCTGTTTGTTTGTTTTGTTTCATTTTCCAGTTATCTAAGCGTGTTGTAGTATCATTGTCTGTCTTGACGACGCTGATCAAGATGCAAGTCCATGAGACGTTCAAGCGTCTTTGGTTGGTTGTGGATGTTGCTGCTGCTGATGAGGATGATGACTGTGTCTTTACTGATGAAAGAAAAATGATTAAAACGACGTTGACGATGAAGATGATGATGACGCCGTACCAAAAATTAAAGTAACATGAGTCTCGGCACTCTACAAATTTGCGGAAATTTGTTGTAGAACCTTTGGTATTTGTGGAACTAAAAATTTTGATGAGATTTATTTACCAATTTACTTTGCTTTTTTTTTGGCTTTTTTTTTTTGTACGGATGCATTAAGTTTTTAACTGAAATTTTAAAGTATTTTGGTTAATGGTTGTATAAAGTCATTAATGCACTTATAACTTTGGTGGGAATTTGAAGGCCTATTATTTATCGAATTGACTCTAAAAATTAAATGCTAAAAAACAACCATTATAATTTTTTTCAATAAATTAATGGGTAATGGCATACATACTTATTACCAACATATAAACGTCAAAGGTGTTCTTCCAATGGTGCAAATTCACTATCAAATAATCACTAATTGCAGCTCCCAATATCACATTACAAGTTTTGTTACCAAAATTTAACTACCCAAGTAAAATACAGTTGAACATTTGCGGACGCAATAAAATTTAAATTCATTGCAAAAACTTTTATTTAGCTTTAGCTACATGAAATAAAGAAGGAAGTAGTTTTATCATAACTCTTATTACACATAATAGTCAAAGTTTTATTACTGAAATCATATTATTATTACCACTGTTCGCAGTTTCTGGTAGGTCTTTACAATACCAAAGTTATTCCTGATGTACACAGGGAAAAATTATCTATGAAAAACTGTTCAGTATATCAATTTACGCTTAGACCTCACGCAAAGTATGAAAATGTCATTCACAAAGAGAAAAAGAATTTGACAAAGTGTAAACGCGAATGGAAAGAGCAAAAGGAAAAAAGAAAAAAACTTTCAAAAGAATATTTTCATGTGTAATTTGGGCAACAGCGTCTGAAATTTTTATGACCTCTTTGATTGTGTAAACGCTACTGCGTTGTGCTTATGCTGTTGTCTGTTTATCCACTGAACATTTTTCTTTTATTACTTCTATAGTCGGGAAATTTCTATATAAAACTTTACTGTAATCATAAGATTTTCCTGTTAAAGTCATAAAAGAATACACTGCCGGTTTATTTATTGAGATGATGTTGGTGACGACAACGCTGGTGTTTATGACTTACTTGCAGATTTTTTCGTAGCGCTGAATGAATGAAAAGTTGAGGTCAAAGACATTTTAAATAAAAATATGGCAATATTGCAAGAACTTTAATTTAAGTAGTTGCTTTTTATTGAAATTTTTTAAAATTCGCTAATGGCTGTTTTTCAATTTTTGAATCTGAACTGGTCGGAAGTTAATCAATCACTTTTTTTTGCATTTTGCGTACTGGTCTAAAATTCTGTTCTCAAGGTAGGTATTTGAAAATGCATCAGCATCATTGTAAAGTAATAATAATAACCTGATAATGAGCTTCTACGCACTTTTAAACAGTTCAGGGTTGCTAAGATTTGGACGGACAAACAAATAAGGTTGTACTTAAAATTATATATGTATGTGCTTTGAATAGTCAAATATGTTACCAATTTTGAAAATTAACTATAAACACTGTACTGAATGTCACATTTTTAGGGTGTTCCTAAAATTTCTATGGCTTATTAACTATAAACCACTATTTTCTTAACAAATTTGAAATATTTTTCACTCATTGTTAGGGGAAGTTAATTAATTATTTTTTTGAACATTCGACCCCTTCTCTTCCGTTGGTGAGATTTGGTGCGATCTGGCGGGACCCGTCCTTTCCTTCCCGTGAGATTTAAATTATTTTTTTTAATATAAATTCTATGAATTAAGAAGTTGACGTGAGGATTTCCTTGATCCACCTCCCGCTTGCTGAGATTTTGCCGAACCCCCTGTCCCCTATTTTGAATCACGTAATTAATAGACGTCCCCTTACGTGTAGAAAAATACGTTATTGATATTTTCTTAAAACGTTCATATATCATTAAAATAAAAATTTTTATCACAAATTTGAGTGAGTTTCATACAGTTTTGTCTGGATATAGTGAACACTCTATATAGTGAGCACCTTGATATTGTGAACACCAAAATTGTATTCACGAATAGATTTTTGCTTTCTGCTTTCAGACATTGATTTAGAGTACTCAATGTAAAAATTTTGGTGTTCATTATATCAAGGTGTTCACTATATCAAGGTGTTTACTATATCCAGACACGACTGTATGTATATTTCTATTTTCTTACAAATTTATTCAAATATTTTGAGCAAATAATACGAGGTTTTGAACAAAAAATGTCAACCTTGATATAGTGAACAATCTGGATACTGTGAACAGGCCTTGCAAAAATTAGTTCACTATATCCTGACACGACTGTACTTTCAAAACGCTTTAATATTCTAACGCAATTTTATGTGATCCCTTACTCCACCATTTTGTTCTATGACCATTACGTTCAATGCTCTGCTTCATCGCACGTTTGCATGGAAATTTGCCCTTAGGGGGCAATCGTTGAAATTGCAAAATCACAATAGCAGCAACAACAAAAAAACAACAATAACAAGAAGTCACAATAACTCCAACAAGGATAATAAAAGTAAAAGCATAATACCGCAAAGCAATGCAAAGTAAAAATACGAGAAAGATAGAAAGCATGAATGAAGTCTTAAAGAAAAATGTTTTATAGCAATTTGGCTTTAGGGCAGCAAGGCAACAAAAAAAAAAACAGAAAAAATAACGAAAGGTTTACGCAAAGTTTGCTTTTGAGTGCCACGTGATTTGTGTGAAAATGCATAACATATGAAACTGGAAAAATTACGAAAAAAAAAAACAGAAAATCACCTAGAGGGTTTAATTATGCTATGTACATACAATATGTCTGGATCATGTGGTGGAAATTACATATGGGACTAAATTTATAAGGGGCATTAAAAGTCAAAACGTAAAGAGCTGGTCTCCGATTTTTCTGATGATGATTGATTTAGCTACGTTGATTTCGAAAGAAAATAAATCTATTTATACTTTAGTTAAGCCCAAATTTTAAGTCTAATTTAAATTATTATTCACCCTTCAAAAAATAAAAAAAAATTTGTAACATTTTAAGCCTTAAGAACTTTATCATAAAGTTGATAACGATAAAAATGTTAAAAAGTTAAAAATTTTTAAAAATTGTAGCGCAACAATGATTCAACTTATGGTGAAGTAATTAAGTGGACATTATTTTGTCAAATTCCAACCACAAAAAAACAAAAAATTAATAAAATCGGAGACCACAAGGAAGAGTTTTGGAAACTACGAAAACATGTTCGTCAATTTAATATGTAAGCAATTTCCACTTTTAACTGACAGAATTAATTACTACCATAATTTTACCCTTGCGGAATATTTAAGACAACTGATCCGATTTTTTCCTGAAGTTTGATAAAGCAAAAGCATACAAATATATAAACTCTATACAAAATGTTATATATGTATGTCTGTATGTATCAGATAGAATTAGATAACGCTTTCATTGTGTTCAATTTTTTAGTTACATCAAATTTTAAGGAATTCGTTTCCCCATTTTTTTACATCTGAAATTAGAATATTTCAAGCGGAAAAATTTGGGCGAAAAAAGAATATATTTTTTTTTATATAATAAGCTAAGACTTTAGTTAAGCTAATTTATTTTTACGGAAAAATTCATCTGAAGGAAAAAATATTAAAAATATCCAGCAAGAGAATGAAGCATTCCGCATTCGCTTTGAAGCATAAAAATAAAGTGAAGCCTATTTTGGTAATGTTTAAAGTAAATAAGGGGACGTCCATTAATTACGTGAGGTGTTTTTTTGAAAATTCGGACCCCCACCCTCCCTTTAGTGAGATCTGGCGGGACCCCTCCCCCCCTCTTTCGTGAGACTTAAATTATAATTTTTAATGTAAATTCTCTACATTAAAAAGTTGACGTGAGGTTTTCCTTGACCCCCTCTCCCACTTGGTGAGATTTCGTGAGATTTTGCCGGACCCCCTCCCCCCCTATTTTAGCTCACGTATTTAATGGACGTCCCCTAAGAAATAAAATGTCTGCGTAGGAATTGTATATTCATGAATGTTTATGAAAAAGATGTGTGAAAATATGGATACACTTGATTGTCCTCCACCTTTTCAAGGATCCCAAATATCGCAAATACTCAATAATTTTTGAGTTTAAAGCAAACTTTATTTGTCACAAAACATCATTTACTAGGTGAAAACATTAAAACGAAACAAAACGTAAAATCAAATAAGGAAAACAAATTTTATGGCTTTTAGCGTAAGCCCTGCTTTCAGGCCTGTTGTTGGTAGATATAAAAATATGTTTAAAAATTCCAAACTCTAAATATTTAGCTTAAATCTGGAAATTAGACGATTCTCGCCAATCGATAATGCTAATAAAAGCCAAAGTATTGAAAACAATAAAAATACTGTCCCTTTGAATAAGGGACGAATGGTCACTGTGCCTATAGCTGTTCAGTTTTTGATACTTATGTTAAATCTTTCTTATACTTGTAATTTTTTTCATAAAAGTAAAGCCCCAAGTATCATATTAAAAAAAACTTATTATTAAGAAATAAAAACAATGTATTGGATGTGATCATTTTATGGAAAATTATAAAATAAAAATATATCACTTTCCTAAAGTTTATTTTCTCAATTCACATAGGCATATCAGACAAATTAATTTTTATCATATTTTTCCATAGTGTGGCGAAAAATACTATAAATTTTTCTTTTTTACACTTAACACTTAAAAAACTTTTAAACACTCACTCGCAAACACTTACCTACACATACTTGAGAAATCCTTTGTGCAACATGGAAATAAAATTTTCATTTTTGCTTGTAACTAAAAGGATTTTCGTAGCTTTTACTTTTACCATTTTCTTTTTGCTTAAGCCCAACGCAATTTTTTGTAAGATTTCTTAGATTTGATTTACTTGTAAAGATTTTTTTTATAATGTTGGACTCGAGCATTACTTTACAAGTTGTCACCTTCACTACTCATTGTTTACTTTGCTGGATTGTAATACCACATATTTTCGTGCTAAAGTACGTTATTATTCTTTGGTGCTAAGCTATCTACGTATGCAAATTAGAGTAGCCCCAAATACAAAAGTACTAAAATGTTAAGCTGTGCGTAACTTTTTAAAATTTAAGAGTCTAGAACTTACTTATACAAAAAACCTATCAAAGTAGGAATAAAGTTAAATTTTTGTGCAGCTGCTGTCAAAGTAATCAAAACTGACAGCAAATAATTTATAAAGAGTTTCCGAAGCAAAATAATTCGCATTAAATGCTGTACAACAAAAATTGTTGCAATTATTTCGCTACAACAATTTGCAATAAAAATTTATATTTATAAATTGATTAATTTGATTAAATTTAAAAGTAACAATTTGCAATTTCTTCACAAGTTCAAATAAAATTTTAATCATACGTCACGTTGCACAAATTGCAGTATCGTGTCATTTTCTAAGCAACACAAGCAACTTGTAAATAATTTCTAACTTCAATTTCAAACATAAATTATTCATTGCATACTCTAAGGCTAATAAAATTAAGTATCAACAACAACAACTCGAGACAAACTACACGTTGTCAAGGCAATAGTTGTAATAAACTCACTTACTTGCTGAATAACAAGATTACAAAGTGTTGTCTTACGTCATTGCTGTTGCTGTTTAATAAATAACTGTAATTTGGTTGCATGTGTGGTGTTTGAAGCTATCAACATGTTGGTGTTAGATTTAGGGTCGTGTTATTGTGTGTGTAAAGTTTTTAAACTTTGTGTTGCTTAGTAGTTGTGCAGTAAAAACAACCGATAATTTATGTTAAATAGGGAATTAATAAACAGTAAAAATAAATTGTCTTATACAAAACAAAAAAGCATAAGTCTTTAGAAGACTTAAGGTTTTTACCAGGATATTTTAATAAAAGTTTTAAATCTTTTCAGCAAGACCTAAGCCATAACTTAGACAGATCATTTGAACAGCGTTAAGTATTTTAGGCTCTTTAATTCAAACTTACAATGAAATAAATAATTAAGTGTCGTGTAATACAATATATACTCGTAATACTTTGTTAGTTTGTGTAAGGTTTACACAGCAACAAATGAACCAATTTTATTTAAACGTTTACCTATGCAACTATTGGTGCCAAGAACTATGTTAACTTCTCTTTTTAATCTAATGTGACATTTTGTTAAAGCTAAAAATAAGTATTTATTTGCAAATTGCAAAATTACTAAATTTTTAATTGTAAAACACCATGCACTACCAAATTAATTTTGTTTAAGTGATAACTATTTTACAATATTCGCAAAATATTTATTTTATAAAATTAACTGCCAAAATAACTAACAAACTTTATGGACTATCAAAAAATGGAACGAGTCAAATCCGCATTCAATTTAAATTCACTTTTTGTTCAACAAAGTTCTAATAAAAATCTTTATCTTCTACAGCTTAATGTAACAAAGTTTTGCACACAAAATTTGTTGTTACAGCTAACCAAAGCTTGCGGCTTTAAAATTTCAACAAATTTCCAAAACAGCAAATGTTGCACACAGAAAGTTTGCACACAATTCGCAATGCTGTTTTGTTAAGGAAATGAAAAAAAATTTATATTATATATACTTAAAAACAAAAGATAGAACAAATTGGGCAACTAAACAGCTGCAGGACTTGCTGCAAAGTTTGTTAAAAGTTTAACAAAAAAAAAAAAAAGGAAAAATTAATGCGAATTCAAAAATTGCAAAACTTCTAACTTTTCAATATGAAAGTTTTTCAGTTAATATTTTTCTTAGTTGTAGCAACAACAACTAAAAATTCAACTTTTTTGCAACTCTACAAACTTTTAAGAAGCGATATTTTTTTTTCATTAAATAAAATTTCTTAATAATAGAAAATTGGTTTTCATGAAACTTTTGCTGTAATGCCTTAGTGGCCTATCATCAAATTTTGTAATTTTTATATTAAAACTTAAACTAAAAAAAAATATAAGCATCTTAGTCATAAATTATATCGAAGCTAAGGCATTGACGCCTAATGTTATTATTGATCCATTTGATTACTAATAGTGTCCTTTCAATGACATGTGTATGTATTGTATCATTTTTGAAATTAAAAGAAAACTGCAAAATTTACTTCGAATTAAATAAGTCAACATGTCGTATGAGTAACATTGAATTATCGTAAAACATAATTTTCTTTTCAACTTTTCTACAACTTCCAAGTCAAATAACACAATTCCGTTGCAACTCGCATACAAACTTTTGATGTCTCTGAAAAAATAGAATTAGTGGCCATTCAAACGTTTGTTAGAAATTTAAAAAATTTCTCTGGATCCTCCTCAGAGGACACGAGAAACTAATTATTACACTTCATTACCTGCCAAAGACGTAACTATAAATCACACTGCAAATTTTAACACTACACTTGACTAAGCAGCATCAAATACTGCCCCCAGCTGCATGCTTTGCATGCCAAATGTCAGCAATCAATTCATGTTGCTGCGAATGGTAACTTCTGCCACCCTCAGCAGCACTACGCTTCAACTTCCGGTAGCGTTACGTTTTGTCTTCACTATCTTTTAAGTTTTTTGTTCATTTTTCTCTTTCTTTTATTAATTTAATTTTGCCATTTCCTTCCTGGAATTCCTGCAGCAGGAATTTATTACACTGAAAATGTGGTTTTCTGCATCAAGTGGCAGCAGTTATTCAGCAGACAAGATGTTGCTGATGCAGCCAATTGGTTATAAAGTTGTGGCATTAATATTACAACGGAAACGGAAACGGTTTCATTGCATACAGATTTCAAAAGATTTTCTCTTCTTTTGAAAAACTTAATTGATTTTGTAACTAAGTGAACGAGAAGTGATAACGAAACACTTAATCATTATTTTTCTAAACTTTAAACAGAGTAATATGAGTTTTGAAACATCATATTTCGATGGAGAATTGAATAACTTTAGTTTTATGAACTAATATATAATTAATGTTTACATGAAATGTAACGAAATTTCTTTTTGCTAAAATTTGTTCAAATCATAAGCCAAAGGATCTAAGTCGTGACATGATTCTGTTTAATTAATTTTTTCAAAAATACTTCATTGAAGTTAGTAGTTCTTCACATAATTTCAAACGTCGTATCTTTAAAACCATGACTTCGTTATATTCCTAACATTCCTTAGTTAAGTCATTTCTGTGTGTTTTCTATATTTCAGTTTCTCGAATATCGGAGCTAAATACCAAAGATCCAGTAAAAAAGAATTCGTTTCTGAATATTTTAGCATTGTTGATCGGTCACATGTACTTGTATAACTACATGAATTCTCTAAAGCTAAACGTGAAAAAAAAAATCGTTCATGAGCCTTATTAAGAGTTCTTACTAATAAATATATTTTTTAAAAGTAAGGAACTTCTTCTACAATCTTTAAGGATCGACTGTGAGCCTTATGCATATGAACTCATTATAAAAGTAAAACCTTCAAAACAAAATATGTAATTAGAAAAGAGTTAATTTCTTAGCTTTATAAACATAAGCTTTGTAAGAAAAAAATAGCTCTATAAATAGAGTTAAATGAGAGATATTTATGATCTTTATAAAGCTTTTTTAATTATTTAGTTTATTTCTTTTGTGCCAACGGCTGCATTATCTATTATATTGTTTTAAATTTTTATTTTCATTTTCTCACATTTTCTAGGCATATCCTTGAACCTTGTTTGTTTCAAATAAATCACAGCCTTTATAAATATGCATTTACTTCACGACACTGCATTGCAATGGCACATATGCAACACCTACTATAAGTATCTCATTTGATATGTGCTTTGTGAACATTACACTGTCATGATGAATTTGATGTCTCACGCTTTCTATGCCACATCCTTGCAAAGTAGGTTATAAATTCAAAGTGCATTTTAAATGCAACATGACGACTATGTAAATGTATATCGATTGAAATGTGTGTGAATGTGTTTTGTTTTAAAGTAGGTATAGGTACATAAGTATCAATATAGTATTTACACTTATTTCCAAGTTTACCGTATTTAAAATGCAACGCAGTGGACTAACAGTATGTAATAAAAACTTGTTATAATAATACTTTAATATTTGTTTTAGCTTGCATTATATTCTTTATTTTTTCTCACAGGTCTGAGTGGATTCAATGGTTTCAGTGGGCAAACAGTTCAGCTCTTAACACATCAATACCAAATAAACTATAGGCTTTTCCATCGACCGACAAAATAGATATTTTACAGTAGAGCACCAATTGTGATGTAGTGTTACCTACATAGCTACTACTGTATGAGAAAACGAATCATCAGTCTCCATGTAAACTTCATAATCCAATGTTCTATCTGGTCTGGCTGCATAATTTAAGATGCGATTATAACTTACTTTCGGATCAAACTCTAACGTGCAATATGCTCGATCCTCAGGTATATGCAATTCATTGGATCTCCACGCAGCTTTTATAGTTGACCCATCAATGTATAAAGTGCAGTGCGTAGTAATGTGAAAGTAGATCCCATGCAACATATGACTATTTTACGTTGAATACTGATAAGTTTATTCTTCACATTTTCTATAGAAAGCTAGCTCCAGCAGAATCAGTTCATATCCTTTTAAATCAAAAATGAGAGAAAAAGGAAGCTTCGCTAATACCCCTTAAATTATTGACGCTAACATGCCAAATAATTTTTCATATTAAATTCCAAGTTACGTTTATGAACAATTACATACCCTTTGTGCACTAAATGTGACAACAAAACTAATTTTATCTCACCTCATTCCAACTGTCGCGTCATTCAATCAAATTAAAACAAAATTCCCAAAAAAAAAAAAGTCATTCAACTAATGAAGCCAATGAAGCAGCAAATGAAAACTTCATGCCACATGTACGTATCATACAATGATCGAGGATACTTTGTTGACCTGTTTTTGTTTTGTGGAGATGAGTCAGCAATGTCCAAACGAACAGTTAATCATGATGACATGTTTGTTTACCAAAGTGTTCTATGTCCGATTTTGTAATGCCTTTCTACATAAATGCTAGCAATGAAATGCAAGAGACTAAAGCAAATTTGAGTGTAAATTTTTATTATCGAGGCAAGACAAGGCATGACAAGGGGTTGCAAATTTCATTTTGAGTCCAAAAAATGGGGATGGCATATAATAAAACTAATGTCAACAGAATTGTTAGTCATAAAATTACTGACAATAAACAGAGATAATGTAGTGGAAGCAACATAAGTGTTTGACAAACAAAAGAAAAGAAAATTGCGAAAATCTTTAATTAGGTTTTATTTGCAATTGATAAATACAATGAACTCTCATTAGATATAAAATAAAGATTGAAACAGAAAAAATGGAAAGTATGAAATGCTTACACTTAAATTAACGCTTGTCCGTTAATGCCACACGATTCCACAAATTTACATTTGGGTAACTTGTGACTCTTTTATCGAGCTTTTAAGAAGTTATCAAGGTTAATGGAGAATTTATTAAAACATTACCACGCATTTCAAAAATTTAACCCTTCTGTGCGTGGAAAAAAAAAAAACAACATTCCCCAGGTGACAGGGTACCTACACAAATTGAATGAAAATTTCAAATTTTTTGGCTCGAACTGTATAAAATAATGACATCTCTCGAACTGATCAGATGAAACTTCTCATATGAAAATATAAGATAATGTCAGCGGCTCTCGTGAGTTTTCAGAATTGTAGAAAATGTCCAAACGTAAAAATTTTGTTTTGAAAATGAAATGAGTATCCGGGTACAGAAGGGTTAATATAAGTTAGACATGCTAAACCAAAATGTTTTTACATAAATTATATGTAATGCACTGATTGAGTAATAATTCGAATAAAAACTTAAAATTTTTTTATAGTGAATAAAAATACAAATGCATGATTCTATGAGCTTCGAAATGCCAAACTAATCACTTGCTCCATAAATTACTGAACTCTGCAACATTTCAACAACGCTGTAATAACAAAGCAAAATCATCCAACTATGTACTTAAATGAATTCCATAGTCATAAATCTTCTTTACTAAATGATTTCTATTGAGTCAGCGTTAAAAACATTAATTAAAACAAATTTCACAGAAATAATGGCAAAATGAAACATGAAGTGGTGGGAGAAGAAAAAAAAAATAAATAAAAACATCAAGCAAAATTAAATTTATATGGCAAATGAAACACTTCAAGTATCAAATGGAGGGCACCATAAATGATGCCATTTAAGAAATGAATGCAGCAGCTCCGGCAGTTGGTGTAGATGATAAAAAAAAATTATGTTTGAGCCAAATTTTAAAATTTACAACGTCATATCTCACAAACTATGGAAACTAATGTGATGAAATTTAATGGAAGATACTGGAAAAGAGACGTGTCACTTCTTAAAAATCTAAAAATTTGATACAATTTTAATCGAAAACCTACGATTTTGATCAAAATTTTGGAGATAACATTCCCAAAAATAGTCACTATGCTGACAAAACACTTTAAACGATATGGCAGCTCCAAAATATTTTTTAAAAAAAGTTAACTAATGTAGTAACAGTTGTACTATTTAGTGTATCAGATCTACGTGCTATAACTTATCGTCACGCCAAAAGTGAGCTAAACAGTGCCAATGAGCATGAAACATCTCATACAAGTAAATACATTAAATGCCACAATTAGTATAAGGTCTCATGGTTGTGTTTTCAATCAAATGACACACTTTTCACAACATTTCTAATGAGTCAAGTACAGACATTTTGTTGGCAACACAAACTTTCGGGTAAATTTTTGCTTCGCTAATTTTAATTATTATTTTTTGGAAAAATATTTTAATGGAAAGTAAATCAGAGATTCATTACAACATTAAGTATTTTATTTACTCAAGAAATTTTACTCTTACATTTAATGATTTTAATTTGGCGAATAACAAATTTATATTATTGGCAACAGCACTTAAAACGAGTATTGTTCCTAAAATTCTACATAAGTGCTACAGTTAAACCACAACACCCCACACCCATAATTACGCCCACTAAATTTAAATACGTGTTCATTATCTGCAAACAAGCGTAAAATATCAGAGCAGAGCTTAAAACCACTAACAAGAACTGCCACATAACTGCTAAATAATTTCCAAAAACTACGCCCTCAACTGGGAGGCAGAAAAAAATTAACTAAATGTAGCACACCACACCACCAGTGTTGCATACCACAGCGCATTAAATTCATTAGATTGTGGAAATTTTCGTAACTCACTGCGTTGCGTTGCAGTATGCGTTTTAATTCGAAAATTATTTAATTAAATTGTTATTGTTGTAGTTTTAGCAACGCAGAACTAATCACAATGTTTAAACATGTGATATTCACAATAGTAGAAGAGATGTTTTTAAATGTAACCTCTTTAAATTTCCAAGATTTTGAATTTTGAAAAGTTTTAACGTAGGAGATACTGGCATCTTTGAGGCAAACCTGGGTTTTGCACACTGGACCCAAATTGAGATTTTTGTTCAAAAAACGCAACAGAGCGTAAGTTTTGTCTGAAATTAAATTTTTTTTTTAATTAAAGCCAACCGGAAGGACAACAGATCGTCGAAGCTTAAATTTTGAAAAAAAAAAAAATTTATTTTTTATTATTTTAAGTTAAAAAAAAATTGTTTTAGCCTTTAACTTTAAACAATTTTTTTTTTAAATTCGCGCTTCGAGAATTTGTCGAAGTTTTGGTAAACTCTCATTTAAAATAAATTAGTTATTCATTTCCGACAAGTTTTCTTGAACAAAGTACTTCTTCAATTACATATATCCTAATGTAGTATTACTATACTTCACTTCGAACATTTTAAGCTCATAATTAACAGAGGACATTTTTTTGTTGTGCTGCAACTCAATCACTAAAATGTTAATTTTCTAAAAAAATTAGTTAAACATACAAAAATATTAAAATAATTTCAAAATATCACTTCAAGCTCGTAGTAATAAATTATTTTTGTGGAGAAAATATGTAGAAAATTACTAATTTTGTTCCACTCTACTTATTTTAGCAAATATTTTTATGTTTGAAATGATATTTGCCAAATGCACACATTTAATTTACTCTGCAAAAACGGAATGCATTTTGTCAACATCCTATAGATATGAACAAATTAAGGTAAACACAAACAGCAACAACATACATACATATATACATATGAAATAAACGTCATTTCCATTTCATATACTGATAAAACCACTGCAGAAATTAAATCAAATTAAATATTAAAATCACAAACATTCACATTTATTCATTCCAATTTGCCTCACAAAACAGTTTCCAATCAAACGGTCAGTCATCCTGATTTTTAGATTCTACTGCACGGTACTGCATTGGAAAAAAGACATTGTGCCATAGTAAACAACAAATGAAAAACTCAACTTATCAATTTGAAAAAAGTATAATTCGATAAAAAAAGCAATTCTATTATAATGGTATTTAATTATTGAGACTTACCTACAGTCAAAATCAAGAGAAATTTCCATTAAACTGGAATTATCTGGTTAGGATAATCAAAATTTTGATTCAAAATTTCTTTTAAAAATTAAAAATATTTTCCGATTTAATTTTGTTTGATCTTTGCAAACTTTTATCCAACTACATTTATCACATTGGTATAATAAAATTTTCCACAGGACGTTATGCAATGGTCCTCAAGCAATGTTTTATAAGTTATTGTGCTTGCAGCAAGTTTATGTATGATAAAAATCCTTTTTTCTGAACCGCACAAAAAAAATATATATATTTTCGTTTTGTGCTGCAAAAAAACTTTACAATAACTGTATGTATGTATATGCGCTGCAGGACATCGTGTTGTATCCTCTTGCATTTATTGTTACCATAAAAAGGGTTGTAAGGTTAATTTGTTTTATTAAAACAGATACAAAGTAAATGAAAATAAAATATAATAAAAAGTATGAGAACAAATTTCCCGCAGACATTTTGATTTATTTCATAATGCAGCTGTGTGCAAGTGGATGTCCTTTTTACACAGTTACAACGTTGTACGACTGAGTGATTTCACTTTCGCTGTGAGCGGCTTCAACGATTTAAAACTGGGTAAAAAGTTCATAGTGGTAAATTTTAACATTCCAAACAAAAATAGTTTTTGTTGAAATATAAAATTCGAAAAAGTTTGACTTTTTTTCAAATTTTCTGATAAAAATGTAAGCCATTGGTTTTTCTTTCGCTAGTTATTAGTTATGACCCTAGGTTAGGTTAGGTTCGGCTACAGTAGTGGCTATGGTCCGGCGAAATCGTAAATTCTGTGGAGTGTTAGTTTTGCAACGACGTGCAATGAGTATAAGACAATATGTTCAAAGCCTTGTCTGAGCGAGTGCAGGGCAGTCGCAGAATAAGTGCTCCAGCGTTATGATCCTAAAAGCTTGGTAATATTTTGACTTAACTATATCTTCATTTTGTGTTTTGGCACTGTCGGATTTCATATTGATTAGACTTTTTTCTTTTAAAAAAATGCTCTTGAAATCGCTCAAAGTATTTGTCCCTAATTGGTAACCCATATTTTAAATTGTATCGTACGTATGCAATTCTGTAATGCTAGAGGTGTACTTTTCTGCTTAAAAAAAATGTCACAATCAAATGTTTGTATAAATCGGCATAAATTTTACACGTAAAGGAAATTTTACATCACTTTTCAAGCATGTAAAAAATTTTGTTTAGCAACAAACCTTTTTAGAACAGATCGAAAGCTCGTAAATATTCCATACC
Organism: Meiosimyza platycephala; assembly: GCA_963662105.1. Taxonomy (NCBI): domain Eukaryota; kingdom Metazoa; phylum Arthropoda; class Insecta; order Diptera; family Lauxaniidae; genus Meiosimyza; species Meiosimyza platycephala. Next base: position 102,174,683 of record OY759208.1, on the reverse strand, counting down.
AAATAAAAAAATCTTCAATACTGATGATTTTTACTCAAGAAATGTGTTAATAACTTTTATGTAAGACAAGGAGAGGTTTCAGGCTTATCGCAAGAAAGATCTCGCCAATGCAACTGAAGAGTCAATGGAGTTGACAAAAGACGAAGCGAAAATTTAACAACTAAGAAGTGCCTGGTAAAGCTTTCAGGATTAGGAAACTTCTTCGAAAAAAATAAAATATTCCAATAAATCGATGATCAAACTGATGAGGAGAGGAATGCAAAAGTGTCCAATGAGGATCATTCAAATGAACCTTTACCATTTAAATGTGATCTCAACTGGTATACTTAACAACAGGAATATATGTTATATACATATGTATATGTTGTAGGGTTGCGTGGTCTGAAGACGCCGGCTTTAAAGCATCTGGCAATTAACAGTGAAAGTATACCCATGACGAGCATTCTCGCAAGGAATAAACTTAATTTGTTTTTGCTATTCAATTTCCATGGTCATGAAATAGAAGCTTCCAGTAAATTTTAGCATATTTGTCTTCTATCAAGGCTGTGAGAACAAAGGCCTGTTGAAACAAAGCTATATTTATCGCCAGCAGTGATGCTAATACCTATAAACAATTTTCCGAAATTCCACTTCACTCAACACCAGGAAGTAAAAAAACCGAAAAGTGGAAGTGTTTTTTGTGGCCGTTTCCAGAGGCTAAAATATTTTTCGATTTATAGTTTAATCTTAAACTATGTATATAAAAGTAGATAAGGAAAAACGAGCAAAAATTTCTGACTGTGTATGTTATGGTTACTTTGTGTAATATATAAAAAAGAAATTGTTACTTAATATCTTTAAATAAATCATAAAAGCTAAAAAAAATCACTTACCAATTAACACCCAACATATTATCATAACAAAAAAGCGCTGAGATGAGAAAAATATTTTAAAGCACTATGTTAAAAACACTTGCAAAAAAAGTAATTCACAGTGAAGACATTTTGTAGCTTTTAAACTGGCTCCCATTCGCCAATTTTTATTTAAACAAACTTCTTCATGTGCTTTTCAATTCTTAGAATAAATGTGTTATCAAAAGGTGTCTCTCAGATTTGTTCGGAGATTTAACCATCGGAACTTGCAAATATAGCTTTTGTTAAAATCATTATAAGTTGCGAACCCTTGAATGAATATCAAAAAATTGGATGTCACAAGAAAGATAATTTAATGACCTAGAATAATCACTTTTCAAACTTAAATTCTAGTTTTGAAGTTCTGATGAATTTTCTGAAATTTTGACCACTATTTTCACAAAAAAAAAACATAATTTTTTCAAAAACTGTGTTAATAACCTATAACTTTTCCAAGATGTTAAAAAAACCTAATTTTTTCCTTTAAAATGATGTATAATTTGTTTAAAATTTTGCATATTAACGCCTTTTTTTAACAAAACTCAATGATTACGGCGCTAATATGCAACATTTAAGGTAAATATTACATCATTTTAAAGCAAAATAATCAAGCCTTTTTAACATCCAAAAAAAAATATAGGTTATTAACAAATTTTTTTTTAAAAATATAACGGTTTTAAAAAAAATTGGTCAAAATTTCAGAAAAATCGTCATATTTCCAAAATAAATAAAGAAATTTATATGAGTTATTTCTCATTTACTAAATTTATTAAATTATCTTTCTTCTGACACCCATGTTTTTGATATCCATTAAGGATTTCCTAACTTACAAGGCTTTTTACAAAAGATATATACGAAAAATTGTCCAATGGAAGCTAAAGCAAACCCGTTGCCACAAGTTTTCTACACAACTCTTCTGGTAAACAATTGGAAAATGTAAAAGTAAAGTAAATGAGCCACTTCCTTTGAGCTTTTTCGGATAAAAGTTGCTTTCCTTCTGAGGTACAAAGAACATCTATACTCTGAATTTAGATCTTCCGCGAAAACTTCAACTGCCATCACTGCTGTGGAAGTAGTTATTGTGAACATTTCCATTGAATTATTTTTAAAACAAACACTTGCGAAATTTGAAAATAAATGGAAGTTAAGCACTTTTTTTACATATTTTTTCTTTGCTTGAGCAAAAATTGAAACTGTCAATGAAGCCACCATTTGACTTTGCAATTAAAACAACAAAACACTACACTTCCAGTGGCGGCTCTGCCGACGTGGCCAAACAAGCTTAGATTTTGGCATTTTAATTCAAATATTTTGTCCGATTTATCACTGAGAACACGAGAAGACATAAATTTCAACTTCTTTTAAATGTTTTTAACAACTTTTACAACGAATTTGCATAATTGAATTGCAGAAAATAACACGTGAATTGGCAATCAAAATAGAACTAATAATGACAGTCAATGGCGTTGCCACCTGATTGATCGGAGCAAGGATACTGAAAGTGACAGCGTATATTAAAAAGTAGCCAATTACATTGGTCTACAGACGCTGTTTTTTTTGTGCCTTATTTATTATACATACTTACTTAATATAAACGAACTAAAATTGTATGTAAATTTATTATTACTAGTATCGTATTGTGGTCGAAAATCGACCGTACCCACCAAGTTTTAACTTTGGAAGAATTTTGCCAACCTATGATGAACAATCTTATTTAATGTCACTTTTCATCTTACCGCACTTCATCTCACCTCACCATGCCTGTACCTTATGCAGCCATGAACGCGATCAAAATAAGTTGGTTAAAACGTTTTGTATAGGGGAATCACGCGCGTATGTTTACTTTATTTTACCTGCCTTAACGGCACATATTATACATAATTTTTTCTTTGTGCACATCTACCTACCTTTCAAATGATATAAGTTTCATTCCCCTCATTTTATAATACCGACTAAAAAAGTGTACCATAAGTCTCGATGATCACGTATTAATATATACATAGATATACTACATACATAGATGTGGCTGGATGGACTATATTTCGGAATCGGCTGCAGCGATTTTGACGACACTTCGGGATTTGATGCATATATGACCAAAATTAAGATTGGGCTAGGATTTGAGTTTTTACAAACAATAAAAAGGGTGTGGCACCACCCATAACTATAAGCTATGAAATTAAATGGATTTCGACAAATCGCGAGAATAAAAATTATTATTTTTGTGTCTAAGTATTTCTTGGTTGAAACAAAATATATTTGACCTAAATAAAAATTTATTTGCTTTATATAAATTATGTATATTTTTAAATTTATTATATTCAATCAAATCATTTTCGGAGCGTGCAAGTCAACTTATGTATATTATAAATTAAGACTTTCGTTAATCACTCGTTTCATTTGATACATTTAATACGTCACAATTTATGAGTGTCTCATAAATTATAGCCAATAAATTTTCATTTGTTTAACATTTCATTTAGCATTTAACATTTGCAACAGAAGCGGCACAACCACAACAACAACAACAACAACATAAACCACAACAACAACAAAATAAAAGAAAAACGACAGGTCAAATTCATGTTGCAATTGACTTTAAACATTAATGTCACGTTACATTTTAATATTAGCAACAGCAACTGCAACATTTAACCGCAGCATCAAGGACAACTCGATTTCCATTCGACACGATCTTTTGTATTTCGAGTAGTAGGTATCTGCAATCTGGAAAATCTTGAATTGAATTCACAACAAATACAAGAAATACACAGCAAAACCATAAATAATAATAAGTACAAGAAATCGTAGCGAAAAAAGACAAAATAATTACATATTTATTTGAATGCAATATTCTCATTGCAAACAAAAAAAAAAAAAAAAGTAGGTATTGTATTGTGTTACGCTTGTAGCAGCAGCAATTGTGGCAACATCACAGTGTGCAAGTAGTGTTTGTGAAAATTGCAACGGTTATTTGTAATCGGGTTTGAGTTATATAAAATTTTTACAGCTAATATTTTTTCATGAGCATTTTTTCCTCAGATAGCTCAGTTACACGGTTAGAAATCTTGGATTAAATTTTAATACAAGCGAAATGTTACAAGGATTTTTAAAACAATTTTGATTAAATTTAATACTTTTTAATAGATTACAAAATTTTGTAATAAATTTTGTATTAAATTATAATGTACAAGTATTATATTCGAATTTTAAACCTTGCTGTATTATATTTTAATACTATAATATTGAACTTTCATTTTATGTTGTTGTCAATATAAATAAACTTTTAGCCAACCAATAAATAACACTACGGTGGCTGATGTCGTTAAGCAGCGCGTGCATCAATTGAATTCACATGGAACCCGGTTCGAATCCCCTTCGAAACGAAATTTTTTTTTTTTTAAATCTTAATAAAAACGAGTATTAAATTTTAATACAAAAAAGTATTAAAAATGCATTTTAATATTTAGGCAGTATTAAATTTTAATACAATTCTGGTGTAGTCATATATGTAAGCCAAAAAGTATTAAAATTTAATCCAAAATTTCTAACCGTGTACAGAATATTGATATTTTATTAGAAAAAGTTTAACAGTTCAAATGAAACTAGGATATTGATGAAAACAAAATTCAATCAAATAGACGAAGGGCATAAACATATTGAATTCGCCATAAGAAACTAATAACCTAGGCCTAGGAAGCTTGATTGTCTTACTACGTAGTGTTGTTACTGCGATTGCGTCACTCGCTTTTTAATTTGTGGACTCTTATTTTTAAATTATTGGAATCGGGGCTTGCAAATTTATTTATTGGCCTATTTATTCAAGTGCAGCTTAATTTCAAACTTTTTTCATTCAGCTTTAATTTATAAAAGCTTAAAGGCTTTCTGAATCGTCTAACTACACGGTTAGAAACCTTGGAATATATTTTAATACAAATATTTTTAATACAATTTTGATTACTTTTAATACTTTTGAATGGATTACAAAATTGCTTTTTAAACCATGCTGTATTATATTTTAATACTTTCTTTATTAAATTAAAAAAAAAATTATGTCGTATCCACTGGGATTCGAACCTGGTTTCCTTTTAATACAATGGTTGTATGCGCAGTTTAACAACATCAGCCAACGTTGTATTTTTTTTTTGGTTGGCTAAAAGTATATTATTTGAATTATCAATTTTCAACTACGTATAAAGAAAATTCAATATTTAATTTTGAAAGAAAAAGTAATTCAGTTTTAATCGCTCATAGAAATGATGATGGACGTCCAATAATTATGTGAGTCAAAATAGGGTCAAGGAAAACCTCACGTTACCTCACGTCAATCATAATTTAAATCTCATGTGAGGAAGGGGAGGGGTCCCGCCAGATCTCACCAAATCACAGGGGAGGGGAGGAGGTCCGAATTTTTAAAAAACCAGCTCACGTAATTAATGGACGTTCCCTAAGATGAGCATATCTGAACAGTGGCATGATGCAGCACGAAGACACAGGTTCAAATCTGATCGGTGACAGGCAAAAAATTTACATATTCCTATTTGTAGGTGCTTCAAAGATCATTCTATAGCATAGCTAAGTAAGACTAAAATTAAATCGGTGAAGGTGACATATTCTGGTATTTGATAAAGTTTTGTGAAATTGAACTTTATTTTCATTTAACAAAAATATTCCCAAAATTTTGATTTATAAAAATCATTTAAAAAAACCGGTTCGATATTTGACAATTTATTGTAACACCACATACAAGTACAATACAGTAGTGTACAGCAGTAGTAACTGTAACAACAACAAAAATAAACATGAGATTGTCTACTTGGCTGTATTTTAAATCACGTTTTGGCGCCAAATGCCAACAAAATTATAATAAAAATAAAGAAAAATAGATATAGAAATTAAATAAAATGCACAATGAAAAATTTTAAATAAAAATTTATACACTTAACCCATTGTGGGGACGATTGCTTTCACCAAGTATTTTTTTAAATATGTATATACGAAAAATTATCAAGTTTTTTAGAACAATACGTTTAAACTGAATTGTGGAAACGCTGTGCAAAATGTGACCTATTTAGGAAGCATGTGTTTTGAAAGGCTTTGGCATCCAAAATAGCACGTTTCTCAAGTATTTCGTTTCTGTATCGGATTTCTAAAACTTGGTTTCACACAGGCATTATTGCGTTTTTGCTAAAATAAGCTTTTTAACAGAATCTGCATTGTTTCCCAAAGAGTAACGAAAACGAGTACCAAATTAGACACAATGCTTAGTTTTAACTACTTTTAAGTAATAAGTTTCATTAATTTAGCGATAAGTGAATTCTGTAATTTCGTTTACTACTCTTCCAATTATAATTTTCAATGAAAATTTTTTAGAATATACTTTAGATAGAATATATTTATAGCTTAATCATGTTCTTAAAGTACGATACTTTATTTTAAATATTTTTTCATTGTAAAGTTACAATTGGTTAGATATCACAAATTAAAAAACTCTATTGGAAATTTTGGCTGAAAATATTTTTTTTACTGCAATAAAATCGTGCCTCACGAACTGCTGCATGCATTACTGGCAAACACATCACAAAAATTTGTGTAAAAGTCAAAATGCCATTAAAAAGCCATGAAGAAGATTTTATTTCAAATGTCAAAATGTCGTAAAATATTTTTTTTATTACAAACAAAAAATTTTTGTGATTTCAACGTTGAATTCAGAATCAGGGAATAATTAATTAAGCACAATTTAATTGTGTTAATACATTTTCAAATATATATCCTTTATATGTACGCAAAATAGGGGGCACCACAGGAAATAATTTATTTTGAGAGCTTACGAAAATCTTGAAAAAATGCTTAAAACCAATTGGAGTAGCATAGCAAGCCCAAACTTAAAAAAAACTTTTAATGTAACATTTTTTATTTGATAAAATACTTAATATTCATGAATTAAAATAGCTATATGTAATGTCCTTAAATAATTCCTAAGAATTATTATATGTAAAACACAAAAAAACGAGTCCCTATCGGAATATTATTTATCAATGGAAATTAAACATATTGATCAAACATACGATCACGGATCAGCATTATTTACAGAGATAAAGTTGCAGATATAGATTAGGAACCACTGAATTGATTTTATCAAAATATGTAAGTGTCAAATGCAAGACAATTTAAAAGGCTATGTATAAAATTGTTGCAAGAATATTTTAAATTTTTTTTTTTTTCAAATGACCTTTATCTTTAATTTTATTAATGTTAACATTTTTTTAATTTTATAGGTATATCAAAAAGAACTAAGTTCGGCTTTACCACTATATCGTTGTGTAAAACATGCTGCCATATTCTCCCTACATGCGTTAACAATCCACATTACAGCACAACTGATTGCTGCAACGTTCAACATCATGTAGTTTTTCTACCACACGAGGTGCAGTCAAAATGCAATAAATTTTTGCATGCGCGACCAAAATAAATAAATAATAAAAACTCAAATAAAATCACAAAGAAATTAAAATAAAAATATTGAAAACAAAACAAAAACCAAAAATGGAAGATGTTCTTCGTTCAAAAAAGTTGTGCAACAAATTTGAATATTTTCGTTTTTCAACTGTTGGCAGCACATTGATGTGCAGCTAAATGCAAATTTTCTGTTGCAATAAATAAAAATAAAAATATTAGTTTTTTTAACATAAAAATTTACATACAAATGAGTTGAGTTGCAAGATAAAAGATTTTGTTTTATACAGTGCTACCAACATTAAGCTTCCGTAGCAATATAAAGTTTTTTTGCCAACTTTTAGCAGATGTAGCAGCATTACTTTTAAGTTGGTGTCAAATATTGCAGTTTTTGTATAAATTATTTTATTTTATTTAGGCATTTTAAATAATAAATTCTCAACTTTTCTTAAGCTAACTGATAGATTTTTTATTTTTTTTTTTTTATTTTATTTATTCAACTTTCGACATTTGCAACGCTCATCCATACCATGTTTCATAACTAACTATTTTAAATTTGATTCGAACGCAGCTGTCACAGCATGTCATTCGCGCCTCGTTTGACATAAGCAGCTGTAATAACGGTATTTGTTATTGGCACAAAAAAAAAAGAAATGACAACGTATGACAGCCTGAAGTTTAAGGTAGGCAATATAGAAATAAATTTCCATAAAAATTAATATATTTTTCTTTCTTTGGAAACTTTTTATATTAGACTTACATACTTTATTTTGTACACGTTCTTTAAAACTTAGTTAATTTATTAAAGATTCAACTGACAAACAAACGACTCTTTTTAATGTAAACGTCATTATCACATGCACACAGTTTTTTCTCAACAAAAAAAAGAGTGTCTGATTTTTAGAGTAAAACCCACTTCTGAGCTTTATATCTAGTTATCTCAAGTTAGCTAAAAAATACTATGCAGCCAAACGAGTTATAGAGATAAATATCTAGTAAACCATTTCTTCCCATACAAATCGTATGAAAAACAAAAAAGCTCGATGAGCCACCAGTAATTATTAATATTATGAGCTCAAATTGCACCAGAATTCTTCTATTGTGTACCTGCTACTAATAAACCTGTTTGAAATAAAAAAAAATTTGAATCACCCTAATGTGCATACATTAGAAATTTGCCGCCCTTAGGCCGCTCACAAATTGCCGCTCTTCTAAAGTAAGGACCTTTTTTTTTTGTTTGTCAACATTTTTAGGTACTTTATGGGGCGTCATTCCAGGTAAATCCCGGCCTGTACATATATATATATAAGCCATAGTGTTAATCACACTTAAAGTAATTTAACATATTATGTAAATACTTGAAATTCAACTTTTCGCTCGTATTAATTGCATATTAGCTGATGCTGGCCTATACAAAAACTCAAAACAGTTTCGTGCAGTCCTGAAATCTATCGATTTTTTCATTTGCAATGTACGCGTAATAGCTGCGATGTGCCTGGTATTTTAAAGGATAAAAGAACAGAAGTCAAAAAGAAAGAACGGATTGTCACCGTACCCATACTGCTTTTCGTGTTGAAACCATTTATAGCTTAATATGATCCTAAGTTTAAACATAACCAACACCTAAAACTAAAAATTGATTTATTATTTCGAAAATACAAACATGTAAAACAATAAATATTTTTATCTCTTTTAACCCCAATAAGAGCATTCCATTATGTACATACATTGCATGCTAAAATTATTTCCTTCTCTAGTTAATGTTGACAAAATAGCATTCACAAATAAACCGTTGCCATAAATTATATCACAAATATCCATGAGTTGCCGACATCCATTCCTCATAGTAGGCTACTACTTAACGCACTACACGCAGTACAGTTGCACTGATAACGCACGCGGTAACCAATGCATTACAACGACGCTTATCGCATTCTACTGAAGATTCAATTTACAGTTCCGTTGATGACGCCACTGCGCACGCCAAATATGGGCGGTATTCATTAGCAACTTGTGAACTTCATTAGTAAAGCGCAAAAAATGCAAAAAGAACAGTAAATCATTTTTTTTTTACTTGCAACATGCTACCAATTTCAAATCCTGGCCGGTATCAATGGAAAATACTTTTTTTTTCAATCACATGTGTTTATGTGTGGGTTCTAGGTGGCAGCACTGGCTGCCGTCATTTAAACTTGTAGTTGTTTGGGGAAAAAGTAACAATTGCAAAAAGGCGGTTAAAAGAGTTAGCGTGTGCTCGTAGCAATCAGTGTTGTAAACAATTTTTCAATTCATTAATGCGCTGCATGAAAGGGGAAGATATGGCAAGTCACGATATGGGTTTTTATTAGAATTTGATACACAATTTTGTAAATTGATACGCAGCTTAGTTTCATATCGTTATTTAATGATATGAGCCCATTCAGGCAGCTTAAGCGCTTAAATAATTTCGAGCGCTTTAAGCAAGTTAGCTGTGAACATTTTGTGTACATCGTTTATATTAAGCATCTAATAAATAGGGTAACGAAAAATAATGCAGCTGATTTCAATTTGACAAAGTTGCGTCTTGTTTTGTTCTTCAAACAACAACGAAAGTTCTCAGAACTTAAGTAGTCCGTGCAATATATGCAGCAGGGCATTTAATTGAGTTTTTAAGCGCTGGGAAAAAATAACAGAAATATGCTGACAAGCTCTTGTAACGCTAAGTCAATAGTTTTAATTATGCATCTAAGTGCTGTGCATATTTGAAACTATTGGCATTGAGTGAACTTCTAACATGATCATCGATCTGCCATCCCAAGGCTTTTAAAAGAAAAATTTCGTTCTTCGATGTTATGTGGCAAGACTTCATAGACTGAGGAATAAAAAATATGTACGTGCAGCTCCTTCCATTCGATGAAAATATGGAACTACATAAGTGGCAAGCATCCCGTAAGAAGAAATTCAAGTCAGGTCATTATGCTCTCAGCAGAACTTAAAAATTCACCTTGAACAAAAATTATTTGATATTGCTGACCAAAAACAGCACACGGTTTATTTTCTCTGATGAGATCATGGTGAAAGGGGGTGCGCATATATGGTTCGTGTACTTTTCCACGTGCTGTCAATGAAGTGGGTGTTTTTTAGTTACTTTTGGTTCTTGGAATCGAAGACTAGGATGTTAGCTGTGTTGATCCATTGGACTTGGAACGCAGGTCGGCTTAGCGAATACCTAGCGAAGTCTTGCCCTGTTTGTCTCGTTATTTCCGTAATTGTTGTATTGAAATTAAATCCCATAGTTTCCCAATCTATTGCAAAAAAGTGTTTTTAGTGTCATAGCACTATCAGCCTTGCTGATTATTATGTTTCCATGGATGTTTGCTGAAACAAACTGACTGGACACGTACAAAAAGTTTCGCTGAGGGTGCCACAAATTTTTCGAACGGCAATTGAAACGAATTGAATAGCCTTCCATGAAAGCCTTGGCTCTCGAAATTTTGCTACTCAAAAGGACTAGTAAACGTTTCAGCAAAAATATTAAATTTTCTTCCAATACCTTACTTTACCGAAAAGTATCGATACTTCACACTCTACATGCGAGACAATGTTTCTGTGACGAGCGAAGAAGAAAAATCATCAAATCGACATCACAAAACTTTAACCAAAAATGTCATGCGTGCAAAAAGTAACATCAAAGCAGGAAATTGGATTAAACTTGTCAGTCTAATAACTGCAAATCCAACACGAACATCGTAGAACATTGTCCTTCTAGTTGCTGGACTTTGTTTACCCTCTCTTGTCGTTGCTCTACTTAAACTTGCCAATGCTGCACTGTTACTGCTAATGCTGCTTGTTGGTGTCACTTTAAGCCTTAGAGTTATGGCCATAAATATTTTTGTTATCTTTGTGTGCAAGTGAAACCAGTTCAGGATCATCTCGAGGACGCTAATCATTTTTCTGAAAATGTTTGACGTTTTCAAAATTCTTATTGAAGACTTTTCTCAGGTGTTCTTTAAATGAGTGGCAACATTTGTGCCATGCAAGTGTACAGGCCATTAAAGTTTACGCAAATTTGAGAAAAAATGGATTAAGTTTCCTTTGATAACGAGACCTTTTTTAATAAAGTTATGTTCGTGAAAAAAAATTTCCAAGAGAAATATTTGCAAAATATGAAATAATTTCTTGAATTTAATTGGGAAAAGTCATATTTATTTAGGAGCAAAGTTCAAAATTTTTAATATCACCACCCTACCACTGTAAAGTTTATCAAATCACATACGATCCGCATTTGCAGCAATACATTCAACACTGTAACGACATGAAATCTTACCGCATGCAGCTTAAATCAGCAGCAATCATGTCGGCAACAATTCATCCAAAGCAACTTTGACCATGACCACACAAATTAAATGTAATTTGGCCACAAATTTGCAAGGTAGGCAGGCGGCAGCAAAAAAACTCTATATTGTTAAGGAACTGCGCGTCACCGATCGCTTGTCATAGATGCAACATATGAGTGCTGTTGTGTAGGCAGCAGTTACCTATTGTTGTACCTGCACATATGTGGTATAATTACAGATGAAAGATCAAGCAGATTGCGTGTCAGCCATGTTGCATGTACTCTGGCCATTGATCAGGGACGGAAATAAATGAAGAAAATGCGCGTGAACTAATCAATTTCAATTGCGATGAATTTTTGCTTAAAAAAAGGCATAGTGCAGTACAGAAACACGCGTGCACGCCTATCGTTAGAAATTGCCATAGCCGTCTGTGTTGTACGTAAAAAAAATTATATATCAGGCATAGGTCAACTGTCAGTAGAGTTTTTGCTTTTAAAGCACAATCGCCTCCAACTTCTTTCAACAACATTAAAATTTTTGCTTTTAGCTGAAAAACTCAAAACGCTTTTCCTCATGCAAAGTGATTCTCCCGATCTTTTGAATGTGAGATTTTTGATGTGCATTAATACCAAGACCACAACTTACCTTACTGTTTTCGATATATGTATTATGTATGTATGTGGCTAAAGGATTTCCAAATATTAACGAAATGTTAACGAAATTAAATAATTTATTTAGAAATTTCAAGTTTAAAAATTAAAAAATTAATGTCATCAAAGAGAGACTGTTTAAATTCATGGTATATAAAGAGAATGTACGCATTTTAAATGGAACAATCCTTAGGATTATAACTAATTTATAGGATTATAAACAATTTCCTTTTCGCTTCTAATCCATTGGTTCATTTTTAATATTGAAAGAGCCAAAATTATCCGATGCTATGGTGCCAGCAGTATCTTCAACACTAAATTTTGGCAAATTTTTTGTTTGTTTTTCAGTCACTTGTTGTTTGTCTTTGGTGGTGTTTTGAGGTCTTGGTGGTGTTTTGTTGTTTGAAACAGCATATGGTGACGACGTATTGAACTTGTTAATAGAGAAGTTCTGGATTGCGGGCATTGTACCGATAGGTATCTTTACTGGAGAAGTTAATAGCGTAAATGGAGCAGCATTTGATGACAAATTTACAGCAGTTGGTGTTGTTTTAGTCTTTAACGATTGTGTGACCGATGTTGCAGCAGCTGTTGGCACTTTAAATGGTGTTGTTGTAGTTGTTGCACATACTAGACGAGTTGGTGTTGAGGCAGAACTAAAAACTGTCGAATGACGTAGGTTCAAATTTGGTGTTATACTAGCGGACGTAGTGATGATTTTATTGACTGTCCCATGTAGATCACTTATATTACCACCTGCACCACAAATTGAGTATCGTCGGATTATTTGACGTGGCGCAAACGTACCCGTAGGACCTTCTGTGTTGCGTATTGTTACTGTACGACGCACACCGGGCGCTGAATTTTGCACAGCTGCAGCTGGCGAATCGCTTACCAGTAACGTTTTACCGGCGACTGGGATTTGACGATAAACTTTATTTGGCAATACTCGGTTCCTTTCAGCTGTTTCGGCAGCAGCAGCTGCTACTGCGGCCGCGGCGTTAACGCTTGATGCAATAGAGGCCGGTACACGTGGTATTATGAATGTACCGACGCTACCATTTGAAGTTGTTTGCTTGAAAGCGCCGCTGTTTGATTTGGGTAGTATGCGATAGATACGTGGCTTAGCACTTTCTTGGGTAGTAAAAGTGCCATCACTATTTGTCTTGAAAATTTTACGCACAATGTGTGGACGTTTGGCATCAGCAAAGCGCCAGGTTGGTGTCTTTTGAGCTGCTTCGGCTTGTGCAGAAGTTGTTGCTTCCGTTGAGTCAATTATTTGTACATTAGGCTGCGCTTCATGCGAGTTTTCGGTCACTTTCTCAATCGTTGGTGGTGACATAAGTTCTGGAACTGATTTTGCCGCTTGTACCATAGACACTAGTTCGCGTATTAGTAACATTTCTGCGGTAGACGCATCATTTCCAATCGGCGGCGGCGATAATGTAATTGATGTATTTTCATTTGAACCCGGAAACTTTACAGGGTTATCAAAAACATCCATCAGAGAAAGATAAACTTTTTGTTTAAAATTCAACTTTTGGCGCAAGTTCATGGCGGCCATTTGTGGGCGCAGCGAATTAAGGAATTCATCATCCCATATGTCTGTCACAGTGTCACACTGCGATGCCTGTTCGCGCATAGCTAAAAACTGTGCTGGTGATGCAAGCAACTTCGCTGAGTCAATCGACTGTGGTAGATCGTTGTCGAATTTTTGGTTTTGGGGAAGTGGAGGTAGTTTCACAACTGACGCTTTTTCTGTGTTCTTTAGCAAGGTAAGTGGTGTTTCTTTCTGCTTTTTTGGCGCTTGAACTCCTTTTATTGGTGATTTGCTTAAAGTTTGTGTTTCCGAGCTATTATCAGTACTAAGCAATGATCTGCTTCTCATTGAGCTGCGCCGTGATCTTTTCGGCTGAATATCTCTCTTTGGCGATATATCGCACAACTGTTGCACAACGTTTTTGTCTAAGCTACGTTTGCAAGCGCGGCGAAAACGAAAATTTCTCATTTCATTATCCTTTACGACAGCAGCACCTTGTGAAGTTGCTGGTGAGAGATCCTCGGTTTCATCTACTTTGTCTGTATCAATTTTGCTTGGTTTTACTTGGTCTGATGGTTTGTTGGTTTTAGTTTTTTCGCTTGTTGGTGGCGTTTTTTGGTCATCAGTTGCTGTTTCATCAGCAGTTGCTATAAGTACAGGTGCATCTTCGTTTGCCATTTCTTTCTTTATTGAATTTGGTGTGTCTTCCAGTTTAGTTATTTCTAAACTTTTCCTTGTAATCAATGTCACATCATCTTCACTATCTATTATTTTGTTATCCGTCGCTGATGCAAGGTGTGGTATTAGAAATATCAAATTCTCGTGCAAGTAGTAATCACGTAAGCGATTTGATTGCCGTTTCGGCAGTAGAGATCGCATGAAAGCAAAACGTATTTTACGCCAGCGCAATTTGCAGGATTTTACTGTAATGAAAGAAATATAATGTACATGCAAAGTTCAGTGGAAAATGCATAAATTTCTATTTAACAATCAACTACTGCTCATAACTTCAATATTCTCATTTAGTGGAGAAAAATTAATATCCTACTAAGCACTGCTAAACACTTTCCATAACTAGAGACCTCATCATCTATTTCCTCGAATGAGTTATTGGTGTATTTTTGTTGAAGAGACCCTGCTAAACACAACTGAGCTTTCAGAAATATTCCAGCAAATCGTTACAAAGTTATGACATTTTGAACGTTAACGGTTTTTCGAAAACTAGACCATTGAATTCAAAACTATATAAATAAGCTAAGCTAATCGATACAAGCCCATTCAATCGATTCCTGAAAGTCACAATAATTTCAATATCTGAAACAATCAGTTAATAGTTTAGCTTGTATGTAGAAGTGCCACGCCTTATTGTTTAATCTATTTTCCAGTATTGTCTTGTATGCCCATGCATCCATACACCAGGTTTAATTTGCAAACATTCTAGGTATGGCCTGTATAACTCAAACTGACAGATTGTATTGTATGTACCCATATAGACTTTTGCAAAATATTTTTTCCCACTTCTTCATCGACAAAAAAGGACAGATAGTTCCAAGATACCTTCTGCTGATCAAAGACGTTATGCTTTTGCTCACTCATTGATGCACTAAGTAAATTTTCGATGGACAAAAAATACCGCTATAGAAAGGGATGTCGGAAAAATCTCTAGAGAGCCCTTTTCTGATCCTTTGGCATCAATTTATCCCTTTAATTTTTTTTTCGAAAGGATTAATGTAAACTGTTAAACACGAAATTTCATGAAGGATATTTTCAGTCAATTCGAGACAAAAATTAAAGCTTGCAAAAAAAGCTACATAAAAGTGTCTAGTTACAAAGGATATTTTGGAGACTAGACTATTATTTTATCATATGTCTTGTTTAAGTTGTTCTGAGTGCCCCAATACCTTGAAAAAGTTTTTTGAATATAGCAAATAGAGTACACGGAAAAAACATAAAGCAATAAAAATATATTTAGAAAATATTTATCAATAAAAAGCTTGTGAAGAGAAATTGGTACGGTTTCTTGAAGATGAACCTTTTTAATTTATTTTACTATTACATAATATCATAATTCACAATTTGGGCAACAAAAATACGTGTAAACGTTTTTTTTTTCAGTGTACAAAAATAAAAACTTGAAAATTCGTCCCCTAAAAATAAATTATTTAGGGAACTCAAATTGCATGCCAAAGCCGTAGACCGTGTTGGAATTGAATATTTCGCAAATAGCCGTTAAATGAAGGAAAAATTTTTAGCTATGAGCAAAATAAAAAAGTGATATTTTTCTCAAAAAAATTTTAATTTTAAAATATATTTTTTTTTTTTTTTTGAAGGCCGTTAATTTGTCCATTTTAACTTGGCAACCTTGCATATAAGGAATACCAGAAAAATGTCTGTCGATTCAGCTAATTATGTACATGCATATATAAAAAATTAACCGAAATTGGCGGACAGTGCGAACAGCAGTTCTCCGATAAAATGTTTTGGAAAGATTTTTTAACAACGATTTTTTTATTATTTAACTTAAGCCATAGCAGTCACAGCGAAAAATATTTTTAGACTCGTCTAGCCATGCACTATTAGGAAGAAGGTACAAAAAATGTGTCAACGAATTTTTTTAGCACTTTTTGCATTGACACATTATGTGTGTATTAATTACCTTAAATAAAAACGAAATTTTCTTCAAAACTCGGGTTACGAGGATTTGTTGGCATTCTGGTTGGCTTTAAAAAAACATTTTCCGAGAAGATTTGAATGTGTAAAAACAATTTTTTTTTTAGCTTAAAATATGTATGTATGTAATAAAAAACGGAATTTATTTTTCAAAATTCGGTTTCCGACGGTTTGTTGTTATTTAGCTTAGCTTTATTTTGAAAGGAATTTTTAATTTCGACATTTTTGAAATTTTGAAATTTAAAAAAATTAAATTTGTGCAAGATTGTGCTAGAGTTGTGCTGCCTTGTGCCACAAAACTCCTCGCCCACTCCTCAATTTTTCATTACATTAGCATATTTGACGTTCTGCCAAATTTTATTTTTGGCAGTCCAGCCAGCTGGCCAATCTAATTGAGAATTAATAAAACTTATATAAACTTATTAATACGCCTCTATTCTTATAATATCAGCTTTATTAAATTAATCGTAGGGAAATTTTTATCAGAAACAGCGACGCTGCGATCCGCGTCAGGTAGCTTGGCATAGGGTTGCAGAACAATATAACCGGTCAAAAAGTTACATAAATATGCATACATTTTTTTATAGTACATACAAGTTACATGTACATAATTAAGAAAACTTACGTAAAATGTAAGAAATGTAAACTTCTGGCAACACTGCTCAAATCGAACATGCAGCCCTAGTTGAAAATTAACACGGTTGGTATAAACAATTTGTTTAGCTTATAAAAATTTATTTAAAGAATTCGAAACAAAAAAAACTACGGCACAATGCAGCACAATCTGGTGCAATTTTCATTTTTTCAAAATTCCAAAATGGCTGGGCCAACTTGCACTTGAAATGGGTAATTTTTCAAAGAAAAAAAATTAGCTTCGGATATATCTTTTTTAAGTTTACTGCACAATATAGCACAACTCTATTACAATTGGGTACAACATTCATTTTTTTGTATATTGGAATAGTTTGGGCGAATTTCCAGAAATCAATAATGGTTGGGCCAAATTGCATCCGAAAATTTGTTTTACTCATATAATTTTTGTTATTGGAAATTTTTTTTTTTTTAATTTGCCGCACAACTCTAGCACAACCAAGCAAAACTTTAATTTGTTTAAATTTCAAAAATGGCTGGGCCAACTTTCCTGACATCAAACTTGGCGCTTTCTAGGAACTTTTGAATCAAGAAAATTCAACTAAGGACTACCGTGCGTTGGAGAGAATGTTCATTAGAAGTTTGTAAAAATCTTGCATCTATCATCATAGGGCTGCTTAACTTTGTTTATGATTTCCTTTTTATTGGTATTTTTATATTACAAGTTTCTATATTTATTATAAAAAAATCAAGATTTTTATTTTCATTTTATTTATTTTATTTCTCTTAAAAAATTGATGGCACATGTAACAGACCTCTTCATTCAAAAATTTTGTTAAAATCATTCCACCCACATTTCGTTCTGTACCAAAGCATTACGTATTGAACCTCTAAAGCAATAAATTTACCTTCATACTTCTTCTTCTTCTTACTTCTTTAGTTAATGAGAGAAACCACAACGAAAACTTACCAACGATTTGTTGGATTTTTTAATATTTTTCTTGTTTTATTATCATTGCAACAATTATTTTCACACGCAACATTTAAACTTCAAAGCTGCAACAACACTTGGCATCACTGTTCAGTTAACAACCCTGTCTTTATAACAACAAAAAAAGTATATTAAACAAACTCACTGTCAAAATGGCGCAATATTGCATTTTTCTATCTCTGCAAGCAAAAGCAAAGAAACGTCAACCAATAACATTACACAGCTTTAAAATATGTTTCGATTGCTGTTGCTGTTGCTGCATTGACCTAATTTTGCAAATGTGTCTCTAAGGTTTTTGCTTTATGTTGCAACCGCTTTATTGTTACTTTCGCACTTACCTGTATCTTCGCATTCTTTTGCGATGGCTTCCCATGCCTTATCGTTGCCTTCTTTTTTCTGGCAAGGGTTTTCGCGATCATAGACGCAACGTTGCGCTTGCACAGCGCGGCACAATTTCACATTTTGTTCGTACAACTTTGTATTTTGTTCTTCGCCTACGGATTTCTCACTCATGATAACAAATCGATGTCGAATTTATGTTACAAATTCAATAAAAACACAAGCGACTTGATAGCTAATTTGTCACACGCAAATGAAAAAAAACTGTGCTACAGAAATGAAATACAACAGCGAGTAGTTTGACAGTTTTCGCTGTCGTAAACTTTTTGACAGCTGCTGTCTGTTTTCTTTTGGTATGCGATGTTTTTCTCTCTTGTTGCTGTTATTGTTTAAGTGTTATTTGTTTTGGTTTTTGAATGTTGTCAGCAAGGAAATTAATTGTCAGTTTGAATATTTGAATTGTGAATTTGAGTTCTATCATTTCCCAGTTGAAAAAAAGATGAACCCTAGCGTAAACTTGAAGCAATTAAGTAGACTAATAAATTACATATCTATCACTCCGATGTTCATGTATTTTGTACTTCCTTTTAACATAAAGACTGAGATCACATCAAGTGGGCACCCTAAATTCCACTTTTTTCCTGAATTTAAAGTTTTATGTATCAATCTAAAGTACTTACCAATAGAATATTTTGACTCAAAGAATTAATCGAGATTTCAATTGCTATGTACCTTTATTTATGCAATGAATATTTTCAACAAGTTTATTTGAAAAATTTATTCCTCTTAAAGTTGTTAACATAAAATTTGGTACACATGTTAACAATTAATTGCACTTTTATGATAAAAATGAAATTTAATAATTTTATTTTCCCATTTGTTTATAACTTTTAAATAAAAAATCGATGATAATTTTGCCGTCTCAATACAAAAATTAAAAATTTTATTTTTGGCATAAGTCTTGAATATTGAATATATGTAAAAAAAATTAAGGGTGCCGTCTCTAATCTCAATAGGAAAAAATTTTATACCGAACGACCTGTGACAAACTGCCATGCGCGCCACGAATAAGACTGATTTTTATTATTACCAACGCTTTGGAGAACTTGATTCAGAGTAGTCTAGAGCAGGCCAATTTATTTAGAGCATCTGAACGGGATATAAGAGAAAATCATTATTGGAAAAAATTGGCGGAAAAATATCGTTAACGCGATATTCTCCATATGTACTGTAGGCACTGTAGGCTAAACAACAGTTTTCCTATTCGTAGCTCCAAAACTACTGAGACGAATTTACCACATGAGTTGTCTATCTTTTTACATTATCTGCATGATCACTTCATGTCAAGATTGTACCAAATTTGAGAAAAATGTACGCAACAGAAAATGTTTACAAAAAAACTGTGCCATAATAGTTTTAAAAATTTCATTTAAAGCTATATATTTAAAGTGTAAAAAAAATCTCTATAAATTGTGAATGCAGAAGCAATAAATATTCCAACTTTTCCGAAACATAATATCACTTGTAATGTTCTACTTAAGGATAAAAAATCAAGTCCCAATGCATTATAACGGTACTTTTCATTAATTGTTTATAACAGCGATGGGCAAGCACAGGCACTTTCTGTCCTCGGTGCCCTTTCCGTTATTCGACGCACAAGCAAGCAAACCAAAAGTTCGCAGAATTTCAACGCTATCGGCGCACATCGTTGAGCTGACTTCTAATGAAAACAAAAACAACACACACAGGCATTAGCGACGGCGCCGCATTGTGTTTTGGCGAATGTAGCAATTGTTTTTGTTTATAGTGCAATTTGGTTTTTTGTGCTGTTGGCGAATTTGGAAATGAAAGCAAAAAAAACTTTAAAATTTAGGTTGTTGTTGCTTGATGTTGTTGTTGTGGCCTTTTGCAAATATATTTTGCAGATTCTGCGATTCTGGACAACTTTTGTTCCATAATTTTTTTACACGAGACAGACACACCCTTTAGGTACAAATTATCTGGCTAGTCCCTGGTAGAACCACCAGGACTCTGAATTTTAAAATCAATTTTGAGAGAGAAAATTTATTTAATTTTATTTTGTTGAATATATGAATAGCAATTACAAATATTTTTTTTCGCATTCAGGGTCACAAAATTTTCTGATAAACTAATATTATCAAAATCCGTAATTTCACATAAAATGCCTTTTGGCGAGGTGCCATCACTCAACTGAAGAACACACATGATATGTTTGTACGAAGTAAATAAAATGCGAAAACCAAACTGATCTTCGGCGCTTGAAGCCGACCGCATACGTGTGTAGCGCGAAAATTCAAAATTGTACGTTGAATAATTTAAATTTTTTGAAGTGGTTGGTTCCTTGCGGAACATTTAAGGGTTAAACCAAAAGCTACAACATCAAATACATATCAGCAACCACAATATACCGCCAACAACCGCAGCGGCAATTAAATCAAATGTCAAACTACAAAAATAAAACATAAAAAAAAGAAAAGAAAATGGCCCACCAATTGACAAACGCAAGAAAATCAAAACAGAGAGGATGAGAGAGTGCGTGAAACATAGAAAAACATCGCAGACGTTAGCCAACAGAATAATGAAATTCGCAGCTGGCAACATGCGCCAACAAAAAGTGTTGACGTAATTTTTTGTTTGCACGAGGGAAATGAAGGAGATTTCACGTTTAAGAAAATGTGGAACAAAACAAACGACGAAGTCAAGCAAAAAAGTAATAAGAAGAGAAGTAGCAAACAAACTGCGAACAACAACAGAAAGAAATGAATGAAGGAATTGCTTGCTGGTGCTGTTGTTGCTATAATGCGAATGAAGCAACATCACAGCAGCGTCTAAAGAAGAAGAAGAAGAAGCAGAGCAGCAAAGGCAGCAATGAATAATGAAAATGGGAAGCAAGCGACGTGTGGTGGTGGTTGGTTGGTGGTGGTGCCAAGCAGTAGGTAGCAGCAGAACAATAACAACTTAGATAGGCAGCAGCTGTTGTACTGCTGCTGTTGCTACATTGTTGTCGCTGGTCTCCGTTATTGTTGTTGTTATTATTTTTGTAATGATAATTGTTATTTTTTCTTGTTGTTGTTGTTGTCAGCGTATACACAGCAGCTTGTATTTAGTAGTTGCAGGTAGGAAGCAGAAAAAAATCAAACATTTTCTCGCCCGCTGCTGCTGACGCATATTGTTGTTGTTGCTATTGCTGCTGCTTTTCATTATTATTTTGGTGGATGTTTTTTGTATTGCTGCCACTGTCGTTGTTATGCTGCGTCTTCTGTTTGTGCATTTTGCCATTGTTATTGTTGTTGCCAAAGTGTTGTCATCCAACCACTTTTGCATGTGCTGTCGTTGTTATTATTGTTATTGCTTCTGCTGCTGTCGCTGTCATACGTTGCTATGATTTCCGTTGCTGCTCGTGTTGTTGTTGCATTATTTTTTATTACTTTTTTTTTTAATTTTTGTTTTCGTTGACGATGATGACGACAGTGGCAATGGCAACGATAACAACAACAACACCTTCAATATAAAAAAAAAAACCTAACGAAGCTCTAGCAACTTGTTTTTGTTGCTTACCGTTGCTGTTGTTCGCTCACTTGCTTGAGCGTATGCGACTACTATTTGATTTTACACAGAACAACACGTTTTTATGGTTTGAGAAAATATCGCACTAGTCGGTAGGTTTTAAAAAATTTAATTTTTTATCCCGCCATCTGAAGGTTTATTTTCAAATTCCAGTGATTGGCTTAAAATGTGAACTTTCAGACACAAAATCTGGGAACTGACTTGCCGTTTTCTTATGATTTTTATTGTCTATAATTTTTGCAGAGCTCTACGTGATTTTCGTTTCCATTAATTTTTTCTTGTAAAGTCTGTTTAGTGAGTTAAGTCAGCCGAAATTAGAATTACTAACATATTTGAAATCATGTAGGGTGATGGCACCTAAGGTCGGCCACCCCCAGTAGTCGGCCACTTTGGTACAAAGTGTTATGCTACACTAAATATTTTCATCGTACACCAATGAAAGAAAATATTTTTCATTGAGTTAACGATTCTTTTCTTAGTTAGCAAAAAATTGGTACAATCAAGCTGTTACTTTTTGCGTTAATTTTAGTTTGCGGGAGGTTTTTGAAAGCGTCAAAAACGAGTAATCTTTTAAAAAAATGCGACTATAAGTGTTATCGGAAAACAAAAAAAAAATTGTGTAAAGTATTGAAATGAAGTGAACTTTGTGCTCGGTTTTAGGCAATTAATAGTCTATTTCAACTATTTTTTGACTAAAAATGTAAAAAATATGTGTTGACAAATAATTACAGAGGGGGCCGACCAAAGACGACAATATTTTGTGAAATTCTAAGCTCGACCACCCTTGGCCGACTACTGAAGAACATAATTTTTTTATTTTTTTCATAATTTCAGTAGTCGGCCATTGATATTTAAACATATAAAATAGGTACCTAGTAACGAATTAATGCTTGTGACTAGGAAAATCATTGAAAAATAAGTGATTTAGTAAAAAAAACGCGCATTCAGAACATCAAATGCATTCAGAATGAGCTCGAAAATCTGCAAAAACAATCTTGCTGAAGTCAATTTTTGTTGAAAAAAGTTTTAGCATTGGTCAAGGAAGGCTGATAGAAATAAATATTGATTTTGATCTTTTACTGGATGGTATAAAAAAGTTTGAGCAAGCCCACCAGGGTAGAACTGACTCAAACACAACTATTACTAGCACCGACATTATAGATGACACTGGTCAATTGACCAGATTCTCTTCAGATATTGCAACAGCTATACTGCCCTCAGAAGCGAAATGGGCGTATCTCAAAGAAATTCATAACCGTGATTCTTATGGCATCGAATAGCTTAAGAAATTACGCATCTAATGAGCTACGCCGAATGCCACTATCTTAGTTGAAACCTATAAAAATCTCCTAAGAAAATGTCCTCTATCCTAATTTTACATGTATTTCAACAAATTGACGTGAACAAAACAAAAAAATTTGGGGCCGACTACTAGAACTTTT
Source organism: Meiosimyza platycephala (assembly GCA_963662105.1). NCBI lineage: Eukaryota > Metazoa > Arthropoda > Insecta > Diptera > Lauxaniidae > Meiosimyza > Meiosimyza platycephala. Next base: position 102,151,210 of record OY759208.1, on the reverse strand, counting down.
TTGGCGACCTTAGGAGAAGAGGTAGCCGACTACTCAAGAATCACTTTTTTTCTCATTTTTCAACGAAAAAAACGCATAGTAAATTACCTTAATAAAAATGGTATGTTTCAAAACTACATAAATCAGGTATTCAGAAGCACACAATACCTTATTTGAACTTAACAAAAAGTTAAGTGGCCGACTACTAGCGCCATCGCCCTATGTCATTTTATTGTATCACAGATTTTCTTAAACAATCGCTTACTTTTTAACTATTGTACATTAGGGTGTTTATTTTGAAACTTTTGTGGATCGTTCAAATTGTTTTTCCTGTTTTAACATGGGGTAGAAAAATAATAGTCACAAAATTTGAGTTCAAACCTGTAAACGGTGCGGACAGAGCTTGTAGCCGATTTAGTTGATATTTTATTAAAAAAAAAACATTTATTATATCTGTATTTAAGTTATATGGGAGGTGACAACCAATGTTGTCAAACCACGCTCACATTTTTCGTGTAACTGAAATTGCGGATAAAATACTCCCGAAGAGATTTTTATTTTCCGGTCGCATATGCCTATATTATGGAATTGGGTTTGAAGAAAATTCTTCCAAAATTTCAGCTTCCAACATAAAACCTGTGAACTGCGCAAACAGTTCGATTCCTATTACAATTCGTATGAAGAAAACGAAAAAGTTGAAAAACGATGTAAAATTCAAATTTGGTTGCCTTGTGTTATTGCTCTCATTCTCGCTGTCTCTCTTTTCATTTTATTCGTCATTGCCATCAACATTGAATTGCTAGCAGCTGCTGGTGCTGCTGCTTTTGCTGTTACTACCTACTGTGGTGCGTTGTTGCCATTGTCGTTGTTGTCATCATAGTGGTTGTTATTCTTGTTGTTGTGCTGTTGCTGCTCATTCGTACGTACGACTGCTGCTGCTGCCGCTACTACTACTGCTGCTGTTGCCTATATCGCATGTTGACGATTTCAATTGAGTTTCGTTAAGTTTTGTTGTCGTTAGCTGTTCGCCGTTCGTACGTTTTCGTTTACCCTCCGCATTTTAGTTAACTGTGGAATTTTTAAACGTAATGACGCTCTCTGTCACCGCACGCAATTGAAATTCGTGTTTGTGTTGTTGTTTAAGTAACAATTTATTAAAAAAAAATATTGAATTATTTCCAAAGAGAAAACAAATCGTTCGTGTGTGTTTCTTGACAAATCGCTAAACATTTTCGGCCAACATGAAAGTATCGGCGCAAAATGAACTAAAACCCGAAAACTATCAGATCAATGCAAAAATCTGTCGTTTAGTTGAAAAGTTTCCCTGCATGTTTGACCGTTCACATTCGCATTATTTAAAAAAAGATATCGTCGACAAAGCATGGGTGAAGATATCGAAGGAGATGGATGACTCCAGTGAGTATAACGCGGGTAGCACACCGTACGGTGTGGTTGGTTATATTGGTGCGCAAGCGGCAGCAGAAGTGGGAGGAATGAAATGAGAAAGAGAGTGTCTGTGTTTTGCGAGAGAATATTGTAGCGAAAAATGTGGCGTCGTCAACAACAGTAAAATGTTGCTGCTGCTTATGTGTTGTTTTGCCAACAGCAAGTTTTTCAATAATGGAAAATAAATTTATGATAGGCGTTGCGGCATTGCCATGAACAAAAAATAAAGTTTTTATTTTTTTTATTTTAACCTAGTGTCTACAGTCAAAATTTCTTGTTTTTAACGAATTTATATTATATTGTTGAGAATAAATATTGACGCCTTTAACGGGCGTCATACAGCCCCTATCATAGGTTAAGCTGGAGAAGTGCCACTGGCCGAAATATACCTGACATTGTCCTTTTGTAGTAGTGGGTGGATGTAAGCTACAAATGCTTTTTAGTGCCAATTAAAATTATTTTATTTGAAAGATATTTTTAAGGACAGCAACTCTTATAGTGGGGGACCAATGTACGCAAACGCGGCGGCGTGCGATAATTGGTATTCAAGTCTACTTTCGACGCGATTACATGCGGCATCATTGCTTTCAATGACATTTTCTTCATATAAATACATGAATTCTACTCTGTTGAGCTGCCAAATGTTGCCAGTAGCAGAGTGATATTTGAGCTCCACTTTAATGAATAGATAAAACCATATTTCAAGCCACGATATTGACATTTCACTGCAATAATGGGCGAATTGTTTGTTGCACTCTCAGCTGCAATTTGCCTTCCAAAGGGCGATATTTATAAAATTTGTAGTGCTTAAAATACATTTCAGTTAAGATACAAAAAATTAACAACAACACATAAAAAAGTTTAAATTCGTCTATTATTACAGTAAATGTCAATATCGAGCATATTTTAAATTCTGTGGCCTTTTATATATATGCGGCTTACCACAATTTTATTCATAAGAAATGTAGTCCAAAGAAAAATCTTTCAAATGGGGCATTTCGAAGAGAATAAATCAATAGACTTTTTTTTTAAATCTTACTCATTCCAATTACATATGTATTATAACTTTGATAGCTTAGCGTCAACGAGCCTTATCTGACTGACACTTAATTTTCTAGGATATTTTTGAAGTAATAATTAAAGACCTTTATTTTTTTTTATTTTTTTAACAGATTCTATCAGAATTTGGCGGGATTCATAAGGCGTTTGCCGACTGCATTTTGTATTTTAATTCCTGCACGATTTTGTAAAGATAGGGATCCAAAAATTATATATAAAACAATTGATATCTTAGGCGTTATTTTCTTATTAGCTTGTAGACCTTTCAATTTATCGCGAATTAAAACTTTTTATCGCTGCCACCTTGATATAAATTTCAATTCAAACTTTATTTTACAGTACCCTCTTGTAAAGAACGCTGGCGTAACATACGCACATCCTTTGCACGCTCGATCAATGTAAATAAAGTACCTGCTAGCGCTAATCGTACAAAACCGTACTACCTGCATGAGGAATTACAATTTTTGGCACGTCACATTACACCTGGCATCCCAATACCACGACGTTCAAATGCATACTCTTCGGCGGGTGAAGAAAGTGAAGTCATTGAGGTTTCAGTTGGTGAAGATACATTTGATGGATTTGCGCTGGCACATGATGACGATTCACAAGAAGATGAACAGCCAAGTAGCAATGAAGAGGAAGAACAAAGAGAAGAACCCCTAAAGCCTGAACTGGCCGAAGGTAGATCAAATACGGTTGCTGGTGTAACTGCTGTCGCCGCCGCTGTTGCTGCTGCCGCTGCAACTGTAGTAGAAGAAGACAAAACAACAACAATAATAACAACAACAGCAGATGTAGAGAAAGCACTACTACCACCAACTAGTCCGTTACCGAAACGTCGCCGCACTGAGGATACACCGATGCAAGAGGACGTTGAACAGAAGGTAGGGAACTTTATATAAATCAAATGGAAAACCTTTTCGAATCGAAGCAAAATTATTAAGGGAGAAAAGAGTAATCTTAAAAAAGGAAATTATTTATGTAAAAGAAATGTTCGTTAACTTTTTAAGAAATTACTTGTCCCCTTGTCACATTTACGGATTTTACGGCGATTTTGTTTGACATTCCCCGATTTATTTAGCAATTTTGTTTTGAAATTTTGAACTGTTTTATGCGACAGAATGCATTATTTTTGCCCATGCCTTTTCAAAAAACTTAGCATCCAATAAAGCAAATACAGTGAAACCTGGTTAAGCGGTACCTGGATAGTGGGAAACCTCTACTAGTGAGACTCACTTCTATGGCTGGGATTATTAGAGCTCTATATATGGGATATGATTTTTGAAGTTTTTGTGCGTTTCACTTCTATGACATGGGCTTTTCCCTCTATAACTGGGACTGTTTAGGAATAACCTCTATAAGTGGGAAATAATATTTATGTGTGTATAATTTGGTATTTTGAATTTGAATATGCACGTTTTATCGGTCTGAGTAGGCTGTGAAATGGTTGTTTTAATAAAATTTCATAGAATCATTGACTTAAGTATGCTGTGAATGGTCATTTACATAAAATTTGACGTTTTATTGAAAATTTTTTCCCCTCTAAATAAAAATGGTTCATCTTGATCTCTCTTTGGGACAACCAATTTTAAACCTGGTTATTTGGGAAACTGTGTAAATGGGAACCTCTCTAATTGAGACAAAAATTTTAGTCCCTTGGAGATCCCCGTTATCCAGGTTTCACTGTTATAGTATTATAAATGGATTCAAATATGGAATGAGAGCAAAAGAAAGCTAGATGAAGTCCTTAAGAGCATAATGCGACAAACAATATACGAAAATCGAACAAAACTATACGTTTCGCCCACAATTCAAAAAACTTACCCAAAAAAATCTCATCATATTTTGCATAAGTAGGCGTATTCATGCTTTGAGTATGTGTTTTATATAATAAAGGGTGATTTTTTTACATGATAGAGCCATAAATTGAAATAAATGGAACTTCAATGTAACTTTCCATTTATTTAAAAGATTACCTACTTATGACTTTTGTTTTTTGTTTTTTTTCTTAAATTTATCTTCCAACATAACTCCACCACGTAATAAGTTATTGATAAATTTCGAACAACATTTACTTCACCCGATACAACAGCAAGATGAAGAATTGTACTTAAAACAGAAAATTTCTATGCTGTAAGCGAACATTTTGATGACTGAATTATTTTCTATGAGAATATGCGAAGTCATTGGTTAATGGTGATAAACCAACAATAATTTATTTCAAAAATATGATCTCAAATGAACTAAGCGATTTACAATTTATTATTATTTATTGATGAAATGTTGCCGCAAATAATTTTTTTAAACGATTAATGGCATAAAGTTATCCTGTACATAATCAAAAAATGGATTCGATCTTAACCTATGTGTCATTTAAATTGATATCAATCTTGAAACTCACGCTTTGTAATTGTAAAGTAGTCACCCTGCATCAGGGTTGCGAAGTGGTCAGTTTTACCCGGCCAAACCCGGAATTTCATGTAGCATCAAGTTTTTTCACACAAAAATGTTATTTTTAATAGAGCTAACCAAAAAAAAAAGTTAACTTATTTTTGTCATTTTTTCAATTTTATTTTTTACCATTCTAATAAAAAACTTTTTTATTTTGCGAAAGTTGGGGATACATATGCCCTTTAGTTATAATGGTAGAAAAGAAAGCTCCATAGATAAATGGGCTAAATCTAATCGTACTGGAAACTTTTTAAATAAGATCGATGAGTTGTATCTACCTTTCCTTACAACTTTGTCGATTTGAGGCGTACTTTTCGAGTAAATCAGTGAAAACTAAAAGATTTCGGTTTTTGGTCTCCAGTTTGAGCTGGCACCAGATATTAAGTAATCTCTTCATAATGAAATGACATAAATTTAAAATCATTTGGTTAATATTTGTGTCATCTCATTTTAAAATTGCTATAACATTTTAAACAGGTAGGATATTTTTTTGATGGGTTGATTCGGATTTAGCGCAAGAAACTACTTCGGAAATGAACCTCAATTGCCCAGCAGTCACGACCCCTTTATTCGCAGACCGTGTTAATAAATTATGCATAGTTTTCCCATATAATTTACATGAAAAACAGACAAGATTTGGCCCCACCTTTTAAAATTAAGATATAGAGCTGCGTTTGCGTGAAATTTTTTTTTTTGATATCATTAGCTTAATTTTTCCATAACAGCACCTTAAAAAATATAAAAAAGATTTGAATCGCGTACTGGACGCCCCTTTAACACCGCCAAATCTATAAACAGTTAAAAAATTTAAATCAAGAATTTTCTGGTGGAAAATATCCCATTTTAGTCAATTTTTATTGAAATCCAAGTTTTACTTTAAACTTTATGATATCATATTTGAGCAATTTTTTATTATAGTATATTTTTAATTAATTCGATTTTGCCCATATTTATTCACTAAAAAGTATCATCAAATTTAATTTCTAAATTCTTTTCAGTACATACCAACAACTATTGAAACAGACTTTGATGCAATTTTCTTACAAGGTCTTCTGCCTGAAATGAAAGCTATGGATTTCCGACAAAAAATATTATTCAAGCGACGCATCTATGAGGTCATTGGTGAAGTATTTGAGGGTACAACAGCAATAAACACAACCGCACCGTCCAGTATTTTGCCATCACAAATTGCTACTGTCCTGAACAACAACAACTTCACTTATGCTAAAGTATCACCACAACAAAGCAATGGTATTGTTGTTGCTGCTAGTGCTGCAGCTACCACACCCATTAGTATCCAAAATAACACCAGCTATCAACCAACTGTTGCACCCACCATGACTGTGGTAAATGCTGCTGACTTAGCTATGATACGTCGTCTTAATTCATTACTACAAAGTCCACAGGGTGTAGGTGCTGTGGCATCATCAGCGTTGCTTACCACTACAATGGCTGCTGCGCCTAAAAATGCAGCAACATTGCGTAGCGCTGGACCAGCTACCGCAACAGTTGCTGTAAATCGTGGTGCTTTGACGCGTTCAAGTGCAAATTTACTGCGTGTCACAATGGTAAATGCACCAACAGCAGCAATGGCAACCGCACCGCAACCGATTAAACAGGAACCAGAAATAATAGATGATTGAGTCAGTCGGTTTCATGATGACCACAAAATGCATTTGTTTTTTTTTTATCAGTGATTCAAATTTCTGAGATTTCTTCGTTCTTTGAGAGAAATGTAAATAATTTATTTTAATTTATTCGTTTTCTGAATAAGCATTTTTTATAGATTGATAAGCTTCTGAGGTGTAGGCAATATCATCCAATGTATATAATTGGCAAAGAGCAAAATACAAAATGATATATCGCTTACAAAAACTTTATAGAAATTCAAGATTTCATAGCAATAATAGTACAGGGTGGCGGAGTATAATCTTTAAGGTTTGAATTCGTTATTGCTTTTTTTATTTTTGAGTAAATTATATTTTTTTTTTTTAGTACATATTAAGGTTAAGTGGGTTTAAGTGTCGCTGATGAGCTCTTTCTGGATTCTCAGTACCTCATGTGTTGTAGTTTTGCTTAACAGGAAATGGGTTGCGTTACTCATTATTGGACGATTTTCGTTAGTCGTTCTGTTGTATATCTTTTCATATTAAATTCTCCAAGTTTGTTTACAAAATTCGGAGACAAAAAAAAAGTGAAAAAATGTTAAAATGAATTCAAACACTAAAGGTTATTTGCGCCACTTCGAAGTTCTACTAAGAGTATTGCAAGAAATAAGGCGATTACTTTAAACTTCTTGGGGTTATTTCCTCAATTTACTCCTTTGAAAACTTTATAAGAGGAATGGTCTAAAAATTGAGAACATAAAAAATTAAAAAAAAAAATTTTCAAAATAAGATAGGCGGTTTTTCTTAACAATTTGTCGTATGTCGACCATTCTTTTCTAAATTTTGGGCGTAATTTTTTATTTGGAATTATTAAGCATTTTTTTTATAATGTACTGTGGAAACTTTTACAAATGCTTTTATCGCTGTTATTTTTTTTTTTTTGAATAATGGAAAAATCTGGTAAATGTTTGAAGATAATACCGCTCAAATCGAAAAAAACATTAAAAAAAAATTATCATATGTTCATCGTTTGAAAATTATAAGGAAAATTATGCCCAAAAATAAATTATTAAATAGAATGTTAAGGGGAAATTGCCAGAAAAATCGGTAAAAACATTAGATTAGGAAGCAAAAATGTCCATAAATATTTTTTTTTTTATTTTGGGCAAAATTGTAATGTATATAATTTTTGTACAATTTCTTATTTCTATTAACGCCAATTTTTTGCTGAAAATTTTATAATTTTTTTCGACTGACAATTTTATGGGTGATATTACCTACATTCGATTCGATGCAACCTTTGTTCTTTCATGTACAAATATATAGGAATTATGTATTAAATAAATATTTATATCTATACAATTAAATAAAAAACCCTTGCTGTAGTTTTTCATTTGAACAAAGCTATTTTATTAGACTTTCCCTCAGTGTACATACCTGATATGTCGTGGAAAATCCACAACAGCAATATGGCATTGCCAGGAGTAGCAAAGCACTTGTATTTAAACATAATTGTATGTGCGCTCGCTCTAATGATACCAACGCGCTGGTTGCTGATGGGAGTGTGAAAAAAGTATCATAACTAGAAAAACCAATAAATATAAAATCCCTCAAACAAAAACTAAACAAATAATCCGAATTGCATTAAATATTGAAATGGAAAACACAATGACGATAACGTTGGAATACCGTAGAAACCAACAAGCAAACAAACAGCAGCAGCAGCAGCAACGCCGATTAGTCACATGTTGACGACGTAAAAATAATCACACGTACGAAGCGGACGAACTCGCTACTTCAGCTAAACAGCGTTACAAATGTTAGGGTTGCTAAGTAGACGGAGACAAGTACATGTTTCAAAAGTGTAAGCAGCATTAAAAATAGAACGAACTTATGATAAAATGGAGAGAAGTTGAATAAAGGTTCGGTAAGATCTAAGTTAATATTTTTCCGGTAATATTTGAAAATGGATATAATATAATTTAATAATAATGTGAATACATTTATACATATCGCTCATTTACTTTAAGACTGGCATAACTCAAAAAACGTGATATTTGAGTTAATGATCCATTTCATGTTTTATTTTCTGTGAAAAAATCAGAAAGATATCTTATAAACTTGCCTTGTGAGAAGAGTTTATGTAAACATACTTTTTTGAATTTTCATATAAAAAGTAAGCTTTAAATGCATTTTTCTCCCACTTTATGTTTTTTGAGTTATGCCAGTCTTGAAGTAAATATACACATTTTTTTATTAATTGAAAAATGTTTTTATTTTCTGACACTTTGAAGTTTTTTCGAAACCGACTTTAACAAGTGAAGTATCGTTCTCGCTGGAACACTGAGAAAATTCTTACAGAGATATTAAAAACCTTAATAAAATGTTTCGATATCGTTTGACTTCCATAGACATTTTGATGCCAGTCAATACTTTCTGACTTTTTCGATACACTTCAACTCTTTTCGATTTAAATAGACTAATCGATAATCTTCTATACTATACCATCGATTTGTGAAATTTCACATGAATTTCAATAAAATTCGTTCAAAATTATGTTCAGTTAATTAACAATATCAGTCGCGACTAATATCAAATAAAATTCTATTCGATAACTTTAAAATTTTTTCGGCTCATTCGCTTTTTTTTTATTTGGTTGCTGTTGTTTGAATTTTATTTAAGCTTTCAAAATAAAATTGTTACTTATTTCCATGAAATACCTATGTCTTCTTTTTAAATATTTTTTTTTATGAATAAATAAATATTATTTACCGTGCCTTTTTTGGCGGTGAATAATTTGTTTCCATTTTGATATTTTTGAAATCATTAGTCTCGAAAACTAGAAACGTTAAAAAATGCAGTTGCCGTGTTTGGATTCAACATAAAAACATGTAGGGAATAAGAAAAAAAAACTTTAGAAAAATTATCAGAACTACATTTTTAAAATTTGAGCAAATGTGTATTATTTTCTTAAGTACTAAGAGCAAAATGTTTTAATTAAGCAATCGTTTTGGACAAGTTTTACAACACTTTCAAACAAACTCATATATTACTGCACTTTTTGTTTAATTTTTCTTTTGATAAGTTTATAATCATTGATGTCGCATCTTCTATAAATATCTTATATATCTGGCTATGGAAGTTCATAAAAGAATCCTGAACTAACACTTCCATTTTCTGTGATTATTTCCTTGTTCTTACAAGGCCAGTATATTTTCCAGACAAAAATAACTGCAACTTTATAAAGTTTTTATGAGCATTTTTGTGCATATGTTCAACCAGATTTCGGTCTTTCTTGCGATTTTTAAACTCGTAAGATCATTACAAAGGTACATATGTATGTTATCCCTACCGTAACTGCCAACTTTGAGACTTTAATCAGATTGGAATAAGTGTTTGTAAATAATATTTATTTGGTTTTTGTGATGTCTTATTCTTGCCCGAGTAACATTTCTAAGGGTGTGAACTTTGTCGAATTGGCAGTTTTGCTTCAAAACTGAGCAGACTTTGTGTTCTGTCAAACAGTGTCACTGTTTGATTTTGAGCTTTTTTTTTTTGCTAAGTATGAACTTGTTATATTGCTTATGCTATCCCCCATAAACATATGACTTGGTTTAAATTTTCACCTCAGGCAAGTTAAGATAGTTTTTCCTAGATGACATAAAATTTTTGCTTTTTGTAAAAATTACATCACCTTTTAACAGTACATAATGTTTAATTACATGATGTATTACCAGCTCACATCAAAAATATTTTTCATAGCTATTTTAAGATTTTTAAAAATTTTTGCTGAATATTATGAATATGTATTCAAACATACAAATATCTTAATGATATCAACTGCCCTAAGAAAAAAATTCATGTAATTGTAAGAAAAATCCACTAAGGAACTGTAAACATAATTTTGATCCCCAAATTTCTATAGAGTATTGATGTTTGTAGCGTCATTTAGGTTTTGTGATAGAACTGAATAAAGTTTTGGTGAGGGTTTAAAAACCATACTTACAGTTTGGTAAATTTTTCTTACAATAAGAATCAAATGTTTATTTTTTGAAAGTAGTCGAAGTCCATAAAATTTCTTCCATTCAATTTGGCTCACCCTAATATGTACATTTGGCTAAGTGAACCGCAAATATCATGATGAAGACTCTTAGCCTAAGAAGTATTTAAGTTTTGTTTCAATGCATGCGATTAATGCAGCCATTTCAAAAATACTTGGCAACCCTAATTATAGCACCAACAACACTTTAATAACCATAAATGGGCGAGTAGTTGGCGTTGGCGATAACTTCGATTTAAGTATCTCGTGCTTCATACTTCGTCATCACTATCAACTTCGTGGTTTTAGTCACCGTCAACGTCATCGCCGTTGTTGTTGACAACGTTGGTGCTGCGTTTATGTTGGTGTTTTGTAGCTGCTATTGTGTTTGTTGTTATTGTTGTTGTTATTGCTTCATCAGCGCTTTATGAATTTCCAGCAATGATAGAAATTTCATCAGCAATTTGTGGCGCACACGAATAATTCGATTTCAGTATCGTGAGAGCGTTCATGAAAAACGTTACAACAAATCTGGCTGTTGGAAGTATTGTCAGTGACAGACTGTGAAGAGAGCACCAAGCAAAGAAAGAGAGCGAGAAAGAGTGAATGTGCGTGTCACAAGGAAATAATCGAAATGAAGTGAAGTTGGTGACAAAACTTGTAATAGTGTAAGCGAGACATAAACACTAACTAAAGTGATAAAAACGTTTAGAGGGGTGAAAAGGAATTACTAGGAATAGAGATAGAGAGAGCGCGCGAGTGCGATAACACAGTTGAAGTTTATTGCGTGTTTTGTGATAATTTTTGTGATTTCGTAGCTATTTGTGATAGATGATACAAAATAAATAAATAATAAATCGAAACAAAAAAAAAAATCAAAAAAAAAGAAATAATTTTGATAAAGCAAAATTGCAAAAACAACAACAAAAAATTATCAGCTTTGCGTTCCGACCGACAGCATTGCAGCGACAGCAACAAAAAAATGCCACCAAAGAAAGAATCCAACAACAGCACTACAATAACAGCGGCAACAACAATAGCAGCGTCGTCATCAGCAATATCGAATGCTGCTGCTGCTGAAATCGCCGCAGCCGAACAAAAGCAGGCTTTGTATCAGGCGAATACGAAACTTTGCCGGCTTGTGAAACGCTGCCCCTGGATGTACGATCGTCAGCATCCGAATTATGCGAAGAAACAAATTATGGATAAATCTTGGGCTAAAATAGCAAAAGATTGTGATGACTCAGGTAAGTCGCAGCACCACAAATTCAGTGAGCGTATGTGTGAGAGTGAGTTATGAAGAGCGTTAATTAGTCAAAGGTAGAAAATGTAACCACAGGTGCGCGGTAGAGTGGAAACACAAAATTAATGTCTTGTGTCTGCAGTTCCATTGTCGTTTATTGTTCATTCAGTAGAAGTGACAATGGAGCGAAACTACGGCATAACCAACCTTGAAAGGGTAGTTAACGTGGTTGACAAAATTAAGCATATGGTGGATGGGTGTAGTTTTGATAGTGATATCACAGGAAAGTTCTATGACGTCATTTAGTTTTTGTGAAGTTTTTAGGCCGGAAGAAGTTTACTACATAAAAAATCATTTCAAAATACCTTCTGCTCTGCAAGAAGATAGAATTAAATAGCAAATGCTCATAGTAAAATGTTTAAATCAATTGATTTTAAATTATTGATTCCACTGCTAAGCTAGCGTGCCCTGTTTCCGGTGCACCTACATATATGATGAACAATAACTGGCTAGATTGTAAAATTGTATTGCTTCTGTGGCTCTGAAAAATGAGATGTACTGGGAAGAAAAAAAGTTCAATTCAATTCGTCAAGCAATCACCAAAACTTGATTCGAAATTTTCCTAAATGTCGCCACTAGTGAAAATCGGTAATGTTGAAAGGTATACTTGATGATGCTCGATAGCCCTCAGGCACTAGCAATAGCAAAAAACGTATTTATTGTGGTATGAATGACCATTTCTGGTCACCAAAATGTTTTTTAATTTCTTTTTTTTACAACAAGGGGGCCGTTTTCAGTTTTTAGTCCCGGCTCCCGCAAAATCTTAAAAATAAGTTGTCGTGGCTCTATCATATCACGGTTCATATAATGGTCTACGACCGATCAATAATTTTGATTCTTATCAGAAAAAATGTGAATTTGATAAATTAAGAGCCAAGCAATCACAATATTGTGCCAGACCGATATCTCGAAAAAGAGGCCCAAAAGCTGAACAAAAAATTTTAGACTTTTAGCCTTTTCAGAATAAAACTGAATTAAATATATGTATGTATGCAGGCCCGGATTTAAATTTTTAATATGAAAAATGAGGAACTTTTTTTTTTGCTTCTCAACATTTTTTAGGTAGTTCCAAGTATTCGCACTTGCATTGCCTACTTAAAAAATTTTCAAAGTGCCCAATACTTGCCGCCTTAGGCACTGGCCTAGTGTGCCTGTAAGGTAAATCCGGGCCTGTATGTATGTCTACAATATGTTTCAACTTAATTTGTATTTCTTGTCTGAGTTTATATGTTTTGAGTAATGTCAAGATTTGCCAAAACAAGGATCAATTCTTTATCATATTTCTGTCTGGTACACAACTTTATTAACTCGTTTGTTCCAAATGTTGCATACATACATACATACTAAAGCGCTGCACAAGACATTCTATTCTATGTAGGACAATACTTCGCAGTATTGCTTATCGCCTTTCAGTACTCGCTTTTTCTGTATTGAGTATTGTCATAACATAGCTTGTAGTGAATAAGTCGGGTCGTGTAGAAACCCGATCGCTTGGTTCGACACAACACGATCTTCTTTTGATCGCTAACGACAGACAGAGTCGCCTACAGTATGTACTTAAACTTCTAATATGTAGAATTACTTTTCAGTTTTCTTATAAATATTTTTATTTTTTTTTGTGCTCTCTTACAATTTAGTTGCCTCTTGCAAGGAACGTTGGCGCAACATGCGTGCAGCTTTTGCACGCTCGATCAATATCTACAAAACCAACAGTGGACCAAATCGTGTTAAACCCTATTACCTGCATAATGAGCTACGATTCCTCATTACACCTATGATGGAAGGACGAGAATCAAAGGAGCTTGATTATATTAAAACTGATTTAGATGATAGCAACATAGTGCAACCAGAGGTAGAAGATAGCACTTCAGCACAAATATCAGCAACAAATACTGATGCAACGACAACAACAGCATCAGCAGCTGCAACAGTGCAACAGTCAGATATAATGAGTGATATCGGTACGGAATTTGATTTTCCCAATATAGAGCAACCGAATTCGCCGCCAATTGAAGAGGCAAACAATGACATTGGGAATGAGGCCAATACAACAGCAACAAGTACGGAAGCAACCAAATCAAATGAACCAAATTGTAATTCAATTGCTGATACAACAAATATGCCGGCATTTGCTGGAAAACGTCAAAAACTATCACATGACTTTTCCAGCGCAGTTTTACCTCAACAACAACAACAACAACAGCAATACTATCATCACAGCATTAACGTAAATGGCAGCAGCAACATTGTGACCACATCAGATGTTGATGCTAAGTTTTTGGAGGCGCTTTTGCCTGACATGCGCGCCATGAATGCACGTCAAAAAATTGTTTTCAAACGAAAAATCTATCAGTCTCTGGAAGAGGTATTTGAGACTAGCAGTGATTTTCCACTTAGCAACAACAACAACAACAACAACACCACAACAACAACTGGTGTTGTTACTGTCACTGCGAATTCCAGTGCTGCTCAAAATGTTTTACGCAGCATTGCCAATTTGAAGGAAAATGAAATGCATAAATTACAAGATTTCCTACAGACAATTTATCGTCACCGAGTGACGGCCAGTGATGTTGGCAACAATGTGCCACTAACGAATGGTGGTGTACCGGCAGTAACAGTGATACCACGTGCTCAACAACGGCGTGTTGGTGTACCACATGCCAACTCAACCACTGCATGCAATGGTCGTCCTTCGCAACTGCAACCCATTTCAATAAAATACGAATTACTCGATGATGATGACGATGTAGATGATTTTGAGTGATGTTTTCACAGTTATTTTCGCAATTGTTTTTTCTATGTGTAATTTTAACGTTCTTTTTTTAATATTAACTTGACTTAGCTTTACTGTAGATACTTAGTTATGCTTTTTTAAAATAAAAAAAATTTAACCAATTGAAGATGTTGCTGCCAACATGTTTGGTCCTTGTGAATATCCTTTTCCGTTTGCTTGAAAAGAAATATGACTTTAATCAGGTGTCTGGCAAATGAATTTCTAGTCGATTTCTGAGAGCGATTCTTAGCATGGCCAAAGATTTTTATTTTTAAGTGGATAGTCATTTTAATTAACTGGATTCATTTTTGTTATAAGCATACTCAGAAAGTTTCGTCTCATTAGATATATTTATAGACATTGCATAAAAGTGGGTATCAAAGTTGCATACATCTATTTTTTATGTCCTGATCGTAGCAAATTTATTACGTTGATAGCATAGTGCGAGCACTATCCGCAATGTTTTTAAATTGCTGTTATCTAATAGTATAAATAAATATGTAAGGGTCCTCACTATAGTGATGAAGATAGTCCTTGTTTCGAAATATCGCTTTGAAGTAAACCATAAATGGGAAAAGTTTTGAAAGCAGGAGCTACTTACAACAAAGCCCCACCATAAATTCGATCACGGTAGCAAAAAAAAAAAATATTGCAATAAACCAATCCAAAAAATTCCAGGCACGGATTTAGAAATCTGCCGCCCTTAGGCCAGTCAGAAATTGCCGCCCCCATTCACTAGTAAATATAGAAAAAACATTTTTTAATTTGCACTTTTTTCCCCCTGTGTAAATAAATTTACATTTAAAATCGTGCCGCCCTAGGCACTGGCCTAGTGTGCCTCTAAGGTAAATCCGGCCCTGGCTAATCCAAAAACCACCAAGCAAGAACAACATGAGTGTTCCCCTCGATGGAGAAAATAAAATAAAAATAAAATTTGTTGCAATGGTAAGGAAAAGTTAACAAATCAAATTCTACTTGATTTTTTTTTTTATATTGTAGTCATTTAGCAGTTAATTACTTTCACTCCGTTAGTTTATAAGACGTTATGACTTTGTGATATAACTGGATTTAAGCGATTAGGTAACAAATAGAGTGAGTAGAAAAAAAGTCAACAGAAAATAAAAAAAATAACGAATTAACATTGGCGCTAATGAAGCTCATTTTTCACCTTTTTTATTGTTAAATGCTGCAACATTGAATGCGTGCAACATGCAGCACTCAACACAGTAATAGCGGAGGCAAGATGATTTATTTTACTTCAATCAACTGACATATTTTTAATGAGTAAATTATACAATCCGTTGCGAATGGGAGGGAATCAGAAAAAACTACAATAAACTGACTTCAAAACAGAATTAACACATTTGAAGAAATAATTTCTTTTTAAAAAAAAGGTGTTAAATGGTAATGACTACAAAAAATGCTGATAGTGATTGACAAGTTTGACAACTCGCTAGAAAATCAATGCTTTACAGTCGGACAAAAAAAAAAAAAATAAAAAGAGTTAGGTCAGATGATTCCACTAGTAAAATGGTAATTAAGTTTTTATAATAATTACCCTGATTTTGTTAAAAATCAATAAAATTTCTAAATCTAGATTTCTGTAATTGCTTAGTAGAATTTAAAACATATTTTTAGGCTCCAAGAAATTGTCTAAAAATTTAAACACAAAAGCAGCTTTAACGTGAATAAAGATCTGTTAAATACTTTAAAATAAATTAAAAAATTAAATTTTAAATTTCTCCGCATAGAAAAGCAATAGCATAGCATTCAACAATATCAACAGCGACTATAATATATATTTACAATATCTTTATCAACTGCAAAAATTTCCGTACTTTATGCTTTTCTGTTTTGAACGAATAAATGCGCAAAAATTCCGGTTTCCGGAAAGTAAAAACCTCAACCATAGCAATTTCTTATCACTGTGATGCTAACAGCTGTTGTTACTCTAGTTACTCATGCAACATCAACAATAGTAATTTTTGTTGGAAAAACCAACAGTACAACTCATTTGTTGCTTGCAAAAAATTTCAATTTTTTTCGTTGCCTCAACATAATGCTATATAATTTGAGTAAGAAAATCGTCTTGATTCAAATCAGTCGATGCAAAGATGAAGATTTTAGCATTGAACAATAATCATAAAGCAATTAGTTGATTTAATGTAGCGCAGCAAATGGTGGTGAAATCAATTAGGGACAACATGGAAACATTTTTTTTTGTTTCTTAAAAATATTGCAAACTGGTTTAAGATATAAAACGGATTTATATTAAATCAATTGAAAGGTCGAAAGAAGTAGAATTTATATATTGTTGTTTTAATATCCTAAGATTTTCGAAAAATTTATTTGAAAAACATTTATTTTTTAATCATTTTAGATTGTTTAGTATTTGAGTTATTTTCATAAGCAAAGCCATTTAATCGGGCCGCTGAGAGAAAATTCAGTTTAGTAGAAAAAAATTTCAATTAAAAAAACAATGCTTTTAAGTTTAATTGTGGTTGAAATATATTTGATGAATTATGTCATAACAGCATTTTTGTATTTAAAGTCATATTGAACAATCGCCCTCAGGTCAAAAGTGAAAATGGACTTTAGAAGAAGAGGGGAAAATGTATCCCCAAGGATAATTTGACTTCATTTAAAGAAAACAAATTCTGGCACCAATCGATGGTCGAAAATGTGTGCGGTCCATCACTTTAGACCGCATTGCACCAATTGATGCGAAGAGGTCGAAACTAGATTTTGGAGCGAATTGCACCCTGCGTTTCTTTGGCCCAATTTAAGGAAAATAAATAATGTATTGGACCAAAAGCTGGGAAAAGATCGAAAATTAATTGAGAATGAAGGAAAAATTCCCAAAATAAACTTTTCTTCCCATTTTTGACGTTATCCATTATAAGTGCAATCAATTTTTTTCACCTCAGCCTTCCAAAATTTAACTTCGACCTGTTCACGTCAATTGGTGCAAATGTAAAATTTGTTTACATTAGCTAAGTTTGATATTTGATAAAACAAAGTGTTTTCAAGAACTTTTTATTTTTTTGTCATGGTGTACTTATCAGTGGAAATGCCGATATATATAATCAATAGGAGAACGTAAAGAAATAACTTACCCATTGTAACCTGAAATTTCAGCATAGCCCATAATCACTGCCCATAATCTGTTACATTTTCAAAGCACTGACAATAAGCAATGGTTGACTACACTGATACCAATGCAATTTGAAATGAATTTTGAACAAAGAAAACAAACACTCACATAAATTTCGCAAATGAAAATTTAACTTTAAGCAATTATTGCTATTTAAAGGCAGATTTCAATAAATTTTCACTAACTTTCAATAAAATAGCATTGAAATTTTCAATAAAACAATAATAAACACTGCACTAACACACGCACTTGCGGCTCTGCCGACGGCGCCGCCTCTTACAAGATTTTGCATATTCATGCAATTTTATTAATATTTTCTATGATATTTATCAAAAAATTGGTTTCACTACTATTTAAGTTTGTTTTTTAATTACATAAATTTATTATTGCAGAATATGAAAAATTGAACTTGAGAAAAATGGTAAACACGCCTTTGGAAATTTAATTAAGACTAACAGCTGACTGTTGATTAGCGTTGCCACCTTCTTATGCGAAACTTAAATTTAAGAACTAACACAAAAAAGTAAATTTATTAATTAGTAAATGAAAAATTCTAGTTAAGAGTGTGACGTACACAAAATAATTATTACACACCAAGATTTCAACACGACCAGTTCAACCGGTTTCAACTTTTATCTAGTTTTTCAACCTAAAAAACTTTTTTGGATATTTTCCATATTTTATCAACGTTATCAGCCATTTTGAACTGTATCGACTTTCTTTAAATTTTTTTTTAACCTCTCTAATTTTTTTTCGACTTATGTACATACATATGTATATTGACTAGAGGTGAATTGATTAAGTTTTCCTTGCGAAGAGAATTATTGAAAAATATTTATTATTAAACAAGCAATTAAGCAATAAAGTTGAATTAGCATCCCATGCCATAGTCCGATGAATTAGGTGCCAAAAAACATGTCCGATGTCCTAGGGTAAAAACTTATGCTATAACTTTAAAAACCAACCACTTGTGCATCATTCTAATTTCATTCTTCATTTTTACTGCAGTACTTGACTTGTAAACTTCTTAGATTGCTTGTCTGCATTGCCGGCTGCCCTTTGGTATAAATTAAAATTTATTAAAATGACTTTTTGCCATAGCTAACTTTTTCAGGAAAAGTTTTTTTTTACAGCATTTTTTCATTTATTGAGTTATGCAAAACTTTTGCGAGAATTTTTGTGTACATAAATCATTAAAAAATGCGTAACGTCAGATGGAAGTTTTAAGAAGGCACAACTTTTTTAAAAAATTAAAAAATATATTAAAAATTTGGCAAAAGCAATTTAACTTCCCTTTCGGTCTTTTTTTTTTGCTACTACATATTTCCAGAAAATAAAGCTATAGCTGTGTCAAAACTATTCGCTGGCAGCTTTTACTGTCACATTACTACTAAACTTAAATTATTTAATTTTTATTGATTTGTTCTCAAATAATTTAAGTAGTCGGGTTTGCATAAAATAAAATGCAAAAATGTCTTGCACTACATATACATAATAAGTAATTTGAGCTATGCAACAGATTTCGAAGATTTAATGTATGATGTTTTCTTGACAAAAGTGTAACATACCTTTAGGCTTGTACTAATAATGGTGTTGCAGCAGTTTTTTGATGTCGTTGTTTTATTCGGTCGGTATTAAATGAAATCTTGAACTAATTTAAGAGCAAACTTAATTAAAATTGTACTATTTTACTTATGTTTGGTTGACAATTTTTACCGATCTTGATCTTGCTTGAAACGAGCCGTGTCGGCGAAAGTGCTAAACTTAAAATTACCATAAAAAGAGTAAATGAGCAGCTCCGATTTTGCGGATTATGTATTTGGAATCTGCGGATTTTGATCTTGCTTGAAGTGAATCCACCAATTTCCTAATACATATTTTCAAATTTATGCTCATATGTATGTATGTATATGGAATTTCTTCAAAAGAGGATTTGGTCAGATTTTCCGGAGCATGGATTTTGACACTTCGAGGGCTCAGAAATCATCTCCCATAGACCGTTCTTGTGGGAATTTGTTTAAACTTTCTGCTCGTTCAAGCTTGGTGTGAGAGTGGTCCATTTGAAAAAGTGTATATTTTATGATATTTTGTATTTCACTCTATAGTTGGTTGATTTTAAACACATACTTTCATCATTTTCATATCAAAAGTATCTTATTGAAAACTTTAAATGCGTTTTTCTCCCACTTGAGATTTTTTGAGTTATGGCCGTCTTGAAGTAAATGACCGATATGTTACATAATCAATAGTTCGCATTTTTTTCGAAACATGGAAAAATTGAGAGCTACAATCAGAACAAGATATAATGCCTGAATATTCTTTATTTATTAATAATGTGAACACAAAACATTTAATTCGTTTTTGAATTTTGTGAGTTTTCGCCCCACTATAACGAATATGCACCCAAATATTTTGCAATCCTAACATCCCAAAATTAATTCGATTCGATTTTATTTTTATGTATTTATATATTTCATTAAATCATTTGATGATATAATATATGTAGTATGTATGTTTGTTTGTATAGCATATATTTATATTAATAGCGTATAATAGTGTATAGTATATCATGTAAATAGTAAAAGTTTAATATAATAATTTTTAAATTATAGCAGCAATTTTAATTTCAGTTTTATACAAGTTAAAGATGCAAAAAATATAAAACGCATATGAAAAATCTCATATTTAACATACTCGTAATAGATATAAAAGAAATACATTTAAATTAAGAATCATAAACTTTTATGGCGCACTAAAAACAAAATTAAATTTAATTAAAAAAAGTTTCAATGCAAGCAATTTCCCCACTTAAGTTGTAGGCTGCATTATCAAGAAAATAAGTACGTATTAAAATGAACATTTATCGTTTGCTTACAAACTCAAACAAAATATAATAAATTATTAGCAAAAAAAATTTTTTTTTAAAAAAATATACAATGCAAAAAAAAACATTTTCTTTGATTTTGCTTAAAATTGCACAAATTTGTTTTACCCTCATTTTGTATGAAATGCAATTAATAACAAATTTAAACTAAATAAAAATTATTATTTAAATTACAAAAATAATCACTTAAATGCATTTTCAAAAAAAGTCTTTAAAAAAAATTATATTTTTTCTCTTTTATTTTCTGCGAAATTTCAATGGCAAGAAATTTTAGTAGAAATTAATGTTGTTTTTTCAAAAAAAAAAATCATAAATTTACACGAAAAAAAAAACAGAACTTAAAATTGCGGCAATTTCAAAGCAATCATAAGAATATAATTATAATAAAAACTAATACAACTAAAACTTAATAAAACTATTATCAATATTATCATGTCAACGCCATATTCTTAGTAGAGCTTAGCATCTCAATTTAAATATTTTTTTTTTGTTTTTAGAAAAATTAAATATTTTTTTTTTCGTTTAATTTAATTTAAGCTAAAACAATTTTGACTGGACCCAGCGGTAGCTGTTTCATATAATTCCATGCATCAACTCGTGTCATTTTCGCTGTGGAAGCACCATTAATGCTAAGGATTTCATCACCATTCTTAATAAGGCCAGTCTTTTTTGCAGCACCACCTTAAAAAAGACAAAAAAAAAAGTTTAAAATGTTTGTTTTTTTTTTATGTAAACACAATTTTTACTTACCCGTAAACACCTTCTTAATAATGAGTGGCTTATTGCCCACCGGCGAATCAAAGCCACCTTCGATGGAGAATCCTAGACCACAGCTATCTTTGACAACTTCAACGCTTCTAACACCGTTGGGCGCTTCTTCTAAAATAAAAAATAACGACGATTGTTCAAAAATTATTGTATTTAAATAAAAAAAATTCTAAAAACTTGCTATTGACTGAGAAGTTTTAAATGAGTTAAAAGATTTATTTACATAACTTGTTTGATAATAAAATTTTAACTTTTAAGTAACTTAGTAAACTTTAAAAATGCTGATTTTGTTCAAAATCAGAACCTTCCTGAACATTGGTCTTTGTGGCTTTCCCTTTTCTTAAGCTGAAACTTTTTAAAGTCTACGTAGGTCATAAGAACTGGTTCAAGTTTTTCCGGGTAAAGATTGACATTGTTCATTAATAGCTATTTATGAAAGCTCTGCGGTTATCTTTCACTATTTTTTAATTAAGAACTGGTGATTTTTAATCAATTTTTCTTCCATTTAAAGGCCGTAATCTCCGCGTTTTCTTCTTCTATTGTTTTTTTCCCTGTTGGAATTTCACTATATGCGTTTTGAAAACACATCCGGTAAACATTTTTATTTTCGTATATAAAACTTTTTTTACTCTACCCATAAATCAAAAAACATTTATACGCATTTGAACTGGAAGACCTAATGATTTCCAGAAAAGTATTACTTAAAATATTACAGAGCTTTTAGAGAACACCGAAATATTTGACTAAGTTTCAAGATAAATTTGTAGTTTCAAAGAAGAAAGATTCAAATTTCATTCTGGCGCACTTCAAAATAAAAGAAAAAGACTGTAGCCTTAGAATATTGCAAAAGATGGTATAGAAGATATACGGCATACTTCATTTTACCGTCTCCATTTTCAGTTTCAAAATATGCGACCAGAGGCAATGCCGTAGCTACATGTTTGGAACCCCAATCCAGCAACATGTTACGAGGCCCCATTGAGCATTTTTTTTAACTTTAATACAGTTTTTTTTTAAAGTCCTTATTTAACACGAAATTTTTAGATATATGCCAATTTTAATGGAAAATAACTGGTAGCTAAAATGTCTCTAAAATTCTTTAATCTCTTTCCTACGGCAATGCCTGAAATTTCAAATCGATTTCATTGAAGCACCTAAAAATGTGCTACAAAAAACTTAATGAGCTTTTACAATTGCCCATAATTGGTATTCCTTAACTTTAAAATATTTCAATTACTTGTTTAGATTTCCAACTAACCTTGTTGCGCTCTTATTTCCGCTGCAATGGCATTTCTAGCCTCGGCTGCACGTTCTAATAACTCACTAGTGCTCAATTTGGAGGCATCACCGCGTGACTGTTGACGTCTTGTGCGTATGCTGTTAATTGTGGATTCTATTGACTGTTGTGGTTGCGGACTATTAGATCCTGTACTGGGAGTACTCGGTGAACTTGGTGTATTGGTGACACCACTACCATCCTCATTTGATACAATGTCCAAATCTAAATCAAGCGAACGTGATGCTTTATGGTAGTTGCGTTTCTTTTCGTATTCCACGTCACCATTGGTAGACGATTTCTCAACCAGCGAGGTAAGCGAACCCAATGAAGAACGTTTTTTGGTGAGTGGCTTGGCAATTACTGATTCAGAACGTGTCACCACAAGCACAACTTCGGGACGTGGGGTCTAGAGAAAAAATTAATTTATTAAATATTTAATTTCTTCGCAGTTATTTGTATTTGCTTACCTTCAGCACGGAGATGGACTCACGATGTGTCAGGCCTCGCATGCTCATGCCGTTTACGGCCAATATGCGATCTCCCTTCTTTAGACGTCCATCCTTGGCTGCTGGTGTATTTGTTAAAATTTTGTGAATCTATTAGAAAAAAAATAATTGTCATTAATGTCCTTCCGAGCCTTTAATTTCAATTCACCTACCGTTATCTCCTTTGCTTCGTAGTCTGAGCCACCCGCCAATGTGATACCAATGCTGCTCTCTGGCGTGTCGCGTTGTAACACAATGATGAAAGCTTCCGGTGTTTTCAATGGCGGATCAGCTTCTTCGATTATCAGCTGTACGTCTTGTGCAGTAATCAAACTCTGATTGCTGCCAAGCGAGGAGAAACTACCGAACTCCGTTGTCGTCTCCTGTGTGGAAACATTCTGTGTACTCGACGAAACACCCGATGAAGAAGACGCAATAGAGTCCAATGACGAGAAACGTTCATGATAGTTGCCCTTAGCAGATTTTGCCGACAGCAAATTGGTTGAGGCAGGCGTGACCTCTGCGCGACGTTCAAACTTTTCGCGTATTTCAGCGGTTGATGTTTTAATGGTTGTTGTTGTCTTACCAGTGATGGTACTGTACGACTTAATGGTCGATGAAGACTCAAGTTTCTCTGGCACTGGCTTACGTGTTGCTTTTACTTCATGCGTCGTCTTGGTTTTTGCCACTTCGGACTTTACCCATTGTGAAAGATCCGAAGAATCGCTGCCTCCACTAAATTTTTTTGCTGCCACAGCACGCTGTGGACTAACCAACTGCACTGGTACAGCACTTATGGGTGCCACAACTTTGGCAGTGACAGTGCTGGTCACAGCTGTGTTGCGCTTTGGCGTTGTGGCCTGTTGACTTGGATCAGCCTTAAAGCTGGCTTTGCGTTCCTCATCGATGAACATGGCACTGATTTTTAAGGGTGACGTAGTATCTGCATTGCGACTGCTGTCATCCGTATCGGATGTGACCTCAACATAAGCGGCCACATTAATCACTTTGTCGACCAGACTCTGATCCTTCGGTACAAGTTTGTAGTTAATTGGTGCTGTTGCCGAAACCATTTTATTGGGCATGGCTACAACGACCGAGCCATTGGATGACGAACGTGGTTTTGATTTATGCACACGCCGCACTTCTTCCTCGTCGTACCCATCAGTACTATCCTCATCCTCGTAACGCCGATTACGCACCAACGCAGAAGAGTCATCACGTCCGCTGCGGCATTTGGCAGATGCCAAAATGTTCTTGCGATTGGATGCCGAATCACCGGAGCCAGATTTAAGCACACGACGCGACATATCGACAGTTGGTGTGCTGCCGACCGAGCTACAACTGGCCTGTGAGCCAGAACCAGAGGTTAGTGTTGATGTGGTTGAGCTGGCGATAGAGGTATTTGTTTCTGAACTAAGTGTGCGTGTGAGCGCAAATTTCTCCGGCACAACGGGTACACAAGGCGACATCGGCGGCGAGGATATTTTAGAAGAGAAAACTGAATCACTATCGCTCTCCTCGTGCTGTGTTTGGCGGTGCATTACACTTAGCGATGTGCGTGGTGGTTTGGCAGGCGGAACAGTAGCCATTGAGGGCTCCAAACGACGTTGTGCGATTAGCGGCGACTGCGTTGAAAGTCGGCTTTGTGAACCAAAAATGCTTCGGTAGCCGTTTGCGGCGATATTTGCGGAATTGTTGCTAGTGGATACAGTTAGTGGACGTAAAGGGGAGGGGTGTGTCAGCTCTGTGCGTTTAGCTGGACGTGGCATAGAAATTGTACTGGTACTAATGCCAATTCCGCTGTCTGTAGAATCTGTAGAAGAGGTATTGCCACCGTTAGTCTTCACTTTATCGCTGTCACGGCTCTTAATCTCGGGCAAATCCAGTATAGTTTCGAGTGTCGACATCGGCATATGTGGACGTTCGGGAATCACCAGACCACGTAATTTCGACATGCTGCGACGGCGTTGTTCCAGTATATTCGTTATAGCAGCCTTACGTGAAGCTTCGTCTGGTACAAAAGCAGGTTGGCCAGAGAAACTAATACGTCGCTCGAGATGTTGGGCGTGACGGCGCGGCAGTGAAGCATAGCTTTGTGTGTAGTCAGTGTTTAGAGTATTAAGGGAATACATAGAATCGGAAAAGGTTTGTGTGGGTACTTGTTTGACATATTGATATTGGCGATCATTTAAGTTTTCGACGCTCATGGCGCGTGTCTTGGACAGATTGGAAACGGCAGCATAGCGCTGTGTTGTTGCCGAATCAAGTAGATTTTCAGTGCTTAGATTTAGTGGCTTTGATGCACTACTCGTGCGTGAAAACGTTGGCTTTACTGCTGCTACATCAGCGGCGGGGTCATCGTTGGAGAACATTGCAATTTTATCACGTACGCTTTTCTCTGATTTCTCATCCTTGCGCCAATCACTGTGTTTGCGTGGTGCGCTCAGCGAACGCTTGTACTCGGTAGACATATCGAAGCTGGGAGGATCCGATTTATTGCCTGTGGGCGTGCTTCCACCGCTACTGGTCAGATTGAGTGTAGAACGACTGTGACGTGATTCAAAGACCAGCTTTGCTGTGGGCGTGGAGGAGATCAAGGGAATTGCTACGTCGGTGGCACTACGTGCATCGCCTACACTTACAATCAGATCCTGACGATAAACTTTACGTGGTACTGTCGGTGGAGGTGTGGTTTTTGGAAGTGGTGGCGGTGCAGTAGCATCTTTTGACTTGTGATACTCCAAAGAGGATTCGCGGAACTCCTTCATCTCAGGTTTGTTACCGGCAGTGGTAACTTTGCCATTTGTGCTTGAATTTGTTGTGAATTGTGTTGTGCGTGTACTGGCAATCATAGTGTGTCCACCGCTTGAAGCGGCAGCATAAAGTTTCTCTGTGTAAACTGTATTGGTGTTCTGACCAGCGGTTGTTGTTGTGGTGGTGTGCGATTGCATTAGGCTGGCAGCCTTCAGTAGATTAGGTGAGGGCATGATTAGTGGTTCAGAGAAATTGGGCGGGAATTCATGCCCATCGGGTGGTAGACGTGAATAAGTTGGTGGTGAGCTGAGTGTTAAGTAGTCGTTCACAATTAATGGTGATTGCGGCACGAGTTGGATGCCGTTCTCCATTTTGATGAGGTGCGGCTTATCAAGATCTGCAAAAAAAGAGAGGAAAGAAACAGAGGTTGGGGTTAACATTAAACATTGAATTAGATACTTGAGATGCATGAATAACAAGGTAAATAAGGTCAATAAAATTAGGCAAACAAAAGACACTAAGGGAAGGAATATTGGAAATCGAATGAGACATAAATGAGGTAGAAAGTTGAGTAGTGAAATGTATACAGGATAGACGTAGAACTTTACGTAGAATTCGTTTGCTTGATTAAGTTATGTACTATAAGTAAAAGGATTTAAATTTAAAAGCTGAAAAATAAAGAAATTTTCAGTAACGGAATATAAAGGTGTGCAGTTTCTGAAGTGACTTTACATAGGTAAGCGAGCAAGCTGCCTCTATATTTTCATATATTCTACAAGAATCGTAAAGTAACTGATAAGTTATGATTAGTGCGTGAAAAGTGATATATTATAGGTGATAAGAGATATGTGAAAAGTAGTAAATGCACAAAAAAATAGTAATAAGTGAAGGAAGAGCTAAAATTGATAAGTTTTAAATGATAAGTGCCAAATGCAAACTTATAACAGTCATAATAAGTGATATTAAGTTATAAATGATATATAAAGAATGAGTTTTAAGGGAATCTGTTAAGTTATTACTGAGCGAAAAGCTATGAATGTTAAAGAAAAACTAAAATTGTTTAGTTATGAATGATAAGTTATAAGTGGTAAGTTGCAAATGATAAGTGATAAATAAGCTGCCTGAGGACAAAAGTTGAATTGTATGAATTCAATGAAAAGTTCTAAGTAAACTGAGGGAGAAATCACAAATCGGGGTCCCGTGAGAGAAGTCGTTTTAGCAAGTCATCGAGCAAAATCAGATGTTTAGTACCATCGACTTGATATCAATGAGGGTTTTGGGACTTAATAATTTACGTTAAGTGTCATAAGTAAAATTATCAGCGAAAGCATATAACTTAGCTGAATTCTTGAGAGTTGAATCAGCAGTTATACAACTATTTTAATAGTTACCGCATCTTCAAAGCTTCTATAAACTCTCATTCATAAACACACACACACACGCACTCATTCATTCCTTCCTTTCTTCAGTCACATCTTTTTGCAATACAGGTTCATTCACTCCACTTTAAACAACATAATACGATTACGTTTACTACCAACAATTCTTAGGAAAGCCTTGAATAACATTCTACAGATTGCTGTAGTGTAGATTTTTTCCCATCATAAAAAATGTAAGTTTACTACGCTAAATGTTTTGGCCGTTTATTGTAGCATTTTATTTGCCAGCTTAACCGTGTGACAGCAATTTATTTATTTTTAATAGAAGTGAGCTCTGAACTGAAATGAAGATAATTAATTAATTAACTAAAGGAAGCGACTTGATTTTCAAGTTTTATTTCACTATCAAAAAATTTAAGTTTCCAAAGGATCAGACAGCAGTTGCAATAAAGGAAAGTAATTGCTAGTGCATCGATGCGTCATCAACTTCCGTTTACTGTTAAAATGGTAAAGAAGATCTCACGTTACAAGCGATGTTACCGCTTTGAACCGCTTTAGAGACTGGAGCGGAAATATTTTGCATTGCAGCAAAAGAGAACGTGATTCTTGCGTACTTGTGATAGAGTTGAAAAAATGGGCGTCTTTGAAATGCTGTATGCTTTTTAAAAGCCATATGTTAGTTGATTTAATGCTTCCTGGACAGCAAAGGCATTAGATAAGTGAGAACAGTTGGTTGCAGTAAAAATAGAAAGCAGTGGATAAGATATAGGATGCTGTTACGTTCATAAAAAAAAAACTAAAAATGAAATAAAATGTGGTATTAAAAGAAGTTTAGCATCATATTATTTACAAGGAGATTTTACGATTCAGTTTGATGTTGAGATTTTTTGAGAGAATTTTTTTTTAATTATTGTGGAAATTTTCCATAAGAATAATCAATCCAATGAACAATCTGCTCTACCATTTTTTCATATGAGGTGTGATTTTTAGGCGATTTACTTATAGGTACTATTTCTTTCAAATACAACATGCTTGTACTTTGATCTCATCATTGTAAATGATAAATAATAGCTTATGGCCCTTAGCTTAGTAAGCAAAAACCAATCGAAATCAATATATTTTTATTAGTGGAACTTTTCCAATGCTAACTTTGATCATTACTCCAATTAAGTCATGGTATTTATGATACGGTTACTATATCAATTGAATTTATTATATTATATTTGGCAAAGTAATAAATTTCGTCAATAAATGAAAGTTTTATTGCTCATATAGAATTTGTCATCAAAAATCAACTATCTAGCCATCTATTTATTTTATTACATTCATCAAGTATTTTTGTCATGTGACTCACATGCATAGTGTGGTTAAGCACAGTAATTTGTCAATTCTTTAAGTAATCGAAGAGCAACAAAAAAATATTAAAGAGTAGGAGGAATTACAGTGAAAAGTGTGAAGTCTGCTACACAACATGATCGACAAAATGGAATAAAATTCCAGCCAGATACTGGAGCATATTTTCCCGAAGGTTTTAGGTGCGCTGTACCCGATTCTGACATCTGAATTGCTTCAACTTGATTGCAGCGTTGCTTTGTTTCGAAACAGTATGCTAAACGTAACACTACTTTGTTTAGGAACTCAGTCCTACTCTCTATACTCAATATTTGCTAATAGCATTTATTACTTTATTGCTTGCACAAATTCTTTTGCTTCCGCCAAACTTTGACATTTCGCATGCCTAGCTGTCAGTATAATGTTTTGACAAATTAAGCTTGCAACAAATATGGCATTGTGGTGTACTATATGTATTTTTGACATTTAGCAATAGTTGACAAAAGTCATATGATAAATTTAACCTTATGTAACATGTCATTATCTTGTAAATTATTTTTTATTTTTTTTTTTTTGACAGCTTTGCTTGTTTACATAATTATAAAGCTGTCAAAATATTGCGTTGACAAATTAAACAAAATTCGCACAATGTTAGGCAAAGCAAAATGGGGGCGTCTGGCGCCAAATAAATGACCAACATGGCTGCCAAATTGTTCAACACTTTATAATGACAGCAGCTTAGAGTTTTTGTAAGTAAAATAAATTAACCAGCAATTTACAACTGACAACTGACAGTTCGTTGCATTGCAAAAGTCACAATTATATTTTTTATTTCAGTGGGTTTTGAAATCTTGATTGGGGGAAAAATTTTTGGTGACAAAATTTATTTCTTTTTTTTTTTGAAAATTAATTTTTTTTTAAGTAAACGATTTGGACAACAAAAAAATAATAATAATAATAAAACCCTACATCTAATAATAGTAAAAAAAAAAAATAGCGCTGATCTCAGCAAATGTAGTACAAAGCCTAACAGCTGGCAACATTAGACCAGGCTCACGCCCTCAGCAATGTTGTTGTTTGTCAAGTTCTTATGGCGCAAACATTTTGCCGCCAAAAGTTAATTTTTCTATTCGTTTTGCTAACTTTTTGATGTAGGCGTTTTATTTTTATGATTTTTTTTTTTTGTGGTATCAACCAGCTTTAGATCTCTTTGGATAGCACGATCTTGGCGCCGTCAAAAATCAGAGCAAATTATTTGATTTATATTTCTTTTATTTTGTTTAGTATTTGATTATTCGCACATTTCTTTGTTGTGAATGCTTTGCGAATAAAGTCATTAGAATTGCGTAATTGAACCCGGAAAAGTTTCAGTTGTGTTTGGAGATTTCTTTTTTTCTTTTTGCTTTTGACTAATGTAAAATGATATTTGGCTTTTGTTAGAATATAAGACGGAAACTTTTTTATTTCATTATTTTTGTTTTTGTGTGTTTGCAGTTTTTGGTTTTGTACTTTTTCCCAGAAAATGAAATACTAAAAACTCTGTATTAGCAAAAAAGGAGTTAGTAGCAGTACCAGTTTAAGTATTATGTTGACAAGAAAAAAATAAAATCCACCATATCAAGGGATTTATAGACCATATGATTAAAGACCGCAAATCTTAAGAGCTTGAACAGAAACAAAAGCAGAGAGTAGAAGTACTCGTGAAACAATTTGTAATTAGAATAAAATCTGAAAAATATTACAAAAATTTATAAACAAAACTTAATATTTTCAGGACAGGACCTTCGTTAATTCAGGTTAACAATTGCATGAGTATATCGTTGTACAAGACTTAAAGAAAATAATATGGATTTGCCTTAGTTCAAGGCCCAAAACCGAACTATGTTTTGACAACATTGGCGATCTATAACTCATCAGCAGCCAGTTATACAATGTCAATACCCATGAGTGATACATGATATCGCCGTAAACAATCCCGGTTATCTATCTATAAGAATAACATTAAGTCTTCATAAAAATTTGATGATTTTTGGTTTCATTTACATTCCATTACATTTTTCTGGGAATTTGAATGAATTTTTGAAAAACAGACTCCTTGTTGAAACTTAAATTTCTAAGCCTCGACATCTTTTGGAACTAAGACTCACAGGAAAAACCATTATTATTCCATGTTTTGTTCCAAGGCATGTTGTACAAAATTAAATCCAAATCGTAGAATGACATGTCGTGATTTTGCAAATTTGAACTGCTTTGTCATTTCTTGTGTTTAACCCTTCTGTGCGTGACAACAAAAAAAAAAAAACACCTTTCCCCAGATGACAGGGAACCTGGAGACCCCTACACAAATTGTGTGAAAATTTCAAACTTTTTGGATCGAACTGTACAAAAAAAAAAAAATGACATCTCTCGAACTGAATCCACTCATATGAAAATATAATATTAATATAATGTCAGGAGTTCTCAGAATTATAGAGCATGCCCAAACGTAATAAATTTTGTTTTGAAAATGAAATGGGTACTCCGTTACACACAGAAAAGTTAAGCTAAAAATTATTCTCACAAAATAAGTCAGCCAAACACCAATATTTTGTTATTTCTCGAAAAAGATTTATTTGAAATCAATTTGAAATCAATTTTTCAAAAAGACTTAAGCAAGAACTTTTTTGTTTCAATTTCCCAAATACTTTTATTTTTATATGAATACAAAATAATACAAAAGAATAAAGAAAAACGATAGGCTGCGATAGCAAAAACTATGAGCGTGTCGTCAAGCGACTATTAACAAAATGCTGCTATTTAAAAAAGACTTAAGCCACAAACTTCTTGTCAGTTTTCCTTTTTTTCTTTACAAATTTAAAATTTTGTTAATTGCAGTTCACTTATTATGAAAAATAGGCAATATAAGCTTTGTAGGAAAATATTAATTTTCTTATAAATACCGCATAGCACACATAAAAAATTTAAGCCCACAAAACAAACCACAATCATTTCATTTAAAATTTCCAATGCCGCAATTTTATTTAAAATTAAAAGGAAAAAAGAGGAAAAACAAAACAATAAATATTAAAGAAACCACAGTAAGGTTTATGAGATCATTAACATTACCATTGTAATTAGACCATGAACTTGACACTGCACTTCCAAAAGAATAAGTTGCTGAAAATGGAAAAAATTGTAGCGCGACTAGTGGTGAAGGTTCTTGTGGTTGAAGGGGCAAAAGTTCAACTTTACGTTACGCTACGAAAAGGGCAACACAATTTTAAAAGAAATGCTGTTTGTTTGATAACACAGCAGCTTACACTTCAAAAAAAAAAATCATGTAAGTATTTCCAACATTAATAATTAAATAAATGGATATTAATGGTTAATTGATAAAAAATAATTTTCGGAAAAATCCATGAAAACAAATTTTCATAATATTGAAATATAATAATTTTTTTTTAAGTCAAAAAAATAAAAAATAAATTACTAATATTTCTTAAAATTTCTTAAACTTTCAGCAAGCTGTTACACTTTAATCACACGCTTATTAATATGACCAATCAAAAAATTTCACTAAAAAAATTAATAATCATATACATATGTAGGTATGTATGTATGTATGTACGCGTATATATAATTTGCTTGTCTACTTAGCTACAACGAAAATATTTAATTACAATATAAAATGACAAATTTTATTTATTTTTTAATAAATTGGGGTCTTTTGTCGCTTTCGTTGTTTTTTCCATTGTATTGCTTATTGTACAAAAATTTGCAATGAAATAAAAAACCAAGAAACATTTAAAATCAGCAAAAAAAAAAAATACTGGCGAGTGAAAAAGTAAAAGCGAAAGTAAATTTGTCATTTTGTTGCTGCTGTTTTTTTTTGCTTTTTTTTTTATAAAAATGACACTAAAAAACAAATTTAAAGAATAAAATTGAAAGCTGAATTTGGATTATTTGGATAGTAAATAAGATAAAAATCAATATGGCAAATTTGGAAATTAATTAAAAAAATTGAAATTAAATGTTTTGTTGAATCATTTAATTGTTTTGTGCAGTAATTTCGTATTTAAAAAGGAGTACCTACGCAAAAATTAGAGCACACTTGATCGTTTGAAATGGAACAGAATTTCGGCATTGAATTTTTTTTTTTAAATTTTTAAAATTATATTTTTTTTTCAAATTTAAAAAATTTTACTCTATTTAATTTCTGCAATTTATTTTGAACACTTTAACCA
The DNA here is from genome assembly GCA_963662105.1 of Meiosimyza platycephala. Taxonomy (NCBI): domain Eukaryota; kingdom Metazoa; phylum Arthropoda; class Insecta; order Diptera; family Lauxaniidae; genus Meiosimyza; species Meiosimyza platycephala. The sequence continues at coordinate 102,118,286 of OY759208.1, read as the reverse complement.
AATTCTAATTAACAGTAAAGAAAAAACATAAAACAAAATCACAGCGCGCTGCATGAATGTTAATGAACCCTGACGAAACAGCATACGCTAGCTGGCAACACCACAACCTAGTGTTGCCAGCATTGTGTGCAAAACAAAAAAAAACATACGCAGCAGGCTAAAATTTTAATGCAAAATTAACAGAAAACTACATTTTTTTTATTAAATTCTGTTTGCAAGCGCAAATTTTTCATAAGGCAAAATGTTAATAATTCTGTTAATTAAAGTAAACTGTGCAAAAATGAAGCAGCAAAAAAAAAAAAAATGGAGAGAATTTTTTTGCGCTTAAGAAAATAAACAAAATTTTTAGCAAAATAAACAAAATATTAAAATTTTGCAGTGTCCAAGCAAAAATAAGGAGAACCAAATTGCGCAATAAAAAAACAGCAAGGCATTTTAAATATTTTTTTCTTCTTTCCTTTTAAAACTTTGATAATGATTAATGGTAATGAACGATTGAATGGCGCAGATATATTGAAAGAAATTTAAAAAAATAATCGCACGACTAAGATTTTGTTGTTTTTTTTTTTTTTTTTGGAAAAAGTCAGCATGAAATTAATAAATTAAATGAATACATACCAGTAAAAATACACAAAATTAAAAAATGTAGAAAAATTTCATTAAGAAAATATACCATAAAAACAGCAAGTAACTACTTGGTGTGCTCTTTGGTATATCCTACTGTGTATTATGACACCATAAAAAAAATGGCGAAAAAATATGTGCTGAGGTCATAAGTAATTAGTGAAACACTTATTAAATTGATATATTTTTTGTTAAATTTTTGGTGAAGGGAGCCGTAGGCCCGATTTACCAGCGCAAAAATTTCAGTAGAACAAGAAATGTCATTCAGTGAACAAATTGGCAATTTTATGGCTTTGCCAGACTGTATTTCAGCAGCGTAACTAAACTAAAAAAATTGAGTAATTGTTAGATAAATTCAAAAAAATTTCAAGAAAATTTTTAAGCCCGTTCTTTTTCTCCCTTAAAAAATTGGGTTGGCAAAGAAAAATCAACATTGAATAGCACATCGTTTGAAAGGACATAAATAGTGCTTTCTTAATGTATTAATAAAAACTTATGTTATTAATACATATTTTCCAAAAACTAACGGTTTTTTAAAAAAAAGTTGCTCATATGATATAGCAAGTTATATATATATGTATATATAGTTTTTGTCATATCTCGAAAACTATAGTGCGGATTTTAAACTTGCACAAACAAATATTATGGCACAAACAATATTATATTAAATTATCTTTTATATGACGTTCATATTTTGAAAATAGATTTAGGAGATGCCAGCTTATATTGATTTTATCCCCAACTTTCAATGTCTATATCTCTGAAACTAGATGGGTTCTTCCCCAATTTCTGATTCTATTTCGTTGTTGGTATTAAAACGCTCGTATGGTTTATTAGAAAAATAAGAAGAGCTTCTAAAATAAACTTATGCCCTGATTTTTTCACTTCATATCAATTTTAGCCCGTTTTTGAGGGGTGGGGAAAATTTTTTCGATTTCAAAAAGATTTGGAATGTGCTTATGGCACCCCAAATTATCATTAAAAAATTGCAGATACTCGACACTGTGAATTTAATTGCCTTTCGGCGAGCCCTGTGATATAAGCTAAAAATAAAAATTTTCGTGAAAAGCTCCTTCACATGACATACAATATCTTCCCAATGGTTTTTTTGTTATCGCCAGTACCGTATAGCGCTAAGTCTTGCTGATAAAATATCTAAGAGATTATAGCCTGGGGCATTGCCTGAAATTACTGAACTACATATATTTTTCAGATGAGACTTAGAAACGAGGAACCACGACTAATATTTATGAGCGCACAATAAATGACATAAACATATTTTGAAAGATTCAAGATTTGCCTACTGCAAATGATTAACTTTACCAAGAAAATGACCACATAATGTAATATCTTTCAATGAATTTCAATTATTTTATCATGCTATTTATATCATTTCTGGACCTTTTAGCTTAGCTGAATTTGTAAGGCTTCACTTTAATCAAAACAACACTGATTTTTATCAAAACTACCTGTGTACATTTATCGTCGAATCAAATAAAGCTCTACTTAATTTTTGAAAAAATAGTTACATAATAGATATTTTTATCTTTCCACTTTTTCGTTGTTTCTTTACTCCAACTAATTCTATGTCAAAATCATGGAATTTTCAAAGAAATGCAATTAAAAGCCATAAACAAAAAATTTAGAGCAATTTTTTTAATTTTTATTAGTTCATTTTATAGCGCGCTTGCTGGCTAGCTTTATTGTCAACATTAAAATCTGCATTTAATGGTTACAGGTAAAAAAAGCTTTAAGAAAACAAAAAAAAAAAAAGTGACTGAAGGAAACCATTGGCGAAGTCAGTGAAAAAAACCCTAAATTATTTTTAATATTTTCACACATTTAGTGTTTAGTAGATTTTTTCTTTGCGTACATAGTTTACACAAGAAAAAAAAATAAATTTTCAAATTTAAAACTTAAGTGAAAAAATTAAATATTTTTCACTAAAAAAAATCAATAATCAAGAAATTATAAATATCAAATAATGGAGCATTTTCTTCAAATTTTCTGAAAAAATCAACTGTGAATATTTTTATATGGTCTAAGGCAAAATTTAGCTAAAATGCTCAATAGGAAATTTAAGGAATGGTGCTGGCGGAGTACTGTATATAGAAAAATATTTTGTCTTTTCATGCAGAACTTTGCCTCAGACATTAAAACTCTCTCGTGTCAATTACCGGTTAATTGACCGTTATCTCAAAACGTTAACTGCTAAGCAACAACCTGACGGTAACGTCAGATTCAGCGACCTCAAACTATCCTCAGTTGAGGTCAGCCATTTTCTTCCGATTTCACTGCATACAGAGTGTTATTAATAATTTTTCATCAAAAATGTGTGAGTTAAAAATTATTTTTGTTCGAAATATACACTGGTCAACCTATAATAATTATTATTACTCTGTTTCTGTTTTAAGTAAAGTCTTAACAGTTCTTAGAATAAAAGATCTTCAGTTTTTCTCAAATTTTATGCATTGTGTTTTAGAGTACTCTATGCGAATACACGTGCAGTGTATATGTAAATGTAGAAAATTCAGCACAACACTGATAACCTTCTGTCTTTGATTTGACTTTTCGTTTTTTTTTTCCGTCTTTCTTTCCGTTCAAATGACAAGCTGCGTCGGCGCATTAATGTTTGATCTTTTTTTGACGTTTCTTCTTCGCTTAATTTCAATTTTTTTTGCCAACTTTCGTTCAACATTATGTGAGCGTGCTTCAAAAAGCTTTTGTTCTTGGCTTTGTTTTAACTGCGCGAGTATTTCAAATAATTGTTGGTATTTGAAGTAGTATTTGAAATTCCTTTAAAATTACGCAAATACCAACAAAAGCATTTAATTGTAACAAGTTTAAAGTTGTTGTTTTTTTTTTCGCTTAATATTATCATATTGACATAAAGCATGTCAAATATTAACGTACATATGTATGTATAACGTATAAAATTTAATGAAATATTGTTGCAAATTAAAAGTATTTACTTTAATAAAATGCAATACTGTGTACATAAGCCGTTTTGATTTTTAGATAATAATTGATATTAAAAGCTAAAATCTTTTGAATTGCATTTCTGATCATGAGACTAAATGTGTAAAGTAGAGAAAAACCATAGGTGGAAAAAATCGCATAAAACGATAATTTTTATTATTATTAGGGGTCTTTATTTAAACTAGTATATATGTATGTACTCAGTTTATCTGTTTAGTTTATCGGCTGTCCATAATGTCACTGAAAAAATATATACACATATAGCACAGCCAATTGCTATACGCATATGAGTTGTATAAATTTATGCAATTTTACAGCATTGCAACTTATTTCCTAAGGACCATTACTTTCCACTCGCCAAACCACTAAAAATGCAGTTTCTTTAACGACATTGTTGATGACATGCCATCAAGTGGATACACCAAATGTTCCCCATTAAAATGGTATATCATAAACGGCAAACATTATGACTTACCAGGTTTTTTTCCATAAACCCTGATACTAATTTGATGTTCCATTCGCTGGTGTGAATGAAAGTTTAATAGAAGTGAAATTTTTTTACGCCAATTTCTTAGTTTATCAAAATATAATTAAAGAAAATATAAATTCAAATAGCGAAAAAGTAGAATAATTGAAAACTTTGTAAGCGCAAAAATAAACTGTCAACTACTATTTGGAATATTTTAACAGTTGTTTTTGTTATTAGTTAGTTTTATGGCTTAACATAATATGCCTACTATCAGAAAAGTATAACACAAAGTAGAACGATGAAATAGAAGTTCTAAGAACGAATTTATACTAAGCATTGAGATATCTATAAGAATAGCTAACTCTAAGTCAGACTGAGAAGACCTTAGTATAGCTAAGAAGGCTAATAACTGTAGTAGCTAAACTCTCTCTACAAATCTGGTTAGTTCAACGAGAGGGTTTAGTTACATATGAAGTGGTATCACAAAAGATCATAATTTGATCTAATTGAGTCAGTTTTTAACAAGATAATGTTAGTTTTTTATCCAACGCTTAAGAATTTTATATTCTTCTGCCTGTGCAACAATAAGCTTTTTAGGTACTTATGTTAAGTTTCATTGCACTGAAATTTCTTAATCTTTAAAATATTTTAAAACAAAACATTTTTTTTTAAAGAGCGTTGTAATTCAAAAATTATTGCAATTAAAAAAAAATTTAAATTATGAATGAAAACAGCTGATCGATTGGGTAATTTTTCCAGAGAAAAAGCCATTTTTCTTTGGGAAAAATTGACTTAAAACCAAAACAAAATATTTTTCATGAGAAACATAAAATAAAAATATAGTTCTCTTCCCACTGTCAGTAAAATTCTGCAGCTCTGCATATACAGACATAAATTCACTAGAAGTTTTTTTCTTCATAAAAGTTTGCGTACTTCTTTTGGCTCTTTGAAAGCGTGGTAACATACGCATGACTGCTTTATTTAAATGTCGCGCTAGTTGGCAACACTTAAACGCAGCCATATAAACTCGAGCGTATGCATTTTTAAATTTAATGACTTTTATTTTTTATGCTTGAAGAATTTAGTTTGGATTGTTGTTTTAGTTCGGCTACAAAGAAATTCATTTTTTTTTAAGCAAAAAAACCAGAAAAAAAAAATGTTTTATTTATAAATGGAGCGCACACCTGCTTTGTTCTTCATCTGTTTCCAATGGCCCTTTTTTTTAGGGTGACTTTGTTGTGGTTTTTCTTCATTTTGACTTCACTTAAACTTTTGTTCATTTAATAAGCGCGGGCACTGAAGTGACCAATGGCTTTTTGTTTTATTTTAGTTTATTTGTTTTGTTTTGTTTTGAAATAATTTAAATTGTTTTGAGACATTTTTGTTTTCGTGCAGTAACTGCGTTGCGTATGCGTACACGCAGAAAAATTATGAGAGAGAAAAAAAAATATAATAATTATAATAAAAATATTTTCGGACTTTAGGGTTTTTTTTTTTAAAAAATTGCTATACTTAAAATCGTGCATTTAGTACATTTTTCATATCTATTTTTAAGGCTTAAGTTGAATTCTTTTACAAAAAATTTCGATTTAACACGCTTATTTGTTGCCTAAAAAGGGCATGTCGCAATTATAAAAACCATGAAAAAAATATTTTTTTTATGGCATATTTTTTAACAAAAACTTTAGCTTCCTATCAAAATCACAGAGCTCTACCCAAAGTAATCAGCAAATTTTTAAGTATCTGCCATAATAAAATCATCAATAAACTTAATGGCACATAATAAAATTTTACAACATTTACGCGTATTATCATTAGCTTACAGTTAAAATTTTTTTTTTTTTTATTACAATTTTTCAATTCAAATTTATTGTTAATGCGAAAAACCATCAAATAAATGCGTTTCAATCTAATAAAAATAAATAGCATTCTATTACCATAATTTAAGACCTATGGCGAAAAAATACGAAAGTTCAAAAGCCTAAGTTATTTTTTTTCCATGTGTTTTTTCCTTAAAAGATCCATGAAAAAAATTTGAAAAAATTATTTGAGTAAACGCAATAATCAAATGAAAATATCATTAATCAATTTTCAATTCGAGTTCGACGACTACTGTTTTTTTTTTTTTTTTTTGTTCATAAAAATTTTATTATGAAAATGCCGCAATTCTGTTTTTTTGTGAAATAATTTATTCTAAATTAATCTGTTTTGCATAGAAAATTTGAAGTTTTACAGTAATTTTTTAAATTGTGTGGTTTTAACATTTTTAATCATTAAAATTTTCATGCCAATTTAAGCGATGATTTCATGCATTAGGCCTGGGAAAGGATATAGAATATTTTCATATACAGAAAAAACAAAAAAAAGTTTAGTATTAATAGCAGTATTTAACGATACTAAATAAGTTTTAGCCAACAAAATGAAAGAGTACGCACTTTTGTTATTATTTTAGGTGTAGTTGTTACACAAAGAGTTTGCATTTATAAAATCAATCAATGAAACTTTGACGGTAAAAAACAGCAAATAGAACATTCATATAATATCAGTTAAAGATGTTTAAGGCTTTGTGAGTGAATTACGCGTAGAGTAATTCAAGTGTACGCATTTATGATATGTATAATGGTTTAGAGTACAAAGAGCAACCCAATTAGAGCATTACGGGAAGAACCTACGGAAAATACTTATAAGAGATTTTGAGAAAGCATAAGGTAAAGAGTTTATATATAGAATGTCAATACAATGACAGCAATGAATAATATTCTATAATATTTAAGGACAAACATGCAAAGAGTACGCACTCACAAAAATGATCACTTGATTGTTGGAATAGTGAAAAATGCATAAAATATTAAATGGAAATATAATTTAAGAATATCTGAAGCCTTGAAGTAGCAGACAGCAAATAATACGCACTTAAAATATTCCAGATAATTTTGACGTAACAAGAAAAGCTAATTTGAGAGGCTAATATTTGAACCAAGTTCGTCAAAAAATCTAGTGAAAACGCGATATGTTAAGGAAACAAAAGAATACGCATTGAAAATACCATTCCTTAATGGTGCAGGCTTTCGTTAAATACTTAAATTATAGTTCACGTGTGAAAGCAGATTTCGTAAAGTACAGTGGCGCTTAAAATTAAGAACATAAAGAATGGTACAACTATGTACTTTAAAGTTCAAATTGTCATGTATTTCTCAAAGTATGAGAATAGTATATACTTTATAAGCTTTAGTTTATTAAATTCAAAATATCACATACAATGTAAATTATATATATAACATTCATAATAGTACACATATTAAAAAAAATAGTTTTTATGTTAGTAAGACTAGCTTGTAATCCATTTAATCTTATAAAAACTACAACAAACACTTTTCAATAACTCAAAGACAGTTCGACGTCTAACAAGTCAGTAATGCGCACTCTTATCGCTTATCACTTAAGTCCATTGCCATGTTGTACAATAAATATACCTACAATATATTGAGAATAACAAAATCAAATCAATAAATTTAATTAAGCATTCTACGAATATATTTATATAATAACAGTAATAACATTTGCGTACTATCATCAAACACAGAGATTAGTTGGGAAATCTTTATTTCAAAAGTAAAATCAGTTTTTGGGCCCAGTGAGAAAATTAGCCAAGAATATATTTTAACTATAAACTATAACTTATAAAGATCTCAGAAACTGATTGTGAGAGTTTTTCGAATAAATTTTGGAGTTGAAAATTATAGGACTGTGAAGAGGATATTTATTGGTGCTCAAAAAGGTAATAGGCTTATCTTCTTTTCATAATCCTTTGATGGTAGACCCTTAACTACAAAATTAATTAAATTCGTTCTCATCTTATAGGCGGAGAGACCGCTGTAGAAAATTCGAGTGTATAAGATTACAGGATGGGATTTACAGGAAAGATAGTGATGCATTTTGGTAAAACTAATAAGGATTGATAATATTTCACATCAAAATATATGCCAAATGATAGATCTCAACGAGACCCACATATAATATGTATATGCGGTTGCATTGTCGAAACCTGTCACAAAAATGGGTTGCCAACGATAGATAAATGAAATGAATATCAGGAATATTAGAGAGGTTTTTCTAAGTTACAAAATCGCAGTTATTGAAATTAAAGTTTTCAGCAAATTAAAGTCAGATTTTTAAAAAGTCGCACAAAAAAGAAAACGTAGATAAATTTTCACGAAAAGGAAGCGGGTCGTTAAGAAAAATCACCACGCTCTGTGTTTAAGCTGATTTTTCGGCACAATTTCTTAAAAGATTTTTCGCTAATTTTTAGTGTTAAATAAAACTATATGTATATATACTATATATTATTGTACATATTGAAAAAAAAAAAAACACCTACATGCCATACCTTTGGTTAAAAGTTTTTGTTATTTAAATTAATTATTATTGAGTCATTTAACAATCGAAAGATCTCCATTTTTTTGTATTTTTTTTTTACTATTGACACACTTATAATTTTCACTGCTGCTGCATTTGTTAAAAGTTATTATTTAATATAATTATAAATTTTATTAAACAATATGTCAATTGTAAGTGACAAAATATGTTTCTTTTGTTTATTTACATAATTTAAAAACATTGTAATGAAAAATAAGCAATGTTATCGTAAAAAAAATAAAAACACAAAATAAATATAAATATAAAATGAAAAAACTTGAAGTTCGTACCTACTAGACTATATAAAAAAAAAATTAAAATTAAATTAGTCATGGACTTGCGTCACTTTGCTTGCTATACGCGTTTTGTTATCTGACAAAAGGTTACTCGTATAATACAAATAATATTTTATTAGACATTCTTATTGTCTTATTAACCACACGGAAAAATAAATTATTTATAATTTCACGCTCTTTACTGGGAAATGAAGTTTCATATTTTTAATCAATTTATTAGATCATACTTCTTTATAACAAAACAGTTGTCGATGATTATCGTTAATAAAACTTATGATAAAAATATATTGCGTGAGTTTTTCCAAAACGTGCGGCAAGACTATTAGTTCTTGCGCATGGTTATGATTAGAGCGCAATATTGAAGTTGATCATAAATTAATAAAGACTTATTGATTAAATATATTTCAGCAGATATACATACATATAAAAAGCTCTTAGCTGAAAAAGTTCTTTGAGTTGTTTGGTAATTTTTTTTATTTTTTTGCTTGTTTGGTTCAGCTCGAAAAATATAAAAATTTAATAGCATACAACCTTAATATTTATGCATGCAAAAAAAAAAAACAAAAAAAACAGCAACTATCCTATTAAGCTTAATTTTTAATAGCCACATAGCGGTTCTTAGTGCATTTCGAATTGCAGTGGCATGCAGCAATACTAATCCGCACATAATGTGTTGTAAATAAGTTTTCAAGTCATATAATCGCATAAAAAAAAACCATAAACTCGCTACTAAGACAATAGAGTTCAGTAAGTGAACGATCAGCACCACCACACACGGTGCGCAAGTAGTAATAAAGTTGTAGTAAAAAAATAAATATATGCATGTTAGTGATATTGCTAAAGTTGGATTTAAAAAATGTGTACTAAAAGTAATCGGTTTTTTTCTATATCGGATTTCAAACAAAATGTAATGGCTCTATTATAAGTCTGTGTGGGACTTTTTTGTATGGATATACACATTTAAGTTACCTACATTGATTTGATTTAAATTTAAGGCAGGATCTTGCGAAAGACTAACCACCAACCCACTCTTATTTTAATTTATAGACTTTTTATATTGAGTATCCCAGCAAAATTGATTTTACATTTCAGCCTAAAAATATGCATATGAATTTTCAAAAATTTCTATACCTTGCGGAGTAGTTTTTCTTGTTAAGTTGGCGAAGTTTCAAAGCATACTCTTAGGCTGTAAATTTAAGTAAATTTTGCAACAAAACTTGATGTTAATAAAAATTTTAAATTATTGAATTTTTTTAAAAAAATTTTGGCACTTTTTGACTATTAAGCGTCAGCAACTGACTAATGTCACGATATAACTTTCAAGACTATGAACAGATAAATAATTTCAGATGAGAGGATCTAAGTATACAGAAAAACAACTTTTCAATTCAATATAATTTGCTCAATGTGCTGAGAAATTTCCCAAAACCCAAGTAATCGGCTCAGTGGAATACACTAACAACATACAGTGAAGCAAATAAACAAACCAAGGAAAGAAACAGAGCGAAGTGGTATTTTGGAAGTAGAGGGTAAGCTGAAAACGCATTGCAATTCTTCTCCATTTTCTTTTATAACACTTTTTTCGATGCTTTCGTAAATAAAGAAATATACAAAAAATAAATAAAAACAGAAAGAAAAATAAAACAAAATTAACAACAACAACAAAAGACAGAAAAAGTTCAGATAACTGAAAAATTCATTCAAATTCTCAGACACGGTAAAAGCAAAAAAAAAAAGAAAAACAAAAATAAAAAAAATAAAAAGAATTTTATTGTTTTTGTTTTAATTTCTAGATAGTGTTGTTGGGGGGATCTTAAATTGCATTGCGTTTTGTATTGCAATTCACTCATTGCAGTTGTTGGTGCTGGTAGCGCTCCTTTTTTCACATGCTTTAGCTATTTCTGCAAAGCACATTCCAAAAAATTTTCATCATTAAAAAGCAGCAAAAAATCTTTGTGTTTTTTTTCTCCTAAAATGTTGTTATTATTGACAGCAGCGCAGTCATCATCATCAGCAGCAGCAGGCAGCAGTAGAAAAAGACGAGTTCTTTCTGTTGCTTTGATTAAAACGTTGACCACACTTTACAAAAGAATTTGCATTTTTTCATGCAACACTGTAAATTGCATAAAAATTGGAAAAAAAGAGAGCGCTTTGCACATGCATATGATATGGCTACATGTATGTATGTATGTCTGCTTGTACATGAGGGAGTTAAAAAAATAAAAAAATGCGCATGCGCAACAGCAGTGCAACGGTTCAAGGAGCAGCAACAGGTGGTTGATGTTTTTAACTTTTCAAGTGTTGTTAGTTTTGCTGAAATTCATTCCTTTTTAAAATACTTTGTGCCTTTTTTTTATACTAAACTCAATAAAGGCAGTCAAGCTGGCAAGTTTTGAGAACAAAAATTTTTAAAATTTTTTTAAACTTAAAAACGTTATAAGTTTAATTCCGAGTTCTGAAAATGTAATGTTTATTAAAAGTTTCAAGGCCTTTTCTGGCATTAAATAGAAAATACTTTTTAGGCACAGAATCTAGCCTTGGTAGACAGACCGCTAAAGATATCGGTTTGTTAATTTTGAAGTGAAATATGTCAACACGTAATATTCTCAAAATTGATGTGGCAACAAACGAATTTTTCATATGATTGACCTTAACTAACTCAAAACCCTGACGTGCTATATAATTTTTGGTGGCAGTTTTGAAAACAGCGTTGAAAATTATAACGATAACGAAGATCAAATTGAAAATCAAGTCTAAAACCAACAACTATGCAAAGCCGCTACATGATCTCTTAAGTAAAATTTCTACACTTACGTTAAAATTTTTTATATATTTGATATATCAAACAGTTTTCAATAATATGTTAATAAAAACTGAAATAAACTCAAGAAAATCTTTAGTTAAATGTTGTGCTATAAAAAACTTTAAACTTTGTATATATTTTTATTTAAAAAATATGTTTTTTTTTTCTATTTAATAAAATAAACTTTTATCAATAATTTAATTTTTTTAATTGGTAAACAATATTTATGTTGTTATTTTATTCAGTTATCTTTGAACACTATAAAAATGACAGTAAAATTTTATATTACCAATGTTAATCCAAGTTTAACCACTGTTAAACTCTGCAATTATCTTTTAATGCTACTTAACCGTTTGATTTTATGGGATTTTTATTTCTTAAATTTTACAAGTTTTTGACAATAAAATGGAACGAGTGTGCGTTTAGAACGGCGCTCTCTCGTAATCTTTTTTCAATTTTAATGGTTATTGTTTAATTAAAAGAAGTATTAATAGTAGATGCTTTCTATGTTGAAATAAAAACCTACATTCAATATGAACAAAAAAATAACTAATATTATATGTTATTTCCTATGTAAAAAAAACAAACAAATTAAATACGCAGCATTCATTTCAATTAAAAAATAATTTCTTCTAATTGTAAAAGAACTTTCACCAAAAAAAAAAAAATAAAAACATTTCTTATCCCAGTTTACTTTTATATGAAGAAAGCATTTGCAGAATTTCAATATCAAAAAAAGTGGTAGTGTAACATTTAAATTCATAAAAATTTATGCAATAAACAGTAAATGATTCGATAGTTGAGCTACTTTTTTCATTTCATTTAAAACTTTACAAATGCAATGATTGTTGGCAAGAAAAAATATTTGGAACAGCGTAAAATTGAATTTTATGCATAAGACGAAAAGAAATGTGACAAGAATTTGCAAAACACAAAAAGTGACAACAAAAGCATAAAAAGTAGAAGTTGAACATAAAAATAAAATTAACGAAAATTGGGTACAACCATTAAAAATGAAGCATGCTTGGAATATTAAACGAAAAGAGAGTGAATGACATTTATGATGAGAAAGAGAAGAAATAAATCATTTTTTTTTTTTCAGAATTGATTGCTAATGGATTGGAAATTTTCGCAAATTAGTGAAACAGTTGTAGCCTCTTAAGTTTGTGGAGATATTACTTTTCTTTAGTATATTTATATACATATGTATATCAAAGGAGAGGGACATTTCTAGAAGGATTTATATTAGTCATAAAATAATTTTTATTATTATCAATATTATTATTAAGTTCTTATTATTTATAAGTTTTGAAAAAAATGAAATACTTTAATAAAAAATAAGCCAAAAAATGCTCTAACTTAAGCAATATTTAACTTAAGTTTCAATAAGAAAGGTAAAGCAACGCTGACACCCGTTTATTTGATAAAGCAATTACATCAGTTTTTTGGAGACTGTCCCAAAAATCACTTTATGTGTAGCAACTTTTTGTGCATTATAATTATACTACTGGAATTATTGGATTTTTTTTTTGGATAAATAAATTGAAAACTGTGCCCTGATCATTCATCTTTGACTGAGTGTTTTGATATTCTCATTCTAAGTTTGAATGCATATTTTAGTTCAATGTAGATCCAAATTTTTCAGGCGATTTTGCATATTTTTGTTTTTTGAGTCATTATAGGCGGTTATGCCAAAGAAATATTTTCGGAATAGAATCTTAGTCATTAGGCATTATTAGCTCAACAAAAAAAAAAAAAAAAAAAAATTGAAAAAAATTTTGCCTGATCTACGAAAATGATGAAATGATTGAGAAATGTGAATACAAGTAAAGCGGAACAGATCTTCCATACAAGAAAAATTAGTTAAATATATCGCTTAAGACAGTCCACTGTAGAAAGTCTAACATGCATGATAATTTTTTCATTTCCATTATTTATTGAATAAGCTTTTTACTTGATTTAAAGCTTCAAGCTTCATAGCTAAGAAGGCTAATAGCTGTAGTAGCTAAACTCTATTATTGTTATATTTGAAGCGTTATTTGCTTATGAAACTACAGGGCTTTGGGACCCATTCCACATGAAAATTGGCTCAAGTTTATGTGAGGCTTTGAGTGACTAAATAATTTTATATAAGGGGGGAAAAATACCAAAGAGTTAAATGAACCGAAAGTCTTGAATAAATGCCAATATGTTGGGTAATTATTTCTTTCAGGATGAATTTAGACCTCTTTGAGATGTCTGAAAAACGTTAAATTAAAAATAAATTTGAAAAAATCGATCCTTCAATGTCTTTTAAATTTTGAAGGCATAGTTGAGTAATAAAAAGATGTTACCACTAATAAATAAGAAATATTTATTTATTATAAGGCCCTGTTTTAGAGTCGTAATGACCGGCTGAATCCAAAAGTTACCATACCAATAGTATTTAGAGGTTAATCGTATATCCACAAAAAACAAATGGAGTTGTTTGAAAATGAAACTTTTCGCATCTTCAACCTAACACTCACAATAATAAGAGCTGACTAATGGCAAATTAATTTGGAATTATGCAGATCAAAGGCACACTGAATCACGTTTTATTATCAAAGAATATGCCTGGCTGTGGACTTATTGTGTCACACGCTGAATTTAACTTTTCAAAGTTTTGTCCATGTTATCGGAGTTAGCACAACCTTCCATACCGTCGAAATCTAGCAAATTCTTAGTAATCGACATTGAAATATCTAAGTCATTTCAAGTCCTCACTGAAATCATTACCTGTAATACGACAAAAATTTTGCTTGATTGGCGGACACATTTAATTTAAATGTTAAAGCTATACAGCTTAATACCGAGATTTAATTTAAATGTTAAAGCTATACAGCTTAATACCGAGATATGACTACTTTCAAGAAAAAAAGCTGAAAAAAAAAATTTTTAATTCTAAGGTTGTGGAGGAAATGAAAAACACTGAATGAAAAGATTTCTGTCTGTTTTCTCGAATCGCAATTTTTGAATTGAATTTGGTCAAAAAATGTAACGTTGCTTGAAGATTTTTTTAGAAATTTTATTTTAATTATTTTACTTTATTCACAAAATTTGACCTTGAACTTTCTCAAAAGTAGCTACAAAATACTATATGAGTGCTGAGTTGTAATGAGGACTCTAAATTTGCTTAAAATAATGGGAGAATGCAAAGGTATGCATTTTTGACAAAAACAATAAAATATTGCTAAAATATTAGACACTAATAATAATTTTTGTAAAAATGCAACATATAGTAAGTCTGGGAATATAATGGAGAAAAACAAAATTCTTTTAAAGTAAATGCAATATGCAGCAACGATTTAGTGCTCGGCCTTGGCGTAGCAAATATCTTTACTAAGAACTGTTTTTGTCTTTAAGTGTAGCTTAGCCATTTAATTTACGGGAAGCAGACTTTGTATTTAAATAGCAACAGTTTAAAGACTTTCAAAACATTTAACCAATCATTTGTTTGGCTTAAGCTCTACTACCATAACAGAATATTTGTAGGTCTGCTTCTAACTGATTTTAAAAATTAAATACATAATTTTTATTCTCCAAAGAAAATAAAAAATCACTGGGAAAACACTAATTAAAACCATTAAAAATTTTAAATTAAAAAAAATAGTTAACTTACATTTCGCTTAAGCTGCCTATGCGCCGCGTATTTTATCCATTAAAAATTGCCAGCAGTTAAGAAATATATTTATTTATTGGCCAAATTTCACTTTTAATTTTAAATAATTTTTTTTCTTCTGACTTATTTGTAACTTCTTAACTTAATATGTAATTATTTCACAAAAGAGCAGAAAGAAGCAGCAGAAAACAGCAGTCGTCACACTTCACTGCACACACAGTGTGTTGTCTTGTATAGTGGGTATGGTGTAAAAATAAAAGCGGAACACAAAACGAAATTTATGCAAAAATCGAAACAAAAAACAAAAGAATTCATAAATTATTTTGCAATAATTAAAACAATTTTTTATTAATAAAACGATTTTTTAATTTACGGCAGCAGTGAACGAACGTTTAGCTCGCACGGAACACACGAGAAAAAACAAAAAATTATAATGACAACGTAATGAGCTTATTACCAGCTGTAGCAGAAGACCGGCTCTAACTGTGCAAATAATATCGTGCGTTATTTTTAAACTTTAAAAAAATGTTTTTATTTTTCTTTCTTCAAATTTTCATAATTAAGCGATTCGATGACCGCACGCGACGCGTGTGAAAAACCAACTGAACCAAAAATGTTTCGAATGAATGAAGTTTAACAAGTGAGTGGAGTAGAAAAATCAGCGGTAAATGAGTGAGTCACAAAAACAAAAACCTCACAACACATTTAATGCCTGAGAAAATCAAGAAATAAAACTTCAATAGCAACCAACTTGGAGTGCAGCAACAAGCAAGTCGATTGTGAGTCACTCACTCACTCACTGAAGATCAGCTGTTGCGTTTCGATTGAGCGAAGAGCGCACGTGTGAGTTTTCTCATGCGCTCTCTACGTTAAGCTTGAGTTAAATGAATTTGTTTTTATGGCTTAAGCTTGGCTTGAGCGCGCACTGTGTGTCTTGTAATCGTCACTTCCAATGCGCGGGTGTTTGCATGGAGAGTCATGCAACTTTGGAGCATTGGATTTGCTTTTGTTTTTGTGAACTTAACTCTTGACGTCACTTCTTGTATCTTTAATTTGATTTTATGTGTTTGTGCTTTGCTGGCTTGTTTTTTATAAATTAAGCAATTAATTGTCGTAGTCTTTTTTGTTGTTTATTGTTTTTTTAGTTGAGCTTGCATTTTTATTGATTTTTAATGATTTTTCAGTGCCGCGCATAAGATTGCATCTTTGACTCATTTATGGGAAATTCACATTTTGGACAGAAAAGCTGATTAATATTCATGATGACAAGGAATATTTTGCATTAGACAATTGATGTTGCATCGCTGCACACATCATTGAAGGTTTTAAAAAATCGGCAGTCCAAGTTTAGCATGGAATTAAGTTTAGTTTCCTTTTCAGTTAAAATGGGTGACACATAGCAAAATATTGAAAACAATCATTTAAGACTAAGATGTTACTTAAATTTTTTCTTATTTTGCGTTTGAACTCACATCATATCAGAAGTCAGCGATTGATGCTGTTAGGTTCTATAGTAAATATGTGAAAACTATAAACTTTAATGATAATTCTGTAAAATTTTAACTAAGTATATACCATATCACCAGCATTCTTTACTCATGTCTTCAATATTCAGAACCTAAAAGTTTGTTTACTAAATTTATATTATATATTTTAAAAACTATTTGCTGATGATATGCAAGGCCTCAGTCGCCAAATTTTTATATATAATAATTTTTTAATTTTTAAAGTATCGTAGCGCAAAAATATTTTTTCTGAAAATTGCGAATTACCTTATATATGAAGGTCGGAATAAATTTGACGTGCTATCCAGTAAAGCAATTAAAGAACACAAAAAACTAGACCGGAGTTGTTTCTTTATTATACTCTCAACCGATTTGGATTGAGAATACCTATCTTAGAGCTGACTAAGTGAGCTAGATTATTAAAATCACCTAAGCCTACTTCTACAAGGAACAGAGGAGATGTGCATCAACAGATTCTACAGAAGTCATTGCAGGTAACACCAAAATCTCTAGCATGTTTGACAAAAAGACAGTGTACGGTAAGAATGCCAAACATTCATTTTATTTCCGACATATCTAGAGATATGAGATTCTTTGATGGCATACAATCAATGTCGAACTTTTCATCTAACTAGAGTTTGCTGGCTTCTGGCTTTCCTTAACACCGCTATGCTCTGGCACCTTGCAAAGTGTAAGTTTGATTTGAGAATATACCATCCCCGCTTTATCGCCTGCCTTTGAATCATCAGTGAAAATTTGAGCTACGTGCTCTCTTAAAGGAAAGCATTGCACCCATTTCTGACGATCCGAAAGGGAGAAGTGAACGTTTTTATTAAGACTCAAACTTAGAGGAATTGGTTGCCAACCTGTTTAGTATCAGGCTGCAATTGAAGCAGTTTTCTCTAACCATACCAAGGCTTATGGTAGTAATACTATAGTATTTTTTTTTAAAGCGAAAAGTAACTTTCGTTTTTGGCTCAAATTGTTTTAAGATTTTTAACTTAAGAATATATGTAATTGCAACGTTTTTTGGCTAAGTTTAAATTACACAGGCCGACAAAAATAAAAAAAAGTCCAAAGCCAGAGACCAGACCTATCATACCCGAAGGACTTTGATGCGCTTAATCCGAATCCGAATCCGAATATAGCCAATAACCGTGTTTTTTGCATTTTTAGGTTAGAATATCTCGAATACCTGACGTATAGGAGAGATTCTGAGCTCGGATTAGGATTGAGCGCATCAAAATTCTTCGGGTATGATGGGTCTGGTCACTGGTTTAAAAATTTGTCGGCCTGTGTTATTAAGGTTGTTTTTTCTTAGGAAATAATGTTGAAAAAATATTTCTTTTTTGCGATTTCGGGCTTGAGTTTGTTTTAGGTGAAATTTTCAGTTTGATTTTATTTCAATATTTTGAAATAATAAAGGCTAGCAATGTTAAAAAAAAAGATTTTAGCAATCAAGTACTTAATTAACTAGACCACCGATGGGCAAAAAAATTAACTTTGAGTCAAACTTTGGCAGAGTCAAACGTTTGGCATCAATGGAGTCATTGTGGGATTAACATTATTTATGAATGAATGAAAAAATTCAGCAAATTTTGTCCCAAATTGAATGCCAACAAAATCTGCCACATTAGACTATAGATGGTACAGAGTTGGATTAAAAAAATAGCATAGTATGTTGACAATTCTGTCGGATTTTCATATTTTTATGCTTAACCTACAAAAAGCTTCTAGAAAACGTTTTTAGAGAACTAATCGGAAAATATTGTCAATTGTCATATAACAATGTAAATGAATTTTTATATCCCATTAGTTTAATTAGAAAGCTATAACTACTTTTATACTTATCACAAAAAATATCTGGTTTATTGTTTTAAATTTTAGCCTTGTGTAGGTTTTTCAAGGTCATCTAATATTTCGCAATTATGTCAAAAAACTAGCAACTTTTGTTAAGTTGGTAGATTTTCTTAAAGACGCAGATTTAAGCGCCGAATAAAACATTTAGTTCATGCAAGCAATTAAATCAATAAATGATGGCTGATGATTGTGGCACATAAAGTTAAAAACTTCTTAAATTATACATGCATCCAATTATAATTACTAATTGTCGTTTAGTCGCTTAATTTCCTTAGTTCTAACATTAATTATAATATGAAAATATGGCCAAAGGCTACACAAAGCTGCTTTCAAAAAACGAAAGCTGTGCAACCAATTTATTTTTGTTTTTGTTACAATTATATGCTGAATACCAGAAAAAACAAAATCTTGCTCATAACAATTTTTCTACACTTTTCATTTTAAGAACTTTCTCTTTCACCAAAAATAAAAATATTTAAAAAAAAAAAAAAAAACATTTCTGAAGCTCATGCACCATATGCAGCAAATGGGAGTGCTGCATAAAAATTAATATCATTTTAATTACCCGCATTTTTTTTTATGGAATTCAAACAAAAAAAAACAAACTAATCAAAATGCAATTGAGCGCACAAAATGAAAATCATTAATAAATAACTAACTACGAATAGAAGTTAACATTTTGATTTAGAAAAAGCGCAATGCCGCCTCTTTTCAATTAACTGACAATATTTTAATTTAATTGCAACAAACGCAAAAATGCCGACACTAAATTTGCATAACAATTTATGGGTGAATTGCATTCGAGAGAGAATTAATTTTTTTTTTTTTAACTTTTAACTAAAGTACATTATAGTTGTGATTTTTTGATCAGTGTTGCCATTTGCTGCGCATTAGATATTTTTGAAATATTTCTTATTGTTTTGCCTGATTGTTTAGAAGACTATGATTTACAATCAATTAAAAACAATTGAGAAGGTGCTGCGCTTTGATTTAAAGTCGACACTAACACTTTTTTTTCTTTCAGTGTATTTAAGTATTTATTTAGTTTATGAGGTATTGTGTTAAAATATATGGCTTAAAATGGGGTTATTAAGTATTAGGGCACGCCTTTTTTAAATAAATATCAAAAAACTCTTTTGAATTAGTTAAGGCATAGAAATACATAGAAGGGCGTCACTTCATACGAAAAATATCCCAGGGCAAATTTATCTTGAATTTATATCTTTTTTGTAGATTTGATTTCAATTCATTAACAAATCAAAATCCATATTACAATTTCTTGAAATGTAATTAAAATTTTTGAATGCTAAAATTTGATTTCTGTTATGAAATCCATCGATCATTTGTGATGGAATAGAAAAACTTGATTTCGTGTACTATCGTGCAATCAACATTTTTCAATATCAAATTTTTATTCCTGTAATGGAATTTACAATGGTATTTAAAATATAAAATTTCATTTCCGTGGATTTGAAATCGAAAAATGCCCATACCTTACATCTCCTTTGTGTACATAAAGTTTCAAACTAAATCCAAAGGTTATTTAACCGCTAATTTGAATGAAATACTTAGTGGGATTTTTTTAGTTTTTTAGGAATTAAAATTATAGGTACACTGAATAAAATCGTGATTTGCTGCTGAACATTGCTCATGAATTGAATTTATTTACTCTACTAAAAAATACGGCTGGTCACCTTATGTCCATGACAAACTTCCTAAAATGCTTTGAATACAAAAATTTTAAGAATTTCATATATAATCAGCAAATAAAATATAGCTTAATAAATGTAAATCAAGCCAAAATAAAAGACCAACTATGACAAAAATGGACAACAGTAGAAATGGTTAACAAAACGCTAATGAAGTAGCAAGCGAATAAAAACATTAAAATCTAAAAAATATTGCCAATAATAAAAATTATAAAATTAATAAACCCATGAACAAATGGAAGTAAAAAATCAATGTAGGCGTAGAGTAAAATATGAAACTGTCAGTAAAAACAGCAGATTAATGTGTGAATCTGCAAGCAAACAAGCCAGTAAAAAAGAGATTACCCTAAGGGCTGGATTAAGCAACAGTAACAATTTCACAATAAAAAAAAAACAAAAAAAAACAGATCTGCGCTAAAAATTGAATAACTTTGATCAATGAAGAAATTGTGTCAAACAGTAGCAGATGGCGTGGTAAATTGACATTTTACGCTTTGCTGTCCAAGAGTGTGATTGAGCAAAACTTGTTGATATCAAAAAGCGCAGGGACACAAATAAATCTCCCCAAAAATTCATTATTTATTAATTTTATACGGTTATTGTGTAAAATTTGCAGCTGATTTTGAAATTTCATTTGAATTTTTTCTTTTTATTACATTTGCCAACACTTGACACAATTTTTGACATTTACATGTCAATTTAGAATTTAGCGGCGTATAAAAAGGCTTTAGGGTGAATTAAAATTAAAATGAAAAAACATTCTAAAGTATGATGAAAATCAATTGAGTATTCAAAAAGAGAAAGGGCACACAATAAAATTGACATAGAATTTATTTTTGTATTCTAACAGTGCGAGTATTCTAGGTTATGTCAACTTGTCAAATGTTGACAAATGTTGAATGCTTTACGCGACACATAAAATTCCGCAATATTCACAGAGCAACAAATTTGTAGCGGCTATGTCACAAATTCAACGCATATCACAAATCAAATGTCAATAAATTAATCACAAGTTGGGTGCAAAAAAAAAAAAAAACAAACAAACAAAGTTATAGCATAGTTTGCCACTAGAGCTACCATGTGAATTATAAATTTCGAAAAATGTCATTTAACTTGCGGGCAATTTATTGACTTCATTATTTTTTGCGTGCAAAGTTAAAAGAAAAAAAAAAAAAAAATTTGTATTTTATATTAAGTAAATAAATAGCAAATTTTTGGCTACTGAAATGAGGTTAAGGTGAAGGGAAAATATTGGACTTAACGTTTGTGTCATCTTGGGTGGTTTTAAAATCATATTTTATTAATGTTATCTTATATTAAATGCACATAATACAAATATTTCAATATTTTTAATATATTGATGTCAATATCAAAAGGGATTAAAAGCTCTCAGCTATGTATATGTGAAAAATAGAATAAGTTTTGAATGGTGTTTCAAACTCAATTCTCTAAATTGACTAATAGTCAGAAGATGGTTAAGAGGGGGAAAAAAATCTAGGCGACTTAGATCTAAGCATTGATCACAGAACTGTATTAGAATTAAGGCTTCGTGACATGGCTCAAGATGGTGGTTGTACTTGAATGCCGAAGAGAGCTCCAGCTGATGGACATAAAAGTGAACTGGACTTGAGACTAAACTGCATAGAAAAAGTGTGTCCAAGCTAGCGTGTGTAGTTTTTTTGAGAGTGACTTCGCTAGAGTAATGTAGAGCTTGGCTACTTCTGCAGGCTCTGATAAGGTCACGTGGATCTTTGTTTTAAATAGATTTCTGTAGTTTTGTATCGGTTTTTTTTGGATTTTTATTTTTGACATTTGTAGTGCTTCAGCTACATATGTATTTCCAACATTATTACATTTTTGAATATGTTTTCGTTGAGGTTTTATATACTAATGGGCAACGTTATTTGAAAAAAGGAAGATCCAATTGCTACGGAATTGTTGTCTATCATAAATCCTAAAGCAATAGGGTTAGAAAATCATGAAATTCCTTAAACATTTTTAAACAATTAAACGAGACGCAATTAAGTCCATCAAAAAAATGGTACTCGCTACTAATCGCGCACAATGAAAGCGTTTTGTCGAGGCTCACTGCTCCGTAAGGAGATAAAAGACACAAACGAAAGTTTTAAAAACAATATTCCCAGAAGCAAAATGAGAATAACAATTACTAAAATTAAAGTAAACAAAGATCAAATTAGATATTGAACTTTTTTCATTTAATAATGCGTTTCGATTTGTTGTGTTATTTTGTTCTTTCAAACATTAACTGAGCCGTAGAAAATGGCATATGAAAAATTGCTTGCTCACTTACCATACAAATTTCATTAGTTCGAAAAAAAATGCTGAATTTAAATTACCTGAAAAGAAAAGAAAAAGAAAGTTAGTTAAGGACTTAAAAGTGTAATTCGTGACTGTAATTTAAGAATATAAATAAATGTTAATAAATTAAAATGCTGCAATTAAAGTAGAACGAATTTTGCTGCGAAACATTTCTGCAACATTTCAAATTCATTTCGTTTACATACATATGTATATACGCATAGTATACTCGTATATAGTAAACCCTAAACTCGTACAGAAAAATGGCATTGCCTTTGGCAGCCACTAACTAAAATTTATAATTTTATAGAGCGCGCTGTTTTGTATCACTATGGATTTGATATGAAGTTGCTCGTTATATCGAAAGTGAGTTAAAATTTTACGCATTACTCATACGTCATATAAGGCAAAAATTTTACTAAATGAAAAAAAAAAGTTGTCTGCAATTACATTTTTGCCATTAAGTTGCATTTTGATTTCATTTAATATGAAGATATTAATTACGAGTCTTCTTGAAGCTATTGCTGTGGCATTTATTTGTTAAAAAAATTTCCAATTCTGCAGCAATTACAATTATTCAGCAATATCTTAAAAAATTATTTGCTTTTGTAAAAATTGCAATTTTTGCAGCTTTACGACATTTCCATTACTCATACATGACTAAAGTAATATGTAATCAAAATGCTATGCAATCAGCAACAAAAATAAAATATTCGTCTTACTCTAAAAGCATTACCAAGAAGCTTCTTTGTGTTAGCTAGGCTAGCAGCTAGCGAAATTCTTAAGAGGTTCTCAAATTTCTAAAGCGCTCATCGATTAATCATCAAATTATAAATTATGTGGCTTTCAAATTCATTTTAATTCTTTACTATTTTTTTTATTTTTTGTTTTCTTAGGCTCTAAAAGCAACCGAAAATGTTTTTCTACTTTACACCTCATCAGTAAATTCGTTTTGTATTGTTGGCTCAAAGTTGATTAAAGAATTGAGTTAATAATTTAAACAATAACTAGAATTTCATGGGAGCTTATTAACTTGGCTATAGAATGATGATAATGTGTACTTGCTGCTGCTGGTGTTGTTGTACACACGGTTAATGTTGTTTTTGTTGTGGTCATAATGAGCAGCCAAAGAATTTTAGCGTAAGAAAATTGGCAATTGTTTTGTCTATTGAAATTTACTACTCCCCTCATAAGATAACTTCAAAGTTGAGTGTACATATTTACATACTTTTTGTTTGCCAAACTTTATGTGTGCCGCCGTCTAACTTTTTTGGCCTTTTAGGTGTTAATCAAATTATAATTGCGCCAGCAAAAAATGAAAAATAAACTACATACTCTGAATATATTCTAAGACATTGAACGATTTTAACAAGTTTTTTGTGATTTTTACTAGGCGCCGTAATGAGATTTATTGTTTGTTTGAATTAAAAATATTTGGCATTTTACGCTAGAATTTAATAATTTTTGAATGAGAAGCTTAGTGTCGTTACGGCATATTTATTTGGAATTTTTTATAATTTTTCCGAATCATGGGAATATTAAATTATTAAAATTTTTTATGTCTTTGTAAGTATATAGACTAAGTGGTTTAGAATGACACTGGAGTAAGTTAAAGTTTTAAAAAAAAGGGTTTTATTAGATTCGACCTAAGAAATCCAAATACAAAATGCAGCCTCATTGTTTATCTCAATAGATGTATCAATGAGGTACACAATTTTAGGCTGAGCTCAATTTAAAAAAAAAATGTGACTTATTCTACTACCATTTTAAGCCCATCAAATAGTGAGTAAGTGTTGCGCAGCCATTTGTGAAAATATAAATTTTTATAGAGCGTTACATATTCAAGGAATATGTCTTTGACAGCTAAATTCTTAATTATATCGAAATTGAGATATCAGCATTTGAAAAACAACACATTACTCATACTTCACGGAAAACTTAATAGCAGTTTCGATACTGTAAAGGCTGGATGTCAGAGCTATTGATCGCCAATTGCTTAGTGTTTAAAGTGCTATATTGAAATTCAAATATTGTTTTATAAAAAATCGGTGACTATTTTAGCGGCCTCTCGAGAAACTTTATTATATTATATAGCAGTGTCAGATTACTTAAAATGACATTGAAATTAAACTTTCAAGTAGCATCGGAACTGAGATAACAGAATTTGAATATGCATACTCTACAGGGTGTTGGCGAAGGCTTGATGCCAGACCAACAAATCATACAACTAGTAATATTATCATTTTATGTGCAATTTGTTTGACATTTGAATATTTTGTTGTATAAAAAAGACACCAATTTTATTGGCCACTAATAAAACCATAATATTACTGAACATTACTTAAACCTATTAATAATTATCTTAATATTTTACTACGTAGTAATATCGGAGCGGAGATATCATCATTTGAAAAACTAAACATTAATCATACGTCATGTAAAACATAAAAATAAAGTTCTTAGAGCAGCGTAATGGTAATGTATTTTGAATTACATTTCACGTGAAGTAAATTTCCCTTGTAACTTTGCCTACATCATTTACAAATGGCGCTACGTGCAGCTATAAAACATTCCATTTAAAAAATTAAGTAAGGCGTAGTGTTTAATTGCAGGATCTAAGATTTGCGATTATTTGTGTTTTCAAAAAGTTAATTATATCGAAAATAAAGCGAAATAGATAAGTCGTCTTTGTACACAAGAAAACAACATTTAATTTCCGTCAAAAAACATTGTACAACAGCTAATAATGAGTTTTTGGCTTAACCTTCAAATAACTTTAACGATTTTTTTTAGTTTTGTTTCCAATAAATTCAATTAAAAAGAAATTTGCAATCTTGATAAAACCAAAGAGATAAAAAAAGAACTCCTACGCATTCGAAAAACTACTCTACTAAATTAGAAAATTCCAAAGCCATGTCATATGGGGGAGAAACTGATAAAAATGAGCTCTTAACAAACAGCAACAGCAACAACAACACAAAATTGTAAATATTGATACTTAAAAGAAGAAAACATTAAACCGATAAATTGAACAAGGTTAAAAAACATGTCAGAAAAGCATTGTAATGATTTCATTAAATAAGGAATTTTATCAAAATCTACCATAGGAGACAAGCGTGCGTCAAACAGTCTCAAGTGCACTGCAAACAGTTTGATATGCACGGTAAATTAACGATTGGCTAGAAAAGTAATAAAAAAAAAAATAACTAAATTAGTTATAATTATCATTAGCATTACCATTTCAATTGCCAACATTTGAACTCTACAATATGAAAACTAATTAAAGCAGTTAATTAGATGCAATAATTACAAATAAAACAGGGCTGAACAGCATACTGCACCTGCTTGCCGAAAACGCAAATAGAAAAAAAAAAAAAATAGTTTTTTATAGTTAACCAAAAAAAAAAAACAAAAACGCTATAAACCAAGCCCAAGACAAAAAAGCGCGTTCGAGCTTTTCAATTTATCACAATGAGTTCTTTTTGTTTTTTTTTTGTTCAATCTTTCCTAAGCAAAATGAACTTCGAAGTCAAATTGATTTAAATGTTTTTTGCTGAAAACTCAACCCATGAACTGAGTTGTGGGTGTGGCTTTTAACAAGCTGTAATTTTTTTCATTATAAATAAAATAATAACTTTATTTTATCATCAACACTTGCAGGCAGTCAGCGACAGCAGCAGCAGCAGGCGCGGTAATAAAATCAAGCAAACTTTTTGTTTGTATTTTATCGCTTCCTTCATCGTTACTCCTTATTTTTGAGATTTTTTTCATATTTGCAACCGCCTACGCTTCAAGTTACATAGACTTTCTAAATTCTACTTGAAGGTGAGGTCCTTCCTCATTCTTTACTTGTAAAGACAGGTTCTTTTAGTTTTCGTTTACACTGTAATATAAAGCTGTTGCGTTTGAAAGATTTTCAATGTTGCGATGAAAACAAGTATATACATAGTGGATAAGCGAGAAAAAAATATCGACTAAATCAAAAAGTTGGTACTCCGAAATCGTTATGTGCAAGAGAGTTGCAATACAAGGTTAAAATTTCATATAAGTCCGTTCACACATTTAAAAAGAGGCAGAATGCATTTCTCAAGCATTGTGTTTTTGTAGGGGGACCCCCAAAAGGGTGGCAGATAGAGGGTAGCAATCTTCGGGAAAAATATTAGAAAAGAAAATATAATAGGACCTGGTGATACATATGAACCCTCTACGGGTCACTCCGGGGGAGCTATAAACTATTTTTCGAAATTTTTTGTGTTTTTGTAGGGGGACACCCAAAAGAGTGGCAGATAGGGGGTAGGTGTGTCGAGAAAAAAGTTTAGGAGAGTAAAAACAATAGAAAATCATCTAACATTTTACCCCTCCAGAGGCGTCTGAGAAGAGGGGGGAGTCAAATTCATAATTTCACAAGAATGTAATTTTTGCAGCGGAGACCCTCTAAGGGGTGGTGATAGGGGGTAAGTATGTTCGGAAAAAATGTTGGAGGAGAAAAAATAATAGGACCTTGTCATACATTTGATCCCTCTACGAGGTAGCTTCGGGGAGATATTAATGATTTTCGATAGATTAAGGACCATTTTCCAAGTTTTCAAAACGGTAGCGGGTCCGTCAAATGTTTTCGGAAATGGACCAAATTTAACGTGGTTCTTATTGGCTTCAATACGAAACTTTTGGTGCCCGGGGAGCGAAGATCGGAGCAACATTAATTTTTCCCATGTGTGTCTGAACCACCCTAATGATCACTCAGCTGACGGTCTTACCCCCATTACAAGAATAGCTGATCATGTTTTTTATCATTCTAGTAATATAATGAACTAAATGTATAAATTTCATTGAATTTGAAATGACCTTAGAATTTTTTTTTTTTTGTATACGTTTATGTAAGTAACTGACGTATAATCCCCCATTATACACGCAGCTGACTATTATTTTTATTATTATGATCATCTTAACCATAATTGTGCAAATTTTCAAGTGAATTGAAATGGATTTTGGACATTCTTTTTTTTACATGATGCGCATTTTCTCACAATCAGCTCCACCACTAGTCTGGCGACTGACGCTTGTTTCGATTATTAGCCATATCAAAACTATTAATTAAAAACAAAATTAAGCGGGAGGAAATCGCCACCTGAAATGCAACGCTACCTCCCGTACTAATAAATTATTTGAAACAAATTTGCTTGATTAAGGCAAATCTTATTTGCAATAAGTGTATTAGTTTGATGCTTTTGTTTTTTCTAAGTGTACCAATAATTATTGCTTGAATGCAACCTTTTTTCTCATACAATTGAAATTTTATTATTACCGCCATTGTTGTTGGTTCCTGTTGTTTTGCATTTGCTGCTTGAGCTGGCAACACCCTCAACAGCTGTCAAATTAATGTTGACAGCATATTATTCATGCAAACTATTAACTACTATTTTTGCTTATGCCTGCATTAATGTAAAACCTGCTTCCACTTACACGGCAAGTTGGCAACTCTGTTGTACGCTTCAGAAAAGGTCACGTTCGTTAGTCACTTGTTTACAGATTCTGTGTGTAATTTGAGTTTTCCTGCATGTTTTCTATGAAAATATTATTAATTGCAGTTGTAACATAATACCAAACAGCATGTTGAAATAACAATAAAATTAGCAAAATATTATAAAAAAAGAAAAAAAAAAAAATTCTTCAAAAAATATACACATAAATAGTAATGTAGAGTTTTATGGGCGGCTCATACTCTTTATAGGCTTGTAAATTCAAATTTATAATATATAAATTGCCATTAGAGCTTAAGACTGCTCAAGACATTTGAAGTTTCTTTTACAATATATTGAGTCTGTAAATTATTGGAAAATAGTGATAAAATGCTGGTATTGTGGTATACATGAACTTAATTTGATTAATTTGTATTTACTAAAATCGTTATAAGAACAACGTCTTACTTATAACTTATTTCTGTTTGTGGCAACACAAAAACTTTTGAGATTTAATTAAGAAAATACGTTTCTAAAACAATGGCAGGTAATGTGGAATACATAAAAACTGATAGAGTAACTATTCAAAACACCATTGCTGAAATTTCATTTACAAAGAAAAAAAGTATCACCATAAGGACTGCGTTAACTTAATGAATTCAAAATTATGAAAAATAGGCTGGTAATGTGGCACACTTTGTAAGAACGAAACAGTTTTATTTAACATTTTGAATTTTTTTTTATATGCAATCTTTTACTGCTCTGTGCCCACAAAGTTACCTAGCACATTTTTAATAAATTAATAAAGTTAAAACAAACAGTAAGAGTTATTAAGAATAATTTTTGAAAAAATGCCCTTAAGTGCTTATGCAAATATAGAAAACAAAAAATTTAAAAAAAAAAATGGTCCGAAACAGCTGTTCTATGCCTAAGCACGAGCGAGCACATGCTGATTTTTTTACATTTTTTTTTTTCATTATTTTCTTCTAACACTTTAATTTAATGCCTGTCTTTAAGCCACTTAATTTGACACATTTTAGCTGCTTTTGGTTGGTTTTTCTATGGCTTGATTTATGCTCTTTCCGCAAAGAACTGTTAAGCTGATACAAACGCGTGAATAACATCTAACATATATGAGTTTTTGCTGTACGCCATTTATTAAAAACCGCTGTTTTTATTTGCTTTACTGGAAGCTATGCCTAAGGAACAGCTGTTAATAATTTATTTTTCTAAACTTAGTTAGTTCAAGCTACAAAGCTATAAATTATATTATTGCATGCTAAAAAATAAAGTGTTATGTAAAGATTTGGGTACAGATTTGCTCAACACTTTAAAAGCAAATTAATAAGCAAATACATAAATACTTTTCCAAAGCAAAACTGACCAGAAACAAACGATTTATTTAAATATGTGTTATGCGGCCAATTATGAAATTTGTAATTATGGTAATGCACTTGAAATTTATTAGGGCTACAGCTTAATTTAAGTGAAAAATTACATCGAAACATCGATATTACGTTATTAAATAGTTAAGGGTCACTCATACGACATGATTAACTAAAAAAAAAAACTGTGATTTCCGTTAATAGTTTTATAATAAAAATTTTTCAGAGTTGTCAGGGATCGTATGTTTGTGAATTTTTTTGGAATAAAATAGACTCGATTTTAAGACCAACTGTAGGCACTTCTAACTCAAAAGTCACACATTAGCGTTTATCACTCCAACGACGAATTTTCACTTTTATTATCAAAACTTAAGTAGCTAAAATATTTTTCCAAGACCTTAACCATCGAAGAAAATAAAAAATTATTACTATACATAATTGTCTTACAACAATAAAATCATGTTATCATTTAGTACGGTATTGTAAAAAAAAAACGATACTTAAACTTAATACCATTTTCAATGACATGATTATGTAAATAAAATTATACACAGTGTTTTGGCGCAATAAACACATGGACTATGTTGTAGAGTAGAGCAGAGTTCACTGCCTGCCGTCAGCAACAGTCGAATGTGTCAGTGTTGCTTCCTGTTTTCACATTTGTGCCCGCAAATCAACACAGCGCACCACCGAACCAACATCACAGGGCCACATAATAAAAACTCGATTAAAATTTATTTGTTTACCAAAAAGCTGTTGATTTTTTTGTGCGCCTTTTTTTTTTTTTTTGTTTCATTTTGCCTACATCTTCAAGTTGGCATCTCCTAAACAATTTTTTTTTTCCTTTAGTTTCTTTTGTTGTTTATAAACAACAACAAAAACTGCATGAAGCAGCGCAAGTCATACGGCAGTTAAGGAGTTTACTATGAAGCAAAACATAAAATTTTCAATGTGGAGCTGCAATGATTTTGCATTTCACTCAGCAATGAGATGGAAAAAATAAACAAAAAATTAAAAATTAAAAGAGAAAAAACAAAATCAGTGTTTTTCACTTCACTTGAAGATTGCGAAATTTTTCACCCAATGTTGATGTTATTGTGGAAATTTAAGTTTATGTTTCTCCTGAACCATAAATAGTGATGGCTATACAAAATACGATTATATTCCATATCATATGTTTCATTACGAATATCACAAGACAGTGAAGTAATTTAAGGTTTTAAGAATTGTTTTAGAAGTAATGTAAAAAAGTTTTGAATAAAGGTGGAATATAAAAAAAGTGAGCATAGTTACCACGGTTTTTCCGATTGATAAACACGAAAGAATTTATAACTTTTCAGGAGTGATATGCCAAAAGCAGTTTATCCATGTAAAATCCCTTCACTTATTAAATATTTTCTTAAATTCATTGAAACCGAATATACGAATATAAAAATTTTCCTTTTTTATAGGCAAAAAATCCCACAAAATTAAGTTAGAACTGTTTGAAATCATGTCTCAAGTGCTGAATGCCTCATGCTACTCTTATCTTTGAAATCAATTTTCATTTAAATTTTTCCTGCTTCTACTTAGTTAAAAGTTCACTGCACTCAATCGATAATTTGCAGTGTAGTTTAAAATCAATCAAAATGCGCTATGGACTTAAATATACCCAAATTGACACACCCCCAAATGTAGCGCCCACCCAATAATCAAGTATAATGTAAACAAAGATTTTACAACAATTTACCAATTAGGTACACAAAATTTCATATAATTAAATGTGAAATAAAAAAAAAACAACGAACTCAGTAATGAAATGCAAAGTAATGATTTATCTCGATAAAAAGTTCGAATAAATTGAAGGAAAAAAAAACTTGGACAACGAAAGATGAAATTAAGCAGATGAAAGAAAGAAGAAAAAAAAAACAAACTAACGATGATGAAACTACTTAAAATCGGATTACAATATATCAATTGCAGTTAAATTGCATCATTACAACAATAACAACAACAATAAACAAATACGTATGTACGTGCAGTATCTGCTCTACTACGTGTACAGTAATAATGAAAATACGCTGCATATTCGTGATAAAGCGTTAATTTTTTTTTCTTTTGATTTTTACTTTTCATTTCATTTGAAAAAAAAAAATTTTTCTGATGAGATGTTGTTGTTGCTGTTGTTGCCGCGGTTCAGCATTTCAGCACCCACGCAAATAAAGTTTCAAATTACAGCAACATTAATGGTAGCAGCAGCAGCAGCAACAGCATTAAAATAAAAACAAAAAAAAGTCATGTAATCGCTATGGTCTGCAATTAATTTGAATTTCCACAATTTTAACTTTGCCCTCTTCCCCCCATTCAATTGGATATATACCCCTTTTTTTTTGTTGTTTTTTTTTATTTCCCACTAACAATACAGCAATAATTTTTGTTACCATTTTCATTTTTTTTTTTAAATTTTTTGTTTGCATAGACTTTCTATTATCATTTTCGTTATGACTTTTGCTTGCAGCTTCTTCGTTATTTGGTTTTTCTATTTTTGTTTTTGTAAGTGATGGATGCAACGAATACTTTTGCGAATATTCAAATTTTTGAGAAAACTACTGTGGTATGAATTGTCGAATTGCTTTATTTGCTTTACAAAAACTTTATTTCTAACAAACAAATCGAAAACTAACGCATATTCTGGATGTATTAGCAAAACTGCTAAGAATATATATGTTACCGGCCAAACTAGTCTCTAGGATAAACTAGTTTTTCCTAGGCCTAGTTTTCCCTAGGCCAAACTAGTTTATCCGATGCGTGCTAGGATAAACTAGTTTAGCCCAGGACGAACTAGTTTGTCCGGATAAAAAAATTTACCATTTAGGACAAACTAGTTTGGCCTAGGATTAACTAGTTTTTTCTAAATCAAATGTTTTGAGGATAGTTATGTACTTTTTGACCCATTGTCACAGAGGGTGGGGGTTACGGGGGTAGTCCACAAGGGGTACTCTGAACATAATTCCGTTGGATTTAGCCGGCGGTCACCCCTTGAAAAATTTTTATGATATGTTGGATATTGTATAGACTGATCCGGCCGAAGGCCGCCGCGAAGCCAGTGTTAGTTTTTTGGGAATTTTAAATCCTGAGCTGCGGCCGCAGGCTGCACATTTACCCCTACTCTTATGTAAAATTACTGTGGCTAGCAAACTAGGTGTTGGATATATCACAAAAATTTTTGAAGGGGTAACCGACAGCGAAATCGAACGGAAATATGTTCAGAGTACACCTTGTGAACTACCCACGCAACCCCCACCCCCTGTGACAAACGGGGCATCCCCGAGCAACATTTGTGATTTTTATAAAACTTTCTTTACTCCAATTGATGAATGTGAATTTTGGATATTCTAAAGCGAGCTCTCCAAGCAACATCCGCGCTAGATTTTGATAATTTTATTGAAAAATTTTATTGGTTTCTAAGAGTTTTACAAATTTGCTGTCGGAACAACGTGATTCATTAAAAGTAAAGTTTTTATTCAGGTTATCTGCTTGAAAGAATTTGCGCTCCTTGCTTGTAGTCAGCAAAAAGCTAGACTTTTATAGTTGTTTCAATTGCTTTTTCGTTAGCAAGATAGTTCCCTAACTACATTAGCTTATCTATCAAGCATATTTTCCTACAGACTATACTCCGTTCAGCATAAAGTCAGATATGTATATCTCAACACTAGAGTTCACTGTCAAATTCCAATAAAATGTCAAAATGACACCAACAAAATCGAGCAATAAAATTTTCTGCAAAGTTCAAGTTAATTTGAATGCGCTTCTTGTTGCTTTTTGTTGTTTCGTTATTTGCACCAAATAGCGCAAAAATTTCGCATAAAAAGTCGTGACATTGCAAGTGAAATTTTTTAGTACCTTCGTACTATTTTTTCCAAATGTTTTCTTTACTGCGGTTTTTCTTTATTTTTTTTTTTTTAACACAATTTGACTGACATGCGAATTTTTTACCGGAGCGTAGACAATAAGTGCAAAATGCATAAAAATCGTAGTACAAAAACAACAAGCAAAGTTTTAAAGCGCATCACTCGCAGTTAATGCTATTGCCGACAGATGCCGCTTTGCGATAAGTCAAATGAAAAAAAAGTAGTACATACCAATGGTACTGGTTGTACAGATAGTAGCAGATATGAAAAAATAAAATACAAAAAAATGTTACAATGTGTTATCTATTTCACGTTGTGCAAGTTGCAGAAAAACGATTTATTTTATTTATTCCTCTTGGTTTTTTTTTGTAAAGTGATGTAAATTTACTCAAGTTGAGTGCATGATGATTAATGCTGTAAATTGTGGAGTAGATTAGACAAGCATGGCAATTTGTTAAAAGTCAGTCGACTGAATACTATCTAGTAAGTAAGTAGTTCTAGTAAATACTTGCTGAAAAAATGAGCAAAAAAAAAATAAAGGAATTGCAGATTTGGAGAGAAAAAGAAATGTGTCATGCCAAGCATTCTTAAGCTTTCTCAGGAATTGCATTGTTAATCTGCTTTTGGAATTGCAGCATATCGAAAAAATTGTAGTAAATTAATGCAGCAGTTCATATTGAGCTTACGAAATGTGTTAACTTGATTTGTTTTGTGCAAAAATTTTTTTCAGAACTGCATTTACTTTGAAACTGTAGAAATTTTTTCCAAAAGCAATGAATTTCCATTCAAATGAAACTATGAGAATGGCAGTGGATTGGAATTCGGTGATAGTTACTAGACCAACGTGAAAACGATCGCTAGAATCGGGGAACAGTTCCAGAGACTTGAAGACACTTGGCTATCACATCGCATGATGAAAGGAATTTGTAAGGCCCGCATTCTCCCCGAACAAAAATATAAACAAAGCAAGAAACCAAGTCAACAATCAGTCGCATTAGAGAAAAGAAAGGATGTGATTCTTTGCCAAAACTTTTATTGGTTCCGAACACGATGAATAGCCATAACTACTCATGGCAATAACAAGTTTCCACGCCTATTGCCAAAAATTCTTGCATATGTATTCATTACAAAGCTTTACTCTAAATCTTCAGCTTACTTTACTACCCCTTACAATCTTCCTGCATGCAATAAAACAACTGTTTACCTATGCAGACAAAAAGAGCAGCAGCAATAATTTTAGATACATTGGCATCTCCTAGGAATGTTGTGTAGGTCTTTCCTTTTATTTTTCGTTTGACTTTGCTGTTGAAACTCATGGCGCGCGGATTAAAATTTTAAGCGCATCTATAAATAACTCAAACAACCACAAAACTCTTAACTCAACTTTAGTGTCGACTGAAGATGAAAGAAATAACCAAAAAAAAAAAAAAAAAATCGAACGGAACCAAAAGCAAAAGAATCGAACCAAAAACTCTCAGGAAAAAACGTAGGTGATCGATGAGTGCAACAACAGCGCTTTGTAGCATGCCACAGATCCTTTATACACTTTTGCTAAACATTTTTTTTTGTTGTTTTTGTTATTGTTTTTGGTATGCTGTTTTTTGTTTTTAAAAATAGCAAAAATTACACAGACACAATCTCTAGGGTAATCAGCAGCGTTGCTTTAAAACAGCAGAAAAGAAAAAAAAAAGAATTAAGAAAAACATACAATTTAAGTTAAAAATGAGAAGA
Organism: Meiosimyza platycephala; assembly: GCA_963662105.1. Taxonomy (NCBI): domain Eukaryota; kingdom Metazoa; phylum Arthropoda; class Insecta; order Diptera; family Lauxaniidae; genus Meiosimyza; species Meiosimyza platycephala. The sequence goes on along the minus strand of OY759208.1, from coordinate 102,083,201 downwards.
ATACCAAAAAAATTGCAAATAAAAATCCAAGTAGCAAAGCGTCAATAAAACGCGTGCCAAACACGCAAGAAATTGAATGAGAAAAACAGTCAGTTTATAGAAATTTTTATTTGTCTCTGAATAAAATTATGTGAGATCTTCATATATAATTAAATATTACTCATACGTCATGGTAGCGGGAGTGGTGAACACTTTGTACTTTGATAACTCAGTACCGATAAGGTTATGAATTAAACTTTCTATGTACGTTTTGTTTGGTTTTAATTGATATAGGTTAGGGTGCAATGGCTGCACTCAAGTACTAGAGAAAATTAAATATATTAATGGTCTTGTCACAAACATTAGCAAATATGTTTGAGTTTGCAAAATTATGCTTCTAAAAATGAGCTAAAATCTATTACCATAGTCATGTACTACTCATACCTTACAGCACCGAAAAAACTGCATAGAGTGCAAAGTTTCAACAGCATTACGGAAATCCCGATGTCGCAGTATTTGCTATATTATTTTAATGCTTTATAGGATTTTAAAGGTTTGGTCATTGGTCGCGTATAAATATTGAGGAAATAAGCTAAACAAAGCAAAATTTGTTCACGAGCAAGTGGAAGCTGAATAGAATTAAGAAAAACTTAAACGCTTTTTCACCAGACAAATATTTTCTTTAGCATCATTTAACGAAGCTCCGATATAACTTGCAGCCACTTCTTTCATTGTTACTGCTTATAGTAAATTGGCCTATAGTAATATGTAGTTTTAATAAATGGCCGCTTAAAAACTTTGCTGACAAAAACAAGAATCAATTCAAATGTGTTGGCAAAAATGCTATAATGAGCTCCCTAAAGTTAAACTGCTGCTTTCAACAGAAAAACAAACCAAAGTTTGCTAGTGCAACCCGCTGCACTATCAGTGCTGCCACATCTGCCAATTTAATTTTCCCTTCAATACAACAGCAGAGCAAAGAAAAAAAGTACAAATATGTTGATGGCGACGACGAGGAAGGAGCGTTACATCCAACTACTAAGGAATAGGCAGGATGCTGCTGCATGTTTTTTTCCATCTTTTTGCTGCATAACAAACAGCATGCAGCTGCAGCTATTTTTAGATGGCAAAACAACAAAACGTGCAACATTGCTGGATTGCTTTTGTTGCTGCTGCTGAAGAAACCTCGCTCGCGCACTGTGTAAATAAGCTGAGGATGAAGATGATGATGGAACAACAGTTGAAGGGTCTATGCCCGATAAGATGATATGTGCTCAGTTTGTATTTATTGGTGGGCGCAAGGGCTCGCGTATACAACAAAATTCCAAAAGTTACAAAAGGCATTACAATTGAATGATGAGGGTGAACGGCGCTGCGTTGAAGTGTGTTGGGGGTGTGGTCGGCTGCCAATGTAGGGATGCAGTCAGAAATGTGAAAATTATAGAAGTATAGGAATTTATAGGCAACCGTTTGCTTACAAAATATGTAGGCTTCCATAGCTTTTGTTAGGGCTTTGATTTACGCTTTGCATGATGATTTTGTGGCGCTGATAAAAACCCACAAAAATCAACACAACATGCAGCTGATGATTGCGGCTGTTTAGACAAGGCAACAATGAATTTTAAATAGAGTTTTGAATACAAATATTTGAAGAAAAAACTATTGTCTTATGACAAGGAGTTGATAGTTATCTCTTTAGGGAGGCTTAGCTTCGTGAAATCGGAATTAAAAGTCAGCAAATTAAAAGGAAAACATTTATTTTTGGTAGTCAACTGCTATCAGGATTAAAGTCCGGGCATAAATGGATATGGACTCTACAGAAATAGATGATGGACTATTTTTATATTTTCCAAAACGGCCTTTTTCCACGTTATGGTTTCATAAGCCTAAAAGTATGCAACTTAAGCGGTCTTATTCGTATTTGCAATCGACTAGCGGAGCTATAACAGTTCTTCATATTTTGTGTTGCATATTTTTAGGCGGTGCTGCTTTGTTTACTTTCGATTAACTAACAATAGTAGAGTGATGCATTTAAAATCATATTAGTCTAAGACATTAGAAATTACAAGAAAATATACCGCCCGTAAAAAGCTATTTTTATTTATTTCAAAACTAAACTAACGTCTTTTTTTTCTTAAAGAGAGAGAGGAAACTTTCAACGAATAGAACGTTGCATAAAAATTCAAGAAAATATCCAATAGTAAAAAGTTCCATTTTTGCTGCTTACTTCATCTCAAGCGTTATAGCACTGTTGCGCAAGAAAAACTACTATATTTTGCATTAATTTTATTATGTAAAAATTGAGACATTTTAAATATTAAACTAAAAAGCATAATAATTTCTTACAGCTACTTAAATCAAAGGTTTAACCCAACTTAACTATAGCAAAGGCTCGGCAGCAATTCTTTGCCGCTCCGCTGTGCAACAGTTTAAAGCCCACAACAGCAGCAGCAGCAATCGCACAAAAGCAAGCAAGTGCATGTTTTACGCCCACCATTCATTATGCTCCCCTCCCTATACCGCGCTGGATAGCCGCCGCCAACCCACTTAAGCTGCGCACGCTATATCCAATTTTGGTTGTTTAACAAATGTAGCGAGCACAAATCACGATTTTTTCTTCTAACAGCGCAACAACTACTTTGATTATACATTAGAAAAATCAATTGTTATAATTTTCGACGAGTTGATTTTGTTGTAGTTAGTTGTTGTAATTGTTTTTTTTTCGTCTTTTGTATTTTTGGTAACATATAATGACCCTAATTACGCGCCGTTTTTAATGCAGTTCAAACCAAATGTAGCAAATCGTCGAGGTTGTTGATTTTGTTATATGCAACATTTACTGCATTATGCCTTATTTTCTGCCATCAGTGCGATGAGGAAGGGATTTTGCATTTTTGGGTACAAAATTACTGAAATCTAAATTTTGTTATTTTTTTTATTCTGTTTTTCTTGAAGGTTTTACATGGCAAGAAATCTGTATTGAGGGTGTGCATATTGAAGTTGCTTCGTGTGCAATTAAAACGGGCGATTGAAATTATATGTTCTTCAGAAATTGTCCCAAAATTATAAGTTACCTTGAATTCATCTTTTTAGATCATAACTTATAAGGAAGGACTTTATGTTTATTTGATATATTTTGATAATGTAGACTACCTTTAAGATATAAAAATATAAATTTTAAGACACACTTTAGGACAGGGTGACTCAGATATTTGCAAAACTAAAAGTGAGATTGAGCAAGTGAGAATATTTTTTGCTGTACTTTTTTCCCATATCTCAAAACAACAAAAAGAAAATCGTTCAATAAAATGTATATTGAGTTGGCAGAAGTTGTCCTCAATTTTCTTTTGGTTGTCTTAGGCATGCCACTTTGTTTGGGTTAGAGTCTTTAACTTTTACTTTTTAAAAATTTTTTAATATAATCTGGTGAAAAAAGTGAGAATAAAGAGAAGCAGCATATCCAGCCTTGGCAGTTAAAGAAGCAAAAGTTGCTAGCAAAAAGATCTATTAAAATGTGATGAGTTTTAGGCTTAAGGGGGCAGGGGCAGTCAGAGGCGTGAAAAATAGAGCATTTTCAATAATTTTTTTTGGTAAATTTAATTTATTTAATAAAAGTGATAATATGGCATCATTACATAAGGGGACGTCCATTAATTACGTGAGGTATTTTTTTGAAAATTTGGACCCCTCCTCCCCTTGGTGAGATTTGGTGAGATCTGGCGGGACCCCTCCCGTGAGATTTAAATTATAATTTTTAATGTAAATTCTATGCATTAAAAAGTTGACGTGAGGTTTTCCAAGACCCCCTCCCCCCCTTGGTGAGATTTTGCCGGACCCCCTCCCTCCCCATTTTAGCTCACGTAATTAATGGACGTCCCCTTATGTTTGAACTTGACTTGACAAAAGTTTAAAAAAATAAAATTAAAAATAAAAAAAATTATATTTGTTAAGCTGGCTGTGTTGGACCCTGTGCCATACAGAGTGCCTTGCGGTGACCATCACAAATCCTTGGAAAATTATCGGAAATCAATCGGTTAAGAAAAATTTGTTTATTTGAATAAATAATATTGTGCCTGATCGATGTTTTTTTTTTGTTAAATCAACAAAATGGCGGCCTCAGGAAATTTACCTCCAGATTTTCGGGACAATAATGAACAGTTTTTCATAAAAAATCGATACTTAAAAAAAAACTCCTTTGATCAGGGACTAGCTTTTTATGTTTTTCAAAAACTGTGTATATTTCATTGAAATCTATCGAGTGGTTTTCGAGTTACAGTGGTAACCAGTTTCGAAAACATAGTTTTGAGAAAAACGACGAGACGTACTACCAAAAGCCATTTCGTTATTGATGAATAACTCCAAAAGTAATTGTCGGATTGACTTTAAGTTTTCTGGATATATTTTTAAGATTGTAAACTTTAAAAAAATGCAGAAAAAAATTCGATTTCCTTAAAATTCTGAATGCCCCTGCCCCTTAAATAAGAGCTTAATTTAAAGTCAAAAAACACCGAGTGCACTAAAAGTGGGAGGCTAAAGGAATTAATGAAATAATTTCAATTTTTGTTGGGAAAGATTTTTAAGGGAAGAAGAAGTTTTAAAAGCTTGAAAATTTAAAAGATTAGAAAAGATTTGAAAAATCAAATTTGATTTGAATTTCGTGATTTTTGGCTTGGGTGCTCACTTTCAAAAATTCATAACTCCGGTTCTGTTAAAGCTAAAGCGGATTTTCTTATTCCATAGTTTTCCAATTTAAAAAAAAAAATCGTTTTCGATAGAAAATTCGACGTAGAACACGATGCTGACATTAAAAATTTGATACAGGGTGGGAGCAATTGCTAAAAATTGATTTAAAAATTTGAAATATTTATAACAATATTACTTTGTAAATAATTTTTTAAGAAATTATTTTTTTATATAAGTTAATTTTCTTAGAATTACAATGAAATTAATCTCAATTTTATAGCTTTAACAGAAACGGAGTTATAAATTTTTTAAAGTGAGCCAAAAATCACGAAATTCTCAAAATTTGAAAAAAGTCTTCTTCGAAGTCTTCGATTTCGATACAGAATCCATAAAAAAAATTTCAACCAAATCAAAAATGTGTCGTCCGAAAAGTGTTCGGTTTGTAACTGTCCCATGTATGAAAGTTTTTGTGCGAATAAATTAAATGTCACTCATACGTCATGTAACACAAAATTATATTAATAATATCTAATCTTGGAAGTAACTTTCGGAAAAATTATGACAAATTAAAATTCAAAAAAAAAAAAAATATATATAGCAGACTTAAAAAAAATATTCTGGCGGCTGAGTAGTAGAGAAATCGCTAAAAATTGTGAAGTTTATATCTTGCAACTTTTCGAACGCCAGATTTTTAAGCATTTTATAGTCTCAGAAAAATAATCTCAAAGTCATTATAATTGCAAATGAAAATAAAAAGTTATACCTAGAGAAGAGAAAAAATAGAAAATATCTTTCTGATGTTATGCTGTATGGATCGCTATATCCACGGCCGGATTTACTTTAGAGGCACACTAGGCCAGTGCCTAGGGCGGCACGATTTTAGGGGCGGCAAATATTTGGAACTTTGCATTTTTTTTTGTAATTTTTTATTTACACAGGGGGCAAAAAGTGCAAATACTGGGATTGTGTGAACTAACGTAAAAATGATAACAAGCAAAAAAAAAAGGTCCTCACTTTAGATATTATAAATTTTTTTTTGTATATTTACTAGTGAAGAGGGGCGGCAATTTCTGACTGGCCTAAGGGCGGCAGATTTCTAAATCCGGTGGCGCCATTTTCAATTCTTTGCCAAGAGCTATGCGGCAGAAAATGATAATTACAATAACTTTAATATAAGTCTAATTTACGGGCCGAGAGTGATCAATAGCGTAGAGTGTGACCCACATATATGCACATTAAAGTATGTACCCGATTTTCGCTAACATCACACATTATAATATAGCACCGATTTTTTGCCAGTGCTACAGATTATACCATTCCATTATATTAAACGGCATGACAACGCTGGTGTGCTGATTTATCTTAACAATTTCTCATTCCTTTTGCAATTATTGCAAATCGTTACTTAATTCATTGAATTGAAATTAAAGTAATCATGACAACATTAAGTTGTCGCTAAGTACCTACAATTTATATTTACGTTGATTTCAATTTAAAATTGTCGAAAAAAGCACTAAAATCGTGCACTCAGTGAGGGCTTGAAAATTTTGTCCAAGACTAAGTATTTATTTTTTATTAATTTTTTTTTTTTTTAATTACAAATCTATAACTTTTTTTCGTTCATTTACGAAAAAGAAACCTAAAACATTTTTTATGCATTTTATGTCGACAACAATTGACGCGCGTTCGAACGAATTTAAACAACTTGTCCACCCAAAAAAAAAAAAAAATTGTGACTTAATTAATTAATTTTAATCATAGCGCTGTGGTAGCTATTGTTGGCGTTCTGCTGCTGCTGGTGTTGCTGCCCACCTAAAAACGTGACTGAAGTTTGTTAAACATTTAAATAAACATTTGTTAATCTGGACTTTTGTTTACAACATATTGTCAGTGGTAACAACAATGGCAAGCGCAACATTATAACAAGCGTTACTAACAATATCTTGCATATGCGGCAGCATTTTAAATCTTCTTAACGCCCACTTTTGTAAGCTTTTAGTTTTTCGATATTTTTTTTTTCATTGTTCATCTTAATCTGGTTGCATTTATCAATGTCTGAGTGTTATGGCCTTTAAGATTTTGATTTTATTTTTTTATAAATTGCTCTTTTTCTTTTATAATTAAATAATTTTATGGTTTTTAAACAAAATTTTCAACATTAAAATTAATGATCAATGTTACGCGTGGATGAAATGATAAATTTTCATTAAAAAAATTTTTTTTTTTTAAACGAAAATTATTTTATTAACAAAGAGTTAGACTTATTACACAAAATATTGAATGTTGATTAAATTTTTTTTTTGTTGTTGTTAATAATTGCACAATTTCAGAATGCTACGCGCTTTAAGTTCATTGATTACAAATGAAGAAAGTGGGTGTGCTCTATTAAAGCCAATTCTATACAGCTTTTAGGGCTTTATTTGTAACAGGATTTTCCAGAAAACGAAAGTAGCCAAAAATAAAAAGCGTCAAAAAGTTAAACTAGAATTTATGTTCAGAATATTTTGCTATATCTTCATGAAAAGACTGAAAACACAACGATGCTCCGAAATGTTGGAAATTAACTGTATTCTCAAATTAAAATTTATAGAATTTTTTGAAATAGGGACATGATGAGTTATTATTTCTTACTTCAAAGGTACATCAAATCCTAACCGCGACGTTAGAACATTTGAAAGTCAACAAAACAAGTAAGTTAGTATGCCTAAAAATATGTAATGAAATTTTAATGAAAAAATATTATTTCTTGTCTGGGGTCCATTAGTAGCCATCCATTAATTACGTGAGTCAAATAAGGGGGAAGGGGGTTAGGCAAAATTTCACCAAACCTCACCAAGAGGAGGGGGGACTGAATTTTCAAAAAAACACAGCCTAGTGGGGCATATGATATTTTGGGTTTTCTTGTTTCTAGTGGACGGATCTCTTTGTAGAATACCTCTGCGTAGGCGGTATTTGCAAGATGGAAGAGGCTTGGTACGATTTATAGAACCGCAAGGAATAGTTAGAGTTTCAACAAGCTTATAGGTAATAAGGCTTTTATTATATGTTGATGTTTTGAATGACTGAATGTTGTGTTTGTCTTGAGAATATTGAGTTTCAAGGCAATCAGCTCTGAGCTGAAAGCTCTGTAGCTTCTGGTATTTCGCTTCTGTACTGATAGCGAGTACGCCACCTTGCAGCAGCATCGTGATGACTGTGGCTTACAGCCAAAATGGCGGGTAGGTGGAATTGATTCCCTGGTGTGAAGTTACATTACAATCGAGTGCAATTTCAAAGAGAATAGCAGAGGTTTAAGATAGGCTTCGGCTCTGCCCATTTGCATGGTTTAGAAATAATGGTTTATGCTGACCGAAGGGTCGCCACCTGAGGCATAGATTTTAGGCTCTGTGCGAAGAGCATCGTGAGGTTTAACCGTTTCGGTAGGGAATCAGCTTAATCACCATAAGCATTCTTTGGTCAGCCAAGCCAAAGTCAGGCATGCTATAAAATATAAGACCTGAATTTGATAGACGTTTTTTGTTTGTTTTGTTGCGCTTGTCACAATACAAATTAAGAATTGAGGTCGGCTGCGTCTCAAGGCTGATATCGTATGGCAAAGGTGGGCAAAGTACGAAAAATGAGCCAGCTTTAGCTCTTTGCAATAAACACGAAACGAGCGAACAAGGAAACAACAATGCGCATGTTGAGGACAGGTTTTTTTTGTTTCGTTTGAACAGTGTAGTTCTATATCCACACTCATATTGTTCTTGCTTGATTCTTGAAATTGGCTTTTGGTTTATTGCAGAATTTTTTTTCTTTTTGCTATCGAGATAGAATTTATGGTGGGGTGCTTTTCTGTTGTTGTTGCTTTTGTTGTAGTAGTAGTAGCTCTTGCTTCCAAAGTTTTTCCCACTTATGTCCTATGGTAAGTATATAGTTCTATATTACAACATTTATTGCATACCTTAAGGCTTTAAGACTAACTTGTTCTGCCAAAGAATGATTAATTTTGTGCACTTTTCTTTGCCAGCCACGCCCCCTTTCCTGTATGTTACAAGTGGTTGAAAAAATCAACACCGCACAAATAGCAGTATGTTGCTTAGGTCATCATTTTATTTTCAAAAAACTTTTTAAGTGGTTACAATTCGTATCACTTTAACCTTAAAGTTATTGCAGAAAAAGTTATGGCTAAATTTTTTCTATTTGAAACTATCAAAGCTGATATTTGAATTACAAGAGCGACTTAAAAAGCCACACATATAATAACAACTAACGTTATTATTAATTAATCACATTTCTTTAAACAACGATTGTGTAAAAAAGTTGGTTTTTATTAAGAAAATTCGAAAAATAATAAAAATGGTTTACCATAAATAAAAATGGCGCCCGCATTGGCACAGCTTGATAACAAAACTAATATTGAGTTCAATAAATTATAACAATAAAATTTTGATAAAAAAAACAACAATAAAAAGTAAAGCATAACAAAAAATATTGTTAAAAATTGAACTTTGAAGAAAATGAAAGTTTCATCTTCATAGTTTTTTGCTTCTTTTTTGTGTTGTAAATTTTAATAAGCCATATTGTTGTTACCTTCTTGTTGCTGATAAATTACAGACAACAAAAAATGTATTTTTTTTTTCAATACTCTTTTTACTCTGCTGATCTACACCGATCAGTCAAATCTTCAAATGTCTGTTCAGCTGTGCTTTTTTGCGAATTTTTTAAAAAAATGAGATTTGGTTACATTGCATCATGGAAAGCCGTTTCGCAAAAAACTCTATAACAAATCTGCATAATAAGCAGCTCATCAAATTGTGGCACTTTTTTTGCTAAGTCTTCAAATCTATTTGTCTATTTATTTGAGTTTTTTTCTTCTCACACAACGAACACCTTTTGCGAAATTTAAGTCTATTGAAGATCACTGAAGATCAACTTAATGACACTTGAAGCACTCACTTTCTTAATTGTTGTTGTTTTTGCTGCTGCTGCTGCCCATTGTCAGTTTTTGAAGTCTCGTAGCTTATGGCATTTTAATGACTTTATCGTATCGTTTGAAACAATGAGTTATATAATTTTTTAATATTTTAAGTAAATATTTTTTCTTTATGCAATTTGTTTTCAATATTAAACTTCAATGAAATTGAAAAAAAGAAATAATGCGTTTGATAAGTACATGTGCCCACAATCTGGTTGTGCACATTGGTTTTAGTGCTTTAAGAGAATTTTGCACCATACGGTATAGTTTGATACTGCCTGCACTACTAGCACACAATTGGGAAATGCGCATATAGAAAAGTTGCTGATAAATAACATACTTATTGCTTGCAGAAGATGTAGCGTTTGAAACTGTTCAGGTCCCGAAAAAACCGCAAAAATTGGTCATCTTGAAAATTTCTTTTTTGGAATATTTAAAAATGGAAGACTTAAGGTCTTTAAGGTGAGTTGGCTTAAGTTGTATGCTTGGTGCTCATGGACCGGTAAGATGGTGGCAAGAACGTGAGGACTGAAAAGAAAACAGTCTTCAGTAGTCTTTAAAAAAATACTTAGTTAAAAACATAATTAGATATAGCAGCATAGACTGGGTCGCCAAGTGACCAAGATGCACCCGGAATTTCATGTCAAGGAGAGGTGCCACAAGCAGAAATTGAAAAAAATCTTTAATAGCCGAGAAATGGGCGATTTTTCTGGTACGGACTTAAAATCATAAAGGCCATAAATCTTTTTTCTAAAAAAATTTAACTCGGGATTCGCTTCATTTCAACTTGGCAATCATGAGCACAGATCGTAGCAGGACTATTGCCCAGTAACAAAAAAAATGTTATATCCGAACGAAATCGTATATAATTATTTGATATACAATATAAAAAAAAGAGAGAGTCTCAATAGACAGTTACAAAAACAGATATGTATATGTACATCAAAAAGTGTGTCCAATCTTGAAAAATAAGTAACCCGCAAGCATGATGAAATGAATTTTCACCAGCTCCAATTCTTAAGCAGATATAATGGTTACACAAGTATCTACACGGATTCAGGCACATTAGTTCTCTAATCTGGCGAAACTGCCCATATCAAAAGGATAACGCACAAAAAGCGCTATTTGCTTGTCCATGAGTTAGGTCCGCTGTTCTTAGCATGTTGGACTCAAACAATGCAGTGGGCAAATGAATTAAAATTAAGAGAATTTTAGTTAATTCGTGATTTCTGTATAATATTAGCTTGAACTCTAAAAGAGAAGAACACAGTCAAAAAAGTAACCAGCAGTTAGTTACCTAGCGTTATTGTCACAGGAAAAGAGATTGTGGAAGCTGGGTCATTCAGAAAAGGTATGTAAGCGGGTCAATTCTGTTTGCTGGTATGAATCAGCTGTATCCAAGAGCTTTTCATACATTTTTGAAGTAGCTAAAGAAAAAAGAAACCGATTTTGACTGACAGTGTATGTTGTCCACTGTAATCTTCGCATACTTTGAACAGCGCATGCTATGCTACATAACTTCCTTAAAAATCGTAATTTACGTTCATAAAGAATTAACTTTTGACCCTTAAGCCTTAAACTATTTTAAGTGATCATAAAAATTATAAGCATTTCAACAAAATTTAGCACAGACACGCACCAAATGCAGAAAACAATTGCAAAAGTGTAGACAAGACGAACCCAACCCATAGTTGAAGCGAGAAAAAAATGAATAGAATCAACGTTAGATAGGTAACTAACGAAACGTAACGTAACGTAACGTAAGTTTATTGCATAGTAAGATAACAATAAAATAGAGTTTCCAGACAAACAGACAGATCAAGACAGTCAAGACCAAAGACTGACAGCCGCCAAGTTAGACGGAACGTAATTTACAAATATTGCGCAATATTATCATTATTATTATATTTCTTTTTTTCAAAAAGCTTATTGTGGGGTTAGGCAGCAAAGCAAACTTCATGCTTGCTAAAGATATTGTTGAAGATCATTACCGATCGATGAGTTTCAGTTAAAAGAGGGAGATAGAGATGGAGAACGAAAAAAAAAAAAACGGTATTTATTTGTTCAATATACACAATGTGCACACGTACTATAAACGAGAAGTTGAAGCAGCAGCAGCAGCAAAGGCAACTTAGAAGAAAAGGTCATAACATTGACATTGAACGAGGAGGAACAGCAAAACTTTTTTCAGCGCTTTCTTGATAAAATGCGTTCGCTATATTTAAATTTCAATTACAATTTCGAGTTCCACAACAGACATCATCCAACTATTGCCGCAAGTTCACAAAACAAAAATGCAAAGTTCCGTTGCTGTTTCTCACCCTGTCAATCAATTCCGTTCCGTTCAGTGCTATTGAAAGAAGTCAATCGAAATTGAAGTTGAAGAAGCTTAAAATTAAATTAAACGATGACAAAACAATTTTCTTTCATTGGAGGCTATGCGTTACGTTACAAAATGCAAAGAAACTTCAGAATCTATTTCTATGAAGTACACAGCGGAAAGAATTTTTTGTTGAAAATGTCAAAAGTTCATGTGCAAGTTCAACGAGTAAAAAATTCTTTTGGAAGAATTCTGTTTTTTCTTATAGCAATTTAAAGTTCAATTCAACTAAATTCAATTGAATGCTTTTAAGATCAATTTAAATTGACGTACAATTCATCAAATAACTGTGGACGTTTTAAATACACCGTACATATGTAGAATGATCATCAAAATTGATCAACGCTTTTTTGTGATGATCATGTTGAAATGCTGCAAGTTCTTCTATTCTCCAGCTATGTCTATCTCTGGTATTGTGAATTGTAATTGATCTTTTAAATCTGTGACGCCTTTTGTGTGCTGTCTCTTTTTGATTGATCAAGAAATTTGGTTTTTTTTTTTCGTTGATCAATCAAAAAACTTCTTTGATTGATCTTGCGCTGATCTAAGTAATGACAAAAGAACTCCAACGCTTGAGGTGGGCTTGTCACTTTTATTGATATCTTTATGTGTTGCATACGAATTTTCCTTTGATTTCGGTATGCATATGACAATCGCGTTTTATTGATTGAGCGCTTTTTTTAAAAGTTTTGGTTACATTAAATGCTTTTTTTATTTGAACTTTTTGCTTATATTGTATGTAGTCCTTCTTTGATGCAATAAAGTATGTAGACATTGTTCAAAAATCAAAGTAGTAGCTTGTATAAATGGTTTTCAAACAAAAGGCGACTTATCAGTCCTTACGTTTTCTTACCCTAAATATCAAAATAGCTTATATGACTTAACTTAGCATACATTTGAAAAAACTCGCTAACTTACAATTTTCATGAAGTAAATCAACAACAGTTTCTGAAAACAACATGTTCTTGAAACTTTCATATTTTTACAAAAAAAAAAAAAAACTGAATTTTTTTCCGGCGCAAACAGAATTTGTTACCCATGTAAACAGAGATATATGGAATTAACATTTTTTTATCTTAATAATTATACGGGATAGACAAATTCTGTTTGCGCAGTTCACAGATTTGATCCAGGCAGCTGAAATTTTGGGAGAATTTTCTTAAGGTCCAATGCTAAAACATAGGCCTATGGGCACACAAATAAAAAAAAAATGACTTCGGGTATATATTGTTCGTATTTTTTAGCTACACGAAAAAAGTGGGCGTAGTTTTACAATAGGGTGTGGCACCTCCCGTACAGTTTAAGCATCTTTAACGCTATATCTTGGCAGATTTTTCCTAGCTTAGCTCGTTGTTTTGTCAATTTTGTATTCATAGTATAGAGTTTAGCTACTACAGGTAATAGCCCTCTTAGCTATTTAGCTGGTTCGTAATTTTCTTTTATTCTTAACTTAAGGTATCTTTTGTTTTTGGATTTTAAATTTTTAATTATTTTTCATTTTTAATTGTTTAGTTTTTAACATTTAGTTTTAATTTTTAATTTAAGATTTTTTAATTTTAATTTCAATAGTTTTGATTTTCAGTTTTTAATTTCTGGCATCAATTTTTAGTCTCATTTTTTTGTTTTAATATTTTATTTAAGTATTTACAATTTATTAGCTTTTCTCGCTAAAGTTTTAGTATTTAATTTTTATTTGTTCTTGATTTGAATATTTAAATTTTATTTTATTTATTTGCTCATATTATTTTAATATCAAATTGTTGCAAATTTTAGGAAATAATTTTTTTTTAAATTTTTATTATTAAATTAAAATTTATTTTTTAATTTTTTTATTAAATGTAAGTTTATTGTATTTTAATTTTTTTTAATTATACATTTTTATTTTTACTTTTATGTAACAGTTTTAAATCTCACAGCTTATATTAGCATACAAATGCATGTGTTTGCAGCAAACTCCAATCACGCAAAGCAAAACTGTCAGCACAATAGCATAACTGTGCCATTCTTAGCTGTTACTTGCAAGCAATTAATTTTGATACCTTCCAACCTAATTATTTGTCAAATTTTTTTGTTGTCAACTGTCAAAATGTATAACATGTAAGAGTTTGTATTTGCCAATGCTTGCGCTTAAGCCAACTGCCTGACTGTTTGCATAAATGTCAAAATATGTTTACAATTAAAGTAACAAGAAATGCTTACGAAACAGCAGCAGCAGCAACAACACAGCAAAAGCAATAAAATTAAGCATATCGATTGCTTGCGATCACTAACTGTCAAATTAAATAATAATTTGCTATAAATCAAGTGAACAACAAAACATGGCACGCGGTGCATTTAATGCAGCACCGCCAGCTGTCAAAAAGCACAGCCACAACAGCACTAACCGCCATATGCTGCTGCTGCTGTCAAATAATCGACTATCAAATAAAAGCATAAGTATTCTGTTGACAAAAGAAAAAAAAAAAAAAAAACTTTAAAATCTGACAAGTCATTAACGCCACCATCTGACCGACCGATCAACAGTCGGTCGCTGGCGCTTTTTGTTGACATTTTTCTTTTTCATTCTGTAGTGTAATTTTTTGCCGCGTGTTTAGTGTCATTTGCTGCGAGTGGAGTTGCCAGTTTATTTATGCTGCCATTATGCATTTGGCGCATTTTATGTTGTACGTACGTATTATTAAATATTTGTATGAGCTGTGGCAAGTATTTGTTGCTGCATGTTTTTTGCCTTATGGCCAAGTTAATAAAAATGCCAACTAACGGTTTATGCACACAGTGCGTAAGATACACACACACACACGCATGTAGACACACTTTTAAATAGCTGCTACTCCCTGAGCTACGCCGTTGATGATGATGCGTCTAGTAAATGCAGTTTAATACTTTGCTGCTAAAGTGTTTTAGCTGTTTGCTGCCTAGCTTGTAGTTGGTCTTTGACTCATAATGTGTTCGGTGATTGTTGTACTTGTGTGTACAACTACATAAGTGGCGGTAAATAACGCGATGGGTATAGCATGCCGCATGAAGCTCAGTGTTTTTGCTTTTTTTTTTTTGTTGCAAAAATGGATTTCGGTCTAAAAAAAATATTGCACTTTTCTGGCCTAAAATGTACACGGCGCTTTGAGGAAGAATTGAGTTGGCTTACACGCTATGCAACCAATGTATTAGAAGTTCACTTAGACTCAGCTGGTAAGACTTATGCCTATTTGTCTATATTAAGGACATGAAAAATTATTCATATTATCGAATTTCAACTAGGTTACTCCCCTAATAAGCTGGCGGAAAACAGTAAAAAAAAAATCTCGAATATAACTTGTGGCGTGATTTAGTTGCTGCCATTATAACTTGTTGCTGCTACCCTACACCTCACTGTGTGTCTGTTAGCAATCTTTACTTAAGAGCCTAAATTTTACTCACCATTATTTTTTGTCATTTTTTCATTTTATTTTTCAATGTTTTTCTTATCTTTGACTTAAATACAAAATAAAAAAAGAAAAATGCTTGGCGGCCAACATTTGGTACTTTTTATTATTATTTTTTCCTTCCATAAATTTTGGTATGCTTTTTGCAACACTGTTGCTGCTAATCGGCGGCCATCTTTGTCCCATAGCTAGTGTTATTGTAAATGAAAATTTATTGACTGTTTAATAAATTTACAGCTAAGTGGCAGCAGCAGCTGAGGGAGTAACAACAACTTTATGCATTTGGCTAACAAGTGTGTTGGCTTATTGGTATTGCAAATAAGAAAAGGTGTCAATTGGCCGCCTCTAGGATTACGGCAAGTTAACAGGGTGCAGTTGAGGTCAATATGACATTAGAGGAGTCTGCAGTGTGGACTTAAAGTAGATACTTATGTTTTATTGAATTCAGCAACAAAGTGAACGAGAGATTATGCTATTTGCGTTATTCTTTAACTTTTAGAACATTTTTTAAGATGCTCTGCATTGATATGTATGTCGGCAATTTTGGCTATAACTTAAAGGAAGTTTTTTTAAAACAGATAGAAAGAATTGATATCTTAGTATTTGTATTATTTGTAGTATTTGCAAAGTTTCAAGTATTCATAGTATTTATAAGATTTGTAGTATTTAAAGAATACTTTATATTTTATATATATATTTTTTAGAATTTTCAATTTTGTGCAAGATTTTTGCAGTATTACTAGTAATGATAGTATATCAGATATTTTCAATGTTCTTTGTACATAGGTAGTAGTAGTTTTTGTGGTATTTATAGTATTCATAGTGATATATTTATGTGTACTCTTACTTTTATATATTACATTTTAAGTTTTTGTATAACTTTTAATTTTTCTGGTGTAATTAGTTTTATTATTTCCAGTTTCTATAACATTTTTGGTCTCATTAGTATTATTGATTTCTGTGGTATATGTGGTGTTTTGGGTATATATAAATAAGTTTTATTACTAACCAAAGGGATATTTATATATTTTTTTCTTTTTGTTAAATATACAACTTCATACATATCTCACTATTTACCTATAGTCAAAGTGACATATTAAAATTCATGAAACAAAAAAGGAAAATGTAAACAATAAAATATCCAGTTTTGTATAATCTCTGACAAATTCCCTTTCATACAACAATATTTGACATTGTACAGCAGCATATAATTAAGCTGTCAAAAAATGCACACTTGACAGCACATTTTGACAGTTGAAACAACGCACTTGTCACTGCTGCTAAACAATGACAATCAGTCGTGCACCTTTTTGTTTCTTTTCCAACAGAGATATAAAAAGACTAATTTCTTACATGGTCTTTATATAGAAATACTACTCCTAAGCGAATATGTAGAAATAAAAGGAAGGAGTAAAACAAAAAAAAAAAAAAAAAAAAAATGGAAAACTACACCATTTATTTTTAGCAAATGTCAGACCGACACATGCGGGTTGCACTTTTAATTGTGCGTATACGAGTAGTAGGTTGTTCCCTGGCTATTGTTAAATTTTATGATATGATTTTATAACAAGAAACAACATGAACAACAATAATACAATTTTACCATAACACAGAGTTATAATTTTTAAGGTAAATACATCTTATTCCGGTTATATTTCAAAATATACTTGAATACTACGAACGACAAAAAGGCCAGCAAACAGGTGGAGTGTCGGCACTAGTAGGTTCACTTGGAATCGTATGTGTCTAGCATGTCACAGCAAAAAATGGAAACATTTGGAAGAGCTTTAAATACAACAACTATGCTGCTAGAAAGTTACGACAGTTGTAAGTAAATTGATAAGTGATAACTGACAAATAATGTAAAAAGACATAGACAATATAAAATAAATGATAAGTGTTTAATGGAGAGTGAAATAGATGAGCTATGTCAAATCGGCTCTGACGAGAGTTTGAGTTGACAAATAATTTCAAAGAAAATATGTAAGATAAAAAGGTAGATGATCATTCTAGAAGATGTCACTCAGACACGAGATTTGCTTGTGTTTTACTTGTTAATAATAAAAATTTTTAGCGTAAAATTAGAAAACTTTAGTATGAAATTAAGTGCAGTTACCTTTGCTGCTGATAAACAACATAAGATCATCTCTCAGATTACATTTTCTACTGTGTTTGCTATAAAAAACTTGCATTCTCGTAGTGTTGACTTAAAGCGGCTAAGAGCAGCGACCTTTTGTTGCTGGTTATTTATTCTCTTACCAACAAAAGCTGACCTTCGTCTACGTGAAACCATGTGTTTCAACATACATAGGTAGTACAGACAAAGCGGCAAAACGGAGGCCTTTAGAAAAGTATTGTTTAACAAAATTTTGAAAAGAAAAAAAAAATTAAAAAAAAAACAAAATAATAAAAAAAGTGGTAGACGACGGACGGTAAAACACGTTGTAATTATCAAAGAACAAAAAAGGCTGAAAACAAAAAATACCATCACAACTGTAGTAGATACGGAGCTGTGATATGAAAAAATTAAAAGTTGCAAGCCATCACACACATAGCGAAGGTTAGTTAGATATGATTGTAGTCAGAAGATGATGAAGTTATACAAGTAGTTAACTTGGCTATTAAAGCGTGTTAAGATTAATGATCAGAATTAGCTACTGTTTCATGAGGAAATATCTTAAGAAGTTCTGCAGCGTACACTAAGTAAAGTGTAGCTGATGGTGAGTGTAAAACGTCGTAGAATGTGCTAAGGTTCCGGTGCAATGATTTGAATGAGTCAGTGATTAAAGCCAACCAATGAATGAATGAATGAATAAGTGAATGCTTGCTAGCTAATGCTTCATAATAACAACATATATAATGACAACTGACAATTAAAGTCAAATGTGGATAAAATTGCGCAAGTTCTCAGTGAGTGTTGTACGTGGAACGAGGTGAAGACAGCTGCGAAGCCACGTCTCTAGAAATCAAAGTACAAAGCAAGCCCAGACCAACTGCGTGAATGAATGCATTTTTGCATTGCTAATTAGCTATGAAATGCATTTAATTGCAAAACAATTGCAAGATACCAACAATGAGGGGAAATAACAAAAAAAAAAAAAACAAGTCAGATGACGCTTGTGGTTTTTTATTTCTGCGGCGAAAAAAAAAAAAAAAATCAGAAGAGCGATGATGTGTTGTATCACAAGTTTATTGACTTGTAATGAGTTTGTTTACACGTACATGATGTTTTCAATAATAAAAGTACAAGTACTTTGTTTTCTAGAAATATTTGTTTTTTTACTTTTTTTTGTATTCCTGATTTACTAAAGTATTTTTACTTATTGTGCATATTTTTCAATTATATAGCATATTAATTTTGTGAGTTGAAGTACAAAATTAAATGAAAGTGATGTGTTTTAGAAAGCAATTTGGTGTACGCAATTGCATGCTTTTTCTGTTGAGAAGCACATAACTTAATTGATATTCCCCAAACAGCAATGGAAACTTGGAAACACCAAGTTTTTATTATCAATTACGCTTGTATTGCGAACATCGGTTATTCAGAGCTGCTTAGGGGACGTGCATTCATAACGTGAGTCGAAATGGGAGAAGAAATCTCGCAAAATCTCATTAATGCTAGGAGGGGGGAGGGGAGAAATCAATGAAAGTCTCCCATCAAATTTTTAATTCAAAGAATAAAAATTATTACAACAGATAACACGGAATCAATGCATCCTGTCACTTTTTTTTTTGGCCTTGTCGGCATCCCACTTATTATACGCTGCTGTGCAGTACTGTGCGCAGTTTACAGTTGTAGGCTGAAGTGGCTATTCGGTGGCTAGTGGCTAGTCTTCATATACTTCAGTTTCAGTTACGTTTCAGAAATCATTCATTTATATTTCAGAAAGCTTTCTACAATGTATCAATTTTCTCATTTTTATTTAATTTGAAACGTTTCTGAAACATTACAAAAATCTTGTTAGATTAAGAGGAAAAACCAAAGAACAATTTTTGTGGTATTAAGCGTCTCTAAAATGTTAGGCCTTAGAATTCACCTGACAATTGACGTTGCAAACAAGGAAATCATTTCAGAGGATCGCAAAAGTGTCTAAGTCAATATGAAGGATGAAAATGAAAATTTTTTCTTCGAAATAATCCAAACAAATGACTTGTTTTATTTGTGGGGTTTTGGCAGTTCTTCAAGTAAATCTAAATCTAATTCTATGAATGATATTTTTGAGACTAAATCTCTTAATGCATTTGCATACCATTATATGTAATAAAATGTTTCCATGGCAACAAACAGCTAAAAAATTGTTAAAAATCTTACAAATGTTTCCACGCCATTTAATGCGCTCAAATACAATAATTTTATTTTATTGTAACATTTTCAATTTTTTTTCTTGCTCAAATATTTCTTGTTTTTTCGCGCATTCTAAACATATGCTAAAAATTGCACAATGCATGCGTTTGTCTTCCATTACTTGCAGTTGCAGTTGCAGCTAATGCTGCACTCCACTCCCTACGGCGCACCATATACAAATGTGTGATGTTTTATAGCGCGTTATGTTCCCTTTTTCATTTTGCAACAAGCTCCACACACACACACACACACAACTGTCAGTGTCAAAAAGGTTAATGGCTGCCATGCTGCAGCATATTCGCATAGAGTGTAACAATATGGCGCGTCGCTTTTTTTTCGCGCTACAAATCAACGCTATGCACTCTAAAGATTTAAATTTATTTATTTCGCTGCAATTTTTTTTGTATTATTTTTATTACATATTTTTTCTATATTTTTATAAATGATGAATTGCATTTTTATTGTCTCGCTTGCTTCCTCTAATTTAACACAAACTGTGCTACTGTGCGCCGCGCTCCTCATCATCATCATCGTCATCGCCGGTTGTTGTGAAAAATTTTAGAGCAGCATGGGTTTGTTGTGAAGAGAAGAGGAGGTGATGTGATGTGCACATAGTCCAAACGTCACAATTGGTTTGTTTTGATTTTTTCATGTTGCCATTTGACAGATTGGTTTAATGAACGCTTGATAGGAAGGCCGGCGATGACATTTTTCCCAACGATTTGTTTTTGTTTATTTTTTGTGTGTGGAATTTCTTATCATTGTTACAATGTCGAACAAATTTTTTATTTTAGTTTATTGGACGTTCTTAGTCCGAAATAAATTCAGTTGGATTTGAAAAATTTAGATCCTTTCTAGCTTTCTGAATTGCTCCATAAAAATAAACTTCAGTCAAAGACGAAACGGCAGTTTTATGACGATTGATTTGTAGTCTTGTGAAAATCCACTCAAATGCGGTTTTTAAGGCATAACGATTTTTTATGAATTACAGCCAAGCAACGCAAGTAAATATAAATTACCATTAACAGGAAAATCGATGATCGAACTTTGAAATAAATCGGCAGCAATAAAGTAAAATTATGGCAACTTGGGATACAAAGTGCGGTAACAAGCATGCGAAAGCAAATTTTCAGTGGCGTGGTGTATGAATAGTACAGCGACTTTGGTTATCAATTTTTTGAACCGAACCATCAACCTCAGGCATTGCAGACTCCACGGACTTACTTTAAAGATAAGCGGGTTGAGCCCTGCTAAGTTTGACTGTATTGAGAAGGTTTTTAATCTGCAAATTCTGCATTATTTTACTGACTGAAGAAATGGTCATCCGTTTACTGCAAATGGACTTTAACAGAAAGCATACGAGAAATATATTCCTCAGACAAGGCAGTGTTTTGTAGCATTGCGCGAATTATTTCATCAGCTTTAGAAGAACCGAGTGAATTTATTTAATTTTTCCTCATCAGTCAACTTTCTGTATATCCTGGGATACCAAGTGACCGGGATTGATCCGGCCTGACCGGAAATTCCATATTCAAAAATCTGTGAAAAATCAGGAATTTAACAATCAGTGAATTGAATACGAATATTATTGATAACCAAAAAAAGGTCAACTTTTTCCAAAAAAAAAAAAAATGTTTTTTAGAATGCCTAGAATTGCTTCTGTCTGACTTGGTAACCTTGTGTATATTAATTGAGTGTGTGGAGATTTTCGAAGATACTTTTTGTCTGTGTACGCTGAAAAAATTGTCTCGACGAGCACCATAATAGCGTTCTAGCAGATTTCAATGCTTACATCGTAGGAGTTACAAGAGAATCTTGGGATAATTTGGTGCTTGAACAAAGACCAAATCTAAGACGCGTTGAGCGCAGTCTTTATAATACGCTAGAAACGAAAGTTGGAAATGATTAAGCAATCATATATGAATGACCATGTTTGACAAAAATTTTTTTTTTCTGGTTCTTTAGTTAGTCAGTAGAAAAGACTACTGCGTTAATTTGACTCCAAAAAGTAAGAAATATAAGAAAATACTACCTATAGTAGAATGCCATAGCATTCAATTTTCTATTAAATGTCTATGCTCGTCCAGATATGTCCATCATTTGTCCAACTTTGGCTCAACAGGTATTCAAAAAACGATTTAGTGTCAAATGAGGTAGAGTTCATGTTTTTATATAAATTCGTTTCTGAACTAAAGGTGGACAAATGATAAAAATGTGTGGACAAACAAGGACATTTGATGGACATGCTCGATTTCGCTGAAATTTGCCTTTGAATAGACTTTAGATATTGAGGTTGACAAACAAAAATATATATAATGGATATTCATTGGAATGTAATTGGAATGTAATCTTCTATTCGCTTCCATCTCTGATGGCCAACTATACGCACTGGAGGCAGGACGCTGTCGCATATTAGATTAAGAGATTTTGGAAAACAAAGTGCTGAACAAACTTCTCGCGCATTTTCAGTGTTGCACAGTGTTGTTATTATAAATGGCTTTTTTTTTCAGTTGCTAGTTGGTAGTAGCCTGTGATTTGTATCTCGCGTATATTATAAATGTGTCAAATCATTATCTTAATGTTGTTGCGTTATTTCTGTGGTCAGTTAAAAGTAACGAAAAAAGGGTCAAACTTTAATTTTTTCGTTCGTTGTGATTTTTAGTTGCCTACGAAAACAAAATTGTGTTATCGATGTTGTTGGTTGGTCGGTTGCCTTGTGCGTGGACATAAAAAAAAAACATCGACACAAAAAGGTATCAATCGGACGGGGAAAAAAAAGTGAAAGTAAAGAATGTTGTTTTCATGCAGCATGTAACACACATACGACATTGTTATTAAGTGGTAAAGTGTCGAAAGGGTCGTCGACAACGCTGATGATGATGATGATGATGAAGAGTATAAGCGAGAACATTGACAAATCATCGATAGCGTTGAAAATTTTATGTTCCAGTAGTCATGTGAAATATTTAGAAATTCTTTGATTTATGAAGTTTTTTTCTTATGGCAGTTCAATAATGTTGCTTTTTTTTGTGTTGCACAATATTTGTAATGTTTAATTGTTGTTGTTTTTATGGATTTTTCTTTTTATATGTTGGGTCAGTAAACTTTGGAGACTTTTGAGTACTAAGCAGGAAATGATGGACCAAAATAAAAAGTTTATTTAGGGAATATTTACTATAGGAATGTTGAACTTTGGTTATGGGAAACAATTTTTCTAAAAATATATATTTTTTTTCTCATGAGAAATTCGATGCAGTGAAGTAAAAAGTAAATATACTCTGCTCTTACAAAATTTTTAGCTTTAATGTTGCTTTTGAATTCAGGGTAATCTTAAGCTGTTGTAATTTCATAACAAGGGAAAAATTATTTCCAATGTTATACTTTAAAAGTCAAAGCAACGCAAGGAAACTCAAAGGAACAAAAAAACAAAAAAGTTGCACTGAAATTGCAAGCGCTTAATAGCCAAAGCAGCATATGCGTCACACAAGACAGCTACAGCATGAAAACAACAACAACAACAACAACATATACACCTAGAACAACGACAGCAACAATAACAGCATAGCAATGACACAACATAGCAACACAAATACATTTTTTTTTTTTTTTGTTTAAATGAAATGGAAAACAAGTTGTTGGCATTTGCAGCAACTGCGCCTTTTTTGGTAGCAATGAATGCTTTTTGTCATGTTGCTGCCATTGCTCTTGTTTTTGTTGCTGCTGTTGCTATTTGCTGTTATGGCAAAAAGCAAAAATGCCGACAAGTTGAAGTTTAACAGCAGCAGCCGCAGCAACAGTAACACGCAACAAGTAGAAACAAAATGGAATTGAAACAAGGAATTTAAATTGTTAAGAATTCAAAGAAGAAAAAGCGTTCTGCAGCAATTGCAACAACAACAGCAGAAGTGAGGGAAATAAAAAAGAAAAACTTTAATTGTCAAGGTTTGATGAGTTCTGTTGAAAATATGCACAGACAAAACAGGAAGGGTTTGGGGCGCATCGATAAGTTAAATAAATGAACCTTTAGTACAGTGGAAGTCTGAGGAAAATTATAGGGAAAATAGCCTTCATAGCGATTGATCATTAAATATATTGCTGCAATAAGTATGAAAATTCAAAGCGTAAAATAAGAGCTACAGCCGCTTTGTTTATGAGAAATAATGTTTGCGAAAAAATTACAAAAAATTTTATGTCAAAAAATTTTTTCTAAATATTCCATAAGGAAAAATTTCCCAAGAAAATTGAAAATCCACCCAAAAAATATTTTTTGCAGAAGATACATATAAATTTGAGACATTAACTGTAGTAAAACTGCCAAAAATGCCATATCGTTTTTGGATCTAATCCAAATCATTTAAGGAACTTTATTGCCAAAAAAGACTCATAGTGAACGTTGACCAAAAATAGAAATAATAATAATCCAACAACGACTTTTCACCCAAAATTAATAGAAAAAAACCTCGCTCAAAAATTCCTGTAAAAAATAATATTTTGAATCGGTTTCCTTATGGAAAATCACCAAGCGTTGCCCAAAAAATATAATGTGAAATTAACTTCGAAACTTTAAATCATAGCCAAATATTTTGAATTCTATGAATTGAATTGCAGCTCTTTTTCTTGCAAGAATATCGGCCATTTCATTAACAAAGACATTTGCATTTCTTGGTACCCCGTTTATACGAAATTGGAAACACTTCCCATACTAATCTTAAGGTGATCTTATATGAGCTGATTAGCTTAGAAACTTCAGGGGCCCTATTCTGTAATGCGATGCGAAAGCAGTGCGATTCGAAAGCCAATGTGATTCAATGCATTTTAGACTACATTTTATTCAATTACGTATCGCATCACAATACAGAATAGGGCCCCAGACCCCAATCAAAATTTCAATCACAAAATGTGTGTGATGTGATGGATGGGGACGCTTTTGGGATTGCAAAGTCTTATAAGTTTATCATCTCCGTAAATTATCGAAGAGATTCAAAATACTACAAAAGATCCAATGGGACACCTTAAAGTGGAAAATTTGCGGGTTGGTGAAAAAAAAAAAACTTTTTGTCAAATTTATGATAAAATGCAGTTCTAACAAGGATCACTTTGATTCGAACGATAAAACCATTTAAGTTTTATTCCAAAAATAAGTGATCTTCGTTGTGTAGATCACTGATCAATACCAAAATGTTAAAATATATTTTTGTAAAATTTATAAAAAAATTTAGTACTAAAGAGGATCTCTTTAATTCGAACGATACAACCATTTAAGTTTTATTCCAAAAATATGTAATCGTCATTGTTTAGATCACTGATCAATACCAAAGTACATATGTAAATTTTATTGAATATTCACAATTCTTTTTACACATTCAGATCCATACAATCAAAACCAAATCAAACAAAAACTGCAACACCTCAGATGACTGGCTGGTGATCATGACGCATGTCATAAATATTTATACACCATAAAATTAAGCTTGTAATACATAACATTACGCAAATTATGTAATTCAACCGATAAGAGAAGCGAAGAGGAAAAAACTCAAATTACTTCAAAATAAATACGAAAATAACCCTTTTTTTGGCGGCATAAAAGAGCAATTAAAATGTCATTGAACAATGAAACTCAAGACAGAAAAAAACCCATTGAACAGCAGAAAAAAAGAAACATTGAAACGGAACTTTGTAACGAACGGATATGAGATTTTTTCCAATATTTTTTTTAGCTCCGTTCCTTTTTTTTTTGTCGCCGGCTGTTATTGCAATAAAAGTAATAACAATAAAAATAAATTCATATCATAAAAATGAGCGCACAATGCACAATAATATCAAATTTTATATAGATATGTAACACCACGCCATGTCTACAACGATCGTGTCGCTGTCTCCATATCTTAGATGAATCATAAAAACCTAATAATTCAATCATTAAGCACAAGCAAGCAGGCAGGTCGCCGGTCATAATATGCAGCTACCAATTTATGAAGTGAAAGAAAAAAAAAAAATTAAAACAAACAAGGTGTCATTCAAGGTGTCGATAATGATCGCGCACAGTAAGAAACCGAGGAGAAGAAAAAAGAAACGCACACGATCATACAAATTTGTTTGATGACGCGTTTGTTTGTCTGTCTGTCTGTCTGTTTTTCCCTCAGAGTCTTTCTTCAAAATTGTCGAGAATTTTTTTGTTTCTTCTCTGTAGATATCTGCGCTTTCTACTGCTGTTTATGTTGACATGCCTGAAAAGCATTTAACAAGATCAAATAAAATTTAGCCGTTTCGATTTGATCGCTCACGATCATCACAGCGGCGGCGCACATTTATGTATGTATGATGACATTTGGTCAGCCTAAACAAATTTTGGAAAAATTCTTTTACTAAATGGGTTAATATTTATTTTCTCTTTTATGGCTTCTACGTGTGGTGCTCTGTTGTATTGCACGTTATGATAAGAAGTTTTGCTTTGTCGTATAAGAAATGATTGTTGTATTTTAAATGGAAAAGAGTTTTATGGTAAAATTTATATATCATAAAGAGTTGTCGATAACAATGTACATGATATGTAAATCATGAGAAAGAATAACAAGTGTATTGAAGTGTTATTAATTGTGTGAAGTTGCTTTTTCTTGAATATTTATATATGCTGCTACAGATCAGTGATCTACACACTCAAGATTGCATTATAACGTAAAAAGTTTATCTGTGAGCGGACCATAATAGTCTGTTTCAATATATTTAAAATGTTTTTTTAACAATATAGGTGATCTAAGCTATTTAGATCACCGCACTTTGAAAAGGATATTAGTTTATTTGTATTTAATAATTACATGCAATTCAACCTTAAAGTTTAAAGGAGCTGATTTGCTGTGGTTATGATCACTGATCTATGCTATGAAAATCACTTACGTTTAAATAAATATATTAACCAGCCTAAGAAGTAAGACACGAATAATTTTCAAGCACTTATGAGTTCGAATACTCTCAAAGCTTGTCACTTCGAGTTGTTGGTCGAAGTAGCTATTTTATCTGTGACGATCAGTAGCATAAGCTACACATACATACTTATGTATTATAAAAGTCTTTTTTTGTGGTACTTTTGCTAACTGACTAACAGTGATCTACACAACGAAGTTTATAATTTTTGGAAGTAAATTTGCATCAACGTTATTATCGAAATAAAGTGGAACATAGGCGATCATCAGTCTGTAGAAATTTAGAACTTGAGTTATGTTCAACTTCAACGAAATCCTTAAAGACACCATATGTAAAACATCAATTTTGAAGGGCGTTAAAAATAAAACTTACAGCTTTTTTTTCTGTCAATACATTTTTTAAAGAAAAAGATATACAAATATTGAAACTGCGCCTACAGTCACAAGAATAAAGCAACTTTAAAGATCACATCCTCTTAATGATCGCGGTCTATACTTTGTTGGAAATTGCATAAAGGAATGTACACGTATTGTTGACATAAAATCAACAATCAAGCAAAATAAATAAACCAACAATTTTATTGACAATTTCAAAGTTGTACAAATAGAAAGATGCTTGCTTGCACTTGAAGAAAGAATGTATATATACTGCACGATCGGTAATACTGTATAAGATAAAGAATGGCAAAAAATAATAAATTTAATGCAAATATACAACAAACAATGCTTGGCACTTAGCTGCATTACATATAAGCGTTGTTTTTTATTGCAATTTATATATGTAGTTTTTAAAACTAATTAATTTTGCATACCATAAATGAAGTGATCTTGTCAAAACTTTTTTTAAATATACTTCTTTTTTAACTGCACTCTTTTTTTCACATTAATTGATGCATATATTTTACTGAATTTTGTTCACTCACTGAGTATCAATTTAATCTAATGACACGATCACTTTACAACCGGCTTTTTTCTTTGTACGATCACTTCAACTTTTTTTCTTCTTTTTAAATAAAAAACTTACAATATACCGCACGAGCCTCGACTGCTCGAGTGTAAATGCGCGTATACAATGAAGTTGCACTCTTTAAAATTGAGTGATCAATGAGGTGATCGTAACAGCTGTTGCAGCATAAATGTGGCCAATGCATAGTGTATTGCATTAGCAACATGTTGCAAGAGCGCATTAGTTTTAGTTCAGAATTGCTCGATAGAGAGAGTGATCGTTGCAAAATAATGCCTTCAAAAAGCCGGTATCGCATTTTTGATTGGAAACTGAACGTAGCAGCGTAACAAGAAAGGAAAACTCAAGATATTTCTTTTAAGATGCAAATAAATTTCACAGATAGAATTAGTTTTATGAAACAAAAACTTTCTTTAGCAATTAAGTTTTTATAGTTAGTTAGTTAGTTAGTTGCTTCATAGGAGCATTTTACAACATTTGCATCCTCATGCTCTTGCAAATGACTATGGTTAGCTCTTCTATTTAGAATTTTCTTCACAGTCTTAAAATTGACAGTGAATTTCTGATTGGAAAATAAAGTTGCAAAGAAAAGAAAATTTGTAGGACGAAGAAATTTTTCACAATAAAATTTGTTTCGCCTGGAATTTTTCTTACGGATGCAATTTCTGAGCCGCCCTCCTTTTCTTGTGCAATTTTATGCCAGAGGAACTAGCGACTACCAGCAACATTGTACAAAAGTTTACATAAATTAACATAGCGCTGTAGTGTACTGACAGCTGTCAAACTGTTATGACTACTGTCGCAGTAAGCAGTCGTTTGGTTGGTTGTGAAAAATGGCGGCATAAACCGTAAATGACAGCGCAATGTCATAAGCATTGAAATGGTGCTATGTGACAGCTTTAAGCCACAAGGAGTTGCACTGTAATAAATTGATGAAAGAGCAAGGCAAGAGTGAGAAAGAGAGAGAGAGAGAGAGGAATGTGAATAAGGAGATGACAGCGGGTGGTATTGTCGCAAATGCCAATCATAAATTTGCATATAGCGGGAGTTGGCTGCTATTTTATTTTTTTTTTTTTTTTTTTAAATAAAAACAATGCAAATATTATGCTGAAAAATTGAGAAGTAGTTGCAGGATATACCTACCAGAAACATTTAAATATAAAGTTAAATAAATCAGTTTTAAGCAAATCCTTATATCTACATAAATAAAAATAAAGTTTTGTTTCGTTGGCTTACCAAATAAAAATTTTGAATTTTTTTTTTTAAAGGGAAAGTTTATATTACCTGGAAAGAGAGGAAAAAAATGTTAATTAGTTGAAGATTTCGTGTCTCATTTATTTAAAATTCCTTGAGATATATTTTATGTTAAAATACAAAAAAAATTTAATGTAGTAAATATGTTCGTTCTTTAAGTCTTTTAGTAAAAACTGGAAGTCTTCATATTAACCCTAGTGGGACGGGAAACAATTTAATCATATATGGACGGTGTACCACCACGTATTGTTCGCTTGTAAAAATAAGATTTCGCAACGACTGGCATCCACGAGGTGGGTATGCAAAACTTGCTCCTAACCGGAGCAATAAATAAGTACAATAATGCAAATTGCTTAAAAATGTATAGAAATTATGGGCAGAAGTTGTCCGAAAGAACCAGATTTCCAACTTGAAAGAACTCTGAGATATTTGAACATGTTTCGCCTATATATCAGTAAGATCAGAATCTTACATGCTTTTTGTGAGAAGGATATTTTGGAGAGTAAGTTCATACAATCAGTCACTATCGCTGAGATATTAAATCACTACCGTGCAAGAGTTAAAAATTGCGCTATCTTGCTAGCAGAGCGGCTAAGTACTTGAGCAGAACACAAGCTGAATGATTTGAGAGATCTTGTTCAATTAAAATGGACTGGAGAGACTAAAACATCCACTGGTGCGACATCGAGCTTGAAATACTTCCTACTTAAGCTAAATTGCTAGCTTTAGAACGGATCTTTAAATATTGGATTGGAGGGAAGTTCGAAAAAAAAGTTTAAACTGAAAAAGTATAAAATGAAGGAGTGAGAGAGACTATGTGGCTCCGTTGAGGAAGATCATATCATCAATCTACAATTACTTTCTTAGTCTGATGATCTTTTTGGGAATTTGTGAAGAAGACTTACGACAAATTACTTACCAGCTACCTTAAGGGTAATAAGGTAGATAAATTGGTAGTTCTGTCAAGGAAAGTAATAGGTCCTCTTGCGATGTAACTAAACTCGATTGGTATGACTTTAGAATGGTAATAATCGAGAGATTGGATTCCTGTGTCTTGTCTGGCTGTCTTTATTCACTGGGGAGGTAAATAATTTTACTCTGGAAACATTTTAGACCTATCTCTTTGTTTGAAACCATGGTACGAACCAGTTGAAACCGTTTTGAATCGGTTTAAATGGATTTGAACCGGTTATGCCATCTAGTGACTGCGGAATAGAAATACATAAAGTCATTTGAGATAAGTTTTTTTGAAGCAATTTTAAGAAACTTTGTGATTTGAGCGAACTTGTAATTTGCAAGTTTGCTTGTGATTCAAATAGATATAAACTTTCATCTTTTCAAATGGCATAGATGCAATATTAATTAGAATTTGGTGAGCTCCTTAGAATGTTAAAGAAAGTTTTCTCATAAAACGCGTACTTTCTGTAGCCAGTGTTTAAATGTAAAGAGTTTAGTATAAGCTAAAAATAGCAGACGAAAACTAATCATTTCCATAATAAAACTATACATAAGAAAACTATACATTTTTCGTAAAAATTTTAAATCAAAAAAAAAAAAATGACATACCAAAGGAAGAATCAAAGCACAACCCACACGAATGCAATAAATTATTTGCACACATAAAAATTACTTAAATTTTATTTATTATGCATGAAAATTCATCAATAATCCTCATCATCACCATCAGCAGCGACAACATGGTCGGCGACCACATCATCCATCCATCCATAGTCGCGTTCCCCGTATACATATACTAGTACTGTTGTCCTGTGCGCCCTCCACTATCCAAACATAGCCATAATATTTTCACCACTTAACTGTAATGCAGTTTTATTTTTCTGCAGCACCGATTTGTGCACCTTTTTACGCTACGCTGCAAAACACCGCACCACATGCTGCAACAATTGTGTTACATTTTGTGTGCTTGCTCTCCATTCTCCACTTTCAAGACAATTTACGATCACATGATATCTATAAAATAATAATAAATAAAAAAAAAATACAACAACGATGGCAAAAACTTTTTTCGGTTAAAAAAATACGCAAAATAAAAAAAATTCGCGCAGTAGAACGCCAGCGAAAACGAAATGAAAATCATTTATCATCAAAGTGCGCTGCACGTTAAGAAAGTTCTGCAAGTTGCTGCTATGACGACGCGACGCAAAGAAAGGATGCAATGGACCCATTCTGGACAGACGCCAGCTGCAATACAAAAAATGGGAATTCAGAGATAAAAAATAAAATTTTTCCGCTGTAGCCTAAAAAAAAAACGGCAACGCAGTTAAAAAAAAAAAAAATACATTGCAGCGAGCAGTAAGACAAAAAAAAAAAACGCAGTAGAATGCAGTTGAAAGTTGCCCAAAAAGAAACAAAAGCGGGTCAAAAGCAAAAGCGACAAATTAAGAGCAAAGCGTATAATTTTTTTTGTTGTTCATATGCTACATCATTTCAGGTGAGCAGGAGATTTGAATTGAAATGAAATGAAATGATTCAAAATATGATGTTTTCAAAATAATGATGTTTCCCAAATGAAATATCTGGTTGTGATATTTGACAGAAAGCTAAACTGAGAAAAGTATTGAAAGAATATTTACCCTAACAAGAAACTGCCGTACTGTGAAAAAATGCAGTATGAAGCCAAATAAACTCAGAATATCGGAATAAGCCTTAAGGGATCACTTGTTACTGAAATTTTTACGCGAGAACTATTGACAAGAACTTAGGGAAATTAAAGATTTATTATAAAAAGCAATTCAAGAGTATAGAAAAAACTAATAACCACTGCAGCAATACCATAATTTGTTATATTGATGGCTGATCTAAAATTGAAGTAACATACACAGAGGCCTTTGGCTCTTTCAAGCAGATATATTTGGCAGACAAACTGGCAAGAGATGAAGCATCATTAAGACAGACAGACAGACAGACTTTGTTCAGAATCATGCTGCGATATTGAATTGAATAAAAAGATGAAAACAACGAAGTGAAAATAGTCAAGACAAGCATACCTTTACATGAAGAAAATACTGGTTTAATACTTTCCCTAGGATAAGGGCTCATCCGAACTGACTCTTTTAGTATTCAATGAAGCTTCCAAAAAATTTTTACTAAGACATGTATGTATAAGGATATAAAGGTCAGACAGCAGGACACTCTATCAACATAAGGCTACATAAAAGGATACTGGAATATACAAATATGACAAACATGTAAAAAGTGCACTGGAAGAAGTAAATTATTGTACCTACTATAATCTGAAGGCCGTTGGAATCTATTTCGAAGGTTCATCGATATCTGATGCTGTGAGGTCAGTACGTTCCTTGTATTTTGCGATCCCTTTCTCGGCGCTTACACACAAAAATTCTTGGCGAAAAGTTTCCTTGTTTATGGGCAAGAGGGGAAAAACCAAAGAGACGAGGTACAAAATTTGTCGTATGTTGCAAATTCTAAACAAAAACCACAAAAGACATGAATTTTTTTCAACGAATTTGCCTGTGTAAGCCAGTGATGCCAGTAGTTCATTCAAAAATTTCCCACACTTGATGGAAAAAAATTAATTTTTTTCCTCAACAAGTCATCAAATTTTCCCATAAAAATTCCCTCGAAAAATAAGGGGACCATGACCGAAAAAAACGTACATCTTCTTCATGCATGCTATTTGATCATGCGTGCTTTTTGCTCATGCGCACTCTTTTCAATGAGCACTCTTGTTCATGCGTACTCTTTGCTCATGCGTACTCTTTACCCAATCGTACACTTTTCTTATGCATACTGTTAGCACATGCGTACTCTTCTATTAAGTTTACAATCAACTAAATTTTTCTTGCAGTAGTAACTTATTGACTTTGTGCCCATATACGGAAAGTACGCAATAATTCCTCAACAACAACACCACAAATTTTTTCTTTTTCAATTTTTTGTTAGCTTTTCATATCATATCAAATGAAAATTTTCGGACACGTAAATTTTTTTGCGCCACATTAAGCTGCCTCAGTTGCCATTCATTCAATAATAAACGTTCATAATAACAGCAAACAGCAAACAACAACAACGACAACAGATATGCATTGTTGTTGGCATGTCGCTTTATGAGGTTTTTGTTGTTGTTGTTGTTGTGCAAAATGAAATGAAACGTTTGGCAACAGGCGATACGTAGATTATGACCAAATTATAATAAGATCAGCAGCAGAACAGAGACTCAAACAAGCTGCGGCACAAAAAACTTACAAAATAAAGCAGGTCAACAACGATAGCGTCCAGACTTTTTTTATTTATTTGTGGCTGCACTTTTGTGCCACATTTGTCCCAATTTTTGCCGTTTTAATGGGTGACAAGGTAACGTGCTGCTGCTGCTGCGCCTTTTTGCGTCAGACCACAGACAGGGTAGCATTATTGCGCCTGCGTCTCATTTGTCTTGTCATTTTCGCTGTGTAATGTTGGAGTGTGAAGTGCAATTTTTCATTATTTAAAAAAAAAAAAAAAAATTATTTTGATGCGAAAATATTAAATTGCATGAGTTTTAATTTCTTTTGCAGTGAAGTCATCAAAAATTATTAATGGCAAGTTGAGGGCAAAAACTTTATGAAGGTCATAATTAATTTGGAAATTTTTTTTTGAAGGGACAAGCTGGATACATAAAAACGTCAAACGCAGCACACATTTTTTACCAAATCAAATTTTTTAGCTGCAAGAAATTCTTTGTAAAAATCAAAATTATCCACATATTTCGCTTTTCCTTTAAATTTTCATTATCTGTAAAATTTTCCCATGGGTTAATATGACACGTTTCGGCACAAAGTATTTGACGCGCCAATTCTTTACCTACGAAGTCACTTTTTTTGTTGTTTCGGATTGTGTGACATTTTCACTGTCGTTTGATGATGCTTTCATTGTTGTTGCTGCCATCACAAAGTGAACCCTACTACTTTCATGTGCATATTTATTAGGTCAAGAATTTGGTTTTTTTTGTTGTTTTTCTCTAGATTTTCCATCACCTGCTTGAATGACGGCAATATCAAATTTTTTTTTTGCGCAGCGGATAGAGTGCTACGTTCGTGTTTTTAGCTAAATTTTGTAAACTAATTTTTGTTGCTATTACTATTGCTGGGCTGGCGCATCAAATGCTTTATGCTACGATTTTCATAAAAGTCACGTTTGGAAATTTTTTCGCTTTTTTTCAATGAGAAATTGTCTCTATTTCATTTGACTTTTGTGCGGCCAACGTAATTACCTTACTGTTATTATTGTTGCACGACAAAGAGCTGACTTTTAAGCCGTATCAAATGGTTATCCTTTATAAAGTGAGAGTTTGAGAATGCTAGAACATTAAGGTAAGTCAAATTGTATTTTATTGGTTTTTAGTAGACCAAAGTTTGGTAAATGTTTGTGGCATTGTTTTCCTCTAAATAATCTTTATGATATACAAACGTTACCCTTCGTTGACAATGTTAAAGTTCAATTAGAATATGTCAAATGTGTTGCGTGTTATTTTGCACAAAATTGTATAAATTTTCATATTGTATCGATTTAAATGATGTTAAAAACTTTAAATTTTACTGAATTTTTAGTACGACGTTTTTAAAAATCTTTTGACTGTGCTACCTACTTATGTCATTACTAGCTGATCCAGTTAACCTTTGAGCTGGAAGAGCAAAATCGTAAAAAAAGTCACCTTAACTTAATCAAAAGAATATTACAAAAAATAATAAAAAGTTCTTACAAACTAAGCATAATACGCTGATTTGTTGATCTCTAGTGAAAACTTTACAAGACAAAAAAAACAAAAAAGCTAAAAAAAAATCTAAATGGAATGCCATGAATCACAAAAACACAAATATTCGAGGAATTTGGTCAGCACAAATGCATTGAATTTTTACTGCAAAGTTTAACATAGTAAAATGCAAAATGTTGCATCCATTGCGACAAACACTCGAACCATCATAGATATTCAATGAGAAAGAATTAAAGCACAAAAAGGTTAAACGGATTAAGCCATTTGTATGCCACCCACACTAGCGCTTTGTGTGTGCGGAGAGTCAATATCTAAAGTCGATTTCTAGTATTTGAGACTTTGACTTCATTTTTACTTTTTCCCATTTACTTACTTATTTGGTTTTCTGCTTAGAATGGTAGAGAAAGCAGGTTAAATGTAAATGAAAACGATACTTTGTCCCAAATGATAGCAACATTAAAAAGCTGTTTTAGGTTTTTTTTCCTTAAATGCTCGTGAAATGTATGCAAGAATTGAGCTTTAAAATTATCTAGGAATGTGTATATGAACCAGACAGGCATTTGAAAAATATCAAAATTTGTAATTAGTCTTTGTTGCCGGATGGCGAAAGAGATTTTTGACAAAAGTTCAAGGCAAGAAAAAAAGTATTTGGATATCTTTGTATGGTGCTAATGAAACGGATTCTTTTTCTTTCATGGCAGTGACTTTACAAAGTAGCATTGGTACTTTATTGGCTCAAGAATAGCGCCGTTGCCTAGCAAGGTCAATATGAACGTCTTTAGATTCGCTACATTAGGTTAGGTGAGAGTGGCAGTCAATAACGAACCAAACTCATTAAGACCAAATATAAGCCATTGTTATACCACAGGATGTTTTGTTCATTGAACCAACCAGATTTTGTAATAAAACTAAATAGCTGACTTATATTAGCATGTATAAGGTCATCCAGATCATCAAATAAAAACAAACCAAGTGATTTGTGGCGTTTTCCATCAAACTCAGGGCAGGAGCAGAGAAAATGTTTTATGCTTTCCTCCTCTCCCACATCTCTACAACTTCTACAGAAGTCAAAAGACCTAACACATAATCTCTTCGGATGTCTGCCGATGAGGCAGTGGCCAGTTATGTCCGCAACAAATGACAAGATACTATGTCTAGTTATGTTGCAAGTTGACCCTTGAGTCCATCTTTTGTTAGCATTTTTTTACCCTGTCTTCTTTAAGCATTAGTAAGTGGCATGTCAGCAAATTTCTTTTCCTAAGCAATATGTGCAGTAGTCCTCTGCCTAGCAAGTTCATCAGCTTTGCAATAGCGATCAATGTTCATATAGCCAGGCACCCAAATGAGGTGAATGTTAAAGTGCTGCGCCATCTCATTTGAAAATGAGTGGCATTATTGAGTCTTTAGTGAGTTTAGGAAGACGGATTTGATAGCAGCCTGACTACCAGAATAAATATTTATATCCTTTTGGATAGATACGAGATTCATACTCAGCCAGTATGCAACTTCTTCTATCGCAATAAGCTCTGCCTGAAAAACGCTACAATAGTCTAGTAACCTCGCAGAAAAATTCTTATCTTCAGTTCCTTAGAGTAGGTATCATGACCCACCTGGTTATTTAGCTTGCAGCCATTCGTGTAGAAATTAATATGGCCCCTTATCCACGGCAGTCCTACCTTCCAGTCATCTGTAGATGGAATGTGAGTAACGTAATCCCTAGTGAATGAAATTACTGGAACATTATAGTCCGAATTGGAGAGTACAGATTTCATGGTATGATAAATGTAAAATATCAAAATTTACCCAAAGAAAGATGAGATGTTAGGTACATATGTATCATCTTTGATAACTCTCCTCCTAAGCCGTTCAACTGATCGCCGAAAGATTTAGTAGATGTGCTTCCCATGTGCTTGTTTTTGAAAAAAATAAATAGGTGTTGCCACGCCCCCACACAAGACAAAAATCAAATTTATCATTTCTCATCAACTGTTTGACGCAGATGAATGAGGCTTGGTACATACATATGTATATATATTAATAAAAAAAAGGGCGGTGCCACGCCTCTAAGTCGACATTTTTTAACTGACTCATATTAAATTTCAGAATTTTGTTTTCAAAATTAATGTCTTTTTACCCAACCAAAAAAGAATTGGAGTATTGAATTTTTCAATACCTTACCAAAAAGAATTGGCATTGAATATTGCAAAATATAGACATTCTAAGTAAAAAAAAAAAATTTATCAAGGAATTATACTTTCAAAGAATGTGAAAAATCGACTATAATTGAACATTTTTCTAAAATAAATGTTTGTACCAAGCGCTGCGGAAAGCTCGAAATTGAGTTTTAGATTGGTACACAGAAAAAATTTTTCTTGATGAAATGATCCAAAGTCGGGCTATTCGAGTGTCTGGTATCGTCTCTGCTAGCGTTCAAAAACCATTTTTGATTTATCTGCAACGATTTGTAACTATGTATATATAAATGAACAAATGCTTTGGAGTTTTTGAGGAATTTGATTTCCAAAGGAACATTTCCTGCCTAGCGATTTTGTTAGTTCTCCATTTTAAAGTGTCCGCATCACTCAGGTCATAACCACGAGTATGATTAGAGATTGCTACTGCCCAAAAATGTTTAAGAAAAACGCATTCCATAAACGGTATTTATATAACATTAGTGGAAGGTTTGATCCTATTGCCAAAATTCAGTCAATATTATTTATTTAAGACAAATGCGCATTAAACACAATTTGGCCATATAAAAAATTTAATTTTTCAATTTCAATTTAAGAACATTAAATTTAAGACTCTGGACAAAATACAATTTGAAAGTCAAAGTTCAAAAAAATTTTGCATTAAAAGTAGCAGCAGCAACAAATAACAAATATATTTTACTCGTAATATGAAGCAGTCCACTGCGTATAGCAAATCACGATTTATTGCTCGGTTTTAGATGAAGATTTCACCAAACGCAATGAAATCGTTATACGGCTCAATCAAACCCAACCAAACCAGGCAAAATGTTCTGACTGCGCGCGCGCGCTTAACAAATGGTCAAATTAAATTACAAACAAAAAGAAAAAAGAAAACCAACTAAAACGCTTATCTTCGATCTAAACGATTTTTATTTAAAATCCTAAGCTAATTTAGCAGTCATGGTGTTAACTTAATATTTAACCCAATTTGGAACATTTTTTTTTTTTCGTTTTTATATTGGCTCAAGCGTCGATTGAGTTATGAACACGAACTTTATGCTGTTATTGTCTTGGCCTGGCAATTGCTGCTACTTTTGTTTGCCTTGTTAACGAAAAGCGGCGAAGGCTCTTGTTGTTGCTTGCTACACTAGAGTGCCAAGTGAAAGGTTCCTGGTTGTCAGATTTTAATGCAACACAACCACAGCGAAAATAATGAGAACAAACATAACAACAAAGTTTTTGACTGAAAGAATTACAGAGGAAAACTGTTGAAAAAATTATAAAAAATTAGAAATTGCACGATGCAAAAACCTCTTTGTTCATTGCTGACCATTGAATTAACCTTTTGATTGTTA
Organism: Meiosimyza platycephala; assembly: GCA_963662105.1. Taxonomy (NCBI): domain Eukaryota; kingdom Metazoa; phylum Arthropoda; class Insecta; order Diptera; family Lauxaniidae; genus Meiosimyza; species Meiosimyza platycephala. Next base: position 102,045,016 of record OY759208.1, on the reverse strand, counting down.
GTAGGGGTTGCATAGCGATATATTAAATTACATAGCGTACAAAAAAAATTTATTTAAGGCGTACATAGGTGAAATGGGACAAACAAATATGTATACTCCAAAAAATTTAAAATTAAAGAGATATTTTCCAAAACCAGAAACAACACGAATTGACATTCGCAATATTCTTTGTTTATTCATTTTCGGCTACATTAATTACAAAATCCCAGTAGCCGCTATATGGCTCAATCCGTCCCTGCTCAAAAACAATAATTTCAAAAGTAAGATATCTAAAGATCTTTTGCTCTCCTTCTACTTTGTTGCTATGACATATTGCCATTCATAAATTTCATATTTTATAGAGTTTTCTTTGACAAAGTCAAATCGACAATAAACACAAAAACATAGCAATAAAATTCAGACAAAAAAAAAATCAATAAAAAATTTTATGATGCTCTTTGGCCCTTTTCACTCTCTAAAAATTCGAAAACCTTTCTATACAAAAAAAACAAAAAACGTGACAATGGAGTAATAAAAATGGAAATTCGTTGCAACAGAATTTTCTGCTTAGCGCCGCTTGAGTTCAATGTGATATGTCGCGACAACTTAATGACATGAACTTGACGTTAATGTTCGCTGGTGGTGGTGCGCTGTTGGTCAGAGCAGCACTTTTACTTTGTGTGAAAAGTGGTAAAAAATTATGATCGTTAAAATGGAAGATCTATAAAATTGCGAACTATTGGAGAGATTTTGAGAAGTTACTTCAACATAGTGCTTACAAGCAAAGATTATCTCATAGCCTCCAAAGTGACAATACTAAAATAATCAAATGAGTCAGTTTCAGCCTTTCGTTTAACACTCATCCATAAAAGACAGAATAATTTTATTTACCGCCTACAACTATGCAATGCATAATATACAAGTTGTCTTCAAGTTCACTGCAAACCACTTGATAAAATGTCGTGCTGCATAGTTTGCGGCAGCAATTTTTAACAACAAAAAAATAATATTAGGAAATGGAAAATTAAGCTTGAGGTTCGAAATCCGTTAAAGACTAATATCCTTTAAATTTATTAGACTTTTTTACATAGCGTTGCTTACTTCTTCAAGTAAATTATAAGCATTGAATAAGTTCGCAAGCACCATGCACGCGTTTGAAGTGTTGAAAATTTGCTGTCGTCTTACTTAAGGCGACTTTTTGTTGCACGCAAGCATGCAGCAGCAGCATCATATAAAGAAAAAGCCTTTCAACTACGTACAGCATGGTATAACAAATGAAGCATTGAAAAAGAACGGTTTTCAACATTTGTCTAATTTGCTAGATAACTGTCTGCCAAGCTGACAAGACATCGCTCATTCCATCACGATCGAATGGCACTAATATATTGAATGTTTGTCTGTCTGTTGGTTTTCCAATGCTGCTGTCTATCAATTCAATACTTAGTCAAGCAGCAAACACACAATGTTTTTTATTTAAAAAATTTGTACTTTTGCAGAAATTTTTGGTATGAAACTTAGGGTACAATATAAAGTATTTCTATTTTTGGTGAAGATATTGGCGTATTTCGACGTTTAGTGCAATCAATTCGCTCAATTGTGTCTGTTTTCAATTTTGAACTTTTATGTTGAAATTTCTTTTTTTGGTATTACTTACGTCACATCCCTTACCATAATTTTTCTTTCATTACCTTATACACTTTTGAGCGAACCCAACCCAACAGGAAATATAGCAAAATGACACACCTTACTTCGAAACCTTCAAGAGCAAAAAAAAAACCGCAATAGCAACAGCAGCGGTGGCAACAACATATGGTGAGAAATAATTTTCCCCCACTGTAATTTTATTGAAAAATAACGAGCAACTGCTGTTGCTGCTGCTTCCATACTTCGCAAGTGCATGCAAATGCATTTCATACGACATTTTAAAACTAAAGATTTTTTTTTTATTTTGTTTTCATTAGGAAGTTTTTTTTTTTTTAATTTATTGTTTGCATTTAAAGATTTTACCACATTTGGTAGCATTGACAGCAGCTGCTGCTGCAGTTACCATTGTTTTCATTGATTTTTTTTTTTTTATAAATTTCTGTGTGGGCTAACACGCCTACTATGGCATTATAACGTGACGTTTGCTAAATGACCATAGTTATTTTTGCTTTTATTCATCATTGTTGTTTATTACTCATGTTGCAGTATTAATTTTATTTGATTAATTTGGAGCGACAAACATTTTATTGCTGCTGAGCATAAGGTGGAATTGTGAGAAAAAATAATAAATTAAATATATCTTTTTTAAATTTCAAATAGTAATTTCGAAAAAAAATTTCTACAAAAATTATATTTTCTAAAAAGTTTTGTAATTGATGCTTCACCTTATCAGTTCACCAGCAATGATCTTTGCACGAAAAATACAACGAATTACAAAAAAAAAAAATTCGTTATGCCTTTGATTGTGCGCGCAAACGATAAAAATCTGCTCTAATTTTTCAATGCTATTGCAAAATAAAAAGTAAATTTATCAAAAATTTTATCTTCAAAGTAACGGACAGACAAAGTGTCTAGTTAAGCGCTGCTTAAGACACATCACTTTTTATATTGTGCGCAGGTTTGTCGCTTAACTCTTTCGTTTTTATACCCTAGTAGACTTCATTTGTTTTGCATTTAGCTGCGTAATTTTCATTTTCATTGCATCATTGTTGTTGTTATAACGTTTAACGTTTGTTTAAAATTGGTCATTCAACTTTCACAACAACAAAAACAGCAACAACAATAGCCATAAAATCAGAATCAAAATTAAATGTCGAGGTCAACTGTAGAAAGTATATTGTAAGTGCAATAAGCGACATCCTTGGCGCTACAATTTTTATACTTTTTTTTGTATCTTAGGCCCACTATCTTATTCCTGCTGTTATTTAGCGCTTTTCACATTTTTCTAAATTAACACTTCATCATTCAACATTGGTTCAACAGAGAAAAAAAAAAACAATTTTTTATATTTTATAGTAAATGATGTGTCGTTTTTGCCTGCTGTTGCACATTCGAACGCTCTCGTGACCTAAATTTTGAGTTTTTTTTTTTTGTTAAGTAAAGCTTTCCTTATCGTTTGTAGGCACCGTGGGTTGTTTTCGAAAAATATTTAAGTTAGAATTAGTGGAAAAGCAAATAGGCCAAGTTCTGTCGAAAATTCTCGGACTTTTAGCCTTCGGGCTAATTATGGAAAATTATTTCATACAAATGACTTCCTCAGCTGACCTTGAAGTAGCCCATACGATAAACTTAATTTTTTAGAACATTTTCGACTGTTAGGAGCTCCATAGATGTGTTACTTAGGAGCCTCAATCAATCGTTGCTGGATGGGTAGCGTAGCACTTATAAAGGTCATCAAGTTTTTTCCATTAATTTTGTTAATATTGCTGACCAAAAAAAAATGATTAACTTTTTCTTAAAAAAAAATTTACTTTTTTCTATTTGAGGGGAAAATCAAATTTTTTTAAAAGGCTGGGAATCTGCTTCTTTGTTTTAACTTCGGTTGCTCTTGCATACTCTGAGTTGTTTTATCGAATAAAGATTCAATTTCACACAGACGTCTCACGAATTGATTGATTGATCATTTCTACCGAAACTGGAACATAATTTTCTTACAGTTTCGGTAGAAGATTCAATTCAATGAATTTTATTTTATTTCCCATTTCCTTAACCGGGGATATAAAAACTAGCTTTTTGGAATGACATTAGAGCTGCCACATTCAAAACAGCCAGTAATTCATATTAAAAACACTTGATGAACCACCCTGTTAAGTCCATTATATCTAATTTTCAAAAGTCACATGTTCTTCTCATATTTTATGTCTTATGCCTTATATCTCATGTTAGGTATTGCAAGATTTGTACCTCATACCGCCTTACGTCTTATGTTTTGTGTATTAAATTCCACATTTAAAGCTTTATTTTGCATGTACTACAACTTTTGTCGCATATCTTTTTGCTCATATCCCCAGTCCTATATGTGCTATCTTATGTCTCATATCGTCACACGACTGTTAATGCTCATGTCATGTGTCTCATGTCATATGTCTCTTGCCCTATTCCTTATATCATGCCTCGATAATTATTTAGTTTTTCATGTCTCATTCTACATAATATTTTTATTTATTATTTAGAGCAGCGGTGGGCATGGAAATCTAGCAAAAGGGCGCAACAAAAAAAATCAAGCAACAAAAATCAAAATTTTAAAGTTTTTTTACTTTAATTTCCAAATTCGCTTACAGCACAACAAAAAAAAACAAATTTCACTACAAACAAAAACAATTGCTACATTCGTCGAGACTGAATGCGGCACCGTCTCTAATGCCTTTGTGTGTTGTTTTTGTTTTCATTTAAACTCAAATCGACGCTATACATCGATAGCGTTGCAATTATGCGTATTATTTTTTGATTGCTTGTGCGTCGAATAATGGTTCGAGCCATGAGGGCGGAAAGTGCCACTACGTGCCCATCGCTGATTTATAGAGTTCATTTTGAAATGTTTCTAAAATTTTCACAAACATTTTTTTATATTATGTTCCACTGTAGCACACTGTGCACTATTGTGACTTTAAGAATGCGCGCGCACGTAGCTTCTTCCGTTTTTTATTTTGATAATGTTACTTTAATTTTGTTGTTGTAGTTGTTGTTGTTGCATTCTATATGCTCTTGTTTTTGTAGTGGTTGGAATTGTCAGCTCAGCTTGGTGCAGCAGACCGCTTGCAGTTTTCGTGAGTTCTCAGGTACAGGTTACATTTTTTTGTTTTTCTGAACTTTCATATAATTTTTTTTTTTTTAAAGTTTCCAAGTAATGTTCTTTTTTTTCAAAATTGTCTGACATTTTACCACATGCGGGTACATGTTGGAAACTTTCCTTTCTTTAAAAAATTCGGTCATTTTTCATTGCTAATTGCGCCTTTTGATATACTTTTAATTTTCTTTGTCCGGGAAGTGTACACACGCGCGCTAGTTGTCGTTTATGTTGCGCTGCAATTTAACGTCTATGACACGCCACGATCATTACAACACAAAATCAAAGGCAATGTGTTGCAATTACCATGTGGGGAAATGGATTTTTTCGGAAGTTTTAATGTTTTAGTAAAAAAAAAAATAAATTCCTCGAATTTCGTACAAATTTTGTTTTGATTGACTTGAAAAATCTGTCAATTTTAGAGTTTATTTCCTTTTGAAACTATTGTATATAGGGCTTGTGCCATGCTTAAAATTGGGTGCAATTGAAAATATCATTTTGGAACAACAAATTTTAGTTTAACGCTACTTTTAGAAAATTGTAAATTTTTCAGCCAAGTTGGCCAATATCGAAATTTTAAGTCTTTAAAAACCCAAAGTAAAATTTGTCAATTAGAAAATAAGATTTTATTAAAGGTGGGAAAAATTCAACACAAAAACTAAACTTATCTTTTCGGACAAAGTGTTAAGTGTGCAGCTTGTAACAGCCTAAAATTATGCTTTAAAAAGTTGTATTTTTTCGCATGTTTTTCAATTTTTATTTGGTGATAATTTTCTATATTCGTTATTGCATAGTTTTAGGCGCCATTTCTATTTTATTTTAATTTCGTAATAGCAATATTGTAAGAATTTAGTATCAGAACAAATCTTACCATAACTGACTGTACAATTATCAATGCCTATGGCCTCAGCTGCACTTACCTGAAAAATAAAAGAAAAAATATTTTTTTATTAATTTTAACTTCATAATAAAACTCTTTAATAAAAACATTGAATATCGTATAAACAAACAAATTATTGCTGCAAATAACATTGCGAATGCTGTAATAAATCATTTTGCTTGAATTCAATGCAAAAAGGTTAAAGACTTATTACACAATTTATGTAACAGTTGGTCTGTTACAAGTTATTGGCTTAAGATAAAAAGGCAGAAAAACATTTAATGAATTTATTTGAAAAAAATATAAAATTACAACCAAACAACTGACATTGCGCACACACTACTCATACACCTAGCGCACGTCACTGTTGACCCTAATGATGATGATCAGTTGCCCCTCCCGGCTTTCAACTACAAATAGTTGTTGAACAATTTTTTATTTTTTTCTCATACATTTTTCTACAATACTGGCACATTGACTAATTTACTCCGTTTGAAAAAAATAAAAAAAAAATGAAAAAAAAAATTACCGGCAAAAACAAAAAGATACGGGTCAAGAAATCATTCAGAGTCAACCAATGTTGTTCAACAAAAAAAAACAAATTATTAAAAAATATGAAAGCCTGCTGCACATTTCTCACATCAACTGCCATACAACACTTTGCAAAATCATCAAAATAAATAATTGTTTTGTCTACGTCTAAACTTACAGCGCGCGCCGTTTAATGTTGTTTGTTGTAGTTATGTATGTACTTTCAATTGAATTCAATTCAATCATATGTTGCCGCGGCGGTGTTGTGCTCATTCTGTCAAATAGCAACGTCATACGCTGCATGTTTCACTTAATTAATTAGTTGGCAACGCAATGAAATTTTGACAAGTGATTTTTTCGCTTTAACTTAATTTTCCTGATTGCCTAATAACAATTAAAGCAAATGAAATGTGTAAGTACTTAGTTGAAAGCAGTAAATTACGAGATTTGCGTGTTGCACAACAAGTGTTTTGCTTGTTGGTGGCATGTTTTGTTTAAGTAGCTGCAATTCAAAATATGAGAGCTGTTTGTAATTAAAATGTGCTTAAGCTGTTGATTTAAATAGAAATTAATTTTCGGAAATTTTTTGCATAATTTAAAAATAAAATTTTATATAATTGATTAAATGCTATTTTTTGTATAAAGGGTTTTCACACAATAAATAATGCTGGTGATTTTCAAAATGAGAAATTACGCGATCAGCACATGACTGATGCAGTAATTGAATTGTTTTTCGTTGAAGCATGGTCCAAATGGTGACATGTTGCATTTGTTTTTCAGCAAGCACTGAACCCCAAATGCAACAACCTTGACGAATAATGTGACCATTAAGATGAAATGGAGCATCATCACTGAAGACGATTTTGTCAGCATAAGAATCAACATCCAATTGTTGTTATTTCATAATCCATACAACGAATTTTATTCGCTGTTCGCGGTCAGTAGTCTACAGTTCTTGATTCAATTGAATTTTGAAGGCCACGGTGGGCTTTAACAACCTTTAAATGACAAGTTGAGTTACTATAAAAATTTGAATGAGCCGAATTCAATGTCTAAAGTCTCTGCACCTGGTCAACTATTTTCACTGTGTGATATCTCATTCTGAAGTTTATAAAAATATTAACAATATTAAGTACAATAAAAGTATTATGAGCATGATCTCTATATGGGGCATCATTTGCAAAGTTGTCATATTTTACTAAGGCCTTTTTAACTTAATATGGTCGCAAATAAATGTCTTATGGTCTAGAAGCTCAAAACTATTTTTTGTGTATAGTAAATGACATAACAAAAAAAAAAGAAACTTTAAACTTAGATTTGTGGGCTTTTAGAACTAAAATTTTTAAGACGGTGGTCTTAATACGACTATTTTCAGGCCAAAATATGGCTTTTCCTCAGGACTCCGACCACCTAGAGAGTTGAAATTTGGACTGTGGTGCTATCAAAGAAAGTAAATTGTAAATTGACCTGTTTTACATATGTGCTATCATTGAAAAATAGTAAACATGGATTTTAAAAAAAAAAGTTCTAAGGATTTCTTGTGTTTTTCATATATCGACTCCGAATTACATCCCAAATAATCCCCAATTAAAGTTTTTGTAATAACTTACACTTTTATTAAAAGTTGGTTAAAGCCCACCGTTTCCGATTTGATGTTTCTAGACTTTTAGCAACACTTTCACGAATGGCTTCTATGATATGTATTGAACGATTGTTGAAGGACAGCCAGAGTGTCGAAGATCACTAATAGATGAGTCTTCGTGAATTTTTTAATTAAGCTCTTAACAATTGATAAAGTTAAATCATACTAAACCGACCACATTTTGTACGAAAATTGTAAACTGTTGCTGCCAAGCCATCATTATTTTTAAAATATTGCCTAAACATTGAACCATCGTGTAGTACCCAGTCTTTTTGTTTCAACAAATGGCGCGACATTCAAATTTTTCATGAATTTTTGGGCATCCATAAAAAAATTATAAAGTACTACAGGTAGGAAAAGTGATTAGGCTCTGCTCTAATTCATTAAGCTTTTTTTTAGGCTAGATCTGGCATTCTGTACTGGCCTTTGTTTGGCATATGCCTAAGAGGGAAAGTTAGTCAGGTTCGTTTTATTTTTGACATGCGAAGTTGTAGATCTATAGATCTGAAATGATCGAACAGTAACGCTAAGGCAAAGATAGTGTTATATTTTAAGGCTGTTTTAAACATTTCCCAAACTTCTCGACTTCTAGAACATTTTTTGAATATAACATTTTTTGCCTTCATCTACATTTCTCAATTAATTTTCCGATACTTTTTCGACATTTTCAACATTTATCGGCTATTTCAACACTTTAAAACTTTTTTACATATATTTTAACACTTCTTGACTCTTTCGACATTATTTGAGCTCTTCAGCATTTTTTCGACGTTTTTAACATTAACCCGACTATTTCTACATTTGCCAACTTTTGCAACTTTTTTTTTTAAATTTTTTTTTGACTTTTTCAATGTTAAACAACTTATATGTATAACATTTCGAAATTTTAAAACAGATTTTTCAAAATTTTCCAATTTATCAACAATCCAGTTTTCGAACAGCGCAAAATTTTCTAAAATTATCCGCAATATTCATATTTTCATTATTGTACAAATTTTTCAATATTATTCGACATTTGTTTAACTTCTTCAACAATTATCCAACATTTTTTCGATTTTTTCAACATTTTCTATTTTGTAAAATGAAAATATGAAAATATATTTTAAATTCAGGCAAAGTATTGAGTTTTTTCTGAAAGTGGCATAAGCACTAAATCAGCAATTGTAGAAAAGTACTTTTTTTTTTTGGACTAACTAAATGTTGAGCAAAATCCTTTCAATTCAAAAAAAAAAACTTATATTTATTTAAAACTTTATTAAAGCATTTGAAAAAGATAGAAATATGCAAAATTTTCAAATTTAACATAAAAACAAAAAAACGCACAACAGCGCACTATCATTTCAAGTTTGTGTATCTTTTGCCGCATGCAATGACAGTGCTGCTTTCAATTGTGAATTTCAATCAAAACAAAGTGTTGTGTACGTAAATAGTCAAAGAAAATGAGAATGCAAAAATAATTGAAGAACAACTTGAAGAGAGAAGAAGAAAAAAAAAAAAAAATAAAACATACGCATGCAAAATAAATGTTAAAAAAATTATTTTTAATAGCAAAATTCTTCACAAGATAAGAAATCGAGCGGAAAAAATTGAAGGAAAAAAAAAAGCCGAACAGCAAAGAAATTTGCAATGAGCTCTAGTGGTAACGTCAGTCCAAGGTCGTTTCATTACAACACGCGTCCTTGGATAATTACATTCCTGGCGTTTCAATTTTGTGTAGCGCTTACACTGTTGCTTGCTGTTTTTCTGCCATTCTGTCTTTTTTTTTTTCTTCTCAATTTTAACTTGAGTTTCTGCTGTTGCCGTTTGCAATTTGAACGCAATTTTATTTAGAAATTTACGTGCTGTTGCCTGGACTTGCTTGACTCGCTTTTCTAGCAAACAAATGTTTTTCCATGCGCACTTACAGTTGAATGTGCAACAGTTTCAATTAACTTGGCTTTTGGTTTTTTCTTCTTTTTCTATTTTCTGTATTATTTTTCTCGTCATCTCTGTCTAATTCCGTAGCAAAGAGTCTCTTCCTGGCTGCGTTAAAGAACTTTCTAAGTGTTTGACTCGATATGGTACTTGGGAGTAGTGATCACCATCGAAGAACGGTGGTGGACGTCGTTGTACGCTGGACGACAGGCTGCTGTTTAAAGTTGAAACGTTTGCTTGTTGCTTACTTGTTGGAACTTCAACATCTTGGACGTGAAGTTCAATGTACGTTGATCTCGAGTTGCTGTTGCTGTTGCTGCTGTTGCTGCTGCAACCGTTCTTGGCTACGCGAATTTATTTGTTCGTTTTTTTTTTTTTTGTTCTTTCAACGTTCATGTGAGTGTGCAAACGTGTTTCTTTAACTTCAGCTGCCTTTCAATTTTTTTTTTTTTTTTTTGTTGTCTGTTGAAGCTTTTAGTTGGGGGCAAGATCATGCAAGGGTTTCTGTGACCAAAGTTGCTTAAAGTTACTTGAGATATCGTTATGCAAAAGTGAGTTGTTATAAAGAAAATTGTAGTATCTTGACCATGTCATCTTTGATTTTTTTTTTGTAAATTTTTTTCCTAAAACTGAAGTAAGAAAATCAAAATAATTTCAAGTTAATTGAAAAAATTGCATATAAGAATTTGAAAAAAATACTGCAGGTTTTGCAACCGACTAAGCTTCTAAGTCTCTTTTTAAATGGTTCATGATAAGTTTCATTCAATTCTGTGGCCTGAGTTGAGAACTATTTCCATTGTATTGAAAAATTAGAAAATATGGATATGGATATGGATGGAAATCGTGAAGCGATAAATGATAAGTTATATTTGATAAGTGAAAATTGATAAATGAGTGATTTTGTTATAAGAAAAAATTGGAAGTGATAAATTATAAAACAATAGTGATTGTTGAAAAGTAAATAATTTGGTGATAAGTGAAAAGTGAAATAGTGCCATATGATAACTGTTAGTTCATTATTGATACTTTCTAATTTATAGTTGACTACTGAGTGATTTTGTTATTAAGACAAAGTTAAAATGAAAAGTTGTAAGTGATAAGTTATAGCTGATAAGTAAAAATTGAGAAATGCTAAATTTGATGATTTAGAGATAAAAAAAAAATTAAAAAAATTAAGACTGATAAGTCATAAAAAATAGTTGATAATTGAATGAATAAGTAAGTTTTTATTATGAAAAATATTAAATGATGAGTGATAAGTCTTTTCTCATAGTTGATAAGTGAATGATTACGTGAAAATGCACAGTTATAAATGATGAGTGGTAATTAATTTGTGATATTTCAAAACCAAATGAGAAAGTGATAAGTGAGATTTAAATATAAAAAGTCATTCATGACGAAAAATGATTAGTAAAAATTATTGGGTGATAGTTGATAAGTGAATGATTTAGCGATAAATTGTTTTCATTCATTAAAACTTAAGTGATTAGTTATATTTACGTAGCGAATAGCTAAATCTAAATGATAAGTAATAAATAACGTGCATGGAATATTTCTTTTATTCATATATTCCTTCCTAAATAATACCGCTTATCCTTCTGAAGAACCAAAGGGTGCACCTAACCGCGCTAATCAACGAAAACTCAAAACACACGTTTTTGGATTATCTTTGGATAGTAGAGTTTTACGAGTTTGTTGACCCACTTCAATAAAGTTCCATTTCCGGCATAAAGTCTTAACCACAAATGTTATTTTTTTTTTAAAATTTTTTTTTAATAAAATTTTCTTTACACAATTCAAAGTACCTCACGCATGAATTTGCCCCCATATATGCGTGTATGTATTATTGAATGTATGTGTGTGTTAGCATATCTATGTATTTTAACTATCTTCAATAACAATTTTTTTTTTTTTGGGTTTCAAAGAGCAAGCAGCTGCTCTCTGTTCTTCGTTGTCGTGTTGTGTCTTTTTGCCATTTTTTTTTTTTTTTTGTTGTATTTTGCGCCTTCGCCTCGAGTGGGTGGATCGAACTTGGACCTTACATTCAGGCATATAAAATTTGAATCACAAAGCATAGAATTATATTGAATTGCTTGGCAATGGTGGTCGTCGAATGGAAATGTTTTTTTTTTTTTTTTTTTTTTTTTGTGAAATGCAAACGAATGTTGACCACGTTTGACCAATGTTATTGCTATGGTTGCAAAAACTGTTGTTACTGCTTTTACAGATCCCCGGAAGCGCATCCAAAGCAACGAGTTATTGAATAAGGAATAATAAATAAACGGTTATGTTAACCGCTGCATCTGCCTTATTGCTGATATTGTTGTTATTGCTGTTCTTTTGTTAACTGGCGCTGGCAAAGGAAATTTATATATGGGAAAAACATAAATTCTTAAGGCAAAAGAACTGAAACATGTTTGAGTGGTCTTTGTGCACTTAAACATTTTTTTTTTTTAATTGCGTGTCGTAAACTAATATTTAAAAATAAATAACTCTGAGTACCTACAAATTTAAAGCGTTGCATTGGAGTTCTTACGAAAAAAAATAATTTTCTATAAACAGCAAGTTCGAGCTCTGAACAATAATCTACTAACATCATGTCTGTCTGCCACGTTAACCGTCGTACACGGTGAACATCTATCTTACACTGAGAAAACGATTTGTTTGAATATAACAAACGTATACTTCATACAGAACAATCAAATATTTATTTTAGTCACACAATATATATTTGGATCAATTAATGCTAAATGTTCGTTGAAGCATTTTATATTTGACTGAATTAAATATTTAATTGCTCTATAAGTTTGTAGGAGAAAGTTGTGGTTTCAACAATAAAAGTAAATCGGCTCTTTTTCGAGGAGAAAATATTCTCTCAGAAAATGTATATAAAATTTCATAGACTTGAACAAATTAAATCGAAATCACCGCTGTTTCGAAGATCATGTGCCAAGGATACTAAGACGATGAGCAAAAGTCTATGAGAAAATCTATTCTTGAATATTGAAGATCTGACAAAGAAACATATTTATGAAGCCTGATTGTCTAAGACCAGATGAAAAAAGGAGGAGAACACATATCTACAAAAATATCTACGAACTTCGTCACCTGAAGCATGTAGGAAGTGCTTGAAATATCATAAATAGATAAATATAACATATGAGTATAAATATGAGAGTATAAGTGGGAGTATGAGCATGATTGTGTGTATGAGTACAAGTATAACTATGAATAAAACGTCTGAGCTTAAGTATGCTAACGAGTATCAGTACGTATATGGTAATGAGAACTATACATATATGTAAGTACGAGCATGAGTACAAGCAGTATTAAGTGAGTATGTGTCTGAGTATACTTTTAAATATGAGTTTGTTTAAGAGAATGAGTATAAAACTAGCGCGAGTACAAGCATGAGTATGAGTATAAGTATCAGTTAGAGTATGTGAACGAGTATGATTATGATAATGACTATTACTATGAGTACCACTATGAGTATAATATGAGTATAAGCACTAGTATGAGTATGATAAAGGATATGAGATTCTAATGAATCTAAAGCTGAAGCAAATAAATGAGATGAAGAAGATGAATTATGGTTGAATAAAAAATTATATGAAGATGAGGCCGGATCGATAAAATAACTTGAATTAAAATAAAAACCGGATCCATAAATAAAACGGATCCAATGACATGGAAAGAAAAGACATGAAAATGTGGTTAATAATGAAGTAAAGATTAAAATAATTATGAAGGCTCTTTGTGTTAAGTAGAGTTTAGTCCGATAAAGTTTAACTGATTAAGGTAAAATATAGCTGAATATAATTGTGATATTTTGAGAGCAATTGGTGGTAGTCCACCTGAGCTTAATTGAGTTGAATTGACTTTATGTTGTTCATGCAGTTGTGACAAGTGAAATATTTAATTTTAATAAGATTGAGTTACGTGATGTACAATATAGTTTACTTAAGTTGAATTTCCTCAAGAGCTCATCAAAAATTTAATCAAAATATGTCTGCTTTAATCTAAGTTAAAATAGCTCTATTTTACTAAAAAGTAAACAACCATTAATAACTTTCAAAAAAGTTTGCTTCAAAACGATTTTAAATTGTCTTATGAAACTTTTAATAAATTAATGAAAAATGCAAAAAAAAAAAAAATTATAATTTAAACCTTAAATAATTCTTAGTCAATGTCAAAAAGTATACGCATTTTTCCGTCAATCAAATAGAAACAAATGTTTTGTCAAAAAAGCACCTTCACTTCTACATTTTTCCAATTAATGAGCTGAATTCGCATCATTAATCATCGTGTGTTTTTGTGCTGCTTGTTGCAGGGCACACTGCGTGTTCTTCATCATGGCCCAGCAGCTTTCAAATGCTTTCAATTTGATGTTGTTGCCTTCCGAGTGATTCTGCTTTTTCAACTTCTAAAGTGTTGTTGCGCTTGCGTAAATCAATGAATTTAAACGCACATAAATTAGCGATTAATTATAAATTGACTGACAATAACAACAACCTCTGTGTGTACATCAATTTTAAACTTTGATTGACAGACAGTCAGTCAGTGAGTGCGTTTTTTTTTTCATAAAGGGCACCACACTGCAGGGTGCCAACTTAATCGCCATCAAAAAAAAAAAAAAAAAAAAACAAAACAAGAAATCAATGAAAAAGCAACATTTTTTTCTTTCTATCAATATTTTCTTAAGGGATTGCAACACAGTAGCAATTGATGTTGGCGCTGATTCTTCTTACTGTTGTTGTAGATCTTATTGCTCTTGCTCTTGTTGTTGTTATAAATCTTTTTTGCTTTTCTTGTTATTGTTGTTGTAATTAAAGTCCAACGTGTTTGATCAACAGGAAATTTATTGCGATCTTGCTGCTTAATTTATTGCAGAATCTGCTACAGTAGTTTGACATTTGAGCAATTTATAGAACTGAAATAGCAGCGCGAGTGAAAGAGATAGCAAAGCAAAGAATGAGGCAGTGATAGGAGTAAATTTACATATCTATAATATTGCAATTTTACTCAAGAGTGTTGTAAATTCGTTAATTTCAATTGGCTCTAAGTGGAGTTACTTCTTCAATTACCTCTTAAATTACGAAAAGTCTTCAGAAGAGAGGAAACAGTTTTATGGCTGAGGTTCCTACTTTGTAGAGTTAATCTTTTTTTTAAATTTGAAACATTTTGAAAATTCTACATACTAAAATTAATTACAATTCAAATTAAAAAAAGCATTAAGCAGCATTATTAACATTAATAAACATCAACATTTACAGCAACCATAACAATTTAAGGAAGAAAACAACCGCTAGTTGAACTACGAAGTTGCCGCTTCTTCTCTCCAATAGCAATGAAAACAGATGGAGCTGCAGCCAGCAAAGTCAGTGGCTTCAAAAAAAAAAAATCGCTTCAAACCCAAGAAAGAAAATTCAAATTCAACTGCTAAACAGCGCAAATTTAGACAAGTTGTTGTTATGTTTATTGAGCATAGTTGCAGTTCTTACAACTGCAAGCACAAAAAAAAACCTGATGGCACTAAGAGTGAAACTCTACTATTTCAGCTTAATCCCTCGTTTTTTGCAGCATCCTTGCTTATAAGCCAACAGCCAGCAAAATGGCTTTATTTATGCAACACAGCCATAAAACTGACCGAGATGAGTGGTCGTGTGTTGTGTTGTGTTGTATAGTGTAAGCAGCGGCATCCTTTCTACCCGCACTTCCCAAATTTACCATTTACATTGTAGCAGTGAGTTGACTGCTGTTTGATGTTCTATTTGCTATTTGTGTGTGATGATTCCCTTGTACAAATACAACTTTGTTCAAGTGAGAAAAATACATACATATATTTGTATGGGACAAAATGCGTCAAGCGGATCAACTGCACTCTCCAAAATTGAGTGCACTTAAAAAATAGGAAATTTTACGCTCGAATAGCAGCAAGTGGCAGTTTCTTCGACTTCTTATTGTCTAAAATTTTAATAGATCATTTATTATATTATATATTACTAATCAAAACAATTTATATATATATCAGTTCAACGTTCAATAATTTTTTTAATTTAAGACGATTTTTAAATATGCGCTCTTTAAGCTCTTATTGTTAACGGCGACATAATATCATATGCCTATCGTATATATATTTAGGGAATTCACAAGGTGTCTGTCAGAATATGTTATATTGTCGTATAATTTAAAATAGTTATAAAAATATTGTTGCTTTTTTCCATATGAAAATAAAAAGAGAATTGGGTATTGTATGTATGGAGAGAGTGACAAATCTTTACTGAAGAAATCGTTTGAGGTAGAGAATGACGAAGAAAAATTTTATAAACAAATATTTGCTGAGAGAGTAGTATCATACCTATCAAATTTAATTCAAAATGGAACTTACGACATATGGCTTTTTGATTGTAAACTTAACCCTTGTGCCGTAGGAATTGAAAAATTCCAGAAAAAGTCGGGAAATGGAAGATTTTTGACGTAGGAAAGCCGGGAACAAACATGATAACATATCAATTATTGCTGGTTTTAATTTTTTGTTAACCAATAATAAATATTTCAGAATGAAAGATTTATTTTTGTTTTTGTTTGATCAAAATGTCTCATTTATGATCAAATTATATGAATCACAAACAACGTGAATTTCGATATTTACAAGTGGATAATCACTAAAATTTTTGATTCATTTTAAATAGTTTAATAATCGAAGTGTTAAATTTTATTCAAATAAATTTCAATATTTTACCACTGTGCATAATCGTTGAAAAAAGTCGTAGTGGCATGGGATATGTTCTTTCTTAAACAGCGAAAATTTTAAACAAAACTTGTTTTGTGAACTTGTAAGCACACAGCAATAACAACAACAAACACCGACGATGTGGTCCGTTGCTGGCCATATTTGCAATAGCAAATATTTATTCCATGCACCACAGACGACGACAATTCTGGTGCGGAGGCTGCAATATATTGCGTTTTCTTGCTTTTTATCTAGAAATGTGACCATGTGCACGACAAGATGTTGGGGTGTAGAATATAGTGCATTAGAGTGTTTCAAAAAATAATATGCTTGCTGTGCAGAAATAGAGAAATGTTATTGCAAACAGATAAAAAAAAAATATTACTTATGATTACCGAATGCATTACTTTAACAATGAAGTGTCAAAAAAAGTTCAGCAGACACAATGAACAATTTTTCATTCATCATGTTTAGCGATATCTCTACATTCAAATTGCTTTCCAACTAAAATTGTATTATTACAAAGGAATCGTGCTAAAGATAAGAATTAAATTGATTTTGTCTTTATCGCGGTAATAAAATCCCTACAAATGTTTTTATAAGCGCATTAGTACCGTTCGATACAAAAACAATAGTGTTGCTGTCTACTTCATTATCCATTCAATTAGTCAATTACAACGGTTCAACGTACATACAACACAGCACGCTTCCACTTCATTGGCTATGTTGCAGTAATTGAAATGCAACCTGACACAAACGCCATAACGACCGACTTCTTTGCAACATTGCAGTACTGTAGTGCAAAAACGCAACAGGGCAACAATCACGCGCATTGCAGCAAAAACACAAACGACGCTGAGCAACTGTAAAAAGAACGCAGTAAATCTAATCAAATCTTGATCTAGATCAGGAAGGAAATCAAGAGTCGTTATAAATTGATTAACTGCGCCTGCGCGTGTACACTTCACTTCAGTCAATTGCGCGCTGCTATAGAAGTGTGGAGCGCAACTGCAGCAGTGTAGTGCAAACGAATATATATAGAGGGGAATCACAGTATTAAATTCACAACAATTTGGTGTATTGCTCGGCGCACGCATCTTTGTTGCATGCAGCACAGGCAGGAAATAAATTTTGTAGTCGTCGCGTAGTGTTGGCAATAATTTGTGATGTTATTGCTAGAGAACAAGAAAGGGAAAACAACCGTTGGCACATAGCGGTAAACTTGATGTGCCTGACTGGTTGCTTGGAAATAAAAGAAGTTACACAAAACACTGCAGTGAGATTTGAGATTCAGCAGGAGATCATCGACTCGTTGAATTCAAAGTCAATGAAAGAAATGAAGGAAGTCTTTGAAACATTATTTGATTTGTCAAAGCAGTTTCGTAGTAGTATTAATGAAATAACATCACAATATCGTCGTATTGGTAATGGAATAGCATTGCAGTCCATTTTCAATTCTATAATCGAGTCATATTTTAATCGTCGTAATGATTGTTTCGATCGCGTGTAAGCTCATCATTGTATCATGGCATTAACATCTTAGTATGATGGTATCACCAATTAACAACTAATAATTCTAAAGAAAGAACATTCTTCGGAGACCATCAAGCGTAAGTGTTCGCCCTCTCTGAATCCTAAAATGGCCAAGGACCATCACTAATTTTGGATTGCTTACCCGAAGCATCACAAACTGAAGTCTGTCAGCAAATACTGGAGGTATTATAAAATGGGGCTGTCCTAAATCATCGTGAAAACGATCGCTAGAACAGGAAAAACGTGAATAAGGGATGTGTTGGAGAGAATTGATGGCACTCACTACAAATCACGCACGTTGGAAGAGTTTTGTGATCAACTATTCACCTCCACTCGTTAGCGCTCAAAATATGCCTCTCTCTGAAGTAAAATCACAGTGAATGGCCTCGAGTCCGCCTTCATTAACGGCGATAACAGGCAGGAGCAGATTATTTAGTTACCCGAAATGGTAAAAGCTTCCCCGGAGTTTACCGCTGAAATTCTGTATCCAATTCTTATACAAGTTTGGGAAGAAGAGCGAATAACTTAAGACTTGCATATAGGAACCAGCGAAAATCAAAAAAAAAAAAAAAGAGATTATTTTTATACCGGAAGAACCAAAATAGTATATCTCGCATAATCGTGAAGCTGGTAAATGAGTGGCAGACGTCGTTATATTTAACTTTCATCGACTATATCAGTGATGGGCAAAACACGCAAAATGAGCCATTAGCGGCTCATTACAATAAACACGTCGTTTTTCTTAAAAAATATAACCAAAAAAACAACAAACACTCAACATTGTTACGCACATATTGATAGTTGTTTTTTTTTTTGTACGCGCTATGCACGGGATTTGTTGTATTGTTATTGTTGCATCATTCAGGAAACAAACACATAAAAAAAAACAAATCGAGCAAACAAAGAAACAACAATGCGCAGATTGAAGACAGTTTCGTGTAATCAGTGTACTTTTAATTCTACTCTTACATTGTTCTTGTTTGATTTTCGGAAATGTCTTTTGGTTTATTGCAGCTAATTATTTTTTGCTATCGATATGAAATTTCTGGTGCATTTAATTGCTGTTGTTGTAATTTTAATTTCTGTTTCAAGTGGCACAGGCTTCCAAAATTTTGCCCACCTATGGACTACAGTATCGCTTTTGATAGCATCGACCGCAGTTGCATCGCAGTACCTAATATCATAAATATCATCAAGACTCAACACGCAGGTTTCGATATAACGGGAAACTTTCAGACCTATTTCAGTCCGTTCATCTCAGATGTGCGCCAAGGTTGTTTGCTGTCACCAATCTTTGTTTTTGATAGCACCTGAAGTTGACGTCCTTAGCAGAGTCCTAGACTCTACAATGTATATGAATGTCCATGAGAAAAGTTGACCCAGAAAACGAGTTTGAAATAGGATTCAACAATACAACACTACACTGAGAAAACAATATGCTTGAATATAACAAACACATATAGAGCAATTAAATATTTATTTGAGCCAAACATATTGAATATGGATCAAATAGTGATAAGTGGTGGTTGAAGCATTTTATGTTTGATTCAATCAAATATTTAATTGCTCTATATGAAATATGCGCTTGTTATATTCAAACATATTGTTTTCTCAGTGTATATATTCTATTTAGCCGCTTCGAGTGCTATCATTTGGCATACATTTTAAGATGTAATCTAATACACTTTTAATTGCAAAAAAATTTGCCAACATTTGGGCGTTTTCGGACATCAGGTCGTTTTCATGTCCTTATATCACTGCATGAATATATTTTTGTATCGATTTTGCTCTATACCTTTGCATCTTTGCATCCTTGAATCTTTAAATATTTTGTATGTACTCTGCTTATTCATTTTTGTCTTGACAACTTTGCAACTTTATGGCATTATAAATTGGCATCTTTTTTACGTTTGTACTTTTTTATAGTTGTATTTGTATATCGTTGTATCTTTGAATATCGTTGTATCTTTGAATATCGTTGCATCTTTGTCTCTGCGGACGATTATCTTCAAAATTATCTTTCTATCAGAGCAACTATAAATTGTTGCAGCATTTTATCTTTATATATGGTACTTGTAACTTTAGACACTTGTGTCTTTGCTTTGCATCTTTTGTATTCATTTTATAAATTTCAAATGATCTACTCTAGAATTTAAGGCTTTCGCCAAAATTTCAAAATAATGCAGCAACATTACTCTTGCTTCTTCTTAACAAAATTTATGCAAATATTTTATAATTTTGCAACAAAACAAAAAGAATTTCAATCGATGAAATAGGAAACACCAAAACTATGCTACAGTGTACTCGTAATACGTCCATGACCTTCTTAGTTGGTACCCTTATTTGCTTATGTTGTTCTTGTTGCTGAAAAGCGCACTGTGCACGACTTTGAACTTCAATTTCTATTTTTTTTTCTTCTTCTTCTTCTTACAGTTGTTGCTGTGGTAAAGTACAACCACAACAAATGCTGAATGGAACGAATTTTTCTTCGAAACCCGATAGATGGAAAGATGGATGACTGACTGTTTAGACGGCCTGATGTGGTGTATGCAAAAAAAAAAAAAATAATAAGAAAATACCACAACGTAAGTTATGCGGTATGCTAAAAAAGATTTAGGAAAAGCATCAAAAAAAAATCATTAAAATTACGGCAAAGTCTTAGTACGAAAGTTTAACGCTATGGCAACCAAAGATTTAAATAACAAAAAAAAAAAAAAACAAAAAAAAATGTAAAAAGGTAAAAACATTAAAATAAAAGTAAAGGAAATGCAACAATTTTGCACATTATGATGATTTCATATTTTTCTGTTGACCCACAAAAAATATGAAATTGTAAAGTTCTGGGTCAATTCCTACAACATGAACGAACTACTGCACTAAATAAGACGGCTAAGGTAAAAGTGCTGATAGGTTTTGTTATATACAGACTACAAGAACTTCGATTGGCATAAATTTGCCTACATATAACAACGTATTTTTTTTACTATGTTTTCATAGAATCAGTTTTAAAAGATTGCTGAAATGATTCATTGAAAAAGGTTTTTTTTAATTCACGTGCAATTTAAGTTTTCTAGACGTGATGACTACAACTTCAAGTAAATAAAAAAGTTGAACTCAACAAATACACACAATGTACACAACTTTAAAGAAAAAATTGCAAATATTAAAAACCGCAACAGAATAATTAGAGTGCGATCAGCTAATTGCAAATGCAGCGTGACCGCATGACTAAAAACGTAAATATTTAATAATAAAAAAAAAAAACAAAAAAATATTAAACACTATATAATGGCATTGAAAAATTATAAAAGTGAAAAGCTTTTAAAATATTAATAAACAACTCTGACTCATTATCATTACCATATGAGACATCAAAAAAATTACAGCGCTATAAAACTTCGTACATATATAATTAAGATTGAAACATTGTATTCTACTTGTCCATGCATAAGAAGGAGTTTCTAAAATAACTTGCTGCTAAAAATGGTTCTATGGCAATGATCGTGTCTTCAAAAATGTGTGATCTTTTTTTTCTACGCCAAATACATAAGAGTGGTTTGAAAAATTTAAAGTTGGCGGCTCAAGTCGTGATGAAGCTCAATAGTTAAGGCTTTAAGTCAAAATTATAGGTTAAGAACCCATGGTAAGTCGGCAAATATATCCCACTTATTAAATCGGTTTGAAATTTCAGCAATAAAAAAACTGGCAAGTATGAAAGAAAATCTTTACTGGAGTGTATTGACTGAAAAATAATGCCCAACGCTTATGCTAGACCAGAGATGGCCAAGTCGAAGTCTAGTCCGGCTCCTTTACAAATACGATGAGCTCTCATATAAATTTGTTAAAAAATTTTATTTCTAGATTCTTGTTATGGTAAAAAATACTGAGGGTATTCCTCTAAATGCAAAGATAAAGTTTGCACAAGCCTCGAAAGTCGGAAAGTGAATCAGTGATGCCGTTTGTCAAAAGAATTTCCCACCAAACTGTCAAATTGTTATTGCTCATTTGTTTGTACAGATCCCGTCAACAAGCCGACTTTTCGCGTTTAGAAGAACACTCTTACTAAAGAAAAGTTTAGTAGTGAAGTTTTAAGTTTTCAACACTTTTTGTTTTTTTTTTTTCAAAATTTATTGGCTTTTGGATGCATCAAAATTTTTTCGATGCCTTCCAATATCATTCCAAAATTTTTGGCTATTAGTGATTTTTTGTACTTTCATCAATTTTATAATACCTTTCGAAACAATTAGCGAGTAGTAGTAGTTTTCGATACTTTTTGATAGTATGTACTGTAATGAGAAAAAGCAATCCATCGCTATAAGCAGAGAGGTCAAAGTTCGGCACTTTAAATGTATTAGTTTTATGAAAAATTTATGACCATTATAAGACTAGCCATGTCGTGGAATGGAACTTCTTAATGGAAGTCTATTTTTATAATTTTATAATTTTTTTTTTTTATTATGTGGGATGTAACTTTTGGCACTACCTGTGTATAACGTGAGGTGAATGGTTGGACATAATATTATCAAATTGTTAAGTCAAATGAAAGTTGTCCCATATTAAAACAATGAATGCCACAAAATCGATAATAAATTTTCGCTGAAAATTTAATGGAAATTTAACCCAAAATTAACAGGATATGGGGTATTTTGCTGAGAAAGAATGGTGCAAAATTTGATATTCCTACTACAAATCATGTTTTTTTGTCTATTTTTGTATTTTCGGAGGCTATAAGAATTTCTTTTTATATATTATTTATTGCTTGAACTTCAATTAGACAAATTTTAATCTAAAAACGATATTAAACATAACAGCGACTGTAATATTTTACAGTTCTGGAAATGCAAATGACTTCTACATACTATGTATGAATAGAAAGAGAGATATAAAAAAACAATCACAAAATTTACCTTGCTTGATATTAAGTGCAGCGATGCGCATGCGATACATTGGTGCCAGCTTGCAAATCGCTCGGATAAAAATCGATGAATGATTTATTGAAACTATGAAGTTATTCAAGTGCTAAACAGTTAGTTGCACGTAATTGGTGGCTTCCTTTTTTTTAAGAATGTTTTTATTTTAATTTTATAATTTATTTCCGATAGAAAACTTTAGCACGGTTTCAAAGTTTTTATACTTTTCTCTATATTTTTATTAAATTTTTAAAAACTCTAATTTTAAAAGACATTCAGTTTTGTTGCACTTTTAAAAACACACTTTTCGTAGCTGCACCACAAATAAAAAAGTTCAAAAAAAGCGCCTTTTTAACACAAAAGATACACTTTGCGTGAATTGAGATACATTTGTATCTTTAAAGTATTATAAGTTTTGCATTAAAAATACTTGCTGAGTATGTTTATTTTTAATAAAATTGACTACTTTCCGTGAAATTGCAGCACAGCAAGTTTTTTATCCAAAAGACACTTTTGTATCTCAAGCGCTTAATTGAGTATCTCAGTAAGATTTCATACAATGTAAGTGTATTATTTTGATTTTTTCTTAAACAATTTTTTTTATTTTAAAAATTTCACACATTTTTTTGACTTTGCTACTTGTAATTTATTATGAAAACTCTAACGTTTTATTTGCACCCGCATAATAAATCTCATTTTTTGTACGCGCTTATATCTTATTAGAACCACGATCCTGCGCCCCAAAACCAACCTATTTAAAAGACGTTCGACGATTTACTGAAATTTTTAGCTTCCTGTTTAAAAGCTAAAACTCGCGGAGGAGTCGTACTCTCGAGTTCCGTGCAAAAAAAAAACAACTCCAAGAAGAATCCACAAAATGACAACAACAAGATCGAGAGCATTAGCAGATTTTTGCAACAAAACACAGAACAAAGCCGAGGACAGTAGGTAGGTAGGTAAAAAGCAAAAGAACTGACAAAGTACCAGCAGTAAATGCAGAAGAAATATAACAAAACAAAGCGGAAAAGAAGAAGTTCAAGTCCAACTTGTGGAGCGTGTTTGAAGAGTTAGTTAGCTCCAACATGGTAGTGATCGTTTCAACTCTGCTGTTTGCAATTGTGGAAGTCGAGTGTCAAGTGCACGACAAGTGTGTATCTGTTAGTTATATTAAGCGATTATATGCGATGCTTTTTAGTTTGTGACTTATGATTTCATGTCAGTGCTGTTGAACATTAAGTTCCACATTGAAATTTGTATGCAAGTAAATTTTCGGTTTGAAATGATTTCAACAAAAGTTTATGTTGTCATCACAAAGTTTAGGTTTTCAAAAAGTAACTTGATCAATATAACCATAAAAAGAACTCTGTCAGTATGCGGTATTACTTTTTCTTAGTACGATTATAGCCCAGCATAACTAAGGAGTTAACAATCAAATTTTGCATATCCTTCTATAAAAAAAATTACCGCACTCCATTTTGTGAAAACATATTTTCCTGTTAGGGGCATGGCGCCACCCACTTAAAAATGAATATCTTTTCTCAGGGTTCAATCTATATCCATACAAAATTTCACCAAAGTCGGTGTAGCGGCACAGTCGTAACAGCATTTTTCTCATAAGGAGCGGTGCCACGCCTACTAACAGCATAATAATTCTCAATATATCTTCATACCAACGTATTATCTTCCTGGAAATATATTTTCCTCTTAGAGGCGTGATGCCATTTACTATTTAGAAAAAGTTACATTCGGCGCAGCCCTTTTTTTCAACCTTTCCAAAAAAAGAAAAATCAGGCGACTCTATCTTTCTATCAATCTGTCGCTCTATTTATCCATCAATCAAATTAATTATCTTTCGATCTGTCTATTCATTCAGCTGTATATATGTATATCATTCTATTTATCTATCTATATTTCCATTTATTCATCTGGTCATCTATTTTTCTATCTTCTACAAAATATTTAGTAAATTACCAAATAAAGTCATTAAAATGTAATTCCAGAAATTAAAAATTCACTTGATTTTCGATTCGATTTCGATTTTCGTCGTTTATATCTATTATTTTCATGAAATTCTAAAATAAGTTTCAGCGCTTAGATGCAAACTCCATTGATTACATTCTAATGATGACTATAATAGATCAAAACTTATATGCTAAGAATAGTTTAATACTTAGATATAACACACAATTTTAAATAAAGCGATAAAGAGGTCAAAACTCAGTTTTTTATAATAATCTTACAAAATTATTTTCAGACATATTTGTTAGTAAGAGATTTTCAAAACCTATAAATTTCCTCTTTCAGCATCACTTAGGACTGCCTATAGCGTGCTCAAGTTTTTAATGTTTTTTTTGCATGATTTAGTCTTTATCACAAACAGCAGTCGTCAAACATGTTCGAAGTTGCACAAAAAGTCGCATAAGATACAAAGAGAGCGACGGCACATAAAAAAGAGCATGAAATCTGACAGCAGCAAAATTTTGCACATAAAAATGTGCAGCAAAAGTTTTTCGTTTTAAGCCGGAAGTTTTTGTTTTGTAATAAATATTTAAAAGAATTGTTCGATAACTGCTTGTACTTGAAAAATTCGCAAAATTAACTCTCACGATGTCAATATTTCATCGACACACATGTATTTAAAATTTCAATAATGAGTACAAAATTTTTTCGTAGAATCTATAAAATTAACGCCCTTGAACGCCCATTACGTTGTCAAATTTTAATGAAAAAATTTCTTAATTTGTACCTAACACTTTCATTATTATCAAAAAAAAAAAAAAAAGAACCCAACAGCACCTCAGGCACTTAAGCTGTCGATAGATATCGTAAGCAAGTAATACAGGTGATGATAGCACAAATGTCAAATTTTGCCGCAATACTGCATAATACATAAAGCTGTCAAAATAATAACAACAACAAATAACGAAGAAAAAAACAAAACAATAATTGACCAACAAACTGAGCGAGCGCTTGTAGCGTGAGAAAATGTCTCGATTTTGTTTTGCTGCCTAAGATTTTTATCGCAAAATTTTTGGTAAGAAATTTTTGTGAATAAAATTTGTTATTTTAATTTTAACATTGAGTTCGTCGTTTCTGGCATTTATTTCTTAACATTATAATTAAATATCGATTGAACTGAAATAGATGAAGGAAAATAGATTTGCATTTTATCGTAGATACCGCGTTCATTGTTTGACCCAAATTTTTGCGCAATAAATTGTAGCTTCTTTAATTTGCTGACATGTCAATTGAGTACTTTGTGTGAGAATTTTTAATGTGTTATGCTTAAAGGTTTATCCAGTGAGTCTAATTACATTATGTTATAATTTCAATTCTGCTTTAATCTTGCCGAAGGTATTAACATGCAACTCAATTCTACATACACACAGAGGAACATATTTTTAAAATTTAATATTAAAAATCAAAACAATAACGCTAAAAAGTTAATAGAATTCAAAAATTATCGAAAAAGTTGATCAAACACATCGAAGAGTTGGAAAATATCGAATAGTGTCAAAAAAAATGAAGGTATCGGAAAATATTAAAAAGTCAAAAGGTAGAAATATATCGAAAAATAGGTCTAAGTCGGAAAATAACATATAGTTGAAAAAAACTCGAAAACAAAAATCAAAAAACTTTTGTTGTTGTTGTAAAACTTTAAAAATTAGACAGAAATAGTATCAGATACTAAGAAATAACATCAAATGCCGAACAGTCGATTTGATCATGTTCGTCTGTCTGTTGGTGAAAATCACAACTACGGAAAAATTAAGTGAGATAATTGAATAAAATTCGGTACACAGGCCACATCGTCAAACAAGTCTCTTGAGATTGAAAATGAATGAAATCGGTTTACGGACACGCCTAACGTTCATACCAGAGAACTGCATTGAGTAGCTAACTGAGGGTTATGAGCCACTTCCAAAAATATGAGACGTGAGTGTGCATATTGCATGCAATAATGAGTGTGAGTCTGAGTTGCGCTCACTAATAGTGAATGCGTAGATAGCATGCAGCTCATGAATGTGAGCTGCTTAATAGCTCTAGTCTCATGAATGTGAATGCCTGAAAAGCTCACTCACATGCAGTCAGCATTCATGAATCAGTGAATGGCTTGAGCCACTTAAGTGGAAGAAAAAAATTTTTATTTGCTCCAATCGATAGGGAAAGTTTGAAAATGGCCTTTGGACATCACTTTGGGAGTATCGGGACCCTGGAAAGAACCATTTTTGCCCAGAAAACGGGTCCCGGACCATGGTACCTGTTTTTGACCCATTTTCGGAAAAATTTTCTTCTGTTGCAATCGATGGGGAAAGGTCGAAAATGGACAGTAGACATCACTTGGAGTATCTCCGGACCCTGGAAAGGACCGTTTTTGACCCATTTTTCCATTTTCCATTTCCATTTTCGAACTTTCTCCTTCGAAATGGGTCAAAAACGGTCCTTCCAGGGTCCGGAGGTACTCCAAGTGATGTTAAAAATCCATTTTCGACCTTTCCCTATCGATTGGAGCAAAAAAAAAATTTCCGAAAATGGGTTAAAAACGGTCCTTTCCAGAGTCCGGAGGTACTCCAAGTGATGTTCAAAATCCATTTTCAACCTTTCTCCATCGATTGAAGCAAAAAAAAAATTTCCGAAAATGGGTCAAAAACGGTCGTTTCCAGAGTCCGGAGGTACTCCAAGTGATGTTCCAAATCCATTCTCGACCTTTCCCCTTCAATTGAAGCAAAAAAAAAATTTTTCGAAAATGGGTCAAATTTCCCTATCGATTGAAGCAAAAAAAAAAAAATTCCCAAAAATGGGTCGAGGAGGGTCCTTCCAGAATCCGGAGCCACCCCAAGTGATGTCCAAAGTCCATTTCGACCTTTCCCCATATTTTAAAAAAACACACAAATTTTTTGGTACAATCGCGTTTCATGAATAGCTCACGCAACACTCATATATTCATACGAAAGTAAACGAAAAGAAACGGCATTCACTAGAAGTGAATGTGAATCACACTCGCATTCACAGACTTCGCTATGAGACTGAATACCATTCAGTTTCACAAAATTTTCTGTGAGCGTGAATCTGTGTGAATCAGCTGAAAGTTTCAACAGATTCATGAATGCCAAAATGATGAGTGGCTCACTGCAGTTCTCTGGTTCACACAAATAAAACATTTGAAGCGCTAAATGCGAAAGTTTTTTTAATGTCGTGTAACCGAATTTTAACAAGAGGGCGTGGCAACTCTTATACAAACAAAAGCCTTAAAACCGACCAAATTTCGCACATTCATTCATTCCTACTATAATGATTTGAAAAAGCCCTGGACAAGTCTTTGGAATTTTTCTGCAAGTAGGCGTGGCACCCTTCATTAAAACAAAAACTTTAGAACGCCCCATTGAGAGAATTATTTAAGGTAATTTCACACAAATACTAAAAATGGTTCGGTCTAGCATCAGACAAAAAAAGTTGGCATATTTCTAAAAGAGAGCGTGGCATTTCCCATAAAAATTTAAGTTTAAGAACGATAAGCAGAAGGCTATTTAAATAAATGTTGCTAATTTCAATATGGGTACGTTTAGTCAAACCATTGAATAGGATATTTAATATTTTGCGAAGTCAAGCTAGATTTTATTGCAGCCTTCTCCAAGTCAACCACTTCAATACTTACAAGTCAATTAAAAACTTTGCTAAGAGTTTCATAAAAATAATGAGTAAAAAGCTGAGGTTTGCCTAGATTGGAAGAAAACCACTTCAATACAAGAGGAGAGAAAAAATCTAACTCTATCCCATGATTGTATGAATTTGAGATCCTTTAGCCGGTGATCGCAATCGATAAAAAAACTCTTTTGCAAAAACGCTGTTGGACTGTGTAATTATACAAAAATGAAAATTTCTATCCATTTCAAGTTCACAAGCACTTTACAAATCTGTAAAAAGATCATTTGTTATAAAATATCTTAGAAATAATGAAATAAACCATTGGGGGGCTCTTAGCCCCTATATTTCACCATCTGAATGCGTGACTGCTTGAGAATTTTATTGTTATTCACTTCTATTTTATTTTAGCAATTTGGGTACAATGACACTTGGCTAATAACAATTTTCTACGTAATTTGCTATGATTTAACTTAATATAGGTTATCCTAAAATCTAGAGATAGTAGTGGTCTCTAAGCTTCATGTAAATGTCACAAATGTTAATTTTATAAATTGAATGTTTAAAAAATAACACAATTTTTAAAATACATAATAAAAAGTTTAACTCAAATAACTATAAAAAAATTTCATAGAACATAGTTTCTAAATGAATAAATTGCCATAACAAAAATTTTGATAAATTAAAAAGCGATATGCAACAAAATGACGCGATTTGTAAAAATAAAAGTGCGCGCGGTCTGCGTGATTCAATTCAATTTAAAAATTCGGCAATATTTATATATAAATTGATATAAATTTCCGTCAATTAAAATGCAGAAAATATTTTATTAATTTATCAATTAATTTATTATTTTTTTTTATATTTTTAATTTTAACTAAATATTTTGACCTTCATTCAATTTATAGCTGATTGAGCTGCTGAAAATATTGTGGCGCCCACTGTAGAGTATATGAAAATTTCTAGTCATAAAGCAAGTATGTAATATGTGTGTGAGCAATTACGTTTGTTTCTGTTCAACTTCTTTGAAACGATAAAATCAAAGATTTGTCATTTAAATTGAAAAATTTATGAGTTCATTTAATCACGCAAGGGTTTATTGTTATTACAAACTTAAAATTAATTGAATAGAAATTCATGTGAACAAATCAGTGAATAATAAATATTTGACAATTAAGTACGATAGCATTACAAGGCCCTCTGCATTGCTGGCTGTAATTTTTTGAAGACAACAATGTCCTACTGTTGAACTCAGTCAGGCTTAAAGTGACAAATTTAAATTAAAATTCATCCTATAAAATATATTTAAGCCCCTACTTCTTGGATTTGATCTCAACTTAAACAAAAAAAAAAAAAAGGCATATAATTTTTAATAGCAAAAATATTGATTCAATTTAAGAAGAACTCAAGGTGCTTGAAAGTGTTGTTATTGAACATGCGATATAATGAGATACACAGCGCGGCTTTGTTGACCCAACGCAGCTTCCTCAATTCGAGTTAACAAATCTAAGCCGTTTAATTAATGCGGCTGTCGCTGTTGGCTGAACTGCCATCATCATTCTGAACGGAGTGCTGTCAAAAATTGTAATCCCACTTAAGAAGACGTTTTATAAAACAAAAGCCAACAAAGTGAATTGGCAATTGTTATTATTGTTCTTATTATAAACTTTTGCTTTTGTTGTTATGATATATTTAAATAATGTTTGCTAAATGTTTAATAAAATGACGGAAAACAAAATCTCATTCATACAAACGGCAGCGGTGTAAGTATAGGGTGTTTTTTGTTTTGAGTGTCATACTTTTTTAAAAAGGTTCAACATCAAATCTGGTAACATTGGCTACATGAAGATTCACTAAAGTTTGACATTTTATTATGAAAAAGTTTAGAGCTTAACAACTCTTACAAGTTGTGTAAATTTACTTTAAATTCAATCATCAAATCAATTGGCCGCTAAGATCACGTGATTTGACACCACTGCATTATTTCTAGTGACAATGCTGCAGTTTCTGGTTTTTGGTGAAAGAAATTGTTGCTTTTGAAAAAGTCACATATCTTGTGTTATCTTGCAAATAAGTAGGCAATTGCTCGAAAAAAACGATCGAAAATTTAACCTCTAGATTTAGCTATATTTTGGCCAGTTGCGGCGGCGGTCATTTGCAAAAATCATATACAAATGCTAAATGACTTAAGGTTTTTAGCAAACTTAGCCACAATGTAACTCATTTGTGTTGGATTTTAATTCTAAGCTACAAAAGTCTAAAAAAAAACACCCTATACTTAAGTATTTTGGATAAGAAGTTCGAGTTCACACAAAGAGAACAATTGTGTGAGTTAAATATTTTCAGCATCAGATATTTTTTTTTTTTCAAAAGTCAACGTTTTTTGTATGGAATAATGAGTCTCCAAATCATAGAAGAAATTATTCGGAAGCCCCACGAAACCCTCCCTAAAAATTTCCTATTGAAATATGATAAATGAACATATGTATTTTTTTTGAAAACTTTTCCCATTCCGAAATTTACTTAATAATTTTTTTAAGTGAATATATATGGATGCATTCATCCCTCAAGAAAATTTTCGTATTTGAATGGGTGTATCATCATGTTTACTAAAAATAAGCAAATCATGGTAAAATTTTCCGAAATTAGAATGCAGTATGCAGAATGGCATGAGATAAATTGGTCTTTCTTACTGTCTTTTATTTATACTATAGTACCACAACGGGTCAACACTTGGTTTAAGTAAGTCGTTGGTTAAACTGACTGCTATTTCTACCTACTCAATTCTTATCAAAGTCACAGTTCTTTAAAGTGATGCATTAACTGATTTATATGGTCATACGGTTCATCAAATGGAAAAAAAAATTTTTTTATAAATATTTCAAGTAAAAAATTTAATTTAAGAAAACACTTCTCATAAATGAAATATGTTATATGAGGCTGTCATTTTATATGAAAATATTATATCTGTAATTAAATCAAAAAGTGATACCCAAGTACCAGTACTTGCTCAATTTATATTTGCTTGTGTGTATATGAACTTTTCCTACATATTTACTAATATTTAATAAGATACTGACACTTGAAAATGTTTACCATGAAATTTTAATACCAGTATCAATAACGTTGTTGGTATTTGATATTTTACAGCTTTGCTTGTCGCTCAAACATACGGCAATTTGACAGCAAAAATGTTTACAACCGACAAGGATTAAGCTTTTCTTTCAAATTAAAGTCACAAATTAACAAGATGAGTTTTATTCTTTTCAAAAATGCGTTTAATTTACTGATTGTTCGTCAGTCAGCCCAAGAAACAACAAGGTAGTTTAGTTTTTGTTTAAAAAAAGGTCAAAGCCATTCTAAGTATTGCGCATTATTCTGCTTCAAATAATGCATTGTGTTGTTATACGTTCATGTTTTTTTTCCAATATATTTTATAGATAATAATCGCCACACACTCTCACTGGATATGATATACTTTCATGTAGGATATAAAAAGAATTTTGTTGCATGACAGATTTTTAAAAATTTACATGTATCTGTATTACAGCGCGATATGCATTAAAAGTAGAAATGCATTTTTGAAATTATTTAATGTTCAATATATTGCAAAATATTATAACACAATAAAAATATATAAAATAAAAAAAAAATACAATTTTCAGTATTATTTCCCAACTTTTAATGCATAAAAATAATGTTTCAGTAATACAGCGCAAGAATATAAAAATATCAAAGTCGCTATTACTATTCAACAAATTATACAATTTAATTTTTTTGTCGCATGTTATATTTTAAAAACTTTTAGTATCAAGAGATCTATAACACCATATCCTCATACAGCCAGCGAGAACAGTTTTGTGCCGCATGAAAAGTTTTTTATCGTCAGGTCAATAAATTGCAAATAATTTTTAATATTTTTAATTATTATTAATTTTGTCTTATAAAATATTTACACAATATTTCAAATTAAACACTATATTTATAAATATTTATTCAATATATTGTACAATAATTTTTGGGACGATATTTGGTTTTATGCACAAACTTTAAATTTAACTGTTAAGCTGTTGCATAGTAATTGTATATTGCACAATATTGCGAAATATGCAGTAAGAAATATTGCACAACATCAAATTTACGAGATATGAAGTAAGAAATATTGCACAATATGAATTATTACAGAACAAAAATTATTGCACAAAATGAAACATAGCAAGCGAATTTTGTAGCATCAAACTTTTTTTATTTTTTTAATATTTGGTTTTTACAAAAGCAATTTATTCTTAAGAGTTGAGTGCTCTTAAAGAAATTGAATGAAAATATTTTTTTTTTTTAACTAAGTATAAATACTGCCAGTTACTATTTACTTTATGTATGCGTATGCACTTTATTTAATAGCGTCACGATCGCCAAAATGCAAAACCTTAGAAGCAGCAGCAACTTGTACTAAAATGCTCTTCAAATAAACGAGAGGCTCAAGAGAGTAGCGCTGATGCTGTTGCTGTTACTGCTATTTATAAAAGTAAAAATTTTCCTTAACTTAAAAAAAATAAAAATTATATATGTATATAAAAAAAAGAAGCATTAAAAACAACAACAACAATGTTGTAAGAAAAGTGAAAGATCGATTTTTGTTGCATGCTATTTAGATAACATTTTTATGGGTTTGCTATATTGCTGACTAGGGCTAGCGCTAGCGCTCAAGTAATGGAAGCTCTGAACAGCAAAAGTCAAGAGACCACAAAGATTCTATAGAGCAACAAATATCAGAGTATTTTCTAAGCTACCCACCAGCAAGCGCAAAGTGACGAAGTAACCAAACCAAACGTTCTAAACCAAAAACCAAAGAAACGAGGCAACAACAACAACAACAAGAACAGCGAGAAAACGTACAAAAATGAAAACAACAACAGCAACTAAGTGTCATTGACTATTGAACACGCTTGCCACATGCAACATCAGGTTGTTATAACACGGAGCGAAATTCTTTCATGAAAGTTTTTTTTCCATATAACTTAGGGTATTTTGAGAATTTACCTATGAGAAATTATAAGTTGTTTAAAAAGTTTGAAACATTTTCTTGCGATATGAAAGAAATATTTATATTAAGTGTTAATCATACGACATGTTAAGATAAAAGAGATTTAAACGCAAACCATAATAACTTAGTTGAGATAAGACATGAGGCCTATAACCCTTAAAAGTTTTTATTGGCCATAGAATATAAGAATACAAATTTTTGTTTTGAAGCGTGGCCGCACTAGCACTTAAAAGCGCTGCTATGATAAGCAAAAATATTCCGAAACATTAAGCAGCAAAAAGCATTTTTTTGTGTGCATCAACTTCTGATTCCTGTTGATGCTGCAGCGATCCTCTTATATTGACTTAAACTGCAAGCAGCAACAATTTTGTTGCAATTGTTATTGTTGTTGTTGCTGCTGCCAATAAAAAGCGATTTATTTTCGTTTTTGCTGATTTGCTTCGTCTTCTTTCGCTGCTTTCATGTTGTTTCTCTTTTTTTTTTTTTTTCTTATAAAATTTTTTTATTTTATTTAAGATTTTCTATTTTAAATTTAAATTCTATTGGTTTTTCTGCTGCTGCTGCTGCTGTTGTTGTTATTTTTGTAAGTATGACCACTTGTTAGTTGCAACATTTTGTTGCTAATATCATTACATAACATGCAAAGAATAAAAAAAAAACTTCTTGACTGCGAGAAATTTGAGGAAAAAAAGAACCTTTAGCATGAAGTATGATCGGAAAGGCCATGAATTATAGACAGCAATAAATGCAGGATATTAAACAGCAACAGTAACAAAAAAGTTGCTATTGCTGTTGCAAAAAAATATGGGTTTGGCAAAAGTTTATTTTTTTTTTTAAGGTATGGCGGCCGTAACCTTCACTTAGGACTCTTGCTATAAAACTTTATGAAGGAACAAAACAAAAAACGCATGTGATAAACGTCTATATAATTATTATTATTTGTAATTACATCTGTTATATTTGTAGTTTTGTGCTATTACACGTACAGCAAAAAAATGCTATTATTATTTTTATAGCTGTTTATTTGCTGATCTTATTTCTTTGATTTATAGCTGTCCGATTCGTAGATTAATTACCGATTTGTAATTTTTGCTTCAAACTTTGTTTCATTACTGTTAGCGATTCGTTTGTCTTAAGACAGCCTTTTGATAAGTGATGTATTTGAGAAAATATATATCTTTGGAAACTTATCGAAAATAAACTGAATTTGGTTTTTTTAATAAAAAAAAAAATAAATATTTGAAAACATCTGATATAACAATTTATTGTTTATTTTTCCTGTCAATTTTGAGCGGCTTTTTAATTAAAATATCAAAAGCATCATAAAGTCAATAATGACAGCGCAACATGATATGCTTTTTAACCAGAAAAACTGTTATATTGTTAACTCAATAACAAGCCCGTCTTTTTTGTTTTCACCGTTGATTGCAAATTCTTGGGTTTTTTTTTATAACCTTAAACTTCCTTATTTGCTTATTAAACAAAAAGTGTCTTGATTTTGATGTTGTTGTATTTTTGTTGATTTTTTTTTTTTAAATTATAGATTTTTATTGCAAATTTAACTGCTTAAAATGATATCGTTGCATTAATCTAAGACAAAAAATAAAACACTTTTGAAAGTCGTATATTTATGTGGTTATTTCAGCATGAGAAAAAAATTGTAACATATTGGCGAAGGCTTTTGTGAATATAGCCATTCAATTAGCTACCGAGATATGATACTTTTATATGTACTTTTTTATTTGGTGTTATCTCTACTGGTAACATGGAGTTGCAATGTTGTCAGGATGTCATCCATAATTGCAATAAACGGATTGATACATGCCGCGGAAACCGTGGAGAATATTTTGTCGTAAAACATGGAAAAGAAAGGTGATGGTAAGTACTTTAATGTCTATATATAAAACTTTTCAAAAAAAGATCTGGTGCAGTGAAAAAATCAGTTGTTTAATGCAACCAATGAAATAATTGTGATTTTTTAATTCTTAAGTTTGTGTTGGCTTGCAAAATTTTGCCCAAGTTAGCCTAACCTAAAACAAATTATAATTAGGGATGTGATAAGTCTGTTTTATCATGATTTGTGTTGCGATTTTTAGCGATTTTTAAGAAAAACACTTTTTTCCAGGCAACTGCTTCAAAAATTCCCAGATTTTTCGAGTCTAAAAATGTATTTTTTTATCAAAAGGGTTGAATGGTTTAAGGTTTCCATCGAAATTCATTGGAATATAGTTTAATTTGAAAGCAAAATGTATTACAAGTCTCGAAAGCTCCCTTACACAACGTTTCATACAGATAAAATCAAACTTTCAAATTTTAGCCACCATACTGGATCCGCCATTTTGAATTTTGAATTTTTGACATGAAATTCAAAATCAGCGAGCTCGAAAGCTCCCTTACACAACGTTTCATACAGATAAAATCAAATTTTCAAATTTTAGCCACCATACTGGATCCGCCATTTTGAATTTTTAATTTTTGACATCAAATTCAAAATCAGCGACTCCGAAAACCCCCTTATGGAGCCTTTCAGAGTTTTGGCCAGAAAAAGTTGTCAGCGGGCCCATAGTGCGTTGGAATAAATTTATAATAATAATAATAATTATAGCTTACACTCAGGGAAAATATCAATGATTTTATGTTTGATTGAACCACAAAGGCTTATGATTTAGTGGCAAAGCCGAAAATGCTCAAATTGAAGAGAGAAGATTTGAAATCAAAAATAATCTACATTTACTTAAAGTAATTTCATATAAGATTCAAAGTTGCAAAGTGTTTAATGTTAAATAAAAAGTAATTTCAAATATAATTAAATATTTTCCATGATTGAGGCAAATTAAAAAAATATTATTTTCAATACTTTTCAAACTTAAAATTAATTTAAATTTGTTTGTATTAAAATTAAATGAAAAATAGTTTCTTTTTACTATTTTCAACTACAAAATTTGCGGCTTTATATAAAAAATAAAATAGTGGAGTTTGCAAAGCCATTTTGCCCTAAGTGTAGGCTTGGAACGTAAAAAGTCCGGTACTATTTGTATGAAAAATAGGTTTCAATCAAATGCTTCAATTTTTTTGCAGAGCTAGTTAAGTCCTAAATAAAAGTCTCAATGGGCACAACAAAAAGTTTTACAAGATTTTTAGTTATTAGCCCACAAAGGTCTCAGTTTACTCCAATCGGCCCGATTACAATTTCCATCGTGCCGCGATCTGAAGATATTTTTCGATAGAACTCTTCAAAAAAAAAAAAATCGAAAATGTTATAGAAAAAATCGATAACTCGCTTGGTTTTCAAGATATTGATACTTAAAAATGATAAGCAAATATGCCAGTGTACGTACAATGAGACCATTCTACGTCAATAACTCAATCTGTCATACGGTTTGGTCTGCCAAAAACTAGCTCTCTGCAAAATATGGGAATATTTGATTGAAACCTACTTTTCATATAAATAGTGTGGTATTCTTTTACAAATGTCTATTAGAGCAGTACTTAGAGATTAAAGTTAAAATTGATATCGGTATACCCTCACAGGTTGGCCTACTCTCTAAGACATAGATTGTATGCACGGTGGTCTTTAAAAAATTTTAATTTTTCGAAATACCACCCACGATTTTTTTCAGGGATAATGTTGGGGAACCCTTCTAGTGTCAAAATCCGTGAACCGCGAAATCGAACGTCCAGCCGTTTTTTTTTTCGACATTTTCAATTTTTTAACGATTTTTTGAGTATATCTCGGTGTTTATTTACATTAGAGCAGCTCAAAATAAAAACATTTTGATTTTTTCACGATGTGTCAGTGGATTACAATAGCCCTATATGTCTAGACAAAACAACCCATAAGGATTTTCATCAATTTTGATAACTGGATTGCCGCCGCCTGTCTTAAGTTGCCTACCCATTTTCGAAAATATTAATTTAAAAAATGGTGCAAGCTAAAGAGGTCATCAAATTTTGCAACAAAGTGGGCATGCTTTTCGAACTATTATCAATCGAGGAATTCGTATCCGTGATTAGTTTTTCTTCTTCTTATTTCCTTCTTATAAAAAATTTATGTTAATTATGTTATGTTAATAACATTCAAGAGCAGAGCATTCAGATCTTTATTGCCAATCATATTAATAATAGTAACAATAATAATAATAATAGAGCTTAGCTACTACACCTAATGGCTTTCTTAGCTATCAAGTTTAAGATTTTAAATTAAAAAATAAAGCAATAATACTTTATTGATAGTCAAAATTATAATTAAATTTTAACAAAGATCAATAGCAGTTAATCTCTTTTCAAAAAGTTTTCTCATTTCCAAGTTTCGTCTGCAAAAGTTCTGTTAATCAACGCTTTTGCTAAAATATATCATTATTCAAGTACGAGTATTACTAAAACGCATTAAATTATCGGCATATTCTTTCAACACATCGTTTGTTATACTTTTAATTTGTTATTTTGCACTACCATTTTTCAATCACTTTTTTTTTTTTTTGTTCTCTTGTAAGAAAAAAAAATATTCTAAGAATTTTTCTCATAATGAAGTCTAGACTGTCGACCGGCTGCTGTGGACGCAAATGTCAACAGCAAGTCGATGACGACAAGTTTTACGACGCCATGCAAGGAACGCGCTCAGCGCAAAACAAAGTCGGCTTGTGAGCCGTTCGTTGATTTCGCCAACCAGTATTGATCGTTAGACACATTGAAATTGCACAGTTTTGTAGCCTTAAAAGTTCTACTCAAGTTTCACAGCTCCACTTTTTTTTTATTGATTTATTTTTCTTGCTTGCAATAAGGTGCCAAACGTTTTTAAACTGCTACATTTGCTACTGAATGAAGTCATTTGGGGTATGACATAAGCTTTGATTAAATATGCAAAAAACGGGTGATAGCGATATTTTAAGAATTTTATTTTCAAATATTTGGAGATATTAATAGCTTTAATTAGCTCTTACTAAAAATACGAGTATTTTTAGAAAGATTAAGTTCTAAACATGCATGGCAGATATTTCACGAAAACTAGTGTAACAAAAAAAAAAGCCTAAAGGTATGCAACATGTCATAGCAATAATTGCATGCAGCTAAATGATAGTAATATATACAAATTATAGTGATTGGCATTGCATATTTTTAGGCTGCTTTTTTTATTAGCAATATGAACGAACTTATTTTCTGACAAATTAATGTCGCTATAAACAGACGCTTATTTCATATATTTATGTCTTATATAAATGATTATGCCTCTAAAGCCTATTTATAAACCGTTTCGCATATGTCTGCCCATTTTTATTTAGGCATAAGTCATTTCGTAGCATTTTTTTATCAATTTTTTTTTTTGCAAACAATAGGAAATCACAAAAAAGATCATTGAACTGATCAGCAACAACAGCATTACATAGAAGAAGAAGAACCATAAAATTTTTTACGCTTAATTTTTAAGCATTTTATTTGCGTGTGTCTTTTATAAGGGTTGCGGGGAAATGAAAATTAACACGAACCCAATGAGTCAATACAAACAACGATGTAGCATTTGTTGGCCAGGTAATAATAATAACAATAAGTAGTAATAATAATAATAAAAAAAAAAAATAAATATTTTGTAATCTTTTTAAATAATAAATTGCTCATTAGCGAAATGATCTGGCAAATAAATTTCAAGTATTAGTATTGCCAAACATGAAGCGCGTTCTTACATACAGTTCAAGTTGAATGGTACATTTATTTATTGGATACTTATCAAGTGGATTTTTTACGATATCTTTTGCTTTATTCTTTTTCAACTTTTTCATTTTTTTATGATTTTTTTGAAGCTTAATTGACAAATAACATGAAGCGTTTTATGGTTTGAGAAAATTGAACTAATGATCGACAGCTGAAGATCATTGCGAATTTATTATAGGTGATAGGTATTTTTTTACTTTTTTTCTTTATTATATTATACCAATAAGCCAGAAAACAAAAACTTTAACTAAGAAACAACGATAGAAACACAAATAGATATTATAAATATTTTTAACGACGCCACTCAATTTTTGTTTGTTTGCATTTTGAGGAAAAGCTAAATTTATATCAGATTACAGCTATAGCCCATTAAAATCAGCTTCAAAAAAGGTCAATTTATGAATTAACTATGAGTAAGCTTAATTTTTGCATAAGCTCTTCGGCATGGTCTTTAAAAACTTACAAAAAAAAAAAAAAAATGCATCGAAATCAGTAGATATATTTTCAATCGGACACCGTTTTAGTTTCTGTAAAATTTTTTAACCGGAAGTTTTCTCAAAGCAAAAGAGTAAAATATTCGATTTTGTTTATTTTTGGGCATTTGTATCAAGAACACCGACATTTAAGAGCATGTCAGCATGGAAATTGAAATTTAAAGTACTTACCATAAAAATCGTTTAAGTAAAACAAGTGCTAAAACTTATAAGCTTACCTGAAAAGAAAAAAAAAAGAAGCATATAATAATATATTATTTTTAATTAAAAAGTTTTGTTTTATTCAAAATAAAAAAAATTGAACAATCATAATCCTTAAAGTCAAATTAACTTCAACATATCAGCTCACACACCTTTAAGAACAGCAGTGCGATCAAAATGAAAGTGTTGGCAAAAAAGAATGCACAATATACATTGGTAAAAGAAAAAACAACAAAAGGATTAAAAATACACCAAAATAAGTAAAAAAACTTTAGCTGAACTCTGTAAAAAATTGAAATAAAAAGCGAGAAATTAAAAAAAAAAATATGTTGCATACTGCCCGGCGCTGTGTGTGGTATATGTGATGCTGATGAAGCCTCGTCGTCTCAATGGACGGCAGCTGTTGTTGAGGATCATAAAATTATAAAACAAAGCAAAATACAACAAAATAAAATAAGTAAGTAGTCCCAAACAACACAAAAAAGACAATGAATGAAATTTTACACCTCTCTGCAGACTGAGCCTTAGAAAATGAGGTTCCTTTATTTTTTTAATAAACATATGTTATGTTTCTTTTTTTTTTATTTCATAGCGACCACCAAGGTAGTATTTTAGTTTTGCTGGCATAATTAAAGGGTTTATTTTTAAAGTGAATTATCTGAAAGTTATAGCGTATGGACACCCCTTTTTGCTTAGATATGTTTGCTAAACCATGTTAGGTAGAACCAAAATAATTACGACAAAAATATTTCATAATTTAAAAGTTTGTAAAAAATGTTAGTTTCTTATTGTACGAAATTCCTAGAACCTGGTTCCTTTCTGATAAATCAAGCACTATTTTTCTTCAATCTTTTAATAGCATATTGAAACAATATTCAGGATTCAGTGGTAATAAGGGCATATTTGCCTCAATAAATTTATCACATTTCATGTTCAATAATGATTAAAAGGTCATCAAAGCGTAAATTTCTCAAAAACTTTAGGATTTGCGATTTTTCCGTTGCTAAAATGTATGAATGAAATTTTAGCAACGAAACTGCAATAGAAACTGCATAATAATGTTTAACTTTGAATTTCTAAGAATCGATGCGTTTTAGGATTTCTTAGTCAATGTAATCTTAATCCGTTCTTAAAGTTTTCAATTAAAATTATCATTTCAACAATGGCTGCAATGGCTTGAATTATGTTGCAAGCAAAAACGCTTATTTTATACAATCAACTTAAGCACTCAAATTAAGATTTCTATATATGAAGCTTGCGAAAAAACGCATAATGATTCGGTCTTATTCCGCTTCTTTCTTATGAAATGTTATGCATTTTGTGTTTCTTTTATAAGTTTTTGTTTTGGATATTCGCCTTAAAGCTGTTGACGTTTCTTATCTGTCAGCTAAAGTTTACATTAATTTCTTTTTCGTGAGATTGTTTGCGATTGCGTTGTTTGCCAATGTTGTTCTTTTAATTTCTATTCAAAAGTTGAAGAGAGAAAAAAATTAAAGTAAAACCCAAAAAGTTTAAAATAAAAACAAAGCAGCGCGTCAACTCTGTTTTGTTTATTTATCTGTTTTGTTTTCATCTTTTTTTTTTTTGCATATTCTCTACAATTTCACGCGCTTTACATTGGCAAATTTTATCTTTAGTTTTTTATATTTTTTGTTTGTTGTTGCTTTTGGTTTTGTTTTACTTCACTGTATTCAATACCATATTTTGTTGTCTTTTTCATTTTGCATTTGCAGCTGTCAAAAGGTGCGCCCTCTTAGCGGTGTTTATTTAACGTTGTGTCGCCGCTTAATATAAGTTATGATAGCGTTGACAGCATTTTGGGGCGGGAGTGTGAAAATGACAGATGCGTGCAACTGTCTGTCTTTTTGTTTATTAATCAGTCCGTTGGCATGAAGATAATGAGTGAAAGAATATTTAAATTAATTGAAGCAGCGAGAAATTTATTCTTGAACATTAGCTTTGGGGACTGATGCTTAAGCTTTAATGTGATTTTAGATAGTTACGATTCCTTAAGTTCTATAAGGCATCATCTGGCTCTATAGATTGACTTTTACATTAATAAAAATTAAATGCTAAAACCACTTGTAATTTTGTTTAACTTAAGCATAGTAATTTAATCATAGTCATACCCTATGTTTTGCTTTCTAACTGAATATAATTTTTAGTTTCCGACATTTAGGCTTCTATATGGTTTAGCACATAACTGTTAAAATAGTTTTTTTTTTATTACGAGGCACTTTCATATGTTAAATATTTAAGTAATGGCCGCCCAACGAAATTCTTTAGATAGTTGAAATAATCAATTTACTATCGTAAATCCTTTAGCATCATTCTAAAAAGCTCTAAAAGCCGTCTTTAATTTCTTCAAAGTTATAAAACTTTTATTGCTTTGTGGAAACTATGATTTTATAGAATCTTTTAAAGAATTCCTTGACGTACCCTCCTCCACTGACATGTTGATTACATAATTTATTAACTGCTTCAACATTTGTTCCTCTTTTTTCTTTAACTTGCTATTACAACATGATGTCAATGCTCATACCCACATAAATTGCACAATAAAAATTGCAATAATCATAAAAGTGCATAATACCATGCTGATAAGCGGCACGAGGAGTTGTTGTTGAGTACAAAGCACATTGCATGTATGTATGTGCGCATGTGTGGCGTGCGCATAATTATGTTATATTGACAACAAGTTATGTCACAAACGGAAGCGAAAGAATACCACAAAAAAAATTGGAAAAGAACAAATTGAGAAATTTTACTTGCAAACTTTACATATCACTTGCGAAATTGTTTTTCATTTTGTTAGAATGACCCTCTGGAGATATTTTTTCAATGTTCTAAAATTAAATTTTGATATTACAGTTATAGTTATAGTTATAGTTATAGTTATTGTTATAGTTATAGTTATAGTTATAGTTATAGTTATAGTTATAGTTATAGTTATAGTTATAGTTATAGTTATAGTTATAGTTATAGTTATAGTTATAGTTATTGTTATAGTTATAGTTATAGTTATAGTTATAGTTATAGTTATAGTTATAGTTATAGTTATAGTTATAGTTATAGTTATAGTTATAGTTATAGTTATAGTTATAGTTATAGTTATAGTTATAGTTATAGTTATAGTTATAGTTATAGTTATAGTTATAGTTATAGTTATAGTTATAGTTATAGTTATAGTTATAGTTATAGTTATAGTTATAGTTATAGTTATAGTTATAGTTATAGTTATAGTTATAGTTATAGTTATAGTTATAGTTATAGTTATAGTTATAGTTATAGTTATAGTTATAGTTATAGTTATAGTTATAGTTATAGTTATAGTTATATTTATAGTTATAGTTATAGTTATAGTTATAGTTATAGTTATAGTTATAGTTATAGTTATAGTTATAGTTATAGTTATAGTTATAGTTATAGTTATAGTTATAGTTATAGTTATAGTTATAGTTATAGTTATAGTTATAGTTATAGTTATAGTTATAGTTATAGTTATAGTTATAGTTATAGTTATAGTTATAGTTATAGTTATAGTTATAGTTATAGTTATAGTTATAGTTATAGTTATAGTTATAGTTATAGTTATAGTTATAGTTATAGTTATAGTTATAGTTATAGTTATAGTTATAGTTATAGTTATAGTTATAGTTATAGTTATAGTTATAGTTATAGTTATAGTTATTGTTATAGTTATAGTTATAGTTACATCAAATCGAAAGTTTTTTAAATTATATATGTATATGGAATAGTTTCGGGTGGTAAGAAATAGTATCGGAAGTTATGGAATGGCATTGAATAGTACTCGTAATGTATGAATGTTATTTGACGTTAACGTTTATGTAGATGGATGGCATTGAGTGGTAGTGCTGGCAAAGATAAACTA
This sequence comes from Meiosimyza platycephala, assembly GCA_963662105.1. Taxonomy (NCBI): domain Eukaryota; kingdom Metazoa; phylum Arthropoda; class Insecta; order Diptera; family Lauxaniidae; genus Meiosimyza; species Meiosimyza platycephala. The sequence goes on along the minus strand of OY759208.1, from coordinate 102,001,140 downwards.
TTTTTCATGATTTATGGGTAAATTAGATTTGATCGTATCAGGCAATGTCTGATTTCGTTGTAAGCTATCGATGATATGAAGTAAACGACATTTTCGATAGAATATACGACGTCAGGGGAAATTAAGCTTCAATTCGAATAAATGATAACTTTTCTTCTCAAGCTACAATTTTTTACCAAAATAACAGATTATGAAAAATTATACATACTTTAATTTCAGCTGAAACGTTCAGGTTTTGAAAATTTGTGTTTCCATTTCCAATAAATTTTTTTTTGTTAATCGCAAGCAACAGAATGCATAAAGAGTGTGCAACTTGTTTGAAATTCTCTTAAGGTCTTAGAAACCAAACAAGTCTAAGATGACAATACAGCAACAATAACAACGACAATAAAAGCTATACTTAATACATTGCTAAGAACCAATATAACAACAACAACAACGACAAACAACAATAAGCAGCAAATGAAATTCAATGAACAATTGCACATAAGCAGCAGCAACAATAGCAACAGCAATAGCAACAAATACAACAACAACAATATAAAGGGTACTTTAAAGACCCTCATCTTCTAACTAAGCGAGTAACTAACAAGCTTAAGCTAACAATGCCAATACCAACAACAAAAGCAAAAAATAAAAATAAAAAAACAAAACGAACAGCATACAGACATAGCAACACAGTAGCATTTATTTGAACAGCAACAGTAAACAGCAACAAAAACATAATTTTTCTTTTAACTATTTATACAGCTTGCTGTTGCTGCTGTTGTTGTTGTTACTATCGCTAGCATTATTGTTGTTGTTGTTATTGTTGTTGCTGATATTGTCGTTGCAAAGAAAGACAAAAAAAAAACAACTCGCAGAAGTTGAAGAGCATGGCCAACAAATGCGACATTACAGCGACAACATGCTTGTTGTTACTGCTGCTGCTTAGAAGTTGCAATAAACGCGTTTATTGACTTTTCTTTGGTAAAAAGATGACAACAACAACAACAACGAACGTACGTTTTAGCAATGGCGCAAAACACGACATTGTACATTGAATGCAACAACAACAACAACAACAACAGCAACAATAATGCGAGTCACCAGCAACGTATGTTGAACTGATGATCTTTGGAGCAACAAAATAAAAACAGCAAATATGCCGCCAACTTTAGCAGAAGAAGAAGAAGAAGTGATAGCAAAGAGAAGAAGTTTTTTCGGGAAAGAGCTGATATATACAAAAAAAGAAACAGAAACAGTTTTGGTTAAAATAAAGATCTAACGATTGAGCTCTCAAATTTTCGATCATTTCCACATTTAAAGACATCCTTTGCAATCTTGTCAAAATGCAGACTTTTTAGTTGTGATTTATAAGCTGCAAAATATTTCGGTTACCCGCTGAGTTATGGAGTGTTTTATTCAAAAGTAAAAACAAAATTGAGTTCTTTATTAAGTGGCAATAATACGCGAAGCGAGTAATAGCTGAAAAAGGTTCATAAAAAATTTGAAAAGGAAAAAGGTAGCCATTCTCAACGTCGCTTGTTAGAATTGAAGTTTACCAGCAGCGGTGAATCCAAGATGTACGTAATGCTGCATTGGTGATACAACAAATTGATCCATTTATATTGCGGTGATCTTTTTTATGGCATTTTTAAAAACAAAGTTTTAGAGTGCACTGCAGGGATAACTTTCATCTCTTTTTTATTAACTCTACACCCTACTGATGCGCGATATTTAATGCAAACCAGCAGCTATATCAGCAACAGCGCAACGTTCGTTGTACTCATAAAAATGTGCAAAACATTTTTAATGACATCACGACAATGACAACAAATACTTAAAAGAAACAACATCAGCAGCAACAAAAGTAGCAATATTGCATACAGATTGTCGATCAGCAATAAAAATGTTAGATTTCTTGTAATTCTTAAAAACAACAACAAGGCTTCGTTCGCTACGAAATATCATCACAGCTGTTGTGAGCTGTTGCTGATGTTAGTGCTGACATTGCACTGAGAAAAACAAATTATAAACTTAAGCAGAAAAGCGAAACTTTTAGCAACACAAATTTTTAATAAAATTTTTGTATTTCATTTTTAAGCGGCCAATAATTAAACTGAAATATTATTGTGCAACAAACAAAAATTAACAAGAGCCAATTGTTTTTGAGATGCTAGGTAGCATCGACGCTATGTTATCCTCACCCAGTAACTTATTATAACTTTCTAAGACACTGAATCATCTCGAAATGCAACGAAGAATTAGTTTAGTTTACATTCAACGATAAAGCGAAGCAAAGCTCCGATGTTATCTAGCTCAAAAGCGTTGATTTTTCTCAGTAGTCATTGAATGTATTATAATAAAATAATGCTTTGATTAATGGCCGCTGAAGTATTTTGAATTTTTACGGGAATACATTTTGTAGTGTACTTGACATAACATACTTAAAGAAAATGAAAAATAAACAAACAATTCTATAGAAAAATTTAAGACTCTTGCTAATTTTCTGCATAGAAAAAAGGGCACCATTAAAGTATTTTTTAATTAACACGCTTACATCGCTAATAAACTAAAACGTCAGCTGAAATAAGAAAAATTTTTAAAATTAAATTTCTTTTTTCACTATAACTGTGGATATAGCAATTGGCAGTGAAAAAAAAAAACAGTTAAACAGAATAACTTAAAAAGAAACAGACAACAGCAAAATCTAAGCAAACCAAATACTAACAAAAGTTGCTCATTCCTTGCTGCCACTTGTGGCAAAAACATTATGGCGCCACTAATTACACATTCCACACGCTGTACATTTAAGGTAGTAAAGTGGCGTTAAATACTTTTTTAAATGGCCAACATTGTTATTTTACTGCTGCTTGTGAGTTAATGTTGATGATGATGGTGACGCTGACGATGATGATGATGGTGTTGATGATGCTCGTTGCAATGATTAAACTTGAAAGCAGTTGAAGGGCTTAGAAATAAAGTTCAGAGATTAAATAAAAGGTGTGCGAAAGGATTTATTTGAAGTTAAAGGAATGTGTAGCTTTTTAGAGCATAAATTTGGTAAGAGTACAGTCATATATTTTATTTGTAAAAAATTTTAAAATAATATAAGTTTAAAAAACTCAGTAGCAGAAAACTACAACTGGCAATATTTTCATTCAGCGGCCATTATTAAAATCTATATATTATTGTAAAGCTAAAAAATATGATATAAATGACCGATAACATTTGGGTTCTAGCTTATATCGAATTTGAGATATCACAAACTAAGTCATAAGATATCCAAAAATTACATTCTTTTTAGTTAGTATATGTTGCTCATACGACATGATATACTTAAAAAGCTTAATATATTAATTATAATCTAAACTTCAATAAAAAAAAGCTTAAAGCTCAAGCAATTAAAATAGAAAAAATAAACTCTCTTAAGGGTGCTATAAAACCAAGACCCACATAAAAATCTAACATCATGTCATCAAATGGTAAATTTCTTTTCACTGCTTCTTTGTTTGATTTTAGGTACTTGTTACTTGCTACTGCAGTCATGAAGGCAATAAAATAGCAGCAGCAACAATGACACTGATGCTTTCGTTGATATTGATGACATCGCCAGGGACATTTAACAACAGATCAACGTGAATGGCGACATGTTTTTTCTACTTTTTTTCTATTTTTTTATTCTATTGCTGCTACTACTTTTATCTTTAAAAAGAACCTTTAGTTTTTGTAATACTTTCAAATTCAAGTTCAATACCATTTGGTAGCGACAACTATTGCTGCTGGTTGCCAATTCGTTAAATGATCGGAAAACGATCAGTGTATGTTGAGTTGAAGCGCAGCATGTGGTGTCGTCTTCCAAGAACCTACGATCGCGCACGATCACTTGCAAAGCAATGACATGCAATCCAATGAATGCAGAATGGTTGTTTTGACTTTAAAGCAGGCGTTGAAAATGTTTGTATCTACTGGTGATGAACGTATGTATGTTAAGAAATATTTTTTTTTTTCATGATTTATTCCACTTATGCTGGGTAAAAGCGTGCTAGAGCATCGCGTTATGGTGTGACGAAGGGATTTTTGTGACATTTGAAATTTTTTGTTACAGCGCACTTTAAAAAATTTAGAATTGTTTAAGAAATCACGCAAAATATTTTTAATTACATAACCCAAAAGCATTTTGATATAAGTCAAACATAAATACAAAATTATTTTGCAATACTTCAGCCAAATCAAATATTTTTTTTTACGAAAAAAATCCTTTCTAATCGCATGTTTTGTGCGCAGCTATTAGCTTAATCCGAGTATTATTCAAGTACAAGCAAAACTTAATAAAATAATCAATAACATATAGCCTTTTATAAGAATCGAGACATAATAGTTTGAAACTATAATTACTAATTAATAATAATTACTAATTAGATGTCACTCATACGTCATGGTGGATAATTTAATAGTTTTTCATCAGCATTTATGAGCAAAGTTTTTGCAGTAACCAATACTGCTAAATTGTCACAGTTTAGTATAATTGAGAGAACAAAAACTTCTTAATTAAGCCAGAATTTGTTAAAAAATAAATTTTTTCAATATGCATTGAAGGAAAATATTATTATTTATAATCAAAATGTTAGTTAAGTTAATATGCCAATATGTATACATATACATATGTATGTGCTAACTCAAATGTTGCATAAAAGCAAATCTTCGGCATTATAATACAGCAGCCATTGCACAAACCAACATATTACTTTACAGCAGTTGCAAACGAAGTTTATTTACTTTAACATTCAGGTTCTTAATTGCATCGGTTTTATGACACAATGAGTCGTAACTAAAATAGTAGCAAACAGAAGCTTTAACTATGTTTTTATAGTATTAGTAGTACTGTTACTCATACGTCATGCTAATCTCGGAAAAGATTTTAACAATTTTTTTGTTTTTAAATTAAATGTTTGCTGTAACAGCGTTAATATGCAAAATTTAAGTTTACTTCTAAGGCATAAAACTTTTAATATATAAGCCTGTCATTTATAAATTTAAATATTTTCGCGAAGCAAACTACTTCATTTCAGAATACAAATTATGATCTTTTGAAAAAGAAGCATATTCCATCCATCTTTATACTTCAAAATTCAAAAATAAAGCAATTAGTAATTGAGGGTTATGAATACGCAACAGAAACCAAAAACAATGTAGCTTGATTGCACTACAAAAAGACAATTTTTCTGCAATAAATGTCACTTTTATGTCAAGACTTTAAGTAAAACATTTCAAATAAAATTCAGTTTTCTTCCAAGCTTTGTTTTAAAAAAATCAAGCATTTGAAGTAGAAAAATACTTTTTGACACTTGTTATTTAAACCATGAGAGTAGCTTAGCGATTTGGGAATATTTAAGCTAAATGTGCCTTAGTCGTTGTGAAAAATATAACAACTGGCGTATTTTTTCTTCAGCAGCCTTTCTTAAAATAAGCATATTATTTTAGAGCTATCAAAATGCATTAAGTTGCTTACCACAATCAGCTTCTACAATGCATCGGTCTAAAGACAAAAAAGCTCAAATTTACAGAAATAATAGAAAAATGTTATCCATACGTCATGGTCAGGATAACGAGCATTCTTATACATTTATTGTCATGAAATTAGAGCTTTTCTGTAACAAAACTCTACTCAAATTGTCATTCGTCGGATTTAATAAGAACCACTTTTAAATAATTAAGTCTTACTAAACTTAAATTACAAAAAAAAAAAAAACATGCGATTTTTTAACTTTCATTTTCAAGTATGTATTGAAATATGAAGCTATCAGTCAAATTAAAAATTAAAATTATTTTTACTAAATAGAGCACTCTATTAGAAATAAAAACTATCTACAGCTGCATTTCTTCAGCGGCCTTTATATAAACTGATATATTATTTTAGAGCAAACACGAATAAAAACAATTTACTGTAATCTATAGATTCTACATAGCATCGGTACTAAGTTATACAGCTTGAAACTAGAACAGTTGCTCAAATAATAATTAAATGTTAATAATACGTCATGGTAAACAGAATGAATACTTTTTCCGAATTATAATAACAGAAGAAAACTTTATTTAAAAAAATCTACTACAAAATCACTTTCCTTTATCAATTTGTGGTAAAATAAGCCAAATATTGAACTTAATTTTCTCTAAACGACTTCAAATTGCTGCTGCTAAACTAAAAAAAGATTAGATTGCATTTTTGTTTCGAACGAAATGAAAGCGCATAGAATCAACATAAAAATGGTATTTTAGGAAAGCATGAATGCAACTTTAAAAAAAATAACAAAATGATGCATAAAAACTACACAAAATAAACACTATTCATGCCGGAAATAGCAAAAACAAAAGAAAGCAAACGGAAGTAGCAGATGCGGAAGAGGGGAAAAAAGGACCAAAGTATTACATAAAAACAAAAGTGGAGCAAAAAGGATGTTAGCTAAAAGCGCACTGTTCCGGCAGTTGGTTGCAACAACGGCTAATGGTGCGCTGTTCCACTAAAATACTAACATTGTTTTTGTAGGAAACAACAGTGTAGCATTAAAAACAAAGTAGCAAAAAGTTTTTGTACAAAAAAAAAAATAAAAATGCTACAATATTGCAAACAATGAATGTTAATGGTGCGCTTTTTCCACAGTTGCCCCATCCTGCTCACTTTATTTGAAATAACAAAATGAAATCCGATATGCAAATAAAATTAATTTGTACGTTGCTGTCTAGATTGAAAACAGTAGCAAAAAAAATAGTACTATGTAGTATGTATACAATGTACAATTGGGTGAAAATCTACTGCTATGATTAAACTGCTACTTTTCATTGTTGCCATTACAGGGAAGGAAGTGAAATTAAAGTTGTACGTTGCAATATGTACATTGTTTTATTTTGGCAATTTGGCGCAAATTAAATGTTTTACAAAAAGTTCGAATGAACTAATAGAGCTGCATGGAAATTGCAAGCTATTAAGAGCAAAATATTAAATAGTGAAAATTTTGTTTTTATATTTGCAATTAGAAAATATATAGTGTAAATGATGCATAGAAATATATTAAAATAGAAAATCATTTAAATACTTACATGCTATGTAAAGGAAATATAATTTGTACAGCAAACATACCTGAAAGAGATAAGAAATAAAATTAATTAATGCTTAAAAAGTTCAGTTTCAAAAAAAAGTAATAAATTATATTTATATTAGTTATGCTATATAAAAAAGTTGTGCTCTGATAACTAAGTGGCGATAGTAGTAAAATGCCATTAGTCTTCGTCATTTTTGTTGACTACTATTTTATGTAGTTTTAAATTATAGCCACACACTTGCTTGAAACGAATTGAAATAACGACATGGGTAAAGCCAATCAATTATTTAATTTTTGCTATTTACTGCCGGTTTTTCTCAGCAGCCAATAATTTAAACTGCGTATTATACTACAGCAATATAAGCACCAGAAAATTATTTTAGCATGTCGATTTGAGCTCTGAAAGCTCCAAACAATAACAATAGCTACTTCCTTCAAAACTGCAACAAGAAAACATCACAGCAGTTGATTTTGCAGTCAAACTTATCACTAAGAAACTAAATTGTGGTATTCGTTAAGTCTCATCCTTTAAGGCCAACTACAAAGGAAATCAACATAACTCAGTGGATGTTGAAGCTCAGACCACCTAAGGTAAAAACTACACGGCTATTTAGTAAATTCAAATCCAACGAACCCTATGCAAATGGGAGTAACTATCAATTAAGTTTTACAAGGGCAACAAAATGGAAGCCGTGGAACTCCAATGGCTTTAATTCGAGCATTCAGCTGTCCTAGAATTACTTACTACTTTAGTCTGTCAATTTTTACTTTAAAAACAGTCGGAGAACTCTTGAGCTGTTGTCGAGACTTACTCTGCTGTAAACAGAGAAGAAAGTTTCTTTGAAAACTGTAACTCAACACATTCATCCCATATCTAGCAAAAAGTAAATTTTGGAAAACTTAACAGCGAAATAAGTACTTTGGGCAATAAACTCTTTCAATCCTTTTAGGTCTGCTTGACTTAATGAACAAATTCTCACAATGCTATAAAAGTCTCTAATGGAAAGAAAGTAAGATTGCCTTTTGATATAAAAAATTAATGTTTTTCTCCATAAGATGTATTAATATAGTTAGATCTAGATCTAGTATATCTTGCTTGATATCGAGTAAGCTTCTGCTGGTTAACAGCAAACAGCATTTTTAACATAATTCACTCATACGACCTGTTGCTCCAAAGTTTATATGAGTTCAAGTAGCATTACTTCAGTTGCGTTATACTTTATGGCTCATGTGTCTTCAGAACTTTTGTTATCCTTGAAGTGCTCTTTAATAATATGCAATTTATATTACAGGCCGCCTGCAACACTGTACTATTTTTAAGCAAATTTGTGCCTACATTTTACAACATTGTCTTTTATAACTAACTTAGTCATAAAGTGTCTTACTGCTTTACTTCTAATTGTTACAGTAAGCATAAAAAAAATTTACGCATTCACAGTTCACAATTTAAAAAAAAAATTCATTTTAAAAAAAAGAAATTTAAAAAAAAAAGAAATTTATAACCCATTAAAATTGCATGACACATTCGCACTGGCTTCAGGACTTTTAATGGCTTACATGTCATTGCGCGTTACTGAGAATTTTACGGTATGGTAATTTTAATTGTTTGCACGTTGTTTCATTTAAATTATTGCTATTTCGATTATTTCATTATTTTTTTTAATACAAACGAATTGTAGGTTCATAAATTACATAAATTGGGATTTATATTTTTATTGCATTTTTTGTTTGTTGATATTGTTGTTTGCGCATTATCTGTGCGCAACAAATGTCATAAATGATTTTATTTATTCTTAGCTGTTTTATTGTTACTCACATGGTTTGCATACGAATTGCACATAAATTAATTCTTATTATTATATTCATTTAATGTTGTGTGAACATTTATTGGATACTTTCAATTTTTAAAAAATAAAAAAGTTTTTTAATAAAAATTGGCAGCAATAAATATTCCTTTAGTTTTCCACAGCTACTTGCTGAATTTCGCTTCAAAGGAGTTTTCCTCTGCTGCAGTTAAAACGCATCAGCAATTTGGTATGTAATTTTAAACAGCTTATATTACGTTCAACTGCTAGTCATTAAATTTAATTGAAAATCAAGTCAATTTGATTGCAACACGTTCAGTAAATTGCTGCAATTCGCACCAACCAACATAAAGCTGTTGTACTTGTTGCTTCTTATGTTTGCCACAAATTTTCTCGTGTGGCTTTTTGAAGGCCACCACCAGCAGAGTAGCAGACTCAATCACATTTTTGTGGCTTGAACAATAACAATCAAGTTCAGCACACGAAGTTGCCATGCATAAAATCAAATAATTCAGACAAATATTACTTGAAAAGTTCTTCTTCTCGCACAGTATACATTTTGGAAGAAATTTTTGAGTTAAGTCAACTTATAAAGCTACATTTTTCAGCTGCTAGTTGAATATCGTACTTTGCCAGAAGTATCGCAGTAGAAGCAAAATACATGGGGTTTATTATGATCTCTAGCAAAGCTAATATGTCGCCAGCTTTAGAGCAAGAACTTCTCAACAAATATTTTGTGTATTTATTATCCTTTTTTTAGCTCAATCACTATATGGCCATTATTGAAAGTAAAAGTTTATTTTTAAGCTCACAAATCTTAACAAAAATCGTTAAGCTGCATAGGCTTAAAGTCATATCACAGCTGAGCTATTGAAGTATGTGTGCAAAAATATTTCACCACACACTTCGTATGAGCAACATTTAGTTTTTTTAAATTCTGATTAGAATCTGATCAGATTTGAACTTCGCATGGGAGTCAGAAAAAAATTTGAGTTAATATTATAACAAAAACAAGAAGCCGATACAGTGGGCTTGGGCTTTGCCAGCATTAAGAATTTCCTGAATATATGATCCAGTTTTAACTAAAGTTTTTAGCTTGAGTCAATAATGCTAATTACTTCTTTCAGTGGCCAGTTTTCAAACTTACTACAAAATTACTCTCTTACATCAAACGTCCTAAACAAATAACTAAGACACATAGATTCAGAGTCACATCACAGCTTTGTTACAACATGACGTTTGACAAATATTTTATATAATCTATTCATTTTTTATAGACGAGGTTCTAAACCAAATTATTGAAGTCAATGTTTGATATGCTCTTTGGCTAAGAAGTAAGAAATTCAAACTTTACTTAACTCTTTTAGAATAAATTTTTTCCCGAGGTAACCTTAGTAATTTCATTATTCTATATGATACCGCTAGCGGCCAAATTCGAACTAACAGATTAATTCTAAGCACACAAAATTCAACAAAGTTTATGTAGACACATAGGTCCAATGTCAAATCGCAGCAAAGATATTGAATTCTTTAATATTTCAGATTCACTTGTCGTATGAATAACATTAAATTTATCAAACAATTTCAAATCTACAAATTGTTTGATTGATTTCATAGATTTCAAATGAATAGCCTAAAGATGCCATTCGCTGCATAAGCATAATCTGTGTAACATAAATCTCTTCAACATTTTCCTTATTATCAGTTCTTAATTTACTTTGTGATTAATAAGATTTGACTTAAGCGCTCATTGTCAGTCAGTTTATAAGTGCAATCAACTTTTTAGTACCATACGCTGGACAGTTTAGCAGACATTTTGGACAGTCGGACAAACCGACAAACAGACAGCCGGACAGATAGCTGAGCAATTGCTGCACATGCTGCAGTTCTTTTTCAACTTTGTTCAAAGTTAAAATATAAAAAAAAAACAAAAACCTCTTACAATAAGGTTAGGCCAAAAATAAAAAGAAAAACTTAAAAGGCTTGCGACCGCCAAACCTTTGCAGCGCCGCTTTCAAGTTTACAGCCAAAGAAAACAGACAAAAAAAAATAAAAAACGAAAGCGATAGATGTTGGCGATGAAAAACATGGCAGCATCAAAAGTCGCTGCGCTGTTACGTTTTAAGGATTAGCGCATGCACTAGCAGCAGTCGTCAAAGATTGCATGCCACTGCTGCTGCGTCGTCTTCGTTTTCGTGTCTTTTGCGCGCGTCCAACCTGAGGGACCCATTTGATTTGTGATTTTTGCTGCTACAAAAAAAAAAAATAGAAAAAACTTTTTTGGTTTATGAGTTGTCATGCAAAGAAATAAATCTTCGACATTGAAGAAAATGTAATTTATGTTAGAAAAAGGGAAATTTAATTTTCAGCAAAAGGGAAATGTACGCAGGTACTCAAGACAGCCACAACAGCACAGGAAAAAGTTGTCAGCTATGAAAATTTTATTACATTTACATGCATGAAATTATGCTATTTTTGGTATTAAGTTCAATAATCCGACCACTCTATCGTATATTTTCATAGCCACTCAAGCATCAGTAGCAGCTGAATTCTGAAAGGTGTGAAATATCTTTGCGGTTAAAGTTTAATGGAAAAATCCAAAGTGGCCATAAAATCACTTAAAGATGCCGGGTACGAGAAAATCGATGTCCAGAAAACTGGCGTACAAAAAAATTTAAAAAAAATCTACGTAAATGAAAGAAAATCAGAAAATCAATTGAAATTCAATATGACGCAGCCGGCACAGACCACACAGCAGCGCATCGAAGCTAATGGAGTGTGCAGCAGCAGCGATTGGCTGAATTACTGGCTGCTGATGGTGCGTAACATAGCGACGAATAAACAAAAAAACACTGACGAGATGACATATAAGAGTGGTCAGCTGAAAAAAAAGGTATCGATAGTTTATTAAATTTATGAAATGAGATCGAATTTTGTCAATCGATGAAGATTGCGCAGCTTTTGATTGGGAGCTCGTCATAAATTGAAATTTCTTGATTTTTTGATATTAACATTTTCATTTAGACACAATTTCGCTGAGTTATATGTTTAGGGCGTCGTTGCCAACATTTATGTTTTTTTTAAAATCATATTTTTAAAGGCAATTTTAAGTATCGATATATCCTTATCAAAATAATTTGTTTTAGTGCACAGCTAAGCATTTGGTCAGCACTATAGAACAATTTTTGTTACCATTGAGTGTTACCAACAAAATAACACTTAAGTGGCGAGACGATTGTAAGAAAAACTAAAACGCAGTAGCTGTGTACCGTATACCTGCAACTTGGCGGTAGCTGCTAGTTAATACTTTGTTGCATTAGCAGATTTTTTAAGTTCAAATTTATTTAAGTTTTTTTTTTTAATTCGTTGAAATATTTAAACGATATTTTCTCTATAATTTTTTGAAATGATTAACAAATTCAAAATTGATTTAATTTATGGCTAAAATTTTTAATTGAATTTTTTTAAGAATATTTTTTTCGACTATTCCAACTTTGTCTAAGAGGAAAAATTGTTTGCCCAGAAAAGCATTTGAATAGTTTTGAAGCTTTTGCTTGTATGGAAGGTGCCACGCCCTCCGTTTGAAATGTGCCGACTTTTGGTTTAATGGTCGACCGCACAATTTCTTGTATTTGTATGAAATTTGGTCTCATTACTTCATATAATTCGCTCAGCATGGCGTGTTAATCAATGGAGTATGTCACGCCAACTTGCAAACACTTGTCAAGTTCTTGACCAAAGTTTTCCCCGAATCAGTTTTACTACTTGTATGAAATTTGGCTTCGCTACCTTAAATAATTCGCTTACTTTTTGCTCAGAGCTTGTCCAAGTTATCCTTAGTATTTGTGAGGAATTTGATTACACTACTTCAAATAACTTTCTCAATATAGCTCAATAAATGCATTATTTGTATGGGCGGTAGGCGTGTCCGTGCACTGACTTTGTCCATTTTCAATCTCAAAAAGTTTGCGTGATGCCGTAATCTGTGTATTAAATTTCATTTGATCAAGACTATATATACTTTTATATACCGGCTACGCCCCCCATTCTTAGCGTTGCAAACGGAATGACCCTGTGTAGGGTATAAAAAGAAACGATCGTGAACGGTTTTGAAGCGAGATTTTATATTTGTGTACGTCAATAAGCACAAATACAGCAGTAAATATTGGCTACAGGTGAGCCGGGGTTTTTAAAAAAAAAAAAAAATTGTGATCTTAGCTTGTTTCGATAAGTCTGGAGGAAACAAAAGGAGCAGAAGAAATCTTACATCTTATATCTTTCACTCCGCATTCACTGTGAGCAATCAAAGTTTGTCAAATTTCATGGGAAAAAAACATTAAAATTATTTTTTTTTTTGTGTCAGAACCTGTCATAAAAGTCCGAACCCAAACTATCACAGACTGTGACATTTTCCGAACCACCACTAAGGCGTTATATTTGAAGAGCCTCTTGTACGTCTTGCCTGCCGCGCAAGTTATGTACATACATATATTACTGCATAGAATATTTTAATTTTTGAAGTTTTTTCTTGAACAATTATTTTATAATCATACCAAACTATGATTCCTTATCGATCTCATAACTCTTCGTACCTAAATTAATTTTCAAATTGTGTCCAAAATAACTTTTTTCAGAAATTTTTCGTAAAACATTTCGTAATTCTGATAATCATAGAGCAATTCAAGCTTGACTCATGCAACAATATCATAGACGTCATCATTTTAAAATGCACTCTAGCGAACAGAACTGGCAAAACTATAGCACACAACTCAGTGACTGCACCACTCCATTAACACCGTGGCAAATTAACAACACTTCATGCCTTTTTATACCACGTTGTCAACGTGTTGATTGCTTACATGTCTTAATCCGCTAGACGACAGCACAAAAAAGTTGGGCATTTTTTTGTTCTTGTTGTAGAAGTGACCACAGGATTTACTACGCTACTACGCTCAAGTTGCTGACAGAGGGCGTACAATACGTAATTATGACGCGTTACGAAACAATACATTTTTACAAAAGAAAAAAAAAAAAAAAAACGTAGGTAAAGTGTAAAAATACAATAAAACTTTCAACTGTCAGAAGTAGCCTTGAGCTGTACATAAATGAGTATTCTCTTGTGTTTTGCAGGATGCTGCACTCGGTTTACACTCATGCTCAAATGAATATGAATATGGCTTTATTTTTTGTGGTACAAAAAAAAAAATCAGAAAAAGTGCACAAACTAAGGAATCACTACATAAAAAAAAATGCAGCGCGGGATTTATATAACTGCTGACATTTTATTGAGCTTACAATCATTCGTAAAATGTATGAGTAAATGATATAAAAATATTAAAATTAAAATATTAATATAACACAAGAGTTTTTTAACATGTAAGGGGACGTCCATTAATTACGTGAGCTAAAATAGGGTAGGAGGGAGTCCGGCGAAATCTCACCAAATCTCACCAAGGGGGAGAGGTGGTCAAGGAAAACCTCACGTCAACGTTTTAATGCATAGAATTTACATTAAAAATTATAATTTAAATCTCATGGGAGGGGGGGCAGGGTGTCCCGCCAGATCTCACCAAGGGGAGGGGGGGTCTGAATTTTCAAAAAAATACCTCACGTAATTAATGGACGTCCCCTAATGTTAGAAATTACAAGAACTTTTACATAAATAGTCAAAGAAGAAAAAAGTCAAAGGGTTTCAAAAATCTCTCTAATTTATTTTCTTTTAAATAAATCAAAATAAATTGACAATATTGTCAACAACGCTCTAAAGGTGCTGTCAACAGCATGGCAAAAAAGAGAAAAAAAATAAAATGTTTTATTACCAAACACATGACATTTTCACCAGCCTTTAAATAGAACACAAGATAAATGGCAGACAAAATACGAGAACGCTGAGCAGCAGCGGCTTATTATGCGCTTGAATTATCTTTATAGCATTTCGACAGGCCAACAACAAATGAGCAGCAGCAACAATCCTCACTCTTTTGGCCTCTACCATAGCAAGAAGGCCTTTAATTACTATGGTACGCTGTTAATTTTCGTCTTAACCAAAACTAAATGCATTCGTTACATTGAACTTGACTTTGGCAGATAAGATGCGAGGTACCCTTACATACAAATATCCAACTAACTAACTAACTGCCTACCAATGTTGTTATCCTTTTTGCCACACAAAATTTTTCATGGGTAATTAGTGCACAGAGCGGCCATATTTAAATAAATTCTAGTTAAGACGCTAGCGATAAAATGAAGTTACTTACTTCGAGCTAAAGTGCACTGTGAGCATTTTTTTTTTTTTTTGCTGTATATGCTGTTTGCAGAATACTGCAAGTATCAGCAACTTTTAGCATAAAAATCACACCGTGTACTTGTATTTGAAATGCTGCAAATGTAAAGGGTATAAAGTCAATTTCTTGCATTCGGTAAACTAGGCGCAGCGAATTCGTCTACTGCTACGCTAACCCTGTACTATGTGAGATAAAAGGATTACATGACGCGCGCATAAAATGACTTTTGACAGTTCGCTTAGATTAGAGCTTCAAAAAATAAAACAGTGCTTTAAGACATTCAGTTTAAGTAAAAAGAAAAAGTTATCTACATACCAACTACAGACTCTTGTTGGACAGAATTTATTTGAAAAATGTTGCCGCTTTGATGTTTTGCATCTATGAATATGCTCCGTATATGTATTGTGTATTTGTAAAAATAGGGCCTTTTTTTAATTTGAAGCGATAAATCTAAATGAGCTCCGTTCGCTCATGTTAATTGGTTTATGTCAGCAGTAGGATTAGGTTTAAGTAAAAAATCAAGTCGATGAAAAAATCAGACATCTATCTTTCTGTACAAGATTTTGCATAGTTTTTGTAATGCTACTCGCATGAATTTATCAAAATTTATTTCTATTTTACAAAAAAAAATCGTTTTTGGCTCATGTGTCTAAATTGTATCGATTAAATAAAACTCTTTGGGGATTAACATAAGAAAGTAGCAATTGGCACTTACACCAAAAGCTAAATTGAGCTAAAATAAAATTAAAAATCAGCCCGAAAAAGCGAATATGTGAATAAATTATACCATCGAAAATTATCGTTTAAACTCGAATTGTGAAAAAAACTGTGAAAAAATCTATAAGGTTCGGATTTTTCGCTTGGTATCGATAAACATTGAAAAAGTCTTAGGGTATCAATATAGTCGGTAAAAGTCTATATAACACAATTAGTCGATAACATTTAAAAAGTGTCTATTGCCATCGAAATATATCGAAAAATCGATAAAAAGCGTTAGATATTGTGATATTCGAAAAGCATCGAGAATTATCGAAGAAGTCTGAAGAAGTCGAAATGTTTTATATACGCAGCATCGGAAAACATCGAAAAGTCTTCAGTATCAAATGGTAACGGATAATATCGAAAAAGTCTAAAAGTATTGATCCGAATTATAAAATTCAAAAAGTCAAATGATATCAAAAACATCAAAAAAACTTAAGGAAAGTCGATGAAGATCGAAAATATGAAATACCTTCAATATAACCCGAAAATCCATAAAAATTGTTCGGAATCGATATCACAAAACTTGAAAGATATTGAATGGCATCGAAAAAAATCGATGGATAATAATAATAATTGTCAAAATGTATCAATTATAACCATATAATATAGAAAAGGGTCTATGAGTGCATTAAAGTAAAGAATAGTATCGATAGGGTCTATCAAAGCTGAAGCATCAAAAAAGTCGACCAAAGTTAAAAAGTATTCATTAGATGGACATTAGACGAAAAATATTGGATACAGCGAAAATATCAAAATTCAAACATTGAATATGCTACCGTCAAACAAGATATAATTAAAATCCAACAAAAAAAAATCATCTTTAATATCACCGTTTTAGTCTTCTACGATATACAATAATAAAGGCATATTTATCCAAATCAATTCAGTAGCTTAGAATCAACGATTAAACTAAGTTTTTGATATCCCAATACTATGCAATCTGCTTAGAAATCCAACAAGGACGATAAATATGTATACATAGTTTTATTTGTAAAAATCAGCTGAGTAGCTTAGCAGCTTTGAGTCATTATAGCAGTATGTTAGCAATGCTTAAAAGCTGATGTTATTGAAGAAGTTGGCGTGGCACTCCCCAGAAAAGCAAAGTACTTAAAACGATTTGCTTAAGAAACTATTCATGATCATGATATTCAAAATCTTTAATACGGAAACTGTTCAAGCAAATGCAATTTATGTAAACCAATTCCACAAAAAAGAATAAAACCAAACGAGATCGTAGTGATACAAGTAGGCGTGGTATCTCCCATATCTACATATAAATAGGCGGTTGCAAAACAGTTACATCTAATCTCTATAAAGCTTGATTTTCTTTTGTTGAAAGGCTGTGAAGAGGGGTACCACACCCCTTACAAGAAAAAAAGTGTTCATGGCTAAGTGAAGAATGAACAGGTTTTGATAAAATTTAGTTTGAAGATAGATTGAACCCTTAGTAAAGTTATTAAAAGCTGTATGATTTTTTAGAGGGTGTGGCTCCACCCCTATGGGGAAAAACGCAACTATCACAGAGCCGCTAGACCAATTTTGATTAAATTTGATATGAAGATAAATTGATTCTTCAAAGCATTTGTTTTTCTAATGGGCAGTGCCATGCCGCTTACCAGAAAATATATTATCACAACTAAGAAAGCTAAAGGAAGGTATTTGTTTTTAAGTAAGCGGTGTCACGCTTTTAACTGAAAAATATGTTTTCATAAGTAAATCAATGGACCGATTTTAATGAAATTTGGTATTGAGTCACCGTTAAGTATTGATAGCCCGAAGTTTTGTAAATAAAAAACTAAAGAGCCTGATCGTTTCTTTCGGACTTAAAGAATATTTCCTGAACAATACAATTTTCTCATAGCATTTTTTTAATTTAAAAAAATAAATAGCGCAACCAATTAACAACCCAAGTAGCTTTCTTAAGAAATTAAATGCTTAGTTTAACCTTTTCTCCTCATTAAGACAGTCCACATTAATTTGAAAATCACATTTTTTTTTTGCGTCGCCTTTGCAAAAAAAACGAAAAAAAGTTCGAGAAAAATAAACAAAGCTGCAATTCTGGCAGAAAATGCAACAGTAACAAAAATCAACTTTTGTTGTTTTTGCAATTTTCCAAGTATAGTTGACAGAATATCCATGTTGCAAGCAAACACGTAAAATGAAGACAAGGTCTGACTGAGCATCGAGAACAAAAAAAAAAAAAAAACACAAAACAAAAACAGGCCAAGCCCAGTTGCAATGTTTTCTTGGAAAGCTCATTAGATAGGAACTATATGAAGTGTTAGCTGCTGACTTTTTTATCTGAGAATTAGATTTTTCAATTATCACATTTCCTTGTAGCACTGCAGTACTGCAAAAGACAAATGAACAGACGGCAGTCATAGGAATACAGACAGCAGCATCTCAAAACTCATACAGTAGCTGTCTCACATGGAATCATATATTTTGTTGGTTGACATTTATGACATGTGCTACGACAGTGAGCATCAAAAAAAAAAAAAAAAAAAGTTCGCGCAAAAAAAAGTTTTGAATTGGGAAACTACTGTGTAAAAACATGAGATCACGCTTAAGATTTGACAATAGCGATCAACATTACAATGTGAGGTTCAAGTTCGGTGCTTTTCGCTAGAATTTTTTACTTCAAGTTAAAGCAAAAAACCAGATTTTGTAAGAAGAGCTGAAAAAAACATCCGACAAAGAATTCGACTTATTTTTAGGCTAAGATTTTTGAAGAATAGTTTTTAAACATAAAATATTTAATGGAAAAAAAATATTGCGAAAAAACTTCAAAAATTGAAAAAATATTCTTGCTTTTGGGTATGTTCTAAGGACATTTTCGAAAACCCTTTCTATGTAAATAAAAACAAAATTAAAAATCAATTCTTATCTCACAGTTTTTCTTCACAGTAAATTCCCTTCCAATAAATTTAAAGGCGTTCATTTCATAAACTCAAATCATCACCGATTTTAAAATGCTGACCACAATTGTGGCTTCAATTTTGCGTTAATAACAAAATAAATTCGCCTGTGTGTGTGAAATTTGTTTTACAGTCAAACGCAAATCTTGTAGCAATTACTGTGCGCTGCATGTGAGCTGCATGCAAAATAAGCTGTGCTGAGTTGACTGCAAATTGATGGCCAGAAACTACATCGTCATCATCATTGCAACAAAAGGTACCTACCTACGCTGACACGCATGACATTGGACAGTTATGAACGCAAAGATGTCAGCGTAGAGATTATGATTATTATTATTTTTTTTCTTGTTTTTTAAAAATTAGTTTTATTAAAAAAAAAGAAAAAAACGCAGTATTTAGGTTTTGCGGTTTATTGTGTGCACAGATTGACTTTGTTCCTTCACACATTTCAAGTTATTTGTAATAAATTTTATTTGATTGTACTAATCTTGTCTGGCTTGACCAACCAACTTGATGATTTGCGGTTACAATGCGTGTAGGACGGACGTGCACGATGACAACAACGTCAGTAATATTTACGCAGCAACAGTGAGGTGATGTTGTTGACTGGTGATGATGACAAACTGTTATGAGTAAGCAACATAAGATTTATGTGCGAATTTTATCGTATGTTTATGATGAGTGCACAGTGTTTTACAAACGTTTTGATAACTGATATAAGCAAAGAGTTATCAAAACGTTACAAATACGCTTTTTACTTGAGAAAATAAAAACTAAATAAGATTTTGGATATTTTTGTTTTTATTTTTAGATAAAATTGCAAAAAAACTCTTACACTGCAGTATTAGATACAGATATGAAACAGCAAAATTACAGCTTTCAATAATTTTTATAAACAAGAACTAAAATATGGCTAATAAAAGTTTTTTTTGTACGAAACTCAGGCCTTCACATATAAATGGTTGTAGAAGGAAAAAGACATGAAGGCATCAGTTGAACTATCGCTTGAACACGCTTGATATCGGGTACTGCTTTCAGTTGGAGTGAGATTCGAACCTGGTTCTCTTTTAATGCAATGGTTGCATGCGCAACTTAACGTAGTGTTATTTATTGGTTTGCTAAAATTAAATTTATATTGACAACAACGTAAAATGAAAGTTCAGTAGTGAAGTATTAAAATATAATACAGGATGGCATAAAAATCTATTCAAAATTATTAAATGTAATCAAAATTAAATTAAAAATCCTTGTAATATTTCGCTGGTATTAAAATTTATTCCAAGATTTGTGTTGGTTATCTGTACCTAATACTAAGACTGCTACTTAATACAAAAAAAATCTTCCAATGAAGTGTAGTCCTGTGAATTAAAATAATTAAAAAAATAAAATATTCCTTTGATGCTTAGGAGCCAAGAGCCAATTGAACTATAACTTGGGCATGCCTGATAAGAAATCATACGGCAAAATAATGCAACAAATAGTAATTTTAGTTACGTTTTTCCATTACGTAGTCAACAGCACTAATATAGCTATAGGTTGGATACCTTCAGTTAAGGTAAGCGCTAAAAGCAAACATGTATGTTGTAAGCTGCAGCCTATTAAAATGATAAACGTTTTACTCATAACTCTTTCAATGCGCCAAATAAAAAAGTTTTAGTTCCACTGAATAGCTCGCTGTATACAACAGTATTGCCAATTCAATTGTTGCTTGCACTAAATTATTGTTGTCATTGCAATTTTTATTGTTGTTGTTGTTGTTGTTGTCGTTATTATTATTGTTATGTTATTACAAAATGTTCACATATCTTGACCGCACGTAATTTCTTTCGTAGTCAATTTTGAGGTTTGTTCTGTTTTAATTTTTGCTGCATTTACCACACAGCACCACACGAAGTCGCGAGCTCATAAAGCGCAGATTTGCATGACGCATTGTTTTGTGGACCCGTCAGCAAGGTTGCCAAAAGGTTCAACGCATTTTTACGAGTACGAACAATACCATATGTAAGTATATGATAAACTATATTGGTTTATATATTGTTGTTGTTTTAATGCGATTTTATTGCACTACGTGCCAGTATTAAGGTTACCTTTAATTGTTATTCACATGGTGAATTTCATGGTAAACTATGGAAATAAAGTTTATTTACGGTTTTCAAATTTAAAATTCTTATGAAGTTTTTACTAAAACTTTTATCTGGAATTATTACAGGCAGATAAGCCAACAAAATTGATGGCAAGTTTTCAATTTTCGCGCTTTTTTCTTTTTTCAATTTCATTCAATGTCCACAAAATAACCAAAGGATTTTTTAATTAAAATCGCATGTTGCCACATATCTATGGTGATTGCCCAATCTTCAAACCGCAGCATGGCACGTCATAGCGTACATACATATACATATCTATGTATTTATACAGATGCTGCACTTCATTGTGATCACTTTGTATGAGCGTAGAGAAAAAACGATTTTAATTTTCATTACATTTACATTTAATTAAAAATCAGTTAGCATTGAACATGCAATTGCACTCAGCAGCACCAGCAGTAGCAACATCCTTTTTTTTCGCCACCACCCGCCTTTGATTTGAATCCTGCAGCATATCGCGTTTATAAGCGGCTACAAGCATGCAAATATCTATCACTCACCCAGCTATCAACGGGCTAGTTCAGCCATCCAGCTGTGTCGCTGATAAAATGAGTTAAGCCAAAGTTTTATGTTCTTGAGTATTTACTTTTTTCATTTCATTTTGTATTTGCAACTGTTGTACTTAATTCTCAACGTTTATCTGGTTGATTTGACGCAACAAAAAGTGTTGCATTTTAAAGCATATTGCAAAATTCAGCAATAAAAATGGGTCAGAATGGACATTTCTTTAAAACTTTATGATTTTCATTACTCTCTTGACTTAAAACCTTCTTATCTTGAGCCATGACATCTGACTCTTGATTCCTCAGATTTTTTGACTGGTGACTTCGACTGTTCTTTATTTGATAATGGCCTTAATTTTAGGACTTTTTCTCTTAACTTTTGAGCTTAAAGGTGTGCGCTTACTTACAACCAAATAGTTGTGCGGCTAATGATAAATGTAAAATAATATTTTTGTGCGCATCCAATAGCAAGCGATAGATTTTTTTTTGAATTAATAAGTTGGTCAACAGTTGTACAACTTTTTAGTTGTTGCCAATTTTATAATTAATTTTCAATTAAAAAGTTATCTAATGATATAATCCAACTATTTAAATGTTAGTAGCTGCTGCCCCTCAAGCTACAACTTCTGATTCTGTTCGAAGCCGCAGGTACCACTAGTGCTCCATATGCTCCAGGTTTGACAGTTGCAGCAGTTAGACTCGACTGAGATTTGACTTAAGCTTAACTCAAACTCGGCTCAATTCAGGCTTGATACGAACTCAACTTAGCAAGCTCAGTCCAGACTCAGGTTTTAATCAGAACTATCTCAACTTCAAAAGACTCAAACGATTTATTTCGATAACATAAACATAGCTCTAATTGGAAATTTGTGCCAATTATTTTTCTAAGACACCCCACTGTACAATCAGCTGCACAGTGTCTGCCAAATCATTTTATATTTCTTTCCGAAAGTCTGTCTGTTTGTTCATACAATCCATCTATTCGTTCTACTGACCCATTATTTATGAGCATTAGACGCTTATAAATTTTGCTCTTTCTATTTGTTTGTTGCTGTTTTTTTTATGCGCTTCTTTCACTGCTGAGCGCTCTATTTGCAAGTCAAAGTGCTGCATTGCATCTGCAGATACACTACGTATGCAGTGCATTGCTTTGCAAATAAATAGTTATGACTTGATCTAAGGTTGTCGTTCGGCATGCGATGACAGCAATGGACACAGCTTGATTCTGTTGTCGGTGGGTCGTCAACGTCGATTGTTGTTGCTGCTGCTGTTGCCGTTGCCGTTTCTGCGGTGGTGTGCAATAGGGTAATTCTTAGTTATACCCTGCTTGTTGACTGTTTAGTTTTTGGTATTGTATGCGATTTGCGTATTGGATACACGATAAAGCCATTAGGTATATTTTAGCATTTTAGCATATGGTGAGCTGGGTGCAAACAACTCGTAGCAGTTGACTACGGTTGGGATAAAGTTAAATGCAATATTGCATGTTAACATGCAAATTTTATTTTATTTTTCCTTTACCATTGATGTTGGCAGTGAAAATCTATGCATGTGGATAATGTCAACACAGGGTGTATTAAAATATTAATGAAATTTATTTAAGGTTTTTTTTTTTTTTTTTTTTTGTGAATTTTCACTATTTAGCAATTGGCGGCCATTAATTAAATCTGTTTATTATTGTATAGCAAACAATGATTGAGAAATGAAAGTAGAAAATTGATACAAAGTTACATCGGAACTTAGTTATATAAAGAAATATCAATGGTGAATTTTATATACAACGTATGAGTAACCTTTGTAATTTATTTCGACTTTCAACCTCATGAATTTTATTCATGGTCACATAATAAAATGTTCACATCAACTCAATGCAAATGTATAAATTTAAAATTTTCAATGCAATTGTGTCAAAAAAAAAAAGATAAAATTTCATAAAAGAAAAATGCAATTTAAGTCAAAAGCCATTCACACTTTTAGCACGTTTTAATACATCAACAGTCAATCAAATTTAAATGCGCTGTTGACATGTCATCATTGCAGCAATAAGGATTTTCTGTAACATGCAATAGCGTTGAAGTGCATTTAAGTCTTTGGAAAAAATCGTTTTTGATATATCACACTAGAGTAGAAGGTTTCTCTTATCGTTCCATTTCTACAATGTTGTTTTTTTTTATTATTTTGTTCTCAGTCACTTTGCAGCTTCTGACTAACTATTTAAGTGAATGTCTGTCCTACTGTTCGTTTGTCTGTTGGCTGTCAAATAAATTCAATCATTGGCTTCCGAATTGAGCACAATTTCTCCACAAAATGTCAATCAAAGTATGTATGGTATGATTTTTTCCTTATTTTTTTTCTAACATATAGCGTCATCTGATGGCATAAATATGCAAAGTTCAGTAGAGTAGCGATTTTGTCTGTATGGTCATGGGAATAATTGGGATAAATAAAAACTACTCGTAAACAGCAACGTAAAAGGGTTGCTTTATCAATGATTTTTCGTTTTTGATTGACAGTTTTATTGGCATTTTATTGGGTGAATAAGTTGATTGCTTGCGGAAAAGTGATTTTCTTGCAGTTTATCATATGAAAGGGGGGTAAACGAAATTTATCCATTAGTGTGCAAGCAATTAAACAATGGTTTCAATAATTCTTATCAAAAATATGTAAAAAATAAAAGTTATTAAGGCAAGCTAAATATCAAACCGTCAATACTAAATTGGCTACGGATAAGTTCCGGTGAGTATTTATATAAATCTGTTTTAAGCAATTCGGGAAACTGTAGGTTTTTGTGATGTGGTACTATCCGTATAAATTGAAATAAACAAAAAAAAAAGAACGCGCTCAAATAGAGCGGAACAAAACTTCTTTAGCAAATTTTTGTAACAATTCAACAATAAACATGCAAAAATGTTAGCGGATAAGTTCGGATAACAACTTTACTGAGATAACGAGAAAGAAATTTTACACATAAGATAATTGGAAGTTTTAAAGAATTATATGGATCAAATAGTTAAGTAATATACATAGTTCGTCAAAATTTCTTTCAGTAGCTGGAAAAACCATTTTTGACAACAATTTCATATAAAAAATTTCCGGATAAGCCAACCTATATTTAGCGCCTCTTTATGTATCACGATTTACCTCGTTTCGTCTATCATTTTCAAGCCTGAAAATATGCGATTGTATTTTACATAAATGAAAACAAAATATGTAATCTAGCCTGTGCTTAATGTTAATAGTTAATTACAAATATAAGAATTGTACTAGCATACTTTTAGGCTTTTAGAAATTAAAGACGAAACGAGACGAATCGTCATACATAAAGAGGCTCTTAATGCCAACAATATACAAATGTTCACGGATCACCTGGATAAAAAATGAATTAAACAAGAAATGCATTAATTTACAAATTGAGAAAAATAGCTTTAATACCCCTAAATTTATGATTTATTAAAAAAATTTTATATTGGCAAAAGCTATGCTGGTAAAGTTGCACTACTATGGAATGAAATTGCAATTGAAAATCGATTTTCTCACCCAATTTTTATTGCATACCCTATAGTCAATTGCATAATTGTTATTATACGATGAAGTTTTCGTGCCTGAGGGCAATTGCCACAAACTGGCAAATGCAAACATTGTGCAAACGCTGCAATTCATTCACCCAAAAGACCTAAAACGCGGCTTACAACAAATTTCACACCTTTTTTATTTGATGTTGACACAAATTGTTGCTGCCAGCTGTGATGGTTTGCCAAAGTTTTGATTATTTCATTTAGTTGGTTTAATTAAATTCTGTTATAAGCGGTTTTTGTGCATTGTGCGCATAGTACTAGCCAATAGATAAAGGTAATAAAAATTAATATTTAATTGAATTAATGCCTAACGTGTAGGTAAATAATTAAATTTGGCGTTAGAATCACTGAACTAACTTGGTCAAAAGTTTTGTGTATTTGGTTGCAATGATTCAATTGCTATGTTACCAAAAATGTGCTTAGGATATGTGTGTAAGAGCATATTATTTGGCAAGCTTAGTAGCAAATAATTTTGAAGCGTTTTATCCACGATCACTAGAAAAAGCGATTCGCGTTTTTGAGAGAAATTTTTTATGAAAACGGATTAGTTTCGGATCCGTAACGGAAACAAAGGTACAACAGGTAGTTTTGACTGTTACTGGGGCTGTATGTCAGAGATACATAATGCTGTGGCATTAAAACGTTTGCATACAAGAATATTCAAGCTAACCCTATCCCAGTGCACTGGCGTTTTATCATGAAACGATTGTCCAATGGATTAATGAGAAATTTCTCGCCAAAAAAGTTTAGCAATGTCTTGTACTATCATAGTTCAGTTTAAACACTTACGAAGACCGCAATGGCATAAACATTTCAATTCTTACAAGAGTAAAACTAAAGTAAATATTCGTGTTGTTTGTAATCATCGCCTACCCTGATTCGATATAATATACATTTCACAGTTCAATATATTTTAAATTATTCGGTTGCAATAGATTAGCCATAGCATAATCCTAAAAAGGACGTTGCAATCACTACTTTTTCTATGCATGCGTCTACATTTCAAGCACACATATTGGAATAATATTATGCCTTAAATTGATATTTGCATGAATGCATATTGATATTATCCTTATCGCATTTATTGTAATATAAACAGAAAAAAACTCTTAAAACACTCACCTTTTTCGTTTTCATCGATTTGTCTTGATTTGACTTTCTCGAACTGCTGCTTTTTCTCTACCACTTCCTTAACTAAAGTTGTCTCGTTGTCATTGTCATCACCATCATCATCACCATCATCGTCGTCGTCGTCATCATTCTCGACAACTGCAATCACTTCAATGGCGCTCTCAACGGAATCCGCCGATGACGATGTTGACATCAATGGTGGTGTTTGTGTAGCATAAGCTTCCGGTTCATTGGGCAAATTGATTGTTTCCACCAAATGCAATGCAGAATGTGAAGAAGATTTGCTCGGCTGCCAGTCAACTACTTGTGCGGGGGCAATAATGGGTGACGATGATTGCGATAAATGGTTGCGCTGATTTTTGTTAGGCAAGTCTTCGCTTGCAAATGTTATAATGGGACTCGTTGTTGTTGTTGTTGTCGTTGTTGTTATCGCTTGTGGCAATTCAATTTTATGCTCTACACCAACAATAATACGTTCCATAGGCGCTGGTGTGGTGCGCTTGATATATTCCATTGAAGAATTTTGCACGGGCTGTAGTTTATCATTGATTGTGATAACCTCAGTGGTGATATGTTTACTATTGAACTTATCACGTTTGGCTGGTTCAGGTTTTGTCTCACGTTTGTGCGGTATGGGCGCTGCTGGATTTGGTTGTTCCAATGGAGTTTCACGTAATTTCTCTTCTAATTTATATACTGTGTCTAGCAATACGCTAGTTGGGAGTCGATCGAACTTTGTACCGGTGACTGGACTAGTTACCTCTTCAATGTTTATTACCTCTGTTAATTTTTCTCTTTGTATTTGTATTGTCTTCTCTTGAATTTTTTTGACATTTTCTACTTTTGCTGCTGGTTCATCGATTATATTCTTATGTAATACATACTCCGGTTCAATATCAAGTAGTGTGGGTGCTTGATTTGCTTTTTCAATAATCTTTTTTGTCTTTTGCTGCTTTTGTTTTTTAAATTCAACAACATCTTGCTTCTCTTTCAACATAAATTCCACTTCGTTTTTCAAAAAGTTATCGACCAAATTTTTGGTATCTGTCGTTGGTTTTGTTTCTTCCCTTACTACAGCAACGGTTACCTTCTCCTCCCCTTCGTTGTCGTCAAAGCAGAAACCTTCTTCCACATTATCCTCGTACTGAAAGAGTTTTTCTGCTTCTTTCTTAACTTTTTGGTAGCTTTCGATTAATTTCTGCGCTTCCATTTCAAGTTTCTTATCATCGTCGGATTTCTTCAAAATCTTAGCACCTTTTTTTGGTACTTCTTTTGGCTCAATTTTCGTAGTCTCACTGCGTTTTGTCACCTGTTGATCGCCATCACGTGTCAACGTTAGCACCTCTGACAATTCGCGTACCAAACTTGGCTTCTCCGTAGCATCGCTAACTGCAAGCTCACTATTTTTCCCTGCCTTCACCAATTGCTCCATATCTTCATAGGCTTCTTGCACTTGATGTTCGCATTGCGTAAACTCATATGCGCCCTCCTTTGTATGTTGCAGCTGTTTCCCACTCTCCGATACATTCAAAATACCCCTGACAATATTTTGCCGATCTTGTGGATTTTTGGCAATCTCCGATAGGCGTGTCTCAGCTGCAGCTGTGACAGTCATCGGTGTTTTCGGTGTTGTCGGCGTCTCTAGATCCTCAACCATAGCTAGCAAATCATCCAGGGCATCAGTGCTATGCACTTTCTTGAAACCTGCACGCTCTTTATGCGACTCTGTACTCTGTTGCAGCTTCTCCTCGCCATCGGCAGCTTTGGTGCGTACCTCCGTATGTGATTGTTGGTCGCTTATAAATTTACGTTCTTCCATCACCGTAACTTTAGAGCTGCCCGTACGTTCGGTATAGGGTTGAAGCGTAAAAGCGATTGGCGCTGAAGCGGGTAGTTTTGGTAAATCATCGTCTGTAAAGTCAAAGATGTTGCTGGTTGACTTCTTGCCAGTTTCATCTAGCAGCCTTTTAAATTCCTCTGGTACTGGTGTGTCATCTAATGATTCAAAATCGTCAATACCCTCCAGCAGGCGTAAAGTTGACGACGACGACGACGAAGAGGATGCGCTCGTCTTCGATGTTTTGGTAATCTTTGTTGTTGTTGTCGTAGATTTCTGTGTAAACCGTTGCTGCTCGGTTGATTGTTTCGTGTCACTGCTGGTCGTTGAACTCGACTTTGAGGAAGAACTACTTGTTGTGGTTGAAGATTTCGTTCTTTGTTCGCTGTGCTGAGTCCTAGACCTTGTTGCTTCCTTTAGTTCGTCATCGTGTGCTAATGGTTCAGCTTCATTGGTTTGCATGATTATTAACTGCTGCGCCAACTTCTTCTGTACTTCGTTGTTGATGTTTTCGTCGGCGTTACTAATGGAATTTTCACGTACAACTAACTGCGCTGACTTGTGTTCAGTCACTAACCCTTTGTCGCAGAGGGTTTCACTACGAGGGTACGTCGTCAATAATTCACCTGCTGTAGCAGCGTTTGTTATTATTTCGTTTGCTATTGTTGTTGTTATATTACCATTTTGCATTGCTTTCTTTGCTATGAACTGCCCTTCCCCCTCGTTGGCAGCTGTTTCAGAAATTAGTTTCATTTTTGTCGTGGTATCAGTTGAGTAATTAACGTTGCTTATCTTATCGCTCACCGCATTTTCGTCGCCGTCGATGTTACTGATATTAGGGTTCTCATTGTTATCGCTGCTGCTGTGAAGTTGGTGCTGTTGTTCGCTTTCAGTGTCAAGTTTTGATACTACGCTCGGTGTTGCAGTTTTTATTTCAGCTTTGGGACTTTCTGCTAACACATCAATAACTGAAGGAGTAGCATTCGGGAATACTTCACCTTTTGGCCTGAGTTGTTGTTCCAACTCCATGTTGGGCACAGTTGGTGGCAGCACGGCAACACCAATAAATTGAGATTTCTTATAAGGTTTAGGAAGTGTTGCTGGTGGTTGAGATATTTTCCTGGATTCTTCGCTGTTTGTTGGTATTAATTGCTGCCTCTGCTGACATAAATCATCCACAATGACAATTGGTCTATATAAATAAATAAAAAATTAAATATTAGTACTGTGTCAATTGGATTTGAGGCGAAGAAAAATACCCACAGTTGAACAACAAACGGAAATTACTTTATGTTAACACCGCACACCGTAGCGAACCTTCACCGGTTACAAATTGAACTTGTTCTAATTGTTATTTGTACAGCGAAACGAATTGTGTATGGTACCACGAGATTTGGCGCTTACGTCAAGTCGCCTATTTTCGACGACTACTGACTTTTCTATGTGCAAATTTTGTCAGTTGTACTTTTGCGAAATTACGCTTGCTTTCTTTTATCGCTATTAAGATTGGAGGTTTGGTAGGTAGAGGAGAGTGCCGATAAGACTGGTGTATTTCTGCTGATATTTGTCATTAGTTGTTTTTAAATAAAATGTTTATTATCAATGTAGTTTTTCGTCGATTACTTGGTATTTATTGCCGAAATAGAAATGGGAATTACTTGGCATTTTTAGTTTGTTTTATCAAAATTATATGGAATCCACGAGTTATGTAAATGTGGAGGTGAAATCATTACAAATATGGCATTGAGGTAGTTGCTTATGCTGATTAACGAAATAATCTTTGAATAAATTAAGCAGCATGCTATATGAAATTGATATTACAAAGGGAGTGTTAAAAATAGATATGTTAAATGCTGCTCTTGATAGCTCCGCATGGTAAGCAACAGAACCTCTGTAGTTAAGAAATGGTCTCTGAAGGAGACTTGATTTGATATGTTATGCCCACATATTGGATTTTTGTATGTACTATTATTATTTACAATTATTACTGTTGAATATAACAAGTAGGGCCTGTGCATACATACAAATAAATATTTTTGCACATACTAACGACTAAGTAATTGGCCAATTTTTTTATTGAAAATTTTCATTAAATAAATAGTTGTGTAACAATTGATCAACTGATTATTTGCAAAATAATTTATTGCTTGTTAGTGTCAGCACATATAATATCCTTCTTGTTTCCTTGACGCAATAATTGCACAAATTATTAGTTTTTGAGTACTGTAATAATTATATAAGAAACAGCAATTTACTCCAGTCAGCGTTCAATTACTTAATTGTCCACCGAATGTTTGAATAGTCGCGAATTATTTAAGGATGACTGAAATATTTGATTGAGGTTGGAAGTCACACAACTATTTAGTTACGTGTATGCGCACACCCTTAAAAAAAAACAGCATGATTCATACTAGTGAACACCCTGTGTTATAACGTACACTGCCACAAAACCCAAATGCCATCACTGACTTGAAGCAGTTTTTGCAGTTTAACTCCAAAAACAGATCTCTTGTAGTTAGAAAGTCGCAATTCAATAATAAGTCTGAGAGACAGAGTTAAGGATATTATTCTATACTATGCAATCTTCAATCTCTCATTAAAAATATCTGCTACTCTCTCCATTCAGACTAAGAGCCTCAACAGTTCAGCGTAGCAACTTTATACAACCGTTTCTTCCCCATTTCAATACTTTTTACAATTTTTAAAAACTAAACTCACCCATTTGGCAATGATTGTGGCTCCAACGAAGAAAACTCTTCTTCAACTTCACCTATAGTTGGCAACATATTAGAATGCCAATACAAATTAAAATATGCCTCAGATGGTCCAGGACCATTTATCAATTCTGGTGGTCCCAATTTCTCACCATCTTCTATGTCATAATCCCTTTCAGTGGCAGCTCCGTAGTCCTCATCATCGCTACTGTTATTACTGCTGGAACTGGAATAATATGTCTGATTGCTATCATTGACTTTAATGCATTTGCCCACAATAACAGGCGCTACTGGTTCATCTACACTGTCCACGGTATCCACGGTAGCCTCAATTTTCTTCATATGTACTTTGATTGCAGGAGAAGTAACCTCAGCGCTTCCAACATCTTTGCGTTGAGCATCCGGACTATTTCTGCGCACCAAATCAAATAGGCTGGGCATTTTAACTTCATCGTTGCCATTTATGTCGGTAGCAAAATGTGAATTCAAAATTTGCGTAGGACTCTTCACCTTACTCTCGTAGGTTTGTATTTTGAAACGTATCTCACGAGTGGCGGCACTGCTATTTGGCGATGGTGGTGTTCCAGGTGTACTGACTGGTGATGACGGTTGCCTAGTTGGTGAACTCTGCTTGAAGGTTTGCATTGTGGGTATTGCACCATTTGCAGGTGACTGCACGGGCGGTGAATTGCGCTCTGTTAGCGTGACTGTAACTTGTTGCCCTACGGGTGGGATATGCAATTTGGGTATCTGTGTCTTTGGCAGTGATTGTACGCGTTCTGGTGGCTTAGGTTTGGGTCCCTTTATGCGTGATGCACTTGAAATGTTGTTAAGTGACTCAGTTGATGAGGATTGTCCACCACCAAAGACTGGTATAAG
The DNA here is from genome assembly GCA_963662105.1 of Meiosimyza platycephala. NCBI lineage: Eukaryota > Metazoa > Arthropoda > Insecta > Diptera > Lauxaniidae > Meiosimyza > Meiosimyza platycephala. The sequence continues at coordinate 101,969,506 of OY759208.1, read as the reverse complement.
CGTGCGCTCGGGGCTTTTGAGCTTGGACTCGGCAGAGCTGGTACGTTGTAGCGGCGGCTTAGCATTGAGCGTAGGGCTGCACTCTTTCGATTTACTACGATAAAAACCGAGTTTTAAGTCGGTTTCTGATTTTTGCTTTGTCATGAGACGTCGCGGTATATTCGAAGGACTGTTGTTGATTATTGGTGAAACAACTCGTGTTTCCAAAGCAGATTCTAGCTCGAGAGAGCGCCTGGCAGAGAGCACTATAGGAATGCGTGACTTGATGGTGGCTGATTTTGGCGTCACTTGTTTATCAAGTCTTTCCATGCTGCCTCTGGGTGTTAAATTCTCCATGGAGCTATGGGACTCACTTTGCAAAAATAGTGATGTCTGCTGCTTAAGCTCTTTCGTGTTTGGGGTGGGAGATTTCAGCTTAATTTCACTTTCAGTCTTGGCACGTTCCATCACACGTTGTGAGTTTGGTGAAAAAACGGAAGCTATAGCTTTCGGTATTTTGGTTATAAATTCTTTTGTGGGCGTGGTTGTGCTGCTGCTTAATGTTGTAGGCGTATTGGGCGTGTTTGGTGGCGTAAATTGTGTATTGTGCAATGACTTTTCGTATGACAAGACCGATGAGTAAATAGGCGGCGTAAGAGCATTTGTTGGAGTTGTGGGTGTTGTCGGCGTCCTAGGCGCCCCAAAATCGGGTACCTTTGGTGTTTCGACCTCAATAAGCTTTCTTGTGGGTGTGGCAACTTTACGTGGCATTGGTATTATTGAACGTTTTTTTGGTTCAACTGTCAATGTCGATGTCATTGTCGTTGTTGTCGTTGTCGTGTTGCCAGTTACAGCAACTACAAGCCGCGGTTTTGGTGTGGGCGTGGTTGTTGGCGTTGTCTTTAATTCGACATTTTCGTAATCGTTATATTTTTCGGTCTTAAACTCGATATTTTCGTAATTATTTCCTGGTATCAATTTTAATGAAGAGAAATCTGTATCAACATCATCTACGCTGGACTCGACCACTTGCTTAATGCACTCCTCCAGCGGACCAGTACTATCAACATTGAACTCTTTCTCCAGCATGGTGAAAGGCTTCAGCACCTTTGCTAGATCTGCTTTATTAATAACTCCCTGTCCGCCATTGGTGAGCGAAGCATAACTCGATAAATCAGACTCTGAAGAATAATTCGAATTCAGTGAGAATTTATCTATAACTGTAGAGATAGTTGAGGCAGTATCATCCGATTCAGATTCTGTTTTTATTGAGTGCCCATCAGAGAAAAGATTTATATAATACTCAGCATCTGGCGGCGGTGTGAAGGGTTTTTCTGTCGCATCCGCGGCGCTCAGACTACTGTTTCTACTACTCTCTGTGACACCCTCTTTCAGTGACCTGCGCTTGACAAGCTTCCTTGGTGGTACTGGTGGCGGCGGCGGAGGACTCACTTTCATTTGTCCATTACTTAACAATTGTCTATCTATTGCCATGCCACCACTCAATGCATAATCATCTTCTGCTGTTTCAGGTTTTCTACCAAAACCATTACGCACCTCCAAACGTATGGCTACATTATCTTTTAAGCCACGCACACATTCAATGCGTGTCATATCGGAAACTTGTTGACCATCGATGCTAACGATTTCATCACCTTCGCGCAGTAGACCCCAACTGGCTTCAACTCGTGAGGCGGGACTATCTTTGGCACATGATTGTATAAAAAGTTTTTGTACTTTTTCAGCGCTACGTGTGCCACCCTGAAATTTGAGTCCAAAACCTAAACGTTCACCAGGCAAACGATAAACGATCACTATTTCCGGTTCCGCTATTGAAACGATTAAATTTTGGCTGTTGTCTCTGCTGTCTTGCGGTGTTGGTGAGTTTCGCTCTCTGTTGTTAAGATGTGGATTGTTGTTAATCGACAGCACTGTTATGAATGATGAATCTTCCGGTATAGAGCTTTTCCTACTGACTAACTGAGGGCGCTTCTGGTTTGTGTCTTTGGAACTTGGATCATCAACTTCAACAACTGTTACATAGTCGGCCATTGTTGTGGTTGTGATTGCTGATCGTTAATGTTGGTGTAATTTTTTCACCAATAAGTTAATTGAAACGGTTTAAATGGTTTGTGTCAGAGGTGCGTGTGCGACTTCGGTGACACTTGGTGGCGCTAGAAAGAAAAGCAAAAACATAAAGGTGTGGTTATAGAATTTATTTTGCAAAAGACGAAGAAAATATTTATATTTTTTTACACCAAGAAACAAAATTTTTGTTATAAGAACAAGAAATAGAAAATTTTTTTTTTAAATTCTTACATAAATAAAGCTGTTTCTCAGAAAATTTTTTTAAGAGAATTCAGTTTTCCGAGATAAATTTACAATATGATTGCTTTAACTAGATACAGTAGCCTCTCGAACAGAGTAGGATTACCAAAAGTTTTAATGGAATTTCAGATAAAACATCGACAAGAAATTTAAGTTAAGTTTTAAGGCTTCGCACTGCAAACAACTTTCAGGCAGAGAGTTAATTAGCAGCATGACATGTATTTCATTAACTTTTCAGTCTCTCGCTCACCTGCAGAACTTTTTATAGCTAAAATATGTGTATATTATTAGAAAATATTTAATTACAACCGGCAACTTTATGTCTACTTTCTATACAATAAACGTTAACCTTTAACCTGCCAGTTATGCTAATTTAGCAATGAAGACCTTGATTTATATTGCAAACACCATAGTCGCCGCCACACTTCGTAACTTAGCCAAGTGCTTGTTTTCATTTCTTTTCAAGCGAATTTTATTGCCATGTCACGTTTTATTCTTTTTCATTTTTTATAGAAAAAAAAAAAAACAAAAAATAAATCACAACATAAATAACCATTTTACATTTACTCTCGCTTCCCCCATATCCTAGGTAAAAATGAGCCAAGCAGCAGCAGCAGTCACAAAAAAAGACAACGAGTGAACGGTAAGTGGCAGGAAAAGTAGCACATGTTTGGCTGGAACAATGAGTTGAATAGCTACGGCTTACTTCTGCTTTAACCCATGAATAACCATGAATAAAGTTATAGTGTTTGCATTTTTATTATAGTTTTTACATTGAGCATTTAAAAGACCATCAACTTCAACGACTGAAGAAATTTTCAGTATGCACAAAGATGTTGCATTATCAAATCAAATAAAAATGGAAAGATCGTGAAGCATTTACCTAAGAAAATTCAATACGGCTTATAATATTTCAAAAACGATTTCGAAATAATGTAGCTTTATTTTAGTTGGAAGCGTTAACGCAACGTTTTTGGATTACTTGCGGTTTCAGGATTACTAGTTACTAGTTACTCGCCAATTATAAACGAATATTTTCAATTTTGGTATGGAAGTTGAACTTTGTGTCGGCTGCGAAAGAACTGCTAAGTAAACTATAAAGCGAGTGAGTTCAATGTTGTTAAGATGCTGCACTTTATTATTCATCACCCAGCTAAGTGGTGTCACACACTTTAAGCAATTTCACTTTGGAAACTTTATGTTTTTAATGCACAAAAACAAAAAAAAGCGAAAATCCTTCGAATCCTTAAATTACCAACTAAGCAACATTCAATGACTAGCAACGTGTTAAAACATTTCACCATCAATGCAAAAAAAAAGCTCCAGCTCAAATATCAACAACAACTAGCTCGTAGTTGATGATGACAAAAAAAATAAAATAAAGAAAAATACTAAACTCGCCGGTACCCAGTTGCATGTTGCCATTGAGTGCGACAGGGTAACAGGCGCAAATGTTGTACATTGTGCTGTTGCTGCTAGTTGCATTCTTAAAAGTATGTCAGACAATCACTGTTGCTGTTGTTGCAACTACTTTTGCTGCATACTACGCTATAAAATGTTTTTGTATTTTTATTTATTTATTTATTTTTTTTTTTGTTATTTAAGTTACCAACATGTTGTAAAAGAAAAAAAAGATTAAAATCAAATAAAATTAAATAAAAAAATAAATCAAATGAAAAAAATTGCTATTGGTAAAGCAAAGGAAGTTGCAGCAAAAAAAAAATAAAAACGAGCTCCCAGCTAGTGCCAGTTTTATTTTTCTTTCAGCTTATAATGTCTGGTTGCTTTTAATTTTTTGGATTTTGCTCTTATGGCTCATTGTAACAACAACAACAACAACAACGCAGTAGCTGTTAATTTGCATTAGAGATAATGATCAATAGTTTTTCAGTTAACTTTTTAACACGATCAATGATCAGAGTGGATGGCTTTAAATTGCAACAGCAACAGCAGCAGCAACAATATCAAAACTGATGCAGAGCAACGCGCTGAGCCAAGGTTTTGCTCTACAACCGTAACTGGTGTAATATGAGCCTTTAACTTGGGGTAAATGAAGACAAAAAGTCACAACATCAACATCTGAGTTATGCTGCTAAGTATGAGATCATTTTCTGAGTCCGGCTTAGAGCTGGTTTTAAGAACCCACTTGGAGTTTTATTTAACAGTAAGCATTTTTTTATTTTGTGAGTTGTTTTTTAACCCACAACATTTTGTTATTTTTGGTTTTACGACAGCATAACAAAAATTTTTATCTGTTGAAAATGCTAAAACAAAATATTTAACTAAATTGGCTACAAAGTAAAGAAATTTCCACCACTTTCGAGTGATAACTGTAAATTTTTAAATGTTGTGTGATAATTCATACGTGGCAATTGATAAGTGCTAAGTTAAAAGTGAAATACTATATTGTTATTTACATATTATCAACTATCATACATAACTTATCACAGAAAAAGTGAAAAAAAAAATAAAAGTGATACAAGTTTATGTAAAGAGATAAGTGAAAAGTTATCACTATGTTGTAAGATAAAGTAAAAAGCATTAAGTGATAATTTGTGATTAGTGGTAAGTTAGCGAGAAGCAATAAGTCATAGGTGCGAAAAAATAAGTAAATAAGTAATAAATTGAAATGATAAATTGAAGCCATCCTTTAATCAAATACTCATGTTCTTTTCATTTGTGATGAATATTTTTAAAAAAAAAATTTTCCCAAAATTTTGAAATTACAAATTTTTTTTTGTTTTATAAGAAAGGTATTTTTTACTATTCCATTTATTATGCCAACTTAGTGAAAAAGAAATTTATAACCTTCTTGATAGAAACCCAGCTTTTGATCAACACAAGCGCTACTTTGTGTAGCCGCCCCGCTACATTTTTGCCCTCGTTATCTAAATCTTCATTTTTATAAAATGCCATTTAATTCAACTTAACTTGAATTACTTTATGGTATGCAATTCTTTTGCCATTTCCAACATCAAATATTTAATTATGAATTATTAACAGCAAAAACAACAACAACAACAAAAGCAGCAACAGCAAAATAAAGAAAAACTTCATTTATGCAAATTAAACTCAATGTTAACTCGTTGCGCTTTGTTACATTTGAGTTTTATATATTTTTTTTTTTTAAACTTTTCATTTATTTTTTCTTCATTTTTTGCTACAAATTTTCTTTCAATGCAAATTTTGTGTGGGAAAAAACGTATGCGCGTTAATAAAACACTTAATGTGGAATCTCATGCTATTTTTTAGTTACTGCTGTTGTAGTGTTTCGCGTTTTTCTGTTTCTCGCATTAAATTTTTATGTTCATTTTACTGCATATGCATTTTTAATTGCATAAGAAAACTTTGAAGAGTGTGAAGTTTTTAATGAAAATTTTATTAAAGAAAATATAGCATTTTTTATAAATCAAAAAATCAAAAAAAAAATTTCGTTATACTCACTATTTTTGTAAATTTTTACATAGAAATTTTAATGAGAAAAAAATACCTTTGACATTTTCGGTAAATTATATGCCAAATATGCCAAGCTTTTCAAAACCTCACGTCAGTCAGTATAGCCATGCCAAGTTAACATTGGTATGCCAAATGTTTCACGGCATTGCAACCAAAATTGCTGCTTTTAACTTAAGAAAAAACAATTTTCGTTGCTACAAATTGGTGCAAATATAAAAAATGAGTGCACAACGCTGTAGCCAACGTCGGTTAGTTACTCAGGAGGGAGTCACAGCTTTAACAGCAAAATAAAAAAAAAAAACGAACTAACTAAGTACCTACCATACATTAAACCAGTTAAAAAAATAAAATTGGTATGCGGTCACCTGTAAAAGTGGAGTTTTGTTAAACCGCCGTCACTACAACAATAACAACTACAAACTGGATTTGTTTGCTGCCACTAACGCGGCTTACAAAGTAATGTTTATGGCATATTTTTGTTAAGCCATTATCCGCCGAAAAGGCTTAGCTTTAATTGAACTTTATTTGTAAGCGGATTTTGTTGCGGTTTATTTTTATGTACGAACGTTTTGCTTTAGCGACTTTCTTGCGATTCCAATGAAAAGATTTTTGACTGATGTTAAGGTTATGGATTAACCCATTTTTACGAATGTTGGAAAGATCAACGAAGATCTATCTGCAAAAAAAAAGTTTTGAAAAAAAAAACGTTCAAAAACGCAAAACATCACTTAAAATCAAACATAAATTTTACTTACAATTAAGAGGAAAGTTGCACAAAAATTTAAAGGAAGAAATCGCCTAATAAAAATGTATGACTACACAAATTACGCTGCGAGCCTTACTACTTAACAGAAGCTAAGGCTGTGTCTTTAACAATCAGTGCTTATCGAAACTACATACATCGGCTTCTAGAAGTAATAGATTACTGAAATAACATAAATATTTGCTCTTAAGAATCACATAATCTTTTTGGGGCTTATTGCGAAGTAAGCCACATAAGCTTAAGCCGCAATCGGTTTTATAAGAATTTGGTAGAGTTTTTGAAGCTCAGTCAAGACTGTTAAGTTGAGCCTCAGGTACAATTATTATTACCCAAGCATTGCAATGACCTAAGCGAGTTTTTTAAGCCAACACCCTTTATATATTACGAAATCGGTTACTGAATTGTGTTTCAATCAAAAACACACTTTCACTGTCCAAAACAAATGCTTTATTCACTATTCAAAACAATTCACAAGTTCTTAAAAAATGATTCACATATATTACTTGAACCTAGCTCTAAGTCGAAATACTCTTTTCACTGATCGAAACAAATATTTTATTTACTATTCAAAACAATTCACAACACTAGCTCTAAGTTTAATTTAATAAAAAAAAATCTATTGCACGAGCACTACTTGTGCACACTTTTGCATTCAAATTATTAGTCTTTAAGATTAACAGCTTTTATTTATTAGGAATTCATTCAGTGGATTGTATTTCAATAAGTTAAAAATAATTTGTAATGCGAAAAAATAAATACGTTATTCAATTTTCAAAATAGTTCACAAGTCAAAACTGTTCATAAGCTCAAGCTTAAGACAAAACAGTTTTCCAGGTTTTGGCCTTTGATTGTTTAATTTTGTTGCATAGCCGGCTACAGTACAGTAATTCGAGCTGATTTTCTTTCTATCTACAACTTTATTTAGATTATGTTTTACAATTTAAGGCAAATTTTAACAAATTTAATTTATTCTAACAAAACGTAATATTTTGAGTTTTTTTTTTCTATTTGTATTAAAATCATATGAATCTCAAATAAAAAAAAAAAATTGAGATACTTCTTATTTCTCATTTTTACTTTTGCTTCGCTACACTAACTATCGTCCTGAATTAGTAACTTGAGCATTCTTTCAATGCATAGTGCTCTTCTCAAATCCGATTATGCTTAGAAAAATTTGTTATACTCAAGAACTTTTGAAGAAGAAAATATGTTTAACACTCAATTATGTGGGTGGCTCTTAAGAGAGAGAGAGTCAGAAAGTGCTGCACAAAAAAGACACAATAAAATTTAACTGCCAATTTCAATTAATTGGCTTGCAACTTAAGACAGGCAAGTGAGAGGTTAATAAAGTGGTAGTACCTAGCAATAGAAAACAACTAAACAGCAAAGCGTATTTTCTCCCAACCCGGCTTAAAGTGTCTTAAGAAAAGTTTAATTATATTGCGACTACGCCGTATTTTTTCTACGGTAGCAATCAACCATAGTTTACTTTGGCTTTTAGTGAAGCTTTTTTTTTTTTTTTGACTTAAAGAGGTGGCTTTTTTTTTTTGAGTTGTAATTTCTTTCTACAGTTATCCATTGAGTTCCACACCTTCTAAGAAAAATTTTAATATCACAGTTTGGCGTAATTTTTATTCGTCGCTATTTTTGTATTTCTCTCTTATAAGTTCACTTTGATTGTCAGTGATTGCGCTGCTGTTGCTTTTGATGATGGCCTGTCTTGAGGTTAACTTCAAGGTGCTGCTCGTGAGGCTTAAATAAATTTAGGTTAATTAATATCTTGGGAGATAAACAGAGATAGGAGAAAGAGATAGATATCTGGTTGTAGACTAGAAGCTTGCAAAAAATTTTGTTTCGAAAAAAAAACAATACAACATCAAATTTGATTAAATTTTATTGTGGTTCAAGAAAGGATTTGTGGTTTGAAGTTGAGGATTTTTCTCAAATTCTGTTAATTAAAAATGATGAAAATATCTATCAGCGATCTTTAGCATATTAATGCTACACGGTTAGAAATCTTGGATTAAATTTTAATACAAGCGAAATATTACAAGGATTTTTAATACAATTTTGATTAAATTTAATACTATTCAATAGATTACAAAATTTTGTAATAAATTTTGTATTAAATTTTAATGTATAAGTATTATATTCAAATCTTAAACCATGCTGTATTATATTTTAATACTACAATATTGAACTTTCATTTTATGTTGTTGTCAATATAAATAAACTTTTAGCCAGCCAATAAATAACACTACGGTAGCTGATGTCGTTAAGCTGCGCGTGCATCAATTGAATTCACAAGGAACCCGGTTCGAATCCCATTCGAAATGAAAATTTTTTTTTAAATCTTAATAAAAACGAGTATTAAATTTTAATACTAAAAAGTATTAAAAATGAATTTTAATATTTAGGCAGTATTAAATTTTAATACAATTCTGGTGTAGTCATATCTGTAAGCCCAAAAGTATTAAAATTTAATCCAAAATTTCTAACCGTGTAGTTAACATTTAAGGAGAGTTTATAAGAATATGGCCCCAGACGCCTTGAGAATGGGTAAACGCAGACTTATATACAATATGTATGTATATCATTTTATATGTCCTTTTTGGTGCTATGAACTTTACTCAATAATTTACGTTGTATGTCAAACAATCAAGGCCCTACATTTCAGCACAGCTCAAAAATTAATCCATCAATCATTGTCGTGATCAAAAATAAATTTTTAATTCTTCATCAATATATCATTTAAAAGGAATTTTTTAGAAATTTAATTCCTTCAAAGCGATAAATCATGTCAGCTGCGTCTATGACACAGAAATGAATTTTTTCGGTTCCTTTTAGAGCATGGCACAATATATACGATATTTTGTTCACTGCAATATGAATTCGTATACATTAAATATTAGAGCATTCTCCTGAAATGAGCTTAGCAAATATATGTTATAACATAAGAGTCAAAGGCTTTAGCGATCCTTGACCTTTTGTGACATCAAGTAAAATGACTGAGCAATATTTCAAAATGTAGTACTTGCGATCAATGAGGCCAAGGTCTGTGCAGAATCCAAATTAAGAAGAAACCTTATTAAACACCTGTATACGATGTAGGAGTGACAGATTCATATATAAGATCAACCTGTGATAGATTTTTATGTTTAGGAATTCGTGTTTACTGCTGAATCATTATTCCAGTGATATTATTTGAAACTAGAGATCTTCTTTATTTTTATCAGTGCACTCAACTGCTGATGAAGTGCTTGGAAGCTTGAAAACTTGTATTGCAGTATTTGCCTTGAAGACATTTTCCAAGTGATGTGCTAAAGTAATGGCTTATATTCCAATACTTTCCTTAATTAATACGCTGCAGCTGAAAAGTTTAGTAGTTTAAAAAAACGAAAAATTTTGTTGCAATTGTTGGTAAGAACTTTTTCACAATTTTTTTTTTCACAGTTCGCTGCATCACAAGTCATATGAAAATTAAGGGGGCAGGGGCAGTCATGATTTTTGAGAAATCGATTTTTTTTTTGCATTTTCATAAAGTATAATATCTTAAAAAAAGTATAATATCTTAAAAATATATCCTGAAAATTTGAAGTCAATCCGACAATTACTTTTGGAGTTATACGGCAATAACCAAAGAGCTCTCGGTGGAAAGAGTATCGAGTGTAAAAATTTAAATGCGTTTTTCTCAAAACTATGTTTTCGGAACCGGTGACCACTGTAACTCGAAAACCGCTTGATAGATTTCAATGAAATTTACACAGTTTTTGAAAAACATAAAAAGCTAGTGCCTGATCGAAGGATTTTTTTTTTTTTTTTTAAATCAACTTTTTATGAACAATTAACTGAAACCGAAAATCTGGAGGTAAATATTCCTGAGGGCGCCATTTTGTTGATCCATTTAACTAATTAATTTTTCTTATCCGATTAATTTTAGATGATTTTCCAAGGATTTGTAATGGTCACCACAAGACACTCTGTATGGGACAGGGTCCAACACAGCCAGCTATAACTTTTTTTATTTTTAATATATTTTTTTAACTTTCGTCAAGTCAAGTTGAAACATAACGTAATAATTCCATATTTTCACTTTTATTAAATAAATTAAATTAATACCAAAAAAAAACTTATTGAAAATGCTCTAATTTGCACGGCCCTGCCCCCTTAAGTGTCAAAGCTAATGCTTATTTTACATAACAATTTTCAATTAATTGGGTTCTCTTTATATTATTAATTTTTTCTTTGGTATGAAGATTTTTTATCAGTCATCACAGCTCTTTTGTTTTTCTCTTTTTTAACACAATGTCTTCTTGCTGTCGTCTGTGTTTCTCATAGTAAATTAATCTAAATAAAGATCTGTTGGGCGCAAAAATAAAAAAACACTGTTGGGAGCAACTGTTCCAACTGAGTTAACACGTGACATTGAGACAATGTGTAATGAGCTATTTTAGTGCTAAAAGTTGAAAAGGGCTGACTTAAGTTTACTGCTACTAGTCACGCTTTTTATTTCTTAAGATGAACCATTGCAAAAGACAACAACGAACACTTTTGTTGCCCAATTTTTTCATACATTTAATTTTATTCAGTAAATTTTTATTCAAAAATTTGCGCTGGTTAAAGGTCATTATGCAAATTCTAAAGATAAAATGTTGTTGCTGTTGTTAACCAACATTATCAGTTAACTGCATAATAATAAAATTAAATTAATGACAATGATAATGAAATGCATTAATATAAAACATGGTAAAAACGTCAATTTTTTGTTTCAAAAAAATGCTTGTATTAAATTAATATTAATTTACATACATACACAGCAATGAATGCAATGTTATTAAGTGCATTTTGCTGTCAAGAATCTGATAAACTTTCATAATGTTAATTAATACCAGCATCCTTATTATGCTGAAACACAAGAATCATGATGCAATTTACATTACATAAATTTTTTTTTTGTTGAATGACAAGCACTTAAGTGAGCAGTGAAAGGATGTACTTGAGCGGTGAACATACATAAATAGTGAAAATTGTTGTAATTGTGCGCAACGTCCTTAGTGATAAAACTTAAGACTTAGCAAGCAGTTCAAGTTTATTTGAAGAGCAAAGCTGTAAATTTAGTACCTAGTAAACAGATGATAAAAACATATTTTCTTGAGCATTAGAAAAAATTCTGCAGCCTACTTTTCACCACTCAATTTATTTTAAGTACTTTGATGACTCTATACACTTGTTCGTCATAATTTCTTTTTTAAAACTGATCAGTCAACTATTTAAGCGCACAAGTATTTTTTTATCGCTCAACTAATATTATTACCGCTCAATCATTTTTTTTCTCGTTCTGTGAACTTTTCCTTCGCTAACTCTTTTCCACACAATTTTTATGCTGAACAATCTATTTTTTTAATCACTCAATTAACTTTTCACAGTCCAAAACATTTTGAATCGCTTATCCAATTCTTTTAATGCTTACTCCATTTTTACGCTGCACGCTGCCGGAAAAAAAACCAAGCCTATAAATCAGATTTTTTTTTTTAGTGTAAGTCAAATTTTTACACTCTTTTTTTTTGGCAAACTGTGCTCTGCGTAATTAACTTTTTCATCGTTCAAGTTAATTGAGATGGCTTAAAAAAATGTTTCTCACCGATATTTCTTTATCTCTCAATCAGCTTTTTTTATAATTTATTCATTTTGCACTGATCAATTAATATCTTTTATTGTAGCATTAACTTTTAATTAATTTTTTTCCGCTTTTTTGCTGTACTTGAATAGTTAAAGTGGACTGAGGTGATAAGTGAAAACAACAAAAGTCTCAGCGAGTGAATTATAGGGGCTAAGCCCCATGGTTTGTTCTACGAATGAATTAAACATTTCGTTACGAAAGATTTGCATCTTCATGCTTACAGAGTTCAATTGATTCAAGAATTGAAACCTACCACTGACCACGGACATTTAGCCTTTGAAAAAAATCATATGAGGCTAGTTTTCATCTTCACGGTTTCGTTAATGGTAAAAATTGTCGCATTTGGGATTAAGTAAATCCAAGAGAGATTGTTGGGACACAAATACATCGACAACGTTTCACTGTTTAATGCGGATTTTGGGCTGGAGGCATCATCGACCCATTCCTCTTCGAAAATGCGGCTTATCAGGCAATAACAGTTAATGTTGATCGCTTTCGCGACATTTCAAAAACCAGTCTTTAGGTTTCTTATTTCCAAGAGAATTCGTTTCGGGCCACTTTGGAATTTTTTTTCCAAAAATGCTCTTTGAAAAATCGATTTTTTTTCTCAAACAATTTTTTGGCAAGTAGTATCTGTTAATCAACTTTTATGAACTTTTTTCGCTAAAATTGAATCATGTAAATATATCGATATTTTCTGATACAGATTGCTTATCGATTTACGCTTAAATCAATACCAATAACTTAATGTTTTGATGCTAATGAAATATTTATTTCAGACAAATTAAAGTGCGGTTTGGTAGTTACAGTACAGTCGCATTAATCCGGACACTCGCTAATCCGGACTTCCCAGTAATCCGAACATCTCTACGATTCGGATATTTTTGAAATTTTGCCTCTACAATTCGGACAAAACTAAGTCAAAGTATGTTTTGGTTAGCAAATAGGCTATTAACTTTGATTTTTTCAGATTTATTTCGTTAAGTTACGGGGCTCTTTTTGAGCAAATGTTCATACTTGTGAGTTTTTGCAGGGACGTTGTTTATTTAAAATTTGTGTCATTTTATTCCCTACTCATATGATTACAATTTCTTTATAAAAACATAAAAAGTGAATGCAATACAATCATATACGCCTCAAATATGCATTCTACATATGATTTATATAATAATTATTGAGCTATCTCTATTCCGGACAAATCCAGTTATTCAGACATACCCCGAAACTATATGTGTCCGGATTATCGCGACAGTACTGTATTACCAAATGAACAATTGATTAAGTATGCAATATTATTGAAACAATTGTATATATGGTAATAATTAACGAACCGCACTTAAGTTCAAATAAATATCTCTTTGTCATACTAAAATGAAATTATTTTACTGTGTACGTACATATACAGACGCAGGTACATACTTTGTGAAGTTTTGACTGACCCATTGGTAAATTTATATTGAGCTTCACTGTGTGTAAACAAAAAGAGTTGATTTCCTTCAAAGTTTCATGGATTTTTTTTTTTTTTTGTCAACAAATTCTTTTCTGTGAAATAATGGCGGTGTCATATTGCAATCTTTGCTGTGTTGTTGTTGTAACTGTTGTCATGTTCTTAAGTTGTTCACAATTTCTCAAGGACATTTATGAAGTGGTTTGTCGCTTCTTTTTTTTTCTCCCTCTTGTAATGCATGAGTTTGCTGCGCTGCTTTTGTTGTTTGCTTTAAAATCTTTTGCTGTTGGTTTTGTTATCTGCCGGCATTTCTGTCATGCGATATAAATCGTTAGTGTAGCTATTTTTAAAACGAATACGATATCCTTTTGATTTGTTGTGTTGTTCTGAATTTATTTTTTTTTTTTGTATTTTTTTGCATTATGGGCAAATTCATTGATCAACTACGCTTCATATAATATATGAATGTTAAGAAAGCCACGTCTGGAAACTACATAATTTCTTAAAGGACGTCAAAAATATTAAAAATATTTTATTTATTTATAAAAATTAAATCAATTTTTTTAACAAAATGTTGGTCGTTTCGATCTGATACGCAAATAGAAAGTCCTATGAAGTGAAATTTTCCTTAATAAAATGTTTTTAAAAAAATTTAATTCATATCCTTGGTAATTATATGGTTCTCATAGTTTTTTTTTTTTTTAATAGTGTCATTCGCATATACGATATAAAAGATACATTGAACGTTATTAAGAGGGGTATGGAGGTACTTCGTTTCTTGACATAATGTTACTACATGATGGAAGAGGTTCTTAAGTTCAATAATTGCTTTATATGTATAGCATGTGAGCCTAAGATAAGTTTATTTTACTTTAAATGACTTTCTTTATGGAATGACACACTGTTCTGATTTACGATAAATGTATGTATTTTTTTATTTTGTTTTTGTTTTCCAGGTATGTCAACTTTGTCTAGTGTTTCCTTTATATTTTTGCCGCTAATCGTCATCCACAATTTAATGGATATTTTTGAAATCTACGCGGAATTTTCGCGTTTGTTGCGTTTATTTAGAGAAATCTATGCTGCTTCTGTTGCTGTTGCTGATGTTGCAATGAATTGTTGCGAAAAATAGTTGCTGTTGCACGCATAATTGGACGCATATTTATTGGAACAATTACCGCGTTCTTTTTTGTGTACGATTGTGTCGGCTTTATTTGTTGATCAGAAAAAAAGTATTTATACAGGGTGCATTTTATGTTCCAAATCGATTTTGTTATGCCGCCATTTTGGTTTAAATGACATTTGTCAGTTGAAGCTGGTCGATAATAATTTGTTATGGCGCATCTAATGCTGCAACAAAGTGTTGAAATTTAAGTAATTTTTGCAACTGCGAATACGTAATTTTTTATGTGCCCAGCAAATCAACCATTCAGCGTGTAAGTAGATAGAGAAAATGTCATACTAGAGACACCATATGAGAACATACCCTATAGCATTCGAAATTTATAAATAACTTAAAAAATTTCACTAATTTCTCATGAAATATTTATGTTCGTAAGCATTAGATTCACCTATAAATTTCATGGACATACACCATGCGGTTTTGATGATTTAATTAATGAAATGAAAAATAACAACTGTAACACAATCGGTAAGAAAGCAACAATTTTGTATAAAATTAAGATGAAACTTCTCTAAAAAAAAAAAAAAAAAAACCGTACCGACTAAATATTTGACAGCCAAACAAAGAACGCACCAAAAACCAGCTCCAGCAACCACATCAATAAAACAAAGCCAAAAAATCCAAAGAGACAGGTGCTAAAATTTTTAATTGGGTCACGGTACAAGCAGTGGAACGAAAAACAGTTTAGCGGAGCAGAAAACTAAAATATTAAATAATTAATTAAGCGCATAAAAAAGCTCGCAGACAAAATTTAAATTAAAATATCAAAATTATAATATAGAAAATAAAACATAAGCTAAACTGCTCGTGGCAAATGCCAGACAAATTATTGGCATATCAACGTAACAGCATTTCAATATCAAAAGAAGACCAGCACACAGTGCAGTTGTTGTATCAAAAAGCATAAAATTCTTAAGCGCCAAATTATTGGCGTCACAAGCAGAATGAGAGTAATCAATGCTCCACGCAGACTGCGGCTATAAGAACCGTTAAGCATAAACTTTCTTTTGCAGTTTGAATTTAAACGGTTCCGCGAGTGTTACACGTCCAAGAAGTGTGGTCAAAAAAAATAGACAGTGATTTTATTATAAATCGGAAAATTTGGTTATAAATCGGAAAATATTCAAAAAAAATGGATAAAGCATTTTTTGGCGGCTTTGTAGCAGTCGGTGCTTTAAGTCTCATGCTGCATGCTGCGCACGCGGTGAGTGTTGTACGATGTGTTTGCTATGACTGTTAATTAACATTTTCTGTCAAATTTTTTACAAAACAGGGAAATGGCTACTTTTATCCGAAACCAGATCGTATTACTGAGCTTGAGCCTTTTAATAGTGGAACTTCAGAAAATGGCACACAACAGGGTGTACAGGAAATGCACGCAGATTTCATTGATGATCTTATAATGGCACAAAAAGAGCAAATTTTGTCATCGATACTAAATGAAGTGGGACAAAATGGACATGATGGTGCTGGTTTTGGGGATGTGGGAGAACATAAAGCAATATTGCTGAACAAATGTGCTGCTTGTAGTAAGTATGAAATGAAATGGCAATGAAACAACAATATATGTAACTTAGTGATACGATAAAGAATGCTGTGATAGCGAAATTGTGACACAAATTTTAAAATAAATACAGTACAGTAAAGCTGTTAACAACAGAGTTTACGTTTGTTTTGATTCTGTTAATGACAGAAAACTGTTACGCGGTGTTTTAAGTCAGCATAAAGTCTGTTAATAACTGCTTAAAGTCTGTTATAAGCTTTCCCAAACGAAACAAATCTTAAACTATTTTGAGGCAGTATACTTTAACGCATCAAAACTCTGCCAATAATAGACTTTAAACTTAACAGAACAGAAATTACCTCTGTTGTTAACAGTTTTAAAATATTGCAGTACCAAGATCTGTATCAGCATTTTCCATGCATAGCTTCGTTAGTACAAAATGCAAGAAATATTTTGGCAATAAATTCCATTTAAAGCTTTTAGCCTTACTACATAAAAAGTAACCTTAAACATTGAGCAATTATTAAGATAACTAATTATGGGATAAATTCCATTTTTTTAACAAATTTTCTTCAAGAAGAATTTAATAGAAGAAATATATTTGAAGTGATATAACAGACTTCTAAAGTTTGAAATTTAAAATTTTGGTTTACTCATCTTTTTCTAGACTTTTACTATAAATTGTTTTTTCCTCTACACCCTGTATTTATTTATTTATTTTTGTTCTTTTTTTCTTCCCTCACATAGCCTGTGGCGTACCCAATGTACAACGCATTGTGGGTGGCAACAGCGTACGCACCAATAAATACCCTTGGACCGCACAATTGATGCGCAATTCGTTCTTCTATTGTGGCGGCACCTTGATCAATGATCGTTATGTGCTGACCGCAGCTCATTGCATTTACAACATGAATGCGTATACGATATCTGTGCGTTTGCTACAATTGGATCGTAGCTCTTTCACAGATTTGGGCATCACACGGCGTGTTGTCTTTGCACAATCGCATGCCGGTTACAATCCAACAACACTGGTCCATGATATTGCGTTGCTGCGCTTGGAACTGCCAGTGCCGCTGCTAGATCCTATAAGGCCGGTTTGTTTACCCTATAGCACTTTTCAAAATTTCGAAAATATGGTATCTGTGGTAGCTGGTTGGGGACTAACACAAGATAGTGGCACCACCTCGAACATTTTACAAGAAGTCACTGTACCGATTATCACCAATGCGAAGTGTCGTGCGACCTCATATAAGAGCATGATTGTCGACACTATGATTTGTGCCGGCTATGTGCAGATCGGCGGTAAGGATGCCTGTCAGGTAGGTGTTCTCTTTCACTTTAATTTATGTTTTTATTTGCAACTTAATTTTACAGGGTGACAGTGGCGGTCCGTTGATTGTCAAGGACAACATCTATCGTCTTGCTGGTGTAGTTTCTTTTGGTTATGGTTGTGCAAAACCAGATGCGCCGGGTGTTTATACGCGTGTCAGTCGATATTTGGATTGGATTTCGGCAAACACCAGGGATGCTTGCTATTGTGCATATTAATCCTTTCAAGTTTAGTTTATTTTTTTTTTTACTATTTATTTCATAATGTAATTAACTCACTTAAATATAATTTATATCGTTTAAAAATGTTTAAATAACGTCTCTTTCTTAATGGGGTAGACTAGAAAATTCTAAAATTCTTTAGTCGGGCAATAAAACTATGTAAAAAGTAAGTGGAATGTGTCATTAAAAATTGTCATACTAAGCGCTTCTATACAAAATTTTTGGCAATATTTTTAAAAATTCTTTGTGTCTATAAAAAGTTCCACACCCGAACTGGCAAACAAAGAAAAATAATAATGAAACAATTAGCAGATTTCAGGATTGCACGAGAATTTTTAAGGGTTTTGTATGATTCAGCAACAGTTGATATAAAAAGAGATGCATTTCAAGTGTTTTAGAAGAAGTGTTTTATTTTCGTTGAGACTTGTATTATTTTAAAAATTAAAATGAAACATTACATCTAATAAGCAGTAAAATGTGCGTTTTGGTTGCTTCATCATCGAGCTCATTAAATTAATGAAATAACGACTCTATCAAAAAATATGTTCTATGGATAATATTGAATGATTTCAATGTCTCATATCAAATGTTCCGATTGAATAAAAGGCTTTGATTTCTGCTTTTACAGACTAAGCAGTGAAAAAGGAACCATTAAGGATATCAAACTAAAATAATTGAAGGATTCGTATTGTGAATACTTGCGCACCACTTATTACTAACTGTTTCGTGCAAAGACTTATTATATTATTCTTTTTTTAAATCAGGGGTCGTTATTAATTTATTTATGTATGTCTGTATATGCAGAAAAATCATGAAAATCATCAGAAACAATATATAAGCTCACATCATAGGATATATGCATTTCAAGGAAGAAATCAACATGGACTATAGGTGATTTTTTTTTTAACTTTATTACAACAAATCTATACTTCATGACAGTAATGTATTTTTTTCAATAAAATATTTCAGCAAAGTAAGTAATACGTATGCTCCACAATATCTTTGAAAGTAAAAATCTTGAAAAAAAACCTTTTAATATGGAAATTAATTTCGATTTTTCTCTTTAATTCTTTTGAATAATAGAAAATTTCCATTTCATGCTTAAGAAAAAAAACCCACACCACATCAACTTTCTCTCTTCTTATTTTTTTGTGTGTTTTGAATGAATACGTTTCCCCTTTCATTTAATCTTCATTATCCGTTAAATTTATCTTGACATGCACAACATCAGCGACGGTGCTGCTTTGGTTGGTCACTCATTTATGATCAGCGCTTGAAATTTAGGTCAGCGGATCATTAGAACGTTTCAGGTATCTGCGTGTTTCAGTTTCAGTTTCTCAAACAAGTGAAAAAAAAAATAAAAACAAAAATCTAAGATACCAAAATGTATTAAAATCTCATGTCAGTTGTAAAAGTTTAACCTTAGTTATAAAGAACTTGTTTCCCTTTGTTGCTTTTTGAATAAGTCAATTTAATGAAGACAACAGCGTTAAAAAAAAAAAAGTTTTAACAAGCAGGTTTTTTTTATGATAATCTTTTATTGTTCACATAAATGTAACCTTTTTTTTTTGTGTAATGAGATATGATATTTTATATAGAAAACTATGGTTAAATAAGGTGCCAAAGAGTAGAAAAATATTTTTGATACCCACGATTGGTTGCAAAGTGGGTGGGCTGTCATTTATTTTCAGTGCATATAATTAGGCCAAGGTCGAAAGGAAATTTAATACTTTTGATTGTTCAAAATTTCACTTTATAAGGGAGCATATTTTCAATTGGAAAAAGCGACGAAAATATTTTCTATCACAGAAAAAGAGGTGCATAAGTGCACAGACTTGCGGCGTTATGTGTAAACTTAATGCTGATCACCACTAAATGTCAAAGAATTCGATGCGTAACGTATAGTATCGGAAAGTTTCGAACAAATTTATATGTATCGATAAACTTCGATAAATCTGGATAAAACAGTAGATGTCGAAAAATGTGGAAAAAGTTGTTACATGTCAAATAATGTCGAAAAAATTGACAAACACAAGTGCGCCTATGTTCAAAAAAAAAAAAAAGCCAAAATATCGGATAAGTCAAAAAATTTTAAAAAATTTGATCGATTTCGGAAAATGTGGAAAAGGTCGATAGATCTTCGATAATGTCGAAATATCGAGGTCTGTTGAAAAATTAATAAATGAAGAGCTTGAGATTCAAAACCCGCCAAGTCCATATTTTGCGTAAGGGGACGTCCATTAATTACGTGAGGTGTTTTTTTGAAAATTCTGACCCCCCGCCCCTCCCCTTGGTGAGATTCGGTGAGATCTGGCGGGACCCCTCCCCCCTCCCGTGAGACTTAAATAATAATTTTTAATATAAATTCTATGCATTAAGAAGGTGACGTGAGGTTTTCCTTGACCCCCTCCCCCCCTAGCTGAGATTTGGTGAGATTTTGCTGGACCCCCTCCCCCTCTATTTTAGCTCACGTAATTAATGGACGTCCCCTAAGGAGAAAAACGCGAAAAATATATTCTACTGAATTTAACAATAGTAAAAACGGATTGATTGATCCATTGAAATAGTGGTCAAAAGCTATTAAAATCCTGATATTTCATTACATTCTATGACCTAATCTATAAGGGCAATTACAAAAAAAACTTTTGGAATATGTGGGTTTTGAAATAAAAAATGTGAATTTAGCGGGTTTTGAAATTGAAACCTCGGGACTTGGCGGATTTTGAAACTGAAACCTTGGGACTTGACGGATTTTGAAAAATAATAGTAGTAATTTGTATTTATGAAAGCCGAATCTTTTTTAATGAAAAATTGGACTTGACGGGTTTTGATAAAAAGAATTTATCAGAAACTTTTGCAATGAAAAGTTTGTGAAGGGAAACATTTGTTTTTACAATTTAGAGTATGTAGGCTTGTGACAAAAATGTTTACCGTCCTCTCCTACAATATCACGCATTTTCATTTTTTAGACTTGTCGAAAAAATTCAAAAATGGTGAAAAATTCTTAAGTGATGAATAAGTCGATATATGTATACATAGTTTTCGAATATAGATCAGTTTTTTTTTTTTACTTTATATGGACTTTCTTTACTTGGTTTTTATATTAGCAATTGAACCAAATATAGCAACTTGTTAACTAATAAATGATATTTATTTTTGTTAACCAAAATTTGTATCGCAATGCTCCGGAAATGAAAGAATGCCCACAAATCCGCTTGGGAAATAGCAAAACTCTTCTAGTTGATTTTATAAAAGTTAAAGAAGCAAAAAAGCTCGTTAAAAACTACAGTTTTTTAAGTAAAACAAAGCAATAAAATAATTAATCCATAAAAACTGTAACAAAAAAAAAAAAAAACACAAAAAGACAGAAAATTTTGTGAGAAAGCATAATAAAACATAAAAATAGAAACAAAATAAAGAATTAAAGTAAAAAAAAACGATTTACAATAAAAATAGAGAAAACATTTTTTAAGTAGTAAACAAAGGAGATGGTCTATGTATTCAAACTTTCAATATACTTCAGAGACCGCAGGAAAAAGTTTGACTAATGTGTGAAAGAAACACGTAATTTAGAGCAAAAAATTTATTATTTATAATTTACCAAGGTGAAAAAAAATATAGCTTAACTAACATAAATAATTAATTTGTCATGAAAATAAAAGAAAACGTAAATTATAATGACACTTCATGTAAATGACAGAAATGCCGACATAATGATGACAGTAAAATATAGGAAAAAGTGCGAAAAAGATTGATAAGTTTGGCAAAAAAAAAAAACCACAACAAAATTATTTTGTGAAAAAATATTAGTTAAAAGATTTGCGTAAGTCTTGTGTTAATTAATGATGTATCAGGTAAAAGTAACCCATTTAGTGCGGGTTATATGAACTCAGCATTTAAATTGATATTTTAATTTTTCCAAATTTACTATCCAAAAATATTTCCAAAAATTATTCAAATTTAACTTTTAGATTTTAGCGAAATAAATTTTTTTATATAGCAGTTTTATCTATCAAATGATTATGAATGACAATTGAAATTATTAATTTAGTGAACATAATGAATGAATTTGCATTACCAAAGATTGATATTCTTGTAAATTTAGAAAGCTTTCAATACTTTTATCTAACAAATACAACAACAAAGGATTGATTTAACCTTCTAGTGGTCACATGAGTTTCATGTCCAATCACATAAACAACATCAGAAACTACGCGCACAAAGGCGCTACAATTGGCGTTAAGAAACTAAAATATCTTAAATAGAAAGACGAAGCACTAATTAATTGTTTAAAAATCTAGCCTGTTTTCAAAGTAAGAGTTCGACTACTTACTAAAACTAACACGAAATTATAACGATGGCAGAAATTTGACGTTCTACTTAGTAACGCATTTGTGCAATTGGTTCAGAAGCTCAGTTGTAACAGTGGTTTCCCCTAAAAACGAAACTAAATGGTTCACGTTCATCACTGTAGAATTAGCCAAATTGGTTTGATGATGTTGTCATATTTGTTGGAAGTAAATGCATTGAAAGACTTAAAATTTTACATGAATATCAATCTGTGCTAATGACCATGGATGGGCACAAGTTCTAACGAGAGCGCAAGGGAGAGCATTTGTGTATACGTATACAAATGTGAGCGCACAACAACGATTCAGTTCCACTTTGGTAGAAGTAGAACTCCATATGATTGTTGTGCTACTACATGGAAACAAAGTTTTGCGTACGTGTTGGTGCCCATCATTGCTAATGACTATAAGTTCAGTTAAAAAATAGTTTCAATTTTTAAAACTGTGAGATCAAACCCTCACGTCAAATCTGGTGGCAAAACGTCATATTTATCAGTTCTTCTAACTAACGTTTTGCCTACTTACTAAAATAAACTCGAAGTTATGACGCTGAAAGGAGATTTGCGTTCTCGAAGTGCATCTGTATCGGAAGTTTTCTTAAGCCAAATAGTTTAATAGTAAGAGAAATTTCTCTTAAACCTCAAAGTTCAGTTGCTATGCTTTAAAAAAAAAAAAAATAGCAAACTTATAAATTTTACATAAATATCGGTCTATGCTAATGACTGTAAGTTTAGCTAACTTATAATTTTAATTAAAAAAAGATTGGTCCAATTTATAGCAGACGTTGAGTGGCATAGTTATTGAAAGTTAGTTCAAATCTAATTTGCACATGAAGGTTTTGTATGTTGCAAGCTTTGAAGATAGTGTCAGGTCGTTCCTGAACTACAGCCCCACAGGCTTTGCGTGATACAATCTGTTTCCGCTTGCAGAAAGAAGGTCAAATGCTCATAGTTATATGGGAATTCGTAGAGGACATGTAATTCTGAAATGAGTAGTAAAAGTGTGTTAAGTGATATGTTTAATGATTTCTCTTCAAAGAGCACCTCGATCTTAGCTTGTACAGCCGGGCATCCAGAAAAAAAAAATTAAAGCACCAATTTGGGCTTAATTATGCAGCTAATGCGATTTAAGTGCAGTCTGGCTATCAACGCAATTTGCCGACATCGATTGCTAATACACACTTTGTAGCCGTACTTATCACCACCAAGTCAGTCTGAAAGATGATACTTACAGTCAGAAATGATTGATATGTAAACTCGAGATGCCACCCCTGTGTTGTGCTTAGAGCCGTGACGCTAAATTATAATAAATTTCGAAGGTTCTGCATATTTGTATACGCTTGGCTGTAAAACTGCAGAGAATTTCCCATCAAGATAAAGTATTGGCTAACAGTAATCAGTAGACTTATTGCATTCATATTTTATATTACTGTGATTGCTGAGCGTTTAGCCTCTCTTCGAGTCTGAGCAACAAATTATCGATCAAAACTACCTTTCATTTAAATATCAAAATAGAAAAGAAGAAGAGAGAATGGTGCCGATCGATAAAAATCGTAATAGATTTTTATGCTGCTGTTACAATTTTATTGCAATTTTTCACATGTTTTTATGATTGGTGTTCCATACAACATGAATTTTTTTTTTTTCTCTTAATTTTTACCGCATGTTATGCGGGCTACGAACTGTATTGTTAAGCCATTTTGACCCAGTTTAATACAAGTGGAACGAATTGGCCAACAACATATCATACATAGATGAATGAAATGCAAAAATAAAAAAAAACTACTAACATAATGTAGCATTTAATGCCAACCAACCTGTGCGCCGCACGATAAGATGAGGCGCTACCAAAGCTTTTTGAAACATGGCTTAAACAACGTTATTTGGCGTTAATAGACAACAATAACAAAACACCGATAATAGCAGCAACATCAGCAATAACAACAACACTAACAACAACAGCACAACTGTTGTAACTGTTTAGCAAATAATTCCAGTGTCTTCTTATGTATGGCAGACCAACTGACATACAAAATTCACAACAATGCAGAATTTGAGCACTTGCAACAGCACAGCACTTTTTGTTACCAAAACAATTGAACAATTTAAGAATTTGCAAAAATTTTCGTCTTGTCATAATTATAATTTGTTCCATTTTTTTCTCAAAAAATTGTTAAAAAAAAACAATTGAAAGCCGCGTTAAAATTCTTGAATAAATGAGTTACAAAATTTTGTATTTTCTGGCTCATAGCTAAAATTTTGATCCGATTTGCGATCTAAATCTTCTTTAGGTGGGCGCTATTATGTAGGAGTTTTACTTTAATTTGTTGCTATTGAAATATTTTAAAAAATTTTAAACGAAAATTAAAAATTAGGTGAACCGATCAAGGTCATATTTTTTATTTTAAATGATTTTATGGTCTGCATGCCCCAATAAAAAAAAAAAATTCACCATAACTCATCAACTATTTGATGAGACTTGGTACATATATAAAAGGTAGGAGCGTTAGTAAGTTTCATTAAAAAAATTGGCCAACAACTCAACGGTTTTTCCTATTTTTTTTTTTTTTTTTAATGTTGTTTCCTATGGAAAGTCCTTAGCAATGTTCGGTTTAGAAAAATGGGCGAGAATACGCCCCTAAAAATAAATTCATCATGTATCATCAACTATTTGGTACAGATTAACACAGACTTTGTACATACATATGTAGTAAGTATATAAAAGGCACGAGCAAAAGAAAATTTCAATGAAAAAATGGGTGTTGCCACGCCTATCATATGTGAAAAAACCAACATTTTTAATATCTTAGCAATTATTTGATGCAGATGAATGAAGATTGGTACATACATATGTATATAAAAGACAAAGACTAAAAAAAAAATTACCTGCCGGTAAGCGCAGAACATTTAAAACATTTTTCAACTTATTTAGATTTTTTCAAAATATTTAAAATTTTTCAAAATTTTTTCGGTTTATAAAATTTTGCAACATTTATGGACTCTCAATATTTTTCAACTTTTCCAACATATTTAGACTTTTCAATTTTATTTTTGAATTTTTCAACATTTCTTCGATTTCTAAAATCTTTCTAACTTATTAGCTCTTTCAACATTCTTTACAACAATATTTGACTTTCCAACAGTTCTAGACATATTCAATATTATTCGGTTGTTAATATTTTTCAACATTTTTAAATTTTTTTCAAGTTTTCTACATTTTTCAACTCTTTAAATATGTACATTATTTTTCGACTTTTTCAATATTTTTTTATTTTTATCAACTTTTTCCAACTTTTTCAACATACATATATCAAATTAGTAATACATAATTCTGATTACACTAGTTTACAAATAATTAAAAAATTTATGAGCTTTAGATGCCTTTATTCATGTCTTATGTGAAATCGGCTGCCGATACTGAAAATCAAATTATTATTTTTTTCCTTCACGTCGTTTTCGAGATATCGGTCACTTTCAGTTTTTGAACCAAAAAAAAAAAAATTGGTTCAACTTAACTACAAATATTTCAAGAAAAAATACCTACATATATATAAACATATTATATGTCAAATTAAAGGTAATTAAATTTCCTAAAAATAATGCTAAATTTACTTTTTCGTTGGCATGAAAGTTTCGGCGAAAAAAATTGATTTATAAAAAAAAAATTTTTTTCGAAAAAATGAGAAAAAAGTAAAAATCAACTGCAAATTTTTAAAAGAAAAAAAAAATTGGAAAAAACATTTTGTATTTTTATATCATAGTCTATATATTTATGAAGAAAATAAGATACTATTTATGAAAATCGATTAAGAAATGGAAAAGTTATATAAAATTCAATAAAAAATGGCCAAATTTCATTTTTGCCTATTTTGCCATTTTTTTATGTGGCAAAAAATTTTTCGAACACCAAAATGCAAATTTTTTAATGAAATTTTGTTATGTAGATATATGCTGGTATATGCTAGAAATTAAAATGTTGGCTCCACCCCCCGAAGTGAGCAAAAACCCAAATTCCCATTTTTGGCCATTTTGGGGCGTGGGGCCAGTTCTGAAAGAATTTTAAACACCGCCATCCTGCTCAGCATCCTCAAAAACGGGGGGGGGGGGTGACAAATATTTTACCGATAGAAGACGCGGAATATGCGATTTCATCATTTTGGGGGCGGTTTTTTTCCATTTTCAGGGGTGGGGCCAACTCCATAAGAATTTTGATTACTGCTATCGTATTTAGCACCTTCGAAAACGGGGGATGACAAATGTTTTACTGATGGAAAGTGACCGATATCTCGAAACCGACGTGAAAGAAAAAAAAAATAATGTGATTTTCAGAATCAGCAGCGGATTTTACAGATAAAATGAATAACGGTATTCAAAGTTCATTTTGGCTGTAAACTAGTGTTATTTCATTTAATATTTAGGTAAATTAGTAAGTTTAATAAAAAACAAAAACCGCCTTAAATGACTTCGCTTTAAATTAAAAAACCCGTAACTATTTAAAATAAATAAACACGAAAAATTTTGGGATGCATTTCGACTTTTCCGTCATCATCAGCCAACCGATTTTATTAGACTCAGAGTCTAATTTCGTGTTTATTTATTTTAAATAGTTACGGGTTTTTTAATTTAAAGTGAAGTCATTTAAGGCGGTTTTTGTTTTTTATTAAACTTACTAATTTACCTAAATATTATAATTCTGATTCTTTTGATTTTTTTAACATTTTTCCATCTTTTTCAACTTTTTTTATGTAGTTATCAACACTTTTCGACTTCTCAGCCTCTTCGTTGACTTTTTCAATGTTTTCCAACGTCAGCAACATTTAATTTTGTTAACATAATAAAACATCATACAGTTCGTACAGTACACCGCGAGTGCTTGCACTCACCTGCTTGCTTTTTTTTACTGAATTCACAAAAATTGTCAAATTTACGTTATAAAGTGCTTAAGTGTTTAGCTTGTCACCTATTGTTTAGTAGAAAGTTATATGAAATTGTTGTCAAACTCGTTTAAATGTCAATGAAGCATTGCAATATAAGTATTAATATTTTACGCTTTTGCAACGTGGTGTTTTGAAATAAAAATCCAATTAAAAATCACTTTTATCTTTCTTGCCAAACTAAATAAATTTTCAATTGTCTCGTCGCTGTGATAAAATGTTCGCTCTCAAGTATCAACATGACATAATGAAAAATAAAGCGCTTATGGCGTTTCAAGTTGCGTAGGCGATTGTTATTGAAATCTTTCAACAATAAAATAAAATAAAAAATCACAACTTATTTATTTTAATAAAAAAAAAAGACAAAGCCACTGACCACTCATCATATAGTGCATAGTGATGACAAAAGCACTGTAGGTGGCAATGCAATTGTTGTTTTCATTGCTCAAGCTGTGTAACTAAATTTCAAATGTACATAATCAAATGTTAAATTAAAATTTTTTTTTAAGAAAAAATCATCACTTTTTTATAACTATAAAGTTTCTATCGAAATTTGCTAAAAATATAAACAAAATATTTAAACATTTCAATGCAACGTTGAGTCTATGTAGCACAAAATATGTCACATTAAACCAACACTACATTTAAAAGAGAAATATTGTCCAGCAATCGCAATAAAAGTCTGCGTAAATGCCACATACTCGTACCTACTGGAAACACGCATGCGCAACGTCATTTTAATATGAAAATAAAATATATAATCTGCATGGCTTGCAGCACAGCCACAGCACAGCACAGCACAGCAAAATTAGTGACTCAATGAATTGTGCATTAATTTACATTTTTAATGCAAATGCTGCCATACTTTTGAAAAGTTTATCTCTGATCATGACATGTTTTGCAATTTAATTAAAACAATTAACTGTAAGTTGCTGCATTTTTCATTTTTTCCTCGTCTTTAGTTTCCTACTTTTGCTGCTATTTTCTGCCATATTTATATACCATGGACTTTAATTCGCTGCAACTTTTTCTATTGCCAGCTAATTTGATGTTAACGTGTTTCTTTTATAACCCGCCAGCGGTTTTATGGGAAAATTGTTGTTAATTAAGCAGAGAAATAAAAAATTAGTAGTGATATTTAATTTTTTTTTTTTTATTGAAAATGAGTGACATGCTTCTTTTGCGTACAGCATGCAGACAGACAGACAACTCTGTCGGGGAATGTTGTACTTAATTGGCACATTTTTGTTTACTGGGTTAAGTCTTTTGAATTAAGAAATTTTCCATAGCAAGCGTTAAAGAGAAAAAAGAATCACAGTATCATGCTTCCGTTAAAATTCCGCTTATGTTTAGCGGCAGCAAAACCTCTAAGTTGAAACGACAAAATGCGGTAAAAGCAAAAAATGAAATGTCAGCAGAATTATATAACAAAAACATAATTAACGCAATCACCTGACGACTGCTGTAGTGGTGGTAGAATGATTTATAAAAGATATGAAAGAATTTATGCTTTGTACAAAAAAAAAAAAAAAAATCTAAGTACAGTACTTAGTTCAGAGATTCTGTCTGACATGATTATGACAAATGGGTTATATTGTCTAATTTGGTACAAATTGATATGTGCAGAGATCAAAAACGATATCAGTTAGGGTGTTTGATTTAGCGAGGCCCAAAGTTAAATACGCTGCACTGCATTATTAAATGCGAATGTAGCAGTCTAAAAGTCGTTCCCATTAAATTGACAAAGCAACTGGTCTTTCTACTGAGAGATATAATTTTTTTAGAGTTTTGAATGGCAATAATTTGTCTAATTTCGTCAGATTGGAAACCTATACGTCCGTTATCTATGTAGATTTTGTAGGTATAAATTTGTCATGCAGACGAAAAAATATCCTTCTCCAAATATCACTGGAATTAACTATTCGATTTTAATGAAATTTTGTTTTTTAAATGATTCATATGAAATGAAAATTCTCGAATTTTACATCGATCGCACTCATTTTGATGAACCTCGTGGTTCTCGAAAACGGAAGGTGGAAATGTCGCTATAACCTGGTAGTTACAAGAACACTACTCAAACACAAATTCCTTATAATTACATTAGATGGCGTTGTAATGCAATGATAAATATACCCTTTGTACTGCTTTGCCCCGTATACGGCTTTGCCCCGCCTTTCCCTATATATTTAAAGTAACGATAAACTCTTTTTAATGACACTGTGTACAGTGTTTTAAGACTTAAAATTTGGAGGAAAATTGACTGATGTTAATTTAGGACAATTTGGCGTCGCTGAGCTCGAATCTAACATCAGAATTTGGTCTACACGTCAGCGTTGTGAGATAATGGTCAATTAACTGGTAATTGACATGGTTAAAAACGCTCTTCTACGAAATTTTTTGGTTTCAAGTCTGCGAGGTTTAGTGTCTGAAGCAAAGTTGTTCCATATAAAAAGGAACAACTCGTTTACACTACCCATTCAGCACCACTCCTTGACCTCCCTATGAAGCATGTAACTCAAATTTCATGAAATAATATGGTCCTAGGCAAAAATATTCCTCATAAGAAATTAAAGGTGGTCCTCCAACAAGAAAACAACTATATCTATAGATATTCATAATATTGCACGTTTTGAGATCCCATACAATATTTTTGACGATTAAAATCGCTTTCTAAGTGCGTGTTATGGTTGTCTTATGCAGGAAGCAACAATACTCGGCAGTTTCAACAAAAGCTTGATGAAATATGAGTTATAGTTTATAGTGTATCATTGTTGCTTGATTTTGACGCTGAATATGAGATTATTCCTATACCAGAAGGCCTAAGTGTAGCAGCAGCAACAAAAGGAAACGTATTTTTTAAAAACAAATAAAGTTCACTTGAATTTTTGCAGAGTTCAGGCAAAAGCCTAAAGGAAGACATTTGCCAGAAAACTTCGAATAAACAACTTTCGGAGGCGGAGAAGAAAGAGGTTGACTTATTCTTCATCCAAGAATAACTCATAACATAATAATAAATCGGAGCTTCTTGCCGGATTTCAAAACTGCTAGAAACTGAATCATAATAGTTCACAACATATGATTTTTTGAAAAAAAACAGTAGTTTCAAGATCCTGGATTAAAAATATTATTGAATCTGCCATTCATAAAGTTCAAGAAACTCACTGACATTATTACAAATTATAATGCCAATTAAGGTGCTTTTCAGCCCATACTAGTATCCCACACTTATTTAGTTTACTACTTAAATATAAAATTCAGCAAAGTTTGCATAATCAAATAAGATCATGCTACATACATCATACAACTTCTTAATGGAAAGTCATAATTTTGCTTACAGGTTCCTATTATATGGAAAAAATCTATTTTTTTATTCTTTAACTTTAAAAACAAATTATGAAAATAAATTTTATTGAATAAACTTTCGCAAAAATAGTTATCAAGTGAGCAGCACAAGCGCTTATTTCTTTCAGCAAAATTGAATTCTTAATGATAGTTTTTTTGCCATTCGTGAAACAACTGTGTAAACTTTACTATAAATATTTTTACAATACACGCGTATGCTATATATGTATATTTCTAAACATTTTTTTCACATACTTGCGCCTGACTTCATCTCAATTCACACGGCTTAAAAATAAATCTATCAGTTAGAATTCTAAAGTAAACAACTTCATAAATGCCAAGCAACTCAAATCAACTCGACTCAATTTAGAAAGGAAAAAAAAAAAACAAATGTGAGTCACATAACGCTGACAAAAACGCGCATTGTATCGCATAACTAGCATTAGATATACTTATATATCATATTGAATAAATGATATATCATATTGTTCTAATGAATAATTAAATTTCTTGTTTATAAACAAAGTTTTTCACACATGGCTATGCTGAAGTCACCAACACCAAATTGAATATGATGACTGACTTAAAATTACAAAATTTAAGTATGCGAGTATGTTAATTTCATTGCACGAATTTTGTAATAAAATATTACTATTTGCAATTTTTTCATGTAAGTATTACTAATTGTTTTTATTATTATATACATATATTTGCTAATGAAAAATTAGTTTTGCATAATTAATTTTTAAGCTATAACATTTTCTATTTTTAATGTTAACATCTTAGCAAAATTTAATGTGTTTTGAATCACCCTGTAAAACTTGATTTTTTTTTCTTCAGTGCACTGATTTGCGTTACAATTATATGCCATTAATTTTCACAATTTTATTAGCTGCATTTTCTTTGCTAAACAATTGACCAAAACAGCGGCATTAGCAAAAGTTTTATAGCAGCTATCTCTTCTTCTTCTTTTTCAGTTTTCTTGCGGCTTTTATTTCATTAAGCTCACAGTAATCGCTGCTAATTTTCGTAAAATGTTTTTTTTTTTATTTTATTTCTATATACTTGGGTTTTTTTTAAAGATTTCATGCTTCAACGCGTTACTGCAACGTCAATGTCAAGGTTGTTGTAATTTTTTCATAATTTTTATTGTTAATATTTTTTTAATTTCTTTTTTTTTTTTTTTTTTTTTCTAAAAAACTTTGTGGTTGATTTTAGCTATGTATGAGCAGTGACTAGTTAGTAGTCCATTAAGGTTAATTTTTTTAATTTCTTTATATAATTAAACATTTCTTGCGGTGTCTTTTTAAAATAACATTTTTTACGTGACTTTTAAGACGAAATCATTTTAATACATTTTTTTTTATGAATACAGCATAAAATTATATTTTGCTTAAATTATGCATAATGTGTGTGAAAAATTTTTTTATGGAATTTTTTAATTTGTATAAATGTAGATAAATTTACATCAAAGGAAATTTTGGAGTTCAAATGTTTAGTGGTCGCAAAATTTTTTTACAAATTATGAAATCAAAACCGAATTTTCAGGCATAATGAAAACATTATTTAAATAATTTAATGCTCTTTAAAAAAATTATCTGACAAAGGCTCTATAACACAGTTATTGTGAATTTCATAGCCTTCCGACTTTGAATCAAAAAAAAAATCATTAACAGATTTAAGTAACCAATTGGAGACAGAGAAATTTCAATAACCATTTTAATGAAAATTCTCTAAAAAAATTTAAAAGTTCTCAAGATGTAGAGATCCGAACATTAACAAGGTATTGCCTTGTAACAACACATATAAAAGAAGTTTGACTTATAATCAAGTGCCAAGACTTGAACTTAAACATCTTCGGAGCCATTGATATGATCCGCTTGGAACTGAAAACTTTTTTAAAGATTTATATATAATTTCGTTCGAAATGTTTTTTAAATATTTGTATTTCAGTTATTTTCAATATATTTCAGATATTTTAAAATATCTCGTCTATTTCATAGCATTCAACTTTTTTCAAATTTTAAAATTTTTGGATTTTTCAACATTTTTGGCATATTCAACAAAATTTTACAACTTTATTTTAACATTTTTCAACTTTATTTTAGCTTTCTCATAATTTTCTCTACTAAAATAACGAAACATTATTTAGTTTACACATTATAAGTTAGCTTGGTATTTTTCATTAACTGCATTTCTTGGTCTTGTTCTAATTATCATATAAAAATTTTGCCCGCAGTCAAGTGTTTGTTAATGTGCTTTTTTATTATGAAAATAAAATAAATAATAATTCTAAAAAATGAAATAATTTCCATAATTACTTAATTATCATAAAAGTAAAATACGAATAGAAAAAATAAAAAAATAGGTTACCTCAATATTCCATCAAAAGGCCTGTCTTGAAGAAAAAAGATAAAAACATCAGCATTTGAAGCAAAATGAATGCACCAGAGTTGATTAATGCTATACACATTTCACTAAGCAATTCTTAAAGGGTTATGCCTTAAGCTCAGTAATATAGCAGAAAAAGTTCATATTGACTTATAAATTTCAAGAATTTTATGTTTTTACTGTTGCTAAGTTTTAAATGCTAATTTAAGTAACTCCTAGGCTGTATAAATATCATGAGTTAATAAAAACATGTGATATTGAAGCAGGGACTCAGCGCTGCTCGAATTAGCGTTTTAATTTGAGCAACAGTAAAAAAATCAAAAACGAAATTTCAAAAGTAATC
Source organism: Meiosimyza platycephala (assembly GCA_963662105.1). Taxonomy (NCBI): domain Eukaryota; kingdom Metazoa; phylum Arthropoda; class Insecta; order Diptera; family Lauxaniidae; genus Meiosimyza; species Meiosimyza platycephala. Next base: position 101,936,257 of record OY759208.1, on the reverse strand, counting down.
AGTCGATATACATATGTAAATACATAACTTTATTTTCTTTGGGCATAAAAAAATACTAAAATTAAAAGTACTAAGTACAATGTCATTGTTATAACCCAAACATAAATTATATACAGTCTGATTTTTTTTTATATCTACATATGTACAAATTCTTCAAAAGTTTCTTCTTCACACACTAAACACGATTATTAACTAACGTCTTCTGAAGCCACAGTCGGAGTCTGAGGTGACTTGAGAAGTCTTTTTTGAAATATTTGTAAAAATTATATTGAGCGCATTTATTACGAGCACTTATCGTGATATGGAAAGTATTGGCAACATATTTTGCACCAAACATTCAAATTAGCTCAACATTTTATTCGTATAAAAAAAATGTGCATTTATTTTAAACGCCGTGAAGTAGTAAATATACTATTTTACTGCTCTGCAAAATATAATTTACACACTTTTTTTTTTAAGTCACGTGTGTAATTTATTCAAAAAATAAAATAATACGCCAAGGCAAAAGTAAAGCCTAGAGAAAGCAAAACAAAACAAAAGTTCAAAAAACTTTTATACTATGAATTATGATATAAAGTGGGAAAATTATGAAAAAACGCATAAAGATTCTAGTACTTGAAAAAAAAGTGTAATGCATTACTTAAACTAAACGCATAAAGCTATCATGTTAGAAGATCATTAAAAGTATTTTTTCTAATTGAGTAGTTCTTGGTAAAATTTTGTACATTAAGGTGTGACACATTTGCATGAAGAAAAAAAAAAATTGCTTATTCTTAAGCTGCTCATTAACAAAACAAAACAAAAGCAAAAAATATTCAAATTTAATCCTTAAAGCTTATTCGATGTCCTCAAAATTTTAAAATTCATATAAAGTTGAAAAATGTTAAAATAAAGTTCAAAAATGTTGAAATAAAGTTGAAAAATGTTAAAATAAAGTTGAAAAATGTTAAAATAAAGTTGAAAAATGTTGAAATAAAGTTGAAAAATGTTGAAATAAAGTTGAAAAACGTGAAAATAAAGTTAAAAAATGTTAAAATAAAGTTAAAAAATGTTAAAATAAAGTTGAAAAATGTTGAAATAAAGTTGAAAAATGTTAAAATAAAGTTGAAAAATGTTAAAATATAAAAATAAGGTTGAAATGAAAATGTTAAAATAAAGTCAAAAAATTTTGTTGGAAAAGTTGAGAACTACAGAAGAACTGAATAAGCTTTGTTGTTGAAAAATATTGAAATAGGTTTGTTGAAAATTCTTTATAGGCTGCTGAAAAGGTCGAAAAATGTTTAAAAATTTTAAAAAAAAAGGTGGTAAAATGTCGAAAAATATAAGAAACTTTTTTAACTTACAGAGTGTGGAAAAATGTCAAAAAATTATATTAAATCGAAAATGGTGATAAATTTGAAAATCTTTGAATAATTTGAAAAGTTTCGATATTGTTGAAAGAAGATGTTGATAATGCCGAATAAAATTGAGAAATGTCAAGATGTCAAAAACGGCTGAAAAAATTTAACTTTATTGAAAAATGCTAAAATAAAATACAAAAAATGTAGGAAATGTCGAGAAATTGTAAAAGAGTCAAAGTTGAAAATATCGAAAAATATTGAAAATGTCGAAAAAAGTTAAAAATGTCGACAATGTAGGAATATGTAATTCGAAAAACATCAACACACATAAAGCGTTACCTGTCCATTAGCTCACTCCTGTGCAGATATTCTGGCATACCGCCAGTAAAGATGTTCATTTTTCAAAAATTTTTGATTTCGATTGCACAGAATATTTTGGATATTATACTTATTTTTAAAAAAAAAAATTATGTTGTATATTTTTTATTGGATAAATTCGTAAAAGTTAACCTTAGAAGTTTTTGGTATATATGATTGAGTTAACTTTTTTCCAAGTAATGTAATTGTTTAACAAAATTCAAATAAACAGAAATCCGTTTTTTATAGAATTATATTAATTAAACCTCATACAATCGAATCGATTCATCACTGAAGTATGCATTCCAAAAAAATTCGATATGGTTTTTAAGAACTTTTTCTAGTTTTCTTTTCGAGAAATTTTGCTTCAGATATTATATTTTGTTCATATTTTTTTCAGTTTCCGAATCATAACTTTTACTCATTATATTAAACAAAACGTTTCCTTTTTAAATTCGAACATTTTTAGTTTGGCATATTAATATTTCAAATGACTGTGCGCTATTAAATTGACAATTATCATAACTTATCTTATATTAACTACAGCAAATGTTGCACATGTTATTTATCAACTTGTCTTTATTACAAGCTGTGTGATAGATTTTTACCCTTTTTTATTTTAAATACCAAATACAGGTCAATAAGAATTTACGGTTATTGATTTTCCCGCTACAAGCTACGCTTGACTGCTTTATTTGGCAGTTACTTTTATCTCATTCTATTTATCTGTTCACTTCTGCTTGCATTTTTGTCCCCCCTCTTTTTCTAGCGTTTTAAAGAAATTTTTAAAACAAGTGTTATCACTTATTTCTCCTATTACACAAATGAAAAACTGGACTTGGTGTTACAACCACCATTTTTGGCAAATTGCAATGCGGCAACATTTTCCTTCCATTTATTTAAAGTATTGCAGTTGATGGTTTTTTTAAATTTTTTTTTTTTTTGTTATGGCAGCTGCAATGGCAACAAACTGACTGGCATTTTACGTAATTGAAAAATAAATGTACAAAAATGGGGTTGTAAGTATAATATGACCTAAACTGTATTTTGAGTTGAAAAAAAAGTAGTGGTCTGTTTGTTATTCTCTTCATTATATCTAACAATATAAAAAATCTAAAATGGTGTTTGTTTTTCATTAAAATTAAATCATATAAATTACTTTTATTTTTGAGCAAAATTAATAAAAATCAAAAATTATGATTAAAGAGAAATAAAGATTATTTTTGAGCGAAAAAAATTAAATAAAAATTGATTATTATGATCCAAGATATATTGGAACTTAAAACTGATGATAGATTTTAATGTAAGATAAAAACAGGGGTCCAAAATAACGATTATTTCGTTCAAATATAGTATAACTATTATTATGTTCGAGAAAATAAAAATAAGAAGTCGATTTTTTTTAATCAGAAGAAAAAAAAATTTTATATAAGGGCTGTTTTTGTCAAAAATTAAAACAAAGTTATTATTATTTGTAGAAAAATATAATAAATCAAAATATATAGGGTTACTTTTGATCGAAAATATTAAAAAACAAACATTTATTGAACATAACAATAATGCAAACATGGTGGTTATTTATGATAAAAATAAATTACGCATGAGATGCGTTTTTTCTAGACCTTTGGTTCTTCTAGAAAAGTTCAAGTCCGAAAAAACCTAAATTTAAAAATGACTTTAACCAAAAAAAAATAGGAAATAAAATTTTAAATTTTTTACTGCGCCTCCCGTTCAGTACTGTAAGTGCAAAAAACACAAAAAAATAAAGCGCAAAATGCATTAGTTCTAGTTTCACAACGTTATCGTTAAGCATTTTTTTGAACATTGTAGTCCAACACATATTGCAGAACTTTGTTGAAAATTGTTGCAAAAACATTATCACTCAACTTTGTATCCAAACTTGGTTTTGAAACATTTGGTTCAACACAATTTACAAATTTCTCAGATATTGTTATTATCCAATGTTGGTAAAAACTTTTGCAAACATTGTTTTTAAGCAATGTTTATGAACATTATAGCCCGAAACTATAAACTTAGTTGTTGCTAAAAATGTTGCTAAACGTATTTGAAGAATATTGTTGCTTAGCAGTGTTACTGAACTTGGTTGTTACACTTTGTTATTATACTTAAATTAAAATTGTTGCTATACATTATTTCAATATATTATATCCGTATCATAAATTATTTGAATACGGTCAAATTGAAAGGGACCATTCGATGGACTCGACGCGCCGATTAGTACTATTGACAATCTCGACATCATAATCTTGCACTTTCTGTATCTATCTGTATTTCATTAAGCGTCGGACTTTATGCAAAAATATATATTCAATATGGCTTCTCTCTTTTTTTATCTCACTGTATATTCATTTATAAAACAATAAAAATTACAAGCAAATTTTCTTAAAATCGAGTTTTTTCATTAGACATATCGAGCTCCTGAGAGCACTATAAAAGTCTCCATTCTGACAATTTTGTGACTACAGAAGAACATTCGACGAACATTTTGGAATCGGAAGAGAGAAAAAATTTCGGGGTCCTCGCGATATGAAAACTAAAAAAACAAATGTAATTGACAAAAAAATCATACTGCGCATGCGCAAAAATTTTTTTACTTGCGAGGAAAATATTTTTCAGGAAACAAGAAACAAGTTTTCTCCTATTTATCATGTCTTGAAAATGCACCCATTTCGAGTTATTCACGCTTGAAAATCATGGAAAAACTGTAAAATCGTTCTATCCAATAATCTGTTCAGGGGATATCTCGGGTTTGGCGCAAGCGATTGACGTGAAAATTTAGGTGGGTCATCGCAAGCTGTTGAACAACAAATTCCCGGGGTAAAAATTGTTTTTTATTTTTCGTTCAAAAATATCACATGGAATGCCCCATGTATTTATATTTTTGTTATTAAGTAACACAGACAAATATATTTTGATTATTTATGAGCTTTTAAGAAAAAAATAAAATACACTGAAAAAAATGCTATCTTAACAAGAATTTTGTGACAAGTTTTTTTAATCGAAGAGCCTTGTATATTTATATTTTTGATAAGATATATTTATATACATATTACATTTATTTCTTACTCAAAAATTAGTACAGATCTAAAAAAATAAAATATACACTAAAAAAAAATAGTCTAGGAAATATTTTTAGTGCATTTATTTTTTTCTTAAAAATTAATTTAATAATATACAGAAAGCTTGTATCAATTGTATAATTTTCGGTTAAAAAAATTAATATCAAATAAATGCCAAATAAAAATCTCAAAATAATTGTTATTTTTGATCGAAAAAATACGAATTGAAAATGACGAATATTTTTGATGACAATATTGCATTCAATTTGGTTTTTTTTTTGCAATATTTTAATAACAAAAGTTTACAAGTAAATAAAAAATTAAATACTTAGTAAAATTTTTCCACTAATTGAATTTTTAGCCACAATTTTAAACAAAACAAATATATGCGCTCTCTGATCTCTGAATATTAAAAATTGTTTCTTTATAGAAAATCAATTTCTTTTACTTACTTTGTTGCAATTTATATTGCCGTCAATATTTCCGTATTTAGGTAAATTGTTTACAGCGGCTGCTGCTGCTGTTGCTGTTGCGTCTTGTAAATATCAGCAACTAATTGTAAGATATGAGTATTTCCTGCATAAAACATTTGTCGCCAAAGCCACTTTACTGCTGGATGTAAGTATTTTGTTGCGACTCTTTCACTTTATATTTTTTTATCTTCACTTTTTTTTTTGCTTATAGGTATTGAGCATAAATTACTTGTGGTTTAATTATTTTAATTTTTCTTTTTTCTTTTATTTCTAATATTCACTCAATTTCCTGTTTTATGTTGGAAAAACTTGTTTTGATTTCTTTATTTTTCATTCACAAAATAAGGAAAAGCCCGGAAGTGCTCTGTTGGGTTTTTGGCATAAAAAATATAAATTTTGTTTAATAACTAATTGGTTTTTTTTTATGTAAATTGTCAATTTTGCGTAATAATATTTTTAAGTCTTTATTAAAACTGTCTGTAGTAAAAATTGTTTAATGTAAAAATAAATGAAAAAAATGTTTTGCTGTCTGCATTAATGTTAATATGTTGGCTTATAACTTCAGTGACGCTGAGTGGTATTAAATTTAGAATTGAATGAGTCTTAGATAATCCTCAGGCGAAGGCTTTAAATGCAACGTCTTTTAGTGTAAAACATTCAAAGACAACTAACTGAGTTGCATAATTAAATATTACGCATTTATACGCCACATGAAATAGTAATTTGTTTTTTAATTGAAATATAACTACAAAATGAAATTAAAAAAAAAACTCAGATTAATATCTTTTAACTACGTTTTTTTACACAAATTTTCACCATTTCTTTAAGTCACATTTAATTAATCCGCTTAACTGTGCGCTGAACGTGAAAATTGACAAACGAGCTTAGACTTTCTCAAAATTTAAACTTATACGTTAATAAAATTTAATTGACAAAAAAAAAATCACTAAAACATAACAATATGCCGCAGAATTTTCGAATTAATCGACTGTAATCAAGATCAACGACGCGTGCAAAATGACAATTTCACCGTGTGCGTATAGCAAAAGCACGCTTTGCTTAATTGCAGCGCTAAAATAGCATACAATTGCAAAAATCACAACATAATAAAAAAAAAAGCATTTTAACATAATAAAAAAACACAAAATAGCGCAGGACGAACAACAAGCAGTTCCGGGTTGAATCAAAGCAAAATCGAATTCACATTCACAATTACAAAATTGAATGTGTACACAGTGAAAATTTGCAGAGCAACATTGAAAATATTTGGTTTATATCTGTGTTACACGGACTCATCAGCAATCCTTGCATTGAGCAAAATATAAAATATATTTGAGAGAAAACTACAATATTGCTAAGCCTCACTGAAAATGTATGTAAAACTAATGAGAATAGCAGATGATCTAGACTATTTAGAGAATTCGAAATACTAAACTGGCACAGTCTCGCATCAGCAGCCCTCCATGTTAATGTAGTGATTAACATTATCTCATCAGCAGCCTATATTTATGTTAAGATAACATTCTCTCATCAGCAGCCCTTAAGCTAATCAAATTTAATAGAAATGTTGAAATGAAAAATGTACTTTCAATACAGTAACTACTTTCTCTCATCAGCAGCTATTCGGCTGTACTAAAAGCTATTTAAGTCATGAAGTGGAAAACAAAACAAGAAAAAGTTCTTATGAAGAAGTAAGCTAAAGTACAATTTCTTAGGACAAAATATATAACATTATCCCATCAGCGGCGCTCAGAAGCTATGTACGCTATTTTGTAATATTAGTGATAAAGTTATCTGACGGGGACAAAAATCTTACAACTACGGTATGAAAAATTTAATATGAAAAATTTTAAAAAAACTAAGAAAAAAATTTTTAACTTACGGCGTTTGGTTTACCTTGATGTAACATTTTTATAAGCCAATATCTCAAAAGCAAATTAATCGATTTTATTAATATTTTTACAAAATATTTTCGTTTATTCCTCTTTATTTGTGTGCGCTTGTTGTTTGAACAATATAGCCTACAAGTGTATTCACAACATACAAAGTTTTTTTTCTTCAGTGTAAGTGCTTGGCTAAAATTATACCTCTTTTAGGACAAAAATAAACAAATCGAAAAGTCGTAAAAAAATTGCAAAAAAAAAACTTCCAACTTTGTGAAAGTTGTTGCAAGGAATGAGACAAAATTAAAATAAAAAAGCAACAAAAAAAAGTCACTTGAGAGAAAAAATGTCATCGCACAATGAACTTGAACGCGTAAGCGGCAAACGACGCGACGATCGATGATCACCATGCGATTGATCTTTTTCAGCACTTTTCACAATTTACAGTTAGCTGTAGCTGCACAGTGTACGGCGGCATGAAACCAACTTATTATTAATGGTTAACTTATGATTCTTTTGCTGAATTGTGTCCAACACTTTAAGCTGAGTAGGATTAAAATAAAATTTATTAAGCTATTTTTAAATAGTAGTGGGTCGTTAATAGCCCAAATCAGTTAAGGAAATTTTTAGTCTTACAATTTTTACTCAGAAATCGAGACTGTTCAATATGTAATAGTTCTCAAAATTTCATGACCCTAACATAGCCTTTAGATGGTGTCATTGTCAAACGAATACCATATTCTTCACCTGAATGATTTATTTCTTACTTAGAAGCTAATTTTTTCCAACTATGCAATTAATCTTTATAATGAGTCAAGCCGGTTTCACAAGTCTGAATATGTCCTAAAAACATTTTTCAAAGCCTTAACTTTGTACCAAGCATAATCAACAGGGATAAGTGAGAAGATCTTCAAAAGTAAGTTGGTTCAGCACCGCCGTGTGTAATGCAGCCTCAGCATCCATTTGATACTTTCAAGCATTGGAATGCACTTGTGCGCGCGATGCGCTGATAAACAATTTTGTCTGATGTATTTTTTTTTGAACTCGTACTTTTTTTTTGTTGTTGTTTTTGCCTTTTTGGTGTCTCACTTAAAGTGAACGGAAGAGATTTTAATGTATTTTCTTGTTGTTGTTTTCACTTCGAACGTGTGAAATTATAAGGAGCGAAAGAGAGCATAAAATGTAACAAATTAAAAGTTTAAAAGTATCCGCAAGCTATTAAAAGCAACCGCCGCCAGTTTGTAGCTAAAATATGCGCAAGTTAATGAGAGTAGCTTTAGGATACTGTGAAGGTACTAAAATAAGTACATGCCAACATATATTCATTAGAGAAGAGATAAATTTAGAAGTAGCTATTTAGTAGATAATAAAGTTATGCAGAGTTGTAAAGTAAATGAAACTAAAATGGATTACAGCGATATCAAGCAGAATTAGATACAATTAATTGAAAGAAAAATGTTTAAAATGCCAGCTAGAACATTTTTTTTTAACAAAAAAAAATTTAAATGAAAAGATTTTTTTAAGAAATGTAAGACAAATAAATTCAAGGAAGAGACAACTTTAGTTTGATCAAAATAAGTAGCGGTAGAAACAGTTTAACTGCCAAAAGAAAGCACAACCATGGTCTTGGTATTAAGCTTAGCTGACATTGCTTTATTTGCATAGCGTAGACATCCATCCGATTTGACTTGAAAAACTAAGCTGCATTATTGGAATAAATTTTGCTGATCAAGCTGAAGAATAATTTTTATAATTTTTTTTTAAATTATATTTGATCTTATATTTACATTAACATTTCAATATAAATATTTAATTTTCAAGAGTCTATTTTGTATTCTGAGCAAGAGTTTTACTACTAAAAAATTATTTTTAAATGAGATATAGAATTTTTTATTTAGACCTATTTTTAATTCATTTATTGCGTCAAACTAGATTTTGAATAAAAAAAAAATAGCCCAATGCCTCTTTGAAGTAACCTCAGATAACTATGCACTGAGGTACTATGAAGTAACCTCAGATAACTATGCACGCAATATCAATATTTCTTAAAATCCGCGAACCAACTTAAATTAACAAATAGAAAACTTAAAGATGTCCTTAATACCAAAATAGTTTCCTTAAAATACAGTACGGATGTTACTCCATTCTCGGCCAAGGTTCTACGAAATTGAAATTATATTTTTCATTGCAGATCTGAAAAAATTCCCTATCAAGGTGAAATTTTGTAATCTTAAACAAACGAGTATACAGGGGATGAGTTCTTGATGTTTATAATTCACCCGGAGTATGACCGTTTTCTACAATATTTTTATGGAATGTATAAAGAAGAAGTTAAAATGTATTGGTGCTATCACTCTCGAGATGAATTGAAAAACGGCGAAAAAAATATACCTATGGTGAAACAACAAGAAACGACTTTGGACAAATTGAATTTTCTGTAGAACGTAATGAGTCTTAAGCAATTTCCTAAAGTCACATCCAAATCGATGATGAACTCATGAATGAAAAATGCTATTTTAACATCCCAAATAATGACTACAAATAAGCAGAACTTAACAACTCTTTGCCTTATAATTGCTGCATTACTGACATTGAGTTACAGACTGTCACAAAAAAAAGCTATGGCCTTTCGAAGAAAGCATACAATTTGAAGAAATTATGGGGTGTTTATAGTCTTTTTCCATAGTTCCCTTAAAATGTACGCTTTCTCTGTAGAGCCACAGCTTTTTTCTATCAGCTTTTGTAAAAAGTGGATCCAGAAGGAATTATGAAACCAAATGCAACCTCACACGAGTGCACGAGAAATCGTTTATTGAAGTTAAAAACTGCTGCTGACTGGAAGCTCAGAACAAAAGCTGATGTAGCAAGGGTCAATGATTCACAAGAAATGGTGTTTTATAAGAGCAATACATATTGTCAACAGCTGCTAAATAATGAAAATCTTGAAGATAGGTGATTATTGATAGATTGCATGCATCAATTTGTAACTTAAAAAAATTAACGAAAGCTTGCCTAAAGTTGAAGTTTAAGCTGTCATCAAATCACTCACCAAAAGGATGAAGTATACATATGTCTATTAAGCGCATAAATTTACTTCATTTGTATCAAGCAATTTGTGTTTAAAGTAATTACTTCTAGAGTGAATTTTTCCCTCGCTTTATTTTGATTTGCACCAAAATTACAAATTACACAAAGCTATGTTTTGGCCTTGATTTACTTGCTTATCAAAAAATTGTTTTTTGGGAACAAGCTATGCTTGCATTAAACTATCTTTCTAGATATATATCAGAGATATGTACGTTAAGTACAGGCTCGACGAGTAGATATCATAGAAAAAATTCATGATTTTTATGTGTCAGGAGAAAATGCAGTTTCACTATCGAATGCCACTTTTTGCATTTGAGGCTTGACACACTCGATTATTTCATTCTTTTCGATCCTTCCAAAGTTAATTTGAGTTAATAGACAAGAAACTGTATGCGCACTTTAATAGCAAATTACCCAATTTCTTCAACTTCAGTGAAAAAAATTTTAGCCTATGTATTTGAATTTGCTAAAAAATATAAACTGATATTCAGTATCCTTCTTATGAGATTTTCCCATATCATACATTTCAAAGGTACTTTTTAATACTATAACTTTTACTAAATAAAAAATGTGATATATCGCATATAAAACGTCAAGAAAAAATATTTGCTGGATTAAATTTAAATTTAGCTCCCTTTCTTAGAATGGAAGTTAACCGAATGGTGTCGCACGGTTTTAGTTTCTAAGATAGAGCAATCGATAATTCCGGTTGTAGTTTTTTTTTAAATCGTTATAGGCTGTCATATTAAAGATAATTAAATGTTGGAGTATGGAAGTTTAAAATCTAACTTATAGATAGTTTTCGAAATATCTAAGATTATGAAAGATATTTTTAAAAAAAAAAATGCTACTAATCTGTTTTATCGACATACAAAAAATGTTCAATTTATTTAATTTCAATTACATTACCAATGATTTTTTCTTTAAAAAAGTGAGCCCAGTAATTTTGAAACGGAGTTTCATTGCAATTGACATTGAATAAGTTCACGATATCGATTATGGCATCTAACAGTTTAATAACAAAGCATTAAATACTGTCTATGCGAGTATTCAACTAACTCAAAATTATTCTAAAGTTTTTAAGTTAGTTTTCTTAGGTTAACGTTTGAAACAATTTATGCACAAGTAGCTTTGAAGTCAATTATCTGATAACTCCAGGCTGTAGGCTTTTGTTAGCAGATTTCGTGTGATATCACGCATAATCTTTGTATTGGTCACAAGACCAAGAAGCACGTACTTTTTTGATGAATCTTTTTGGCACCTAGTAAGCTAGGCTATTATGTGGTTGTCTTATTGAAAAATTTGTATTTTTAATAGCTTTCATTTTACGGAAATCTTGATAAATTCTTCTGTCATCTGCAATCTGTCGTTAATAATTCCATTAGCTTTAAAATCACAATTTAGAAAGTTCTAGATCTCAAGTAGTTAAATAGTTAATCAAAGACAAAACTTTCTAAAAAAATTACATTAATTAAATAGAATTTTTATGTGCTCCTCGTATAAGTCATTTACTTTTGAAAACCGTAAATTTTGAATATCCATAAAACGCTAATAAACACAACAATTATTTTTTTGTTTGCATAAAATTAACGCTGCTTTTGCCAGCTTTGTGATTTTTTTCGTCACATTAGTGGTAAGAATTCTTTTCACTCCATTTTTTTTGCATGAAATGTTACACATTTTTTGCACAGTTTTCACACATGAAAGCCGAATAATAGCAAGCACTTCCTTGTAGCAGACAGGGCAGGGTAATATAGAACAGGTTTCATGCGAAACTCTACACAATTTTTCTACAAAATGAAATATATTTTTTCCTCACTTTTTTGGTTTGTTTTGTTATTGTAATTAGCTATCAATTTTTTCACAAAAATACCGAAAATTTAAGAATTTGTTAATAGGCGCTGCGCGTGCGCAAAGCATCAAACATTAAACGAAAAGCAAATGATTTTTATTTTTTTTTTTTGTCTTTTTGCTTTGAGATAAAAATCGATTTTGTTTTTCTTGTACTCAAACTTACAAACACGACGAACTTGACGCGCAACGATCTAAACTCTAACTGCGCAACGTTTGTGAGTCAGTCAGCGTGTCAGGCAGTATGGTGTGTAGTAACTTGGCTCAAATGCAATGTTGGCAAAACAGCAACTGAAAAGCAGTAAAAAAAAAAAAATACAACAAAGTAAAGAAAAGAAAAAAAAGAGTTAACAAATCATTGGTGAAGGCTTAGAGCAGTCGGTATAAAATGAAAAAAAAACAACAAAAACTTCATTCATACAAGTTTTCAAGCCCGGCCGTAGAGAGAGTCAACGAGTTTGTGTAGCTATATGCTCTATTATTAGCCACATTGTAAGCAAGCGCAAGCGCGCTCTTTTATTAATTCGCTCTTTTTTCCATTGTTTTTTTTCAAGCACTCACTCTCTGCTTAATTGACCGCTATGCCGCTCACTTTTTTGTTTTTGTTTATTTAACGCTTTTTTCACCGATTAAAGTATTGATTTTTTTCAGTGTTTTTTTTTTTTTTTTTTGTTTTATAAAATTTTTCGAATTTTTAACAACAAAAAAAAAATCTTACTTTTTGCAGAAACTCGTTTTGACAGTTGAGAAAATGTAGAGCTAAAAAGAGGGGAGCACAGTGGATGTGCAAAGGGTATAAGAGTCTGTGTGGGAAATTGTCTGCAAATTTGCTTACATTAGATAAGTGTGCTTTATGAATATCATAAAATTTTGATTAATTGAAATTGCAATTTTGTAAAGAAAAAAAAAATATCTTGTTTTTTTTAAAAATGGCTAAGGTTTTTTGTCAGAAACACCATCAAAATCTCTTGTAAATTGACAATTAACTATTTCTTAGAAAATAGCTCGCAAACCTTTTTTTAATCTTTTCGTTTGTAACGCAGAGCAGAGGGCGTGATACGTCTGCCGAAAAGTTATAAGTATAGCCTTTACATATGATATGTTAGGCTACGCTGCAGTAGATTCGAAACGAGAGAAATCGATCGAGGGATATGCCTAGTGACTACACAACTCTTTGTTTTTATACTTAGTGTAACTAAATTTTCTTAGAAAACTATTTCCATATTAACACTTAAGTCTGAAAACTTTATGAAAATTATCATTTTAAGTTTTATGGGTGACGCCACGCCCGCACGCTTTAATCGTTTGCATGCTTCTGGCATGTGGTGGTCTTCTCTCGAATTTCGTTGCATTCCCTTAGAAAGCCTTCGTGATATGATAATTTAGGGAGGCATTACGTCTACAATTTCATCCACTTTACATATTGCTAATACCTTTGTTACTTTATATTTTTGTACACACTTGCATTATATTTCATTCGAAAACTTTCTGTATATGATAATTTTAAATTCTTACTTCGATGGCAGCCATTGGCAGGTGTAACACCCGATAGTCTTATCCCACTGCTTTTTATTTGTGGATTTATATGTACGTTTCTTAGGTGCTATATACATACTTAGTCTTACTGCATTCCATTGCGTAAATTTTGAAAAAAAAAATTTTGGGCGGTACCACAGGCTTTAGGGTTTGAAGTTCGATAAATCCTTTATTATGGATTATGGCATTATATTGAAATCTCGTATTCCGAGTCTCATGTTTCTGAAGCAAATAGCTTAGCATAGTCATAAAATTCAAAGTAGGCAATCAGACAAAAAATGCTGTTCCTATGGAATAGGTTAAATATTGAATTTTTTCCACAGGAACTTCAAAAGTTCCTTTCTTAGTGAATATTGCCATTGTAAGAGGATAACATATTCCAAATTCTATGTACGTCTCATAAACAGTTTGGCCTGACTGTTTATTTCTGTTCAGTCAATCAATCAATTCAGTGAATTTACTTTTCATACCCATTTAATTTCATTTCAAAAAACTTGTTCTTACGGAATATTGTGTGATGATACTAAGTATGTTCTAAATTATATGTCTTCAAAGCAAGAATTTGGCCAAGGCATTACTTTTTGTCAGTTAGTTAGGAAAAAAGCCTATTGAAAATCAAAATTTGCTTTTTGAGAGGTGTCGTACTTCCTTGAGATCAATATCTCGTTAAATCCTTCGATTACCATTTCGCATACAAATTATAATATTTTCTATAAAAGTCTGAATTCTTATTTTCTTAGGATGTGTTATATCCCATTACGAATTAAAATGAGAAAAATTCTTCCCTACTGGATATTAATATCGTATGATTATTTCACGTTTTAAGTTAAATGTTTGTGTTTTAGAAATTTAGCTCTATGTGTTTTCTGTTTAGTTAGACAAGAAGAAGCATTTCGATTTGAAAAATATAAAGCTTTGAATTTCTGATATAAGTCACGTCCTCTTAGAATTATAGTTCAAAAACTTATTTCTTACTGTTTGTCTGTATCACGAAACGGATTCTATATTCCAATTTTTTCTTGGATAAATGGTTTGGTCTAAGCGTTAATACTTCTCCTAAAAATTACACCAAGCTCGGTAAGACAATATTTCGGATAACTACGTTTAAAAGGACCACTTTACTTCCACAAGCAAAACAAGTCCCTATTTTACACCTTTATTATTTTTTTTTCGGTTTTTGTCAAAACGCTGCTCCGAAACTTGTTGGCTGGCTTGTCTAAGTATATCTTAAGAAATTCTGGAACAAGTAAAAATAATTACCACACCTACGGCTTGGCATCGCTATTTTATATGGTGTATAAGTTTATATGAAATTATTTTAAATATTTTTTTCTAAAATTGGGCCTTTACCTACATTCGATTATTTATCACTTTTCTTCATTACATCGAAATTGTTAGCATTTTATAGTTCTTAAGTTGAATTGCAGCTAACGCCGTTTACAGTAAATAGGTTTTTGAAAAAGGTCATTCACTGAAGCAAAGTTGTATGAAAAAAATATGCTCAAAAAAACCCTAAAAATCTCCGCAAACAAATAATATATTTTTAATGTTGTTATTTGAGGGAAACAAGCTTGGTGTATTCTCTTATTCATTTCGAAAACTATGCATTTTTAATAAAAATCTCCTAATGCCTTTTATAGAGCTGTTTTATATCTCTTTTCACTTTTCCTTAAATTTGTCTCTAAACACCATTTATTTATTACAAAATTGCACTTTCAATTTCATTACAAAATATTTGAATTTCTATAAAAGTGAATCTACAAATAAGTGCTTGGCTGAGTGTTCACTTCATTTGTTTTTGGTCTTCTGCTACTGTTTGTACTCAATTACGCCCACTTTGTTACTTAATTTTAATTGGATTTGAAATTATTATTTTCAGTGCGTACACAAATAAATCCCAGAGTTTTGTTTAAAACGGCTTTGGCAGACAAATAAGACAGCAATGGAATTACAATGAGCTGCGTGATATGAACAGTTCTCCAACTTGTATTATAAAATAAAGAATATTATTATCATTTCAATTTATAAAAATGTGTTCTTTAGTATGCATCAAAATAAAAGTGAATTTATGCATTTAAGATACGAAAAAGATTTCAAGAAAAAACAAATCAACTTAATTAATAAAAATTAATGACAAAAAAGATATAAAACAAGAGACTAATGAATTTTTCAACAACTACCAAACAAATGAGCAACAGCATTCCACATACAAAGTTTATTTGTTTTTTTTTTTTATTTTCCATATGGCAAACGTTGCAAAAACCGCTTCAAAATTTGTACAAGACCACTTTTTTGCATGTTGCAACTTGTTTTTTTTTTTAATTTTCGATGCCGAAAAATATTATGGAAAAAAACCTGTAAACGTTTATTAAAAATTATTAACACTTTTGTAGCCAGCAAGCTTGCTAACTGCCAATAATATTTTCATTTGCATTGCAGTTGTGTTGCCTTTTTTTATTTTTGGCAAAACGCGTTATGAGTGTTGTTGCTACCAGATTTGTCGCCTTCACTTTAGCGTGGAAATTTTGGATTTTTGTTGCTACATTGTTTTTGTTTTTTTGCTCAAGACAGGTGGATTGCGCGGCTTTTAATAATATTTCAAAGTATAATTATATATATATTTTTTTCTCTTTAGTATTTAAATGCAAAATCAATGAATTTTTATTAAAAAAAAACTTAAAAAATTTGAAATTCTTCAAATAACTCAGAAAGAGGAAAATTTTGAAAGGAGTCCGCTCCCTGCTTATGAACTTATAGCAATGCAGTGACCCAAGAAATTTTTTGAATTGATTGACTGATTTATTTTCATTGAGCTTAATATATGTATTAAGTATGTACTATATATAAGATGTTGGGGATCAATTTCACTAAATATTTACTACCGTATAAGCTGTTTAGGTTTAATTAAAAACTTCAACCGCTCCTTTCCGAATCACCTGAAAAGGGTTGAGGTTTGGAGGACGTTGTCCAAATTAACACTGATGGTTTATAGATGGAGGCCAAAATGAGAGACGTACAGTGGGAGATCGTGGCCATTTAAAAATTTATTAAGACATTCGTCAGATAATACTTATGGAAGGAAAAAAAAATACAAAATCCCAAAATTTTGTTTGTGTATAGTGACATAGTGAACTCAAAGTTGAACTTTGAACACAAAAATGTTCCATAGAACTTTTTATATAAGCAACTGCTGGATAGAGCGCTCTAACTAAATTGTGTGAAACAAAATGCGCTAATGTAGCCATGAAAAATTTTTGAAATCAACATTATCAAATTAATCGGAATTGATACCCATTTTAACGAAACGCCTCAACCATATCCAAGCTTTGTTAAGGAGGTAGGCGTGTCCGTGGACCATTTTTTTCTTATTCACAAATTTTTGTTATTTTAAACTAAAAAACATTTGGAAAACTTTTCGGTAAATGATCGAATCTTCTACTTTTATGAAGTGCTCGTTGAGTGCTCTATCTCGTTTTCGATAACGATTTCGAGTTTTGATTTTTTTCGTAATTTATTCGGAAAACCATTGATTTTGATACTTGGAATAGCATTTTACGCCAGGTGAGATGTTGCAAAAGTTGAGAAGAGTAGAAAATTTCGAAAACTGTTTGTAAAAAAGAGAAATGTTAAAATAACTGAAAAATATTCAATAAGTTGAAAAATATTGAAAAGTCGAACAATGCTAAAAAGGTTGAGAAATGAAGAACAATGTTTGGCAAGTCGAAAAACATTAATATAATTTTAGAAATTCGAAAGAATTGAGAAGATCGAAAAATTTTGAAAAAGTTAATGAGGATTGAGGATGCTGGAAGGATATAAATTAACAAAACGTTGAAAAAGTCGTAAAAATACTGAAAACGGTGTGTATTTTGATATATAATAGAGAAGTTGAAAACTTCAAACAAGTTGAAAAATGTTAAAAAAATCGATAAAAAACTAAAATGTTATACCCTTTTGTTGCTACTTATTCTGTTGGACCATCTTGAATATGGTAAAGTAACAGGTACAAACTTTAAATCAACCAAAATATTCCCTTATATATTTAATAGCTTATTTTTTTGTCATTTTTGTAAAAATTATTTATTAGTAAAAACCATATTTATTTTACCATTTCTATTTGTCTAAATGTTCTTATGTTAGTTTGTCACTTAAGTCTTTCATTTCATTTTTGAAATTTCCTTATTTATGTAGCTAAGTTAATTAATATAAGCGTAGGCGTTTTGCTAGATTCTTGACTTTTAAGATTATTTTATTACACAGACTTAAAAATGTAACTCAAAAATCAAGTTTTGTCCATAATCGTTGTGCCTGAATCATAGTTGCTAATATGGTTGGCATATAAAGCAGTCAGTGAGTGTCATTAACATTTGTGAAAAGTGATTTTATTTTATTGTTGTTTCAAAGGTTAAAGTTTTTTGTTGCGTTTGATTTTGATATATCTTCATTTAGCAATGCAACAAAGTAAGCAAATCAATTAAGTGTTTTTTTGCAAAATTTTTAAACGCTTGCTTGACCAATACTAAAACAAAACCTTGAAGCTTGCGTACCTTTTTTGTTACGAATAAAACTGTTTGATGCATGTGGCATTTAAAAGTCTTAAAATCATTTGTTTTGTAAGCAATGTAAATGTTTTAAGCATTTTTTTTTCTCAGAGCTTCAATTAAATAGAATTGCAAAAATAGCAAAAAAAAAAACTGCAACAGGTTGTTGCTTCTTCAACATGACCACAAAAAGTGAAATTTTGCAATTGCAACTTAACTTCTTCATTAGCAATATTAGTCAAAAAATTGCAGAAAAAATCTGCAACAGCACCAAAACGTAACTGCAGCATCACTCAAATGATGCTCATTAAAGAAATCATAAGCTGCAACCAAACAGCCGGCAACTATGAATTTTTGTTACCTTGATATAAACAAATTTTTTTTTTTCAATTTTTAAAATTTTTTACTAAAAAATTTTTCTTTCGCTTATGCAAAATCTGGGGAAAATTAAATTTTCTTATTAATTTCTACTATACATAGCTGCTGGTGCTGCTGCACAAATTGAAATAAATTGACCAAAGTAAAAGCTGTAATGAAAGTAAGAGTCTACTACATCGTGCTGATCGTGCTGTTGCTTAGAAGATAGAAAACAAATAAAAATAAACTAAAAACTTGTTAAGCCACAACAACAATAGAAAAAAACCTGCTGAAAATTGTGTTAAATATTTGGAAAATTTTCGGCAAGAAAATTTGTGCGGTGAAACTTAGTATTAAATTAATGAAAAGTTCGTTGCTTAAGTCTTTTGTTTAGCAGCATTAACATTTCAATTGTGCGCATAAGCTAATGCTCTTATAAAATAAATAAATCATAAATAATATGCACATTTGACAGATTTATTATTGAAATTTTATTTAAAATGCAAATTTCACAAAGAAATAATTACAGATTTTAGCTACAAACTCGATAGCAGAATTTTAATTAAAGAATAAATGCAAGACAAAATATGTATGCAATAGGATATAGAAATATTAAAAAATTTATCTTTTAGAGGAATAAAAAGTCATATGCAGCGCTGCAAAATTTTCATACCCAGCAGACTAACAAAAACGATAGGCTTGAGCGACAAATTCGATTACAGCTGTTGAAGATCAATGTTAGTAAATGGCAGGTTCGTTGCTTGAGTCTTTTATTTTATTAATGCAAAAAGATTTTCATAAATAAAATTTAACTGTTTCTAATGTTTTAACATTAATTGTATAATTTTAGTTTTTCATGTTTATTATTGAAATTTTCTTAATAAAATCATATTTCATGTGGTAATAAAAACAAAAGACTTAAGGCACAAACTCGAGCGTTGAATGTACATAGTATGTAGACAAATTATTATAAAAATTCAGCAAAAAAAGCGTTTTCAAGCTGAATATCAAATCTTTAATATAAACGCTGCATTGTCGGTATGTAATTAGATTTCATTCACACGAAAGACTTAAGAGACAAACTCGATAAAAATATATAAAACTTTATTATTAGAGTATTTCTTTCAAACGTACATGCCCATCAGATCAGCGCTACAATTTTGATGTTGCAGACATACAAAAACGAAAGACTTAAGCGACAAACTCGTTGCCTTATAATCAAAACCAAATCATTTCAAACTATTAAATGCAATTTAAAAGCACAATGTGTTCTATTTTTTTCACACACTCATATACCACGCCCACTGGTAAAAGCCTATTTTATCCGAAAATCAGCAAGAGAGCGAGTCAGCGTGAACAATAATAATTTCCGCGTTTCTATTAAAAGCGCTATATTGCACGCCCATTTAATTGATACTTAGAAGTGTTGCCAGCGCAAAGAATCTCAACATGAGGTAGCGCATAATTTTGCAGTATATTTGCTTTTTTTTTTTTGTAGCCAAAAATTCAACGAATGTGTTTGCAACTTTCACTAGACAAAACAAAATGCACAAAATCACTGCGCTGGGAACTAAATGCTAGCCATGCCACCAACTCTTATTTTTTTCGCACTCTCAAGCACATGCATTTAAATTAAAAATGCATCTGATTTTTAAGGTGCAACTAAGAAATAAATTTTACTGCAAAATCTTTTGAATCTAACATGGTGCATAGATAGAAAACAACATATCGTCTGATAAAATTCAAATAAAATGCACTTTAAATACGATTGCGCTTGCAAAGCTGTAATTATTCTTGCCAACTATTTCTAGCTGAATTTTTTGCGTTTGTGACTTTTACAAGACAATTTCTTGTGTATCTGCACATAAATCAAAGTTTAGTATACATGGTTTTTTGTTATTGCTTTTCTTGTAATATGCTAGTTTAAAAAATTGTCTGCATTTTGCAATGATAACGAAATAAAATTCGCATACCAAGCTGTAGTATTTTATTTTTTTTTTTTTTTCTTTAACTGCTCCTCTGGGTCAATTTCATTACTATGAAGATTTATTGAAAATAATTGTGATTATGTTTTATTAGATTTATTATATTTTGTTTAAGGGGCTACATGTATGGCATGATCAAATTAAACTAGAATTTTATTTGAAATGGGCGTATTCTATAATTTTATATGAAATATTTCTTTGTATTAAGTGACAGGTTACAAAAAAAAAAGGATTATAATTTCAATCAACAATTGCAAGTTAAGCTATTCAACTGAATAATAAAGATCAACTTTCCTTTTTCGGTAAACAAATTGTAGCATCTTCTCCGCTTGGTAGTGCTTTTATAAAACTGTCAGGGTTTGGTTTAATTTTTTAACAATTTAGAACGTGCTTTTTATGCCTGAGTTTCACTTTTTCAGCTTGATCTAAAGCTTCAGTCGTGAAAAACGTAATGTTTTAAGCTGTTTTGAAGATTTTTAATTACAAGATACATATAAAATTTGATGCCTACCTCAAGTGTATTAACATTCTCTAATGACTAATGCGCAGAGCCTTGTGATGTCTTTCAAATTCACGTTTTAAATTACTTTAATATCAAAAGTTTGAAAATCAATCCAGGGATTCTTTACTTATGACGAATTTTTGAAAAGCTATATCCCCGACTTACGATGCCTATATTTCCTAGACTAGATGCATGCCCCCATTTTTTGACTACATATTCGATGTCGTTATTAAAAGCCTCATAAGAAAACAATGGTTTAATAAAAAAAGGAGAGGGACTCCTACAGTAAAATTATGCCAATTTTTTATCAACATTAGATCCATTCTCTTTCAAAATTTATAATCAAAAAATAGTAGACCTTCCAGGCGGACACCCTGTATTAAGAGTATTAATGCAGTGTAGTATATATGTTTTTTTTTGTTTTTGAATTTTATCTAATGGAATTTACTGTGCTTGAGGATTTGTGTTTGCTGCACAGCATGTGATTTATGCGTTTGCTTAGCGCTTAAGTAACTGCTGCATGTCAGAAGTATTTTCCAATTTAAATCTTTTAAAGCAGCGAACAACTTAAACTTATTTTGGTTGAATAAAAAAAATATTTATAATTCCATGTTTAAAGTTTAAGTTGTTTTTATGAAAAACTTATTTTTTATTTTTAATCACTAGCTAAGCAATAGGGCGTTGCACAGTTTATGAACAAAAAAGTGCACAATGTTACTATCTTTTCGCTTTTTTGTTCTTTTTGGATGGCTACACAAAAGCTAAAAAAAAATAATGCACAAAGTGTTCATACCCAGAACATCTTATATGTTGCTAAAGTTGCTTAGAGCATTGAAAATTAATCACTATTAAATATTATTTAATCGAACTTACAGTCATTAAGCAAAGACCAATATTGTAAATTTTTACTTATTGATCAATGTCATTTTTCAACAAACATGACAAAGATAACAAATGGAACAATTTTTAACCTGGTAATTGGTGACATGTTTCGGCTATTACCAATAGCCTCATCAGACCAGTTTGGTTAATTCTGTACATGGATTCGAACCTCTGACCGTTCATGCATTGCAATTGCATATTTTGCGACGGCCGCTCTAACACTTGAGCCACTGAGGTACTTGTCATGAGGTGTACAGAATGCGCATATTCCATTTGTCATCTTTTGTCACTTTCCAGGTTAAAAATTGTTCCATTTGTTATCTTTGTCATGTTTGTTGAAAAATGACATTGATCAATAAGTAAAAATTTACAATATTGGTCTTTGCTTAATGACTGTAAGTTCGATTAAATAATATTTAATTATAAAATAATCAGTCGCTAAAATCAACTTTCTTAAATTAATCACTATAATATCAAGAATTAGTTTCAAGGAATACATATACCTAAAGTATTTGTTTTTATGTAACATTCTTAAGGAAGTTTATTATTTCTTTTTTTTCTCATCATTTTGTTAAACACGCCAGAAGGCATATAAACAGCTCAAAAATTTTTGACATTTTCAAAATATATTCAATTGGAATACCCTAATAGCTGAGTAATAAAATAGTTTAGTTTCCTTAAGTATTTCTGTTTTATATTGAGTCATAATGTTCACCTTTGTTTCATTATTGCTACGTTTTAGCTATTATTCATTATCTAAGTTTTTGTTACATTCTGGGAGGAAATTGATTAATGATGTGAATTTTACTTTCAGTTTAAGTAAAAGTGCGACTAAAATGTAGTGATTGGATTTGGATTTTTTTTCTCTTACATTCAAGTGCAATACAAACAATAAATTAGAGCGTTGTTTTTAAAGAAGGTTCATTGCTTTTTTTTATTTTAATTGAACCTTAAGCAGTTTGATTGATTTCTTAAAGGCTTTAATTACATATAACGAATTTTAAATTACAGCATGGGCACATTTTTAAAATATATTTGAGCTCTGATTTATTTTCTTTATGTCAATCACCTTTGTTTTTTTATTTTTTTTTTTTTTTTGTGCATCCTATGTAGTATATTTGTATACAGAAAGTAATCAATTGAACATAAAAAAGTAATAAATTTTCTTCTACAAAAGTTTATGTCATTGTGTTTGTTGCTTATGTTTTTTGATTTCTTAACGTTCTTAATCAAGTCATTTGTATAAAGCGCGTTAATTTTTTTTTTCACCACCCAAGTAGAAATGCTGATGCACTCTATGAGTGACATGAATTAAATTATATGTCAGCTAAGTTTTTGTAAAAATACAAAAAAAATGATGGAAGCTACGATATTAAAAATAACACATTTTTTTGTTTATGCACTCACACATGGAGTTAAGTTTATTCCTTCCAAGGTAATCAAGTTTTTACACAATTTGTTGATGTCACATTCTCAAGAATTTTCCCACATTAAAGTGCATTCAATGCATTAACTCAATATTGCACGATACAAAAGAATATCATGTCATTTAAAAGTCATAAAAATAACATTAGGAGTTATAGTTAGAAGCCATGCTGTAAAAAAAGCGTGCTACTAACCTCTTTTAAGGCCGACGGCAACAGCGGAAATAATAAAGAGAAAAAGTGCTGCCAGCAAATAACTTAAAAGGATTCATAGTGAGCAACTAAGTATCATCAAGAATTCAATGTTTTTTAATGTTGAGCAAAGCAAAGAGTTACACAGAGTGACAAGACATAAAATTGTCATAAATTTAAACAACATGAGTAGTAAAAACAACATGCAGTAAAAATTGTCTGTCACATTTTGTGCAGCACCAACAAACTATTTGGTTGATAAACCAAGAGCTGTTGGTGGTCTTTAACAGCTGTTGCTCTATTTTTTTAATAGGAAATTTTTTTTGCTATTATAATGCAGCAATAATAATAAAAATTTTTCTTTTACTTTTACACACTTAAGTAATTTATGTAAATGATTTTATTCCGCTGATTTGATTGACAACATAGTAATTAATTGTTTGCATAATCAGTAGCCTACTTGATTCGGTAAAGCCACATTACACGAAAAAAAGGAAAATTATTTTCCAAGAAATTGATTAAAATCGAAGCAAGCGTGAACGCACTCATTTGGCATCGCAAAGATGTCAAAGATTTTCCAAAAATATTCCTTTGTATTTTTTATATCCCACATAGAGGGTATATTCACTTTGTCATTGCATTCGAAAGAGGCGTGGCAAATATACAAATGTATATACATATATGTATACATATATGCTGGATCAACGTCACCACCTAGCCTGGCACACAGGCGATACCTCTTCAAACAGGATTCTTGAGCAAAATCGGTCCACGGATACGGAATAGAAATTACAAGAATGATTTGGAATAGTTCTGGACAAAAACTTGGCGAACTTGATGAGTGTGGCACCCTCCATAGAAACACAAAATTTTACACTGACAGAATCTATGTATACATAAATAGGCAAAAGCAAACCACTACCATCACTTATTAACTGCCATAACACGACATAATCGCTTGGTTTTTTTTTTTTGTTGGAAAAGTAGTGAAGAGGGACAGTGCTGAAGGTAATTTTGTTGCGATGTCACGCCTCTAATAGGAAAATACGTCTCCACGGCTAGGCTGATGAAAAGATTTTAATGAAATTTGTGGGTTTGGTATCGTCCCTAATGGAAAAAAACACTGTCACGGTTAAGCCAATACACCGATACAATGATGAAATTTGGTATGGATATAGATTGATTTCTGAGTAAAAATCTTTGTTTTTTGTAGGCGATAGCACGTCCCTACCACGTTTTTACTGCAAAACTAATGATTCGATTTTGATGGAATTCAGCACAGAGATAGACCGAACCCCGAAGAAAGATATCTAATATTTGCCATGCTCCTAAATAGAAAATATGTTCACTATTTAAGCCAATTAATAAGTAAGTTATAAATAAATTAATTAAAAAAATTCGTTTTCTTCAATATTGACTCTTATAGATGAGCCATAAAAATTCAAGTTCAAAAAAATTAAATATAAAACAAACCTTATTTCCAGCATCGGCATTCTTGTAGACGCTCTTAGGCACTCACTAATCCACCTAAAATTAAAAAAAAATAGTCAATTTTTATATTTTATGTTTTATCAAAACTGAGGTGAGTTGACTTAATTTAGGGTTCAGTAAAGCATTCTTAGTTTTGTACATTCGTCTAAATACGTTTCAAGTTTTTGAATTGTAAAGAAGGTACCAGTACACCTGTACAAACTTCGTCACTTTTCATTAAAAAGTTTTTTTTTTATCAATTTTAACAAGTTTCTACCAAAGAATTCGCAAGAACAACAGCATAACAACTCAAGAAAACGAAAAACTTAAGCAACAAACTTTACTTGTTCAATTTGTAATTCAAATGGAATACACACATTTGTTTTTTTGTGAAATTTTTATATAAATATTGATTTTTTACTTAAGAATCATAATACACAAAATATAAACAGAGATAAACAAAGATCAAATCAAAGCGTAATAAGAAAATAAACAAAGATATTAACTTATGTTAACTAGTGATGTGGCTGCTATGTTATAGCCAATAGAAAGAGGTTGAATGAACTACTGCACACTAGCGCATTGATTTTGACTGCTTATAAAAACTTTTTTTTGGGATTTTTTCTTCAATATTTTCACTGCTAATGATGGTGATTACATGAGTATGAACATATTATTTTCAAAATGAGTGTAAGTGTGCAAGCGCATAATATCAGTTGACATACCACTTGTTAAAAGAAAATGTGTGCCATGAATTTATTGCGGAAGTTTTTATTAATAAGTTGCTTAAAATATGTAAGCCCATTTTAATGGGCGCACACGCGCTGCGCTTAGTATGCAGTTAAGCAATTTAACACAAAAATAAGAGTACATGTGAAACCCTCTAATATATTTTACTAACTTGCTTGCTACCATTATGCGAAATATTCCCAAAGAAGCAATAAATTCAATAAAGCGAAGACTTAAGCTAACGAACTTAATATTGTTAGAGTTGCCTTGCATTTTGCAACATCACAAAATGATTTTAAAAAAAGGCTGTAAAAAAGCAATTATAACAACAAAGAGAACAACAAAAACATCATTATCATTATCACTGACAACAGCAGCAGCAGCAGCATCACCATCAACACCATCAAATGGGTCACTGTAATGTCTCGAAAGTTCTTTTATGTATAAACGTGCGTTCGTTCAATGTGCTTGCTTTGCCATAGCGCAACAAACACTTGCAGCAAATACTGACAGTAACTTATTGTTGTTATTACTGCTGTTGATGCTGCAAAAAGTAGCACAATTACGCGCGCGCGCGCTTTTAGTAAAACATTACAAATTATTGTAAGCAAATGATGGGGAAATTTTTGAAAAAAAAAAAGTTAATAATGAATGAAGTAACAAAACGACAGATTGGCAGGTGTTTAAGTAGTATGTTGGCGCTTTTCTAAAAAGCAAAGGAAAAAATAAAAAAAATTCAAAAATTATTAGCGATTGAATTAAGAAAAGCGTACAGTTTCAGCTCAAAAATGAAATAAAACTTTTCTGGGAAATCAAAAAAAAAAATTTAATGAATGAATGAATTTAAAAAACTGAGTTCGAGAGTTTTCGCAAATAAGACTGTTAATGTCAGTTAGCAAAAGAAAAACCCTTTTACAGTTCTGCACTAATATATGTATGGAAAAAGTGCAAACAGTGAAACACTTTTCTTTAATTGACATAGTTTTGAACTCGGTTTAGCCTGGTCAACATTTAAAGGCATATTTGACTACTAATTATGCAAGAAACTTCAGCGGTTGAACTTATAACTGTGTACAATTTTCAAAAAGTTCAAACTGTCTCACTGTTCGCCGATATGTCAATATTAATATATTTAATATATAAAATTGCACTCACAAGTCTTCTAACTTGATATACATATACTCATTTTTCTGTTATAGGGTTTGTCATCATTTCGACAAAATTTATAATACGAAATATTTATTTTTGTTTTGTGCTACTGACTTCAGAGGCCTGCTGGACTTTGGTCAAAATATTTATTTACCTCTAACATTTCTTTTAATTACAATAAAAACTAAAGTTTTAAAAGAGACAAAACCCACAAAACAGCAAATTGTATCAAGAAATTAAGAATTTACATTCAATCAATTGTGTAC
Organism: Meiosimyza platycephala; assembly: GCA_963662105.1. Lineage (NCBI taxonomy): Eukaryota > Metazoa > Arthropoda > Insecta > Diptera > Lauxaniidae > Meiosimyza > Meiosimyza platycephala. The sequence goes on along the minus strand of OY759208.1, from coordinate 101,909,153 downwards.
AAAACATTTTTTTGAATAATAAGCGTTTTGAAAATTTGTTCACAACTAAAATGAAGCCAAAGAATATTCAAAAGTCCCACATTGTTGTAACCTTAAGTAAGTTAAATAAAGTAATTTCTTACAATCTCCTTAAAAATAACTTTTATTTGAACAACCAAGTTCATAATAATATGATTTGTACAACATCTTTTTTTACATTTCCAATAAATAAAACTGGTTAAGCTGTGTGTTTTCTATCTGACCTAAAAAACCTCGAACGCACGACATGGGCTTCAACTTCTGATTGCTTTTGTATGATGGTGAATTTTCCAATTCATTCTACAGCACAAGAAAATAAACTGACTTTCTTATGTGCAGTCAGCCAACCTTGCTGCATCATTTAAACGGCTCATTGACCAATACATCATCATCAGCAGCAGCAGCAGTAGTGCAGCAATGGCAGCAGCAATAAAATCAGCAGCAATAAAAGCATAAGCAACATAGAGTGAAAGAGTAGCTGCGGCGGCAGCACCACCACTTTTATAGCATTTTGCTTACTCAATGGATTCTAATGACCAAAAAGTGAGTGAACAGCAAACTTTGTTGTGGCTTGAGACAACAACAGCAGCAACTGGACAACAGCAACACCATCGATGATTTCGAAAATGCATAACAAGTGAAAAATGTGCGCATGCGCACGCGCAAAAACAGGTTCAAAAGCGAACAACGGTTACTTGTGGCCACTAGTCACTCAGCCAGTTATACTATGAAGGCACTCATTCGTTCTTAAAATTTTTGTGTTTATTTAAAAAAAAAAAAATCACCAAGTCAAATTACTGGCATATGCGAAGCCAACATATAGACAGCAATAGCAGCGGCGACACAACATAACGAAAAAAAAAAAAAAAAACAACTGCTATTCCGACGCAAGTTCAGCCAACTAAAATGTTTAAGAACGAAGAAAAAAAATAAAGTTTGCTAGAAACTAACGGTGAGTTATTAAAGTTTACCTACATAGCAGTTTTTTATTATTGTGAATGTTGCTGTTGTGTTGTTGCTGTTGTTTGTCATGTTGGCAATGCTGTATGGTATATCTTAGGTTGCTGTTAAATGCTGTTATAGCAACTACTTTTTGGAAATATTCTTTGAAAACTTAATTTATTTGTTATTTTACTGTGATGTTTCAAATCCAAGTTCTTTGCTTAAGTCTTTCGTTTGTTCCATACAATGCGGTAAGAATTTTTGGTATTGGGCTACATCACTATTATTCACCTAACTTTTATTAAACGATAATTATCTAAGGGCTCAGAATTGTCATTTAATAGGTATTATTTAAACGAGCAGTAATTGATTAAATTTTGAGCAGCAGTTAAGTTTTGAGTGGTAAAGTAATTAATTGTGTATTCTTATATTTTGAGCGCCATTTCATCATTAAACTGTAAGCTTTTTTAAAATTGGTGAAGCAGCAATAAAATTGATTGGGGGAGAAGTCAGTTATGAGCTGTGTTTTATTTAGTTTCGAGCAGTTAAAAAGAATTAATTTGCCGAGCATTAAAAAAAATATTTTTGAGCGGTAGCAAAATTATAGTGAGCATTTTTTATCCGCGGCCTAGGGCTGACCTCATATGATTACTCTCAGTTTCATTTTTTAAGGTGCTGTCCACCTTTTTAAGCAATCATAGGTGAGATTTGAACTTCTTATGACTATGTATAACCAAGCAACCGTGCTCCGTATGATTTTTCAAATACATCCAAAATATTCCTAATCCAAAATTATTTTTGCAACATTACTTTGAAAGTTAGGCCAAGCCTTTTAAGTTTAATTTTTAATATAAATTATTTTCAATTCAACGCCCATAATGTGGGTTTTTGCTTGTGTGTTTGTTATTTTCGAATTGGTCTTTTACTAACAATAAGTATGATAGAAGTTTGTGGCTTAAGTCTTACGTTTTTTTTTTTTTTCATCTTCTATTATTACTTTCTTTTACATTGTTTTACGCATAGTCATTTTAACACTCATGAATAATGATTGCCTCAACATTTTAAATTAGCCACGCCTTACATTACTGCCTTCACCTTTGCCTTAATGCATGCGACCGACCATCCATGTGAACAAATAATAAATCTTAATTTAAAAATTAGCACAGCACAGCACAGCTTGAAAAATCGTGTCAAGAATGAAACGGAAAAACGTAAAGAATTAAAAAAATCAACAAAGAATTGACGATGATGATGCCGATGCCAATCGACCCAACAAGCAACGGGTAACAATTTAGGTCAAGTCTGAAATTCTTTGCTGATAAAGCAAACAGCCACAGCACCATCATTATCCGCAGCGTCAGCAGCACCAGTAAAAGCAAGCGCAGCCAAAGAAAGGCTAAACGAAAATAAACTTTAATGAAAATAAACGGAAAAACTTTTGTTGACAAGCGTCACTTAACAGTTTATGACTGTGAAGAAAACAATTAAAAATGTCCAACTCTTTTGTGAAATTATGATTTTTTTATGGGAAAACTATGAAATTTTACAGAAGGTTTGGTGTGAACATCGGTACTGTTTTCCTGGTGAACCTTGGGTTCAAGATTTGACTCTTCGGCCGAATAGCAAATGTCTTTCCATCTGGACGCAGTTGATTTATCTTTGTCTCTTCAGTCCAAAAATGGGCCTTCATGACCCGAAACATATGGCCAATATCATCAAACCCTGGCTTCAGCGAGAGAAAATAACTATTTTGTACTGGCCAGTTCGAAGTTCCGACCATAATTCCAAAGAAAATTCATGGAGTGATGTAGAGGCAAAACTATGGAATAAGAATATCAATATTTGACGATTTCTGGACTGCAGCTCAAGAAACTTGGTGTTCATTCCAAAAGAGAGGCTTGTGGAGAGCTTGAGCCGAAGATGCGAAGCGTTCATGCAAAATACTTTGTACAAAATATTAATTATACTTATTATGCAGATTTTTTTAGATTTCAACATTGAAAATAAAAAAATTTCCAAATTTTAGTATTTGTGCTATTTATATGAACATCTCATAATGGCTATGTGAGCCATTTCTTTTAAATAATTAACAATTTTTTAATTTTGATTTCAATTTTTTTTTTTGCTAGCTGAATTGGTAATACAATAAGTTGAATTTATGTATCTCCATAGTTTTGGAAAAATAAGTTCATGTCAATAAAATTAACTTTTTTAACTTAAGAAAATGTGTGCTTTATATGATCATGGCTGTATGTTAATCAATAAAAAACATAAAAATTATGTGTACAAAATCGTTACAATACACAATATTCCTTACAAATTTTACAAATATTTAAATTATATTGATTTTGGCAAAGATTTCCTAAATCAGGTTCGCTGCTTCAGTCTTTTGTTTAATAAAATTTTTTTCACAAAAACTAAAACTTGCATGGGCTAGAGCTGTTTGCGAATCCTTGTGCGAAATTGCAGTGTGTGGATTCAGATTATGGCATTACTTTCGGAATGACTCTGCACAAAATCAAATTTCGCAACATCTCATAAATTTAATATAAATATTATAAGTTTAACAATTAGTTTACGAGTTCAATAACCCATTACGCGTGACTCATTAGCTTTGTTTTTGGAAAAATCGCATATTTGACTTAAGGTAGCGAAATGTCTTGGCGGTAACATTATATGGGCCTAATGCCACTGCATACTGTCAAGAGAATTGGATTCAGAAAAATCAAACTACTCTTTGACGCACAATGCTATTATTATTCAATTCAATTATTCAAAATTATGTAAAAAATTTGTATTGATGAGTTTAGAATTCAAACTTTTCATTATTAATTAATTATGTAGAAAAACTGACAAAAATATAACATTGCCTTATTGAAAATTAAAATATAATTGTTTAGTTTGCTTTAAGGGCTTTATAATTTACAAGTGCCGAAATGCCACAAGGTAGCAACATAATTAGATGGTTACTGAAAAAAAAACAACTATTGTATAGCATATAGTATATGGGGCATTCAATGCCATAGAAAATTTTGGGATAGTAAAAATAATAAAAAAATGGTCTAACATTTTACCCCTACAGATGCGTCTGAGGAGAGGGGGAGTCAATTTCATAATTTCAAAAGAATGTAATTTTTGCAGGGGAGCCCCCTAAGGGGTGGTGATAGGGCGTAAGTATGTTCGGAAAAAATGTTAGAAGAGGAAAAATAATGCGACCCTATCATACATTTCATTTCTCTACGACTTAGCTTCGGGGAGATATTAATGATTTTTCTTATGGTTAAGGTTAGTCACAGTTGCGTTAAACTTTAAAATTGATCAAAATTTAAATTTCGGTATTTTTAAAAAACAAAAAATTTGTATTAAAATGGGTCTCAATAAATTTTTTTTTTTGATTTTCTAAAAAATTTGCAACAGAAAAAATATTGTTCAAAAAATATTATTTTCTATTATTACAAAACACTCGCAAACTGTGCAAGCTGCTCACTTTTAAACCCTACGCCAACGAACTGTCAAAAATCGTATGGAAAGTTTTTTGAACAAACAGCGCAAGCTTTTGCAATTGTCACTCTCTTTTCCCATACGATGCTCTCAGTAAAAATTTATTGTTTAAAAATTTTCTATTTGTCACTCTCTTTTCCCATACGATTCTCTCACAAAAAATGACATCAATGCTCATCAACTGCCACAAATTGCACAAAATATTCGAAGGGACGTTCATAAAACATATCGCGCAAAATTGCCCATTTGCACATTTGTTCAAACTTGCGCGTTTGGATGAATACCACTAAAGTATTTCTTACTGCTTTTTCGTGCAGATTACAAAAACAAAAAAATCATAGAAAATTAAAATATAAATATATGTATATTGAAATTTGAAATATAGCCTGGGTTGTCAAATCGGAAAGAGGCAATTTTTGATCAGCAAAATTAAAAAATTAATTCATAAAATGTTACAAGCGTCAATGTTGATGCGGGAAAACTTGACATTTTTTAATTTTTTTGGTCCGTTAATCAAAACATTTTGAAGTCCATGGGACAAAAATCATCCGAATCCCAGCTATTTCAGAAATTTTCGAAGGCCCTCGGCTTTGAGATGAAACTCCGGGCTAAGCCGGTCAATCCCTGTTTAAAATGAGATTGTAGCACAGCTTTGGTTCATTTAATGCTGCAATGATTTATGTATTTATTATGATTTATAATTTATCATTTAGTCAAACTTAACACACGAGAAAAAAATCAGCGAAATCGAAAGCATCAAGATCGAATTTCTTTCGTTTTGGCAAGGAATGCCCCATATTATGAGCTGCTAAGTTTTAACGAAAGCTGTCTAAAAATATCAAAAAGAAGTTTTTTTTTCTTTTGAAGATACTTATATTAAAGTCTAATTAGCTGCAAGCAGGTTCATTAATTATTTTTGTTTTCTATATTTTTTTTTTACTTTTTGTTTGCAGGTTTTTCTGGTTTAACTTTAACATTATTTGGTTTTTATTTTATTGCTTTGAGACATAAAACTACTTATCACTCGTATGTGTACATTAAAGAGAAAAACCTTTAAGTAAAAACTAAGTTTGATGACTGTGAAAACCTTTGCGCATGCGCAAGTGAAAAAGAAAGAAACAAAAGAATTTAATCAAAGTGTTTGAGGTGACAACTTAATTTGACTAATTAAGGCGCTATGCTGCTTGAAAATATGTATGTATGTAAATATCTATATGTGCTAGCGGCACAAAAATGAACCGCAATTAGGAAAAGCTTGCAGTGTTTTTATTGTATTTATCGTTACAAGAAATAGAAAAGTTTATTCATAGCATTAATTTACAAGTTTTACTCCTAAGATCTGCATACATTGAAGGTAGTTTTCTTAAACTTTTGCTCAAAGTATTACTGTCAGCTTGGAGAATTTTTGTATGGCCATCATAGTCACTATAAAATTTTAGTCATCAACGACTCCAGAAACAAACTTTTAAATGGTTATAGCATAATGTTGTCATCATAATCTTTCGTACGTTCATAGCTTGCTTGTAAAAGAAAATTTATCGATTAATTTGTGGTACATTAATGGCTTATTGAAATTAGCGTTAATAAGGATACCCACTCCAAACTGATGCATATCATTTGTATTTGGCATTCACGAACATAATATGACCCTCATTGGATGTGGTATGACCTCATTGATTCTTACTTCATTTCGATCAACGAAAGAGACGCTTAAACTCTCGAGTTGCTTACAAACATCTACTTTAACAGCTTCCACGTATCATTTTGGTGATTTTATTTGAACAGGTAAGGTTGAATTTAAAATAAAGAAGAGTCACTTAGAACTGCTGCTACCGTGATAATTGCACCATGATTTCCATTATCACTAAAGAAAAATTATCTCAGATTATCTTTGATTGAAAGATATATGTACATTAATCGAAAATTTGCAAACACCCTGTAGTTCAGAGGGTGTCGTAGATAGACCCTCATGTGGCTACAGGTTTTCTACTCGCTGTTTATAAGAGTACTCGTTGCTATTCTCGCAATTTTTTATTTCAAATTGCTTCTGTTTATGGCCTGACATTTTAAATAATTGTTTCATTTCAAGAAATTAAATGTTTAAAAAAGCCTTTATGTAGTAAAAAACTATTTAAAAATTTAACATAAAAAAAATTTAAATAAAAGGAAAATTAAGATTTACATATTATGTATTATCAATTTTTTGTATGTGTAGCAAATTATTTTGTTGTTTTTTGTTTTGAAAACTATGAATGGACACTTAAACGGCGACGTATGTTTATAGCCCTATTATCGTTTGCGAATCGCCTGAAAAATTAAGCGACTCGCGTAAATTGAAATTACGGTTTGCGAGTCGCCCTGCTGTTTCACCTCAAACGTTAGCGAGTCGACTAACTTTCGTTCGCCAGAAATGTCAAACTCGGGCGAGTAAAATTTGTGTGTGACAAAAGTTTTTGAAAAATTTATTTATTATTATATATTTTAGAATTGATAACGTAGATAACATTATTAACATTAATACCAACATGAGTTCCGTCAACGCAACTAATGACTCCCGGTATTGCAGATTTTCTATAAAAGTAACTTCTTGCCTTCTGCTTCGCGTCGTCTGTCATTTCCATTTTCATCCACGTATTGCAAATTACTGTCTCAAAAATGTCCAGCATTTCTTTTAAACAACTGAGACCGTTGAGACAAACTCAAAATCATTGCCAACGTTTTTTGGTAGGAGCCATCAGCAAAAAAAAGCGTACTGCAGCGTACTGATCTGAATGAGCTTTCGATTTTTTCCAATCAAACCACAAAAGCTTCTTTATTAACTCTAAGGTAAAGGACTGAACCCATATAATCCGTCAGATCCGTTGCGTCAACGTATACAACTGCCAGGACGGAAATAAAGAAAGAAGACGGCACAAAGAATACGTCTGCAACGCATTCAAAGTCAAGCGAAAAATCAACAAACAGTTTTTCGTTTGATAAATTTCGTAATTTCTCCTGTATATTCTGCTTTGACACAGCTATTTTTATGTATGAGAAATTATCCTGTACTTACAGAGATTGGTATAACAAAACAGAAAGTACATTTCTGTCTGGCATATATAATTTACGTATGCTTTCGCATTATTATTTATGAAGACAGTTATGCGCTGAATTTTTGTTAGATAATTAGATAACTGTCTCACGTTCAATAAAACACAGTTTTGAAAAAGCGAATCTAAAAACATCAAACTTGGCAGCACTTTTATTCACCTATTCACACGCAGCGAATTTGAGCGTCGGCGTATAACTTCGGAGTAGATTTTTGCCGTGTGAATGCGAGATACGTCGGTGTAGTAGTTCGGTATTTCTACTTCGGTGTAGTATGTCGATGAACAAGTTCGCTGTCGTGTGAATAGGGAATGGAACGTCGACGTTCAACTGTCAAAAATGCTTGTTAATATATAAGTAAAATGAATGTTTAAAATAGTATTTAGCTAAAATTAATTGTAAAATTTAACATAAATATATTTTAAAATGAAAATATAATTAAAAATTACGTTCGAAGGTGAGTTAAACAGATTTTAGTGCAATTGAAATGGAATTAAACGATATTTTGTGTGGAAAATGAAGATTGCCTTAACTCCAGAAAAGTCAGCAAACAACAAAAAAAGCAGAGTGAGCGCGAGTCTTACTCTTCATATATTTATACTTTTTGTATCGTCCAGATTTTTCCTATACGTTTGTATCATGGTCTGTAGCTGTAATGAGTAAAAAATTGACAATAGCAAAATTTGTCGCAGAGAAAGATAAGATAAATCGCACGTCCCAATTCTGTTTTTAGCTTATGTCAACCATTCATTTGACATTTCAATTAAACTGACAGTTGTTTGTCTTCCTTCCGCTTTTTGATTTTTCTCATTGTCAGCAGTCGTTCGTTCGTTTGAAGGAAATTTATTTTCGCAATTAAAATAAGTAAAATTCATTATTTTAATTCAAATTGCAACACAACTCAACAAAAAGCACAGCTATGCGTGAAAATACACCACCACGTGTGCCAGACATTGAAGACGACGATGGTGAAGTGATACACTTCGAGCACGATGAAGCGCCGCTAGACGACGATGATGAGCTGGAAATGGAGGAGGTAACACTAGAAGAATTAGAGGCGCGCTTAGGTGAATATGGTGATGATGACTATGAGGATGGTGTTGGCATGTCACGACGAACGCCAGTCCAAGATGATGCACAATTGACATTCAGTGAACACACGGCACCGGTATTCGGTTGTGCGCTGCTGCCGGCGCGCGACTGGGCTGCCACTGGTGGTGAGGATGACAAAGTCTATGTGTGGAACACAAAGACAGGAGAGGTGGTGCACACAATCGAAACACATCAAGACACTGTGACAGAAGTACATTTCAGCTACGATGGCAATTATTTGGCAACAGCGGATTTGGCTGGTGAGATACAGGTTATACGCATCAGCGATGCGGGAGAATTTCGAAAAGTATGGCAATATTCTATGGGTGATATGGCATGGTTACGTTGGCATCGTGGCGCTAATGTGCTGATCGCAGCCAGTGAAAATGGTGAAATATATGTGTGGCGTATCCCATCAGGAGATTGTAAGATATTGCCCGGTAATGGTGTAAAATGTGAAGCAGGTGCGCTCACTGTTGATGGAAAAAAATTATTTGTCGCCTACACGAATGGTATACTGAAGCTATGGGATCTTAAACAGTGTACGGTGCTTATGGAAATGGATGAAGAACATCCGTTGGCGCATGAAGAGTCTGTCACCTGCGTCGCTGCTGATAGAGATTCACCACTGTACATGTCCGGCGGGGGAGATGGTAAGAAAGTCTAGGATGTACGTATTCATTTTAAGAACAGAATTAAAACGCACTTTTCGGCCTAAGTGTAGATATTTACATTTTATAGGCTAGAGGCATTAATTTTAAGTAAAAATTAGAAAATAAGTACTTAAAATAATTTTTGGCACAGTTAAACAAAAGTTATTATAAATCCATTATGTATTTATGTAACAACCAGCAGCCCCTTCATGGTTGATTACAATCTCGCCGTTTTAGTCGCCGAGATAAAATTGGCTTTTTGGTTGGCGACATTGGTGAAGTATCTCCGCGGCAATGTCTTCAACACTTTTTTCTCTACATGGTTGGCAACAGTCTCTTATAGTTGTATCCAGAAATGTCAAAATTTGGAGACAGCTATTTTGGTATCGCCAAAATTAAAAAGTGCACGTAAATAAAAAAAAAATATTTACAATTTATATCAAAAAATGTATTCTTAAGTCCAGAAATGTCAATATTTTTGTCATCCACAAAGTGTGGAACATAATACTATGGAGACATTAAACTGTATCCAGCCATGAAGCCGAAAAATAAAACTGTATCCATACTGTATGGTCTCGGAGATAAAAGCAGTAGCCAAACATGAAGGGGCTGCAGATTTTCAGCAACTCCATTTTGAAATAAATATATCCACGACCTTCGATGAATATATCTCGGTCAACTTAATTATTTTTAAAAAGAATCCCTTGACACTTTCATTTCAAGTAGCAGAAAGTATGTGTAAAGGTTTTTTTAGGTAATCAGAAGAATGATATTTTCGAAAATTCGTCCCCCTCAAATCAATTTTATACTTTGTCTAAATACTAGGCAGCTCGGTAATTAATAAGTATTTTACTTAGTCAGTAATTATAACTTTGTTGCTATCCATTGTTAATCAAGTTTTTTATATTGCAGGGAAAATTGTATTTTGCTCAAATCATGGCCCATCGGGTCATGTTATGGCCTCCGGTCCAGTGGAATGTGTTGCCTTTTCACCCTCAACTGAACTGAAAATGGCTGCTAGTGGTACACTACATGGTCAAATTGCCATATGGGATTTTGCCAAATATTCATTGCGCACAGTTTGTGAACATCCCGAGTTGGATGATGGCATTACGAAGTATAACAAATATTATTTAAAATAATAACATTTTATAAAGAATTTTAAAATTTCAGAATGAAATGGATCAGTGACTACACACTGCTCGTAGCCACAATACAAGGCAATATTTATGGCTACGATGCACGTTCGGGAGTACGTAAATTTACACTCTCCGGTCATATGGCTGATGTTTACGAAATGCAATATGATCCACAGGAAAGCATTTTATTGAGCGTATCTGAAGATCAATCAGCAAAAATATTTAAAGTTCCTCAATTGGGCGATTAAACTTAACGTTTTTTTGTTTTGAAATTAATTTAAAATGTTATATTTAATTTGTACTTTTTTCTATTTTATTCTTTTTTTTTTTCTAGCAACCAAACCTTTTACATATTTTTTTACATTTAAAAATGTAACACAAATTTTTGAAGGAATTGAAATGGAAATCTAGTTAATATTAGTTACATTCAAAGTTATACTTTTGTAAAAACGAATAAAACAAAAACAAAAGAGAAACATTACTTTGCATTGACATCTACTATGTAGGTTGGCACATAAATTATCAATTAATTTTAATACATATTTAAATTTTTTTTTATTTTCTAATATGTATTTTAGTTTCTTCTTTTCATAATGTTAACAGTACACATTGGTTATTATTACGAAATACATCATTACCAAACAGTTCACTGAAATGCTTGAATTTTATAAATGTTTGGTTGATCATCTTCACTCAACAAGGAAAAACCCAATACAGTAACTCGAAAGACGTACCGCCACTCAGATTGAGATATCTCTTCCAAGATCCAAGAGTTGGCTAGATAGCAATATTAATTCATTCATAAGCTGATAATGAGCAATGAAGCTATTTTCAAATAAACGAATCTTTAAACAAGAACAATCTCAGATTTAGTAAAACGTGTGATATGGTGCGTTCAACCACTGCAAGAGAAAGTCTGGCTTTTTTGAGGAACATTTTTGTCTAACGCATAGTAAATAAACTAACTGCTTTACTACTGCCTTTACTGGGTGCCTCGAGAAAAGGATTTACTTAAACATCCAGGAGCTAAAGGCCAAAATCTGAGCAATATAGCAAATAATTTGTAGTCATATAATGGAAAAAAACTCTCAAAAAACCCCATACTAATTTTAGAATTTTGAGCAGTCAAGTATTAGAAAGACCCCAGTGTGCATCGCTCAATTTGTTGTCAATGCGCTGCAAAGTAAAATCGAAAGTACGACAGACAAGTGACTGGCAGCTATAAAAAATGTTCCGAACCAAGCACGTGCTGCTTAAAAACGTAACGTGCTGTAACATAAGGACAACAAAATGAATGGATGGTAGATAAATGCAAAAAGTCAATGAAACATAGAATAAACAGAAACGAAATAAAAGGGGGTTGCTTTTATTTTTCTACTATGCGCACTTTATTTGGCGGGAGGTTTCTTTCGTTGCTGTATAGGATATAGTGATGAGTGATGGTTTTATTTATGAACGTTTTTATTTCAAATTTTCATTTGTTTATTTGATAAAATTTGTCGACATGTCGCATTACACATGTATTTATTATATATTTTTATTGCTCTCATTATTTTTATTCTCTCATTTTAGTACAAAATTTAATTTAATTTTATTTTTGCGCTTTACTTGTGGCACAAACATTAACATGTTAATGTGTTGATTTCAATTCAATTCCTTTTCAGTTGCAGCGCTTAAGTTGGAAATCATTTTCAGTCACATATTCATTCATTGAAGTCAGTTATTTTAAATAAACGAAAGTGTGCGGTTGTTGTGCGTTTTTTGTAGTGCGGTATCGCGTTGGGTTGCTTTATTTAGCTCTTTAGTAATCAGAGTGCAATTTTGCTTCTCCACACTTTCTGCAGTTAATTGCTTAAGTGTATAAAATTTTCTGAAAATAGTTAATTGAACCTTAAGTGTCATGCCACTGTGTAAGGAAACGGAAAACGGAAAATCTATAGTGTTTAAAATTTTGAAATCAGTCCAAAAGTATACTGCATTAAGGGTTTATTAAATAAAAAATATTGTATTGTTAATATTTCCGCTTTATTTAAAAAAAAGCATCAGAGACAATATATGTATGTATTTACATAATATATATATATGTTGGGAGATGGCATTCTAAGCAGTAAAATTCAATCAGACCCAACTCACAAAATGAATGTTATATGACAGAGGAGGACGGGGTTCGATCTTTCCGAAGACTACCTTTATTTTTTTAAATTTTGATAGTTTTTTGTTTGCACTTCCTTGTATCTTGTAAATAAATAATCAGCTGTAAAACGTGGCGTCCTCGAAACTAAGTTCAAAGAGAATAAATAATAAATTTGCAAAGTCTCCTCGATAAAAACGATCAGTTAAGCAAGGACCAAATGAGAGACTTCTTGATATTGTTTTTAAACGTCTTCAATTTAATAATGAAAATTCTATTTAAAAACATGCAAAGTTGTTCAAATAATATATAAAACGTTATATATGTATGTACATCAGAGGTTGAAAACATAAAAAAACGCAATTAGTTGGGAAACTCTAAATTATTTCACAATTTTGATCATCTGAGTAAGAATCTTTAAAAATTGGCATTCAAAATTTTGAAATAGATAACGTAACTTTTGAGTTACAAACAGATTTTTGAAATTATGTTTTATTTATTAATTTAAAAAAAAACAAAGCTTTAGGAAAGAATGTATTAATCATGTTTTATTTCTGTAAGCAAAGTAATAAATAATTATTCAATTTTTCTACAATCATGTCCTATCGTTTTTATATCGTTGCTTTGCTCTAAAAATGTGCTTTTTATAGTAATTTTTAAATAAAAAAAAACAGTAAATTTTTTTCTCCTTTTACAGCTGACTTAAAAGAAAGGTAGTTAGTAAAAATAGTTTATATCAAATTTTGAAAAATTCTAAAATTTGATATTTGACCCTTTTACTGAAGATTGTTACTTATGTTAAGGGAATAAAATAAGCTCTATTAATTTGCCAGTGTAAGTAAAGGTACATATAATTTTCGAAAGAGTAGTTTTTTTTTGAAAAAAATACATCAAAATTCTAAAAAAAATTTACCATAAGGTTTTAGTTTTCTGAATTAACTTTCATCTGATAAATTTATAGCTATAACTCTGATATACTAATCAATAATATCGATTTTTCAATAACAAATCGAATGAATTCACGTACTGGAGAAATTAAACTTTTTTTAAATTACATCATAATCATATTATTCAATCATGATTATAATCATTTAGATGGAAAATTGTTAATTAATTTAATAGATTCGGAAATAAGTGATATTTTAAGTACATACATATGTAGTATCACTGTACACTCTCTATCATGGTTAACATAGTTGACCAAATCGAGTTTCGGTACTTCAAAGCTACATATGTATAATGAGTTAAACTGCAAAAATGAAAGAAACAAACAGCAAATCTTTTTTATCCAAAAAAAGTTACTAAACTTTTACCATAGAATTTCTTTTAGTAAAAACCGCTAAGTATCAAAAGCGAGAAGCGAGCAGATTCTCAATTTCGAAGTGAAAGAAGACTATGGACCGTAACCGAACCCACGCACTGTGAGCTATGAGTTCACAGTCCTAACCCCTAGGCCACGTTGCCTGCGTTAATTACGCAGAGTAATCTATTTTTAAAAATTTTGTCATAATCTTATGCAAGTTTTTTTTTGTGGGGTCTTTCTGTGTTCGATTTTCGGTAAATACTAGATTTTAACTTAGAGCGCTCTTTATTTTGCGACTATCATTACGGACCTATTTGCGTACATATTTCAGTGCAAATTGCGTTTGTGTAGGCGTATCTGTTGGTGGAATTTTTCCCTCTAACCTAATATTATTTTACGTGCATTTTAGCTTCGGGAACTAGAAAAACGCAGTCATATCAGGCAAATGCGATCACATTCGCTCAATTTTTGACTAAAAGCATTTGTACAATGATACTATAGGACTTAATGCCTGAGCCGCGGTGGAAAACTATAGAAGCCGGTATTTCATATAATATAGGATGAAAATTCTGTGCGGCGGCGAAAGGCCTCTCACTTACCCTTACTTTTATTTGGAATTACTGCGGTCGGCGTTAAGTTATGTTTTGTCGTTGTGTTCGCAACATTTAAATCATACAGTGTAATTTAGTAGCACTATCACTTTTATCACAGATCAAGAACAAATTGTTTATTCTAAATTCTATTTCGACACTTAATGCTTTGGCGCAATTCTCTAATTACAATACAAATATACAGACAACAGCTGGTTGTCATTTCATAGTGCTGTCTTCTTCTTCTTACCAAAAGGTCGCAATAAAAATACAATTTGTCTAATCGCACTGCGAGAACTTTTGTTAGTGAAATTGATAATTCCGATCAAATAAGTTCTGTGTTAGAGCAAGAGCTCTAATTTATAGGAAAAATCATGTTACATGGATTTGTTTTTTCTCGCACTCGCACATCGCATCCTTTGTGTTTAGCAGTTAATGCGTTATGCAAGCTGCCAAACAAATCCCATAAATGATTTTTTACATATTAAATGACAAAATTATCGCTTTTTGTTTGTGCTTATAAACGAATTTTAACATTTGCCTGCAATTAAAATCATGAGAAAGAAGATGCGTTCAGCATGGTAGATTTTAAAACCAAGAGAACTTCAATTCAATTAAACACAGCTCTGTCTTAAAACAGTTGTGTCAAGCGAGCGCAACGAAACAAAATACTAATGTCACAATTTTTGTTTGTTTTTTCAAAATACCAAAGTTGAGTTTCGCGCATTAATTCATAGTTTTTTTTTATTTGAGGAAAAAACATTGCTTTCATTTGCCATTGTTACAAAACTGTTGTTTAATTAAAGATAAATCAATTAATTTGCAAAAATGTCAACTCATTTGTATGAAATTCAACATTTTGGGTTCACACCTGAACAAATGAGTATTGAAAGTAAGCCCTTTTTTTGGATTTTTGTAATGACGTGAGATTCAGGAGGTTTTTTTTGTCCACTTCAGGAAAGTACATGCTAAAACAATTTTTGGAAGAACTACTTCAAGAAATATTGGATAACTTGGGAGCGTCTGAAGACACATATCCGCTTTTAATTGCAAAGAAATCTGAAATATTAAGCACAATTCTAGAAGATTTTAAAGATAAACTGCAAGAGATTGAATCCTGCGACAAAAGTAACTTTTCAATTCCTCAATGTGTGCTGCTTCCACAAGACTTTGAACTTTCGAAGAAATACACAACGGATGATCTTGATCACCTTGACACAGAAGTTTCACGTTTAAAGAAAATGTTTCTAGAGGTAAATCCATTAAATACCACATTAAATAGTTTATTGAATATAAGAAATCATTTAATATAGAATTCAATTATGATAGCTGCATTAGAAATGGAAAACAGTCAATATGAACAAATCGATAGCTTGGTACAAGAGGAGCAAGAATTACAACTTCTACTGCAAGAATCTTTTGAAAATAATTCAAAAAATGTTGAGGTGATTTCAAATAAAAAAATATGGACCCTTAAAAACAAAGACTTGAAATAGATTAGTTTAATAACAAAATATGTATAATCACATCTAGAGAACAATTGAAAGAAAAATTAAATATTTTAGAAATCCTTAAATCTGCATTTTGTTTGTTTGTTTATTGAGTCTTTGGATAACAATTCCTTACAGACTAGATAAATAATAATTAAACTTAAGTAAAAATAAAAAGTAATTTAATTCAAATGAAAACAAATTATGAAGAAAATTTTTAAAACAAGGCAAAGGTGTACTAAAATTCAAGGAACGCAATGCAAACCTTGTGAAAGATTTTTGGATTTTTTCAACCCTAACCGAATGTTTTGAAAAGTAAAGATTTCAAATTATAGACGCGTATTCTAATCTGGACTTCACGAAGGAGTTGTACAAAGTAAAAAGAGCATGAGGATCCGTAAGCTCAGAATTATGCCTACGAAAAAAGGCGAGTAATGAATACGCTTTAGGAACAATATAATTAATATGTTCAGCAAAAGTAAACTTAGAATCAAAAATGACCCCAAAGTCACGAATGGAGTTAACCGATTGTAAGTGTAGAAGAAAGATAAAATGATGTATATGATGATGACATGTACATGATGTAAAACATTTTTTGAAATTTAAAGGAAGATGATTTAGCATAATCCAGTTTAGTACCTCATTTAGGTCATTTAAATTGTTTCATTTGTTATCTTTGCCATGTTTGTTGAATAAAAATAGCATTGATCAATTAGTATAAATTTTGTATAGCATTTGAGATGACATATCAAAGAACACCACGAAATATTTTTTTTTAGAAAATGTTTTTTAAGAAAAATCCTATCAGAATTGAATGCTCAGTGATTTATAATTTTAAGTAAAAGTGTGCGCCGTATATAGTAGGTATAGTCTGAAAGTATGTACATTTTATTCCATTTTGATGCTTTTTACTTTAAACAAATTCTAAATTTAAGGTTCGACAATTGAATCTCAAAAGCTCCCTTCCAAATAATTTTGAGTGATAAAGGTTTTAAGTGGCGATTCATTCATATCAAATACTCAAATGCATGCGAGAACCCATATGGGATGAGCCAAAGTTATGAGGAAAATTTTAGGAATAGCACATTCAAAATTGACAATTTATATTGCTTCTAAATGTACATACGTTTGTAGGTATCGTATACCATATACCAAAAAACTTTACAGTACTAATTATTTTAAATTAAAATCACAAGTTTTCCTCATTAAAAAGAGTAACTGCAGATTGGAATAAAACAAAATGCGAACATTTTTTGTAGGTTTTTATTACAATGGGAAGCGATCCATCACTGATTTTATAGCTGCTCACATTGCAAGCAGCACTTAAACGTAGGGCAACAACACTTTAAGCTAATAAGTAGCAGAAACATATAAAACAAAAAAAGAATTGAAAATATTAAGAGCTAGTAAGGGTGTTATCTTTGGCCACACTAAAAATTATATACCCTACACCATAAATAGCCTTACATTCTTATTCATTCACCGTTCCACTTGCTGCCTGATTTGACCAAATGTTCCCATATTGAAATTTGGCAACATTTATTTAAGTAGATCTGAGTGTAGTGTTTTTAAAGGTGCCACGCCCTCTTCCCATAACTGTGGTTTCTTTAGGAAGACAGACATACAAACAAACAGACTAACATGACGAACTCGACTTAGTCGGTGACGCTGGTCAAGAATATATATATGTACATACATATATACTTTTCTATGTTTTCCACGCCTCCTACTATGCGTTACAAACGAAATGTCAAAGCGAATGTACCCTGTATGTAGGGTATAAAAACAAAATGCGATATTTGGTTTTGTTGTGATTTAGCGTAGGCATTGAATTAGATTATCACACCAAGCAAACAAATTTATCACACATTCAACTACATACATATGTGTATACATACATATATACGTAAAAACAGTCATAGTTCAAAGTATGTAGTTCGTTTCATAACAACAACAACAATTAAGATACTGTTTAGCAAAATTTGACCTAAAAAAAGAAAAATCGATTTGTGATATTTTTTGTTTAACGACCTTCAATCACAAACGAATTACTTTATACAATTAGAAAAATTAATTTTGTTGTTTACAAACTTTCTGCTACAGTCAGATAGATGTCGTTGAACTCACAAGCTCATAAAAATAGTTAAAAATATTATTTACTAAAATCAGTGTTATCTAGTGTGATAAAACAAGAAAAAAAATCATATACATATTGAAAATGAGACGCTTTAATAATTTTATTAACCACCGCCATTCACTTCATTCCCGGCAGCAGCAACACTTTTATCATCAACCAAAACAGTGGGGGTGTTGATTTTTACGCCGCTGGACACATGTGGACATCGTATCAAGTGTTATGGTGTTGGTGATAATGTTAGTATTAGTGATACTCGAGCAAATAAATAAACATTTATAAAAAAAGAAGCTAATTTAACGTAATAGCGGCATTTAGTGTCACAGTGATACTTCTCGCATATGTCTGCGGTTGTTCGCAGTAAGAACAAATTGTTTTCTATTGATTTACAAAAGCCAACAAATGAAGTGATATTCTTAAATGAAATATGAAAGAAAAGTGAATTCTAAATGAGCAAAGACCTTAAAATATTTTTATTAAATAACAATACATAGTGTACATCAAGCGTTCTTTTAAAAATTACTTTACAATAAAATTACCTTGTGATAAATTGGAACGTTAATTTTATTGCATTTCTTTTCAGGTTGATAAGATTTATTTAGCAAGAGCTAAGAAGCGTAACGTTAAATGAAATACAATTTAATTGTGCAATATGGTTCAAGTAATTGACGAATCAATGTAAATATTTCCACTTCATTATCGTATGTCGTGACTTAATGACTATGATTATCGAGTACTAAAAATTCTGCATAAACTGAAGTCTCAATAATCGAGCAAGGATTGAGAATTTAATTCGATTCAAAGTATTGAAGCTGCTACACAAAAGCTGGGTAGTGCCGTATTTAAGTATGGGTTAAAGTCCCGAATCTCAAGTTTTAGTAAGCCCTGACAGCATGATCTTCTTTGAGGTTTTTTAGTCATCAATTTGAGCATGCCAGGAGCAAAGCCAGTTCCTTAAATATAAAGTGATGTAACAAACTTTTTAGAAAATTTTCTTTTCAGTGAGACTTTATGGCTAAAAAAAATTTATTGCATCAATAGATGAGATTGTCGATAATGCATTTTGAGCAGGAATAAAGAAGTCACAATAAGTGCCATTATATACTTATTTTTTTTTTTTCAATTCTTAAAAAGCTAATTGAACTATCATAATATATACATATTGAATACCTATTAAGCACGATCCCTATTAAAATTAAAAATAATGAGACTGTAAAAATGCAAGAAATAAAATCACCAGTTGTGTGGTCATAACACACACACAACTGCTAATGCTCGTTTGTGATGTTAGTGAGAAATGTTATGAGTAGAAAAAAAAATTTTTGTGATACAATTTAAAAAAATCTTAATCTTTTTAGACGGTTAAAGCGTCAACATTGCGCAATATCAGTTCATACCAAATTATCAGCAGACCGTTAAGAACTTGTTAGCTCAAGGCAGACAACTTTAAAAGGCGCTTACATATTTAATAATAATCTAATAAAGCTTGATATATTAGACATGAGTCCATTTCTTATATTTGTTGTCTTTTTTTAATTTAAAATTTATTAGCATTAGAAAAAAATGATGTGCAACAGAAATGTCAAAGCGCATAATAAGTAATTGCTTGTCAGGTTAAAAAATGTTCTGCAACATCAAAGTATATGCAATGAAATTAGAAATAATTGAATTATTATTTGATATGAATCGATTGATTGGCACACAATTTTTTATTAAATTTTTTTTTTAAATGTAAGGGGTGTTAGCTTTGAAATGCGATATAGATTGAGGTTAATTTATAGAGCAATAAGTATGAAAAAGCATACAGATCACTCATGAAACTCATGTTTTCAAAAGTTGTGTCAGAAATTTCGATTTGAAAGCAGATACATTATATAAACATGTAATGTATAACATTGAAAAATAAAAAAACAAATATGTTGAGTCAAAGTTTTTGTATCCTAGGTAAGGTTAGGTTAGGTTCACTATATTAGTCTTCACCAAAATCCTGCAAAAACTTTGCTTAGTTGAAATTACATTGTGATTGAAAAATTACCGATAAATTGGGTATACATCGATAATTCTCTCGATTACCAAAAACTTCAACTCAAATGTAAATAGCTGATGTAATTACAAAAATCGAGATCATCAGCAAAAGTATACAAATGAAACCCACCTCTACAGTGCGAATAACGAAGGCAGTTATTATCGCCAAAGATAAGAGCTCGGCGTATGTATTTAAAAATGCCACCCCAATATTGTTTATTGTTATTGTTCTAAAGCGCATTGCTTCAAATGATAAGCGAACGTTTTGTTATTATGATATATAAATGCCACCTACTTTTAATTTTCTCACATTTTATCTTACCTACCTGAAGGTATCAATATTTTGCGACTCTAACCTACTCGCTATCAAACTAATGAATCACGAGGCGTTCACTGATAAAATGTGCTACTCACTATATGCAAAGTGTGCGTAACATTTGTGGAACAATTTTTCTGAAAATTTAAAATTCCATATTATTATCGAACATTGCATTCAGAAGTAAAATTTACTACAAGATTTGTCTTTCAAATAAACTTAAACCCTTTCCATAATATAACTGATAAAATTAGGCTCTTAAATTGAGAAAGGTTTCTTTATTTTAATTTCTCTTAAAATTTAAATAAAAAAGAGCGACTTTTGAGTTGGTGTTTTGATCAAAGACCGGGCATTGTTTGCTTATTTTCGTTACGCTGTGCCACGCTACCTAACGCGTTGCCACTCCACGAAGATCTCTCACATTGGAGGAATTTCTGTAAGTATCGATGGATCAGAAGTTTGAAATGTATCTTTTTTTAACGTACTCAGTACCGATTTACACACGAAAATACATATTTTTTTGAAAACTTTTCTTAAGCGTTTACACACAGAAGTATTACTTTTTATCTAATTCTTTCTCTAGGTATATGAAAAACGTTTTCTTTTTTGCTTTTTTTGAGGTCTAAACAAACATTTTTCTTACAAAAAAAAAAATTCAAAATAGTTTTCATAAATTTTCTTTTATTTTTGATTGCTTTCAAGTTTGCACAGTTTTAATTTAAGCCGCAAAACTACATACAAAATTAAAAAGATTTGCTAACATTCACAATGTAAAAATATTCAGTTGCCTAAGGCTAAAGACAAGCTTCTGTCCAATCGTGTGTTCTATCTCCATGCCCCAACTCAATTTCAAGACAAAGTATATTTCATACGATATGATTGCATTGTATGCGCTTAACAGTTTTTAAGTTATCTTCGGACACTTTATGAAAAAGGCAGAAAGGGACGAAGTCTGTCATATTATAAACTCTTAAAATTAAAAACTCAAACTATGTTTCCAACTTCAATGAGATACGTAAATTATCAAAAAATCTATATGCTCCAAAGAAGCTCATATTTATTACTAACTGGAAAAGTCATTTTCTTTATTCTAGAACTGAAGTAAATGAACTTCCGCAGCTGTTGATTGAAAAGACTGAATGGTTGTTGTATTTCCCCCAACTCTCAGAGTTCTCTCGAATACCCAAGCAAACAAAAGCCTAATTGTTTTACTAGCATTTGAAATGCTATAAAACTTATCTCAGGACCGTCAGTCCCCCTATCCTCATTCTTCTAACTGAAATTTTATGATATTCCAACTTTTTTAAAAGACCGTCAGTCTTCTGGCGTAATTTTCTTCATACAGATGTTACTAAGGGCGCCCGGGCGGTGGGAGAAGCTCATTATCACGAGGAACCGATTTTACGTACATATCACATCCGCTATAAGTTAGCAGAATATTAATTATTATTATTGTGGAATTCGAAAATCTGATAATATTTTAAAAAAGAAATTTACGAAACCAATGGACGATATAAACATCTAAAATAGATTCCATTAGCGTTCGAAGGGTTGCAGTCACTTAAAAAAAACAAAAATTTATTGTACCAATAGATAGGAAAAGGCTCCCAGCAAATTTTGAATTTAACTGAGGTTTTCCGATCCCTATTGAGAAGGTTTCATAGACTTTCGTCAGTCCCATAGAATTCTTCCAATAACATGTTAAACTAGCGACTAAGTAGTTTGAAAAATCTTCAAAACATATCTTGAAAATCACCAATTGCAGTTTTTCATTGTTTTTCGACAAAATTCTATTTTTAAAATAAAAAAGTTTCGAAAATCTATCCAATATCTTATGGGGAGTTGTGGGAATTTTTGTTACTACAAACGATTAGTGGAATATGAGGAAATATTTTCGAAAATTTTCGTATCAATCGATAGAATAACAACATTAAGAGAGCCTGATTGCCTTTTGTGTTATAAAATTTCCACAGAAATGGGAAAATTACGACGCACGATACCACTATGGGAAAATTTACGGTTTTTTTTAGAAAATGGAATAGATGGGAAAAAATATCATTCTATAGGGCGTAACTTATGCATTTACATTTTTTCGGAAAGTGGGACTAATATTTTACTTTGTACCAATCGATGTTATGGTAACATCAGGAGAGTACAGATTCATTTTCTCTCAAAAAAATATTGCGCACCATTCGATAATGTGCATTTATTTATGCACGAGAAGAGGGTCTATGCTTCGTCAGAAGATAAAGTGCACAGTAGCAAAATTGGCACATTTTATAAAACTGATTTTTGGCTATCACCAGAAGCGCGTCTGCCCTCTCTTCCTCTCGCCTTCTGTAATAGTTGAAATTTTATTTTTGAGAATCAAAAATATCTGGCAACACTAGACTAATGCAAAAAACGTACTACTGCTTCTCTTAGCCGCACTATATGCAAGATAAAATAAAACAGCAAAAAACAAATTCCATGTGGAAATTTAGAACAGACAACAGCATAAAAAAGAATATCAAACCCATTCAACAAACTAACATTGAAATGAAGTATAGATTTGGAAGTGGAAGCTAAATAAGGCGACAGCGCGCCATGCAGCTGTTAAGGCTGACGACAACGACAACTTGATTTCAGTATGGTTTTAACACGCACATGGTAAAGACGGCTGGGAATTTGAGTAGAGTTTGATATTAACATTTTTTAAGTAGCGCTACACATGTTAGGAATCATAAGATGTGTTTAAGAAATTTAGAAACAAATATAATTGTATAGTAACATACTTCAAAAGCGTATAAATAAAAGTAGCAAAAACTAAAAAAAGAAACACGTGCATGAATTACAGCTAAGCACGTAGTAATTTGTAAGAATAAATTTAAATTAAAAAAACAAAACTATTCTTTTTAAACTCTCAAAGAGAGCGGGTCGAGTACGACACTAAAATCTACTTTACCAATCTATAAAAACACAAAACAGCCACAATAATAATAAGTGCTCCGTGAAGCTTCCACTGAGCTTAGTGACTATGGTGAACGCTGGAATGAACCAACAAAAAGTCTCAGAGCCAATGTACTATATAGAAATGTATGCGTGGAACAAGTTTAACGTTGAGGTGGCATAAAATTAAATCAACTGATAAAAAATATTAACAAAAAAAAAAGCAAAAATTCAGAAAAAAAACCGCGTACCGCAATTGTCAAAATAAAACAAAGTGAAGGTAGACAGCTGTGTGCATATGCTGATGCAATCGTTTAAAAAGAAAAAAAACGATATAAATTAAATTAAATAACACAATTGAAAGAAGAAGATATTTAAATGTTAATTTTACTAATAAAAATTAAAATAAAAAGAATAACGAAAAACCTGTAAGATCATTCTTAATATATGTAAAAAAAATCCATAATAACAAACAACAATCCTGCTTGCAATTAAAAATTTAAATTTAAATTCAACTTAAAATTGAAATCAACGAAATAAAAACTGCAAACTGAAGTTTATGCTTAAAAGAAATTATCACACCATATCACAATAAAAATGGCACGCGTACAAGCCAGTGATACTCTCATACCTAAACAGTCCTTTGGAGAAGTTATCATTACACCGACAGCCAAACAGCAACAACATGACCCGCAGCAACAACAAATTTCCGATGCAGCAGCAGATAATTCATCACAAGGTTCTGGTGTTAAATTGAAACAACGCATTGGCCTTCTGGATGGCGTTGCAATTATAGTGGGCGTAATTGTAGGCGCTGGCATTTTTGTTAGTCCCAAAGGTGTGCTGCTCTATTCGGGCTCTATTGGTCAATCGCTTATTGTGTGGGTGCTATGCGGTGTACTGAGCATGGTCGGTGCGTTGTGCTATGCGGAATTGGGTGAGTTCATATACATAATTTTTTTAAAATTTAAGACCATTCAAGTGAACTGGCTATGTTACTGACTTTATAAAGTAGAACCTCTGTAAGTCGAACTTGAAGGGAGACGCGAATTCGAGTTATCGAGTTTTCGACTTATGGAGGACTTCGACCTAAGCAAATTTTGTCAGGAAATGTTCAACTTGTAGAGGTTAAGATTTATTCCAACTAATTTTGAGTTTGCAAGCTAAATGATATGTAACATTATGTATTTTCTATAAAAAAATCAACATATCAACATAAAGTCGGTAGGTATCTTATTTTTCTTCGAGCTATAGAGGTAATTCGTTTCAAATAATCGAGTTGTAAAATCAAACATTGCTATGTTTGAGATGTAGAGGTCAAATTTAATTTTTCGACTTATAGAAGAGTCAGATTTCGAGCAACGGAGGTTTTGGGGCTTGAAGGAAAGGGAACACAACATTTTTTCGACTTTGGGAGTTTTGCGACTTATCGAGGTTCGACTTAAAGAGGTTCCACTGTATATCAAGTTATACATATATGTATGTTGATGTCTAGAAAACTTAATAAGTTTAAAATATAATTTTTTTTTGTGTGTTTAACGTATATATTTGTGTAAATTTCATCAACTCATTTTTTATAAAGTTTGCACCACTGTTCATTGTAGCAGTGACCTTATGTAAATTGTTACGTTACTATACTATGTTTGATATTTTGAATAACTTCAGTTTACTCAGAATTGTTTATACATATGTCAAGGTCGTTTTTCGGTTTTAAACTTTTACCATAAAAAGCTAAAACATGTGAACCTGTTAGATTAAAACAAAATCTGGTTATTTTACCTTTATTCTTTTATATATTTCATGACTATATTAATTATTACTCTGCTTAGTAATCGTTCGTCTAATTTTTTAATAATTTCATCATAAAAACTTATTTCACTTCATTTCTAAAACTGCAATTTATAACAAAGAGTTAAGTAATATGTTGCTCTCGGGTAGAGAGGCCCTAACTCATATTTTTAAAATTTCTCAGGAGGCGAAAAAAAACTAAAACCTCAAATAAATAAGTTTTTTAAATGCGATTCCCAAAACTTTTAATGGGTCAGGGAGAGGGAGAGGTTATGACGTAAACGTTAATGGCGAAAAATTCCACAAATGTCATTTCCAACAATGATTTTTTGACAGTTGAACACCAAAAATTGGCATATTCACATTACTGATATTAACTTTAGTAGACGATACTGATGATAATGAGGCGCCTATTAAAGAAATAGTTGGTATGTACATAGTACAATAATAGGATCATCTTCCATTCAGATATTTTCAATCTTCTCTCAACTGTACTTCCCGTGTGGTAATAAAATGAAAAATTCTCAAATATAAGTTTTGCTATTTAATAAAAAAATTTAATTTATTTCTTCTTTTATTTTTGCAAATTTAAAAAAAAAATCAATACTGATAACCTGCCATAGAAAAAAAGTCAAACATAAAAACAACAATATCGACAGTGCGCAAATCTTGAAAATTTTTTCAAACACAATTCTTTAACACAAAGAGATAAAGATTTTTGGCATACGACAATTGAACACATGTTTGAGAAGTTGATTCAACTTGTTATAAACTATTTAATTTTATTTATTGTAAGTGCTAAGTACGTGATTTGATAATGAGAAGCGCAAATCCTCAACTGTGCTCAATTGTTAATATGATATGACAATAAAGAACTATTAGAATAACAATTTAAAATTAATCAATGCAATTTATATGGAAGCTAACAGCTATGTTATTGATATATTATACTTATGAATTTAAGTAAATATCTAAATATTTCTGTTGTTTAAACAAGAAATTAAATAAAGAATATCTTCAAGATGAACGAACCGCAAAACAAATGTTTCGCCGAAACTTTCAGCATATATGCGAGAAATATTCCCTTCAGTATTCTTAGCCATCAGATTTTGTTGTTGTCGAAAAGACACCTCTTCGAAGTCAATTTTACAAAAAAAAAAGGGTTACCACAATGAATTTTTTTCGCACCTCTAAGTATCTACTTTCCGACAAAAAAAAAACCTTGCCTAATCAAATTTTCTGCACTTACTTATAAGATTTTTATCACATTAAGAAACAAATTTTGTTTTTTTGAAATAACATTTTACTTTCATGTGCAGCTATAATGATTTAAACCGCATTTATTAGACTTAAAAATATTGGCAAATATAAATGAATGCTCTATTGAAAATGTTCATGCTGTTAATGAAAATGTGACCAAAGACCCAAATTTATCGATTCTACAGCGCTCAGCGTTGGGACTTGTCAAGAGCAAATGTTACACTCAATATTGGCCACATTAGCCGACTAGTTTTGGCCACCAATTGCGTACTCTAAAGATTTTGATCTGGATGATATATGGTATTAACCTGACGTCGCCACTTGCCATATAACACAACCAATTTTAATCGAATAGTCGGCAGGACACGTAATTTCGAGATTTGGTGATGTCAATTGGCCTCCAAATTTGTGCGATTCGATACCATTTGAAATTTCTCTAGCCGGTGTTTTTTTTCGTGGACCTCGAAATATTATTTTTTTGTAAAATAAATTTATTCTTTTGTCCTTTATATCATACCAAATAATTTTTTTTATGAGTTTTGTATTTGTAGGGCTATATATGGTAGTCTGCAAAACTATGTTATTCAATGCACTTTTAATTACATTTAAGTTATGAATAAATTGGAAAAATTCCAAATTTTTCGAATATATGTATGTACATACATATACATATAACTTTTCCACAAACTATAAAATAAATACAGTAAATCAATATTGAATTTTTTTGTCCTGTAAAGTTAGATTTTTGTGCGTTTAAGACATAACAGAACTCAATACCAACATACATACATACATACAATTACTTTGCGCATAACAATTAAGTACAAAATACAGTTTTCTAATTCCCATAATAAAACCACTTTACTTTTATTTTAATACAACCCACTCAACTAAGCGAAAGTTTAATTAGTGTACTGTAAACTAATTAACTAATGTGACAAAATGATTTTTTAATCGCTAAATGATAACAATATTATCAAAGTGGAAATCGTGCCGCATATAAAATCTTTTCAAGCGGAACATCGTTAGTAATAATTAAAATAATAAAGAAACACTTAGAACTATCATAAGAATTACTGACTAACAGCGCGATTATGGGTAGATACCAGCAGGTAAAGGTATTTAAAAGATAAAACAAGTTTTATATTTGGCGCCAAAACTTTATTATGCTAAAATATCGGCAAAACACAAAACACAAGAAATCATGAAACTTTAGAAGACCATAAAGTACAGTAGACTATTAGACTGCTATAGAATTTAGAATGCATCAAATGTTTGTATTTTGCCAGTAAAACAAAAATAAAGAGGAGAAAAAAAAACGGCTGATGAAATGCCTTAAACTCAATTACGTCATATGTAACTTCTCTGAAGAAAGTTGAAGAAGAAAAAAGAGTAGTTATGCGCATGCGGCTTCAAATTCTTAGCGGCAGAGTTCTTAAAATCCTACGATGCTGAATAAATAATTAATACTTTTTCAATAGTGAGCCTAAGATGAGCGAAATTTTGTTTTTTATTTTGAGAATTAAATATAATTTTAAAAACAAAAATGTATTTTGGTGAAATGTAAAAGTTTCCAGCGACTACAAAACTATTTAAGCAACAAAATCTTTACTATACGGTGCCCTTTGTTGAGAGCATAATTAGTGCTACTACTACTACTAAGGACTGTCCCCGAAAAAACTTTCGTTTTGTTTTTCAGTTATAAATAAATTCCCAATGAAGTTTTTGTATTCAAGTATTATACATCATATCAAACGTCACTTTATATAGAACATTTATTGTGTCCTTTTAGACCTTCAGGTAGAGAATAATCTTAAAATATATAAACGTAAATTTTTTCTGCGACTGTCCCTAACTTGACATGCTGCAAAACTTATTTGCATATAACTGCATTGTGATGGGAAAGTAACAGCCTCAGGCTGCTTTTTATATCGAACTATTTTTATAAAAATATCTGGAAAAAATATTAAAAATTATACTTTTTTCCATATATATGTACGCACAAACTATGTTAACTAATGTAATTTTCATGCTATTAAAATTTGAACCATTTTCACCTTGTGATAAAAGGTGAAAAGTGTGTCATCTATGTAACTATGGACACTCGTCTGTAAGTAACATACAAATTATGTCAAGTGACTTCTTCTAACTGTAGATAACGAAACTGAGTCTATTACACTCAGCGTAGCATGCTGCTTAGGTTATTTTAGAGTAGGTCCCTTACCTTTAAGGGTTAGTTGTTCATTAATTTATTGGTGTACATTTGTGACTGTCACTAATGTTCTCCTCATAACTTTTCTTTACTAATAAACTTGAGTAGAAGTATTGCACCAAGGTTAAATTGTTAGAAGACTTGTGTCATAGCAATGTAAAAATAGAAATGTTCTTTATCAATTAAGGTAGTGCAAAATTTATATTCAAATAACTGGAATTGTTATGTTTACATAAGGTGCGTGTTTAAATACTCGTAGATATTCTTAAATACTGTATTTTATTCTGTTTGCATAAACGCGTGAAATTAAAAATGCCGCAACAAGCAAAGATGTTATTTGGATAGTAAGATATCGATATATTCTTTGCAATGACGTACATTTGTCCCTTAATGGATATATATCGAAGCTACAGCGAAAGCTTAAAGTAAAGTTATGGAGGAAAACCTCACTAATAATAACCGGAAGCTATGATTTTAAAAAGTTATGAAAGTACATAAGAATAGCTTATTTATCGCTGATTTCACTTTCAAATTGTGTTCTATACACTTGTGGAGAATTCAGTTGGTTTATTTTATCAGTATCCGTATTATTTGCACAGCATGCTAAAACAAAGCATGATAAAACTTAATGTCGACTGTCATAGCAGTCTCCCCAAACAGACGTTATTTAAAGAGCGCTCAAGCGGCATATAAGAGCACATGACTTTGAATAACATTTAAGAGAATTTATTTAGATACCGATGTTTCTCTTACATGTATACTCATTGACAAAGCATTATCATTCATTCAGAAGACTATGTGGCTTAGGAAAATCAGCTAATTAACATAATTACATTGAACAACAAATTATATCAACTATGTCACATTATCAACTCTGGACAGGGTACCATTCTGTTTTTTTGTTGCTGTAAAAAGCACGTAGAAGGATGCTTGAAACGCTATGTAAAAGCGTGTGTGTTGCTTCATTAAGGGAAAATAATCCCATTATGATTTCATTTTCATTAGTTTTCGAATAAAAAACGTTTGGTTGCTATCAAAGTTTTTGAAAATTCTTTTCATAACAAAATTCCAAAAAAAAATTCAGAAATTCATGAAATGAAGATCTCACCTAAAATTCTCCATTATATATAAACAATATTCATAAACGATTTGTATTTCCAAAATTTAATCTTTTTGCTTTTTTTTTATTATTAAAAGTATGGTTTTCTCTTTCTTTCTTTCAGGTACAATGATACCAAAATCTGGCGGTGATTATGCCTACATTGGCGTTGCCTTTGGACCCTTACCAGCATTTCTATATCTTTGGGTAGCACTGCTAGTACTTGTACCAACGGGTAATGCGATAACAGCACTAACATTTGCACAGTATCTGCTGAAACCATTTTGGCCAAGTTGTGAAGCACCC
Organism: Meiosimyza platycephala; assembly: GCA_963662105.1. Classification (NCBI taxonomy): domain Eukaryota; kingdom Metazoa; phylum Arthropoda; class Insecta; order Diptera; family Lauxaniidae; genus Meiosimyza; species Meiosimyza platycephala. The sequence goes on along the minus strand of OY759208.1, from coordinate 101,879,139 downwards.
GTTGAGGCCATACAGCTGCTGGCAGCGGTAATAACATGTAAGTTTCTGTAACTTAACTCTTCTAAATACAAAATTACGCTAACTCTACTTCAACTTTTTGCTTTACAGGTGTGCTAACGGTCATCAATTGTTACAATGTTAAATGGGTAACACGTGTCACTGATATTTTTACCGCCACTAAGGTTTTTGCGCTACTTGTTATTGTTGCCGCTGGCGTTTGGTATTTGCTAAGTGGAAATACCGATCATTGGGAGGAGCCAATGCGCGGCACTTTGACAGCACCTGGACTTATAGCGTTGGCCTTCTATAATGGTCTCTTTTCATATTCGGGTTGGAATTATTTGAATTTTGTCACGGAGGAGTTAAAGGATCCATATAAAAACTTACCAAAAGCAATTTGCATTTCAATGCCTGTAGTCACTGTTATCTATGTGATAACGAACGTTGCATACTTTTCGGTGCTTTCATCGGATGAAATACTGTCGTCAGAGGCAGTTGCTGTTACTTTTGGCGATAGAATGCTTGGTTTCATGGCATGGGTTATGCCTTTGTTTGTGGCCTGTTCAACGTTTGGTTCACTCAATGGTGCCATATTTGCATCATCACGTCTTTTCTTTGTGGGCGCACGAAATGGTCATTTGCCCGCAGCGATATCGCTGATCAATGTGAATTGTCTGACACCAGTGCCATCACTGATATTCATGGTAAGTTTTTCAAATAATGCAGTTGATATAGTAAAACAAAATTCTCCTTTATTTTTTTGCAGTGCATTTTAACATTGGTGTTGCTATTTATTAAAGATGTTTACTCACTTATAAATTACGTCAGCTATGTCGAGGCACTTTTTACGCTCTTGTCTGTAGCGGGTCTGCTGTGGTTGCGATACAAGCAACCTAAAACAGAACGTCCCATACGTGTCAGTTTAGCATTGCCTATAATTTATTTAGTCACATGCATCTTCCTGGTGGTTTCCTCAGTGTTTCAGTCACCAGTTGAGGTTGGCGTGGGTACTGCCATAATACTTTCAGGCATTCCAGTCTACGGCTTAACCATATATCGGCCTGTCAAGTGGCTGACGAGGGCGTCACAAGCCTTTAATCTATGGTGTTCCAAATTCTTTATTTGTATGCCCAACCAGGAAAAATTCGACTGATTGCTGCTGCTGCTGCTGCTAGGTCTACCACTGCTGCTAAACGTATGCTGTGGTGTAGCCAACAACAAAGTGTGCCTTGTTTTAACTCGAACAATTATTTTAGCTGGTGTCTAAATTGTGTTTTGCGAATGAGGTACACCTACATTTTTTACAATGTCAACCTAAAAATTACTAATGTCTCCAGGAATGAAAACAAGAGATTTGTAAAAAGATACACAAGAATGATTGTGCTGCATAAAACATAAGACATTAGTATTTAGTTCATAAGTTAAATAATAATTAATTTAATTAATTTAAATTATGTTCAAGCAGCCTTGTTTTCTTTTACAAAGAATTATATAAAAACTTCCGAATCGTTGAATTGTATATAAGTAGTTTATTAATAAAAAATTTTACATAATATTTTGTTATGAATTTAAAAGTACAATTGAGCACAAAAAAGACAACTATAGTAAAATCTGAACAATTTGAGCCTATTTATATATAAATATGTAAGGTAACCACTAAAATAAAATACATATGAAATCAGAAGTTTAATCGTTTTAAGCATGTCAACTGAAAATAAATATATCACTAAATTGTTAAATTTTTAAAATATTTTTAATAAATTTAAATGCATATTTTTATATACTAATAAGAAAAAAATTTTTATTAAATTACAGCCTACTGTTAAAAAATCATTCGATAAACAGAAATTCAAGCTTGATATGTTCGAAATAATGAAATTGAAAGTTGGAGTACCTATCACAAGGAAGCGTTCTCGACCCTATCTTTATATATAATATATGTTACCGGTTGTTAAGATAAATTAGTTTTTCCTAGGCCAAACTAGTAGATTTGTATGCCTACAAAAATTAAATTTAATTTTAATACAAAAGCACTGTGGATAGCGTTGCTGGTGATGGACATACTATAGAGTAAACCGCGAATCCGATGTTAGACATATTAGAGGATTTACATCCTGAGCCTCAGCCGAAGTCCGTCCACTTACTCTAACTTACCTCTTGCCAAGCATACAATGGAATTGATAAGTTCTACTTTGCTACAGCCTTAGTTTTCCCTAGCTACAGTGCTTTTGCATTAAATCTTCATTCCCCATTTTTAGGCTTAAAGGTAACTAGTTTGGCCGGTAACATATACATATGTACATATGTGCATACGTCCAATATTCTAACTGCTTTGACGCACAGCGAAATGATCTCTTAATTTCCGGACGAAACAGTCCTTCCCTGCCCTATAAAGATTACCAAAATGCAACGTCAAACGTCCGTTATCTGCTCGTCAAATCCCTTAACTGGATTAACCCATCTGTTAGGTTAGGACCATTTTGGTCAAATTTTTTATTATTTTCTTTACAACTTTTGAACGGTACAACATATCGAGTTGAAGCGTCGGCTAATGTGGTATTTTTATGCAACAAGTTCATCTTCAAAAAATCATGTGTCTAACATAAAACGGGAGGAAGAAAAATAAAAAATTACCATTTTGGTCCTTAGTATATTTTTCATTGGCTAGAGCCAGTATACAAAACAATTCTTTAGTATTTATTAAGAATAAATAGGTTTTAGTTGTTTTGTTGCAAATTACTCTCATTACAAGATGAACAAATAAATTTTCGATTTGGTTCGCAAATAAATTACCGCAGATAGCACACTCATTTTGCTGTTGACTTTCAAATAAAATTTTTATGACATGTGGCAACAGACATTCTTTAACACTAAAGGAATTATCGTTGAGCATACAGAAATGTTTTTTTTTTTTGCTTCAATATTGAATTAACGAAATATTAAAGCATAATAGCTAGAAAAAATAAGTTCAATTTAATTTATTTTATGAAAAGAGTAGCAAGGACCAAAAAGGTCCGTTAACATAAGATTCGTTAGTTTTTTTTTTAACCTAACAGCAGGGTAAAGACCTGAAGTATTGAAGCAAATGTCGACCTAACTGTACCTGTGGCTTATACAAACCGAAAATACAACCCAATTCCACTTAAAATAAATAGTAAAAAAATTGAAAAATATGTTGGATAGCTTCGTAGTTACTTTTAAGAGATTAATTTAATTACTTTAAGGCAATTTTGTGTTCAGAACCATTGCCTATCTTCCCTTTTTTAAATCTTGGTAAAAGCTTGCTGGTTTATAAACGCTGAGCTTCGGGTTTTTTCGTTTGATTGATTGATTTGATTGAAACGCAGAAATCTCAATTTAAATAAAAACCATGAAGAATAATTTAAGTTCAATAAAAAAGTATTGAGCTTAAAAAAACTCCGCGAGCTGCAGAGCAGATGTTCATTGCTTAATTCGGAGAATAATTGAAATCTTGTGAACATGTCGATGGAGAGAAGTAAGGTGATTGTGTGGAAATCTTTAGAAAGATTATGTCGCCAGCTGAAATTACTTTGTTTGTCTGACGGTACCTTAACAATATAAATGTTCAAAAAGTTACGTAGATATGCTTTAAAAATTTTTTTACATACAAGTTAAGTGCAGTTATGAAAAAATACGTAAAATGTAAAAACCGTAATCTTCTGGCAACACTGATATTTAATTATTCAAAATGAAAAAATATCTTTGGAAATTTTCTTATAAATGTATATTATTCATTTTGAAACAGTTTGACGAACTTCATAATACCTACCTATTGCAAGGAATAAAAAAAAAAAATAAAACAATATTTTTTTTACGATAACACAGCACAAGCACAGTTTTTAAGTGGTTTTTTTGCAAAAAAAATGCATTTATTGTGTTGATAAAGATTAATTTCGATAAAAAATTCGGTATATTATATCATCCCGGGATGATATGGACATAAAAAACATTTTTAAAAACGCTATGGACCAAAATTATTTACTCATCCTCAGTTAATCAGCTATTTCTTAGTATCTAAAGATAAAACTGCAAACAACACATAAAATAAAATACACAACTGCACAGCACGCAATAATCAAATAAACACATCACTGCTACATTCGCACTGTTATCACTGATCACACATTAGCCATAACGATAACAAAGAATCAGGAAAAAACTTGAGATTTCACATGAAAACACCATAAAAAGATTAACAGCAGCGTCCCATGTGAAAACATGGTCGCCAGCACATTTCCGTATAACAGCTTTGCTTAGTCTGAGACTGCACCACCCAACAGGGCAGTAAACGGAATATAAAGCTGTGTAAAAGCTTTACTTTTAAACGCTCTCTAGCGTACGCTTACTCTCGCTTATCACTGCGATCATGGCAGCGAAATCAAAACAAATACGAAAACTTTCAATATTTCACTACAAAACTGTGTGTTGGATAGCGCTAACGATCATTAAGCCGGTGTTGCGCGAGGAACGACGATCTTCGGTAAAGACGGTAAAAACAGACAGTGCACGCAACGGTGACGGTGTGAGAAAATTTTAAATTCAAAAAATCGAAAAATAGTAAATAATCGTTTTGATAGGTAACGACACAAAGTTAGCGCATGAATAATTTTAAACTTAAACAAAATTCGACAAAAATGTGAGATAAAAGATTTCAAAATAACATTAAAACGCGCATAAGTTCTGTCTTAAAAAACTTAACGATTAGTTAAATTGTTTTTAAGAAACAAAAAAAAAAAAAAAAATTATAAAAGAAACTTTAAATTCTGAATTATTTTTGGTAATTTTTCGAAATGTATCCAAAATTTTCAGTGCCGTGCTTTTGTATTTGTTTGCTAACATGTGTCGCTCTGCATGCGGCGCCTGCTGCCGCAGCAACGGAATACAATCGTTATTTGGCGCATATTTTTAATAAATATGGCAGCGGTGGTACCATGTCATTCGAGGTTAGTGGCCGCCAACAACATAAATATACATAATTATTAGAGTATTTTTTTTTTAATTTTTCTTTTTCATTATTGTTATTATGTAGCTAATATAATTGCTATGCTTACTATAACTCAACCAATGACCTTAATTTTTTAATAATTAGCCGTATGTGAATTTTGGTAAATGAATAACAAAACAAAAGCAAAAGTATCCAAAAATACTTTTTTTGGAAATAACACAAGTAATTTTTTCTCGGTGTTGAAACGCAAAATAAATTGGGCTTTTGTTGGAGTCATGGTCCACTTAGCTGAGAAGATTGCAATCTGATTATACCTTGTGTTTAACATTAACCTCCGTAAAAAATTGTATTTCACAAAAATTACTTAACTTAAATCAGGGGCGCCGCCAGCCAACCAAACGCCTGCGTGCATAATATCATTCTGCGGTCACTTATGTTTTGAGAAAAAAAAAACTGAGAGCCAGTCAAATTAATAAAAATTCCATGTATGTATGTGATGAACGATTTTCAGCCCTTTAAGATACTGTAATTTGGCTGCATTTACGAAAGCTAAGGCTGTTGAAAAAATAATGCCTTCTTTCAAGTTATTAATTCTATGCCTAAGCCTCGATTTGCGTCGGCTCATTATGCGTCATTTGGTATTACGTTGTAAAAACTTTTTTTTCGTAGAGTCATTATAGTTTTCGTGTGTATTTTTTAGTAAATAAATTTATATACCTACGTGTGAAGGGGACTTCCCAACACAAATTTTCAGGTTAAAAAGTAAGTTAACAAATAATTACAGCGATAAAGAATTCAGTTTATAATCGAAAATTGTAAAAAACATAATGCGGTAAAGTTTAAAAATAGTTTTCAACATTTTATTATTATTTCGATATGCGTTATTTTCGAATTGTGTTATGTTTCTTCGCTTCCAATTAGCGACGCAAACCGAGGCCTTGGTGTAATGAAGATTACTCATACGACGCGTTGTACAAAATTATATCATGAATCGCCTAAAATGTGAAAATGGATCTTTTTTTTGACAAAAGGTCCCTCTTTGTGGACCAAGGCACATATGGTAACTTTACTTCTATGAGTAGTTGTCAAATTGCACCAGGAAAAACTCTTTGATATGGTAGTTTAAAATTTAGTACTGCTAAGAGAGATGCCACGCCCATTACCTAATTCCGCTTACTTTTTACACAGCACATGTATGTCACGTTGAAACCATACACAAAAATCAGCAGCAATCCTCATAGTCTTTGAAAAGTAAGCGAATTGCAATTTTGTGGAATGTGCCACGCCTATAAGGAGTTGAATTTAAAATTTTTTTTTTTTAAAAAGACCTTAAGTAGAGAATTCATGAGAATTATTTGTTTGAAGTTAAATATTTTCTTCTTCTTCTTGTGTCCTTTATCTCCTCGCGGAGCATAGGGTCTCCACAAAACTCTTCCAAAGTGAACGATCATTAGCGAGTACCTTTAATTCTCTCTAAAATTTCCCCGATTCACACATTCCGTGCTCTAAAGAACGTTTGCACAATGATGTAGGACGGCCTCATTTTCTGCTACCCTGAGGGTTCCACACCAATGGTTGCCGGGTGACTTCAATTGGTGCTTTCCGCAACTCGTCCAATCCATTTCGTATTTCGATATGAATGGAAATCGACATTGGAAATGATCCTAGACCAATATATTTTAATATATTGACACAAAGTGAATATGTAATTTTCTATAACTGTCACTCCCACGTCAATGCGTTAAAAAGGCAATTATAAAATTAACATACGTCAAAACAAATTATTACTCAAAGTTAATTTGTTCAATACTAAATGTAGTTGAAAATATCTATTGTATTGATATTATGCAAACCATTTAGACATGAAACTAATTTACACTTTCTTATTTTAATGGCAACAACATTTTGCAACGCATTGCACAATAACTTTATAAATTTGACAGGCAGACTAATTGATATTTACACTGAGAAAAACATCAACTAGGACATTGTTAATTTAACTAGGAGACGTAATGTTTTAGTGCCATGGTAAAATCTAATTAAATTAACCAGAAATCTGATTGAAATTAACAAAAATGAATTTAGTTATTTCAAAGGTAACCAGGAATCTATTTAAATTGACTAGGAAATTGTAAAAAGTTTCAAAAACTAAAACAAAGCCACTTATTTTTATTTTATCTACCGATTCTAAGACCATTCCTAGGTAAAACTCATCGATTGACACACCTCTCTTGTCCAGATCGGACCAACTTTAGTTTCCACCTATAAGCGCTTTTTCTTATGGTATATTCATTTTATTTATTTGCTTCGTTTCTATGACCATTACTAGGACCCATAGCCACCACACAGGCGCCAGAGAGCTAGCCTGGCAACATTTACAGATCTTTACCATGTCGTATATACACAATTCTGAAAACAAAAAAAGTAATAAGAAATCATAAGACATCATTTAGATTTCATGCGCCGAAAAATATGCAACATTTTTATTACAATGAAATCTATTATTTTTTTTTACTGTTTTTTTTTATTATTATATTTATTTGCAATCTATTTTTTTTTAAAATAAATATTAAGCAAATTTTTTAAATAACAATGAAATCTAAATAAAATTTTATGATTCGTTATTACTTTTTTGCTTTCAGAATTGTATATGTGTATACGACATCAAATTTAGATACATTTCTATAAAAAAAAACTCAATGTTAACCAGCGTTGTAGTTATTTCCTTTTAAATTTATAAATTTCCTTGTTAAGAATATTGAAACACAAAATAATCAACTAAAAATAAATTAACCAGCCGTCTGTTTAACACAATCAATTTTATTTTCCTTCAGTGTACCTTAAATGTTTTTATGAATGGAGTATAACTAACCAACACGTGCCTCAGTAATACTTAATAATATTTTCACAGCGAACGTTGTTTTTAATAACATTTTGTACATAAAATTTTAATATTTAACTTTACGTGTTAATAAATTTCATTTATTGATTTTTATAATTAGCTTTCTTGTATCGTAAATATTCTAATTTGTCATTTGACATACAATATAAATAAACAAAACTGTTTATGGGACAACAAAATTGTACTTTCAAATTAATTGAATTCCAATATTTCGTGGTTATTACTCTAACTATTTTTGATAAAATTACAATTACTATGCAGCTCATTAATGTGAACCTGCCTTAATATAACTGAGCTAAGACTCACATGGCTTGAGGCGCAGTAATATTGAGTTATTTTAGAACTATTTAAGTCACATTTCATTTAATATAAAAATTTAACAATCTACAGACATATTCGTTACATTAACATCAATCTAATAAATTTAGAGGAAGTGCACATTTTTTTGTAAAGTCTGTATGTAGAAGTATGTATTCTTACGAATACTTTGTCTTGTAATGACACTTAAGCTGTGTAAATACAAATATACATTTGCATCATTGCACTTTGTTCCTCGCGTTGTTCACAAGAGTAACAAGCATTTGATGCATAATCTGATATTTATGCTTTCGCACGGGCGCATACAAAATTTAACTTTGCCGCACTCTTCATTTTGTAGGGAATTTAGTAAAAAAAATTTTAAGAATTTCGTGTATGGTTTTGCTGCTGCCATATTGATGAGCAAAATATAAAAAGCCTCAGATAATTTTAAAATGGCACAAGTATGATTTTTCGCCCCTACGACAGTGAAATTTTTTTCTTTTGATATACCTTGCTGCGGCCCTGTGCTTATGGCAATTTAACGACAAATATATTTGAATAAAGTGAATACAGACAGTACTATTTATGTAAGATTTAAATCTATAAAAGGAACCCTGCAGAAAAAAATAGAAAATGCTAACTTTTATGTGCCACAACTTTTTCATTGACTGCATTAGCGTTTTATGAACAGTATCATCAGACTTATATTGCCCTCAGAATGGAAATAGACGTATCTCAGAAAAATTCATATTAATGATTTTTATGGCATCGGATAGCTTAAGACATTACACGTCTAATGAATTTCGCCAAATGCCAGTATCTTAGTTCAAAGCTATAAAAAAATCTCCAAAGAGAATTTCCTCTATCGCAATTTTGCATTACAATTTTTAAAACGTCTATTTCGCTTCTGAACGCAGTATACACAACATTTGAGGCAATTATGAATATTTATAAATTTTTACTTAGCAACATCACACCAATGGTGTTAATAAAATAGCCACATCAATTTTGTCATTAATAAATGTTATTCCAATTGGGTAAATACGTTCATATGTTCACTTGTACATCTGAACTGTCTGATAAAATAAGATTATTATTAAATTTATAACAATAAAAGCGACAAATATAAAGAGACACAAGAAGAAAAAAAAACTTAAGGCAACAAAGTACATAAGATAATTTTATTGTCAGTCAGTATTATCATAAACAAGACGTTGATTATCGTAAGAGTATTTAGTTAAAAGATGCAAAAAATATTATATAGAATCTGGAAAAATGGAGAACAATTTAGAAATTTTCTTGCTTAGTGATAAATAAATATTGTAGTCAAATGATTTTATGAAAAGGTATACAACCCCAAACGTATATAACATACCCAATTGGAAAAAGGTAAACTAGAAACGATCCAAGAGGAATGCTTACCAACAATCTTTTAATGATCGAATAAGTGTGCTTATGATGTAAAGTATCTAAATTCCTCCCAAATATTAAAAGTAATTCCGAAAAACTCTGGACCAAAAGCAAAAAATCTCGACTAGATGGCGTGTCATCTCATATAAAAGTCAAAATTTTAAAATGTTACCTTTAGAGAATTATTTAAGATAATGATACCAAATGTCACACAAACAATAGGAATGATTTGAAAAATCTCTGAACAAGAACTAGTCGAATTTCTGCCAAGATAGCATTTATTCATTAGTTATTTATCAGATACTGATTTATAGCAGGCAAAATGTATGAACTGAATAAGTTCACACACATTGACCATTTGCAAAAATCGTTCATATTCCACTTTTTGTGAAGCAATAATATATACTGTCTACGGTCATTTTAATTCAAGTCAGTTTGTTAATCTTCAAAGATCTTATCAAATGAAATCGTGCAAAAACAATAAATTTACTATTTACTTTTAAATTTCGCACTCGAGAAAAGCTTTTGGCAACTTTATTAAATTTTTTAAGCAAAGTAAATTGTGGCTACATATATGTATGCATATACGTTGAAATAAAAGTGTCGAATGAAACGTTGTTTATTTTTTAATTTTAATATTGCTTCATACTAAGCCCATATGTTACTTAAACTTTTTTCCAAATTATGGCAGCTATGCCAAATTTTTCACATAATAAAATATTGACGTGATTTAATTTGAATATCAGTACAAAGAACTTTAGTTTTATTAAAACTATTTGAAATTCTTGTCTCTAACACAGCAACCGGCACATTATTGCATTGTTTAGTTGAATGAGAAGACCAATTATAGCAGGCGACGTGCATGGCATACAAAAAACATGTAAAATACCGAAGAATTTTTACAGTATTTAGTGAAAACAGCTTAAGTTTCCAGTAATTCTTCTATATTTTAAATAATCTTTAAATTGCAATTTTAATGTAAAAAATGTTTTTAGACACCAACTGTACGTGTGAGTATTTCAACTTTTTTAAAGCCAAAGTTGTTTATACCTATCAAAAGTTAGCATTATGGCAACTTTATTATTTTTAGAAAAATAATTTATTCAGTTTTTTTGAGCAAACAACTAATCCAAACCATTTAAAAATTATACTTCAAATTTATGACATATGTACATAGTTGCAAAATTGTTTGCACTTTATACGTTGCATAACGCAGTTCAAAATGTTTCTATTTGACGGATTAATTGGGAAAAAAAGTATGCCGGTACATACTATGAAAATTTTTGATATTTACGAAAAAAAGACTAAGTTCTGCAACAGCAACTCAAATATTAGATCTCAGTTATGCCATTAGCGGCACTGTTTCTTGCAAGTAGCAATTTTATTAGTTGTTTGCTTGCACAAGTGGCGAAAGTTTTGCTAAAAAATATGTAAAATTCGTAGAATTTTTATCTTTAGCGATTTCAACTCAATAGCTACGTACGGAACATTGCTCATTTTTGAATGCGAAGAAACCCAGCGTGATTCACGAGTGTCCAGTACACCCATTAAATTGACTTAGATCCTAAGGACATGTGGGTGCAGCAGAACGGCGCAAACTGTTGTATTGAGCACGAAACATATATCCCAGTAGGAATTCCTATCGGGCAAGCCCTATTATAGTCAGCTTCGGATCAGGCCAGAAATGGCGAACCCCATTACGGGCAGCCGTGTGTGATTCTTATCAGGATCTAAAAGGTGGAAGCGTATTAATGGATTCCAAATCAGGTGTGGTAAAGACTAGCCATACTGCAGCCCTACTAATTGTCACAAAAGACCTATGAAACTTAGTTTTAGTCTCTCAGAAAAACAATGAGAGTAGCTCAAATGGTTAAGATGAGCATCTTTGAAAGCATGGCGCAGGGTTACCCAGGTTCAATTCTGATCGGTCACAAGTAAAAAAATTAAGTACTTCTTTTGAAGTTTTAAAAACGCAACACAATTAAATTAACAATAAGTTCCAGTTAATAAACAGCAATAGAGATAAGGTATGGTAAAAATTGCAAAAGAAACTTAGTTTGTACTAACCGCATCAGTCACACTGATCAGTGATGCATCAGGAACACTGATCAATGGCCTATCAGGTTTGCCTGGTCCGGTTAGCCTGGCTCCATGCGTTACGAAACCTGCAAACGAGCCACAATTATGCAACAAAGTACCGAAAATTTCATCAAAAGCGCAAGAGCTCGCCAGCAGAGCTGCAGGGAAATTTCTGCTGTTTGAAATTTTGTTCCATACTCGCAAAATTTACACTGAAATGAAACTACTGTCACTTTTCGATTAATTCTGAGGTTTTATACAAAACCTAAGTAGCGACAATTGCGGACACCAGTTGTGTAATGTTCAATTATCGCAATCTAATAAGCAATTTTATTCCAAAAGAATATTTTTCACACTCCATGCGCGCCCTCTAAAAGATAATTTTTAAAAGGCTTATACAGCTATATTAACATTGAGAGTCACTGCAATTTTTAAATAATATTTTATAACCATTTAGGTCTGGCGTAATATTTAGTACGTATGTAAGTACACCGTAGAAAATTGTTTTTCTTAAGAATCGTCATCTATTTGACACAGTTAGAGCAATATTTGTAAGATAAATAAATTTTTATGTCAAACTGATAAGATTATAAATGAACATTTAATCTTAAGTTATATTATACATAAAACAGTTAAAAATTTCACGAAATTGTCATTCCCATAAAACACATTTTTTATTGCATACATTACAATATAAATATTATTAAGATATCATAATAATATAACAAATACTGTTTGTGATAATTATAGCGAAATGCGCATCTTCACAAAAAGATTTGCATCCACGTGCTGATGAAATGATAATAAAAATGTGTTTATTATTTCCCCGAGCCACCCTCCGAGGCTATGTCTAAATGTTTGAATTTAGAATTTTTCTTGGAGATGGAATTTATTTTTACTACTACTATATACGAACAATTATTAGGCGGCATTATAAAAAAAAAATCGCTTTCATAAGAAAACATGCTACGCATGTAAGCCGAGTGGAAAGGTCATGCCCTGAATCAGCTTTTAAAGCAGAAATATTGTGGCTAGCGAGGTTCAATTCGTTTCGGCACTTTCAGTTCCCCGCTAAGATTTGTTTTTTACATTGTTCGAAATTGAATAAAAGGCGCTAACATCGCTCAATTAATTTCAACACCGCATTAGCAATTTTCTTGATTCTCATATATCAATAAAATACCGCTCAATAAAATGTCGTTCACGATTCCATCCTCAATTAAATTTGAATTTTTTATAACCAAATAGAATGCCGCTAACATTTGATTAAAATGAAGCTCATAATTCACCGCTCAATAAATGATTTAAATACAATCCATAAGAAAAATGTAAAGAAATAACTTACTCATAGCGAATTTAAATTTCAGCAACCCATAATACGTTACAAAACCTTATAAAAGCACTGGAAAAAAGCAATGGCTGTGCACCTTAACAGCAACTGTAATACACTCAAACTAAAGCAATTTGCAACGAATTTTGAACAAAGAAAACAAACACCAACACAATTTTTGCAAAAAGAAAATTTAACTTTCAGCAATTGTTGCTTTTTTTAAGCAAATTTCAATAAAGTTTCTATAAATTTCAATAAAAATAGCATTTAAATTTTTAATAAATCAATTGAACACTGCACAACACCCGCACTTGCGGCTCTGCCGACGATGCCGCTTCATACAAAATTTAGCATTTTCTTGCAATTCTATTAACATTTTTTATGGAATTTATTAGAAAAACGTCGCGAAGAAATTGGTTTCACTACATTTTAAGATTGTTTTTTAATAATATTCTATTTATTTTAATTTATTGAAGAAAACGTGCATGTTGAAAATTAAATTAAAACTAACGAGTGAAAGTTGATTAGTGTTGCCACCTTCTTACGAGGAGCTTAAATTTAGGAACTTAGACAAAACCGAACGAGTAAAAAACTTTAGCTGACAGTGCTTGTGTATAAAGCAAACAATTAGGTATAAGCTGAATGGTTTATTATAGACTCACCACGATCTTCCAAACACTTTTCAGACTCTCATTGCATTTCCCGCGCTACAACGAACGAACAGAACGAAAAAGAATTTCCGAGTACAGCAAATTCTGTACACAACTCTTTCGCTTTTTCCCTCTTGCCAACAAACAAGAAGAATTTGCGGAAATAGGCCGTACACACCATCCTTCATGCTGTCCATCATGCTTGACAAACCTTGATGTTTGATCATGTGAACTCTAGAAACAAAATATTTTGATTTCTCTACTGGCTTCAACAACAACAACAAGAAATATTTCATTTCAAGTCAGATTTCGTAAAGTGAATATCGATGGGTTACGTGAATAATAAAAAGTTTTGGTAAGATTTAGGTTTTTTTAGGGACACATCCTCGTTGTAGGGAGCCGAAAACAATTTTTTTTATTATTACACCTCCGAAAAATAAAAAGCAAAGAAGGAAGTGAGTAATGCGAGTGATGTGTACACCTCGAAATTTTTCTGCAAATGATATTTGACAAGCATGTTTGATGATGTGAATGCAAAACGAAATTTACAGTTATTTGGTTTGTCAAGCCATGTTCGACAGCATGAAGGATGATGTGAACTCCCCTAAAGAGTTTCTGTGTGTAATCGCTGATTTACCAACTAACAGAAAACTATCAGGCATGCCACCAAGTTACATTATTATTTTTTAGTCCGATAGTTCGATAATTTTGAAATAACCGTTTTGTGGCACGGTGGAATCATTAGTCCTCATTTCTTCCAAAATGAGGAAGAGGTTGCCGTTATAGTCAATGGTGAGCAGTACAGATCAATGACAATGAAATTTTTATGGCCTGAATTGGAAGATATTGATTCAACAAACATTTGGTTTCAATGAGACAATGCTGGAAGCGTTACGCTACGTGCCACCATCGATTTTCTGCGCAAGAAGTTCGGAGGGTCATTTATCTCAAGAAACGAATGGCCTACAAAAAGTAGTGATTTAACACCTTTGAAGTTAATTTTATGCTTCATTTGCAAGAAAACCTCCGCGTTTGCTGGCTTCGCTGAAATTTTAATATAATGTAATATTAAATATTCTAAAATGTATATTATTCAAACTCATAAATTTGTCTTCAAATCTAATAATTTCCACTAATAGCTTTCTCTTAATTGATATTAAGCTCTAAACCATTATTAAGCAATTTTAAGAGTCGGTCGGCATCAAATTTCATATTTCAATAACATGACATTTACATATATAAAAAGGGCTATAATTTATAGCCAGCAATAAATTATACGCTTACAAGTACACATTTTACACGCTGCTAGACGAATGAAAAAATTTCAATATTTTTCAATAATTCTGATATGATTAATTACTTACATCTGTTAAAATTACTTACACTTTTTATATTAAAATGTCATTTTAGCTAAAAAAAAAAACTTAAAAGAAATTAAAAAAAAATTTCATATAATAAAGTTGTAAGTTTGTGCTACGCAGTATGGCATGCAATGTTTGGGCTTTCAATTTATAATTAAAGCAAAACATATAAAACGTGATGAGCTGACTTGAAATCATTTTAATATGACTAATAAACTTCTTGTCTACTTTGAAGTTAATATTCAAACAAAAATACCGTTTAAGCTAAAATGTTTCAATTATCAATTATCAGAAAAACAAATTAAAAATTCTAAAAACCCCTTAAACGCGATAGGTACTCTTGTAAACACTACCTACATACATTTTATTTTCGGTAGCTAGAATTGGCTATGTAGTTTTTCAAACCGTTAGCAATTAATAAAAGTTCCTATAATTACGCTGTCGGAACTGTCATTTCAATGTTCACTTATAATAACTTAATAGTTTCAATGAACTTTTCATAGTTTGACAAGTTTGAATTGACTCAACATTTTTAAGACAAATAAATTTCATTGAAATGAACAGATTAACCTGTTCATTT
The DNA here is from genome assembly GCA_963662105.1 of Meiosimyza platycephala. Lineage (NCBI taxonomy): Eukaryota > Metazoa > Arthropoda > Insecta > Diptera > Lauxaniidae > Meiosimyza > Meiosimyza platycephala. The sequence continues at coordinate 101,863,561 of OY759208.1, read as the reverse complement.
GAAAATATATTCAAATTTAAATAAGTTTTTATTTTCTTATGGCGAATTTTAATTCACACTTAAACGGAAACTTTGACATTAATGAGAAATAAATGCCGACAAACAATAAAAATTATAGAAACAAATGGATAAAACGGTTGATTCAATTCAAAGTCAATATCAATGATTTCAATGTATATATCAAATTCTGACTAGTAATGTGCATCAACAAATTAATTATACTTTTATGTGAGAAATAATACATTATTACAATACCAGATTAACTATTTTAGATGTTGAAATAATTAAAAATTTTATGCTTTAACATTTGTGAATTACAAATGCTTAGCTTGCTATAATTCTATGTAAATTTATAATTTGGTATGACACTATGGTATTTACAAATTGGTAACACTTTGAACCGGATTCGTAATATTAAAAGAAAAATGCATTAATGCTCACGACTTGTGTGCTGCACCCTAATTTAAGCGATTACATTTTTACCCTTTGGCAAAGAATTAATAGAGTTGTAAGAGAGTTTACTGTGGAGCCAAATCGTTGGGTTGAAATTGAAATTTTTAATAATTTGGAAACTGAGAATTGCGATTACAAAGAATAGTGGAAGCAATAGTGGAATATGTTCTTTGCATATCCGGCACGACCGCCTCTGTGGAACGAGTATTCGCTTCCATGAACAAGACGTGGACAGTTAAAAAATATCAGTTAAAAGTATAAAATTTTGAAGCCTGACCGCTAAGATCAAATTAAATATGTCGTGCACTGATTTATACAATTGGATTAGAAAAAGAAAACCGGACATGCTGCGGAAAATCCAAGCGAAAGACAAGTATTTTATTGAAACTCAACGAATCAGACGAGGAATACATGGGCTCAGACTCATACACAACAATTACTATCGTTCTGCTTTAAAAAGAGAAAAAAAAGGTGTCCTGCAATCAATCCAATTTGTCCTGTTTTTCTTTAAAAAATTTATGGCATGGTTAGGTATACAGAAAAGAAAGTAGCTATTAACACGTTAAATCTCGCGATAACTACTTTGTTCTTTTAAAATTTAGTGAATTTTTGTGATTAAATATTCCGGAATAGTAAGCTTATGATATTTAATCTGAAATTGACCATTACCTTTTCTATCTTCATGTGAATAGTCCGAGTGTAACTCTTTATTAAACTACTGTCATAAAATTTATTAAACTTCTGAATCTTTTGATACAGACCGGTGAAAACTGGTCAGCAAATAATACATAATCGTTACCCATATATGCATCCTGTTCGTTAGGACTACTAAGGGATCTATTAATGGTTTTCCCAAGTACTCGTGGAATCGAAAAAAAAAATTCTTTTGATTTATGCTTAGCTAAATTTTATTTTACCCTACAGTATGTTGTAGACTGCTCGTTATATCCCAAGCTCTTCAATATAGGAGCTCGGTATATACATACATATGTATGTATATGTTTTGTAAATAAAGAAAAAAATTATTTTAGCATTTTAATCTTATTTTTTAAACAAAATACTAAAATTATTCCACAAAAAAAATGTCTTTTTAGTGAAAAACAGTATTTGTATTTATATGCTCTTCAATTAAAGAAACTTGTAAAACAACAATTAGTCTCAGGTTTACACACAACATACACTGAGGAAACAATATTTTTGAATATAACAAACGCATATTTCATATAGAGCAATTAAAAATTTGATTGAGTCAAACATAAAATGCTTCAACCACCACTTATCACTATTTGATTCAAATACAATATGTTTGGTTCAAATAAATATTTGATTGCTCTATATGAAATAAACGTTTGTTATATTCAAACATATTGTTTTCTCAGTGTACGCGCATTGCAAATAAAAGAAGAACAGCTGTTTTATAGCAAATCTTCGGTATTTGACCTACTTTAAAATTCATACAAAAATAACAGTTACTAAAAGTTTTATTTTGCAATTATCAAATGTAACTTTGTTTAATTAAATTTTTTAAACGCTCTATCTGTTTACAGGGTCTCGAGCATTTAATGAATAGTTTAGGCTTGGGGCAAATCGAGTTCGAACCTACGCACACCATCGATGAACATCGGCCGAATGGTTACAAACAGAAGGATGTCGAAAATGATAAGCAATTGAAACAGTATTTTGAACAACAAACGATTAAGCTGCTGACAAATGATGATCCGGATGTGCAAGTGGCAGCATTGAAGCGCAGCAACGGTGAAACAGAAGAAACCAGTAACGGTGAATCGGAAGATACTAACAACGGCGGTGAACAGCATTCAACGGGTTCAAAGCTGATGTTGGATTTTAGAGAAATGCATGATCCAAAACATAGGCATCCACGAGAAAATGGTAAGTTTGGTGCTTAAAATAATATAGGCTATTTGCTATGATTATAACAGATAAATATATTTTGAAAATGTGGCAGGTTAGATATGGTGAGTGAAGCTTCATAAATCGATGCTTAATGTCACCATTTAATAACAACATTATTTACGTATTTAATTAATGTGTATTTGCCAATTTACATTTTATAATTTTCTGCGCATGAATTTGATTTAAATGTAGTTTTTTTATCAATTGTTTAATCAAAACCACAACAAAATTTGCATCTTTACGCTTGAAAACTTGAAGCCTTGTGCGCAATTGAAAATATTTGTATGGAATAACTTTAGCTCATAAAAAGAATAAGAAATTCCCCCCACAAAATTTTTACACTGTTACGAAACCTTGAAAACATTTATCATGACAAAAGCTTTACGCGCGGAATGCAATGAGCTGTCATTGACGTTCATATGTAGTATAGTACTATTGACATTTATTGACAAAGAAAATCTCATAAAAAAAATACTAAAAAAGGCCTTGCCCTGAATTTTTATAAAATAATAATGACATATTAAAACTTTCAGAAACTTATTACATTTCCTTAATTTAAATAATCCCACTTTTACATTGAAAAGGTGCGTGCTTACTGTGCTTACCGTACCATACATGATTAGGGTAGGTCCTCATTTTTCCACTCTCAAAAACTCTGGCAAAATGAGATATGTTTCACATTAATTTACAAAATTTACACATTGCGATTATTTCAAAATTTTCATTTACTAAATTATTTCAAAAGTTTATTATTATTAACCTACACATTGCGATTATTTACAAAAAAAAAAAGAGATACTGATAAAAAGATATACTGAAATTGTGATGAAAATTCGTCAAACGTACTAAAAATCCGGTAAAAGTACCAAATGTACTAAAAACTTGTCGAATGTATTGACAACGATTTTTCAGGATGAAAATGTACCGAAAAAAGTACAAATGTACCGAAAATGCCATCACTAATGTACCTTCTTATATGACTCAAATAAAAGTTTTCGCTAATTACTACTCAATAGATAGCGAATACAATTTTTTTTAGTTTTAATTGTTTTTTTAAATGGTTTTGCTAATTTGCCTTGTATAGGGTGACACAAAATTACCTTTTAGGTTTAAACTCACTTTTACATCTTTATTTCAATATTATTTTTATTTTGCAAACAGAACTTGAAGAATTAAAGTCTCGTACAGTACAAAAAAATTAACGAAAGTCATCGAATTTTATTTTGAAAACTGAAGATAGCATTGCTTTGTTAAGAATCAAAACTGCAGCATAAGGGCTACGGAAAGTTCAAGATTGGCCTATATTTCTTCGTAAATTGACTCTTTGCCGCACTAACTATCATCATGTTTTAAAGCCAACTATATAAAATGATTGAAGCTGAAGCTCTGTTACGAGATAGGACAATATTTCGTATATTTAGTTGGCTGCCACATTCAACGGACTAAGCCAGTCGCGATCTTTTTCTCTGGGCTTATTTGAAATAATGAGTGTACGCCACAAATCCAGCGACCATTATCCAACTAAAAATCTATTTTTTATTGAAAAGAAAGAGCTTGAATGTGCGAAGCAGACAATGGCCACCAATATGCTAGACGTTTTCTTCCACGTTTAAGTCAATAAATTTCACCTTTCTTATGCTGAACATAGAAATTTAAAAAGATTATAATGAATTGAATTCAAACCTTAAAGGTCATTTTGCGCCACCCAGTAATTCCAGATAATTAATTTTGTTTAAGCGAAGTTACAAAAGCCGAACTAATGAGCATGATAAATTTTTATTTGTTGACATTTTTTTTTCAATGTCACTATCACTATTATGAGTTTTCATTTAAATTATTGCTTGCATAAATTTTACAAAGAAAATATTACGTTCATTACGTTTGGCGGAAATTCAAGTGATCAGTAAATTTTTCAAAAAAGACTAAAGCTACCAGCTTTTTGATGGTGGGTGTCAAATGAAATCTGTACTGGAGTGTATTGGAATAAAACTAACGTTAAGGTTAATGCAGCGCATTGACTATTAACTTTTTCATTATGTTTCAGCTTTTCAATATTTTTCGATTGTTTCAAAATTCAACCCACTTTTCAACTCTTTGAAAAAACTTTTTAGGTTTTTTCAGAGCAGCTTCATTTTATTTTTGAACGATTTCTGTAAATCTACTGTTTTTTAAATAATAAATATTGTTGACATCAATGTGACTCAAATAAATGATAGCTGAGTTACCAACATTCACATGTACATATGTATATGGGCATTTCCATGGGTCCCGTTCGACCGTCGAACACATTTAAAGTAAAAAAAGTCAAAATAAAACGGATTTTCATTTTGACAATAGGCTAAACTTATAGCTCCTAATTAGCTCTATAATTGGTGCTAAGGTTGATTTTGGGCAATTTTTCGTTTTCAAGATAATTGCAAAAAACCAAGGCGTTCGCATGGGACAAAATCATCACTTTTCGTGGAAACGTGACCGTCAGTGCTAAATTTTTCGAGAAAGCCAAAAATCAAAAATGTATAAAACCGACATTTTCGGCATGATATCGATTAATTCCCGCATTTAGTTTTGAATTCTGCGGTCTGTTTCTGATATACATATTATTGAAAAATCACAGATCAACAAATATTAGCCTGCTGATTCCGAAAATGACCATGATTTTTTCGCTAAAACGACTTTCAATATCATGTAAAAGCTACAAAAACGAGGTTTTTTTAATTCGACGTAAATGAACGTCTAAAAAACTAAGAATATAGAGAAATAAAAAATCATTTATAAAGTTGAAGCTATCTTGATACAAGCAATTTTTTTGGAGTAAAGAAAAAAGAATACGCAGACTTCCAGTACTTTGGGTTTATTAAGTTTTTGTGAATGTATTCATAAATTATGCTTCATTCAAAATATACATGGAAGTTAAAACTTTACAACAAATTGAAAAAGCTTGAAAAATTCTGCACGTGCATAGCATATTCTTTCCTATAAATCACTAATAGGAATGATAATGTCAACTTATCATGTCAGTCACATGACTGCTATAATACTTTCTTTCATTATCATTACTAAATTAAATTAAATTTATTTTTATTTTTATTTGTGGAGGTATGCATTACTGGCATTTATTTTTATATTTTTGCAGTGCTTTGAACTAATGTCTTTAAAATATCAATATTTACCGCAGGCTTGTTTATTTTATTCGTTGACTAGATAGATGCGTGCTGGTGTTATCTAGAAACTATTAGTGTATGTACCTACTTATTTAGTCGCACTTGTTTTGCCTGAGCTATAAATTTTATCAGATAAAGTTCATATAAAGCATATAATGTAGATCTTACACTCTTTACTCTGTTATTTTTTTTTTTTGCATTTTATAAGCCTTGCTCGTGAAATTTTATTAAAAAGTTAGTGAAATTTTTTTCTATAATATTACGCAGTATGTCAGTGTCAACATGATGTTTTATAAAAGTAAATACTAACGTTTGGATTAAACTTGAATTATCACGAAATTTGCAAGATTAAATGATTAGGTATTAATTAAATATTCTAGCGAAAAAAACAAACTTTCCAGAATAAATTAACTTTAGATGTCATTTTTTTGTCAAACAATAATTTTGCTTCCCACGCCAAAGTCTGACTAACTAGGCTCTTAAAACAAATCTGACGTGCTAGGGATATGACAGTTATTACTGAGTCAAATCTACGTATTTTGTAGTTTGTATAAAATTGTACGAATGTCTTATGTTTTTAAATAATTAAATGAGGAATGGGCGAATGGAGCGGCACATATCCAGTTACTAAAAAAGTTCAGTAATCGGAAAAAAACTGCTTATATCTCTGAACTGATCAAAGGAAAACCTTCAATTTGCTATCAAAAAAGTATGACATCTAGTGAATTTTTGAAGTGTTTGAGATTAAAAATACTTGAAGTTAAGTGTAATGAACACGATTCCATCAAAAAACTCACAACGTTCATCTATGTGCCTCAAAAACATTTCATTGTCAGATAAGTTTTTTTTAAGTCTAAAATCTTTCAGTAACTTTTTTTTAAATTGCATAAAATTCAGTAATGCGTACTATTTTTTTTTTTATAATGATGTACATTTGAGTAACATTATATTGTTATGCAAAAAAAAATTTCAGCTTATGTACCAAATATTTAAATTTCGATGATACTTAGAATGTATATATTGAAGTTATTTTTCTATAATTTATTGCACCAAAAATAATATGCATATTTCACAAATAGCCGCTAGAAACTTTTCTATAATTTTCTGTCTATTTAAATTTTTTTATTTTCATAAAATTTACAGTCACGTAATTAAAATTCTTGGTTGAAATATGTCAACATTTTATTAGATTTTATTTTTGCATTAGGGAATGTTATCTAGATATCCGGCAGTTTGCATCTTAAGAGAGCTTGACGATTGCAATAATGTAGAAGCGCATTGTTTACTAATGAGCTTAAGCCGAAAGACAAACAATTAAAACAGTTATTTACGCGAGTCACAATTTGTCTTTACAGTTGTCAGTCTACGTCAGTTGTTCTTAATTGATGAACCAAGGGCTACATGAAAAAGTACTAAATATAAACGTACGAGCCCAACCAACCAAGAGTTTTAAGAGAAAAACATTTTTGAAAGTGATGTTATCCGACACATTCTCGCATGGACCAGTAGCGTACCTATGGCGGAGGAGCGAAGGAGTGGATGCCCTTGGCGTAAATGGTCGTTGAATATATCTTATTTTGCTAGGGTTTTAAAAAGTCAAAAATGAGGACCCACCCGAGCGCCCGATGTCCACGGCACGCCACTGGCATGAACATGTTTGTTTTTATTTTAGATTTAACGTGGCTTACATATGAATATGTACAATGTACATATGTTCACACATATATTAAACTTAAGAGCTAAGGGCAGAATTTTGTGGTTCAGATTTTAAACTGCATTATCAAACCTAGAAAATTTTTTTAAAGAAAAAAGGAAAAATTACGCCAAAGTCTGTCTGTTGAGACATGAATATGAATGATATTAAATTTTCTCATTAAACTTTAAGAATCACTGATCTATACGCTTGATAAAAGCATCTGACGGAAATCAAGATGCTGACAAGCGATTTATTTATGACATATACATATGTATGTTATATGATATACGAATGGAAAAGTACTGCCGCCACGCATTTTTTTACAAATTTGTTTTTTGGCAACTCCAAATAATGACCACATTTTTTTGGACAAAGAAAATTATGTCCAAAAGTATGGTGAAAAATTGAGTAACAAAGAGTTCAAAATATTTGCACGTCCTTATATGACACGTGTAACGTTAACGTAACGTTATTTGAATAACGAATTCAGAAATTAAAAAAACACAATAAACATTTTTTTATCGTTTGTAACATTCAGCGCACGTTCTTAACCAACTGAACCTCGTCGTATTGGGGAATTTCTTAACACTTTTATGTTTTATCTTTTTTTAGTTTCAATTACAAAATATAAAAATTACACACGTTTTACAAACTTAGCAATAAAATCTAATTTCATTCATTAAATTCCCTTAATTTTGAATTCTTGCCAACAGATGCCACTTTCAATCTACCGCCACCGTCCGCAAATGTTTGCCTATCACCGAAATCGCTGCTGCAATTGCTCGTCGATCATAATGATTTACACAAACGTAAATTTTATAAGACTTTTGCAACTGGATTTAAAAAAGAACACGACGAAGTGGAGGAGTATGATGAATTCCTGAACAATTTACAATTGACACCAGTTGCTTTCATGAAATTGTGTCCCGCACTTTTGGCTCAAGTAGATCAGCAGGTGTGCAAGCGGGCGGCGCCTATTTCTAATGGTGAAGATCCCAAAGATAAGCTATGGAATGGTAAGTTGGAAAAAATTTCATTTTCTATATAATTTTAAATTTTGAATTGCATAGTTTAAGGCGATTGCATAGACATATATTCTTTTTTTCGATCTAGTCATTTTATTGAAGTATGTTTTATTGAGTATGTTTTTTAATCCGGTACATGGATACTTTTAGTAAATCGCCCAATTAGATTTGCAGAGAAATAGCGATGAAGGACGTTGTGGGTACTTTAAACGTACCTTAACTGTTTACTAAAATCTTGAATTAAAATTTTTAATAAAACGTTTGTTTAAGAAAACAAAATTTTTGGTATTTCAAGACAGAAGTTTCTATCTAAAGTTCATAAGTTTGAAGGCCTTCAAGAAACTTGAAGGTCCTTGGAGGTCTTATAATTTCGTATGGGGCTTGCAATTCCCCAGGACCCGAACTCTCCAAGATATTGAGAAGCATGGAAGTCTCGGAGCTGAGAGCCTGTTAAGAAATCAAGCAATTTTTACATTTAAGAGCTTATTGAAATATAAAAAAATTCAAAGATAGGTCTTTAAAAAATTAAGAGCATCATAAACGCCTGTAAATATCTACAGCAGAACTGATTAAATATCTTTCAAACAATTAATTTTCAAAAGAAAATACTTGGTGCCTAGTCGGAAAAGCGTTTTCAAAACTATTAAAACATTAACGAACTCTTTGAAAGCTACTTCTTACGTACAAAACTTTCTTAATAAAAGTTTGCTTTATCTATTTCAGCTTGGATTTACGCCAGCGGCTCTATCTTTATACTTTCTGCCAGCGGTCTCGTTGGCATATTACTTGTACCATTAATGAAATCGGTGGCCTATGACGAAATACTAAACTTTCTTGTAGCTATTGCTGTCGGAACACTCGCTGGTGATGCACTAATGCATCTATTGCCGCATGCATTAGGAACTGAGCATAGTCTCGAACATGATCAAGAGCAGAGTCATACAAATCAACATAAGCATGACACGGGCCCGATTTGGATTTGCGCATGTACTTTTTTCACTGCCAGCTTAATGTACATTCTAGAAAGTTTGCTACCACTACTGAAAGGTGAGCAGAAGCATGATCATTTTCATCATAGTCGTGGTCATAGTCATGGTCATGGTCAAAATGGTCAGGATACATCTCACACCCACGAGCAAATTCACAAACATGCTGGTGAACATGGCAACTATATGCATAGCCATAACCCAGAGCCAGCTAATCCAATAGATGCATTGCCGTCGTCACCGCCTTGTGCCCCTTCAACTGATAGCAAGAATGTTGAAAATGCGCCAGAAGACAATAGAATGCTGGATGAGCTGAAGAGGGATAAAAAAGTTAAGTCACAACCACTAACACCAGTCGCCTTTATGGTCGTCATAGGTGATGGACTGCACAATTTAACTGATGGTTTAGCAATTGGTGCAGCTTTTGGTACCGATCCAGTTACTGGTATGGCCACTGCTTTTGCCGTACTCTGCCATGAATTACCACATGAGTTAGGCGATTTCGCGCTACTTTTGCAGACCGGTGTGAGCATTACTCGGGCAGTCTGTTTGAATATCGTTAGTTCGGTGTTGAGTTTTGTGGGCATGGCCATTGGGCTGCTGCTTGCAGGCTTACATGGCAATATGGCACGTTGGATTTATGCTGCCACTGCTGGATCTTTCCTTTATATAGCATTTGCCACTTTAATACCGGCCATGGCTATTGGGCAGGATGGTAATAAGCGTAGTTTAAAAACAATTCTGATACAAATTTCGGGTATACTCACTGGAGGTGCTATTATGATAACGATTGCACTTTATGAAGATGATTTGGAACAATTATTCAAATAGTTCACATGCGCCATATCGGAAGTGTGGGCAATTACAAGGTCTTGTATCGCGTTTACATTTAAAACTTAATCAGGATTAGTTCGAGATTTTTGTACAAAATATTCAATAAACCTGGATTAAGTTCGGTAAACGTTATGATACAGCAGATTCATAAGTAAAATAATTGCAAGTACATACTGCGTTATAGATTTTTGACATAAATTTTTAATTAGCATTGTATCTACTATTGCTGACCAGACTTTATAAAAAAAGGAAAAATAGAAAAAAAAGGAGTATCTAGTGAATAAAGTATTATTGTGAAGTATAGCAATGAATGTTTGTGTTGCGATTAAGTAGTAATAAAATATGTTTTAATATTTTAGCTGTTACATATTTATAATTGTTGTATTATTTTTAAAGAAATTAGTAATTAAGAAAAAATTTAACGAATAAATAAATAAAACTAAATCTCACAAGAAAAAATATTACTCCCTGCAAGATACACATGCTCAACCGAATTAAATTATCAACTGTCAAAAAGTTTCAAAATCTACCGCCAAAAACAAACCAAATTCGGCACTTGCCGAAAAGATTAGCATTGTCAAATTACATACATTAATAGAGTTTCACTTGAGGCACCCAAAAAATATATGCTATTAAATCTTTTTTGAATTTCGAAATTTTAATTTGACAGATTTTACTTTTGTGTATGAATTGTGATTCTGAAATATCCTTCGAATTTCAAATACGTTTCCGAAGCAAATTCTATTTAGAACAGGCCAGAATGTGATTAATAACGTTTTTGAATTTCCAAAAAGATTTAATTTTTTTTTTCTACAATATATAAATTTTAATTTGACTTGTTTGACTTTGCTTGTATAAATAAATTTATTTACCGAATGATTTGATAGATATTGTTGATATATTGCTTTAGTGCGAAGTAAAACTCCAAAATAAGAGCGTTTTCGATAGAAAACTCAGATAATACTCATAAGACAATCATAATGAAGAGCATACTCTGAAAACGTTTTCATAAAAAAATATAATACATAGTAGCAAAACCGTTATATATGATGAAAGTGATTAGCAAAGTTGTAAACTTGTAATTTTGTGACAGTGGCACTGGTGAAGAGCCTGACAAAATATGTATCATCCGTTTTCACATCAGAAAATCCTCCTGTGGACTTTTTTTTACTAAAAATTGTGAAAATTATAGCAAAATGTTTTTAATTGAATTGTTTTTCAATTGAAATGTGGCATTCATTTCATAAGGTTATTACTGGCAAATGAAAAATATTTTTGCTCACTACTTTCAGTACGATGAAAGTTTTTGAGGGCTTAACAAGATCCTTATCCACCGCGAGTGTGTTACGAAAAAGTAAACAAATAAGAAGGTTTGGGTGTCATCTAGACAGGACTTATCCTTCGCTTATTGTCAAAGGAAGAAAGAAGTTTTTATATTTTCCTCATTATGGCGTTCAAACACTCCACATTTTGGCGACGCTGTCATTTTAGCTGCTGAGACGGAACCCTCCATTTACGGTAGTACACCATTTTCCATTGTTCAAGGACAATTAAATTTTATAATAAGAGGAGTATGTAATAGTTTTCTTCAAATAATTACTATAATAAAACACTTACCGATGGGACCTTAAATGCCCGCACACAATTCAAAAGCCTCATTTGAAAAAACAGCAGTAGCAGCAACAACAGCAACGCCCTTCTTTCATTAAATGATTGAACAAATTAACGTTGCACTTGCAATGACTGCTCTGACTATGGCGACGCTTCTTTCATAATCTGAATTTAAAAGCACATTCATTACAACATTTTGTTGGGTTTAACACTAAGAACTTATTTGGACACATATTTCACTACTTGTTTTAGTTTTATTAGTATTAATAATAACGAATATGCAAATTTGAACTTTAGAAGAAATTACGCGCACTTTTGAAGTGAAATAAATACTAACGGTTGACAGTTGATTAGCGTTGCCAGCTGTTTAATCAGTGTTATGATTGTAAGCTTTTTCAATGATAAATGCAAATGTGCGTAGTAATGCAGCATAATTGAATTTATTCGATGAACGGTTAAATTTATTTAAATGGATATTTAATTGTTAGATCGTGCAGAGTTGCTATTTTATAAATAAATAAAGAAACCTATTTTATTTTTCTATTTTATCCTTCATATCATAAGTAATAAAAATCTATATCAAAAACTTGCGGCAAGTGAAATAGAAAGGTTTAAGAAACCCCTCATTTGTATGAAATTTGGTTTTAACTAGGAATTCAATGATATGCGTTTTGGCCGATACGATACCGATATTCATAAAAAAAATTATCGCCGATATACATATATAATATGGAATAAAATGTCAAACAAATGTATCCCATGGCTCTGCTTGCTACGTGTTACTCGATGATGGTACTGGCATCTTTTCCATCAGCTTATTGCATACAGATGAATCCGTTTTGGCCTTGTTCTCTTTATAACAAGATTTCAAATGTTTTTTTATAAGAAATTGGAACATTTATTATATATTTTCTTGTTTGTTTTTAGGCAGGACATTTGAAATTCACTTTGAAACTTTTAAAACGATAAAATAAAAGAGAGTATGAATTTCTTTAGAATATTTTTCAATTTATTATTATAAAACTGCATAAACACCAAAATCTAAAATTTTACAACTCAAGCGGAGATGATTTTTTAAAGTTTAAGCTGTCTCCATGGGTATTATACGCACCTCCTCAGTAAGATCAAAGTTTTTAATTTTTGTATCAAGTACAGCGGTGGTGCCAAGTTTGAAGGTGTAGTTGAGCTGCAAAAAAAATCAAATGACAAGTTAGTTTACTAATTTCACAAAAGATTAAAAAATTAAGTAAATTAAGATTTTTCTCTTTGGGTTTTCTTTTAATTTTTCTATAAAAGTTTAAAAAACACGCTAATTTTTCAATTTTCTTAGTGCAGTTCACTTTATAGAAAGGAAACGCAAAAAATAAACTATCTATTCGACTCTATTCGTATACGTTTTATTAACAAAAGTAACGCTTAAGGCGTATCTCTTTTCAGTTTCTAACGAAATAGGGGTGTTGTCAGAATCGTCCATAGAATGCAATAGAAAAAAGAACATATAGGACAAGATCAAAAAATTGAGCTCAAATAAAAAATTGTATAAAATAATCAATGGAAAAAAGTCCCATTCTTTATATAAATGACACAGTTCCCACTTCATTTCGAACTTACCTGTCGTTCTCCCTTCTTGTTGGCCAATTCATAGTTACGCAAATACTCTGTGGAATCCTTGCGGATCACACATAAATCAATATTCGAACCAGAGCCCAAATCATTGAAGACACCACCAGCAATAGCATCACGAACCAACTTCTTGCCTTCTTCCTCGGTCATATTAGGTTTCCAACGAGCTTCAAATACAGACATAGCAGCTAAACTACCCGAACCCATCGTTACATATGGCAGTTTATCTGTTGAGCCATGTGGATGTATAGAATAGATATAAGCGCCAGTTTTGTCAACCCCTCCCAACACTAGAGCAGCACTAATGTGTCCTTGATAACGGAACAGCATTTGTTTAAGTAGCGTATTTGCTGCTACAATAGGCACTTGACGTCCCGTATTTAGACGATGAAGTTCCAACTGAGACGAAATCATATCAGTGGTCATTTCAGTATCTGCAGCAGTGCCAGCGCCACAGCAACTAAAATTTAAATATCGAAATTATTACAAACATACGTCTACATGTATATAAGGAGTGCTTTGTTAAATCTTGTAATTTACATCATAAGCTTTTTACGAAATTCAACAACATTCACTAAAATTAACACTTTTTTTTCCCTCGATTTGTATATTTGTTTGTTATTCATTTTTTCACTTAATTAAAGAGTATTCAATTCAAATGCAAATTCATTTCGGTTTTTAAGTTAAGAGTAATTTTTATTTTTAGACCATGGATGAGGTATTGATTATTATTACTATCAAGCGTCAGCAATTTTAGAATTTGAATGCATTTCTGTTTTATTACTTCATGTTGGTAGGTTTTGCTCCGAAAAGTAGGATTTGAACCAGACTAAGTAAATAGCGGGCTTTGCTCCAAATCAATAATTCGGGAAACTTCTTGATATTTTTTAGTTAATTTATAAATGGAATTCAATAAATCAGATGAGAAAAATTTAGATTTGAAAAAAACTCCCCTCATATGATAACGGTAATTCCGTCAACTTATAACTTTATGCAATACTTACTACATATTTTTAGCCAAATAATGTATTTTTGCGCAATTTTTATCCGACACAATAGGACCTTCGGTGGCTCTGGTATCAGCGCCCAATATAACACCATCCTTGAAAGTGATGCCCGCAATTGTTGTACCTGTTTTTACGGTCTTCGGTGGTTGGAATCCACCCTTTAAAAGCTCTGCATTTCTATATTTTAATATAAAACAATTTTATTTTCTGCTCACATGAGGTTATGTGCGTCCAGCGGAGTCTCGACCGAAAAGCAAACGCCTTGTTTACTTACCTTTTGCAGTTCTCGAAGTTAAAGCCAGAGCTGGGTATAGCACGCGCTAGTTCCAAAGTCATTTTTATTGAATTAGATAATTTTGTTTAATAGTAAATTGTAAAATGAATATGCACAATTATTCACTTCGAGCCGCTCTGCTTGGAATGACAAACACAAATTTTGTTTTTCACCATACCAACAACAACAAAATAAAAAATTAATCTGTCAGTCTCTTCTGTCACGGAGAACGATGGTGAAAATTCAACTATTTCGGATTAGCTTTGTTCGCTCATTTGCGAATCGAACAGATCTTTATTTATAAACTGTACTGCTGCCAAAGTTTGTAAATGTAAATCGAAAATGTTAGATAAAAAAAATTGATATCTCCTTCGTGATTATCAAAATCAAATGTTTAAGTATCGATATTTCGAGAATCAAACTAGGTATAGATTTTTTATTTAACATTTCCAATTAATTTTAAGCTGTTCCATTGAAAACCATCCCTAAATTGCAGCGCCATTGAAATCTTAATTCAAAATGATACTATAAAAATCAAATTTTTAAATATCGATAAATTGAAAACAAAACGAGATATCGATTTTTTTTTAACATTTTCAATTTATTTTGACGTGTTTTATTGAAAAAAATCGTGAAATCGTGGTGCCATGAATATCGTAATCGTACTGTAATTTTTGATGTGTTGGTGTTTCATATATATTTTTTATTTAATGGATATTTTATGGCATCTCAGTTTGAAAAGAGTGATAACATAATTTCGCTCTTTACATGTTATAATACCGACAATACACAGGTGTTAAGTATTTCGTAAAATTCTTAATTTTTATATAATTTCTCATAAATTTTTAAAACACGTTATATTTTCAAAATTGGACAAACAAATGGGATGGGTAGCCCTGTTGCTATCACTTTGAGATGTACTGTGTTAAATGTCACCATACATGCATACCCGGTAATCAGCTGTTCAAGAGTAGTCAAAGCAACTGTTTTCATAAAAATTACAATATTAAAAATTAAGTTATTTAATAGTAAAAAGTATTAAAACATAGCAGAAACCTAGTTATAATGACAGCGATAACAAAACTGATACAAATGCCATGGAAAACAATGGGCGCGCTGCAAAAATTCGCACAGATCCGTAAGTTGCTGTATGCTAACCAAAAAGTGGGAATTTACATTTTTTAATTCCACCTCAGGCTTCCAAACTAATGCGACGGCGATTGCAAAACGCAATGAACTCTTCGATCAAGAACAGCGGCGTCAACGCGAAGCTATTGGACGTGTTGAAAAAATTGAAGTTCGTTACCTTGGCCTGCCGGAAGATGTGACGCTGATAATGAATCGCGGTATATCTACTCCTTTCAACTGTGCACAGCACTTAACAGAGGGTCACTGCAAACGTTCCGCGTTAGCACTAATCGATGGAAATTTGCCATGGGATATGCATCGACCGTTGCAGGAATCCTGTACACTGCAGTTACTTAACTTTACAATTGCAGATCCACATGTGGTAAATAAGTGAGTGGAAGACTAAGCTCTTTATTTCTCATTCAAGTTCTTATAATATTTTTTGTTTAAGAGCTTTCTGGCGCACCTGCTCTTTTATGCTTGGAGCTGCATTGCAAAATTGTTTTAAAGATGAAGCCAAGCTGCAGTTGCACAGCTTCCCGGGACCAAATGGTAAGTTAAACCTTAATCGTAATTTTAAATAAGCGTTAGAAACAAGTTAAACAAAAACAAATAAAATTTTTGATATGGCGTTTGGTTTACGATAAATTGTCCTGTTAATAGCGCTGTTAAAAGTTTAATATCGAATATTTCGAAAATCAAGTTCTACAAAAATCAGAGTTGAAAACTTGGCTAAAACTCAACGAAGTTTTCTTAAATTATTGAATTTTGCAATAACATAGAAAGGTTTCCGAAATTCTAAATTTATACTTAAATTCTAGTAAAATCGGGCAGTTTTGTGCACGACATCGTATTGAGCTCACAACAATGGCAACCAACATCATCTGAATTACGTGCCATATCCGCAGAAATGGTTAAACTCGCTGCTAAAGACTTAAAAATCGAACGACTTGAAGTACAACAAGACTTGGCATTGGAAATGTTTAAAGATTCACGTTATAAATGTGAGCAGTTGCCCAGCATTTGTAAACAGTTTCAAGGGCGTGTAGCACTCTATCGAGTTGGAGAACATATTGATATATCACGTGGTCCGATGGTAGCTTCGACAAGCTTTTTGGGCAAGTGCACAGTTGCGACGGCGTTAAAAGTGGCCAATGAGGACGCACAAAATGCTTACTACAGAATACAAGGAGTTGCGCTTCCCACTGGCCTAATATTAAATCATATTGCATGGAGCACACTGGAGAATCGTGCCAAGAAAATGGTAAGTTTCAATAATTTAATAAAAAAATGTTTATTAAACACTTTCTGCTCTATATTTAGAACCCCGCTCATCTACCTAATGAACGTTTCGAAGATCACGCTTTTACGGGTAGCATCAATGATAAGGAGCGTAAAATGGCATAATTTCTTCAAAGCGAAGTTTCATTAGTTTTCAAACTAAACGCTAATTTAAGATAATACTATTTGTTAGTTAAAGTTGAAATAGAAAATATAACAATTATTAAAAAAGTATAAGATCCCGATGTTCAAGCTACTAAAATATTTAATATTTTGCCGTTTAAATGATCAACATCATAAAGTTAATTTATAATTTTCTATCCATTTGGTCACTGACTTTCTTATCGCAAATTAAGAAGTTGTCTACAGTTGATTGCTATTTGATCATTGAACACCCTTCGGTGAGTAGTTTGAAAGACTTATTGATTTATACAATTGTTTACTCTGTCTACATTATTGATAAATGCAATTTCTGCTTAATCTTCCATTACACTGCAGTTGAGCGGCTTTTTAAATGAACGATAAGCAGTGATAACCTATGATTTGCTAATTATAGTGAATTTAAAAGATGTTTTGAACCATGTTTTCTTAGATGATAAGAAATCTGTGGGGAAATTAACATATGTGGCATATTCAACTATTCATTTATTTTTAATGCAGTCAGGTCGTATTAAAAAATGTAATACAATAACATGAATACCAAAAGAGCTGTAAACAAAGATAACAGTTGTTCTTGGGGTTTTTCACGCTCGTCAAATGACAAGCTGATTCTGCATTTTGTTTCAATAATTTTATTTTTGACACACCATGCTATGTAAAAATCTAATAACTCAGTCAAAAAACAGTCTCTCATTTCTTGTCTAAACTATATTGCTTGAAATCCGAGCATAAACTAGTCTTTTTATGCACATCACTTCTGGCGGATTAACCAGATCTTTAATATTTATTAACAACCAAATTCTTACTGAAAGAATATCGTAATTGTCTTGAAAAATATATATAAAAAATAATTAAGACCTAAAATTCTATAGTAAAGAACATTCATTTTATTTGTTCGTATTTATTTTATTCATTTTAGAATTATAATGTACAAAATTGCGATTGATAACGTATACTTAAAAAAAAATATTAACTCTTTTAAACGCACTTGTAGTGCTGTTTACTACATTTCCACATAAGTTGCCATAGTCATAACACCACAATTATTTTCACGTGCTGCCATTAAAACATAACCATCATTACCCCAGTATGTTGACCAGGAATTCTTAACCAACCAATAATCCTCGCCGTGAATAGTACCGTAGCCAACAGCCAAGACTGCATGATCTAACTCATCTGGTCCATTCTTACAGGTTGGTTCATAGTAAACTCCATGGGAATAAAAACTAAATGACTTCGGTGAGGCATCAATGGCAACAGAAATTGGACCATGCTTCAATAAGGCGATTTTAAATGCATTCGAATCATTAGTAGTAATATTGACAAAACCTTTGATAGGAGCTACAACTGTTAAATTCTGTACATGGCAATAGCCATCTTGTCCTAAATATGGACCATATTCTTCTTCGGTCGGGACACCACCAACTTCCATCATCCATTGATATACACGGAAATCTTCACCACCATCACAGCCATTGTTGCCAAATTGCCAAGAACAATCAATGAGCGCTTGTTGTGAGAGCCGCACAAGGTTACCGCCGTTTTTTAGGAAATATGCACCCTCAATATGGCCAATCGTACCGAAAGACCAACAGGAGCCACATACTGATTGATCTGTTATAAGAAAATAGAAAAATAAGGTAAATAAACCTTGGAATTCAATTAATTTTTTTCAATTTCCAATTTTGATTCCTGAAATGGAATCGACAAAGAAAACAATTCATTTTGCCGTGGAATTAAAAAATTATTGAAATTAGAATCGAAAGGTATTCACTCCTACCTAGCTCTAATTGTAGGCTCTCGTCTTTGGAGAAGTTAATAGTACTTACCTTTAACTGGTGTTACCGCTCCATATAAACGCCAATCATACTGTTCAGGCAGCTGATCACTTAGCTTTTCCACATCATAAGGGAATGGTTTACCAGTGTTATAGCCACCTGAATGTCTGTAACCTCGACGTGCACGCAGTTCATCATCAGTTTTATCGGCCAAGTGATTTATTGCCAATTTATAGCTAAGTTTGGCACGATTTATAGAATGTATGTAACGTAGATTTTGTCTGAAGACATTTTTCCGGTATTCATGTTCATTTTGGGACTTATATGTAACACCATGTTTGCCTTTAAAACGATGGAACTCATGATTCAAATGATGATCAACGGCTGGATGCACAAACTCTTGCATTGGATTGAATGTAACATAATGGCCAGTACCAGGACCGGGAAAACCAATGCAGGGCATATCTAGAATATAAATAAATGAGGGAAGATTTCAAAGAATAAAGTTTAAACTAATCTCTGGATTTCTTACTTTCATCGATTTCAAAGACTTCATTGGGTATATCATCATGTTCGTAGCTATCGTAATCCAAATAATAATGATCGTAGTGTGAACCCAGCAATGTGTTATAACCACGCATTTCATAACGTACTGGTATGGGCATACGCGAAGATGGATATTTAGGTGATTTCTTATAACGCACCCAAAGAGTGAAAACGTTTTTCTTCTGTCCAATAGTTTCTTCCAATTGAAATTTGTCACATGTAAAGCCCAAGAATGATTCAGTGCCGATCAGAGAGAATTCTTTAGCATCAGGGAGTATAGCTTGTATGGCAACCTTATTATCGGCGGTACCATTCAATTGCAAACAAGTGACTTTGTTCAATGCTTCGTGATTGGACACTGGTGCCAATTTTAAGCTAGTACCATAGTCGCCGTCTCCTGCTAGTTGATACGTTTTCACCATTCCACCATAGTAATCGATACGTGAACGACGTGTATTTTTGTCATACCATGCGTAAAATGGTTCAGCTATTTCTGCATACGGTATGTACAATGTACCCTTGACAATATAGTTCGGATCCCATTTTGGCGGATTTGTGGCAAAAGCTAAATTAAAAAACCAAATAAATTTTTTGTATTATTAAAATTTTGTTACATTATAATTTAAAGAATAATAAAATCGGTCAATGTCTCAATGTGAGCTCAGGGACACTACCGCGTTCGATGATGGTGTTCAAAAAGAGTTTGATGAAGAAGAAAAGAATTTACTCACAGTGGCGGAGCAGCGACATAAAGTTGCATGAACCGGAAAAAAGCCAAGGAAAAGTTTGATAAGTACTCTGGGGACTCTGTACCATCAACTTTAATGGTCAAGTGGTTTAAAAAGTGGTTTCCAAACCTAAAGAAATGGCTCGGTGGAAAGAGATTTAGCTCCAACGATGAAATTATTGCTCAAAAAATAGCTATTTTGAAGGCCTCGAGAAATCCTATTTTTTGGAAGGAATAACAAAATTCGAGAAAGTGCATTGGGCTAAAAGGAGACTCAGTTGTAAAATAAAATATTTTTTTTTGCTAAAAAACCTGTGTATCATTCAAAAAGACACGAACTTATTGATCCACCCTCGTTTGTACTTAAATCGCATTTTAATGACAGAGAGATATTACATTGTTAGAATTGGTTACTATGAAAAAACTTCAACGTTGAAATCAACTTTTAAGTAAATTATGACTCCAGCACAAGACAGCCGAATGAGAGCAACGGTACTGTAAATTAAGAAACTTCCCACAAGTTTTAATAATCTAGAAAGTCAAAATTGGTTAACCGGCATGTTATGAGAAATATTTCGATTACATGAAAGCATTTTTACTTGACATCGACATAGATTACCTACAAATGAACTTCGTAAGAATTTCAAGGTATTTCTTAGAAATTATATTTTACCAAGTTTTGTACCTTTTTATATGTTCTAAAACACATAAAATGGCGTTTAACAAAATATTAATTTCTTTGTAAGACCGCTTACTTTTGTTGTGCCACTTATTGTTTGCGCTCTTCTCCCTATGCTCAGAAAGCACTTGACCAACTTGCTGTCATTGCTTTCACGGTTCTCTAAGTTGCATAAAAATCAGATGTCTAAAATAATGAACTCACCTCGTATTCTAATCTCTTTATTTTTTGTTTTTTTTTTTTAATTAACTTTTTGTTTTGTTTTGAAAGATAATTTTATAAAAATAAAACAGATTAAATCGCAATATGTGCTAACATTTCTAACAAACATTAATAGCCGCCTATAATTTTGTTCATATAATATATAAAAATTCCATGACTTAAAAATACCAATTACTTAATTTAATTTAATTACCTGTCGCTGCCAAGCCGCATAGTGCGATCAAAATCAGCGCAAATTTCATTTTAATGCTGACAATGAACGAAACTCAGAAAAATTATTCACAACGAATTAATTTGTTAGTTACACCTTTCTATTTTTTATTTATATGCCGATATGTATATGTGTAATAAAACTCTTTTTTTGTTTAAGAAAGAATATTCTTTAGCTTTGACTTAAAAAAATTATGAACCTTTACGCTCGCTAGATAGCTAGCTACTAAATTTTAAAATTGTCATTTCGAATTCACGCAAAAAGTGGTGAGTTCACTCATAATCAGTTCTTCAACCCCCTACACTTTAGCGTATGGGGCATATTAACTTGGTACAAACTTTTGCAACATGGTGACAGCATAATCAACGAAAAGTTTACGGCTTGGTTGCGAAGTCTTATATTTTGGCTCATTGTGAAATCTTGCGCTCAAATTAAATTTTTGATATTTTCCCAACAGTAAAGTTATTTAAACAAAAACAAAAAAAATAAAAAATTGTTTTTTAAATTCTCGATGTATTTGCTCTACAGCAAATGTTGTCACCATCCACCGTAGGATGTCCCGATGTCTTGAAATATCGTCATTTTTAATAAGTCGATATATTTAAATATTGAACATACAGTGGTAAAAATACTTTGCAGTAAAACCATGCATATCATTAAGAATAATTGTCCCAAACCACCCATGTTTGGGACAGAATTCGGCAAAGCAACCCTATACACCAAGGCCCCGCTATGCGACGCATAATTCGGGGGATACCATTATGTTGTGTATGCTGCCCTCAGAAGCGAAATGGGGGTATCTAAAAAAAATTCATATTCGTGATTCTTATGGCATCGGATAGCTTAAGGAATTACGTATATAATAAACTACGCCAAATGCCGGTATCTTAGTTCAAACGTATAAAAATTCTCCTAAGAGGATTTCCTCTATCTCAATTTTACATGTATTTCAACAAATTGACATAAACAAAACATCAATTATCTCAAAACTCGTTTTTTTGAAATACGCCCATTTCTCTTCTGAGGGCAATATTGTGCGTATATAATCGCTGTGTATAATTAAATGAAAGTAGACGTTAGTTCAAAAGGTATTGAAGTTAGTTAAAATTTTAAGTTTATTTTTTTTTTAATTAAATTTAAATTTTTAGTGTACTTAATATAAGTTGTTCGCTTTGCGTCAATATTCAACTTGCGTCTCTACTTGTGGATTCGAATAGCGACGCAAAGCGGGGCCTTAGTGTATATTCTACTTAGGGTCTTCCAGTTCTATCGTGTGGCATACATTTCAAGCTGTAATCTTTATTAACAAAAATTAACATAAAAAACTGGTGGCAACCCATGTTTGGGACAGGATTCAACAATTCTACTTAGGCTCTTCGAGTTCTATCATGTGGCAAACATTTTCAGATGTAATCTTATACACTTTTAATTAAAATAATAAAATTGACCGAAATTCGGACATTTTTGCGCATCGGGACGGGCTTTGGCAAGACAACCCTGGTTGTTCAGTTTCACCAAAATGCATTTCTATCTTTTCCGTACATCTAATCCAGTAATATTATACACTCGACTTTTCTACAGCGGGCTCACCGCCTATTCAAATAAGGATTCAATTCACCGAAGACCGTTCTACTATGCCCCCTAACATACGGCATGGAATAAACGAATGTAGCAAGTTCAAAAGAGCTTAATTTTGTGCACCGAATTTCAATTCTTTCCAATTTCTTGTAAATGTTGTAAGAGATATAGGTCACTTTGCAGTCGTATATGACCTAACCCCATTGGCCTTTGTTTATTGCGCTGTGTTTACATCACAGTCTCGTTGCTTCTTTATTGACTTTGTTTATAAGATTGCTCTCTGGAAGGTTGAGTGGCTAGCTTGGCTGAGAATGAATGTTTCAGGTATTTTATATACAAAGGTGGTATTGTGAGCGATTTTAGTGGCGGGAAACAGAGATATAGCAACGTATTAAAGAGCTTATGTACTCACTCGTATTTGGGCTTTTGCTTTTGGAATGTGTGTGTGTGTCAAAATGCCGGTATGTGATAAAAATGTTGATAAAAACAAAAGAGCATTAACAGAGAGTTAACATAATGTGTAGATTTCGCATTAAATTATGTAAATAAAATTATCAAAAATACTCGAGAAGTACATATTTTTTAAGAAAACTTTATTCTATGAATGTAAGCTAATTCTACTGAAAATATTTGGCTGCAATGTGAGCCTTTTCCACAACTATCTTATTTTATCTATTCGACGCCTTTAAATATTAATTGGGTTTTTTATTATTATTTTTAAAGGAACTTTACGTACATACATGTCTCGATTTGTCTCACATTTCAAGTCTAAAAATAAGCTTTCATTTATTAAATAAAAACAAAAACATATTGCCTATGACTAAAAGCACATAAGATATGCTACCATATTTTTAGGCTATCGAAATTCGAGACGAAATGAAGTAACTCGAGATATACAAAGATGCACTTTACCTAAATATGTATTTCCGCAGAGCTTATGGGTAAGTAAAAGTAAGTTTCCAATAGTGCGCCAATAGTGGCGCCAAGCTTATCGTTTCGTTCTCGTACGAGAAATTTTTCAATTGTGTCGTTCTCGTCCTTACTGCTGACAATTGGGTCCATATACGAAATTTCACAACTTGGCATAAGTTCCAAGAATAACAATGTAAGGATTTTTGTTGAATGGAATAAGCTATGACCCATTATCTAACCCTGTTTACATATTGGCACAAACAATTTTGATTTACGTATCAGGTTTCACAACTGTATCTGCGATAGATGCCAAAATATGGCGTTTTAAGTAATGTTCTTCTATAAAGGTGCTACGCCCCTTTGTCTAATCTCGTTCAGATCGTGAGGTACATAACATAGACAATATACCATACATTCTAGCAACGAATTTCAAAACGCCTGCTACTATAGGTGCCAAGATAATGCGTTTTAAGCGTTTTTGAATTACATAGTTTTAGCTGAAACTTGTTCTTGGCGTTAATTTAGTGCCTATCGTACGATAAACATTACATTATCGCCGAGAACGAGATATCGGCCAGACCCCTCTCGTTCTCATCGTACGAGAGATCTCGTTATCGTTCACGGTCCCGATAACGATTTATTTATCGGTTCTCGGTGAAGTACTAGTTTTCAAACATTTCCAGTAGAGTACAGTGTATAGTCCAGTAAAAGCAGGTTTAAAAGACACACCTTTATTTTAATGCTGAAAAGTGCACTTTTTTGAAAGTGAAATATGTAGTTTCTCACAAACTATAATTTTTTTTATGAAAATAAGTTAGGATAAAAATTTGAGCTCATAAAACTCTACACAAAAAAGTTATGTTAATTTTTTCGTCTTATCAATTGTTTCGAAGATAAAGCGTGATTTAAGTTTGAAGTGTACCCAACTGTTTTAACATTTTCAAACATGTCTCAGTTTTTCCAACATTTTCTATTTTCTTTTTTTGACATTTTTCAACCTTTTTCGGCAATTCTATATTTTTAAAAATTTTCCGACTTTTTCTTAATCCTAGAATCAAAAGAAAAAACTGAACAATGGTCGATCATCTAGGACTTTAATATAATGAAACCAAATTTTGCATAAATACAAAAAATGGTACGGCCAAGCATCAGACAAAAAGTTGGCGAAATGAAATAATAGTGAGTAGAAATGATATGCGAAACGAAGAAAATTAAAATACATTGAGTTTCTATGAACATTATTTTATTGATGAGTAAATATTATAATAGTTAATTTTTATAGACTAGACTTATATATGCATTCTTAATAACAATTGTCTTTATAAAGATAAGTCTTGCATTAAACGATTTACATACATATGTACAAGTGCAATATAAAACAAGTTATTTTATTAGATAGCTAAATGTATAAATATATAATTGTGCTTTGGTACTTATATTTGTTCAATATGACACTTATTTTCAAAATGACACTTTATGTGGTTTAAACTAGACACGAGGACAGTTTGATAAGCTCTTCGACTAATATAGAATACGAAACTACAATTTCGAAATAACTTGTAGGATATGTGTGGAAATTCATCACAATTTTAATAAAAAATACTGCAATGTTAATTTTGAAATATAGAAAGTGTTGTGGTTACGGTCTGAAATTTTTACAGAAGCTAAATAATTTATCAAATATTAACATACATATTAAAAAATTAAGAAAATCAAAAGTGGCGCAAAATAAGATATAATGTATAATAGAGTGTCCTTGAAAATTTTTTAATTTCAAAAAATTTGTAAAATGTTGATATCTATTACTTCAAGTATTATCGTCGTATTTGTCTGAATTTTGATGAATATGGCGAAATTTAAATTTTTAATATGAATTTTTAATAGAAATTTATATGATCTTTAGAATTAAGACTCTTAGGATAAGACTGTAACGCATGTGTCTTAGCCTTGTCTTATGTTATGCCTATGCAAAATTTTATCTAGATTTACTCGTAACGATTGTTGTTTAGAAGTTTTAAGATTGCCAGATTACCATTTTCAAAAACTGTTAGCTCATGTAGTGGTCGAGATTAGGCATAAAACTTTTTTGCATTGGGTATATAAACTTGAAAGCATTAATTCTAATTATATACATACAATAACAATATTACTTTTTACTTACTTTACAACATATGATGTCTTTTAATTTACATAACATTTTATTAAATCTAATATCACATCAAAATATATATAAGATATATAACAACAGATTTTCCACTAACGGTTCATTAGCAGTTGATTGGGTTACGAAGACTTTGAAAGGCACGTTGACTGGTGCAATTGAAATACTACAATATACTATAAGTATAAAATAAACAACTAAAACTAATTTGGCACCAAGAATTCACTTGATTGTTTTTTGCTGTATAACAAAAATCTTAAAATAAAATTACAAACTTCTAAGGGTTCAGTAAATTGAGTCAAAGTTGCAGTAGAAAACCGAAAATAAATGTTTCATTGCCACTATGCCTTCCTGACAAACTTCCCTAACTTTACTGAACCAAACAACTTTTTACAAATTCAAACTACAACCTGCAATAAAAACTCACTACAGTCAGCAACATTATTGACAATAGCACTTCCACTCCTAAGGAAGACTTCACTATCGACCTACAGCCACTTTCCACAGTAGGTTCAATCATATGCGCCATTGTCAGTCCAGAAAGCACCAAATTTGTTGTAATACGATGACCCTGTGCCTCAATTAAATTTGCAATTTTCTCTGCCTCTCGTGTACAAGCTTCGATACCGATACGCGTTGGAGCTGCATCACCGGTACGTGGAACTATAGCTACAAAAATTCCCACTTCCATGGTAAGGAAACCAGTCAGTTGACATTCAGCGATCTGCACAAGCGCCTCCAACTCACCGAGCACACTGTGCAGCGTCAGCAGCTCTTTATTTTTGCCGCGTAACGCATAGAGTGCGCGATCGATTTGTTTACGTGAGTAAATGACACGAAAGGCACCACCGGCGCATATGGGACAGCACGCACCGGGCGGTACTATAGTCTTGCAATAAGCTGAAGGTGGATTAGGACACTTGACAGTGCGACAGCGACGTCCCATATCATGTACAAGTAGTCCCACCTCACGGCAACGACCACGATAGTCTACCAAAGCATAATCAGCCCAGGCGGCGCATTCATGTCGATAGCTGTTTCCATTATTGCCACAAACGGGACCTTTCCAGGAGCATGCGCTATAACAGGAACCCCAGTGCGCAAGTTGCGCTTTTGCGTTTAGTAAGTCACAAGCTGAAGCATAAGTAATGCCCTTGCTGTCACAAACTGGCTGTTGAGAGGGCGTACAGTGCGTTGTTTGATTAACTGTGGAGAGTAAAAAGAGGAAATGTCTTCATTGGATGTTAAGTGTTAAAAAAATGCGTACCTACCACATTGATACTGCAGGCAGGGACGATGCATTGTTGACAGACAAATTTGGCGTTGTTCTAGACACTGCATTCCCGGTGAACAGCTGTAGGCACCTTCGCGGCAGGCACTTGCAGTCAGGCAGGCACCATACTGAATTTCATTATCTTGCAGTCCTAAACATTTGGCAATGCATGCGGAGTGATATGTATTGCCATTGCGTCCACATACCGGGACATAGTGAGTCGCGCAGTTGCATGGCAGACTAGTGTAGGAGTCATCCGAAATACCTGCAAAGTATTTACAATTTTAGGAAGTAGATCAGCATGGGTATTTTATTAAGAGCTAAGCAGCGGAATAATAAGTGGAGTGCTCAATAGAGCACTGGTGAAGATCAGCAGACATTTTCAAACTTTTGCTTGATGTGAAAAAAATAGATTTTCGAAAAAAATGTGCTTTTAGGGGCTAGCAACACTAATTATTCCTTATACAAACAATTTCTCATTCCAACTTACCCGGAAATTTGCATTGCTTTTTCGTGCACGTTATCTCCTCCGCAAAGCAGCTACAAAGATTACATTCCAAATAGAATGAGGTGCCATGCCTAAAGCTACGACCACCTGGTAGCTTGCAGTTATCATACGAAAAGCTCGGCAAAGGTTGACAATATTCGATACGTCCATGCTCACTGCAACGGCAAACTTTAAAGCCACCACGATGTGGCGTCGAAACAGGAATACGCACATAGGCACCGAAGGGCACCAAATAGGCAGAAGTCTCTCCCAAACTGCAGCCCGGCACACAAATGTAACCGCTACTCTCATTACGGCGTGAGAGACAAACCTCACTTGAATTACAGGGATGGCCCTTGCATGGTGCTGTAATACGCTGATGACCACCAGTCTCACGCGGTACATCACTGGCTTCCAAATATGGTAACAGCGAAACACACGGTATGTCGTCACCCTCCGGATGAAGACGCGAACAAATCGATGCTGCATTTACCGAAGTGCTGAGACGCGTCCAATCCATACATTCATTTAAAATATCATAGCAATCCTCGCGACAAATGTGATTATAGTGCGCAACACGTGTGCACGGTCTTAATTGTACAGCACATGCAACCGCTTGCCATTTATCCGGTGCACAGCGTGTCATATTCTTGATGGGCAACTGCAGGCCGGGTAAGCTAACAAAGCCACGTTGCTGCCACATTTTAAGATCAGAACGTGCTGCAACATCCGCCTGTGTATTGCAACTGCGAAAGAGTTCCGTTGGCCGATTGTTGAAATTAGTGCAAAAACTGAGACCATCACAACCCAACTCACAGGATTCATCAACATCATCGATGCATTGACGCAAAGCCAACTCATTTGGTTGCGTAAGACATTGTATTTGAAAGTCAGAGAACGTCTCTGTCCAGTCTGTGGAATAGGTTTGCGTACACAGACGTCGACACTTAGAAATTAACGCCTTTTGACAGCAGTGCAACTTCGCCGAATCGATGCCAATCTCATTGATTTGTGATACCTCATTTTTGCTGCTCGATGCTGCTGCTGCAGGCACAAACATCTTGCGTTCTGCGGTAAAAAAGCATTGCCAGAGTGGTAAATGCGGTAGCGGCGTGCCACAACCGCCTGCTTCAAGTTCACCTATAATGATGTCACTGCTTTCGGTTGTGTTCAAGAGGGTGCGACAGGTATTACGGCATGCTTCCAATGTAGCAAACTCACAACAGGGTAGATCTATCAAAAAAAAAAAGAAGACAAAAATTGAGGTCAAAATTTATCAATTAACCTTTGGAATGCGACGCCATATGAGCGAACTTCAAAGATCTTGCTGAGTACTTACATTTGTGTGAATTTGCCACTGGCGTCAAGTCAGTTACATTGCGCACACATTGTATGACATCGGAGTTTTTCTCACCACACAGCTCGTGAAGGCGTCTGCCGTTGCTGCGTTTGTGCAGCGTGTGCGGCTTGAAGATGTCGCGACAAGTCTGCAAAGCGTAAAGTACATAAAAATTAATTCAAACATTTCCGAAGCGCTCAAGTCGCTTCGTTGTATTGCCTAAGTTAACACCCAGTAATAAATCATCGAATGAAAATCAAATTGTCCAATGACGCTTATAATTAGCACCTCCCACTTGCATTTATTGCCCATGCTCGTGTAATTAGCCAAAACACCCAGACATTTGCTTCATACTCTTACAAACCAATTCGTTTCAACTCACCTGCAGACATTCCGATGTGCGTGCATTGCTGCAGCAACGATCACCCGCCTCTTGTCTTTCGAAACAAGCGAACATGTGTTGCTCATCACTTTGTCGGCATGCATCGATCAATTCATCCGTTGATGTGGATGTTGCACATGCATTGCGACACAACGGTGACAAACCTAATGTACAACATCGGCGACCCCACCATTGAGAACCGCGTGCCACAGCTGAATGGGGGAATAGAGAAAGTATTTGTTAGAATTTGTAGTGTTCAGCTCAAATTGACATTTTATGGATTTTTAATTAATTGCACTTGGTGTGGGTAGTGTGACAACTTGAGAGTGTTCTTAATATGAACGGGATTTTAATCTGGATCACGTGTTATAACTTGACTTGTGATTAGTTTTCATTGATCTCAATTAAAGTGAAGTGATCATTTAAAATTTTTAAGATGGCCTTAAGAATTGGGGTCATCAAGTGTATTTATTCAATAATGAAAGAGGAGTAAAGGGTTTTTTCTCAAAATGAGTGAGGCTAGAATCATCACTTCAATCAGTTTGACTAGAAGGTTTTGAATATGATTCTTCACTAACTATCAAGTAGCTATAAAGCCCTGCTCTGCTAGTTCAAAGATAATTATTCTTGGCAAATGAAACCCTTTTCTATTTTGAATTTCAAGATATTGGAGAATAGTGAGGCAATGAGATTTTTCTAGCCTTGAGATCCATTCTAACGAATGTAATTTGTCATCGTGATTACTTTATTCAGGACGTTTTTTCGCTATGACATCCCAGGTTATTGACAAGCGTGGTAGATATTGAACTGCAAAAACATTAAAACAGTCTATTTCGAGATACAGGTTGGATTAGTAAAATTATTATGTATTGCAATCGTATCAGCGAAAGATTTTCTATCAGAGGTAGAACTACTTCTGTATAACTTGAAGCTTTCCTTTCTCCAAAAAAAAAACTATTCGCATTCCGCTGTGACAAATTGATTCCTCCTTGTATTGCAATAGTACTCATCAATCTTGTAAAACACTTAAGAACACTTTGAAATGTCAACAACTTTGAGGGGAATATAAAGATGTATAAAAATAGTTCCTTCAAATGTTGCCACTTCAAACGCAGCGCAACCACTTTGATCTGCTATTAAATTCCTTGAACGCCATTTGTGTGCGTCTGCCATGAAGTGTCAAAGACACACAAAGAGATAAAGCACACAAAGTAAGAATTTTTTGCGAAATGCCTATCTACCAGCCTGCCGCTAGCGGTAAAAGAAAGTTCTACAAATGCGTTAATCATTAGTCATATTAAATGCGCATCAGCAATTGGATCGAAGCCAATGCATGGGGTTGTTTGGATAGATGGAGTATTTGACGGGGAACTATTACTAATGCGTGCTGAGCAAATCAAAAGTATTCAATTATGGGCATTCTGCTCTCATGTTTTGTTGTGATGCTGCATGCAGCTTGTGAAATATTACAATTAAATTGAAAACTAAGTGAAAATTTATTAGCTGATCGTTTTCAGCTTAAGAAAACGCACCAGTAAATTAGAACATATTTCACTCAAACATAGAGAAAACGATTTATTTGTATGTATATATCGAGATTTGGTAATAATAAACAAATTATATATTTGATATAAGTTAAGATGTTAAACATTCCGTTGAATTGAATATCGTCACAATCTTGTATTGGATATTGTTGGTATTTTAAATCAAATAAAAATAGGATTATCAAACATGTGTCTGTAAATTCAAACCAACCAAATCCTTTCAATTGACTCAAACAAATTTTTTTTATTTGTATATTTGGAAAAAAACAAACAACTAAAACAAATATTATGTTTGGCTCAATAAACAACAATTCAACTTTGAATTAAGAGCATAATAATATTCACGAATATTTGTTGATAGTTAATAAATATTTTCGAAATCTATCAGCCAAATACATTTCTTTGAAGGAAGCATATCTTTTTTTAAAGAAAATTATTCTAAAGCCTCAATTAATGACCTTAATTCTAGATTTTCTCTTCTAAAAAAATCGTTTACTTACCTTCCAGCGTATGATTCATGCAACTCCAAAATTCCAATTGCATTGATGGGCAATATTTCTTCAATTCCATGCGAAAGCTGCGTTCATTTGCATCTGCAGCGGCAAGTTGCACCAGATATAACTGCAATAGAAGCGTAGAGAGAGAGAGAGAGAGAGCAGGTATTGTTAAATTTATAGAGACATAGAAAAATGGGCGATTTCAATAAATAAGCATTTATGACATTTTCATACAAAACGAAAAAAAATCGAAATAAATTAATGACAGCTCAGAGTTGCAAACATAATTCATGTGATTTCGTTCGCGTTTATCGTGATGCGAATAACGCAAACTGCAAGCAGCTTTCAACGCATGCGTGAATCCAGTCAATTTGCAATTGAACGAGTTTGTAATTAAAGCAGTACAACAACAAAAACAACAACGACAACAACACTTGAAATATGTAATAAATTGTAAATTTATGAAGAAACCCTGGGGTGTGTTTGGCTACAACAAGAAAAAAAAAAAAAAAATAAAAGTCAATTACAACAAGAACAAAACTAACAACAAATAGATCAAGTACATAAATCAATGCAGCATGAATTCATATTTTTCCTGTTGCATATGCAAGTCTTTGGGTTAATCCACCAAAAACAGACCAATTTGTGTGTATTAAATATAATTTATGCAAAGAGCCTCTTAGAAAATGTTGACTTAACAAATGAGTTGCATTTAATTGATGTCAAAATTAAAGTTTATACAATAGTTGTCAATAACCATAAGTTCTATTTAAAATGAAACATAGTTCAAAATGTATGTGAGAATTTTGTTAAAATAATCAATAAAATCAAGCCTCCTCTTCAGACATTTTATCCAGATAATCTTGGTTGGTAAACTTGTCTCTCGCTTCCGGGTTAATACATATTTTGCCAGTTTCAGCTTTTTGAATCTTAGCCTTTTAGGAATCTTAGCCAAGCTCATTTAATTTTTTTTAATAAAAATCCGAACAGTTTTTTCCTACATCCGCTCCTGATACTAGTTAGTTTACCAGTAACTGTTCAAAGCTACAAAATACTTCTTATACAACAAAATGTAGCGAATTAAATTTACATTTTGATTCACCTTCGTTAGCAGTTATTTATGGAATATCTTGTTACTGTTGCGTGTTTTGTTTTTGCTGCCTATGAAGACCGTTGACAGATAAACTTTTTTTAAATCAAATAATATAATTTTTTAACCAAAAAATACTCTAATCTAGTGGTAAATCTACTACTGTAAAATTGTAACAAATTGCTACTATTGTGAAAATTTGCTACTAAGTACTACTACTTTTAAATTGCCGGTACCAGATTTTTGCAAGTGATCATGTTTTTCACATTGGGTGGTCTACGCTTTTCTCACATATTCACTTTATTTGTATTTTTGTAGCAATTAAAGACACAGGGATTTTTCAACGCGAAAAAATTGCAGTCGGTTCACTCTGGGTTTTTTTTTTTTCAGCCAACAACACATTTGTCATTTTTGACAATCAATCTTTACGTTGTTTATGACAGCTGGTGTAGGCACAACATCAACCTGTGAAAAATTGATTTTGCAAGATTAATTTTTTAATTAAAATTTTAATGCATTTTTGTAAGAATATTTAAACTAAGGTACCTACGCAAAGATGATGGCTAAGTTATAACTATCTAGTGATTAAGCTAGACTCGAGTTTTTGTAACTCATAAGCAACTTGAAAGCAGCTTTTATGCTTTTATCTTTATTTGGATAGTTATGATCAAAAAAATCAAACATTTTTGATTACTTATTAGCATTTGACTTAATTGTTCAAACTTATTCTCAAAATGAACTGCAATTCACACACTTTTAAAAATGTAAAAAAGGCAGAAACACAGATACCTACTCTTTTTTTTTGTGTCGCTACTCTACGAAAATTTACTGCCAAAACCATAAAACTTAAAATGTCACCATGATGAGGATAAGGACCCGCCTATAAAACATAATCAACAGCTTAACGAGCAGAACAGTGTACTTAAAAAAAGATAAAAGTAGTAAAAGAGCGCAAAAAAAAGTAGTATAAAAAATGGGACTACAAAAAAAAAAAAAAAAAAAAAAAATGAAAATAAAAATTAAAATAAACGCAAAAAAATTGTTGTTTTATAATGTCATTTATTACTTTTGCGCCATAAGCGTGTGACAATGTCATTTTTGTTTTGAGCCTTTATTTTGCTCCCTTTTTACTACATTTTTTACTACTATGTTTATTTTGATTTTATTGTTAGTACAATTTTTCACATTAAAATTAAGAAATGAGGAAATACAGCTGAATAAAAAAGAATACAAAATTTTTATGGCTAAGGGAACACACAGTCAGTCTGACAGAGGTTCAGTTGTATTGCAACATTAAAAGGAGGAGATCTATAACGTGTCTGCGTGGAGGTTGTGTCACATTGAGTGAGCCTTATTTTTCCATTTTTCGAATTTTAAAGAATTTAACCCGATATTTTGTGCATATAGATTACTTGTAAGTCCCACAATTTGAAAACGTAATTTGTACTGAAATCTCAAAATTTAAAAAATTTTGGAAAACAGTTCTGAACTAAGTCAGAAAGTATCAAAAAAAGTTTGGACTCGAACAGTATCACACCCTTAATTTCAAAATCTTATATCTCGACAACAAAATTTAAATTCAGCTTTGAAATTTGTGTAGCATTTTTCACTTCAAAAAACTACTTTATTGCCTAATTTGAAATATTTTTGATTCATTGTTGTTACGCAGGCGTGTAGCGTGTTGTTATTTATATTTTCCCAGAAATTTATATAGAGATCTTAACCAAGCTACATATATGCACAAATCGACAATTTTCCATTTTTCCATATAGCTAAGGTCCACTCTAATGTACGTGCATGTTGCTGTTGTTCCAGTTGTTGTTGCTCTCTGCTGTTGATGTTGGTGTTATGTTTGTTTTACTTGGCAATAATTTCCAATTTGGTTGTCGTTGGAGTAAAAATAAACACACGCATGTGTGCACGACATGTTGATCTTGGTGTTGTTGCATTTTTTGTTGTAATTTTTTTTGTTTTTGTTTTTGATTTTTTAATATTGGCGCGAGGGCGCTTTAAGAACTCACTCACGATTTTTGTGTTTTTGGCAGAAATAAAAATTAAAAAAAAAAAAAAATAATGATGAACAGCAAAGGATTAAAGAAGAGACTGCAAAATCAAAATAACAACAGCAACATGAGCAAAACCGTCAAGTGTTGGAACATTTAATGATGCTTACGACTGTCAGTTTCATTTAGTTTAAGATTAAGGATCAAGATCAATGCGTAGATCTGTTTGGAAAGTTAGATTGTTAATGACATGGTTTGAAAATGTTTTGTCTGTAGATTCTGAAATGTTATTTCTACGGCTGAAGCCAGAAAACAAATAAAGAGAAAGTTATACTGAAATAGTGCGCTAAAGTTTGTGCATAATTTTAATTTATTAAGCTACTTTTACATAATTTCGGTTTTTGACCGATTTTTACTAAGAGTAAGTCTGTTTCAATGAGCAGGATAGTACACTCATCCGTAGCCTTGAGCAGACTTTGCTGCAACATCATCGAAAGGAATAATCCCACCCGATGACTGACACAACTATCGACGCTTGCCAACTAAGAAAGTGGAACCACCGCGCAGACAATTGTTGAATATAAACATAAAGCCACGGAAGTACGCGAAGCGATGTTTATATCAATGCCTCTTTCGGTCAATAAACTGGATTGGGTATGTTGGAAGTTGGGCAGATGGTTGCATGCATTGGACAACCTATTAGGTTCTGCTCCAAGTGCAGTATATCAATTTCGCTGGGAAAGTTTACACTGTCAAAGTGCTTCATGCTACAAACTCACATAGACCAAAACTTACATTATTTTTAAATCCATAATTATTGCCGACCTTACTGCGACGAAAGTTCGAGGTGGCCTGAAGAAAATTTAGTGACATCAGTCTACTTTAACGACGATATACCAGACTAATTACCAGTTATGGTGGAGGAACATTTCGAAGTTGCGAGGAGGACTGGTATCAATCTCGTGGGTTGTGAAGCCAATGGGAAACACAATTTCGTTTTTAGTTCAGATACTAGCAGTCGGGGTGTATTAGTGATAATATTTGGAATGTGTGCAGACCTTCAGGTTTGGATCACCGATTTATTAGGTTTGTCTTAAATGGGGTTGAGGTATAAAATATATTGTGAAGACCTTAAAGGTCTGCCAACTGTGTTGTTTATAAGGAAATAAGTATTGAGTAAGTTATTAGCAAACAGACTAAATCATATTATCACATTAACAAGTCATTTTATTGTTGGCGAGTACAAAAAAATTTCGAACAATCATTTGAGCCCACTAAAAACCAAATCTAGGAAACCTTCTTAATAAACGAATTAACGACTGCGGCTCCTCAATTCTGCTCTCGCCAATTATAGCAAAAAAAAAAAAACAAAATAGCCAAAAAAAGAATTTCTCGGCGCATCTCTGAGTGAATATGCAGCTGTCGCCCACACAAAATGCTTGCCTCTGATTAATCCTCTATCCTTTAAAAATGTTGCTCACACACATACTAATCCATACTATACTGTCCTGAGTTAATTAAATGTTTCTTTATTTTTGAGCCCGCTAATCATGCCCGAAAAATTGTGAAGAATACCCTCAAGCTGCAGGCAAGAACGATATATTTCCAGCTTAATTTCGAGATCACACTACACACTAAGCTGTAAAGTTGCATTGTATTGTCATATCTTTGATAACACTAAATACCAAATAACACTAAATACCAAAATATTGCACCAATCGACGAAACTACATATATCTCATAACGAAGTATATCTCGGGCGACGCCAGAACTTAAAAATTAAATGATTTTTATGTGAAGTAGGGCGGAAGTCTATATAACAAATTGTATGGTCTCTGCGACCTTGTTTGTGGGAGGCAATTTGAGATAATCAAAATTTCAAATGATTTTGCGCCATAAATTGGACAGAGTTTTCAGCAATAAACGAAAGATGATTTTAAAGCATGGGTCAATATGACTTGATATATTGTTTAATGAAAAGAGTTTAAAGTCGCACTATCTTGGCACCTAATTGATGTCTCCATTTCAAAAAACTAATTTTAAATTTAAATTTTGGAGAGCTATAATTTTACATAATTCAAAAGCAACTATGACAGAATGCAACAACGATGTCAACTCAATTTATCAGCTGTCAAAGTTCAGACGTATTATAAAGATAAAGTTTGCGGTCACCACTTGAGGCACAATTTCGTACTATGTGCTGTGGTGGTTATCTGATTTATCTGTGCAAATAAATAAAAATGCCATACAAAATTGCATTCATTGCTACCGTTAAATTTTTCAACGAAAAGTAAAAATTTATTGGTACTAAAGAAATCAGTGACTTAATTTAAGGCGCTTAATGAAATCTGAGACACAACCAGATACATTCAACTGTCAACTTGAACACACAATTAATGCGATCAAATTTCCATATAGCAGTGCCAGTTCATACATTTGACTATCGAACACCTGCAATTAATTTGCGCCCCTTGTGAAAAAAATGATTAATAAAAATACATTTTAGATTTTAAAGTACGAATGCATATATGAGTACGTATGTATGTATGTGTGCGCTAGTTTTACTCGTTTAGCAATTAAGAAATTTAAAGTGAAAACATAAATAAAATTCGATTTGATATGTTTTTTTTTTGCTCGATCACAAGCAGAGATCAAAGCAAAGTTAAATGCAATAATAAAAACATATGCCAAAAAATGGCATTGGAAAATAACAAAAAAAAATAAATAAAAATTGAGAATTAAAAAAAAAAATAAAAAAAAAATTGCAATTAAATTTTACGAGCATTTTTTGGATTGTGCAGAAATGTTGTAGCTGAAAGCAACAGCTTAAAAAAAATTAAGAAATAGTAGTAGAAAAAGGGAGTGTTCAGTGGGGCGGATTGAAAAATTAAATTTGTTTTTGAAAATAAATGAGAGATATACTAGTGCACAATTGATCCTTTTAAGGCATCCAAAAAAGTTAAGCAATTTGCTGTTAATTTCTCAGTTGCGTTCAGAAAATTTTGAGCGTAACAAAAAAAAAAATCGCTAAAAAATTTGAAATTGCCAAATGACATAGAAAATCATGAATAATGGCCGATCATGAATTTTAGGCAATAATAAATATGTTTTTATTTAAAAACTTAAGCACTTGCACTAAGAACACGATTATGTGAAAATTAGGGTGGAGTGACAAACAAAAATTTTTTTTAATTGGGGAACTTTGAATCTGGCGACAGTAGCGGGTTGTTTTAACCATTCTGGTAAACATTCAATATCAATTGAAGCTTTTTTCTATTCGATATTTGTAAAAAATACATACGGGTATATACGATTTTAATTTAATAAATTTCCTTCCAAATACTTAAGTTAAGTAAACGAAAAATCTGGCCGTTTTCGGTAGATATTATCATGCAAGCGCTTCCTGATGACTAAATAATATTCCTTATTTATCGATTTTCTTTCTGGAAGGAGTTCAGACTGCACTACACCGCGGTAATCGAAAAGCACTCAAATCCGTATGCTCATTACACAGTATACCATATGTACTAAGTATATGTTTTCAGAAAAATAATTGTCAAAATTTCAGAGATATTTTGCTCTCATATCACAAACTAATGATACCAGTTTCTAAATACATGACATAGATCCATGTCAAGTGAAAATTGTAAATTTTTTGTTTTCTGAACTTTTAGGATATGTTCGCGCCAATCGGACACCACTTTCTTTTTTGGATTTCTGTTTTAATAGTGATTTTGTTTTTTTTTAGTACTGGCTGAGACTATCCTACATAATATATTTTATGGTTTTTTCTCCATTATGTTAGAACATGGCCAATTTTTTTTTACATAAGTCAAGCACCGTTTTTGAAAATCGTAAATTTTCGATCTAGTGAAAGGTCTGTATTTTTTGCCGCCGGCGAACAATAGAAATACTATTTACAATATTTTGTTAAATAAGAATCGAAATTTAAGTCCTTTTTTAGCTAATGACGTCAGCTTAAAAAATTTTACAAAATTAGTTTTTGAATAATTTTATATACTATTGAGACTTACACCGAAAAAAAAGCTTACACCGTTTAAGGAAAAATGCCTAAATGTAAGGAAAAAATGTCCTTCAATACGAGCTGAAGCCATGGGTACCTCAAAATAAGTAAGTTGGATTCCTTAGTACAAGTAAATGTTGCTGTTTTGAAATAAGGAAAAGTTTACTCAATGTGAGGACAAGGTTATAAAACTGAGGAAAATTTTACTTTTTCTAAGGATGAAGGTATCCTTAAATGAAAGAAATTTACTTAAAATAAATTCGTTGATTTCAAAAAAAGTTTGTTAATTTTCTATTTCCTCTATTTTCTTATTTGTTGGTTACTTATTGTCAGTCATTCTTATTTTAATTGTAATACGTTTTTAAAACTTCAAAGAAGAACTTAAATTTTTTTTTACCTGTCGTCACCCGATCAGAGAATTGAACCTGTGTTCTCAGCGCCATGCCACTGTTCAAAGATGCTCATCTTATCCAACTCAGCCACCGACAGCATTTTAAGATATACTAAAATGATGTTGTTAAACTGCGCATGTAACAACCATTGTCTGATCAGAGAAGCTTCGGTTCAAATCCCGGCGACGACATAATTTGTTTTTTTTTTTTTAATTTTTTTATTTTTTTATTTAAAAAACAAGTAGAGAACTATAAATATATAGGCAAAAACAGAATACTTACGAGAAGAATAGATATTAATTTCAAAGAGTGTTGCCACTAATTTATTAAGGAAAATTTTCCTACGTTATAGTAAATTTTTTGAAGAAACTAACTAAAACTGAGTACGATTTTCCTTAAACAAAACATTCCATTAGATTGAGGAAATTTTTACTCAAATGAGGAACAAGTTGTCCTCAAAAATTCTTCCCAAAGAAAAATTTACTATTTCGAAGGAAATTTTCACTAAAACCACAAACTCTATATTTGAGGAAGAGCTTTGACTTGCTTTAATGAAACATGAACTCATTTCAAAGGACTCAATTACTAAATGAAACGATATTTTTATCAATATGAGGAAAAATAACTTGGATTAAGGAAAATTTTTATACTAAATCGGAGGAAGGCAGTTCTTCAAATTTAGTACGGTCTTTTTTTTCGGTGTACTTATTTAAATAACATATAGTTTTTTAAGCCACCCTATTTTTCATGTTCCAGTTTCAGTTCTACTCCACTTTGCAAATTTGTAAGACTTTGAAGTTTAGTAAGTTGCCAGCGGGCAAGCGTTATTACATTTTCATTTTTTAACATATGTATGTACATAATAAGCAAGTGACATTTTGACAGACAGTATTGCCATTGTGACACACAAATTGCATAAAGTAGCACAACAATTAATTTATGAGCGCTTAGCAAATAGACACAAAAATGTTTAAAGAAAAATCACAAAAACGCCTACGAAAAACATGGCCTTAGTAGAAACGAAATTGAGGATATAGTGTGTTTCCACATTTTTTTTTTTTTTTTGGTTTTTCGTATGCATGTATTTTTTAAACAACTTTAATTAATATTTATAATTCTGCATTTTTGATGTTTTAGTGACAGAGTTATTAGGACAGAGCTAATTCAGCTGTGTCGTTAAATGCAAAAATTCAATTAGCAATAATTTCTGTTTCTGATTAAGCGCACAACATTTGCAACATTTTGCGGTATGCAACATTTTTACAGTAGCGCAGCAACAGTTACTTTTTATGAGACAAAAAAAAAGAAAATAAATAAAATTAGCCGGCATCCTTTAGGCCATCTGCTTTAAAACCAAATCGATGTCCAACTAGTTTTCATATTTCCATTCAAATTTTTTAAATACTAGCAACTTTTTGCTTCTGCAATCTTTAACAGTTTACTGCATTAAGTTATTAAGCATAAAATATTAATGCAGCATTTACTGCAACGACCTACCAAGTGTCGCCGCATAGCGTAGCGCATACATTCGTTAGTTCAGTTATAACCTGATTTTGCTTGCTTTGTACATATGTATGTTGTGGTATGTTGGAACGCACCACCAACCAGGCGGTCAGACAGCAAACATAACTTGCTGCTGCTGCTACAGTTGCTGTTGCTGTTGTGGTAATGAGAAAATTCTTATCTCGCCAAAGCAATTAGTTGTCTGTGGGCAATAATTAATAATTAGTTAAGATGTTTTGGTTACGGTTGACAAATGCGACAGCAAAATAAAAGAAAGTGGGCGATACGTAACGCTTAATTGAGTTTTATGATTTTACATTTTGTTGCATAAGTTGAGGATATGATAAGTGTATATTTTTATTCAAATTAAATGTTTTAAAAGAGTGAACTGTTAAGAGTGAGTTACTAATTTTTTGCATTGTGTAATAGGCTCATAATTTCTTAGTTTGGTGAAATAATTTTGAAGGGTTGATGCGGCGCGGGATGTATCCGGGTAGTGCATATCAATATGTGCTACTAGAGAATATGCAATTCACCAACAATTGTCTTCGCTAAATTCTGAAAATTTAATGGCCAAGGATCATTTTTAATATCGAATTGCATACCACCTGCTGTCAAGATCCGACTTACATTCAAATCAAACAGCAAAAATGGAAATAGTTGCAAAAATCATCAACTCAAGTCTGCTAGCAATTAGAATTCTTAGGCTAGCAAAGAAACACGGCCATCCTAAGTCATCGTAAAAACAATCACTAGAGCAGCAAATACGTTAATTGTTGAAGAGAATTGAATGTATTCGCCGCTGATCATACAGGTTGGAATAGTTATATGGAAATTCCATCCTCCGTGAGGATATAAGAGACACAATAGAGTACTTCGAAACTACTTTGTTAGTCATTCCGCTATCAAGGCTTTTAATTCGTCAATTATAAAATCAATCTAAAAAGCATATTGCAAAAGAATTATAGATAGACTAGGACGCCAGCTCAAAGAAAGTTCTAATTTAAACTAAAGGCTATAGAGTAATGAAAAGACTAAGAAGATAGATAGGCGTAATTTTTTTCTAAACAAAACCACTCTGCAGTGAGTGTGTGATCCGATATCCTTAGCCAAGCTCTAGATATTTTTAAAGTTTTTAAAGCCTATCCATAGCTATTTGCTTTTAATAGATAAAACGAAAAAATTTATTTAGAAACCTTCAAAATTTCTAGAGCAATCTGGAAATATTCTATGCTATATTAAAATATATACCCTTACAGAAATAGCTTAAATTCTCCTTAAAATTTACCAAAAATTTGATGCAGACCTTAATTAGATAAATGGGCGACTTTTTTGATCACTTTGTAAAAGGGTGAAGAGAGAGGTTGTCAAATTTTTACTTCCAGCTATCTGATCACTCTGACTTTTTATTTGAATTAAATAAATTTTTCTGTTTTTGGCGTATACTTCTGCCATATGACTTGGAACACTCTACTAAGGAAATGCCACTTATAGCACGTAAATTGAGCGATAATTTGCTAGTTATTTCTTATAGAATCACTTCGAGAAAAATTTCTCATATTTTAAGTTTCTTAATTTGATAAGCTTGTAAACTTGTTAATAACATTAATTGCATTTATACCTATCAAAGCAACAAAAGTATTACTGAGTGGCATTAACATGCAAAAGCAGTTCCATTTAACTAACAACCTATTAGTTATAATAAATATTCATTGGAAATAATTTATAAACATTTTTATTGAATAACATAATATTTAAATAAAGACAATTGCTAATTACAAAACTTATTTGCCAATGTAAATGCAACAAATTGTGAAATAAACAAGTTTGTAGCTTAAGTCTTTCGTTTTAAGCGCCAGAGCAGCAACTATTTTAATTCGATAATAAGAAATTTTTCCAATAATAGCAATAAGAAATTGCAATAAATTGTGCCAAATTTAAATTATTTTGTAGGTTTTTTTTTTAAATGTCATAAATAAACATACTATGGCGTTAATTAAAAAAAGATCACAGCATTCTTTGCGCCGAAAACTACGCCTCAAGTCATAATCTTTGCAAAGCTACAACAGCAGCCACGCTTATGGTCAGAGGTCCATCGTATATTTCGAAATATAAAAAAAAAAAAAATTTTTTTTTTTGCAGCGATGCAACATCCGGCTACAGCTGATCGCCTGCTGTGCAACATGCTACGCTGTGGCAATGTCAATGTCAGCTAAAGTAAATGAAAAAGAGTTTTGATGTTGCTGCTGGCTGTATGGTTGGCAACCTGCGCGAATGTTGCAAATTGAAAAATTATTACAATACAAGAAGACGCTCAGGCTCAGGCTCAGGCTTGTTAATTGCTTTCAACTTGAATTGAGCACATAGCAACAAAATTTGAAAAGAATGGGTGCTTAAGTGGGTGTCAAGCAGTTGTAGCTGTCAAAGTTGCAGTTGAGTGAATTTGGCATAAATGCTTAAAACGCTGATTGATTTGATGACTAATAGCTGTTGTTGTAAGTTTTTTAGTGAAATTTGTAAGTGCGTATACATAAAAAGAATTCATAAAAATCAATATAGTTTGCTGAAGGACTTGCAACAAGCTTCATAGCTTTATGAGCAGGCATCTCATTTATAATTTTCTCATTTAATGCTGGACCTGATACGCTCGTTGTTCGATGAATGAACAAATCTGTGGCCACATGGAGTAACAGCTAAACTCGATAATTGACGACAAGGCGAAACAGTATAAGTCCTCAAATATCGAGTACAGCTGTTATTCCTTTTGGCTCCAGAAATGCGCACGCAGAACAACGAACATAGAAAAAGCATTTACACACACGTTATTAAATTAAGTTCGGTGTTTCCTTCAAAATGGCCATGCCCACTTTTCAGCTTACTTAGTTTTGTGCGTGAAGTCACCAATTTAGAAATATTTACTGTATCTCTTCGAATTTTTAAATTATTTTCAAAAACAGATTATACTAAAATGCTAAGTTTTTGAAAAAAACGTTTTTTGAAACTTAAAAATAAGACTTGTTGCTCTTAGCATTCCTGAATCTTTTCACGTCAAAGCTTTTTGTGCTATCTCCAATACATTTCAATTTGTCAATACGTATATCATTTGACATAAACAAACCCTCACTTAATGTATCCAATTGACAGTCTATTTGAGATAATTGTAATGCCACAAACAAGTTTGTTAAACTAACAAATGGCTGCAACAAACATTGATTTCTAATTTGCATTAAATTAGTCAAGGAGTTAGTTAAAACGTGGGTTGCACTACAACAAGAAATTTGTTGATTCGTTAACAAAGTTGTCGTAAAACAGCTTAAAAATCGTAGGATTTAGTTATAGAAAATAAAGACATAGACTTAAAAAGCAATTTAATAAACTTCCTTTAAGGTGTTGCCGAGCAACACCTTTTGTAAATTGCAAAATTTAAGACAAACCTTTATACAGATAGAGATTTGCGCAATACACACTGTAAATTGTTGGTGAAAATATAATCAAATCATAGGAGAACACACTCCTCTAGCGACACTAGAGGGCGTTGCGTATAATAATTGCCCGCGTACTTTGTTATCAGACACCAACGATCAATACCAGACATGCAGTCTAATGTCGCTAGCTCAAAAATCATAGCAATAAAGAGAGATCGTCCCATGTGATGATCAAATTGCGAATAAAGTGAAAGAACTTGTTGCACTTCATCATCAAGCGTCTCAATAAAATGTGTGGGAGACGGCTGGAGTATGAATGCCCAAAGTGTCGCACTTCATTAGCAAGTTGTAACACAAAAGAGGGAAAACGAAATTGAATGCGATCGACGATCGACCCCGCAGGAACGCTATTAAAACTGTACACAGTCACACATACAACATCTTCTTTTGTTCTCGAGCTATTAAATAGTGTGCAGCTCATGCTGTGCCTCCTCACAAAATTTATAGACT
The DNA here is from genome assembly GCA_963662105.1 of Meiosimyza platycephala. Lineage (NCBI taxonomy): Eukaryota > Metazoa > Arthropoda > Insecta > Diptera > Lauxaniidae > Meiosimyza > Meiosimyza platycephala. The sequence goes on along the minus strand of OY759208.1, from coordinate 101,819,126 downwards.
TGTCGTTCGTCCTCATCTTACATATGCACACACACACACACGCACACACATATAATCGATTGATACTCTTATGTACGATCATTGCTGTTGTATCGTATTTCATGCACAATATTTCACTTGTTTTTGATTGCCCAAAATTTATGTTTCAGCTTTTTGTTTTTGTTTTTGTGCTGCGCTGTGCGTGTTAAAGTCTTCACATGATACTGGCATTAAGAGACACCAAAAAATTCTGTATATGTAAAACGAAACCGCTTAATCGCTGAAGCAAGATTATATCGATCTGATAAAACCACAATGCAACCAAGGCAGATTACGGTGGCAACAAAGTGACAAAATGGGAAGTTGCTTCAAATAGTATAAAAGGGAATCACTTTTTCTTTTGCCAAAATAATGAGAACAGCATAAAAAATGTCGGATTCAATTTTGGAACTTTTAATGTGTGAAAATATATTGGCAAAATTTAGCAGCTGCTATCATTACTTTTATATATCGTATAAGAATAATCTGTGCAAATCTTCATGAATGCGACAATCTCATGAAATTCTAGAAGTTACGAAATAAAAATTTCTAGAATAAAAATTTTTTAAAATGTCTGAAATCCTATTTTTGTCGATAATATCTTAGCGATATGGTCAATATTCGTCGAAAATTATTGAAAAAGGTTGAAATATGTTGGATAGTCTATATATTTTGAATAAGTGAAGAAAATGTTGACGAGCTCGCATAATAATGAAAGTGCTCGGAAAGTTTTGAAAAAATTTATATACATATGTTTAAAAATTTGATAGGTGCTTGCTTAGCAGATCGGAAAATATGACGAGTTGTCAAAAATCAGTTTTTCAAAAACTCAAAAACTTTCATTCACAAAAATTCGTTATCGCACACTAGTAAGGATATTTCGTTGAAATATTGAAAAATGTCAAAAAATACTTATCATAAGTCTAAATAAAAAAATTTGAAATGACTATGTGGAAACTGAAACAAATTACTTAAAAATTTGAAAAATACTAAGTAAGTCAAAAAGTGTTGAAGACCACAAAAATTTTGAAAAAGTCGTTACATGCTGAAAAATTCGAAAAAACACCAGTAAAGTATGTAGCCCTTCGGCTAGACCGAAACTTACAAATTTAACAATGCATCTACATCAAATGACACACCTTCTTGTAGAATTTCCAAGTGTTTATGTGTAATTTGATTCCATTACCATTAATTATTCTCTTTGAAGTTTTTACTGGTATGGGAGGTGCCACACCCTCTTTTAAAAATACTCCAACTTTTTTCCTATAGGATACTATAGTATTTATGAGAAATTTGGTTATACTACATCAAATAACTCGTTCAATATAGCGAGTGAATGCGAGAGAATATTTTATTTGTATGTGGGGTGGGCGTGTCCGTGAATTAATTTCGGTAATTTTTAAAGTCAAGATTCGTAGCCTGTGTACCCGAATTCATTTATTAATCTTGATTAGTTTTCCCGCAATATGCTTTCTACAGACAAACTGAAAGGCAGACGGAAAGGCAGACAGAAAGGCGGACGGAAAAACATAAAGAAGGGCAAACGAACATTCTGACGATCAGGCAGACGCTCATAGCTTATTCGACTCAAATGGTAACGCTTATCAAGAATATATATTAGCTCCTAAGCCTACCACGCCCACTTCTATGCATTGAAACAGAATGACAGAGCGAATATACCGTGAATATGAGGTAGTAAAAGTTAGAAAAGTCATAAAACTTTAAAAAAGTCAACAATATACTACTACTATTGTCTGAATGTCATCGTTACTCCTTAGCCAATTTACTTCATCTTCAACTTTATGCCATACCACCGCCACCCATAAAGATATTTTTACATAAAAAAGCAAAAAAAAAAAAAAATAAGGAAAACTCTGGCCTTAAAAATCATTTCGGGATGTAGTTGCTAGTTCCTTTAAAAAGTGCCACGCCTTTGGGCTCACATTTTGCAATAGGCTTTTCCACTGTTTCTTTAAAGAATTTTAACGCCTACATACACATAATCTGCTCACTTTTTCTGCAGTATTTGCCTATCAGTTTCAGTCAGTGTGCGTTTTACAAGTTTTGTAACATTTCCTTTGAAAATACTTGCAACAAATCATACAAAATTTGCTGTTTGCCGTGTGGGGGGTGGTTGCCACACCCACATTTATAAATCTGTTGACTCATTCCCTAGACAACATTCTATCAGCATCCAATGCTGCATGTAAAATGTCATGTAACTACAAATTCATAGCCTGGATAAACTGTGTATATCGATTTGTTATCCCTTCCTCTCTAATTCCCTACAGCTAAGCTTCATTAGATGCACACCGAATGATGCATCATAGATAGCCGCAGATAACTCTGACCGCCTTGCAACAAGAAAATCAATTTGTTGCAAGTTAATTGCTTTTGGCCATTTAATGTTGTTGATATTGTGTGTAACTATTACTGTTGTTGTGGTGTTATGTTGCTGCTATTACAGTTGCTGATAGTAAGGTGTTGTTGCTGTTATTATCGTTGTTTGTAAAGCGTCAACTGAACGTGTTTTTATGCAAGTAATTTATATAATTTTTATCAGCTAATAACATACACTGTCACATGCAACATTTGATGCTTCAACGCGAATGGTGTTGCTTTGTCTGTAAGATAAGAACGTGTTACTACCGACACTTTAGCAACTTAATTTGCATTTTTTAATGGTTTTGCAGGCTTTTTTTTATTAACAGCACAAAAAAATTATCTATCTATTTATCTTTGAGATGAAGAAAAAATAAATTAAATTTAGTTTTCACTTTGAAAAAATTGTATAACTAAACAATTGAGATTGAAAAACACTCTCTAATCTGTACGGTATTTATTAGCTATTTTACTCAAAGATATTTTAAAAGTTTAAGTGGAGCACTCAGTTTGAATATGAAATTTTTCTGTAGCTCATAAATTAAAAACAACTTCCTAAAACTTTATATGTAATAAAATTACACAGGAAATTATAAAATTTTATATTTTTGATGATAAGTTTTATTTTTGATTTTATCAGAGAAACATAAAAATCATAAAATATTTTTCGATATTCAACGTTTTGCATATTAATGACTATGCTACGCAATCTTTTTTATGTTTTTTATCAAATCAATAACTCGCACTGGACGTAGCGTGTAGCTCTTAAAATTCCTGTCACATCTCAGATAGAGCCACGCTTTTTTTTTTCCATATCATTTATGTAAATCTTTAAATATCTCTTTATAACGACGGAAATAAATTCCAGGAAGAAATAGAGTCACCACCGCTGGCAATTATTGCTGGTCTCGTCACCAGTTTGGTGGCATTCAGTGTAATAAATTCACTTTGGATTTTTATTTGCTGGCGACAGTATCGCTGGGTTTGATTGTGACTGCATCGAACATGTTGCAGGTTGTGACAGCAATTGCTGTTTGTTGCTCTTTTGTTTTTGTTTTTTTTTTTTTCAGCGTAGCACTGCCAGCATGTGTTAATGATAAGGGTGGCTAGCTGCTGTTGTTGTGACAAGTGAATGAATGAATGTGTTTAGTGAGATATTTATGAAATCATTTTGTATATTGAGCTGAACTTTTTTCGAGAATTTCATGAGTGTAATGACAAATAACTAATATATTCGATCATAAATAATACAGCTTAGATCGAACAAATCATAGTCCGGGAGCTAGCGTTGCATTTTTCAAAGTCATTTGCTCCGCTTTAAATTGTTAGTTAAAGTATGGCTGATAATCGAAATAAGTAGAAAAATATATTAAGACCAATATTGTAGAGAAGATAAAAGCAAATCAATTTCATGCGAAATTTTTCAATTCCTACAAGGCCTCCGACTTTAACATGCATTTAAAGGCTTGGAAGCGTCAAAAGCGGCCACTTGGAAACCCTGGTTGCCAGTTTACATTTCCGAAATATGCTCTCAATTAAATATAAAGTGTTTAAAAAGTTTTAACAAAACTTGTGAATTATTCAGAATAATAAATAAAGCAATTATTTTAAAACAATAAAAAGTGTGTTTTTGATTACATATACCTAATACAAAACGGGAGTGGAATCGATATAAACCTGTAAGGGTCGTTTACTTTAAAACAATATGAGGCAATAAATATCAGACGAAATATTCATATGCATAGCATAAGTGGGCGTGACATCATTCACATAAACAAAGACTTAATATATACTTATACATACATACATAATGTTTTTACTTGCGGGAAAACAGCAACTAAATTTGTCATACTATAAGTTGTCAACTTTCAGCACCGAATCGTAAGCATACAATACACAAACTTTTACTCTATCTCTTTCATTCAACTGTCAACTAAATAACTGTTAAGCATTGCTATACTCATACTCACATTTTCACATGATGTACGACATGAACCGAAGACTTCCGCGCAACAAGTAAAGATATCTGCAAAGAAAGAAAAAAGAAGAAAGTCCTCCATAAATAAGTAGAGTTAAATAAATAACAAAAAAAAAAAAAAATGTTTAAGATTATGCAAATATAATCTGTCATTTTGACATTTAATGCGCTCTCACGCACATATATACGAGCATAAATTGATGATAAACTTCGCAATAACAACATGAACTATTTTATAGCAGATGGTGAATGAAAATGCGTACTCTGTAAATGCACAAGGAACTTCAAGTTAAATCGCAAAAAAAATAAGAGTTTATTTCTCATTTTTTTTTTTTTTTTTTGACATGATTAATATCGGATTTTTCTATGGAGTGTCTGGAGAAAGACACACAAGTATACGAAGGAGGAGTAGAGCGTGTATCTTAGAAATGCTACATCATGCAAATGCTGCGCGTACAAGTGTCACTTAAGTAATGGCTCATGTTTGAGAAAAGCGAAAAATAAACACAGCATAGGAATGACATGAAAAATCTGCCTGGTAATGGATTGAACTGAAACTATGGTATAAAGTGGGTCTGCTTGTTTGTAGTGCATGATTTTAGTGGGATTAATGACGTGTATGAATAGTAGTATGATCTGTACGAGTGCGATTTGCTGCGCGGCACTAAATTAATTTGATGTCGTATGTACCAATTAATTCAGAATTTTTCAATTTAATTGGTTTTTTGAGACTCTCATGCAGCATATAGTGATAATTTTATATAAACGAATCAATATTCAATTTGTAATGAAACGAATAACTTTGGAATTTAACATAAAAATTACAGTTCAACAAAGTTATCAATGTTCAAAGCCTAACCGTTGCTTATCGCATTGCTAGCTTTGATGTTAAGCGTCAAGCGAAAATCATTCACTCGTAAGTCATGAAATATTTAGTTTTTCTATGGTGAATGCAAAATTCTCGGAAAATTTCAGTTTCTAAATGTGATAAGAATTTTAAGTAAAATTTATAATACCCTTGTGTAAATAAGCAACGTATTGTAATAATATTATTCTATATGATAGTTGGGCTGTCACAACTGCAAGCAGAGTTTTTGATTTCCATATAAGGTAGTGTTACCATACGTTCACGAATTTGTTCTCGGATGCTTTTTCGTCCTTAAAAATCGATAGGTACATGTTCTCGACTTTAGTGTAAATTTCCTTAATGTAGGCACTGAATGAACATCGTGTTACTTTATGCCTGGTTTTGCGCATAATGCGGAAGCCACATTAAAAGTTATCAGTTTGAGCATTAAAATCGACCATTTACAAAATTATGTCTCGTCTACTGATCGTGGCGATCGTGGCAAGAATTGAAGTTAATTTGGTGTAGATCTTGGTTATGTTCTTGGGTTCCACAATACCTGCTGCGGTTCACGCTGTTATATTTTTTACTCTTATATGGTGTTATAAATCCTAAGGAGATCAACTGCCATTATATGCGCGATTGTGATGCCGCCTATTTATTCTGAATAGAACCTATGCCTTTGATGTTGAGTTGCCATATCCCTGGTGCGGCTGCATATACTGAGCTCATAAGTTTGAAGCGCTGAAAATTGAAGACGGTCTGACGAACCTTACTTAACAATAACCTATTCATATAGTGCGAAAATTGCCATCTCGGGTCTTTAGTATGAAAATCGTATGGAAAAATAAAAAGCTCGATAAGCCACTAATTAATAATTTTAATATTATGAGCTCTTCTTGCACCAGCATTTTTCTTTCATGTGCTTGCAACTATTAAATCTCCTTGAAACAAAAAATAAAATTTGAATCACCCTAATATGTATCTACATATATGTATGTATTTATCGACTCAAATTCGAAGAATGCCAGGTCTGGTAATTTAGAAAAATGCAGATATCTCGGTTGTGTGACAAGATTTTGATGTGCGGTTTGCGACATTCTCGCTAACTGACAATGGTACATGAAAACTGATGTTACATGGGTCCGGCGGTGAAAAAAAAGGGTATGATTTTGCAATTTTCAAATGGAAAATCGATAGTTTTCCCTTGTTTTCCATAAGCATACTCAGGGAGAACTACAACGATTTTTTGAACCAGTCAGTTTCCAGTTAAATTTTTGTATTCAAACATACAACTGTAAAACCGAATTCAAATTTTTATTTTAAGTTGAAAATTATAGAAAATATCAAGATCTATTGTATGCTGTGGTGTTATAACAAGGCCCAATGCCTGCGACTTGTAATTTTTGAGTTCGATCCTCCGCATGACCTCCATATTTTGGTTTTTATATTTAAATTTTTATTTTTTAAATGGATATCTGATAATCATTGAAATAGTTGAGGAATTCAAACTATGATGAAAAGTTTTGAGAAACACGAAATATGGTTGTAAAAGCTAAAAAATATTCAAAAAGTCGAAAAATGTTTTAGGGTATACAAAATTAAAAATAAATATTATTTATATTAGAAATTTTAATAACAAAATTTGTCATTGCTAAGAAAATATTATTTAACAATTAATATTTTAGGCAATTTATTGTTCTACTTAAATATGTTTACAAATTTTCCATATCATTTTTAATATCTGCCATATACTCAAACGCTATTATAGTTTTTTTTTTATTGCGAAAACACTTGTGTTTATTTACAAAATGGGCGGAGCTTATTATATAAGCCATAAAAATCATTAACGTTTGTATACAAACAAAACGTGTGAATTTTCATCTCACAAAACGACCGACCACTTGCCTTGTTTTGATTATAAACAAATGTTTATAATTTGTTTACAACTGATCTTTGTTTGTTTATAAACACATTAATGATGTATACATTTAACTGCTCTTTTGAAACATCCATTAGATAAGGACATAAAGTCATGTGTAATCATTAACAAAATTAATGAAACACTTTATGAATTTAAGTGTTGTGTATATTATGGTTTCAGTTATAACTTTATAGGTTCTAGATGAACCCATTGAAATTCTAAAAAATTAACATCAGAAATTGAATATACCGTCGGTATTGTTTCAGTATATAGAAAATTCGCTGCTTCATCTAATTCACTGTTTTTCAGCATTATCTTAACAGTGATGAAAATTGCGATTTAGACATATTCTTACAGTGGACATCATAAGCAATAAATCAAGCTCTTACTTCGCTAAAAAAAAACTCAAAAATTTAAAGATTTTAAAGATCAGTGATTATTTTTTTTTACATAAATTAGAAAAATACCTTCAAAACTAATAAATTTCTTCAGAATACATACAATATGAAATATCTTAATTAATTAAGCTAAAGCTACTCATAGCAAAATTTAAAAAAATAATTCTTTTTCACAATAACTTAATTAATAGTGAAGGCAGCAGCAATTTAAAAATATATATATTTCAATTAAGAAAAAAAAAAATCCACAAGGCAGACACAATTCCTCCACCCTCATACGTTATGTAGAAAAATTCCAAGATACAAATCATAAAAAATAACACACGCGTAGCAACTTTTAATAGAAATTTAGCATGGACACAAAACAAAAACTTTATGATTAATGTGCAAAAAAAAAAAAACAAATAAAATAAGAAAAGAAAAACAACAAAATTTGAACGAGACAGTAGGACATTCGAAAAGAGAACGCTGTAATTAATAGTATTATGCAAAAGAAAATATACATTTTTATAGTTTTCATAGAAATAACCATAAAACTGATATTTACTTGTGACCTAAATTTAACCTTTCATCTTTTTTACTTTGACGACATTTTAAATTCCCTTGAAATTTGGCGTCATGCAGCACTTTAACTAAAAACGTAAAATTAGCTGTATTTTTTAAGAGAAAATATACACATGATGTGGAAACACTTGTGCTTAGATTTCAAAAATGCTTTGTTTATCATTTCGTAAAAAAAAAATTTTAAAAATGTCAAGAAAATTATATAGGCATTTAAAATTTCTTTTGTTCTATTAAAATGCATAGTATACTTGATGTGTAAAGAAATTTATTGGCAGCCATAAAAGAAAATATATACTAGAGTGAATTGGCGGGAAAATAACACTGACACAACGCTATTGTTATATGTATGTGAGCGATTTTCAGCAAACTGTCACTTTTCGTAAAATGACACACTAATCCCAAATCAAGTTTTATGATTAAAAAATTGCTAGAGGGCGGATTTTTTTTTTTGACTAAAGCTAACCAAAATTCTAACAAATCGTCGAATCCAAATTTAAAAAAAAAATTTATTTTTTATTTTTATATATTTATTTTTTGGTCTTTAACTTAAAAAGAAATTATTTTCAACCAACCAACCATTTTGGTTAGCTTTAATTCAAAAAAAGAAAATTGTTCACTGTTCTAACTGGGATTTGGGACCACTGCTCGTCATGGCAAATAAAAATTGAGAATTTTTTTTTGGTTATGTCAACAAATTTGTATCAAAAATGTAAGATTTTATAAAAAAGAATTTTCTTATTAAAGATATCGAGCACCACCTTTATAGACACCTTTATTTGCGATATTCCAAAATGTTTTTTCAAAATCCAAAATTTTCAGAACACTACTTTGTCCGATTTTGCTCAAATTATAATAAGACTTATAAAAAGGTATTATATTTTTGTCCGATTTGTCTTACTTCTTCATTTTGGACGTGCACCACAATGAAAGGACCAGAATTTACTAATAAGACTGTAGCAGAGAGTTTGTGGTAACACCATGGAGCCCTATGGTCTATGTGAGGTCATGGCCGTCCCCAAAAAGTTACCTAACCTAGTCTTACTTCACTAGATATCCATGGTCGAAAACTAAAGTTTCACCAAATGGACTATTTTTCCGAAATTCATTAAAATTCACACAAACATCCCCGGACATCCATTTTAAAGTCTTTAAAAGCAAAAGTCTTTAAATTAACATAGATTTCAGGCAAAATATTAAAAAAGATATGTAAGGATATTGAGAACAGCCCATAAACTTTACTATTGTGTTATCTCAAAATACGTTCCATTTGATTCCCTTCAATTTTTATTACTCGTAAATTAATTATTGAGCAACTAGCTACCTTATATTAAAATTTCAACCTGGGATCACAACGCCTTCTATTTTCAATTAATTTTAATTAATTCAAAAATTTTTAACGTTGAAACAAGTAGGTTTATTCAGCGTTATCAAGTGACCGGGATTGACTCGACCAGGACCGGAATTTCATTTCAAAGCTGGTGACCTGGTAGAAATTTAAAAATTTCTGAAATAACCGGGATTGACTCGACCAGGCCCGGAATTTCATTACAAAGCTGGTGACCTGGTAGAAATTTAAAAATTTCTGAAATAACCGGGGATTGAGCTTATGACATGGACTTAAAATTTTTATCCAGCGTGCCCCAAAAACAAAGGTCATCAAGTTGTTTCCAAACAAAAATTTAATGTTTTTGTCTGGGAAAAATGAAGAAGATCTCCAATTGAACTCAATGGATATATTGGTTTTTAGTTTCTTGACGATGTTTTAATCGTAACGAATATAGAATAAATAATCTTTTAAGTGATAAAAAATAAATTTCAAAATTAAAAACTAAAAAATTATATTGAAACTTTTACTTCGTTACAGAAACGCACACATTGTATTCACAAGGAGCTGCCACTTTGTTGTTCGTTATGCTGGCGCCCACATTTCGGTAACTTCTTAATGCAATTGTGCCTGCCCGCTTACTGCACACCATAACTCACTAATTATGAATACAGAGCGCTTTGCATACGCACATATTTTTCTCACTTTCAATTAATAACAAACTTGTTGCCATGTCTAATGCAATTTGGTATTTCTTTGATTAACTTAAAGGGGGAAATTTTCAAGAGTAAAAAGCAACGCTTCTATATCACTTATTTTTGCCACAACATCGCCATCATCGTCAGCATTTTGAATTGCTTTAGCTAGCATGCACTTACTCATATGAGCATGTACTTACATTTTCTTATCACTTTGTACTCTTCATTTTAGCAGTCAACATGTTGCAAACGTTAGCAATCAACATATGGTAATTACATCGTATATGCAAGGATGTAAATATGTAATACTGACACTCCGCTGTGGCAACATCAAATCGTGTGCCATGCAAAAGAATTAGATTCATATAAAGATTTCAATAAAGATGAAGATATAGTATGTATAAAAGTATCGCAGATAAATTTATTAAAATCTGTTAAGATCCGATTTTCATTCCAATCAATTGGGGAAAATGGAAATGCGGAGGAGATCAGCAACTGCAGTCTTTCGGCGAGTGGTCGTCCGGTCGTCTTAAATCAACGTAAAAATTATCACTAGCACGTGCATTGGAAAAAATGTATATTTATGTGGCTTGGTTCGCTTCAGTCCTTAGCTTAAAAAAGTTAATTCTACTGCAAGGCACATGGCTTAATGTTGCACTAAAGCGTAGTATCATTCTTGTACATTTTTAGCATACACAGCAAGTGATTTGAAATGAAAGTATTTTGTTTTTTCGAAACATTTTCTTTTATGCTATAATTCTTGTTTGTGATACTATTTTCTTTTAATAGTTTATCAATTCTTGTTTTTCTTTTCTGAAATTCGCTGCCTGTCGTCTGTCTTTTGCGTTTGTCCAACTATATATTAATTTATAGTATTTATTTTTAGAGCACTGTGAACGTCATCAATTTGTGAGGGAAATACTTTGATGCCTTTGATGATAGTCTATTTCAGCTGCTCACTGATCGTAAAAAAAAACTTTATGCATATCGTAAAAAATATTTCGAATACTGCGAACACTTTGCTTTGGAAATATTATGCCACATTATGCCATTTATTCGTGTATACATGTGAGAGTATCAGATTATGCATCAGCATCTGAATAGAAAAAATATTTGGAAAGCGCGCAGGTCGATTTCCACATGAATCTTTAAGACAGTGTGAATTCGACAAGTTTAGAAATAAAGGCGTCATGTTATGATTTAATTCTCGTTATTTGATGTTGGAGCTACCAAGTCCTACAGAAGCAATTTCCGACCTCCTCAAAAAAAAAAAAAAAATACTTGTAACCTAAACTGGTAAAAAACAAATTTTTTTTTAGACAAATTGATGAACTTTTGTTTGGTCAGCAATATTAAAAAATTAATTTGTAAAATGGTGGAAAATTCCATTTTATGTTTTTTTCTGAGGAAAAAAATTGATGTCCCTTTATTTATTTTTGTCGTTAAACAAAAATTTTTAAGTTCATTTCAAAAAAAAAAATCGTCAAACTCCCGGCAATTTCAGAAATTTTTGAATTCCTACCAAACCCTCGGCTTTGTTCATGAAATTTCCGTCCAGACCGGGACAATCCTGGGTACTTCGTAGTCCTATGTATTCAGTTACTTAATCACGTCTTTTTTTAAATTTCATGTGAATTTTCGACTTTTTTCTTAACGAAAAATTCGACAAAACCACGCAGTAACTCAAAACATATTTTTGGTTTGGATTTTTCAAGCGGCATTCTTGTTTTTATCAAGTAAACCTCGAATTGCAGGAAATTCGACAAGTCACGCTTTGGGTCAAACATTTCAAATCGAATAATCTCTCGTCTGATACATGAAATGTTGGCAGAAGTTAGGGAGAGCGCCCATTCTCAAAATTAAACCGGCAGCATTGAAGTAGACGATTTTGCCAAATATTCAACTAAAAACGTTAGCAAACAATTTTAAAAGAAAACTAAAAATTTTCCATTCCAAAAATACGCGCACCTTTTATTTAGCAACGCTACACAAATTCTACAAAGTCTGTGAAAAAAAAGAGCGAACAAAAAAAAAAGAAAAAACAACACAAAACATTTGAAACATCAAAGGAAAATCATAAATTTGAATTTCCCTCACCAAATCCCACAACAGCAGGCATAAAATTACACACTTAATTAATAGTTTTTTTTTTGATTATGTGGCATTAGCAATGTATAACACTAACATCAACCGGTGCACGCTGCTTTGACGATTTTGCAACATGCAACAAAAGCAAGAGCAACGACAAGTGACAGAAATACACCCAAAGAGACAACATGTCGTCGTTGTTGACGTTGTCCCCAAAGATGCTGGCTGTTGTTGGTTGGGTTGCCTTTACTTTTAGTGTCACCATAGCATAATGTGGAGGATTAATTTTATTTTATGCTTCCCCTTTTGTGACGCGTCACAATTTAAGTCATGCTTCAGCCAACGGGTGTGTGTGCGTCTTTGCTGTTTGTTGCACACCAAGCAAGACGAATAGGTGTCTAATTATTTTCTGATTAGCTTAAGTATCGCGCGCAGCAAACAGCTGGCGGATGTTGCACATTGAACAGCAATGTGCAACAGTCTGTATTATAAATAAAAAAATGTGTATTAATATCCTTGAAATTTGCACGGACCGCATTAAAAGAGTCATTATTTTAATAGCCCATGCATAAAATTATGTTATAAAAATAAAACTGCTTGGGAAATGTTGCAGCGTTAGCAACATGCATGAAAAATTGTTGCAGGAGTTGCGCGATACGAAAAGTTGTAGCTTCGATTTGATATTATTTCTGCCAGAAGAATTAGTCGATGCTCAGCTTAACAGCTGCGTACAAATTCAGACCTTTATAACTTCAATCAACAGTCTTACTACGGGAGTTCCATAAAACTTATCATCACCATATCAAAAAAATAGCAATTCCTTTGAAGTTGTTGCAAATACAAAAAGTTTTTCATTAATTCTAAATTAAATTTTGAAACCTTTAAAACATTGAAAAATTTTTTAGTAATTATACTCCCTACCTACCTACACACCTTAAGCTCAATTTAATATATTCAATGAAAAAAAAAAAAAAAAAATTATTATGTATTATAAAAATTAATATGCAAACAATTAAACGCGCAAGTGCTGCACAGAATTACAAATTTTTGAAATGCAATAAAACAGAAATTAATAAAATTCAACATAACTTTGCATACATATGATGTACATTCAGCATTTGCATTATTCATTAAAATAGTGTTGACTTTTATTGTACAGCTGATAGGACAGCAGCAGAAACTGCAAACATTTATGTAATAATTTTGAACTTTATTGCTGCTGATTTGTACATTATGCCTACAGTTTTAATTGCAATTCCACGCACGCATACCGCAGCAAAGAAAAAAAAGTGTTGGTCAGTTTGCTGTCATCGCAACATTTGCAACATTATCAGTTTTATGAAATCTACAAACAACAGCGAGAAATTTTCATTAGAAAAATAATAGATATTGCGACATGCATAACAAATAGACCGCACGCACATTTAAATATTAATAAATGAAATTCTAAATTAAGTACTAAAGTACTAAAAATTTACATATCATTTAAAAAGTATTGACATAATGTCGGCGCTTTTGATTGACAGCCATTGATGGTATTTGAAATGATTTGAAAGTAAAAAAAAAAAAACAAATTGCGTACGTGAAGTTGCGATTTTTTGCCAAGCATTGAATTACAAGAAATTACCAATATAATGAAATTGACGGTTATTGACCATTCACGTGAATTAGTGAGTATAACGATATACCAAAGTAAAACAAAAATGAAGGAGAATACAAATAATTCTGTAACGAATAATAAAACGCAGCCAAAAAGAGAGGAGAAGGTATCGGATCAATTCGAATCTATTGGATGAAAAGTAATTGTGCGCCTCCATACGTTTCAACCTAGATAACGCTAAGGAAACTACACCCTCTCCAGATCCAATCCGCTGTTTTACATACACTCCTATTTAAATTTTCACAAAGTGTATTATAGAGATGTTATTGACATAGACTATAATTTTTCCATGGTCAGAAGTTCAAAAAAAGCCAAAATATTCCAAAATCGGATAAGTTCCTTCGACCATTTCCAAATGTGATCGCTTTGCTGGGCAGATAGTTTTGTTCGTCCAAAAAAAGTTTTGCAAAAGTTTTTCGTAAAAAATACATACCATGTTAGAAATAGCTCATGTAGTCAATTTCATAAAGTTGAAAGCCCAAAAAAAGGCTCTCTTGTATCTATTTCCTTTGCACGATTTGTAGTGAGTTTCATCAATTCTTCAACGTTTCTCTAATTCAGCGATTCCTGTTCTAGCGATCGTTTGACAGAATCGAAAATTACCAGAAATTACGATGATCTAGGACGGCGACGTTTTCTACTACTTGTTGCTGATCACTTTTTTCACAGCCATACAAAAGAACTGGCTCCACGTTTGGCTTGAACATTTTTTGCTTCGTTGTCGTGACAGGATCAGAGATTACCAGAAATTATGAAGTTGGGCGAAGGTACCTTTCGGTTTGTTTATTCTGGGTTTTTTGTCTTACTTATGTCCGATTTTCTGCCGAATAGCATCTGATAGCAATGAGATTTTGTTACATATCGAGTTTCTTATTAGCGAGGAGACGAGGTCTTCTAGATGCTTGCTGAAAGTCCATTAAATGACGCGATTTATGGAGTCTAAGGCTCTGCTAAGAAAAACCAAATTTTCACATTTTCGTAGGAATCGAAGCGCTGCTCAGCGAGTGCGTGTCCCATCGATGCGAACAAGTGGTAATGGGACGGGACTAGGTCTGGTGAGTAGGCCGCATGCGCGAGCTTTTCCCAATTGAGTGCTTCCAACGTATCGCGAACCGGTCTTGCCGTATGTGATGGAGCGTTGTCATGGAGGAAAATGACTTTGTGTTGCCCTTTTTGATATTGCGGCCATTCGCTCTGCAGCGCACAGTTCAAATCGATCAGTTGTTGTTGGTAGCGTGCCGTTTTAACCGTTTCACCGAGTTTTAAAAGCTCATAATACACAACGCCCTTTTGGTCCCACCAAACACAGAGCATCGTCTTCCTGCCGAAGCGATTCGATGTTGACGGTTGTCCAGGGTCTACCCAGGATCTCTTGCGCTTGGGATTCTCGAAAAAGATCCATTTTTCATCGCCAGTGACAATTCGATGCAAAAACGACTTTCTTTTGAACCGTACGAGCAAAATTTCACATGTGTTTTGGCGCCTTTCCATCTGCCTCTCATTCAAGTCATGTGGCACCCATCTACCGACCTTTTGAATCTTTCTCATGTCTCGTAAACGTTTGGTAACGGCAGACTGGCTCACATTCAACTGCTCTGCGTGTACTTTTTGCGTTTGGGAATCGTCTTCGCTCAATAACGCTTTCATTTCGGCATCTTCGTACCTTTTCGGAGCTCCAGAGCGTTTTTCGTCCTTGACATCGAAATCACCACTTTTGAATCTTTGAAACCATCTGTCACACATTTTAACAGTTGCCACTTGTTCACCGAAAGCTTCAACAAGCATTCGGTGCAATTCCACGGCTGTTTTCTTCGAATTAAAACACAGAATTAACATTGTCCGCGATTGCTCTTTATTCGGCACGAAAGTCGACATGTTGAGTGCGCTGAGAGTAACACGATAATGACGCTCGATTGGCGCGAAACTTTGGTAGTATGATAGTTAAGGTTGACGCTTCACACTGTCAAAGTTTCATAACAATCGATATATATTCAGGCTTGGGCGACATCTGAATGTTCGAACCGATATTAAGTTAGTTATACACCTGGCATAAGACTGTACAGAAAAGAGCTTACTGATAATACAAACTACTGAATACAAGTTCATTTACACCCTTTAACAACCCATATGAAGCAGTCATTAAATAAAATTCTGATAAAACTATATGAATGCCCAACGAAAACTTAACTTAATAGTAAATGTTATCTGCTTCTCTTACAGTTTCGAAAATATCTTGAAATAACATTAGACCGAATTTACATATATGAAACTCATCTCACAAAATTGTCACAAACATTTAAGACAAAAAACATAAAACAAAACCTAACAGAAATGTCATAGGAATCATATAAAAGCTGTCATCGCATCAAGTTAAAATAGGAGTCCAGTTTAGCTTAACAGCCGTCACTCAAAAATAGGAGATTCTGAGTAGCAAAATTTGTAGCTTCGATTTTCCATAACTTAAAAGAATGAAAATCTTGGTAATTCTATTAAATCTTACACAATGTCCGAATGTACATAGTGTGGACACCGACAATTACTAGATGCCTAATGCTGTAAACCGGCTAAATAATTTCAGCAAATATGTAGTTTCATCTCTGGATGCAATTTTCTCAAATTTGTCACAAATTCAATGACTTATAAATAAATGAATGCAACTTACCATAGGGTCGCTTATTCCCCATTGCTACATCTGTAGCAATCATTGAACCGGCTGCTGTTGAATCTACATCAGAGGACATAAATTCCTTTATGCCGTCCGCGGCGTCGTCGTCGTCGTCGTTGTTGTCATTGTCACCATCATCATCATCATCATCGTTGTCATAGTCAGCAGTGTCGGCGGCACGTTGCCTTGATAAGCGACGTGAAGTTGGTGGCGATGAATTATTTTTGCTATGACGTTGATTGCGTTGTCCGGATTTACTATGAGCGGAAGTTAAATTAACGCAAAGCATTAAAATGCAAAGTAAATAAATTATGCGCATGTGCAACATTTTTGTGCAGCGTTATCACTTTATTTTATTTAGCAATAAAAATTTTTAAAAGCATTTTTAATGCATTTGTGCGGTTTCGGTTACATTCCTTTTGTTAAGATAAATCTTTTTTATAACTATTATTTTTTCACTACTATTTTTTCACTACCTTTTTAATACTATTTAGACACTACTATTTTTTGACTTTGCCACTTGTGACTTTTTTACATAAATTCTTTAAATTGGTTCAATTTGTTTTTCCGACTGCCGCTTTTTTAAATTTTTTTTTTTTAAATTTTACCCGTCGCTCACTCAACACTTTGTCACTCGTTTGCTGCTTAATTAATCTTTATTACATTTAATTGACTTTCAAAAAAATATTGCTTGTCGGGGTTTATTTTTGTGTGTGTGTGTGTGCTTTAATGTGCACATATGTGTGTCGTAGTGCGCTCATAATTCTTCATTTGCTTGCCACTCCATATTTAATGCAGTTTTAATTTTTTCTTTTTTACTTCACATGTCACTTTTTTTAATCTTTTAATTATTCATCATGTTAAAAATGTTGTTATTTAAATTTGCTGCTTGTGGTTTTTTTTCGAAATTTTTTTTTTCTACATCAGTTGACATTTATTATGAATATAATGAGTATTTTTTTTTTCATTTTTAGACATGTGCATGTTGCTTTTTTTTTAATCCACTTGTTATATTTATTGGCTTAGGAGATGATGAATTGACTGCAATTTTAATAAATTAATCAATTTGTTTTGTTTTTGCCTGAAATGATCTGAATTCATTGTGGAACTAATCCAGCGATGGGGGCTCGTTGTATTAATTTTTCAAGTTTAAAAAATGCTTAAATTATTTTAATTAATTTTTGTTTATCTGAGAAACATAAAAATATTAATATGTGTATAAGAAATTTGGAAGATGAATGTTTAAAAAATAAGTAAACTTTCATTTTATCATAAGAAAAAGAGATAAATATATAAACATATGTACTATAAAGAAGCATATGATCAGTGCCAAAAAGTCGCTAAATGTCAAATATTAACGAAAAGCGTTAAAAAGTTTCGTACAAATATACCCGGAATGGTCGAACAACATCGAAAAATGTGGATGAAGTCAAAACGAAGTTGAAATAGGTCAAAAAATATTGAAAAAGTTGAAGAGCGACGGGAGCGACGTTCTTGTAAATTTACAAATTGAAAAATTTTCTTAAACATACATATATGAGAATTGAAGCTGATAATTATTGGCTATTCCCACATACACATCTAAATATTTATATACATGTAACCTAACCAAACTATTTTTGATTTATTTATATCTTGTGAGATTCGAACTCAGGCTATTACACGCATTTTACATGAACAAACGCTCTTCCACTTGAGCTATTCTGTATTACAGATCTCATCTTAACAAAGTGCTCTCTCTGCTCATTCAGATCGTGCCATCTGCCATCTATTGTATTTGTCAATATTCACTTTAACTGCCCTTGTTTTCATTTCAATCTAATGTATGGTCCGAATCTCACATATAACAAACTAATCAAAAACGAACTGATATGTGTGTTGATTTAAATCAGCGATGGGCACATAGTGACACTTTCCGCCCTCATAGACCAAACCGTTATTCGACGCACAAGCAAATAAAAAATAATTTGCAGAATTTCAACGCTATCGACGCACAGCGTTGACTTGAGTTCAAATGAAAACAAAAACAAGACACAAAGGCATTAGCAACGGTGCCACATTGTGTCTCGACAAATGTAAATGAAAGTAAAAAACTTTAAAATTTCGTTTTTTGTTGCTTGATTTTGTTGTTGTGCCCTTTAGCTAGATTTCCATGCCCACCGCTGGTTTTAATAGCCGAAACATAAATCACCAACTGCCAGGTTAAACTCATTCTTCTATTAGCTTGTCACGTTTGTTTAAGAAAAAGTGTCGATCAACTTGTAAATTTACAAGAATATCGATCCATAAAAATCATTGTAATAAGTACAATAAAATATAGTTCTAAAGTCGAAAAATATTCCAAAAATCGAAATAGATTAAAGAAATCGAAATCTTGACAAATTGTAAAACATATTGAAAAAGTCGAGCAATGTTAATGAAATTGAAAAATATTGAGAACGTCGGAATACGTCGAAAAATAAGGAGAGTCAGCGGATTCATTTCTACTGACCTTCTCTATTTTCCAAAAGCCGCTGACAAAGTTTAAGAAAGTTTTTCCGATGTAAACTTTATTTTAGTTTCAATTCAATTCACCGCAATCCAAATTCCATATAAAAACTGCGTCGGCATTTTGATGCCAAACATTAGTACTTCCGGTATTTGAATTTCTTAGGCAAAAGCAAAGTCTGCTTGCTTCTGTTCTATTTCTGTACAGAAGGGTGAATAATAAAATCACTAAAATATTTTACATTTTGCTAAGCAACATAAATTTGCAACATTTTATCACTTTATGAAAACAGGATACTTCAGAGAAAACTACTGTCTATTTGTTGAAGCTTTCCATCTTTTCCGCAAGCGCTCTTCACTACACTTCTAAGGTGACACTCTAAATGTAAAGCATACGAGAAGTTTAAAGCAATAGAAAAAAAAAAAACAGCTTTGATCTCGACTCATTGACCGCTTTTTGCACAGCATCACCGCGCATTATGCGACATCGTCGTCGTTACCCCAATGGGGGGAAACTTTGAATTATTTACTTTGATGTCACCGAATTTGCACTTTCTTTGCAATTTTGTTGCTGCTGCTGCTCCATAAAGCGCTTTGAACTTTGACATCAAAGCTTAGCGCGGTACGCGGTGCAGCGCATGAATGCCTACACTTCAGTATTGCCAGCTGCTACTTGTGCTCGTTGTCGTTCTCACGCTCAACATTGCCATGTTTGTAAATGGCATGTTTCGCCGTCGGGCGTTGTAATGCCGTGTTATTAATTCGATACTTTTAATGGGGTGCCCAATATTGTGATATTCCTTTATAACATTTATAGACGCCATTTTCCGAGGACTTTCATCAAATGATATTTAAAGGATTTGTTTTTAAATGCGAAATTCTTTTGCAATTTTCATATCGGTCAAATTATTTTTGTTTTTGACGAATTTTTAATGAAAAGATTCTATGTACAGAAATATATATAAAAATGTCATTAAAAAGCCTGGAAAAACAACTTTGAGTGCAGTAATATATCGATATATAAAAATATCATAAGCTTCACTAAGCACATCACTAATAACATTCGCGAGGATATGCAATGCAGCCGTGTAAGTGGGTGGAAATAAAACCGTTACGTTAACTTGTTTGTTTTGTTGTGACATGTTGACTTCCGGTCTGTTGTTGGTAGAGGGCGCTACCGGTATGCTGGCGCGCAAAATAGAAAAAAAATGTTGAAGAAAAACTGCAAAGTAAATGAGACCGCGTTGCATTAATTATGAATGCAAATGTGAAAGAGCAAAATCGACGGTGAGCGTACAAAAAAAAAAAAAAAAAAAAAACAAAGTTCTTCACCCAACTACTGATAAAATGTACCGACACATAAGATGAAACTGCTGATGAAATAATAGCGAAAATATAATAAAAAATGCAAATGCAAAGGATTAAGTAAAGCAACTATAACATCAAAGAGTTGTACGGCGGCAATATCACAAAACAAACACAAAGCTGCAAGGATATGCAATGCTTCCCGTATAACGATGATGACAACACGTTAAGGATGCTGCCTACTTTGCGTGCTCTAATTAGTGCAACAAACACAAAGTCGCGGAAGGAGCCACATCCAAGGCTTTGTTTACACTTTTTTTTTTTGTTTCTCATTTAAGAACAAAGTTGACACTTGTGGGTTTTTCTTTGAAGTTATTTTTTTTATTTTATTTAAAGCTAAAAAATAAAAAATTTCAACACCGCCTACTTTACGTCAGTAAACCGCACACGTTCGCTATCAGTAAAATACTGAATTTTGTGTCTCTCTCGGTATCCAAAAACGTTGATGATTTTTATTTAAAATCAGCGCCAACAACAGCATACGTAATGAAGCACATGAGTTGCTGTCGCTGTTGACGAGTATGCAACATGTTGCATGTCGTTGTTCGAATGCTGCTGGCATGATGAAACATTTTGTTATGGTTGCAGGTTTTATCGGTTTTTTGTTTTGATCGTTTTATATCAAAACAAAAAACATGTGCTTTGGAGGCAGCTCAAGATGTGGATGTGAGAAAAAATCGATAACAATGATGTGGCGTTGCCATCAAGCATAAGGTTTGATATGGGAAAAATTAGTTCAAAGAAGTGGACTTAGTGATGAAATCAAAATCTGCAGAAGTAATTGTATATAGTGGCATTTGCTACATGTGGTTAAATATAGTATTAGCTTATTAATTCAAAATGTCACATCAACACTAAATAAGTGTATAAGTGTTATAACTCAATGAAGTCTTTTTTATTAAAAATCGAGATATCGCCGCCCGAGTTCTCTTTTGCTCCATACTCCACTTTTTGACATTTTCACTTAAGACTTGGTCTATTGTACTGGTTTTGAAACATTATATTTCCATTGCTGTTGTCGCAATGCCTCTATCTGTTTCAGTTTCTGAGATATGCAGTGTCCACTTTGCTCCATTTACTTATGGTTTCCATATATGTATATTTAGTTAAAAACTAAGCAGTAATTATTTGCTCCATTGCAATAGTTCCTAAATGCAGGTTTGCTCCATGGGAAAAATAAGTTTATAATTGATTTGTATTGTATGGAGCAAACTGTCTCCAATGTCTCCATGGAGCAAGTATCTCCAAAAGTACTTAATTCTAATTTTTGAAATTTAGCACAGAGGTCCCCAATTTATCAACATTTTGCTTAATTCAAATTTCGATGGTAATTTTTCGGATAAATTTTTTTCTTTTAAGGCTCAAACTTTCTTTCAGGCTTATGAAGCAAAAGAGAATTCAGGCGACGGTATAGTGTGATCCAATTTATTTCCCCAAGCCAATATAGCTCGAGAAATGTCTTAGACAGAAGTTATGAGGTTTCTAGGGTGTCAAATAACAGTGACCTTGTCTTTATTCTTGAAATTATTTGTCGATTTTTTTATTTTTAGTAATTGCAATACTTTGCGCAGGGTTGTACTAAGGCTTTATTTCGCATTGGGTTTCACACATTTTGTATTTTTGAGTTAGACTTGCTTCGATGCTAGTGACACACGAGCTTGTAACGGCACTGCAGCGTTCTGCTTTAATTTTCTAGAGTTTGTACGTTCGTATAACGATGCTTTGATCTTTTATCGGTTTTTCTGCGTGTTATTTGAATGTTGCTGTGCTATTTGCTTGTTTGTTGATAAGCTTTTGCTGTGCTATTTTTATGGCCGTTAATATGCAAGGATTGTGTATTATTGCTTTGGTGTTATTATGCTTCTTTAGCGTTAAGGCTAAGAAGTTTCTGGATGACATTCCGTATTATTTTTAATTTGTTGTGACGCCGCGTTATTGTATTTGACTCTTTGAGATCTATTTAGGGTGATTTATTTCCATAACAAAAATATTTGTAAATAAAAAATTTTCGAAATTTTTTTTCTGGAGAACCTGAAATTTTGAACGGTGCATCTTTAATGTTTTGGGCTTCGTTTTTTTTTTTTTTAAAATTAATAAAAAATTTCTTTTTGTTTTTGTTTTATTTATATTATTATTTTTTTATTTATTTCATATTTATATATATTTAAATATACATATATTATTATAATGGTGTTTGTTTTTGTAAATAGTTTTCATACAATTTGTGTTAAATTAATTTTATAATATAATTTGATTAATGGTTTTTCATTTTCATTGTATTTTTGAAATTATTACATTATGAACTTTAATGCTTAATGGAATTTTTACAATTTAGTAAAATTAGTAATTACAATAATTTATGTCAATATATATGTATGTATGTTTATTTTGAAGTTTTACTAGTATATATATGTATGTATTGTATTGTTTTTTGTTAATGTTATTTCTATTTAACTGCATTAAGTTGCATATGAACTGACATCGATTGCATTTTAACTGGATGATTTTTTTTTTGGATTTTCCATATTTGTTAATATTTGAAAATATATCTTTTGATAATTTTGATTTTGAATTAATTATTTATATTTTATTATGTTTTAGATATTATTATATAAAGTAAATTTGCATTTATTATACATTTAAACTTTTTGTTTTTAACAATTTCCCTTAAAATGTTGTTTACATTTCCAGTTTGTTTGTTTTTATCCTTAAAAGTTGCATTATATTTTTTATTTAAGTTCATTTGTGTTGGGCTTGTAGCAGAAGGTTTAAGTTCTTGTTTTTTGCCCACATTTACTTTTAGTTAATTTCGTTATATATGCCATTATTTCACTTTTTTTTAAGTTAATTTTTGAAATATTTATATAGTATGCTCCATTTTAAATATTTTATAGGACTTTGTAGCTCAACATATCAATATGTGCTATATAATACATGCTATATCCCATATAACTAAGCTTACAAATTATATACATATGTATATAGTTATATCTTACATTATTATGAAATTTTTATTATATTCTATTAAGCGCTTTTAAAAGTAATAGTATTAGCATTACTTAAAAATATAGATATTTTTTCACAAAACTCAATATAAATAAGATTTTATATAAAAGAATTGAAATATTATATTAGCATACTTTGACTTTTTAACTTATATTTATGGAAAACTTAATTAATTGAATTAGTAAAGAAGAGAAAGACTTGCTTGTCTAAGGAATTTTTTCCAGAAAAAATCTTTTCTATGGGCAATTTTTTCCCCACTAATTCATATAAACATCTTTTTTGTACTTTTTTTTTACGAAAACAAAAATTTTCAGTATACGAAATTTTCTAATTTGGTTCTATTTAACTTTCCGATTTCCATGGGCCATATACTACCTACAAAAAAAAAAAAACGAAGAATCCGTAAAACAGAAGATCTAAAGTTCCAACTTCTTTGTTTTGGCAAAGCCAAAGACGAATATCACCAAGTCTTTAATCATAAGATAGATTGATTTCCAATAATGCAAAACAAGGAGCCAACTTATTTTGCATGCAGGATAATATTTTTCATTTAAGTCAAAGTATGCGATATAAATTCTTAAGTCGATATGGCACAAACTTAAAGTAAATGCTACAGGAACTTTTCAAGTAGGATGTATTGATTTGAGCAAATTTTATAAATTAAGCATTTGACTGTACAAAAACATAGCTGGTAAAGCTAAAAAAATTACATTTTTTTTATGAAAACTTAATAGCTAAAATCATTTTTAATTACAGTTACATTTATAGATTAATATAGGTAGTATTAAAAAATATTTTTTTCTTTTACTATGAATTATTTTTACTTTAAAGTACATATTTTACTATTATTTTTTAAAATAATTTATGTACGTCATATATATTATACTTTATATAATCTCTCTAAATGCTTTTTTGATACTTTTGTATTTGATTTAAGTTTGCATCATTTTGAAACCACATTATTGGGTCTATTTACACTGGTATTTTATTTAGTTAATGAAATAGTTTTTACTTATATGAATTTATTTATAAAAAAATCATCTTCAACATATTTTTAATTAATGAAGATTAAATGTGTCAGTGAAAATGTATCAGTAGAGGTTTCATAATATATCCTTCACCAGAAGTATTGAGGCGGTAGCTTAAATTGATGATGTACTAAGTAATTTTAGTTGTGGGAAAATTCGGCATCTTTAACTCGAAATGAATGCAGTTTAGTGACCAGGGTTGACGTCTTCCGCATCATCTGTTTAGGATAGGTATACTATTCAACGACTGTTGTATTAATAGAACATCGTTTTCGCTCTTGGCAAGTATCGTAGAAAATCTCTGAGGTCAGCCTTTCACATAGAAAAGTTTTCTTTTATGATTTTAGAAGGCTCACTACACAAACACGAAAGCACCTTCATATTGGGTGAGTATCAAATTGAAAAGGCCACAACTTTTTAATTAGACTGAAGCAAAGAGCTTGTGGTGGCTTAATTGGGAATCTATAGGTTGAAATCGGACATATATGAAGACTTGAGTTTGAATAAATTTAAAGATTAAAGTTAGTTTTGAGTATTAGAGAATTCAAGTTCATGTGTTGGAAATATTTAAATAAGAGCTCCGAATACTGAAGCAGCTGCCAAAGTTCAGGAATATCAACTCAAAAATTTTACAACCGACTTTTGACCTTAAATTTGCTAGTTAATTAATTTATGGATGAATTGTTGAGTATAATGTGTTAAACTTTTTCTGAAAAGTGTTATAAATTCCACTTTTTTACAGTCGCCTCTTTGACTAAATGGAATAAATATTACATGCTCAGTACATAGATCATTTGGTTTGTGTATTTGCTTACGTTTGGTTCTTGTGTTTACTTTAAATTTTCGTCACAATAATTTCCCTCAAGAAATTCCTTTTTATATCTTGTATGATTTATATGCAGAGTTTCCATAAGTCAGTGAGTTAATAGTGGGACAATTTTTCATTCTAATAAGATAATAACCCTTGAAATTGTAACAAGAAATGCAAATGTAGAATTGAAATTGTAATTCATGAATAAAAATCTAAAAAATTTAATAAGAAAGAACAAATTTTTATTTAAAATTTTAAGCATTTAAAATATATTAACCCTCGCGCCAAACACGCCTTAACCCTCAGCTATAAATTTCGGAAATCTTCTACCAAAGAATTCTTTAAGCACCCTCGAAGAATTGATATGAGTGATTGCCTTTTATTAAGCAAGAAAAAGAACAATTGAGACACTCAGAAAAAAAACAACCCAAAACGATTGCAAAAGAATGCATTAAAAAATTTGCCAAACATTTAAAGCAGGGCGTCACCCTTACATGATTGATGACAAATTATGAATAAATTAACAAAACAAAGAAACATTAAAGCCAACCAATTTGAAATTGTACACTCAAGTTGACAATTCTTGTGAACGTAATTGAAATGTCATACCTTAGGTGGAATTACGCAAAATATAAGAAAACGACTTTCAAGTTTTTTATATGCACTGACATAAATGAGCAAAAATTGCAAAGAAATAAATGCTCATAAACAGAGAAAAGAAATGTCAAATGTATAAATACAAAGAAACAAGTCAAAGGAAGTAAACACAAAAAAAATGTCAAAATGTCATTTAAAAAGTGACATATTCAAGTGAATATATAGCCGCTCTTGAGAATTTATATTTTTTTTAAATTGTCGAAGTACGAGTACACAATATTTTTGATTTTAAAAAATTTTATGAAAGTTCAGTCTGAGAATGTTCTACGAATCAATTATGATTACATATAACAATTTTTTATTGAGCTCGAGCGATACATTCCATGGTTAAAATTGAAGTACCGATATAATTTTTCAAATGAAATACAAACACGTGTGTTGGCATTTTCAATACAATTTGCACTTTTTTCAATACGATTTGTACTTTTTTTAGTGCAATTTGTACTTTCAGTACAATTTGTTCATTTTTTTTCATACTTTTTTCAGTACAATTTGCTTTTTATTCAGTACAATTCTTTTTTTCAGTATTAAATAAAATAATGGACAATTCTGCTGAAATTAGTACAATTGTAGGTACTAAAACAAGTTCAATTGTACTAAAAAAGGTACTTTCGTACGAAAAAATTACTTTTATACTAAAATAAATACTTTTGTACTAAAGCAAGTACAATTGTACATTTATCAATATAATTGTACTTATATTAATACAATTGTACTTTTTTTTGTAGATTTTAATACAATTTAATTTTTTTTATAGATTTTAGTACAATTGTACTTTTTTGTACATTTTAGTACAATTGCACTTTTTTGTACATTTTAATACAATTGTATTTTTTGGTACATTTTAGTATGATACAATTGTGTTTTTTGAGTACAATTGTACTTTTCTCAGTACATTCGTACAATGGACTGATTTTGTATACATATAGTTGACCCTTTGATATACCTTTGTGTTAAAAATGCATTGCATAAATTTTTTTTTATTTTATTTGATTTATTCTTTAGATTGATCAAAGCAACCTTTTTGTACACTTCAAGAAAAAAGTGCGCTGGATCGAAATGTAAATTCCTACTTTATACTCATAACATTAGCGAAGTGTCGGCACTGGGATACATACCAAAATCAGTGAAATGTTGGTTAAAAGACAAACTCTGTAAATAATATCATCTGAAGGATAATTTTCATTAAAAATGCTGTAGACTTTGCTATCGCTATGTTTTATAGAAAGGTTAATATGCTGATTATTGGGAATATAAGTAAAATTAAGACCGGAACTTATTAAATATTTAAAACTCTTCTGTTTCTCAAGACTTTTTAGTCTTGCGTTAAGGTCAAAGAATCATTTGAATCAATATTTTTTTTTTTGTAAATAGTTAAGGACAAACAAACTGCTGATCAAAAAATCTATGGAGTACGTTTTTTGGATAGAAAAAGACTTAAGATGACATTCTTCAGAGCCTTGAGATTGAGAAAATGCAAACTTTGCTTTCAACTCAAACAATATTTTCGTAATTTAAAAGGATTTTTTTAAACTTACATATTACTTTTTCATAAAAGACAAGTTCATAAGTCAAAATTATGTATTCTCTATAACTCTAATCGCAATCAGATCTTTACTATGATTATAAAATCAAAAACTAATAATATTATTATTATAATATTAGGTATTTTGTTTGAAATGGATTAACAATATATGTACATCACATTTGATGGTTAATTTTTAGAGCTAGAGCTCTTAACTACGAGTTACTTAGTGGCTTACTGTAAAATTTTCCAAATATCTTTTATCGCAAAAAGATTTTATGGACATATAGTTATGTAAGTTGAAGTTTTTTGTACGAAAATTAATGTAGTTTTCAGTAGATTTTTTATTTTGAAATAGGTTAAAAATTCCTCAGTAACTATACTTTGGTAAAGTGTTAAGCAACTTTTTGAATGTATCTTAATGAACAAAAATTGTTTTAAATAGCCATGTCAATTTTGTTTTTTTTTTTTTTTCAGTTCAGGCCATATTATGAAACTTTTGCATTTATGGCAAATATTTTCAGTTATCGATTAGCATGATTTTTGTTAGATTAATAATTAATATTTTAAAGTATGTGTAACTAGCTATCTAAATTCATTTCATATTTTAATTACAATAAGTTTTTACATTACAGATACGCACATACATACAAACACAAATATATTTATATAAATATTTATAATTTCATACACATTAAAAAATACAATACTTGTCTAAAATGTGTCTGTCTTTTAAGTTACTTTTGTAATCATTGTTTTTACATCGTTTATTTGTTTCAGTGCGAACTCAACGGTTGTCACTTGAAAGCGCTTTATATGTTGCGCCTTTAATGACTTCTTAACTTTCGCAATTTATATAATAGGTACATACATATATCTTATATCATTTATAATTCTTTATTACGTTTTACCTTTAAATTCCTGCTGCTTTACCTGTATATTCAATGCTGCTGTACTGTACTTTTATAGGCTCTTATGCCTTACGCTACCTCATTGTGGACCACTTTTACCACTGCATATGTTAATAGTCTGATTTTGTATATCATATATTTTTCTTTTCTATATAATTTGTCTTGGAATTTCTTGCCTTTATATCATCCAATTACTTTTAACGTATAAAATGCCACATTGCCGTTGGCTTGCGTGCATTGTTAATCATATCGTGCCAATGCTGACAACCGGTGCCATTTTCTTGTGGCCCCAATCCACAGCTACCGATCGCATTTGATTCACCACCAGTGCCGACAACGAAAATCTGAAAAAATTAAATTGATTTATGTTTTAGTTTTTCACAACATTATTGGTTTTAATGTAATTAAGATAATGCATAGAGGAATATCTCTAGCTTCTCATAATAAAACTTTTTAATGGAAAAGTATTTTACCAATGGCTAAATCAATGTTCCCTAGTACTTGTCTGTATAAAGCTTAGATTAGATTGTTGAAGAGAAAGGTACAAATCATCAGATCACTGTGACCTCATGGAAAGGGTCTGTTGTAACAAATTTTGTTGAATACATTACGTTCGAAAGTAACAGACCAATGTCTTCGGGTAAACATTCCGCAATATCTTGTTGTCCTTATAATATTTTCGTGTTCTAATAAAAGCAATGCTATGATATAATATATGTTCTACTATTTTTGAGCACATAAAAATAGAGTTTAGCTACTGCAGCTATTAGCCTTCTTAGCTATATAGTAGCTTGAAGCTTTAAATCAAAAACATATTCCATATATATCATCATTTACACAGAGAAAACGATTTGTTTGAATATAAGAAATGTTTATTTGAGTCATTTTCAAAAGTGTTGTGAAATAAATTACTCCAATTTAAATATTTCATTAGTTACATAACCCTTTTAAGTCCACTGTTGAATTATAATTATATAAATTTAATTCATTAAATTATATATGAAACAAAATTGAATTGAATTGAAAGTTAACTCTTTGTTATGGTTTTTTATTTTTTCGCAAAATGACGAAAATAACGAACTTTTATTTTTTCATCGTTGTAGTTTTATTTTTAACAAAACCTGCTACTGCAAATTCTGTTGAATTTTTGATTTTTTTTTATAAAGTTATCCATGTTCGGTAAATTTTATATCCCAAAAGTAACATGAATTGAAACACGTTTACTCGTTGACTGGTTTAATTGTGTGGCAAAACTAATAATCTAAATTGTATAAAATGTTGTGCAACTCTCTGCTGTAAACAGGATTTAATAAAAAACAAGCGTTTTATATCCTTACAAGAGCATTCATTCATTGCTGAGCTCAAAATGTAATAAAAATATAAAAATTTCAATGAAGCTGCAAAACTCATATGTGTGATTGCAACAGTAATTGATGCCTTGTTTTTGGTAACTGTTGTATGCATGATGGGGTAGATCGAAAAACCAAACAATAATTTTTTATAAAGTATTGCATTTAGGAATATTAATGAAAAAAATTACGAATTTTCATAAAAATCACTACATGGCATTATGATTTTTGCTTAAAGAGAGGAGCCAAAGGACTAATTCCGTCTACAAAATACCTTGTACTCACAAATTAACTTAATCGTTAGCTGAAAAAAATATAAATAAAAACATAAATGCCAATAGGTCGATTAAGTTCGAAAATATCGAAAATATCAAAAAAGTTGAAAAGTATTGAATAGCATAAAACATATATATGGAAGTATCCAAAAATATCTCAAAACTCGATAAGTATCGAATAGTATTGAAAAGGTTGGAGAATGTGAAAAGACAACGAAAATTTCAGAAACTATCGAATAATATCGACAGAAGTCTTAAAGTAACAAGAATTATCGACAAAAAGTGAAAAATTCGAAGAGTATCGAATAGCATTGATAATGGCCATTAATATCGAAGTGTATCGAAAAACTCTATTTAAGTAGAAATGTCGAAAAACAACGAAAAGTATCAAATGGTGTCGAAACAGTCGAAGTATATATATAATATCGATAAAAGTAAATAATATCGATTAAAGAGGAAAAAACATTGAAATAATTTCAAGTTCGAAAAAAGTTAACTTAGTGCGCCTAACGACGTCTTTCATCGAAAATTGAATTTTTCGGCCCATCGTAGTGTACATTATTGTAACCACAGCCACATACAATAAAAACACACACATACATACATACATATATGTAGTTAGCACACTAAACTGACTGACACTGACATGGTAATGCAACGGATATGTTGTCAAGTTTTTTTTTTTTTGCTGTTGTCTGGATTTACTGAATTTGTATGCGTATATTGGTGTGAGCATGAAGTAGCTTGAAAAGGTCAAGGGTCAGTTGGTCAAGTTTTATAAATTGTTGCACCTGAGTGCAAAAAACTTAATATTTTTTTTTAATTCAGCTTTGACGTCAGCGCGAGTGGAGTAAAATATGTGCGAGTAAATGATGGAGCAACATTTATGGGGTGGTGTTGATAAAACTCAATGTTGTTAGAGTTGTGTGTTAAGTGTGGAAGCTTAATAAGAAGATTAAGTGGAGCATTTTATTTTAATTGGCTCTTTTCAAAGTTAAATTAATCTTAAAATCTCCTCATATATGCACTGAATTTATTTGAATCAGTGGTAGAAATTTTAGAATTTTCTGGAATTAACTACTCAATTTAAAGATGGAATGTACGTTTTAGTGATCTTGCGTTGTTTATTCTAAACTTTTTTGAAAATATAATTCGCCAAGTGTGAAAAAGTCCATTGATCGAAAACTTTACGCCTCCTGAAATCTGCTACTCTAGATCTGGGACTATTAGGCCTATAAGTAAATCTGCCATTAATCATATTTTGTTAACAGTGTCTGACAGCAAACTAGCTGAGCTAGTTTCAAAGCAATTCTTTTAAAGCTAGTAAAATCTATTCCCAAACAAAGTTTAATTGATGTCAATTGATCAGTTTTAAAAATATTGGCGAAAGATAAATTTTTCTGCCTACAGTAACCCTATAAATAATTTTTTTAAAGTTTAATAGCTGATTATTGAGTTATTGGTGATAAAAAAAGAATGACACAACATTTGTTAAGATCAGCTTAGTAGTTACGATATATATGGGACGTTTCACGTCAATCGGATCACCTTCGGGGCCAAAAATTGGCTGGACCGATCAAGACGTACGAGGTCTTAAAATGTTTTCAAAAAATACGTCCGCCATCTTGGATTCGTCATCTTAATTTTGTAAAATCTGTTTTCGAATTCGTGATCAGTAACCCCTAAGACCACTATGTACCGAATTTGGTGCAAATCCGTTGACTTTAAAAAATTCGGCCACCATATTGGATTTCTGACCGCTATATTGGATCCGCCCTTTTGAATTCTATCAATCTATCACGCCAGCTTTTTAGGAGCTATAATTTGAGCCAAGAAACGGCTCGATCGGTTTAGAATTTTTATTTTTACAAGCTTTTTTATCTGAACACTCGGTTTTTCTACGACTTCCGGCAACCATATTGGATCCGCCATTTTTAATTTCTTAACGGGCCATACGGCTTTTAGAAGATTTTCATAAGAAGAAGATTTTTCATTTTAAGACCTCGTACGTCTTGATCGGTATAGGCAATTTTTGGCCCCGAAGGTGATCCGCTTGAGGTGAAACGTCCCATATATAAAATATATAAAAAAAATCTTTCTGAGACAACAAGGATATTTCTATTTTTAATGTTCTCCAAATTTCTATTTCATTGGGAGCTATTTTTATTTGAAGTCTGCTATGCTTTTATTTATTTATCCAAAAATTCTATTTTTACTTGGTAATACCTCTGAAATACCTCATTCCCATCAACTCCAAAGTTATTAATAACTCACCTCAACTGCTGCATTATGCAAATAGTTGGACTGTAGATTAAATGTGAAAGCCTCGTTCCATATGGGATTAGCAGTATCATCAGATTTGCTAACGCTGGTCTTCTTTTTCTTGACACGTTTGCCATTTTGTATCAAATAAACCTGTAACAGAAACAAAGTTATTTATTGTTTAAACTCATTTATATGAAACAAAGAAACACTTACCTTTACATAAGGCTCTTGCATGGTATCTAAATTTTTGGCCTTCATTATAACAACCGTTAAGCGTTCCGCTTGTGGTAGATAATTTAATGAGCACAGCAATTCGGGACGATCTTCTTGGGGTTTTTTAATGCGTAACAGATCACCCCAGATCTGTAAGAAAATTTGTAATTATATTACTCTATGATATATAAAGCTGCTACATACGAATTTACTAACCTCTACAGATTTGGACAAATCAATGTCATCGATCATAACGCGAACTTCACCGATCACATCATTATGCGAATAACGATCATAGTCGAGCACTTGTAGAATTAACTCTTTACCTTGTAGCTGATCACGTGAAACAGGAAACTTAAAATGTTGATCAAAATAAGGATTTGATTCACCGCGATGTATATGCGTTTGACGCTTACGATTATCGACGCTTGGTTCCAACATAAGACGAACATAAGGATCACGAAAACCGCCTTCTTCGATGGGGCACAAATTGTGAGCTGGAGGTTGTGAGAAACAATTTGAGATTATTAGTTAGAAATAAGAACTTTAGTTCAAAGGGAAGACTAGATCAATATGAATTCAAAATTTTTTGAAATTAACTTGAAAATACAAACAGACGCATATCGAAATTTTTGCTTATGGACACTATGTAATGTTCACCTTCAATTAAGTGCACTGTCAGATCGAACAAATGATAATCGTATTTAACGCGCAAATGTAGCCGTCCCAAGGCAGGACTTGATTCCGGTGCTGTCAAATATACGGGCCCATCCTGTACACGATACAAATCTGGTTGTAAAGCACCCAACGGTGACGCCGGACCGACTGTTGGATCTATGCTAATCGACTGACGAGGTGGTGGTATTAACAGCGGCGAAAGACAACGTCCAACTTTAGGTGAATTCATGCACATGTTGGCGGAAGCGCTACCAGCCGCCAAACTGGCTAGGCTACATTGTGATGGACTGGGCGTACGCAATTCGCTAACATCTGTGGATGCTGGACTGGTGCAGCGAGCATCAAGTGATATCGTGCGCATAGGGCTGGGCGAACGTGTCAACTGAAAACGGCATAACTTGAAATTTCTGAGTTATAAAGAAAAAAAAAAAACTAAAACTCACGTGATGCGGAAATGCTGGCTCCGAAGGTAACGAACTGCGTCCATCTGGACCAAAAGTGCGTATTTGAGGCGATGAACCACGATGTCCCTGAAACGAAGAAGACTGAAAAAAAAAAATATTATAAGTAACACATACGAATATTCCTGATAATTGTTGGGTAATCTTGGTGTACAACTTACCGAATGG
This sequence comes from Meiosimyza platycephala, assembly GCA_963662105.1. NCBI lineage: Eukaryota > Metazoa > Arthropoda > Insecta > Diptera > Lauxaniidae > Meiosimyza > Meiosimyza platycephala. The sequence goes on along the minus strand of OY759208.1, from coordinate 101,785,381 downwards.
CGCGAGGGCGCACTGTCCACGCTACTTTGACTGGAAACAGATGGCGTACGCTGGAGACGTGGTGGAAACGAACGACTCTGATGATGCAAGTGCAGCGGACTGTGTTGCAGCACCTCTGCGTTGATGGTGTGTGTAGAACCTGTTGCTGGTGGTTGTATAGGATGCGATTCTTTGCTGACATTGACCTCCTGATACAAAACAATAGCCAATAAGAGAGAGGGAGAGAGAGAAAAAAACAAAAATTCGTTAAGCTCTGGCAACTCTAAGGGTTGGCTCAAATTTGCATTTGTAAAACCTCTGAGTCAGTGGGCAAATCACAACTGTCGCTGACACTGCCGGCACCGCTACCGCTGGTCGTTGAAGTAATCGAGGATGCTGATGGTGGCGGTGTCATTGGCGGTTGCAGTGGCAACGGTGGTGTTGGTGGCGCCGGTGTAGTACTGCTGCTGCAGTTGATGCTACTGCAAGCATTGCCAGCAGCATCGGTATCGCCATCAACATGACGATCGATTGTTACGCGACGTACAGCACCGACGCGTTCCTTAGCCATTCGTGACCAGGATTCAATGCGTTTATGCGCAAGCCAACAGGCAGCAGGGCCAAGGCCACTCATTTTATTGAATTTTTGCAAACTTTTGTTTTTTTTTTTTTTGGATTGTCCGATGTTTTGAGTTTTGTAAATAATTCGTTTGATTTTATGTTGTTTTATTGGGTGGTACAGTTGGGCGGTTTTGGATGCGTTTTTAGGCGGTATAGTTTCTTTTTATGGCGGTGTTAGTGTTCATTTTTTTAATTTTAAGTTTGATTTAAGTTTTTCTTGCTTATTATTAATAAAAAGAAAAGATTTCGATTATTTCCAAGTTTCAATCGGCGCCTTAAAATAGGCCACTTAAACCTGTCAAGTCTATTCAATACAATTTACTATCACGGTAGCCAAAGTATAACTAAGTGCAAAATGTCTGACTATTCAGGAAAAATATTACATAAAAAGGGTGCTTGAGAATTCAATAAGAATGAAGAAAAGCCCCAGTTATTGGGTGTTTTTATTTGAAATTATGGTTTTCTGTTTGACCAGAGTTTTTTTCATACAATTATGACCGGAGATTTATGTCCCTGGAATTAATTAAAAGTCAGGTTGTTATTAACAAGAGTTTAAATAAAAGGCACTCTGAAATATGCGAAAATTAAGACTAAAATTCACCCTCGAACAACTCAATAAGCATAAAATAAACTTGAAAATTCCCATATTTGCAATCATCTGCATTAATTACAAAGCAGCAGCAATAAATTCATCGAAAGTGACTGCATTAAAGGCTTTATAAGCCTACCAATCTACCTGAGAGACCACAACCAAAGTTAGGCATAGAAAATATCGATCGATAGCCATTAAACTTGTTAAGGCTTATGCGTACTTTTTGCATCAATCCATCCGGCCATAACCTCTACAAAAGTTTCTCTTTAATGCTGTTAAATAGCTCTAGGATGGTGTACTACTGGAATCCATGCATATCATTAAATGTTACCGGAAACAAGCTTAAAATGTCCTACCAAGTTACTTGTGCCGCTTGGTAGGTTGACTGGTTGCAACATCAATAGTTACTTAAATTGACGACAGCACTTTGGTTATGACGCTTTTGCATGCATTACGTGTACTCGTATGTATATGCCAGTGCCGGATTAAGCTAAAGAAAAGTTATGCAATTGACACTGGGCCACACGTTGCAGAACACATTTGCAAATCAGAGTTTGGAAGAAAAGAAAACGGCAGTCTTCCGTGCTATTGTACTACATAGCTTCAATGGTGTTAGTACATCACACTACCGTTCTACTCTTTATTTATTTTGTCACAATAATTTTGTATCATTACAAAAAAAAAAAAACAAACGCCACATAAAGAAAATTATGTTAAAAAATTTGTATTATAGAAAATTAAAAGAAAATGACAGCAGCACTGACACTTGCGATGCATAGGAGCCTTTAAATTTCTTCTTAATCCGGCCCTGGTAGATGCCATTTATCGTAAGCCATAAAATATGCAATGCTGTGTTGTGTTGCGTTGTGTTGTTGTTGTTGTGTTGTGTTGTGTTGTTGCTGTGTGTGCATCAAAAAGCGGATTTTGTGGTGACTGAATTATAATTGACAGGATATGCACAGGGACATGAAAGGCAATTAGTGCGCACACATTTTTGGGTTATGTTTAATAAATTCATTCATTATGCAAAAATGAGAAATGTAATTGAGGCATTGAAATAATGCTGTAATATTGAAGAAAAGTAATTTTTTAATTCAAAATACTAGGAACAGGTCAAGATATTTATTCTTAATTACTCAACATATAAATTGTTAATTTAATTAATGCAATTATATTGTTGACAAAAAATTAACAGGTTTTCAACATACAAAAAGCTCTAACTCAGTTACTTTGCTGTTAAATTATGCTTCGCAACAACACTGAAATAAGAACCTACACCAACTCAGTTAGAAGTCTCTCGCATACCTTACGTTTAAATTCAGACTACATTAAGCTACCATAGGGACTTTAACACACGTACACAATAAAAAAACATAAACATATGTACTAAAGAAAGTCGGAGACAAAGGCAAAGAGTTAAATAAACAAAGCTTAAAAATGAAACAGTAAAAATACTAAAAAAGAAAACAATGTGACGTTGCCCTTCTTCTGTGTGTTACGTACGTTTCCCCGTTTTTTTTATTGCATGCAACGTAAGCTGATAAAAGGTTTTAGTTGCTTGAGCGAAACGTACGTTGTATGAGTGTAGAAAGCTCTTAAGCGAATGTCTAAACATATAAGTCTGTGTGTACATAAGAGTGGACCTTTTTTATTTGTAAAGATTTGCATGTTACGTATAACTTTATAATATTAAGTTCATCATAATTTGGGGAAACACCAATATAAAATAAAGTTATCAGTCAGTGATAATCGTTCTATTATATCGTACTTTAGTGTGCTTATTTAAATAAAGCGAATCAAGAAAGAATATGCCGATAAAATTCGTAAGCTCTGGCGTTATTCGCGCCTAAGGCTTTGCGAGCATCAAATATCAAGTGCGCTCTTATGTTACTTTTGCCTTCTCGTGTTAGGGGACGTGAGGTGTTTTTTTGAAAATTCGGACCCCCCCCCCTCCCCTCGGTGAGATTTGGTGAGATCTGGCGGGACCCCCCCTTTATTATTATTATTTTTAATGTAAATTCTATGCATTAAAAAGTTGACATGAGGTTTTCCTTGACCCCCTCCCTCCTTGGTGAGATTTTGCCGGACCCCCTCCCCCCTATTTTAGCTCACGTAATTAATGGACGTTCCATTACACAGCTCTGCTTTACGTAACCACTAACTAGAGCTAGTTTGGACTGAATACTTTTCAATTCCGATTTCAAGAAATTTTCTTCTGTCGATTCCATTGCAGAATCAAAATAAAGGATTAAAGGGAAATTTGATTCTTTAAAAAATTCGAAAACGAATTCAACCGCTCATGTTTCTTAAACAATTGTTTGCGCCGTTTAGTAACGGATGACTGAAAATTAATTTCGACATTTACAACAATCGATGAGAACAGGTTGGAAAAGGCTCTTGCTTCCAAAATGTTGCACATCTATGGATCAATGTATGGTGGGTAACGAACTGTAAAAGAAATTTGATGGTATCATGAGCAGATCGGGTTGGTTTTGAACATTGCTGGAAGTGTGGTGATAAAGAGGCTTACTACACTTTCGAGCATTACAAGAGTTAAGGTTTTTTAGACTTTGAAGAGTTCTTGTCTGTTTAATGCAACATAACTTTACACAAAAAAAAGTACATAATAAGATCCACCCAAAGTGTTAGTAATGTTCTCCAACATTTACCATTGTGTGCGTGAATGTTGGTCTTAGAATTAACAGTTTAGCCATACAGGCATTATTTTTATTTCGTTTTTTTTCACGTATGTTTTTGAAGAAACTTTTGCAATGTAGGCGGTAGGTAGCAGCAGCAACATCATTGCAAGCATTAAATTTTTTTTATTATCAAATGAAAACTGAAATTGTCCCCAGACATTAGGAAAAAATGAAAACATTTTAAAACAACAATCTATCAAAAGCATGATAAAAAGCTCCGCTGTGATTTCGTGCAAAAATAATTTTTCTCTTCCCGTTTCGGCATTTAATTATTTTATTTTTTTTTGTACACAAGGCACTTAAAATAGAAAACTTTACGTACAGAGGCATAAACAGAGAAACACAGCTGTTAAAAGTCCATGGGGCATTAAAACAAAAATGAAGGCAAAACTCTTGAGTTTTTGTTGTATCATACACGTAGGTTATTGTACCGCATGATACTTCTCTTGTGCCATGAATAAAAACCATGAAAATCTCATTAATCAACGCATTAACAATTAAACTATGTGGAAAATTTCAATTTGTCCCATTAACTCAGCATGGAATTCAATGATATGGCACGGTACACATTTGTGTCAAGTCAGCCAGCACGGAGATAACAAGCAGCATATAGGGGTTGTTGCGCTGTGATTACAGCCACCGCACCGCATTCATGTACATGCGGATGTCAGCATGTCATGTTGCGTGTTGCTGATTTTTTCTTTAACATAAAAGTGTTTATAAATGATCATAAATGTTCTTTTATTTGCTTGTTTTCCAGCTGATATTTACACCAAAATTACTTGAAAAAGGTTGTTAAAAATGAGTGGAAAGTAAAATAAAAATATAGATAAATGCGCTCGTGTGCATATGTTGATCCTGTTAAAAGGATATGCGTAATAATAGCCTATTGCTATATGTCAGCGTAGCCGTAATGGTTTTTGTTTTTTTTTTTTGAAAAAAGTGGGCATGTCCTTTTGCTTTGTTGTTCATTTGATTGTAAGTACTTTGCATTCAGTGTTGTTATTTTATTGACAGTGGGACGAAATGTGTAAAGTTTCTCTGTTGGAAAAAATGAATTAAATAAATTTTCATTAACTGTTCCAAAAAACACATGCAAACCACTTTAATTTAACTTTGTTGAAAATGAGATAATGCGGTTCGTCTAAATAACGAAATGTTTTTCGTTTGGAGCTAAATAGAGCAATTTAAGCTACACTTAGTTCAACCACTAATAGCATAAATGAAGCGATCAAGCCTTCTGCTGAGAAAGTCGAAAAATTTACTAAGGTTGAAAAAGTCGCATGTATGATGGAATGTATGTACATATATATGGGAAATGTTGAATAACGTTGAAAGTAGTTAAAAATTTCGAAAAAAATGTAAATGGTCAAAAGTATCTGAAAAATTTTCAAAAAAGTCGAAAAGAAATGAAAAAAAAAGGTCGAAAAATGCCACGCCCACTTTTCCAATATCGCCTACTTTTTGTTCAATAAATTATATTTGTGAACGTCATCTGCATACAAAATTTTATCACAATAGCTTGTATATTTAAGTAGCCTTACATTTTGGGGCGGTAATAGAACCACTCGAGCAATCCAGCTCGATAGCTTTTTATAAACTTCATTCTTACACTAAATTTTAGTATGATTTTTCACATATTTCGGTAAATGTGTCTTATAAGCTATGTTACTTGTGTGAGGGTAGCCACGCCCACTGATGCTATTTCGCACGCTATTGATTCAAATATAACTTATAGCAAATAAACATTAAACTTCATATCAATTGCTGCAATAGTTAATTTAAAATAATGCTTACAACTTTTTGTTAATATGAGAAGTGCCACGCCTACTAATGCAATTCAGTCAAACTCCATTTAATTTCAAAGCTTATGGAAATCGACACCAATGCAACAAGTTTTATGATGGTTATCTTCATAGGGTACTAACTGAAAAGTTTAAAGTTTTTGCTTGTATGGGAAGCGCCACGCCCCTTCGAGAAAATTCGTCAACTCGTCAATATAGCGTTTTAATTGTTTCGCCTATATAGGTCGACCGGTCCGTGGACCGGTTTCAATCTCAAGATGTTTGCTTAGAGGTGCATGATTGTCGCCCAAGCCATTGCGCCCTAAGCAACTGCTTCTTTCACCCTCGCTGCCCCTAACTCCGCTACTGAACGCTATCATTGTGTAAGAGTTTTATAACAAAATTTCAACGAAATTACATCGATCGAGCACCGTATTCAGCGGATATGACACCGTCTGACTTTTTCCTGTTCACTAAGCTAAAAATACGACTTCAAGAAAATTCTTTGAACGAACTGAAGGCCATTCGCTGATCCGCAAACGAAATCTGGATAGAGAACTATATATTAAGCGCTGTCGTAGTTGCATTGCAAGCTGTGGGGCTTACTTTAAAGGCAACAAAATAAATTTAGACGGATACTTTGTCTACGAAATGTACATACATACTAACTAATGTTAAAAAATATCTTACGAAGCAGCAAAAATATAAGCAGATTTCACTCAATCGTGATCTACTGTGCATGCTCATGAGTCGTAACACAATTAAAGTTTTCACTTAATCCCAATCATTTTCGCTCTATGCGTAACACTGAAGCAGCACTTCAAAATTTCATACAAAATCAACTGAATGTGACTAATGCTGAATCTAAGGTAAATGTTTGTATTGAAATGATGTTATGTGAGTGTGTGTAATAAATGTATGATAATCAGCGGAATGGCACTGATTTTTAAATAGAAATTTAACACCAAATTAAATGAAACAAAAAGATGAAACACAAAATGCAATAAATAACAAATTCGCACTTAACACTGCACTTTTGGGAAAACATATTGTCTGCTGTTGTAATGGGGTCCTTTAAGGGGTGTGTCATCATTCACAAAGTATAGTACTCGTTTAGTTGTTAGCAACAGCAACGGGAACAGCAACAGCTATTAATAAAACAACAAAGTGCTGTTAAAAGGTGTCAACTGTTGTTTTTTTCCGGCACTAAACGATAATTTCCTGCATGTTTTATGATGCTGAACTAATTTGAGGGTTTTATGTGCAATGAAAAAATTGTTGTTTTTCCATTTTGATATTTCGTTACATAAAAAGGATTTCATTTAAATCATATGCCTTATGAGTTTCATGCACTTACTTAATTTCATTTCAATTCATTTTATTTGATTTAATTTAATTTATTAAATACTTGAAAACTCATTATCTACGGTAGTTGTTTATGTATTCGTTTCTACGTGAGCTAAAATAGGGGGGGGGAGGGGGTCCGGCAAAATCTCACCAAGGGGGCAGGGTGTCAAGGAAAACCTCACGTCAACTTTTTAATGTATAGAATTTATATTAAAAATAATAATAATTTAAATCTCACGATAGAGAGGGGGGGTCCCGCCAGATCTCACCAAATCTCACCGAAGGGAGGGGGGGGGGGTCCGAATTTTCAAAAAACACCTCACGTAATTAATGGACGTCCCCTTACGCAAATATCATAGGAAAGCGTTGTACTCCAATTTTAAAAAAAGCCCTCGCAATTAAATATTTCAAGTTCATCAACTCTACACTCAAAAAAATTATTTTCTTTGTATATATCTGACTGAGTCTTAAGTGGTACACAAAATTCCACAAAAAAAAAGAAAAATTTTCGTATGGCAAGACCTTTCATACAAAGTTTTTTTTCAACGCCACAATGAATAAATCAATGTCAAAATCATTTTAGAAAGAAATGAATATATTTTTTCAAAGTCTAGCAAGAAGCAATTTGCCATGTAAAGTATTTCAATAGAACTGCTAAAAATAGTAACAAGTTATTTAATCATAAAAATGAAGAAAAAAACAACAAAAGTGTTGCAGCAACAGCAGGTGGCAGATTTACAAATGCCACGCTACAATGACACAAACAAATGAGTGTGCACAGCACACACCCACCATAGTAAATGCGTTTTGCACATTCAAGTGTGCAAATTTCAGCTTACACACACCACCGACCGACCCTCAACCATTGACACCCACACAGACAACACACAAAATGTGGCAACACTTTTGTGATATTGCCAAACGAAATGTGCTGCAGGCGTTGCGCTCGAAAGTATGCAACACTTAAACTTCAAGGAAAGGAAAAGAAGAAAGAAAAACACCAAACTAAAATGCACGATAGCACTTTACTCTAGAAATTGCAAGCTTTCAGCGTTATTAGCAATTTAGCGATTTCAATTTGTATTTTGGTACGTCACTCTCGGGACAATCACCATACGGTATTTGAAAAGTTTGCGCAAAAAGTTAGAGGGTAGAGTTGGTAAAGATTGCGGTTTGATTTTTAAAATGTATCAAATGGCAACAACAACAATAACAACAAAAAAGTTCAAGGAGTGAACAGCGATAAGGAGGAAATAAATTAGCAGAAAACTGCTGCAGTATACAGGGTGTGTGTGTGTGTGTGCGAAAATCTTTCAAGTGTTGCTTCACTTTGAAACACATACTCTGTTTACGGAAACGGAAATGCGCTCAATTTATTTTGATTGCGTCAATTGTGCGTATGTGTGTTGGTATAGCAGCTTGTATATGAATAAATACGTGCAAATAGCATTTAATTTGAAAAGTCACAAGGGAAAGGAACTTATTAGTAAAAAGAGAAAACTATTTGGGTTTTCGTTGAAAATTAAAATTATTCTGTCAGAAAAAATCTAAAAATGTCCCACACAGCAGACTCATGACAAGAAATGATACATTCTGGGTAAAGTTTTTCCAAGCAAAAATTAACTTTAAATATCAAAGTAAAATTTGCTTCAAATTTTTTAACAATTTTCTTCTTTGCTCAAACATTTCTGTACCAATTTGTGGTAAATGTAAATCTTGTTCTTATTATTTTCTTATTATATTATTATAATATTTTCCCAACAATTTTTTTTTTTTTGATTTCTTTTAAAATCTTTTTTATTGCAATTTTATTAGAAATTGTGCATTTAATAAATTTTCATGTCATAAACTTGATTCAAATCAAACGCCGCATAAACAACACCTGTTCGATGTCACATATGAAAAACCATAACGCCTTACATCGATTTATGCACGCAAGCTTAAATGCGGGCGTTTACGGTGCGCTGCTTGGTATGCAAATCGGACGCAGTTATTGTTAACATAGAAAAACATCACTGTAAACTGTCAGCAAATAAAATATAAAAAATGCAAAGTTCTCAATAAAACCAAAAATACATTTGTTTATACTATGTATGTACATATGTATGTTCAAAGCGAAAATTGTTGCTTTCGTTGAACGTAGTGGACGAAAAAAAAGACATAAAACCAGATTGTTGTATTAAAAATGTAATAGGATTAAAATTCACACAGACACAAACGCATGTATGTACCTACTTACAAAATAAAAATATGCATACACGTTCCTATGTACTTAATGCTTGCACAAGGCCAAGTTAACACAACCACCGCTGTCATAAAACAAACGCTAAGGGATGCCAACTAATTATGTAAAAATAGGGAAAGCTAAACTTATCAAAAGTGAAATTTAATCTAAGGCTAAAATAAAACTATAAATCAAAACACAAAAAAAAAACATTTGTGCAGTTCACACGCGGTAGAAGTGAATCCTTAATTACCATAATATAAATGACGGCGGGCTCCGTCTTGTTATTCCACAAATAGATCTCAATGCATAACAGCTGGAATCATTGTCTGTTCAGCTTCCTAAAGTGGGAGAAATATATGTCTGTGAAAGCAGATAATTGTTACTATTTACATTTCTCCCAAACAATCAATAAATGCAATCTTTGAATTCATCCACGAGAATTTGGTAAAGTATCACTTAAAGTATCGCGGATTCTTAAAAAATATCGAAAAAAACCAATAGAAAAAAAAACATTAATACTCCTTGAATCACACATCGCAGACTAAATAACTTTAAAATGATGCCTTCTCTGTTTCATGTTTTTGCTTACACTTTGTGAGGGGACGATATGTGGTTGGAGAAGTACTGAAATTATATTTAGCTGATGCACAAGCCAGCAAACCCTTGCGTTCAATAGCATAATTCAAAACACTGTGTATCTGTATTCTGTCTCATACTCTTCACATACTAAATGCTATAGATGTATATGTGTGTCACTTTTTAGTGTAACCATTTCCGTTTCATCGAGTTTCAAATCACAACGGTGCTAAAGAAGTTTCACTTGAAAATTATCGAATTTCACCAAAGAAAAGTTGGCAAAATAATCGTATAATACTGAAGACCGCGAAAAAGATTGTGAAAAAACGAAAAAATTCAAATGGTTTGGAAAAACATCGAGAGTAAAGTTGGAAATTGAATAAATTAAAAAGTATCGAATCGTAAATAAAAAGGAGAAAAGTAGTAAAAATGCTGGCTAAAGTGGCAATTTTTTGGCAGAAACTTCTTGACAAAATTGAAATAATGAATCGGAAATGTAGGTACTACACGCACATAAATACACACACACACAATTCGTACAAATAACCGAAGTATTCGTATTAGTGCATTCAAAGGACGAAATAATATAACTATTTATTGGTCTCAAAATCAATTATACGTTGTGATATTACTCGTTACTCGTTACAACGTTGCTCGATGCTTCTCCAAAACATCTGATATTATTCGATCAACTCAATACATTGCTTAGTTATTCGTCATCGCCCGATAAATTAAAGTATCTTTCGATACAATTTGATGTAAGTAAGTTCAATATCATACAATATATACTTTCGTTACAATTTTATTTATTTCGAGGTCTACCAAAATCTTTCATCATCATACGACACATGAGTTTTTCCTCACCTAAGTTCATTAATTTTGAGAACTTTTGGCAACCCTACAACTACACATATGTACCTTCAGTTGCGTAGAACATTTACAAAAAAGGTGTGTGTTTTGAATTTTTACACGACATTTCAATTTTGTTTGCAAATTTTTCGTTGTTATTTTTCTTGTTTTTTTTAATTTTTTTGTTTTTTTTCTTTTGGTATTGTGGCTTTTGTTTCTCTCCAGTGTCGTTTTTGTCTTTCTTTGTCATGGAATTATGACAGTTGGCATGACTTCTGGCGGAAGTTAAACTGCTGTTTTTTTTATTTTATGTAGTTAGTTATTTGTTCTTTGCTATTTTCTATTTGTCATTTGAGTGTTTGTGCTTCTTCCGTATTATGTGCCTTATTTTTTAGTATATATGGTATGTGTCAATTGTTTTTTTTTTGCATTGCTTTGGTATTGCTTTCTTTTTTTTCGTATGAGGAGACAATGAAAGTTTTATATTGCTGAATGATTTTTTAGTTTTGTATTAAGGAATCTTTAGTTCTTTCTATACAAAATTGTCTGACAGATATTGTCAGCAATGTGGTTACAAGAATTGAAAGTGCGATTTCTTGAGTTTTAAAGTGGTATATTCGTCAAAAATATGAGAAAAAATAAATCAGTTAGTATGAAGGTATTTTTCTAAGAGAAACTGAGGTAACCTTGCATTAAAGAAATTGATAAGAGAAAGATTATATAGTTTTTAAGCAAGACAACAAAATTTTAAAGTCGTTAAAAAAGCGTCGAATTAATCAATTTGGAAAAAGAGAATTTAGGGACTGCACAACTAGCACATGGGAATTAACATGAAAGAAAAAGCTAACAAGGATGTGGAAATGATATCTAAAAAATACAAAAGATCCTTACAATAAATCAAATAATTAAAAAAGTCAGTTTAGTTCAGTTGCTGTAGACGGAATATCAGAAAATAACAGATAAGTAGGCAGACGTCTGAAGTATCACCTTTTCAATTTGCATATTGACTTCTTTTTTCATTAAATTGGTAAAATACTAATCGTTATCTTTTCATGATACCCATGAAAATATGAAGATTTAAAAAAAAATTTATGAAAATCCACTATTTATTAAGGAAATACCGACAATTCTAAAAAAAGTCCTTTCAGTAATTTTTTCCATATTTTTAATTTTAGTATACAAAATTTAAATCACGACAACTTTGAAAAATGTAGCTTTTGAGCGAAGTAAAAAAATACGGGTCTCTTAAAATTGAGCATAGAATGATACCTGAAAATTTTAAACAAATCGATGACATTGATGGGTCTGCCTTAATCGATTTGAAAAATATGTTTGCCTTCATAAGAAAAATTTTTTTTTTTTTTGCTTTGATGTTAATACAATGCTCTAGTTTCGTAAATTATGATTTTTTTTTATTGACATTTGAATGCATGTCGAAAATTTTAAAATGAAATTCTCCATAAAATAGAATGGCTAACTTTTTCTAACCCATATAATTAATTCCAGATATAGGACTTCAAAGTTGAAATTTGTTAAGAAAAAAGAAAAACATTAATTTTTTTAACTATTTTCGATCATAACAGCCATATTACTAATGCTATTGGCACGTTTCATACCTTAAAATTTTTTTTCGACTCTTATCTACTATATAGATATATAAATTTTAAATTAATTGGCTAACAATTAAAGTTTTTACAAGCATTTATGTGGAGTGCTCTCAGCAGTGTATTTTTTTTTTAATTTGGCCATTTATATGGAAAATTGGGGCCAATCGAAAAAAAATCATTAGCATATTCGGATTCTACGGAAAATTTCACTATAGAAAATGTTATCGCCTGTTGCTGTGGTAAAAGTTTTTGTAAATTTGTAGAGTAGTGTTATTAATAAAAACTTTGTAAAATTTTAATGAAAAACATATGTCTAAAGCATACATATATGTCAGTTAAATCGCGTTTTTGCTGAGTCATCATTAAACAGTAAATGTAATCCAGCACAGTTTTTAAAAATTAATTATTCTCTAGAATAAATTGTTAAATTTTGCATGAAATAGTAATCCTTTTAAATCACAATAACACAAACAATTAAAGAATCAACTCACAGCATTATGCTGGTGGGTATTCAAAAACTTCGAATTTAATTGTGTTTGCCGTAAAAAGTTCGTAATCCCTTTTAAATTGTTATTGCGGCGCAACAAATAAAAACAAAGAGACAGAGATAAAGATAAAGATTAGTTGCAAACAAAATTTATTTTAAAACTTGCAAGTGCGAAAGGGAAAGCAAACATTAGCAGGAAAAGCGCAATCGTACCGGAAATTAAAATGTAAAACAGCAGGTCTCTGGCATTACAGATGCGCTTGTTGCACGAATTTCCTCAACTCTACTGCTAAGCAACTTGAAAAAAGATTAAGACCAAAAACCAAAGGAACAAAACATTGCGAAGAAACAAAAGGACTAAGCGCAATTCTAAATGCATTTTTACATGTTGTTTTTATTGCTGCTTGGTTACACTTAGTCCTTCGACACGCTTCCGGCTTGTTTTTATTTCCTACTGTTTTTATTATTTCATTTACTTGGTTTTTTTTTTGTGGACAATAACATTATGGCACGAGGATAATGCAGCTCATAAATGGATATTTGAACTGCAAACGATTAAGGATATAATAAAAAAAGAAATTTAAAAGATTGACACACAAATGAAAATGTTTGAAAATAGAATTTTAGTTGAAAAATAAAGCTATAAATTTTTCGCAAAAATATTTAATACTGAAAAAATTAAAGCTAAAATCGTTGAATAAAAACCAAAGAAACAAAACCCAACCACATTCATTTCATTTGCCATTTTGCAGCTCACAAATAATTTATTTATGAATTTGCTTGATTGCATAGCAGAAAAAAAAGGTCACACATATACATACATATGCTTGCAAAGGATGAAATTTATTTGCTAACACACATTCACTACATACGTGATACATACGCCCCACATTTGTACTCTGTAATAAAATACAATTAAGATGGAAATAAAATGAGAAAAAAAAAAATATTCTGTTTTTGTTGGTCAAATTTTTTTGCAAACTCATCCCATTTTTGCGTTAAGACTGAGTTGCGTTGTTGTAATAAAATTCTTGCTCGTAACTACTTGTTTGTATGCTGTTGGCCTTAATCACAATAAAATTAACTGAGCGTATGTGACCTAAACACATGCACCACTTTCCCACACACACACACACACACACACACTTGTTTTTCTTATAATTACAATTAAACCCACTGGGAAATGAACTTTAGGTAAAATCAATAAAATTATTAACTAAGCGGTCAAAAGTTGATTGCAGATTTAAAAGTTTTGTGATCAGTGGTTTTATTTTGTATAGATAACTTAAGTAGTAGGGAGCACTATTTGCTCTTTTATAAGACAAAGTGTTTATAGGTTTATCGGCCGATAGTTGACATTGGTTTGGATTAGATTTCGCACATCATATCCTTTCCAACTATTGGACAATAGTTTGTTACGCACTCTTATAAAATAATATGATGATATGACGAGCGGTTGACAAAAATAATTGAGTGGAGTTATAGCTGAAGGAGTATCTTAGCTAAAAAATTAGTTTAATAAAAAAAAACGAAAAACTTTTGCAATACTCAGTACGAAATACATTTAGTGATATAAGCTAGCGATTTTTTTTTTTCATTAATTTCTACCACTATAAGATGCATAATAGCAATTTCTGTGAAAGATTTTGATGTGATAGAAATTATTTTTCAAAAACGAACTAAGAACTTGTTAAGCCAGGGACTTCAAATAATCGTTATTTTTAAATATTGAAGTTGAAAGACTATAAGTTAGTTCAGTAATAAATTTTGGTTTTTTTTTTTTTTTAACCCAATGAGTAGAAATATGACATAAATTTGATTTTTGTGATGAATTTCGGTATTTAAATTTTATCGTTCAAAAATAAAAATTAGCTATTTTGGATTTTGTTTTAATTTTTTAACTTAAAACAAAAATATGTTAAGTCAAAGTATTGACTATCTTTATTATTTTTCAGAATTATTTGATAATGTATGTATTACGATGTTTTCACTAAAAAAATAAAATTTTTTCCAGATTTTCTTAGTAGTTATCATGCCATAGTTTCTCGCTGGGTTATGACTTTCTACACAATTTATTAAAGTAAGAAGGATGATACAAAAGCTGGTGATGAGTTTTTGTGCACAAATTGTGCTGTGCTGACAAAGACAAAAGCTTAAAAGCATTTTTTTTTTACCATTGCATATTTATACATTTTTGAATGTACGAATAGCTGCTTGATGAGTTATTGAAAATGTAAAATACTGCTATGTCACTTAAATCATTTATATTATAAACACAAAACATTATAAATATTTTGACTTGTTAGAAAAGTGTGAAATTACTTTTTTGTCAACTGCAAGTAAACAATACAAAAATTCTACTTATTTTGACCGTTGATAGGAAACTGCTTGACATGCTTGAACAGAAAATGAGAACAAACCTGATAAATTCAAAGAAATTAAGTTAAGACAAAGCTAGAATAGCGGAGATATTATGTTATTCGAAGTACGTGTTTTAAATGAAATAATGTTAACCATAAGCTTAGCAGATACCAGAACGTTCTGAAAAGTCTCAACTATTTAGTACGATTTATTAAATATAGTTATTAAGATCGTGTTTTGTTTTTCAACATTTTTGAAGAAAGATGCTCACATTTCAATATCTAATTTATCAACACAAAAATTGTTCGCAGTGTTAAGTGGATATCTCCATTTCCTATAGGAGATGGAGATAGCAAAGGTGAATGGTTTCTAGAAAAGTAAAAGTATAAACATAAGTTGGCTTAGTTTTGGGGAAGTAGAGTTAAGTAGTAATGATTTAAATTGATAATCCCAGAATCGATATCCAAACTATAGTTGTCATATGAAAGATAATTTAATTGGCAGTTGATATTTGGAAGTTTGAAATCTGTAGCATAGTTTTCAAAAAGTGATAATATTTGCTACAGTTTTGATCCACTTTTTTTATAAGAAAATTTATTCATTTTCAAAAAATATGGTAACATTTAATTTTTATTAACATATTGGAAAAACTCAATTAACATACATAATTTCAAGCGATAATCCGTTTAAAAATTATAGAACATATATCATTTTTATTTTGTAATGAACTCTAATGATTATGATTTTTTTCACAAATAATTTTTTTGGCAAAATCTTGATTTTTTAGTTAAACAAGAATTTCACACTGTGATAATATGTAATAATGTAAAACACAAGTGTAGGGTTTTTCGTTGTCAATTTGATTGACCATTTAGTTGACCTTATTTACTTAATTTTTTTTTTTTGCCTATCTATGTGCGTGCTAGTGACGCCGCTGTCGCGACAGTATGCCAATTTGTTTGTAGGCCATTTATCTTAATTTGTTTTCACAAAGGAGAAATAGAATAACAATTATTATTCGGGAGCGACAATTTCAAGGATGACACTTGAATGGATATGAAATAAAACGAAGAATTTTTGCTAAGTTACTTTTAGCTCATTTGCTTAATTGCGTAATTCATGACAAGGTCAACTAAGAAAAATAATTTTTAAGAGTACACTTTTTTTAATATAATTACATGTACTAAGGTGTCTTTAGCAATAACAAATGACTAAATTTTAGTTAAATGTTTAGTATTACGACTTTAACTTAATTATAGCTACACAACAAAAAAGATTTCGAGGCATTTGTGAATTGCTAATAATTAATAAATTAGCGCCAGGAGACTGACCATAATTCGGATTTTCGTTTTAAGATTGAGAAAATCGAAAAAATATGTAAAAAATCGAATGAGTCGGAAAAAATTGAAAACTGTAGAAAAGTTGAAAAGTCTGAAAAAGTAAAAAAAAATATGCAAAGTATTGAAACATGTTGAAAAAGAATGAAAATTTGGAAAATACTAAAAAAAGTTGAAAGAAGTTGAAAAACTCGAAAAGTTCAAAATCTTGAAATCAGTTGAATGAGATTGAAAAGTCGAAAAAATATGCAAAATATTGAAAAAGTTGAAAAATGTTGAGAAATCCAAAAGATATGTAAAATGTTGATAGGAGTTGAAACAAGTTGAAGTATCTTGAAACAGTCAAAAAAGGCTAAAAAATCAGTAAAACATGGAAACTGACGATAAAAGTTGAATAAGGGTGAGGAGTTGAAAGAAATTGAAATAGGTTGAAAAAAGCTGAAAAAATCAATAAAATAAGGAACATGTTGAAAAACAATATAAAATGTTGAAAATCCCTAAAAAGGACGAATAAGTCGAAAAAAAATTTAAATAGGTTGAATAGGTCAAAAAATATGGAAAATGTTTAATCAGGTTGAAAAGACTGAAAAAGTCTATGAAATATGGAAAATGCTAGAAAAAGTTGAAAGAGGTATACCAAATTTTATCACAATAACTCATATAGTTCGTGAGATATGCTGCAATCAGTCTCAAAGTTAAGGACAGTGGTACAATCCTGCCCGATTTTAATTCAGAAATAACATTTTTCATCTTCACATGGTCACATACGTCATTCGAATGGTTGAAGGAAAGTCGGATTTTTGAGGACGAATTCAGATGACCAACAAGGTTCATTTAACATTCTCTGACGTTGTCAGCAAGTAAAATTGTTGCTTTTTGCGCACCGATAATCCTTACATAACTCATGAAATATCATTGCAGGATGACTAAGTGAATATCTGGGTCAGTTCCAAAACTCTAATTGAGTCACTGTTCTTAAGAGCTGGTGTGAACAGGCCCGGATTTAGAAATCTGCCGCCATTAGGCCGTTCACAAATTGCAACCCTTCTTCACTGGGGAATATGGAAAAAAAAATTTTTAATATCAAAAGTGAGGACCTTTTTGCTTGTCAACATTATTTAGGTAGTTTAGCGACATTCCAAGTATTCGCACTTTTTTCCCCCTGTGTGCATTACCACTTAAAAAAATTTTCAAAGTTCACATTATATGCCGCCCTAGGCACTGGCCTAGTGTGCCTCTAAGGTAAATCCGGGCCTGGGTATGGCAGTGAATGGCAATTGATAGATCGGTGATTATTGGCACACTTTGTGTCACCACAAATGTGAGAAAATGGTCTGGAAGACTTCTGGCGGTCACACTGTGCGCTCAACAATGGACTTTTTGTGTCGGAAGTTTCCATTGACCAGATTGAGATGGCGCACCCGTTTTTTTTTTCAAAACTACCAAATAAATTTATCATATGTGAAGTAATCACACACTTTTCCCAGTGCTTCATATAAGTTTTCATTATAAAGTTTCAGTTACATATATTAACACTCTTCATCATTATGTCGGCTATGTCTTTGATTTATCTAAACTAAGGTCCAAACAACATCACAAGAATCAAACACAAAGACAACAAATAATGTACAATATTTGCGGTTTGGATCAAAACAAATCGAAATTGACAGCGATCGGCAAAATCTGCAAGCAACTCTTTCATAATGGAAATCAATGCAAAGTCCTTGCCAAAAATGTGAAAATCTCTGTGCGAAAAGAATGCATTCGCTATTTCAAAAAACAGGCACAATCTTTGCGTCAATGCCGCCATCAATAACTAAGACTAAAAGAATCAAAAAAACAACAGTCGAATACATAAAGGATTTTCTGTAAATTTTACTGCGCCTAACCCTTTTATCCTTTGTCTCCCTTAGTTCCAATGATATTTTATTGCTGTAGGCGGCCATATGCATCACTGCGCTGTGAAATTGCTGCGCTAATGTATGTTGCTTCTTTGTTGTTGTTGTAAATGTTTGATGTGAAATAAACATACGTGATCCTATTATTTTTCATGTTATTATCCTTTTAACAAATTAACAATGTTTTCGTTGTTGTTGTTGTTGTTGTTATTTTTATTGACATTGTTGTCGCTACTATTGAAACGTGTGCCTCTGGCATTGATGGTTTCATTTTGTAGTTCATTTAAGGATTCACTTTAGCGCATAATTTGCACGACATGAAACATTGAACGTGCAATTTTTCTCTGCAAAGGCAGAGTTTTTTCTAGAGATTTACTATCAACATCAGCTGTTAGTTGACATGGTGAGCTATAAGGATTCTTATATTTCTGATGCACGAAAAGTGTCTTGTCAAGATGTGTTAAATTTCGTTAATATATCAGATCACATAAGTTTGACTGCGACTGACGTCGCACTCCCAGATAGTCCTTTAATGCTTGATAAAATTCGACAATGTTATATGTGCAATTAGCCTTATTAAGATAGTAGAGCAAAGATCCGATTTCAATTTCGGAAATTCACTGAGGTTATTGAAAAAAGCTTTTGCAAGGCATATTAGCCTGATTCTGGCTAAGGCTGGACAGCTGCAAAGGAAGTGGTCGAGAGATTCAATCTCGCTTGCATTCAAGCAGCTGCGGCAGGAAGAATTAAATGGGATACCTAATCTTTCA
The DNA here is from genome assembly GCA_963662105.1 of Meiosimyza platycephala. Taxonomy (NCBI): domain Eukaryota; kingdom Metazoa; phylum Arthropoda; class Insecta; order Diptera; family Lauxaniidae; genus Meiosimyza; species Meiosimyza platycephala. Next base: position 101,766,247 of record OY759208.1, on the reverse strand, counting down.
GCTTGCTTGCTGATTGCCTAGAGTCCGCGGTGATTCTTGTGATATCAGACAGTAAGTAGGTGGTTCTCAGTTTATTATAAGAGGGCCAGATTGATCTGGCTATTTTACAGGTTTTTAAAGACTTCCAGTGATTTCTAACTACAGAGAGAAAATGCGAGATAATTATCTTCTTAACTAAACCGATGGGAGTGTAGACTCGTTCCGGAGCGGTTTCATTAAGAGAGGAACCACGCCTAGCCAATTCATCAGCATTTCCATTTTCCTCAATGTTCCTGTGGCTGGGGACCCAATGAGAGTAATGTCAAATTGATGCCCCAGCCTGACAAATTCTTTACTGCATTATTCTACTAGCTTCGATTTTATATGTGCCGCGCTCAACGTTTTGATAGCGGCTTGGCTATCGGAGAGAATTGCTATCTCTTCTCTGAATTAATACTGTCCACTAAACTTCAACCTGGAAAACGATAGCTGAATTAGGTATATGGAAAGATTGAGAGATTTCTGGGTCTTTTGAGTAGACTCCTGCGCCTACTCCAGAGTCCATCTTTGACCCATCGGTGAATATGGTGGTATCAAAATTTAAGTTGAAAGTGCCCTCTTTTCACTGAGTGAACCTTAAGAAAGGAGATTAAAACTTAAAGTTCTTTAAAAGGGCATGACACCGCCCCTAATCAGAACAAACACTTGCCGTGTCTGAGCCGCTACACCGATTTTAATGAGTTTTAATTTGGGGAAAGTTTGAATCTTGAGTAAAGTGAGTGGGCGGTGGCACGCCCCTAAAAGGAAAAACGTTTTCACAACTAAACTAATGAATGAACCGATTTTGATGAATGGAGATGGATTGAACCTTGAAAAATGATATTTGTTTTAAAACTGGTAGCGCTGCGCCGCTAACTGGAAAAAAATTTTCTAAGCTAAGCTAGTCGACTGATTTTGCTAAAGTTTGGGATAGAGATATGTATATTAAACTCAACGAAGGGATAGAGATAGGGATTGGGCAACATGATAACATGATTTTCATTTTTGGAAGCGATGACAAAAACAGCTCTTTTTTACATCAGCTTTTTAATATCAGTAATTATTTTTTGTTCTTGTTTTGTAACTACAATGCTTGAATTTCACACACTGGGTGAACTCTAAATATAATGTATAGTTAAGTTGAATTACCTGAAATAACTCGGGCGCGGTAGGTGTCACCTATTTTTAATAGCATGAGCTAAAGTATAGCCTGTGTACAAAACATTATTGACTTTTTACGCGACGATTTTTCATAACTGTGGTTTCCACAGGCAGACAGACTGACGACATAATGTAGACAACTCGGCGCTATACCTGCCGCGACCACTCCATTATATACTCATTCTAGATATGATATTTAAGATTTTCAACAATCTAAAAGATTCTACGCGTAATTCACCAAATTTTTCTATATTTTTCGTTAAATGTTTAACAAATTCATACAGCAAATTGCCAAACACCTTCTCTGATAGCTTAGAAGAAGCTTTTAAATACAGATCAAAGCCAAGGTTTAGCTAGGGAAGTATAGTATCAAATAAAGTGAGTACAAGTTTCTTTCTCTTTTGCATCCATAAAGCGTAAAATATAAAATTTGTGATATCCTTAATACTCTAAATTCGTACTTCTTCAAATATTTTCTTTTGCATTGCATTTTTCCAGCATCAAAAAACTACGGTGTAAAAAATTAAAACCCTCATTCGATTTAATCAACCATGAGCACTTAAGTTTTTCAACACTTCAGCAGAACAACATTTTAACGTTCGCAAACACTTCCGCTTAAAAAAAATTAAATTTTTTAAACCGCTCCACTTTAGCGCAACTCCATTTAAACTATCTATGTAGTTGTATTTTTTGCACACACTTTCAATCGAAAAACTTTTTTTATTTATACAATTTTAACTCACTACCTCACCCAAAGAAATAAATACGGCATCGTTTTAAAATTTCAATAACTTTGCAATACCCTTGCAAGAACATAGCACATGCTTTCATACTTTTAACGTGGTATTTTCACTCACTTTTTTTTTTATATAGTGTAGAAAGTGTGGGAGGAAATAGTATCGTTTCTGAAGGACAACTAAAAATTTAATAGGTAAGGACATGCTTAAGGCTTAACTCATACTATATGCGTACAAGATGGGTATGCTTCCTTATTTTGCATCATAAGTATGTGCTCTTTTTCATGTTTTTTCAAAATTTTTTTAAACATTGCTTGAGATTTTCAAAAAAGTTATGGAAATTATAAAGTTTTTATAAAATCTACGTTTTGAATGCCTTTGCATTTAGTAATAGTAAGAGAAATTAAGTAATGAAGTTAAAATCTTATCATAAAACACATCTAATTATAGCGATAACTAAGAGTGCAAAAGCAACATTTCATTAAGAAACTATATCTTTTTGCTCAATTCAATACCTTAAACTGAGATCCTACCTTAATAAAACTACCAAATAAGACAGGTGTATGCATATTTATAGTTATAAAAGTTTATCCCTTAAATTTATCCCAATACAGCTAAGAGACAACCTTTAGAAGAGTTCACTGTTGTCGGAGATAATAACTACCTATTTAAATTCAAAACAGCAAATTGTAAGTTCTTATATAATTTCTAGATTAACATACGAAATACCACATCTTACCTTATCGGAAAGAGAAAATCAAAAAGAAAGACACACTCACTGCTTAAGCCAACTAGACGAAAATGTCAGTATAAGTGAAAATAAGAAAAAAAAGAAGAAAAAAAAAAAATGAAAATAAAAAAGAGACGAAGAAGTATTAAACGAATTTCCAAAGTTTTTAAAATTGACAAAATGCTAATGAAGGTTGTGAGATCCTTTTTGATTTCATTCCTTGTTTATTTGGTGCTTTTTCATCATTGACGTCATCAACTGGTTATAATTCCAGCTTACTTTTTGCTTTGTCGTTTTATTATTGCTGTTGCTGTTGCTGTTACTTAAGAGCCAGACAAACTGTCGTTGTACCTACTACTTTCGGATATACCCATAGTAAGGGTATAGTATGTATGTAGGTAGGTAGGTAAAATCGAATAGATGATGGAAATGTGTGTATGTATGTATGTATGTAGATGTTGCGGGTTGATAGCAAGGCACATCAAAACAAAAACCATTTAATGAGTTTTCCCAAGTCAATCTCACTTGGTTGGTTAAATGAGTTTATTGTTTTTAGTGGCTCTTTCTACAGTCTCTGCGTGTGTGTGTGTGCGTGTCAGCAGCATTCAACATATGAATTATGGTTGGAATGTCTTTAAGGTTTTTACCACACACTTAAAGTTCGTTGGTATGAGGTGGAAAAAATCTTTTAAGATTGAAATTGTTGCAGAAACAGAAGATGGATTATGAGACTTTTTAGATAGTAGATAAAATAAGTAGCAGCGCAACAAGCCGCCCAATATCATTTTCTAAAATTTTGGTTTGAATGTCGGTATGACAAAAATATTCGCTATAGCAATTTAGGATTCCCATACACAAAAAGTTTATTCAAATGTTTTTCCATTTCATAAGCTGTCACAAAATTTCATATGGACTGGCATCAAAAACTTGTCCAACTTGTTTGATACTGATTCATTTTTAAAGATATATGCGCTAAAGAAGCCCTACGAACGATGCATCGTAGCAAAAGCGGAAGACTTCTTGTGTTGTTTACATATACATGTTGTGAATGACATATAATTTGGCATTAAAAACTGTATTTTAAAATATCGATCAGTGAAGTTGAAATTTGATTTTTGAACTCGCTGTTCTTAAACCTTTGGATTATATTTTTTGAAGATTGTATTTTAAAATCCACTTTTGAAGGAGCTTTCAGTTTCTTTTTAAATTTCTTAAATGTATATATATTTGACACACTCCAACAAACCATTGTGATAGCAACATTTTTGCCGTTCTTCCAATTTGTATACATTTTGATATCATTATCTTACATTTGGCAATTTCAATGAAATTCGCATGGAGCAAAGAAAAGGTTAACTTAACCTTAACCTTTACTTATCGGCTCGCATGTTTGTTAATGTTATTAAATAATTTTCTATTTCATTTTATTTCTCAAACAGCAAACAAATTCTATACACAGTATTTTTTTCCTGCTCCTGATTCAATTTAGAGCGTATCCTTTCATCTCCCAATGCTTGAGAGTTGCGTATTATTGACCCATTTCTTTACTGTTTGCACGTTGGTTATTTTATTTTATTTTTTTTATTTTTCATACATATCTATGCTGCATATACATATGTGTTTGTACATACATACATATATATCTACAATGTACGATAAATGTAGCTCGTATCTATTCATACAATAAGATTATTTAATTTTATTTCATTTAATTCAGTCATCGAATAGTTGTGTGGCCCAAGGCCAAGATCATCTCACTCGCCGTGGCGCACAGTGGTGATAATTTTGATAGATTGAAAAAATTGAAATATTAAAATTTTAAAATAAAATAAAAAGAGGTTATACTGAATTTTGCGAAAGATATAATAACTGTCGAAATATGCAGCCCTTGAGCAAGCTTAAATAGCTGAAAGTTTTTAGTTCGATTGATTTATGGCTAGCATTATTATATAGTTAGAATTATCACTCAATGTGCATGACAGTCTCGAGGAATAGAAAAACTTAAGGTTATGTAGACTTTTTTTTTTGAAAATGAAAATTTACGCTCCGAGTGGAAAACTCTTCTCCTTAATCTAATAAGATTTCTGTAACGTTTCAGAGACGTTTCAAATGAAATCGAAAGATAGATATTTAAACATTGCAGAAAGCTTTCTGAAATGGAATTGAAAGATAAAGTGTTGCAAAATGAACAGCAATATTTTAATTTATCTTCCTTTCAATAATTCTCAATACTGTAATCATTTCAAAGTTGCGCAATTTTATACTTAGGTTAGATGAGGTTTTATGAGCTTGAGAGAGAGCAATTGTTATTATAACTTTAACCGCAGTTGAGTCCATTGTACACCGCGTTTATAGCTCCATTGTAAACTTATACAACCCATATCAAAATTTTTATAAATTTCAGAAATTATTGTGCCACTTCTTCAAGAGAGTCCAAGGAGTGACATTTGAATACCTACATATAACCACTGACTTGCCAGCGCTGGGCAACCACGATGATAATGAAAGACAGATTCTTCAGCATCAGAATCTCTATAACATCTTCAAAGATCTCCTACGTCCTTATCAAACTCCTATCTAATATTTAATTTTTTGTTAACGAAACACAAAAGCATAACCCACTGTGCAACACATAGTAAAACATGGTTAAAGAGGCTTTCAATTTTTGATGTTTCATTTACGCTTCAGGGTGGTACAGCCGATGCTGGCGGCTTGTCGGTTTCGCAATTGATACCTAATGCGTTGTTTATATTCACTTTTTTTTTTTGCTATCTTTTGTTGTTGTTATTATTATTATTGTTGACAGCTTTGACGTTTGATGAGCGGATTACGTGCATGTGAGAAATCATTGATTAATAGTTGCATATGTTAGGGCTCAGTTTTTTTTTTCGATGATATATTTATGTGAAATTTTTCTTTTTTTATAACACTTTGGTCCTTGAAAATTTAGTACAACACAGGTGAGCGTACACTTGCTGGAAATGAAACGATTAAGTGCGCAACTATTGGTTTATCGCTAACAGCTATGACGATTTATAAAGGATTTATGATATTTTTGTTTCGCCGAAACCTGTGGGAAATTGCAGCGAAACAAATTTCTTTCCATTAAGAATATAGCTTAGCTATTCACAGAAATGGGTTGAAAGCAAAAAAAGTAGTTAATATTTTTCAAACAAATAAAAAAAAAAAATTTACAAAATTCTAAATAAAACCCTCACTTTGCAAATGTCCTTGCAAATATCTGCATTATTAAATATTTCGGGAAAATTGCTTGCAAGGAAAGACAAAAGTTTTACTTTCACCCATCCACCCACGCTCTTAGAGTTACATTACACTTCAGCATTTTACAGATGAAATACAGAAAAAGAAACCTTCTCAGAAATTTTGTGCGTTTTTGCCTTTTTCGAGTGAATTTCAATGGTTGTGACGTTGAAAATAAAAGTTAAAGTTAACAAAGTCAAAATATTCTGCTAATATTTTCGTAGAAAAAGCTACTTGTTGTAATTGCACAAATGGTAGACATTTTATTTATTTATTTATAAGCGCAATTTCAAAAGTGTCTAGGAAAAAAAAAAAAAAAAATAATAATAATAGAAAAATTGTTGCTTGCCTTCAGTACTACTAGTACTAGTAGTACTACTACTACTTCTACAGCTGCACAAACAGGAAATTATTTCTCAAAGTCAGCCAAGTAAATTCGTAAGGTAAAATTCTGTAGAAAACTGTCTGTACGTATAATTAAGTAAATAATTGAATATTGTGTGCACTTCTTTTGCAATTACATATTTGGTGTTTCAAAAACAAAAATAATTTTATTTTCGTATTTTATACTCTTCACGGGAGGGGGCGTTGCTGGTATTGAAAATTATATATATTCTTCAACAGCATTACCACCTGAATCAATTTAGCCATGCATGTACGTCTGTCTGTCGGTCTATCGGGAGCACCAAGCAATCTAACTGAATGAAATTTGGCAGGCTACATCTTCAAACAAGCTAATGAAAAGGCGTGGCACTTCCCATGCAAGTGATAACTTCAAAAAGCTATACTGAGGGAATTATTTAAGGTAATGATAGAAACAATGACTCGACCAGGCATCAGACAAGAAGTTGATGAATTAGGAATAGAGGGCGTGATAAAGAGCTATTTATGTAAGTGAATGTTATCAAATCCAATGTGAGTATGTAAAGTTAAGTCAGCCAGCATATTGTGTGTTGGAAAAATACGCTTTTACTAGCTCCTTCAGTCTGAATGCGGTGTAGGGTATATAAGTTTTTGCGAGGCCAAAGATAACACCTTTACATGTTTAAGTTACATTTAGTAGCATTTTTAAAAGTTTCCAATTAAAACTGTTTATATGTATGTATTTGTTATTTATTTGTTGTAAGTGCTTCATTAATACATATACTACATACATATGTTATTAATGTTGCATACGAAGGTTGCAATTAAATCAGCATTTACTTCAATGAAGCATTTCAGATGCTGTTTGTTATATTGTATTTTAAGCTCATTTCATAGCATAATATTGCTTGAAGAGGCTCTTTGATATTAATATGCAATATCAGCACCTAATTGGTATCAAAAATGCTGCATATTTTTAAGGATACAATTATGAATATAAATGAAAACAAATTTTACTCCTTCGAATTTTCTTTGCAAAAGTTATTGTTATTTCAGAAGAATTTTATGTTATAAAATAAATTAATTAAAATCAGTAATAAAATGATTGCAGTGGAATTAGTACTAGTTCGAATCGTTATTAACTATTTAGAAAAATATTTCATCGTATCTTCGATATGTTAGCAACATATTTTTTTCCAAAAAATATTAATCTTGATTTCTGGGTGAAAAACTAGACATTTAAACTCTTTGACACTAAAAAAAAATTATTTTTGACACAGTGGCGTCACTTCACCTTGGGGGTGGGGGGCAGAATTATAATTCAACCACTATTAAATGGTTTTATTGAATTGATGTTTTGAATAATAACTAGTATCAGTTCCTTGAGGGGGGTCAACACAGTTGACACAGTTTGACGGGTAATACGCGACAGAGCTTGGCGAAAATTTATCAAAGCATATTTTCGACGATAAGTTTAAATTAAATGCAGAATTTTCAGACATTTTTCAATATAGATTTTGAAACTTCGAATTGCTTACTCTGCCCAAGAAAATTTGGCAAACTCCTGAAGAAAATATGTACATAAATTTGTATTATTAACTTAAATTGATTTTTGCAATCAGCACACACACACACACACAAAATATTTTACTACATCTACTACTATGTATTTCGTCTACTTTTACTAATCAACAGCGCACGTGTCATTCATTTCGTATAAGATTTTTTCTGGTTCGATGAGATGGAAAATTTTCTTCTTTGTTAAAATAAAATCTTTTGCATATTACACTGAACGAAATATCTACTGCAAATTGAATTCAATTACATTTTAAGATTTTGACTGGCAGTTTGACCCAAAATTTAATGCAGAACATTTTCGATCTATTTGAAAATTTTTCTCCGTGCACCCAAAACACAAAAAAAAAATTTATATATGTAGATATATACGTTAAAAGTTATTTGTTGTTTCTTTGAGTACATTTTTTGGAAATCCTTGACAGCATGTCCATCAGTTAGTTGGAGTGTCATCAAAATAAAAGAAAATCAAAAACATGAGAAACTTCAAAAGGCTTTCTTTTTGTCTTATCTGCACTCTCTGCTCTCAAACATGATTTCTGGGATAAATATTTTCATTTATTTGAATGTCATGGTACGGAGAATGGCATGAGTTTGGCGGCACATTTTGGCTTATTAGGCTGACTTCTGAAAATTAGGTTAGGTTACTATTTTACTGTCTGCTATTGTTGTTGTTGTTGTTGTTGTTGTTATTGCTGTTGAGAATATTGATTTTTATCTTGAATTTTAATGTTGTTGTTGACAGTTAATAACAAAATAACACGACAGCAGCGTACCAGCAGCATTGGAACTGAACCCAAAAACTTTAGCAGCAAATGTTGCTGACAACCACACAACTGACTTTTGTTTGATATGAAATTTTTTATGGATTTTTTTCTGCTTTTGATTTTACAATTTTTAATGGAAAATTTTGTGGCATATTAAGGTTAAAATTAGGGCAGCACGTGTTGCGGTTTAAAAAATATTTTTTTAGCTTTTCTACGAATTTTTCAATGACCAATAATTTAAATAGCATTTTTTTTATTTTCGTTTTAAATTGAGATTCTTTTCGCAATTTTTCATATGAATATCTACCAATCAATTTTTGCAACTAACAATGCATTCAATTTTTAAATACAAAAATGCAAAATAAGACGCCTTGCAAAACGAACGCAATTTTTTCCACATTTCCATTTTGCTCACACTTTTATTGTTTCTTTTTTACTTTATATATGTATATTGAAAATAAATACATATGTATAGAATATTAAAAATGTAAAAAAATTATAAACTTTTTTTGTTATGATTTCTTTGAATAGCAAAATTTGTCAACAGAGTCAGTCGTCTACCGATTGGCAACGCATTGACGTCAGTCACCCAACAATAGCAACAATGGCTAGAGCAAGAGAAAAGCTACAGCACAAAAAAATCAATTCAATTCAATTGAATTGAATGTCGATAGCGACGACGCACGTTGACTGATTGTGAGTGTGATGTTAGTTTCCTTTTATTTTTTCGTCCTTATTCGGCTTCCTTTAGAAAATATTATTCATGCTGACATAATTATCCTTAAAATGCTACAGGCAACAGACACATTATGGCACGAGTAGTCAGTGAGACACTCTGGCATGATTATATGTAATTCATATTTATGGTATATGTGCATTTGACTGAACAAAGTCGTATGGATTTCTTGGTGTGCACAATATTCCAGAAAATTCAGGTCTTAGAACTTACTGAAAGCTCAAAAGAGTAGACAAAATATTGTGTACGAATAAGAAAATACGAGCAGAAATTTAGTTAAGTTAAATGAGAAAATGATGACCCATTCAAAATTTAATCAATTTATGAAATATTTCGAGTTTGTGTTTAAAGTGCTGTAAGAACTGTTAGTTAGGGAGCTGGTGAACATTTTAGATAAATGATTTTATCGTCATTGGCATTGATATGCACTGTTGCTCTTATTTATGCAACTTAGAAGTACTAAGAGTTAAGTGAAGGTAGCGCAGCCCTTTTTTTTTAAATAAATTTGAAGATGCAAAAAAAAACAACATTAATTATTTTATTGCGTCTGCCTTTGATATATTGTGTTGTTTATATTTAAAAAAAGACTCGATTAAATAATTTTATCGTTTTCTTATAGAGTTTCATTGTCTTCAGTATTGCTCCTAGAAGCTGAAAATGACATGAGGTCGTATATATCACAACTGTCGATTTTGGTCAAATTCGTATATTAATATCAGGGACACCAGATTTTTCCGATTTTATTTAATTACAGTGCAGTGGCGGTAACGTGACCACCGTCTAACGTGAACAACACGGTAACGTGAACAAAATAAATTTTGCATTGACTACCTTGTAGCAAGATAAAATACGCTGTTTATGTATTTATATTTTCATTTTTTTTTGTAGTTCGTGAAGAAGTTTTTTGTTTCTTTCAAAGTTTTTAATATTACAAATGATATGAAGGATAAAAATTTGATGTAAAATACGTTACAGCGACTGCGATGCAAAAATTTTGGTTTAAATTTTCATATTCGCTAACGTTAACAATTACGTTCCTGCGAACCTTGGTTTTAATTAGTTCACGTTACCGCGACTGCACTGTACTCGTATGAAGTTGAAAAGTTTACCCTTTTCGCTTCAAAACTCACTTTGAATTATATCGATACCTTTTTTTTTCTCCGAGATATTGTAAATTTAAATTTTCCAGACATCCTGTATAATAAATTTCAATTGACGATATATCAGAGAGGAACAATCAAAAACAATTGAAAGACATTATAGTAGCTAGTCTCAACCAATAGTAATGAAAAAAACACTTTACATAAAAATCAAAGATGCAAAAGAAAAATGGTGTTCGATTTGATGTAAAATTCCCCATATACACAGCAAGAAAAAAAAAATAGTTAAGTCACCGCAAAAATAGAATAGTAAATCTTGAATAGAAAAATTTGCACGGCATTACTTTTATACGTATAGACATATTCATAATAATATGCGCTTTAAGTGCTCAAAAACGTCTGCCTACGAAGAATCAAAGCTGGAATTGTCTGCCTTCTCTATTTTTATATTTTTGATAAGTAAAGAAACTAATCTCAATTTTTTTTAAATGTCTCTAATATTGCAATTTTTAAATGCAGCCACAACTAATTGACAAAGGTTGTTTCTCTCGTTCTTATGACATAATCTTTATATAAATCGCAATCTGGCAGACCATAAAATCACTTAAGTTTTTATATACATATCATAAAGTTATGAAAAAATCAATCAGAAAATCATTTTTTTTCTGTCCAGAAAGTTAAGGTTTTTTTCCATGCTCACATAGGTCATATAGGCTTAAGTTATATAGTTTGATTCATTGTAATTTTCGTTGAATATCTCGAGAACATATGTAGTAAGGTAATGATAAATGTTTTAGGCTAGGGAGTAATGTAACAGTGACCTTAATTTTGACCTTGAAACCTGTTTTCACGGTCAATTCGAAGTTTACTGTAATTTTTATACTTAAACCTATATTTTTATTGCAGAACTGTATTCTAGTAATGTTATGTTTAAATTTTTTTTTTTTTTTATTTTGTCTTAGTGATAAAAACAGTTTTGGTCAAATTTTCAAATTACATAATTTATATCCCTTAAACTATCAATCTCCAGAAAAAGTCCCACTGAAAAAAGTTCCTAAATTTGTTAAAAATTTTTAGAAATTTTTTAATTTATTTTACCCTGACTGGTTTTTCAATGACCTCTTTAATTTAAAAAAAAAAAAAAATATTTGATTAACTGCTTTATGTTCAAAAAGATTATTTAAACATAAAGCAGTAAAGCCAGCCAGACTACGATATCGCGTGCTGCAATAGAGCCATCCTCAGTGACGCTTTGTTTTGACTTGCCAAAAAAGTTAGCGATGAATATCAATAATTTACATTTTTTTTTCTTGTATCAAGATATGTTTCTCAATATATAGTTTTACGCCAAAAAAATAGCAATTATTTTATTTTATACATTTCGATAACATTTAATTAGTTTTATCAATAATCTAAAACTCAGTTCCTTTATTTAATGTCAAGTGCACAGAATAAGACATTCTTAACCCTGCAATATACATCATAACATTTTTTTTTCTTTTAAGAAAATGCCCACTATATTATGTATAGATTTGTTGTTAGTGACAACAATAACAATAGCAACAGCGCCAAATTGATGAACAAGAAAAATTTGTCATTTTGTGCGATATCAATAAAATATGTTTGGTTACTCGGGTATGAGCTGGTACCATACGAATAATTCATATTTTTTAGTGTTTTTCCTCATACGCGTTTTGGAATTTTGATGGAATTCGTTAACCCATTTCACACAAGGATTCTTTTTATTGCAATTTTTGTGGAAACCTTGAATGTTTAATTTTTTTTTATTAAAGCACAGTCAATTTATAATGTTGTATAATGTATAAAATGTTTCTTCCATAATTCAAAACCCACCTTACTATTTTTAAATGAAACGAAAATCTGACTGGGCTGTAAGGTGAAAATATGCCAATAAATAATGGAAAGAAATACTGAATTAAGAATTTTTACAAAATTTTACTGAAAATTTTTTAATGAAGAATAAAATTCATTTAATATGGCAACTTTATTCTAAATGGGGTTTTCTCAATTTTTTAGCCCAACGTGATGATGGATAAAAATGCAGATTGAAACTTGAAGAGATTATCCCAGTTTCATCATAATCATTTTTCTTATGTGATTTCATTAAAAAAATAACGATTTTTGTAGCAAATAAATAGAAACAGCAGAAAGCTGCTAAAAAAATTGCTAAACCATTCACTATTTACTCACAGTAGTATTACCCATTTGTATATTTTTTTTGAGTTCAAGGACATTTTTTTTATAAGTGAATCTTTCATACACAATGGGTTAATAGTATTGCCTACATCACCATACGACTACAAATCTCTTATATTCTTTGTTGCTGCTTTAAAATTTTGAATTTTATTGCCGTTTTTTTGTATTTTGGTTTGCTGTTCTTGTTGTCGTTGGTTGCTATTGCTGGTTTTATCATAATTTTTTTTTTTTTTTTTGATTTATGACATTTATGTTTTTCGCTCTGGCATATCCAGGCATTCTGTCGTCATATTTCGCAGTACATACTTTTTATGCGAGCGAGTTCATTTCTTTTCTTTCATGAGTTTATTTTTTGATATTTGTTAACGATTTCTTTGTTTTATTTTCATATTTGTAATGTTTCATGTACCATAGAGTATGGTAATTTGGCGTACAAAAAAAAAAAAAAAAAATGCTTTTTATGTTGGTAAGTGTATGCATTTTTAATATCGAACTTTTGACTCGTGGCATTTATTTGAAATAATTGAATGGATACTTTGAGCGTTGGCACGATTTAGTTTTTATAAAATGCTTTAAATTTATGCATATTGATTGATTGATTGAAATAAATATATGATGTGGACATGCATTAGTAATTTTTAGCGAAGTTTTTACATAAAAATTTAAACTAATTCAAAGATAAACATCGTTGTTACCTTATCAAATAGTAAATACTTAGTATTGCCGTTTATATAGTATAGTAGTAGGAAATAACGCAAAATAATCGAAGTAACCAATTAAAGTGACGTTATTAGGGAATTAAACTAATTCTGCAATTCTATCAAGAAAGTTAAATAATTTCGAAAATCTCTGATAAGTCGAAAAGTATCGAATAAGTCTAAAAATATCGAATTGTGTTGTAGAATATCGAAAGTGTAAAAAACGAATTGAAAAGTTAAAAGCCGAAAAACAGTGCAGAGTCCATTTGCTAGCTTCATAGATCGGTACAAAAAAGAAGATGAATATGCCCAAAACTCTCCCAGCTGAAACAAATAGAAAATGATGGATATATTTGATATAAAAATCGATATTCACGATTATTTTGAATCTAAAGAAATGAAAATTCAAAATAACAGAGCACATTAAGGCTGTGCTTATTATTTACCCAATAGTTCGAATAATTTTGGCGCATTTGCTAGAGTCAATAGAAAAAACTGTGAAATTTTTTGAGGAGGGAAGTATATACTGGCCCGTACCTACGCGACTTTGCTTGGGTGTCAAATAAATTTTACTATACAGCATTGGCCAAAACTTAAGCACCCCCTTAGTACATTTTTTTCAAATCATAAATTTTTTGTGAAAACGACGTTTTTGAATCATGTTGTGAATTTATTATATATATTTATACTTTTATTATTGACAGACAAAAATTTTAAAAATGCAGTGTCTCATAAATAAAAAGTTTTTATCAAAGGAACACTTTAAGCCAGAAAACTTAACGGACAAAACTAGAGCACCTCCTTTTTTATGACAAATAAAAATTTTTTAAATTAGTACTTAGTTGCAAACCCTTTATTCTGGAAGACACAAGCACATATCTTTGGTATAGAGAAAACTACATTATTAACGATATCCTGCGATATCCCTCCCAAGATATTTTCAAGGATTGAAACAGATCTGACGTGGTTTTTCATTTTTCAATCTTGATTTTCATTTTAACGATCTCCCACAAGTTCGCAACAGGATTCAGATCAGAGCAAGCCAACTAAGAAATTCAATTCTATTGCTCTGAAGCCAGGCCTTAAAAACTTAAGAGGTGATTTTGGATTGTTGTCCTGTTGGAGCCTCCACTTAAGTGGCATCTTTTTATCGGCATATGGCAGAATCACATCTTTTAGTATATCATTTTGAAATTAATCGAAACTCGTTGGGTTGGCCATTTACGTGCTTAAAGATCCATCTTTGAAAACTATATTCATATTATGAATAATTTGCCTCAAATAATCGGCGGACGATTCGATGGTGATGACGTAGCAATAGCAGTCGATTTGTCACGCGTGATGGCATCGTTGGAATTTGTCTTCGCATTAGTACGAGCGATTCAAGGCCGAGCGATTGGATACAAATATTCTATGCCACTCATTACAGCTGTTTATACGATGCTTGAAAAAATGAGATCACAAAATAGTTTCGATAAATACTATTCTCAAACTACAGATCTGTTGGATAAATTAAAGCCCACAGACTCAGCTCAGAAAAAAAAATTGAGATGGAAAAAGTGTACAATCTTTTTGCAACCATCGAAACTTTCCCTTCTGGAGCGCAAGTATGCGAATCGGCATTTCCGGCATTAACACGAATTATGCGGCCACAACGAATTGGCATGTTAAGTGATAGGCTGAATAATTTATCGTTTCTGGCTTTCGAGCACAAATGTGTCTTGAGTCTATAGATCTAGACATGGTTTCAAAAATATTCAATGCACTGAAAGATCGCAGAGTGCAGCTATTTTAAATAACTGTTATTGATTCAGGAAAAAATAAACTGTAAACCTAAATAGTATAAAATATAAAAATAATTTTCTTAATTGTTTTTGTTTTTGAAGTTTTCCTAAAAAACGCGTGAGGACCAAATGAAGCGCAAAGCCCCCCCCCCCCCCCCCTAGCTCCTATGGTAGGTACGGGTCTGAGTATATAGTTTGGCCAAAAGCTACACTGAGTTATGAGACATTCAATAGAGATTAAAATTTAGCCATAAGGTTTATGTACAACACTTTAATAATATCAAATATATATTGTTTATAATACAACTTTCAAACCGATTCGACTTGACTCTCACTAATTTAAGCCGCATTTCTCAGAAAATACCTAATTTAATGCAAAAAATTTATATCCTGTATCCTTTGCTACAATAACGCGCCAATAACTCTTTTTGAAATTTTCATAAATAAAAACTTTTTATATAACATAAGTTATGTGATTTGCTATTATAAACATTGTCGTATGTACCATATGTACAACATGGTCGTTTGAAGTTTTCCAACAAAGTATTGCATTTTATGTGCAATCAAATGTAGTGAAAGTTATTCACTCATCACATGTGCCCGCACTTGCTGTTGATTTAAGTACTTAGCAATTGCCATAGTGATGGTGTTACCGATAGCAATGACTGCCAACAAGTATGGCGGTTGACTGGGCTCGCAATGTGTTCATATCGACGATAATGTCGACAAATGCAACATATGCTACAATATACCATACATGTAATAATATAGAGAAATATACAACGTAACATATAAAATGTGTGTGTGTGTGTGTGTACAATGTATGTACTATGCATATATCAAAAGCGTAAGATGTGTTCGTGTGTGCGTTTAAGTCTATCAATTCAATTGTCATCGTAATTGTGACAAATTGTCTTGTGTCATGTCATGTGCTGAGTGCTGCTGTTGCACTACTAGCATACACACTAGCGCGCGTTAGATGTTTTAACCGTCTTTACACAGGGGACATCATTTCTCTTAAATTTAAAAATAAAGTTATATTAAAGGTCTGGCCAGTGTTGCTAACTTAGACAGAAGCAATTCCCGGTCTACTTAAAAAAAAGGATACATTTTTTTTAGCAAAAACTTGATGGCCTTTTTATTTTGTTTTGCTCATTAAACAAAAATTATAAGTACAAGTCACAAAAGTCCAATCCAATTCCATAAATTTTTGAGTTCCCACCACGCCCCCGACTTTGACATGAAATTCCGGGTCTAGCCGGGTGAATCTTTTAAATTAAAAAAAAAAAAACAAATCGAAACGAAACGTTTGCCTACGATTGGATTGGTCTCAAAAATTTTTATATTTATCAAAGTTTTTTAAGAATTTTTTCAAAAAAAAATCGAGGGGGCATATTTTTCGGAAATAAAGTTTTTATTTGCGTTAAACTAAAATTAAACGATAAATGCTAAAATTTTTCATAAAGTCATATTGTTTACCTTAAAGATTTCTGAGTTTTCGAAAAAAAAAACTCAGATTTTGAATAAATTCATAACTTTTTATGAATGCGTTTCCTATCAGTCTCAAAAACAATATAAAATTTTCAAAAAAAAAAAATCTGAGAGGGTGACCGAAAAAAGTGGCCGATTTGGTATGGAATGCCCCATTAGCAAGCAAATTCCTACCCTCAGCATCAAGTATTTTTGAATCATAAAGGACAATAAAGCTTATCCCATATTGTACTTGACTATGTAGTTTAAGGTGCTATCACAAAGCCCTTAGAAAAAATGAATAATTTCAACATTGGTTAAAAATGGGTTAAAATTACACACGCACATATGTATGTATGCATGTGTCTATACGCTGCAATCGAAGAAAGAGTCACATACAATGGAGAAAGCATAAAATTATATAACAATAAATACAGCAACAATGTAAATGATAAAAGATATTCCGTTTGATGTCAACAAATTTAATAGAATAAAATTTAAATGAAAGCAACAGCTGTTGCTCCTTTGACATTATAAAAGTAGCAACCGGGAAGAAAAAAAAAATGGTTCATTATGTAAAAATTAAGTAACACATTTACACAAAGCAGAAGCAGCAACGAAAAAGTAAGGAAACGAAGTGTGGCAGCAACAAACAAAAAGATTAAGATGAAGCTGCTCCGGTACGAGATGGGACACAATATGGCGTGTGTCATGCCAAGCAAAGAAAAAAAAATGCTAATGGTCGATTTAGTATGGGGGTGTATTAAAAGAATGTTAAATATAATGAAGGTTCTCAAATTATTAAAGAAAGCAGGCAGCATCATCTTAATAATTGCTTATAAGCCGTCACACGTGCACTGGGAAATCTGTTTTAAGACTTGCTAAAAAATTACCAATTTTAGTAAGGTTATCTTACAAAATTAACTCCGATGGCCGATATTAATGTTAAGCAGCTAACTTATGGCATAATTGGTTTGAAGCGGGTGAAATCGGTTTTGTTTATTTAACTCCGGAAGTAGATTTTTTTATCACCAACTTAGTTTTTTTTTTTAAAGAAAAAATAGAATTTTATTTCTTTAAAATTGTCCCTTAGTATTATTACCTGTAAAAAAGTAAACTGTACACTCTACTTAGCTTTCAACTGATTTTGTTTTTTTTTGCTATACATAATTTATTTTAAACTGTTCCCTAACTACACATATTTCAAAGAATTTTCTTTTAACTAATTTAAAAGTCGCATAAGAATCCCGCATCAACCCAGGGAATACGGAGTTAATTAATTTAATGAAATGTTAACAACAGAGGAAATACTACGCCACGGAAAGTGATAAAATCCATTGCCGAAAACGGCAAGAAAAAAGGAAAGCATGAACAAAGTAAAAAATGAACTTAACCAAAAATTGTTGCTGCTACCTTCCTTTTTTAATATTGTATATATAAAATAATGATAATGTGCTGTGCCCTACCAAAGGACTCATGATGAACGTTCAACCAGCAACAGCAGCGAAATTGCACACGATAGACTTAGAGGAACTGATAAGAAGACGGACAAGGGAAATTAACGCGTTTTGCACTATTGTTGCTTATAGGCTTATAGGTTGTACCTTTTTAAACACATCTGCTAGAGAAGGCTAATTTCGAGGAGCGAATTTCACACACATAATACGATTAGAAGAAATTTCGATTTTAAAAATATTCACAAAGGATGCTTTATAAAAAAAATTTTTAAAAGCATAACCAATTCAAAATATTCCAAGCTGCTTTAAGCCACTTTGCTCAAAAATCCAAGCTATATCGCTTAAAACTCCATAAAAAATATATTTAAAGGAATTTTGATTAGTGGAGCAATGTTGAAAATGTAGAATACGCTTGACACAAAAGTACAAACTGGCAAGCGAGATATAACATTCAATCGATGGCAAAATCGCGGCATATTTGCAGCGAGAAAGTTTTCGTATATTTTTGCGTAGTGCTTATTCGAAAGTTATACAACTCTCGAAGCATAAAATAGCCATGCGCTACAACTAACTTGACAGAATTAAGTCCTTTGCTTGCGCACAAAATTTGTCAACTCTTAACAGTTACCAATTCAAAAAGACATTCGTTGGCTTAAATTCCAACTGGCGAACTATATTGCATGCGTTATTGTTCGGATAGCAAGTAAAAAATATTTGGTATCTACCCAAAACAAATGCGAATTACTAATTTGATTTTATTTCGCGAAATAAAATATGTAACAGTAACCTTCAGATAAGGTTGCCACGGCATGAGGATATAAGGTGTGGTAGCCTATATTGAATACTAAGTGAAAAATTAAATATAAAAACAAACCACCCATTAGTGTAGAAACGAAGACAAAAAGAAACAAGCAGAAAATTGATGGTTGTGGAAAAAAAGAAAAATAAAACTGAAAATTCAGCGCTTTAGCTGCAGGAATAGCAGTCAGCTAAGTATTTTTTTAGCGTTATTGAAAGAACTCATCGCATAGACGTGGTATACTAAATTAGAAATATTAATAAATTTAATATTAAATACTTTTTGTCAGCCAATAGTAATATTGATGAATGTGCTAATACTTAGAATGAGAGCAAGATGCATGGGATAGATAATTTTCGATATATTTACCTAGACTGTGAGAGTGTTGAAAGAAAGCGATATTAATATTTGACAATTTTATATTATTTTAACCCTAGGAGGTTCAACCAGGTCTGTGCAGACCTTTTGCATATAAATGTGTGTATAACTTTTTTTTTTTTTTGCGTGTTAGAGCAGAATCCGTCCATGACTTCCTAGAAGAAGATACGGAGAACCTAAAGAGCACAAAATCAGACCGCTTATGTGCTTATGTTCGGTTTTATTCATGTTTACAAACGAAGTGGGCCATGTTTAAAAACGAAATGGTTCATACGTACCAACCAGGTCTGTACAGACCTTAAAATATAAATGTGTGCATAATTTTTTTGTTTTGCGTCTTAGAGACGAATCCGTTCATGACTTACTATAAGCGGCGACGGAGAACCTATTTTTCTGAGCTTTTAGCACATTTACCCATACTTTCAGTACACCTGCCTATACAAATCCCATATAGGTCTGCACAGACCTAAGTAGTTGTACCTGTTAGCGCCAAAAAATCCCTGAACCTCCTAGGGTTAAAGCGGCAACAATTTAGTTGTTGCTCTTAAGTGAAATAAAAAGGTAGCAGCCGCAATTTGGCACATAAGCCATTTTATATAGATTGGATAAAAATGTAGCTTAATTTTCAATTAATATTTCCCTTATCCTTAACATTTTTTTACGTATGTTAGCAATTATTAGGCGATAATTTGACCTTAATTGGTTTTTGCGTTATATTTTGACATTTCGTTATATTGACTTATCGAGCAGTAAAAGATGATACTTCACTTATTGGCATATGCATATATTTTACTAACGGCTGATACTTTTCATTAATGTCCTCCTTCACCCTTACATAAGGATGTGTATAGATTTTTGCGTTTAATAGCCCTATTACCGTTCGCGAGTCGCCTTACTTGGCGACTCGCCTATGGCTCTGCATTATGGTTGGCGAAAGTACAAGTTCGCCTTCAAAACAATGCTGCCAAATTGCAAAACACAAATTGACGGCTGAAAAACTTCAAATTTGAAATTGTCAAATATTCAGCTTCTAATTTTTATAAGTGAATAAGATAATTATGTACTTTATGACGCCATTCTTGGAAGGGGTGGGGGTTCCCGGGGGGAGTGAGGGAATAAAACACGATGTTTCTGATAAGAATCCGAAGTAATTAGCCGTCGGCAACTCCTTAAAAAAATTATGAAGCATTGAAATTTCTGGTAAAATTCGATGACGCAGGCCGCCCACTTACCCCTACTCTTATCTAAAATTACTGTGGCTAGCAAACTAGATGTTGGATATATTATAGGCTAATCCGCGGCTGAAATTCAACGGAATTATGTTCAGAGTACCACCGCAACCCCCACCCCCTGTGACAAATGGGGCCGAACATAATTTGCCATAAGTAGACTAAAATGGAAATGACAGAAAATCTGCATTACCGGGAGTTATTGGATGCGTTGATAGAACTCATGTTGGTATTGTTGCTCCGGATAAGTTGTCGTTGATTGGCATGAATTTTATAAATAAAATGGAGTATTTGCACTCAGATTTTTTTTGTGATACTCAGAATTTTTCATGAAAAGAATTGAAAAAAATTATTTGTTATTTTTCTTTTTTGTAGCTTAAAAACATTTTTGACTACAGACCGAACCCATTTCAAATCATACCACATGGAATGTACACCACGTATCTTTTATATTAAGAGGCATGGCTTAGGTTATAAGACTTTTATTTAGGGTGACCCTTATACAAAAATATTTTTAAAATAGCCTTTTCACAAAGACCACTAAGTCGATTCACATGGAATTTACACCAGGTGTCTTTTATATTAAGTGGAATAGCTAAGGCTATAAAACTTTTATTTATGATACATATTTAGGGTGGGCCTCATACAAACATATTTTTAAAATAGTATTATCACAAAGACCATATAATGGGTTAATTTGTAATTGACACCACGTGTCTTTTATATTAAGAGTCATAGCTTAGGCTACAAAACTTTTGCTTAGGGTGCATATTTAGGGTGGTCCAAAAATATTGTTAAATATAATTTTCACGAGGAACGGCCAATCGATTCACACTGAATTCACACCATGTAGCTCTTTTATATTAAAAGGCAAAGCTAAGGCTACAAAATTTTAAAAAAGGGTGGCCTTCATACAAACATATTTTTAAAATAGCATTTTCACAAAGACCACTTACTCGATTCACATGTAACTTACACCACGTGGCTTTTATATTAAGAATTATAGTTTAGGCAATAAAACTTTTATTTAGGGTGGCCCTCATACAAACATATATGTATATAAACTATTATTTTCATGAAGACCGGTCAATTGATTCACATGGAATTTACACCGCGCGCCTTTTATATTAAGCTATTTTTTGTAGGGTGCATATTTAGGGTGGCCCTCATACAAACATATTTTTAAAACATCATTCTTTCGGAAACCTCTTAATCGATTCTCATGGAATTTACAGCACGTGGCTATTCTATTTAGAGGCACAAAGTATTTTTTAAATAGAGTTTTCACGAAGAATTCATAATTATTTCTTAAATGTTTCTACGGAAGGTTTTTGCAAAGTTTGTTTTAGAAAAATGGGCAGTGACACATCCTCCAAAATCAAATTAATCATATCTCATCAAGTACTGGACGCAAATAAATGGGACTTGAAATAAAAAGTCCTAGCAAAATAAGTTTCACTGGAAAAATGGGCAGTTTCGCTTATACATTCCATCGCATGAGTTCATATAACATCCGGAACAACTACCGGAAAGGGCAGAACAACGTCTGCCGGGACAGCTAGTAATATATAATCTTCTCATAAAATATCTCTTACATATATTAAAAATAATGCTATCCGACGAAGATTTTGACTTCTTCTTTTATTTTTCTTGATGATTTCCATACCCAAACACACTAAAATATCCGGTCATTAAATTTCTTTTCTAAAATCCACAAAAAATCTCAAGAATTAATTGGCAATTAAGTAGTTAAAAAAGTACATGCAAGTAAAGTCTGCATAGCTGAGAAGAAAAAAATTGCTAAATTTTTTAGGCCTCCTAATGGATGAACATTTTGTAACTTGACATATTGACGCAACAGCAGCACTGCAACAATAGCACTTACTTACATACGTAAAGCTGCTGCTTTACATTGGTGAATATAAAGAGAAAAGCAACAAAACGGCGACTAGAACGCCTCCTGCACAAATGACTGAATAGCAGCGAAGTGGAAAAAAAAGCAACCGCAGTTAAAGCCGCATAAGGACCCAATGCACGAGTAAGTTGGTCATGTACCACCACAAGGACCTGTATTTAGTATCATTGGGCCACTCAACGCTGCTACTGTTCCTGTTCACTTTTGGCCTCCACTTCGCCTGTCTGCCTGTGTATGGCGGCGTTTATGGATTATTTCAATTTAGTTGAAAGCCTGTGATGTGTAAGTGATTGTCCCTTGTTGACATTTAATTTGTCGTTTTTGCTATCTTTTGTTATTGTTACTGTCGTTGCTGCTGTTGCTGGTGGCACTGTTGTTGTTGTTGCAGTCACATCTTGTATTGCTGCTGGTGATAACATTGCTGTTGACTATCATATGCGACACTATTCTGACCCAATATAAAATTGTGCCTGTCAGTACATATTTCTAAAATACGTTATAAATGGAAAGAAGCAGCACAAAATAAAAAAAAATAAAACTTTTATTATTTTTATTGAAAGCTTAAAATAACACTTAAGTTTTTGTTTGAGAAGCGTTAAAGTTTTTAAGTCATAAAACTTGTGGATTAAATTGACAAACTTTGTTGCAATGCTACTGCTACTGCTGCTGCGGCTGTTCGTATAATGCGAAACTTGCCCTGGGCACACTTATGTTGAGTTGACAGAAGCTAATTATTTTTTGCGCAGGAGGGGGGAAGAATTAAAATTTAAAGCTTTGTTTTCAAAGTTTTCTTGCTAACAAAATTAAATTATAGTGTAATGGCCATATAATTTGTATGTCATTGCTATTTATATTAATGAAAATAAATTTATTTTAAATTAGTTTAAAAAAAAAAATGTGTAAAAATCATAACTTGGAAACAAAAAAATTTAAAGAATGTGCTTGAAGGTGCTTCAGATTCCTGCTTTCTTGCGTCCACTGGACCGTACTTTTGGAACAAGCATTATTTATAGTACAAGAGTTGATAGCAGTGCTGTATGAATGTTACAGTATTTAATGCCTTATTTGTGAATATTTTCTTAAGTGAGCAAAAAAATACTTTCCACTTTTTACATCTTGAACATTATTTAGAAATATCTCTTCAATTTATCGTCACCGAAAATCTGCAACTGTAAGCCTAAGACTTTTCGCCACCATCCCAATCTCGTCACTTGGATTCAAAATTTGATTATTTCAAATTGAAAAATATAATTTTTAACTTCAAGTCGTTCGAGATCGAAGTTCATAGATATAATTTCTTTTAAAATATCTTGCTTATCGGACAGTAATTTATGTCAGGTGAAAATTTATAATTATACGATTTTCTATAAAAAAATAAACGTACGTTCTTCATAACATAGGACCGTTGCCGATAAAGTTGTGTAAGTTATAGAACTGCAAATTGATAAAAATTTTCATGGCATTTTTTTAGTATATTTTTCGCATTTAATCGATCAACCCTAATTTGTGTTTTCACTATTTTAATATTTTCAGTCTTTTATCATGAAAACAGTTTAATTTTAATCTTCGAAATTGTCAGTCTATAACTTAAGTCAAAGCAGAGTTCTAGTCCGTCTAATAGGCAGCGTGTCTTTGTCGTGAATCTACGCATTATAGTTAATTCTAATCAATACATATGCATATATATCGATACACTCCTCTTTTTACTGTTGCACTGTCATCTTTTCACATACATTTGTTACTGTAGTCGGTATCTGGCCTTGTTCAATAACGACGAATGTGCTGAAGTTAGTGTCGAAAAGTACTTTTTGGAGGTCGAGTGTAGTATTTTTTTCCAATTTTTCCGAAATATAGCAAAACAAAATGGTGTAAAAAATTAATGATTATATACGTATATTATGAAAGGTGTGCGAAAATTCACACAAGATTTGAATCTCGTGCTATTTGAGCTATATACCGCGTGCGAAACGAAAACACAGAATTAACATTGTCCGCGATTGCACTTTATTCGGCACGAAACTCGACATATTGACTGCGCTGAGATAACGCGATAATGACGCGAAACTTTAGTGGTATGATAGTTATGGTTGACGCTTCACACCGTCAAAGTTTCATGATATTCGATAAATATTCAGGCTTGGGCGACATCTATATGTTCGAACCGATTGTATTGAAAATATGCAGAAAGTATTTTGAATGTACGATAAATCCCTTTTTTGCTTTTTTCGTATTTTTAAGAGCGCGAATGTACTGAAAAAGACTGTAATCGTAATGAAAATTCCAGCACTGATGTAAAGTTATTAGGTATAGACAAAATATATCAAAAGTGTTCCACTCTGAAATATATTGAGTTCATTGACTGAAGATAATTGTATATTTTCGAAAGTACAACGGAATGGTTTTCACTACATTTGATGTATTTTCAGCATACTAAGCTGATTGAAAAGTTCCGGGCCTAACAAAGAAAATCACATTTTTTTGGGAAAATTTGATTTTATTCTTCAATATTGTCTCCTTTTAGCTCATTACAGCGAGTATAGCAGGCCTCGAGCATTTTGATGCCTTTCTTGTAGTAGTCGCCATCAAGTTCCTCAAAATAGGCGTCCGTCTCGGCAATGACCTCTTCATTCGAGTGAAAGTGCCTACCAGCATGCCATCTTTTCAAGTTTGGAATAAGATAATAGTCGCTGGAAGCTAAGTCTAAAGAATACGGTGGGTGGGGCAGCAATTCCTTGAATTTCGCCATTGCTTTGAATCACCGACACGATGTTGCTTTTGACCGATTGTCAGCAAACACGGCAACCATCGCGCGCACATCTTTTTCATTTCGAAATGCTCATGCAAAATATTGAAAATACTACCGATCGACAACTTCAATATATCTGCTAGCTCTCTCCCTTTCACTTTGTGGTCTTTCAAAAGGATTAGATGGATTTTCTTGATCTTTTCTGAAGTGGTAGCCTCATTTGGCCGGTCCGAACGTAGTGCATCACTGGTGTTCGTACGACCCATTTTAAATTCAGCAAACCATCTGTAAATAGTTGTTTTCGATGGAGCAGATGTGTTGTGATGTTTTTAGAGCCATTCGCTTCTCGTTTTTTCCGATCACAAAGCAATGTTTTATCAAAATGCGAAATTCATTTTGTTCAATAGTTTAAAAAAAAAACTGATGTGATGCACTTTGGACAGCTGTGAAAACCAAACTAATTCACATATATTAATGAAATTTCACATGTAGCCTTTTGAAGGATAGGTGCTGTCAAAAATAATAAGGAATCAATATTTGTGGCGCCCTCTCTGTGTCAGGCACGGGACTTTTCAAACAGCCTAGTATTTTGTTGATCAAAATTATCAATGATATCAGCTTAATTTGAAACTTTAAAATTTATTTTTTGAGAAAATGTCGTTTCAAGTTTGGGAAAAGCTTATTTTTATTTTATTTTAGCTTGAAGCTCCCAAAAAAAAAATGGTATGGTGGGCGAAACTTTGGAAAAAAATTTTGTTATGTCTTTTGGTTGTATTAAATACAGTCGTATAATCTTTTCTCTCTCTCTCAGTACATCATAATTTTAAGATAACTCATCCGAAACTTGACAATTTAAAAAACAAAAATACAGATTAAACAACACTTGCGTTCTTGTTTCAGTTATATTGGATCTTAATCTCTCTTTATGCCAATATATTGCTGTATTTAACCCACAATTGCCAAAGTGTATTTTATGAATTTTTGCAGGCTTATGATGTCTTTGAAAAGATGCGAAAAACGAGTACCAAGTGTTCACGTATTAGATGCGACTTTGAGCATCCAATGTTATGTGTAGTATAACGATTTGAAATATATGACATTTTGTTGTGCCATCAACAAGTGTCAAACGCGCATATGTAAGTGATAAATTGAAAAATTGTCTCCATTGTTGCCAATCGCTTATGAGTGATGGGAAAATTCAATAGTTTGGTAAATGGGTAGCACATGAGTTGAAAGAGAGGCAGACGGAGAGCCGCAAATTACATGTAAAATTTTACTTGAACGATACTAAAGAAAGTCACTTTTGCATCGTATCATACTGAGGATGAAAAGTATATATTTATTTTGAGAATCTGTAGCGCAAAAAAATATGGGTAGAATCAGGGCCAACATCCATATCAAACTCAAGCTCGCTTTGGCAGAAAACAATGATCTGTGTTTGGTGGCACCAGAAGTGTGAAGTCTCTTGTGAGCTGTTAAAGTCTAATGAAACGATTATTATTACCAGAATATGGTAGGCGAGTCCGTAAACCGATTTTGCTCATTTTCAATCCAAAGGTGCTTGTCAATTAGTTTGCTTTTCATCCCGTAATCGTAATTTCCACAAACGGACGGACATACGAACATTACTTAATCGACTCAAATGGTGACGCTGATCAGGAATATATATACTTTTCTATACTTGCCACGTCCCCTTCTATGTACTCCTTGTGTTGGGTATAAAAAAGAAGGACATTTTATAAAATTCGTCATATCTCAAAAACTGTATATCAGGTTTCAAATTTTTATATAACAATTATATATTATCAATTTAACTATCGTATGTTATCTATATTTTTCATCTGAGTGTTCTCAACTTTCGATGGCTATATCTTGCTTGAATAACTCCTAATTATTTTATGCTGAGCTTTCCAAACCATTGTTGCATTTAAAAAAAAAAAAAAAACATTTTTAAAGAACGAAATATAACAAGTTTACGACAATTTAACCAATATCACCCACAAATTATCCAACTGCGTAGCATCAGACAATTTAAGTAACAAGATACTCATAAATAAATTGATATTATTAAGAATGTCGCAAACTTTTAATTGATTCCTGGAAAAATTTAAGTGCAATTAAAAAATGTTGCTATCATTTCTCTTCCATTTCTCCTAATTTCGTAAAGCAATTAAAAAGCTTGGGGAAACGAATTCATAGAAAATAAACCAAAAGATTACATGTATTCTCAAAATGTTTCAGCAAAATTAATTTTCCTAAAAAAGAAATAGAATGTAATCTGCAAGGTATTATCGATAAAAATAAATCTTTTTTCTCGCTACTTCTTGTGGAAATAACGCTTGTCTGTGCTAACAAATTATATGCAGCAAAATCCATTTGATTGTTAAATCGCACTTTAAACTACACCAAATATTTCACTCACGATTTGCACGTTTCCCACACCACAAAGTTTCTTCTCTACCGTTTGGATAACTTAAAAATTCAATTCGATTTTTTTGTTGCTTTTTTTTTGAATTTTTTTATTTCTTCCTCTTATTCGCTTATTTTTATGTGTGTAATATTTTTTACATTTTATTTTATTTTCTTGCAACAAACACTTATACACAAACAATACAACATACGCGCGCACACACACACAGCCGCACAATACACTAATACACACATTAAGACTAATACATCGCGTTGCCAAATAATGTAACGGTAATTTTTTGCTTATTTCCGTTAGATGTTTTTAACGTATTCACGGCGCGTTATCAACTGTTCTGCCCGATATCCTTCGTGCAATCAACTTGGCCAACAAGTTGTGAAGTTGGCTTTGACTATGGATGGCTTTCTCATCCGTTTGTTTGGGAGCTTTTTTGATTTTTTTCTGATATTGGAGGACGTGTTGTGAAGTAAAGATATTCGCAAATAAATAGAAAGTTTCATTATTCTGTGTACGCGCGTGTGTGTGTGTGTGTATAGTATGTGCTAAAGTATAAGTGTTAACGTAGAAAGCTTTTCGCAACTTGTTGCAACTTTTTAGTGCGAAAAATGGGGAAATTTTGTTTGATTGACGCAGAAAAAAAAACAGCTGTTATGTTTGTTTAACCCTATATTCGTTAATATATGTATACAGAGAGTAGTAATAAAGGATAAATGTTTTTTCTTTGCGAATGAAATTGAAATTTAATCATAGAAAAGCTTTCCCATTGTACATACACACATTTTTTGTAATTTGGTAAAATATATAGAAGCAGATACTATGTACCTATGGCTTGTTTATCTTCTACAGACTTGGAGTATGGGTAATGTTTCTTTTCTTGGCTAAGTAAATGAAGAAATAAAAATTTCCTAAGAAAAAAATTTTCAAATTTATATCGTCGACCGATTTAAATTTTGAATTTCTTTCGCCACATTTTTGATAAAAAGAATTTAACATTTTTTATGTTATCTTAGAAGTTCAACAATTTTTGATATTATGTAATATCCAAATGATAATACTTAAAAAATAATAAAATACCAAAGATTTCAATTTCGAAATGGAATGCTATGGATAAAAAGTCGGTAATTTGAGAAGTACACAATATAAATGTTATATATCTGTATTGCCGTTTAGTATGGTTTTATCGTTTTCTACGGAAAAGATGCCATTGCACAAGATGAAACATAGGTAGACCACAATCGCAATTTTATATCAAGTTAAAAATAGTAGTAAGAATCATGCCATAGGCATGGCATAGATAACGAAAATATAAAAGGCAGACGCCTACACTACCGCATTTTTAATTGTTAATATTTAAATAAAAAACTATTAAATAATTTTATTGTTTTCTTTCAGAACCTCACTGTCTTCAATATTACTCCTAGAAGCTGAAAATACAAAAGACAGACGTGTAGAACTTTGTTTCTTCAAGATATATAGGATATTTTTGGTCAAATTCGGATATTAATTTTAGGGACAATGAATGTATTTAATGATATAGTTGAAAACTTAGGTTTAATTATTCCTTCAAAACCCACTTTGAATTATGTATATCGATTAATTTTTTTTCCTCTGAAATATTGCAAAATTTAAATTTTCCAGTTATCCTGCCTTACTGGAAATTATAAAGATCTGTATGTAGACCTGAGCAATAAAATTATATAGGCTAGGTACTGGACCTACTAAAAGAATAAAACTTACACAAAAATCAGAAATACAAAAGCAAAATGGAGTCCGATTTTGCATAAAATATTCCATATATACTACCAGAAAATAAAAATTATATATGTAAATGACCGAAAACTAGAATAGTATTTTTTGCATAAAAATATTTGCAGGGTATTAGTTTTGTATGGATGTATCCTTAATAATATGCACCATTTTATTTTATGTTTCTTATAAGAAAAGGAACCAGTCACCCAATCATCTTGAAAACGAAAAATGGCTCAAAATCAACCTTAGCACCAATTATAGAGTTAATTAGGAGCTATAAGTTAAGCCTTTAGTCAAAATAAAAATCTGTTTTATTTTGACTTTTTTTTTGCTTTAAATCTATTCGACGGTTGAACGGGACCCATGGAAATGTCCATATGTATTGCAATTTTAAAATGCGGCAATAAATAAAAGGCAGAGGTTGTTTCTCTCATTTCTTATAACATATAGTAATCTCAATCTGCCTGATGATTATATCACTTAAGTTTGAATATATTATAAAACTTGAAAAAAATTAATTAATCTGAATTAACCTTAAACGCAGCATTAACCCTAGATGGATAATCTTCGTCGTATTGCCGAACACATATCGCTCTCTTCAATTTTTCTACTCACACGTTGCACTTGTTAAGGTCATTTTAATCTAAATTAATCTTAACTATACCTAATTTGGTATTTTATTTTGGTTCAAATAAAATCAAAATATTTAACTGAGTATACTTTTTATTCAGAATTTACATATATATTGCATAAATGGGGCTTGTGAAAGTACTTCGTCGATTCGACGAAGATTAGCCGTAACGTATTTAAAATATGCTTATCCTTCCAGGGATAAAAACGTCTGCCTTTTGCATTTATCTATATTTTTTTGTCTATGAACACATTTTTTAATATAAAAAGCAGACACTTTATATGTACATATATATATTATAGGTATATTTATATATGTACATTACTTCACGATTTTCAACCTCTGTCACTTGATAAAATCATCGTATCAATCTCCCGAAATGCTTTAACGCAATCGGAACGTACAAACACATTTTCAAAGTATCGTATAGAAGAAAAAACAGGTTCATGGACGATTAATGACCTTAAGCACTATCAAAGTATTATGTCCTCAAATGAAAAAAAAAAATCTAAATAACGAGATTTACAGAGGAAATTTTTTTGGATATTTTTTTAGAGAGGAAATTTGTTGGTTCTTCCGTAATGCCATGAAGACCATGAATGGTATTCGGGAATTTTCATTAAAAATCAATCTGCTTTTGAGAAAATGAAATAGATTTATGTTAAGTCCATTTTGAACCTGAACTAATTTTTGAGAAAATATTTCTTCGAATTAAGATACAGTTGCACATGCAAAATTGTTCTTCCTTCTAACAACAAATTAACAATAGCAAAGAATTTAGTAAAGCGCTCAACTATGCTCGAAGTATGCATTTATTTCAAGTGTTTTATTTACTTAGTACAAGAAAAAAATTCTTGGTATGAAGAAAAATACATTGACGAAAACAAATTTTGGTATTTAAATGAAAAGATTCATTCCCTTGAATTTACTTAAGTAATTTGATTTTGCTGAAACAAAAAATACGAAAGTGTTGCAGCGGTCAGGTTGTAGTACTTATGTTGGTAGTAGCAAAATAGCTACGGTGAACCTTTCAAGAAATAAGATTTAATCTATTGAATTTTTATAACTACCTTAACTTAACCCACAAGCAATAGTAAGTTTGTTTCCCTGTTAATAATTCATAGAAAATTTTTTAAAAAATTTCAATGCTGCGTCTAATATATTAATAGCAAGCTATAACACAAAATCAAGTCAAATTATCCTAACGTTTCGTTTTTCTATCAGATCAAGCCCACAAAAAAACAAAAAATTTTAATATGTAAGAGACTGAGATTTTGCCAATACTCTTCTCCAATCCATGTTGAATCAAACCGCACTATTTTTTTTCAGGCCAAAAATTTAATAAGAAAAATGTTGTTGAAAATTTCAACTTCGTAGGTTTACTGAAAATAATTTTCGTATAAAATTTG
This sequence comes from Meiosimyza platycephala, assembly GCA_963662105.1. Taxonomy (NCBI): domain Eukaryota; kingdom Metazoa; phylum Arthropoda; class Insecta; order Diptera; family Lauxaniidae; genus Meiosimyza; species Meiosimyza platycephala. The sequence continues at coordinate 101,734,889 of OY759208.1, read as the reverse complement.
CTTTAACCACAATGATATGCAATATTAGGAATCGTTTGCTGCTAATTTGTAACAACATGTCAAGGTTAATTTTACTCTTTCAAACCTATTTGAAAAGTTTTCATTTAATTTGAAAGTTCGAATATTTCACTGTTATTATATTGATTGATTACTCAAAGGAATTTGATACTAAAAATTTTAGTTATTCATTGCCATTTAAATTGTTTAGAAATTTTTGGTCATACATCAGTTATCCGAGCTGCAACAAGTTAAATTTCGAAAAGCTTTTGCTACTTAGTAGAGAGAGCAAAGCTCGCTCTCTCTCTCTCTCTCTATCTCTTGAACATTAAGGCGTGGGTGTCACACCAAATAACGTGTTCTCAATTCACCTTGAACGAGAGCAGCAACTTCATCAAAAATTATATACAACATACAGCAATAAGTGTAAATATGGACGGACAGTATGGACATACATGTGTATGTATGTATGTATGTATATTGGTGTATATGAAATTGCACACATTTATTAAATAAACAAACAAACAGACAAATAAAAAGACATATAGACACAAACTAACATATAAGCGAATAAATAAAAAAAAACCCTGTGTTTGCGTATGTAAAGGGTTTTCAATCGTTTCGCTGTTGTTTCTCTGCTATTGAATAAAAAAAATAAAAACAAAACCTAAACTGAACTTGAAATATAATTAATAAACAACAAATATGTTATTAAGACCACAACTAAAATAAATGAAATAAATTGTAAGAACGCCTAAAAGTACACAAATTATAAATAAAATATGAAAAATGCTTATATTTAAGTTTGAAACGCCTAAGGGTAGGCAACAAATTACATTTATTTTAATTGCTTTAACATTTCAATGCCAACAAAGAGCACTCGCAAGTAGCGAAATTTATTTAAATATTAAGCAGTTTACTTTCAAACGTATAGCGTTTTTATTCGTGCGGCAGCAGGGGAAACATAAAATAATCATTACATTATGGCATGGCTGCTTGTCGGTGCTAAAATCATGAGCAAATTCACAAGCCATATTTGTGTATATTTATGATAACTTTGTTGTGTTTTTTGTTTTGCACCCAGACAGACCATTACGTGCCACACTCATGCATACACACACACACGCGCGCACACACAAAACCAAATACATATTCGTATTAGTAAGCAAGTACATAAAAGATAAAGCGCCTAAAAGTATACTACAGAAACTTCAAAACAAGTTTACTGTTGCGTGTATAATAAATACTTGCTTAGTACGGTTGTTTTTTTTTTTCATTTGTTTTGTCTACTTTAAGGCGTTTTCCTCAATGCTGTATTTTTTTCGTTGCATACTTTTTAACTGCGACGCAACAAGTTGTAAACACTACTGGCAAAATGTGTAACGAATATGAGTGCAAATATTGAAAAGAAACTTTGATAAAGAAAAACATAAAGAAAATACTTAAGTTAAATTAAAGTAGAATATATGCGCATAAGGAGGTTAAGTAAAACGAAGATAACAGCGTGCCGAAAGATCAATTGCTGCTGGAATTTTTATAGCGTGGTAAGAGCTGCCATCCATATTAATAAAGCTCAGCAAAATGCTCCATTCTTCAAAATATTCCACAAGAATAGGGCACGGTATGGAAAATGAAGTATTTTATTAAGTATTTACTTACTTCAGGCATACTCCTTCATCATGCAGAAACTCATCAAAAACTTAATTTACCTCTCTTAAACACTGTTCTAACGAAAACGACTACGAAAGATGACATTTTTTGAACATTGAATTGATAAAATTAAACTTAATTTAATATAGCACTGAGAAAGATGCTCGCATCTAAACAAAACTCTCAGAAAAAATACATTTTCTTAGCCTGTTCATAGTCAACCATATTATCGTACTATTCAGAGAAAGTACATAGACCTCATTGTGAAATAACTTAATATAATTTGAGTTTTTCTTTTACAAAACTCGGAGACTGGCAACTTTTTTTTAATAAAAACTTAAAAATATACATATATTATAGTTTAATATAGCTCGATAAAGACAATTTATTCTCAATTTAAATTTTGAAGAAAGCAATCTCCATTAAAAATTTTTCTATGAAATTATTCCAACTCTTCGTTAGAAACGACCCTTTTTTAACTTTATTCTGAAAAAGTTGACCACTACTTATACTTAACATAAATTCGATAAAAACAATCGCTCTATAACATTGCACTGAGAAAAATAAATTTTATTTAACATAACTTTGCGAAGGCTGATCTCTTCTGAGTATAACTTTCTGAAAGAGCGTTCCTTTTAACATAACGCTAAGAAATATGAAGTTTTAGCTGAAATCTTCAGAGAAGGAACACTTCTTTATTAAATTATTCTGTGAAAAACGAACTTTTCTTAATGATTTCATAATAATATTTGTTTTTAAATAAAAATCAGTAAAAGAAGAAAACTCTGAAAAAGACTACACTGAGGAAGAAACCTTCACAGAAAGTCATTCTTTTTATATACAAATTAAAAGAAAAATAAAGTTGTTTACCACATAATACAGGGAAAGACAATCTCCAACTGAGAAAGACGAACTTTTTGTTCCGGATTCGGAGAATAGCCGATAATTTTTCGTTTCAAACGATGAAGGCAGCAAAAATTCAAGTATAAGATTAATTTAAATAACAAAAGAGGAACGCAAACACAAATGAGTTAGGAAATTCTGACCTATCCCAATGGCGAGCAAATGATCAAACTTTTGAAATGAATTAAAAATTAATTTGTATGCATTGTATTGTTGACCTACTTTGTTTGAAATATTTGGGAAAAGTTTTGGTGTGAAGCTATAATAGTCCAAAAATAGTAAATTTTATCCCAAATTAAAATAACTTTTAAAAATAAAAGAAAAAGTTTATCTTCAATAGAAGCGAATTCAATTACTAGGCGTTAGTTACTGAAGAAAACGTGCCCAAAATTTAAAGTTTAAGTTAAGTAGGCTTAATCGGCTTGCTCGACTATAGAAAAGTTCTGAAGGATGAAAGAGACATTTCGCAAAGAAATTATGTTTCTAACATTTCATTTTTTATACTTCAGTCTCAATCAGTGATATATAGAGGGTGGACCATTTATTAGTTAATATCTTGTAACTTTTACTGTAACAGTAAAGGTCAATATATTTTGCTTAACTCAAGAGAAAAGGTATTTTGTTAAGTAACTTTAGAAAGTACTATTAAAGTCAGCTTCAAAAGAGTTATACAAATATCATCCAAAAACACATAAAGCTTGCTTCCAACTGATAAGATTTTTATCTAATACTTTAAGTATTTCTAATGAAGCAACAAAGTAAGAAAACTTCATATTCATAAATGTTGTAAATAATTCATCAAAAAAAAGAACGTATAATGAATTAACAGCTTTCTATGTATATGTTCGCGTATATAATTGTGAGCGATTGTGTGCGTTTACGCATTATTATTATTAATATTATCAAAAACTTTTTTTTTTTTGTTTGTTTGCATTGTTGTTGTTGCTGCTGTCACCGATGCTGTTGTTTTATTAAAATCTATAGGCACATAGAAACCTAAAAATATGGAAGCATAAGTTTTTAATGTTTTATTTTTTGTGCGTTTGGTGTTTTTTTTTTTTGCGCTTGAAGCGTAGGCTGTAGTGACTTGACGCTTGACACTGGCAATAACATCACAAGGTTATTAACCTATCACTGTGGCATTAGTTGTTGTTGATTTTGATTTTGTTTTCCTTCACTGTACATTAATTTACAGTGAAATGGTGCGAAATAGCAGCCTGGCATAAATATTTAAGCTCTCGACAAAAATGGCAGACAGACAGACAGCAATCAGGAAACGTAATCTATAAATTTATGAATATATAATGCGACTAATTAAAAATAATTGATGGACATAAATGTCGATAATATATATCGGAGTGCGCTTTTCAAACGAAACAATTTTTGCTGACAATGTAAATGTTATTTTTTTTTTTTACATTGAATATGAAAAATTCACTATTTTTTGTGTAGAGACTTCAAAGGCATAAACATTTAAGCAATAAGCGCCTAATAGTATGCAATGAACAATATTAAACAACAGCTTTTGTTTATTATGAAATTTAGATAGCATATTTTAAGGCGTGTTTTTTGATAAACTTTGACTTTTCGACGTAAATTCGAATGAAAACATCACAGTTTTCTCGGAAAGAACTTTGATGGGTAATCACATATAATAAACAAAAATCTTTTGTGAGTTATGAAATTTTATTAAAAGTACGTTGCATGCTTTTAAGCACATTTTGTCCTAAGCTAATACATTTTGAAAAATTTAAAGCGAATAAAATCTTTACACACCACTACACTAAGGTCTTAAATAGTACTTAAGGGCCAAGGTCTCTTTAAAATTTTATCGCTCAATTGCTGCTTAACATTTAAGTGTTTTTATTCCTTATTACGTTGTATAAGATTCAAGAAAATAGCCCATAATCATCTACTATAACACACTTCAATAAAATTAAGCAATATATCATTTTACATTGCTACAGTTGAGTGCCTAAAAGTGTGCCATATAATTTTTATTTGTTTTAATTTGCATACGAGGCTTATAAAAACTTCTCACACGCAAATAAATCACAATTGCAACAAAAAAAAAAATAAAGTAGAAAAATTACCATATGTCACGCAAAATAAAGCGAAAGGATAAGGCTCCGAAAAGTATGCAGCAATTGAGTAAACAATAAACTAACATTTGTACGACACAAACCAAACACCTTTACTTATTGTTCGCACACACACAAAAATTTTAATTACTAATTACCGCGCGTAAAAATGAAATCCTTTTCATTTATTTTTCTTTTGTTGCTGTTGCTGTTGCTGTTGTATTTGTAATTGAATAATCACAACACAACTTGGTCCTAGCATAATAAAAATTTTCATTTTAGTTTCACTTCAACTTTTTAATTTTCACCATTCGCAAAGAGTTCAAGTTCTTACTTCCACTACATTTTTGTTCCATGGCTGTTGCTACAATGTTCATTACACATTTTTTTTTCTTTCTACTTTTTCATTAACTTTAAAATGTCTTAATAAAGTTGCTTTCGTTTTTTTTTTGTTTCGCCCCTTTTGTTTTCGGTTTTTTTATGACTTTAGTTTCAACATAACATTGCAGCATACAGTGGACAGAATTTACCAATAAAAAAACAAAAAAATATGTATACTCTGATAAAATGTGTAAATAGTGTATCTACATTTTACATAAAATGAGTTAGAAATGACGGAAGAGAAGTTAGAAGTAAGGTCTTCTTTCTGAATAATGTGCAGAAAATGTACGAAACCTACAAATCACTTTATCTTCAAATGGAAACGCTTTTAATTTTCAATTTACATTGCTTAGTTTTAGTGAAAATAAAATATGAAGTTTTTTTTTTCAAGGGAGGATCAATAGAACCTCCGTATAAGATCCGTTCAATATCTGGTTTCAAGTAATTTTAAAACTCTATGCAATTAGCAAGTGTGGACAAATAAATAGCACAAGCTAAATTGTTCAACAGTTAGTGATGCTCAAAAAATTATCGCTTTTGTCCTAGAAAATATTACAATGTTTCAGAATTTTTTTGAAAATCTTTTTTTTTTGAGAAACAATTTTAAGGTTGCAACAATAAACCACTAGCACTCCAATGTATGTCAAAAAACAACTAATTTTTCTTGACAATTGCCTTTTTTTTTTTGTTATGTCATTTTGATAAATTTAACCTTCAATTATTGCCGTTAACCCTCCGATGAGCGTACGGGTCTGGCCAGACCCAATCAGTTTTCAAATTGGTACATCTTTTTTTCTAGGCATTTCTGAGTGATCCCCGTCCAAAACGATGCTTTTCCGATATATTTGTAGTGAGAAATTGTATTTTCGTGAATGCTGCGCACATGGGTCTGAGTAGACCCAACAAATTTTATCATACGATATTGAAAAAAATATTGAGTAAGAGGTTTTTTTTTGGATTATAACGATGAGACGATGTGGAGGAACTATACAGCTAATGCTACAAAATGTAAAAAGTATCCTTTTTGTGAAAAGAGCAAGTCAATATAGACAATGAACACAATAAAAATTAATATAATACAATAATAATATAAATTATTTTTCAAAATTTTCTTCATTCAAAGGGGTTGAGATAGGGGGTAAGTATGTCCGGAAAAAATGTAGGGAAGACCTGGTAATACATTTGACCCCTCAACGGGTCACTCCAGGAAAGCTATGAAATATTTTTCCAAATTTTCGAAATTTTTTGTGTAGGGGAACCCCCGAAAGGGTGTCAGATAGGGTGGTGTGTCAAGGGAAAAGTTCAGGAGAGTGAAAATAATGCGAGTTGGTCTAGCATTTTACCCCTCCAGGGGTATCTGAAAAAAGGGGAAGTCAATTTCATAGTTTCATAAGAATATAATTTTTGCAGGTGAGCCCCCCTAAGCAGTTGTGTTAGGGGATAAGTATGTTTGAAAAAAATGTTGGAGGGGAAAAATAATAGGACCATGTCATACATTTGATCCTTCTAGGGGGCAGCTTCGAGGAGATATTAATGATTTTCGGTAGATTAAGGAGCATTTTCTAGTTTTCAAAACGGTAGCGGGTCCATGAAATGTTGTCTGACATGTACCAAATTTTACGTGGTACTTACTTTTGGTCCCCGGGGATGCGAAGTTTGGAGCAGCTTTAATATTTTAAACCGCCCTAATATGTATGGGTCTCATCGTACCCATACGCTCCATATACCGCCTCATACGTCACCGCTCATTGGAGGGTTAACATTCTTCGGGTCCAATATGGTCCAAGAAATAAGTTTTTTATTGAGACATTATTAAGCATATTTGGAGTTATGCGATGAATTCGGAGGCACTGATTTTATTCACAATGTTCATTTATATTTTTTTAACAACACGAACAACAGGAAAGTAAGAGAACATACGTTAGCGTTAAGAAAATTGTAAGCTTAACAATTTTGTACTCTTCGACACTTACTTCATATATGAACCAAATGAAACTGGAGAATAAATACAGCAAGGTGTTTGGATCGCTCTACTGGTAATCAGCATTAACTTTTTTTTTAGCTCACAGAACATGGATTGTATGTGTGCAAAGTGTTCCTAAATTGATAAATTTCAGTCCTTGATGTGGAACTTGTTAAGTCAGTTAATACCCTTCTGAAGAATGTCAGAAGAAATCTTCATTTGCATTTCCTCAATAATTAATAAGTAGGAATAATTTTTCAATTGCTATCAAAATATTATTAACATAAATACTAAAATTTCTTATAACTATTGCTAAGTACAAATTCAAACCACTGTGCAGCGTTAACTTGCTGTCTTGTGGTGTTGGTGGTCATTACTTGTAATTGAGTTCGGCGCCCAAGTACACTTAGTTTGTATGTTTCTGTAGAAGGATTTTATTACAATTCGTCCTGTTTCGTTGTATGTACGCATTTTACTCAGTTTCTAAGTTAGTTTGTATGAATGTGTATAAATAATTTCTGTGGAAAAAAAAGAAGCTGCATAAAAGGCTTTACACATCCATCTTACCGCATTGACATAGTGGCGCCAGCTAATATGGCATACTGTTTAGACTTTCTTCTACTTCTGTCTCTTGTATGACAGTCTCCTTGTCTATCAGTCTATCTGTCTCACTGCGTGCTTGTATTTGTGTGACATTTTTAATTGTGCAGCTTTCGAACTACGCAATTTTCTAGCAGTCGTTTTAAGTAAATGTCCCAGTAAACATTTGGAAGAATTGTAAAAATTCTATTATTGTTTATTTTTAGAAACTTTTTAAATGAAATTTGTATCAATACACTATGATTAGATATAACTTTTTCGTTGTATGTGATATCAGCCAAAATAGTTTTTAAGTGAAATTATTTTTTTCCTAGGCAAAAGAATGTAGATATATATGCCTATAGATATGCAATGAAATTTGCCAGGCTGTGTTTCTTTGTTTTCACGTTATGTAAGATGATGTGTGTAATCACCTTGCAACATTAACGAAACATCAGAACAAACAATTATATAACAACCCACTTCAGAAAGTGTCACCCGAAAAAACTATCGCTTGGTGTCAGAATATGAACACGCGGGCAATCAAAATGATCAACTTGGAAATTAAATTACTACTCTAAAGCGGCTAGAAATCTTTACTGGGTATACAGTACATATTGCAGTTATTTATTTGTTGGCATATTCAATCATCGTGGTATACATATATTGCTATTTCTCGATATGTATGGCTCTGCAAATTTATATATATATTTATTTATGAATGTATTTGTCAGTTTACTGATGACTTGAATGATATCTATGGCTTCGCTCGTTGTTTACATTTTAGCTACATTCCTTATATTGGGTGCTTTTCTATGAATTCAACTGCTGGTGCGATTTTAATTTTAACGCGAATGCGCTATGAACTTTGCCAAGCACTTAAACTGTGAAACCTTTTAGGTGTTAACTGTAATTAAATTTAAGAAAGCTTTAAAGTTTTCACAAAAGAAAAACGTATATATTGAAATCCTGTAGAAAACTACATTAGCTTAAGTTGTGTAAAATCTGTAATAGAGCACGAAGAAGATTTATGAGTAACAATTCAGCTTCAAACTATAATGTTCAGTCAATAAGACAATAAGAACACTTTCAAACAAATAACGCAAATTATAGAATTTGCTATATGGTTCGTCTCGGAAGACAATATTTTGATCGAAAAATAATTTATTTTCCTAGATACGAAAAATGTAATGAAGTTTTTGTGTTCATTAGCTTAAACATGTCTCTAACATCAAAGATATATTTAAAGGTTTATTCTGTTTGTCATTTGTGTCCTACCGCAGACGAGGCCTCGAAAAAAGTCTTAATCTCAATTGTCTTAAGGAACACAGAGTTATTCATTCAATCAGCCTATATATATATTTATTCTAAATATATGTAACATATAAGAGACCACGTACATTGTTATACGCCAACTGCAGAGACAGCTATCCACGATGTGGAATATGGGACCAAACACTATATGCGGAAAATAACCGCATCAGTAGACATGGTGGTGGCTTTCAAATCGTGGACCTCATTTGTTCACTCGAAAAGAGCGTAAAAAATTTAGATGATAGCAAACGCAACTTCTTCTCACACTTTTTGATGAGCGAAAAAACGAAGTCCTCTTTACAATAGCTGACAACTTCTAGTATACTGTTCTATAATTTAATTTTAAATTTCAATCGATAACACACTTTTCAACGCTTAAAAATAAATTATTTTCTTACTTTCCGAAAGAGTTCACAAAAATTGTTAGCAAATTCGTTCTTCGAAATAACACATACTGAATTATTGAAATTCTTCTCAGTAGTCGTTCACGAACAAGCTGCAGCTTTATAAAAACGGAAATTATCAATAGTCAGATAAAATTTTTTAGGTAAAAAATTGTTTGCTACACATGCAAGAATTCTGAGAGATCCATTTAAATATTAGAGCCAAGTACTTTTTGAAATTGTGACGTTAGTTTCGTACACGATAGTATGGATTTTAATATACTTATTACTTATTTATTATTAAGAAAATTGCTTTTAATTTGAGCATTGAGAAATTATTTTTCAATTTCCAGACTTTTCACAAAAAGGTACGATATTTGTTTATTGTAAAAGAGCCTCCCATTTCTTTAAAAATTTCTTTAACATCATATCGAATTTTTAGGTTGCACTGTATGTATTCTTAAGACGTGATACCTAGATACTACAAGAATATACATATGTGTTTATATTTTTTTACTGCTCAAGGTAAAAACTAATTTTCTCACAATTCACTTCATTTTATTGCAAATAATATGGCATGTGTCATGCTTGAAGTAGTCGTAGTAGTTAAAAAATCATATATTTTAGTTTTATTTTTTGCTTTATGCAGCTTTTTCTTTTCTTGTACGAGTATTTATGTCTATTTTGCTATATCGAATTTCAATGGCAACAGGTCATAAGAATTTTAAGAACTCAAGTTCATTTTAGTAGAAGTAATTTCATGCTCAACGCGTTAAGTTTAAGAATGACGGCAGATATCTTAAAGCAAAAGCTCAACAATTGCACTTTAAAGCTTCTAAAATTTGAGTAAATAAGAAAAGCTTTTACGAATCCTTAAGATGTAGCTTTTTCTTAAGTTGCGCTCCTAAAAGCTTCGAGAAGAGCTTTTTCTTTATGTCTTTCAATACACTGAGGAAAATTATTTTAAATAATGGAAACAAATTATTTACGAGGTCATCTAAGAAATTTCGTAATTATTGAAATGAGACGTACCAAGTGTCTGGTGTCTTTTTGAAATTCTGGAATTGAGACAGAGTTGGGTGCGAACTGAAATGGTATTTCTCAATTCTTATTGGCTTTTTGTACTCAATATGAATAGAAAATTACTACAATAATGTGAAGAAAAATTATAATAATATCCAAAAATTCAAATAAAAGTCCTGCAATAAAATTTATGAAGAGAACATAATATATTGGCCATTATTTGAAGCAAAAAAAAATCGTAAAAAATAAGAAATTACCTTCACGCAAAGCTTTCTTGCGGTTTTGCCATGGCATTCAAGACAATTTAATCTAAGGAAATATGTAGTAATCTAGGCAATATATAGTAGACAATCAGTATGGTTAGAATTTCAAGACTATTCGCAGAATGAGTGAAATCAAGGCAATAAGAGAAAAAAGTTTAATCAGTCTAATCAAGGTAATAATTCCACAAAATTTAAGGCATTTGATTCTCTTAGACGATTTATTATAATAATAAAGTTTAGCTACCACAGCTCTAAGCCTTCTTAGCTATTAAGCTTGCAGCTTTAAATCAAGCAAACGTTTTTTTTTTTTTGTTCTTGCAGTGATTTTCGTTACCTCCCTGAAACTTTTTTTGCAAAAAAATCACTTATATTGTAAGGCTTATTATAAGAGAGATAACAATGCTTGAAGAAGTTCATGGCAAAAAAAAAAGCTGCTATGTCCTTGCAACTATGAGAAAATATAAACTCTAATAAATATTTGTCTGAACATAATGCAACCACTATTTTTATTATTTTAGCGCATTATACCAACAGTTTACAGTATGTATTATCACACGTTGCAATACTCGAGCACCACATCTTACGTTGACAAAGTGCAGCAGCAACAAAAATAACAACCTAAGGTAAACACACACATAATCTATCATACGCACATGACAAGAAAATTAATGTTTGCTGATTTCTCATGATTATTATTAGCGAAAGTTGTTTGGCAACCCTTGAAGGCAAACAGCCAGTTAGCAACATACATATTTGTAGGGAAAACGAAAGCTTAAGATTACAAAGAAAAGAGAAAGAACGCTAAGACTATGTAAGTTGTGGTTGCCAACAGCATAAAATTAGTTACAATTTCAAGCTAATATTTAATTGTCTAAGTGCTAAATAGTGTAGTAGTAGTAGTTTTTTCCTATTACTGTCAGCTAAAAGTCATGAGTTCTGACATGAAGAAATGCAGTTTAATGGAGGATTTAAACAACAATAGCAAAGAAAAGCTTTTCATGACAAATTACACACTCGCGGCATTTCCAGTGGCTTGCGAGCGAGGGAGCTGTAAGTAAAAACATTCTACACTTAACAGTCCTGAATACATAGTTTTAGTTTAGTTTTTCAATATAATTTTTCGAAAAAAATGTTTTAGCAGCTATTTTTTGAAACTATTCGCCATTAAAAAATGTTATTAGTTACAGGAGTGATACTAACCCCGAATCAACCCTAATACGTTCATTTATATTTAAGTTTATTGCTGTCTTGTAATCCATATATGTACGTATCTGATGGTGCATTACCATTGCACTTTACCCAGCAAACATTTTTTATCACAGACGAGTAATATAACAATCGGCGAAACGTTCAGTTTGATAGCACGATTGTTTATTTGGGAGAAACATAAACGGAAACGAACAACTTGTACTGGCGGAATAATTATCTCATTGATTTGCTGTCTTAATATCAAATCATAATGCATTGTAACAAATATATGATATTGAAGAAATGCCGAAAAATATGCACTAAAAAATAATCTTTTCATTTAAACTTACCTAGTAGTATTGCAAAGTTCAACGATTGGAATATGAAACATTCAATAACTACCCAAATGTTTACTGGGTAATAATAAGTTCAACCAGATTATAAGTTATAATAACATGTTACATGCAACAACAATACAAAATTATTTTAATTATACTAATGAAAATCCATGTTTCTATATGAAATTTAATATTCATCATGCACTCATTCACAGCATGCAATATCCATTGTAGCATTTTAGGCGCAACAAAATAATCTACCATTAGTGCACATTATGTTTGTGTTGTTTTGGTTGCATTGTATGTAATTAATTTTGCTGGTATTAAATTAATGTTATTATCCTTTCAATGTTCGTTCATATGTCAGCCTGCAGTGTTTGTGTAAATGATTGAAATTGAATGTAATTGCAACAGCTTTAATTCTAATTGCATACTTTTTGGCTGAACAGCTATGGAGTTGAATGCGGTCTGTGTAATTGTATAAAGAAATATTGGTAAGACTTTCAAGTGAGCTTGAAGCTTTCAATGAGTTGGAATTTTTGAATAAATTTTTTTCTTAAACGCGCTCCTCAAAACCAGCAAAAATTGACTTTGGGTCAGTGTAATAGTTTTTTTTTGTGAGTTACATAAAATTTTACTTCAAATATCAAAAATTAGATAAATGATATGTCAAATGATAAATAGAAAATAAAAGATCCTATCAATGATAACACAGGCACACAAAAAAAATGGCGTGATCCAGAGGGTAGACCCCATATTTCCTACATTTTTGAGGCCGCTGAAACCGAATATGACCATAAAAAATTATTTCAATAGCCAGATTTCCCGCTAATACCTCCTTACCAACCCCCTGGGGGTCGAAATTCGAATTGGCATACAAAGTTTCTTGGAATGCTGAAATCGAAAATGACCCCTTAGCGACCCCTTACTAACCCTAGAAAGTAGAAAGGGGTTCACTCTTTAATTTTCATATAAAAAAAATGAGTGCTAGCTGTTGTCATTTTCGGTTCCAGCGCCCCAAAAAACATAGAAATGCACATCCATCTCAATTTTTCATGAAAATTAGAGTTTCATTTCCTTTCTAGGGGTACTAAAGGCTCGTAAGGGGGTGATGGAAGGGTCGCTCATATTTTTTATGATCATTTTCGGTTTTAGCATGCCAAGAAACGTAGGATTGCACATCCATTTTAACTTTGTATGCCAATTTGAGTATCGACCCCCAAGAGGGTGGGGGTCTACCCTCTGGGTCACAACTTTTTTTTTTTGTGTGCCTGTGTAATCAAAGTCATGGAAACGTTGTTTTCGGGAAATGTCAACTAAAACAAAACGGAGCATAAGCTGTTGACGCGCTTAGCTTCACCATCCTTAAAATTATTGAAACTTTGCGTTTCGAATGAGGAAAGACTGAAAAAAATTATGATTAATCTGTAAAAAAAAAACAAATTTTGCACAGCATATTATCAGCAGTTGTTAGGCTTAGATTAAGCTATGGGGTCCTAATACGATGGATAATATCTAAAAAAAATCAAGTGCAATTAGCTAGGAGATATTATGATCTTTAATATCAGCGCTGAATAACAATCATTCCTTTAGGAAAAAAAATCAATTCAAAAGAATTTAAGTATTCACTGATAATTTGCAATGACTTGCGGGTCAAAATTGGGAATGTACATGCATGCTGATACTGAATGGATGGTTAAAGTTACCCAAAAAATGTGTCTATATACCGGCGGCAATTGAGGTTCAACTATATGATACAATTAGCCATGCTTTATTCGTTCTGGTTGAACTCAAAAGTGAATAAAACTCATAAGTTTAATCTTTTATAATTCTGCTACTGGCCACTTAGAGGCATAACAGCGTTTGACACAACTTCTGTTTTAAAAGTAGAGCCTACTTAAAGGCCGCACGGAGCCTAGCGTGGTAAGTAGTGCCGAGTAGTAAACGCATTGATATTTCGCACTGAAATTAATTAATTTCAAAAACTATAAAAATTGTTGACATTTTCTTAGAATGCAAACAACATTTTAAATGCCAAATGAATTATTCCCACGAGAACAATTAAAGTGAAATTTGTTTAAGACTTGGCAGCAAAAAAAAAAAAACATACAGCTAACTACATTTGTGTAGACCACACCAGACAAGCTGTCGCCTCGGCAATGAAAGTTGCAAGACAAAAGAAAATACTTGAAAACTCTACACCAGACCTGCTGTCTCTGCCATGAGAACTCAAATAGTTTTGTGTAAAGCAAAGTCAAAAGAAAATTTCTTAACCATCAGGTGTTCAATGTGCATGCAATTGCATTAGGTATATTGAAAATGTTACATTCTAAAGAATTTCTGCCAAAAAACGCTGTTGCAAATTGTGTACGCTGTGTGACTGCAACGCCTTCACCAATGCGGCAACTAATGATCTTTTAACAAGTTTCTGAACACTAGAAATTCCCAAAGAATGCTTTGTTTTCTTTTGGTTGAAATAACAAACAATCTAAAAATACTGTATAAATATCTGAAAGGCTGTTTATATGCACAGCGGCGTGCACAGGCTCATTATCCTGGGGGCGATGCACCAATGCATTTCGTATACTTTTTCATAGATTCAATAATATTTCTATAGAAAATTTTCTTTATCGGGGGTTTATGACCCGCCTACTCATCGCTTTTATGCACGCTTGTATACAAACTGCTTGACCTTCAACTATTCATTCATGAAAAGGTGTCTTGAACACTTGAAATTGAAGATGAATTTAAAACAATAAAATGAAGAGTAGTAAAGTGCTACACCATTCATTCATGAAGTTTAACGATCAGCAGGATACATTTGAAATTAAAAATCGAAGCGTTAAATTTAACATCTGCATGAGAAAGTGCGTATGAACTTGAAGTGAAAATTATGAAAACTCTCTCAAAAGATTTTAAAAAAAATATTAAAATTCAAGTTAACAATCAGATTTTGAATTTTTTTTTTGCATAAATCTTCTTCATCCATCTTCTTTTTATTGGCTTAAAATTTTGAAAAGAGTCAATTATGATTTTGCATCTATCCGATATTGTTTTCTAATATAACAATATTTTTTTTTTTTAACAAAAAAACCTTTTTGAAAATTGCAAAAATTATGCATGACAATACATAAAAGTCCCAAAACTTACAACAATTACTCAGTAATTTCATATACTCTTTGGCATATCGCATAATCCCATTAACGAGACAAATTGCAAGAAAATAAGCCCAAAATCGGAAATGAGTTTGCTGCGCATTTTGCAAAAAAGAATTGACATAAAATAGTTTTGAGAATGCAATAAAATGAATATTGAAATGGATATAACGAAGGAGATGACATAAGCTGACAGGCGTTAATAAAATATAAAAGAATACAAAACAACGCACACTGTTATAGATGGATGTTTAAGGATAAAGGATATCAGCGAAATGTTAATCCCATGTGAAAAATTAATTATGAGAGATTGCTATAGTCTTGGACTTGAATATGCTTATCACTACTCATGTCTCAAATTTTATGTTTCTGGTGAATATTTTTGGTCATGAAAAAAGACTTCTTTGTATGGAAAAAATTAACTTTTCCTTTTAAATTTTTACCACTTCAGAAGCTGAATTTTAAAAACTCTTTCTTTGTGAATATAGCAATTGCATATGTAGATTTCATATTATAAATTTATTGTTTCCGGAGCAAATAAATAGCCAGTAAAAAGCATTTTATAAGGATAAAAAAAAGAAAATTTTACATATGCTTCCTGCCAAATTTCGTTGAAATTGGACGTTCAAAACAGCCTTCCTTAATAGATATTAGGGTTCTTATGTAAATCTTACTTTCTAATGTTTATTTCTAGTTTGTCAGTCAGTTTAATAAAAACGTTTTTGTTATGGAAAAATTGAATATTTACCGTTTTCCTGTAAAACTAAAATTGATAAAAATCCTTTCTGAGTGAAAATTAAAATTGTATGAACATTTCATATTGTAAATTTAATATTTTTGGGGTAACAGTTCGGCCTGGGCGTTGATTCGTGATCAGTCAATTAGAAAAAATCTTCTATTTTTATTTAGGAAAAGTGCATTTTTACTCCATACCATATCTTTTAAGGATTAAAGCCTTGCATAAGGACTTTACACTTCAACACTTTGTGCTACTGGGGCAAATAGTTAGAACTAGGCATTTATTCTTAATCAGAAAAACAATAAATTTTTTGTGTGGAAAGGTGAAGTTTTTGATTTTCTGTGCAGTATTATACCACTTTAGAATTCGAATTTAAGAAAATCCATCGTAAGTGCACGTTGGTATTCCATAAAGATTGTATATATCAAATTTGTAGTGTTTGGGGCGAAACTATGATCTGACCTGGCCAAAATAAAATAAAGACTTTTGCGTTTATAAACTTCACTTTGTTTGGAAGTGTGAATTTTTGCTTCTCTGGGAGGTATTAAACCCCTTTAGAAATCAAATTTTAAAATTCTTTCCTTGGTGGATATTTATGTATATTGTAAGAAGATTTCATGTTTCGAATTGTTTGTTTCTGTAGCACTTAAGCCTGATCGTGATCGTTTATTTAGTATTGTAATAGTAATGATTGTATAGGTAAGATGAAATTTTGAATTACTTGGATCTGCAACACACAATACATGTACGTTTGACAGCGCTGAATTAAGGTAGGACTGGATAGGCCTACAACTCCGAACCTCGAGCTCTAGAGAGCATTGTATTATAATATTTACTGAGAGTATAGGCAGGGCTAAGGCCCGAACCCGGACCCCGAGCTCAAGGAGCCCCCAGCAAGACAAAACGTTTTGTGGATTTGTGAGTGTTCTGAGGTAACCGAAACTAAGACATATTAAACTACAATGCAAGTTGCAACTTTCGCTCTACTATTAGCAAGTGACTAAGTTTTTTCGATAGATTCTCTCACGCTGAACACAAATTTGAGTTCGAAAATTGTCCGTATAGTTTTAAATAAACTGGAAGTTGAAACCGCAAAAAAAATGGAATGGTTTTTGCCAATTTTTGAATGACCGTGGGCACTAAGCACGAAGTTATAGAAACTTCAAAAATGTCATAAAATAAAGCTTGCCATTTCACCTTTCGACATCAGTAAACTAAAATTTAGTCGTATCTAACCTTGAAGTGATCTGCGGCTTTTGAGAATAGTCGTGTCAGTGGTAATTATTCTGAGTGAGAGAGAATAGGAAGTTTGTCCCTTTTCAGCCATGAATTTCATTTTGGTCGAAATCAATGACATACTGAGCATTCCGTAATGCACACTCTAAAAAGAACCCTCATGTTTCGAACTGTTCCGTGTTCCGAATTTTAGTTCTCTAAGATAAATGATTTGGTTTGGACATTGATTTCTAATCAGTCAAGAAAAAAGGACTTTTATATAAAGGGATATATCGATCCGGGTTTGATCAACTATAGTGGCATAAATACTTAGACTACTTAGCAAATTGCGACTTTCGGTCTACTAATGGCAAGTACCTAGATTTTTTTTGATAGATTTTTGCATACTAAGCCCGAATCTGGGCTTAAAAGTTGTTCATCATATATAGTGTTTGAGGGTATAGGGTTATAAGCTATCAAAAAATGCGTTTTTGGAAATTTTCGAATCACCGTGATCACTAAGACCGCAGTTCTACAATAGAATCTTCTAAATTATCTCACGTTGAAGCATATAATTAGCCCTTTGGACATCAATAAGCTAAAATATAATTGCATTCGTCCTTGAAGCACTGTGCGTCTTTGAACGTAGTCGTGTCAGTGGTCGTTATTCTGAGTGAGAGAGAACAGGAAATTAATCCTTTTTCAGGCATAAATTTCGTTTTTTGTAAAATCCAAAGATATCCTGAATTCAGGAGAGCTCTTAGTCGGAAACTGGATCGGATCGTTCGTTTCATTTGATGTGAAAGTGTTGTGGCATTACAGCAAAAAGAAAATGTATGTCTTTTTCAATTTTAAAGGAGTTGCACTCATTTAAAAAAAAAATTCATTTATTTTAATCGGAAAAAGCCTCTTTAATTGATTAAAAATCGAAATCGAAATCGAGAAATATAAAACTTTTTACAAAAGTTCATTCATTTATTATCTACTTTTACTGTCGCTTGCACTTGCACGATCAGCAGGACATCCACTTCAATGGACACTTAAAATTTAATGAATGAGTTGCCAATTTCATTCAAGAGGCATCCTACCTGCAAAACACTTGAATTTTTCAATTACCCAACAGCAACCACTCAAATGAAACAAAAATTTCTCACTTAAAAACACAAAAATGTTGGACCATAAAAACAAGCAAGCTGGCAAAAATCGATCGATCTATCAATAGACGATCAATAGTTGCAGTAGAACAGTAGAAAACTGTTGGAGTTTTATGACACAGAAAATTGTCAAATTGTAAAACCTGGCAGGACATGAAACTTACCTGGAATTTCTTTGATCGTATCGGTCATTGAATACACTCGTTGCCTCTCAAAGGTATATCACTCCGATATGACTCGCACTATTGTGTGAACTCGCACACACATACGGGGCGTAGGTGCAATTGCGTTTATTACCGCTCTCTGGGGGATCATCATTTTTAGTTTTGTACATCGTAAACCACGGGGGTGATCAATGCGAATTTTTGTATTGTAAAAGGTCGAAATATTTTCACAATGTAATTTCGTTGTTTCTATTTTGCTTTTCATTCAGTACAAATTTTGCTGCATTGTAATTTTTGAGTGTAGATCACTTGAAGTTCAAGTGTTGAAGATTTTACTACATAGTTCTTTTGATTTTATCTTGTGGCGATTGTTTTTATCTTTTCGCTCAATTGACGCATTAGTTTTGCCGGCATGATTTTACAGGTTCTCTACAAATTTCTAATGCTCATTGGTATTGCGTTTTTTTGCAGCGAATTTAAGTATTTGATTTTTATCTGATTAATTTAAAATTAAATTTTGCATCATCATTTATGCGAAAATTTTTAAGTTTTTATTTTCAAGTTTCGTGGGAATTTGAGTTTTTTTATTATTTTTTTTTTAAAGTTCTATACCTTGACGTACTTTAAAGTTCTAAAATAATTTTGAAATTATACATAAGTGATTTGGCAGTATTTACTTCAAGTGGTGTTAATTTTGTATTGCGGTTTTTTGAAAATATTCTTTAAGAGGGTGCTGTCAAGAGCATTAGAGACCACACATTAAATATTTTTTTTTTTTTGCTAAAAATTTAAATAGAATAAATTGAAGGCATGGAAGGTCTCGAAAAGACGTCTTGCGCCTATGTTTGAAAAATAATTTTTTTCCACCACTCAAGGAGAAAAGATAGAGATAATACATTTCGTAAACGACCACAGCCGCTGGGAGGGCTCGATTTCGGATATATTTTTTAAAAGAATTTTATTATTCCGTCAATCCATCGCCTATTTCGGATCAATTTATGGAAAAAAATTTCAATGCACCAAACGATGAAAAAAATTACTAATTAATTTAGAATAAATTTGGCAACATGATTGAAAATGGGCTGAACTTTGGCCATAGTAAGGCCCGTTTTCAATTAACTTTTCGAAAAATCTTTTATATGGCGATCGACAACAAATGGTCGAGACCAAACTTTTAACATAGCCCGCCAGTTTCTTTGGCTTCTAAGAGCTAATAGACTTTTTGCAGAAGGATTCGATTTTTGCAAATAAAATTGTTTTTAAGCTGTAGCGTAGCTAGGGTGAGACTAAGATACCCGTCGGCCCGGGCGCAAAGGCTTGGGAGAGCTCAACAGCTCAGAATCTCGAAATTATATTTTGGGCTTATATTTGTAAAACAGATTTTAGCAACATTGATGGAAATAAGATTAAGAAGAAATGACCTACGACCACTCAAAGGATCCTTTTTGTCCTATTTAACCAAAATTTGTTTTTACTCCGATCGATCGCCCATTTTTCAAAGATAATTATTTACGTCACCCGATGGAGATAGTTAAAAAGTAAGTTTTTATTATTTTACTTTAGACCCATTTAAAAAAAAAAAATTTTTGATTTGTCGTTGATTTTCATTTATCTCGTTTTTGAGCCATATCTGTTCTTCTATTATCAATTATTACATGGCCAAGTAAAATTGTTTCGCTATCGTCAAAAAATTATTAATAAATCTATTAAAACTTACAATCAAAAAGTAAACATATGAATAAAGTATAATTAAATAAGATGTGTTTATTTAAAAGAAAGCATGCATTCAGCTAGCACTAGAGCTGCTTGCGAAGGTATGAAAGGATCTAATGCAGCTGACGTCAAATATAAGGAAATCAACAAAAACGTGATAGAGCCAATGAGAAAGCTATTTTTAAAATCGCTAAACACAAACAAAATAAATGAAAAATAAATCATTTTAATTTACAAAATTTTCACTTCGCAATGTTATGCGCTATAGCAGTCGCCTGCATTATAATGTTGCGTTTGCTAACAGTTTACAAAAAACACAATTGAGTCATAAATTGCGTTCAAAAGAGACGCTTATAATGCGTTCGGGAATCCTTAAGTAATTTGCTTATAAAGCGCTAAATGAAGTGTGATATTCTCCCGACGGCAAATTGCGGACAAAATTTACAGCTTCGGCAAATGTGTTGCGAACTTGCTAAATTATGTAAATCTAAAAGAGAGTATATAGCCTTATATAAGATTGCTACAGAATTACGAACCGTCACTAGTCCTACAGTTGGAGTTACTTCTTAATTGCTTCCGAAGTCAACAATTCTTTTGTTTTCTTTGCTCTTGGTTTTCTGCAAATTTCAGGAAATTTCAATTTTAGGTTTACAGAACAGTAAAACCTGAAGAATATATAGGTACATTCTTCTATAAAATGTGCATTTACCCAGATATACAACATAATTATTGAGAAACAAGGGAAAATATTATATTTCATGATCAATACCAAAGAAAAATACGGCATCATCAAAAAAAAAAATCGAAGTCTTTCTTTTCCATTTAAAATATTTTATTTTAATCTCGATGTGAAACAGTTAATTTACTTTAAACTACAAATCTCTTGTGACTAAAACACAATAACTTTTATATTAAATAACAAATTAATTTACAATTGATAATATCCTGCAGAGGTATCATCGCTCTATCAAAATCTCAGCTGCGTGCGCACGCTGTATCACCACAGCTGTTTTCTTCTTTCTTCAGCTGCGAAGCACAACAGCACGCATGCGCGCTATTTACAGCTGCTACAGGCGAAATCTGTCCATTTGGACTTAACTCAGCAGCATTAAAATTAAAAGTTGGACTTTCAGAGCCACCTTTTTTCTGTTTGACACGCCGATTTTGAAACCAAATCTTCACCTGCTTCTCCGAAAGACGTAAACGATTGGCGATTTCAATGCGACGTAGGCGCGACAAATACGCATTCATTGAAAATTCGCGTTCCAATTCAAGTAGTTGAGTGCTGGTGAATGCGGTGCGTATGCGTTTGCTGGAATCGGCATAGTCGCTTATGACTGGAGAAAGTTCAACATTCAACGATGTATTGCAACCAGTGCCAGTTGCGCTGGTATGTGTGCACTTTATGGGTGAACTATTTGGTGAGCTGGACTCTTCCTTAAAACGTTTACTCGTTGGCGGTGGTGCATTGAAAACATCATCACAGCTGGGATATTCTAAATTGGAAGCAGTAGATGAGGCTGAAGGTGAGGTACAATACGCTTCACTAAGATAGCCGACGGGTAAAGTTACGTTGTTGCTGCTGCTGGTAGAATCACGTGGTGTTGGTGGTGAATAGCAACCATCGAAAGATTGCTTACGTTTGTTGGCTAAAATTGAGGTGGCAGCATATGGATGAAATAGTGCTGATTTTGAATGACGTTGATGCAGCTCTACTAAATGCTGTTGTTGCAATGCTTGCTGATGCTGTTGTTGTTGTATGCCCAATGAGAATAGATAACTGCCAACATAGCTTGCTGGATAAGGCAACATTGGTAAATTGGGTAGCAAAGCGGCGGCGGTGCTGGCATTTATTATACCAGCGGCAGCAGTAGGAGATCCAAGATGGGTATCCTTTTTCAGCGGTATATCGCTCAGTAGTGAATCCATAAGAAATGAGCGTGACATTTTTTTTTTTAAGAAAAAATTTGTTTTAATTGATGATATTTTTAATTTTATATAGAAAATTTCTCGAAAACTTTTGTTCTTTTTTTTTTTTTTTTGTTTCTCTATGACCTTTCTCGATCACAAGCGCACGTAAACTGCTGTCAAA
This sequence comes from Meiosimyza platycephala, assembly GCA_963662105.1. Taxonomy (NCBI): domain Eukaryota; kingdom Metazoa; phylum Arthropoda; class Insecta; order Diptera; family Lauxaniidae; genus Meiosimyza; species Meiosimyza platycephala. The sequence continues at coordinate 101,712,594 of OY759208.1, read as the reverse complement.
CGTCATACACGATCGTCTTTTTATATCCATGAGGGTGGGTTCTATTTTCTTAGTCGATTTGGGTTGGCTTTCATTGTGACTTTAAACATCCCTTAATTTGTTTTTCCTTACATTTGTAAATACCTCGGCTTCCTACCACAACAAATTATAATTTGAGGGTTGTTAAAGACCCTCAAGAAAATCGACAACAACGTTTTAACAATGGACAAATTAGTTACTGCCTCGTCTAATGAATTGTAATTGTTTCCTTCTATGCTCCGCCCAGGCAAAGCAGGTAATTCTTGTGTGACGCAGGTAACCCCTGTGATTTCAACTTTAAATATGGTGTCTTCTCGGGGTTGTTTTATCTTCTTTTGTATTGAATGAATGAAGCACGGGACACAGCTTCTGATCACTGGTTTCATAAATTTAAACCCTCGGCTTTAATTTTACGCTTCATGCATTTTTAATAAAAATTTATTTATTATTTTATTTCTGTTAGAGCTCTAATGATGAATTTTAAAATATTCAATGAAAAAAAATAATATGAACTTTAATACAGTTTTATTAAGACTTCTTTCAGTTTTCGGATAAAAATTATTTAATATTCGTACTGTAAATATGTCGAAGGATTTCACTGAAAGATTTCTTCTCATATTTTTAAATGAGTTTTATTTTTCAAAGTACTTCATGGAAACTCTATGACTTTCTTTGATGTTTTCGATAGTAAGCGAACATAAGTTATTTTAATATATTTCCATATGTTTTGGCTCTTTTGGTTCTATGTATAAACCCTTCGAATAACACTAAAAAAGTCGAAAACTATCGAAAATTATCGAAAGTTGTCAAAAACTGTCGATAAACATCAAAAGTATCGAAACGTATCGAATGACATTGAAATAATCGGTACTAGTCGAAACTTGCCTTTAAACATTTAAAAAGTCGATAGTAAAAGGTCGATATTAAAGCTATCGAAAAATGGCAAAATAAATAAGTAAAATTGATAAATTCCAAAATACGATAAAAATCGAAAATTATCGAAAAACGCGGAAAAACATGGTAAAAATCGAAACTTGCCTTGATAAAATTGAAATCTATCGCAAATATCGAAAAATATGATAAAAGTCTAACTGCAATTTCGTACGTATCCCTAGAAAAGTTTTCAACGGAACGCTCGCAAGAAATGTGTAATAGAGTTACAAAACAAATGCATATTAGGAAAATATGTAGAATTTTGGCACACTATGTTCATATTTTGATATGATTCTTTACTGGTTAATACAAAAAATAAAACATATTACGGCTGGAAATTCTAAAACGTCGGCTAACAAAGCTCGAAGAACCTTAATAGAATATATAGGGTTGCCTTATCGAATCCTGTCCCAAACATGGGTTGGTACTCAATTAAGAAAAATTGGCCTCAAAAACGGATGGCAACCCATGTTTAGGACATGCTTGGACAAGGCAACCCTATATATTTTGCTCAGGCTCTTCGAGCTCTATCATTTGGCACACATTTCAAGCTTTTATCTTTATTAATAAAAATTTACCCAAAAAACCGGTGAAAACCCATATTTGGGACAGGATTCAACATTGCAACCTCATATATTAAATTATGGCCAGTTTTAATTAAAACAACAAAATTGGCTAAAATTCATTTGTAATCTTATGCACTCGACTTTTCTACATCGGGCTCTTGGACTATACTGAATAGGGAGCTCATCAAAAAAATATATGATAACAGTCTAAGCCCATGAGAAAATTCGATTTAATCCGAAATTATTCAATTCAATCAAGGTAAGTCGAAAATTATCGAAAAAAAAAATTGATTCATGTCAGAACTTATCAAAAAGTATCGAAAAAATCCGATAACTCAAAAAGTATCGAATAAGTTCGAAATATCGAATTGTATTGTGAAAAATAGCGAAGCACCGTATCTTAAAGCTCCGCAAAAACCGAAGAGCAGTGCGCAGTGAGTGCCAAAATAAATCCATTTGCAAGCGTAAAGATCGGTGCAAAATAATTAATCTGTCCAAAACTCCTCCCGCTGATAGAAATTACGATTTTTTGGATTTAAAAAATAAAAATACAAAATTACGATAATATTTGATTTTTTAAATAAAAATCACAACATTAATAATCATGTCCTATGTTAACGTTTCTCGTCAAAAGATCTTATCTGTACACTCAAACCCACATTTCAACTTTTCTTTCATTGCGACTTTTTTTTATCTCAATTTTTGAAAATAACGATACTTACGATCCCTGATTTGTTTGATTAGTTTAATCGACAGATCAGGGTTTTCTACATTCAAATAGTTATTCTTCAAATATAACTTTTATGTTATTTTTGCTTAATTAATTGACATATAATTTGAATTTGAGGTTTTCAAAATACTTTATTTTAAAAAGGTGACACTGCTAAAAATTGGCATTTCATCTCTTTCGCTTTTTTAGCAATATTTTTTTTAGAAACTCTCTTTTTTCTTATGATTCTCTCATTTTACTAATGGTAAAAAAAACAATACATCATAAGTAAACAACTTGAATTTTCCTTCATCACACACACTGAAATGCTCATTCTTCATTAGTCGCTTGTTCGAGAGATACTTGCACCATTCTGGCCACACATCTTTCGAGCGTCATGTCGAAGCTCTTTGTCGATTTGAGCTAACCAATTTTTTCAGCGGTTATTCAAGTTGATTTTGAGTCACTTTGCCATTTAGATTTTCAGCGGGCTTTGAAATATTATGCCTAAAATTAGAATAAAAAACAAAAATTGCAGAAAAAACGTCCCGTTGAAAAAGGAAATAACGTCCAAAATTTGTTATCTTTCTTATGGGGAAACTCTCTCGACGATGTTGTTGATGCTAAATGTTAAAAAAGCTGAAAAAGCGAAAAAATGTTTTTTTTTTCATTTTGTTTAACAATACTGAAATAAGCCATCCTAATGGACAAAATACACCATGTGGTGTATATTTATTTATCTCATTGGTATTTAAGTTAAGCTAAAATTTATGTTTTTACACAAGATATGAACTCATTGTTTTTTTTGAATAACTTCAAAGTTAAATCTTACAGTAACATGAGTACATATTTCCATAAAATCGCAGTGATTTTCCATCAAAATCAGACCACATTTAGTTTGAAGCTTCTTTTTTTAAGTGCGCTTTCAATATTTTGGACTTTTGAAGATTTTGCATACCTAATCTTTTTTAAAAATTCAAAAACATTTCAAAGAAAAAGAATCACGTGACTTGAATAACTCGAAAAAATGAAGAGCGCCAAAATCAAAAAAGGGATCAATTACACATTCGTCAAAAAAAAAAAAACAATAAAACTCATACAAAAGTTCAATTGAAAACAAAATCAATCAATTGGAAAAAATTAAACAGACCTACAAGAAATTAAAATGCGTAACACTAATCCCAAAAAGAAGAAAAGAAAATTTCAAAATTTTACACAAAAAGAACAAAAACGGAAGTCCAAGAAAAAGAACATTTTTAAACGGACCATAGCCTCATGCTCGCAACAAAACGCACGAGTTTAGCAGCCGCCAGCTACCACAGCTGTGCAAAATGTAAGAAAAATGAAATTCTGCAAAATTTGCTTAAGTTTTTATCAATGAAATAAAAATGAAAAAAAAAAAAACACCAAAATAAAATTCTGTAGAAAATTTCGTCATAAGAGAAAGAAGGCACTTCAGCGCAAAAAACTAACAATAAAAACTGATCATGCCAATTAAATACAAGTAGGCGAACAAACGGCCACACCCACTCATACAACTATGCGTTGAAAATTGCACAATTAACGCTGTCAAATTGACAGCAGCTTGAAAATGTTATACGGCCACTTAACGATCAATGATCAATAAACAGCAATAGAAGTGAAAAGAAAAAGAAAGAAAAATTGCAAAACAAAACCTAGAAAAAGTCAAAGGTTATAAAGTATAATTAAAATCCTTAAATTCCAACTATATAACATAAAACACAAAAATGCTGCCGCACTTTTTCAAAAAATGATCATGACACACAGGCAGACAAACGGGCGACACTTTTGTCAAGGATCATCCTTAAAAGTCAAAGGATGTCGTCTAAGTCATTTGACAATCAATAATCGATGAACGACTGGCTGTACGAGAGTTTGAATGGAATTGCAGCAAAAGAATAGCAATAAAAATTTAACAAAAACATAACGAAAATTACGAAAATAAATGTAACAATAAAAATAACAGAAAAACAAAAGGAAAATAAGGTAACAAATAGCAAAAGTACGTGTAGATCATATAAAATCGGTTAAAGAATGGCAATATGTCTGAAATGTTCTTGGACGCACTTGGAAGTGCGAATGAATGCTCAAAGAATGAGAACAAAGGATACAATAAAATTTCAAAAATTCTGAATGAATGAAAATTGAAATCCTTAAGTATAAGCATATATATAAGAATGAAATCCTTTTGTTATCCTGCAATTGAAAGACATGAATGAAGCAGCTTAGAATAATTGAAGACAAAAGTTTTTGAATGCCAATAATGAGAGAGTTACGAGTTTTTGGTAAATTTTTTTTTTTTTTTTTTCATAAATTTATTATTTATGCTTTATCTATTTAAATAGTTCCTTTTTCTATCGGTAGGTTTAGCAGTAAAAATTTATTCAAAAATCATCTAGCACACCTCTTTAGGAATTTAAGACGTTGCTAGTGGTGTTCGAAATAAATTTCTGATCGATAGTTAAGTTTTTCGGTAAAAATAACAAAAAAAGAACCCTTTAAGCAGGAATCTTGTTGTCCGAAATGTATTTTGGGCCTTTACCCATCGATTCTCTTGTGTGCTGTATCTGCTCACGAAGCATAGGACCTTCATAAGACTCTTTCAACGTGCACAGACAGTAGAGAGCGCCTAGCAATAACAATTTAGCTTTTTCGTTGAATGAAAGTTGCCACGCCCTTTTGTTCAGAAAAGCTCAAATTATGTTTTAAGTCTTTCCGACATTAAAGCAAATCTATCCTGTAAAGTTGAGCTCAGTCAGTTCTGTAAATTCCAGATTTATAGATAACATACAAACAGAAATGTTTATATGTATTTATAAAAAGAACACTACATTATCGTTCTCGTCGTCTGTCTTACGAGACTCGTCTCGTTATCTTAATCGGGACCAGGTCCATAGCCAACATATAGGCAAGAGGGGGCTTTGCCCCCCATGCGTCTCATTTGGTTGTAAATTTGTTTTTTTTGAAGAAGAAAAATAAAAAATCATGCTATTGGAATTGCATTTGCTCACCCACGATGCTGATCGGGACAGAGAATGACAACTCAAGAGAGTGCTTTTGAGCATGATGTTCCCCATCTACTGGTTCAATTAAATTATTTGGAAAAAATTAGCCAAGATATCCTCTACGGTAGTGATGTCTAGCTCAACTCACAAAACGATACTTGTATGACGAGAAGTATTTTCAAATAAAACGTGAGAAGGGTTGCTATCATAGTACACTTACACAACACATGCAAAAAATTGAGAACGCAAACTTAATATGAGAGAAGAAAGTAAAGTTTTTGAAAGTAAAGACCTTTTTTTTGTGAGATATATAAAATGTTTGCTAAAAACCACGAAATATTTTTTTGGTAGGAGCGGCAAATAATTTTTTGCCCCAGGATATGCACGATGCGCCTCTGATCATACGTGCTCTTTTCCCATAAGTGCTGAAATGAATTCTACTGGGATCGGTTTGTTTATTAAAAATATTTTGGAAAAAAATTGGTGATGTCTCATAACCTTATTCGATCTTGCCATAGGTAGGTGGAATATTCTTTTTCTTTCAAGAAAAGCAATGCAATGCACTAATTTGTGCAACCGGGTGCACTTTGGCGATATACAAAAAGCATCGGTCTGAACCTTTCGTAAGACTTAGTACAATTTTTTTTGAAAAAAAAAATATAATTTTCCAAACTTTCACTTTCTCTTGGTGCCCTTTTTCAAAAAAGAAATTGTTCAGGACAACAAATAGTAACGGTAATAGGACATAACGCTATCTGTTTTATACATATGTATGTATATAAAATGCTTACGATCCTTACTTAAGCTTACAGTTACTTGCAAGAAGCTGAAACCAGCGCTCTACTGTTAATAACCATAGCGTATTTTTAATTTTTAAATGAATTTAAAAAAGAAAAAAAAAAAAAACAACAAAGGTGAAAAGCCAAACAAACATCATCTAGATATTTCCGCTCAACGAAGCGCGGAATATAATTTTAATTTGTATACCAATTCTGATTTCATATAAAAATAAAAATCATATAAAGTGAATGAATAAAAAAAGCGGAAGGACATAAACTTTAAAGAATTACGAGGAGAGTAACCCTAACGACAAGGATAATTGTTGTTTCTCTATCATTCAAATTATGGTAATGTTGTGGAAATATTTTATTTACTTTATTGGTAATGAAGTGGTGCTCTTCGTCGTCGTTGTTGTTGTTGTAGCTCTAATTAGTGTTTTGTTACATTTCCATTTTCATTTCACATAAGTATTATGTACCTACAATTATTGACATTAATTAAAAGTGACATTTGCATTTATTTAAGTTGCTATTGTTACCTATTAAAGAGATTTTCAGTGGCTTCATTGTATGTTTTAAGGGTTAATAACAAATATATTTTGATATTTTAAAAACCTTAAGGGGTAAGCAATGTAAATAGCTCGAAGGTAGCTGATATATTAATGTTAATTTAGTTGAGATTTTGGTATTTAATGCTTTTCGGAGGAAGAATTACGTATGTATGTACGTTACAAATATTTGTTTTGCGGTTAATTTCAATAATAATGCAATACTTGATGAACCATACAAGCTTGTTGTGGTCAATGCGCTTCAATTGCATTGTTAAAAAATAAAGCTAAAAAGAGGTCGTTAGAAGAAAATGTCAAAAACGGATATATTGAGAAAAAATTCTTATTAACTAATAAGCTGAAATTTAAAAAAAAATATGAAGTTAAGTCTTCAAAATTATAGTTTGTGCGTTAAAAAGCTGAAGCGCTTTGTTCTCGTTTCGTTTTTTAACATTTTGATGTCAATATAATTAAGCGCTTCGTTCTAAATGTAACTGGAGCACTGTAGATGCATAATTATATTAGAAAAAGGAGCTCTTATTTACAACCTTTTAGGCACTGAAATTAAATTCACATAATCTTGTTTTTAAAGGACTTTTTTGACATTTTTTAGATATTAAAAGCAAGCGCCTACCTTTTAAGTGCTCCTGAGAATTAAGACCTTTTAAGTCGGCATTTGCAAAAGAATAGGTCCAAAATAAATATTCAGTTGTAATGTTTAAGTTAGTGAGAGAAAATTACATCATCAGGTCAAAGCGGGTTTTTGATAATTTATTAAAAACTATGCCTTGAAACGAAAAAATATTAGACATGAAGCTGTAGAGGAGAAAAAAAATCGTCACCTTGCCTCCAGTGCCCTTGAACGAGTTACGTTGTCTTCAAATATGTTCAAAAACAATTTTAAGAAAAATCGCAATTTTTTTAGGATTTGTTGATTTACACGAAAACTCTGTGTGTTTTATTTAAGGGGACAGGCGCAGTCATGGCCGTGAAAATTAAAGCATTTTCAATAAGTTTTTTTTTGGTATTAATTTAATTTATTTAATAAAAGTGATATAATGGAATTATTACATTATGTTTCAACTTGACTTGACGAAAGTTTAAAAAAAAAATATTAAGTAAAAATAAAAAAAGTTATAGCTGGCTGTGTTGGACCCTGTCCCATATAGAGTGTCTTGCGGAGACCATCACAAATCCTTGTAAAATCATCCAAAATCAATCGGATAAGAAAAATTAGTTAATTAGTTAGCCTGCTCGAAGACTTTTTTTTTAAATCAACAAAATGGCGGCTTCAGGAACATTTACCTTCAGATTTTCGGTAAAAAACCAACAGTTAATTGTTCATAAAAAATCGATTTAAAAAAACAAATCCTTGGATCAGGCACTAGATTATTTATGTTTTTCAAAACCTGTGTAAATTTCATTGAATTCTATTGAGCGACTTTCGAGTTACAGTGGTCACCGGTTCCGAAAACATATTTTTTAGAAAAACGCATTTAAATTTTTACGCTCGGTACTCTTACTACCGAGAGCCCTTTGGTTATTGCTGAATAACTCCAATAGTAATAGTCTGATTGACTTAAAATTTTCAGGATATACTTTAAGAAAATGCAAAAAAAAGGAAATCGATTTCTCAAAAATCATGACTGTCCTTGCCCCCTTAAGTTGGTCAAAAATACTGAAATAAAAATATATTCTTCTTCATTGTACTTACGGAAAGTGTTCCAAAAACTCTTTGCTTGGAACTTATCAAGAATATATTTTTTTTTTTTTTTGAAACAGATATCGTATACAGCGGTAATTTCATGAATTCGCAAAGAATATATGCAGTGGTAGTCACCTTAAGAGTCGAATCACTTAGACTAATTGATGATCCATTGTGATACTACAGGATATTTAGCTAAGTCCACTTATAGAGCGAACCAGATTTCTAACTAGCAATTATTGTGTACTTTATCTCCGCACGTAGCATAGGGCCTCCACAAAGCTCTTCCAATGTGCAAGATCACTATGGAGTGCCTTCAGTTCTCTACAATATTTCCCCGATTCACGTATTTCCTGCTTTAGAGAAGATTTCTACAATGACCTAGGACTCAATGCATTGCATTTTCGCGCGTTTGATTTGAATGGACATCGGATCCTGACGGCATCTGTTCGACATTGAAAATTATCCCAGCCCACCAAATTTTTAGTTTTCGAACATTTGTGAATTATAAAGCAGAGAGCTGTTTATTAACCAGGCTTCACAGCCGCTCAAAAGAACTGGCTTCGAGTTTGACTCAAAGATTTTGAGCTTCATTGTCGTTGCCAAAAACGATAACTGCGCGAACCGTTTTATTGATTCTAACATGAATGTCGTTATTGGTACCGCCATCATGTGTTTTTACAACGTCTAAGTAAAAAAAAAATTACCCACTTATCTTTATTCGATTAGTCTATCATGATTCATGAAGCTATTGCTGCCACTGGTTTGCTGCCACCTTTTGTTTTTTATGTTGATTTTCAGACCTATTTCTTCCGAAGAAGATCTGACGACCACATTTTGTTTTTTGGCTAGCGAGGTCAAGGCACATCGGCATCGGCATGAGCGAGGTTGTAAATTCTTGAAAAAAAGTTTTGAAAAAATTGCGATACCATTTTGAAGTGATTAATTTTTGAGTTATATAAATTAGGTATTTTAAATTTTTAGCATACAATGAAGTTTAAACGAAGTTTTTATCTAAGAATTGCAATCTGTCAATGTATAAAACAGATGCCGACTTTTCACAAAAGTACATAGATATCTAACAAATGGCAACACAGTACTTAAAAAAAAAACTATTAAAAAAAAACACAGTTAACAGAAAAAAAGGGAGTAATTTCTTCATAATTCAACAATTAAATTCAATTGCAACTTTTATTATTCCACAATGAAATAGCACTTTATCAATCATCGCAAATCAACAACTTTTGATGATGATGATGATGATGACGACAATAACAACATAAATAAACAAAATGTCAGCAATGAATTATGTTCAAGTTGTTATTGTTGTTGTTAGTATTATTAGATTTTTTCATTGTTGCATTATGAATATATGAATGTAAAATTAAATGAAAAAAAAAAATTATAATAAGTAAATACTTCAGAATACAGCGCGTACCCCTCTGACTACACGAGCTAATCTCGAACAAAGTATCATAGTGTTGCAACCCTCTGTGAAAGCGGTAACCATGCGCCGCCATAATGACAAAACTATATCGTTATGGCTGATCAACGCGCATGCAGCGTCGTCGCTATCATTTCTCAGTTATTCATATGACTACATAGAAATAGTTCCTTTTGTCTGCTTTTGGGGAGGGTTACCTTCTACGCTTCCACATTAATAGGATGTAACTGTTTGTTGGTTTTATTATTTCGAAAGCGATACGAAAAAGATACATTGTTTAAAATGTCTGCTTTGATGTTAAGTTTCATGTGATGGAAATTTTATACACCTTTTCTTGTAGCTTGCAACGAAAGATAGAAAGGGGGTAGTTTACCTCTAAAATATCAGCTATATACTAACAAGAAACAACAGAATATGGGGAAAAACAATAAAATAATATTCTGATTATCAGACAAAAGCAGCGAAAAGTTCATGTATGTTTGTTTAACCAACAAAAATTTAACAAGGACCTGCCATAAACATACAAATACAAAATATTTTTGTAATTTGCCCATGTGTCCTTGTTGATTGTGTGCGCGACCACAAGCCACAATTGGTGTGGATTTTTATTCTCTAACTGATTAATGTTGACCGCTGACCATTGTGGACAGTTCGATTATAAAAAAAATATTTTATGACCATTAATAAAAAATAAAATTAAAACCACACAACAAGCTCAGCGCACAACAACTGAAGGACATGTTTTTTTTTTTTTTTGGAAAATATGAAAAGAAATGCTTACAAGTAAAAAAGTATAAAGACAGCCAGGTAAAAAAGTGAAAACTTGTAACAATCGTAATGTGTCCTTTTCTTTGAGTGTTTTCTTCAATGATACATGTACTTTGATATGTCGTTTTTTTAAGAAAACACAAAAAGAAAAAGTGCAGATCACTGCAAGTGTAAGTGATCCTTGTTGATCCCTTGCTACAATTGTCTATTTATTTATTGTATTAATATACTCTAAAGTATGGTTGTACTTTGCAGTTTTGTTAGTCTCATATGGCGGTTTGCTCTTTGATGTTGGCCAAAACATATATTATAGTTTTTTTGAGACCGCGTGGTTCTTACAATAATAGGAAAATTGCAATAAACGGGTTTTCAAGCACGCAGCTAAAGATATTTTAATATAACCAAATTTCTATATTTTTCAACAGCAGCAGCAGAAAAGAAAATTAAGTGCGATAGATTGAATAGTCACGGTGAATATCGGTTGGTGTTACAGCTGCTGAAAAAAAAAAACGTTCGCAGGGAGATTGTCCAAATGTTCATCGTATGGCTAAAGAACAAATTATCGCTATAGTGCAATTTTTTATTAAGAACCAGAATGACACAAAAGTTATGGTTCCGATGAGGCTCCCGAAAGCGTGAGGTAATTTTCACTGATATATATGTAAATATAACCAGTTCACCTATCGCTCTAGATTACATCTATTGTGTTTTTATCTCCTTATAGATCATATGGCCTTCAATGAAAGTTTAATATAATGACACCTAACACTCAAATTCTCCACGACAAATGATATTAATTTTATCAATAATCGATCGATTTTCCGCTGAATCTAGTGGCGAAGACTTTTTAAAATATATAGATAATATACTAAAAATTTAAAAATGGAATGTATATTAGTTTAGGAATTTCAGAATGTCACATTTGTTTCCCTGTCCGCTTCACATGAAATGCCCGGTATGTCAAATAGATTAACAGAAGTGAAGTATTTCTTAAACCGCTGCAAGAAATATATACACTTGGCCGCTGCATTGGCACATCGAACGAATAATATGTTTAGCTGAGACTAGCTCAATATGACCAACGCAACGAATAATTTTGATAAATTTTTCTTGTGCTGCTAGGAATTTTTTTAAGACTCTCCATAGAAACCATCATAAATGATTTAAAGCGCCAATGCATCCCATATCATAAAGCTGCCAACGCCAATATTTAATTTTTCGTTCACATTTGCACATTCTAGAGCTAAACCGTTCCTTCCAAAAAGTTGGATATTTATTTGGCTGTGAAGATAACTTTGTTCCAAAAGTCCGATGGGTTGAATAGCCAAGCTTTGATTTCATTTAATTTTTTTTTTTACACAAAACTCGATGTATGTATGTATTAATATAAAGGATAGAAGACGTCGATGACTTAAAAAAATTTTAAAGCGCAAATGACGAAAAAAGGACTGTCCCTTAAAATAAAGAAAATATGGTCACCGTACCGGTATCGGCATATTGTTTCAAATATATCAGAATTTTGAATAAATAAAAAAAATTGTTTTGCAAAGAAAATCTAACACGAGAAAAAAATAATAAATCCAAAGTCTTGAGGTATAAAGCAACAACCAATAAGCGACTACTTAATATATGTATGTAATTAATATATGTATGTGTTAATTAATTAATTTTATGTAGAAAATCATCAAAAACATCTGCTGATTTCATGTGGAATTGAGTAGCCCGTCGCTCCAATTGGAGTGTAGACTTTTAAGGGAATTTCCCAATTGGTTTTTGTCCTCGGAAAAAGGAAATTTATAAATTATTTTAAATATCCCTTTATTTTGCATTGTAAGCTTTTGCCGCAACCAATTTGCGATGGCCCGCAAACTGTGCAACGTAAAGCTAAGGTTTATATCGATGATAAACTAAAATGCACGTAAGTTAATCACAGTTGTCATTAAACTGTGATGGACTTTTTAGCGAGTTTAACGATACACGACTGCGCATTTATGATATAAATCTCACGTCAAAAAAAAAAAACGGAGAATCTTAGAATGAATCAATGAATTAAAAATCAATATAGATGGCTGATTTATAAAATTTCTGGATTTTTGATATAAAATTTGTATACTGCTTTAAGTTCGGGGCCAAAAAGATGTGCATATGTACTGTGCTTTCAAAAGAAATACGTTTGGTCATGTTGGACATGCAAAAAGATAATGAATGACAGATGTCAGGATATCTACAACTTTTGCAAAGATCTCCTTTCTTCGTGAGTCCTAGTATTGAGGCAATGATAATTTTCTCAGTATAAAAGATATATGTACAATACATAAAAATGTTGGCATATTATTGAGGATTTTAGTGATCTAGAACTGTGCAGTTCATATTAAGGCTTTGTTCCTTCAAAAATGTGCCAATGTGTAAACAGATGGCATCGTAATAAAAAAGAAAGTCCATTTTAGTCCACTGAAGTATGATCTTACAAACGTTTGTAGCGTGCCAACACAATGTCGATTCTCAACTCTATCCCTAGCATGAATTATTTTAAAATGCTGCTCTTGCAATTTTCACTATCTCTAAATTCTAAATTGACTGCACTTAAAATGAAAATAGGCTGCACTAATATTTTCTCATAATGGTTTCAAAAAAAGGCGGTGCAAGCAAAAAATGTGCACTTGATATGATAAATAACATTATTATCAGAAATTGAGATCATTCAAAGCATAAAATATACAAAAGTGCATATCTCCAAATACATATTAAGTTGAGATATTGCGAAAATTTCGATAAGTCATTCTATATTTGACAGAATGAAACAGACCAATTACCTGGCGTGTTAAGCCTACTGGGACTGATTATCCTTTTGCATAGTTTGCTCTTTACTTTGTAAATTGGGACTGACATTTTAAAAACGTGATTTGCGTTAAATTGCGCAAACTCTTGTACTGTAATTTTTTTCGAAATTCTTAAAAAAAAGTTATTTTATTAGCATTCAACGCAGCTAGGACTAAAAATACATATATATTTTTTAAATCAACGTATTGCATTTGATTACCACATGCAAAGAAGCTGCTTTTCAAATAGCGTCATTCTTTGTACGTCAGTGGAACTGCTTTCAAACCCACATGCAGCAAAAAATTTTTGTGGTTAATTTTTTTTTTTATTATTTTTTTTTGACAACATGTGAGCAAATTGAATTCGAATTCACTTTGGTTTTTTTTTTTTCAGCAGCTAATGTCAGCAACAGTTGTTAAATGTCAAGTATTTTTATTTGCATATTTCATATGCGTTATCATTACGAATAATTGAGTCCTTTACCATTTATTCTGAGTATGAGAGGAAATTTCACACAAAAACTCACCTTCAATTGTAGTCGGCGCATTATGCGCGTCTCCTCCCAGCGATCCAATTCATCCCACTCTTTGCCACGGCGACGTAATAAATAGTAACGGTACATGACAATAGTAACCGCAAATAACAAAGCGAGACCAGTGCCCGCGGCGGCACCAAGAACCGCCGAACTCACCATGACCATTATATGCTTTGTATGACTTTTGTACGGTGTTTTTTTCTCTTTTGCCGCGCTATAACGTCAATGGCTTTTTTCTGGCGTTTAAGAAGATTTATTGTTAAACTTTTGATGTGCACTATGTGCGTGGGGTTATTTTAAACGTCTTGTAGTTATTTAACTGTAAAGAAAGAAAAATAAATTGTAAGTACGATACTTTGTTACGTGAGCAAATGTTATTTTCGATATCTTTAGAATTTGAACTTTAGCTAATAGTTTTTTCATGTCTAAAAAAAAATTTATGTTTTTGGCAGCCATTAACCTAAGTAGTATATTTCTATAGCGCATCAATAATAGATAAGACTGACTGTTGGAATTGGTTTCCTTATAATATCGTGACTCAGTTATTTTTAATTTTTTTTGGAAGTGACATCAGCGGCGTATGATTAACTTTTAATAATATATTATAACGAATATGTTATGTTGCTATAGAAGCACTATAAAATTCTTGCCAAGCTTGAAATATGCAGCAATAACTATTGTAGCATACATGCTAAGAGCCACAGGGTGCTCACAAAACCAACAAGTGCTTGTAAGACAACAGCACTGAGCAGATACCGCGCCATCAAGTTTAAGTGCTGCAATTTGGAATAGCACAGACCGTATACAAATATTGTGAAAATCTTTGAGAATTATCTACACCTGAGAGTAAGTCATAGATAACACAGGCCGACAAAATTTTACCAACATTCAGACCCAGAAACCAGACTATATATTTCCGAAGGCTTTTGTTGCGCTGAATGCAAATCTGGCCTCGGAAACGCTCTATCAGCTGTAGGTTTTGGAAAAAAAAATTTATTCGCGATGTAAAATAACCTCAAATATAGCCAAAAATCGTGTTTTTCGCACTTTTATTTTTTAGTGGTGCAATTATAACTAGCCATTTTTTTTTAGCTAAGAATTATTGACTGCTAAACTCTAATTAGAATTTGTTCTTAAATTTTATTTTCCTATTGCTTTTTTTTTTTGAATACCGTGATGAATGTAGTTTTTTTATATATCTTTAAGTGTGCTATAATACCACCTACAAGTTGACTACACAAATTTTTGACCAAGGTCGTATAATTCTCTAGGCGTAAATTTCTCTTAACAAACTTTAAAGTTACATTCAATTCAATCAATTGTTTTTTTTTAAAATTGCAAAACACCAAAATAAAATTACTACGGTTGGATGCAAAGTTACTTTAAAAGTTAAGAAAATAAAGCAAATACAAATTTGCAGCAATTCATTCGAAAAACTTTGTTTTGTTCACCATGTCGTATGACTAACATTTGGAGAAAAAAAATTTGTGTCGTTTCGAGCTTAGCACCGATAAACTCAGTTTCACTGCAACTTAGGGACTTCATATCTCTCAAAAATTTTTAGAGCTTAAGCTGCGCTGCAGTAATACAAGATTTGATAAAATAAAAGGTCAGTTAGTTGACAAATATAACTATTTATAATATAATCTATTGAAACATAGCTAACTTATGGTCTTATGAAATTACAGAACTTTCATTAATCGGCGATGTTTATGGCAAAATGTGTGTACTAAACAATTCTAGAGTCAGTAAAAATATAAATATACCAAAAATTTGTGATAAGCTTAATATCCCAGTAGAATAAAGCTAATATGAAGGCTATTAGAAAGCCATCCTTGAGATATGTATAACAGAACTTTTAAACTTCCTTGATGCGTATGAATATTTTGTTTTCCTGTGAGCTCTGCTAATAGGTTGAATTTATGTATAGTATGTGTGAAACATCTCAAATTAAGCATACATCAATGATGGCATTCTGGGCAAATCACTTTCATTTTTAAGCTACAAATACCAACAGAAAATAAACTTCCACAAAAGTTAGTTAGTTCAATCAAAAAAAAAAAAATTAGTTATCAAATTACTGAAATTCTATGAGAACTAACACTGCTGCACTTACTCGCGTACTTTCTCTTGCAAACTAAAAATCCTTAGAGTTTACTTGGCATGATGTGCAAATAATAACCAATAAAGTTTGTCTTCTTTCATTCTTTGTAAAGCGCTTACAATTACAGAGCATGCAAAGTTTGATAGCAAAGGCATAGCAGTGAGAAAAAATATTTGTTTGCATAATTCTAGGCGCACAGCAACATTATTGTCGATGCTGTTGACAAGTAGTGATGCGTGCAAAAGGAAAATTCATAAAAACAGCAGCAGCAACTGTATTGCGTTGGTGTTGATATTGCAGATGTCTGACGTTGCTTGATGCCTAATGAGATTTGATCCACATTTCATTTTCTCGTTCGCTCCCTTCTTCTGAAACGCGTGTTTGGGAATTGAATGACATAAATGTGGCATTGGCATTGACATTGGTTATGGCTCAAAAGCACATTATATAAAGAGAAGGATATTAAAGATTGCTTGATTTTCAGAAATGTGGAACAAAACGTAATCATTGTAAAATGATACTAGCAGTTGCAGTAGGAAGTCAACAAGCATTCCTTTTACTTTTTATTGTAGAAAAACTAAGATTTTTTATTAAAAAGGGACAGTGTTTTGGTATTAGAAAAGCAAATTTTTTATTGAAAATTATTTGTACAAAATGATGGGGCATTGACTTCTTAGTGCATTCTTGCTTCAAGAGAACCCCAAGTGCGGTCGAGCAATGTAACTGCGAAGGAATTGTTGAGCGCTTATTACACGTATTGTATCATAGTCTTTATAATGAAGACAATAACATGAGCACAGTATTAATTTGAGTAAGAAATTATGAAGTTAATGTGTGATATTTTGGTCACTATAAATCTACTATAGTGGCAGGTACTTTCGGTCAATATTTCCTATCATAGTTAGCATAGGCATGACTCTAAACCTAAACCACTAACATTTTAATCAAATACTTAAACACAAATTTGAACTTAAAAATCTAAAAGTAACCATTCTTTGATATTTTTCAAAGTACGTGTGCAAAGTTTGCTTGAAGCTCATCCATCATTATTGTGCAAAGGTACATACATACAGTAGATACAATCTGTAATACGTTGAATAACTCATAAAATCTGTTTTGCTGTCATTGACTCTATTAACCTTGAGTATCCCTTTTAAGCTGCGCTATTATTTGTGTTATACGTATTGTGACCTAGCGCAGCGCACGTTTTCCTTCAATAACAGCAACAGCAACAACAATTGCAATCACAGCGAAACTTTCTTACCAGAGCATAGATAATGAAATATAAAATGATTTCTGTGCTAACGCCAATTTTATTAACATCACGTTTTGTTGCATATAATAAATTCATACAATGATATACAGTATTGCCATACGTATGTACATAGCGGCAGAGCTCATTTTGAAATAGTTGCTAGCGCAAGTTTGAAATCGAAAGAAAGAGAAAGTAAGAGGAAAAAGTCTAGCCATAATGGGATTTTGACATGTCACTACAACGTACTATGGATGTGAGAAACTTTAAATTTCCAAACAAAATAAAAGGAAAGATGATATTGGATTAAGATTTAAAATGTAAAGATACAAGATATAGCAAAGATGCAGGATTAAGGCAGAAGTTGTACGAAATCACAACCAAGTGTTTGAATTAAAGTTGAAGTGCTTGTCAAGACTTTTATACTATATGGCAAGAAGATTTTAAAAATTGTGTTTTTTGACAAATTTTGGTTTTAAATTTATTCATGATTATATTATGAACTTGAAGCACTGATGTCTTTGGCCAGTTCAAATAATTTGATATGCTTATGTATATTAATATATGGAATTAGTATGGCAGTCTTAGATCCCTCATTTTCGTTACCATTACCATTTAAATTTCGAGAAGAATAAATCTAAATGTAAATATCATGCCGATATGCAAGATGCATGTATTTGGTCCTGAATGTAATAAATTTTTGAAATCTCAGTAAACAGCCATTTGGAATTTCGGTATTGGTCGCTCATTAGTAATGCGAATAATGCTGAAAGGATTTGCATCGAGGCTAGAAATAGCTGCAATACCACAATTCAGCACGAAAAGTTTCTTCACGAACAAAACGTGCCCAGAATAATACTCTCGATGCTGAAAGTTAGCTTAAGTTTTTGATCATTTGTTAAAAGAGTGAAGAATTAGTCCACATAGGCTAATTCAACTCTCTTATTGAGCGACCAAATATTTACAGACCCTGCTGATAAAGCCAATCTGTTGGCAAGCATCTCTGCAAAAAATGCTACACTCCCAGATAGCTGCCAGTTAGTCTTTGCCTTTGTCTAGAGAAGGTCTTCGCCAATGCCGTTTATTTACTTTCGAACAAGTGCAGTAAAAAAAAGTACTATCAAACCTTAGCATAAACAAAGCTTCAGGGCCTCAAAACCTTAAAAGAACAACTTAAATTAATTTTGCACTTCATATTCACTCAGTAACATCAAATAAGGACTACTATCACTCTCCGAACAGACACACTCCAGAGACTTCTTCGAACAGGTAATCAAAGCTGTCAGATGAGGCATTACAGAGGAAGAGATAATGAACGACTCACAGAAGACCAACGTATCTTAGTAGATCATTTTAACACCACTCAAGAAAATGCCCGTTTTGGACCATTTTAAATACACATTATAAAAAATAAATAGAGTTTCACGAACACCAGTCACGCAGTGAATATTTTGTAATATAATTATTAATTAAAAATATTAAATATACAAATAATTTATTATTTAGTTTCTCTTAAAAAAAAGTAAATATTTTTTTGTTGGAAATCAAAATAATGAAACATAAAAAATGCACTCAATATTTCAACTTTAAGCTTTTAAGCTTCAAGTAAAACTTAAAGCATCCTTAAAAAGAAAATAAATATGTTAACAATTCGATTGCAACGTCGATAAAGTTCCTTTATTTATGCAACAAAAATGTTAAACTCGTTGTGAATTCGAGCGTGCGTTTATTCGTAGCTCTATTTGCGACCATACCCTATTGGAATATTGTATGCTGTCAGTAATAAAGAAGGTTGCATGAATGATAGTTAGGGAGCCGGTGAACCCTTCATATTTATGCGAATTAGAAAAAGTAAGACTTAAGTGAATTTTAAAGTTGAATAAGAAAAATTTTATTAAATTACACTGTGGAACAAAATTCTTTTTGCAAAAGTCTACTCGGATCTGGTGCAGCGGGGTGAAAATATTGGTCAAAACAAGAAAACATTTGGCTCAGTTTGTTCAAGTTGGCTCAAATTTTCGAGAAATGAAAATTTGAATTTTGCACCTAGATTTATGTGGTTTTTTCGATATATCTCGAAAGCAAACTGAGTTTTATTGCATCTGATGCTGGAGTTTTGATCATTTCTTCAATATCTACAACTTTCACCAACAAATCAGATTTTTTGGATGCATTTTCGGCAAGTTAGAAAACAAAATTCTCAAACAAAGTAACATTTTCTCGGTTATAAAGGGTTATTGTCAAAAATTTTTGTTTAAATGTTATATCATTTTAAAGGAGATCAATTGAGCTTAATAAATATGTTAATAAGACTGTAGGCTAATAACGATTTTTTTTGGAAAAATAACGGTTTTTTGGAAAAAAATCGGTCCAAATTCCGGACCAAATCGGAAAATTCGTAATATCTCGAAAACAACGAGCTAGATTTCAAAAATGTTCAAGTCAATATTGTAGCTTATTATATTTCCTTTCATATGGCACTTCTATTTTGGAAATCAATGCAGCCATTTCTGACTTATATGGATTTTTAGAAAAGCTATGTCCGAAACTTCCGATGACTATATCTCCGAAAGCAGATTCGACCGTCACATTTTGATTCCATATTCATTCATTGCTGACTTGGTAAAGTGATAATAACACAAGGTTATTAATGTATTTCAAACACTGTTTTCCTAATGGGATGTGCAATTGTGTGCGCCCTCTTATGTGCTGTTTCAATACGCGTTAAATTTGTTTTTCACATTTGTTGGATCAAAATAACATTTTATGCTTAAGCATGTTTTCGAGCTGGAAATTGCAACGATTTCAGTTATGCAGCAATTTTATTTTTTTCCAATCTTTGCTTCATTAAATCCTCAACGTTTTCAATGAAATTTAAAAAATTTAAGCAAAAACTTTGCATGTAGGAATAAACTTTAAGAATTCAAAGATACTTGCATAAGGATTCAAACTATTCCTTGGTCTTACTTTGTTTGAAAAAAAAAGAAACTAATATAAAAACATCGAGTATTGGTAATATGAAACATTATAAAGAAAGAGTTAGTGTGAACATTTACAATAAACATGACCGATAAAAGTTCATATATTGTCTCACAGCTTTGAGGTTTTATAAATTATGTTAAAAAACTTTGATTTTTAGCTTTTAGTTTAACATTTTAGAGGAGATTTTCTGCTATCAAAACATAACTAAAGGATTTAAAAATTTTAATTTTAAATGTAACTCGAAATTCTTATAAACTTCAGAATGGGTTTTGGACACTTTTGAGCAATATCTTCAAGACAATTCAAGAAATGACATTCGAATACCTAGAAATGCAGATATGCCAGTGCTAAGCACTCACAAAGATAATTTATGAAAGGTAGTCTCCTTGACATCAGGAGCTTTAAAACTTCTAAAAATATCACCTACGTCAGGAAGCCATAGTCTTGAGGCATGCTTGCCCATAAAATTGTGTGCTTTAATGACACCAACAAGGATTCTCAGGATTTTTTTTGTCTAATGAGATCATTTTTCGAGTTCTATTAGCATCGTAATACGGCCAAATCGGCCTCGACGTACATCATCTTTGATCATCTCAAGTTAATTCAATTTATACATGCTGATCTTATGATATTTTTAGAGCATTTCCTAGCAAATTCATTCGCGTTTTCATTGCAAATGAAATTGCTATATCCTGAAACCCAAAACTCGGTTAGATTGCATTTCTCTTCTATTTTGCTTAGTGGTTTTCTACGCTCTAAGATCAAGCGAGACTTCGGAATATTGGAGCCGAGAGCCTTGATGGCTGCTTTGGCTATTGACATATGTACATATATTACAAATTTGCTACCACGTTCAAAAATTTTCGATATAATAATTTGACATGCCTTTCAAACAGTTAAAATAGCGCAAACAGAACAAGAGATAACAAATTTAAAAAAATATCCGTAAGCTACTATTAACACTTAACTCAAATAGGCTAACTGACTCGTTTTTGAGGTCAAGTCCACTCAATTCCAATTTCATATAACCTACTTATCATATAGTATGCAATATATGATTATATTATAATAAGATGCATTATAATTCTCTATCGGCAGAGTATAATAGCTTTAGTTTATATTCTAAAGTTCAAAAACAACTTCAGTGAAAACAACCAAAGCTGAGATTTGTATGAATTTTTCAAAAAAAAAAAATTTGATTAAATTGATATTTTTAAGCAATAGAATTAAAGATTTAAGATGATATTCATTATTCATATTCATCATAGTCAGAAGAATTTCTAAAGTACTTAAATTTTTTTTCGGCGAGAATATGAATTGAAGTGCAACTTTTTTTGCCCATCAGTTTGAAAACATTGTGAATAAAAAGACATTCTACCAACCAGGATAAAACGTTGAACGCGGGCTCTCGATTTGTTTCTTCTTATCAGATGACTACCCTAAGATAGATAGGAGAGCCTTTTGAATATCCTTTTCTGACTCGGAATATGACTATTGATATAATTTTGTATATAACAAATTAAGTTTCCAACATCCTTAAAATGTTATATTAGGTAAAATTGGCAAAGGAAAGGGGTCATATTTTTTTAAATGTCAGAGCCTGAAAATAGTAATTTGCAAAGTTGAAAGTTCATTGGCTTACTTAATAAAACATTTAATAATAGATTTTAAAATATAACTTTCGGTATGCAACAGTGGAACTGTAACTGCTCTAGTGTCCTTATGAACTGTACTATTATTTTGTCGGAGAACGTTCTATTTGCCAATTATATTGACTTAAGCAACGTTTAACACTTTAAAAGTTTTTCCATTTGATTTTGTCAAACAAGTGAGTTTTCGCTAGTTTTATTTCAAAAGTTTTTATCTCGAAAACCATGTACACAAATGTATTTTACTGCTAGACTACAAAATTGCAACAATTTGTTAATTGGAAGAACTAAAGTTAACATTTTGTTGATTACTTTAATATATTTAATATCTAAGAAAGTTTTCCGCCATAATACCAATTGATTAATAACTTTTGTCATGTCTTTTCTTTAAATATTTATATAAATGTTTTACGAGTATATTTGACTACATACATGCATATATGTATTATATGTCATGCTATGGCTTCGAAAAGTTGCCTTAGGAAATTAATTAAGAACTGCGCCTTTTTATATTTGGCTTTAACAATCAACCACTCAAACAATTGACAATTTGAGTCAAGTTCCTGAAATGAAATTCGTAAATGAAAACCATTACCAATGAGCATGGCCAACAAAACAGCACAATGACTTATTTTACTTTTGCCACTGTAGACAAGTGCAAAAATATAAAAGGAAAATAAAAAAAGAAAAACGCGAATAATAATAGCACGAAAACTGACCCAAGAGAGAGTAAGAGTGAAAATCTATTTGTTGAAAAACTTTAAGAAAATATAAAGCCCATTAGCAAAACAGTAATTCGTATTAAAATAAGAATTTATCTATACAACTCTAGAAACCTTTTTCCCAATTTAATAAAAGTCAATTGATTCATAGGAAACGCTAAAATTAAGTGAGTTTTTTGACTTCATTGACTAGACTACAATGATTTTCCTGTTGGGTTATGTATTGATTAAAAAGCAAAAAAAAAAGGACATTACAATAATACAATCAGACGCTGAAGTACACTTTCATGTGTTACGTTTACAAATTGAAGAATAGGCAACACAGCTGCTATCCGAAATTAGTGAAATACACATGTATACTATATACATACATATGTATGTATGCATGCACATACAATAACTATATATACGTATCTGTGTACATATTTGCAATTTCAAGACGAGAAATTGATAGATAAAAATATCAACAAAAAGTTTTATCTTTACTTAATAAAGCAAATGTACTTTGGAATTAAGTTTTTTTACCTTTTACTTAGACAGAATATTATGTATGGTGACTTATTATATATGTATGTATGTATGACATTTTTTGTAAGGCACCAAAAAAAGAACTGTATGGGCTGATCAATATTTAAGGTTCGTTTTGACGTCTGTATTATTTTCGTAAAAATTGCTTGATTTCTTTATATAGTTTGACGTAAGCTATGATTTTTGGAAAAAAAAAAACACTTTTTCTGGGAAAGTATAAAAATCGTGAACTTCATACGCTCTTATTTCAACAACAAATAATACTAGAGCAAAATCCTTAAGTACTTTTATTGCTGGACATTGACGCCATCAACATCAGAACTATTCGCTTTGTTAATGGAAATACCCGTGCAGCAATATTATTGGAAAGTAAGACAGACGACTGCTACAGATTATACTGATATGGACAATGATGAGAATTAATTTGGACTTATCACACGCCAAGTATATAATGAAATTGCCAAATTTTGTTGTCTGACTTTGCTGCTGTTGTAGACTTCACTAACCACAGTGCTCTTGCATTAAAATTTCATTGCATATTTTTAGGCTTAACGGAACTAGTTTGGCCTAAAAACTAGTTTGGCCGGTAACATATGTAACGATAAGCCTCAGGTCAATTGAGGGCAGCGAGTTGTCTTGAATTGGATTTGGTGCAGCGTTATGAGAGAATATTAACCCAGCAGCTCCAAGAAAAAAAAATATTTTTCATGCGATTTTGGAAAATTCACTAAAAAATTTTGCTAAAAAAAAAAATTTAAAAAAAAATTTGATTTTGTTTATTGAAAATATTTAGACCAAAAAATTCAAAAATGTCATCACCGACTACCTTGTTTTTTGGTAAAAAATAGCGATCTGCAGCGTTCACACATTGTATGAAATTTCATACGCTGGGTATTGCTGGGTTAAACCATCACTAAACAACAAAACGTATTAAATGGAGGTGGGAGTCCCCTAGGGAACTTGTCGGGCATTGACGTTGTAAAAACTTGTCGTTAAACGGAGGTTATGATATTTTGTATTGAAAGTTAGCCTCAAAATAAAGGTTTTTAATTTTTAAAAAATATTTAGTTAAAGTTAAACGGAGGGTTATTAAATGCTATTTTTTAAGCATATCTGGAGATAACTCACACTAAAAATGAGAACATATTTTCTTTAAATGGAATATCTTGGAAACGAAGCTTACTTTTTAAAAGATTAACTAATAAAAGTAAAAGTGGGAAGTTTCGTATATCTGTATGATTCGTCCAAGGCATGATATGAAATGTAGTTTCAACATTGAATAAGACACTGCAGGCACACATCATTAAGGAGTAGATTGATAAGATGCTATGGATCACATACATATGTGACACGAACATGCAAAATTTTGTAACTGATCGACTGCTGCATCAATATATTAAAGAAAATTTATTTTTTAAAATTTTCCATTAATCAAATTCCAAAATGTGTATAATGCTGTTTTTTTTTTAAAGTTATTTTTTTGTTTCATTTTAAATATGATATTATGATGCCTGAAAGTCTATGTATTTGCAATACTGTCACCGTTTGTTTAGACAGTTGCCGTTGCAAACAATGAAGAAAAATACAAATATTCGAGAACAAATATTGTTAATAATATATAGAAACATAAGACATCTACGATATTACTTTGCAAAAAAAAAAAAAAAATGCAAATGTAATAATGGTATAATACCTACGTAAATAGATATTAAAAATAATGATTAAATTTATAAATTATTCATTATTTGGTAATTAAAATTGGAAATATAAAATTTCAATTGTTGCAAAACTAAAACAACTGTTTCCACAATTCAAAATAAATATTTTTGTGATAAAACCTTAAAAAAAAAACTTAGCACAAATTTGCACACGCCGAAAAATCTTATTTTTCGAAAAAGGTATATAAGCTTGAAAAAAGAACATCTTAAAGTAGTTAGACATTGCTAGAAGTAGCAATAATATACGAAAATACGATGCGTATTCTTCTTGTGCTGGGCTTAATTGGCTTTGTTGCCATCACTATTGTGGCGGCAGCGCCACAACGTCTTAAGAGACAAATAGAAGATCTTCTTGAAGATGATGTTGTTGATCATGTAGTAGATATTACTTCCGTAGACCTTGCAGATACTGTTGATCTATCAAATCCTATTGATCCAGTCGATGCTGTTGACCCAGCAGATCCTATTGAGACAGTAAATCCTTTGGATACAGTAGATCCTGCTGATGTTGATGTTCCTGTAGTTGCAGTAGATCCTATGGATCCAGTAGAACCTGTTGGCACAGTGGAACCTACAGATCCAATAATTCCAGCAGATCCTACAGATCCAATAATTCCAGCAGATCCTACAGATCCAATAATTCCAGCAGATCCTACAGATCCAATAATTCCAGCAAATCCTACAGATCCAATAGTTCCAGCGGATCCTACCGATCCAATAATTCCAGCAGACCCTACAGAACCAGCAACTCCATCAGTACCCACTTGTGGAAAGCCAAGTCAATGTATTCGTGAAAGTTGTGGTGGCAGACGTGGACGCGGTGGTCATGGTGGACGTAATCGTGGCAGACAGACTGGTCGTAGAAATAGTAGCCGTGACCGTCATAATCGTGGTAAAAGCAGTGGACGTAATCATGGTCGTAATGGCAGAAGAGAGCGCTTTGGACGCAGCAAGCGTGAAGTAATCGAAGATCTTGATGGTGATCTTGTTGAGAATTTAGAAGACTCTGAGGTAGATATTACTGCCGTAAATCCTGTAGACCTCGTAGATCTCATTGATCCAGTAGATCCTGTTGACCTATCAGTTCCTATTGATCTAGTCGATCCTGTTGACCCAGCTGATCCTATGGATACAGTAGATGCTGTTGATGTTCCTGCCGTACCAGTAGATTCTATGGATCCAGTAGAACCTGTCGACCCAGTAGATCCTGTTGACCCAATAGAAGCTACAGATCCTACAGATCCAATAATTCCAGCAGATCCTACAGATCCAATAATTCCAGCAGATCCTACAGATCCAATAATTCCAGCAGATCCTACAGATCCAATAGTTCCAGCAGATCCTACCGATCCAATAATTCCAGCAGACCCTACAGATCCAGCAACTCCATCAGTACCCACTTGTGGAAAGCCCAGTCAAAGTATTCGTGGAAATCGGGGTGGCAGACGTGGACGCGGTGGTCATGGTGGACGTAATCGTGGCAGACAGACTGGTCGTAGAAATAGTAGCCGTGACCGTCATAATCGTGGTAAAAGCAGTGGACGCAATCATGGTCGTAATGGCAGAAGAGAGCGCTTTGGACGCAGCAAGCGTGAAGTAATCGAAGATCTTGAAGGTGATCTTGTTGAGAATTTAGAAGACTCTGAGGTAGATATTACTGCCGTAAATCCTGTAGACCTCGTAGATCTCATTGATCCAGTAGATCCTGTTGACCTATCAGTTCCTATTGATCTAGTTGATCCTGTTGACCCAGCTGATCCTATGGATACAGTAGATGCTGTTGATGTTCCTGCCGTACCAGTAGATTCTATGGATCCAGTAGAACCTGTCGACCCAGTAGATCCTGTTGACCCAATAGAAGCTACAGATCCAATAATTCCAGCAGATCCTACAGATCCAATAATTCCAGCAGATCCTACAGATCCAATAGTTCCAGCAGATCCTACCGATCCAATAATTCCAGCAGATCCTACAGATCCAATAATTCCAGCAGATCCTACAGATCCAATAATTCCAGCAGATCCTACAGATCCAATAGTTCCAGCAGATCCTACCGATCCAATAATTCCCGCAGACCCTACAGATCCAGCAACTCCATCAGTACCCACTTGTGGAAAGCCCAGTCAAAGTATTCGTGGAAATCGGGGTGGCAGACGTGGACGCGGTGGTCATGGTGGACGTAATCGTGGCAGACAGACTGGTCGTAGAAATAGTAGCCGTGACCGTCATAATCGTGGTAAAAGCAGTGGACGCAATCGTGGTCGTAATGGCAGAAGAGAGCGCTTTGGACGCAGCAAGCGTGAAGTAAGCGAAGATCTTGACGAACCCCAACTTCTTGAAATCGGTGAAGATGTAGTTATCGAAGATCATGATGTTACCGAAGTGAATGACGCCGAAGACGATACTAATGAGGGTGAAGAATATTTTGTTGAAGAATCAGTGTCACATATGTAAATTAAATATATAAGCAAACTTTTATAATTTTTACTGAGAAATGCAAATTTTTATTTTCGTATTTTTATAGCAGGTTATATGAGTATTATACATTATGTGTTGATTTTGCAATAATCCGGAAAATTTTATTATTAAAGTAATTATTTTTCGATCAATTATCATCGTAATAGAGACAGACCAAAATGAATTTTTGAAAAAAATGGCTTTTTGTTAAAAATGAATTACTCATGTGATCTACTTTTAAATAAAAATGTTATAAGCAGAGCATAAAAAAAAACTATGATTTATTTTATTTTGTTTTATTGACATCAGGGACAACTGTTGATGTTAGTGAAAAACTTCTACTTTTGCATAACATATTCAAGATATTTGAAAAAGAAATAACTAACAGCACACTAATCGTAGAAACTTAACAAATTTTTGAAAAGCTATTTTCAATCTTTCTCATTTATTTGTAATATAAAAAATTTTTTTCAAAACAACAACACTCACAAAAGGTGCTTTGAGACACAAGACATAAATTTCCTCTTAAATTATATAAAAAAACAGACCACGAATTGCTGCTTTCAAGTAACAATTCTAAAATCAAAATATCGAACCACTCGTAGTTGTAAGAAATAGCAGCGAACGCCCAAAAGTATGCACTGCAGTATTCATTCGGAGTCCATAAATGGCTTAAGAGTTTTATTAAAAACTTAAGAAAATAAATGTTATGGTGGATAGAAAGAATTTGAAAAGAGGTGTGACGTTTTTTTTCACATGAGATAGTGAACAATTTTCCAGTACACAGCGTCTTTAAGGCCAGGTTCCTCTAAAAAACGTAATTTTTTTCAATACATTTTATTTTTATTACAAAACATGTTGAGTAATCAATTTTTTTTACATATGAAAGTACATATATTAAATTACTTGAAAAAATTTTTTTTTTATTTTTTTTTCAAAATGGCGGTCCTGAAAATGGCTGCTGAAACTCATCCGATTCGTAGATGGATGACACTCTCATTTCAAAACTATTGCACTTATCGATATGAACCAAACGGCATTTTACTCCTTAGATGTCTGGCTATGGCCTCAAGCAGAACCAGAAATATTCATTATTATTTAAAGTTATAAACAATTAAAAGTGAAAAAAAGGGTTAAAAAATTCAAAAGTCCGCCATTTTGTTTTTTTTTCATTGAAAATGTTTCATTCTGCTTGAGGCCATAGCTAATTCGATACAGAACATGAAACCGTTTTGTTTTTTGCTTTCAGATAATTCTTTTCCAAGAAATGATGTCATCCATCTACGAATCGGATGAGTTTCAGCAGCCATTTTCAGGACCGCCATTTTGAAAAAAAATAAAATAAAAACTTTTTCAAGTAATTTGATATATGTACTTTCATATGTAAAAAAAATTGATTACTCAACATGTTTTGTAATAAAAATAAAATGTATTGAAAAAAATTACGTTTTTTAGAGGAACCTGGCCTTAAACCTCAACTATTAGCTTCGGAAAGAAATAAAAGATTGAAAATTGTCCCGGCAAACCGAAGTGAGCATTCATTTGCTTTCTGAAATTAATTTCCAATGTCCATTTTATTTCTTTAAATTTCAAAATCTAAATATGAAGAAGGTCAAAAAAAAAAAACATTATATATCACATATATCGGGCATTTCACGCGAAGCGGACAAGAGAAATGAGGTTCATTTTTCCAATTTCAGATATATTTGAATATGTTGCACCTGTATATGTCCTCGACATAGAAACAAAATATTTTTAGAATGGCAACACTGGTTTACAAAATATGGGTCTTTGAAAATTTGAGAAATAGCAAGGTATGTACTGCTTCAAATGCCATTATTCAGTTTAAAAAAAGTCTAGTAAAATAAATTAACCACTGGATTTTATACTTCATTTATTGGTCTTTTGTACCTCATAACTAGGTTTTGAAAAAAAATAAAAAATACACTGAAAAAAATGATAAATATTTCTTTTTTTTGGTTTTTTACAAAGTTCGCCATAGAAAAGAAATTTTTTTTGTGCATTAAATAAAAGCTTATATTATGTTTATACTTCATGCCAAGTTTGTT
The DNA here is from genome assembly GCA_963662105.1 of Meiosimyza platycephala. Lineage (NCBI taxonomy): Eukaryota > Metazoa > Arthropoda > Insecta > Diptera > Lauxaniidae > Meiosimyza > Meiosimyza platycephala. Next base: position 101,683,262 of record OY759208.1, on the reverse strand, counting down.
AATGGTCCTCCCAGCCGTTTTGGAGCTATATGCATCGTAATGTCGAAACCAAACGGCAGCTCCGTCCTTGCGTCGAGTCGTTCGCACTAATTGCTATTTTGAAATCCGGCTCATAGTTTTCGATATATAACGACTTTTCCGGAATTTGGACAGATTTTTTTTTTCAAAAAACCGTTATTTTTCCAAAAAAAATCGTCATTAGTCTACAGTCTTATTAACATATTTATAAAGCTCAATTTATCCCCTTTCAAATGATATAACATTTCAACAAAAATTTTTGACATTAACCCTTTCTAACCGAAAAAATGTTTCTTTGTTTGAGAACTTTGTGTTCTAACTTGCCGAAAATGCACCCAAAAGATCTAATTTGTTGGTGAAAATTGTAGATATTGAAGAGGTGAACAAAACCCCAGCTTTACTTTCGAGATATATCGAAAAAACCACATAAATCTAAGTGCAAAATTCAAATGTTCATTTCTCGAAAATTTGAGCTAACTTGAACAAACTGAGCCAAATGTTTTCTTGTTTAGGCCTATATTTTAACCCTGCAGCGTCAGACCCGAGTTGACTTTTGCAAAATAAATTTTGTTCCACAGTGTTATTGTATAATGTCTTGAGATTCCAAATACATAATTCGCGAAATCGGATATGCTCATTTACTCGTTTTATGGCCATTTTAAGGTTAGCACTTTGGCTGATACGGTTCGTTTCAAGCAAAGTCAAGATCGGTACAAATTGTTAACTTAATCTGTCATAACAAACTTTAATGCTGTTCATACAGTTGCCATTTCAAAACAATGAAGAAAAACACAAATATTGGGAAACAAAAATTGTAGACTATATACAGAAACAATATAATCGTATTAGTAAAAAAAATTTCAAAATTGGCACGTGTGCGAATGACATGATTAAATCTAATTGTAAAAATTATTCGTCATTTGGTAAGAACAACTGTTTCCACAATCCAAATTAAATATTAGTGCGATAAAAATAAATAAATAAATTTGAAGCCAGATATTTGACACGAATTTCCGAATTTCCACAAGCAATACAAAAACGCTGAATAATCAAATTCGCTCGATAAAAGAACACAGCTTAAAGTAGTTAAGCTTTGCTAAAAGTACGAATAACATACAAAAATGCGTTCTCTTCTTGTGTTGATCTTAGTTGGTTTTGCTGCCATCACTATGGTGGCGGCAGCGCCACTACATCTTAAGATACAAATAGAATAGATCCTATTGAAGTTAAACAGATAGATTTCGTAGATCCAGCAGGTCCTGTTGGTACCGTAGATCCTAAAGATTCTACACATCCTGTAGATCTTGTAAATGGTATTGATCCCGTTAATGCCGTAGATACAGCAGCGTCTTTATTTCCAAAAGTACATAAGATATTACCAACAACATCACCATAAGTATCACCTAAAGTATCGCCTTCAACATCACCTACTACATCACATACAATAACAACAATAACACCCAACAAGCGTGGTACATTCACAGCTGAAGATCTTGAAGATGAAGATGAATCTGAAGTTCTTCATGTCGGTGATGTGTGATGAGATTGTCGATGATGATCTTGCCGAAGATGATACTGATGAAAGTGTAGCATTACATGGAGCTGACAATTTTGTTGAATAATTCGATAAGTCCGATGAAGACGAATAAATGTCGCAAATTTAAATAAAATTTATAAGCAAATTTTTATAATATTTACTAAGAAATGTAAAGTTTTTTTTTAATTTTTTTACAGCATATGAGAACTATTTATACTCTTAAAGGTTGATTTTTCAATGATCAGAAAAATGTGATTAATAAAGTGAAAATATAATTTAATTGTTTTCCGATCAAATATCTTCTTAACAGAGACCATAATGAACTTTTGGAGAAATAGGTATTTGTTAATAATGAATTACTTATATGACCTTGTAAGCAGAGAATAACAAAAAATTACAATTTACTTTAATTTTTTATATTGAAATTTGGAAACAATTATTAATGATAGTGAAAAACTGATGCCTATGCATAATAATTCCATGCAGTGGAAGATTGAGCCAGGAATTTGGAAAAATGTAATAAAATATTCGTAAAAAGGCCAGTAAACAAAACAGTAAGTCGAATTAAAATCAGAACTGCAGCACATTGGAGTGATCCTTAAAAACGTAAACTGGAATACTTGCTATAAAAAAAATATTTCCTAGCAAAATTTGAGCTTGATATCTCAATGGTAACACGTGCCCCAAAGCTGTTAAAGTTTCGCATGGGAATTTGTATAGAAAATTATAAGATTTTGCTGAACTCATATAGCTCAGCTCAAATAATTTCTAAAACTTTTTGTATAAAAGTGGTTTAAAAACAATATTTCTAGCTAAAAAAAAATCATTCTACATATATCAATAGCTTTATGTTTGAAAAAGTTACAGGGATGCGCTAACACTGTCCATTTAAAATTTCCGATTTTCAACGACGCGTTTGAGCATTTTGAGTGTTATTTGGTAACATTGGTTTCAACGCCTCAACCGTAACTAGCTTATTCTTGTAGACTTAAGACTTTACGTAGCTCCAAAGGAAAATATTCAGAGGTGTTATAGATATATGATCTAGACAGGCAATTCACCGGTCCGAAGCGTGAAGTTAACTATTCATCGAACTGTTTTCGCAATAGAGCAATGGTTTTACGTCGTCGAGAACACGGGCTTCAAATTCAGGCAACAAATTATAATGGTGCATTAACGAACAAAAATACCCTGAACTTTTGTTTAAACAGTTGCGGTTGTAAACAATGAAGAAAAACAGAAAAATTGGAGGAAAAAAAATTATCGACAATATAAAGCAACAATATACGAATGTAGGTATTAATTTTTTAAAAAAATTCAAAACTGGCACAGGAACGAATATCAAATAGATAAATGATAATGATTAAATATAAAAGTTGGTTATTATTGCAATTTTTCAATTATTGATATACCAAACCAACTGTTTTCACAGTATAAATTAAACATTTTGCCATAAAACCTTAAAAGGAGCAAGAAAATTAGCACCAAATATTTGCACATGCTTTCATAAATGCAGAATTTCGCATTTTTCTAAAGGTTATAAGAGCTCGAAAAAAATCATCTTAAAGTAGTTAAACATTTCCAGAGGTAGCAATAACATACGAAAATGCGTCTTCTTCTTATATTGGTCTTAGTTTGCTTTGTTGCCATCACTATGGTAACGGCAACGCCGATACGTTTTGTGAGAAAAGATGAACTGGCTGAAGAAGTAGCAATTTCTGCAGATTATGCACATAACGAAGCTCCAACAACAACAACAATTCTAACTATTCCCTACTACAGCACCTACACCTCTGACAGCATCTAAATTAATGGAAAGTTAATATATGTGTACTGGTAGACGTATTCGTGGAATCAGACTTGGCGGACGTACTGTATATGGTGGTATATATAAGTTTGCTGAATGCAAAAATTAAATTAGTTTAAATGTAGATCTGTTATTTTTTCTAGATTTTAATTTTAACTATTTTTAAATAATTTTTAAAATATATAATCCACGAATTTTGGAAAATCTTCATTTATTATATATAAAGTCATTATTTACACAAATTTAATAGTATTTTGAAAAAGGCTGGTTAGTGACAAAAATCTTCGAAATAATATTAAATCTTATTTTCTTGTTTAAACGGTAAAACTGCTCTTATTTCGAAATCATTTTTTTGTGATGTCTTTTTAAGTTTTTTAAGTCCCGAATTTCCCGGGATTAGCAGACGCAAGTTCTGGAATTTATGAAAACAAATTTTTTAGCAAACAAGTTTAATTATATAAATTTTGTCGTAAATATGAATTTACAACTTTAAATATGGCGGTAAAGTGAGCGTAAACGCAGCAAAATTTTTAGAACGCAAAAAAAACTAATGCCAAATATGACTGACTCACAGGGTTGCCAGCTGGTCGTTAATTGAATGGTAAAGCCGTTGGCTGCGGAGGAGGCCGTTAAGTCGTTAATTGGAGGCTAAAGCCGTTAATGGCCGTTAATTTTATCGAAAGGTCTCAGATATTTATGTTATGACAAATTAAAAAATTTTATAAATTCGATCTCATTCAAATATTTGATGACCAAAAAAATAAGGTCACACAAATATTTTTTTTTTTTGCCAGGCCGTCAATTCTTTGATATCAATCTGGCAACCCAGCTGACACACACGCAAATTCAGCTAAATTATGCAATAAATTTATAGAATTTTTATTACGATATTTTCATTTTAGAATACTATATTTGAATACTCAATTTAATTAGACATGCCTAAGTTTCGGGATCATCCCGAGATTCCGGGACAACATTTTTAGATCCCGAAAATCCCGGGATCAAAAAAATCAAAAAATTGACACCCCTAATTCCAACATAGATTAACATTCGTCTGACAAGTTGAATTGCACTCTCATTAGATGAATAAAACTATGAGTTGATAGCTACTCCGAATCAAAAAATGCATAGGACATAAGACATAGAAGGACATTAAACTAGAAATAGTTTGTAAGCACTTCGAGAACAGAATCAATGCGGACAAGTCGACTAACGAGCATTTTATGTTGAGATGCGGAATGCCAATCACTAACATTAATATGTAGATTCCCCAGGAGGTAATAATATACCTATACCCTGTCATCAGGCCCGGATTTACCTTAGAGGCACAGTAGGCCAGTGCCTAGGGCGGCAAGATTTTAGGGGCGGCAAATATTGGGAAATTTGAAGTTTTTTTTTTACACTGGGGGAAAAAAGTCCGAATACTTGGAACGTCGTCACCTAAATAATGTTGACAAGCAAAAAAAAAAACAAAACGTCCTCACTTTTGATATTAGAAAATTTTTTTCCATATTCACCAGTGAAGAAGGGCGGCAATTTGTGAATGGCCTAAAAGCGGCAAATTTCTAAATCCGGGCTTGCCTGTCATAACTAACTTAAGTGTGTTTACCGTTTGTTTAAGCAGTTGCCGTTGCAAACAATGAAGAAAAAAACACAAATATTGTTGAACAAAACTTGTCAGCAATGTTAATTAAAACTGAAATATAACAAATTTCAATTGTTGGTTAGCAAAAACAAATATTTCCATAACACATTAAAAATAAAATATTTGCACATATTTGGATATAAAAGCTCGGAAAGTAACATCTTAATTTAGTTTAACATTTATAGCATTAATAGCAATAACATACGAAAATACGATGCGTCTTCTTCTTGTATTGTCCTTAGTCGGCTTCGCTGCCATCACTATGGTAACGGCAGCGCCACTACGTCTTAAGAAACATGAAGTAGATCTTATTGAAGTTAAATTTGCTGAAGAAGGTTCTAAAGTAGCAATGACTCTCGATGCTGTTGCTGGATATGCATCATTTGATGGATGAAAAGCATCGAGAGTTTTGAGTTACTCCAGCACCAGTGATTTTATCACTCAACGGCCGCCTATAACTCAGGCAGTGCGTTCTGAAGAGCCCACTTATGCAACGCCAATATTTATTGCCAGCCGAATTTGTGAAAATGTACGTGGCAGGCGCATAATAATTTAAGCTCATAAATTTTGACAAGGTAATTAATACGAGGTCCCTTATTCCAAAAATAAAATCGTGAAAAGCCTTCTTTGACCAATCAAATGCGTCGGAAATGCGTGGAATGGGCCAACTAGCACAAAATGTGGACTGTATCCGATTAGCAGAGTGTGATCTTCTTAGATAAATCAAAGTTCAACATATCCGGCTCCGATGGAATGCTGGACGTGCGCCGAAAAACTGAAAATTTAGGCAACCGATTAGTAGAATAGTCTGTGGATGCTTATCTTATTACCAAGTTGGACAACTGGCCTTGATTGAAGGAACTGTCAAAGCAGCTGACTTTAAAAACATCCTGATAGAAAACTTGGAACCTTCTATTGAAGAATATTTTTCGCGTGTGGAAAACGTGATTTTTCGAGATGATTTTGCGCCTTGTCATCGAGCACAATTGGTAAACATTAGTGTTTTGTAAATCCTTATTTTGTACTTTATAATAACCCACAACTTTCTTCCTTTTTTTCTTCTTCTTCTTTTACAGGTAAAGAAATACTTGAATGAACATGGAATTTCAACTTTATTGTGGCCAGACAATAATCCCGATCTGCTAAACCCCATTGAGAATCTTTGGCACATAATTAAGATGCAGGTATCAAGCCACAAGCCCAGTAATTTATGCGAGTTAGACAGAATAATTCGAAATGTTTGGTACAAAGGCATTTCGCAAGATCTTTTGAAAAATTTGATCCGCATCCATGCCGCAGCGAGTTATGGCGGTCATAAAAGCGAAGGGAGGAACAGCAAAATATTGATACCTACTTTTTTCAATCCTTATTATTAGTTCTTAAAATACCTGCTGTAAATATTTTAGAATTAGTTCCTTAAAAATAAAATTTTACAACATTTTACCAAAAACTTTTTTTATCAATAAAGGACATATTTAAATTTTTTTGCTAAAAATAGATGTTTATGGTGTGGTTTTCGACCTACAGCAAAATATTTTTAATAAAAATTATTTCCTTCTCTGATCCTTGCATCAGTTTTTTGAATCGATGAAAAATTTAGATCCTAAAGGATTTTATTCAATTTTTTGTTTGTCCGGATTTAACTGTTCGCCACTGTAGGGTTGTAGAGAAAAACATTTTTTTTTTTCAAAACTGGAAACATCGTTTTATATGAAAAGGTATCGTAAAATATCGGATAATGTCAAGAGGTAGCGTTAATTTTATATGCAAAAGATACCAATTATAGTTACAACATTTGTAAACATAACAGTTTGTAAATTTATTTGGATCGTTATGTTTCATAATTTCGTGTTTCACAAAAAAATTTTTAATAAAAATAGTATAAGCGCACTTAACGAATTTTCATTTAGATATAACATAATAATATTTTTTTTTTTGTCATTATCTTTTTAAGAAATCTGGCCAAATCACTTTGAAAAATATCCAAAAAAGAAATTATTCTCTACTTTGTCAATACAATCGTTCTCTTATTGCAAATTATCGTGCACTTCATGCAATTTATGGCCATCATAAATGGCCCAGTGTGCACACTATTCGTCAAACCAGAGTAAGTTTTAAACGTTAGTTTTCGTTTCACAACGCGTTCGCGTGCCTGTGCCAATAATACAAAGATTCGGTCAATATGTTTAGCAAGTGTTGAGTTTAACGACTCCAAAGCGTTCTCAGCAAATAGGAGTTTCTGCCTTACGACTGAACTTTGACTTACTACCTTGCAAAATTGTTAGCACTCAAGAATTGAATCGCTTGAACCATTTGATGCGCCTTGAATTTGTTGATTTTTCTCTGAAACAACTTGAAAATTATGCTGATTTTGCAAAACTAAGCAAAATTGTCATATCTTCCGTTCCACAGTGGATGGGTTTGTATGAAATGGCGGCCATATATAGTAATAATTACGCTAGACTCTTGAAATTTGGTACATATGTTTGAAAGGTGAAAAAACAAAAATTTGTGAATATGAAAAAAATCGGTCAACGGCCATGCCTACCTCCCATACAAATGTGGGATGTGGCTGAGACCTTTTTTCAAAAGTTAGTTGCGACTTTATTTCACAATTGGTATCAATTTCCATAAATTTGACAATGCTGATTTCAAAAATGTTATATATTTTTTACAAGGAATTGCAGAAAAACTGTTTCAATAGTTTATCTGTTAGGTTTTTGAAAACCACCCGATTGTTTTATCATTCAATTAACATTTTCGCTTTTAGATTTTTTCCACCACTCTAAATTAAATGTTTCTTTTATTTTTCGAAAAAACAACATAAAAGATTATTTGCAAAAAAATATTAATAATTTGCACATGTGCAGAAAACGAACAACAACAGAGCAAATAGTCCCAGACAGCTTGAATTTTTTGGTAGAGAAATTAAGAAAACAAATGTATAATGGTCATACGTGTCGCTTGTCGATTAGTGAACTTATGAATCAACTGTTTATACAAAAATATTTATAAAATTAAAACCCAAAATTTCACAAAAATTAGTATACTTATACTTTCTTATACTTCGTAGACCTTCAAAACTGTTGAATTAAATTATTTGAACTTTGTCAAAAGAAAAAAAATTAAAATGCAACTGTGACCTGATTTGGCTTTGTTGCCATCACCATGATTTCAGCAAAACCAAAATGTTTGACAGAAGATAATGCATTTGAAGAAGTCTCATACTAAGACCAACCTTAAGATTCTACAGTTCCAAATCCAGTTACAGTTACTCCCATAATACCTAAATAACGTCATCTGCCTTCGTAGTGGACATGGCCGAGGTTAAAATCGTACCTTTTTCTCTTCGAGGTGGGCACATAAGCTACAGGCGTGAAAAAGATGTTGCTTAAGTCGAGGAAGAAATTCAAGTCGAAAAATAACTTAATAAGGAAGAAGCAGCCAAGAGAAAAGCAAAGTCGATAAAGACTCTGAAGCTTAGGAAAATCGTTGAAGCCGTTCAAAAGCTTAAAGTTAGGTAAAAGCTGAAGCCCATTAACCTACTGATGAGCGTTGAAGTATGAGGCGGTAAGTGAAGTGTAAAGAGTTTGGTTCGATCCTTTGGTCCTTGACAACTTAATTACTGGATTCCTTTTTTTTACTTTGTAGAACACAGAGAGAAGTTATTATTGCGGAAGCAAAAGACAGCATGTTTTGAGTCAAGCATTTGAGATAGGATTAGATAGATTTCATCATGAACCGTTTGCCTTGGTTCGTCGTTTCGTTATACCCTTTCAAGGAATAATTTGAAACGAAAACGCAAGTCTATCAAACTTTTATTCCGTATTTTGATATGAATATACTTAACTGCTTATCGACCGTCAGCTGATTGTCCGAGGTATGTGATTTCTCTGTTGTGGCCATCATCATGAGCCATCCGCACAAGTGTTGCAATTATCGAAGCAGATGTAGGTGATAAAGTGCTTGAACCGGTTCAAGGACATGATGGCTATCTAGATTGGTATATTGTAGCTCACCCACAATACTTTCGAAGGCATTCATTTCATTCTCGGTGGTCATCGTCCAAGCTCGCTATTTTTTATTAGGCTGCAGTTCGTTTTATAGACGAAAAATTTCTCGATAGGTTTCCCGCACGATAATTTTCACGACTTTGGGGGACAATAACGATTTGAAGATAGCTCTGTGACGCGACAATTTTCCTCGTAATGGCCCTTAACAGATAAACTTTGGTAGATTATGCAAAAGTGGGCCTCTAGAAGGTGGTGACTGCAACAACATCAAATGATGGAATTGCGGTTGGGGCTTGTCTAACAGCGGCGGGTACGGCTTCTCTGTACAATACTTCCACATCGTCAGCATGGCTATCATCTAAAATAACCAATAACTCAATCTTTTCTTCAATATCAAGTGACGAAATTTGTACGGTCTACTCAGGTTATGGGCCTGATGAGCCGGCATGATTCACGAAACAGTTTAAAAATTTTTCATTACAAATATATCGGAAACCTCTTGGACGGAGACTACTCAGAAATACGCAGAAAAAAAGCTAAATTCATTTAAAAACCGATTTAATCTGTCCATACCCTTATGCTCATCTAATACAACAAAAAAGGCTGTGAAAAGCGGAATTGCCGAATGTAATTTTTTTCCCGTAGTAAACGCTGCCACGCTTTTAACATATCATTTGGCATGTAGATAGATTGAACTTTAAGAACAAATATTAAAAATTGTGTATACTTTTAGTGGACGTGGCACAGCCCTCAGTTAGAAAAAGCGCTGTCACGACTAAGCCGCCGCACTGATCTTGATGAAATTTTTAATGAAGATAGATAGATTCCTGAGTAAAGATATTTGGCTTCTAATAAGAAAATATGTTTTTATTGCTAAGCTAATAAAATGGTTTTGATGAAATTTTGTACAGAGATAGATTGAATCTTGAGCAGGAGCAGAAACATTTTTGTTTTAAAATGACTTCTAACTAAAGCCACCGTTACACTAAAGGACCGGTTCTGATGAAATTTGGTATGGTGATATATTGAACCGTGAGGAAAGGTATTTATTTTTAATTTATTTATTTAATTTAAATGTACGCCCCTAACAGGAAAATAATAGATTTTGTTGAAATTTAGTATGAAGATATATCGAACCCTCAGGAAGGGATAGGGATAGGGCAACATAGCCAGATAATATGATACTGAACTGTTTTGTATTGTCACTATAATGTTTATACTTCAACGAATTGGCGAACTCTTGTCGCCCTTTGTGTAATCGTATGGTCTTCTTCGACTAACTCTTTGACGTAAAATGGGCGACATGCTTAAATAGGTCACCCTATTCAATATTCTACCATAATTTAAAAAATATACAACACTTTATTTGAACACGTAGCGGAAGTAGATTAATTATCGGAATTTTGCAAAAATTAGTGTTATTTGCAAAGATGTCTTACTATATATAACAATAAATAAAAAAACAAATTTTATTTTGTATTCATATTCCTATATATTTACTTTGTAGTCTTCAAGGTCATGAAAAATGCGTAATGTTTTAAAAATAATCGCAGAACAATTACCAAAACGTAAAATACACTTATACTGACAACTGTTTTGTATATTGTTGTTAAATAAAACACCGTTACACATACATATAATTTTCGTTAAAATTGACTTGATTCAAAATGTATAAAAACATACGAATTTTTTGAATTATTAATTAGTTATCATTTAAATTCAAAAAAGTTAAGTATCCGTAGCTTAAGCAACATAGTAAAGAATGCGTATTTTAATTGTTGCTGCTTTGTTTGGTTTTGTCGCCATCACTGTAGTACAGTCAGCACCACAGCGATTTAAAAGACAAACAGATGTTGAGGCAACTTCGGATGAAGTAGGTAATGCTGCCACTGATGATAGTGATGAAGGAGCAACCAAGGATATTGTTTTTGAATTTGAAAATGATAAAGACTATGGCGATGATGATGATAAGGACAATGAAGCTCATGATGTCGATGATGCCGACGATATCGATAACGAAGGTGATGCTGTTGACATTGTTGAAATTAATGACGCTGATAATGAAAACGAAAGTGATGAGGATGATAACAGCAATGAAACAATTGAGTCAAACAAAGATGATGAAGAAGATTCTGCCGAAGAATGAAATGAGTCTTAAGGTACACCATACTAAGTTTCACCATTTTGGAATAACTATTAGATACTTAATATAATTTGAAAAAAGAAAACTTAGTTACCTTTGAAAATCTTTGAAATTTGAAAGCATTAAAAACTTTCAAATGTTTAAAATTTTGTAGCGTTAAAACAAACTCATACCTGTAATAATTATAAGCATATTGCTTACAGTTTAATATGAAAAAATATCCTCAATTCATAGAAACAATAAAAGATAAAAAAATATATAAAATTATGAAATTATTTTTGTTATGCAACAAGAAAATTATATAATTATGGAAGCCCTGCTGTTCTAAGTGTGAAAACCTTACTAACTCAGCAGCCAAAAAATAGCATTGACATTTTACAATTACATAAAATTACCCAGCATGTTGCATTTTCTCTCGGGGTGTTTTCGAAGAAAAAAAAAGATTTTTTGCATCAGCCTATGAATAACTTTGAACTGAAATGAAATTTGTTATAAATGGTAACAATTTCTTGGGCAAAACAGATAAGCGAAAAAATAGGAAAAATATATAACTAAGTGTTCAATCGTTTTGCCACCCACTGCGAATATTTATATTTTTGATTTGTGCCTTTGTGATATCCTCAAAAAGAACGCTATTTTTGCACCCTTTTATATTTCTTATAAAGATTATATATCCTAGTGTTACAGACAGTTAAATTTTTCAAAAAGTAATTCCACAGCTGTGTAAACTTACTTCCACAAAGAGCCGGGGATCAGATTTTCCTTTTCCTCTTCATAGCAATAGCTCTACAGAAGTCATAGCAGTGGACACTCAAACACCTGTCATGTTTGCTAATAAAAATCAAGGATATCAATTAAATATTTTATCTCCGGCTTCTCTTGAACTATGACTGTTAGCCAGATTTAAGGCATTACTAAACAAGTCGCTTTGCGATTTTCAATATTTTACTCACAAGTAGCATTTGCTGTCGGGCAGTGTAGCAATTTCGTCATCCCTTACGTTTCCCTTAACACCTCTATGTCGTGACATCCAGCAAAGACTAATTGTAAGTTTGATTGCAGTAAGAATATCATTTTGAAATTTTTGGCATTTAACCACATCAAAATAATTCTAAAAAGGAAGGTTGAGGCATATCATAGCAGCCTGAATGCGTGTGTATAAACAAATTTATTTTTCTTTGTCATTTCTACAGTAAAAGTCACGTGAATTATTTATTTGTAAATTATGTTATAAATTTTTGTTGCGTTTCATTAATTATTTACAATAATATTTTAAAACAAATTAAAGTTGAAATTCGGGTTTTAACATGTTCCTTCTTGGAATAGGTCGTGTATTGACTTTTTTGGTGGCTTCACGATATAATTCATCTTTGATACCTCTCCCACGTCGTACTGAACCAGATGCGTAGAGGAGGCTATCAGTATGTAACTGATTTACAACAATAACAGGTAAATCAGCATTGCCATTGTCGATATCACTGCCATCAATTTCGGTGTTACTATCTACCAGTACTGGTTCAGGTTGCAGTACAGGTTCGGGTAGAACACTATATTCATCTTGTGGCGAATTTTGCGCTGAAGCAACAACGAGAAAAACAAACGATACGAAAGCAAGCAACAAACGCATTTTTACTAACTAAAATTTAAATATTCTAGTTCAGCTTTTTATAGAAAACTGCTGAAATTTTAAAGAAGTATTAACCCTTTCTAGACAGCTATTGACACCACAAAATACGAACAGAATATTTCCCAAAATAAATGCAAAATGATAATATACAATAGAATAGAAAAAATCTCAAAAATATCCTCAAAAAAATATGTGCCGGACTCATGATTTTATTTTCTAAGAAAATGTCTTTACATATTTCTTTTACTGAAAATTTTTGTTTCAAGGATCAAAATGGACAAGTTATCAAAAAAAAAAAATTAAAAATCATTTTTTCCTTTGCATTTAGTTTTTTGAATGATTTTCATTTTTAAGAGCCACTTTTTTAACCTGGAATAGATTTAAATCGATTTTTTTATGCCTTAGATAGCAGTTATTCATTTTCTTTGAAATTCTTAAAAGTTTTAAATTAATTTATAATAATCGCATTCATATTATTTTATATAATAGCTTAGAAATTTCTATAATTTTAACTTTTTCTCTAAAAGCAGGCCACTATAGGTTAACTCTCTGTTTGATTGCTTACACAGCTGTTATTCTCTACTGTTTAAAGATCGTGTTGCTATGGTATGTGTGTTATAGAAAATACTGTTCTACAAACCATCGAAATTTATTAAAGTTTCTAAAATTTTTTAACCAAAATGTAAGCTTCAAGTAAATCACACAAGCACACACAATTCTTTTGAAATGAACAGCTGTTGAAACTCAAAAACAATATCATGTTTATTCGATTATTTATCTAAAGAAAATTAATATTCAGGTTCCGTAGCTTGATCGGCAGTATTTCAAAATTAAACCAATTTATGACTCAACAATAAGTACAGGCAATCCTTTGCGGGAATTGTGTAATTTGCATCGAATGTTTTATCATTCAATTAACATTTTCGCTTTTAGATTTTTTCCACCACTCTAAATTAAATGTTTCTTTTATTTTTCGAAAAAACAACATAAAAGATTATTTGCAAAAAAATATTAATAATTTGCACATGTGCAGAAAACGAACAACAACAGAGCAAATAGTCCCAGACAGCTTGAATTTTTTGGTAGAGAAATTAAGAAAACAAATGTATAATGGTCATACGTGTCGCTTGTCGATTAGTGAACTTATGAATCAACTGTTTATACAAAAATATTTATAAAATTAAAACCCAAAATTTCACAAAAATTAGTATACTTATACTTTCTTATACTTCGTAGACCTTCAAAACTGTTGAATTAAATTATTTGAACTTTGTCAAAAGAAAAAAAATTAAAATGCAACTGTGACCTGATTTGGCTTTGTTGCCATCACCATGATTTCAGCAAAACCAAAATGTTTGACAGAAGATAATGCATTTGAAGAAGTCTCATACTAAGACCAACCTTAAGATTCTACAGTTCCAAATCCAGTTACAGTTACTCCCATAATACCTAAATAACGTCATCTGCCTTCGTAGTGGACATGGCCGAGGTTAAAATCGTACCTTTTTCTCTTCGAGGTGGGCACATAAGCTACAGGCGTGAAAAAGATGTTGCTTAAGTCGAGGAAGAAATTCAAGTCGAAAAATAACTTAATAAGGAAGAAGCAGCCAAGAGAAAAGCAAAGTCGATAAAGACTCTGAAGCTTAGGAAAATCGTTGAAGCCGTTCAAAAGCTTAAAGTTAGGTAAAAGCTGAAGCCCATTAACCTACTGATGAGCGTTGAAGTATGAGGCGGTAAGTGAAGTGTAAAGAGTTTGGTTCGATCCTTTGGTCCTTGACAACTTAATTACTGGATTCCTTTTTTTTACTTTGTAGAACACAGAGAGAAGTTATTATTGCGGAAGCAAAAGACAGCATGTTTTGAGTCAAGCATTTGAGATAGGATTAGATAGATTTCATCATGAACCGTTTGCCTTGGTTCGTCGTTTCGTTATACCCTTTCAAGGAATAATTTGAAACGAAAACGCAAGTCTATCAAACTTTTATTCCGTATTTTGATATGAATATACTTAACTGCTTATCGACCGTCAGCTGATTGTCCGAGGTATGTGATTTCTCTGTTGTGGCCATCATCATGAGCCATCCGCACAAGTGTTGCAATTATCGAAGCAGATGTAGGTGATAAAGTGCTTGAACCGGTTCAAGGACATGATGGCTATCTAGATTGGTATATTGTAGCTCACCCACAATACTTTCGAAGGCATTCATTTCATTCTCGGTGGTCATCGTCCAAGCTCGCTATTTTTTATTAGGCTGCAGTTCGTTTTATAGACGAAAAATTTCTCGATAGGTTTCCCGCACGATAATTTTCACGACTTTGGGGGACAATAACGATTTGAAGATAGCTCTGTGACGCGACAATTTTCCTCGTAATGGCCCTTAACAGATAAACTTTGGTAGATTATGCAAAAGTGGGCCTCTAGAAGGTGGTGACTGCAACAACATCAAATGATGGAATTGCGGTTGGGGCTTGTCTAACAGCGGCGGGTACGGCTTCTCTGTACAATACTTCCACATCGTCAGCATGGCTATCATCTAAAATAACCAATAACTCAATCTTTTCTTCAATATCAAGTGACGAAATTTGTACGGTCTACTCAGGTTATGGGCCTGATGAGCCGGCATGATTCACGAAACAGTTTAAAAATTTTTCATTACAAATATATCGGAAACCTCTTGGACGGAGACTACTCAGAAATACGCAGAAAAAAAGCTAAATTCATTTAAAAACCGATTTAATCTGTCCATACCCTTATGCTCATCTAATACAACAAAAAAGGCTGTGAAAAGCGGAATTGCCGAATGTAATTTTTTTCCCGTAGTAAACGCTGCCACGCTTTTAACATATCATTTGGCATGTAGATAGATTGAACTTTAAGAACAAATATTAAAAATTGTGTATACTTTTAGTGGACGTGGCACAGCCCTCAGTTAGAAAAAGCGCTGTCACGACTAAGCCGCCGCACTGATCTTGATGAAATTTTTAATGAAGATAGATAGATTCCTGAGTAAAGATATTTGGCTTCTAATAAGAAAATATGTTTTTATTGCTAAGCTAATAAAATGGTTTTGATGAAATTTTGTACAGAGATAGATTGAATCTTGAGCAGGAGCAGAAACATTTTTGTTTTAAAATGACTTCTAACTAAAGCCACCGTTACACTAAAGGACCGGTTCTGATGAAATTTGGTATGGTGATATATTGAACCGTGAGGAAAGGTATTTATTTTTAATTTATTTATTTAATTTAAATGTACGCCCCTAACAGGAAAATAATAGATTTTGTTGAAATTTAGTATGAAGATATATCGAACCCTCAGGAAGGGATAGGGATAGGGCAACATAGCCAGATAATATGATACTGAACTGTTTTGTATTGTCACTATAATGTTTATACTTCAACGAATTGGCGAACTCTTGTCGCCCTTTGTGTAATCGTATGGTCTTCTTCGACTAACTCTTTGACGTAAAATGGGCGACATGCTTAAATAGGTCACCCTATTCAATATTCTACCATAATTTAAAAAATATACAACACTTTATTTGAACACGTAGCGGAAGTAGATTAATTATCGGAATTTTGCAAAAATTAGTGTTATTTGCAAAGATGTCTTACTATATATAACAATAAATAAAAAAACAAATTTTATTTTGTATTCATATTCCTATATATTTACTTTGTAGTCTTCAAGGTCATGAAAAATGCGTAATGTTTTAAAAATAATCGCAGAACAATTACCAAAACGTAAAATACACTTATACTGACAACTGTTTTGTATATTGTTGTTAAATAAAACACCGTTACACATACATATAATTTTCGTTAAAATTGACTTGATTCAAAATGTATAAAAACATACGAATTTTTTGAATTATTAATTAGTTATCATTTAAATTCAAAAAAGTTAAGTATCCGTAGCTTAAGCAACATAGTAAAGAATGCGTATTTTAATTGTTGCTGCTTTGTTTGGTTTTGTCGCCATCACTGTAGTACAGTCAGCACCACAGCGATTTAAAAGACAAACAGATGTTGAGGCAACTTCGGATGAAGTAGGTAATGCTGCCACTGATGATAGTGATGAAGGAGCAACCAAGGATATTGTTTTTGAATTTGAAAATGATAAAGACTATGGCGATGATGATGATAAGGACAATGAAGCTCATGATGTCGATGATGCCGACGATATCGATAACGAAGGTGATGCTGTTGACATTGTTGAAATTAATGACGCTGATAATGAAAACGAAAGTGATGAGGATGATAACAGCAATGAAACAATTGAGTCAAACAAAGATGATGAAGAAGATTCTGCCGAAGAATGAAATGAGTCTTAAGGTACACCATACTAAGTTTCACCATTTTGGAATAACTATTAGATACTTAATATAATTTGAAAAAAGAAAACTTAGTTACCTTTGAAAATCTTTGAAATTTGAAAGCATTAAAAACTTTCAAATGTTTAAAATTTTGTAGCGTTAAAACAAACTCATACCTGTAATAATTATAAGCATATTGCTTACAGTTTAATATGAAAAAATATCCTCAATTCATAGAAACAATAAAAGATAAAAAAATATATAAAATTATGAAATTATTTTTGTTATGCAACAAGAAAATTATATAATTATGGAAGCCCTGCTGTTCTAAGTGTGAAAACCTTACTAACTCAGCAGCCAAAAAATAGCATTGACATTTTACAATTACATAAAATTACCCAGCATGTTGCATTTTCTCTCGGGGTGTTTTCGAAGAAAAAAAAAGATTTTTTGCATCAGCCTATGAATAACTTTGAACTGAAATGAAATTTGTTATAAATGGTAACAATTTCTTGGGCAAAACAGATAAGCGAAAAAATAGGAAAAATATATAACTAAGTGTTCAATCGTTTTGCCACCCACTGCGAATATTTATATTTTTGATTTGTGCCTTTGTGATATCCTCAAAAAGAACGCTATTTTTGCACCCTTTTATATTTCTTATAAAGATTATATATCCTAGTGTTACAGACAGTTAAATTTTTCAAAAAGTAATTCCACAGCTGTGTAAACTTACTTCCACAAAGAGCCGGGGATCAGATTTTCCTTTTCCTCTTCATAGCAATAGCTCTACAGAAGTCATAGCAGTGGACACTCAAACACCTGTCATGTTTGCTAATAAAAATCAAGGATATCAATTAAATATTTTATCTCCGGCTTCTCTTGAACTATGACTGTTAGCCAGATTTAAGGCATTACTAAACAAGTCGCTTTGCGATTTTCAATATTTTACTCACAAGTAGCATTTGCTGTCGGGCAGTGTAGCAATTTCGTCATCCCTTACGTTTCCCTTAACACCTCTATGTCGTGACATCCAGCAAAGACTAATTGTAAGTTTGATTGCAGTAAGAATATCATTTTGAAATTTTTGGCATTTAACCACATCAAAATAATTCTAAAAAGGAAGGTTGAGGCATATCATAGCAGCCTGAATGCGTGTGTATAAACAAATTTATTTTTCTTTGTCATTTCTACAGTAAAAGTCACGTGAATTATTTATTTGTAAATTATGTTATAAATTTTTGTTGCGTTTCATTAATTATTTACAATAATATTTTAAAACAAATTAAAGTTGAAATTCGGGTTTTAACATGTTCCTTCTTGGAATAGGTCGTGTATTGACTTTTTTGGTGGCTTCACGATATAATTCATCTTTGATACCTCTCCCACGTCGTACTGAACCAGATGCGTAGAGGAGGCTATCAGTATGTAACTGATTTACAACAATAACAGGTAAATCAGCATTGCCATTGTCGATATCACTGCCATCAATTTCGGTGTTACTATCTACCAGTACTGGTTCAGGTTGCAGTACAGGTTCGGGTAGAACACTATATTCATCTTGTGGCGAATTTTGCGCTGAAGCAACAACGAGAAAAACAAACGATACGAAAGCAAGCAACAAACGCATTTTTACTAACTAAAATTTAAATATTCTAGTTCAGCTTTTTATAGAAAACTGCTGAAATTTTAAAGAAGTATTAACCCTTTCTAGACAGCTATTGACACCACAAAATACGAACAGAATATTTCCCAAAATAAATGCAAAATGATAATATACAATAGAATAGAAAAAATCTCAAAAATATCCTCAAAAAAATATGTGCCGGACTCATGATTTTATTTTCTAAGAAAATGTCTTTACATATTTCTTTTACTGAAAATTTTTGTTTCAAGGATCAAAATGGACAAGTTATCAAAAAAAAAAAAATTAAAAATCATTTTTTCCTTTGCATTTAGTTTTTTGAATGATTTTCATTTTTAAGAGCCACTTTTTTAACCTGGAATAGATTTAAATCGATTTTTTTATGCCTTAGATAGCAGTTATTCATTTTCTTTGAAATTCTTAAAAGTTTTAAATTAATTTATAATAATCGCATTCATATTATTTTATATAATAGCTTAGAAATTTCTATAATTTTAACTTTTTCTCTAAAAGCAGGCCACTATAGGTTAACTCTCTGTTTGATTGCTTACACAGCTGTTATTCTCTACTGTTTAAAGATCGTGTTGCTATGGTATGTGTGTTATAGAAAATACTGTTCTACAAACCATCGAAATTTATTAAAGTTTCTAAAATTTTTTAACCAAAATGTAAGCTTCAAGTAAATCACACAAGCACACACAATTCTTTTGAAATGAACAGCTGTTGAAACTCAAAAACAATATCATGTTTATTCGATTATTTATCTAAAGAAAATTAATATTCAGGTTCCGTAGCTTGATCGGCAGTATTTCAAAATTAAACCAATTTATGACTCAACAATAAGTACAGGCAATCCTTTGCGGGAATTGTGTAATTTGCATCGAAAAAATTAAGCAGTTTCGGTTGATTCGACATTTCTGCTTAATCTAGCTTTAGTTGACAATAAATTTCATAGCAATTACAGCTTTTTTCATTGTATTGAAATTGTGAATCAAAAACTTGTAGTTGCACTTACAATTTTTTTCATGGATATAATTAGGACATCTGATATCCAATATCAGTTTTCATAACTAATGATAGATATAAGTAAATGATCTCAAAATCTTGTCGTGTTAGATCAAATATCACCATTATCAAGAGGTTAGGTTGTTGAGTTCAAATCTGCCATCAGATTAACGATAAATTAATCTGATTTTGACACGATTACAAATGCTCTTTTAAGAATTCTTATTTGAAGTCTGAGAGGTTTCATGTCTGAGGCATAGTTGATTCCCATAAAAATACATACACTTTTTCATTTACACTAATCCTCCAGCACCACTCCTTAATCCCCGTATATGTATAGCATTTTAGTCAAAATTTTTGTCTTAGATCCCATAAAAAAATTCTCAGTCATTTGTCCCGCATGTAAATTTTTTCAAAAATGATCTATATGGTCATAGAAACTAAACCTGTCAGTCTTGAATATAAAAAAAATCGTGGAATAATGCCAAAATCTGTGGTTGGTTTGAAGCTCAGCGACTTCAAATTTCCCTATTTTAATGTCAATCGATGTTTCTTCATTATATGGATCTCATTTCCAAAAACACAGTGTAATAAACATTCACTGACAAAAGTCAGATTCTTGGAAAAAATTGATAAAGTCAGATTTAAAAATATAAGCAATTCAAAGAACACATTTTATAAAAAAAAACTAAAGATCTAATTGTGCACAAAATCGAAAAATTTAAATAAACTGTTGGTCGACGACCCAAAGCTCAACGAAGCATATGATTAACATTTTTTTGACAAGAAAGCAGCAAGATGTCAATTGCTATTTATCGTTTGCTTCAATTAAAATAAAAAGAATATAAAAATAGCAAAAAAAAACTTTTGCAAGGTGAGGAGCAAATTTATATATTTATTTTCTAATTATGCAACGATTGACAAACTTTTCAAAATTCATCAACTTCAAAGTAGCGTATAAGCGTAATAGTTCGTTTAATTTGTCATTAAATTTATTGAATTCAGTTAACCAACTTAGACAAAATATCTTTTACTTAAGCAGATATAGCAATTAAGCTGTTGCTTACATTCACTTCATCAAATTCAATTAAAATCTTTACCATCTCTTGTGAAATGGTGCAGCGTGCAGCCAAAGTAAAGAGCAACAGATGCACAGATAATGCAACAAAGATGTAATGACTGTAGAAATACAACTAAAGTAGTGTCACATAGAATAGTGTGGGTTTTAGACTGCATGAGAAGATTTACAAAAAAAAAATTTGCTAGTTATCGAAATCAAATCTACAAATCTACACAAAATAATAATAACATAACCTACACAAAATGATGATGCCTTCAATAATATCTACTACGTAATAAGAATTTTAAGCTGCATTAATGGTAATATGCACGTCTAATATTGTATCATAAATTGTTGATATAATTCAATAAAAAAATTTTAAATAAATAAAGTGCATCAAAGATGTACGAAAAGTTCAAGTGAATTTGGCTGAAAATTTTGACGTGATAGAAAAAACTATGATGAAAACTTCTAACACCTAATTATCTTAACACCGTTGCAAGTGCAATTATGTTGCAAACATTATAATTCATTGACTAGTGATCCGTAGCCTGCTTCATACAGCCGTACTACAAAAGCACAACAAAATAACACAAAGAAAGGATATGTAATTTCTGCTTCTCGTTGACTACACACATTTGCAGTTTTTTCATTGTTTATTTTGTTGTTTAATTATTTCTGCTGCTTTGTCACTTCCAACTGAGTGAGTTCAGGTACAATATATTGAGCTGTTGCTAAGCTTGTTATGATAAACAATTGAAAATGTGCAGAGCTCAATGCATTGCAAGGGATTAACTTATTTTAAAGTTTTTATTAAATTTTTCATTTATTCATTATTTTAAAATTTTTATTAAATTTTTTAAGTATTTATTCATTATTTATTTCATAAAAAGAAACATGCTTTATGTAAAAAAACTAAATACATAATTATAAAAATTTAAACTTTTAAAATAATCTTTGAGCTTTAGTAGCTTTAATGAAGTAGTGGGTGTAGTTTTTATTCAGAATTTCAGAATTTATTTTCTAAAAATAATGATACATATTTTGAAATTAAAGAGCACACTTTTAAAAAATATTTGAATATTATTGAAAAATGCTTTGTTCTTTCATGCCTCAAAAATATTTATTTTATTTAATAAATGAAGAAAATCTGATTTTTAAGAAAAAAACTATATTAAAATTATGTATGGGTGATCTTCATCAGAAAGCCACCACTTTTCGGCACATTTTTTTTAAGGTATTTACTTTCGGAGCCTCAAAATTTTCGACTTTCATTTTTTTAATGCTTCCTCAACGGAAAAGGTCACTTAAAACTTTGATAAAATATTGAAAAATAATTTTAAAAAAATCTTAGAGTACATATTATTGATGTCTGAATGCAGAATTTAATTGATATAAAATATTTTTACATTTGAAAAATTTTCTGAAAATATTTAGTTTTAGCCGAAGTGCAAAGTAGAGTTTCGACCAAAATTTCACCTTTAATCAATTTTTTCTCCTAAACTATCAATTTTTAGTTAAATCACTTTGAGTAAAAAGTTAATAAAATTGGTTAAAAGACACAGAAAAGTATTTTTTAGATCATTTTTTTTTTCTAAGACGTCATAAATTTTTTAAAAAAAATTTCACAAAATTATTAAAAATATTTTTTTTGTGTTTCTTAACAAATTTTAAGAACTTTCTACTCACAATCAAATAATATTTATGTCGATATACAAAAAAAAAATTAATTCAGTAAAAATGATTGTGGTATTTACATTTGTATTTTTTCGAGTACATTTGCGTCCTGAAAAATCGTCTTCAAAAGTACATTTCAGTTCTAGAATCATTACATTTTCACAACTCTCACTGGTACAGTGCTGACAAAAAAATAGCACTACTGCAAATGCTTGGCATTCGCATTACATAAAAACAATTTACTTTACTGCATATTAATCATCGAGTAGTATAAGAAATATTACAGAAAATACGCTCAGAAAAAATAAAAATTCACTAAAATGTAAAATGATATTTCCCACATCTGGGTGTATCAAAAGTCGCAAAAAAGTTCTTATGAAAATGTATTGCATTTACGAAAAAAAATTTTCCAATTTAGTTTTTCATCCTAATGTTAAGAATGGAAAAATTTCTAAAACTCTTTATATGGATTTTTTAGTGGGCATAAGTAAAAATATTAATTTTGCACACTTCTTTAAAAAAACTTGTCCAAAATTCGATATCAAAAAATTCTTCTTGCGATTCTAGCATTTCCATTTTGGTTCACTTTTCATTATTTCCGAATATACTGTATTGAATTTTTTGAGCCATTTTTTTCTTTATATGTAGCGATTTTGTAAACCAATAAAAGTTTGAAATTTTAAATGTTTAATAAAAATCAAACCTATACCAAGTCTTATGATGAACATATCGATGCTCAATTCATTAAAAACTGTTACTTACACGCTATGTTAACCAATAAATTTACCTTTTTACTTTATAATAATTTTGTTATTTTTAGCCATTTAGTTCTCTTTTCACAGAAGACTTTACAATAACAAAGCATGGCAAGCATATTAAGCTGTTGTTTGTTACTATTTTAAATTAATTTCAATATTAATTTGCATTTGTGGCAGTATATCTGACATTTAAATAACTAGACAAGCAGGCGAAATTTACGCACGAGTAGTCTGTAAAAATTAGGTTATACAAAAGAAAATAATAAACTTTATAGTAAAATTTCAAAATAATGTTGTAAGCAGCAATACAAAAAGACCAAACAAAAAGAAAAAAACAAAATTTGGGTATGCAAATATTTTGTTTAATAAGACAACAATTTGCTGTAGCAGCTCAAAGTATGCAACAAATTTTAATTTTATCAGCCAACACATATTTGAAAACATCACGCACACACATTAGGTCTAAACAACTTGTTACGTTTATAAATACATACGTTATGAGCTTTATTTTCTTTTGACATTGCTACAATTTTTGCGAAATACTTTGTAAAGTATTACAATTTGTTTTATGATTTTATTAATTTTTGCATACATACCATAATGTAAGCAGTCTATATATCTTAAAAACAACAATATATTGTGATAAGCAAACATTGAGCTGCTTTCAGAATCAAATTTTAAGATTTATTTATTCAAGTCAAATATTGACTACAAAAGCAAGCGATCAGCTTTTCAACTTTTTGACAATTATTGTATAACAAATTGGTAGTAACACAAAACTACATATCCACTGTTCAACTAGAAATTTTACCTCCTCTCTTATGGTCGCTAAATATTGACCTTTTACTTAACAAACTGACTTAAACTCACTAGTGACCCAAAAATGCCGCTCGTCTCTAAATGAGATGGCTCAGCATTTTAATATTCACCTCATCTGGGTGCCAGGGCATAGGAACATTAACGGCAATTGCAAAGCTTGTGAACTTGCTAGGCAAGGGACTACTGCACAAATTCCTCACAACAGGGAAGGTGTTGGCATGCCACTTGATACCTATAAGTTACTGCTTAAAGAAGAAATAGTAAATAATGCAAACAATAGATGGACTCAAGAGTCAACTTGCAATATAACTAGGCAGATCTGGCCGAAATGGGATGTTAA
Organism: Meiosimyza platycephala; assembly: GCA_963662105.1. Lineage (NCBI taxonomy): Eukaryota > Metazoa > Arthropoda > Insecta > Diptera > Lauxaniidae > Meiosimyza > Meiosimyza platycephala. The sequence continues at coordinate 101,658,852 of OY759208.1, read as the reverse complement.
ACGTTCGTCAGAACTGATTTCTCGTACAAGACTTAGTGTCTCGTCAGTTGTTGCCGTAATAACTAGACACTGCCTCATCGGCAGACATGCAGAGAGATTAGCTGTTAGGTCTTTTGACTTCTGCAGAAGTTGCGGAGATGTGGAGGAGAAAGAAAACATAAAACATTATCTCTGCTCCTGCCCCCCACTGGCTAGAAAACGCCACAATACACTTGGTTCGTTTTTATTCGATGACCTGGATGACCTAAAACATGTTGGTTGGTAAGCGTTACTTCATAATGTTGTATTCTTGGATGTGTTTTCCTAGGACAGCATAATTTTTGGAGTAGAACTCTGACAAATATCTTGTGATTTTGGCAGCATCCATATCATTCATTTCATATTCTGACAATGAAGTTAATTATTGTTATTATAATATGAGAATTTTTCACAACGTTTTTATTTTTTCTGGAAAATTTTCAGCTATTATTATTATCTAACATTATATTAACATATTATGTTTACATTGTTTAATAATGTATAGCTAGATAACTCTATTGCGTCAGCATGTATGCAGTGTCTATGTTAACATATCTGTATGTATATGGGGCGTTCCATGTCAACCGGATCGATACTCCATCTGACATTTAATGCAACGGAAAAAAAAATAATGAAACTCAAATTACTTTTTGATAATAGAAATTTTATCAAATATCTAGTGTTTTCGAAAAAAACAACATAGTCGATCAATATGCGGCCCAAAAAGAACCACTCAAGAATTTTTTTTTTTTTGCAAATAACTTCACTACTTTATATTAAATGCAGAATCTTTGAAAAACGTTAAAGGGGCACCATTCTCTGAGTGAAAAGTATGCAGAATTAATAAATAAGACGAAACAAAATTATTTGTTCATCAAAATTAATTTCGTCGCCTTCCAAGTAGGCTCCATCGCTTGCAGTACAACTACGGTAGCGCTTGTTTCATTTCACCATACATTAACGTAGGTTGACTAAGTAATAGTCTGAAGCTTCTTGGGCAAATTTGCTTTAATGACCTTAACTAACTCAAAGGACTTATCTCAAAGTGCTTACTTGCACTTCGAAAACAGAAAAACTCAGATGGTGTCATATCAGGTGAATACGGTACTTGGTCGATGACATTCTTGATTAAAAACCATTGCAAAATGATGGCTTTATACGATTGTGTGTCAGTGAGTCTCATAAATTTGGTTTTTAGCGTACACTCCTTTATCAATTGATATATGACACATAAATAATATTCCTAATAATCATAAATTCAAATTTTCGGCCGCTTTCTTATCTTAGCCACTATGGTATGTATATTTAATAAACACTAATTTTAAGATTTCAAAGTTTGTCTTAAAAACAGCGCTTAAGAAATTAATCAGTATATTTTTTTTTAAAATGATCTCCTAATTGCACTACATGTCGTATACGTAACATTTAATTTATAAATTTAATGGACAAACGATAGGTGTTGCCGCTAAAACTACTGCATAAAAAGTGGAACATTTAAAAAATTTGAAACTTTTGATTCTGTACATAAATCTTTTTGATGCCGTAATTTTAATACAACAATTTACTTGGGGTGATCCTCTTTAAGCCGCCATATAATTTCAATTCCTTCTATTTTAAATAAAAAAATATTGTCTGGCAGTAATTTGAGTCCCTACTAATTTTTTGTACGTTTCTTCAAATTTTTGAACAAAGTACTAATCCGATTGACATGAAATGCCTCATGTACGTGTTTACTTCAGAAATATTTTCCGCAATTTTCTGATTTTTCAATCTGCCATAACATTTTCCATTGTTGTTGCTCATTTTTATTTGCAATTTATATTTTTTTTTTATATATATATAAAATGTTGTTTATGCTTTTGTTGTCATCGTCATTACTCTGCTTGATGTTGCCGTTGATGTCTTAATAATGTGATTGTCAACTTTAACAGTATTCCCCCTTTAAACATTAACGTCAAGTGATGTCAAACAAACAAGCAAACGAGCGGATAGAAAAAGCGTCTGCCAGTCAGTCATTATTTGAATTTAAGCACCAATAAATTCTTGAAAAACTTATGTTTGTGTGTATTCTCGCGCGTTAATGCTGTTGTGTGTATGCGTGCATTCAAGCATAACAAATCGTTACTAATTTGATATTTAATAGTAGTATATTTATAAGATTTTATGGTTTACGAATTCTGTTTGCAGTTCAATTGAAAATCGAAATTAAGTACATTGTTGATTAAATTAAGCATTTGGTTAATAAGCGGAATAATAAATGGAGTAAAAATAAATTTCCAAAGCACTTGCCATAAATCTAGGTAGTAGTAATTGGCGTTCATATTATTTATGCAGGAAATATAGATATCATATGATTGAGGCCTTGAGCTAGCTCCCTATTTTCTTTAAATATGGAATAATTAACTTCAAAAAATATATATTTTTTTTCGGCGATAGGTCACTTTACTTTAAATGGGCGTAGAATTGTAATAAACCATCTCCGAAAAAACTAAATTTAATATATTTTGGGCATTAATTAACACTGTTGAATGAAGAGAAATTGATCGAGTTATTTTGTCTTTTTTAAGCTACCTCATATATATACAAGCATCTCATCCCAACAAAATTTATAAATTTAGAACATCTTTAAGAAGCTTGTGGTTTTACACTTATTTTGCAAAATTCAGCTCTTTTGTTAAAATCAGTCAACTCCTTTAAAGAGCAATATTAAGCCGAAATAATATTTTAACTTGAAAAGAAAATCCGTAAGCATCATTGTCATGTGCTATTAGCCCCATTGCTCAACTATCTGTGAAATTTTCAAAACACGTACTAAGGTAATGCCTTTGAGCCAACAGGATTTTAATTGAAAATACTCTGAATTAACTTTTGTTTTGTAATAACAACTTTTGACATAACGTGTGTGTGATTTGTACCACTTGTATTGAATTACATCCAGCTGTTTTATTGAACAACTACTGATGGCACTTGAAGCTAAAATTCCAGCAGTGACTTTCAACATCTCAGTTGTTGTTTGATGTAACAATAAAAAGCAAGAGGTGTATTCTTTGCCACTTTTATTATCAGAAATCAAAGAAATTGCAATGTAAACTTTAATTTTAGCACTATAAAAATTTTATTCGTTCTTTTTGAACGTTGTTGTAAAAAACTCGTAAACAATCTGAGTTAAATTTACGATTTTATAATTAAATGTTGAAAGAATAATCAATTGCGATGAACTTGAAAATTATTGCTTTAGCAACAATGTTGGTGAAATTGTTTAAAAAAAACATGGTTGCTTAACATTTTTGCCAAACAAAATATTCAAGTATTTTTCATAAGCATTTATATTGTTATTAAATTTATATGCTATATAAAAGGTGGTCCAATTTAGAAAACAGTTTTTAAGCAGGTAATGGCTAATTGTGCGTAAAAAATTTGACGGAAGGGCATTTATCTTTTAACGCCCCCTATAACCATTAAAATTATATTTTTTTTAAAGCTGGATGGACAAGAACAAAGCATCTGATTCCAGAGAAAGAAAATTCCAGCCAGGGGATATACTTCCTTGTATGAGTAACGTATTAATTGAGAAGGACTTGCAATACGCCTCATCAGCGTTTGAAAACTATGCAATTTTTAATAAAACAATCGTTCTTTTACTGCAACTTATCATGAACTTCAGGCAAATGTTGATGACGTTCCAAATTAATCAATTCCAATGATTCTCAACACTGAGGACTATCTGCGGCATCCACTAAGACTAACATTCTTACAAAATTGTTATAACGCAAGAATTTAAGCCAAAATATTGCTCTGGAAAAACTTCAAAATGATGCTGATTTTACCAACAAAAAAATATTCTTCTTTGATGAGGCACATTTCCATCTCTTCGGATCGGTAAATTAACAACATGGTCGTAACTTATCTCAGGGATCCTTACATTCTGTAGTGATTAGTGTGCTTATTGTGTGAAGAATCAATACTCTCAAGAAATGCAGATGTTGACTGTTATCTAAGAAATTGTAATTTAATACTTTTGCGCTTCACAAAATTTTATTTATATAAAAGAAAAGCTGCAATTTTGTGTAAATTTCTTTTTAAAATCATTCAACTGTAGATTATGTTTATCTCCGTATTATAATTTTCCTCACAAAAGATAACCAACCCCTGCTGTTGTTTACATACATAAAATATGCTATCATTACACATATTGACCATCTTAATCATTTCCAACAAATTCTCAAAATTGTTATGTCAACACATGAATCCATCAAAACAGCAACAAAAGTAAAACATATGTTGATCATTTTGTATATTACGAGTAAGCTTATAGTCCTGTTTACATCCTTCCTTCATTATGTCTATTGTTTTTATATGCAAGCAATTTTAGTTGTTTGTTTTTTTTTTTTCATTATTATCCTTAGATGTGTGGCAAAGAGAAAAAGAAAAAAAAATAAAGGACCAACCGACCTCATTTGGCTTTGTGTAAAAGTATAATACATGCAGCATTTTGTCGCCCATTAATCAAGACTTCATTCAATTTCCTTTACAGCAGTGATACACTGAACAAAACGAAATATGTGATACAAACTCTAAGGTTTATTAAAACAAAACTCTAAAAATGTTGGAAAAATTCAAGCGCTATATTTTCGCTCAGTGTAACTAGAGTTTTGGTCCAGCATTTTTCTGCACGAAATACAACTTTATGTTAATTTATACTTGATGAAAGTATGATATAAATGATAATGTTGGAGGATGTTGATATTAATAGCGCATTGCTGGCGGATGTAGCTGACGCATACAAAGTCAAGCGTTGCTTATTACAGTTACGCTTTAACGCTACCATATTCATTAATAATCAAGCAGCAGTTGATAAAAACATAATAATAATAGTAACGTAGAAAAATATTATGAAAATGTAAAATGTCAAAATATAGTTAATTAACATCAATATCCACACGTACAGATAAAAAAATGGAGGTTAAAAAAGGTCATCACTTGCTGTTGTCATTGCACTGTGGCGTAAAGTTTTACACAATTAATAGCCTCTAGTTCGGTTCTAAGTTATGTACTAAGAGTCTTTTCAGCCTTCAATTTTTAACATTGCTTGGATTGGTCTGTCAGAGAGAGAAGCTTCTTAGTCTAGTTATATCAGTTATTTAAAGTAATCTTTTAATCTAACGCGATTTTTTAAGATAATGCAACTTTTAAGTCTTATGCAAATTTTTAGTAACGTGCTACTTGTCTAGTCTTGTGCAAATTGTTTTTTATGCGAATTTTTAACCTTAATGCGATGTTCTAATGCTATGTTTTTTTTTAATTTTATTTGATTCTTTAGACCTTTGCCACTTTTTAGTCTAATGCGGTTTTCTAGTACATATAATGAAACTTTTTAGTCTTATGCGATTTTTTAATTGCATGCAACATTTTAGTTTCATACGTTTTCTTTATTTTATGCAAACGACTTTATTGCTGATGTGTATTTTTAATTACTATGCAACTTTTTATTCCCTTGTGACCTCCGAATTTTACGACACTTGAAACCTCTTAGTCACTGCAAATTTTTAACCTTGAGAGACTTTTTAGTCATTACCTAACTTTTTTAGGTTTGTGAGACTTTTTGGTCTTTTCTGGCTTTTCAGTGTTTTGTAGAGTACAACTTTTTGATCTTCGTCTTTCGAAACTTTAACGCATATGATTTGTAAGCCAAATTTAACGTTTTTGGTACTATTTAGTTCTTGGCAATTTTTTAGTTTTATGCGACTTTTAGTCTTACATTTTAATCATATGGAACTTTTTTATCATATGATACTTTATAGCTTTATGAGAATTTCAAGTTATATGCGACTTTTAGGCATTACGCGATTTTTTTGCTTTACATTATATTTTATCATGTGCATAGCATTTATCTGAAGTTTAAAAAGTAGAAAACTAAGCGATATGCATAAAAAAATTAAGTATCATCCTTGAAGACCGAATTAAATCGATCAAAAGAAATTGTGCGCCTTAGGCCTTGATAGCATTTTAAAATTCTGGTGCAAGTTTTTCGACCTAAATTAGGCCGTCACTACAAGGAAGGAAAAGTTACTGCCTAAACGTAATCTTCATTCATAAGGTCATAGACAATTTCATTTCATTTGTTTCAGTTGGACATATGAATGTCTACCAACTAAATGGTCGCACACAATATATCCAAAACAACTATCACTTGTTTCACTAGGAAAATAATCACCGATCTGAACTAAGACTTGGTGCTCAAATTTCAAGACGGCACAATGTATAAGAAACAACAAGTAATCAAATTTTACCCCTACCATTCCCAGAAAACACTATAACAACACAGTAAAACCTTCACAGGAAATTCATAGTACAACTAAAAAATTAAATACAATTCGAGACTATAGAGAAAACTAACAATATATGCAGTAACTTCACTAACGTAGAAAAAGGAACTTGGCCATTTCGAGATAAGACCAAATACTATCAGCCTTTCAAAAAATACCTGAGCATACATTCCAAACATAAACGTTTGTATCGCTATTGATAGTCAAGTCGTATCAAAGGCATTTTCTGCTTATGAAAATCGATAATGATCAGAGATTGATAAACTATAAGTAAAATGATTTCGTAAAAACAATAGAAACTATAAGTATTTGTTTTATTGAGCTTATTCCTCAGTACAGTGTGTAATAAGACCAAAAGAGTTTCAAAATACAAAGACAAAACAACAACAAAAAGGCTATAGCTAGTTTATCTGTTGATAAATGAAATCATCAGCGACATTTTAAACCGATGCAACAGTAAAGAATTTCTAAGCTTGATGTGTTTTCAATTTTGCATAGAATTGTTGAAAACTAAAACAAAAACTGAAAAAAAGTATTTTCTGTTCAGATAAGAAAAAAAAATAAAAAAATAAAAACTATGTCTTATGTGTTAAAGAACAAATAGGTAAGGTCTGACATAAAAGTGAGTCTGAGTTCAGAGCGCCGTTTTGAAATTGTAACAAAATGTGCAGATGAAATTTTAAATACTTATACCTAATGGTGCTGGAACACAAGCTAAACTGGCTGGTTCCCTTCGCACAGTTTAAGACAATTTATTTAACAGACTCAGCTTTTACTAAGACTATCGAAATATTTTGCAGGACCAAACTCACTTTAAAATGCTGTACCATCACTGTAATTGTGTAAACTTATTTTGGACAGATTGTGGACAGGCACTTCAGTTTTTTTTTTTAATACAACAGAACCATAAGCTCTTATTTGGCTTTAATTTCATCTATTAAATTAATGGGATGATTTGAATTTGAAAAATCTCACAACAAGTGAAGTGGTTTGGGCTGTTTGGACAGCATGAACCCAATTTGTTTTTAAAAATAAAATTTTATTCTTTTACATTTTTTCGGCATTTTTTGCACCCGTATCCAGACGATGTTTCAATTTACTTAGCTATTTCTTCCATTTAATCCTTTGACATCCTATTCGCTTTAGATCTTCTTGCGGTGAATTTTCTTTTCCACAGTGCATCACACAAAATATTGTCACTAAAATATGACAGCTCTTGTTTTTGTTATTTCAGTTTGTGCTGTTTTTCTCCTTGTTGGTGTTGTTTATCTACGTTGGCTTGTCATCTATTTTCTTTGCTAATTTGTTGATTCTGTTAAATTGAGTGCTGCAGTGCAAAAACTTTGCTATAAATACATATAATTTGCCATAAAAACTGAATGCAACAACGAAAAACTACATCAAATACCAAATGTCAGTCCACTGTCTTGTACTTAAAAAGGTTAAATTTATATTGTTAAGCTAATGAAAGGAAATCATTTCTGAATACTTTTGGGTAATTTACGATTTTTATATACGAGGTTGGCATAGGAGAATTGGTGCACAGATCTTACACCTTTCAGGTTATAGATAATTATAAAACTTTATACATTTTAAATTTGTGGTACTCTAGAATAGGCCCTAAAATAGAACCTTGACACCGACACCGATGTTGAATTAAATTTCAGAACTGTATCAGTTCTTAATTCTAACAATTTGCTTACGATTTTTAAAAATGACTCGATATGAAAAATAGAAAGTAACAATTCGAAACTATATCGATATCTATTTCGTGTCCTTAGTTGTGAGACAGTGCAATAGCGTTACTTCTCTTGGTTTCAATGAGTTTAAGTTTCGGTGGCAAAGTGATTTTCGGCACTGCTTTGTTTATTTTAAGAGATGCTTAGTTTCTTAAAAATGCTCTCAATAAAATCATTTTCCGCGCTAAGGGTAAAACATTATATTTTTAGTATCAATTAATTTGATTTAAATTATTTCCGATTAGAAAAACCTCTTCATACAGCAACTTTCACTAGAAGTTTTCAAATCTGCCTTGAAGATACTTTCGCTGTCACCGGCTCCGCATCTATGAACTGAACTGAGTAATTAAAATATCTGCTACATTTCAACAAATAAAAAAAATTAAAGTAGAATTGCTACATTTTTCACTACTAGCCTTTGTTATCTTCAATTAATTAAAGTAAGTTCTCTAAGAGAGCGGCATACGGTGAATAGGCGGAGGTTAATGATCTTTAAAAAATTATCTTGCTGAATACAATTGGGTTTTTAGATCTGTTTATGACTTTATTTGTTGTTTCGTATTTCTTAACAAATAACGCAATGCCAATTGATTTTGATAGCATTGGACTCAAGAAAAACTTTTTTGGTGTATAATATATAATGAACTTTATCAAAATCAGTGCAACAGCGTTAGTACACAGCATAACATGTATAAGTTACGTAAAAGAAATCTACACAACGCAAAACGTCAACTTCATCCAATTGCCTTGGAAATTTCGGCGACACATGAAAATCTACCAGCGCTTGGTGAAAATTGGGCTGAACGCTGGTGTACGCTGCCAAATGATTTTTCAGAATCCTACGATAGAATATGGAATTTTAAGGTACGAGAAGATGACGTCTACATCGTAACCTTCATGAAATGTGGTACAACATGGATGCAAGAAACCGTCTGGCTGCTAATGAATAATCTGAATATTGCGACGGCCAAAGAAAAACATTTATTTCAACGTAGCCCATTTTTGGAGTGAGTATGTGAAATATTTAATATTTTGATTTATGAATTTAATACTTTGCGACAGCTTTGTAGGTCTAATAAAAACATCACCAGCGGATACAATCGATATTTGTAATAATTGGCGAGGTCCACGTTTAATAAAATCACATTTGCCAGTTAATCTATTGCCAAAACAAATTTGGGAGCACAAACCAAAGGTATGGAAAATTTACGCACAGCATACTCGTATATAGGATGTTATTCAATAGAATGAAAATGAAATCGAAAATTCCACTTATCCTACCCTAATCGCTATTTCTGAATTTTTAAAAAAATTGACACTAGCGAACTCTAAATTGCAGAGACCTAAATTTTGAAGAAATTCGACTGATATCAACTTAGGGTAATTTAGGGTTGCTGAGCACGCAATAAGATTTTGGCCTTCACAACAGCGTCTCAAAATATAGATAAATTAACCGGGGTAATTGATTTTTTTATTTTAAGTCATAAAAAGACAAACAGCATTCTTCATTTGCATTATCCCCACAGCACCACTCCTTGGTGTCTATGGATTAATTCAGTAAATTTTCTGAAAAAAATTTTTATCAAAAACTTTGACAAAATGCTGCATAATGAGGTTATGGAGTTAGAGATGCTACTGGAGTAGTGTAAATAAAAAGAGACCAAACTCACAGATGAGCATTTGTAATCGTGTCAATTACCAGTTAATTTTCTATTATTATCGAAACGCTGACATATAGGCTAAAACATGATAACTGAGCCGATCTCAGCGACTCCAAATTACCCTAAAATAATACTTTTCAATTTTTCTCCAAAATTCAGATCCCATTTTTGTACACATTGTTAGTAATTCCACATTTTTCTTAGATTATTTATGTTGCGCGCAATCTCAAAGATGTTGTGGTGTCATCGTATCACTTTGTAAAAGATCTTGGCTGGTGGATTGGAGATATCAATGAATTTGTTGAGGATTTCTTAAACAATGATATGATGTATACACCCTATTGGCCGCATATCGCAGATTTTTGGAAGTTACGCAATGAACCCAATATTTGTTTTATCACCTATGAAGAAATGAAACGTGATTTGGGTGCGGTATTACAAAAATTTTGTCGATTTTTGGAAAGACCGGAGCTTAAGCCCGATGAATTTAAGGCTGTTGTGGAACATTTATCCTTTAAGAATATGAAAGGTTAGTCTTAAGTTTCTTAGACGCTCTCGAACATGAATTATGTAAATCATTTTTTTTAAATTTTTAGATAATGATAGTGTGAATATAACAAAAGCCTTGAAGAAGGTTTTTACCACAACTACTGATGATTTTCAGTAAGCAAAAAATTTATTATATTTCAAACCTATAACAGTAAAATTTCTTTTGACAGATTTATGCGCCGTGGAGAGGTGGGTGCTTATAAGGATGTCTTAACATCAGAAAATCTGCAAAGATTAAGCGATTATACGCAAGCATTTTTATCCAAACATGATATTAAGGAAGAGGATATTTTTGGCAGTATATAGTATTTAGTGAATATATAAAATTGCACAGCAAAAATTTAAACTTGAAATCTATTTGTAATCTGTCAAATATATCTATATATCTATATTACAGTTTATGCTGTTGAGTAAGAATCGATAATTGTTGACTTGGAAGCTTTTACATAGAAATTCTCAGGAATGCTCATGAGTTTGCCTGTTCGAAAAGACATTTTTGAAATTGTTCAATATTCTTTCAACTTTATTGGCTTGTTGCAACATCATTCATTTATTTTTCTACATTTTCTTGTAAATGTGACTTCTACAGGCGGGCAGACGGACAAGAACAATTAACTAATCCTGAAGAGATACACTGTGCCATAAGCCCCTTTCCATCCGTAATGAATGAAACCACAAAGTAAATACTTTTTGAAAACCAAAATGAGACCTTTGCAAAGCATAAATGAAAAGAAGATGAAAAACTTTTAAATTTTAAACACAATTTTATTTCACAAAAAACAAAAAAACCTTAAATTTCCTTTTAACAATTTCGGTAACCACGTAAATTCTTTCGCCTTTAATTAAACCCATCTTTTATGTTGCCTCCTCCAATGCTTACATTTCATGCTAAATATTCTTTTTATTCATACAATCACTTTTAATTTACCAAATAATTCCAAGAAGTAACAAAAGAGCATTTCAGTAAACCTTTTCTGATATTGTTTCCATCAATTTATTTACCAAATAAAATACATAAAAAGATACCCAATTGCATGAGTCCGAAAGCGTTTTTATTATGTTGCAAAAAAAAGAGGACTTAAAACTACCAATTTCAGAGAAAAAAAAAGTTCAATAAAAATGTCTACCGCAAACGATTTACAACAAACTTTCGGTCAAATTTCGTTGTTGGCACAATAGAAATAATTAAATTTTAAAAATTTTCACAGCTTGATATTTTAAAGAGCATCTTTTTTGCATATGGTTAATAATACAAGTATGCCACTATTGTCGATATGTTTAACCCTTAAATGAGTGATAAAATCTAACGTAAAATAATATAAAAAATTTATTCAAAAAAATTAAGAAGTTCCCTCTAAGTGCTCCTTAGTGCTCCACTTAATTTCACATGTAAATAAATTAAAATTTTAATAATTAAAATATTGAAAATATTCAGTGCAAAGTGTAGAAATATCGCGTTGCATCTTTCAAATCAAATAGTTCCCCCTTCAGTGCTCTATTTCCGCTTTCTTTGAGTGCTTTTACAGTTAAGTGATACTAAGGCAATTACTGCGATAACTAAAGTCTAAGAGATAAAACTAAACCTGCACATTAAATACTTTTCAAATGATTAAACTACATTTAAACCATTAAGTTCCCAAGGAGACTGCATACATTAAAATTCCCAACACATACATATTAGAGACACACATTTACAATTTAAGAGTAGCAACAACAAACATTAAATGCCAGACAAGTTAACTACTAAATGTCAACAACAATAAACATGATTGGCTCTAAGCAGCATTCCATCGAGGCTTGTCTGTTTAATGAAGCAAATAGACGTTAACAACAACAGCAACAACAAAAGCAGCCAATCTAGAAAAGGAAGTTAGAAATTACCCAAAAAAATACCGCAAGAATATAGAAACCATTTTAACCAAAGAACATTTTTAATGCTAAATAAATAAATAGAAAATTCGCATTTGCAGTTGCTACTCGGAAATGATGTTAACACAGCATGTCTGGCATCACCAAAAATGTTAATAGGGGTTAACATGAAAGCACAAATCTCAAGCAAAAGAAGTTTTCTAAGTTGAAAGAGATAAGAGAACATATAAAACTTGGCTGCAACAAGAAAAGACATAACGAAAGTGTGAAAGCCTTATTTATGATAATAAGAGTAATACTGTTGTATTAAAAAATTTTATTGCTAAAAAAGTTTAAGAGGTTGCCAAGAGCTACTTAAAGTCATTTAGTCTGCTAAGCGTAAAGTACTTTTGAGCGAAATGTTTTTTTTTTTTTATTGATTGTTAGAGATCAACCTTAAATTTTGCAATAATATGGATGAGAATGAAAACTAAGAAAGCGATAAGACACTTAACACAAGGGCGGGTTAATTTGAGTGAAAGGAAAATTTGTCGGTCTGGCAAATTAAGATAATGGAAAATTTAATGAAGAAAGCATACGTATATTTTTAGTGTACGTATTTACGAATATTTTCTTGCTCATTTTGTGTTTAAAAACTCCTAATCAAATCGCTATAAAATCTGAAAAAAATTCTATTAGAATAATTACCTTATTTCTACCAGCCTAAAGAATTCATATCTGATATTTATGTGTATTTTAGCGGTCGTATGTAATGCTAAAGTTGAAAAAATAACATTCTCAATGAATTTTTGTATAGAAATATTTTTTAAGAAAGTTGATTTTAGCGACTGATTATTTTATAATTAAACATTATTTAATCGAACTTACAGTCATTAAGCAAAGACCAATATTGTAAATTTTTACATTGATAAATGCTATTTTTCAACAAGCATGACAAAGATAACAAATGGAACAATTTTTAACCTGGTAATTGGTGACATGTTTCGGCTATTACCAATAGCCTCATCAGACCAGTTTTGGTTAATTCTGTACATGGACTCGAACCCCTGACCGTTCATGCATTGCAATTGCATATTTTGCGACGGCCGCTCTAACACTTGAGCTACTGAGGGACTTGTCATGAGGTGTACAGAGTGCGCATATTCCATTTGTCATCTTTTGTCACTTTCTCGCTTGCTGCCATAGCCGTTAGACCGTCGGCCTAAAGAAAAATAGCATTTATCAATAAGTAAAAATTTACAATATTGGTCTTTGCTTAATGACTGTAAGTTCGGTTAAATAATGTGAAACATTTTTTATATTTTAGCACAAAAAGATTATAAGAAATTCAACAAATTTTATTGGAGTTTATGTATTTATATACCACATACATATATTCGTAGACATTTTGGTAGAAAATTAGCGATGAAGTACGAAAAATAATTTTTTTTAGTTTTATAACTAAAATGACTTGCTTTGCGCATATTATCGATTCGTTAGTTTAGTTGCGAAAATATATTTTCCTTTAAGAGGCGTGGCACCGCCCAATTAAAAAACAAGTACTAGTTTATTGAATGTTCAAGTGAAGTTCATACCAAATTTTATCAAATCGGTTCAGTAATTTAGCTGTAAAAACATATTTTCTGGCAAAGGGTGTGCACCGCCCATCTTTTAATTAGAACTTGCAAGTAACAAGTGACATACCAACACTTCCCTTCTTCTGAAGAATTTCTGTAAAAATCTCCTACCTAGCAAAATCATGAGCTTGAAAATAACCATCAATGTGAGATGATTGTTAAAATGCTTCTCATTAAGAGACGTGTGGCATTTCTGAACCACAAGTGGTTTAAGGAAGACTAATTCTGCACTGTTAGAAATTTTGGAATAAATTTTAATATTTTTGGGCTTATATATATGACCACACCAGAATTGTATTAAAATTTAATACTGTCTAAATATTAAAATTTATTTTTAATACAAATTTGTTTTAAAATTTATTACTTGTTTTATTAAGTTTTAAAAAGAAAATTTTTACGATATCTTTCATTTTCTTCTATAACGATGCTTTTGTATCAACTAAATTGGTAATGTATATTTGTGTAGCGATATTAAAACTTTAAAGGATAACTTACATTTTTTGCCAGAATTGAACCTAGGGCGTCGTCCTGCTTCATGCCACTGTTCCAATATGCTCATCTTTACCAACTGAACTACTGTCATCATTGCTTTGACCGACTAAAACTTTTAGCCAACCAAAAAATAATACTACGTTGATTGATATCGTTAAATTGCGCATGCAACCATTGTATTAAAAGAGAACCAGGTTCGAACCCCAGTGGATGCGACATAATTTTTTTTTTTTAATTTAATAAAGAAACTAATAAAATATAATACTGGATGGTTTAATAATCAAATATAATATTTCCGATATTATCAAATTGATTCCAAATGGTTTGAAATATCGTAGTAATGTTTGAACTGTATTAAAATTTAATACAAAATGACCAGTCAAAATATTTCTTAAGCTTAATGGCGAAACAAGCTGCCCTCTCTTACCTAATAGGTCGGTCAAACGAAACGAGATGAAGAAGTGCCTCCAAAACGTCAGTCGTTATAGTTCTGAGTACAACGCGGATGCACATGTATCTCGATGCATTAATTATGGTAATGTATAAAATTTTTGATCAGAAGTAGAGGCATTAAATAATTTAAAAAAATAAATAATTTAAAAAAAATTATTTTTTTTTTTTATTTTCAATGCTTTTGTGCTCCGTTGAGCTAATAAACGATGCGAAATTATATATTTGATGTAAACTTGGTTTTTTTCAAAAGTTTATAGCTTGGAGTGTACTATCAATTGAAAAAGGCGTGAAGAGGATGAAGTTTTCTCTTAAATAAAAAAAAAACCAGTTAGTGGGGCTTCTTAGCTGAACACAAACGGTACCAATTGTACAGAATCACTTAGTAGATAGGTACCGATAAAAAACTATATTAAAAGTCATTAAAGGATATTAGCTCAAAGTAAGAGACTAAGTCCATTCTCTTTCAATATCTCGTTCATACAGTTCAAGTATAGGTTTCCCCATATCTGACAGTAAATATATTTATGTTTGACTCAACTTCCAAAAATTTAAGTTTCGCAGAATTTCTTTAGTTTTTAAATAGCCAAATCACTAAGCATTTTAAAATTTTTATAGTTCATTTTTTGCAGCTCATGTTATATTAGTAGCTAACACCTTTATTGCTTTAAAAAAATTCTGAGCGCCGCACGCGAGCTATAGTGCCTAAAATTAAGCATTACCATACGAAAACAACGCGCGAGAAAACAATTTGACAAAACAAATGTTTGCATAAGTTTTTAATGCTAAAAATAGCAAAAATGAAAATGTATAAAAACATTGCAAAAATAAAATTTAAGTGTTTTTTTATTTTTGTTTTTTTTTTTTTTGTTAAAAAATGTTAAATAAATTTTGGTAAATGAAGACAAATTATTGTTGTGCAAATAGATTCCGTACTGTCAGCGTGTCGTTTTTCATTATATATCGTCTTAATAAATGAAACAAAAAAACATGTCATCTTTTTTTTTTGGGGGCCACGCGGCATAATAGAACTGTCTGTTTTAAAAAGATGTGCCCATGCGGCGCTGAAAATGGAACCCAAAAGAAAATGTCAAAGTTAATAAAGAAGAGAAAATAGCGAAAAGAAATTTGCCACAATAGAAACAAGGTAGCGTTACTAAATGAATTTACATAAAAACGACGAAAACTTTTCAACGCCTTCAAATTGAATGCTGTTTTTTTTTCTTTTACGCAGACTTTTTATAAGGAAAAATTTTTACATTAAAAACTTTTCAGAGGTAAGCTTGCATTTTTAATTTTGTAGAAATTAGGGTGGTGCTTAAAAAGTTTTAATTTAGAATATACAGATATTCATAACTGATCAACTCTTTGTGGCACACGAAATATATTTTTGCAAGGTTATTGAACATATTTAATTTGGTGTATATATGTACGTGACTGACTTACAGCATATGTTTTTTTTTTTGGTTAAAAATTATCTCAAAAACCATTCTATAAATTTTTCCTTGTTCTGAAAACACTCGTAGCGTAATTTTTTTCAATAACCTTCACGTGCTGTTAACTTTGACTATACTGATGCCATTATGCTGATTATTGAAATTTAATCAATTACTGAAAATTATAAATATTCGATTTAAAATTCGTCGCGAAAATGCACACTACTAATAAGTCTAATAGAATAATGATTACTCATACGTCATGTTGTACTTAAATCGAAATTATATGCACCTCATGCTATATATCGTTTTAATGGAAAACAAAGCCGTTAATATCATAATTATATTTTTCTAAATAAATAAAAAACAGGTCATACCAGTCATCAGACCGATAATTTTTTACAATAGCTAAGCATATTATAAATGGCAATAGCTTGCGAAATCATTATTTTTGAAAGCTTAATATTTTAAAATTTATATTGAAAAATTTACTGACATGATTAATGTAAAGAGCTCAAATTTCTACAAAAACATACAAGTTTCCAACACGATGTACTTTCAAAATTGGAATTAACTTTCAATTCTTACTTGAGCTGTAAGGCTAAAGATAGGCCTCCACTTACCATAAAAACTTAAAAAACATCGTAAAAAGACCACCCTAATGTACATAGTTTTCTCTAGTATCTCTAGTATTCTTGTTTCCATTTGAGAACACGTCAGCGTATGTCAGTGTTATCTATCATAAAAATTACTTTAAGTTATCACTGACCACCCAACACCCACCCACGTGCGCCTTACAACACATGGCTATATTTTTTTTTCTTTGTATTTGCCTACATTAAAGCCAAAGTTTATTTCTTAATGGCGCCCAACTTCACGCTATATACTGTTTTCTTTTGTCTACGTCAGTGGCGTGCATCAAAAGAAAAAATCTGGTAAGTGCAATTAGTCGTGACGTGATTTGTGAATATAATGATTGATATAGACAAACCCACGAAATGTTGAAAAATGTTCGAAAATTATGAGAATTTCATTAATCGAAATCGTTGCTGTAAATATCGACAATAAACTTTGTTTATAAACAAAAAAAAACATTTTTATATAGTTATTTTATTGAGCTAATAAGTTCAATAACTTTTATGTGTCAAAACACCAAACAAATTACACTTACAAAAATAAATAAAAATAAAAATGGGCGAAAGCTAGTAACACTAGTTTTGTTTTCTGCTAAGAAAAGTCATCAGTAAATTTAAAACCGATTAGTAAGAGTTTGGCTAGCCTTATATGTTCCATTTCTTGCATAGATCTGTTGAGAACCCAAGTAAAAAGTTAAACAAAGAAAGCAAAAACTCTTTTTTTCTGTTTGTTTATCTTTGTTATTGTAACTCCCTTGATATTACACATTTCTTTGCAGGCGCTTCGTTGTAAGCTTTGTTAGCGAGTCAAAACGAAGTAGCAAGTGCAAATAGTATATCATAGTATCGGCGAGCTCGCCGATAAGTAATTTTTTAGTTGTTTGTTCGAACAGAAAATAACTAAAAACTTTAAAAAATAATTACAATTAAAAGTTGATCATACGACATGGTTTTTACAATATAAAAATCAGTTTCAAAAATCAAGCTACCTAACAGTTTAAAAGTCAACTTTCTGTTTACTTACTTTCTTTTGTTCTACACAAAGAAATGCTGCAAAAAGCAATAATAGTTGTTCTAAAATATCCTATAATATTTATCATTTTGGCTTTACAGTTGCCTGCATTTCATTGTCCTAGCATATTTTCAAACAGCCAGAGCTAAAATCCTAACTTTTTATTCAAAACAATAGAGTCAAGAAACCCGACAATATCAGTGCGTCCTAAACAACATCGAATTCAAAATATCTGCACTTAAATTAATAGATATATAAAACATTCAAACAATTAGATTTTACTCACACAAAATTTTACCTAATAGCTAATCCATGAAAACTACTGCTTGACTGAGAACCGATATGCAATAAACATATATCGTTCTCGGTCGATAACGAAATTTAAAATATAAAAAAGAATGTCTGTATGTATGTTCTCTATAGTCCTAAGAACTACTGATCGGACTGAGCTCAAATTTACAAACTATTTTTGCCTTGTTGTTGAAAAGACTTAAGCCATAAATTTAACTTTTTGTGCAACAGGGCGTGACACGTTTCGTATGACAAAAGTACTTGAAATGCCATATCTGACACCTTTTATGGCAGGTGTTTAGAAATTCGGTGCTAGAACGCATATTGTCTATGCTAAGCATCTAATTAGACAACGAAGCGTGGTACATTCCATACAACAATAACTCTTAAAACACTACAGCAACAGTTGTGAAACTTGTTACGTGGATGTGCATTGGTTGTGCCAAGCTTCTGTAGCCAAGGTATACGGGCCCAATTGTCTGCAGTAAGAATGTAGGTGCGATTGTACAACGGAGAGTGTGCGGTCAACGGCGAGAATTATACAAATCCAAAATTTCTCGTACGAGACAATTAAGTTTGGATCACTACGGTTAAGCACTAATGAAAACGTATACCAAAAAAAAATGGTTTCCTACTCTAGCAGACCCTTTTTGTGCGCTTATGTCTCTTCCGTCTCTACAAAAAAAAAAATAGTGAATCAACAAGTAAAACTACGCCGTTGCTACGTTTTTTTTTTTTTGTTTTGTAATTTTAGCTATAAAGCTGATTACATTACATTACATTATTCTGTTACGCTCGTACCCTTTTTGAGACTTCATAACCGTTCACTTTACATTAGAGCTGATTTTAACATTCAAAACTTTATGCTTTTCATCCGAACTTTTTCGTTTGTTTTCTTTTTCCTACAAAACATTTTAACCCGTCATCAAAACTTGGCAGTGGTTAAATAGAATATCAAAAATAAAAGGGTTTTTCACGCAAAAAATTCAAAAGCTTCCGCTAAATTTGCATATATTTAATTTACATGAAAATAACCACGCACCAAATGCCAATGCCAAACATTATCAAGTAAGGCAGAAGCTTTCTTATAGCCTTTATGACGCAGTGAATTAACATTTTGATTGAAAATTTCGATATTTCAGCATATGGCAGCAGCAGCAACGGCAACATCACGCACAAAAAGTTGGCCCTAGTTGAAACTCAAAAAGTTGTAGCATAATTTTTGGCGTGTTAAGCAGAAAGCTGATAAGATAAGAAAGATTTCGTAAGTAGTTAATAGAAAAACTGTGTTATTGGAAATGCTTTGTTAAACTTGGTTAGCTCTGGCAAAGAGAAGTTGATATTTTGCATTTTCTTTGTAGATAGCAACAAATGGTTGCTGCATCTCAAGTACACATTTTTAAGACATTAAGACAGATTTGTGCTATTGAAAAAGATCTACAGAAAGAGATTTTACATAGACGAGAAACAAAAGCATTCAAAACAGAGTGTTATTTATATTCAATCAACTTAACAAAATTATAAATTTACATAATTTTGTAATTGAAAGTTCTTCAAAGTATTGGCTTGAATCGTAAGATAACATCTTTAGATTCAGACTTACATGTAGCAAATTAAATACAAATACTTTTTTAGCCATTGAACATCAAAAAGGTTATAATGAAATGTTTATTCTATTATGAATAATTATTTAATGAATTTAAAAAGCATTGGTAGATTGCTTAGAAATTGCCCTTTTTACTAAGCTTGAATTGTAAATGTAACCATATCTACATATATATGTAGCTATTTGTTAAAGAAAA
The DNA here is from genome assembly GCA_963662105.1 of Meiosimyza platycephala. Classification (NCBI taxonomy): domain Eukaryota; kingdom Metazoa; phylum Arthropoda; class Insecta; order Diptera; family Lauxaniidae; genus Meiosimyza; species Meiosimyza platycephala. The sequence continues at coordinate 101,638,956 of OY759208.1, read as the reverse complement.
GTTGGCCACAGGAAAAATGAGGCAATTAGGGTTTCATGGTAACTCAATTTACAGACAGATACTGTTACATAATTTTATTCAACAAAAAAACTTTCAATATAAGTTACAAGGCTGTATACCTGATATTTCATGGAATGTTGTTTGTAGAAAATACAATTATTTTAATATAAATTCGATGTAACCATTTAGAGTTACATAATTTGAGTTGAAATTTGACTCAGGTAGGGAATGCTACCTTTTAGAAAAGCAAACATTTCATAAATTTTACATTACAAAAAGTAAGTAAGCACACTATTTGGCTGCCTAGACATGAAATTCATAACATAGAGTCTTCATACAATATCAGTGATCTTTGGAGAAGAATTTTGAAACTCAAATTTAAATAGCCACATGTATCAAGGAAGTTTTCTAACGGATGATAATATAATTTGTTACAAGGACACTAAATGGTCCAGTTATTGATATTCACATGTTAGCAAAAACTCAAAGTCAACACAAATGCAATTTCTAAGAGAACGCAACGTAACTTAATGCAGAGGTATCTAAAAAGATAGTTATAGATAGCCCGATATAGATTTTAAGTGAAAAATATATGGAGACTCAATCACGCGATATTTGAATCAAAGAATTTTTCGAAATAACGTCCAGTGGCGGTAACTGTTATGTTCCATTCAGGGAATTTTTTTCTGTTATATTATGTAAATAAGAGACAACTCAAATATTTTTAGTACAATAATAATTTGACATACAAAATTGATCAAAATTAAGCATTACTCATACGACATGTTGTTCAGAATTCAATAAATCAATGCTTGCGATAAAAATGATCTTCTAAAATTCATTAAGATATCTTACAAATACTACATTGCTAAGAAAATCAGGACTCTATCGTTTAAATAGCATTCTCCTTACACCTTCACCGCAATCAGCAGATTTTTTTTTTCCATTTTGATATCACTTTAAAGGGATATAAGTATACCTTGTGACACGCACAAATTAAGGGATATTCATGATAAAAACACAATAAAAATTCTTATTTAAAAGCAATCAAAGTGGACCAGAAAGTTTTCTCTGATGTTTCTATGCTGAAAAACATATGATTGCTATGAAGCATTCTGAGATGGCTGTAAAGTGTTTGTAAATCAAACTCATTTTGGGCGACTTTTAACATCGAAGTCCAAAGGAAATATTTAAAAAAAAGTAAATTATGCATTCAAGTACATATGTATGTAAGTCTTGGGTAATTGCTGATTATCTTTGCATATCTTACACCCAGGACTTTCTGCGCATGAAACGTTCGCAGTTCAGCTCTTCCACTAATATATGTGGATTTTTGGTTAAAAAAACTCAACTAAAATCATTGATCAATTACAGCATATGAAAAACTTAGAATCGTGAGATTTTTTTCTATTTGTCAAACTAAAACTCACCACAATTAGAATTTCTTCAAAAAATTAAAAACCTCACTGAAAAAGAATGAAGTCCTTAGGAAACATACATTGCCACCAACAAAAATATTGAAAATTCTCTTCGGCCACATAATGAAAAATAGTTCCTTAAAAATAATTCTGCATTTTTTCTCTCTCCCGCTTTATTTTCTAAGCTAAGAAGACGCTTAAAACGATCCATTGAAAAGTATTGACAATCATATGCTATACTGAAACTTTAGATCGGGCGGACACAGTAATGCACTTGCCATTATTTGTTTTATTAAATAGGAGTAACTTTTTGGTTTGCATCACGATCTTCAGAAATCTGTAATGGTCTAGATATAAAATCAGTTTACTAGAAAATTTTATTTAAATTATGTATTTATAGTGGCAATGCTATTACGGTTATGTTTCATTCTTCAAACCTTTAGCAGAAAATAAACTCATACACGTAAAAATTAAAGAGAAATCATATGCTCTCAAGCAAAAGTTGTAATGCAAACAAATGTGAAATGCTGCTGGAATCAACAAGCGCACCATTTTCAAGTTTAAATTTCTTTCAATGTTCGTTGTTGACTTTAAACATTTGTTTTTTTATGCGCTATATAAATAAAATTAAACAGTTTCATTTACTTATCTACAGTACATCATATATTCGATGTTGATTTCCATGTTTCTCAATGCCAAAGTTAGTTTGAGCAGTTTGCTTAGACATGCCATTTCAATGTGGCATTGTAAATCTTAATTTCTTACGAATAAATTGTAAATTTTCAAAATAATTTAAAACTAACGTTTATAAACGTGAGTTTACTAAATTGTTGCATTTAATTTAATAAACAGCAAACGAACGTAGGCACAACGTTGAAAGTTTTCAAAACTTTCTCTTATACTTTTCACTCTTCGTCCATCATTGATGGTTGCGTTGCTTGTAATATTTTGCTGTGCAACACAGTTTTACTTGCTATACAATTGGACACAAAATGAGTATTTCAAAAGTATAATGTATTAGTTGATATTTTTGCAATGCTCATGAAAAGTTTGAACCAAATTGGAGAAGATTCTGTTCCGGTCGCTGTTAAATAGTTTTTCATTTCTAAAAATTCTTGCAAAATATTTATTATATGCTATGCTGATAAACTTTGTACCTCAACAATGTTGCGAAAAGAGGTTGCAAACAATTCTGCTTAACTTTGTTGCTAAACTTTGCTCATAATTACTTTTGTTGAAAAACGAAATCTTTTATGCAACGCAATTCAATTTAACAAATTTCATATCAAAAGTTTTACTATGTTCATCAGTGTCGTTTTTCTTCTGCTGCTAATAACTGCAATTAATTGCGAGCAGCAGCAATTTGTGTTTAAATTTTATTTTTTAATTTTTTTATATACTTTCACGAGTACTTTCTGGGTCTTGCGTTCAGTCTCCTTCATTCCCTGCTTGCTTTATTAGTGGCATGTGTTGGCAGCCCTATGCAGATAAATAAGTGCAATTGCAAAAAAGGAAAAAAAAATAATATAATTGCAGGGCTTCTTTGCTATTGCAAACGAGCTAGCAACAATTTTAATGACAGCAAACAACAGAAAATAGGGCAGCAGTAACAACATGTAATTTTTTTCTTCAAATTGCCATCATACAAAAAAATTAAGCCTGTACTTTCAATGGATTTATTGTAATAAATTTTCATTAAATTTTTAATTTCTTAAACTGAACTTACTCGAAAATATATTTTATCTTAGAATTATGAATGATAAATGAGGTGTTTAATTTAAGAGAAATTGTAACCCTATTTTCTCGTGATTGAGAAAAAATTTTTTTTTTACCTCTTTTCATCGATTGGTGCAGTTAATTTTTTGCGAAATAAATGTAAGTTAGATTTCAGATTTTTCCTTATCTTTTTATAAAATTCATTTCGATAGAGAGTAAGTTGGAAGGAAAAAAAATTCAAAACATAGTGTTTGAAGTAGTACCTACTAAAATGAAAACGTACAAAATAAAATTAAATCTACGTTATTGTTTTGTATGTATATTCCTTATAAAAAAGAAAACGAGCGAAACTTAATTATTCATTATTCTTATGTAAACATTTAATGGAACATAACACATGTTCCACTTAGATTCAACAAGTAAACTCACTGCCAAATATTGTATATGAAAATATGAATTCAATAGTCTTGACTGAAGCTCTTTATTTTAACCCACGCAACACATGTGTTGTGGTAACTAGATATTAAATTATAATTAAAAAATATTCTAGAGAAAAAAAAACTGAAATTGTATACAGTATATGCTACATAACAAGAACTGATTGTTATTTCTAAAGCGGTAAAACTTTTAATTGACAAATGCAATAAATGCATATCGTAGAAGAAAAGTTTCTACGAGTTACAACTGACCAACCATAGTTGGTTGGAGGGCGCACAGTGGCTTAGCAGTTAATTTAAGCGCTTAGAAAATCAAATTTTTGTGAGAAATTTTTTGTTTCCTGACGTAGTAGAATGTATTCATAAAAACGGTTTGAGTAGAATATTGAAAGTATAACTATGATGGTCTCTAGAAGTTTCAGTCAAATCAAACAGCGGGTTTTTATATCTTATGTAGGCAACTTTTAACTTTATTTCTGCAAAAATTTTGTGTGTACTACTTTATGTTGTGTTTTCAAATTTGGCAGTAAACAACTTGTAACTTGTAATTGTAGCTTTATTTCTTCACCGAGTTTTATTTACGTTTGATTACAACTTAAGTAAGACCGTAGTATTTTCTACCACACAGTATATAAAATATATTTTTTCTGGTTGAAACAACTTTCAGCCACTGTGGTACGCTGCAGAAAGTACAAAACTTTTCACTTATGCTTCAACAACATGTAGTTGCGCATTAATTAAGCGAATAGGTATTGTATACAGCAATTAAGAAATTAAGTCCGATGACAAAAATAAAAGAAAAAAGAATCATGTCTGGAGTATTAATCTCAAGCTAATTTTCTTAAGAAGTTGTTTATATCTTTATTATATTTTCATATGAACGGGTGTACTGGAAAATACATAATTGATATATGATGAAATATCATCCACAATTAATACACTGAGAAGAAAATTATTTGTTAATTATCAAGAAGTGAAGTGTTATAATCAATTTGATATTTGTTTCTACCAAAGTTTCATGTGGTCATATTTGCCAAATATATTATTAATTCAAATAATATTCTTTACTAACGAATAAATTATTTTTTGAGTGTGAATAAAAAAATATGTTAGAAAACATTCCCAAATTCTATAAAAATTATGGAAAGGGAGATTTTTTGGGCGATCTTTCTTTTTTGATACTTCGGCATTTAGGCTTAACACAAATTGGCCAAAACTATATTGGAGAAATGTCAGAATAAAAAATACATAAAAAATCTCAAAAAGTTTTTTTCTGCGATTTCACCTACAACTTAATTGAAATATACATATGTGTTACATAGGCATTTATATACATCAGTATTTATTCAGTACTTAAATGACTTGTTTATCTAATCCAAAAATTATGTGAATATCTTATACATACATATGTACATACATATATCCACACGTTTTTATTGTAGATAAGCATTATATACCAATATTGTGATAAAGACTGCTCAGATTCAAAATTTCATATTACATAAATATGTCTGTTGCTTTATATAAAAATACAATTATTCTTTATTTAAATACGTCAAATTATTGTTTATATTATTAAGGGTTTGCTTTTTTTCCATATATGTGAAACTTTTTTTATGTGTAAATTTCTATTTATTGATTTATTGCCATAAAATCAATAATATCAACCTCAACTTTCTATTTATATGATGTGCTCGTACTTTCATTGACTCTTGATATTCGTATGTATGCCATGCTGGTAAAATAAACGTAGTCTGAAAAAAAAATTGTCTGTTCCCCAATGGACGGATATAAATTCAACAGGCTATGAATTTGTTCATCGGTCATGAGAATGACACAGTGTTAAATATGATAATTTGTAACAATTTGTTGTACATGTAAGTATGTAGGTCCTTGCTAAAGTATAAAGTTTGCTTCGTTCTCGTTAGAGTTTTCTTAAATTCTTATGAGCTCGTTATAAGTTTTATGATTCAATTTATTTTGAAAAAAGAGAAAAGCATTCTATACGTAACAAATTTAAAATGAGTCAAAATTGTAAATTTATGTACATATGTAGGTATATGCTAACTTGTTTAATAAATACATTTTTCACGAAGGTTCACTGAAAAGTTTTCGACCTGACACATTAGAGTTTATTTTATAATGATACCTTGAATTTACTAATAAATTCAATGGCTGACTTTTCACATTGATATATGTATTTTAATCAGCTTTTGAGGCTATGGATAACGTTTAATGAGAACTTAATTCTTTATAGTCTATAGTCTGATAAAGACAACAGTTTAAAGTATGGGTAGCAGATGTATATGTAGATGATTGCAGGTATAACTTGCCACAGTACGATGTGACAGAAACTAGTACAATAGCACTTTTCTGGGAAAATACAGCCTTTTAGCTTATTCCTGAAAGTTTTATTCGAAAATTCTAACTTAAAGCGAATGCAGAGATAAAAGTTGATCTTGAGTTATGGAAAAAAACTTTCAACGAGCGATGAAAAAAGAATTTGAGAGGTGAAAAATTGACTTGAGCGTCAAGAAAAGTTTTTTGAGCGATGAAAATTAAATTGTGTGGTGAAAACAGTTTATTATGTGGTCAAAAGATTAAAATAAATAAAAACAGTGCAAAAGCACTGTAACTAGCGTAGGTAGTATTGGACACAATGCGCGATATATACAAGTAAACCTTGAGCTCGGCTTAAGCTGAAATTTTAAGGAAGGGACAGGGAAAAATCTTTGACTTGCTATAAAAGATGAAGCCTGAAGCCCAGACTTTAATGCAGAAATATTATGGCCGGTCTTGAACATGCCATAGAAATTAAATCCTGAGGCACATAGAAGCTAGCGAAGCCTGTGTTAGACATAAGGATGTTATTGTTTGCAAACTTTTTCTACATGATCATGAAGGTGATTTATATTCATAACTGTGTATAGATGTATGTACATACATATGTACAAATAAATCGATCTTTCAAAATTTTTTAATTCGATGTCCTCAAGATTGATGAAGCTTTTTCATATAAAAATTTATGAAGGCATAATCATTTGTACATAAAATGTAGACGACAGCGCCGCGTTGCAAGACTACAGTTGACGATTTTCCTGAAATTGCTCTTATTTAAACAGTTCCCAAAATACAAACAATAACATCGCAAAAACATCGTATAAGTAACCTAATTGATGCCCAAAGTTTAGTATAATACTGCTCTAAGTTAAATGGTATGCCACTCATGATTCAAAGCTTAATTAAATTTAAAATTTTTTGAAACAAAATTGAATACCGCTAACATTTGATTAAAATTAATATTAATCATATTCATCGCTCCATCATTTACTTATATATATTTCATAAAAAAAAACGTAAAAAATAACTTACTCATAGTAACCTTAAATTTCTTCATGAACGGAAGCGCCCCCGCTCATAATCCGTTACAAAACTTAAAACCACTGAAAAAGCAATGGCTGGGCATTTTAACAGCAACTGCAATACACTCACACTAAAGCAATTTGAAACGAATTTTGAACAAAGAAAACAAACACTCACATAATTTTCGCAAAAGAAAATTTAACTTTAAGCAATTGATGCTTTTTATAAGCAAATTTAAATAAAATTGCAATAAAATTCCAATAATATAGCATTGAAATTATTAATAAAACAATAAAACACTCGCACTTGCGGCTCTGCCCACGGTGCCGCTTCTCACAAGATTTTGCATTTCATGCAATTTAATTAACATTTTTTAATAGAATTTATCACAAAAGCCTCGCGAAGGAATGGGTATCACTATATTTTTAATTTATTTTTTAATTATACTTATTATTGCAGAATATATTAAATTAAACTTGAGAAACAATAAATCCGGAAATTACAATAGAACTAACGAGTGTCAGTTTATTAGTGTTGCCACTACCCTTGCGGAACTTAAATTTAGGAACTTTCACAAAAAAGTTAATTTTTCGATACACGAGTGACTAACTCAAGCTGAGATTGTTCATGTAGCGGGCACAAAGCTTAAACTAATTAGAAATGAAATGAAATAAATTGCAGCGAATTATAGAACAATTGTATTTTTAAAAAAAAATGTATAAGATCGGAGAAAACAATAAAGTAGATTTAACTTTAGGCTAAGTTCGCACGAGTGTTTTAGCATAACTCCAGTGTTAATAAAACCAACGTGCGTTCCAATGCGCGTTGAAAAAACGCGCGTTGATGGTGTGACTCATTCCATATAAAGTTGTGTTATGCTGAAACGCGAATTAGATAACGCGCGTTGAGAAAACGCAAACAAGACATCATTTTTTTAGCCGTTTAATCTACCACTCTCTCTCATTATAGTTGCTGTCTCTCAATTAAGTGTTGTTGTTATAAAATATCAAAAGCAATTGCAAAAAATAAGTGTGTGTGTGTGCGTAATGTAAGTAAGTTATTGGTGAACCGATCTCAAAGCTTATAATTTTCACTCTGCTTAATGAGTACTTTAATCTGATATATCATTTATTGCTGTAGCTTTTCAAGATCCCGTCAACCAAGCCTTCGAGGAAAAAACTATACTAAGCCATAGAACGGTTAAAAAAATAGTCTCGCGTTTTGCATACAAGCCTAATTTCAATACAAATCCTCGCTATAACAGTTTCACTTCAAAAACTTACAATCTAAGGCTCGGTCAATAATACGAGCGTTTTTTCAACGCGCGTTAGCTAACTCGCGTTTCAGCATAACACAAAATTATATGTAATAACCCATACCATCAAAACGCGTGGAATGCAAGTTGGTTTTATTGACTCTAAAGTTTAGCTATAACGATCATTTGAACTTAGCCTAAAGTGAAATCTAATTTATTGTTTCGTCTATTATAATTCGTTGCAATTCATTTCTTTTATGTTCTTATTTATAATAGAATTTCTGTTTATAGAACTCAAAATGAAATTGACACAAGCTTATTAGAAATTCACCACTCGTCGACCGCGGCGTTAAAATAAAAATCATATCTAAGTCAGGTCTGTGGCAGCGGATTTTCCGTCGCCCGCCCCAATTCTGCTGCATTTCAAGCTGTCAAGTGTGTTGTAATATTGTCAACGTCTAGCTGCTTGCAGTTTTTGGGTTGTCCGTCCGAAATTTGTTTAAGCTTTGTGCCCGCTACATGAGCAATCTCAGCTTAAGTTTTTCACACGTGTATCGAAAAATTAACATTTTTGTGTAAGTTCCTAAATTTAAGTTCCGCAAGGGAAGTGGCAACACTAATAAACTGATACACGTTAGTTCTATTGTAATTTCTAAAGTGCGGATTTAATGTTTCTCAAATTCAATTTATTATATTCTGCAATATGTAATAAGTATTATTAAAAAAGAAACTAAAAATATAGTGATACCCATTTCTTCGTGAGGCTTTTGTGAAAAATTCAAAAAAAAGATGTTAATAAAATTGCATGAAAATGCAAAATCTTGTGAGAAGCGGCCTCGTCGGCAGAGCCGCAAGTGCGAGTGCTAGTGCAGTGTTTTATTGTTTTATTAAAAATTTCAATGCTATATTATTGGAATTTTATTTAAATTTGCTTATAAAAAGCATTATTTGCTTAAAGTTAAATTTTCATTTGCAAAAATTATATGAGTGTTTGTTTTCTTTGTTCAAAATTCGTTTCAAATTGCTTTGGTGTGAGTGTATTGCAGTTGCTGTTAAGATGCACAGCCATTGCTTTTTTTCAGTGGTTTTATGTTTTGTAACGGATTATGAGCGGTGGCGCTTCAATTCATGAAGAAATTTAAGGTCACAATGAGTAAGTTAACTCTACGTTTTATTAATTATATTAAGTAAATGATGGAGTTATGAATATTATGTGTTTAATTTTAATCAAATGTACTATATGTAGCGGTATTCAATTTAGTTTCAAAAAATTTTAAATTTAATTGAGCTTTGAATAATGAGTTGCATACCGTTAAACTTGGAGCAGTATTATACTAAACTTTGGGCATCAATTAGGTAACATATGCTATGCTTGAGCCATGTTATATTAAACTTTAAGCGGAAAATTTTTTGTGTTGGAAACTGGTTAAGTGTGTGGCTTTCTTCCATCCGCAAGAAAATTTACAAATTCTAACTTATATGCATAAAGCTTTTTCATACATACAAACATATATGAAATTTTAAGAGAAAACAATTTTTTTTTTTAAAAACAGCAGAACTCAGGGTATTCTTTAGATAATTTAGCAAATTTGTGTTAAAAACTGAATAAGAGCAATTTCGTTTAAAAATATTGAAAAACATCGTCAACTTTTATCTAGAAACGCGGCGCTGTTGTCTACATTTTATGCACAAATGGTTATGCTTTCATACATTTTTATATGAAAAAGCTTCATCAATCTTAAGGAAACAATCGTGACAAAATTTCGGAAGATGGATTTCTTTTTAAATAATTGTTGAAATAAATCATCTTCATGATCATGTCTATTGAAGAAAAAATTTACAAAAAATAACGGTTTTTTCCAACGGCTGCATTTTTTTCTTTTCTCTTCAAATACGGGCGACTGAACCTTAGATGTATAGTAAATACTTCCTATTTTAGCTATAGTGCTTCTGCTTTATTTATTTTAATTTTATGACCGCACATTTATCTTTTTCCACCGTTAAATTATTATTTATCACAACTTAAAAAACTCCACTAGCTAGGAAACATATCAAATTAATTTTTGATCGCCCAAATTAATATTTTTTACAACTCAGTTTAATTTTTTTCACTAGTTACTCAAAAACTTTTCTTGGCCCTTAAATCAATTTTTCATCTCTCAAATTATTTTTTCATCGCTCAATGAAAGTTTTTTTACCACTCAAAAGCAGCCTTTTTCACTTACAAATATTGTTTCACCGCCCACGAAAAATTGCTTTGAGTTGGAATTTTGTCAGTACAATTTTCAGGAATAAGCTGAGAAGAGTGCAGAAGTGGTAAACTGTGCCCTTTAATACGATTAAAACTTCTTCTACCCATAGTTTACGCTGTTGATGTTTTAAGTTTTACCATTATGAATTCAAGTTCCATTAAACGTTATCAATTGCCGGTGAAAAATCTGCTTAGCTCTGCTCATATACTCAGCCTTTGTTTTTTTTTTAGTAAATTCAAGGTAGCTCTTTTGTGTAAGGTCGAAAACTTTTCACTGGATCTTTGTAAATAATTTATTTGCCAAACAACTTAGCATAAAAATTTACAATTTGACTTCTTCTTAAAATTTATTGCGCAATAAAACTCATAACGAGCTCATAAAAATTTTAAAAAATTCAGTAGACCCTAACTTAAACTTTTGCTTTAATGACAAAGAAGCAAACTCTTTGCTTTACCAAGGACTTACAACAAATTGTAACAAATTATCATATTTAGCACTATGTCTGTTGAATTTATTTCCGTCCATTGGGGAACAGACAATTTGTTTTTTTTTTCAGACTACGTTTATCTTACCATCATGGCATCTGTATGTATGTAGGTACATACGAATGTTAAGAGTCACCGAAAGTACGAACATATCATATAAAAAGAATTGATGTTACCATAAGGTTGATATTATTGATTTTATGGGAATAAATCTAAATAGTTTCAAATAGAAATTCATATATAAAAAAATTGTTACAGACATACGCAAAAGAAAGCGATCTATTAATGATATCGACAATAGTTTGACGTATTTAAATAAAGAATTGTTGTTATTTCATTTAATGCGACAGTTGTATTTACATATGATATTTTGAATCTAGAAAGCCTTTATCACAACATTAGAACGTAAAGCTTATCTAGAATGAAAACGTGTGGATATACATATGTGTATTTAATAAGATATTCATATAATTTCTGGATTAGATAAAAATGTATTGTGAGTGCAAAATAAATACATACTTTTATAAATGCCTACGTAACAAATTTATTTTATTTATAAAGTGTAGGCGAAATCGAAGAAAAAAAAGTGTATTGCCAAAAACGAAAATCTTTTTATACATCTAAGTTTTATAGTTTTTGGCCAATATTCCTTAAGCCTAATGGCCGAAATTCAAAAAAAAAAAATCATTCCTTTGAAAACTCTCCCATCAATATATGAAAAATTTTGGGGCAGAACTAAAGACGTAAAACGAAATATTGACAGACCAGACATAATTTGTTGTCAGGCGAGAATCATCATAAGCACGTTCTTATGCTATGAACAGTGTTAGAGTAATAAAGGCCCAAAAATATACTACTAACTTTGAGTTTAGACACACTATATCTCCAAAGCTTAACCAGCTCATAAATCCATAGACTTTTGCTTGGATTGACATAAGCTACATCACACTAAAATTATCGCTTTGTATGCCATACAAAGTGTGTGAGGTCCTTTCTTGTTCATATTTTCCTGTAAAATTACAAAAATTTCTTAAGACAACCGAGAAATTTTATCCAAAATTAAAAAATTCTCAACAAATTTTAAATCTCTTTTGAACTTAAGTATTTCGCGCAGTTACTGATGTCGGTTCGACGTAGTCTCTACAGTTTAAAATAATTTCAGCGATTTGTTTGATCCACAATTTAAAGAATTCTCTGCATTTGAAGAAATACAGTGAAATTTTATTCTTGAAATTTTGATGAACTTCTTGCAATTTGGGAACTCGTCATATTTTCAGATATTCGCAGTAGTTTAAGGGAATTTACTTTATTTGAGAAATTTGGCACAATTTCTCGAAGTTATAAAGATATATATAGTTAAGATCTCGTAAGCAGTGATCTATACCCCATCAATGTTGTATTTTTTTTTATTGATTTTTTACTTTATTCCTAACAATGCAACATCATTGTTATTTTATTACATTCCCTATATACGCGCAAATGTATGCTATATTTTATAAGCACTCCACTCAACACACGTTACGTTTCGGTTATTATAAAAGGAAATTACCAATAATTAACTAGGATTTTCCAGAAATCCACTGTAAATTGACCCTTTATCAGCGCGTTGAGTACCCTACCATGCGTACTTCCACAAATATCAGCAGATTGTCAACAAGTTCATTAGTGTTTGCTCTATGTGTGTCAGTTTTTGTTGAGTACTTTGTTGGTTACGCTGATTGTGGGTGGATTTTGTTTAGTTAACTATTTCAGGAATTTCAGTCTGTTGGCATTTTGATTTAAACGTTAAGCATAGATAAGCATTTCAATAAGTGTAAGTGCGCTCATACACATAAGTACATTTGTGTTTGTAAGCTGTTATCGCTGCAACAAAACAATACGTTGAAGTACGCCGTAATTTACTAACATATTGTTTGCCTAAATGTGGTATAAAATTAGAAAATCTACTTACCACTTTTCGTATATGATTCCATAGCAAAAGCAATTTATATTCCACTTTAGTTTTTAAATGCTTTCATAAAAATTTGTATAGTAAATAATTTAAAATTTATTGAATTTGTATTGTACCAACAACACTTTGTACTTTTGTTTGCGATAAATGACGACAATTCTATGTTATAACACTTACAATCCACATAGGTTCCACATGTCTTAATTTCGTTAAAAATTCGGTAAAAATTTATTTTGTTATTTCTTTTTAATAGTGAAAAAAGCACAAAATTTTCTAAAATAAATTCAGCTTAAAAATTATTTTTATTTCATTAGAATTTTTGAATTTTAAACTGTCGATTATTGACCGTTTTTTATTGAACGTTCAGCAAGCGCTACTTCAACTTGTACGCTCCACGACAGGATAACAATTGTCGGCAAAATATTTTTCTAGTCAACATATGGCCGCCACGAATGGAAAAAGCTGTGCAGCGGAAACGGAAAGCTTTTCTGTAAAGCTCTCTCTCGGGCATTTTCTTATCTGTGCATTGTTTTGATGATTCTTATCAGTGTGCGTATAAGTGTAAATGTCAAGGGGCTGATAAAACGCACCTACTTTACTACAGTTGTTGTTTCTTTAGCAACCGCGCAATGTTTTGCATTAAAAATTCCTTGAATTTGTTTGCTGTCTATAATTTTGAAAAAAAAAAAAAATACCAGCAGTAGGAGATTAACCTGTTGATATGCCAGTCAGTAAAATCTTGCTCGAAGGACCAACCTGTCGCAGGTAACGCTTAATTTAATAAATCAATTTTGAAATGCTGTTGGAATTTTTCACAAGGCAAAAGAAAAAAAAAATAGTAACGTTGTTGCTCTTCATGCTGTCTATCAACATACCTGCCATCTTTCGACAGCATCTACAATTCATCAGAGGTAGTGGCTGTAGCAGCGGTAGTGGCAAATTCAATTACGTCTCTGCAGCAGCTGTTGGTTGAACTGAAGGCTGTTGTGGCGGCAATGAATGGTCAGTGTCAGCGTTGTTTGCATCAATGAGCTTTTGTTGATTGCTGGATGTTATCCGTATGTATGCAAAAAGATGTTGGCAATTTGTGTATTAACGTGCGCCTTAACATTGTACTGCATGAAACAGAAATCATTGTAAGGCAATTGTGTATTACATGATTACAGACCATTTGCAGTCTGACACTTTGTTAATTGTGCAGTGTTGAGATTAATGGCGATAAGAGGACCCGAGATTCACGCATATGCACTTTAAATGGTGTGTTAAATGTAATGCAGTTTCATACATGGTTAAAATGTTGCTCTTGATTGAATTGTTAAGTTTTTGACATGTTATTTTATATATTTCAACTACTATTTTTGTTGCTAAAAACCTTTATTTATAAACAAATTAAAAAATGAACAGCTTCTTAATGTCCATTCCAATGATATGTATCGTCATTCCGCTGGCATTCATTCGGAAATATAATTTGGTATATCGAATTCATTTTTCTAAAGCACTACTTTCCTGTGTTAGCTCCTAAAGGTTCTTAAATCGACCAGTGCTATGAATAAGTCCAGTGGTATCAGAGCTATTATCTTATATCCCAAACTCGTTAGTACCAAAATACTCGTAACTACACCTGATTCGAAACAAAGCAGATACAAAAGTGGAGTTTCGCCATCTGCTCACCACCGAAAACAAATATCAGCTGTGACGAGCGTGATCACACTCCAACTGCTGACTATGCCAGGATTGGTCTTAGTTAAATTTTTTCTTTTGTTTTTCACTTCCATACAAAATTATTTCTTCATATAAACTAACAGTAACAAAAAGGTAATAATTTTTCGTTAAAAAACATTGTTATATAACTTTATTCAAAATTGTTTACTTAACGATAAAGTTATTTTACTTAAACCAGATTTAGAATTTTCATATAATTTTATAAAATACAATAAATTTTAGATGCAACTTACGCCTAAAACTTTAAGGCACAAAGTTTACAAGTACAATTAAATCAAAATTTATGTGTAAAAGGACAGCAATTAGGAAAAAAATACAACAACAAAAACAGATTAATTTAAAATTTTAGTATTTCCAACGTTTGTAAAAAATTCGAGTACATACATACATACATTAAAATTAAAACTTACAAATAAAAAAAGTCATTTCAAGTCTAAAACTAAAAGTTCCTTAAAGAGTAACTTGCGTTTTCTCAATGTTAACTTTAACTACAAATACTGGGGTCATGAAAAAACGCAAATGAACGAACACAAACGAAAAAATACTTAAATAACTTACGATTACTTTAAAATTTAGATATCATTTACAACAACGCTTATATATTTAAATGACTAACAATTAAACTTACAAGCTACAAATACAATAAATAAACGTAAACTGCATGAATAGAGAAAACAAATATTACAAATTGTTAAAAAAAAATTATGGCTTATATGACTATGACAGAAAAAAAATTGAGCATGACGGCGTTTAATTTTTACAATTTTTGTTTTTTTCTAATGACGTCTTCCTAGCTGACGTGACCATGTTAACGTTTGCGTTGTTTCATTTGGCGTTGTTGATACTGCCGCTGCTACAACGCAATCATTTAGCAATGCAGGCGATTGTAATGGCATACAACGTGTATCCATTACATTTTCAGCTACTGTTGGTGAGGTCGATTCTTTGGCAGCGTACCAGACTCTTGGCAGTTGAGAGTTTCTGCGTAAAAAATAATAAAGAATTAGTTAATTTATCTTAAAAATCATATTACAAAAATAAATAACGGAATCATAATTTTTTAGCGGCCATTAGAAAAAAATAAAAATTTTGGTAGACTATAAGAAGTTTGACAAAATTGGTTTACTTTTACAAATATAAATTGCATCGAAGCTGGCTTTAGTTGCATTTAATATTTCACTTGTTCCTGTCGTATGAGCAACATATGATATAAACTCTTTTGAACCTAGGACATCCGGCTTATATTAGTTATTTGGACTTTGCTGCCAAAGCAATAATTTTTTTTAAGGAAAAACTGTATTCACTCCATCGAAGAGAAGAAGAAAAAATATTTATTTCTTTAAAAATAACGCCTCAAAAATTATATCACAAAAATTATTACTTTTAAAAATTAATTTTTTGCTTGATTACATTTTTTTCAATGCAGTTCTTAAGAAAATTGCATAAATTAAGATGAAAGTAATTGGCATTGGAAAATTCTAAAGCTAAAATGGTTTTGCAAGAGACTTTTCAACACGTTTCTTGAAACCGCGGACATAAGGAATATATAATATAGCTTCAGATAGTCTCTCCAGATGTACATATCTTTGAAGTTACACGCTTCATAAAATTATTTAAAATAACACTAAAATTAAATTTTACATTCCATCCTTTCTAATAAGTTACCGTACTGAATTACCGATGTTTTCAAATCATACAAATTTATGACAGTATTTAAGGAATTATAAAACTATACTAACTATCTCCTAAACTAAGTATAAACCTATAATATTTTGTGTACATTATAAAAAAGTGGAAACTTTAGTTATGGCCGCTTAAAAAATGGTTCAAAAAGTGCTCATCTTAAATTTATATCAGACGTAAGCAAAGCAAAAAGTAAAATTAAGTTGCATTTGTGATTAGCCTCTTATCCAACTAATTATTAATTTCTAAATTAGCAGTCTAGCTGACAAGTCTGATGACTAGAGGAGAGAAAGGTCATAGTTATGCGATCACGATCAGAAATTTTGTGTGAGACAATTGAAAAAGAGAATTTTGTTTTTACATTGAAAGCTACACCAATTTGTGACCGTGATAACAATGTTTTTATGGATGCAAAGTAAAAAATTTAATGTACATATATGTATTTATATTTTTTTGAAAATATACTGACCCTATACCATATTGTTCCTCAAGTCATTTAAGTTATCAACCTCACGCTTGTCTTAAATTAAAACTAGGGTTTTTTATTTTTTTGAAACAAAAGGTGCAACTTGTGAAAATATTCAAATTATCAGTATGACCTTATTGTGAGATGATCTTCTACTTTGTAGAGTTCTTGTCTAATTTACTCAGTTTAACCTGCACATTAATTGTTACTTTGGGCTGCTTTATCACTGTACTAGGGGTATAACGTAAAGAAGAATAAGTTAGGAAAATAAAAATACACTATTCCAGAAATAAATTAAAGTTTTTAAATAATAAAGGCGAATAGACTTTTATGCGCAATTTAGTGATAAAAGTTTTGTTTTATTTGATTTTAACGCCTTTTTATCTGTGGCTAAAATCCAGCAATATTTTTTTTAACTAAAATCTATCTATAAGACATAATGCGGATAGCGGTGAAACCACTTTCGTTACATTTCGGTAGGCCACTGTTTAACAGAGCCAAGAAAAGAATCTTTAAATAAAACTTTAGTCAGAATAGGAACTTCAGAGAAAAACAAATCGCAGAGAGCCCCTCTTGAACAAGAGTCAATTCTGACCACTTTATACCCTATTTAAAGTATAGTTAATGTGACATACATACATATTGTTAAAATCAAAATAAGAATTTTTAAACTTCACTTACTTCTGCTGAGTTATGGTAAACACCGATTTCGATACAATCCGTTTACCCGTACGCCAATTACGTCCAATGAATTTCATGCGTTGTATGGCAATTATAGCTATGACTACAGTCCTATAAGAAAAATTTAAATAAAAATTTACAACCAATCAATTTATTTTCAACTGACTTAAATAGGCGTTTCATATCTCTAGGTGGCTGCGGCAAAGCATTTTCCACATAAATGGCATTCAGTACTTGCGCTTCTTTATCTTGATAGTTCTGCACTAAAATTTTAAGGTAACGCTTTTGATAAACCAATGCCTTACGATGCGATTCGACACGTAGATAACGACCAATCAAATGATTACAACGTTCTTCCAATTCACTTGCATTAACATTAGTGTCCAATTGTTTCTCCAATTCTTGGCACTTCTTTTGCAATTGACGGCGCTCCTCCACTAAAAACTGTACTGTCTCTGCCATTTGACGATTTTCTTTGGCATTTTCGGCAAGTAGCACATTGATCTGTTCCATCTTTTGCAGAAATTGTTGTGGTACGGTAGCCATTGCTTCGTACTCGGCAGCGTTTTCATTTGCATTTGCCAACGCTTCTGCTAATTTGGCTTCTCTAGAGGCGCTGCGTTCAATATCACCACGCAGTTGTGTCACTGTCTGTAACAGACTATCACGCTCAACCTCAAATGTGCTTATTTTTGTTTTCAGTTCTTGTATTTCGGCAGCATTTTGTGTATTTTCACGTTGTTGACGATCACGCCAGGATATGCGACGTGTTTCACCTTCCTGCAGTGCAGCAATACGCGCCTCTAGACTTTCAATCTCTTGTGCCTGCAGCACTAATCGCTCTTGCAAGTGTTCCACCTCTTGTTCGGAAAGTTCTTTATCGCGCGCAAGCTTTTCCATTTCTTTTTTCAATTTGTCACTGTATTCGATACGGTCTTTCAGCTCAGTGTCGAAACGTACATGCTCACGTTCTAAATTACGTTGCAAATCAAGGATGCGTTCGCGCTCACGTTCATTTTGCGCTGTCAGCATCTTAATTTCGCTTCGGAAACGTTCAGCTAATTCCGATTCAAACTCAGAGATGCGTGGTGATTTACGTGGTGAATCGTTGGGTGATTTCATCAATGCGCTATTTCGACGCGATTCTGTACGCTGCAGCACCGTCAGCTGCGATTGTAGACGTTCGCACTTTTCACGTTCTTGATCTAGTTGCTTGTGTAGTTCATCTTCCTGTACGAGAGCTGTTTCTAGACGCTTACGCATTGCTTCAATAATGACAACATCCTGCTCTTGTATATCTTGCGATTGTAGTTTTTCCTGTAGCAGTTCTTGACGTACTTCTGCAGAATGCTCACGTTCAACTTGAATTTGAGCGCGTAGCGCTTCTAATTGATTCAGCAAGATACGTTCCCCAGTAAAATTCTCATCATCGGTGCTCGTTTGTTGCTCCACAGCTACAGTAGATGCACGTGCTGATTGCGCTTTTTGTACATTTTTACAGTCCAAATTATTTTCTTCTTCGCTTTCGATTGCCTTAAGGAAAAAAAATTGTACGAAAAAAAAATAGTTAGCTAATTGATCGGAAAGTTTTATTTTGCTATTTTGGGCATTTTTCAACAGTAGACATTTTTGAGTAATAAAATTATTTAAACTTATAAGTTCTATATTACATCCCGGCTAACATGTTTTGTTCTTAGTTTTGCAACCATGGCGCATGAATGATCTTGTCATATGACAAATTTTCTTCAGTTTTATAAAATTTATATCTTAATTCGGATGCAATAAGGGACTCAAAGTGTTATTTTCAAAACTGGCCGCAGAAAATGTTCAGTTCAGTTCAACTGTTCATATAAAAATTCCTTATTACCTTTAATATATTTGAGTCCAACTGCGCCGAATAGTTCAGTTCCTTCTCGACCTGCTGTGCAATTTCATCCACGGAAAATTGTTTAGAACTGTTGTCGCTTTGTTGTTGACTACGCAATTTTTCAATTTCCTGTTCCATTGATACAGTTTGTTGCTGGAACTGGCGCGCTGCATCTTCAGCAATTGAAAGTTTAGTATTCAGCATTAACAGACGTTCATCTTTGGCTTTGATCTCTTGATTAAGTGCTTCCAACTGTTGCTTGCAGCGTGAGTGTGCTTCCAAGGAACTTTTGCATTGCATGTGTGTCTCACTTAAAGTTTTTAAGTCATTTCTTAAGCTGACCAACTCAGAATTAGAATTAGCATCCAGCGCCAAGATTTTTGCTTCCAATTCTGCTATAGTCTTCAGATATTTATTTTCATTTTGCTGGAAATTAACAAGATTTTTCTCATGTTTGCTGAGTTCTTCACTCTTTGAACTGTTTTCTGCTTTCAGCATAGTGATTTGTTTAAGCAATTCCTCAATGTCTGCGCTTTTTTGAGCAATTTCATTGTGAATTTCTTTAAGTTTTAAGTTTTCATCTTGTAATTCTTTAATTTCCTTTTGCTTATTCATCAAATCTTCTTGCAGTCCACCCAAACGTTGTTTAGTCGACAGAAAACTTTCTTCCAAATCTTTTAATTCAAGTTCTTTGGCCGCTAGAGCGTCCTGTTTTTCTTTTTCCACCCTTTTTAAAGATTCTGTTGCACTTTTAAGCTCGTTATGCAATTTTTCAAACTCTGCACGTTGTTCATCGGCACTTTTGTTCAAGCTGTCATCTCTTGATCTTTGCGCTGGCATATCAAAATTAAAGTTGGTTGGCGTTGACTGCTTAATCTTAGAGTTTTCCGTGAATAGGGAGAAGTTAATCTGCCTTGGCACTAACGTAGGTGTAATGGTGCTACCTGTTTTGCCAGATATATGCATATTTGGATCTTGGAAGTAATGTGGATTATCAAAAGTGTTGGTGGGATGCAAATTTGTAAAGGCTGAAAGTTCATCGGTGCGCTTTTCGGTCAAATTGGCAACAGCTTCTTTTGAGGATTCCTGAAGTAAAAAGAAGATCAATATAGAAAATGGGTACACTTTTGATTACTTCAATTTAAGCACTTACCATTGTTTGCTGCATATAATTGCCACCAGGAGCACCTTCAGGCAGCGTTAATGGCGTATCTAAATTTGTTACAGCTGCACGTCGCATTACATCCGGTTCATCAAATTCTGTAATGGATAAAATACCGCTAAGCGTACGTGCGCTTAGCTTAGTGCTAGCCTCTTCTTTAGCATCACTTTTACCGCCAGCATTAGTTTCATTAGCAGCACCTGAAGAGTTACGACTTAAATTTGCTTCTAAAGCAACCTGCAACTCTTTTTCCTTTCCTTCCAGCTGCTCTTTGAGATGATCTATCTCTTCATTTTTATCCTCCAACATGGTTTGCATAAGATCGGGCAGTGCCAATTTATTAATCATCTCAGATTTAATTTTATCTTTCAATTTCTGCAATTCGCTTTTACGCAGCTTTAATTCTGCTTCCAAACGTTCAACAATACTACGATCGGGTTGCTGTGATACTGATAATTCTGCTTCCAAACGATCGGTTGCCATTTTACTCTTATCCAATTGTTGTCGCATGGTAGCGATTTGTTTGTCACGTGAACCCAGCATCTCTTTGAGATTTCGCAATTCATTTTGCATATCGTGAATTCTGATGTTAAGATCTGAGCTGCCAGCACGTTGTAACTCCTCGGCGCGTTGACGTTGCTCTTCGAGTCGTAGCTGTAATCCTGAAATGCGTTCTTTCTGCTCTGACATACGTTCTTGCAGCGAGTCACGTTCATGCTGCAGTTCCTAAATAAATCAGAAGAAGAGACAGAGAGAGAGAGAATGAAAAAGTAAAAGAAAGAAGAATTGTTTAGTTAATAGAAATCAAGAAATCGGCGCGTTTGATTAAATAAATTAAATTCAATTGTTGCTTATTTAAATATTTGCAACAGTATTGCAATTGCTTTTGTGCCAAGGAATTTGTATTTTAAATTCTGAATCTTGTGGTATGACAACAAAAGGTTGTTCGAGAAGTTGAACAAACCCAAAGAAGTAGATGATAACAGCGGATTTTTAAACTTTAAAAAGCGTAGTAAGTAGTCTACATGACTAGACGCTCCGGCTCAAAATGTGAAGGCGCCTCAAGTAATTGAGAGGTATTGAGCTCTAATGAAAAGAGATCTCGAAAGGGTAATAACGACTGTAAAAAAATAACAAAATTTCAGAAATGATCCTACGGTACTGTCGACGAAACAACTGTGCAAAACTTAATGCAGAATCATAAGAAAGAAAGAAAAAAAATCATAGAAAAAATAAATATTTGCTGTTAATTTTTAGTTTATTTATATTCTAGTCATTATAAACAAAAAATAAAAATTGATTAAATATTTTTTTCATAAAAGAGCCAATTTTATTTAGGACAGCCAGTGTTGTCTTTTTGTTACTCACAAAAACATGATAAACAACTTCTGTTCAGCTTAAACATTAAAATTTCATGGTTTCTTTCATAGTTCTTTAAAAATCAACATTACTTTCAACAAAAAAAAAAACACAAACAATGCACGTCATTGTTTTATCCCAACATGAAAACTAGAAACATGATTAAAAAAAACTATTTAATTAAAACTGCTTCTGAAGCTGATATCAATTTAAAAGTTCATAAAAGAGATCATGGATCAACCCCATATGAAACTACGCTTAGCAAATCCAGAAACAAATACAAACAACGAATCATTCAATACCAATACATGCACTTGCTGTTTAATGGATGAAAAACAAACAACAGGAGGCAGCAGTTACGCGCAAAATAACAGCAGTGTAGCCACTTGAATTGAAGTAGGAAATAAAAACAAAAGCATTGGTGGATAAAAAACAACGATAGTCGGTAAAGTGCGAGTGAATGACACATGAGGCGCTATATTCAAATTTAAATACAGCAGCGACTGGAGAATATATTACAAAATTGATACCACCACAGTAGCGTAACAGAAGAGTAAATGAAATGATGCTGCTGCGTAACTAATGCGGGTGCGAAATTGGACAAAAATTTTTTTGCTACTGCACTTTTTGAAGCATTTCCATCTACAAGCTGATTATGTGGTTTATGAACGCAAATGATGACTGATGTAAATTTTAAGTATAGAAAGGGTTGCGTGGAGGAAAGAGATATAAAAAGTTTTATTTAATTTGTAAACGAGCAGTGCAGGAATACGTTGAACTAAAAAGTTGTTGAAATGTTGAGCGTTCAGCTAAATAGAAGTGCTACTCCAAATATAGCATAGAGAATAAAATTTTGAAAAAAAAATATTCCTGTGTTACAAAATGTATTTTCACATTTGTATTTTTTTTTTTGTTTATTCTATAAACAAATTTTTATGTTTTTGGAGTCTTTGGTTTTTGTGTTTTGGCGGTTTGGGTTTTTGATTGCATTATTCGGAACGCGCAGTATTTTAAAATTAAAAAAAAAACTTTGTTTACGAGAACTAATTTCAGTGTGTCTTTTTTTAAGAAGATAAAATGAGCTAAAGCACTTTATTCGGTTAAGACTGCACATTAACAGCCTATAATACTTGAGCAATAGCCTCGCAACTACATAACTAACAAAAATTGCTGCATAATCGTTTTTGGTGGCTCAGTCATTTTAAGTATTTTTTTTTTGTCGAAAAGTCATTTCTTATATGATTTTTTTCAGTAAATAGTTATTTTTGATGATCGATATTTTGATTTTAATTTTTTCAGTCAATAATATTTAATTTTTACTTTTTCGATTAGTAATAGCCATAATTTTTTATCAACAATGATCCACCTGGCACAAGTCGCGTAATAATAAATAATAAAAGAAAAATTAAAATCAAAATTGATGCTAATTTCAAAAATAAAATTCAAACTTATTTTACCAAAACGAAAATGACAGTTATTTGAGAAAAAAATGTTTTTTAATCAAATATAGAGAAAGATATTTGCTAATATAGTTTATTTCAATACAAAATTGCAAAGATATTTTTCGATCACAGTGTGACATTTTCGAATTTTTGAAAATAACGTATTTTGAAGATCCTTTTTTCTTTACAAATTGACATTTTTCAAAACATATATTACAACATATTTATATTATAACAATTTTTAATACGCAAGCGAATGGCAAGTAAATATTGAAGCAAACCCGGAACATTTTGCTAACATAAATACTCAAATTTTAGCCTATTGTCCCAATTACTACAAATACATATTTTGCAAATATCTAACATAAAATAAAAGCAACAGCTGCAAATATGAAAGCTTCCTGGTGGTGTACACTTTTTATAGCTACAAGGGATAAATACATGATGCATAAAAATTAATGACAAACTTGTATATTTTTTTTAAATAAACGCTAAGCAAAACAAACAAAACTAACAATACAAATAATTTAAAGAAGTATATATAAGCAAAAAAAAAAAAAGGTTGAAAAAACGCAGACATTAAAATATTCGTCTTATTATTTGAAATAATAAATATTTTTTAAATTTTTTAATCGTCAGCTATTCAATGAATAAAAATACTTGGAACTTTGTCAAAAAAAAATTGTGGTCAAAATTTTCGAGCTAAATGTTTATTTTTTAACTTTAAGAATAATAATAAAATATTCAATGGAGATCATAAATTTTTCGACACTCACCCTGATAGGACTCATTTTAAACGAATTCATACGTGAGAACATAGCAAGCAACACAAATTATACAAAACACAAGGATAAACAAATTTAGAGTAAAACGAAAACAATTGTTACAGATTGACAGTGATTGACAAATACATAGTTAAAAGATTCACTTTCAATTAATTTGCATTGTTAAATGTTTGAAAACAAAATTAGGACAAAGACTCGCGCCCAAATTTTAAATTTAAAATAATAATAAGAAAATTTGAGTTTCTTTTTTTCCAACACACGAAGCAATCGTATGTCTAACAACAAGTTCGAACAAACGAAAACTGAATGAACACAATTGCACGACATTCTAAAGAGCAGCAACATTTTCGTTGCTGAGTTTATTAGGCTTCTTTATACAAATGCGGGAGCAACATCAGAAGAGCTTGTGTGGCACACGACAGTCGATGGTTATAAATCTCTATACAACAGTGGAGCGAATTTGCGTTTAAAGAAATATGTAGTTAATGTTTTAAGTTTCATTTTTGGTATCAAAGCAAAATCATTTTTATTAAAAATTTGTTTCAAAATATTAATGTGTGAATGAGCATTTAGTCATTTTAGAAAGTAATTTTTTTTTTTGCTCGAAAAATAATGGATTGCACACCAAACGACAAAAAAATTCGTGTTTTTGTCTATGTGATCAGATGCAGAAACATCTGTCGCTGTTGTTCGAAGTGTATGTCATCAAAACCAAACAAAAAATTTTTATCAATGTCTATACTAACCCTCACAGTGGAATTGAAAATGTAGAAAATATCGTGCTTTGTGCATGTGAACACATGCACACCTTAATTTTATCTGCTTAAAAAATAATTTACTGATAACCAAAAGTTGTTTTGCATTTATTGCATTTTATGAACTATCAAAAAATTTTGAAATATGTATGTATATTAATTTTGATATATGTATATAAAAAAAATCATTTCTTAAAATAAATAGCAAAAATTTGATTTATCAACCTTTATGGACGTTTATGGTAAATTAAAATTTTTCAAGAAAAAATAAATTTTTAGCAAATATTCAGCATATTCAAATTATGTAGGGGAAGCTGGGGCAAAGTGGTATGCCCCACGGGTGGTGTAAAGCGGTATACGAAGTGTAATACCACTCCGCCGCCATGACGTATGCAAACATACAGACTCGCGAAACAAAAATTTATCAACATAAACAAATCGTTGTCAACAAAAATGAATGTCACTAATATATACTACTACGTTTTTTAAATGATTCATAAGAAATGAATTTACTTAAGTCGAAAATTCTCGAATTTTTCATCGACCTCACTCATTTTAATGAACCTCATGGTTCTCGAAAACAGAAAATCGAAATGTCGATATAACCTGGCAGTTAGATGGCTTTGTAATGCAAAGATAAATATACCCTTTGTACTGCTTTGCCCCGTGTACCGCTTTTCCCCACCTTCTCCTAGATAATTATTTTTCTAAACACAAAAACGAAAATAGTGTTTCCTTGAAACCGCCAATTTCTAAAATATATAATTCCCAAAAAAATTAAACTCTAAATAAATATATTAATATATGATCTTTTAAGTAAATAACAGTCAGAACTTTAAATTTGAATCAACAACAAGCACAACACTTATTCATATGACTTAATTTGATTAAAAATCAAAAGTTATTATTTCAAAAGAAAATAAATGTTTTTTTTTTTAATGAAAAAGATAAAAGCGACGAAACGAAAGTTATATTTTTTATCAAAAAAAACATTTTTAGTACAACAGCACACACTCATTAAAAGCTTGTAGTAAATGCTTTATAAAACTTTTCAACAATTTCCCCTCAAATAAGAAGAATAACTTTTTTATAAACTCACCACACAGGAGCTACGCATTGAAGCAATTTGCATTTCTAAATCTTTAATACGCTTAATGGCAGCCTCTTCGACACGCGTATGTTTCGATAGTTTATCCACAATACGTTGCACACCCTCCATAGATAATGAATGTTGACGAGGCGATGGATGCAATGGTGAACCTTGTGGTGGTGTAACGAGTGTGCCAGTCATTGGCAGTGATGACAACGGCGGCATTTGTACTTTTGCGCCATGCACAGAAACATCTTCAGTAGCGCTAAGACTGCATGAATTTGAGGAAATCGAATTATGTAGAGATTCAAGCGTTTTGGTTTTATGATCGAGTGTATTTTCGATGTCGTGCAGCTGTGAAAGAAAAAAATCAAAAACAAAATATATAGGGGAGTTTGTGTATTTCGCAAACCTGTTCAATCACTTGGTCCAGTACCATACTCTGCTCTGCGGTAGGACGTACATTTTGTAGTTTTTCTTCCAATTGACGTACACGCTCCATATAGTTAATGCTGATTTCTCTTTTAAGACTTTGCGCTTCATGTTGTAGCATATCATTCGATTGAGATTGCAAGTTGATAAATTCATTCAATTGCTATGTTAAGGAATATATTTAAAGTTCAATATTAATTATGTTAATAAATTAAGAACAGCTGACCTTAATTTTTTCCTCCAACACATGTTCGTTCAGCGCTTTGGTCTCCACTTGTTTCTCCAATTCAACGATAATTTCACGCAAAACAAAAATTTTATCTATGGAAGCTTTGAGTTCAACCTCAAATTTATCGCGATTATCATTGCTATCATTTAATTTTTGATTAAGATCACGAATTTGGGACTCCAGCTGTTCGACCTTAAAGTTTAAGAATAATTCTTTTATTTTATTTTGTTCAAGTACATATGTATGCATGTATTATGTTTATTTTGAAATAAAAAATAGGAAACAGCATAATCATGCTAAAAACTTACATTAATCCTCGTATGAAATTTCGAAATTTGAAAATTCTTGTGACATTTCAAATTATTGGATGATTTATGTGGTACGAAGGGAATATTTTATTTTTTTGTTCAGGGTCAGATACATAGTAGATATACATTTACACACAACATGCGATTAGTAGACGTGAAAAAAGTGCGTTTTCATGATTGAATTTTTTGTTTAGTTTTATTTTTGGTGTTTGTTTATAAATCGTGCAGCGTGAAAATTTATAAATAAAATTAATTTTATTTTTATTTTTCGTTAGTAAATTAGTAGTGTAAAAATAATATAAATAAAACTACATATAAACAACAAATAAATAAAATTATTCAAAATAGTCTACTTAATGTGTTACTTTAGTAACACTGTCGTTTGCGCAACAGTTTTGGCATTGAGGTACAAAGTCTTTAGCGTATGAAGTAAATTCGATGCTGTTTTTGAAACATACAGCATGTGAAATTTGAAACAGGTGCTTTTCAAATTTTCAAACGTGTAAATAAAACATCAATATATAATATCTTTTTTTGTTTTATTGAGTTCATTTCCTGTAGGCTCTATTTTATGGAAATATTATTGTGCTTCCGGATTTTAACTTTAATGATGAGATATTACGCAAGTGCGAGAATTTTTTCCTGATACGAGTTGTTAATCATACTTAATATGTATTACCGTGAAATATAGGTTGCGTTTGATTTGCTATCCGCTATAGCTGGCAACGATAATTGTTTGGGAACGCAATAAAAATCACAAACTTAGCGAGTAAAATTATAGTTGCTATGTATACATAGCAAGTTGCTTAAGTTCCAGCATTACCCAGCCAGCATATTTGTATTTTGCGCATTTTGAAATGAAAATAAAAAGAGCTCACGGAAGAACAATTGCTTAAAATGTCAGGCGGCAAAAAGCAGCAATATGAAATAAAAATAGTAGAAAGAACAAAAAACGAGTACAAGGAGGAAACTTAACAACCTGATCGTTTTATTCGCACATACATAGAAAAAAAATTATTTATGAACAGAATTTTGATTTACACGTATTTTATCAGATAATTAACATATATATAAAAAATTAATCAAATAAATTGAAGAAAATAAAAACATTTTTTTTAGAAAATATATTTTTCATAATAATACATGATTATTAGTGACAAAAAAGAGAAAAAAATTATGTTTGTCCTTCTATATAAAATCAAATACCATTCTAAACACAACCAACATTTAAAATATGTTTGTAAACAAAATTAGATAAGCCATTTGATTTAAAACTATTAAAATATAAATGTTTTTTTTTTATATAAATATGTAGAAACTATATTAAAATCAATAATTAAAGTATTATAGTATAATCAACACCACATACATATATTGGTTAAGTATTAAGATAATCAAAAGAGAAATCAAAATAATTATTAAATTTTACAGCCACATTCATATAAACTATATCAGAGGAAAAAAATAACTTAATTAATAAAACTGCAGTAACCCGTTTGCAATGAACCAAATAAGAAAATAAAGTCAAAACGTAGTCAATAGATTTTGGACTCACCTCCTTAGAGGCATTCTCATAAGAACTGCGCTCTTTCTCTTTATCGCGTAGCATCAATTGTAAACGTTCAATTTCTCGCGAAAACTCGATTCGCTCTTGTTCACGTTCGGCAGCCTGTTCTTCCAGAAATTGTTGGGTATTTTTTCGTTGTTTGTCAGCGGCATCAATCTGATTTATTTGTTTTTATTTTAAGTTTGTGAATAATTTTTTATTATCAATATATAATATTTTTGGATCAAAACATTTGTCAATTTGACTATGGGTGCGTTTTATCTTCATAAATATTAAATTGGTGGTTTACAAAATCAAAATCATATAAAATAACGTTTTGATAACTTTTAAAAATGGAAATTTTAAATTTCGGTTTTTAATTTTTTTAAAATTTTCTTGTAAAACAAAAGAATCGAAAAATTATGCTTCACATTACTACGAACCTAGTAATAATACATGTTTTGAAAATAAATTAAGCTACTGTACGTAAATTTATTAATAATATCAACAAATCTGAAATAAAATGGTTCACTTATGTTAAGCATGCGTTTAGAACATTTTTACAAAAGCTCACATAAATTTTAAGACAACAAAATGGGAAAGCCTCATTGATTATTAAATAAAGTTTTAAGTGTACATACTAAAATTTTTTTGAAATCGAATATTTTGCTAAGAATGTCAATAGAATTGAAGATTAATTGTAAAATTGGTTTTAGATCCAATGCTTTAAATGCTGTTATGACTTTTTTTTACTATTGTGCAAAAACATACTTCTAATAATAAAAATAAAAACTGCAAACACATCCTTCCTTTTTGTTTTATTTTTCTAATTCAAAAATTTTAATTCAAAAAATTCATAATTTCAAAAGTAGGTGTAAACGTTGAAGATATCAACAAAAAATTTATGTACCAATTTTTTGGAAAACGTTATGACTTCGTTACCATTCGAGCAATAATTGACCGTTATATTTTAAATGTGAAATTAAGTTAGTGATAGCAGTGATCAATTAAACTGAATTAAGATAATGAAAATCTAACCTACAGAATAACGAAATAAGGCATAATTTACTGACTAGGTAAAAACAAAAATCAACTTAAGAACAGAAATTTACAAAAAAGCATAATAAATTCTTTCGGGAGTCTTATAACTCCATTTTTAATAAGACTATCACACATCATCCTTCTGAGACTCACCTGTTTTTGTAAATCCTCACGATCCTTTTTACTGCACTCCACCACTTTATCACCCTCACGACAAAAGTCCTCAATCATCTGCAGCAAAACCACCGTGACATCATTGTTATTTTCCTTTTTTTTCTGTGTGGGTGACGATAGTAAATTACGTGCACGTTCCTGCAATTGCGAAAAACTCGCTGACAATCTATCAGCTGATAAATTTTCAGGACTCTTTAATAAACCAAGTCCATAACCTTCAGCATAATCAGCACGGTTTAGCGAGTCCAAAGGAGTGAACTGATCACGCAAAGTTTGCAATTCATCGCCTAGCTCTGCGTTGCGCTTAATAGTATGTTCCAGCTTTTGTTGTAATTTTATGCGATCTGACTCAGACTTAAGGAGACGATTTTTCAGCTCATGTAATTGAAAATTCAATTCGGATGCATTGCACTGACTTGAGTTGGTATCATCTTCAACAGATGCTTGTTGTCGCAGGCGATTCAAATCTGGCGGTAATGAATTTAGCAAATGTTGTGGTTTTGTCATTTGCCATGTACTGCTGCTTAACTGTTGCTCATTCAACGAATTGGCACGCATGAATTTATGCACCGGATGTTGTAATGATATTTTGAGACCATCCTCTGCCTCACAGCAGCTATCATTTTTCTCGCCATCACTTGATTCACTGGCGCAAACTTGTTTATTTTTGCGTTTCATTTCCTCCGAAAGTTCGTACAGGTAAACAGCTTCTGATCTAAGGCGCTCCATGCAATCTTTCCAATCAAAATCTTCATGATCATCGTTTCCGCCGCCAACATCAGCATCACTACTTTTATTGCTAATGAAATTTTTAAGATTTGGATCTTCAATTATTTCCAATAAACTGCTCACATCAGGCACAAAACGTTTGGATTGCAATATTGAATTGTAGGAAGAATTCAACAATGATGAGCTTAAATTGAGATTTAGATCCGGTATAGTTGGTTGTTCTATTGAACGATTCGCAAGCAATTTCTGTATCTCAATGCAAACCGTTTCGCTGAGTTCATCTTCGCAATTCACCACACATTTAGCCAATTCAACAAGCACATGACGAAATGTTTTTGACAACTCACGTAAACTATCACGTTCAGCTTTTAATTGATCAAAATCACGTGCAAGATCAAAATTGGAATGACGTTTGTTCTTGCGATTAAGTTGTTTTTCATAGTCTATTTTTAGGCGCGACATCTAAAAAGTGGGGGGGTGGGAAGAAAAAGTATGCGTTGAAAAATTAAATTTTTATTAAATATTTTAAAGAAATTGTACCTCGTCTTCATGTTTAATCTGTAACTGCGCAATTTCTAATTGACTTTTTGCTGTGAATTTCTCACGTAGCAATATCAGTTCCGGTGGCCAATGATGATCGTCGGTGGTGGTCTCCGAAAGTAAAGTCTGCAATGAAAACGAAGTAATAAAAAATGTTAAAAAATAAAAAAAACACATTAAAGGCATTTTATAATGCTAAATAGCAAAGAAAATGTTTACATAAATCATTTCGAAACGGAAAATTTTCGACCAAAGTCAAAACTTTGAATTTGAATTTTCGTAAACTGCAATAAAATTGAAAATTTAGCGTCAACTCCCCCTAAAAAGCACGCGCAGTTGTTATAAATAGCTACAATTGTAGACGCACATATGATGTAAAATCTGTTTATGGAAATGTAATGTGTTGAAGGAAAAGTTCAAATTTTTACGTAAAAGGCATTTTTTGTTTATTTCAGCGTAGACGGGACAAAAGAAAGTGCTATTTCGACAATTAAGAGAAAACGAAGCATTCATGAACGTATGAGTGCTAACTAAAGCAAGCTGACAATTAATGTTTGAAGTTTGATATACGAGTACGTTAAAGTGACTCTATTTGACTTGACTTGACTTGACTTGACGTTGTGAGTAAGACTGACAGGAAATTTTCAAACTTCAAACTTTTAAAAAGCACTATACGAGCTAGTTTGCTTGTTCTCGGTATGTAAGGCAGTGTTAATTTTTTTTATTACCCATTAATGATTTTTTATGTCTTTTTTCAAATCGTATGTTTTTGGTGTAATATGTTTATTTTTTTTTGAAGACTAATTAAATGTTTTGGAAGAAGTACAACAAATTTAATTTATTTTTCGCTGAAAAAACTCAAAAGAAAACTGTTTTTTTTATTATTGAGAAAAAGAAAATAGTACTACAGCAATTAACTTTTTTTGTTTCAGGAAGTCGAGAAGTAACTTTGAAACTTTTGTAGTTTTTGAGATAAATCTGTTTTATTTTTGAATAATTCATAGAAAATAAATAAAGATATGAAAATTTTTAATTCAAATGTTTTTGTAAAATATAATGGCTGAATAATTAAATTTCGGTTCAACTTCGTAATACACTGAGTAACAAAATTAGCAGTACATACATATGTATGTACAGTCGTAGCTGAATATAGTGAACTAATTCTTGAAGGCCTGTTCACAGCATCAAGGTTGTTCACTATATCAAGGTTGACATTTTTTGTCAAAAACTCGTTTTCTTTGCTCAAAATACATATTTTTCTATGAAAATGGGTAAATTAGAATAAATTTGTAGGAAAATAGAAAAGTACAAATGTTTATTGAAAGAATTCGCGAATAGATGTTTGCTTCTTGCATTCAGAAATTGACTTTTGGACTTCGCGTAAAAGTAAAAATTTTGGTGTTCACTATATCAAGGTGTTCACTATATCCAGACACGACTGTATATTGTAATTTCAACTCGGAATGTGTACTATAGGTATTGCTTTCATGTAGCATTCACTTTTTCATGTCTTATAATACCATCACCAACACAGCAAACAAATTTTACAGCACTCATAAATATGACTCCAACATGATTATTTAAGAAGGTACTCTGACTATGAAAATGATTGTTTTATGAGTGTTATCTAAGCTTTCTACCATTATGCTCCGAAACGATTTTACTTTTACATTTCTAAGCGTATAAGTATCGTTTATGAGTCTTATACGAGCTCGTTATAAGTGTAAAATCTGTGATAAAAAAATAGTCATTTATGATTCTTATTAAAAGCTTTTAATTATGGACTATCTCAGTAGAAAAAGAGGATAATTTCTGAGCATTTCAGAATCGTTTATGAGCATTTTAGGATCGCTTATGAACCTTAATTGAATTCTTCATTAGTATGAAAGCTATTAACATTCATTAAAATTATGCTATTATTTTGACTTAACCATAGTTGCCGATTCTGTCAAGCCTTTTCGAATAAAATATGTCTTTTACTAAATTTTTTACTTTATCACTCAAAGAGAATAAAAAAATCTCTCTTGAACATAAAGGTTTTTGTGTTTATCTACCATACCAACTATCGAACTACATAGCAGTAGCTTTCCAAATCTGTTGATGGCGAAAATGATTAACTTAACGAGAACAAAACAAGAGAAGCATCGTTTTTATTTTTTATCGTGTAACCAATGTTGTACGTTGAAAAAAGTTTGCAATTTTGTTGCGTACTAAATGAATTCGCAATTAAAATTCTCCCTAAAGAAAATTTCCAATTTAAGTGAAAATATAAATCACTTCACAAATCGACGCAAAAGGATAAATAAAGAACATTTAAAAATAAACTACAAAGAGGAAATAAAAACAAATAACATAATAAAAATGAAAACAATAAAGATATGAGATTTCGTTATTATTTACATTATCTATTTTGATTTACTTAAGGCATTTGCATTTACCACCAGACACAACAGAGCAAAATTTGGAAGAATTCACAAATGGCAATGAAAATATCAAGGTCAAAAATTACTTTAATGGATTTATTATTAAATATTTTTACTACAGTTCCTTTGATGTTGATTCACATAGTGCATACTCCATTTTTGTTCATAAGTTTTCGAGGCGCTTGTTAAATTATATTTACATATGTAGCTATTGAAAATTAACTCATCACGAGTTCGTGAATATACTTTGGTTTACATATTTACAAAATCGTTTCTGAACTTTCTATATTTTTAAAATTCTGTTCAGTTTTTTAACTTTCGATATTTTTGAACTTTCGCTAAGTTTTCGGTATTGCGTTAAGTTTTTAAAATTTTGTCGATTTGTATTGGTATTTCTATCAATACGAAGCCATTTTAAGGACTTATTTGAGCCGTAAGGTTTCCGTTGAATTTAGTCCTCATGTAAATAATAGAAATACGCAATTTTTAACTTAAAATTTTGGTATTTAATGAAATTAAATTTAAATCAATGTTATTAATAATAAACTATGTAGGTAAATTTTAGCAAAATATCTTATCATAGACATGAAGTGCCACTGCGATTGCTTATCAATTTCAAACAAATCTCGCAAATAAATTACACTAGTTTTAATCTAATTATAAAAACGCATAAAGCATGATAAAACTCCCCTTATAAAAAAGAATTTAGACAATCAATTAATTTGATTTATGACAACACAGAACATAGACACAAAAATGTTACAAAAGGAGCGCAGACAAGTTCAAATTCAAAGCAAAAAACCATAAACATAAAAGAGCATCAAACAAATTAAGCTTTTTCCGTTAAATTTAAAAAATAAAACTCTAAGCTTTCAACTGTCATGACATACAAATTAGACGCCATTTTTAACATTTAGTTGAAGTGGGCATAAATTAACGAATTAAAGAAAACTTCCTTTTTCTTTAATTTTATGTTTTGAATTATTTTTTCGGAAGCAACAATAAACATGAAGTTACTGATTGATGACTTTATACTAGAGAATGCCCCTACCCCAAATGCATACAGGGTTTATTATTGCTGGCATGAACAAATAAACAACACAAATTAAATTTATATTGTTTGACAGAAATACAGCAGCACAAAAACGTCATTCAACGTCACTTCAACGGTACGTGCCAAACACTAGCAGCTATGATAACCCAGTAGGAAACTATTTTTGAGAGTACAATACACATGTACATAATATGATGTATTTCCAAGCCAACATTTAAATTACAAGAGTTAAACAAAATTATACAAAATATCATAAACGTCAGTAAAATCTCATAGTAATAAAGTTAGCAAAAAATATAAGAAAAACGAGGACATAAACTCCATCTAATTGAATTGAAAAAGTGTTACGAAAATGACCATCATTCAATGCAATTAAAGAATCCCGTCAGCGAAAATGTAAACAGTACAGGAAAGCTGTGCTTGAAATAAAAATAAAAAAAAAAATTTTTTCAAAAGAAGCTGGTAGTTTTCGCAGTGAAAATTTTTTTGGTACGGCCACATAGAACTAAACATAAAGTTTCGAGACAAAAAATGGCACGTAAAAATTATTTTTTTGCTGAGAGTCAAAAGGAGCCAAATGAGCTTTTACCTGGACCGAAGAAAACAACAAATACAAGTGCGAAATTCATTAACTCATAAGCACGGCCAACGTTAAATAATGCGAGCTAACAAGCGGCGATTTCGTCGTCCGGTGAATGTTACATTTTGTAAGTAAAAAATTTTCCTAAAATATTATGCATTGCACCCCTAGAGTGCAGCGAGTCTTCATTCTAGCAAACGTTGTGCGCATTTCGAATCAACAGATTCATTGCCAAATTTTCATTTTAAAATAAAGTTTTGCGAAAAATCATATATATGCGCATGATTCTCCAAATTTTGCGTTGCAAATGTGCCGCAAGTGCAAACCCCATTTTTTGCATTGCAGCGCTTATTGGGATAATGATAGAAATAAGCAAACGAAAATATCTGTTTAAAGTACTAAAGGAACCCTAATTTAAACCAAACAAATATGGGATACAAAGAAGCGGTTACATTTTTGGTTGTTTTTCATCAAAACCGTGTTAACGAATCGTAACAAAAATCGAAGGAATGATCGAGAAAAGTTATTCGCAAAATATACATAAATAGGTACATGCTTGTTTATTTTTAAAATGAGTCACTAATTACTTCATTTTCTGCCAGGTACTCTTATCGAATTGAATGTTTTGTTTTTAACGTTTGTTTTGTTTATTCTATTATGTTTTTCTTTCCAATTCTCTTAACATATGTTGGTTTTTGTTTATAAACACACTATTCTTTAGACACTTATTATTTTAGTGTAGTGGATATGTGATTTGTTAGGTTAATTCTACCTACTTGTCAGTGCAGCCGTTGTTGACAAAAATTTGTCATTATTATCAAAGGAAATTTTCCTTTAATCATCAAAGGCTTAAAGGTTGTAAAAACTACTTGTCTGTATGAAGTACTTGAAATTTAAATAATCTGACATGATTACCTAAGGCAAACAGAAACATGTTTTAGAAAAATATTTACAGTTGGGCAGATATCCTTAGATATCTAACACTAAGTTTTGAATCATATAAAGCTTAGGCTTGCTAGTTGTTTTGAAATAATTATCCTGCTGTATATTAGCAGTATTCAAAAACTTTACTTTAAAAGATAAACATTTCCAAATAATAAGTTCATCATTCAGAGGTAGATCAAGAGCGATTACCTTAATTCGAGAAATGGTAAAACGGGCATTGGATTCCGACTCAGCTACTGAAAATTTGTACGACAGAACAATGGAAATGAAGTTGGCCCAACGATGAGAATCAAAGTGGTCTGAAGCAAGTGTTATGCCTTTGAATTTTATACCACTTTAATTAGTGATGTTTTGTCGAAATGTAATACTTTCTTAACATAGCTGGAAAGCTCAATGTGGTGCCAATTTGATTACACCTTGAAAAAATATCAGGAAAATAAAGGAGAGGAGATGGAAATAACAAGGATGATATGAAAATTAGGATATATGGAAAGTGTATTACCATACCCAAAGAGTGAAAAATTTAATAAAAACTATTTGCGTCAAAGAAAAGAAAACTATTTCTAGATTAAGAAGCAATCTATCTTCTTATCGCACAATTTCAAATGAAAGCAAATAATGGAAAATATACAGCTATTTTTCATAAACGCATCGATTTGAAAATCAACACAAAAAAGGTCACGATTAAAATTCACCTCCCAAGCGTTTTAATCACAACAATACGTACGTAAACGTCCTCTTATCAAATTCAGTGTACAGAACTGCTTATGCCAAGCACTAAATGAGTTTTTTTTTAATTTTCTTAATTAATGATGGCAACTGCAAGTGTGGCTGAACTTTGGCAAGAAAGTGAAAAAAACTAAATGAGTATTTAATTTAAGTGCATTTATATTGGAAAGTTTGCTTGCTGCTATTTTTGGGCGCGAAGCATACAAAAATGTATGCGTACAGCATAGTAGCACTGACGCATCTTTGCAATGCTTAACATAAAAAGTTAAGTTGCATAAAGTCAGTACGTACGAAATTTTGTGTTATGGTTTGTTAACATGTTGTTGTTGCTTTCAGTACAGCATGAAAAACATTAAGTTTTATTTTTAGTAGCACAAGAATTTTGGAAATGCACTATTTCGCAACGAAGAAATTAAAGAAAGTACAGTACTTTCTAAAATAAAATGTAATTTGTGTACCATGACAACTAATCAATTATTGTATTGCAAAGATCAAGGCGTCACAAATTTTGTAAATTATAGCATAAGTAATATTAATTTAGGTCCTAAAGAGTCTGGGTGCGGCACCTTCTAATGCAACTAAAAAAAAAAATTACAGTAAGCATTCAATGAAATTGTATCTAAACTCGAAACACAAAGGCTTGGTGATACATGCAAACATTGGAAAAATGGGCGTGGAACCTTGTGAATTTACAAAAAGACTAACATGCTGGAGTTATTTAAGTGAATAGAACCAATATCCTACGATAACGTTTGATGCCATAAACAAACGCTGAACAGTAAGAAGGCAGGTTTGAATAAATGGGTGTGGAGCCTCCCAAACACGCTATAATGAGATAACTATTAAAGGAAATGTAACCAGGCTCAGTATGGAAACATTTGGAGACACATTCAAGTGATATACAAAAAGTAGATGAGTATGGACAAGTGAGCCGTATGGACAAGTGAAAGGGAGTTGAACAAATAGGCGTGAGGCCTACCATACAAAAAAAAACTAAAAACACTCCGAAGAAAATGTGCAAATATATTACATTTTACCAAACTAGGAATAAGAACATTTGATGACACGAACACACGCACACTAGGCAAAATGAGGGCGGTACTGAATAAGTACTACCATAAAAACAAAATGGTATTAAACCTTATGCTTTTAAAATCTGTTGGCATCAATAACAGATGTATCGACAAATTTTTGGATATCCCAAAAACTTAACATGCTATGGAAATTCCAGATTCGGAATCTGAATTCAAAAACATATTCAACATAAACATATTCAAATTTCTCGCATATTGTTTTTTTTATCAAATTTAGTAAACTCTTAAATGGTTTTCAGCTTTTGAAAAGCGTAAAATTCAATATATTGTATCTCGGTAAAGAAATTTTTAATAAGGGTGAACTAAAATTTATTTAAAAGCTCTAGATTGATACTTGTTGCTATGATAAATGTTAACATAACGCGATACAAGGTTGATAATAGGCAAAATCAACATGAACAATTAGCTTCGAATTTTGCTATGCCAACAAAATATGGTGTCCAATTCGTTTCAGCCTATAATTTAATGAAAATTTGTATACCATAAGACGAAACTTAAGACCACTGCTTCCCAAGATATAGTAAAAAGCATCGAAAAATTGCAGAAGTATTAACATTAATTAATTATATCTTTTAAAATATATCAAATGATAACTTCTTCTTATTTTTTGTTTGAAAACTTTTGACAGTTTCTGGACCAGAACGCTAATATTGGTTTTATAGATATTAATAAATTAAATTAAGATTTGAAGTGGGTTTTCTAATGTTTTCTATGCTAAAATAAACTCTGATTATAACAAAAAATATTTGCGAATATGTACTTAGGCGCTTTTGAAATTTATCAACCCAAATATCCAAGGAATTTTTCAAATAATAAATCAAAGAAGTCACATAATGAAAATATAAAATTATACCTTTTTTACTTATAGTTGTAATGAATGAATTTTCAACTTATATATTTTATTTGTCTATATTTAGCACTTTTTCCTTGCGGAAGCGTTTATTTTATTAACTTGCAAAAACTTTCCAAGAACAATTTCTACATATCTTGTATGAGATTTTTTTGTTTTTTTTTTTTAAACTGTCATAAGTGATTTGTTTTAAAATTACATTATTTTTTTTTCTCAAAATTCCCACACAGTAGAATAGTTCGTTAAAATTTAAATGCGCGCGCGTATTAATTTAATTTGTCATTTAAATTAATAGAAACATAAACGCAAACGAAACACATTTTCTTAACAAAATTACTTTGATATTTTAAATATTGCTCAGAATTTTTCGCGTTTGCACGCATACAATACTCACAACAAACTAACTCAAAGCTAAAGAACTTTTCAAAATTTAAATGTTAAACTGCTGAATTGATATTAAATAAATGCTCATATGCTGAAATTTAACGGAGAGAGAGAGAGAGAGAGTGATAGAGAAAGTATTTACAGAGAAATATCTACACAGGCGCTCAAATTTTCAATTAAGCAAATTAAGCAGGCATAAAGTTATGCAATGACGTCACATGTTTTGATCAGTAAAAAGAGAGAGAGAAATTATCAAGAGGGCAAATCCTCTAGAAAACAATACGACGATATATTGCATATAATGAAGACGATTAATTTCGAATTGTTGACAATTTCAAAGACAAAAAAACGTTTGTTTGCATATAAGAAATCGTGGTTGGAGGCATTCGGTCTGTTAAAATTTATGTTTGCAGACAATTCTAAATATTAAATTGTTTACGAATTTCTCTGAATTTATACTTGAAGAATAAATAAATAAATTTACTAAATTTTGTGATTCGGATTCGATGACCCAAAAGAAGAACTCATCGCCGTGTATATAAAATTTAATAAACTTTTTTCGCATTCAACAAAAAAAAAAAAAGTGTATTTTTGTAATCACCAACTATTTGGAAGATATAGAGAATTAAATATATGCCTAATTTATTCGCGTTCAATGATTTTTTAAACTGATCATTATTCAGAATTATGCTGTTACAGACTTTTGACCAGAATGATACAAGTGTGATCACACTGTATATTCCAGACAATTCGACAAAGACTCAAATTTCATAGAAAAACGATCTTAACGGACGCAGACTCAGCGATTACAAAAAAAGAAATCCAAACCAGACTGTCGCTCTTATGGATTTACGGTAACTGCATTCAAATCCCTCGCACATTTTGCTTCAAAATTGCTAGTTTTTTTAAAATCACTTTTTTTTTTAAACGGACACCGGTTGCTGGAAAATGTTTCCAAAACATATTTAAGGCAGATTATATTTAAAGCAGTTTACGTATAAAATTTCTTTGCATGTAAAGACAAAATTATAAAGTTCGAAATATGTAAATTTATTAAATTGAGAATACGGCATTTGTCTTCATCTCACTTTTTGTTGATTATATTTTATGTGCACGATCAACAAATGTCATGCTGTGACAGTCGCCAAAAACAAAAAATTCCACTTTATTAAAATGGGGCCAGTTTATTTATACACAAAACATTGAAAAAAACAAGAAATTCATGAAAAGATTTGCAAAAATTTGAAAACATTTTGCTTTTTATGCAACGTGTTGATTTGGCTAAACATATAGCATAACTTTAGGGGTTTTACAAATTTTACATACATTTTTTTTTTTTTTTTTGTAAAAACCATTTTTAGTAATGAAAACCTACTACTACAGCTAAAAATAAATGAACGCATCCTTTATTTACATAAGATTAACAAATGTTATTGCTCTTTCTAATATGTCAACAATCTCGTACAAATTCCATAAATAAAGCTGAAGTATCATTGGAAAAATATGTTTATATTATAAAAATAGCAAAGGAAAGACTAAACACAACAGCAACAACTAAAATCAAGTTCATTTCCCACGTGTATATCACGATCGATATTAGATTTCTTTCACACCTATCGTTTTAGTTTTTTCTGTTGACAATGACTTTCACGAACTAATTGAGGCAAATAAAAACTATTTTTGAACAAGTTGGGAAAAAAAAGTTTTATATGAAAAAATTTTGACTTGCGACATTGTTTGGTAAAGCGATTTCTTAAATTTTCAAAGGAAATCAATTCTCTAGCGAAGATTTTAATTCAAATAAATTATGTAATTCAAAGTAAAATGTTATGCAGAAAAAAAAACCTGTATGTGGATTCTTCAAGCAGTGATTTCAAAAATAAAAAGTATTGAAAAATTGTTAATGATTGGTTTACTTATTCTCAGCTAACAACGTCTATTTTCGGTTTTATTGTTTTCGATCAGAATGATCATATTTTTTCGAACTGTAATTTTTAAATAATA
The DNA here is from genome assembly GCA_963662105.1 of Meiosimyza platycephala. Lineage (NCBI taxonomy): Eukaryota > Metazoa > Arthropoda > Insecta > Diptera > Lauxaniidae > Meiosimyza > Meiosimyza platycephala. The sequence continues at coordinate 101,598,005 of OY759208.1, read as the reverse complement.
ATAATTTTTGAATAACGTTTTTATTAAACTTTTTTATCGTGAATCAAAAATAATCGAGAGAATATTGACCGAAATTAAATTAAATTATTCTTGAACTAAATTAAAATAATAAAATCAGAAAATAATATTTTGATCGAATAATAAAAATCAAAAGTAGTTTAGAGTGCTTGCATGATTTATTTGTCAGAATGTGCTCATGTGCATCAAATTATGTGGAGCCAACCGAAACACGCAATGCTATTCAAATTTTCAATTTGGCGTGAGTTTCAATTCAAGTTGGTTGCAGAGCATAGGCATTGCAGAGATTAAACAGGCAGAGCACATTATTTTTGAAAGTAATGCAACGAACTTAGTGGATAACAAATTTTCGTTTCGCTTATATGTATACGCAGCGCAACGCGCGTTTAAGTACACCCTGAAGTTACTTTTTTCAAAAAAAAAAGTCAAAATGATAGATAAATCAAAAATTCAAATATTGTGGTTGTTATTGATCGAAAAATACAAGCCAAAAATCACGAATATTATCGATCGAGAAAAATTTAAGTTTAGAAAGTCGAAAACTCAAAAGAAACGATCGGTAGAGCTGTGATCAAACTATATAACCACCTAGTGCGTACGACAATTCAACTTATGTAATTTGAGTTGTATGTAGTCAACTCAACAGAATTTTGGTTTTGCTATATACCACCCACATACGTATTCCATCATTATAATATAAATAATGAAAAGACTTGCTGCCAACATTGAACAATGATATAATTTTGTATCTTTATAACAAACAGATGATTTTTGTGTTCATTTGTGATTTTAAAAAATTTTTATTCATAAATTTTATGCGACAATTTAAATTCTACACTGCACTCTAAAAATATAAACTTGTAGTAGATAATACCGATTTCTAAATTACGCACCAAATATAAAGTGTAACTTTCCTAATTTTTTACTCAAATTTCGAAAAATTAAAATTATGAACTCTGGTAGGAGTTTTCTTTTCTTTTTTTTTAAGCGTTCCCGAAGAATTCTAGAACATGAGTTTATTTTTAATATGTCTAGTATACATACATACATATGAATGTACCACAGAAAATAAGCTTTAATGCATCTTAAATTGTAAGCAAGCATAATTGCAACCTAAAATTAATGCTATTGAAAATGCGGCACACGCAAAGAAGGCGCATAATAAATGCATTTTGGCAAAATGTCAAAAAAAAAAAATGGTGCACGGTGTATGACATTACAAATTGAAACATAAATAAAACTACACAAATAGAGTGGAAAAATGTTTATAAAGTGAATCATAAAATGAAATTAAATTACGATAGTATAAAATAATGAAAACAAAACAGAAAACTTAATTAAAACCACTTAATAAATATAACCTAGACTTTAGTAAAATGTATTAGAATTTGAAATTTTCTTTTTCGTGTTATATTATTAAAGTTAGTAAAATGCAACTGTCTACGTACTTGTATTTGATTTTCCAACTCGTGTACAATATCTTCACGTGCAAGCATCAGCTGCTCCTGTAATCGTTTTTCATATTCTTCAATAATTTTTTGTATTACTTGACTTTCATTATTGAAATTTAATTCATCTTGATCGATTATTATGAGAGAGGTGTTAGGATCACGTACTTGTGTTGTTAAAGATTGATGACTGGTATCGCTTGCATCGTTGTTGGATATTTTTGATGTGGACTGATTTTTTCGTAAGAATGTAGTTGTTTGGTCGGTGAACGTTGTTAAGGTGTGAGAACACAAAATTTAAATGCAATAATAAAAGAGAACATGCTGTTAGCACAACGATTGTTAGCGCGAATTTCGCTTAAAAAAATAAATCGCTTTCAAATGATGTCTTATTTATTAGCGGCCAAAAATTAAACTTCTGTGTATGTTAAACAGTTAAATCATATTCCTGAGATATATAAATTCTAAGTAACATTGGAGCTGCGATATTAGTTTTTTAAGTTGTTTATGTTTGACAAATGCTAAAAAGAAATGAAGCTTATCGTCATACCCCTTCCCAGCTAAAAAAAAAAATTCTGTACCTATAGTAAGAAGGGTGAATCGAGCTTTTTGGTCTCCCAATTACACTTATTAAAACAGAACGCAATACTTTTGCTTAGAGTGTTCATTGGGAGTAACTAGTTAGCTATTGCAATATCGGTAGCTTAAGTGTATGTAATGTAGAGAAAACCAATAGAAATTCGATAAAAGTTTTCATTGTAGCTTAGCTCTTAGTATTGCAAAAGATGATAGAAAACTAAGCACACGATTACAGAACTGATATTTTCGTAATCCAATGCTAAATTTTTTGCTTAGTTGCTTAAAATTAAATAAAAAAATTAAATTATTCCCGCTAAAAGAAGTAAATACCGATCATATGAAAGGTAATTCAAACTTTTATGTTTCATTAATTATACTTTAATATAATGATAACAGAAAACGCAAGACTCATAGGGCTGATATTGGAAGTAACTGCTTTACCCTAACAATACCGGTACCTAGAGTGTAATACGAATAAACCCAATTGAATTTTGGTTTAGCTCTCAGTATTGCAAAAGTTATTTAAAACATTAATTACGATACCAAATGTTTGCTGGGAATTTTATTGAGTCTTTCGAAAAATTTGCTTTAATTTTCATTTTCTAAAATAACAAAAACTTGACTAATATTGGCCCAATTATTTCAGAGTTACTTCAGTCTATTTCTTAATATGATACATTTTATAAATCTTTATTTAGAATAATTTTGCGCTATAATTACTATCAATATAAATATTTTAGCTCCAATGTAATTAGAATATCGAGACATATTTTTATTAATGTGATTTGCTCTACAACAATAAAAAGTTTTATTTATGGCCGGTAGTATATGACATCAATTCGTGTACAAAATTTGGCATGACCACTTTTAAAGAACTTGGGAAGGCTTCTTTAAGAAAGAACAAATTTCAAATAGTAAAGCAATAAAATAATGAAATAATATGCAGTTTTCACAATGAAATGAGTACTAAGACTTTATGAAAATATGTGTGAGTATTATGAAAGTAAGCAAAAAGTTTTCTGTCCTTAAATGCCTTCACCAAGTTTAAATTATTAATGTAAATTTTAAATTTTGTAAAACTGGACATATGTTAATCGTTAAAATTCATGCATATACTGTACTAAAACTTAATGGTCACTCACCATAAAATCATCTTCGGGATAACGATTTTCATAATACTTTAATTTATCATTGAGTTTCTTGTTATTTTCGTCATATCTACGCTGTAGATCACGAATTTTATGCTGATAAAAAGCTTTTAATTCCAAAATTTCAGCGGAGAGCTGTAAAACATAAAATTGTGCTATATAACAACTTAAAAAAACAATTTTCTTTATATAATGCTCACATTTGTTGCATCATCCTTGCCTTCACCAAATAAGCCATCGCTACTAGGTGTCATTTGACGATGACTGGGACTAAGCAGTAGCTCAGCACGCGAACGTTTGCGTGGCGATGATTCTTTAGAACGTGGTATAAATTCTTCAGGCATATTTTCTTGATCAGAACTCTCCGAAGAAGTGTCAGCACTTATGTGTTGTGATTTTTGCGAGAAGACTTCATCAGAAAATCTACAAAGGAATTAAAACAATAGGATATGATACATGAAGAGTTTGAAAAAAACTTAAGTTTAACTTACTGCTTTTCTAAATCTGCGCACTTATGCTCAAAATATTTTCGCAAGTCTTCCATTTCCTTGGAATGTACATTATCTTTTTCCTGTCGCTGTTTTAATAAGCGATTTATTTCATTATTTTTTTCTTGCTTTTCGCTCTCCAATTTTTCCAACAAAGTTCTAAGCTCTTGATCTTGCTTCATTTTGCACTTCTCTAGTTCCTGCCCTAAATAATCATCGAATTTCTTTTGCACCATAAAAAATAAACGCACCTCACTCGGTGTCAGATATTTTTGAAACTGTTCCATTTGTTTGCTAAAAGCCGCTTGTGTGTAATCATTAGATTCTTGGTAATAATCATCTATTTGTCGGGGCAAAGACAATTGACGTTCACGTGAATTACGTGAAATTTTATCTTCATTGTCAGTAAAGAATTGACGTTCCAAATCATCATCTGATTCGCTTATAAGATCCATTGAAATTTCTGATATACGTTGGCCACCATTGCTTTCCTGATCACGTGGCCATAGTGGACGTCTCAGTGTATCCATGGCTTCAGTGAGTTGTTTACGTAACAATTGCACTTCACTGTTTAATTTTTCACTTTCCGTTTGCAAATTTTCACGGACATCAAGCGACTGCTGAAGTGAATCAGTCAATTTGGCAATAAGTTCATCACGTTTGGTTAATTCAACTAGGAAATCCGTAGTCTGAAAAATAAAAACGAAATTAATAATACAATTTTTTCAAATTTACAAATGAAATTTTGGCGGCCAGTAATAAAATGTTTATGTTATTGTAAAGGAACCTACGGTGGAGAAAGTGAAATATATATTATATTGTGATCTTGCAGGGGACTTATTATACTGAACATATGCCCACACCTTAGTTTTTACTCTTTATATGGTTTTGCCCTACAATCACACCAAACTTTGAATATGTTTATGGCCGTCTAAAAAATTCAAACCTAACATACTACGCTTTAACTTACCGGACCACCACAATCTTCCTGAAAGGTACGATATTCTGTAGAGTTCGTAACCAAACTGCTCAAGTCTCTTCCAGATGAAACAGGCTGTTCATAGCTACCACCATTGGACAATTCTCGACGTTGTCCTGTCTCAAGCTGTAAATTCAGAGAAGCCAAGCACGCATCTTTGCTAGCTAACACACTTTGCAACTCATTAACTTTATGTTCCAGCATTTGTATCATATTAAGACTGACAATACTAGAATTTTCAGTATCTGCTGTATTGGGTTGTTGTAATGCGGCACGCATAGTCTGTGATGATGTTTCACTTTTGCGTTGTACAGCAGCTGATTCTGATTTTTCTAGCGATAGAGTTTGCTGCTCATCAGCAGTGGAAAGTGAATTACGCTCCGATTCTTCTGTTATATCTTCAAGTACATCTTTATTCATATCTGTTAAAGGAACGCGTTCCATTTGTTTTATTAAACTTGCAGCAGCAACCTGTTCCGCAGCCAACAAATCAGGATTATTCAAAGAGTCATTTGTAATTTGTTGTTGTTGCTGTTTTATAGCAAATATACGTAATTTCATTAATTCCATTGAAGTGTCTTCATCATCTTCGATATTTGCATTAACAAGTGTGCCATCATGTGGCTCCGGTGAGTTGCAAACTTTTTGAGTTGCCTGAAGCTGCCGCTGTAACGGTTGCAACGCTGCTAGTAGCGAACGATCTTCTGTTTTGAGATTTAATTCTTGAATTTCTACAACTTGTCTTGAGGGCATTGGACTTAATTGTAGAGTCTCAACTATTCTAACAGATCTATTTTCTATAACATCAACCGCTATCACTAATTTTTCATTAGACGCCTCAAGAGGCTTCATTTCAGCGACATTTCCAATTAATTTTTTAATTTCCTTGCAAATTACAGTATTTTTCTCAACCTCATCATCACCTTTCACAACCATTGGTTTTAATTCTAATGTTTCTAATACTTTGACAGTTTTATGCTCAGTCGTTGTGGCTAAATATGGCACCATTTGTAGTGTTGCCGCAAGTGCCGTACTCTGTGGAATACTTTCATCTTCTACAGATTCGACTACTGCAAGTGCCGTACTCTGTGGAAAATTTTGTTCTTCTACAGATTTAACTGCTAACATCTCTATAGATTGATTTGTGTCTACGATCACTTCCTCAACGGAATGATCTTTTTCGCTATGCGCTGGTGAGGACGCACCACTTAAATTAGCAACTACAGCAGCGGCTGCGGTTTCACTAGTGTGTTTCGGCTCTTCAGATGCTGTCACAGTTGCTTTATGTGAAGTTTCATCAAAGCTTGTGGCGGATTTTTCCTCCAGCTCTGCAGGTAATGGTAAGTCCAATGCATCACTTAATGATGCTTCATCATCTTCCTCTTGTTGCACATCCTCAACAAAATCCGAAACATCATCTGTAGTACTTTGGTTGGTGAGGCTGTCTTTTTGTATTTCTGCTGATATCGGACCATTATCATCTGTAATTGTATCTTCATGTCGAGAGTGCAACACGGGTTTTTCCATTGGTAAACTTATATTTAAATCAACCTCATTATCCTCATCTTCATCGTCATCATCGTTGAGCACAAAATGTTGTGCCAATTTACCACCAGATAGCTGATCATCATCAATCTCAAATTCTAAGGAACGATTTGTTTTGGCAATGTCATGATCACTTTTCATACTGTCATCCAGCTCAAATAGTTGACGTTGCTTTGCCGCTTTACTAGTAGAACTATATGCATAACCACCTGCCTCTGATAGCTCGACGCCACTAAGTGCGGAAACATCACTGGCTCCAGCATAAAGATCGCCGCTAATGTCATCCTGTTCGTCTTCAGCTATTTCAATTGCTTCTTCAATATCTTCTTCAATACTTTGTTCACTACTACTTTGTGTTGTTGTAGCTGTTGTTGCTGTTGTTGTTATCATAATATTATGGCCACTATTTGTTGATGTTTCCGCTGGCCCTGCTGTGGATGACACTGAGGCTGATGCGGTTGGTGATGTTGTCGTCGTCGCCGTTGCCATTTGTGACATGCTTGATGTTGTTGTTTTATTAAATGTGTCCATTTCAATGGAAATGGAGCTGGTTGGTTCATCAATAAATGATGTATCAGTTGATTTAAGACTAAAATTTAATGCTTGTTCTTCGATGGAATCGTCGTTTTCTTTTGATGTTGTTGCTACTGCATATGCAAGCACAAATGTACGTCTAGAATCGTTGTCATTTTCTTCATCAACATCGTTGTTATTGTCACTATTGTTGCTGATACATGTTGCAGCAGCATATTCTTCTGCTATCGGTTGTTGACAAACAAATTGTAATGTTGGAATTAATTCAACATTATTGACTGATACTTCCAATTGTTGTTGTTGTCGTTGTTGTTGAGAGTCAGTGCTAGTGCTTGCTGTTGTGCTTTGTTGTTGAAGTTCTAGTTGTTGTTGTTGTTGTTTTTTTTTATCTTCAATGCATTTGTAACGACCGTGCGGTCGCAAAAACGAAGTTATCTAAAATAGAAAGAATATATTAAGACATGAATTTAATTCAAACAAAAAAACAAATTTATTTAATCTATTTTAGATCCATAAAATTACAAATTTCTTTTTTATGAATCAGATCAGACGATGGATGAGTCAATAATAGAGCTTACATTAATTAGTCAAATAAAAATTTCGGAGCGATTTATCAAAATCCAATAAAAAAAATTGCAGAGCAGTAGAACACGCATCGTTTTTATGCCCGCAAAACGGGGAATTCAGTGGACAAAAATACATCAAAGCATACAGATATATGCATATCGAATTTAAGAATTTTTAATTTCATTTTAAAAAAAGTTGCCGGAAAATGTTAAAAAGTCTAAAAATGTTTTAGCTTTAATGGGTAAAAAAAAAATGGTTAAAAGGTGCAAGTACATTGAAAAAGTTGATAATTGGAAAAGTCAAAAAATAATGAATAATTGAAAAATGTTTAACTATTGTTGAAAAAATTTAAAAATGTCGAAAAAGTCAGTATGATGGAATAGAAAATAGTTAAATAAGTTGCAAAAATTTGAAAAAGATTGGAAATGTTTAAAAGGTTCCATAAGTCGAAAAGAAAAATGAAGAAGGTTAAAGAAGTCGAAAAAACTTGTAAAGGGTTGAAAAATCGAAAAAGCTGAAAAAAGTTCAAAATGGTTCGACAAAATTGAAAAAGATATATTAAACAGAAAACAATGGGCTAAAGCTAAAGGACGGAATCATCAGTGGCTTTTAAACCGATTAGTAAGAATTATTAAGCCTGATATGTTTCCCTTTTTGTACAAATCTTTTGATAACCTAAGCAAAGAAGGAAACACTGATGATTCCGTCTAGCAACGGATGAAACTAGTATGGCTAGCTTAAGACTACTTCAGTAAGTTCAGTAAAAGAATTATAAATTATTTTCTATACACCACAATTGAAAAAGGTGAATACGTCGATAAAGTTTAAAAAAAAAGTTAAAAAAAGTTGGGTTTAAAATAATGAGACGTAGCTTATCATTTTCCTTTCATTTGATATCTACGTCAAAAGGGTCACTAAATCTGGGCTTAAGTGCTTAAGGTACGAACTAACCAAATTGGTTGCATCGATTATTTAGAATAGTTTCATTTATTGCAATTTAATCTGAAAATTTCTAGACAGCATTGGATGCTAAGAAGCATACTCAACTAATAATGCTTATAAAATGAAAAGTTTCACAAAAGTTGAACCAAATTGACCTGCATTACTTAAAAATATTGAATTTCATTAGAAAATTATAAAACATTGCACAACTAAAGAAAGATGTGCCGCACTTGAATGCCCAATGCTATGTTATTTTAATTACAACAAGATGTGAGATAATTGATGGATTGCATGTGTGTTTGTTCGTAGGTAGCTCCTAGTATCTGCTGGAAGCATGGATGAAAATGGCATTATTATTAGAAATGTTAGAAAGATTTTCATGTAATGCGTTGTGCTCGAGGCATTAGGAGAGTTATGCATATGCGCGCCCAAATTTTTTTATTTATAGCAGCTTTCAATTTTATTTTCTTTAAGATTTATGCTAAAGAAATATGAAATTTTTTAAGAGATTATCTTGCATGTAATATTGTTATAAAGGCAAATGAATTTCTATTAGGAAATGTTGGCAATACAACAATGTATTGGAAAAGACAAATAACCTATAAAAACTGATTTGTGTGGAATTCAGAGAATATTTAGTTAGGTGATAAATTTTTGAAATTTTTAATAGTTAAGTTTATTACAATTTTATTGCTTTTCGAATAGAAGTTTTTATATATAACTTACAACAAAATTGCATTTAAAAATTTATTCAAAGGTTGCTTTTTTTCTGAAACTGTTAAGTTAGATTTACATTACAATTTTAAATATAGCTTTTTCGTTTAATGATTTTCTTGTGACAAATAAGTGATAAATTTCGGTAGAAATTAAGTAAACTACGGGAAATGCCGCACGTAAATCTGTTTTTTATTTTCCCAAAAGATTTACTAAATTAAATTTTTTGATGTCTCATATAAATAAACATCAAATGTTTACCTTACCAGCCTTTAATAATGGAGTTTTCTTAAAATTCCTTTTTTTTAGTTGTATAAACACAGGCAATCTCACTGCCATTGCCAATTTAACAAAGTTCCCTCAAGTTTAAATGCTTGAACTAATTTTACTTCCCAGATTTGTTTACTGAATGAAACATAAACAACACTTCACCGTGTTGAAAATTTTAATGCATTTTTAAATTTTTGGTTCAGAGCTATGTACATAGTATGCACATATTTTGTGCGTTTCTGCAGCTAGACAGCATAAGAAAACTAACAAGAATAATACTATTTTCTACAAATTCATGATAAAAAGTATGTCATAATAATGCGTTGTCTAGTAAAATTAAAAAAAAAACAAATGTTCTTTTAAGTTTTTTAATTTTATGTTGTAATTTTAGTAAATTGTCTGGCAATCAGGTTATTCTGTAAACTTTTTAAAAATTTTAATATTTTTTTTACAGAAACATTTCGCAATAAATAAATACCCGGTACGTCAACGTGAAACAAAAAAATTAATAGGAGGTGTGACTTCCACCCACATATAATTGTGTTTTGTTGTATATATAGAGAATATTTTTTATGCAATATGTATTGAATGCTTCACAATCATGCATGGTGTAGGGTGACAAGAGAGTTCATATTGACAACTGCAGCTGTTCGTCTTGCGGCAGCTCCTATACTTGCCATACGGAGTTGAATTACAGTTTATGTATTTGCATTTTATTTTAAGTTTTTGGATTTTGAGTTTTTTTCTTTATTTTTTTTTTTTTCAATATTTTAATTTTTTTGCTGAACTTTCTTTTCAGTACATTTTAGTGCAAAAAAAAAACACAAAAAAATTACAATGCTAGCTTCTTGTCTGTCTGTGGAAATCACGATTACGGGAAAAATAGTCAAGATAATTGAATAAAATTTGGTATACAAGCTACACCTTCAAACTTAGATCGCGGGATTGTAGAAAAATGAGCGAAAACTGTTTACAAACATGTTTAAAAAACATTTAAAACGCTATATTTAGTTTATTGTTGTGGTGATACTAAATTCCTTAGAAATACTAGGTAAAACTCGGACAAGCTCTTGACAAAAAGTTGTCAAATTTCAAAAAGAGGGCGTGGCTCCTTCCATACAAACATTTACATACCAGCGAACTTTGTTTAAATGCGATTTACCATTTTGTATCTGGCTCCGGAATCGAATTCAGTACGTCCAATATGTATATGTACATATCTAGATAGACCAAAGTCGTTAAATAACAGAAAAATGCAATTAACAGCATAAACTTACGATCAAGATTTCTTAAAGCAAAAACACATTCAGTCCGCAGGTGTGCAATATCTCAAGTTTGCATATTCTTATTATATATGTCCCTGAAAAATGTTGACAACTTCTGAACATTCCATCTTCCTGCCAATAAATTTTTTACTCTTCTAGAAGAGTATCGAAAAAAAAAATATTGCATATTTTTAGGTCATTAATAACAAACAAAAAAGACTTGTACCTTAAGATTCCACACAGAGTTTTTTGAAAGAAAAAAAATTTATGGGCTACATACATAATCTCAAATACATATGTCAAAAAATAGTGTTTTTTTTTTCACTTTTAGGTTAGGATATCTCAAAAACCTGACGTGAAAGAGCAATTCTGCTGCCAGATTCGGAATGCATATTAGTGTGTCTAATTCTTGACCCTTGTTGACCTGTGTAATTCAAGAGCCTCTAGCAGCATTACGTGCCCGGGAGAAAAATTTCCTGAATGCATCTTTTATTTCTGATTTTATTATGAAAAATGGGATTTTTTGTTAAAACTTTCACCATTTTAGATTTTTTTATACGTAAAATTTTGTTTTGGAAAAAATAGTACCGATTTTTTCGGTCAAAAATAACAGTTGTTTTGACGAAAATGAAACAGAGCGGCTAAAATATACATTTTTCTCGATATGTTGATACTATCACGTACAATTCCTGAACTACTATTAATTTGCCTTTTGTTTAAAATTCAAGTAAATACACCTCGACTAAGCCCTTTGCTCTGCAATTAGCAGTATCAGAAATACTCTTCTGTATACAGACTAAACAGCATTTATAAAATGTAATTTAATTTAACTTAAAATTCTAAATATTTTGTATTCAAATTTTCCGGTACAAACGTGTCACAAAAACGTCCTTGAACTTGTCACCCACTTTTCATTTATCCAATCATATGTAAGTTTATGAAGTCATGGTTACAAAAATATCAGACAAACTTTTCGTTATCAATTCAACGATAAAACAGTGAAATTTAGCACAAGACAGTGGGCGTGTGGGGCATAAGAAACTTAGGTTTCCATAAAGGATATATTAGTTCAACATAAAGACATTTTACATACATATGAAAATAGATTTTATATGAGTATGAGACTAGGAAAGGCACTCCTTTACAATGACCTATCCTAGGTTTTTATCAAAGGCAAACTATAAATAAGGATTTTTTTTTAAGTGTAACATGCAATGGAAATATAAAAAATATAACAATGATAATTTAATTCTGTTTAGCGCGCATTTGGTTATGTTTATTTTTGTATGTCATATTGTGTTGACAAGAAAAGAAATACATAAATTTTACTAGTTAGTTCTATAGGAGTTGTGCAAATGTTTTTGCTAAGCTAAGCTGCAGTTCGTCGTCAAAACTTGGGTATTGGTTTGCAAAGTAACTACTATTGGAATAAAAATTTTTGTTCATATGAATATACATTTTATCATCGTGCTTCGAAAGTTCTAACTGTAAATAATTTATATTTGGCAAGTAAGTGACTCGAAAATCTCTTTTTGATTTTCTGGGAAATTTCGTAAATGATGATAAGATCCCTTTTTCCATGGACGATCACAATTTAATTTTTAAGTTAACGATCAAAGATCGAAGTGCTTTATTTACTTTTCAAAATAATTCACAAATCTACCGGGTGTCCCATTTTAACTTACACAGCTGAATAAGTCAAAAAATTGCAAGTCATTCCAAAAATGTTTCAAATAAAAGTTGGTGGGTATCAAAGGGCTAATCCAGCCATGACCTTAACCATGACCATGACCTACATTTTCAAGGTTATTTGAAGGTCAACTTTAGTTTTTCAAATGGAAACCTCTATTTTTGACCTCGGATTCCGGAAGAGCACAAAATTCCACGTTCAGATAGGTATTCATGTTACAGGTCAAAGTGACCCCTGAAAGTCATTTCAAGGTCGAATTCCTGCTTGATGCAGAAAAGCTGCAGTCAGTTAAGGCAAGATTGTGCAGCGGTCCAGCCAATGGTTACTAGCTTTTCTGTATCAAGCGAGAATTCGACCTTGAAACGACCTTCGGGGGTCACTTTGACCTCTAACTTGACTTTTGACTTATTCAGCTGTGTAAGTTAAAATGGGACACCCTGTATAATGTGATAGTGCAGATCGTCAATTTTTTTTTTTCACACAATTTAACACACTGCACTTTAGGTCATAAAAAAAAAGATTTAAGTCGTTTTGGTAGTAAAAGGTAATGTCTCTCGGCTTTTTTATTGCTCTTCTGGTCACTGTTTACATTACTACCACGAAAAGCAATCGCACACACCGGAAATAGTTTTGAACATATTATCACAAGGGTTCACCAAACACAGGAAGCAAATATATCTGCTGCGCTCACATTATTTCTAGAACGATTCTCATGAAGTAACTTTATGCCAAATGTTACAGTCAGTCATTTAGTAAGGTGCTGGATAATTTTAAAGCAAACAAAGTTTCGTTAATCACGCCAAATGAATCATTTACGATTTCGAGTACAATAGTATTCGAGAAAATCATCGATTGCTTGAGGCGTACTTTGTGTCACATGGGTAATATATTGAAAACATGATCAGTGTACTTGTTTACGCCTTTTTGAAGACTTTTAAAAACTGTAAAGCACAGTAAGTTTTTGACGGCAGGAATCAAAATTATTACTTATGGCGACTTTTTACAGAAATTAAAATATTTTCATGAATGTACAAAACACATTTTCCCGACAATTCAAAAGCACCACGTACAATACAATTAATCATTGCACACCTAATAACATAAACAATTTTTTCCAACATATCGATAGTAAAATATTTTAAATAGCACTTTAAAAATAAAATTAAAAACAAAATATGGCAGTATTGAATCATCGATCGACAATAAAAAAAAATCAAATAAATAAGGAAATGCAGGAAAATAATTTAAGGTTTTACAAGCTTACATGAATTTTACTCATTTTTATACATTCAATTTAAAATAAGGAAGTTGAAAAACTGCATAAACTTTTACAACACTCTATTGTTATTCAATGTTTTTTGTTTTCATTTATAAAAACTTTAGTTTTTAAAACTCTCCACTGCAATTTCAATGCAATTCTACAAAAAAATAACGCATCGTTTACGCGTAAACTGTAATGGAGCGCGCGCGTTCGTCTCAAACGATCGACCGCCGACTGCGAATGTTTTATTATAAATAAATATTAAAACTACTAGTAAAATAGAAAAAAGCCAAAATAGTAAAGCGCGCCCAACGCCAAAGAGAGAACAAGCCAAATAAAAATATGTTTTATTTCTTTTATTTTGCAAACTAAAAGCAAGCAGAATTTTTTTTTAATTTGGTTCCAATCGGTTCCGTGCACCGCTACCACGCGAGTTGTTTTTATTTTTAATCAACAGCGGCAGGCGGTAAGCGAGAAGTGGAGACGCTTGCGAAAAAAAAGGAAGCAGCAACGATAGTCGTTGTGATAAAGTGGCAGCAAAGCCATATGAATTGAGATTCAGAGTAGGCACCACAGGAAGGCACAAGTATAACGCAACAGTGTGAGTGTGAGAGGAAGAAAGTGACTGAGAGCGAAAAAATTTCTGCTACCCTCACCACAAGCAAGTTGGTAAAATGGGAATGGGTGGCGGGCAAATAGTTCTTCAATCAGTATCATTCTAACTTTCACTTTTCATTTCGAAACTGCAACAGATTAGTTGAACTTTTCAGTGTGCGGAAACAAAATTAAATTTGAAGAGTTTTTGACGATTGACTTTCTTTAATAGTATTTTAAATTCAGAACGTTTCATCTGGTTTTTAAAAAATAAGTTTCGATGACATATCCGTACCCCAGTGCAAAAGGGTATCAAGTCAAAAATTTAAAATTTCCGGTTTTTAATCACCTAGATTTAAATTTCGCGCTCTATTCAGTAGGCTACTATATATGACAATTGAACTTAAAATTTTCCAAAATATTGTCCATATTGTCTGCCTATTTTTTAAACTACATTCTTAACAGTTTAATGGCTCAATTATGGAATTTGGATATTATAGTTATTATTTATTTTACTTTTCTTTTTTTTGCAGATGGTGAGTTTAATTTTGTCAAGGTCACATTAATGTAATTGCTATTCATTTATGGAATATTCCGAAATTGGAAATTTGCAGCGACAAACATTTATTTTGCAACTTTCGAAACAACAGTAAGTAGTTAAAAGAACTTATTTACTTAAGTATTTAACACTACATCATAAAAAGGACTAGGCCTCTAGACCTAGTTGCTTTCAAAAGACTTGCTGAAGACCTTAAAGTGATGGTCAATGGTTATTTTGTAAATGGAAAAAAGTCAAAAAATCGAAAAACGTTCAATACTGAAGATTTGAAAGTTAAGAAATTTCAAGCATGTTGATGCCAATGACATATGTACATTTCATTTGAAAGTTTCAACTTAGATTTAACCCAGAAATTATTGTTATAATCCTATACGCCCAAGATATAATTTTCAAAAATTTCATGCGATCTTATTATGAAGGACGTAGACATCAACCAAAAATATACTAATGAGATTTTAAGAATCGAAACATACATATGTCTATATTCTAGAGTTGTTGTTTTTTCCTTTGTTTTCTCAAAGTTTTTTTAATAAATAAAGCATTGTATCAACTTGTAAAATTTTACTTGAATGTTGATCGCTGCAAATTTGGCTAAAGTTCAATTATCTAATTATTAATAGAAAAAAACTTTAAAAAATTTTCTTTAAGTACATACCCAATCGTAAAAATTGTAGAGATCCATTTGCCGCCTAAAACACCAATAGTAGCGCTACTCTAAACTAGAGGCTGCAACATAGATAATGAAAATAATTTTCAAGGGGTGAGCCATTAAGAACTATTGAGTACCCATTTACTGCCGCATTTTGTTGAGTCGTCGAAGTAACAAGTCGTTGTATTGTTGAGTATGTAGATTAAATATTGTAGACAATTACAATTAATTTAACAAAGCATGAGAACAGTATTTCCATTTTTTTATTTATATTTTTTATTAAAAAACAAAAGCGATAAAGACACAAATTGCAAGATTCTCTAGTATGAATGCCAAAGTTGGGTGGGGACACAAAATAATGCTGATGCACAACGATAAACGTTTTTTTGGCACACGTTTTTGTTTGTATTTAGTTTAAATTTTTTATTTTTCTTTTTTTTGCGGTTTTATTTTTTAAACTACATTCTTAAACATTTAACGGTACGCACTCAACTAAAACTTGGCGCTGCACTTCCGTTGAATGTCATTATTTTCAAAAAAAAATTAAAAAACTATAACACTTTTTCCCCAACATGTTTGTGGCACAGAAAACATGAGTGGCGCATTAATTAAATTAAAATATTTTTTTTGTCAGCATTTTGGGTTAAGAAAATTTTTATATCTTTTAAGCAGGGCAAACGTTTCAAGTGTGAAGGCATATTGAGGACACTTGGGTTAAGAACGACAAGTTATAAATTTTATTAAGTAATATAAAATTTATGTTTTCTGTCTTTTTGAAGTTTAAGATGTCTTTTCCACAAAAAGCAATTTGAATAGGTTGTAAAATAGCGTTCTTCTGAGAGGAAAAAAAGCACTTAACAAGTCATTTTTCATTACATAACTATTTCACAAAATAAAAATTGTGTAGGGTACAGTGTGACATAAACCTTTCCTTTCTGAGTGAAGTGCAAAAATTTTCGTAAAAATCATCCAAATGCACTTTGGATTTTGAACTAAATATCACGTAACTTTGAAAATTAAGTAAAATAAAACTTTACAAACACCAATTGAACTAAACACCAAGCCACAGAAAAAATTGCAAGTAAAAATTTCACATTTTTAGCAACATTTAAATTTAATTTTTAATTTTAAAATAAACAAAAAAAAAACAAAAATCAAATCATTTTCAGTTTTTAAAATGATAAAATTGCCACGGCGCGACGTCTGCAACTGACGACACCACAAGAAAATGCAAGAAAAAATAACGACACAAATTGATCGACGAAAAACCAATTGGATTTGAAGAAAAAAAAACAACAGAGCACAAAAATCAACAACATCGTAAAATTATTTTAAATGAAATGATACGCTCTCTGTTTGTTTCAATGCATTCGAAAAACAAATGTGTGTATTCAAAACTTCATTGACTTGTAGCAAAGTGGAAATTATTTTGGAGCAACTCCAGCGCGCATTGTTGTGTTTTACATTTTTTCCCCCTTCTAGGTAAAAATAGATCTCTTTTCTTTAATGAGTTTAAAGCTTCTTCTATGCAATTTCAAAAAGTTTCAATTACATATGGAAGTTTAAAAGTTCACTGCACAGTTAATGTTATAATTAAAAACAAGAGTAAAAAATGTATGCGCTCTTAAGAGTATGGGCCTTTTCAAAATGCTTCTAAGTGGAAGTTACGAACCACACTTGTTTCAATTTAAGAAAATTATTTATGAAAATATAGGCTATTATTATGTTAATATAGGGTGGCGCAAAATAATGTTTGTAGTTTGAATTTGTTATCAATTTTATATATAAAAAAAAATAGTATATATTTCTTTTGTAAGTTTATAAATTGCAATTTTTATTGACCTAAACGTTCCTAAACGTCACGTAATAGATTAACGTGACCAGATATTTTTCGCCAGAACACGTAGTTTAACAAATTTTTCTCTCAGTACCGTCCACATTGAAAAATTTGGTTTTTCTACACAGAAAAAAATTTATAAACTAAAAAAAAAGGTCCTCACATTCACATCCCCCAACCCCTAGCAAAATGAGATTTTATATCAGTAAAGAATCTTTTCATTACAATTTACTTACTATTTTCAATTTTTTCATTTACTAAAAAAAAGTCCACCACAGAAAACGAGAGAACGTGGACCGCGCAGAACGGAAAATCAAAAACTCGGATCACATGGTCACATAGACACATTGTATCCTTTTCAGTGAGCGCAGTGGTACCATACTTTTGGAACCATGGTTCTGGTTCTGTGGCATCGGCTTCACTTTCGAAAAAATATTGCCCAACAATTCTTACGGACGATCCACCGCACTGAACAGCACTTTTAAGTGGGTGTAATTGTCACTGAAAAACAGCTTTTGGGTTTTCCGCAACCTATATCCAGTTTTGCTTGTCAGCGAATATATTTAGTAGGAAATGGACACCACTGCTCATTATAAAAATATGAACAATGCACGCCATTGACTATTGGCTTTCAAAATAAAGTTCGATAATTTTGTTTTTTCTGTTGTTTTTCTCGTTCCAATTAAATTCTTCAATTTTTGTTTGCTAAATTCTAAAAAAAAAAAAAAAAAATATTTAAAAAAAAAAAAAGTTAAAATGAATTACAAACATCAGTTAATTTTGCACCACCCTGTAAAAAATCAAATAATGTATATGCATATCTTTTATTCACAGAATTCACCATCAATGTTTTATTTTTAATGTTTGAGTAGTGGGGCTTTTTTATTTATACGTATTGTGTCCACAGTAGCCATGCGATTTTTATTCAATCCCTCAGTCAATGCAATCAAAATACGAATATCAAACTTTTCGCACATAACATTTCTATCAGAAAGTCTTTTAGTCAAATCTAAAACAATATGTTGCACTTGATAGCATTCAGGAACATAATTTTAATTACGACCAACGTAGGCTTGTGTTTTTTGCGATAATGTGCTATCGAACAACAGCGACAGATGTTTTCTCATATGTTCGCATGCACAAGTACATGATTCGTCATAGCGTTCCTCGACATCCACGATACTTCACGTTTTTTGAGCAATTTTCAGCTCATTTGTAATTTTTTTTTTAAAAATTGAGTTTGTAACAAAATGCACATGGACGCATGCATAAAAATTAACATAAAAAAGATTTAAAAAAAAATTAAAATGAATTATTAACATCAGAAGTTATCAGAAGTTTTCCTAAACCATGCATGTGCCCTTTATCTTCTCAGGGAGCATAGGACCTCTATATAACTCTTCCAACGTACAGTATTTCTAGTAGCTTCAGTAATAAATATCTGAGTTCAAAAATAAATCCTGTTGTGATGCAGTAAAACGAAGTTTCAATCTATCATCATATGGTTATATATGTACATAATTCAAATTTTGACCTGGCAAAAAAATCGTTATTTTAAAATTTTTAAATGTGAACTTTATCAAATGAACTGGGTATCCATTTAGACATCCAAATTAAACAAAATTTCCATTTAGCGTAGATTTTGGTTTTGTAGCCTTAAAAAAACTTATTTATAAAATAAACAAACTGTTGTTTGTGGTTAAGAAAAGTAAACTTCTTTATTTCAAATAGTTTTAAACAATTTCACAAAAATGTGTCATCTCGATTGAAAATTACAATACAACTCAATTACCATAATAGGATAAAATCTATTTCATAATGGTATGGTATACATAATAATATACATGTTATAGTAAATCTTTTTTAATTTTATGTCAAAGTTATTGTCAAATTGGTAAATTTTAATAGCTAATAAGAAAAAATTTAGTAATGAATTTGAGCATATTTATTGTTATACATTATATAAAAATAGATGTTATGTATATAGTATATTTTGTTACAATTATAATAAGGCTTTTGTTTTATTATTTAAACAGTCAACTATAAAAATGGTTTTATAAAACATTTCATTTGTCTTTAATACAATATTCAATAAGGCAAAGTTTTATTTTAACACAACGAGTGTAAATGAGTGGCAAAATTCACAGGCTTTAGTTATTTGTAAAAGGAATTTTTAGTTTTTGTATATAGTATTTATAAGTTCAAATAAATATGAGTCTTCAAATAATGAATTTAAATTACTTCTTTCAAAGTTTTTCAATGATATAAAAATTATCTAAATTATCAATCTAATATCATCAGGATTAAAAATTTTAATGAAAATGTTTTTAATTTCACTATCACTGAAATTAACATCAATGATAATAGTTTGGCTGAGGTGTAAGAATTGATTAAAATTAGAAATTGTTATCATTTAATGTCAATGGTATTAAAACTATACGAATAGTTCATTTAAGACTGAACTACAGATAAACCTTTTGTCATTGAAAGTTTTTATGGTAATGAAAGTAAATCACATTATTATTACAAATTCAATGCTAATGAAAATTATAATTATACATAATATCATTGATAGTATTTAATTGCTTATGCTTTTCAAAAGCATTGAACATTGCAAATGGTATTAGATCATTATCATTGAAATAAATGCATATGACGACAGTTAATCTTATTATTCCATGTCAATATGATATCAAATTTTAATATTAAGTTCAATAGTCAACAAAAAATTAGGTTTTTTTATTGATTTCATTATCACTTCTAACTCATTCCATTCTCAATGTCACATAACGATCAAATATTTTATTGTTTTTTTAGCGACAGATAGAACAATTTTCTGAAATGGAATATATTTTTTCTATAACTATAAAGTTTTAGAATAACAATAAAGTTTGCTTGGCAATCATCAGGAGTGCCCACTTTCGTTTAATTTTTAGACAAACAATAGTATTGTAAAATTGTTAATTAGAAACTGTAGTGATGCTATTACATTCATGTGATGTTCAACTTAAGTGTTGTCTACCGTCTCTACAGCATTCGTCGCTGACGGTGTTGGTGCCTCCTTTTGTCTAAATTTCGTTGAGTATTTATAAAAATCAGCCATTTCAAAGGGCTTTGTTATTTCTTTATATGGCTGAAAAGTAGCTTGCTGAACAATAGTCATATTCTTAGGTGATTCAATACGTATCTCCGGAGAAAGTGCCGGTTTATCAACAGCAACAGTTGCTGGCAAAGGCGGCACCGCGCGATGTATCAAATTTCTTGGTGGCAATGGCGAAGGTGCTACTGCGGCTGCAGTTGACAATGGCAATGGCTCTGGAAAATATGTTGTGACCGAAATGGTTTCTAAGCTATTTAGATAAGAAGTTGATTGACTTAGTTTTGCATATTTGCCATCATCATCCTGTAGCAAACGAGATGCTTTACCGCGCTGTGCAGCAATGCTGTTATAACGTTGTGCACTACACATTGACTGTGAGGAGAGACGTGGACGTTCGCGTTGTATATGATGTAAAGCGCCAGTATGTGGTTTATGATGATGTGTCGTTGAAGGTGGACGTGCTGGTGGCAACTGGGATGGACTGGGCAGAGTAGGTGTTGGTGTTGTTGCTTGAATATCGTTAATATTGGAACGTATAATCGGACCATCTAGCGATGATTCCAACCACTGTTTTGGTTTTTGTTTCTTTTGCGTTTCACTGCTAAAGGATGCAATTGAAATATCATCTAAGGGTTTCGTAGATTTCATAATACCAGCAGCAGCAGCTGCTGCTGTTGCGGGTAAAGAATGCTGGCTATAAAAATTCGTTGTTGATAGCGTATGGGGTGGTGAATTGGGATACAGCTGCGTTAGCATGTCTGCGGAGTATGTTTTCATTTCAGGTGGCAGCGCAACAGAAGACGTGGGCGATGAAGCGGCGTATTGTATATTTGATTGTGAACGCCAACGCAAGTTTTGACCCTCACTGCTGTTACTTGCTGGAGGATCAATTATAGCAGCATAAGAAGGTGATAATGAAATGACATCGAAATTGCGCTGTTGCTGCAGTTGTAGGGGCTTAAGTGGCTGTAGATGTTGTTGTATTGTTGGTGATGACATTGGTGAAATATATTGTTTTATGTTTTGACTTGATTTTATAAAGCCACCATCATTGTAGCTTTGATGTGTCGGCGACAAGTAGTATTTATCGCATTGGACAACAATCGGCGTTTGCAGTTGCTGATGTTGTGGGTGTTGACGTAATGTTGCGACATTTGCGGAATTAGCCGAATATAGAGAAATAGCATCTGTTTGTGGTAGCGTAGGCGACTGATAGGCTGTGACAATTTGTGGACGTGGATGATAGTGTTGATGTGGCAACAATTGGCGGTGTTGGTGTTGCTGCTGATGCTGCAGCAATTGTTGTTGTGTATATTGAAAATGTTGTTGCTCCGTCATTTGCGCAATGTATTGTTGTCTTAATTGCTGCTGTGTCTGTTGTTGCTGTGTACTTTGTGGTGATAAAGTGTTGACAGCAGCAGCATTCCAATTTTGTGACGTTTGCCTTTTTTTTGTTGCGGCCACTTTATGCGCCGTACTAACAGGTGGTTGTGATGTGGCCATTTGTTCACCGGGATAATTATCATATTCTGAAGATCGATTGGAAATTTCCGATTGTCTATTGTTATTGTTACTGGTATTGTTATTGCTATTGCTATTGTTGTTATTGTTATTCAATTGATTTTCCTTAGCAGCAGTTTTGCGTCGTAGTACGGCACTGCTGGCGTCTTGTTTGTATTGTTGCAATTGACCAAATATTTCATTTAAATTAAGATATTCATAGTTACCATTAAGAATTTGTGTTTCCTGTTTTTGTATCTGTTGTAATAGCCAACTTTTTTCACTCAACAGTTTTTCCAATTCTTGTTTTCTTTGCTCCAGTGTATGTTTTTTAAGTTTAACTTGTGCTGGGTCATCTGAGTTTATGTTGTTGGAATTATTATCGATGTTGTTATTGGAGCTATAGCTTTTCGGTGAGTGCCCAATGGTAGCCGAGACACCAGTACGGCTACTGTCGCCATCAGCATCATCATCGCCACCAACAGTACCGCTACCGCTACCGCCACTTAGGCTTGCCATCGTCTTAACCTTTGGTGGCTTACAATGCATTGGAAATTTTGCAAGCGCAAAGATATCATTCAAGTGCGGTAAAAGAAATAGGTTCTTTTTAGCACAGTTGCATATTTTTTTCCACCGCCTAAAAAGAACACAAGTAGTTTTGTGGGTCATATAGTATTTTTTGGAGTTTTTAGTCTTATTGTTGTTAGATAATAGTTGTTTATGTTGTACGAGCTAATTCTATTTATTTACAATAACCACAACCATTTTCATATGCCCATTTTGAATCCAAAAGAACTTAACATTATTATAAATTTTATCACTGCATGCTGCGTTTTTACATTAATGGTGTTTTGCGTAAGAGTTTACACTTTAAATACTTAAGTAAATTAGCTTCACGGTTGTATGTTGAATCCATTGTTTAATTAAAACATTTTATCTTTCTCAAACAGTCTCTTAAAAATATCCAAAGAATATGCAATGAAAATTGCTGTTGTTTTAAATTATTTCAAAAGAGTCATCAAATATGGTACAGGTTTCTAACATGAAATATGTAGTATATTTTCAAAAAAATAAAATAAAAAGGTCAACCATGCCCCCAATGTGCACAAAAACTGATGCAGATCCGTTTTGAACCAGTTACGAGTCAGTCAGCGCGGATTTCGCTTTTTATGCTTCGTCGGACCCGTTTCGAACCCGTTACGAATCAGTCAAAACAATGCACAGAACGTTAACATACAAGGCAGTTGTCAAGTTGTCATCAAATTTTTTACTTTAATTTCAATGGGTCAGGGAAACGTTATTTTAAAAAAAAAAAGAATCCGTTTCGAAGCGATTGGATTTTTTGAGAGGAATTTCATAGGAAAACGGTACAGTTTCGGATCCAAAACAAATTGCAAAATCTGATGTGATCGAGATTCAACTGAGTGCGTTGTATTTTGAGATATGTACATATTTAACCTATATATACCAAAAATGACAACTTTGCACTTTTTCTGATGGCAACTTTAGGATCGCCGTGGGGCGATAATCTCGCAAAATAAATAACAATCAGATAACATAATATTCAACAATATACATATTGCACAATTTTGCTAGTGCATTAGTCGACTTACTAAATATTTTGTTTAGTAAAAATATTCCACATTAAGCAAGATTACATTTTGACTAACCTGTGTATTGCAATACCCAAATGATAAGATTTCCCAAGTTGCTTGAAACTGGGTCGCAGCGATAACACAAAAAATACAGCAATAAATTAACACTTTTAAAAACTATTGAGCAAATTTTTCAAAGCTTAGCAAAGTTTGGCAAATTTTCGTATATTTGGCGTTTCCTTGGAAGTTTTGTTAGCAATCACAATTTCTGCTGTGGTCTACCACCCCAATTGACTCACACTTGACCACTCCCTCCTTTCGATCAACAGCAATATTAAAATTTAGCAGTCTTTTGTTTTTGTAAACTGAAAGAAAGTTCATATTACACTTTAAACTAAGAAAACAATTAAATGACTAGTTACCAAGTAAAACGGTTAAAGAACAGCTTGAACTGCTAACTACGGCGGTACTGCCTTTGAAGACTTGCAGTACAAAAAAAAGCCTCCGTATGACGCCAATTGTCAACGCAAATTATTGAATGCTTCCTCTTCGTGGCTCTTTCGTAGCCATAGCAGCAAAAAAAACGCAAATTTTTTTCACACAACAAAACTCTTACATACAATAGGTTTTAAAAATTTAAATAATAATTTTAAGTATTGCTAAAAACCAATTTAAAAAAATTTCGAAAAACTCTTGTCGTTTGGTGCGTCGCAATCAAAACGAAACAAGAAAAAGAACTGAATGAAAATGCGTGTGCAGTAAAATAAAGGTTAGCATCATTGCGTATTTTCTGACATTAGCTTCTTGTTTCACAGTAGCTGTTAGTTGCTGTTTGACATTAGCTGTTCTTATATGTTTGATTACTGCTGCTCTTTTATATATTAATTAATTGATATGCTGTTAATAAGAAGTACTTAAATCGCTTTTAAATTCCATTTTTTATTTTGCGTACTTTGTTAATTCTTCTACGTCTTGTTTCAATGGTAAAATAGCCTTTGATAAAGCATTTTTTGACATTGGTGGAAAAAATTGAGCAGCCCTGACAATTCATTCACAATAACATGGCTTTAGTGGGAAAAATTAATGTTTTTTGTAAAGGGTGTTAAAAACTGAGTTATTTTTGAAATTTTAAATATCTACAAGACATAAATTGTATGAAAAATTTCAATTTTCAAAATCTTAGGGGACGTTCAAGTATTACGTTACGCAATTTATGGGGAGCGGGGTCTTGCAAAACATTACGATGCGTTACAGGGGTGGGGGAGGGGGTCGAACATGTTTGTTATGTTTTTGGAATCTCTAAACACTAAATAATAATTGTGCATTGTCAGATTTGGTTGACAATTTTTACCGATCTTGATCTTGCTTGAAACGATCCGTGTTGAGGTGGAGTTGAACAGTTTGAGGACTATTCGCATAAACTTTACTCTTCAAGATACCTCATAAGAAAAAATCTAATGGTGCTAAATCGAATGATCTTGCTGCCCAATTCACGTCTTTTCTTTCAGAAATTATGCGATTGTTAAACTTCTCTTTCAAAAGATCGATTGATTCCGTTGCTGAGTAGCATGTTGAACCGTCCTGTTGAAACCACATTTTCTGCATATTTTTTTGAATATCTTCCAATATCAATCCACTCTAGGATTTTATTCAGCCCAAATGAGACAGTTTTGTGTGTTGACATAGTCGCAAATTCAAAATGAGCTTCTCCGGTGAATATAATTTCTTTGAAAAATTTCTCATTTTCCTTTTGTTTTTCTATGGCCCATATTTAAAATAATTTTTAAAATGAAAACACGTTGTTAACTCGAGTAGCGATCCATTTTAACTAACTTTATACCTGAAAAAAAAAAACATTGGTGTAATCTAGTATGTACCTTAGGGTGATTCAAAATTTTTACTTTTTGTTTTTTCTAGGGTGCTGTTGATTAAAAAGTAAGTTTATGATTTGAAGAAAAAGTTCACGAAAATTCAGCTTTGTACCTCAATTTTATAAGGTGGCGCCGAAGCCTGTTAGTTTTACACGTAAATTGTATGGAAAAATTATTTTTTATTAAAAAGGTGATAAATGTTGTAGGGTCGTTTTTCTAAGTAATTTTTGCGCTGAATCCGAATCTGGCTTCAGAATTGACCCATAGTGTCAGAATTCAGAAATATTTGAGGTTAAGTACCTAAAACATGATGTTTTTTGTTTACTTTCGAGGCCGTGCATAGGATTTAAAAAAATTTCTTCAGCTTGTTTTTAACAAAGGCAGCATTTAGTACCGTCCTTGCCCTTTAAAATGAGTTTTCAAGTGGTAATCTTTGATGTTTACTTGCAAAATAATAGCGATTTTAAATTGGACGATTTTTCTTTTTGTATGCATTCAATAAACTTTTAGCGAGTAACTGAAAGACATCGCTTATGCCAATGACGTCTGCCTCCTCGCCACCAAGCACTTAAACATGCAAGAAAAACTCGTTGGCGTCAGAGCTTCTTCGGAAGAATTAGGTCTGAAAATCAACATTAATAAAACAAAAAGGATGAATATCCGTCCACCCATTGGCAGCAATAACTTCATGATAGGCGAATCCAGCATAGATGAAGATATCACTTTTTTTTAACTTGGGTTGCTTAATAGCACCTGATGGCGGTTCCAATAAGTACATCCATGATAGAATCAATAAAACGTTTTTATCAACGACAACGCAGCTGAAAATCTTTTAGTCCAATGTGAAACCACGGCTGTGAAACCTGCTTAACAAACAGCAGCCTGCTACACAATTTACAAGTCTTTGCCGAATTTTGAAAATTTGGTTACCTCGGATCAATGAATTGGGCACACGATATGGAAATCACCAATTGAAGTTTACCTGCAAGCATTGGAGTGGAACCTTCAGGGTAGCAGAAAAAGCGGGTTTCCTAATCATCGTAAAAATATTATCTAGAGCAGGAAATACGTGAATCAGGCAAGTGTTAGAGAGAATTGAAGGAACTCGCTACTAATCATGCACGTTTGATGAGTTTTGTAGAGGCCCTATGGTCCGTGAGGAGATAAGGGACACAAGAAAATGAAGGAAATGATTTGATTTGAAAGTTTTTTTGTTTTAAATCTACTTGAAACAGCCCATAATTCCAATGTACGTATCTATAATTTTTTAAGTTATTATTGGAAAAAAATAAGTTAATGTTTTGACTTTCGGCTCTGTAGGGCTTTGTTTCAATTGTTTCTCATATTACAAAAAATCGGAAGACGCTTAGCGAAATACCAGATTCTATAAATTTACGTGACTTTTCAATCTCAATAAAAATTGATAAAAATTATGTGTTGTTTGACGGTGCGGAACACCGTCTGATCCCCCTACCCCCTGATGGTACTGTCTCTGGGAATACATAAAAAATTAAAAACTCTATTGTACATAGCAGCTTTAGTCTTATGCGCTCAGTCTGCGATTTTTTTTACTAATTTCCCACGCAATTATCGCCGCTAGCGATAGATAGGTAGCAATGAGTGTCAAATAAAACGCGTCTAAAGTCACTTACCTCCTACGACTGTATTGGCTAGGACACATCAGTGCAATTAGTTTCAAATTTTTGGACAGTAGGTAAAAGTTAAATGGTTTGAAAGAAACATACACGAGTAAAAAAATTCACTTGAATCAATTTAAGAACTTGCACCATTCTGTTCCAAAACCTAAAAATTGCTTTCCATTTTTTTTACATCTTTGAATGGCAAATATCAGAGATACTGTTGGTATAACTACACTTTCAAACAAAAAACAAATGCAACACTTAATTGCCTTTTAAGAAAAGTAGTGGGGTAAAAACTCACATTTTTCATATAATGAATACAATAACTGCATGCACAAAAACTAAAGAGACCAACAGAAGGCAAGAGGCTTACTGCTAACTACAACTAAAACAATGATTATTTACTGTCAAGTGAGAGCAACACCCACCTTAGGAGGATTCTTCATACAGGGGTACAAAAAAAGCCCTCAAGGAAAAATTAGCTCTTAAAAGCTGCTGAAATACAAGCGTTAAACGACGATAGGGAAAGTAAAAAGCAACTCCCAAAGACGTGTTGCAGTTCATAAAAATTAGCAGCAGAGCAACAATGAATAATAATAAAAAAAAGCGTAAGCAACACTGACGGCTTTTATGTCTGTGTCGTTGGCTCACACACATTCATATACCATTTAACCCCCAATTGCTCCCCATTTTTGTGGTGGACTTTTTCAGCACGTAGTCTCATTTATGTTGAATGGGATGATTCCGAAGGAAGTTAAGTACTGGGGAGTTTGTGCGAGCTTGGATATGGAGTAAAATAGCTTGATAAAAAAAAACCTCTTTGTGTCTTGTTGTTGTAAGATATTTTTGTTGCTATTTTACGATGGTTACAAGGTCGTTCGTATGTTGACAGCTCAATGTTTTTAGCCAAGTATAAAAATGTGTTGCATGGTTTGTAATTTTTCTGCCCAATTTTTATTTGTGCTGGGGAGGAAGGAAATTGCCATCCTTAACATATTTTTTTTTTTTTTTTTGGATAAAGCAAACTCCATTGAGTTAGAACATGATTTTTTGCTGCTGCTCATTCTCACCCATTTTTGTTGTTATTGTAATGGTTTTCCTTGTTGCTATTTCTGTATTTTCGAGCAATAATCATCAAATCGTCAAACATAAAAATGTTCTGTTTCGACATTTCGTTTTTGTGTGATGAAAAGTTTGGAGCAGGGCAGGGATTTTTTGAGGGACCTTGCTTAAGTAGGTATTTGTTGATGTTTTTGTTGAGGATTTTTATGATTGAGTAATGTAACATTGAAAAGTTGAAATCATTGAAGAGGGGTTGGGTTATTAAGCAATTTTTTTTTTAGTTAACCTAGTCATACATACTACATACATACATATGTATGTGTATATTTAATCACAAAATACAATGTGTCATAATTTCACAAACAAGAAATTAGGTTGTATTTAAAAAGTTGCAGTAAGACCACGCCCTCAATACAAATAAATGACAACACAACTCACTACTTCTTCGAGGCACTTCCTTATTGACCACTGCTGCTTCCGCCAGTGTTTGCATTTATGTATTTCTCTTTCCAGTAAAATAGCTACGAGAAATAATGCCTTCAAATGATATATAATATCATGGGACGTTCTCTTACAAACCGAATGAATTTTGACAAAAATTGACCGACACATTTTTATAAGTTTTGTATCGAAAAAGAAGAGGATTTCTTTGAAATTTTTTTTTTTTTTTCACAATAGAGCGAATTTAAATTTTGAGAATTTCATGACTTTTAGCTTGGAGATTCACTTTCAAAAATTCATAACTCCGGTTCTGATAAAGCCAGAAAATTATTCAAATTTTAAATGTCACCATCGCATTCCACGTCAATTTTCTTATCGGAAATATTTTTTTTAATGGGGAAACTATTATTACTATTAGAAATAAATTAATTTATGTAGTGCGGCATGTCTTATCGGCGCGCGGATTCTATTGCACGCCTCATTTTTTGCTTCATAGTTTCCCCATTAAAGAAAAAACGGTTTCGATAGGAAATTTGACGTAGAATATGATGGTGACATTAAAAATTTGACACAGGGTAGGAGCAATTGTTAAATATCGAATTAAACATTTAAATTGTTTATAACAATATTAATTTGTTAATAATTTTTTACGAAATTTTTTATTAAAGTTCATTTTCTTAGCATTAAAATGAAAATAATTTAAATTTTCTAGCTTTAATAAAACCGGAGTTATGAATTTTTGAAAGTGAGTCTTCATGCCAAAAATCACGAAATTCTCAAAATTTCAATTCGCTCTATTTTGAAAAAAAAAATTTTTTTGTGAAACACGTATCTCTTCTTTTCGATTCAGAGTCCATAGAAAAATTTTCAGCCAAATCAAAGATGCGTCGTTAGAAAAGTGTTCGGTTTGTATAAGAACGTCCCACAATGAGTTATAATTCATTAATTTTGTTTTTATTATTATTATTATGCACGTGTATGGGTGTGGCACATTAAAAACTAATCAATTCCAATGAATGCAATAATATTCACCCCATTTTTTTAAGACAAATCCTTGGACACAACCCACTTTCACAAAAGAGTTAATTTATCGGTTTGACTTTTGCAAGAGACTTAACAATAATAATTAGCATAAGTCAATTGAAATTAACATAGAGCTTAAAATGGGCTTAGAAAAGCTGCATAATTAACTCAACATTACAACTTTCAAAGCTTTGAATTTTGTACATTTTTTTTTTACCCCAGCTTAGCTTTTGTTGAAATTATTTTCAATTTAAATTAATAAATCGTACACCTCACTCGTCCCACTTTAAAATATCACACAAAATATTCATTTAATTCGTAAATGTTTTACTGTCATTTTTCAAACTGTCACACTGACATTTCATGGCGTCTAGCATTTAAAGGTGGGTTGGGTTAAGCCGTTTGTGGAGAGTAAAACGTATTGGGGTTACTACTCTGCGTTGTTATTTAATGGCAACACGTTTTGTAGCAATTTTGGCCAAACCGGCTGTCATGTCAGAACCCAACAATAAATGTAAAGTAATAAATGTTTATTTTTTACTTTTGTTGCTTGGCACGGAAAGACAACCATCAATTTCAAGCGTTCATATTAAGTGAAACAGATACCCTCAGCATCCCCCAATTTTTGGCCATGTGGTAGTTAAACACCCGACTACTACTAATTCCACTAAATAACTTTGGGTGTAAAAACAAACAAAAGGGTGTGAAACGACGTGAATCGAATGAGCTTTTTACATTTTTGTAAAGCTATTTTTAAGTACATGGTAAAAATCCTGGAATACTTTTATTATTTGTATTTGATTTTTACATAGTGGAAACAAAAACTTTAAATCGTATAATTAAACGCATCTAAAATTAATTAGCTATATGAAATATTGCTTATTTTTGCTGATATTTTTTGCATAGATAAATATTTCGGATTAATAACACAAATGTCTTCACACGTAACCACATTGTTTGATTAAAAAAACGTAACTGCATATGATAAAATACCTCTGACTCTTATCAGCAATTTTTGACAGTGTACTCTTAACACTTCAGGGATTTCCTTGTTTCCCCCAGAAATTAAATTTAAACACTAATCTAAGCTTTATAAAAAAAAAAAATGCTGACAAAAAATAGGGCGGTTTTTTCTTTAACGCCATCAACTATGAAAAGTGTATGTATGAGTCACGCCGGGAATCCCCTCATATTAGACATCATGCCGTCATGCTCTATCCAACATCCACCTTTTTTTACGTACATAGTTTAATAAAACGGAAAAACAGGAAAACTTTGCTATAACAAGGGTTTTCCTTATTTACAACAAAAGCCTTTTTTTATTACAATGCACAACGGTCGACCTTCAATGGGGTGGTGATGCGGTTGTTTTTTCGCTTTCACTTAAGCGTGCCACTATCATAGTCAGTGTTGCCAATTGTCGTTGGCAATGTACTTGCAGGGTGCTTTTATACGATTTTTAATTTTACCATTCGTCACCCATTCGGTGCGCCCTACCGTGTTGGGCATATGCTACGAGAACAGGTTGCAGGATACAGCTCAGAGTCCAAGTTTTTTGTTGACTCCACAAAAAAATGTTCATTAATTTAAGAAACTTTCCCTTGTGCCATGCTTAAATCTTTAGTGGCTGTTTTGGAATTAAGTTTTTTTTTTCAAAACCCGCACACCCGCGTGCATTTGTTTGTTAATTCATTTTAATTCATGTTTGGGAATTTACAGACATAGAGCCGCAGACTACATTATTGTATAAATTCCATTGAAACTAAACATCTTTTTACTTAGATTTGGATGCGTAAATGTAAAGATAGTAGAGATTCAATCGAAGGTATAACATTTACTTTTATGATAAAAATGAAATAGTTAGTTAAAAATATGTATCGGATTTGGTTGAATCAATAAATCTTCAATTAATAAATATATTTTCATAAAATTATGATTGGTTAAAAAAAAATTACTTTTGTAATATACAATCATTAAAAGCTGCCAAATATATCTGCTTCTGTAATGCCATGTTTTGACAGTATTCCATGTGACCATACACTCAATTTTTCCTGTATTTCTGGTGACAACTCATCCTTGTAGGACCCTACGATACCACGTCGCATAAATCTGAAAACAGTGTATAAATAAATTATTTTAATTAAAGCCAAAAGTTAAATAAACTTACTCAAAATCTTTGGAAGCCGCTGGCAGCATTGCTTTTAGCCCATGTGAAAGGTTAAGGTTACGATTTTCTTTAACAAAAATAAAAGTTAAATAATAACTGCAACTGTATACCATAGAGAAGAAAGTTTTAATTCCATTCCAAGGAATTAAAATTAAGACTCAATTTTATTCAATGAATCGCAATGCCGATTTGGAAAAACGCATTCATATAAAATATTTTCTCATCGATAGCCACAAAACGCTTTTCAATCTTACTAAATCATTTGATATAAATATATCCGTCAGTTAAATTCACAACTGAATTCGTTTAAGACTCAAATCTCATTTCTCAATCAAATTAAAATTTTTCAATTCAAAATTTTGGTTCCTGGAATACTTAATTATTTTTGTCACGGAATTGTAAAGGCCAAGTCCGAGTTCAAATTGCAAATACCATGTTCGGATTAAACATCAGTCATTCGATAAATAATTGCAAAATTTAACTTTTTAGAAACGAAATATCTCAGTACTGTTAGTGCAAAAAACACTTACCTTTCATATTGTCAAACGATAAATGATCTATGGTTTGTTGTAGCTCTACTGCCGTTAACTCAGGCCTTTCTAAAAATTTACAAAGTTTTTTTAAGACTCCCTTTAAATCGCGTTGCATTTCTTCATAGGTAACAAAGAAAATATTTGGTTCATGACGTAGCTTCCAAAAATCCAAAATGTGCGGCCAAAATGGTGTATACATCAGATCATTATTAATTAGATCTTCAACATACTCTTCAATGGTACCATTCCACAAACCAAGTCCTTTGTGAAAATTGTACGATGAAACTACAAAGTCTTTTAAATTCCGCGCAACGTAGATCATCTAAAAAATGTAATACGCCCGCTAAGTATTGTACTTTGGTCAAAAGTAAATTTGTTTAAAATATTCGTACCTTTGATTTTTGTTTCCAACATTGTTTTGGCAACAAATTTGCAGGCAAATGAGTTTTAATTATACGAGTACTAACCATTTGATTACACACCTCTACAGTATCCCTTGGGTACTTATTATATACGGCTTTTAACCTGCAGAAAGATAAAAAAATGTTAATTTATTAGAGAGAAGAAAACATCTTGGAGCTACCTTCGAGCTGCATGTATATCGATCTGTCTTATAACATTGCGTGTCACTGGCGTGCTGTAAAATCTTTATATACTGTATTAGGATGATATATTTAAAGAATACTTCACCTAGCGTTACGCAATGTCAAATGAGTTCACAAAATATATGTATGTAGCTCCTAGGCATAAAGAGTAATTCATTAATTATTTTAGGTTGCTCCAAAATTACGCTTCGAATTCCTTTCCAATTGGCACTATAAAACTTACTCCAAATGAACTGTTCGTCTTTCTATTGCGATCTCTTTGGCTTTTGCATAATTAAGATTGTTCATTAATACCCAAACAGTTTCCTGCATCCATGTGGTGCCAGACTTTGTGGGAGTCACTATGAATACATCATCCTCACGCGTTTGAAAATTAAATACTTTTTCATAATATCCTTCAAAGTCATTTGATACTGTACACCAGCGTTTTGACCAATCCTCTTCTATTGATGGAAGAAACTCATTTTCGACAACGATTTCCAATTGCATTGGATGTAGCTGACGCTCAGGATACGGTGGACTACGTTTACGTATGTGAAACATTTCGACTGGTTTGTTTGAATTATAAATTGGAACTGTTTCTGAATATTCTATTAGCAGTTAATATGTATTGCAGATGAACAAAGACTTTTTATGGATAATGCAATGGAGTGTGAGTAAAAAATACTCAGATAAGGTATTATTAGAAACAAAACTCTTTTTTCTTTATAATAATTTGTATAAAAAAAAAGTTTAACAGAAAATTATTATCGATCATTGTGCATTATCTAAGTTCAAATCAAATTATTTTTGCAAATATTTGGGTTGCGCCATTAATGCTGCTCAGCAATTATTAAAAACAAAACAAAAAACATGAGTAGTCGCTGAATAAAAAATCCGCAGTTAAAATTTTAACAAATGGCAAATCAGATATTGCGCATTATAATCCAACAATTCCCTTTACAAGGATGTTCTTGTATAATGTTCGTTATGATTTATTTAAAAATATTTTCAGTGTTAGTTTTCTAAAGAAAAAACTCTTTTTTAGAAAAATATTTTGAATAATTTTTTCATTTGTTAACAACTTGATTTTTGTACTCAAAACTTCTGACCAATGTAAAAGCGAAGTAACTATGCTAAGTTAAATGATAGAGCAAACAATAGTTACAAAATATTAAAGTCGGTAAATATCAAAACTGCACCAGAATGTGAATGGGTTTTGTGTAAGTCAGCAACGGCTGTTAACAAGGCAATTTTAATTAGTTTAAGTTACAGTCATAAGAAAATCAGCGTGTCTTAACTTTCCTATAGTGAAGTCAATAATTTAGCTAACAATAAGAAGTGCATTTCAAATGTATCACGTGATCATTCTCATCAAAAATGAAGATGATAATTTGAGAATTTCATTACGTAAAAATATTGTACTTTCCCTACTAAAACTAATGGGACTTTAATGGTGCGACATTTGTTCGTGACAAGAATATGTAAATTTTTTTAAAAAAAGTCAATTTTATAACTATCTCATACATATGAAGTAAACTCTCTTATAATGTAACACATATAATTTTATTCAGTTTAGTGATACGACTGATTTCGAAAGTACAGTTATCCAAAGAGATAACAAAATATTTAAAAATTTTATTCATTAAAAAAGATACAATAAAATCTTGGATATAACAATTAGTAATTATTTCCGAAAATTTATTATTCATTCATGCCGTATTTATATAAAACTACTGCCGACCATTTAGTCATTTTTTCCTGTAATTCCGGCGCATATATCTAAAAATAACAAGTAAAAAGTGACAAAGAATGAATTCTCATTGTAAACGCAAAACTCACTGAAAATCCTTAGAGGCTGCAGGCAACATCTCTTTAATGCTTTACGTTAAATTTACCATATCGTTGTCTTCAATAAAGTAAATAATGCATTGATGTTTAAAATGCAATTTCTTTAGAATTTATATTTCATTTTCATATTTTCAAATGAAAGTTGATCTACAGTTTGCTTCAATTCCAGTGACGGTAGCTTAAGTCTCTCCAGAAACTTACAAAGTTTTTGCAATATCCCAGCTAAGTCATATTTTATTTCTTCATAAGTCAAAAAATAAAAGTTAGGTTCATGACGCATCTTCTGAAAATCCACAATGTGTTCCCAGTATGGTGCGTACATCATATAGTTATTCATTAGATCCATTACGAATTCTTCAATACTACCCGTCCACCAACCACGACTTTTAACAAAGTGATATTACGAGACCACTACATCTTTCATATTACGTGCCACATAGACAAACTGTAGGGATTATTATTCTAATATATACCATATTTAGGAAGAAAGAACTTAATTGCCTTCGAAATTTGTTTACATAGTTTATTTGGCAACAGATTTGCGGGCAAATGTGAAACTGCAGAAAAGTATTGCTATGTATTGAAATAATTTTTATGGTCTGAAGAGGAGAAAATACTGGGAAGATCGAAAATTTAAAATCCAATTAGCAATGTAGCTTGCATTCGTTGCGAAAGACTGAAACTCTTATCCTTCTTTCCGACGATAAGCGCCAATACTAAATCATCGTGAAGATTGGGGGGGTTAACTTATCTGTCAAGAACTCTCCATAACCAATTACTTACTGTCGCCAGATATTGTAAATTTTGCTGTCAAACTAGATCAGATGACGCACATTCATCCCCGATTTATTGTTTCACCTGCAATTCACCAATTTCAATGGAAGTCAATGGAAGTTGAGACTTTTTGGCATATAGCGCCAACTGCACTTATAAATTTGTTCAACTTTTTTATCTTCGAAATTTTCTTATCACAAACAAATCGCATTAACTTCGCCATGAACCTGATCAACCTTAAGCTACGACTGTTCTCTAATAAAGTATTTCTTACACATCAAAACCATTTCTGTGTTTTAAAAAAATTTATCAAATGGCATCAACTCTATTGAATAATTGTGTATACCAGCGATGGGCAAAATAGGAAAAATGAGGCAATTTTAGCTCTTTACAAAAAACACATCGTTTTCCTTATGAAAAATAACCCAAACAACAAACACATGCACTCACCATTGCAACGTACTGTTTAATAGTTGTGGTTTTTTATACGCGAGACTTGTATTATTGTCTTTATTGCAGAATTTTTTTTGTAGTGAGATTGAATTTATTGTGGGGTTTTTCTGTTGTTGTAGTTGTTGTTTTTGTTATAAGTATCTCCTGCTTCCGAAATTTTGCCCATCTATTGTGTACACTATGTCTATGTCACTTTGTTATTGACTTAAGTTCATAAATTTTCTTATCGATGTGCTATATTCTTTTAATTTAAAATACTTTTCTTATCACAAACAAATTGCAATAATTTGACCGTGAACTTTATGAAAGTTAAAAGCAATTTAGCTATAGTCTGGAAGCCAGGCTCCTTTTTTCGTTCTTATTAATAACAAGCGATAACTTTTTTATCTTCAAAAGTTCTTGATGTCGCGCCGTTTTCGAGTGCGTTGCTGCAAAATATGCCAATTAAGCAGGATAATTATTTTTTATTACCTACACTTTATTAAAGATTTGATTTGTAAGATAGTTACATTATAGATAAATTATTCATTCTCACAATACATTCCTTGTGTATGTACTTTCTGAATGTATAGACGAGGTCACAAAATTATTTCCTATTTCCATATTGCCTCAGGGTTTTGAGATCTTTGAATTTAACAAAATTTTTAATTCACTAACATCATTACTACTGCAGAAGCTGCAAGAAGAGTGGGCGTGGATAAGCTTAAACTTTTTTTGTTATATGCA
Organism: Meiosimyza platycephala; assembly: GCA_963662105.1. Classification (NCBI taxonomy): domain Eukaryota; kingdom Metazoa; phylum Arthropoda; class Insecta; order Diptera; family Lauxaniidae; genus Meiosimyza; species Meiosimyza platycephala. The sequence goes on along the minus strand of OY759208.1, from coordinate 101,561,598 downwards.
GATATTTTTACTATTAAATGATTTTCATAAATTTTAATTTTATGCAAAAGTCAGTAAATAAATGTTCGATATTTCCAACTTCTCTTCTTAAAATTTTCATGAAAAGTCAATTTGAAAATTATTTTCAAAACACAATTGTGTAGCTGCATTTTTCATTTTAACCAAAAGGGTCACTTTTTGCGGTTATATTGTAAAACAAACAATTGCTTCAGTTTTTTACGCGACAACATAAATGCAATATGCTGTTGTTAACGTACTCATTCTTGGGGTTGCTGATGTTTTGCCGACAGCAGTTGTTATTGTTATTTCGTGGTTAATAACTGCTACAAATATTGCTATAATGGCTTTGGCAACATATGTTACACATTGCCAGAGCAATTTACTTTATTAGTTCTATGTTTTCTATGTATCCATTTTTACCGCTTTTATATTTTTAATATGCGGCTAAATAATTTGTCGTTAGGAACTTGGGGTTGCTTTTTGCTTTATGTAATAATTTTTTAAAATTTTTTCTTATTAAGTAATTATGTATGTATGTACTTATAAGATTTTTTTTTGGTTCGCTGATTTGCTTTAAAATGTGCAAAAAATTGCGTTTCCTTGCAGCAAGTTTACTATAAGCTGCAACATCAAATATTAAATATATAAGAGTTGCTTTAAAATATATGTAGTAATATAAGTTAGTAATTTTTATTCTATAAAAAATAATTACTTTTCGAAAATTATAAATGATCAATCCACTACTGCGGATTATAACTTTTTTAAATTCGATTTTATTTAACAAAAGTTATAGCCATTTAAATATTTACTGTTTTAATTAAATGTTGCTCATACGCCGTGTTATACCTTAATTAAATGTTAAGTAAGCCCTAAGATCATGATCGCATTTGTATTCCTACATGCATATGTATGAATGTACATATGTACATACCTATATGCACTTAATGTTATGCCACTGTGAAGCTACCATTATCGTTGTGTTGGTAACATTTCTTGTACAGTTGTCACTTTGAAACATGTATTTTTGTTTGTTTTTTTTTATACTGAAGAAGCAGCAATACCAAAAAAACGGGGCGTATGCGCAATTATTTGTCACGTACAACTTAAGCCATGTATTGTGTTGTTTTTTTGAGTGGATTTTTCGACTCAATTGTGGAAGTAGAATGTGTGCGAAAAAGAAAAGAGATTGACACTTAGTGTCGATCAGCGTTACCATTTTTCTACAATTGTAGCAGATCTGCTACATTCTCACGGCTGTAAAATTTCAGTACGTACTTTTTGATTTCTGCTACATTTCCTCAAACGCTTTGCCCTATGTAGAATGAGGAACTCAAAAATATTAAAATATGTCATGAACGCAATGTATGAAAAACATGTTTTAATGGGATGAAAGTACATGTCTTATGGAATACAAAATTGGTAGAAATTAAAAATATAAAAATTATTAAGATTTATTTTTACATCCCGAATTGGCTGAATAAATATTATGCTTACCTTATGATTATGATGGGTCCAGGGCTAAAAAGTGGAAAGTGGTCCTCTTTAAAGAAACATAAAAACCAAATGATCAAATAAATTGTGATCAAAATAAGAAACTTAATTTTATTTCTCAAAATTACAAACAGACATAAGTTAAACTGAGCATAAAAAAGGTGCTCCTGTGTTCCTGTGTGCATTTTATTTTAAATATATTTGCTATATATTATTGTGGTTTTTGGCCCCAATGAACTTTATAATTGGATATTCTTGTTTTTTGAGTTTAATTATAAAAATGTGAATATGAAACAACTTTGCTGTGATTAAAATTCCTTATGAAATCTAATAATTTTTATTAGACACAATACTTAATATAACATACAGTTTAAAGTAAGTTCTGGGTTCAATCGCAATTATGAGTGATTAAAGTACTAAACTGAGTAATTTAAATATTTTCTACACTTCAGTAAAAAAAAAGTGTATCAGAATTACTATCCCTGAAGTGGTATCACTGGGGCCAATCCTCGTGAATGTGGTTGAAGTGTGGAACTTATCAAAACCAAGAGTGTAGGGTGGTTAAGAGTTAAAATTGACAATAATATGAATTGGACGGGAATGTAATGTTGTTAGGGTTTTTTGAATATCAGAATGGTTTAATTACTTGAACAGGAACATATTTAGCAGTTGATGAAAACAGATATTATTTGTAATCGTCTTGGAAAATGCCATGTTATATTTCTTTTTTGAAGCTTGGTTACTAACTGTATATCATAGAAGTGAACCTGCTGCTATTGCTTTCAGTTTATTTCTAGTTTGATTTATTGCAAAATTTTTATGTTTTAAACTTATAAGATTTTTCGTTAATATATCGCAATACAGACCACTGTCTATGTTTGTACTATTTTTCAATTATTTTTCGGTAACATATTGAAAACTAAACCTAAAAATATATAATTGGGTTTTTGGCACTTCCTGAGCTACAAGGCTCCTTTTCCAGTGGTCAAACATACTTTTTATTCAATTTCATTAAAGTTTTGATGGGAAAATGAAAAGTAAACGAAATATGGAAATCTTGAGATACATTGACCGAACGTTGTAAATTTGCTCACATTAAAGAAATTGTAACCGAAAAGTTTGAAAAATAATAACTAATTTTCATACAAGAAATATTGGTTACACAACTTTAAAGTTCTATTTTTGTTTGTTAGATATTCTGGGGGAAAAATTAAAATTTTTCAGCGAAATCATATGTTGTAGCTCTAAGCTATAGGCTTAAAATAAACTTTAGGAAAAACATTTTCAATCACTGTTCAAAACTCAATTGGTTTGACATCATTAACGGTCTACAACTTTATTTATACACGCTTCTTTTTCAAAAGCAATTCTCAATTAAGTATATAAAGAATTTCTATTATTATTTAAGTCTATTGTTTTTTTGATTTTTTGCTTTAATATTAATATTTTTATGGATTTTTAAAACATATTGAATTTATTTAATTTTAGTTGCTTCTATTTACAATAATTTTTCTTAAACTCTATCGCATTTCCATCGAAGTCCTAAGAATATAAGTACATTTACAGTATTAATAAGGAATGTTTTTTTATTCTTTCATACAATATTTTGCATTCGAACTATTCATTCACCTACTCACTCAACAGCTTATTAAGCCCATTATTCTAACATAACGATCCACGATGTTGTTGCAAATGACGCTGAAGATTCCTTTCTACTGTCAACGAATTCGATGATGCTGAACGATGTATTTGCGGTTCAAATGGTGCAAATCCCATATTGCTAATGGCACGCGAACGTAAATGATTATTACATGCCGCAGCACGATATAAATCAATACGTGGCCTTGAATTACGTCGTGCCGAACCATTAAAAGCAATCTGCAGCGAAAGACGTTTTTGAGAGAGCATTGCCAACTGGTCGGGTGTTAGTTCAATAATTTGATTGGCTGCTGAAGTGCCGTTGGGCAAGCAGAGATTCATCATTGAGTTGTTAGGTGTTAATGGAGTCGTACTTGTTGCTGAAGTACCGCTACTACCACTACCTGCACCACAGGTACAGGTTGAATTAAGCGATATGTTATCATTTCCATTTTCGTTTGTACCACCGCTATTGGTAGTGGTAACATCATTCAGTTCATTTTCTAGATTTAAAATTTGTGCTTGCTTAGAGTCGCTATCGAAGATTTTGATTATTGGCATGGAAGGGGTGAGTATGATGCCTGCTTTTCGAAATTCTTCAATAGCATCATCATAGGTAGGTAGGCCAGAGACGATTGTGTAGGATGGCAGGGATTCGGATTCAAAATCAAGCGGGTATCGACGGCAGATCTCGATAGGATCATTGTGATTGGTGCGATCTGCAAATAAAAAAACAAGCAGTAAATATAGTAATTTTCGATTTCAAATACATACAATCTTTGTATAAAATTATTATATTAATTTGGCATCTGGTTTTGGAAAATATACGAAGAAGGGCTCAATCAAAAAAATTTTATTTTATAAAATAAATTTATGGAAGACCAACTAAAATTTGTTTGCGTTTTTCATATTAATAAAAATATAGTTCTTAAAAAATAAATTAGTTTGCAGTATTGCAATAGGGCATTTAAAATGGCATTGAATTTAAAAAATTTGTCATATTTATTTCTGTTGCACCCTGTTTATTCAATTTTAAAAGCAACTCTGGCAGCTGTGGATTCCAATTTGTGAGATCACACAAACTCAAAATAAAATGTCTACGTTCCACAAGAGAACTGTCAAACGGCAAGAAACTACTCAAAAACTACAGAAAGAGTAACAACACAGTGCGCAGCTGTCTCACTCTTACGCACAATACAACAGCTGTGTGTTTGCGAAAATACGCTTAACGGCCATTGCGAGATTTAATACAACGAAAGCAAGACACAGTAAAAGACAAGAAAAAGCGGCGTCAGTAATTTTTAATTCTTTTTCTGCTTAATTTTGTGCAAACAATATCTATAATTTTCTTATAAAAAGGCGAAAATATGTAAAATTTTAATAATTGCATGTGAAGTGTGGAAAAGGGGGAAGAAAATAGAATAGATATTAGGGGGGATAAAAACAAAAATGATCAACACACAACTTGAACATGTGCCTTTGCCCATCAAGGAGGAGGTGCTGGACGAAACATTGGAGCAACAAAACAATGATTCAGATGAAACGGAAGAAACAGACGGCATAGAAGATGAAGCAACGCTGATGATTAGCAGTGATGAAGAAGCTGAATTGGAGGCACAACGCATACGTTTCCATGAGCTGGTGCGTTTTCATAAGTGGGTTGGTAAAAATCTACAGTTGCGGGAACGCGGGCGCCCGCGCAGCACATCTAGCAGCGGCTCATCAATAGTAATGCTGTCTTCTTCGCCCGGGACGGAGCAACAACAGCAAGAGAGAAAAAATGATAACGAAGCAGACGGCGCAGACGCGAACACTATTACTAAGCATGGGCGCAAACGTCTTGCTGGACAATTGGAGTCCTGTGGCAATATTTTCATTTACTCGGCAGAGGCGATGCTTATTTTTCATTGCAGCTTCTGTGACTTGCGCTACGCAGAGATGTCAGGTTTTGCCAGGCATTTGCACGATGCGCATAAACTTTTTATGGAGCCACAACCGCCAGACCACAAAAGTGCTCGAACAATTGGACAGACGTCCGCAGACGATGCTGCTGCCGAAGTTAAACAAGAGTGTGAGTTATCGGCTCCAATAGAGATACCAGATCCATTGGAATCCTGTGGCAATGTTTTTATACTGAATCAGAAGAAACTTCTTCTCATTTGCGGTTACTGCGAGTACAAATATGCTACTTTGGAACTGTTCACCATACATTTGCGTCAGCAGCATCAATTGCTTGAGAGACCGGTCAAAAAGGTTGTTGACCCCAAACCGGAAGTCAAAGAAGAAGTATTTGTCATAACTATGTTGCCGTCAAACACAGTTGAGAGTCAAACAACGCCGCGGCCAATGGTTGCAATTCCACCACAGCATATCACACTTGACAACAATGATTTGTTGCCTATGCCAACAATTTACTGTAGCTCACGGAGCTCTCATAGCTCAGGAGAACTTCCGTCACCTGTACAAGTTTCTGCGGAGATATCGCAAACGGAGGAAGGAGAATCCATTTTGCCGCATAACTCGACGGAAGAAATGGTACCGACAACGTCAACTGCAACAATGTTACCAAGAAAAAAAGGCAGACCGAAGGGATCACGAAATAAGGTAAATATACCATGAATTGATTTTATTTCTGAGTAAATACTAGCTAGTGTGTTAAATGCCAATGCGACTTTATTAAAGTTTCATTGGAATTTACAATTTTACGAATAGCATTTTCCACATCGGCATTGAATATTTTGATGAGAATGAAAATTTATTTGTAGTTTCATCGTAATTCTCTATTCTAATAACAGTTTAATTTCACTAGCATTGACATATTTAAGTTTAATATTGATGAAAGCTATACTTTTTCATTGGCATTAAATATTGAACTACTAATGAAAACTAATTTTAAATTTCATTGAAATTTTCATCAAAACTTCAGTTTCATTGCAAAACTTTTCTTAAATGGTAGTTATCATGCATTGTGATACAAAGATCAACATTTAGTTTCATTAAAACTTTCAATATTCAATATGTAAAGTTCGAATGTTGTTTTGTTTGTATAGTGACAGGTCTACATTTTAATAAAAACACTCAATGCCAATGAAATCTTATTTGTTTCATAACTTATTTAATTGATATGTTCAATGCCAATGAAAATGTTGAATTTTAATTTCATCGATATTCTGCATTCATCGGCAAAACAAATTTCAATGCCAATTAAAATCCATTTATTATTTCATTGTCATATTAATTCGAGTTACTGTACAATTTCATTGGTACTGAAATGTTGAAACTGTCACCATATTGTGTTCGGTTTCATTAACTTTTTCTGTATTAATGAAAATTGTACTTCATTGATAATGAATTTTTAAGTTCTAACTAAAAGAAGATTTTACTCTTCGGTGGGCTTACGAATTAAAATGATTTATTATTAATTTAAACATAAAAAATGTTCTAACGAAAGCTTCTTAATGAATAAAATATATTTTGTTTTGTAGGATTTGACTCGCAAAGATAAATTGAACACCGGTCGTGGAAAAAGTAAAACAATGTCGTCTGAACTATCCTCAACAGCTGAACAACCAAAAGTAAATGTTAAAAAACGAACGAAATCCACTTCCAATCAAAATGTTCAGCAAGAGGAAGACGTAACAGATTTTTCTGCTCAACCGCCATCTTTACCTCAACAAACTATCATAAAACGTTTTAATTTAGAACTAATGGAGGAAAACTCAACTACCATTTCCGATTCCATTACGCAACAAAATATGCCGGCAACGTCAAATAAAGGGCCGGCGATGCAAGGTAAAGGACAGCCACGTCAACCTAGACTAAAAATCATATATCAATGTGATATATGTGAAAAACAATATCAAAAGTATCATCAACTTGTCGACCACGTCCGCGTTCATACTGGTGAAAAACCCTTTAAATGTAATTTGTGTGGTAAACAATTTCGTCTTAAAATGCGACTTGGTGATCACTTATTGCGGCATCGTACGGAAAAACTTTTTAAATGCAACATTTGTGGTATTGGATTGTCTACCCGGCCAGATTTGGTATTACATCAGCGTCATCATAATGGAGATCGGCGTCATACTTGCAGTCAATGTCCTAAAGCTTTTGTGCGTTACTCAGACTTAAAAATACACTTGCGCGTACACACTGGTGAGAAGCCTTTTAAATGTGAAATTTGTGAAAAGGCATTTCGCGCCAATCAGAATCTCATTCATCATCGGAAAACTCATCTTGGAGATAAGCCGTATAGATGTGATTTCTGTGATAAGAGTTTTATGCGCAACATTGATCGTAAAGTTCACTATAGGACACACTCAAGTAAGTAATTTTAAGCAAATTGTCCTAAAAAAATCAACAAAAAATAATGGAAAAGCTTTACTTTGAATGATATTATGAACCTTTAATTTTTTGCGGTCATAGGTTAAAGCATAAAAATTTTCCGTAATAAGAAAACGAAGTATTGTGTAGAGCTACAAATCCAAATCCAGTACAAGTACACAATACAAAATGTAAAACTAACTAGGTAAAGTTCGTGGTAGAAGAGGCACTCGCAAATTATATCAGTATTTAAAAATTGCACTCTTGCTTGAAAACCCTTATGTACTAATACTTATACAGTACACTTTTGATTATATTACCTAATTAATGCTGAGGTTGTTCCCAAAATCAAGGGTCATATATAATCAAGGGTCCTCTATGTACGTTCAGCTTAACTAAAGTATTTTCAGACTTTAAATTTTTTCACTTAAACTCAAACACTTTCTTACTTTATGCATTCTATTGCAAGATTCGGTCATTTTGAACTAAATAAGTTGTGCTTAAAACTGATTGTCTTCGTCGCGAAACTATAAGTGAACATCAAACACAACTTCTACAAAATTAAAATTCGTGTGAAAAACAAAATTAACGTTTAAGTGCCGTTAGGTTTTTCTATTTTTGAGTATTTCTGTTGAGTTGTTACCAATATTAGAAAATAAAATAAAAAATAAAATGAGTCCATTAAAAACATAATTGTTTGATATTTCATACAAATTGGTGATATTTATGTATGTATTTGTGGCAAAATACTTATTAATTTCTTAATGAGTTTTTTATTTAATAAGGACCATTCCGTTGAAACTTCCAGACGCTAAGTAAGCAACTAATAGAACATTTGACTGTTTTTATGAAATTCATATTTTTTTACAATTACATATAGATTCTTGAATTTTTTCTGCCTCAACATGGAAACATTTTGCTATATGCTGGAAGAGGCTTTTAAAACTTTATAACAATCAACTAGAATACTTTTAATTCTGAAGCTACGTTAACATTATTTCGTGGAAAACGGCTACCAAAAACTTTGTGGCAATTATTTAAATTTTGATTCGACATAAGCTTTGCCGCATAATCCACATTGCTAGGTGTTTCGAAATATATGTTGGAAGTTTTGAGGAGAATATTTATCAGGACTGATTCAAATCGTAAAAGACGGAAGTCGCTTCACGAATGTTATGGATGTGAATTGTATTTGAACACCATTCTTTTAAACTGTTTATTGCTTGTTTTTTCGTAATTATAAAAATAAAATAATATAAATGCTTATACTAATACTTATTTAATTTTTAATGTAACTCAAATGAAAAATATACACAGTGTTAAAAAAGACAATGAATAGCAAAGCAGTTAGCTCGGTCGACTACTCAGCGTTGAACTGTTATGTATAACGTACAAAAAGTGTATACAAAACTCTGAGGCACAACTTTGAAATATAAAGCTGTAGTGATAAGTGAATTATGTACATACCAAATGAATACATTGTTGTAATACGTAATAGGAACAATGTTTTTATTTTATTAAATAAAATGTTACTCCTACATCATGTTTACAAAGGGCTTCTCAATATACCTGCAATCCTGTTATTGCTTTATTGCGACAATGTTTGTTCCATCTTTCCAACTATTTTTTGCTGATAATATCTACATACAAATATTGAATTCTGGCATTTTAAAATTTGTTTTATATTTCTCCCCACTTAGCTGAAAAGGCTTTTAAATGTGAAATTTGCGGAAGAGGCTACTCTTCTCGCCAACATGTACGATCACATATTCAACGTGAACATATGCCTTCTGACCGTGTAAAAAAAAAGTCTGGACCTAAACCGAAGCATATGACAATGGAAATGGAAAAGCAAAAAGAACTAAATGGTGAATTGCAAGTACCAGTAATAAGTGATACACTACCACAAAATGTTAAGACAGCTTCAGTTCAAAATGTAAGACATTTTAAATGTGATTTTTGCGAAAAAGTCTACACTTCACGCCAAAATATACAAAGGCATACTCAGCGTGAACATAAGTCTTCTGACCGTGCAGAAAATAAAAAGCCAGGACCCAAACCGAAGCATATGAACAATGAACTGGAGAAGCAAAAAGAATTAAGTGATGTATCGCAAACACAAGTCATAAATGAAATACAGCTACAACCACCAAATGTTGAGACAATTAATGCGAATTCTTCACAACGTAATTCACCCTCGCAGCTTAAAATTCAACAAAAATCAGCGGTAACTGAGCAACCCATAATACTTTCAGAAGCAGTGATAGAGCAACAGGTATCACTCGCACTCAAAATAGCTTTAGAAGACGATGGCACTGGCGTTATCAATGTTCGTGATGATGAAACAATACAAACGTTAGAAAAAGAAAATGATACTCCTAAGGTAATGGAAATTGTTATCTTAAATTCTGACGCTGCGGTTTCGTCATATAAGCGAACGAGTGGTGTAATAAAACATCATCACCTTCAAAAACAAAAAGAGCAGCAGTTTCAGGAGGGAGGAAATGACGCACTTAAAAAGCAACATACGATAACGAGTTATTTTACTGTTCGCGGACAGAAAACAGTAACATAAGACTTGTTTTTTTTTCTATTGAAGTAAGCAATACATTGACAGTTACTTGGTATAAGGTTATTTAATTTTACAAAGACCTCGCACGAAATCGGCATTCTTGAAATATTTTTACATTTAATCCTTAAGAAATATAATTAAAGATATATTTTTATAAAAATGTATAATCAAAAGGCAAATTATTTTTTATATATCGGTAATAACATTTTACAAAATGTTTGCTTGGCATAACTTTCAAGAATAATTAAAAAAGCTTTAAGCAGATCCAAATTACTCTGAATGTTCTGTGAAACTTCGAGTTTTAATTTTCACTTCATATATTACACGCAATATTTTTATGGTGAAATGGTACAAAACTCATTTTGTCTTACAGTTAACTTAAGTATCATTACTTTCGGTATTTTCCGTACATATAGCGGTTTAATCAAAATGGAGATTAAAAAGTAATGCAATTTTCTATTCATTTAAAATTTTTAAAATGTTTTTATTACTGAAGTTTAGGGAAAAAATCCAAATGAATACGAAATGCCGCATTTAACTTTCAATCGTAATGCAATTAAAATTTAATTTAAATGCACTTATGCTGCCATTAGCATTGAAATTTGAACGCTTGTTTAATTTATCTGCTTAGACTTTTTTTAATCTTAATATTATTTCTTATTTAAATGAACTCAACTCAATTTTAATGTCCTAATATTCCACTACCTTTTGAAACAAATCATGCGTGACATGACTTAGTTTTGGATTTCATTTTTAAAGCCACCTCTAATCAAATGCTCTTGAAATAAAAATGTTATGCATAAAATATTAAATACATTTGCATAGCTAAGGGCCTTAGATTAAATTTAAGCTCAAATTTTAATTTGTTCATACAAAATTCGAACAGATTTTTTTTTTGTTTTTGTCTATGAAATATTTAGTGTGGTGGCGTTAAGCTCTTTCAGTATACTCTTTTCAGTTTTTGTTTATTACACAAATCAAATATGTACGTACCTACATACATTGTATTTTATTTAAACATTGAATTATTTAAGTTATTTTCTATGATAATTATTTAGTTAATCAACAATTGCTCAAATGTACTCAATTAATTTCGACAATATTTATAAATTATTTTCCTTATGTGAATTACATATTGCTTGAAATATTGATGCACAAAATAATTTTATTTAACCTCAAATGATTATGCTGGCGTACTTGCAGTTTCCATGATTTTTTACAAGAAAACGATATAAAAATAAGTGTTATAAATGTGAAATTTTTGAAAAGACCTTTCGCACAAATTAGAATCTCAATCATCATCTTAGAAATAAGGCGTTTTTTTTATTCGCAACAATGATCGTAAGTAATTTTAAGTAAACGTAGATATGCCAAAAATTAGCCATAAAAAATTAATAAAAAAGGTCTAATTTTTGAGTGAAAGTACGAACCTTGCAGTCAAAGATTAATGCCCCTATTACGTATTTCAACGATCTATTAATGTGGTATGTGATTCAGAAATCAGTGTTGTCGATTACAACTAAATATTTCAGAGTTGTAAGTGTCTTATATGAATTTTTTTTTATGCTATGCATAACAATACAATTCCGAAATAAATTTTTGTGAAAATATAGGAATCAATAAGGTATTCGAAAAAAACTGTTGTTTTTAAAATTAGAATAGAAGTTATTTTAGTTACAAAAAATAATTCATAAATCTATAAAAATATTAATTTTATAATACTTAACAAATTTTCTTTTTATTTGTCCAATTGATGAAGATTTCTTCAGGATTAAATAGACGCGAAAATTTGTATTGCACTCCCTTGATATTTATTGATTTATAACTAAACAAAAGATCAAAAGTATTCATGATTAAATTTAAATTATTTCAAATTACCAAATAAAAAATAAACATTTATTACCAAAATTTTAAGGAAAAATCGAACCAGTTGTTTCTATGAAATATCAAAAAGTTATAGTTTTTAATGCTGGGATCGATTCATCATTTATTTTGTTTGCTAAAATTGGCATCAAATCAAAAAAATTTATGTATACATAATCAAAACAAAAGATTAAGTTAAGTTAACTCAATTAAACTAAACTTAAGTTGATTTTTGAAGCGTAATAGGGGCATTAATAAAACAATTTTTTTTTTGCTAATAATATCTATTTACATGTATCAAATTACGGCACTTTTCAACGTTTTTTTTTTCTTATATCACTCCCCCACTTAGCTGAAAAGGCTTTTAAATGTGAAATTTGCGGAAGAGGTTACTCATCACGCAAATATGTACGATCACATATTCAACGTGAACATAAGTCTCCAACTTACATTCAACGTGAAAGACCTTTCAAATGTGAATTTTGTGAAAAAGCCTACTCTTCACGCCAAAATATACAAATGCATATTGAACGTAAACATACGACTTATGGCCATGTAAAAAATGGAAATCCCAGAGCCAAACCAAAACATATTAAAAATGTAATGGAAAAGCAAAATAAATTAAATGATGAATTGCAAGTACATGCAAATCAGCAACAGCCACCAAGTGCTGAGGCAATATATACAACTTCACCTGAATGTAATTTACCCTCGCAGTTTAATATTCAACACAAGTCAACGACAAGCGATACTCCATATCCCATATTACTATCAAAAGTAGCGATGGAGCAACAGGTTGCACTCAAAATAGCATTAAAGAGCGATGGCGCTGACGTTAGTATTGTTGGTGATGATGAAACAAAACGAAAGTTAGAGAAAGAAAATGAAACCTCTGAGGTAAAGGATATTGTTGCTATAAATACTGATGATGCGAGTAGTGTAACAACAAATCATCACCACCAACAACAAAAACATCAGCAGTTTCAGCAGGGAGAAAACAACACAGTTAAAGAGGAACATAAGATAACGACTGATTTTACTGCACAGGAACAGACAGCAGTAACGTAAAGCTTTATTTTTTTTTTTTTTTGATTGAGGTGTAAGCAATTCAATAATTACTTGGTATAAGGTTGTTACATTTTAAGTAGACCTTGAAATATTTTCATATTTTAAAAATCATTAAGATAAAAATATGTAGTTATTAAGGAAATTATTTTTGATATACTGTAAAAAACAAAATTAAAAAACGATCTAAATAAAACTAAAAGTTCTATGCACGACATACTTTTATGCTGTAACTTTTCCCTACGTTTTTAAAAAAAGTCAAAATCCCACTATTGCTAGTTAATTTTGGCTTCATTAGTTTGGAAAATAGCCAACACGTAGCGGTTTACTTTTATGATTTTTTATAAGCTTAAGTTGTAAGAAACTAATTTCAAATAAATAGAAAATATAGCATTGAGCGTAAATCAATACTCAAAAGGTCATCTAATTATTTTTCAATGCCGATGAATCAATCAAAATTTATTTCTAACAATATTTAGCTACCACTAGCGTTAAAACTTTAAATGCTTATTTACTCTATCTACTTGTTTATTATACTATCTTATCATTTAAATATACTTTCCTCTTTGGCCCAATATTCTGTTACCTTTTGTAAGAAATCATGCATTATAAAACTTTGCATCCTGAAAATTTAAATGTCCCTTAAAAAACCTTTGATCAAAAGCTCTTAAAACAATAAATTATTCAACATTTTGACGCATACTTATAGTGTCTTACCTTAAATTTAAGCTGCAAATTGAAAATATTTTTCATGCAAAAATTTTAGCACATACCTGAATTATGATAGAAAACTGTATGAATAAGATTTTCAATATGTGCCTAAGTTTTATGTAAGCCTCTCTAACCACGCTCCTTTCAGTTTTTATAACACAAGTCAAATATGTACGTATCTATATTTTATTTAATTTAAACACTGAATAATACACATAAGTTTTATTTTTAGTTATTTTGCATCAATCAAAATGTGCTCAATATGATTTTAGTTGTCAATGTTTTGCTTGAATTTAATTTCATTATAAATTATTTGCTTTATGTGGATTATATAGGTATACTTATTGCTTGAAACATTCGTAACGCACAAATTAATTTTATTCAACTGGCATGTTTGCTGTTTTAATTATTTACTACAAGAAAAGACATACATACTAAATTTATTTAGCTTTAAGCCTATTGGAAACAAAACGTCCAATTTGAATATAATTTTGAACAAAATTTAATTTAACATGTAAATATTTTTACAATTGAATTGAACAGAAAAATAAATATTAAAAAACTAAGATAACAACATCATGCATTTACATTTATTTGATCAACTGACGCACTAAGTTTTATTAAGTCCCTTAATCCTACTGTGTAATCCAATAAACTAAATATCAACTTTATTTTTTGTTGCGCTGTATAAAGTTAATCATTTGAATTCTACGTTCCACATACGACATGTTGTGTTAACAGGCAATACTCAATGTATTTTGTCTTTGTTACGCTACGCTTTATTGCGCATTTTATTATCATTAATTGGTATGTAAATCAAAAATTTAAAACGCAAAAATATATGCAAATGATTTTATTATATTTGAAATCACTGACATTTCGCAATAATAAACTTTCAATAAAAAGATACATACATACTTGCTAATAGGCAAGGCAACAAGTATACGCCATGTATGACGTGAGCTATTTGTAAAAAAAATAATTTCACCAATTATGCTACTGATCGTCAGTTTCTTTCGTGCTTTTTATAAAGTTTTCGCTATTAGTGTGTTGCTTTTGGCGTTTCTTTTATTCTCAATTACTGTCTGTTTTATTCTTCATGTGGCCTCAGTTAATTCAATGCGAGTTTTGCTTGGTTGGGATTTTATTTTTTTTTTTGCTTTTCAATGCGTTCTTAATAAAGTTGCTTGTCACGTTAACGTGACATTTTTTTTTGTTTTATTATTTTATGTGTTCTTTTAACGCTCTTACATATTTTGTTATCGCTTTGTGTTCTGATTCTTTTTGATTTTAACTTGTATTCGAGTGAAAGAGTACATTATATCGTATCAGCACTCAGTTGGGCGCTTAATTACATTTTGTACATATGAGTAGGCTTAGCGTTGTGGAACGTATTTTGAAAAAAAAAAAAATAATAGAATATCTGATAAATGAAGAATTGTACTGCGCAGAGTAAGTGCCCAGTTAAACATGAATAACCTAATTGAGGTATGAACAAACCCGCATGTTCAAAATAACCTCATCTTCTAGAAATTTTCGGGAACGTTTAAAACCATATAATTTACTCATTTTCGAGTATATCCTCAATCATAAAAAACTAGTGTTGGTACAAGAGCTGCAACATTTTCCATTTTTGAAGTTTAAATAAAAATTTCATGAAAATTGTATATATCGTCGCTCTCGGGTAGAAAGGCCCCAACTCATATTTTTGAAATTTCAAAATAGGTGAAAAAACTTTAAAACCTCACATAAAGAAGTTTAGTGGGTCAGTTAGGAGAGGTTATGAGGTAAAAGTTAATGGCGAGAAATTCCTCAAATGTCATTTCCATCAATGATTTTTTGACACTTGAACATTTGCACCAAAAATTGGCATATTCGACATATACTAATAACGGCAGCACTAACATA
Organism: Meiosimyza platycephala; assembly: GCA_963662105.1. Taxonomy (NCBI): domain Eukaryota; kingdom Metazoa; phylum Arthropoda; class Insecta; order Diptera; family Lauxaniidae; genus Meiosimyza; species Meiosimyza platycephala. The sequence goes on along the minus strand of OY759208.1, from coordinate 101,546,027 downwards.
CATCAAGTTTTGAATTCCATAATTATAGCCCCTGTGATTGTCTATAACATGGCGTCATCATTTTTGAAATCGATACAGCCGTTACAGCATTATTGTCATAAATGTAAACATGGATTTGCCCCTTCCATTATTTTCCTTATATACTCATCTGCCTGAAGGATTTGGGATGAGATTTTACATGCGATTTTAGCTTAGACGTTTATCTAACTAACGATACCAATATTATTAAAATATTGCGGGGGGTTCTCGATTTATCGACAAAAAAGTAAATTTCGAGTAACAAATTAGTTAGGGCCTTTCTACCCGAGAGCGACGATATGTACATATGTATATACATATATTAGGGTGGTCCTTAAAAAAGAAGCTGGGGAAGCCCTCTCAATTGGTTCGAAATAGAATAAAAAAATTTTAGGATTTTTTTCAAATTTTTATCTTTAACCCATACTGAGCTTTAACAGCACTGGAGTTATGCATTTCTAAAAGTGAGTCTTCAAGCCAAAAGTCACAAAATTCTCAAAATTTAAATTCGCATTATTTAAAAAAAAAAAAAATTTAAAAAAAAATCCTCGAACAGGTATGTCTTCTTTTTCGATACAGAACTCGTAAAAAAATTTCAGCCAAATCAAAAATGCGTGGTCAGAAAAGTGTTCGTTTTGTAATAGAACGTACCATATGTGAAATGTGCTTAGACATTTAATAAAACACACAAAATTTCATTAAAATCGATCAATAATGTACTAACTACGGAGATATGAGTAAAATAATATTTAATTTATTACCAGCACCATTTAATACATATATTATTTGCTAAAATCGGTTGAATAGTTTCCGACACAACTAACTTTTGAACGATGTAACTTGCAGTCAAGTGCACAGGCTTACGCGACGCACAAGTTCAGCGCTTAACTCCAAAGCTGTCATTCTGATTAAACATGTGGCAACGCTTAACAACATTTACCGTTAGATTTAATTCCTATCGCAAAGTGTCATTTCTCGTAATTATTAATAAAAAAAAAGGTTTTTACGACTATGACTTCAATATTTCAGCTTCAGCGGTTGTTTATGATATTTTCAATAAAAATTTGAATGAAATTGCATGAAAATGTAAAATCTTATTGAAAGCGGCGCCGTCGACAGAGCCGCAAGTGCAGTGTTTTATTGTTTTGTTATTGTTTTATTGTAAATTGTGCGCGATTTGGTTCAATGTTTTTGGAAATAATAAAGAGCAAAAAGTGTTTCGTCAAATTCTAATCTTTTTCGCAATTCGGAAAAGTCAGCACTTCCTAAACAGCATGAGAAAATTTAAGGTCCCAATTGGTAAGCGTTTTCTTTTTTGTTTTTAACATTTTCTTAAGTTCCACATACATAGAATTTCCCTTCTTTAATTCAATAAATAATAGGGAGGACAAATTTGTATACAGATGAAATTCGCAGGATTCGGTTGAATTTGCCAGGAAGAAAAATCAGGAAGAAAATCATGTGAGGTAGCCATCACTGGTGGAAGAGGATTTTTGATTATTTATCGAAAAAGGTGTTTTTAAAAATATATCATGAGCAAAGTTGAAATGGAAAGCGTTACGATAGCGGTTAGTTAGTTAGTTAGCAAAATAAAAAGTTGGCTATGAACTTGCTGAGCACCCTTTTTTAAGGTACCTATAGCAACACTGCTTAAATAGCAAAGTTTCGTGGAATTTAACCAAAACTTAAATCTCTCTAGTTATTATTTTTGTTTATTTTCATTTTGATTAATATTTAAATAATAGTACACAAAATGGATATCAACTCTGGTTTTCATCAATTAACAGCCTTATGTTATAGAGGACACTCTTCGAGCAATTTCATATACATGGGTGCAAAAACAGAGTTTTTGATAGATAAAGTCATGGCTAGTTGTAGTTTCAGCCAGTGTTTGGCGTGACGGAAAAATACTTAATAATTTTTTATTGAAAAGATCCATATTTTCTCTAACATGATTCAAAATTTTACGTCAAATTTGAATAAAACATTTCAAATTACTATAGTGATGTGCTGTGCTTTAGTTCAATCATACGATTAATAAAACTTTGAAGGTAGTCTTAAATTTATTGATTAACACACCTTAAGTATTAATAATTTATGAACCAAATTTGTTGATTGTTATAATATACACATTAATAATAATCTTTTTTTAATGCATTCACGATTTCCACTGTGTGTAATGTGATTTGCAATTTTATTTGTTTCACTTTATGATTTACGAGTATTTTCCAATCAACTGACTTATCATAAATTATGTCGATTTAAAATTTAAAATGTTGTGTGCGGATGTGTGCATATGCGTGTGAATGCACATTAAATGCACTAATTTCATTAACAGCTTTTTAGGCGCATTCAGCATGTTTTTCATATCTATGTATGTATTATTTCTTTTATATGTTTTCTTATTATTTACTAGAGCAAATACACATTGTAATTATAGAACAATTAAAGCTTATAATTAGTCATTTTTAGAAATTTATGGAAAATTAGCTAAACCTGATCGGTTATTTTACGCTGTAAAAATTGCAATGCACAAAACATATGCGTTAAACAAAATCCTTAAATTCAGAAAAAAGTTTCTTGTGATGGTTATAATAATAAAAAATTTTTATAGTTTGAAGTATGAACCATTTCTTATTTAGATAAGAAGTTTGTACCATTAAACAGCTTGCGTCACAGTCGTCCGGAAAGTCCGCGCAATTGCTCACACGATCAACGCGTGTTGCAATGCACGTGGAAAAAATGCGCGTTTAAGTTTGGTATTATGATTGCGAGATTAAATAATTTTGATCTACTCTGCATCAAAAAAAGTCCTCGCTGAGACCGAAGGCCGTCTAGATCAATCTTAATTACTTTCAAAGTACATTGCAGCCTAATTCAGTACGACTTTCATTTTTAAAGTTATATTCTTACTATACATAAATATTTCAATTCATTAGTAATATAAAAATTTCAATTATCTTATTAGTGCCCAATACAATATTAATGCAAAAATCATATGTGCTCATTAGCTAATATGTATGTCATTTAATTTGAAATGGTTTTGCGCCTAATTCCATGCAGCATTTATATTTGACACCTAATTTGGCAAAAATTATAATACAACAGAAATATGTCAGTGCTCGTATTATTTGCTTTCAAGTATAATTGAAGTTAATTGCATTAAAATATTGAATGGAACAAATAAAATGATACAAACACTATAGCTGCTGCATGCTCATGAATTTTATAGTAGCTAATTATAGTGTCTATTTCATTATTAAGTCTGAGTGCTCTTATGTGTGAGTGCTTAAGGTGTGCGCTATCGATAAAAAGTCGAAATTTGAAGGACTAACTTACTGAAAGATGAAAAGACTAAACGTCTCAAAAGCGAAACGCCTAAAAGACAAACAAAAAAGGCTTGAGGACAAATTGCTTAAAAGTTTAAAAAACTAGAGAGAGTATTTCATAATATTATTTTTCTAGCTGTAAGTCATATTCACAGTTAAAATTTAATTGGATATTAAGAAAAAATCTCTAAAAGACTAAAAATTATGTACACCATTTAATTTCTTAGAAAACTCTATCATTAAATTGAAGTGTGTGAATAAAGTTGCATTGTATGCTTGAAATTAAGGTTTACAAAAATCTATTTTCGATGCAGCTAAAGATTTTCATTAGAATATCTTTTTCTCAAACATTAAGTTACCTACAAAAATGTTAAACATGAGAAATGGCCGCTGAAGCACGACGTCAGTACTATAAAGAACCTAAGCAGTCTGGTTTTCAACATAAATATATGTTTTTTTTAACAAAAATTTTCAGAAAAGTAATAAAAATATGTGATTATATAAAATTATGGAGCGTTAAATCAAGCATGCATAGTTACCATGATAGCATCAATTTTTCAAAAAACTAGACTAGACCAATTGGCAGTTAAGTAAAATAAAAAAAAAGTTTATTAACTAAAAACTTAAATTTAAATCTTTTTAAATAATGTAGGTACACCCTAATGTCAATGTTGTTACAGCAACCACCAATTTACTTACTGCTGCTGTAAATTTAAACTGTCACTACATTTTTTTTTTTTGTTTATTTAGCTAATTTTAATGGAGATTATGTCAATATTTGTTAAATTAAATTGACTGCTGGCAACGTGCAGGGTATGAGGGTTGAACCGAATTCGTGGGTGTAGTTATATTTGTGATATTCAATACTCAATAACCACATACTCGTGTGTGCTTTTTACCACTTGGCAGCGAATTTAAATGCATAATTTCACATTTGCCAACGTGACGTATGAGCAACTTTTAATTAATTTTTAAATTGTGCATTATATATTATTATAGTTGTGCATATATTTTGTATATTACGAGTAATTTTTTTTAATTTATAAAAATGTGATGTTCATATTTGAATTTCATATTTCGCCAATTATAAGTTATAAATGTATAAACAGTTCATAAAACTGAATTTATCAATTTCAAATGATTAAGCAATACAACTAAGATAAAAAAATAAATGTATTTAATAAATATTAAATGCGATTGAAACAAGTTAGCAATTAAAATTGATTGAATAAAAATTAAATATTCATTAATGAAAGAATTCTTTTATACACTTGTAAAATATATGTGGCAAGATTGTTTAAATAGTTTAAAAAATCTAAAACAAAATTTAATTAAGTTCATGATCATATGACAAAATTTGCCATAACTCAATTTAACTTTAACCATAAGCAATGGAGTTTTTAACTTATGTCCACACATATGTTTGTACGAATAGATAAGAACAATTCTGATCTCATTGCTATATTTATCTGTTAACTGATCTTATTTGCTTAGTCGCTAAGACCTCTTTAAATATGAATTAACATAATGTAGATAAACAACGTAGAGTATAGTACTTAATTATTAAAAAAATTTTACATTACTAGAGGCTCGCAATAGATTATAAATTATGTATGAACGTATTTTGTAAATCAATATCAAATCCACTTATCTACTTGTTTACTTATAAAAATAAGTGTTTGTATAAAAATAAGCAAAGAAAAAGAGTAGTCGGTGAATTTTCCATGTTTTTATAACACGTCAGTGACACTTAAAGGGGGCGTGCCATATAGAATTACGAGATTATCAAAGCTAGAGTGTTGCTTTAATAATATTTTTTTATTTTACAATTTTTGCTTGAACGTAGTGTAAATGCTCACCTAAAGTAAGCGACGAAGAAGCATAAGAAATAGGCTTCATTGAAATAAATATTAGCAATTTTATTAATTTTTTTAAATTGCATTCAGGCTAAACTTTGTTTTACATAGAAATTTCCTTTTGTATAACATGTCGTATGTGTAACATACATCTGTATGTACATTTTGTAGTGAAATTTAATAAATTTTGCATTGGATGCTTGAACTTTATGTTTGAGAAACTTTATTTTTGATGCAGCTCAAGACGTTTATTGCTCAGTATTTTTCTTAAACATTGAACTTACTACACAAATATTAAATGTGAGTCAAGGCTGTCGAAGAATGACTTCAGTGCTTACAGAAACTTAAATAAATACTATACAAAAAAATCGTATTATATCGCATTATAGTTTCATGATCGTAAAACAATTGTTTCCCATGTTTTTTAGGTTTATATATTTTATTTTCGATGCAATTTAGCAATCGTATTGCATAATCTTTTTCGTAATTATTAGGTGACACACAAAAATTTTGAATCCAACCATGGCCGCTAAAGAATACATTCAGCTTTTACAAAAATTTGTAGCCGTCACTTGTTTCTCATAAAATGTGTTAGCAGTTACCTTATTATAAATGCCTTAAGCTTGAGCTGATATTAAATTAAAGTTTCTCGTAATTTTGCTAAGTTTTAAATGGATACATAGAGATAGGCGGTGAGAAATGAGATGGGTTAAGGGTTTTCAATTGAATATCATGCAGATTATTGGAAGTATTATTAAAGCTTTATGTCTACATGTTCTCATATTTAAAAAAAAATAAATGACAGTTGTTGCTATTTTGATATCAACATTTCTGAAGTATTAAAGAAAAGCGTTCGTTCATTATAAGAAACTAAATATAAAGTTTTTAATTTCGATGCAACTTAAGACTGATATTACCTACTATTTAATTCAATTATTGAGTCAACAAAAAAACTGTTGAATTTGAGTTGTGGCCACTGAGGCACGACAGCTTTTTACTAAGAAAATTTTCCAAAAGTAAATTTAAAAAAATTATAGAAAGTTATTGATTTAATTTTTATTTATTCCTCTTTTTTTACCCTCGTGATAAATTTCATATGCATAGTAGAGTATAAAAAAATTATAGGTTTAAGATTGCGTGTTCTTGCGAAAGGACAGCTGCTAAATTATCAATAAAATGCGATAGCCTATTTCGAGGCTATTGAATTACATTTTACACTTATTAACAGAAATAACTTTAAACGCTTGTTAAGTACACGCGAACTCAGCTATAAATATTTAATGTATTTTATAGCTAATAATTCTAGTTGTTATTGCAGCAGAGGTATAAAATTTTAATACTTATTTCTCGTATTCTTGTTATTCAAATAAGGTACGAGTAAATATCCAATATAAATGCTTATTTATATACTACGCTGTGATATATATTTTTTTTTTTGTATTTACACTTCATAAAGTAATATGCCTAGTTTCTGTGATACTTATGTATATCTGTCGTAGAGTAATTATATGACAGTATTGCTACTCCAGACTACGACAACGAAGACGACACTGTGCTGTTGATTTTTTATGATATTTACTTATCACTTTAAAAAATGTCAATTTGTCTCATGACTCTAATCATATTGTTAAATATTAAGTGTATGGAAAATTGTCGAGGTCTCCAACAAACATTGCTGTGTTTATTGCACGCCTTATAGTTTAAGCAAAGGTTGGTGAATCTCACAAATTCAATAAATAGTTACTAGTAGGTATTCATGCTAATTTTGGATAATTTTTTTATTGAATATCGGCCACCATTTTTTTTTCGATTTTGAATAAATTTTTTGTTTTTTAACTGAACTCAATTTCCTTGAAATTTTTATTTATGATTTTGCTTAAGTCGATATGAGTTCAATAGAGTAAAATATATTCGCCGTGCAAAGTACTAGTACTGCCCAAAACAAAACTCAGACTAAATATAGTTTAATTTTCTGTCATGTTTTAAATACTAAAATTAATTATATTTAAATATATTTACTGTGTTGAACTTTTTAATTGTGTTGCTCAAAATGTGTAGCTTAAAATAAATTTAATTAGTGAAAAGTTTATTTTTTGTTTCTTACTGAAAATTTATAATTAATACAAGTAAACATCACTTTTTAAAATTCGTTAATTTTTATTACATCTTCAATCAGTTGTGGCAAGTGCACAACCATAAATAAACAAAATTTATCACTGCGCTCTTCTGCAGAATATGAAAAAAATCATATATTTCTGGGGATCTTCACACGTAAGTAGTCTTGTTTTTATGTAAAAGTGTTTAATTGCACATTAATCACTGCGTGTCCAGTTTTTAATAAGCAAAGTGCTATTTCTAATGTGCAACTCAAGACTTCAACAAAAAAACAAGACTACGTGTGAAGAACCCTTAAGTTTTGTGTATTAAAGATGGTAACTGAACCTACACGGTTAGAAATTTGGGAATAAATTTTAATACTTTTGGGCTTATATAACATATATGACCACACCAGAATTGTATTCAAATTTAATACTGCCTAAATATTAAAATTAATTTTTAATACTATTTTGTATTAAAATTTAATACTTGTTTTTATTAAGATTTAAAAATTTTTTTTTTGTCATATCTCATATCATATCATATTCTTCATCTTCTTCTATAAGTTTGCTGTTGTTAAACTGCGCATGCAACCATTGTATTAAAAGGGAACAAGGTTCGAATCCCAGTGAATACATCATTTTTTTTTAATTTAATAAAGAAAGTATTAAAATATAATACAGCATGGTTTAAAAATCAAATGTAATACTACGATATTAAAAATTATTACAAAATTTTGTAATCCATTCAAAAGTATTAAAAATAATCAAAATTGTATTAAAAATCTTTGTAATTCTTCGCTTGTATTAAAAAATATTCCAAAATTTCTAACCGTGTAGTTTGATTGAAAAAACTTTTTTTTCTCTATAGAATACCTGGTAAACAATTGCTATATGAATAAAATTCCCAAACACGCTTGTTTTCAATGTCAAGTAAAAATAAATGCCTTGTAAGAAAGCTGTTTATTTTAAAAAAATGCGATACAAAAACGAAATAATTGAGAAACGAGCCATTTTTGATGGCAGTGTGAAAGCTTTATTAACTATACAACCCTGTACAAGAGATACGGTTTTGGGATATAAAAAATTTTCAATAGAAATCGGTTTCGAAAACTATTCTGAATAAGGCACTCGTACTGTGAAGTGTTGAGGCTTTTTTGAAAATTTAGTACAAATTGATAAAAACATTGAAACTTCAAAGTCTGATAAATTCTTCAAACCATTTTGTATAGTAAAAATCGTTCGAATTTAAAAGCTGTTTCAACAAAGTTCATTACTTTTTTGTTCATTTAATTTTTTTTCTTATAAAAAGGTTTCAAAGCTAAGAAAATTTTGGCAAAATCAATAATGGTTAAATGTATAGTATTTACAGGATGTCTGACTTTCAACTCAAAGAAAATAAATTGTTGAAAAATTAAGCCCAAAACTTTTTCAGTTCACACAATAAGTCCTCGAAATTTGTTTTTGTTCAACAGCAGCCTGTAGGCTTCTGATTGACTTAAGGCCGTTTCGCCGCATCACATCACGATATTTACTATCACTAAATACGCCTACATGAAAAACTTGATTCCTTGGCATGTGATACACATCACATGCCTGCACTTGCCAGATTTTCTTGCAAGTGACGTGTAACACTTTTAACAATCACTGCGTCTTGTCAAGACGCTTTATTGTTATTGCCATTGTTATTTTTTCACTTGTCTTTTATTATTTTGTCAATGAAGTTGTTTACAGCAAAATATAACTATTTACTAGTATTTGTACTGATTGTCATTTAAAATTAGGGTAGTAAAATTTTTTTTTGTCTAAATTGAAGCAGTCGTTTGCCATCATTAAACAACCTGTTTGACGTCACGTTGTTTCACTCAAAAAAAAAAAAAAAATAAATTAATTGTTTTGTAGTGGAACGATTTTGAAGCTCTTGAAAGACTCACATGACTTACGGTGATGCGCGTTTTTTAATTAAAAAAAAAAAATCAAAAATCAAAAATGCAAAAAACTTCTTGAAATTTAAAGAGCTACTTAACTTGTGTATAACTTGAAAATTAATATGCCAGAAATACCTCTACTCAAGTTTGCACAAAAAAAAAAAAAAAATGAAGAGAGTGTCAAGAGCTTATAAACACTTCAAAGCATGTGATTAATAAATAAAAATTAATGTTTAAATTTTTTTTTGTTTGTTTTTTCAACAACTAGTTTTATATCTTAATACGGGGCTTTACGGGGTTTTCACTTCAGATCAAAAGCAAACGAAGCTGCACGAAGTCAGCTATTAAAATTAATCGAATTTGATTTGATTTGATTAGAATTTCAAAACGGTAGTAATGTTAATGTTGAATGTCTTGAACAGTGGCGCAATCACTAAAGTACAGTGCGCCAAAAGTTGTTGTGATGTGCGAACATCTTTAATGACGGATATGAAAAAAAATCTATGGTTGAATGATTTAACTGGCGGTAATGTAACTCTGCGTGTTGCACTTTTTCGACTCTTTCAACTTTTAAAAAATATTTCTATTTTCAAGCATTTAAAATTTTTTTTTCGAATTTTTAAGCATTTTCAACAATTTTCCACATATTCAATTTTGTTAAACTTTCTTCAACTTGTTCATACCTCTTCAAATTTTTTTTTCTGTTCAATCTTTTTGAACTTATTTCGACTTATTCAATTGGTTTTCAAGTCTGTTCAACCCTTGTCAACTCTTTTCTTCTTCAATTTTTATTCAACTTTTTTCGACTTAATTCACTTTTTTCAACTTCTTTAAGCTTGTTCAAACTTTTTCGACTTGTTCAACCATTTTCAACTCTTATTTTCCAAGGTTTTTCAATTCTTTTGACTAATTCAATTTTGTTCAACCTATTTCAACTTTTTAATTTTTATTCGACTTTTCAACTTTTTTCGACTTTTTCATCTTTTTTAATTTTTTTTTAACTTCTTTTTTATTTATTCAATTGTGTTCAATCCTTTTCAACTTTTTTCTATTAATACAATTTTGTTCAATCTTTTTCAACTTCTTCAATTTTCTTGTACAGATGTTTTTTTGATTACAAAAAAAAATATGTAAATATGAAAAAATCGGCTTAAGGACACGCCTACCTCCCATATAAAGGTGGGCTGTGTAAAAAAAAATTTCTTTCTAAAATGGTTATCGGTTTCTATTAACTTCGATTATTAACTTCTTTCAAAAATGCTTAAAAGTTTGCTATATCTTTTATAGTTTTCAAGTTATTGGAGTAAAATCAAAAACGGTGGCATTAAATAGTCATAATAGCGCTGGATTACTGAAATTCGGTACAAATGTTTTTTTAGGATAAAACAATAAAAATTTGTCATTATGAAAAAAATTTGCTAACGTACACGTTAGCAAATTTTGGATGTGGTTACCACTAATTTGACAATGCTTATTTTTAAAATGTTGAAAATTTTGCCATATCCTTTATAGTTTACAACTTAACTTATTGGAGAAAAGCTTCTCTTTTTGAAAAGCATTTAAATTTTGTACAGTAGAATCTCGATAAAAGCAACTCCGATAAAAGCAACTTTCCAATAAACGCAACCTCTTCAAAGCTACTACGTGTTACTCTACAAAAGCAACTTTTGGTTACAATTATAGAGCTTACAAATTTTTTGAGCATTTTTCGAAGAATTTTGGCAAATTTTTTGAACTTTAAAAGTTGAAAGTAATCTAAGTAGCCATGCTACTTGATTTTTTAAATCTGTCCAGTAATTGCAACTTTTCGATGTTTGGAACAAGCCCTGGGACATTTTGGTTGCTTCTATCGAGATTCCACTGTATATCTTTTATGCCAAGGCGAAAAGGCGAAAAATACACCTTACCTACTCCTCTCTCTTGAAGGAAACTACCTTCTGAAATTGAGCACCTCCACTCACACTGTAAACATTTACAATTGATACAATTATTGCAAAGGATTGCAAAATGTAAAGAAAGAAAAATATTTTTTTCTTCAAATATTGCGATTGAAAAATATTCATAAAAAAAAGTTGTAAAAAGCTGTAGCTGGAATTTAGCATTTGAGTTCACCATACCCTCAGTAGTATCTGATGATTGTCGTAAAAAATTTTAAATTCACTTAAATTTTTTTTGTATACATACATATATAGCCTCGAAGTCCTCAAAATATTATATCCATTTAACATGATATATTATTTTTCGCGTAATTTTTCCTTTTATTTTTGAAAATATTTTCAGTTACTAGGCAATTTTATTAAGATGTAATGTTTATTTATGAATATTTATTATTGAATATTTCAAAGCACTTTCACTATACTTACATGAATTTTTCCACTGCTGAAACTTGTGATATAGAAAGCACGAACAAATGAAGAATACCACCGAAACGATGAGTAACGTTAGAATGACACCAATCCAAATATCACTGACAACGCGTGAATATTCCACCTCATTGGTGCCGTGTACTTGCACATGCGGCGTATGTGGTGGCCCACGCGCAGCAAGTATCGGAGCGCCGAGAGAAAAGCCCTCGCTGGTTGTGGCGCTACCACTGACAGCGATCTCTACTTCCTTGTGATCGAGCGAAAGATTCCCAAGTGCTGTATCCAAGCCGAGTGCGAGCTGTTCGAGTTTATTGATGAGTAACGAATAATTTTGTGGTAAATCGAAGGATTGTATTGCGATTCTTTCAGTCGCAGTATGATTTGTTATTGTGGTGAGCACTTGTTCTGGCGGTAATGCTGTTGTTAACACAGACATTTTAAAGTTGAATTTTTTTTTGTGAATTTTATGAAATTAAATTATTGGTTGTTTTTTGTTCGTTTTTTTTTTTTTTTTGAAATTTGCTTTTGCACTTTTAATAATTTTTAATTTCTATTTTTGTTAAATCAAAGTAAATATTTTTTTATTTCACGATTTTTAACTTTGGTTCATCATAATGTGACTGCGACTGAAGTTGCCCGTATGTGCGAATTTGCTATAATGAACAGGAAATCCAGTGAGTTAAGCGTTTTTGTTAAATTTTCCGCAACACGTAAATTTTCGAATATTTTGTTTGTATTTTCTTTCACATTTGATTTATTAATTTTTAATTAACATGAGTGCGTTAATTTTCAAATCAAATATATTATAGGGGTATTTCTATTGTTGAAGAATGTTCACAGCACAGTTTTGCACACATACTAGTGCTAGCATAAGTAAATAGCCGAAATTTTTTTTTATTTTTTCTATTTGCTTACACGAATTGTATCTGGTAGCTTGTATTGAAATATTTGCACAAAAAATTAAGCTCCTTGAGTTGCTTTTAGCATAGGTCTGGTATATAACCCACTGAAGTCACTAGTACAACTACAGTGAAAAAAATAGGTAATAATATTTATAATAATCATAATAAATAACTCGAAAATGTGTGAACAAAAACAAACATTCAAGTGAAATGTATCGCACATTTCTAGTGTTTCTATTCGCAACTTTTAAGATGATACAATATGCTACTGCAATTTGGAAAAATAAACCTTATTTTCTTCGTTACTCTTTCGATTCGTAAAAAAATGGTGAATTATTGCACTAAAGCGTTAATAAGATTACAAAAAGTTAAAACAAAAAAAAAATGTAAATCAGTTCAGAATATATCTGTGTGACTCCATTGCGGCTGAACACTTGCACTTATGCATATTATTCTGATTTTTTGCTCACTTTTTTCTGTTGCATTTCATTTAAATTTTAAGCCTGATTTGCTTGCGTTTCATATCAGAATTCGAGATATTTATTTAATTAATCCGCAATTAAAAGTTAAGGCAGAAAAAAAAGAATTAAATATACAACTTCTGTTTTTTGTTTGTTTTTTACATAATTGTACACAGGAAATTTTCTACCTGATTGCTACCAGTATCTGGTGCTTTGTTTTTTTTTTTTTTTTTTGCTAACAAGCTGTTGTGGGTGGCAGGTGGTAAATTACAATAAATTTCAATTGGAATGTGAAATAATTAAAATAAAAAATTTTAAATTTGCACTTTATTCTCTCATGCAACAAATTGAGTACTAACAACTTGTAACATAACGGATAAAATGTACAGCTTTAGAAAATAATTAATTTAAAAAGCACGCATATAAAAGGGTATTTGCAAACTGGAAAAGAGTTAAAATAGGGCAAATGGATCATGCGATATCGAGCAACTTATATAAATATTATCTCCAAAATAAATCGCTCAAAAATATCTCAAATGATTATTAGCCCCTAAAAAAGAGAAAAAATTTACTGATTGCTAGATTTTTACGTTTTTCTCCTACTAAACAAATTTGCGTAAGAACAATTTGTATCATGAGAGAAAAAAAGGGTCACAATTTAAAATGAGTTAACCATATGAAAAATTATTTAAAATACATATGTAAACATATTTTAAAAACAAAATCATCCAAAAAAATGCGTTACTTTATGAATTCTATGATAAAGGAAGGAAATGCACAAACAATTATTGCAATAATACTGAAAAAATCACTCAAAATTTACAAATGATATCCCACATATAATTTAAGTAAAAATTATTCAAAAAATCAAATCAATTCCACGGAAATGGACATCTGATTCTTGTAATGAAAAATTACGCAAAATTAACGATATCACTCTTAAAATAAAAAAGAATTATGACGGACAATTTTTATTAATAATTTTTGAACCAGTTTTTCTTATGAGATGTCGCACGAATACAAAAATTATATCACACATTTTATTCAGAGATTTCTCTTGCTTTTAATTTAATTTCCTTTCAAATGATCAACCGTATGGCCATATAAATCAATTAATGATGATTTGTGGTGAAAAATTAATTAAGAGCAATTTGTTTCGTGATATATTTAAACAACAATAAATTATCTAAATAATGATAGCAACCGCTGATACATATTTGATTTCCTCATTTTAAGTAAAATGGTGATGCTCACATACATAAGTCTTTATATATAACATCTTCAGAGGCATTGGGCAATCTCAAAGTTTTCAAATTCTAAAATTTCATCCGGGGTGATTTGTTTTAAGGAAAAAAATTTCCAAAAAAAATTTCTCAATTTATTTAAAAACCATAACTGTCATATCCTGGGTGGCTACTATTTGATAATTTGTTTTGGTATATTATCCAACAAGTTCTCGAAAAATATTGAGCTTTGAGGAATAAACGTAATAGTGCGAAATTGATCGAAAATTTTTCATCTAAATCGGAAATTCCCAGATGTCCGAATTTTCAACTGTAAACTTGCTGATTTACTCGTAGCACACATTTTTTTTTTTTTTTCAATTTTAGTTATAAAAAGATAATGTTTTGGACAGTGTTTGCTAATATGCCCAACATAATCAAAATTGCTTACTATATATCTTAATAAAAAAATAGTTCATCGGAAAAAAATTTTTGTGTATAAAAATCATTATTTATTATAAACAAATTCAAAATGTATTAACTTCAGCATATTGTTGATGATTTTGAATAAATATAACTTAATAATGTGTGCCAAATTTCTCAAAAAAAAAAACCATGAAATAAAAATTATTAATCAATAATACATACTTGTACTAAACAACATTAAATTCATAAGTTTGTCTGTCAGTTTGTATTTTATATCTTGCCAGAAATTTTATTCTTTATTTTTAAGAGGAGGTCACAAGCAGTATATTGAGTAGTTCAGAAATAGAGGTTAAAAAAACATTTAAAGAGGTGTCAAAAATAAAATGATTTTAACAACCAATTGATGTCACCGTTTAAAATAATTACTTTAATTTATCAAGTGAATCAAGTGATTTTAACCTTCTCATACCACAAAAACAATTCTAAGGCTATATATTGTTGCTAATTGTAAATTTTTCATACAAAAATATATTATATATTACTAAGAATCGCAATAAATGTTGGCGGAATTATGCAACGGATTGAAAATATATCGTGAGCGTATTATTACGTTGCATTACGTGTGATAACGTAAAATATTAATTTTAGTAAATATTCAATTTTCAGTACTTTTCGCGGGCGAAACCGGAAGGCAACAGCTAGTTTTTTATAATAAAACTTTTTATGCAAACGTCCATGCTGCTTCGTATAAGCGCGTGCTCTTTCAACATTAATTATTGAGCGAACATCCATGCTGCTTGGTAAGAATGCGCGCTCTTGTTATTGTTATTGTTATAAAGCAAATGCGCGCTATTGTTTGTCTTGCGGTCTGGACGTTGGCAACAAAAAAAAATTGTTATTGAAAAAGACGTATTAGTGATAAACAAATTTTTATTTCATGTAAGTTTAAGTTGTACCTATTCAAGAAAAAACATCAGCAATAATGAAGTGGTCAAAATGTTTTGAATGTTTCTTAAATAAATAACGATCTTTAAAAACAAATAAATTTCTTTTAATGGGTGATTTTTTAGCAACTTTGTTTTTGGCAACACTGTTTTTGGCAGCTCAGCTGTTTTCCTGTAACATGTCAACTGTCAAACTTGTTCAGTTTGGTCTATAATTTAACCATGACTCGACTTACAAACGAACAACGGCTATTCAGAATCTTGTGACTAAATTTCGCACCAAATTTCATTATTGGACATTAAATCACCAACACGCATACGCAGAGTACGGACAGAGGAAAATTTCGCAGCTGTATCCGCCAGTGTTGTTGCTGACCGTGAATTATCGATTCGGAACGACGAACGCTACCGTGCGATGGTTACAAATTTTATTTTGCCCAGAATGGAAGAGCTGGACTTGTCTGACATGTGGTTTCAACAAGACGGTGCCACATGCCACACAGCACCCGAAACAATGGCCCAATCGAGAGGCGAGTTCGGTGAACAGTTTATTTCACGTTTGGGGCCGGTCCATTGGCCACCTAGATCGTGCGATTTAACGCCTTTGGACTATTTTTTGTGGGGCTATGTTAAGGCTCATGTCTATAGGGACAAGCCCGCAAAGGTTGGTGCACTGGAAGCCAATATTGAAGAATTTATTATTGAGATACCGGCCGATATGTTGGAGAGAGTATGCCAAGATTGGACCCAGCGTATGGATCATTTGAGGTGTAGCCGCGGTCAACATTAACATGAAATCATCTTTAAACATTGAATTATATAGATCTTTCTATCGACTCAAATAAAGATTTCATACGTTTCTCTAAATTTTATGTGTTTTTGTTTTAAATCAAATCCGAAAGCTCTTAAAAAATCAACTTTGCACCTCCAAATCCAATGTACAAACTGCCGAAGCAGGTGGATTTATATCTCAGCAAGGATCATTGAGGCACAGAATTTGAGAGAAAGCCGATGGCATAAGGATACCCTCTGAGACTCTCTACACGAATCCGCTAATGGTCCGCGAATGCCACAGTAGCTAATCATGCTCCGCAAAGCAGAGAATCAATCGTGTAGTAGAAAACAATTCTACTAAGTATATGTATGTATGCGCTATTCTTCGCACGGACCAACATTTCACAAGCAATTGTCTTGGCCTAATTATGAAAATTTGATGGCCAAAATTCAATTTCCATTCAAATCAAACTGTGAAAGTGGGAATGGAACTACGCACATGTTGCGGAAATCACTAACTAATTGAAGTCTAATCATCGTGGAAACGTTCGATAGTGTAAAAAGGTACGTGACTCGGGAAAATGTTCTCAGTAGAGCTAAGAACAAAAAAAGTTAAATGACATTCGTTGGTTGGGTTAAAGTGGTGGCAATGTCATGTCTCATGGTCTAAGTGTTACGACGAAGTCTCTCCACTTAAAAAACACTTGTAAATCCTAGTCCATATATTGCGATATTTATATAGGTATTTTGTTGTGGTATTTTGATGTCACTGAGATGTGTTTTCAGGAATGTGGAAAATGGTGTTTCAACCTGCTTGTAGCAAGAACAACATAAGTACAGAAAATATGCTCCATTATTTATGTTTCCTTAGCCCAGTTAAGCTCATTCAAATGACATAATAGCCCATTAAACCAGCGATGGGCAAAATACGAAAAATGAGCCAATTGTGGCTCTTTACAACAAACACGTAATTTTCTTAAGAAAGAAAACAAACAAACACAATCACGGGCCCTGCTACGCACATTCTTACTGATTTTTAATACGTGCTATATTCATTTTGAATTAACATTGGGATTTGCATTGTTGTTGCATCATTCAGAAAAAAAAGCCAAAGCGAGCGAATAAGCAAACAACAATGGGCACACTGAGGACATCTTCTCTTGTTCATTTGATCAGTGTATTTTTATTTCCAATTATGTTGTTCTTGTTTGATTCTTGGAATTGACTTTTGGTTTATTGCCGAATTTTTTTTACTATTGATTTCGAATTTATCGTGGATTTTTTGTTGTTGTTCTAATTGTGGTTTTTGTTGTAAGCGGCTATTGCTTACAAAATTTTACCTATCTATGCATTAAACAGTGCCCAGTAACAACTGTGGTCAGTAAACTACACTCACTTTGGTTAAGGGAAACTATATATTTTGAATTTTTTGCAATATAATGAGGCCACAATTGTAACGAAAATCAGTCGTCGAAAAATCGTAAAAATTTAAAACATCACTATCCTCTAACGAATTAAGATATAAAGATGCTGAGAGTACAAACGTGTTCAGCAGGTTTTCTTTTATCAAACTCAATAACGCAAATTCAAAAAAATTGAAAATAAGATCCCTTTTCCCATAAACGATCACACATATAGTGAATTTTTAGGTGTATTATTCTTTAAGCTGTTTGCACGAAAAAAATTGACCTTGAACAAAGCAAAACCAGAAAGTTATGCCGGCTACTAAATATTCAATTAATGTTGTAAAATAATTTTATTTCAAATACGTTAATGATCATAGCAAACAGGCACATTTGTGTAATCAGATATAGTACGTGCCATTTGCCTTGTAACGGCGGCGCGATTTCGATGATGATTTGACAGAACTTAGAGCTCTTGTAAAAAAAAAAAACAAAAAAAAAATTGAAAAAGTTCTAACACTACCAGCGGCAAATATGTTCTTAGTAGATGTTTTTTTTTTTCTATTTGAGACTTGTAAAATTACTTTATACGCTGATAAATTTTAGGTTGATGTTTACATCCGCGTTGATTTTACGCCATAGAATAAAATGATTTTTTTTGGTTTTTTTTTTGATTTTTTTCTTAATAATTTTTATTGCGTCACTTTAAAAGTAAAAAAATTTTTACATAATTTTTTTTTTACATTAAAAAACTGCGCGCCAAAATAAAAACAAAACAGAAAAAACCTTGAATTTCGTAATTTTTTTTTCTGTTTTTTCTGAGATACACGTACAATAACAAAGGAGCACAAATGAAGAAGTCACTGAGGAATAAATTAATTAACTGCGTTTTTTGTTTTTGTTGATTTAATTAATTAATTTTTATGCGAATTTCAATTTAAAATTTATTTATTTTTTTAATAAAAAAAAAGAATTTTTTTTTTGATTTGCTATTTGCTATTTTTTTTTTCATGAAAATTAAATTCAAATCAAATTTCAGTTACAATTCGCAATGTTTTCGTTGAACTTTCACTCAACACACGCGGTTTCTTTCAAAAGTCGAGCAACAGATGAACAGTTTAATCGCTACGCAGCGTAGAGCAGCACCGACGACGAACCGCATAGATAGAATTCAACAACCTACCGCTTTGAATGTTTACAACAATTAAAAGCGTTTTCTACAATGGCAAAGCATTTGTGCTGCGTCTACAATGAATATAATGCCGATCGACGATATCAGCGGCAGCGTTGGCGGCATCTTGTCGTTGGAGGTGCAAACAGTTCGTTTTTTTTTTGTTATAAAACAAAGAAAAAAAAAAATTGTTTTGTTAAATAAAAAAAAAAAAACAATACGAAGTGCAAACAAATTAAAGCAAAAAAAAACAATAACAACAATCAAACTATAGTATATACAGAAAACCAAACATATCGGCGATGTTATGTTATGATGAGCTATAAACATTTCTAATCAGCAGCACCGGCAATGACTGCAAGATCGTGACGTCACAGCATATTTAAGTGTTTAGATACTTGAAGCGTGTCAATGTATTCGAATGTCGATATCTAAATAAATTTTATGCGTCAGTTTTGTTTACACTTTTTAGATTTATTTTTCTTTAATTTGTTATGTTTTACTGATACGAGCAGCCTAACGTTAAGTTGTTTGGAGAAAACCATACAAAAATTAAATTTTAGCTTAATAACTTTATAAGTTTTTATTTCTATGTTAATTAATTTCAATGCATTTTTAAGTTGTTAGATTGATCCAATATTTAAAACAATATCCAAAGTCAAGTTTTTGGCACAGTTCAGTTATGACATTTGCTGTATTTATTATATCCGCATGCTGTACAAATTTCTTCTTTGCCTGAAAGCGTTACAAAGCTGTTAATTTTTCCAGCAAAGTGAGCTGGCGCATTATTGTGGTGTAGCGAAACATCAAAGGAGTTCCCATGTTTTTTTTTTATAAATTTTTAAAGACATGTGATAAAAATTTTTCATCATTTAGCAGTTACCATTGGACCAGTGTTCAGTGATAAAACAGTCACAATTTTTTCCTTTTTAAAGTCAATCATCATCATTATCACTTTTTTTACTGACATTTATTGTTCTGCTTTAACGTATGGAATTGCAACTTATGGGTCTCATATCGTAAACTACTGCTTGACTTGAAAGTTATACTTTTATATTCAAGATATATCATCAGTAATAATTACGAACACGTGTCTATTTGTGATCAGCACACAGTTGTGCCAAATTGATTTCCTTTGACAAAATGCTTTCAATACGAAATTGATAAGTGAACTCGAAAAAAATCGATATATGTATTTTCAGTTCTTCAGTTTAAATCATAGATGGGCAAAATTTTGGAAGTAGGAGCTTCTTACAAGAAAACGCAACAAAATCAAGAATTACAACGACTGAAAAAACCCCACCAGAAATTCGATCTCAATAGTAAAAAAAAAATAATTTTGCAATAAACCAAAAGCCAATTCCAAGAATCAAGTAAGAACAACATGAACGGTGTTGCTCAGAGAATGAATACGCGCTCAAAGAGCGTACAAATGCGAATGAGCAGGCGCTTAAAGAGCGTAAGCGTAAAAATAATACAAATCCTTTGCATAGCGCATATAAAAAAAACCACAACGATAAAATATTCATAGTCAGCGTTAACACAGGCAAAGTCTTGAGAAAAAGTTTCCTTGTTTGTTGGCAAGAAGGGAAAAACGCAAGGGTGGTGTACTCAATTTTTCATACCCGCAAATTCTCTTTCGTTCTGTCCTTTCGCTGATATTATGCTTTGCATTTACGTTCGTTGTGGCGGGTTGATGCAGTAATTGCTTTGGCATTTTCAAGCACAAACAAATTCTAGTTTTCGCAAAACAAATTCACAAAAGAGAATAGACAAGAATTTCACCGAATTTGCCTGTGTAAACGCTGACATAGCAGTGGTGAGTATGTGTTTGTTGTTTTACTTATTTTTCTTAAGAAAAGCAACGTTTTTGTTGTAAAGAGCTAAAATTGGCTCTTTTTTCCTATTTTGCCCATCGCTGGCTTAAATCAAAGAATCAGCCATATTGGATGAAGTGCTTTCTAAATAAAATAATCTGCAGTTAACATGTTGTAAAATAAGTTCGTGGAGCAGCAATTGTCAAAAAATTACAGGATATGGTTTTGGAAAAACGTCGATAGACCGAGAGAAATTTAATAAAAGGTCTAGGCATTTAAATAGGCATAATGCGAAGTTTTAGATCTAAAAAAGCTAACAATGCAACAAAAACTCATTCAAATGCGACTTTGTCACTAACGCTAAAATCAGTGAATTAAATTAATACATCCACCCTATTCGTTAGTCTTAGCTCCCTTTGACTTCTGGCTCCATAAATTGGTATCAATAAATTGAAAATATTTTAAAAAATAAAAGTTGTTTTTGCAATTATAAATTCGTTTTTTCATTTCCGTTCCGCGAGCTTTTTGAACAACCTGAGAATTTGTATTTAACAATCATTAAACTTTTATAATACTATAAATTCGGGTGGCCTTCATGAGGTATGCTTTGAAATAATTTGAAAACATTTACAAGTTATTTATTTATTTTTTGGATTTGGTATTTTAAGTCATTGCATGTTTTTGAAAAGCATTTTCTGAAAAGTTGTCACTAAAAACTTTACTTGTTTAATATTTTTTATGGTTTTATGCCTAATCATAAAAATAATAACATATATATTTTATGACTTTCTACCGGTGACATATATTTTATACAAAATTTTTCATAAGAGAGATTAGTTGCTATTTTGATTAAAAAAAAAAACAAAAATAATAGTTTGTGATATCTTATAAAACGTATTAAAATTAACTGGGCGCTAATTTTAAAGCCAATCAAATCATATGTAATTCAACCCAAAAAACATTAACAATGAAAACAATAACATTCTAATCTATACAGAATTTATTTAAACATTTCAAAAATTTTAACATGTTGAGCAGAGATTAGCTAGAAAACATTTGACAGTTATGATTGTGATAAGATTGCATTAATTTTAAGTTGAAAAGTTTACCAACCGAAATTGGGAGTCTTTTGACTTTTGAGTGTACCTGCAGAGATGAAGCGCGCATAATCGATCAAATACAAAACGCCGCGCAAATATATAACGCAGTCGTTCATGCAAAATGGACAAATTATAAATCGTCAACAATCTCGAAATCAGGGGACTAATGGGTATGCCAGAGCTACAGGAACATACATATTATCAATTCCATCCAATGAAAATCTTCTTTATCAGAGTCTGCGGAAAAACTACTTATCCACAAACAACAAACACTTTTTTGCTCGAGCAGAACGTGTACTGATCAAATTTAAATTTTTCGCTGGCAGAGTTTGCTACACTTAAATTTGGTCGACTACAGCACCACTTTTGCAGAGAAATATGTGATTGGGAGAATTGTTGGTAAAAATTGAAAGCACTCACTACTGATTCTGCAAAATGGAGGAGATTTTTGGTTTGCCTATGCTCCGTGAGGAGATACAGAACACACAAGATTACCTGCACATGTGAAAAGTATTCGCAATTTATTATTTGAAAAAAGAACGCATTGGAAATACCGTTAACATCAGTTGAACAGTGTGCTAAATCACTGGAAATGTTGCAAAAGAACTATGAAAAATCGTGTTTGTTAAAAACACTGGCATATGAAGGTATAAAGCATTGAATGAAAGCCAACATGTGAAAATTGATTTCCCTCATTGTGGTCGACCTTTAATGGCTATGATCGATGAAAACAACGACCAAATCGAAAAAATTGTTGCTTCAAAGTCTTTGCATTAGTATAAGTGAGTCGGGATAAGAGGTTAACATTTAGACTGTTATTTTAGGAATGATAACGACGCTGCTGGAATTTTGCCAAAATAGCTCAATTTTATCTGAAAAGCGTAACGAAGGGACATCTCCGAAGACATAACTTTTCCAGCTTCTCATAAAACGCATAACAAATGATGACGAGAAATAGGTTTACGACCACGCATGCAAACCAGTTAATACTCTTCGAAATGGCACCTCAAAAATGAATCCAAACCCAAAAAAACCAAGCCAAAATCGCTCGAAAATCGAGATAATGCTGACAGTTTTCTACAACTACAGCAGTGTGGTGGTAGTAAAAACAGTAAGTAAGGAATATTGTTTGGGCATAATAAAGCGTTTGCGTGAGATTTGTGAAAGGATAACTTGCTCAACTGTTGTCTCATATTGAGTTATATTATATTATGAAAAACGAGTTTTAATCGCATAGAATATGCATAGGTTATTTTATTTCATTGTCAAAATTAAGAAACGTGTGCTTTAGACCATTTAAAAATTAGCAATTCTATATATAAAATTTGTCAAAAATTCTTAAGTAAACAATTGCACATTCTTTCGAGTTTAAATTATTAATTTTGTCGGGAGAAACCTCATATAAAAAAAAAATAAAACCTTAGAAATTTAAAAAAAAAAACAAATAACTTTTTTTTTGGTTTAAAGCTATCTTCTAAGCTATAGTGCTAATTGCGATTATTAGTGCTTTATATGACATTTAACAAATTTCCATTTTTAGCTTATTCATTAAACTTAAGTAAACAAGTTATAATTTAAAAAAAAAAAAATAAAATATTTCCAAAATATAGGTAAAATGCAAATTAGTAATAAATCGAAAAATACAATAAAATTTATAATTTATTAAAATATATCGTGTTTAATTAACTAAATTCACAAATTTAATTCGCTAAAATGAATTAAAAAAATTACAAATTTTTTAAAGCGTTCTCGACTCCAGCTGTTATTCACGTATAAAATCTGTTTTATTTCATTTGACTTGGTGTATTCTACGTTTTATTAAACGAGATTTCATGTATGTACTTTCCATAATTTTTTTATTTTAACACAAACTCATGTTTTTTTTTAATTTGCATTGCGTATTAAATAGAGTTAGCGAATTTCTGTGGTGGTCGTCAAACGGCGATATTAAATTCAATGATCTTATAAATTGATTTGCCTTACAGCTTCATTTAATTACTTTTGTTGTTTGGATCAATATTTGAAAGAAAAAATATTTATAATGAAAACAAGTTATTTGTGAAATACATTAAACAAGAAAATTGATAATGCGCATATCAGTATTAGTAGCCCATCCCGGGTGATAAAATTTAATTTAAAAGTATAGCTTAATGGCTGCTTAAGAATTTTGCTTATCCGGGGGAGGGCGAGAGGGGGGGGAGTGAGTGGGGTGGTTCTTTGTAAATTTCGTGCTTGTAAATTGTTTCGTTATAGAGTTCCCAACTTGTAATCTCAGCGTTACAAGTTCGAACTCCGCACAGAACAAATTAAATTTTATTATTGGGCAAGTAAATTATTAAAACAAATACTAAATGCTGAGGTCTGCTAGAGCAAGATGATGCATGTTATTAAAATACATTAATACATTAGCGTTGAAAAAGTTCGAAAAACGTTGAAAGAGTCGAAAAATGTTGAAATAGACCAAGATATGTTGAAAATTACGAACAATTAGTAAACAGTGTTGTGTTGAAAAAGTCAAAAAATGTTGGAATAGTTCGGAAAATATTGAAAAATACGAATAGTTTTGAAGAAGTTGAAAATTGTGGAATAAGTCCGAAAAGTGTTGAAAAATACAAAAAACTTTGAAAAAGTCGGGAAATATTGAAAAGTCTGCAGATATTGCAAAAGTCGAAAAATGTTGAAAAATAGGATATATTTTGAAAAGGTCGACAAATGTTGAAAAAGTCGACAAATGTTGAAAAAGTCGCCAAATATTGAATAATTTCAAAAACTTTGAAAAGCAGGTAAATAATGAGGGAGATGTTCAGAAAATGTTGAAAATACGAAGAGTTTTGAAAAAGTCGGCAAATGTTGAAGAAGTCGAAAAAAAGTAAAAAGTCCAAAAAATATTGAATTTTGGAAATTTTTATAAGTACATACCTATATTATACGTATATTTGAAATATTATTATTATATATTATTAAAATTGTTAAAGAAGTTGGTAAATTGGAAAAGCTCGATAAAAGTTCAACGTGTCACAGCAACGTCACAGTTATCATAACGCGTAAGACGTTACTGTCACCATCATTTTTGTAGTATTACTTTTCCGGCATTTCACTGCCATACACTTTTTTTTTCATAACCGCCAGTAAATATGTTCCCACATCAAAAATGAGGAAAGGGAACTGAAATCACATCGGACGATAGCAGGTAATAACAAGCGAACAGATAATATAGGCTTACATTGAAAAGTATCGAAAAAGTTTTGTTTTGAATCTTATGGCAATTTTTGTCAGCTATTTAAAAATAAAATTTTTG
This sequence comes from Meiosimyza platycephala, assembly GCA_963662105.1. Lineage (NCBI taxonomy): Eukaryota > Metazoa > Arthropoda > Insecta > Diptera > Lauxaniidae > Meiosimyza > Meiosimyza platycephala. The sequence goes on along the minus strand of OY759208.1, from coordinate 101,520,915 downwards.
TTTCGTTACTATTGAATACTTTGATAAAATGCTAAAAGTATCAACAGTTGGTTTGAAAAACACCGTTTAATATTTACGTTTAATTCTTTTGTTTTGAATGTTTACACAAAAAAAAAGTGTCATTAACATTTACTTAATTTTTTTTTTGTGAAGCAATAAAATTTAACAGGTCTTATTGAACAATTAAATCACTTTATTACACAATTGCTCATAATTGTGTAAGCCTTTAAATAGCCCCGTTTTTTCTTTCTCAGTAATTTAACCTCACGAAATTCCATTGAGTTCAGTCACATACTGACTGTGATATGCAAAAATAAAATGAAATTTTATCATAAGAACAACAATAAAAATGTAATTTAAAAAGAATGTGAAGAATTTCTGTCTGGTGTTATCTTTTAGAAAAAATATTGTCGCTGTTCTTATTATTGTTTTCCAAGAGTTAAAACTTCAGCAAATCATAAGCGACAAGAACAGCAGCTGCTTTCTTTTGTAATATACATTTGTGACATCGCCCGTAATAAGTTGCCAACGCATCAGCGTGATAAGTTAATGAAAATTCAAGAAAAGTTTGTCAAATAAATACTGTACTGTTGCTAATCAGTATTCTGACATATCATATTAAGTAATTTTTATAATTAAATAATATTGTAATATAATTTTAATTAATTTTTTTCAAATCACAGTGATACAGATACACAGTGCAGTGGAATTTATAATTTCGTAGCATTTACAAGGGGGAAAATTTCGCGCAATCTTTAATGTTACAAATAATTTTCTATATATGCATATTAAAATCAAAAATATCGGAGAAAAATGTTAAAAGAGTGTACAAAAATATATCCACCATATATTTCGTACCAGAGAGAGAAAGCCAAAAACTATAGTTTGTTCCCTTACTAAAATAATATTTCATTAAATCGCAACAAAAGTAATATATAAATCGCATTATATTGATATAATTAATAAGAGTTATGTGACATAAGACCGCACAGAAATGATAAAAAAAAAATTGCTGCTATAGAAACTAGGAGGATCAGCATGATCATCGTCATAGTCAGCATGGAGGCAATAACAGAGCTGACAAAAAAGGACATAAGTAAAAGGTGATAACTCACAAAAGTAATCACCTTCAGGTAAAATACCTACACTTAATAAAGAGCATAAAATTTGTCAGACACAGCAGAAGGAAGGGAATTTAATTCACCTTTGTGTTCCTTGTCAAAACGGAAGCAGTGCATTGTCAATGAATAGGTGATTAGTTCCGCTTTGAGTTGTCATTGCATTGGCATTTTATTGCCGCTTCTAAATTTTTATAGTAAATGCCAGTGACAGGGGACTGACAAAAAACAAAATAAAAAAAAAAAAACAGTGCGGACAGCTCGGACAATTGTGCATAAATTTAATCCTATTTAGTTGATCATTTCTTTTTTTTTTTTTTTGTTATGTTTAAAAAGGATGTTGTATTAAAAAGTAAATGAATGGATAAAAGTTGGTACACTGAGTTATATAGGGTCATTATATTTGAATTTTAAGCAGACGTAATTCAACATTAGTAGAGGAAATGTTTTTTTTCTTATGTTAAAGGCCATGACGAGAAGGGAAATTTGGCTTAGTGAATTAAAAAAAAAACATTTGCATGTTACTTAGTACAAGAACACGGCGTGATGTTTGAACTTCATGATTGTTTGTAACGTTAGCATAGAAAATGTTGAAAAAAAATTTTTTTTGAAAATGTTGATAAGTCGAAAACAAAGATAAAAGCAAAGCCCCAGAAAATTTATTTTTTCTCTGATCAAGAAGGAAAACCTTATTTATTATATGCTCTTGGGGTCGCTGAATCTGAAATCGCCACACATTGAATCTCATTACGTCAGGTCTTATCAATGAATGCATATAATTGAAGCTATCAAGTCCTATTACGCATGCTACTTTAAAATTTATAGTTCATTGAAACGAAATATAAATAATATTTCAATGCTCGGCAAGTACGTAAGTGATACGTTTTGCTCTAGTGTATCTCTAGTACTGAATATATCGATGTAATATTTTGGTGGGAGGTAGATGAGGGTCTCTAGTACATATAGACATAATTTGCGGATAAAGGACACTCCCGTAAAAGTGCCCCTAATCTAAACAACTACTCAATTAAAATTGTTGAGTTATTAATTTAAAAAAAAAATGCTCTCAATTAAGAATAAGCCGTTTGCGACAGTTGGGACTTTTATCAAATGTAGTTTAAGCCTTTCTGTGTTGATAAAAAAAATTTCAAATAAATAAAATAAAAATTGTTCGATTTGAAAAAAATGCCTCTGGATTACGATATTTGCAATATTTTTCACAAAACAGTTTACTTTGCACTAAATGTCACCTTTTCATAAGATCCATTAAATTATGAAAAGTTTGAAAAAAAAAATATTAAATTCCGATATTAATTAAGGAAATATCGACAATTTGGAAAAAGTCCTTTCAGAATTTTTTTTTTATAATTTTAAAGGACAAAGTTCAAATGACCATATCGTTGAAAATTGGGTCCTTTCAGCGAAATAAAAAAATATGGGTCCCCTAAAAGTGAACGCAGAATAATGTCTGTAAATTTCAAGCAAATCGATGACCATAATTTGACTTCTTGTTCGATTTGAAAAATAATGTGCCATAGTTTATTTGGTTTGACCTCCAGTTTTCCAGATTAGAGAACATTGTTTTTTCTGTGGGGCTGTGAAATTTTAAATTCACGTAAGCATCATTTCACATTAATTTTGAACTAAATTACTTAGTATAGATTTTCATTCATACCCGGCAGAAGAGATATTCTAAGTCCAGAACATCAGCATAATCTTCTGGTGCCATTACTACTCTGGTCAGGCTTAAATTTAAATTTCAACGTTTTCTCGTCAATTTGTACAATAATTTTTTTTAAAGTTAATGTGTTCGAAAAAAATTCTTCAGAAAATCGAGCGCCTCTCGTTATGTGCCCATCGATTGGTTCCAAAATCTTTTAATATCGCTCCGATAAAATTACTCCTTCACATTCAAAAATTTTGTTTGATCTTTTTGGTGGAATAATTTTTTTTACATAAATGGGGTGAAATACCAGCTTAGGGGACTCTGTTCACATTAGAAATTTTGTGGTCGTCCTTTTCCTAATGATTAGTGCAACAACTTTTTTTTACATAAATGGGAATAAACACCCCGTTTGGAGGGTCGATGACTAAAAATTTCTTTTGACCTTATTTCTATAATAATTATTTTCTTTAATAAATCGGGTTAAAACACCTCCTTAGGTTGGGACGTCGCTCGTCGTTCGTTGATGTGCAAATGATAATTTTTTTTCCGCTTTCGGTATTTCCCTATCAGAATCTATATTCTCCTTCATAGTACACATCAAAAGAAATTTTAGATTTTCTGTAGTACAAATCTGCTATATTGAGGATCCTGTAAAACGTTAAGCTCTCTACGCTCATTATTATTTTAGTTATTTAGGAAAATCCAATACCAAATTATTATCAAATTTCTTTCCTAAGGAAGTCCTTGTTCTTATAACTCTAGCGCATAAAACCGGCTTGTTATCCCTTACAGTTTCTAAACTCCTTTTGATTGCAACAAATAAACAATGTCCTTTTTGTCTACTTAAATATCAATTTCCGTTCACACAACAAAAAAAGCAAGAATAAAGTACCTCATGCGGCAACTGTTTGTGTACCTGTATGTTACCACAGTATGTTGCAACAATCTGTGAAAAAATCTGCCACAAGCAAAGACACAAAAAGGTATGGAAGAAAAAAAGCCGACTTGAAAAGGATAACGTTTTTTACCTGCAAAAAAGGAGTTGATGATAAAAAAAAACCTTTTACAACTTGAGAATTCGTTTATTTCCGTTTAGCTAAGAAAACATGAAATAATTGGTTATACCAAATACAGATCTTTATAATATCTAATCTCTTAGCGGTAGATTAAAGTGGAAATTGTAATTAACACGATTTTAGGGTTTACAAATTGGCTTAAATGCTGCTGCTTCCTGTTGCAACATTTTAAAGTTTTGTTAGAAAAAACCTCTGCGGTTAAAGAATTTTGTTTAGAGTGGAAATGTTTTTGTGTTTCAATTAGTTTAGGTTGTATGCACAGTTGGGCATCTGTTAGATAAAGGTTTGGAAATTTCGAGAATGGCGTAAGTAACAATAAGAATATAATTTTGGCGGGCTGTTTAGTAAACGGAGGAGGTTTTGATTTAAGGACGTCATAGATAGGATCATCTTAGTTTATTTCATAATACCAATTGTTTTGTAATTTAAAAATGCAATTATTGAGATTATCGAGAGAAATCATTTCTTGGAAAATGACACAAGTAAACATTCAACTCGCTCGAGCTATTGCTACTAGCTGTATAAAAGAAATCTTATTGACAAAAAAAAAAAACATGATCATTCATTTCAAACCCTACGCAATAAACTTAAAATTTTAACGTGGATGCACCAAAAAGAATATTGAAGAGATCGTTCACATGATGTGTAACATAAATATGGGAATGGGATCAATGAATTCATGATATGAAGTGGTATAATAAATGCAAACTTATTGTGATAATTCCAAGTTTTAATTATAATATTTGTGGAATGAAACTTGATGGGTAGATAATATTTGTTATGAGCTGAAATATAGGCGAATTTGATCTCGAAAAAATTCATAGTTCTTTAAGTTTTAATTTGATTCAAGTATTTGAGCAAATAGAAGCAAACTTATCGTATCAGTTTTGTTGTTATCTTTTGCATCTAAAAGCTGTCATTCGAAGACAATCGCATGCAAGCAGAACAAAACGTTTATCGCAAGTTAAAAGTGTTTGAGTGTGCGCTTTCTTTTTATTTATTTTGCGAATTCGGGTTATTTGAAAAAGAACGAATAAATACAGTGCTGTGCAAAAATAAAAATTTATAATTTTCGCTTTATAGCATGGTTTAAAAATGTCCGAAATTCACGTTAAGTAATATGTGGATGACCACTTACTTTATTCAGCGTCCATCATTTTAGTACAAACCTTTTCATTCAAATTAGAAATTTTTTCTCGCTTCAAGGAAATTTATTTGCACTAAAAAGTTATTCACTAAATAGATACATTGTGACGCTCAAATTCTTTTCATAAAGCGTTAAATGTAGTAATGGCAGATTTAAAAAATTTTCTATAATATTTTAACGCATTTTTCGATAAATAAACGGTCTATTATGTTGAATGGTTAACCTTAAACTATACAAATCAGTTGTTGAATGATACATTTGGAAGTTGCGAAACTATAGGGTTGCACTTTTCGAACCATGGTTTCAATTTCAAGTCAATTTCAATATTTCAATTAAATAGATATTTTTGAATATGTTATCAAAATTTTAAACATAATGGCACATTATTACTTTCTTTTTCAGTCTTTGACGAAAGTCCTTTAATCCGTTTTAACATACATATATGTGTAATGCAAATATATTTTCCATTTTATCTAAACAGAACTTTATATTTTTGTTTAACGAAAATTTCAAATTATTTGTGCTCACTATGATAGTTCATAGTCCGTTGAGAGCTCATCAATCAAAGGGCTATTGATTGAGTTCTCTAAATAAGATTTATTATTTTCCATAAGCATTTTTGGCGTTTTCTTTAAAATGCTCTCATTATTCATTTTTATCTCTCAAATACATGCGTCTTTCAAGTAAATTTCATGAATGAAAATGTTCCTTTTTGCCTTGTTGTTTTTGACAGAAATGATAAAAAGCCGGAAATTGTTTGCTTTAGTGACAAAAACACACACAAACACATGTGTATGTTACCTACTATGCTTGCGCGCCACAACAAACAACTGTTGCATACTTTTGAGTGCGCACACTGTGTAAGCAAAGCAACTGTCGAAGTCATCCGACGTGTTATACAAACACACATATTGAGTAGGGACAAGAAGAATGAAAATAAAAATAAAAATTTTGGTTTTAAAAGGGAGCACACGTGTGTACCGAATATATCAAAAATATTTACAAAAAAAGCACGCAAAGTACTTTGAGAAAGAAGCGAAGTGTGCGGAGAAAGCAGCAAAATTCTTATGCATATTTAAAAAGTGATGTGGATGGAAACAACTGGTGCAACTAAGTTCTATATTTGGGTTAACATTTTTTTTTGGGGTCAAATTAAGTAAAATATTGGCAGCAGATATTCATCACACGTTGTAAGTTTTAAAACAATTTATTCAGGCAAATTTTGACAGTAGGTCTATTAGATATAGTGCCTAATAGTATGCTTTGGAAAACTAATGTAAATTTTGTTTGATATTCTTATATTAAATTATATTATATACATATGTATGTCACTGACCAAACTAGTTCTTATCATAAACTAGTTTTTCCTAGGCCAAACTAGTTTAATTGAATGCCTAAAAGTATGCAATTTAATTTTAATATAAAAGCACTGTGAATAGCGAAGCTATTTAGCGGATGTAAATCTTGAACCGCGGCCGTAGGCCTCCCAATTACCTTCACTTATCACACGTCAAGATACAATGAAATTGCCAAATTTTGTTATCTGACTTTGCTGCTGTCGTAGACTTAACTTATCTTATCAATTTATCTTCATTGCTGAGCCCTTTTACTTATTACATTAATCAATCAGCTTTATATATGAAAATGTCCTTGAGAGACATAACTAAAATTGTTATTTTCATAAAAAGAAATGGTTTAGTTTAAAAAACTGTTTACATTTTTTACTACAACCACACGTTTCTTATGTAACTTCCAACTGCTTTAAAAACTGTTAACTAGATATGGGTATATGTACTGTATTCTACAAGATGATGCAAAAACTTGTGCACATAAAACACAACATCATTTATTCATATGAAAATGTTACTGCATGAAAAAAGGACACAAGCACAGCAGGTGCCAATTGTATATCGTATTTATTTTATTAGCAGAGGATCTTTTTAATATTTAAAGACTACGTTATGTTTGAGTGCTGCAATGTGAATATGAAAATATGGATTTTTCAATGTTAAAGAGGAGGAAAATTTTAAATAAAAATTCATTGTTTTTCTATTATAAATATGTACCATGATTTCAACAAAAGACTTAATCGCTCATTTTTTGGTAGCAGAAAAGAAACAAATTGCTGGTTATTACTAACAATTGACAGCCGATTGAAGAATGAGAGAGAAAAAATTCTCATGAGCAGTTAAAATCTTAAATTTCTCCGCCGTTTTTGGGGCCAATTTTTCTTAAATGAGTGGTAACCCATGTTTAGGACATGATTTGACAAGGCAACTCTATTTATTTTATTTAGGTTCTTCGATCTCTATCTCGCACAGATATCAAACTGTTATCTTCATTAATAAAAATTGACCCAAAAAACCGGTGAAAACCCATTTTTGGGACAGGATTCAATAATGCAACCCCAAATATAATATTTAGGCCTCTTCAAAATCTATCATTTGGCATACCTTTCGATCTGTAATACACAACAGTTTTAATTTAAAATTCACAATTGGCTGAAATTCGGGTCTTTTCGGGCATCGGGGCAGGCTTTGGCAAGGCAAGGCAACCCTGGTTGGTTAGTTTCACCAAGATGCATTACTATCATTCCCGTAAATCGTATCCTGTTAACTTATACACTCGACTTTTCCACAGCTGGCTCTCCGCCTATAAACATGTGCAAATCTGTTAGAAAATATCGGAAATACATGCTGAAAACGGTTTATGATAATGGTTAAATTTTTGGAATAGTGCTAAGCATAAAAAATAACCTCCTGAAATGTGAAAATTTTCGACAAACCTACACATTCACGACCGTCACAGATGCATACATATCTAATATACCTATATTAATTAATATTTAAAATTATTTGGAAGATTGGCTGAATCCGTAATAGAAAAAAAATTTAAAAAATTCTCTTCCAATTCACTCCAGCTTGGATTTTCTTATATCATACCCATCCGTAAAGATGTTCACACATAAAAAAGAAACATATAAAATAGTTTCATTGTATAAACTAAAACATTGAGTTATCATCCACATTAAATTTTAATTTAAAAACTACAATTTGTTAATAAATAACAACTAAATAAAAAAATGATTTTTGTTTATATTTTTCTATTTCTTCACTAAACACTGAAGAAATTTATTGCTTTTTCATGCTACAAAACGTTGACATGCCAAAGCAAACAAGAATTGTTGAAAAAATATCGTTATACTCAAGTATCACTGATTCCATGATTTGAACCCAATATAAGTGATGACATTTTCAGTACATTCAAAAATGGACTAAATTTTAGTATAATCAGAGTGTTTTCAACGCTTCCAATATATGTATTTTAATTATAAGTTTTTTCTTAGTAAAATTTTATTAATATTGGCAAATGTTGCTGATATAAAAAAATCTCATATAAATAATTTCATAGTTTTATTTAGATTGATGAAATATCTTGTTAATGTTCGAAAAAAAAATATTTAAAAAAACTTTTAGAATTTTACTTTGATTGAAAATGCTCAAATGCTTTTCTTCAAAGTTGGTGACCAAAATTTCTCTAAATCTGTACATACAATATGTTTGGCTGGGAATTACATACATAAAGTTTTTATATAACATAAGAATTGTTCAAATTTTAACTGACTTAAAGTGCTCGAATATATCGACGTATTTTCAATATCTCTAACAAATATCCCACTGGCAAACAAAAGACAGCAGCTTTTCAATACCGCAATAAAAATTCCACAAATAACATTTAGCAGTGACAAAAAAAAAAATGTAGTAACGACTTAAAATAAATACAAAAAAGAGGGAGACAGAACAAATACAGAGAAAGGTTTTAGAAATACTGAAAAAATGAATGTTTAACAGGGTAGGAGACAAAGATGCATGTTGCAGCATATTGACGTTAAGTACGATAGCGTCGCTTGCAGCAGAATAAAGAAATGTGAGTTGTTAATATCAAAGCTTAAAGGAAATAAATTGTAGTAAATCGAAAATAGATAGTTAAAACAGTTCATAAATTTTAAGTTGTGTCAATGGATAAACACATTGCTGTACTCTATTCCAAACAATATGTGTCAAACTTTGAAGCATTTCAAAATTTGTCATAATGAGATCAAAAGTCTTAAAGAACACAAGTGAGTGGATTTAATAGTCTTAAAGGCGATTTTCACATATGAATTTCATGTCACACTGCCAGTTAGAAGATACACTCAATGTTTCAGTTAACAATGTGAAATGAGTTTCTACAGAATGATGATGCGAATGAATTAGATCAAGGCGCTATTTTATTATTTTTATAAGTAGAAAAATGTTTAAATTTTTGGGCCATTTTTCAAATAAAATTTGACGAAAAATTTAATGAAGTCTTATTGAGCGATACTCTGCTTTTTCTTGAAATTCCAAGAAAATATGCGCACCTTTAACTAACATACATTAAACAAAAAAAAAAAAAAAAAAGAACCCCATGCTTGACTGCATTTCGTGCTTAAAGTTTTTTTCTTCAAATTTTCTGCACACTTTGTCAATTTTTCAATAGATGGCATTTTGCCAAAGCTCACATACTGACATAACCAAAAGTTCACTCCACAAGTAACACAAAATACCAACAACATACGGAATATATTGGGAGTACATTTTTCAATGTTGCATACTATTGATGACTTCATATTGTTGTCGAGCAGTTTATTTGTGAAAGTTGCAAATTGACAGTTGCTAAATTGCCGGGTAAATTAGAAAATGAATTTGACAAGTAGACAATAAATTACTTTAGATATTTTTTTTTTAATTTCAATTAAATCCAGTTGGCCTAAAAGTAGGCAACAATTTTTTTTTCAATTTAGCTTTATTGCCATGGTTAAAAGCTATATAAAATGTAAACAAATATAACTCACCACCATAATTGCCACCACCATCTCTGACTGCATTGCGGCCACCTTCCGCTCGACTTTGCTCAACATCAGTAACATGCGTCAGTCGTTTAAATTTTCCAAAACATTGCGAACAACAGCAAAATGTAAATCCAACAATCAACAACGCCCATGCAAAGATCATCAAAATGATCGTTGATAGATTATGCCGCTGATAGCTAGCAAAATTATGCTCCTCAATCAATAAAATAACATTATCCGTATAATTGTTGCTGTAGTTTTGCAATGGCAATGTCGAAAAAACAGGTTGCAGTCCATTGAATGACAGGAAAGTGACATTTGACATTTTTTTATTATGCGTCCAATAAAATTTGTACACTTTGAAATAACTTTAAATATTACACAAATATCACAATCTTAAAAGAACAACAATTGAAAATAATGTACGTCAACACATTTAGAGCCCAAAGACATCAGACACTTTCTGTTCAGTTTTAATCACAAAAATGTGACCAACAAGTATATTCTCTGTCTTTTTGATACTAAAAAGAACATCTGCGCGGCAATCAAACATTGGGGTTTGTTTATTTGTGAGCAAGAGCTTTCATCTCGCATTGATCAAAGTGTCAATTGTGAAAAAGCTCTCACTGCGGCTGGTTGATCTTTCGCGTGAGATAACTTTGTTTACACAAGAGTTAAAGTTTTATGCGATACACGGCAGTGCTATAGGTCATTTCAATTGAGTTGATCGCATCTTGTATTAAAAAAAAATTAAAAACATTTCGAGCATGATATAAGAAAAAAATGGAAATTTCATTGAAGAAGTAGTCAAAATTGTTCCTGATTAAAACCTGAACGTTTATTTTATTATAAAAATTTTTAAAATGATAATTCTAGATATTTATTTCAGAGCAAAAATGACAAAAAATATCATAGTAATATAATAATCTATGAACGTAATGATCAAGTATCAAGTATGTCAAAAATTAGCTATTGATATTGGAAAGTATCGAGTAATTCCAAGAGCACCAATGGTTTTGAAAGTGTATTAAAACTTATACAAAGTCGAAAAATGCCGAACTGAATGCAAAATGGCGAATAGCCTCAAAAAGTATCGAAAAATTCGAATATTTTTGAATACATAATATAATAAATGTCGCTAAAAATCGACTAATGTCAATATGCTGAAAAAGTTGGTATGTATTAAAAAATTGTCAATATCTTATATCTCATACTCATATCGAATTATGTACATACATATATCGAAAAAATTATGAAAAATCTTAAAATCTCGAAATGTCTTTAAAAAGTCTCAATATTTTTCCAAATATCTAAGGATGGTCTCATTAAAAAGTCTCAATATTTTTCGAGATAACTAAATTTTTAAAGTCTATGTTCCAAAATGCAGAAAAAATTCGAAAATTATTCGACGGTAACACCACAGCGGCTGACCTCGTATCCTCGTATAATTAACGAAGATAACAAAGGCAATGACATCCGCAGTTCGTGGCTGAATTTATGTATGTATCCTCTAATTATCAAAATTTTAGGAGAAGAATGTGTGACTGGAGATTGGCGAATAAAAACAGTGTTGAAAATTCCAAAAGAAAAGGTCTTATCGCTATACCTAAAGTTAAGGAACATCACAATACTTTCCATGCCATCAAAGATTCGAACGAAAATCGTTCTCAAGAGAGTCAGATAAAAACTCAAGCCTTCGCATTCGTCCAATCAGATCACTTATTGCCTCCATTGCATTGCAATCGTTTATAAATTTAACCTTAATCGACCATTTTTGGTAACATCGATTGCATTTGCATTTCGGATGATCGGAAAAGGTGCAGCACCCGTAATCATTGATTTCATCAAGACACAATACGAAGGTTTTAAATGTAGAGTAAGATCAGATATCCAACCAAATAAAACGAGAAAAATGGAAATCAAACAGCCGTTCACAATCATCTTCAAAACGATCGATAGAACAAGAAAACGAGAAAAATGGAAATCAAACAGCCGTTCACAATCATCTTCAAAACGATCGATAGAACAAGAAATACGTGAATAAAAAAAGATGATAAGCATTAAGGTTCTGTGCTTCGTGAGAAGTGAAATGACCAAAGATGAAAATATTAACCATTTCAATTCACTTCGAAAAAATCTTTGCAAGAGCAACTTTTTGGTAACGGACTATGAAGACAAAGAGTAAACATGTTAGTTGATGTGTTTTGCTTTTGGCACTAAACTTTTTAATTAGTTGTTAATACAGGTGTGTGACGGTCTCAATAAAAGAAGCTTTTAAGTTTTGCGTTAATTAACTAGATACACATATGATCGTCTGCGACATTTTTTCTTTCTTTTGAGATCAGCATTTTTCCATACTGAAGTTTAAGCGAAGCAGAATGATATTGAAGTTTTATCAGGTTTTACAAAAATAGCTGATTTGTTATTAACTGAAAAACATGTTTTGGTTTTGATTACTTTTTAACGGGGATTTTTTGTTAATAACTATTGTGTTAACTGAAAAAGCATCATTCTCAGCTCGAAAGCATTGCAAATAGTTTAAAATAAAATAAATTCATTACCATTACAATTTTTTCATATATGTAAGTAAAGTTCATTTTGCAGTTCTCATCATGCAGACCGATTTGCCTTTTACTTTTATTCTGACTTACCCACACCTCCCACATTTAAAGCAAAGTAATCAAACAAAACAAATCCCTGAGCTAATTTCATAAATTTACACTTGACTTCCTGCGTAAAAGATGTCTCTCTCTCTGACAAATAACGAAATACCCTTTTGGTATAGCATCGCCACCCTCAAGTGCTGCGTCAACATAGTTGTATGCAGCTTTAATACACTACCACCCCACCGCAACATTTATAAAATTAAAATCCGAATAAGAAATAAAAAATTTCTAATTTATTTTTCTTTTTTTTTTCTACATTGCTACAATACTTTCCCCAACCATTGACCAAGTTGAGATTCTATCACTCTAATGTCTATAAAATAAAAATAATATCATTGTGTTCTTGAAAACGCATAAATTCCGCTTAAAAGTTATGAGCGACGACAAAATGCGACCGAAAAGGAAAAGTTGCAACACTGCAGAAAATGCCATATTTCATTGGGAGCGGCAACAAAGTGGGCTTGTGTGGGTAACCCTGCTTTCACCCACTAGTTATTGCAGTAGCAGCAGAAGGGTCTTTTTTTTATACTCATTGGCAATAAACGCAATCAAAATGAAATTATTCGCAAGTGGCTGCTGATTTTGAGTCCTTTTTTTTGGGGACAGTCACCAAATATTTGTTGAAAATGTGTTAAAGTTGCTGATTGGAATCTTTTTCTATTCTATGTGGGTAAAGCTCAGCAAAGTATGAGTTGTTGATATATGAGGCGTAATTAATCCCAAATAATCTGTGGCTTAGTTCTTGGTGGTGTAGAGGGTGGTAAGGAATAATGAGTGTCACTGCGTTTTACAAAAAAGGGTGGCATTCTTTGTAAGATTTGGTGGGGCGGCAATAGCAGCTGGTGGGTTAGAAATTATGGATTTTAATATAAATGCAAATTTCGTTTAAATAACCGGAATGACGATTTATAACATGGTTAAAATCATCACGCCACGTGATGTCTGATAAGGTGAGGTTAAAATAACATAAGTAAAATGTAAAGGCAAAAAGAAGCACGTGTTATTTATAAGCATAATGTAAAAGCTCTAACCAATTCGGCTGAGATTCTTAATGTCATTACTCTGCGATAACTACTGAATGATTTCTGAAACCATATGCTAACCAGATCAAACACACAGTTTTATTGAAAGTTGGAAAAACGCTTTTAAGTTTTCTATCTAAATTTCACTTTATCTGCAATATCATCTGAAAGTTAATACAGTGTTGTTGGAACGGCTAAATTTTTGCAAGGTATGGTACGGTATGGTGAGGTAAGGTATGGTATGGTAAGGTACGGTAAGGTACTGTAAGGTACGGTAGGTACGGTAAGTTAGGGAAGGTAGATAAGGTAAGGTAAAGTAAGGTAAGGCAAGGTAAGGTAAGGCTAGGTAAGATTAGATAAGGCTAAGCAAGGAAAGAGTAGATAAGGTAAACTTGAGTACGGTATAGAATAGTTTTATATGGTACGGTGGAGTTTGCATTACGCTTACACGATATCATACAGTATCACATCGTACTGTAAACTGCAGTGCAGTAATTTACGGTTTGGTACCGTACGCTTTTGTATGTAAGAAAATGGTATACTACACTAAGGTTTGAAATGAATTGTATGACAAAATATTCGACTTTAAATTTTTCTTCTGCTCTTTTCCTAAACAGCAAAAATATTAATTTCCTAAAACAATTATTTTCTACGTAATACTTCCTGTACGAGTACATTAACGAAAGTATATCATTTTGAAATTTGATACACCCCCAAGTATAAGCCAATGTCTTCTTTCTATCCCAGATAATCAAGCAAAAAGCGTGGCGTTTTAATTCAATTTTTCCTCTTTTGCGACACGTGTGTCGTGAGCGTAGCAGTTAATATTAAGAATTTCTTTAAATAATAAACTGACGTTTGAGTAATAACAAAATGATGATACATTTTTGATAAACAGTTAGTTTAACTGTTTTTCTAACAGCTGCCAAAGCACATGATGGAGGTTGCAAGGTTTCCTTTCAAAAATCATGAATTAAAATTATTTTTATACCGTATATTGACATTTTATTAGACTGACAAGTCTTTAATTACAAGGTTGACTGTTGACAGTTCGTTAGGTTGCATCTTACCCTTCAAGAGCGAAATTACTCTCTGTTTGCCTTAACTATAAGCACACTGGCCTACCTACCTTTGTCAATCAGCAAAATTTTGTTGTAAACTTTTTAAAATAAACAAACATTGCTGCTGTCTACATAATGTAAATATGTGAACAACAAATTTACTCAGGGAAGCTAAAAGCCCTCACACAGTTTTTCTGTGTCAAAGTCATGTGTGTGTGTCATCATCACCTGTATGTTGACAAAAGTTTTCATCAGCTTGGCAATATGACAAAGTGTATCATAAAGGCTTCCCGCCATCTATTTTAAAGGAAGTGTCTTCTGACTGATGTATGTTAGCTTTTCTACCTTGCTGACATTATGTGACATCGGTAACGAAAAGTCAAAAGATTTTAAATTATCTTGAGAGATGTTGAAAATGTCAAAGTTAATATATGATGACAGTACATTAAGAAAATTCGATAATTGAAGTCAAAAGGATCAAAATAAATAATGCAAAAAAAAAGTAAGCGCGAAAACTTGCCTAAGTACACACGTTTTCTACTATAGGTATTAATTTAATTAATAACTTGATTCCTGCACTAAAATTTCGTTATACACTTTCCCTCCCCCCAAAAACTACAATTACGACCGTATAACATTCCAATATCGGTTCGTAAAACAAACATTACAAAACGCAAAAATGTGCGTAATTTTAAAATTCGTTACGAAATTTCACGCTACCGTCTGTTACAAAACTGTCCACATTATTCTTTTAAAGTGTCATGCTTTTAAAGTGTCATCCCTTGATAAAAAAAGCAAGTTCTTGCAAAGAAAACAACTGCAGGGTTATGCCAATAAAATATTTTTACATTTCCAAGCTGGGGGTGGTAAAAAAAAAAAAATTTCAATACTCATTTTCTTGTTTGCCCAGTACATACCAATGAAGTTGGTTGCTTTTATTTTTTATTTGCACCGAACCTTTTGTTATATTACGAAATTTTCATTATTTTGATTTTCATTTTCCAATTTTTGAAATGCATTAAAAATTCCAAAACATTTTTATTGTGACATTGAGTAATGCGTTTGTTGGCATTTTCGAATATTACAAGGCGGATTAGCATTTTAACAAAATGCGTCGTCATAGAGGGTGGTTTTTCCATAGACAATATACCACCCACCCAAATAGCACGTGAATTAAGGTTTCATTGAGGGTGTCAAGGGTGTAACTGCTGCACTGCAGCACAATATGTTGCAAACCTCAGTAAAACACACGCTTCGGTGGGCAAGTGTGTCCAATGATGTCGGTTGTTGGTGGGTGCTTTGTGCAAAGTATGCATTATTCAAGGTTTTGAAATATGATACAATTTGGAATAAAGTAGAATTAATGGAATTTTACAGGTTTTGCAATTTTAGAGCTTAGAGCAGTATTTACTGAAAGCTTTGGTGAATTATAAAGGCTTTCATAAAATTTTTTACTTGTTAACATTTTTCTCAATATTCTATAACTATGTATCAATTAAATTCTCAAAGCTACGATATTAATGCATTTTCATTGATTTTATAAAAGCTATCATCACTCAATAACTTACCACTTAACTGTCATTAACAGTGGATTCCATTTTGCCAACACAAATACCATGAGCGCATGTTATTGAAGTCAAACTTTTGCGTGGCGCTACATTTTTAAGAGTTTTACTCTCTCAAGTATGCACTGCACTGTGTGTGCTTGAATTGCACTTCATAACCTCCAGCAACACTTCACAGGATGGACAGTAAAGTGGCTAAAAAGTTGCATCATAGCATAAGAGTGTTACAAAATATCTGAAGTAACCACCACTTGTAGCGAAATTCAATGAAAATGCATTAAACGAAAAATTTCGAGTTCAACACAAATAAAAAGTAAACTTTTTTTTGGAGAAAAACTTTTAACAGAAATGTTTTTTTTTGTAATTTTTATAAAAAAGTAATAAACATTTTTGCATTTTTATTTTGACTCTGTAAAAATTCGTTAATAAACTTTAAGGTAACCGTCTTGGCATTCCTGCACTCTGCGCTAGGGAACGGCAGTTCCATTGCAAATCTGAAAATTATAAATTTTTAAGATCAGAACTGTAGTTGGACAGTGTTAAAGGGATTTTAGTACAAGTTTCAATATGGGATGCGATATACATATGTGTCGTTCATTATAATAGTGAACTATCTCTTTAAAACGAAATGTGAAATAACTTCGTTTTTATAACGACTATATAGAGTAAACGTATGGGCATGAGTAAACAAGTAATGCCATCTATGAGATTTCAGTGCAATTATAGTATTGGAGTAACTTCACTTTTAGAATAAAAGATATGGACTAAATGTGATAGTATTATGCAAAAAAATGTGTTTTTTTTAAAAATATGGCGTTAGACCACTATTATATTGAGCGACATATATGGTAGAAGATTAACATAAATCACAATTAATAAAAAAAATAAGGGGCGTATAATCTCTCACTCAACATCTGATTATGATCATTTTGAAACCGCTATTTTTAGATGCGCCACACTGGCAGCGCCGAATTAAAACTTTGCGAGGCCCCAAAGGCGCCCTGATGTATGCATATTGAGTGTGTGACCACAAAAACAACCAAAAATAAATACGAAAAAAGGTCCTCGTTTTCGATTTTTCGACATAAAATTACCTCTGGTCAATATTTGTGAATTTAACCAATTTTAGAGAGCAAGGGCTTACCGTCCCGTGTCTCGTATTTTCTTCACTTTTGATCTTACGGGGCTCTTTCAATATATTTTTATATTGCTGATGTAAGAACGTTGATAAATTTCATTTGCAAACTTTTTGGGTAACCTCAGACATCCATAAAATAAAGCGTAAGATTATCAAGCTACAGATATATCATTTTGAACAAATTTTTCGAGTTTTTTCTTATAAGCATAAAAGCTGTAATGTTTCCCAAATCTCCAGTACTTCTATTAAAAAAAAAAAAAAATTGTTTCCAAACAAAGGCCGAAAGTTTGGGGACGTCTAATAAAATTGGAAACTTATTTTTTTGTAAGTGTTGGTGTCAACTTTACGTGATGGGGCAAAACAAGTATCAGATTGAGCAACCCAGAGTTTATGAAAGAACTAGATTTTTTTTTTATAAATTTGTGTCGATTTAGATTATTTTAATCCGTTTTTTTTTATCTAACTATTACGACTACAGGGATAAAAGAAGTAAAAAAAAAATTTGTTCGGTATCTTTTCATGTCGCCCGCCAACAGGAAAGTTGAGACGATTTAAAAAAAAAATCTTTAAAAAGAAAGAAAAAATCATTTTTCTTCATTGTTCGATGAAAATTTGGAACGCTGATAGCAAACCCCTGCCCTCCACTCAAAAAATTTGTTTGTGAAAAGTTTACTTAAAGTTTTCTGCTTCTGTGTTTTCTTCTAAAGTTGTAAATATTTGATTTTTAAACGATCCCGAAGAACTCAAAGCACGAGGTTTTCTTCTAAAGGTATAAATATTTGAGTTTCAAGCGTTCCCCATAAATTTAAGAATATGTTTTTTTTTTTGGAAATACAAAGCCAACTTACTACGACAATTGTAATAGGTAATATCGCAGTGCGATAAATTTCTCCAGAAATATTCCCGTCCAATTCTGGCACTACAATGACGATTGACGGCGTCTTTTAAATTAACTTTATTTGGCTCTAGCGGCAATGTGCGTTGACAAAGGTTGCAACGTGTGCGCAGCGTTCTACAGTCCTGCTCCACTTGCGAGAGGGTTAATTGTAAACAGTAAAGGACTAAAAATTGAGTAAGAAAATTAAGTAATTAAAAAAATTTAAGTTTTTTATAATTTAATAAAAAAAAAAACAAAAAATTTAAATTATGCAATGTGTACCCAAGCACGCAAATATAAGTTGTCGCCACATTTTTTTGAATGTTCTTAATACAAACTGTTTTAAAATTACAAAATTATGGGGGCTTTTATAAACTTCTGCAAATGATCAATAAAAAATGGATAAATTTTGCACAATTGTTAACTTTCAATATGTATAATTGATAAAGGAAAACACCAACAACTGTTGCTTTCTTTATTGGCCCACTTATAAATAATAAAAATATTTTTAGAATAAATGCTTTTGTTCAATAGTCTAGTTACACAGATTTTCTTCACCAACTCGACTTTATGAAAACATTATAAATATAACACAAATCGTAAACGAAACGTAGTTTATTTAAAATGCAAATCAAAATCGCTATATGGTGTATATCTTGTAAGCTAAATTTTAAAGATAAAAAAATGTTTCATGAAATTTTTTATTAAAATTTTTAATATTACTTTTACAACTCTTTTTAGCACTCACTGTGCTTTTACTCATGCAGCAAACGCAGGCGCAGATTAGTCCACAGGATCGCCAATTGTGTCAACGTTTGTTGGCACGTTGTGCCGCCAGTGCTCCACAGTTGGCTAATAATGACGTTGATGGTCTGAATTTGCATTGCCGGCGCAAACGAGGCTTCAGATGGCGTAGTGTTACGCGTTGTCAAATCATAAGAGCGGTGTGCGAAAGTAAGTCATTTGTGGTAGCTAACGAAATGAGCATAAAAGATTTATATAATTGTTCTTATTATTGTTAGATGCACTCTACAGTTGCGAGAAGTTCACCTGTCAATTTATTGCCAAAGTAAATGGCTTAGCTTAATTGAAATAAATATTTTGAAAAAAATTCAAAAAGAAGCATTTTTATTTATTTTTTATTGGCTTAAAAATTATTAACTTAAGAGTTAAAATCTGATGACAATTATTTGTAGGAAAAGTGATCAGCTGTATGTTTCTCTCTTTTTGCGCTCTTATTTGACGAACATTTGTAGAAAAGCAACAAGATTTAGGCATTTCGTTGCATGCATTTTTGGTGAGTCAAATTCTTGCTAATGCGCTTAAGAGTCACTGATGATTCCGTTTATCAATGAATGAAACTAGCATAACTAGCTTAAGCCCCTTTTCTTTGCTTAGTGTATTTTTTTTTTTTTTTGGGTGTTGGCATACACTGAACAGTAAGCACAGTAACGTAACTAAAATTAAATAATTTTGTTTTATATGTGAATAATTCGAAATTTTATAGTTCTGATAGATAGCACGACTTCTTTGAAGTTATATTTCAAAAAATTTCTCCATATATGATGCTTACATTCTAAATGTTATGTTTCTCGGCAGAATTGTTCATTCTTGGTGTATATTCCATACAACACAAAGAGTTTTTGATGTGAATCGAGAAAAAAAATATATATAAATGTAAATCCATTTTTTTTTCATACACAGAGATCAGACCAAATAAATCTACAAGGCTTAACAAAACCTCATAATCAGAGCATTTTTCCTGTTTTGTCGTCTACTTGAAGACATCCGACTCTAACAGAAAGTCTTTTATCATAAAAAATGTAATATCTGAACAAGAAATTTGTGGGCAGTACTGCGGAGAATGTCCTAAGTTGTTTTTGTAGCAAAATCATGCATCCAATATGACCCTGTATACTAACATGTTCTATAGAGAATAATATGCAGCAATGAAATATATGATGTGTAAAGAGTTTAAAAGGTAAGAGTCCGTTGTCTTCGATACATCTAGGTAAGAGAAGACAGTGCTCAAACTATGTAAAACTTCGACTGACAGCCGCTAACTTCAATAATAAAATACATACCACAATTATGCGATCCAAGCAATCGCTGTGACGTCATTCTGTGTTGGGTCCCGAATCACAGTAATTTTGTCGGCTATGATCATGGTGACAAACTGGCAAGGGAAGGCTCAATTATGAGTAGTCCATAAAATGACCCATAAACATAGTTAAAATGAAAATAAATTTGCAGTGCCTTCGCGAAACTTATTCTAGATGGTCTCAATTGTCGACGTGTATCAAGATTAATTTGGCCATTTTATGATGCTAAACGAACCTATATTGCAACTTCACTAGACAGAACTCATCTGAGAGTCCTGACTGGTGTTATTGGCAAACACTTCGCTAAGCTCGGTCTGCTCAACATCGGAGACCTTTGCAGGGGCTGCAGAGATTCAGATGTTGAAGAAACTATTTTCCATTTTCTCTGCGAATGTCCTTCAACGACGCTTTAAAGCTTTCGGCGCTTACTTCTTTCACTCTTTACCATAGATGAACTAGCATCAAAAGATCTCAAATCCATTGTGAAATTTATAAAAATATCGGGATGGTTTAATTAGGTTGAATGACTACATACAAATCGGGTATACAATGGGCCCATCCGTGGCCTAAGCTATGATGACATGTCATCTCCCGGAAATAACCTAGCCTAACCTACCACAATTATGGTATAGCAAGGAGGTAAGCGTCAATATCAGATCAATTGACTGTTGTGAGGTTTATTTTCTTCAGATCATGACCCAATATGGGTTAGTAGCCAAGTGTAGGAACTTTGAAAATCGTCGCTGCATTCTCAAGATCACTGACGAAGAGTCTGTAGTGAAACCGAAACCATGATGTGGCCGGTTTCTTGTAAGAAATGTTGTAGTGAATTGTAGTTATGCTCTTAAGAAAACGTTTGAAATGAATTATATACTTTATAAATTAAACACAACGCAGATGTTGCGATAACATAGCCCTTATAAACTTAAAATCAATCTGGTTGACTCGTTTATCCCAGGCTTACACCTGATTTAAAGTAATGCTTTGAAATTTCTCAAGCAAAAGATCATACCACATACATCTGTAGTAAGAAGGATATATCTAAGAAATAACTAAGCCATACGTTAAACATTCCGCCACACCCTAAAACGCGAGCATAAAATCAAATACAAAAGCCTTAGCATTAACATTAGCATTAGAATGCGAGTGCTCTTCCTTTGTAATTCGAATCCTATTGTTGTAGTTATCCTTTTGTCTGACGCAAATCGAGCACATGTTTGATTTATATATAAAAAATATATAAGTATAAATGTAAGGAAATTAAATCTTTAAGCACGCCGCCTTTTTGTTTTTTTTGCTTGTTCTAGCATAATAAATGTCCTTTTCACGGTATACTCAAAAAAAACCACACATCCTTTGTAGTGCAAACTGACCGCAATATTGTTTCAATGCTGCTGCAATACAAAAACGTTTAAGGGCTGTACAACAAACATGAGTGTTGCACTTGCTGCATTGTCAGATGGTTATACAGAGGGATGGTTGTACGCTACTGTCATGCATATCAGCGCAAGGACAATAGGTACACAACAGCAGACACACGCTGGTGGGGGGTGAATTTTTACGATACATATTCTAAGAAACAAACATAAAAAAGCCATTCAACTTGAAATTATTCCCAAAAATTGACATTTTATAAAATTCACTATGCGCTAATGATCGACGCCAACATTGATAATGAAATTCACATCAGTGGGAAAAATATTTCTCTGTTTTTTTTTTTTACTCCAATTTGTGTAAATGTTTTTTTTCTCTCTCTGCTATTTGAGTTCAACAAAACCTTTTTCTTTTGCTGTCGCTGTAATGTTGATCTTCATTTGCCGATCTTGTTGCTGATTTTTGTTTTATCAGCATTGGCGCTGACGTTGCAATGACACTTTAATTGTCGGCTATGGTCAGTCTGAAAAAACAAACCATCGTCTATTGCTTGCTTTACTGCCTTATCTGCGTTGAATTGTCGTGCGACAAGTGAATTGACTTGCGTGACGTTATTTCTTCGTACTTTGCTTTTGTACGATGCCGCCACAAATGATCAATGGCGATTGATCGCAATTTGCTCAGTGCGGACATGAATTTTTTTCTAGTTAATTTTTTGCGATAGCGCATATGTACGATAGAATTAAAAAATGCGCTCTCTCTGCTCTAATTTTAACTTTACAGCTTTGAAATTTTGATCAAATACGGGTTGAGGTTTTGGGACAAAAGAAGCTACTGAGTGAAAGTGCAGCTTAGAACACAGAAATTCACTTTGATTTCTTGGTAATCTGTGTACGCTTGATTTAAAGACGTTTTGCTCTGGCAAGTGATAGAGTATATGGCAGATGATTCAAATTCACTAAGGCTCAAAGAAAAGAGGAGTCAGTATATTAAATTGACATTTTTTTGAGAAAAAATGGATCATATATATATAAAATTTTGGACGACTATTGCTGAATAAATAAACAATAATTGCTGTGGCGGAAGACTTTTTTCATATATAAAACTGATGACTTTAATTTGTAGTAATTTTTCCTTTGATCCAGATTATATCATGCAAGAATTTACTTTGCCAAAATATGCTATCTGCATTTCTAAGATTTGACTCACAATTTTTGCAAATTTCATATTCGCATTTACGACCTTATTCACATCTTCTTCTACCTCTGTAATCAAGCAAAAAGAAAAAACGAAAATGTTTCATAAAAGTTCTACCAAAGTGTTGTAAGCTTATGAGGTCTTAAATAAGCCCCAATCAAAGTTGTTGAAAGGAAAGCAACAGACGCATCAAAGTGTATGTTGTTATCTTTGCATAATCAACAGCTATCAGAAGGGATATAGCATGGGCAGTAGTATCAGCAGCTGCAGCAACAGCAACCATTCCAGTGGGTAACGATGTGTTAAACTGAATTGAAAAACTGCTCACATCTTCAAAGAATTGAAGTAGCAGTAACTCATGTGTTGCATGTCTTAAGAACTTTAGTTGTTGTTCAAACAAGTGTTTCAGAATGAATGAAAAAGAAGAAGACACTTTTTCTCATTTTTGTATTTTTCTTTTAGTAAAAAATCTGTAGCACTGAAAACATCAAGCTAAAGATTTTCATATGAGTATGTTTTTAAGAAAAATTCTATAGAAAAATTATTACATAATAATTGAAGATACAAAAAGTTGCAGCAGCAGCAACAGTAGAAGAAATTGTAAGGGCAGCAAAAAACCAGAATATGTAAAAATGATGATAAAAGTTATGGTCAAAATGATGTAGTACTTGCAGCAACAACATTAGTAGTGCTGGCAAATTGCATGCAAAGTAAGCAGCAATTGTAGAAACTACAATATAGATGCATTATAGTATCGATACTTATCACTTTGGGAATTATTTTGATTGAAATATTGGTTCAAGTGTAGCAAAGTGAGTAGACGCCTATGGGACATAGGTTAGCAAAAGTTGCAGCTTCTTGTGGTTAAAGTCAACCCCACTTATCACTATTTTATTCAAATACAATATCTTTGGCTCAAATAAATATTTAATTGCTCTATATGAAATATGCGTTTGTTATATTCAATCATATAATTTTCTCGGTGTACGATATTTTCGTATTTAAAAAACTTTTTTATACTACGCGACGCTCCTCGACGGTTGTCGATGCTTTATAAAGATTTCGATGCGTTTCGTTACATTTATGCGATACTTCGACTCAACACTGCAGCAAAAAAATTACACAAAAAAAAAAAAAAAATATTTACAAAAAAGGTTTCATGCATAAATTTTTTCCTAACCATTGAAGAGTTTTTGATTTGATAAGAAAATAAAAAAAAAAAATGAAATAAAAATGATACAATCGAATTTATCTCATTTTTTATGCAAAGCATCAAGCAACACGTGAGACATGAGATGTTGCTATAAAAAGTTACTTCTAGATATGATTTTGTTACCATACATACATAGACGGTATATTCATTTTGTTCCTCCGTTTGTAACGCACGCATAAAAGACGGTGTGGCAGATATAGGAAACTATATATATTCTTCAACAGTTTCATCTTTTAAGTCAATCTAGCTACGCTCGTCTATCTGTCTGTTTGTAGAAATCATGATTACGAAATAACGAAACAGAATACAAATCTAAATCTATCTTGAAATTTTGTATAAGGGACTATGTATCTTAGAGAAAATGTGCCAAGTTTTAAAAATTAAATGTCATAATATATATATTATATAATAATAATATACTTTCATCTTTTAAAGAGGCGTGACACTTCCTTAACTAGCTGACTAACTTTATATTGGAAAGAGTTTGTTAAGGTTATGCATAAAAATTTCCCGCAGTTACAATGTATTACCCCAAGAGCGAAAAACAAAGCATGAGCGGTTTTGAATAAGTAGGCGTGGCTCTTCATATGCAAGCAGAAACTTTGCAACAGCATGCTGAAAAATTCTTTTTAAGGAAATTTTACCAAATGTACTAACTTTAGCAACCACTCAGCGAAAATAGAACAGAAATAGGTAAGTGGGTGTGGCACCTTTTATACAAGCAAATAATTTAAATTGTCATAAGTACAAAATTATATACGTATACTTTATCAAACTCGTGTCAGAAACATTTGAAGAAATGAGCAGACAATCTACAAAAAATTTTAGTGGTTTGGAAAATGGACGTGGTACCATTAAAAAAGTAAAAATGTTCATATGCAATGCGCTTCAGGCAACATTTTGGACGGTATTAAAGGAGTAAGCATGTCACTTCAAATACTAGAAAATTTTAAAAATATATCAATAATACAATTCAAGCAAATGTTACCAAATTCGGTATAGAAAAGTTTGATGGTACACCGAAAAAAAAACTTACTCCGTTTAAGGAAAAATGCCTAAATCTAAGGAAAAAATGTCCTTCAATACGAGCTAAAGCCATGGGTTCCTCAAAATAAGTAGGTTGGATTCCTTAGTACAAGTAAATGTTGCTGTTTTGATATAAGGAAAAGTTTACTCAATGTGAGGACAAGGTTATAAAACTGAGGAAAATTTTACTTTTTCTCAGGATGAAGGTATCCTTAAATGAAAGAAATTTACTTAAAATAAATTCGTTGATTTCAAAAAAAAATTGTTAATTTTCTATTTCCTCTATTTTCTTATTTGTTGGTTACTTATTGTCAGTCATTCTTATTTTAATTGTAATACGTTTTTAAAACTTCAAAGAAGAACCTACATTTTTTTTTTACCTGTCGTCACCCGATCAGGGAATTGAACCTATGTTCTCAGCGCCATGCCACTGTTCAAAGATGCTCATCTTACCCAACTCAGCCACCGACAGCATTTTTAAGATATACTAAAATGATGTTGTTAAACTGCGCATGTAACAACCATTGTCTGATCAGGATAGCTTCGGTTCAAATCCCGGCGACGACATAATTTTTTTTTTTTTTTATTTAAAAAACAAGTAGAGAACTATAAATATATAGGCAAAAACAGAATACTTACGAGAAGAATAGATATTAATTTCAGCGAGTGTTGTCACTCATTTATTAAGGAAAGTTTCCTACGTTATAGTAAATTTTTTGAAGATACTAACTAAAACTGAGTACGATTTTCCTTAAACAAAACATTCCATTAGATTGAGGAAGTTTTTACTCAAATGAGGAACAAGTTGTCCTCAATAATTCTTCCCAAACAAAAATTTACTATTTCAAAGGAAAGTTTTACTAAAACCACAAACTCTATATTTGAGGAAGAGCGTTGACTTGCTTTAATGAAACATGAACTCATTTCAAAGGACTCAATTACTAAATGAAACGATATTTTCATCAATATGAGGAAAAATAACTTAGATTAAGGAAAATTTTTACACTAAATCGGAGGAAGGCAGTTCTTCAAATTTAGTACGGTCTTTTTTTCGGTGTACAAGTAAACAATGTACAAAGTGTGGGCGTGGTACTTTCCATATTAGCAAACATCTGTTGAAGCTGCTATACCAACTATATATCTTAACCATTCTATCCGAGCAAAGCCGAAGTGAGTAACAAAATCAAATAGAGTGTTTAATGGAACAAACAACGAAGCATCTTTATCGCACAGTACTTACATAACCGAATGGAATGCCCTTTTAAAGAAAATATATTGGACTTTCATGTATTAGGTTAGAATAGTGTAGGGTATATATTGTTGGCTAGGCCAAAGATAACACCCTTACTAACTTACTATGTATAAAACCTATTGTTGGTTGTTTTGTTGCCATTACTATGTATATTATAACATGCGTATCATAGCGTATATTCAAAAAAACAATGTAATTCGTGTTGATGAAATTTCAGATGAGCACGTAGCTTTTATCTCTTGTTACATCAAAATATTAAAACTTTTGATCTAAGAAAAATTAGATTTCAAGAAGAAAAAATTGAATTTAAAAAAAAATTATAAAAAAAACTTGCCATACATGTTTGGATGATGTTTGATGATGGATGCAATATTAAAAAAATTTTGTAAGTGGAGTCTTCCATTAAATATGAAAAAAATCTGTTATAAAAATTTAAAGAACTTCATGTTTCATGATTGAATGCAGCCTACTGACCAGTTGACAAATAATTTTAAGAAGGAATAATTTTAAAAAGAAATTTGTTTTTGAGAAATAATCAAAGGATTACAAAATAAACTTACAGCCAGTAACCAACGATCGGTATCCCGATATTCATTTAAATTAACAAATCGATTTTACAATATATATTTTTAAATGAAATATAACATCCTTCTCGTACATAATTCATTAATATTCCAAACGATGTGAGCGTCAGCAACTGCTAAAAAATTGTTCTTGCAATTAAAAACATAAAAAAAAAACTTTCTTGGAAATTTTTTTCAACAAATTTACTATGCAATTATCAAATAGTTTGACTAGCATAATTACACCAAAAGACACGGTAGGTAATATGAAAGCCACATTTCAACATAAATTTAACAAAAAAAAAATTCGATCATTAATCAAAGCATTAAACTGTCTAATGTGCGTCTGTTGGAGTACATAGGACTCATTAATAGTGAAATAGCAGAAAGAAACAAAAAAGTTTGAAAGTTTTAATTATCATTGACAGCGCTAACCAAGCAGCTGAAAGGAAGCAATTTTGTCTTCGGAGATTAAGGAAGTAAGCGTTAGGTTTGATTATAAGGCAGCAGTACGCAGTGGCGAGCTGAAGAAGGCTCAGAGCAGTATGTACTTAAAAAAAAAATTAAGATGATCAGATAACGAAATATTCCAGCAAAATTGATGAATCAGAAATATATTTTAGGTTTTCATTATGTGAACATCTTTAATGCCGGGCATATAGAATAATCTGTACTGGAGTGAATTGGTGAAAGTATGTACAACGCTTACGATAATATATGGAGGTGTTTCGAGTGTTTTGAACTCTGCTACATAGAAATCCGAGTCAATAGAGAAGATTCGAAAAATCTTTAGAATACAACAAAGTGTGTCCTCCACACCTCTAAACTGGCGTTTTGACCCTATATGATAGGGTCACCAATCAAGAAGGAACCTTCGAAAAAAACGCTTCTACATGACCAAGAGCGCTACCGATCTCTTTTATTGGGTGCTTGCTGAGACTTTTATTGCGCGAATCGATAGAGAAAGGTCAAAAAACGTTTGTTCATGATCAGTGTCGCTCCGAACCCCTCAAAAAGATTTTTTAGCCCTACATATCTAATAAAATATCATTATACCAATCGATAGAAAAGATCGAAAACATTTTTTTTAAATGACTAGGCTCGCTCCGACCCCTCCAGACGGGTGTTTTGGCCCGGATTTACCTTAGAGGCACACTAGTCCAGTGCCTGGGGCGGCACGATTTTAGGGGCGGCAAATATTGGGAACTTTGAAATTTTTTTTTAAATTTATTTACACAGGGGGAAAAAAGTGCAAATACTGGGATTGTGTGCATAAATTACTCCTCACATTTGATATTACAAAATTTTTTTTCTATATTTACTAGTGAAGAGGGGCGGCAATTTCTGACTGGCCTAAGGGCGGCAAATTACTTAATCCGGGCCTGCCCATTAAAGTAAAATAATTGTCGTTATTCCAATTGTGGAGTTAAAAAAAATGTTGTAGATGTCCGCTGGCGCCCTCTATTCCTCTAACAGATTATTTTGACTGCAAACACGTAAAAAAATAGACTGCATCAACCAAAGAGAAAAGATCGAAAAAGTTTTAGTAACGCGACCAAGGTCGCAAGAAAAAGGCGCTGTGATTCCTAATATGCAACCATATTTTACTGCACCAAATGATGCGGAAAGGTCAAACAAAAATTTTTAACATGAGAGGGAGTGCCCTCACACTTGAAGGGGGTGTTTCACCCCATTCTTTCATTAAAAAATAAAGTTAATTTGATTTGAATTCAATTGATTTGACTCGGCCAATCGATGGAAAAAAGTTAAAAATTTTTTTGGACATGTGTATAGGCACCCCCCATCTCATCGCTAAGGAACTGTCGGAAAAAAATGTTTCACATAACCAGAGGTGCCTCCAAATCCTCCCAAGTGTTGTTTTAACCACATTTTTATGGAAAATTTTTAATTGCGCCAATAGTTGAGGAAAGTATGGAAAAGCAACAAACATTGAAATTCAAAAAAAAAGATTAATAATTATATTATATTATTAGTAGTTATTATAAAGAGAGCGGAATGAAATTTATATCATTTGAAAGGTACTATTTTGCAGATGTGTACAAAGACAAAATAATTTGTAATATGTTCCTTTAAGGCAAGTAAAATAAAGAAAACATACGCGCATGATTCCCCCTTACAAAATGCTTTAACCAACGGGTTTTGATCGCGTTCGTGTCTGCATGAGGTAGAGGCAAGGTGAGGTGAGGTGAAATGAGGTCCACGGGCAAAGACGTTTTGTTCGTCATAGGTCGGCAAAATTCTTCCGAAGTTAAAACTTGGTGGGTACGGTCGAGTTTCGACCATAATACGATACTAGTTATTATAATTCCACAAAGAATGTTGCGGTAGGCGAAAAATAAAAGATAGTCAACCTTTAGGACAATCTTATGATGCTCGCTCAATACTTCAAGTGGACGATCAAAGATGCATGTTGGTATCCCTTAAGCAAACTGTCCATGAAATAGCTCAAAATCCACCACACCGGAAAATATTTCAAATACATCTAGCCTGGTTTCGATAGCCAGGCTAATTAAGCAGTTCTTATGTATATATTTTAACATTAAATAAAACCAATATAGTTTTACTAAACAATTAAGTGTCTTAATTTTATAAATTTTATGATGTTCTGAGACCACAAAAAAATAAAAATAATAAAAAACACTATTAAATTTTACGAACACATGCTATCAACGTTATATTGAACCCAATTAAAGTAGCTACAAGCGACCACCACGAATTATTGATTTTGTTCTATTCCATTGCCACAGCTCTAAACATATGCCAAAAGGTCATAAATTTTAATTTGATGAGAAGCTTGTTAAAATAGTTTTGAGAATAAATCTGCGCTTCCAAGAAACCACCGAAATCAACGAACACACAACAAGAAATGAAAATGTTCATTCACCACAGTCGTCTTAGAACAAAAACATTAAATGTTTACAACAATGGCGTTTTATAGGTCAGACCATATAATTAAATGTGTTCCACAAAAAAAAAATGTTAAGGGCTACACTGATAATCATCTTGTACTGCTTATTTTCCAAATAATTTCAATAAAATGTAAAGTAGAAAAGAAAACCAATGTGAGGGAACATTAAAGGTCAGTCATTTGTGGCACGATTTCATAATGATTATAGGCTATTGTTTAAGCATAAAGATTATTTCATGTTAATAATAGCACTGAAGATCGGTGGTCAAACGTTGTATATGAATTATAAATTCAAAATTTCATAATTCGCCCCTCTTCGATGCGAGAAAACGAAACAACCCTAATACCACCTGTCGTTGATAAATTTTAGCTTGTTGCGCCCTCATTCTTCGGTTCTCATTAGTTTCATAAATTCTACCTTTTTTGCTTTCGAATAATCCAATGATCATTGATCTTGTCCATTTGAGTTTTTTTTTTACCTGCTGCTTAATAAATCGCCGACTTACGCCTTAAGTCAGCATCAGACGATCACTTCAGTTTATGGCAAAAGTCCTTTTTTCATTTTAATGCCTTTTTGATTTCACTTTTACTTCGCTTGGATACTTCGGTATGTTTTATGCCCTTTTTTCTCTGTTAATTTGGATAAGCATCTTGTTTTAGTTTGTTGCAAGT
Organism: Meiosimyza platycephala; assembly: GCA_963662105.1. NCBI lineage: Eukaryota > Metazoa > Arthropoda > Insecta > Diptera > Lauxaniidae > Meiosimyza > Meiosimyza platycephala. The sequence continues at coordinate 101,490,378 of OY759208.1, read as the reverse complement.
CATCTGTTTCCTTAAACACTATGCGTCGATTCTTATGTTCCTCATTCTTTCTGGTGATCCAACGTATTGTTGGCGGCTTACTGACCATTCATTGGCAACAACTTGAACAGCTGCTATTTTGTAGCATTTTTTTTTAAATTTTTTGGTTTTCTGAGTTCAACTCTAAAAAATTGATGACGACAGGTTGTGCTGCTTGCAATAAATACGCTGACTGCTAAACGTTTGGTTCAACCTTTAGTTTGCTCAAGTAGTCTAGAGTTGTATGAAATATTTTTTTTTGTAGGGATAATCATGTCGCTTTACTGACATTAATCGTTTAAATTGTAGCAGCTGACTTGTCAAGTTTGTTTAAATGTTAAATATTGGATTTTTTTTTTGTCGGGGACGAGTTTATATATTTCTTTTCTGAAATCAGCATTCAATCAGAAAAGTGATTGATGCGCTAAAAATTCGACGAAATTTTTGAAGGAATAGTATAAATATAAAAACAATATGAGCATTAAAAGGGTAGGTTCTCTATTTGATAATAGGAGGTATATAACTTTTTAACTTTAATACAAACCATTTCCATACAAGTCATTTAATTTTCATAGTATTGATGATGCAGTTCAATCTTGCAATATTTTCTATATCAAATCTGAAAACAAAAGTTTGCTACCTTAAACTCAAAACCCTAAAAATATCATCTAGGAAACACCTCTCGTTTGGATAAGTTGCTTCTTTTGGAATTTGCTCGATTTATTTCTTCAGAATATATCTAATATATATATATATATATATATGTCTTTTGATTTACTTTGTCATGTTTAATTAAGTCATTCTCAATTTCGGAACATCCAGGACAGGAACTCTTCGTGCTAAGAAAATTTATGTTCACAAACCAACTATTTACGTCACCTTGAAATCGACTCTTTCTTGCCGCAAATCTAGCCACCGATTTTCGGGATTAGCCCTGTTCGTCTTTCCTTTTCCGATATGTTCTCTTTTCGATGTCTTCCATCTTCTCAGATTTGCTGGCTCGTGAAGAACCGAAATTTTACAGTGCTCTTATATTTCGTGACCAGCTTGAAAATTCCAAGTGCTACTATCGCACAGTATTTATTGTTACTTCATCTCCACCATCGTTCACTCGTTTCTTCACGCGCAATCTCCTTCTGTCTTAGATGGCAGTCAAACCATACGGCCATCCATATTTGTTTTGACCTCTTTTTCTAGAGATTTTAAATGTATTCTATCTTATTGTTTCATTTGTTTTCTAAATCGGCGTCACTGGATGTAATCTCCTTGCGATTTGACAAAGATGAGCGCACAGAATCATTGCTCTGAATGAAGGTAGTGCCATGATTAAAAATTTTTTCTATCTTTAAGGCAACATTGTCTGAGTGTCTAAAAATTCCAGGGACCGTAACGATTATGAATTTTATGATAGAAATCACTGCATGATCGTTATTCTGGATTTATATTTATTTCAACGATTAAAAATAATCGTTATTTTAGATTTTTATTTTTGTCGATCAAAAATAATCGTTATTCTGAACTTAAATTTTTTTCGATCAAAAACAATCGTTATCGTTATTTTTGATTTTTCGATCAAAAATTATTTTTTTCGATCAAAAATAATCGTTATTTTTGATTTTTAATTTTTCGATCAAAAATAATTGTTATTTTTAATTTCTATTTTTTTCGATCAGAAATAATCGTTATTTTGGATCTCTATTTTTTCGATCAAAAATAATTGTTATTTGTAATTTCTATTTATTTCGATCTAAAATAATCGTATTTTGGACTTCTATTCATTTCGATCAGAAATAATCATTATTTTGAATTTCTATTTTTTCGATAAAAAATAATCGTTATTTTTAATTTTTTTTTCGCTCACGAAACACACGGCACGCTAGCTATACTGCGGAAAAATTTGCTTTATGTTAAAATATCTTAATAGCGATTATTTTTGATTGAAAAGAATAGAAATCTAACGTAACGATTATTTTTGATTAAGAAAAATAGAAATTAAAAATAGCGATTATTTCTGATCGAAAAAAAATAGAAATTAAAAATAACTATTATTTTTGATCGAAAAAATATGAATCTAAAATATATTATTATTTTTGATCGAAAAAAATAGAAATCCGATGTAACAATTATTTTTGATTTTTCAAGTAAAAATCGCATAATTAGAAATCATGTCATATATCTTGGCTTCTCGTCAAAAGAAATTCATCTGTATACTCAAACTCACATTTCTACTTTTCCTTCATTGTGATTTTTTTGAATTTAATTATAGAAAATAAGGATTATTTACGGTCCCTGAAAAATTCTGTAAGGCTGCTGAAAATCAAACAAGGCATTATTGTGTGAAGATAACTGCGATAATGACATATTAATACTGGAAGAATGCTGCGAAAGGTACCAGTGAAATGTGATGTGTGTACAATGCAACTCGTTTGACAAACCAACATTTTCCTTTTTTTTAGCTAAAGCGGAAAGCCTAAGAGCGCAGTTTTGAAAAAGAAAATATTACCCAATTGGAAGAAAATTCTTCATACAACTTTCTGATATGAATGGAAATTTTCCACACTATAAAGATGCATGGCAAAGTTTTTTAATGGATATTATATTTTCTAAGAGCAAAAGTTTTTTAATCAAATTAACTGCTCATATTTAACAACTCTATTTAGTAGATGTGACATACAAACATACTTTCATGCTATACTTAGTATGTTGTAAGCATCTTCACTTTATATTTTTTGTAAAATCCAATAAACAATCGCAACCTTTCAAGTTGACTGTAAATTGCATAAGTAAACAAATCAAGTCTACCCATCACATTAATAATAAACTTTACCTAAGATAATGCCACCCTTTTATCAAGGACAATATCGCCTCCCCCTTAGGGCAACATTGTCACTCAGCGCGCTTTTAATCCGTTATGTAAACACATTATATGGAAAATTTTCAAGCATTTGCGCAGCTTTACAAAGAGCATGGGGATTGGGAATATTTTGCATTGACATTTTTATTTAATCATTACTTCAAGCTGAGTAGTGCCAGTAGTGTACGAGTAGAGAAGATAAAACTGCTGTTGTATTGTAAGATTCCCCAAAGGAGTCGTTAACACTCGCACACACACACATACACTCACACACAGGCTATTGTAAATCTTTAGGCAAACAAATCTAAAATCCTAAAAAACTTGCGCTCAAAAAAATGCTTTCCCTTTATCAAGTGTTGCGCAAATAAAATGGGGAATTCCCAAAAATGTTGGTTGCAAATAAAGTGAGGCAGTTTCTGTTTTTTCTTCTTTGTCTGCTTTTTGTTTGAATTTTTTGCAAGTTGGCTTGTGTAAACAGCATAACCCTCCTAAAAGTATGCATGTTTTTTTGTGTTGTGTTGTGTTGAACAAATAAAACACTTTATTTTGATGACTAATGAAAAGTGTTGGTAGATCTTAAAGTTTAATGCTTTTAAGAATAAATAGTGGAAAGTCTTTGAGGGCTTAGATTTTGTTTGAGTTTAGCTTTTATTCTGAAGTAATAGAATAATTTTGAATAAAATTTAATTGCTTACTCCTTAAAGTATGCAAAATTTTCTTTGACAAAATAGAATATGCATTGGAAAGAGTGCTAGCTCTTATCTTGATTCATTGAATAATAGGCTTCTTTAACTTTAATTTCTTCGAAATTGTACCAATATTTTGTCAACTTTGTCTAATGTTGCTTCTTCATAGCACGTTAATTTTTTAATTTTTATAAAAATTTTAAATAAAAATCACTGACTAAATGTTTTCTCTCATTCTACCTAAATAAAAGCTATGCCTTCTTCAGTGGTGCCATAATTCCCTCATCATTACTCATGCAGCACAGCAAATACTTTAATCTCAAAGTATCTGCATGGAGTTGGGGCGCGCCACGGAAATTCCACTTAATTCCCAAAAAAATGGCTACAAAAGTTCAATTTATAGTTCAACACCCTTGGTTAATACAAAAGACGAACCCGTATGCATTACTGGCCTAACCTCTCCAAATACACCATAGCAGAAAACACCCAAGGGGTGGCAGTTTTTCAGTTGGACCCCAACAGACATTGCGTTCGCTAGCGCGCCGTAGATGAGTAACCTTGAAAATGGCGTACTTGCTTTCAATGATTTCGTCTGCTGCCGGCCGGCGTTAAAAGTACGTTGTAGAAACTTTTTTTCCCCTTTGTGCGCCCTGCTGTATGCAATGAATTTTGTAATTCCATAAACGTTTTCGTCATTATTCCGTTGAGGATTACGGCAGCTTATGCAATTTTTGCCACCACAGCTAAAGTTTCTATGGTGGAAAATCTAATTTCCAGCCACCCTGTATAGACGTTGCAAGACATGCAACGGAATTGGCGTGGGGGTAGTTGTTGCAACGGCACGTCCGTTGCTTTAATTCATTGTTGAAAATTCAACTGTATGGACTAAATTTTTTTTTTTAATTTAAGGGAATTTTCACATTGAAATTTTTATAGTTTGAATAACTTTGCAGCAGGCACCCTTTGACGCATTGCATGGGGTTGTTGTTTTGTTTGCTTATTATTACGTTTGTTAAGGGCGGATTTTTTGGCCGTCTTTGGGTGTAGGTAATAATCTTGGCATGAGCATTGTAAAAAGTGATCATCTACACCACACGTCACAGCACAAATGCATTGGGTGGGAGTTGGATTGCTGATTAAATGGGAGATTTGGGGTAGGGGGATAGATGCGTATCATTTCTATTTGGAAAACATTAATTTTATTTGATGAGGCGCAAAGTTGCGGAATTTATTGCGTGCATTTAAAGAAGTTAAGTGGATTTGGGCAGGAAATTAATGAATTGTGGAAAGATGAAGTAGAGTTAAGTCATTGGTGCAAAAATAAATCGTCAATGAGTTTCATATATAATTTGGAATAAAAAGATATTTTGTCAGTTACTAAACTAATGAAATTTAATAAACAATCTGGTGAAACTTATAGAAGCACGTTTGTTACAAAATATTTATTTTTAAAGAAGAAAGAAATTTTAAAAATGCTGCAAAGTTTTTAAGAATAATTTCCTATTCCAGAAGTCACAACTTTGGCAAAGTAACCAACCCCCTTCAAGCTCGAATAATATTGGGAAATACTTTTCAAATAAATTATGCACATTCCAATGCATTTGACCACAGCCCTAAAAGTAAGAACATATTTTAGATAGGTAGATATTTTCTATTCTCTTTAGTAAATTTAAAAAAAAAGCTACCAAAGCTTTCCCTAACATTTCTCTTACAGTTCTTATGAATCATTTAATTTTTAAATTTTTTTTTGATTTCCTAAAAATATTTTAATTTTATACTAAAATTCAATGTCAAATGTCTGTGCGCAAATCACTCGCATTAATAAATCTGTCACAATCTGAGCTAATTAGATGAAAAACAAGTCTGTTTTCATTTTAGTGCCCTAAATTTATCAACCTTAGATGGTGTAGTTTGACATTTAAACACAAAATTAATTGCCAAACATTATTGTTTTCAGATAATGAATGACATCCTAACTAGACTACAATCTACATCCAATTTTTCTTGACTGCGTGGCATGTTCGCGTTTGTTGGCTGTGCAGCAGATTTTCAAATGTTCAAGTTCAACGTTTGCCTAACATATGGGCACGCAGGTATGTCTCTTTCTATTATTTTTCTTTTAATTTAGTATTTATGCTTTGTCGGCATATAGATACTTAAATAGATCTACATGACCTAATATAAATGAATACTTATTAAACGGAAAAACATTCGAATTTTAGTGATATTTTATTCAGTGTAAGTGACTTAATTTTATCAAAATCAGGAGGGTATACATACAAGGTTCAATTTTCTGTAGCGAAGTGGGCCATTTATATCTTAAAACTCAAAGACTAAGCATGTGATATTTGAAATACCTCAAAACTTGGCGAACTTTCTCTTGAAGTATTATCGATTTTCATAACTAAGCCACGAGGTTTGCCATTTGAACAATAATGAATTTGTAAAAATATAATAATTTATTTATAATATATGGATCAGCAACGTGATTTAATTACGCCAAAGTCGTGGCATTTACCATTCTAACTATTTGAGATTTTTTAAATAAATTTTTTATCCAAACGACCGGCTTTAATGTAATATAGTTTGGAAATCAGTAATGGCATATTCGGTACATTTGTACTTTTTTCGGTCGTCGCTAGTACATTCGACAAGTTTTCAGTACACTTGCATTGTTTTTAGTACATTTGGCGAATTTTCAGCACATTTTCAGTACATTTTCGGTACATTTGGACAATTTATAATAATAACCTATTATATTTTTTTAGTAAATATAAAAAATAAGATAATCGCAATGTTTAGTCTTATAATAATTACCTTTTATAATAATTACACTTTTTTTTATTTAGTAAATACTAAAATAATTTTATAATTTAATGTGAAATATATCTCATTTTGCTAGGGTTTTTGAGATGGAAAAAATAAGCACTTTTTTTCTGATTAATTTTTTTTTGTATATTTTAGTCAAATTGGGTGTTGAAGACAAAAAAGTACATTCGGCCTCTAAAAAGAACGTTTCAAGTCTCGATTTCAGTACATTTTTACAAAACCCAAATGCCATCACTGTTCGAGATATAGTGTCGGCGTACTTCGGCAAACATATGTACGTCAAAAGTTGGCTGCGAAATAGTCTGTCACGGTTTACATAAAAAGAAAAAGTGGATATATAGAAAAAAGTTTAAAAGTGTAAAGGGTGGAAAGTTCACTGGTCTATTTTTCAAAACTAGAATTCGTCAAATGAAGACTTTTTCAGTGCTAAATTAATAACAGCTAAAATTTTATGTCCTTTGAACCAAAAAATGTTGGAAAAGCATTTAATTATGCTTTTAATAAATTAAAGAAAAAATTAACCCTTGCGGGACTCTTAACTCTATTTAGGTCTAGTTAAAATTTTACCTTATATGAACCAAAAAGGTTAAGATAGAAATAAGGAATAAAAAACTAAAAAAAAAAAACATTAACTATTTCGTAACGCATTATAAGAATCATGGTATTATGTTACCCTATCCCTATCTCTATCCACTCATTATGGCGTGGCACCGCCCACATATAGAGAAATACCTTTCCTGAGCTTTGAAAGCATTCAGCCGTGGCAGGTTAGGCCACGCTCACTTAAAGAACTTAGAGCTTATAAAACCTTTCTTAAATTTCGATCCAAACCAAATTTAATTAAAATCAGTCTATTAGCTTAGTCGTGGCAACGTTTTTTCCTCTATAGACTATCTGGTTCCACACTCCCCGGGGCCCGCGCACTCCCCGTTGTATACTGCAGACAATTAAGTCCATGCACTAAATTTCACAACTTGGTATAAGTACGAGTACGAGTAATAAGAATATCAACATAAGTGTTTTTGTAGCATGGGAGGAGCCACGCCCCTCAGTTCACATTTTGAGAGTAGGCTGGCACAATCAATGTACATCCATGTATGAAGTTTCACAACTGCAGCTGTCATAGATGCCTAGATATAGTTTAAAGTATTTTTATTGTTAGGAATGTTCCACGTCCCTTTGTCTTATTGCGTCCACATTTTATGAGGTCCTTAGAATTGACAATATACAACCTTGTCCCAAATTTCAAAACCTTTGCACTAAACTTGTTGCATGGGTTCTCAACAAATTTATCATATGTAAAAATGGAAGGATATCAGGTTTACAAATTCTTACTAATCGGTGAAAAAGTACTAATGACTCCATTTAGCAATAGATGAAACTAGTATGAATAACTTAAGTCCATTTTCTGCTATTTTGTTTTTGAAATTGTTTTGCTGTTATCACATTCTGTACTGAGCAGTAAGCTCATAGAAATATCTTTTGTGTAAAAAATTGCAGGATCTACCATTTGTGTAATAATATTTTAATTAAAATATTTTAAGAAATTGGAGTTGTCACTCTCAGTTTAAATAAAATTTTAATAGTAAAGATCTTGAGAAATAAAACAACAAATTATTAACTAGCGAAATATGCCAACTACTTGCTGTATTGGAAGGTATTAAAAAATTCACAAGTGCAAAAATTTTCTTCATTAATTTCTATTAAACAATTGTACTTAAATTTATGCATAACACGTAATTTACTTCCTCCAACATGCAGGCATTTTAGCCTGAAAACTCCCCAAAGTACTGTGAAAAAAAAGGCTGCTACAGCAAAACACCCTAACCCTCGAAATCACAAAAAGTTCAGAAAATTTGACTTGTAATTTCGCACTACGTTGACTGCTGCTATTGCTGATTAGAATGATAAAATTGATTAAGGATTTTGATGAGCTTTGTCGATGATGAGTACAATTTCCTCGTGACAAACGTTTGTGTTGTTTACCTCCCCTGCTGTATGCACCCACTATGGATTTTAATACTTGTGACCCCATACCAAAATCTATTGATTTTATACACAGTGGTCAATACCCCACGTGCAATGGCGGCGCATATGTTACACATGCTGTGTGCTGCATCCCCGCTCATTACATGACTTGTGCTTGTTTCGACATCCATCAAAACGCCTTAAAGATGTTGCTACTACGGTGGCATAACGAATCTACCGCATATGTGACTCTGCCTGCCTGGCTGCCTGTGAAGAGGGTCAAATTACAATAAAATATCATATTGGGGTGTCGCACATAGATCTTTTTTTCCGGAAAACTCATTTATTTTCTATATCTTCTGTGAATGCACCTTAGTTGCCACACACGTGATGCTTAAGTGAGGAAGTATTTAGTCCCTTTGTGCAGTGCTGTACAGTGGTAAATTTGCTTCAATTTTTTTTGAGGCAAAGGAAAAAATTACTTCGCTACACTCTTCATCAATCAATAGCGGAAATATATTCGTACTTACAGCACAGGGAAATTCAATTCACCCACAATCATCAATGTTGCACTTGCTAAAGGGATACTTTATTACAACAATTTTTTTTTGCACTTCAGTAACACCCCAAGTCACCCCCAGTAACTACTTGGTGACTACTCAATGCAACATTGTAGATTTCGAGACGTTAATCAGTTGTGCTTCACTGCAACTGCATGCAGCAGAGACCACAAACTTTCCAAAACAGCAGTCAAAAACTATTTGTTGTTGTGGTTGTTGTTTCCGAGATTTTTAAATCTCTGCTTATGTGAAAATATGTACTGAAGTTTCTTAATGAGTTGCTTGTTTTTAATTTCCTGTCTGTCTGTCTGTCACTCGGTTTATCCTTCTGTTTCGTCGTAAATATGTGGCTTTTCATTTATCCTGCATTTAAAATGTACGCATTTTTAATCTACTGCTGCAAGAAATTTATTTTATGATACCACTCAATTGTATGGAATCGTCAACAGATAAAGTTTGCTTCATTTTTAATGGAGTTTAAGATTTTTATTTTGTGTTTTTGAAAATCTTATTAGTGATGCAGTATCAAATGATTATATGATTAGGAAAATTAAAAACAAAACTATATAATCTGCAAAGTAAGCAACTCCCAGAAGTTCTCGTTTTAATGATTATAAGAACATAACTTCCTACATCTTTATATCCATATTAAAAAATCGAATCTAAATCATTCAAAAATGTTGACCATCTATGATCAAACTGAGCTACGGCATACAATGTGAATGTACTTTTTGAAAATATGAACTTTTATAAAGGCCCACGCACCTCAATTTAATTGTATGAATTGTATGCTTTTTTCTAAAGTTATGTCGGGAATTTCGATTTTAATGCAGATACATACTTAGGATTGATTGAAAATAACATTACAAAAAAAAAAAATGTATGTCGAATTTTATGTTGAAAAAACATAGTTAAAGCGGGAACTTCGATATGGAAGCACACGCATTCTTGGGATTGATTGAGGAATAATATATAAAAAAATAAAAACAAACTGAATATGTTATATTGAAAATATTTTGGGAAACATTTTTTTTTTTTAACAAATTTATTTAAATCTTTTTAATTTTTTTATAAAGCTCTTGTATTTCTTAACAAAAGTGATTAAATTATTTTTTATCCTATCACCTATAGTTTTTGAGATATTTCGTTTCAAAAAATGTTCAAAAACAACAAAGTATTACCAATATATTTCTTACTCGAAAACTTGTATAAATTGAATTTCGTTATAATTCGAATTTTAGCTGAATTTTAAAAAAAATATTATTTATTTTAAAAAAAATATTTCTAAAAATTTTAGTTTTAAGTATTTTATCGTTTAACTTTGAGCTAATTTTTACTTGCTTTTTCTAATTTTTGAGTAACATTTTTCGCTTCCATTTTGAGGAACTTTAGCCGTTTTTAATAATATATGTATCTGAGGAGCGTCGGAACAAAAATCGATAAATGACATTTTCACTTTTTTTTGTTGTTAATGATCTCAATTGGTTGTTTCCTACATATCTTTCTCTATCGTCAATGTATCCTGGTTGATAAATCCGCTCCAAATCCTGCCGCAAAATAGCCGGATCTGAACATAAATCGATAAATCCTTACCATCTTTCATTGTTGACTATTTTGATTCTGTCAAAAGCTGTCATATCCATAGACACATGCGGCACATAATTTATCTATTAAGGTTTTACATGGAGGAATGCAAGCTAATATTTACGCCATTAGATATAAATCAAAAACTTTCTTAAGAACTTTGCCCAAGAGACAAAAAAGATGAAGAGCGTATGCGAAGTGTGCCATATCAAGAAGCATGTATGCATCGCAAGTAGCAAGACCAGATTTAGCATTTGCGGTTGGTGCATTGTCCAAATATAACAACAATCCAGGAAATTCGCACTGGGTAGCAGTTAAGAGAATGTTTTGGTATTTAAAAGGGGGCAAGTCATTACAAATTGGAGTTCACAAGAGACATTAGTGGTAATACAGAAAGATTCAGTGATGCAGACTGCGCTGAAGATACAGATGAGCGAAAATCAACAACTGGGTATGTTTTCAAGTATCAAAGAGGAAGTATTTCATGGAACCAATCAACGGTCGCATTTTCAACTGCCAAACCGAGTACAGGGCTTTGGCTGCATCTTCCCAAGAATCGCTATGGTTTACAGCGCTATTGAATGATTGGAAACTACCACTTATCTACCGATATATATTACAGTGTCTTATCAAAAGCCGATATATCCAGTTGGTTTGGTCAAAAACCGATATGTCCATTTTGTTTTTTTTTATATCTCAAAAAGTACCATGCACACGAATGCAGAATTTAGGTTTCCAAACCGTGATATCAACATCAATAAATTGATAGATTTCGTTCAATTCCAAATTAGAAAACCATGATCTTAGACATATTTTTTCAATTTCTCACAAAAAAACACGACATCAATTTGTCGGTTTTTGTTCCGACGCTCCTCATTTATCAAAATTAAAAAGTTACCTTATAGCTTGTGTTCATATCTGTATCAGTAGATCTCAAATGAGATTTATTCGAACGTAGTTACTATACAGTAAATATATCATCGGCACCATAGTGTTGAAATAACATTGAAATAACATTGTTAGTGCCGCTATCACCTATTGTTTTTTATAAAAAGTTTTTAATATATTTAATTTTATAAATTTTAACATTTTTATACTTACCCCGAGTAAATGCTACGTGGTCTCAAAAATTGTTGCTGTGCCTCTCCATCATTTTGATTAATCAACAGCATTGAAGTTCTGCAAAATTATGAAAAAGTTATAGCAAAAACATCGATCGGTATTTCTGTCAAAATATGATACAAAAATTTTAAAAACCATATGGGAGCGTATACCAAAGTTAAAGCCTTGCTTGCTGTGAATTGAATTACATTTGTAGAGATTTTCACCATACGCTTGTTATCTACACCATAATGCGATGGCGCGGAAAATGCATAGAGCGCTAGTCTACGTTTTAATGGGTTTTTAATTTTTTTTTATTAATTTATGCTATATGGATATTTCAACAATTGAGATCAAGCAGAACAGAAACAAAATTATGTTTTCTCTTTGCTTTTATCTTGGACCACAGCTCTTGGTATACTAAAGTAAAGCGCTATAGTAATAAAAAATAATTTTAAAAAAGCTCAGTTTTTTATTATTAAGTTAAGTAAGAGCTTTTCAAAAATCAAATAATTCTATATTATTGCGAAATACTTTTAGGGTTAAATATAAACATGCATATGTTATTAACAGAATCTTAACATTATTTTAAGCTGTAGTAAATACCTCTACATTTTATTTTACTTTTTTTTATCATAAAGTAAATAAAAAACTGCTCTAATGCCCTTTTAAAATAGGCTTAAAGACATGCTTGAACTTCAGTCTATCTATTTTGAAAAAAAATCTCAATCGTTACAAAAACTAAAACCCATAAAAATCTGTGAAAATGATTAAAGCGATAAATTTTGTCTTAAAACCATGAAGTAAAAACTCTAAATTAAAGAAAATCCGCTTAAAATTAAGTAAAGCCCTAAATGTCTACCTTCCAGGTGGCTCGTGCTCCATAAAACACAAACAAAAGCCAGACATGAAAATTAAAGCACAGCAGCTTTGCTATAGATGCGATGCAACTAATGACTACTGACGTTAAGCGTCAATATCACAGTCTACTCGCACGTTGCAGCTGCAACGTACAAAGTTGCATTTAAGCCGCATTTAAGATGTGCCGTCATCAGCAGCATCGCCGTACTCAGCAAGCCAAGTTGCACATTCGGCCAGCAGCCGGTAAAGCGTTAATTAATCACACATGCAACAGCAGCATTTGGGCACCATAAGGAGTCAAACAACTACCACAAACTGTGTTGCATCCACCAATGTGATTAATTGAGTGCAGTTGAGCTGCTGCAGCTCATGCACCCAAATATGGCATGAGATGATGTAGCAGAAAACGTTTCGAATGATTACTTTGAGCTTATAAAATTATTGTGAGGAAGTTTGTCTATTTCGGCGATTCAAGGAAAACTAGTACCAAGATGACTTAACTGTTATTCGAATTTGAAGAAAAGAACGCGTTACATCATAACAAATTTGTAACGTTTTGTTTGTTGCAATTAAAAGGTTCTACCGCAACGAATCAAACTACAAAAAGGTGTGTTCTAGAATTTGTGATAGAAGTCTTTTTTTTGGGGGGGGGGGGGGGTAATAGAATTAAAATTCTTTTATAATGAGTTTTGAACTTTTAAAAATAAATCTAAAAAGAATAATTTAGTTCAATTAACTTATAATGTACAAGGTGGCGCAAAAGTTCTTAATCGATTTGCAGTTGTTTGTAAACAAAATGTATTATTTGTTGGTTATGTAGACTTTATGTTTTTTTTCATTAAATCGTAAAGATAATATCGATCGAGTGGCAGAGTTGAAGCAATGAGCTCAATTGACAACATTTTCACTGATTTTCTCAAAACTTCTGGGTATACTTATTTTTTTATAATTTTTCTGGTTGTATCACAAACTAAAGGTACCGCCATTAAAAAAAGTACAATCCTATTCCAAATTCAGTACATTCCCAAGAAAACCGAAATGCCGGCATTACTTGTCATATGTAGGTAGTATTTAAATATTTTAATATTTAAATATCAAAATACAATTTGCAACCACGTTGTGTAGCACGTTTTTGCTCAAATTCTTTGTATAAATTTACAGTAAACAGATTTTTATTGCCAGTTAACAACGTTCGATATTCTTGTGAAACTCTGTAACTCGATTCAATGTTGTCCTTTCAATAAATAAACGTGACGAATCATTTAACTAATTATATTCAAAATGTCATAAAAACAACTATAAAAAAAAAAGAAATATCATTAACAACTAATAATATTCATAAAAAAATATATCAAAGCCGTTTGTGTGGTGCTTTTATTTATAGAAAAGTAAATTACAATTTATGTATTTTTAAAATATTGCAAAGTGAAGAAAACAAATATTTTTTTATGTGGATATAAAATTTTAACATGATAAATTTTTTTTATTTCTAAAATTTATTATGACAGCAGGTGCTATTGTTGTCTTGTTATTAAAATTTTAAATGGACTAATAACTCTTTTTAGGCTTTACTCTGCAAGTAAGGTTTAATTTATTAGCTAAGCTTGAGAAAATTGTTATTGATTTTTGATAATTTTTCAATATACATATGTATATATATGTATGAGGGAAAATCCAAAAATCCGTTGAATTGAAATAATACAATGGAAACCTTTAAAACCCACAGAAGTATAGTCTGCGAAAAAGCTATATGTGCGTATAATGTTTTCATATATTTCCCATGATAAAAAGTTATTACGAAAATAACGGTACAACAAAAGTATGCAGAATGCAAGCACGATTTGCAGAAAGTAATTTGAAATGTTGCTGTTGTTATTTGCTTTGAAAATAGTACCGTAGAGTGGCATGGCAATGATAAAAATCACAAAAATTGTCATTTCGATTTTGGAAAAAAAAATCTCCTGACCTCAAATGTGTTTTAACAAGCATTAGACTCATGTAATTTCACTCTCATATTAATAAAAATCCACAGTAAAAATTTAAGCGTAAAAAAATTGGGGTTTCTAAAAAATTCAGCCTTGTTTTTTTTTTCATAAAATGTGCTATTACTACGCCAATTTTCCACAATTTTCAAACTTTTTTAAAGATTCTGACAAAGAATTAGAAGTTCAATTAGAATCAAAAGACAAAAATTAATTATTTTGATTTGAATGAAAATGCGATTATTTCAGCGGTTTTTCAAGCTCTGACACTAAAACTTTTAAATGGGCATAACTTCGTAGAAAATGATTTTCAATCAAATCGGACTTAATTACTTTGAAAAACATCATATTTAATTGGCAACCAATACCGCAATTTGAAGTCAGCATGGTTTGAAATCGATTTGATCCCTATCATTTTTATCTGTCGATCATATAAAATTTTCAATAATTATTCAGTATTTTTTACTAAATAAATTTTTACTTTTCCGCTTTGTATATTTTACATTCTTAAACTGTAATAATAAAGCTTAAGACTGTAATTCTTGCAGTTTACCCAACAATTTTAAATTAAGTTCACCATGAAATTAGAAATTACACGGTCTTACGACAATTTTTCCAGATTCTTTAGTTTGTTTTGAATAATTCACGTTAAGGTTTACAAAACCTTTTTTTCCGTGTACATTTATTAGAACGTAAAATTAATTTTTCCAACCTATTCAAAAACATACGATATTTCTTGGTCCTGAAAACGAACCCGAATTGCCTCCTGCCCGCGTTAACGTCTTTCAATTTTCTTTCTCGTAGCTCTTTCTTTGAATTGAGATATAAATAATAATCGCTGGGGCTAAAGGGTGGGTGAACTAGCGATTCATAGCTCTGTTTAAGAATAGCTTCCTTCTGATACGCTTACTAATGAAAAAAGTTGATTTTTTTCAGACGTACATCTTCTTACATAAGATTTTCTTTCGACTTATATATGCATAATTAGTTCCCAATTAGAGTGGTACTAATTATGTAGACACACCCCCACTCTTCCTATCATTCTCGTAATTTTCACACCTCTCCACGTATTTTTATTTCATTTTTTCTGCAACACAATATTATCTGATAGTTAATGACCTGAAATTGATGGGAAAGTTTTGATTTTTCGATTGTGTAAATAGCAGCAGAAATCGATAAAAGTTGTTAAAAAACAATAACTTTTATAATTTTTTTTTTTTTGCGTAGTTTATGTGTTTTTTTCAAGTCATAAGTTCCAATATTAAATGAAAGATTATAATATATTCTATAAATCATGTCTCTGAGACACACAGCTACTCGTATTTCATTGTTTTGTTTTTCGCGCGTCTTTAGACTCAAATCACTTCACAATAGTCCGCGTCGTATTTAATTTTTTTTTGGCATTAGGTAAACAAAAATAAAATTGGGAATTCTATACGCGTTGCCAATCCTCAACAACATAATAAACTATTGGCAATACGAATTGGAGAAGTGCAGTGTGCTCGAAAAAAAAGATTTACGCAGTAAAATATAATAAAACAACAAATATGTTAACAAGATTTCTTATGAATTCGCAATTTTTTAACATGTGATTCACAAACTCGCATACAAATCGGTAGAGTTGCCAAATTTTATTTATGAAATGGAAAGCAACTAGACATATTATAAACTAGCGTGTTTTTTTTTTTCAAGCATAAATAGCAACACAGAATTTAAGAATTTTAACGACAATATTTGTTTAGCATTTTGCAAAAACTAAAAGCTATAAAAAATAAATTTTGCTTTAAAAAATAAAAAAATGATATGCAATATCCTTCTATAGCACGAGTATATTATTTTCAAAAAGAAATTATTAAAATCGGTTTTGTATATTTTGCGCCAAAGCGTTACAAACCATATCCATACAAGCAATTTTATATAAATTGTGTAGTTATAGACTATACTTAAAGCGCTTCGTCTACTCTGGCCGCTCAGCCAACCACCGCTTTCGCACATTTCGCTTCGCTCGTGGGCTCTGAGCCCTTTCCTTTCTTTTGTATATTCTTGACTTGAACCCACTTTCAACTAAAAGTATGCAATTGAACTTTTGTTTTTTTCTTCAATTTGCTTTGTTTTGTTCATTTTTCTTTCTACTTTCATTAACGCAAAATTTCTGACCCTGCACAATATTTTATATAATCGAAAGGTAATCAAAATGTCAATATAACAATTAGCCGCACATATTAACTTTTACTTTAAATTTAATATCCTGTTTTCAATATATATTTATTAACTATTTATAACTTATAGTCTTAAAAACAATTATTATTATTTATTACTTAAAACAGCAAATACTGTGCTGTACAATGTATGTATATATTCTTTCAATTTTTTGGTCATTTGTCAAATATTCTGACAGTGTAAGTGCGGTTATTTTATTTACGTTTTAAGTTACTATTGTGAAGCAGAAAAAAATTCTCTCCTCTATTTATTCTACTGATTTACTTTTTTTTGCAGCGGCTATTTTTTTTTTAGAATAACTATTTTTTTTTTTTTAAAGCTTATAACTCTTTTTTTTTGTGACTTCAAATCATTGTCCATACTATCTATATGTATATACATACCTATATAATTAAACTAAGTGCTAAATCCGCTTCTAGCTGTTTTCAAGCAGAATCGAAAAAAACATAAGAATGGAAGCAAAGAAAATAAATAATTGCGTTTCGAAATTATCACTTAAATCAATAACAAAAACAGCAAATCATTAAAAACGAATTTCGACAACAAGTATGTACCATTTTTTATCATCATGTTAGTTTAGCGTAAGATGCGGTATTTTCGTGTAAAAGTTTAAATTTATTGTCGAACATAACTGTCCATATATGAGACATATGCCAATGTGCAATAATTTTTAGAAAAATCTATAAAACTTTAGAAATCTATCACGGTCACATGGGATTAAGAAGGTTTCGACCCAATTCTTAGTACATCAACTTTTTTTTGCAGTCATAATCTTTATAAATCATGTGTAACTTTTGAGGCCGTGCGATCGTTTTTTTTTTTTTTTTTTTTTTTTTTTGAAGAAAATCTGATATTAGCGGTTGTTATAAAGAAGACAAACGACCAATGCATAGCATTGTAATTGAGCCGTATTCTTCTATGGCACGAAAGTAACACCACCTACCGTAAACATTATTTGGCAAATATCGTAAGAATTGCTTTAGAATTGAAACACTGTTACGACTGCGTACTTCAGCAAATAATTAACGCTCTTTTGTTGTTGTTCCATGTCTCTGGATATTATTATTATTTTTTTTTTTTTTTGTATAGAAGTTTTTATCTTTAGAATTTATTCAATAATTGATTTTCTAAGGTTGGTCAACAATTGCGTAAATTTTATGCCCGAAGTTCACTTAAGTTATCAATATAAATGTATATATTTTTTTTTCACTTTCATAACGTTTTTGTTTACATAGTTTTTGTCACAATTTTTTCTATGATTTACCCATAAATTAAAGTTGATTTGGTCAGCAACAATAAATTTATTCTTTTATAGGAATGTCAATATAGAAAAAAGTCTACTGCCTGCAGCGTATAAAATTATTTGTTTTATTTTTTTTTACTGATTTGAAATGTTATACATAGGTATGTACATATATGTAATTTTTCTAAATAAATTGCATTTCATTAATTTCAGAATTTGTGCAAAATTTTATTAAGAAAAAATTACTACGATTTAGTAATAAAATAACTGCTAACAAATTGGTATGATAAAATCAACTATCATTATTAATTTGCATATTTGATCGCATCAGCCCCTTTAGTACGTACATATACAGTTAATATAGGGGAGAACAACAACCCCCTAGAACGACTACCTTATGAATGGCTGTATTGTAGTTTTATAGATTAATAGTGAAATTTTGTGGCATTTAAAATAAGTAGGCGGGTTTGAAATTTTGGGCGTGGTACTTATTATACAAGCGCAGTATTTTTAAAAATTATGTTTTTTCTATTGCATTGAATATTGGAAATGGCGGAAATTTGGAAATTGGCCCCAAGAACTTCTTGTTTAAGTTTGAGGCACTGATAATGTTGGGATGACTTCAGTGTTACCAGATTGTTTTAGCTATTTTTAACCTTAAAAATATTTTATGTTATTCGAGTGCTGAAATCAAGTTTATCAAACAGAGGAGTTAAAAAAAAAATTATTTTTACTATATCGTTGGGATCACCTTATACTCAAAGACCGGTTTTGTGCCAACGATTTTTGGTGAATCAATTCAGGTAAAAATATTATTAGTGATAGATTGGTATTTTGACTTTCAGAATGAATTTTGAATAAATTTTCAATGAATGAATCATACACAGCCAATGACCATCTTGTCAAGCAATGTATTTGAGGAGTTGTGAGACACTATTTTTGGGGAATTGTGAGACATAACATTTTTGGAAGTATCATGCAGGCACATGTTTATTTTTCTGAAGACGTTTAAAATGCGCCACTACTGGAGCCTATTCTCTGTACATTAGACTGATCCAAAAAAATCGAAAGTGCTCGGATTTTCGGTGCTCATGATTTTTTTTTGAGGAGTCTATGATGTCTTGTGGTCATTTTCTTATATTTAAAAAAAAAAAAAAAATATTAACCCTTTATACTCCCAGGTCGGCCGTTTTTGAAAAAAAAAAATAAGGTAAAAAAAACGCAACTTTTTGAGGCATTGCGCAACCAACCGTATATATATAAAATTTTCCACTGAAGCCGTTTCTTAATCTTTTGAGCTCGCTGAACAAGATGCAATCATTTTTTTTTTTGCTTTTTATACGGTATTTGTTTCTTTTTTAGAAGGTTTTTTCGCCAAAATAGCAGAAAAAATGGATAATTTTGTCAAAAAATGACCGATAATTGTCACTCAACATTTTGTTTTTTTTTTTTATTTCAAGTTTGCAACCTTGGAAAGCATGTAAAAATGTGTAAAAATGATACTTTCTGAACTTTTTTCACATGTATTTTCATGGAAGATAAGCAGAAATCCGCAGAATTGATATAGAGAAAAATCGCAATTTCACGTACAGACGTGTTCATATCTCGAAGAAATTTCTTTTTCCGTTATTTCTGTTTCAGTATGCAGTCCTCTTAGTCTTTAGTCTTTCCCTTCAAAATTCATCTTTGATGGTTCCGATCCGACTTTTGGTTCTCGAGATATATCAATATTTAATATTTTTTTTTTTTGGACTCAAAAAAATCAAAAGAACTGAAAATCCGAGCACTTTCGATTTTTTTTGGGTCAGTCTAATGTACATACATAAATGATCAAATTACATAACCGAATAATTTCAATTACTATATTTTTAATTTAAAATTTTTTTTTAATCAAACAAATTCTTCCGCGATTTGCAACCATTAACATTTTACAACGACATTTTTCATTACGACCCCAAATTACCCTACGGTGATATCAGTTGATATAACTCCCGCATTAAGATCTCATTTTTGCATATTAAAAAAGCATATCTAAAATTTCAAATGCATTTATTATAAATATTCCAAATTAGTCATAATTAAACATGATGTTTACAGCGTGTCTAAAATTAATTATTCATATGTACCTATGTATATATAAATAAGGTTGAACACATATCCCACGATTTTTTTTCTCTAAATCCGATAAAAAATGTTGCATTTGACAGATGCGCAGCGCAATAAATTAAGCAAACAATTCATTAATTATTGTCTTAATATGAACAATTGTTGCAAATAATTTTATATGTAATAACATTTCCATGCAATTAAATAAGAATTTTCTTTTCAAACAAATGTTTTTTTTTTGTGTGGGAGGTTCACCGCCCGTTATCCCACCATCTTCTAGCTTGAAGCTTGTTTATGTCAAAAAATCGTTTCCAGACAGAACTTGATAAATTTTGTTGTAATAGCATAGCAATTAAAATTTTTGTGCTTGTATGGGTAGTACTACGCTCACATCTCAAAATTTTTATAAGATTTATTGAGACTTAATGCCTAGCTTAAAAATTAATTGCAAAACAAAATATAAATCCATAATCATGATTTAAATCTTAAACAGTTGGAGATTTTTGGAAATCCTTGTATTGTCAGATAAAAATGTTAATCACATACATGTGTATGTATAGGTATGAAAAGAATTGCTAAATTTATCAGAGATGCTGATTTCGAGTATATAGCAATTAAGTATCATCAATATTTACTGAAGTACTTATAATAAAATTAACGTAGAAAAATTGCTTCGACTTCAGTAGCTATCAATGAGATCAATTCTGAGAAACATAAGGTGATAATCAATTAATATTGAGAGATGAAGCGAAATCTGAGCTTTACTAAAAATCTGAAACTTTTTCTTGAATGCTGAACAAAGTTGAAAATACAAAAAAGAAATTGCACGATTGCATATCTACTTACCAGAAAATAAATCGGCAAGCACTTTGTAAGGAACATTATAGGAACAAAAATTAATAAGGTACTGAAGTACTTGTTTTTAATAAGTTTTTGAAACCAAACACTTCTTTTTGTGTTAACACTGGATTCCTTTCTTAAACATGTTTGAGTTACTTGCATAATATTTCATATAATACCTTACGATATTTTCCATAGAAATCTATGTTAAGTAGCATCTTTTTCCTGAAACAATAAATAGAAAGATGTACTTCCGCAATGTGACACTTACGCAAAAAGATCCTTTATATTAACAATAAATTCATTCAGATGATCATATTCTCAAAATCAAAACAATAGGTGATGTCACATCCTAAGTGTTGCATTAATGGTGCAAACATGTAATGTAATGTAGTTTAAAATGTGCAAATGATTTTAAGCGGTAGTTGCGCCCACTTTGTTAAAAAAGGTTTGATTCAACATAATTTCACAAGTCTGCCGTTTGCAGTAATACATATATTTGTATATGTATATATAAAAACAAAAATATATATCATCTATAGAATTCGTCATTCTCTTACCACATGAACAATGAATTATCTAATCTGCCTGTGCGTGTATTTTTGTTTTGTAATAGATATAAAGACGAAGTTTTGCAACACATATGCGTTCATATTTCATGGTGAAACCAAACACCGCACACAATCGACGTTATGTTGTTTGAGGAAAGATCTCTTCCATATTTTTCTGAACTCTTTATTAAAAATTGTACTTAAAATCTTGTCGCATTATAAGTAATGTGACATTTTTTAATGATAACTTTAATTATTATTATTATGTATATTTAATTATAATTTTTTTTAACTATACACATATAATATAATCAATATTACATACCTATATATTGTAATATTCATTCAAATAATGTGATGAAATAAAAAAGAATCCGTTTGAAATGCAGATTACATATTCAGCCATTAGGGTGCACAAGGAGAAAAAGCCTCTATACTTTTATTAATGCTTTAAGCTAAATAGCTAAGAAAACTAATGGCTGAAGTAGCTTTACTACTCATTTGTGTCGAAAAATTGTCTTTAAAGACCTGTAACTAGGGTTGCCAAATTGAAAACAAGGAATAAAAAGAAAATTGTTGATTTGAAAACATATCACCTTTATTGAAAAACCCGTAGTTGGTTGGATTGCGTGTCTATTTAGCGGAGAAAATAAAGAAAAGTAGGCAAAATATAACATGGTGCCCTCATCGAATCAAAATTCTCTTTTGGGGAAAAATAAAAAACATTTTCCTAAAAAGGTACCCATTGTCTTAATCAATAAAAGTTAATATTGACGTAGTTTTTCCATAAAATATAATAGTACAGACGCCGAACGAAGTTAAGTATGCAAAATGTGAGGACCGAATTTTGTTCATAGTTTTGGACTCAGAAAAGATTGCAGATTATGATTCTGGATGTTGCCAGGAGGTTTGTTGGTCCATTTATTTGTTATACCCAATCCCCTTAGATATCAAGTAATATCTCGAAAACTACGAGCCGGATTTCAAAAATTTTTGGATTAATATTGTGGCTTATTATATTACCTATCATATGACACCCATATTTTGGAAATCAATGCGTTTCTCACTTATATAGATTTTTTGAAAAGCTAAATCCTCAACTTCCGATGGCTATATCTCCGAAACCAGATCCGAGCGACGCTTTTTGATTCCATATTTATTCTTAAAATTCAAAAGCACATAAGAAAATATTTGGTATTTGTTCCATTTACTTGATATCTAAGGGGATGGGGAATAAAAAATAAATGAACCAACAGACCTCCTGGCAACATCCAGAATCATAACTATATTCAAAACTATGTACAGAATGCGGTTTTCATTTTTTGCAAACTTAACGCCATCCCGCTCCCGGTCTATAAGGTAATTTAATTATATGAATTTACCTTAAACTACAACATTTGAAAATTGCTGTTGAAATTTATTCTTCGTGATTCGTACCCTGTGGACATATCACGTTTTGGTTGTAACTACAATACGTGCTGGGTGATTTCACTTAACATACCTACATTGAGTTTGGTAACATTTATTTATATAGCTGTATATGTTGTGTTTTGGGGCTTATGCTTGCATGGCAGCTGCCAGGCCTTCTTTTACAAACTCACCAAATTTCTGTCTAATGCTTGGCGGAACCATTTCTTGTATTTTTAAGAAATTTGGTTTCACTATTTTAAATCATTTTCTCAGTTCAGCATTTTGAAGTTTTTTTTTTTTGCTGTGGATGGTGCCACGCCCACTTTTACAAATTCACAATGTTCTTGTACTGAGCTTTTTCGAATCATTCTTATTATTTATGTGACATTTAGTTCCATTACCTTAAATAATTCTCTCACTATAGCAAGTTTTCGCTTGCATGAAAGGTACTACGCCCTATCGTTGAAATTTATTAACATTTTTTTTTAGAGCATATCTAAGTCTTTCTTAGTATTTTTGAGAAATTTGTTTACACTACATCTCGTAATATAGCGTTTAACATATTTTACTTATACAGTATTGGCCAAAACTTAAGCACCCCCTCAGTACATTTTTTTCAAATCATAATTTTTTTTTGTGAAAACGACGTTTTTGAACCGTGTTGTGAATTTATTATACTTATATATTCATACCTTTATTATTGACAGATAAAAATTTTAAATATTCAGCGTCTCATTAATAAAAAGTTATTATCAAAGGAACATTTTAAGCCAGAAACCTTAACGGAAAAAACTAAAGCAACCCCTTTTTTATTGTAAATAAAAATTTTTAATATTAGTACTTAGTTGCAAATCTTTTATTCTGGACGACACATGCATATCTTTTTGGTATAGAGGAAACTACATTATTAATGATATCCTGCGATATTCCTTCCCAAGATATTTTCAAGGATTGAAACAAATCCGCCGTAGTTTTGCAATTTTCTCTCTTGATTTTCATGTTAACGATCTCCCACAAGTTCTCAATAGGATTCAGGTCAGGGCAGGCCAACTAAGAAATTCAATTCTGTTGCTCTGAAGTCACGCCTTTAAAATTTAAGGGGTGATTTTGGATCGTTGTCCTGTTGGAACGTCCACTTAAATGGCATCTCTTCATCGGTATATGGCAGTATCACTTCTTTTATTATGTCAACGTTCATGGAGCGATCCATAATTTCAGCAATCCTATGAATTGGTCCAATCCCATGACCAAAGAAGAAACGCTTATCAAGAATATATACATTTTTCTACACCTGCCATGCCCCCTACTATGCGAAATGACAATATATGGTAAATATACCTTCATTAGGGTATAAAAAGAAAAAGTTTCTAAAGTAACTACATACTTATTTTACTTAAGCGTTTTGCGTATGAGAAAATTCTTATTATTGAGTTGCATCCGTTTTCAGTGATGTGTTGCATATTTTTTAAATGAGAACTTGATATTTCAATAAATTTTTATTACAACATGTTTATCATGACCCGGTTACTTGAAGTAAAAACATTTTACGAGCAATATGTTGTAAAACTTGTGCCCATTTCAATAAAGCTGTATGCATTATTTCAAATTAAAAAAGATTTTTTATATGTAAGATTTTCATACAAACAATAAACAGTAACACATATACTACATATATACATATGTTGTTCAAAGTTAAGTGACGATAGTCTTATCAGGCGTTAAAATTTTTTACATGATTAATTTTTTTAAAAGGGAGCTAAACTTAGGCTCATTGCATCTAGTCACGTTTTTTTTTTTTAATACCCTATATATGCAAGTATATGTAAATGGTATACATATATATTTCAAGTATTGATTTACTAATGAAACTAAAGTAACGCTTAATCATGTCAAAGCAAGTGACAGAACGAATTTGTTTATTTGAAAGCAGCTTAAAGTGTAATAATTGGAAAAAATATTCATCGTGATTTATTTTGAAATTTAATTTAATTGCTAGCGTTGAGTGACATGACTTCAAAAATGATAAGATATGAGTTCAAGAACTATGCTTTTTATAATATACGTAAAAATTTAATTTTCACAAAAAGTTTTATTGCTGTTTTTGTGAAACAAAAAAATGATTATTTGTTTTTCACAAATTCATGTCAGTATTTGTAACTTTATCTGCAATAAATGTGTGTATAGTAAAAAAAAAACAACAATCTCTATAATATGTAAATTTATTTGTGTATATCGCACTTATTAAATTTCGTTGTTTTTTTTTCATTTCTTTTTGTTGTAATATTTGTAAACAAATAAAGTATTTTTAGAATAACCCACAATTTAACATATTTAATAAATCTTTAGAGGTCCAAGCGTTTTATTAATTACTATTTTTGTTTTGAAACAAACCTACGTCAGCAACTCATTAGCATTTTAAAAATTGAATATACAAAAATTTAACGAAGGTTCAAAACAACAAGAGCCTTGGAAGAAGTAAATGTAAACTTACATACATATAGTAGATAGTTTTACATATAGTTAATCTGTTAAATTTTTCCATTAAATTTTAGAAGAACTTTTATTGAGCTGTTTACATCTGCTATTTTATACGAACTTGCATTTGTAAAAAAAACGAAAATAATATTATAATAACTCACATATATGTATGAAATGAAATTTTTCATTTTTGGATTGGTTCTAAGCTAAGGTCTCTTTAGGTCAGGGAAGTTTAAAAAAACTGTTTGCTACTAATAGCAAATACATCCAGTGGGCATAGGTTTATTATGGTATTTTCATTGGCACGCTGATTAACTGAAAGAACACAAGCTTGGGGAAAACTAGCCTGATCTTCTTATGAATTGTAACATATTGATAAATTGTAACATTTACTTTAACGCACAGCTTGTTACAAAAAAAACCTTCTTCAAAAGAAATCGTTGGGATCTTCAATCGCTCAGTTATTACGCAAATGATGCAGTGTAATGTCACCAAGTGGACAACTTATTGACATGAACTTAAACGACTTTAGCTTATTTTGGAGGTACGCAAATGTTCGAGATGTGGGACAATTTGAAATGCGCTTTTATCTATGTTGTATAATTAGCTTGTTCCAATCGTTCCTATCTTGTATGGAAGTGGTGAACATAGTTCGAAAACCATGCGAAGAGGTTATATAGTCGGTCGCAGTCAGGAAACCGTTTTGACTATATTCTGTCTGAATAGACATATTTGTACTCTTTTTATACACTACACAGAAGGTACATTTACTTTGTCAATCCGTTTCTAACGCATAGAAGAGGACGTGGCAGGTATAGAAAAGTATATATATTTGACGCCGTGGCGCAAAATGATATACAATTCTATGATTGACCTAATGAGTGAAAAGAAAATAAAGAAAAAGATTTTCCCATTTTTTGGAATCCCACCGCAGTTGAATTTACGAGCATAAAATATGTTCTCTTTTATTTTACATTTGGCGCCTTAGAAGACTTGGTGACACACGTTGCTTTGTCCCTGTACAAATTTTGAAAATAAATAGAAGGAGTCGTCCAATCTTGATGAAAAAGTTTCCAAAATAATTTCAGGTTGCTGATTTTTAGTATTTAGTTAGATTTTAATTTGGTTCAATGTTTATTTGAGAAAACCGCTTTCAAGGTTAGAAAATTCGGTTTCTTTGAATAGTGACTGCGACATCTTTAATTAAAAGAAATATAAAACTGCCATTTACCTTTTTTAAAAGAAAGGATGTCGTTTTTTCATGTCATAGTTTTCTCTTCAAATTTTTGTTGAAGTTTTTTTTTTAAAAATCAGTTCTTCTGAGCCTCAAAAAACAACAGACACCACGTTTGAAATTCCTGAAAAATTAGTCAACTTTGAAATGATATCCTGCCTATATTCGAAATTTATGAACATAAATATTTTGAATTTATTGTAATAGGAGATATACCTGTCCAATGATATCAAATTCATGCTATTCGGTGAACAAAACTTTTCTGATTTATTTCCACTACACAAAGTACTGTGCGCCGTGTTGTACACCTGACCTTATGTTTCATGAGAAGACTAAGGAAACGAAAAATTGGTGCAGCACCTCAGTGCTCACGTTACGCTCATTGTACGCATTTTTCGATTTAAAAAATTGTTGCTTTCGCGATTTCAATTCTCCTGATATCCTGTAGCTATCAGTATGCTTAATCACAGCATCTATGTACATATGTTTCCATTAAATTTCATAATTTCTTAAAATCTCTTAGCGTTTCATTCCCACAACTTTGTTTTATTTTCATTTCGTTCTGCCAAAAAGGCGCATATTATGTATAAAATATTCCAAATAATACATAGCACCTTTATCAACATTATGAAATGCAATGGCATGTTTCGAGGGTCTACTGGCAACCTGGAAATAAATATATATAAAATTATTATTTGATATATGTAGTAAAAAATTGAATTTTTTGATTGCAAACCTCTTCAAGATTCCACCAGGGCTTTGAGTTATCTTTATTTTCTTCTAAAATCGTTTTATTTTGTGGTCTATATGCTGGATATGAAAAAAATGTGTCACCATCTGGTAGTTTTGAGTTACCAGGAACTACACCAACTCTTTGCAACCAACGTTGCATTTCCATTTGTTCTTCCTTCAAATTACGATCAGACACTGAAAAAACTTTTGGCGAAAGAAAACGGCGTACAGCCTCCTTACTAAGCACATAACCAGCATTCATGGCGATATTTTTCTATTTATTTTGAAAATTTTACACTACAGCGGAGCGCCAATTTTACAAGAATTTAATTCAGAGAGAGTACTTACCAAAGGCGAATTTTTAGTACCGAAAAAAATGGCCGATGTTGGTGAATATGAACGTAAGAAATGACGCAGATTTTCCAATATTACATAACTATCAAGAAATTCCAAATGCTCAAAATCCTTTTAAATTTTTTTTTTTTTTTTTTTCATTTTAAAAAAATCAACAACCTACGTATCATCCTCGACTTTTAGAAACCAATCCGTTTCGTGCACATGATGTTCATAAGCAAAGCTTAGACCCTGTTGTATTTTCATCCATACCTCCTCCGGTCCCTCTTTCATCTTAATCACAACAGGTTCCAATTCGCCATGCTCCTCGGTACTGATGAAAAGCAAACGATTGCAATGACGTCCCCAAGTGCGTAAAATATGCACCGCTCTGGTATCATGCGTCGACGGTGCTGTTATGACCATGCAGAGAATACGCACTTCCTGATAAAGTTTTTCTGCCTCTGACTGCGATGCTGTGGATTTATATACTTGCAGCAGCTGTATTGTTTTTGTATGAAAAAAAGCCGTATACAAGAAGCAAAATATTGCGAAGATCGCAATAATTTTAATGGATTTAGCCAAATTTGGCCATGGTGGTGATGCCATGGTGACTGCTAAACAAAAACTGCGATATGCGATATAGTTAATACGACTACAGTCAATAAGGTAAAAATCGGAAACTGATAAAGCTAATAAATTGCTTGTTTTTGCTTTTGTTATCTTTGGGAAATAATACCAAAAAAGTTATGCTACAAGTTGTTATCAAAAGTGTAATATTGAGTACACTGTTAGAAAAACACTTTACTGAACTACAATGCCTGAATCAATCAAAATTTTTGGTTCAATCAACTTAGAATGTTGTATCCAACTATAAATTGTTGTTTCAACTACGGTTGTAGTTGAATTTACGTAGATGCAGAGGCTGCCGTTGTCAATTAAAATATTAAGTGAACTCTAACATATGTAGTTGTTTGATTGCTTAGAGTTTTGCTATCAGAGTTTGTTACGACACAAGAAACAGAAAACTTCAAGACAAACCAAAATTTCCCAATTATTTCCAAATATTTTTTTTTTATTAACAATTTTAAAATAAACGAAATAAACTTTATAAAATATATAAATTTTTAACATATATTTAAAGCAGTAGTATGAGAAAACGATGAAAACTAAGAAAACTTTGTTAATCGATCTTAAATGCAGTCAAAATAACAACGAAGCGTCGTTAATCAAACACAGCATCAACTACGAGCGCTGTAGAGAGGCAGCAAAACTATCGACTACGCTCTATTGTTTCAATTTACTAAGTTTCTTAGTTGACACAAAGTTAACTGAAACTGAGTTTCTTTCCACCATGCATTTATTTCAGTGCATAACACAACAAAAATAATTTGTAAGTCTACTAGTTTTCGAAGCAAAAAAAAAAAACTATTAAAACTAAGTGCTATCTGGCTAAAATTATAAAAGTTTTAAGCTCAAAAAATTTATTTGTTTTAAACAAGACCAGAAGCATGCCGAGCTTACTAGACCCACGAAACTTGGTTCATAAGGGATAGTATTCTACTGTAATATACTTTCTGTTATTTCATAAGTTTCTTTAATCGAAAATCCAATGAAGCCCATCACCAAACACTTTAACGTAGTTTTTATATATATCTTATAGCTAGAAATTTAGTAGAATTACAAACAATTGTTTTAACAGTTTTTCGGTTTATTATCTTATGAGTTTTGGCGACAGAAAAAAAAAATGTATTTTAAAAAATTTTTTAAATTTATTTTACTCTGAGCTAAAATAAAAAAGAAATGTATCAAAATTTTGCATTAATATACCGCAAGATGTACGGAAAGAAATTTGGGATATAACAGGCATTCAAACGCACAAGAACCAAAAAGAACCAATGTGGTAATAGCTTTGCAACAAATTGTATGAGTGAATAGGAACTTAACGCTAAAAATGAGAAGCTGTGCTGATTGAAAGTCTCTAAGACAATATGTAATAATATGACATTATTCTTACTTAGCTTAAATTTTTACGAGTATATATTAGACTGGTTCTCAAAAATTGTTTTTTTTTAGAAACTTTAAATAAAATCAAAAAGATATTTCAAGCAATTTCGTTAATTTCGGAATCCAAAAATTTAGTGGGATTTTTTAATGGAAAATAACTAAAAAAAAATTTTATTTTGTTTTCATAAGTTTTCATAGCTAAATTATAAGATTTATAAATAATAAAGCAGAAATCAAATTGCAGCTGTTATGGGTTAGCATGGAATAATGCTCGTATGCGTTATCTCTGATTGCTTTTTCTACAAACTTTTCTAAGGAACACTTTCATTTAAATTAAAAAAAAAACTATTTGTTAGAACCACTCTACAGAACTTATCAGTAATGCATTGGCTGCACTATTTTGCGCGGATGTCTGCTCATAGTCTCTTCTCCAAAGCTTAGTATTCGTGACGTTGTAATTTTACTCCTTGGCATACCAAATAAACGTAACTTGTAGGTAATAAAATATAAAACATGCATATTCTGTCCATTTACAAAATGAAATGAGATAGCATGTCGAGACATTTGCTCAGTGCCCTAAGAAAAAAAAAATGTTTTTTGAAAATAACTTTTGGTTAGACTAAGTTATTTTGAAAGAATTTTGTACGCAAAATCATATCTTATTTTCAGTTTTATTCTCTTGTGTCAGTAATCAGAAATATACTTAAATAGAGTAAAAAAGTAAAAGTAGTTTTTTCAAATTATTTAGCTGATTTCTATTAAATTGACAAATGCACCTTTTAAGAAAAAATTCTATACAAAACTTTTTCGCACTCTAAAATCTGCAGGTGCCACTTCGGCTGTCTCCTTAATCTGGATCTGTCTGAGTTAGATACACGGTTAGAAATCTTGGATTAAATTTTAATACAAGCGAAATATTACTAGGATTTTTAATACAATTTTGATTAAATTTAATACTTTTCAATAGATTACAAAATTTTTAATAAATTTTGTATTAAATTTTAATGTATAAGTATTATATTATTATATTTTAATACTTCAATATTGAACTTTCATTTTATGTTGTTGTCAATATAAATAAACTTTTAGCCAACCAAAAGATAACGCTACGGTGGCTAATGTCGTTAAGCTGCGCGTGCATCAATTGAATTCACAAGGAACCCGGTTCGAATCCCATTCGAAATGAAAACATTTTTTTTTTTAAATCTTAATAAAAACGAGTATTAAATTTTAATACAAAAAAGTATTAAAAATTAATTTTAATATTTAGGCAGTATTAAATTTTAATACAATTCTGGTGTAGTCATATATGTAAGCCCAAAAGTATTAAAATTTAATCCAAAATTTCTAACCGTGTAGTAGTAATTTTCAGAAATCTTTAAATTTTACGATGGAGTATTTTTTGAACGAGATACTGCCTATTGCAATAACTAAGGACTGATTAATTCCATATAAAGGACTAAACCACATTTGTATGAATTTTTGAAAGTAATTATTCTATGAGTATGTTTGAAAGTAAAAATTTCCAATTCAAACTTTATCACAAGTTGTTACCATAAACAGCTATGAATATGCGTTTTTAACATGATATTATTTCCAAAACTGTATTTAAAAGCTCGTTATGTTCAGCGCATAAAATTCTTTCAAGTTTACTTATCTTATTTCAAATAAATACCACTTACATTGTTGACTTTATGCGCTTCGTTCATTAAATACCAGACATTACTACTTTTAAAACCAAATAAATGTTCTTTTATTGGTAGCGGGAAAAATGTACCACCATCTGAAACAAAACTATTAATGCCTCTAACGCCAACATTATGCAAGCAACGTTCAATTTCCATATAATCCAATCCTTCACTATCCTGACGACAAATCGCTGCAGCAGGTATAGCTTTTGTAATGAAGCGATTTAAAGCTTCTTTGCTGAGAACATAACCCGCACCGCCAGCCATGTGATCCTGAAGAAAAATATTTTTTATATAAAAGTCCACCACGGAAATTTAGTTTTGTTTTATATATCGTCGCATCTGGATTATACTGCCGTATATGACCGTTGAAAAATAGTTTGATATTTAGGGAAATCAACATGCTATTTTAAGTGTGTGTCAATATTGAACTTTATATGCATTGTTTTATCAACACACGAATATCATAAAAAATTTATTTTTAAAAAAATATTTATGTAAAAAAATGTCGTTTGTATATCGAATACAACTGCAATTGGTCACAAATTATTATATACGCTTAGCTTTTATTGAAAAAAATTATTTCAACAATGTAGCTAACATCATAAGAAATATCACAACATATGTACCTAAATTTTCCAAGCTAACTTTTTTTTTTAAATTAAGAAATCGAAATTTTGAGAATATACGACAGCATAATGCCGATGCGTTGATATATTGACTGTGTACCTCTTTACCGAATTGTTTTATTTTACAGCCAAAATATACCGGCATTTTGGTATCATATGCAGCTAGAAAGTAACGAAGATTTTCTGGAATCACAAAACTAAATAAAATAAAAAAAATCAGATAAAAAAACTACATACAAATTAAGGCTTTAGCTTATCTAGAAAAAATTGAAATATTTTTGTAAAGAAAAACTGTTCAAAAAATTAAGGGAAAAGTCGCTCAAGAGAATTGTCGGTACAATCAGACTTGTGTGATGGTGTATGGCGCTCTTGATTCGAAGTATTTATAAACAAAACCAATTTTTGGTTTTTAATAAAAAAAAACTTTTAACACAATTGTTTTGACGAAGTATCCAAATAAATCTGATCTGTTGTTGGTAATATCTCCAATAAAGAAGAAATGCGTAAACAAAAAATTATAATTTTTTCTTTTGGAAAAAATCAGCATCTTACAAAAATATTAAAATTACTTATTTGCAAATTTCCTACGAAAGCAACACCCACTCCTTTCAAGGAAGATGCTTTCAAGACCCTTTTTTTTAATTTTTGATAAATTTATTTTTGTGGAAAAACATCAAAATAAAAAATGATGGAAATCCATTAAATTATTTAATGCTATTTTTCGTAAATTTTTTTAAGCTTTTTGTTTTGAAATTTTTCATTTTAAATTACTTAGATTTTGTCGATATATTTTTTGATTTTCTTAAACTTTTTTAACCATTTTCGAAAACTTTGATTTAAAGTATTTTTTTTATTTTTACAGAAAATATTATTTCATTATAAAAATCACTCATGTTGGGTTTTTTTCTTTGATGGAAATTTATACAAAAATGTTAAACTATCGGTAATTAATTAGTTCAAATTATTAACACGAAATGAATTGTTCATATTAGTCCAAAACTTAGAAAATAATTTTCTAAAAACTATCTAGTTTATTTGGACTAACATACATAGATTCATATGACAATCGCAGAAACGTGGGTTTCGAGATTAAATCGCCCAAAAATTAATGATAGGTGAACAAGTACATCATATCTTCTGTAGATGGCATGTCACATTTTGGACATTAGTTGGTTATAAAACCGAGAGTCTCTAAACAAAACCTCAATAGAATAATCTCGCGAAAAATATCTTGAAAAAAAAATTTTAAACATTAAAATCTCGCAAAAATTACATGAAATTTAATCTCAAATATCTCCGAAACTTTTTTTTAAATTACAATATTTCTTTATAACTTAAATTTTATCAAATATTATTATTAAATAAATATAATAATGATAATATATAAGAAAAAAAAATACAAGAAATTGACGAAGAAAATGCAAAAAAAGTGTTAAAAACGTCCACATTGGTAATCCAAAGATAATCCTCAGAATTGTATAATCAATCTAAAAAGTTCGAGATTTTTTAAGATTGAAAATTTTTTTCGAGAATTTCTTTCGAGTTTTTTTCAACGAAATTTTTTTGTTCCAGGTTCTTAAAGATTTTCTCTCAAGATTTTAAAAATTCAATATAACGAAAATCGATATGATGTAACGTGCCCCAAATTTGATATGTATCCACAGTCGAATTTGTTGGTAATTTCACAATATTAAATTTTGAGGTATTTCACTTTAAAAAGCACAAATACTTAATCGCCAAAATGTTGATTCTTTCACATATATATTTTTTGATTCTTTTCACATTAAACTTAGCACAAATTTTTATCACAATTTTTTCGGGTTTTTATTTAAAGAACGAACGCACCTAGAACCATATATTTGTCAATATTTATGAGCCATTTAATGCCCAAATTTGTATTGTATCTTTTTTTTGCGAAATTTCTTAAATGCTCTATATTTATTCGTTTAACGTACGTATCATCATCCACCTTGAGAAACCAATCAGCTTCATTTAAATAATGACTATGTACATAACTGAAAGCGGCCTTAACCTTGCCCCACAAATGTTCTCTATCATCGTTAACATTGATCACAACAGTTTCTAACTCTCCATGCTCTTCCTTGCTAAAGAAAAGCAATCGATTACAGTGACGGCCCCAAGTTCGCAGCACGTGTATTGCACGCGTATTGTGATTATCTGCTGATGTTAGCACCATGCAGAGTATGCGGACTTCATTGTGTAAACGTTCGGCTAAAGGTATATCCAAAGAGGCAATAGCTGTGCGCGTAGATGCTGTTGCCCAATTCGCCTGATTTAGCCATGCCACTTGACATATGGTGAATACGAAAATTACTAACGCTGTAATTATGAAAATATCAAATCGGCTCAGACGACGTTTTAAGCCATATCTTTCAAATAAAAATTTCACCATTGGCGCTGGACTAACGTTTCACTTTATACTGAAGTGCGTTTAAGAGTTCAAAATTATTTTATTAGATTTTTTTATGAAAGCAATTTTTGGTAGACAGTTACTCTAATTAATTTAAAATATTTTCAATGTTTTCGGAAAATTTACTTTTTAGCACATAATGATAAAATTATATCACTGATTTTGCTGTAGTTTTTTGCTCTTAGTTAATTACATTTGTATATTGCTGATAAGATATTTATGAAATTCTGTAACTAAAATGCTGCAGTAATTTGAATTCTCAAGACTACGAGTACGTAAAGAGTGTTTTTTTTTAAAAAAAAAACTTTCATAGTATTAAATTTTAAGTTACTTAGCATTTGAAGTTTGAAGTTGAACGATTTTTTTTTTTTTTTGATCAGCTATATTACTTTGGCACTCAGACAACATACTCATAATAGTTATATTGATCTATTATGGATGCAGCTCGAGCGCTACAGGTCGTAATATCGACGACAACCAATTGTGGTTAACCTCGATGTGAGCGTCACAAATCAAAATGCAGTAATTTCCACTTCATCCGGGAAGTTAAGCGCTATATAGCATATCAGTTCAGCATTAAGTTGGTGTTCTAAACAAGTACTTTTTTAATAAAAAAAATCATTTCAAAAATAATTCGTACACACCATATATGTTGTTGGTACATCCGGCAACGCATGTACCACCGGTATTGCTGCTATCAGCAAAGCATCACAACCAGTTTATTGAATACTACGCTCTTGTTTTACATTATCCATCTTTTAAGACATAATCATGCCACTCTATATCAATATCATTAATAAGTTGAATACCTTTCGCTTTTATTGTTGACCAGTGATCCATGAGGCTTTTGCGTTCTCACATTGCTACGTTAAAGTTTTTGCTTCATTGCGCAGTGGTTATGGTTTTTCTTGTTCTCTGCTATCACAACGTGGTCACAGTAAATATGTAGCAGCATTCGAAAAAAATTATTAGGCCAATTTAATTATTTATTCTACGTAGACGTAACGTTGCGAGTTGCAGACTGTTGACATGCAAACTGGTTAAATAAAGTTGCGCTTGCGCATTTTGATTTGTTATTTTTAGACTGTGTTGCCGAGCTAAAGAAATGTTGCGTTAATTTCAAAAATTTTACAAATGTTTTATAAAATTTCATCATATGCTATTGTGGCAAAGCATATTTGACTTACGGCTCCCTTTTAACAATATGCTTATTCTTGGGATTTTTCAGATCAGAAAAGAACACTATTTTAATCAAAATACCCACGGTGCAGCAGAGAAAAACTATTTTTTAGTGTTCTAAATTTAAGTTCATCATTTTTCAATCCATTTTAATATCCCGAAGGATATACCTCTGAAACAAAGCAAGATAGTGATGAATGTTTTGGGCAAAACTTGTAAGGTTTCAAGAGAGTCAAGCAACAGTGAATTTGCCTTTGATATTGAAACCAATTTTGGAGCTCCTCAATTCGTGGTCAACTATGATTATTTTAATAGGCATTATTATTATATATTACATTTATAACTATCTTACATAGTTCTCGAGATATTGCTCTGGGGAAATTAAAATGGATTACCTTATACACTCGTATGTATACATTTTTTGAATTTGACCAACTATTGACTAAAACTGAAATTTCATATAATTAATTGAATATTCAGCTATAAATGCTGCCAAAGTTGTGAAAAATATTTACAAAATTAAAATGGATTTTTTTCACAAATTTCTGATTTTATGTAGAAAAATCTGAGAAAGCACTATTAATGAGCACACCTATTTAACATATAAAATGCTTAAAAACGAAGGCTTGTCTAATCAGCTAATAAAAATCTCGAAAATTTAATTGGCGTTACATTTTTAAGATTTTCGTTATATTTAAAGAAAACTCCGCTGAAACTGCTAAGTCATGAGCGGTGAAAGTTCATTTTCAGTTGATTGCAATGGCTGCATTGCAACTGTCATGGTAACACCCATTTACAACAACAATTATTGTTTATGGGAAAACTTATCTCGATCATCTGTTATCTTTTGAAATTTATTTTAATAAAAACAACAAACATACAAAATTTTAAATAACAATAAATTTATGAATACTGCAACTTAAAAGATTAAATTTCAATTTCATTAACCCATTGCTAAAGCTAACTCAATCCGTAACGTTTGGTATTTTATTATATATGTATGTAGGTTAGAGCGGTTCAAAAAAAAAACTTTGTGATTTTTTCACTATGTGTCAGTGGATTACAATAGCCTTATATGTCTGGACAAAACAATCTATAAGGATTTTCATCAATTTTGAAAACTGGATTGCCGCCGCATCTTTTAAATTGCCTACCCATTTTCGAAAGTATTGATTTAAAAATGGTGCAAGCTAAAGAGGTTATCAAATTTTGCAACAAAGTTGGTATGCTTTTCGAACTATTATCGATCGAGGAATTCGAATCCGTGATCAGATCTTCTTTTTTTCTTATAAAAAAATTTAGAATTGACCGAAAAAAAAACAAAAAATACCGATTTTCTGCTTTCAAGTTGCAAAATCGGCCCATATTATTTTACCACCGATCCCGTCGTACCATATTTTTAATATATTTTTATTTGCTTAAAAGAATGCCGTGAACCGAATATCATTATCTTATTTCAAAACAAAGATATCTACATTTTTCTAAATTAACAGACCTGGCACAATTTAACTATTCTATAGATTTTTCTAGGATTTTCAAAAATTTCAATTTTTTTTATGTGGACTTGATGTTCAGCCCAGCTTTGCTTTCGTTCAAGAATAAAAGTGATTTGTTGAACTGTTAAAATTAATAAATTACGATTATTTATGTTTAAGAAAATAATTCGAGGAGATTGCATCAGTTAGCGTGGCACCTCACATGTTAACAAAGAAGTTGGTAACGTATCTTTCGAAAACTTTTTTTTAAATATTTTTGACTATTTCGTCGTTTTCAATATTGTACCTCTTTCCGATCGACTTTTTCATTGAATTTACAAACACATTTCAACATTTCAACACGACTTTTTCAACATACGAGTTTTTCAACCTCTTTCAACTTTTTTCTACCTTTTTCAATTTTTTTCGACTTTCTCAACCTTATGCAACTATTCCCATATTTTACGGAATTTTTTAAAACTTTTTTTAACTGTTTCAATATTCTTCAACCTCTTTCAACTTTTTTCAAGATTTCCATT
This sequence comes from Meiosimyza platycephala, assembly GCA_963662105.1. NCBI lineage: Eukaryota > Metazoa > Arthropoda > Insecta > Diptera > Lauxaniidae > Meiosimyza > Meiosimyza platycephala. The sequence goes on along the minus strand of OY759208.1, from coordinate 101,452,840 downwards.
TTTTTCGACTCTTTCAGCCTTTTTCACCGGATTCAAGATTGTTTCAACCTTTTTAAACTATTTCCATTTTTCGGCTTTCTAAATATTTTCTATACTTTGTTGACTTTTTTAACCACTTTTGACTTTTTATTCAACATTTTTCATATATTTTTATTATTTTTGACCCTTTTTCACATTTTCCAACAGTTTTCAACTATGTATTTTGATTTTTTCAACTTATTTTTTTAAAGTTTTTCTATATTTTTTCGACATATTCAACCTCATTCAAAACGATAACCGAACTTTGGTCGGCTCAAAAAAAATTCGCAAACAACACGTCGAATTTGTACGGTTACAGTGGCTTAACCCCTTAATTTTACATTGAATATTTAGAATTTGTGCGTGATTTCTATTGGGATTAAAAAAAGTTCTTTTTGAAATGGATTAATAATTTGAAACGGAAATCTGACGTAATCAAAATACAAAAAAAAAAGAAACTTAACTGAAAACTCAATAAGTGACTTTTATTTTTATTTGACATAATAAATTATGACGTTGAATTATGCTTGATCCATTAAAAATATATCAAAAATTATGTACATATATTGAAGATATTTAAAAAAAATTTCGGTTATTTGTGAAAAATGTAAATAAAAATATAAAATAAATTTTAATTTAAAACAAAATAAATCAACTTCATAAAATACAAAGAACATGTTTGACAGTAGAAAACGTGTTAATCGTCACCTGTATTTTGTTGACGCTCTTTTAAAGTGAATTTAATTAAAATCACAATAGTTAACAGATTTTGTAAATAAAGAAAAATTAATTTAAATTCAGTTGAATGATTTTTGTTGTTTTTTTTTTTTTTTTGAATTAGCCAAGCAGGAGATGCTCGTACAAAACAGACGTAGTAGGTACTCGTCTTGCGTACGTACAAACATGGGTGACAAACAAAAGTGAAACCGGTTATTAATCGCTGGTTGTCTTAGGTGCGTTACTAAATTTAACCTATTTTGAGGACGCTGACGCTAGTTGTTTTTAGTCGTATCTATGTTGGATATTACATAAAGAGTTTGTCAAAATTTTGACAGCATTTTGTTGTATTTTGCAAAATTATACATTTTATTGTATTGGAAATAAGTTTTCAAACAACAAGGTCAAACCGCAATTGATGGCGTCATACAATTTTGCAAAAATGTGACACCAAAAAACCGGCTATTTTTATTTACAATTTTTTTTTCTTGTAATACATTAAATGTAATTCACGTTTTTACAAAACGTGCAAGCTGTCACAGTTGTTTGCTAAATAAATATTTTGTAACATTGTCTTGTGTAATATAAAAACTTGTAAATTGATTTCATTGAATACTTGTTATTGATTTTTTACTAAGAATTTAAGGGGTATGTATGGTAAGTATTTTATATAGGGTTAGGCGCATGAATTGTTACCAACTTCAGAGCGTTACATCTGGCAAACCGATAAAGACAGCTGTGTCAAATTCATACCAGTGACAGCTCATTATATTGTTTATAAGCCGCCAAAAGCATTTGCCTTTAAGTTTTATAAAAGAAAAGTTTTCCGAAATGGATTTCAAACGTAATAGTGTGATTGCATTATATTGGGCTGGAAAATCACAACCAGCTATTGTTACATCTCAAAGTGAATAAAATGTTTGTGTATCGTACCATAAGTCGTTATAATGGTAGCGTTGCCAAACCAAACCAAAAAAAATACAACACCGCCTGAAATGGTGCGGAAAGTGAAAGCTCGATTTGAACGAAATCCACGTCGTAGTGGTAATCAAATGGCCAAAGAACTGAAAATATGCCAGCGGAGCATCAGGCGCATATTGCAAAACGAGCTCAAGGGAAAGTCTTACAAGTTCCAAAAGGCACACGATCTTACACCAAAGCAAAAAAAAGTTAGACTCGAAAGTGCAAAGGAGTTGTTACGCTTGCACGAACTTGGCCACTTGTCTAACATTGTGTTCTCTAATGAGAAAAATTTCCCAATTGAGCAGTTCATAAACTCTCAAAATGATCGTGTTTACTTGACCGAATGCTCCGACGAGAATTTGAGTCTACGAACAGCCACCCGAAGTAATTTCCCATCTCAAGTAATGGTATGTTCAGCTATGACGGCCTATGGACGCTCTCCAATCGTTTTTATCGAGTCTGGTGTCAAAGTCAATGCGACATATTATCGGGAAAATGTGTTGTAAGCTGCTTTAGAGCCGTGGGCACGTAAACGTTTTGGTCGCAGACCATGAATGTTCCAAAAAGACTCAGCACCATCTCATAAAGCTCGAGCAAAAGTAGCCGGATTCTAGTTTTTTGATTATTTCCACACATTTTTGCCATTTGAATCAATAAAAACTAATTTCACACAAAAAGTTATGGTCATTTGATTAGGTAACAGTAATGCGCCTAACCCTGTAGTATTATATGTTGATTTTAATTTTGTAGTTTAATTTGTTTTCAATTATTTCAAGCTTTCTAACAATTATAATGCCATAAAGTTGAATTTACTGTAAAAAAAAAATCTGTAAAATATCAATGGTATCAAAAATTATTGAAACGAAAAGAGCTGTAACTTTAATCGAAACATACTAAATGTACAATTTAATTTTCTTGACGTGTTTTATTTGAAAAATTTTGAAACTGAAAAATTATAAGGGTCTTATCTCCTCACAAAATCAACAAAACAAACATTTTCTACGAATTTTCAAAGTTTTTCTAATGATTAAAGACCCCTTATAATAAGCAAATAATTAAATTTAATTCATCTAAAAATAAAACTACATAATTTCAAAAATATACAACTGACAACAGCTAAAAGGTCAGTGAAATTCCAACTGAACTTTTTTATAAAAATAATTTTTTCGTATACATATGTAATATGAATTTAATAAAAAATTTCAATAAAATGTGGGAAATTTATTATTAACGTTTTTCCCAATTTCAAAATGATTTTGACTGTAAAAGGTTAATGAATTGTCATGCACTAAATTATATTTGAATTATTCATATAATTTTTTCTTTTGATTAATTTTTGCTAAATTTTGCATGATAAATCAATGTCAATAAAATGTTTACATTTTCAACAATTCTAATTAAAAATTGAAAATATTTTCATATTAATTAAGAGTAGGGTTGATATCAGTGACGGCATTTTCAGTGCCATTGTACTTGAGAAAGTACGCAAGTAGGTCAACGTGTTCATTTTTGGTATCTACATTCGAAAGAATTTCAGTACATTTTTCATACATTTTTGTAATAAAAATTTTCAACTCCATTTTTGTATATCGCCATTAAAAAAAATTACCACATTTTCAAATGGAATGAAAAGCCGACTACTACTACATTTTTTTTTCTCAAAAATCTGCAACTAAACAACCCAACGGGAAATCTGGAAGCAGCTTCCAAGGGGCGCGCATCCGATGTGCTTCTCCGGTAGCATTTAATTCAAAATTCTATTTTATTTTAAAAAAAACTTTTATAGCCCATCCACTGGAGTTTGAACATAGGTATAGTTTTTGTCACAATAATATTACTAGCAACAGTAGCTCAGTTGGTTAAGATGTGCGCACCTCAGAACACTGGCATAACGCAGGAGGCCTAGGTTAGAGACCGACCGGAGACAAAAATTTAAGTGAGTTTTTTTTTCAATTTAAGGTAAATGTGCTTCTCAACATCCAAGGAAGAGCATTTCATATGCCTCCTAAGATATGTTTCTACTTAGCATCCAACGAAGCGCATTTCATATGCTTCCGAAGATGTGCTTCTATTCAGCATCCAATATGCTTCCAAAGATGTGCATCCCCGCAATGACATCGTGTGTTAAAAAAGATAAGCAGTGAGAAGCGCAATCTACCGTCTACTACGTTTATCGTAGGTAACTGGAAACTTTCTTTAAAACACACACTACAAAAACACCTTAACAATACTTTTGTAGAAAATTCTTTCAGTATATGTGCAAAGGTTAGGTTAGGTTAAAAGGGTTGCTTGCAAAGCAAGATTCACTCGGAGGCAGTTTGCCCATTGTGATACCCTACATATATCTAAAAATGTTCCCCTCCTTCTCCTTTAAAAAGTCCTACTGAATGGGGTGAACCACCCAGAAGCCTTGGTGAAGTTGAGGATACTGGTGGGTTCCAGCTCGGCTAGTTCGTCAAGACCAACAAAGAACGCAGAACCAAAATATTTGATTCGTCTCCTCATTAGCCCGGGGCATTCGTAGAGCAGGTGTCCGTGACCGTCTCATCCTCTTCTTCATCTCCGCAGCTTCTGCAGAAATCTCTGAAAGGAGCACCATATCTGGCGGCCATAGGGCCAATGACACAATGCCCCGTCAGTACTCCTACAACAGTCCTAAGCTCTTCTCTTCTGAATCTTAAGAGAGATTGCGTCCTTCCCAGATTCAATTTAGGCCACATGATTCGAGACGTTCTGCATCCGGTGGTAAGGTTCCACCTTCTGTTCATTTATTTTTTGATTATGTCCTCTATCCGATAGTGTAATTCCGCTAATGGTATCTTAAGGTCTACCACTTGTTGATTCTCTGGTTGTTCTGATCCTATTCTGGCACATTCGTCAGCTTTCTCATTTCCGGAAATACCCGTATGACCGGGCATCGAGCAGAGTTCTATAGCATGCTGTCGGGATGTGTGCATAAGTTCCATAAATTCTATAATTATAGGGCATAAGAAAGGCAGCGTTGAACCTTTCTTGATAAGAATTACTTAAGAGCTTATAAATGATGTACAAACGGAAACATTTCCAATTCTTTTTTCCTTTTTTTTTTACTAATTGTGGTCTTGTGAAGTCTTTTAAAAATTATTTTTTATATATTGCATATTTCCTATATTTTTCTTTCTACTTTTCAAAGGATTCTATGTAGAAAAAAGTTGCTAACCCACAAAAAAAAAGTAAATTTCAATTCAAAATTCAGTACATACACAAGCGATTCAAATGCCAACACTGGTTGCCACATAAAAATAGAAAAGTTTGAAAATAAATCTGTCGTTTGCTCGGCTGAGATTTATTCGCATAAACAAGCGGATGAGCAATTTCGATTATACAGCTGTCTTAAAATTGGCTACGTAGTAATTTATTTAATTAATTTTATAGCTGTCACTCAATCCAGCACTAAACTGTTTATAAAAACATACAAAATTTTATACATTCAAATCATAAATAAAATGAATATTTTCGCCATGAAAATTTACTATTTTTTTGTTAATTTTTCTCCAATTGCCAAAGAAATGGTGCAATGAACTTTTCACTTAAAACTCTTAGCACATAATTTGTCAGTTCCTCCGCCGTATGACCGATATGTGACAAGTAAATAATTGTCATTTTTAATCGTTTTTTATTTTTATTGCTCTTTTTAATGTGCGCTCAACAATTTGTTGAGTGATCGTAAACATTTGATTTTAGCAGCTGCAGTGCAGTTGGTTAAGGTTTTTTAGCTTTTGCAAAAGTTGAAACATAAAAAATTTTAACGTTGGCAAAGCTTAGAAGGCTGATTTTTATGGAACTTTTAGTATATTTTGAAAGCAACCCTAAAATACTGCCGTAATGTAAAGTTATTACGGACAAGATTCGAGTTTGGGCATCGATTTGTCTAGTACATATAGTATAGATCGCACTTTTGTCAATATGACAAGTTGTCTGACTTTAATGCATGACACTATTCAGTTTTGTGGAGACTCACATATGTGTCATATAATACATTGAATCTCCGACTTGAGATAATATATAGAAATTTCTTGAGCTTAACGCATACAGCTTGGCGACGGCTACTGTTCAAAAAAATGTTGTGATGGTCGTAATGGCACTAGGTCGGATATGTCTAAGGCAAGCATACCGAAATTCGAACCCCAACTGTTTGTGTTTATCTGAGTTTACCTTAATAAGTAGCACTTTTAAATCACAAAGAAAATGTGCACCTTTTTATGAAGTACCTTCTTCTATTTAGTGATGAGCAAATGCAAGTTCTAAATCATAAGTTTTCATCTTGCACTAGACTTATTATTAATAAGTCTTGGCACTGCATATTGAGTCATTGATCTTGCGCCCATAGTATTTATCTTGGTCTTACAATAATTTCAGTTTAATGATCTTTCACATTTTGCAAGATCAAGACTACATTTGCTCATAACTACCTCTACTGTATCAGAAGAGGATATCTGACGTCTTATAACGACTACATAATTGATGTCCGCAATACAAGAAAAATAACCCAATTAATGACCATCAATTAATATACTTAGAAAGAAAGGAATTCAGGCATTTTTATGATCTTTATATAAAACCATGCATAAATGCTTTGCAATAACCTCTCAAATTTGTTTCTTAAATATTTGAGTTACTCTTGGCTTTGCAGTATTTGAGTCTTTAAAAGACGCTTATTTTGGAGTTTTTATTCAATATTCTCAGGCTTTCAACATTTAGATTCCAAATACGATCTCAATTTGTAATCTTTTAAATTATAATCTTCTATTCCACGATTTAAAATGTCAACGCATTTGCCAAGCATTCGCTCAAATGAGTCCTTATTTAGAAACGCCAATTTAACATCTGTATCCGCAATAACGGTAACTTGACGTTTATCATGCACTAGGGCAGGGCTAATTCTCCAAAATATTGTGATGAGCCCAGCCTCTTGATAATAATTGAACCTTTCTTCGTCCGATACTTATAAACCGAACATGACCTTTTTCAATAAAATACATGCCATCAGCAACAACATCCTGATTGACTGTAACATCATTTTGCTTGTAATATCTTGGTTCTAAGACCTCTGCTAAATTTAAACACTCCCAATGGTCTAGGTCCTTCAGCAGAGGCACTTTTTCCAAGAATTCCACGTACATTTTTTGCTTTTTATAAGAATGCTTAAGCAAAATTTTCCTAAATGATTGACGATCCAAAGCCCATAGCAGACCATCTGTAGTTGCCTGCACAGTGGCAGTACGTTTAATTTGATACATCAAAGCAATTTCTCCAAATGCTCCCGTATTTTTCCAGCTATACACACGTTCGCCATTATCAATGATATCGAAGATTCCTCTTTCAACTACATAAAAATAGTCTCCATCGTCATTTTGACGTATAACGAATTCACCACGCTTCACATGCCTTTCAAACATTGCATCTAATACCTGACTCAGTTGCTCTTCTTCCAAATACCGGAATACAAAAATATTTGCAACCGCTTTCTTGAGAAGTGCATGTTGCTCTGTGGTCTTTGGTATAACAACAGATGGTTGATCGTCCTTCTCGGGATCGTAGCTTTCTGCAAATACAGACTTACGTCTTACAATTATTGTCTCTTCAGCTTTAATTTCTTTCGTGAGCGCAGTAAGTCCTACAGATGAACATTTCCGTCTATCTTGTATTCTTGTGAAATGTTTTACCGCATACTCGATAATGTCACTTGGTTTTTCAGTCATATATGCCATAGTAAACTCCATGAGTGTCTTTTCCAAATCTGATTTCAAGTTTTTTTCCTTAAAAATCTCCGATTTTATAGAGCTACTTGAATAAATTGCCATATCTTCAAAAGGTGACTTTTGCCTAAAGTTGTCTTAATCCAAACTGCTATCCTCTTTATCCAAACACATACTTAAAGATGTACGTGTGTTGGTAGGAATGCTTTTAAGGCTACTACTGCTACTATATATGGAATCCATTGTTCACAACAATTAATATAAAAATATATTTTTTAAGAGAAAATTTTGCCTATATGTATAAAAAAAAAATATTTTGTTATTGAGAGATTTTGATTAAAGTATTTAAACTAAAACAAAAAGAGTAAAATATGAGTACTTGGACACTTCACAAATTTCAAAAAAAAAAAAATAAACTGTTCAGGTAAGATTGGCAGTTAGTTTAGAAACCGCATAGCATAGACCAAACGATAATGTATTGTGATATCAGACGGTGATTAACTAACTCTCTCAAAGAAGCAACCTGATATACCACAAAAAATACTCATTGACAAGTAAAACTTTCCAAAAACTGCATTTTTGTGAACAAGATCAATTAAGAAGTTAAATAAAACTACAACTGCTTCTTTCCAGACATTATCTTTATTTGAATCGTGTTAATCAGAAGTTTGGAGCAACTGAAAGTGTAAATAATTCACCGACAATTTCAATTTTTATTTTTGTTGACTATAACAACCACAATCGGAATAAATTTCTAGTTTTCTGAGCCTGATAAGCGTTCAGCGTTTGTTTCTTCTTCTGTTCTTTTTTGCATTGCTAAGTACGATACCATTTTATTATCTTTAAGATTATAATCTTCTATGCCACGATTTAAAATGTTCACACATTTGCCCAGTAGACGCTCAAAGGAATCTTTGTCAATGAATGCAACTTTAACATCAGTCTCAGCATAAACGCTCGCCTTTCGCTTATCATGTGTAAGCAGCGCAAGCTCACCAAAGTAATTGCCCTTGGTAAGCCTGTTAACAATTACTTCACCTTTACCCTTCATTTGATCCAGATAGACGGAGCAATCGCCCTCTTCTATGAAGTACATGCCATCGGGCTCATCACCCTGCTTTAGGATTGCCTCCCCTATGCGATACGATTTTGGTACAAGAGCTTCTACCAGCTTTAAGCGTTCATACTGATTCAATACCTCAAACATTTTCACACTTTTGAGCAGTTCGTCGAACATTTTTTGCTGCTTGTAAATATGCTTCTGTAGAATATTCTTGAATGTTACACGGTCTATTGCCCAGACCATACCGTCCGTTGTTGCTTTCACAGTTGGCACATCAGTTGCTTTATGTAGCAGCAGTACTTCGCCGATTGTTCCCTTATTATGCAACGTCCCAACAACTGTACCATGCTCGTATATGGCGAAATCACCAACTTCGATTACATAGAGCTTCCCGTTCTCATGTTCGTTGCTCAATAAAATGTCGCCCACGCTAACATATACTGGAACCATAACGTCCAGTACCCGCGAAATCTGCTGGAACTCCAAATTTTGAAAGAGAAAAATTCCATTTAATGTTCTTAACAATCTCGATCGCTGATCATCGGTCTTTCCAATGAAACTTAATCGTTCTGCATCATCATCGTCCATGAAAACTTCATCTTCGATATCTACCTGTTCTGCATAAACTGAAGCCCGTCTATTACGCAAATTGTCTTGCCTTTCCGATTGCGTTGCTTCAACGTTCACATCGGAACTGGTCGATTGGCTCATCATTTGAAGTCGTTCATTGCGAGTTTCTTGTATTTTAGTAAAATGATCTACTGCATAATCGATGATGTCTTTTGGGTTTTCGAGCAGAAAAGCAACAATAAACTCCAATATGGTTTTGTGTAATTCCTTTCGGAAAATTGCTGAATCATTTTGGGGTAACAATTCTTCTATAGTTCCCGAGGAAGATTCTTCACTGGTAGAACTATTAGTATTAATATCTCTTATAGCTTTGATTTGAGTTCCAGGACGCGATCGAACGTTTAAGTCGCCACTGGCTCTGAATCTATTCACGTTGAATGTTTGAATGTCGAAGTTACTACGGTCAGGCGTCATTATCTTACTGCCTACTAAACTTTCATTATGCGAATTGAAAGCCATGTTCACAAAATTAGTGGTTAATATTATTCCTGCGTGTGATGTGTATTTTTTAAAATATATATGTATATATGTGATTACCCTCAAAAAAAAGTTTTGATAAACTGTTTGATAAATAAATATTTTGATTTCATTGATTGCTTTATATATCAAGGAAAAACTATATAAAATTTATTGAATAAAAACTAGTAGATTTTTACCCACAGCTAAGCCCCAATGCAAAAATCAGTTCTTTATTGATTTCAAGGGGAAAATTTACACCCCTTTGGAGTTTTATTTCAACCTCCTAGTTTAACTTATCTAAATTGATTCTGAGAACAACTCAATTCCGTAAACTTTGGCTACCGTAGCAAAAGCAAACAGCAGGTGAAGTTAATTATTTTACTGAGCTTCCTGTTCAGTACTGTGTGTGTCAACATCTTAAAAATTACATTAAATGAAAATAAATTAAGAAAACAAACGGCTAAGACTATCATCAGTGACTTTTAAGCCGATTAAAAAGAATTCCTAAGCCTGATATATTCCCTTTTTGAGTACATCTGTTGAGAACCCAAGCTATAGGTAAGGCAAAGCCAACATTTTTTGTTTTTGTTTTTTATCTTTGTTTCTGTAATTCATTTGATATTACGCATTTCTTGCAGGCTCTTCATTGCAAGCTTTCTTGACGAGTCAAATCGGTTAATAAATCGGTGGAAGAAATTACCTTTCGATGAGCTACTTTCAAAAGTTATGTTTATTCAGTAATCTTTGATATATATTTTATATTATGAGAGACAAGTTATTTTTGTATTTTTCTTATTAAAAAAAATAAAATCATTTTCAAACAGAACATACATGAAACACGTACATATATTTATAAAATGGACTTGTTTTGGGATGACATTGTAACACCACCGACAATTGTACCTAGCATCATTTCGGACTATCGTATACGGGGTTTTAAAGTGCTAAAATCAGTCAGCAAACCCTCAAGTAGCGACACTTGCAGCGCAGATAACTTAGAACTTTTTAAAACTCAAAATGCCAAGTATCCTACTGAACTGCAAAAGACGCTGCTGGATTTTATTGTTGCATATATGCTGGAAGAACCAAACGACATGATCGACTACGCTGTGTCACATTTTACCAAATTACAGAAGAGTCGCAGGACGAATTCTGTAAGTTCGAGTGTTCCAATACAGTACATACAGTACACTAGCAGCTCCAGTAGCTCAATACTTAGACTAGATGAACTTCGCACTGAGGGTCCACGTCGCAGTTCCGTGTTTTCCGAAACCTTTGATATGGGCAGCAAAACTGATTTACTTGAGGACAATGATCGCCTTATCATTCCCAAGAACGACAAACAACGTGCACGTCTTTTGGCAGCCATAAAGATGTGCATTATCTTTAACTCATTGAATCGCGAGGAAATGAATCATGTGGTGGATGCTCTGTTCGAGAGACATGTTAATGCCGGTGATATTATCATACGTGAGGGTGATGAAGGTGATAACTTCTACATTATTGATAAGGGCACATTTGAAGTATACAAAGGCTGCAGGCGAATTAATGTTCAAACTGCTGGTTCATTTGGTGAGATGGCATTACTTTATAACGTCGTCAGAATAGCCACCATAAAGGCAGTCACGACTGGTAAGCTTTGGGTAATGAATCGTGCAACATTCCGCAAGATTTTACAACAGCATGAATTAGAAAAACAACAGAGGTATGAAAAGCTGTTAAGGACCACATCATTCTTCAAAGTTTTAAATAAATATAAAATTGTCAAATTGGTTGATGCATTCGAAACGAAATATTTCCTAAGAGGTGAATTAATAGTGAAACAAGACACTGAGCCCGACGGCATGTACGTTATTGAAAGTGGTAATGTTGCACTATATATTGATCATAAGGATAAGCGAGGCAATGTCATTTTTAGTAAACTCTCCAAAGGCCAATTCTTTGGGGACTTGGCCTTATTAACAAAGAGTAAGCACTCTAACAGTATATATGCAGATACCGATGTGAAGTGTGCCTTCATTGATGCTGCCAGCTTTGAACTTTATATGAAGGAATGCTTTCCCGTCTTCATAAAATACAATTTGGATTTGTTTGGTCTGTCATTGGATGACGAAATAATTAACAAGTTGCAATTAATGCGCAGTAGCATAAAATTGCTCGATTGAATTGTTTGGTACAAAATTTGTTTGTTTTTTTTTTTGTTTTGTGGGCAAGAAGTTTTCAGTGTGATCTAATGATGTATGTATGTATATTTTATATATGATTATACCTTAAATTTTATAAAAATATATGCTAAAATAATTTGTTTATGTAAGTTTTTAATTTCGTCGTGTCGGCTGATTTAAATTGTTTTTTTTACCTGCGATCAATGATTTTCTAAATATTATGTTATTTTGATACTAACAAGTCGATAATAGGTTCAAAAATATCGAAAAAATCAAAAAAATTTGATAGAGGTAGAAAAGTATCGAATGATATTAAAGAAGTCGGTCAGAGTCAAAGAGTATCGAAAGACTTCGAAAAAGTCGACAACATTCGGAAAGTATCGAATCAAAATCGAATTCGATAAAAGTCCGTTGGTATGAAAAAAAACATGAAAAATCTATGTAATCAGGGAATCTTCACATGATCGGAACACCTACTGCTACTTACTGGTGGCCTTGTTGCTGTTGTTTGTACCTTTGGGCGATTTTTCATAAGATTAAATTAAGATTTCCGTCCAAGTGCGTTTCAAGTCAACAATTTGCGATATTATAATACAGATAAATACGATTAACGGAATCAAGCTCCTGAAAAGTAATTTATAGCCGTAATGTGTAATTGAATTCAATTGTCTGATTTTCAATATACTATATATTATCGAGAAATTATCCAATAATATTTAATATCTGTTATTCGATATATTATCGAGAAATTATTATAAAATTTGAATATAAACATGGTGTAAAGAAACTGCTTATAACTCATTGTCAGATTCAAAATATTGAGAGATAATCACAATTTTCTCATGGGCTTTCACATATGTATATATGTAGCTGGCGCGCTATGATAGTTCAAAACGATATGAACGAACTTGCTTTCCATATCAACAAGCACAATTTAATAAGCCATTAGACAAAATTATTAATTTGGGCAAATTTTAATGAACTCTAAATTGCAGCTGTAAAAAATTTGGGAGACTTACGCTTTCTGAACGTACTGAGCTTAATTATACCCTTAATGAGTTATCAATCAGACTCAGATCAGTTAATGTTTTCATATTTTAAGTAATAGGTAATTATTATTAAATATATAAAATTACTAGATGACCCGGTGAACTTTGTACCACCTAAAATTGATCCCTATCCCTAATCCAGCCGTTTAATTGCAGTTTAGATAAATAACCTAGATACCGACTGCAGCGCTTTGTGAAAATCTATTTTTAAAATATGTTTGTATGAGGGCCACCCTAAATATGTATCCTACATAAAATAGCTTAATTTAAAAGACACCTGGTGTAAATTCCATGTGAATCGATTTAGTGGTCTTTGTGAAAAGGCTATTTTAAAAATATTTTTGTATAAGGGCCACCCTAAATAAAATTCTTAGAACCTAAGCCATGCCTCTTAATATAAAAGATACGTGGTGTACTTTCCATGTGAATCGTTTGACCGGTCTTTGTGAAAATGATATTTTAAAAATATGTCTGTATGAGGGCCAACCTAAATATCCACCCTATGCAAAAGTTTTGTAACTTAAAATATGCCTCTTACTATAGAAGCCACGTAGTGTAAATTCCATGTGAATCAATTAAGTGGTCTCTGTGAAAATGCTATTTTTAAAATATTTTTGTATGAGGGCCACCCTTAATATGCATCTTAAATTAAAGTTTTATAACCTTAGCTATTCCCCTTAATATAAAAAATACGTGGTGTAAATTTCATGTGAATCGATTAAGTAGCCTTTGTGAAAATGCTGTTTTTAAAATATTTTTGTATGAGGGCCACCCTAGACTGCCCATATAGGGGTAAATCATAACCATCCAGGGCGCCACCCAAACGCATACGAAAAAATTCATTCAAATCGGTCCAGCCGTTTAGGAGGAGTTCAGTTACATACACACGTACAGTAGAATTATATATATAAAGATTAGGGCTTAAAAATTTATTAACACTGTGTTATTAGTAAGTGAATAATGTAAATGAATTAGCCGTATGCTATTCGAACTCAAATAAATAAATAAATTATAATTAAAGGTTATTGCCGATATAATTACTTTTCCATTGAACTTAAAAAAATATAAAATTAAATATTGACCTTGGGCCCCAAAAATACCTCCTCTTTGCTTCGCTTCCGGTAAAAGGTATTGAATCTGTGTGCAAAAATATTATCCATTCCATTTCAGCAAATGCATGTCATATACAAAGAGTTCAATGAAACTAAAACCATTTTCTTCGGAAAATCTGGAAAAATCCATTTCTATAGTAAATCTGCTAATGCAGATATTATTTACAATGATGAAAATGTGTAAGGTGCATATTTGTAAACTATTCGAATTTCTATAAATCAAGCACCAACCAACCAACCCACACTCTCACGCTAACTACAATCTACCGTAAACTCGTTTTGGAAGCAAATGTTGTGGACTTGGTCGCTCGGCTCAATCTTAAACCACGAACTTCATTTGGCAACCAATTGTAATTCTATCATAGCTGCACCAGGAAATATGTTAGATCTTATCGTTCATCGCTTTAATGGAATCTCCAGGGAAATAGTTGCAGGACATTCAACTTTGTGGCGATGAATAGTAGAAAACGACAATTCTTAAGTTACTACAGTTGTAGTTTTGAGATATATGTAGCAGCAAGAAGTCTTGCTAGCCCACAGTAGGGAGTTTTTAAGACAAAGCATTCAACTGTTTGGAATTTCCGTAGAAATCAGTAAAAAAATGTCTGGGCGATAACCTGCTGTAAAAGAAAATTCTTAAAGTACAGACATCGTATAAGTACGTTCTGTACTAAAAGTATAATTCATTCATATTTTTTTTACATTCATTTGCTTAGCATTGAGAAAAAAACAATTTTTTTTTTAAGAACTTTTTTTTTTTTTTGTTGTTAACTCCAATTATATTGCAAGAAATAGTCATGACTGAATTGAAGTTCAAATTGGATAAGAAAAGATTAAATAAAATAAATGTTTCTAATTCGAGAATCTTAATAAATGGTACTCCCGAAAACTTATCGATTCGATCGGGTGACAAATCATCTACTGCACTCCATTTCAGCGACGTTTCAGGATTCAGTAGCCAAATTGGACTTGGTGTAAACAAGGACTTAGAAAAAACATTGAGGAAATTTGTTATTGCATTTATAAAAGAACAACCAAATGACATGATCGACTATGCCGTATCACATTTTACTGAAATTCAACAACAACGCAATCGTCGTGCAAGGAAAAAATCACAACAATCGGAAACTTCTCAGGACGACAGTGACATTACATCAATATCCAAAGATGTGGAGGCGATAAAGAATTTGGGAGACGACGACGGTGGCAGCTCTCATCGTATTTCCGTGTGTTCAGAAACTTTTGATTCATCTGCTAGCTTTCAATCAGGCGATTTGCGCGTTATTCTTCCCAAGAGCGATTCACAACGTTTCCGTCTATTGAATAGTATACAGCCATGCTTTATGTTCCGAGATCTCGAAGTGGAGGAAATGCATAACGTTGCAGACGCTATGTATGAGTTACTTGTTCAACCAGGTGAAGTTCTCATAACTGAGGGTGCTGAAGGTGATAACTTTTACGTTATTGAGAGCGGTAAATATAATGTTTTCCAGGATGGCAAACAGGTAATAACCCGCACCGACGGCTCGTTTGGCGAAATGGCACTTCTTTATAGCGCACCAAGAAACGCCACAATAATAGCAGAAACTGCAGGTCGCCTTTGGGTATTAGATCGTGAAACGTTTCGAAATTTATTACGAAAGCATGCTTTTAAAAAGCAGGAAAGATATCAAGAAATGGTAAACCATTCACCATTGCTAGGAAATTTGCCCAAATATAATCGTGTGCAAGTATTGGTACATCTTGAGCCAATTGAATTCAAAAAAGGTGCAGCGATTACGAATTGTGGAGAAAATGTTGGGGGCATGTATTTTATAGAAGAAGGACGATGTTCTGTTCGTGCTGTCCCTCCTTCTGGCAATGAAGCAGAAGAAGCTTTAGTGATATATAAATCAATGGGCGATTATTTTGGAGAAGTTGAATTAATTTTAAACATAAAACAGTTTGCAAGTATTCGTGCCGAAACTGATGTTAAACTAGGACTTTTAAAACCTCAATACTTTAAACAATTCTTAGGAGTTGCTATGGATTCAATGCTAAATACGATAGAACAGGAATATAAATTGAAAGATGATTACGTAATTGATAGACTAAAACATTTCTTGCAAAACAGAGAATATGTCAAAACGCAGTAAAGTAGGGATGTCTTTTTTTGAAAATTCAATGAATGATAAATACAAAGAGATAAAAATAAATTAAATACCTTTTGTTTATCTATTGAACCTCTCCACGGCCGGATTTAGCTTAGAGACACGCTAGGCCAGTGCCTAGGGCGGCACGATTTTAGGGGCGGCAAATATTGGGAACTTTGAAATTTTTTTATGCAGGGGTAAAAAAGTGCTAATACTGGGATTATGTGCACTTAATTACCTAAAAATATTAACAAGCACAAAAAAAAAAGAAAAAAAAAAAGGTTCTCACTTAATATTACAAAATTTTTTTTCTATATTTACTAGTGAAGAGAGGCGGCAATTTCTGACTGGCCTAAGGGCGACAGATTTCTAAATCCGGGCCTGAACCTCTCTATATGTCATTCTTGTAAGGGTGTGCAACAAGCTGATCGAACATGTTACAACTTTTGCGAGTCGAACTTGAGCAACTCAATTCGTTCGACTCAACTCATGTTCAGTTCGATCCTTGTCTGTATCATACGATTGCAACTCGCAACAAAAATTATAAAGCTCTGAAGATATGTATTCGTACTCACGCCATAAAAATGCTGAATACTGACTTGTCTAGAGTTAAGGCAATCTTCATTTTCCACACGAAATTTCGCTTAATTCCATTTCAATTGCACTAAAATCTGTTTAACTTACCTTCGTACGCAATTTTTAATTATTTTTACTGCAAAAATCAGGATTATAATGAAGATTTCTGTCTACGAAATTTTGATTGCCTTAACTCCAGACATATACGAATCTACGAATATATATCTTAAGATATTTATAATTTTTGGCACAGACAGTAGCATAACAACGAGATGTCAGCGAGAATTTCAAAGTAAAAAAACTGAGTTGAGTCGAGTTAAACTTACTTGGTTCGATACTGAAATTTTGTGAAAAGATCGTTAGTTTCGAGTTTGTCCGAATGAGTTGGGCCGCTGCCCAGACTGACATTTTCGTACTTGAAGGCGGACAGAAAAAAAATCGGTCTAGGCAAGAAAACAATTCTTTTAGCTGAGCTCCTAAAGCCATATGGAGGTTTGTTGTCGAGTCGTGTCCCAAACATGGGTTACCACCCATTTAAGAAAAATTGGCCTTAAACCGGTGGCAATTCATGTGTAAGATAGGATTCGACAAAGGCAACTATATACATATTATATCATATATATTCTTTTTAGGCTCTTCTAACATTTGACACACATGTCGAGCTGTAATCTTTAGTAACAAAAATTTACCCAAGAGTTCCATCATTTGGCATACACTTTAAGTTGTAGTTCTTATACAATTTTAATTATAACATAATTAACCGAAATTCGCGCAATTTCGGGGATCGGTACTGGTTTTGGTAGGGCAACTCTGGTTAGTTAGTTTTACCAAAATGCATCTCTATCTTTCCCGTACATCACATCTTGTAATGTTATAAACTTGACTTTTCTACAGCGTGCGCTTGGACAAATAAAAGTCGCAGGGTGCGAAATCTGGCTATTGATATAATTTTTCCACAATGACTGCGCACTTACGCCGGTGAGTTATCATAATGTAAACGCCTGAGCTCGTTTTTGTTTCTAATCAAAGTCGCATCAGTTCAACAGCTATAAAACATATTAGCCGGTAATCATTCTGGCATTTCTAAGGCAAACGATGTGAGTGATGATGAGCTGCCCTAACTTTTGGTTAGATTATCGCTTACTTGGCTCAACTACCGATATCTGTGCAGACAAAATATACTATTCCAGAAGTCTGCAGGCTAGTGGGCAACACTAATCGAAAATGAACTAAAATCGATAATTTTAAGGCATTTTGGAAACATCCAAAGTTAATTTAAATTCCTGAAATGATGTTACCATACTTATTGATTATAAATACATTTCTTACTACATAGTAATATCTATATAAATCGTATATTTGGTATATACTATTTAGTTTGGTATATAAATTTATAAAATTATATTGAATACACTATTGATTTTCTTCCAAAGATTTCTTAGACTTTACTTCAGCCAAATAAGCAATTAATCCTGGATCTTTGAGGTTATAGTCTTCCATACCACGATTTAAAATGTCAATACATTTACCCAGCAAACGTTCGAATGAATTTTTGTCTAAGAAAGCTAATGTTAAATCAGTTTCCGCATAAACACTTGCATTACGTTGCCTATTCAGTATCAGAGCAATTTCACCGAAGTATTGTCCTTTTCCCAGTGTACCCAAGAGCCTTTCACCTTTGCTTTTTGTGTTGCTCACATCAGGGTCTCTCCAGATTGACACTTTGCCTTCTTCAATAAAGTACATACCATCAGCCTCGTCACCTTGTTTCATAACAGAAGCACCCATTTTAAACTTCATTGGTTTTAAGACTTCTGCCAAGTTTATAATTTCAAATGGATGTAGCTCCTTAAACATGGGTACACTTTCCACAAGCTCCTGATACAATTTCTGCTTTCGATACGAATGTTGTAGCAAAGTGCGGCGAAATGAACTATGATCAACAACCCAGAGGAAACCTTCCGAGGTAGCCACAATAGTTTCGGTGCTCGTCGTATTATGAAGTAGTGCTAGCTCACCGAATGTACCTTTATTTTCCATAGTGGTAATAATGTTTTCGTATTTGTCGAGTACATTGAATGTCCCCGTTTCGATGACGTAGAAATTTTTGCATTCTTCACCATAACGTACAACTACATCACCACTGTAAACATGCATTGGAAACATGCTTTCTAATAGAGTTATCAACTGCTTCGAATCTAAGTCTCGAAATATCAAAATATCCTTAATAACTGACAATATTCTTTTCGATTGTTCACGCGACTTTATGACAAGACTAAGTCTACAACTTGTACGTCTATCATATTCATCACTAATATCATCATCATCGTCTTCCAAATCTGATTGGTTGTATTGTTCTGCACATACAGATAAACGTCGGATTTCTTTCGGAGCTTTTTTCGATTTATTCGATACAGCGGATGACATTGTTGGTATTACAACATCATCGGAGAATGACTTTTCCATTATTGAATTT
The DNA here is from genome assembly GCA_963662105.1 of Meiosimyza platycephala. Lineage (NCBI taxonomy): Eukaryota > Metazoa > Arthropoda > Insecta > Diptera > Lauxaniidae > Meiosimyza > Meiosimyza platycephala. Next base: position 101,433,742 of record OY759208.1, on the reverse strand, counting down.
GATTTTCTCTTGCGATAGTCTTGTAAATTTTTAAAATGTTGCACTGCAAAATCAATAACATCTTTCGGTTGTTCGACCATAAATGCTAATATAAAATCCATTAAGGTCCCTTGGAATAAATGATGTGAATCGTCAAAATGTTTTTCCAATCCAACTCTTTCAACTGATACACTATCAACATCAGTGATGCTGCAACTCGAGCTACTTTGTAATAGCTGGGACGAGTTCTTAAGTTCCTGAGTTCGTACTAATTCTCGAAGGCTACAACTTCCTCTGTAATCGCCAACATCAATGTCACCTACCATGTAAGTAAAATCTACGATAGCAGAATCAATGACACTTACACCATCTCCATCCATTTTATAGTATTACGAAATTTTTCTAAGAACTTATATTGAAAATAGATATTTGAATAAAAAAGTTCAGTTAAATATTTTTTTAAGGAAAAGCTATAGCATACTATAGGATCAAAACTTTCAAAGAATGCACAGTCAATTTTTTTGAAGTAAAGCTATTGAAGTACTATCATATGGTTGTGTATCTTGACCAAAAATTTAGTATTACCTGCCTAGATGACACCTATCTACTATGGACAGTGAGCTTTTACTTACGGCAGACCTATTTAAGGGAAAACAAGGATACAAAAAATGTTCAAAATCATCAGAAAAAACAAAGTGTGCGTGACCGATATATATATAAAGCTCAATGTAAGATGTGTCTGTGTATGTTGCTAATGGGCTCCTAAACCGTCCAACCGATCACCAAAAGATTTGACACATATGTTTCTTATGGTCCGGGGAAGGTTCGTAGCATAGTTTGGTTTGGATAAAATCGGCGATGGCACGTCTCCCCATATAAAAAATAAATAAAATTCATCATATCTAAGCTAAATACTATTTTAAACATTTCATTTACTAATACATATTAACTTAAGGATTTTTGACAGCTGAACGCCGACGCACCATTCCCTATTCACACGACAGCGAACTTGTTCATCGACGTACTACACCGAATTAGAAATACCGAACTACTCCTCCGATGTATCTCGCATTCACACAACAAAAAACTACTCCGAAGTCATACGCCGACGCTCAAATTCAGTGCGTGTGAATAGCGTATATTTAATGCAGATGAATGAAACTTGGTACATAAATATAAAGTAGAGACATAACTAAGATTTAATGAAAAAGTGGACCGTGCCACACCTCCATATGAGAAAAAAATCAACTTTTTTACATCTCAGCGACTATTTGACGCAGATGAATGAGATTTTGTACATATATTTATTATAGTTTGAAAATGTTCTTAGCAGAGTATGGTTTGGAAAAGTGGGCAATGCCACGCCGTCGCATATAAGAGAACAATTAAGTTCATCATATAATTAAAATCGATATCTTTAAAGCATTTTGGCAACATCCAAAGTTAATTTAAATTCCTGAAATGATGTTACCAAAGTTATTGATTATAAATACATTTCCTACTACATAGTAATATCTATATAAATCGTATATTTGGTATATGCTATTTAGTTTGGTACATAAATTTATAAACTTATATTGAATACACTATTGATTTTCTTGCAAAGACTTCTTAGACTTTACTTCAGCCAAATAAGCAATTAATCCTGGATCTTTGAGGTTATAGTCTTCCATACCACGATTTAAAATGTCAATACATTTACCCAGCAAACGTTCGAATGAATTTTTGTCTAAGAAAGCTAATGTTACATCAGTTTCCGCATAAACACTTGCCCTACGTTGCCTATTCAGTATCAGAGCAACTTCACCGAAGTATTGACCTTTGCCCAGTTTACCCAAGAGCCTTTCACCTTTGCTTTTTGTGTTGCTCACATCAGGGTCTCTCCAGATTGACACTTTGCCTTCTTCAATAAAGTACATACCATCAGCCACGTCACCTTGTTTCATAACAGAAGCACCCTTTTTAAACTTCATTGGTTTTAAGACTTCTGCCAAGTTTATAATTTCAAATGGATGTAGCTCCTTAAACATGGGTACACTTTCCACAAGCTCCTGATACAATTTCTGCTTTCGATACGAATGTTGTAGCAAAGTGCGGCGAAATGAACTATGATCAACAACCCAGAGGAAACCTTCAGAGGTAGCCACAATAGTTTCGGTGCTCTTCGTATTATGAAGTAGTGCTAGCTCACCGAATGTACCTTTATTTTCCATAGTGGTAATAATGTTTTCGCATTTGTCGAGTACATTGAATGTCCCCGTTTCGATGACGTAGAAATTTTTGCATTCTTCACCATAACGTACAACTACATCACCACTGTAAACATGCATAGGAAACATGACTTCTAATAGAGTTGTCAACTGCTTCGAATCTAAGTCTCGGAATATCAAAATATCCTTAATAACTGCCAATATTCTTTTCGATTGTTCACGTGACTTTATGACAAGACTAAGTTTACGACTTTTACGTCTATCATATTCATCACTAATATCATCATCATCGTCTTCCAAATCTGATAGGTTGTATTGTTCCGAACATACAGATAAACGTCGGATTTCTTTCGGAGCTTTCTTCGATGTATATGAAATCGCTGATGGTCTTGTTGATAGTGCAACATCACCAGAAATTGAACTTTCCATTATTGAATTTGATTTTCTCCTGCGATAGTCTTGTAAATTTTTAAAATGTTGCACTGCAAAATCAATAACATCTTTTGGTTGTTCAACGATATATGCTAATATAAAATCCATTATGGTCCCTTGGAATAAATTATGTTGCTCAAATCCAACTTTTACAACTGATGCACTTTTAACATCAGTGATTTCGCAATTCGAGCTACTTTGTGGTAGCAAGGCCACTTTCTTAAGTTCCCGACTTCGTACTAGTTCCTTATAGCTGCGACTTCCTCTGTAGTCGCCAACGACATCAATATCAGCTAAAAAGTAAGAAAAATCTTCTCTAGCGGAACCAATGAAACTAGCAGTTTCTTCATCCATTTTGTAATACGGAAAAATTTTTTTTAAGAATTAATGTTAAAATATCATATATGTATGTAAAATATATATTTGAGCAGAAAACTTCAGTAAATTATTTTCTAAAGAAAAAACTGTAGCGTACTACGTTTAACATTTTTATAGAACGCGCCTACAGTCTTTCTTTTAAGCAAAGTTAACATTGAGATTGACATTAACATTAATATTAGCCGTGTTTTATTTGTTCTGGTTTAATTGATTGAATTGAAAAAAGTGCTCAGAATTTCGGCTTCACCGACACTCAAAAGGCCGAAAAGTTAAGATAAAAATCGTATCAGGACAATGATACGATGAATGATGATGAAATCACTCCTGTGCAGGTCCTGGGTGCTGTATAATTGCAGTAAAGTGATGAGCATATCAGCCCAAGGCTCCGATATGATGAACCCAATTGAAATTTAATGGACACACTTAAAAAAAAGAAAGTTCCAAAACGGGCTCCAGTAAATAAAAACGCTCAAATAGGAGTTATTAAGCAAGAGTGGACAAAAAGATAACGCAAGGACATGATTTCCAAAAACACATTGCGCCTATTCAAAGAAAGCTACAAGCCGTGTTTGGTGCATGACAGTATTTGACACCATTTCTACTTTAATATCAGTGCCGGCAAACTCGTGCGGTTGCATGGGGCCTAGCGCGGTAAAGAGGCTCATCCACTGGCAGCAAGAATGCGCAAAATAGTGCGTGCGCAGGCAAAAATCATAGGGGAGGGCAAAATTCTATCAAACGCGCATTCATGAATGTGTAGTTTTCAAAAATTTTGAATTCAGCTGGCATTACAGAGTGAGGCACCTGCTAAGAGTTAACGCTGCGCGAGGGCAAATCTACATTTGCAGTTCGAACAAAATAGCAATGTACAAGAAAAGAGAACTGAAGCCTGATTCTTCCTGAAGAACGCTTGCTTACGACTTAGCCTATTGGAATTAAATGCAACATAAGAACACTAAAGCTGTTGATACACATGTGAAAATATATATTAAATTTCTGGCATACTTAAATAAAATGATTATCAAATAAATGCATTTTTTTTTCTACAAATTTTCCAAAAAAAATTTTTTTTAAACATACATTATTTGTAAAAATTGCAATTACTAAGTCACTATCAGTAGCACGTTTTTACTTGAATCGCTGTTTACGTTTCTCTTGGATATTTGTGAAGTGTTTTATTGCATAGTCCACAACGTCTGTTGGTTTTTCTTGCATATATGCACCAATGAATGCCAAAAGATTAACATGCAATTCCTCTGGAAACTGTTGATTTTGAAAATTGACAATTTGATTGAAGTTCTTATCGCCAATTATGTATGCATTCTGACTGCCAAATTCCACTGATTTGCTGCTATTTTCCTCATCGTTATTAACTTCAAATGCCATTCCGAATAAAAATGTTAAAGTCCTAGTGATACAATATATCCCAATCCTCGCAGTTATGTTTGTGAGAAATTATTTTTTTATTTTGAATAAAAAATTTTGATTTATAATTTTTAAAGTACATGGACTCCTTGTTATATGAAAGGCGTACAAGTGCAAGTGTAGTAACAGAAAGAATAAAATCACTCAACCATTTTTAAACCTTTTGCGTTCTCTTCAGCATAGTTTCGTTTTATCAACTTCGTCCAAGTTTTTCGACTTTTTTAAAATCTCGCGATTTTCTGCAGATTTTATGTACTAAAATATCGAAAACACATTAAGTTGATTGACAGACCGCGCGCGTCTATGTCTGAAATAACCATTAAATTAATTAATTGTGCCATATTTTCAATGAAACATAAACGAAATTTATATGAATATTTTTGAAGCATGTTCCAAAATTTACTAGACATAGTATCACTGCAACATTGGCAGACTTACGGACGAACTGAATGTTTGGTCCTTTGACTTTTGTAGAAGTTGTAGTGATGTTGAAGAAGACGAAAAACTAAAACATTTTCTTTGCTCCTGTCTCGCACCTGCTAGAAGACGATACTTGGAGCACATTCTTATTTTATGATCTGGATCAATTAAGATACGTTATGTATAGATCAGCAATTTAGTTTCATTACAATATCTAGTCATTTTTCAGTGAAATTCTCTTACCACCAAACATTTAGGAAAAGCTTCGAACTTTAAGAAGTTTACGCGTCACCATTCGATGGGAATTGTTAAACTTGAATTTGCGACATCACCCAACTCCCTAACATATAACATAGTAAAATTTGAGGGTGGAGGCGGTGCCATGAAACGATTTAATAAATACAATTTCAGTTGGTATTCTCGGAATCGTTTTCCACAGGACAGACGAACAGTGTGTGCCTTACGCTTCAAATATGCATTCAGTTCCGGACTTCCGCCTAGGCCTACAAGGCTCCATGCTGGGGGCCCAGCAAACCTAGGAGGCCCAGCTAGCCTAGGGGCCCAAGTCTCAATCGGGGTGGTAGGTTGGAAGGCCCTTAAATAAATTATTCAGCAATGAACAAAAATGACAAAATTCTCACAAATTATTAAGTTGCAGTTAAGTTCTTCGCTGGGTTCTGTTGGTTTGCTTGTGATATATTGCTGCTCGAGTCTTGACAAGCTATCTTGCTTTGGTATATTGCAATCATTAAGTATACAATTTTTTTTCGGCATCAACACACAGATGGAAAATTTTGTTATCGAAACTGAAAGCAAATTTAACAGTCTTAAAGAATCTTTCTCAGACAAGATGGTCTGCTCGAGCAGTCTATGCCAGCCGAAAAGTATGTTCTTTCAGGGATGAGATCATGGCAGCTCTTCAGATGATTGCCAATGACTCAAATGAAAAACCTTCTGCGCGCTCTGAAGCTTCAGATCTGAATTCATTAGACTCGATGGAAACTTGCTTTTTGACACTTCTCTGGAATGACATTTGGAAAAGTTCAACAAAGTCTCTTCAATCTGTCAACATCGACTTGGGTACTATCGCTGAACTGTATCATTATTTGGCAACATACATATATAGAAGACTTAAGAGAACCCAGTGCCGTTGATCTTTATGAGCTTTTGAAAAATCAGGTGAAAATAACTATGCATATGACATGCAGAGGAAACGTAAGCGTAAAGTCCAGTTCGACGAAGTCAAGGGAAACGAGATCCAAATCTCTGGCATGGACAGATTCAGAGTTACCATTTATAATGTCATTATAGATAGGCTTATTGCAGAGCTACAGAGACGTGGAACTGCTTATAAAGAGTTAAGCAAAAAGTTTGACTTTATTATGAAACTTAATCCCTTGGAGTCTAAACACATCAGTGAAGGAGCCAGAAACCTGATAGGTTTTTATCCAGAGGATTTGGATATAACTTTCGAAAATGAGTGTCTGCACCTGCGAGCTCATTTGTCATTCAATGATGGAGTTATAGGCTATCATCACTAAAGTTGTATAAATACTTACTAGAAAAAGGCTTTTTGGATATTTATTCAAACGTAGGAATTGCGTTCCAAATGCTATTGTGGACACCAGCGTCAAAATGCTCAGCAGAACGGTCGTTTTCAGCTCAAAAAAGACTTAAGAATTACTTAAGATCGGTGCTGCACAGAGAAAGAGCAGGCGCTTAAAGAGCATAAAAATTAGAACCATCGGACGCTTAAAAAGCGTAAAAAATCGTGCACGTATACAGAATTGATGAACAATTCATCAACACATGCTTATCGTGAGAGCGTTTGCTTGTGGTAGTGCTTAAGATCTACTATAAAGCATAAAAGGCTAAATTTACTCGCCGATATGCTAAGTGCCTAGGGGCCCTGCGCTTCTAAGTCCGGCCTTGTATGCATTACAAATGGTGGAAAAAGTGCATTTACTCTCATCATTGAATAATCAGTTATGTACATACAAAGCTTACTTAAATTAATATAAAGTTTCATGGGATATAGTTAAATTTTCTTAAAAAATTATATATCTTTCGATGATACTAACAAGGAAATATTTGCTTGAATTGAGAAAAGCTTGTTCACAAAAAAAAGAAAAAGGTTTTTTTTTAATTCAAAGACAAATTTCCAATACCAACGTAAAATTGTACTAAAGGCAGAACTCATTTTAACTCAAAACAAAGAAAATTCTTTAATATGACGAAAAATTATAAATAAAAGTCTTTTTATTGAATATCCTTCATTTTTTTCTTTTTTTTTCTTTTTGGTTGCTGTCAATATTGCGTTTCAGGGGTCGTGTGCCGTCTTCTATGAAACGGAAATGAAGTTTTCACAAAAATTAAGCAATGGTAAACTCAAATTGTTCTACAAGTATTCATATTAAAACTGACGTATGTATATATTGGTCAAGTACATTTTGCTAAGTTGGTTTCGGTCACGTTAACGCTGTGCAAATGTCCTCATTACTTGTTTTATATATTTTTTTTACTTCTATATACCTAGCTATTTGTTTTATTAATTTTTATTTTCTAATCATAAAATATAATCAAAATTTGTCTACAAACAAAAAATTATATCTGTACAATTTTCAGCCGATGAAATTATACAACTGAAGGCATTAACATATTAATCTGAAATGGCATATCAACATGGTAATATCGATACTGCCAGGAGCGAAAGCCAAGGAGATGACGGATCTATTTTGGCAGTTAAGTTTGCCAGTTTTGGCATTGATACTTCCAGCAGCACTGTAGTCAGTTCCGGTTATAGCGACTCATACATCGCCTCCGATTCCCAATCTCTAATCATTTCTGATAAAAAATTTCCACCAGAACTTCATAAGACACTTTTGGAATTTGTTCTTTCATTTTTAATTGAAAAGCCCGTTGACGTCATTGATTATGCCGTAAAACATTTCACTATGCTCCAACAAAAGCGTAAAAACTTTGCATCGGCTGTGCCGGAAGGCATTCCGGAGGACGGCAGCGGACTACTTGCCGGTTTAAGAACAAGGGATCTCGCGTCACGTCGCAAGTCTGTGTTTGCTGAATCTTACGATCCTGATGAGGACGAAGAAGAGGATTACGCAGTTGTGGAAAAATCACCTGAGCAGCTTGAACGTCTTTGGAATTCTATAAAAGATATTGTCATCTTTCGTTCGCTAGATCTGGAGGAGCGAGACCATATATTGAACGCCATGTTTGAGAAGCGTGTGGGCGAAGACCAAGTTATCATACAACAGGGTGAAGATGGTGACTTTTTTTATGTCATCGAGTCGGGCAAATTCAAAGCTGTCAAGGATGGTGAAGATGTTTTTTTCTATAATAATGCAGGAATATTCGGTGAACTGGCCTTGCTCTATAACACAAAGAGAGCAGCTTCAATAGTCGCCTTAAGCAATGGTCTTCTTTGGGCCTTGGATCGTGCAACATTTCGGCGCATTTTAATTTCGGGCGCATTTAAGAAGAGAAAAATTTACAATGGATTGTTACAGAGTGTACCGATGTTTTCGGCGCTGACGAATTACGAACGTATGAAAGTAGCAGATGCGTTAGTTACAAAATTCTTTCAAAAGAATGACATTGTTATGAAACAAGGCGATGTGGGCGATGGCATGTTCTTTTTGGAGGAGGGTCGTGTCTCGGTTTATAAGGATCGGCACGATGGTAAAGGCGAATTATTGGTTTCCAAGCTACATAAGGGTCAGTACTTTGGTGAACTGGCCTTACTCACACATGACCCACGAAGGGCCACGGTTAGGGCCGATTGTGAAATTAAAACGGCTTTTTTGGATAAGGATTCTTTTGAACGCTTGCTTGGCAAATGCGTTGACATTTTGAATCGTGGCATTGAAGATTACAACTTGAAGGATGAAAAACTTATTGAATACTTGAGCGTAAGCCTATCGAAAATGAAAAATACAAATGATGATGAATCATAAGATGACGCTGGTATTTGAAATTTGGAAGATTTGGTTTCTGTTGTCTGCTTTACACTTTTTCTATTATACATAAATACATTATTCAACAAATTATGTATAATCAGCACATCATTTATTATATGTAAACTATTTTCAAACATTTTTGTTGTGCGTTCATGTCAAACGCCCAATTACGCATGCAAAATTGAAAGAGAAATAATAAAATTTCAATTACAAATATTGCTTTAACCCTCAAGCTCTGCAAGCTAAGTCGCGGTTTTTTAGTAGAATCCATCCATAGGTTATCAAGTGATTTCGAAAGATAAGACTCGTAAAATCATTTACTTTTTTAGATAACACAATAGAGTTAGAGGCTGCCATATGCACCAGTGGACAAACAGAAACGCAATATATAGAATATATAAGATTGCCTTGTCGAATCATGTCCTAAACATGGGGTGCCACCCGTTTTTAGGGCCAATTTTCCTTTAATGAGTGCCAACCCATGTTTAGGACAGGATTCGACAAGGCAATCTTATATATTCTATTTAGGATCTTCGATCTCTATCATTTGACACACATTTCAAGCTGGTAGTCATTAATGAAAATTGACCCAAAAACCGGTGAAAACCCATGTTTGGGACATGATTCAACAATACAACCCCATATGTTATATTTAGGCCTATTCGAGTTCTATCATTTGGCATACATTTCGAGCTGTAATATACTACAGTTTTAAATAAAACAACAAAATTGGCTGAAATTCGGCCATCTTCGGGCATCGGGACAGGCTTTGGCAAGGCAACCCAGGTTGGTTAGTTTCACCAAAATGCATTACTATCATTCACGTAAATCTTATCCTGTAATCTATACACTCAACTTTTCTACAGCGGGCTCTCCGCCTGTAATGCTGTTAATGTCAAAATAACATTTAACTCAAAAAATACTGCCAAATGGTTGGTTTATATTTACGTAATGAACTATATAGCCTATATACAAAAAAACTTAAATTCATATTATAGATAAGTTTGACATTTTTTTTTAACAAAATCATATAACTAGCCATACAAAATTTGTCAACCACAATATTGATATTTTGTTTATTTGTATAATTTTATATTTTATAATATACAATCATATATTTAATAAGTCCATCAAATTTCATAATAAGAATCTACATTTTTTTTTGGACATTGGTTGTTAGAGTTTCATATTATTACCAAACATGAAGTCTTGGTCAAACTCAAGTAGCAGTTCTATGGTCGTAACAACCTCAAGTAAAACTTCAGTTGCTGCTGATGTTCCCCAAGAATTGCGCAATGCATTGCTGGAGTTTTCTGTTGCGTTCTTGAAGGATAAACCCAAAGACGTTATAAATTACGCTGTCAACTACTTTACCGGTATACAAATCAAACGTCTTAAATTGAGAAATACTGCAGATTCAAGCATTTATACTCAATCGTTAAGATCTTCGGCTACATCCCTTTTAAAGCAAACGAAAAGAAGTGACGACCATACTTTTACGGACCGTGGTAGCTTATATCAAAGAACCACAGAGTGGAGAGGTTCAGTGATACGTAGTCTTTCAGCAGGTGTAGCTTTGCCTCATAGAACATCATTAAAGAGAAACTCTGCGCGTAAAAGTATAGAACAAAGAGTTTCCGTACAGTCAGAGCACAGAAAAGGAACTAGAAGGTCGTATTCTGAGGGTAGATCTCCAGAGCGTAGAAGTGTCGACAGTAAGGCTACTGTAGAATTCAGTGAACCACCTATCAGTCTTTTCACATATGAAAAATTAGCTCGACGAAAATCTATATTTACTGAATCCTTTGATACGGGCGATATTGAAGATGAAGATAAAATTATAAAACATAGTCAGTTCTGGCGCGATGATGATACGCCTGAGAGAATGATACCAAGACGAAAATCTGTATTTGCTGAATCTTTTGAACCAGATGATGATGAAGAGGATGGAGAATATCCAAAAGTTAAAATAGAAAAGTCACCGGACCAAATAATACGTCTTAGAAATTCGATAAAGAAGGTATTAATTTTCAAATCATTGGATCGACAGCAACTAATTGACGTAGTAAAAAGCATGACAGAGCGACGTGTTTGCGCAGGAGAAGTTATCGCTGAACAGGATACCGCTGCAAATGAATTATTTATAATCGATAAAGGAACTTTTAAAGTTTACAGAGATGACTTACACGTTTATACATTTACTAATGAGGGTATTATGGGTGAATTGGCTTTGATCTCGACACGACAGAGATTAACAACAATTAAAGCTGCTACCGATGGGGTGCTCTGGACCGTGGATCGTCCTACTTTTCGTCGTATATTAGAATCCAAAGCATATTATAAACGAAAGTTTTATGAAAAGCAGCTCCGTAAAGTATACATGCTACAAGTGTTACCTAAGGACAAACTTTTGAATTTGGCAGACGCACTGCAGGAAAAATCCTATAAATTGGGCGATTCTATTTTTAAGCAAGGCGATAAGCCAGACGGTATGTATATAGTCCTTGAAGGTGTTGTCCAGATAAAAGCTAGAGATAAAGCTGGCATCGAAAAGAATGTGCATAAGATAGGCGGACACCAAAATTATTTTGATGAACTGGCTCTGCTCAAGATAAAATCTAAATCTAAGGCTGTTATGGGCCAAGATGTGCATAAAATCGGTGAAGCTCAAATATTTTTTGGTGAATTGGCTTTACTCAAAACTCATCATACCAAACGCATAGTATCAGCTTATGCAGCATCTCACCATCTGAAGCTTGCATTTTTAAGTCTGGATAGTTTCGATCGTATTGTTGGCGATTCAGTTCAAGAATGCTATGAATCTATTGGTGAAAATCATCCTCACTATTCTAATTTACTCAAATTTTATAGAAGTTTAAATATTGGAGGCAAACTCATGTAATCCTGAATCCTATTCAAAAATAACTTATTTATATGACCATGAAATCAATATAATGCTATCTAGAATCCTATGAAGATGCTTTTAATTGGTAGTGAGAAAGTTTAGATTTTTTGATTTCGAGAAAAGTTCTGGAAGTGGTTTTAACTATCTTGGACGCCTTAAGCGTAATTACAATAATCGATGAGTAAGTTTTTGATAAGTTATTGCAATATCAATTGATGTTGGAATCAGGAGTAGGCTGAAAATGACATTTGGATGTAATTTTGTCAGGTCAACTACATACATACTTAAGGTACTATAGGAATATAAATAGATAGACGAATAGATGGAAAAATAATGAATAGATAGATAGATACTCGTAGTTATGTAGATGGATAGGAAGATAGATAGATGGACAGACAAGTATATATATTTGTTGGCAGAAGAGTGGTGGAAAAAGGAAACTCAGTCCAGCACACGCTTTATGCCCAGCCCCGATAGAGAAGAAATACAGAAACGATATCGAAGGATGGAAACATTATTCCATATCGAATTTCTTCGTCTGCATTATAAAACGAAAGAGATTTGAAAAAAGAAAAGTATAACGAGCCTTTTTCTCCGAACTGTTTACCTCGAAGCAGGACTCACATATTAAATTGATGACAATATACATATTGGCCTCATGCTATAAGTCTTGCTAATAAGCTGACCACCGCAGTCCGCACCACTGTTCTGCGAATTTGATTCACAGCCAACTATTAGCCCCAGTCTTGATTTCACACTGTAGTTGGAAGATATATGTAGTTGACAAAACTACATCATCCGATCGACTACTTCGAAAATTGTGTACCTTGTTGAGCTATGATTTATTTGTTTTTTCTACAAGCTTGTTGCGATTGCTTTTTCAATTGACATAAACAACATATCGTTTATTTATTTTTTCAAATAATTTGGAATAATTAACCAGCCCTAGTTGATATATTTACATATAAAAATATAGTTGGAATTTATAATCAAATATGGAACTCTTTGAGGAGAATTCTTCGAGTAAGAGCTTGGTGGAAAATAAGGTAACTATTGATACTTTATTTCCAAGCCAAAAATCAGATATCGATGTTCCCGAAGAATTGCGCAAAGCACTGCTGGACTTTTCTGTTGCATTTCTTATGGATAAACCAAAAGACGTTGTAGATTATGCTGTCAATTACTTTACCAGCATGCAAGTCAGTCGTACAAAAATGAGACCAACTTTAATAACGACTTTTCCCACTCGATCCGATGGTGCGGACTTGAATCGTTTAACTATTGAGCAAGGACGTCGCTCTTTCCAAAGAAGCTCAAAAGTTCAAATTGTAGAGCGTAGAAATACAATGCGTAGTATAATCAGCAATTTGCAATCGTTCCGTAGCTTCTCGGAACAAAGAAACTCGATAAGGCAAAAAATTACGGACCGTGCAGTGTCGGTTCGAAGCTTAGAGGATGGAGATACTATGCGCAAAAGCTCCGTATTCAGCAACTCTGCACGAAAAAGTAGGGACTCACTGCGTAGAAATTCTGCAAGAAGAGCATCTAGTATGTTTACTATCAGTCACTATTGGTATCGAACGGAACCATTACCACGACGAAAATCTGTATTTGTCGAAGCTTTTAATCCAGATGATATCGAAGATTTTGAAGAAATTTCGCCGTATGTAGGGCCAAAGTCACCTGAACTGCGTAAACGTTTGAAAAGTTCGATAAAGAACGTCTTAATATTTCAATCATTGGATTCGCAACAAATGCGTCAACTATTGAATGCAATGGTAGAGAGACGCGTTATTAAAGGAGAAGTTGTAACATTACAGGGCTCTCCTGCCAAGGACTTATTTGTCATCGATAAAGGAATTTTCGAAGTTTACAGAGATAATGTACCCGTTTACACCTTCCATAATCATGGTGTTTTTGGTGAATTGGCTTTGATGTCAAAAAAAGTGCGACTAGCAACAATTGTAGCCAATACCGATGGTATACTTTGGTCCATTGATCGCCAAACATTTCGTCGCTTATTACTAACTAAAGCATATCAGAACCGAAATTTTTATGAGCAACAACTGCGAAAGGTCCACATGTTACAGGTGCTGACTAAATATCAGCTCATGAATTTGGCAGACGCTCTAAAGGAAATGACCTATAAGCAGGGCGATGTCATTTTTAAAACCGGTGATGTTCAGACTGGTTTGTTTATAGTCTTAGAAGGTATTGTCCAGATAAAGGCAAACGATATAAATGGTATCGAAATGGATGTACGAAAAATTGGTGAAACTGAAAATTTTTTTGGTGAACTGGCTCTACTCAAAGTACAACCTAAAAGGATAATGTCAGCGTATGCAGCATCTCGTACGGTCAAACTTGCATTTTTGAGTATTGAAAGCTTTGAGCGTGTTGTAGGCGATTCACTTGAAATCGTCAAGCGATCTGTTGACTTATCTCATCCACATTATGCTGATTTAGCTAAACTATATTGAAGTAAAAATATCGACATTAAATGCTTTGAAACATAATTATTTATAAAAATAGAAAAATGTTTTATACATATCAATAAAACATTTATCAATAAAACACTTAGCTTTTTCAATAAATGCACTTTATTTCTAAAGATTTTTTTTCGAATCTTTAGCAAATCTTTGCAAAAAATGTAGCGAAATATCCATTCCAATATGCGCTGACTTTTATTTCGATCTTTAACAGATAACACCGAGATGATGTTGGGTGCTTTTATTGGATGTTATCAAATTGTAGTTGATTGATTTTGGTATCGGGTATGGCAAAAAAGTGTTTGATAGAAATATTACTTAGAGCAAAGCTCTTGGTCATTAAAGAGATTTAAAAGTCTTAAAAAAGTCAATTTTTAAGATATTACTATGTTCAATACCGATATTATCGGATGGTATTAATGGATATATCGAAAAATATAACTCATGCACTATCGAAAGATATATAGAAAAAAATTGCGTCATGTAATACTTGAACACCTCCTAAGCATGTAAGTTGAATCGAAATAAAAAACTAAAAAACCAACGAGCCCTAAGTTAAAAGAAAAAAATTTTTTCTATATTGATTTGTTTTTTATTTTAAAACTCTTGGTTTTTACAACTTTTTTTTAAATAAATTAACTTAAAATAAAGGATATTTGATAAATTTTATTTTACTACATAGATACTTAAAATTAGTTAACATGCTATGAAATTATTTTATAGGATATGTTTAAAACTATATGTATATGGTATATATCGTTCGAAATCAAGCAAGCATAATTATACATTAATTCGAAGATAACATAAGAAAAATCAGTTGAGTAGATTATGAAAATGAGGAGAAACGCCCTAATGGCATTGATAGCTGACAGCTGACAGATGAAAGTTGCATTTTTGGTGGCATTTGACACACTTATAACGGTGTCGCTGTACATATAAATTTTTAAAACAACAACACAGTTTAAATATCACAGTTACATTAACAGTTATTTCAGTTGAATGGTCGATGATTACGATGACACCATCAAACCGAAAGACATCGGTGATAACACACAATGACATTTCACTGTTTCTCATTTTTGACAAGTAAAAACTCCTCAGAACTGGGCACTTTTTTTAATACCGTTGCCGTTGTTGTTGTATTTGCACTTGCAGTTACTTCTGCTGCTGCTAGCGCAGCATCACGTGTGTGTTTTTTTGCTTCTGATTTTTTACTGACAGCTGTCAATGTGACATTTGTTATTGTCGTTGCCTCCGCATAACTTGGCACTTGTATATTGTAGCTGTTGTTGTTGCTTTGTAATTGGCACTTAGCATTTGCAAATTCGCTTGCCATCAATGGTGTTGTCACCTCAATTGCTGTCAACGATTGCTGTTGTTGTTCTTGTTGTTGTATCGCCATATCCGTCAGTTTGTTGGTGATTTTTTCATTTTTATTAAAAATGCTAAACACTGAGGGATATACAATGACACAGGAATTCGGTGTCTTTTGTAGTAATTCCAAGGCCGCTTCATATGTTGGTAGACCGGAAACTAATGTATACTCGGGCACCGGATCATCTGAAAGTTCTGGATTGAGTTTCATAGATTCAATGTCGAGTGTTTGAGATTGTGCAACTGTGGCATTATCTGAAAAAAAATAAAATAAAATTATTATAGCTATTGCTGAATCTTGATTATTAGAAACTTTTAAGTTTAAGGTCTGTTTTCGAGATGTGAATGCTATTGAAAATTTTGGGTTCAGGTCAAACTGCACTAAGTAACATCATCGCAAAAAGATCAAAAGAAATTAAAAGAAAGATTCACAGAAAAAAAAAAGTTATTAACAAAATAAATGATGCCCTCAAAAGAAAATGAGCCTCAGTTAAATAATTTTGGAAAAACTAAACAAACACTAGAAAGGAGAAATGCACAATAAAATTTTCTTTAAAGGAGATATCAGTTTCCGAATTTTGTTGTGCAATTTGTTTTCTTTTTCTGCATTTATTTGATAGATTGGTGGAACACTTGTCTTAGTAGAATATATCTGCATCGTAATAGCAGAAACAAAGGTAAGAAATAGATCGTATTAAGTACCCAAACTTCTTTGAATCTACTTAGTCTGACCCTTGTGTCAGTATAACTCCAACATTTTTAAGAAGAGCCCTTGAAAGAGGTCCGCTAGCATACATTTTTTTTTCTATTAAAAAAATCTGCAAAAATTGCCACCAAATGATAGATGTAGTCTAAAATAGTTCAAGTCATTAAGTCATAGTTTTTTTTGTATAAAATCTAAATTAAAGTCACCATCTGTTTGAGTTCTTTAGGATTACAGAATTCATAGTAGAGGTATAAGTACAGTATAAGTTTATTGTAACCTTTCATTATGATTATTTAAAGGTACTTTACTGCCCTCAGAAGCAAAATGGGTATCTTAGTTTAAACCTATAGAAATTCTCTTAAGATAATTACTTTATCTCAAAGGGTTTTCTAAACATATTCTAAGAACACGGTGTATTAGAAAAAGTCTCTGAAGAAAACGTTATTCTTCTAATATTTCTATATATTCAAATATACTTTTTCTACACTACTCTTCACTTTTTAGGAGAAACTTTAAATGACAGAACCAAAAAATTTATATATGTATTACCGGATTTTAAAAATTTAAATTTATATGCAAAAATATTGCGGGACATTAATTATTAAGTGACATCTCAATAACATGTGGTTATTGCTTTCAGAGTTATTGCTTTCAATTGAGAGCGAAAAAGCTAAAAAAAATTTATAGATAGCCGGTCAGAGCAGTGTATGAATAATTTTGACAGCTGTTACTTGCTTCAGAGTGCAGTAGAACACATATTTTACACATTGAAATCAAACTATCAGTGATCACAAGACAAAACACAATGAGTGCTATGTAAATGAAAGGGAAATATACCGTTTAACTTTGGGATCATAAATTGCCTTATGTGGTTTTATCCTGTTAGCTAAATAACCTTATTTTATTACCACTCATGTAATTAACAAAAACACAGCCTGTAATAAAATAAATTGTTTTCTGACTTAATTTCTGTGAACTACACAAAAATACTTAAAAAAAATAATAAATTTCAATTTGTTATACATGTACGAATAAAAAGTTTTTAATTTAAAACAAAAAAATATAAAACAAAAAGCTAAGGAAAAAAAAAGTTTAATATTTCTAATTTATTTTACCAGATCAAAGTATTTAAAAAAAAAAATTCTATGCTTAAAAAATCTAATTTAAAAAAAATTTAAATTTCACAGAAACAAACAAATAAATTTTTATTAATTACCATTTTTTATATTTGCAATCAGCTGTCAACAAGACACGAGTTTATTTTTGCAACTAAATAGTAGATAAAATCTGAAATACATGTGGTTGTTATCAAGGGTTACTGACAATAAATAACAAGTCACGATCATCTTTATCATTATAATTATTTTCACAAAGCTAACAACAATTGGCATCACATCAGAAACTATTCAAAAATAATTTTATGTGTAGAATAAATGATAATGAAATTATTTCCAAAAAAAAAAAAAAAAAAAAAACAAAAAAAGTTATTCCAAAAGAAGAATGGGACTAATTAATGAAACTGAAAAATCGCGCAAGACCGAAAATGAAATTTTTACTTAACTAAATGAACTCAGTCATAAAAATGCTATTAACAATCGCCGAACCTATAACCTTTACAGTAGATTTTTCTTCAATGACTTTAGGGACATATTTCATTAGCATTTTCTAAAGAAAACATTCCAAAAAAATTTAGAAAAAAAAATTTTTTTATTTTTTTTTTTCATATCAACTTACAATTTGTTTTCCATGTCCTGAACTGATGATATAAAAAGCACGAACAAATGCAGAACACCATTGAGATCAATATCAGCGTCATCACTATGCCAATCCATACATCATTCATGAATTTATCATATTCCAATTGTTTTTGTAAATCATTGATGTCACCGAAATTTGATGAATCGATTACAACATGATTTGGCACCATATCAAAATCCATATTTGTTGCTATTGTTGTTGTTATTGGTGTAATTACTGATGACGTATGCTCGCTAAATTGCTGCTGCTGATGCTGATGCTGTGCCTGTTGTTTCAATGACGTTTGCAATTGTATTGAATTCAATATCGTAGCACTTAATTTTTGTAAGAAATCACTACCACTCAATGTGGTTATGGTGGGGGTGGATGCTGCAACACTTTTGCCATTGTCGAGAATATGCTGCGCGTATTTATCCAAATGTAGTTCTTGTGATAATTCATAATTATTGAGATCACCGCGCGTTAAATCTGCCATAATGATATGGGGGATAATGGCGCTCTTTTGTAAATACACACAAGATAACGTTTATATGCAAAACGGAAACGGAAAATTCAAACAAAAGTGAGACAAAAAGTTTTTCTTTTCTTTTTTAGCCGGGCCTAAAAGAGAAATTTTACTTTTGGTAGTTAAATACAACGATTTCTTTATGTCCGTAATATTTTTATTTTTTTTCTTTCTTTATCTTCTTCACTTTTTCTTTTGTTTTCTTAAGACAAATCTCTTGCATAGAAATAAACACGTCCGTACGTAATGATAGCTCTCGCCAAACTGTTCACAGTCTCATAGCTGTATCAGTTGGTAAGTAAACTTTGTTTACAAATGAGCGCGTATGCACGATCAAATTAAAAAAAAAATCCCAACAACGTAGCGTCTTTCTCAGTAACTCAAGCGATAAATGTAATAGATTGTGTTGCGGCGCAGTCTCAGACTCTCCACAGTTTCTTTTGCGAGCGTTCAATAGTCTTACACAACTGTGCTCTGCTCTTTTCAGCATTTTACCAAAATTTTTTCGACTACCTGTCCTCAACTATGTTGTGCTCAGCCTAGCTCATATGCTAGAGGTACTCGCATACCATAATCTTCAGACAAAGCAGTTTTTTTTTTTTTTCATAAAACCCAATCATTTGCTGCCACTTTTTTTTATACCATAGCTCCGGCTCTTTTGAGTGGCATTCTGCTCATTTGCCGCACGGTTACGCTCGACATGGTATGTCGGTACACACAACGCTTCTTCATTTCGAAAAACGTTTTCTTTTTCTTTATACAGCAAAAGATATTAAACACGCTATTGGGCCTATTTCAGTTTTAGGCATGAAATGATCGCATTCTTCCGCAGCAATTTCACTGTACTCATTTACCTTTGTTGTTGTTATTGCTTTTGACAAAAAAAAAAAGAAGATAATGCCAGACAATGCATTCAAATTATGAGAAATAATTGGCGTAACAAACGCACATGTTCTTTGACGTTTTTGGGTATCGAACTTAGGTTTTGGGAACATATAGCCGACTGAAGTAATGCAGCACACAGCGTGACAGAGTTTTGAATTACTTTGCTAGATATCTTATTTCGTTGAGATGCTATTGTTTTGTTTCGAACAAATAAAAGTTTATAATTATTGAAGGAGTGTGGCAGCATCCGAAATGATTTGTAACAACCGGAAGAAATTTGTAGGGAAGCGTATATGAATTTTCAAAAATTTTAAAAATATTATAAGCATAATATTCCTTAAAAAAAAACCCTTTCCACAAGAAGATAAATGATTTCCTCCGTTAAAAGAAAATCGATCACTGATAATTTAAAAAAAAAAAAATACTGATAAAATCTTTTGCCAAGAAAGGAAAATTATTTACTTTAGCAGTTTGTCGCATAAATCACACTACTGATCATTAGAAAACCCATAGGGGATTATTGTTTAAGAACTCAGCAGTAAGAGATAATTAATATTTGTTGTTTTTAAATGTGAGTATTGAATAGAATGTAAGGGTTTCGCTAAAAGGATTATACCTATATTGAATTTTTCGTTTGCTGATCTTATTTGCATTTTAAGTGTGTTAAAATGTGATCCTTTGTATTTCCATTAGCAATACCCAGTTATATATTTTTTCATGTTAATATCAAATTCGTTATACCAGTTTAATGCTTCATATCGGCCACAAAACTACTGAGTATCATTATGTTTTGCTCTCTTTCAAGTCAAATCAACTGACTTAATTACAAACTAAGCATATGAGACCAGTAAACTTTTCGTATTGCGTAGGTATTGCCTCTCTTTGACGTCACATTAATATCATTGAGAAGTGATGTTTATGAAATGCGTCGATATATATATATTAACCCTAAGGCAATATAAATTTCTTTTTTTTTTTTTTTTGGTTTTTTGTTCAAAATATTAAAATTTCAAATTTAGAGTTCAGCTGAATGTTATTTTTCAATCGCAACAAAGAATTTCACGTGATTTACTTGAGTGGTTGCGCAACTTTTCCGCACTATTAGAATTTGATTCGAAAAAAACTTAGATTTTAATCAACTTTACTAGACGTGTAATCATAGATGGTTTCATATCAAATAATTGCATACATACTTCATTAAACTTCAGTTCCCTAGCATTCTGTTCTATCTGCCACCTTGCCACTGCTGTCAACGACCACTAATTCAATCCATTATTCCCTGGTAGAAATCAAGCATTTATTGGCCAAAAACTGGCCATTAAAACTGGTCAGTTTTATGGTATTTATGAAACGGTTTTTCTAACCTTTTTCGAGCACTTAATGGCCAGTAAAACGAAAATAGGAAATGGCCATTTAATGCCAAATAAATGACGGAAAAATGCTCTAAAACTCGTCATTAAATATGTCACTATTAGAAATGGCCATTAAATGCCTAGAAAATGCTCGAAAAATGTTCTAAAAATGTTCGAAAAATTCTCGAAAAATGTTCTAAAAATGCTCGAAAATGTTTTAAAAATGTCCAAAACAGTGGCCAGTATTTTTATTTATAAATATTTGTACAGAATAATATTTTTATAAATAAATTTAAAAAACATTAAATAAAACACAAATAAATTATATTTAAAAATATTTTATTATTAATATTTTATACACTGTGATCACTATGGCAATATCCTCTTGATTCACTAAATGCTTGTTTTGTGCATCAACAACCAATTGATCACTAGTATCACCACAGCTATCACTATCACTATCGGTAATAATATTTTCTCGTAAACGCTTAAGCCGAAACCTACGCACACGTTTTGTACTATCCCAATGTGCACAAAAACGGATGCCGGACCCGTTACGGACCCGGAACGGACTTCATAAACGACAATTTTTGGGCATTTTTAAGACATTTATTGCCAATTTTTTGAACATCTTTCGGACAATTGTCGGACATTTTTTGGACATTTTTCGGACATTTTTCGGACATTTTTTGGACATTTTTAAAACGTTTCCTTGACACTTTTTAAATAGTTTTCGGACATTTTTTCGGCTTTTTCCTTGAAGCATTTTAAATGTTTAATAATTGGTCAAAAACTGTTCATGAATATCTAGGCATTTTACTGGCGATAAAATGGCCATTTCTTGGGCATAAACTGTTCGAAGAAATCTGCATTTGTTGGACATTTTTCGATGTGACTTCAACATCGCTTAATCGACGGCTTATGTTAGTACGCTACTATCACTTTTTGCGACTATATTTGTGTTAAGAAATAAAAGGAAAAATTCAACCACACCTTAATATCGCTACACCTGATGTTTCATTCAAAATGCGTTATTTGTTGAGAACATTTTTCTTCTTTTTTTTAATTCCACAAATGAATAGCGCGTAAAACTGTCTTACGCGAACATAAATTTGGCTTAAGAAAACCTTAATTTTATTTTTTCACTTTCCTGCTCTGAGTGCGATTGTATTTACTTTAAAGTCGCTGCTACCGTATTTGATGCTAAATATAATAGTTTATTTGTCGAACATAAATTAATGGATATTTTCTTGCATTCGACAAAGTCGTGTATATCAAAATGTATTAACAAACACAAAAAAAAAAACAAACAAACAAACAAGAAATATAAGTTGTGGGCATAATAAATAGGTTTTTGTGGCGAAGAAAAAAATTAATTTTCTCAAGATTATGAAAATATTTGCATACCTAATGAGTTGTAATTGCAAGTAAAATATTCATTTAGTAATGAAATGAAATGCATTTGAATAATTCAAATATTTGTTGGGTACCATATGTTCTTTCATACGTGTTGATACATCTATGGCAGATTTAATTATTTTTTTTTTTGTTTTTTCTGCTTCAACATTTTTTGACGTTTTTGAAAATTAATCGACATTTTCAAAATGTTTCGCCTTTCTTCAATATGTGTATATAATGAAATTTTCAACCTTTTTCCTTTTCGGTTTTTCAAAATACAAACATTTTTTAATAATCTATTCAAAGTCCTATGTCACTTTTCGATTTTTCCAATTCATTTTAACATCTTCAACATTTATATCGATTTTTCTAACTTTTTTCCAAAATTAACCGGCTTTATCAAAATTCTTCGACTTTTCATACATACCTGTTGCCGATGCAAGTTAAATATAACGATGCCTGTCTCAAACTTATGTGCTCTACAATAATGCGAAAGGTATTAGTTAGATCAAAACACGATATGTTCGGGCGAATCCCTGACTTTTGTTTCAGGTTAAGTGGTTTTTTTTTGCCATTTTCTCCTAGGAGATGGATTTTTGTCAAGACCTTTAACGGAACTGACAATGTGAGCCATGAGCTAATCTTCAGGTATTTGTTCTTCTCCCCAAATATGAATACGAATTGGGTACACAAGTTCAGCGGTGATTTCCGGGGAAACTAACATCATTTATTACTTTTAAGAAATTATACTTTAAAATCTCAAAAATTCTCAGCAACAAGAAATACTGTCTGAGCGTTGCGCCTGACTGCCTTGCTGTGAACCAATTTAAAAATTTCAAAAGAGACCCCTAATAGAGTTGCCAACAACAGTGCCACATTAGGGGTCGTCAACAATAACTGAGGAAGCGCTAGCGCAAGCAACAGAGACAATCTTCAATACAAAAACAAAATGACGCAGGTAATTTCCTAAGGTCATATGCAGTGACATGAAACATTTGTCAATTTTTTTCGGTTATGACGAAGAAAAAATACAAAAATTAACCTTTACTACTGATTGCATGAGCCTGAGAAAATGAAATTTCTTACCAAATTAAGGCCAAACAATGGGAAATAGAAATTAAAATTAAAAAAATTCTTGGGGTAATCTTTGATAAAGGTCACGGTTGCAAGTACCGAGAAAAATTATTTCGTCTACGTTTGTTGTTGTTTTTTATTTTTTCGCTTTCTTCAGTCTGGATCATGCATGAGCTGCTATTCTACTATTTTTTCATAGAATGTAACAAGTGCATTTCTTTTGTTTTTGTTCTTTTCATTGTAAACTGCCATTTGGTGCCTCAGGGAAATGTAATAATTTTCATAAGAAGTTTCTTTCCTTAGCGTTTTAAGTATGCGTTTTCTAAAGTCATTGAACTATCAAGTTTGAAAGTTACAATAACACCGTGACAGCAGTTTGACTGAGTGACGGTGGTTCTATCTTATCGCTCAAAATTGATCAAGTGTGCAAACAAGGAGAAAAGAATCGTCAAGAAAGTTGAAATTTGTTTGTTTACCACGTAATGAAATTGTAGTGTGGAGTGTTGAGACAAAGTTGCCTTTTGGTGTTGCACGAAAAAAAAAAAAGAAAAGTGCGTAAAATCTCCAGTAGTGTGACACTCAAATTCTGAGGTGTCGATGATGCTCAATGGCATCTATTTGGAGATTTCAGGATTAATGATCCCCTTGAACCCTAGTGAATCCAGGAAGAGTATGATCCAGAGTGGGCAGCTTCTTTTCTGCGTCTGCATCTTTTCCACAACGTTTTGCTAGGCCAAAACTTTCACACCTGTAAGCGTCTGTACTCAAGGTGAGAAGCAACTTAATGTATTGCTTGATTTCGCATATTTAATCGCTTTTACAATAACCATTTTGTACTTAAGCCAAAGATTTCTGTGTTGCTTCATTTTCGATAAAAAAAAAAGAACATTTTTTTCCAAAATCAGAAAAAATCTTACACTGTCAAGCGTACTTCAAAATTCGGAAAAATAAAAACAAAAATGTTTCACTAAAATCGCAAAAAATTATTTAATTAACAAAATATAATGTTTAAGAAAAAAGATGCCAATACAAACTGGTAACGAATTTGCATTACCTGATGGTGCAAAATATGGTATTTCTATTTCCGCTGCAATGTGCGCCGCGTGCGTCACACACCCAATGGATTTAGTAAAAACTCGCATGCAAATTGGATGCAATATAGGAATACAAGGCTCCTTTAGCTGCCTACAGTCGGTGATATTGAATGAAGGCGTCGTTGGACTCTATAGAGGTGTTAGCGCAGCACTATTGCGGCAGTCATCATATGTGACTGCACGCATTAGCTCTTATACCACACTGGCTGAAATGTATCGCCAGAGAAAGAAGGAAGAGCCACCGTTCCATACGCGCCTGAATATGGCCATAATTGCTGGCTCCATCGGTGGTATGTTCGGTACACCCGCCGATGTGGTGCTCATACGCATGGAAGCTGATGGTCATTCACCAAAGGACCAACGTCGAAACTATAAAAATGTTGCTGATGGTATTGCGCGTATTTGGCGTGAAGAAGGTTTCTTGCGACTGTTTTCTGGCCTTGAGCCAACAATGACAAAAGCGGCATTATCGAATGCAGTAGTGCTAATAACATATCCATATTTCAAGCAAAATATTAGACAGCGTTGGAATCTCGACAATGGTCTTGTATTGCAATTTTCCGCCAGCATGTTATCTGCATTTCTTGTCAGCATCGTATCAATGCCACATGATATGGCTAAGACACGTTTGCAAAATATGCGCTATCCTAATGGAGTGCCAGAATACACCGGCACCATGGACGTTTGGAAGAGGGTGATACAAGAAAAGGGTACCTTTGGATTATATAGAGGCTTCAATACGTACTATTCTCGCATGGGACCGTACACGACTTTGGTTTTAGTTTTTTGGGAACAATTAAGTTGTTTATATTTTCAAAAAGTTATGGGCATTAGAGGAGAAGCGAGATGGATTTAGTAAATGAATTTTCGATTTAGTAAATAAATTTTGTTTTTAACTTCCCTATACAATGTCGTTTTTTTTTTTTTTTTTGTTTTAATGTTCATATTTTGTAAGAAGATTGCACAAAGGTCTAAGACATGTATGAAAAATATAAGTAACTTACAATATTTAAGCAAAATAAAAAAAAAAAACAAAACGCCACTGCATTTCCTACAATATGTAGCATTAATCGATTGTTTACGTTTGTCAGCCGGTTGTGTCAACAAAACCATGAGACTTAATAAATTTTACTATTTTTGACAGCATCTTATCAACGGACACAGCCGCAGGTCATGTGCGAAGGTACAAAATAAAGAAGTGCTTTACTCTGAGTAACTGTAGAAAAAGACATTTAGCTGTCAATTTGTTTATTTACACAATTAACAAATATAATTGATCCTCTTCAGTGTACAAACAAAGATATGTATGTACCTCCGCCCAAAAATGTTTATCAAATTTTATGATCTACAACTTGATGGAAAATCAACAAAAATGGAACTATGGATGGACTTAAGACAGCTGAGTGTTGTTCAAACTCCTCTGCTCGCGAGCTAATGCATTCAAAATTGAAATTTCAAATTTTATTTTCATAGCGTTCACTTTCATTTTGATTGATTACTATGCAGTTTGAGCATTCTATTGACTTTAATGCATAAGTGCTATGAACTATAGGACCTTTATTGCACCTTGCCATCATCAGTCTACGCTTAAATCTTATCTGGTAAATACAAACGCTAGTTTTAGACGGGTTTTTTCTAAGCTAACAAGTGTTTCGTTTATCTGGTTATTTTACTTTCAATATCATTTGTTACGAGTATATGGCACTTTACTTATGGCAACTAATGCCTAATTATGGTAAACATTTTCAATTTTTTTATTGATTACTAAATGTATTCTGTTAATGTAATCAATAAATGAAGTTGTTTGATTTTATCGTTGTTACGGTCCTCATTTATTTGATTCAAGTTGTCTTGTGTTTATTAATGAGTTAAGGTCATAAATTTTAATGTCTAGTCGGCAAGGGACTAACTGGCGCTATGAAATGATGTATTATGTATTCAAAGCCGCGGAATTTCTAAGAAAAAAATAAACTATTTTAATGCCATGTGATAAAATATATATGTAGGTAAATCGAAATTCTAAGCCTTTGATTGAAAATATTTTGCTCCATTTGTATAAAAAGTCATCTGAGTGTTTCAAAATCAATAGAAAAAAAAGCACACAACTGACGAACAAGTCGCTCTTCAAGTACAACACTGGTCCGCAATATCTACTTTAATTATCGTAGGTTGATCTATTACCATCAAGTCAGCAAACTAACTATCGACGAGTACTGTCCAAAGTCATAACACTCCGAATGAATTCACTTTGCTTGTATTCATCAGACGTGAAGCCCATGTCTTCTGGCAGAGTTTCTAATAGAAAAATTAATGCTTCACAAGAATGACGCTGTTATGTGTGTATCGTCGCTCTCGGGTAGAAAGCCCCTAGGTCATATTTTAAAAATTTCACAAGAGTAGAAAAAACTTAAAAATCTCAAATAAAGAAGTTTTTTAAATGGAATTAAAAAAAAATCTATTGGGTCATTTAGGAGAGATTAAGACGTAAACGTTAATAGCGAGAAATTCCCCAAATGTCATTTTCATCAATGATTTTTTGACAGTTGAACATTTGTTCATTGACATATTCGGCATACATTAAAAACGGCAGCACTTTCGTCAAATTTTAAGTTCTATAATTATAGTCCCTGTTATTATCTATAACATGACATCATCATTTTTGAAATCGATACAGCCGTTACAGAATTATGGACATATATAAGCATGGATTTGCCCCTTCCCTGCTCTTCAGTGCACTTTGACCTTTGGAAACCCATTGTTTCGACTGTTGAGCGGTCTCGGGCGTATAGTGATGAATCCATGTTTCATCAACGGTTATCAAACGGCGAAAAAACTCAGATCGATTGCGCTTTATCATGAACAAATTCGCCTCCGAACATTCAACTCGTTCGCGCTTTTGATCGTTTTTGAGCACGCGCGGCACCCAACGCGCGCAGAGCTTTCGCATGTTCAAATGGTTATGCGAAATGTCTTATACCCATTCAAATGAGATGTTTACCATGTCAGCCAGCTACCGTAATTTTAATTTCCGATCTCCGGTCACAAGTTTTTCGATATTGGCTATCATTTCGGGCGTAGTCACAACTGAAGGCCGTCCGGAACGAGGTTCGTCATTTGTGCTCGTACGACCAAACTTAAATTCTTGCATCCAACTCCTGACTGCTGTATTCCATGGAGCAAAGTTGCTATAATATTTATCAAGCTTCTCATTCGTTTTCTTTGACGTTTTGCCTCTCAAATAATAGTGCTTTATGAAAACACGAAATTTACTTTGTTCCATAGTTAAAAAAAAAAAACACAGAGGTGATGCACTTTGGACGGCTGTGAAAGCCAATAAAATTTCATATGTAGCCTTTTGAAGGATATGTGCTGTCAAAAATAATAAGGATTCGATATTTGTGGCGCCCTCTCTGTGTCAGACCCGGGACTTTTCAATCAGCCTAGTACTCGTCTTCCTGGGGGATTCGGGAGAAGATTTTGCATGTGTTTTTTAGCTTAGACCTTTACCTTACTAACGTTACCAATATCGATAAAATATAGCGTGGTGTATCGATTTATCGACAATAAAGTAAATTTCGTGAAAAAAATTAGTAAGGGCCTTTCTACCCGAGAGCGACGGTAAGCAACTATCACTTAAACTCCGAGCCAAAGCAGTCTTCCATTTCTATAGTCAACTACTGCCAAGAACAATATATGTATTAGTGATGTTCAGCTCAATTGCACAAAACGATACTTCAGAGCCGAACTAGATTTGTTATTTTTTGCGCGGTGAATTTGAACAACAGCAGCAGTTTGCATGCTGCTTGTCGCTAAGAGACGAACGCAAAACAAATAACATAAAATCAATCTTTAGAAACTCTACCGTTGCACTTCTGGCAACGCATTGATATTACAGTGGAGTCGCTGCCTTCATTGTTTTTCTCATGTTCGTTGCTGTAAATGTTTTGTTCGGCTTGAACAACGTTGACGGCGAAATACGAGCCAGAGTACAAACGAAGTCAAGTCATGTCGTGTGATCATTCTATTTTGTGCGAGTCTATTGCTAACTCGCTCAATGTCAATAGAACCATTGTACTCGACAGCGAGTACAATAACCTGTTGACTCAGCAAGCGCACTCGTGCAGACCTCTAATGTACATACAGTTTAATCTTTCGCATTCTGAGGTTACCTCGAATGATAATGTTTGTTTTCCTAAAGCAGAAAGACATAGATCAGATATTGCTTAGTGAAATAACTTTCAGATACTGAATAGCACCTTAAGACAGACAGGAATTTAAAGAGGAATGCGAGGCACAAATGAACTTAATTTCCACTTGCACACAAATATGAATGTCTGTTATGGAGGTAACACATCACTTTTGTATCCACTAATTCGAAACACTGTAGTTGTTGAGGAAAGTTGTTGAGGAGAGTGACTGAATATGACGCTTATCCCAAACGAACAAACTGAGCTATAAACTCATATTTTAAAAAAATACTCTACGTGTTTGGAACATTTTTCATTCGTATTAAATCAACTTATTATATTACTACATATTTGTATTCCCCCCAAAAAGTGTTGCCCTATAAATTTTTTAATTAATTTTTTCGTTAACGATTGAATATTTTGCTACAGAGCTCATACTAAATTTTTTACACTTCACAAAATTTTAAATATTCGTTGCATGTTGTAGCAGTTTTTTTTGCATTCTGCTGTTATTACTGTCAACAATGAAATAAAAACGTAGACAGAGCGACGTTCACACGTACTCTGCTGCTCTGCACACAATTGCCATTTTTGGTTTGACCTACATTTGCCAATATGGCAATAGCAACGCAACGCCAAAGTGACCAACTGTAAACAGCAAAGCAGCAAAAGCAAAAAAAGTGAAAAAAAAAAATTGAATAAAAATTAAAACTTAAGCTAAAATTAAATCTCATTGAATTTATTTTACGCTGCACTACACACATGAAGCGAGTGCAGTTTGCTCCTTCGTCTAAGGCCCTCTACTCGGTGGCTATTTCAATTGATTCAGTTGTATCTTTTTAATGCTTTGGCTAAATGTGGCAACAACTTTTATGGTAACAGCAACTGTAAATAGCAACAACGTTGCTGGCATTATCACAACTTGCATCACTGACTTTATGTTTGTTGACTCTTTGGTTGGTGTTGCCTGGTGTTAACTGGTTTTTCAACTTTTTCGCACTTAATACAAAACGAAAAATATGAGAAAAGTATTTAAAAAAAAATAACTAAAACTTGTAATTAAAAGAAAAAGTTTAAATTAAGGCTAAGTACTATTTAAAAATCAATGTGTTTTTACTGAAGAAAAATCTTAATAAATAAAAATTGCTTTCTAATACGGTAAACGTTTTAGCTAAAGAAAATTATAGAATTCAGAGTTTATAGAAAGTAATCCATTGCTTTGTTCATCATTTTAGCTTTGACAAACGTTCAGTCTTACACGAAAAATTGCCACAAAATTCGGCAGTGAAGTGATCTAAATCAATATTTGCGGCAAATTTGCTACATATTCGCCATAGCGCAAAACTTTTCGGTTTTTTCGACACTTATCAACTCATTCAAAAAACACATTTGGATACAATCTGAAATTCAATTCAAAAGTGCAAGAACACTTTGAGATGATTTAAAGAAGCTCAAGACTTTTGTTCGTTATCTAGCATAAAACTTAAGTTTTAACTCGAAACTACCCTTAATTTGTTTAAGTTTCGTTTAATGCAGACTCCAAATAATAATTTATTTCAATTTTATTTAGTTGCAATTGCTCTTAGCACGTCTTATTGAACGTTTTCGTTTTTCACTTTTTCTTTTTTTGCTTTCTGTTTGCTGTGGCAAAAAGTAAAAACAATTTAAGCCAAGTAAAGCAAAAACCGAGCTAATGGTTAATATAACATCAATGCTATTTGATTTTTCTTAAGTCGACTTAAATTGTTTTTCCTTTTTGCCACAAAACTGATATTATTGACTTAAATTGTCGTTTATATCGTTGCCTATGTTTGCTTAACTAGGCCACATAGTGGCTTATGGTCTATGTGCAACTTTTTAATTTGTTCAAGAAAAAACTGGTTTCGGTTTGTTGTTTTTAGTTTGATGAGAAAAAAAAAAGTAATCGATGTTTAATTAATCGTAATACATAACATTATTATGTGTAGTTTGTAATTTATAGCTTTAAATGGGCGTGACATTAAAGTACTGAGATTTACCCTTGAACGTCATACCATACCTATAATAATTAATGCCGGAGTTCTTATTCTACACTGAAGGAAAAGAAACATGATTTTTTTAAACATTCGGCTGGTTGATTTATTTTTAGTTGAGTTTTTTGTGTTTCAGTATTTTTAACAAGGAAATTTATAAATTTAACAGGAAATAACTACAAGGCTGATAAACATTGAGTTTTTTTTTTAAAGAAATTTACCTAAATTTGATGTCGTATGTATAAAATTCCGAAAGCAAAAAAAGTATTAGTGAATCATAAAACTTTATTTAGAATGAAATCTAGAAAGGAGACCACCAGGATGTGGCGTCAACGATTTGGATAAAATTTTTCCAGACACGAGTAAACGTTAAACACGAATTTTCTCGCTTTTCCTTGAGCATTTTCAAAAACGGCGAAAATGGTTTTTCATATTTCAGGTGAACTACCATCTGGAAAAATTTTATCGAAATCGGTGATGGCGCAATCCGGAGGTCTTCTTTTTAGATTTCATTGTAAATAAAGTTTTATGATTCACTAATACTTTTTTGCTTTCGGAATTTTATATATACGACATCAAATGTATACATATATGTGCATAGTGAAGATCTGTGAATGTTGCATGGCTGGCTCTCTGGCGCATGCAGGGCCGGATGTACCTTAGAGGCACACTAGGCCAGTGCCTAGGGCGGCACGATTTTAGGGGCGGCAAATATTGAGAACTTTGAATTTTTTTTTTTTTAATTTATTTACACAGGGGGAAAAAAGTGCAAATACTGGGATTGTATGCACTAAATTACCTAAAATTGTTAACAAGCAAAAAAAAAAAAAATAAATAGAAAAAGGTCCCCACTTTAGATATTACAAAATTTTCTATATTTACTAGTGAAGGAGGGCGGCAATTTCTGACTGGCCTAAGGGCGGCAGATTTCTAAATCCGGGCCTGGGCGCATGTGTGTAACGCACTAACTCAGGCTGATAAAGGAATTTAGAGTAAATGTGGGAAAACGAAGTTTGTCAAATGAATGATGATGGGTCCTAATTGGTAATGGTCACAGAAACGTGGCCAATAAATAAAATGAGTAAGCCGAGCAGCAGAAAATGAATATTCCATATGAAAAAGCACTACTTATAGTAGAAACTAAAGTTGGTCCAATCTGGACAAGAGAGTAGTGTCAATCAATCGGTCCTAGGAATGGGAATGGTCATAAAAACGGCCAGTAAGTAAAATAAAAAAATGTTTTTTTTTGCAATTTCCTAGTTAATTTAAATAGATTGCTGATCAATTTAAATAGATGTCTGGTTAATATTATTAATAAGCCTCAATTGAGTTTAAGCATATATAGCTTTGAATTAACTAGATTAATTTTTATTATTTTCAATCTGATTTCTGGTTAAATTAACTAGATTTTATCTTGGCACCAAAACATTACGTTTCCTAGTTGAATTAACCAGGTCCTAGTTGATTTTTTTCTCAGTGTATGAAGCAGCTATGGTGGAGTGTGGATAAAATTCGACTTTTTTTAGCTGAGAAACAAAAATTTTAACAGTTTCTGCAAAATGCTCGAATGTTGAAATAAAGGAAAACTCGCACAAAGGATTATTTTGAAAAAACTGAAAATTTTCAAAAAAAAAAATTGCATATATTCATAAAAATGAGGAAAAATTCACCAAAAGTAAACAATACAAAATCGATAAGAAAAATCATGTGCAAAATGGGTTAAAAACTTTGGGCATTTCTCAGCGACAATACTATGAATGAATTTGCACACAGCAAATTTTACATACACTCTTACTAGTATTGCAAATAAAAAAAAGTAGTTTAAGTACACTGAAGCATACCTATTCGCATAAAAGACAAATGTATGTCTCACTTCGAACAGTTCCCAATGATTTCTTGTCAAAGTATATATATTGGCAAATGTGTCATTTCAGCGCATGCATAGATGCTGAACACCTATGACATTTGCACTGCCTTCCAAGAAAAAAAAAATAAATAAATTACAAACAATTGTGGCTATAATTCATTTAATGAAAACAATATAAATGATTTATACGGCAAATAATTACATTGTAAAATTATTCAAATTTCTTCCGCATTTGCCACCGAGAGTGAACTTTTACATTACTTATTGAAACAATTAAAATTCATGCAAGCAAATATTAATATGAGAGTAAATATTTTTACATTTTCATATACGTAGTTCTTACTGCTGGCATATATGTAGATATATTTGCACGCACATTTTCAGCAACAGCACTTTCAACACTTTCATCATTATGATATTTGTCAGACAATAAAAAATGCAATCTTTTGTTGCATCATTGTCACAGCAGTGCAGACGACACAGTACAACATTTATCTGAATTTAATTGACATAGGCTGCTGATAACAGTCAGTTGAAAATGGAAAGTAAATAAGTACCATCATATATATAGTGAATC
This sequence comes from Meiosimyza platycephala, assembly GCA_963662105.1. Taxonomy (NCBI): domain Eukaryota; kingdom Metazoa; phylum Arthropoda; class Insecta; order Diptera; family Lauxaniidae; genus Meiosimyza; species Meiosimyza platycephala. Next base: position 101,400,738 of record OY759208.1, on the reverse strand, counting down.
ATTTTATTATCCATGTAAACAAATGCGAATGAGGAAGGATTATCAAGTATTTGCATAATTATGACAGCATAGTCATAGGAACTCCAAAAATATCTTATCAGTGAACACACTTTTGTCACAAGTTATTTTAAGAATATTGACGTATGTTCTTAGTTTTTTTGTAATTTTTAATATTTTGTGAAATTATTTAGAAAATCTACACATTCTGTGTAATTATTTGGATAACAGACTGTGATGAAATCTGTGAGTTAAGATAAAAATTTCATCAAATTCACAAAAAGAAAATGTATCATTTATATTTCCGCAATTCATGCCACATCGCAATTGCTCACACTCACTTAAATAGAGTACAAGCAAAACATAAATCATTGGTTTGTTAAGGACTTAAGGACATACTCATATGCACGATTTTTTTTTTTTTTTAAATACAAACAAGCACACTTATAAGTAGTTTATGTGCAGCATAAACAGAAATAATATTGCTATCTGGAAAGCGTATCAAATGACAGTTGGAAAAAGAAAAAAAAATATTTGAAAAACATATGACATGTGCATTTTTTCAATGGCAAGAAAATATTCCTTTGCTGTTTTATGCTTTGCGTATTAATTGCTATGTCATGTTTTGTCCCATAGCTTATATCCTGCCTGTTGCATTGTTAAGATGTAAAAATAATAGCACATTTTGTTTTGTTTTATACAAAAATCTTTTGGAGTAAAAAATATAAAAATAATGTCATAAAAAGTAATAAAAAGAACTAAGAAAAATATTAAAATAATGAATCAAATTTTCTATTAAAAAAACATCAGTTTTTAATTCAGGCAACAAATTAAGCGACAAATCTTTATTTGCTTCTGCAACATAGCTCAAAAAGTACAAGACATATGAGTTGACAATTTTATCTTTAATTTTCTCAAAAATGAGTTATAGTAATATAATCAATTTTTAAGTTTATCTTGAAATACCCTGGTAGAAATCATAAACATTTATTGGCCAAAAACTGTGCATTAAAAATGTCCATTAAAACTGGCCAGTTTTACGGCATTTATGAAACTGTTTTTCTAACCTTTTTCGAGCATTTAATGGCCAGTAAAACGAAAATAGGAAATGGCCATTTAATGCCCAAAAAATGCTCTAAAACTGATCATTAAATATGTCCAAAAAAAGGCCAATAAATGCCTGGAAAATGGTCGAAAAATTTTTAAAAACGCTCGAAAAATGCCTAGAAAATGCTCGAAAAATTTTCTAAAAATGCTCGAAAAATGTTCTAAAAAAAAAATTTATATAATTCACCAGATCACCAGTATCACCACGACTATCACTATCACTATCGGTAATAATATTTTCTCGTAAACGCTTGTATAATAGATACATTTTAATAAATTATAATAAACACAACTTTGACGCGAGTACCTAGATACAAAAATTACATTACGTTCCTGAAGCAAGATTAATAAATATAAGCATTTTTTTACAATACGACAATTTTTGGGCATTTTTAAGACATTTATTGGCAATTTTTTGGATATTTTTGGATAATTTTTCGGACATTTTTCGGAAATTTCGGACATTTTTCGGACAATTTTTGGACATTTTTCGGACATTTTTCGGACGTTTTTAGGACATTTTTAAAACGTTTCCTTGACACTTTTTCAACACTTTTCATGCATTTTTTCGGCTTTTTCCTTGAAGCCAATTAAATGTTCAATAATTGGTCAAAAACTGTTCATGAATAACTAGGCATTTTACTGGCGATAAAATGACCATTTCTTTGGCATAAACTGTTCGAAGGTAGAATTTAACTTTACAACGAAACCAAGAAATCGGCATTTTTTGGACATTTTTTTAAGCATTTAAAATGCTCAATAACTGGTCAATAATCAAGCGAGCAAACAGTTTTAATGTTTTGATTTCTACCAGGGTAGAAGCTTAAAAATTGGGAGAAGTTTGGAGAAGGACCAATTAATCTGTAGCATTTCAACTTATGACAATTTTTTTTTGTAGATCTTTTATTAACAGAGAAATGAAATATTTTACAATTTAAATCTTATATCACTCTTGAATTTTGACAAATTCTAGCGAAACAATTGTTCGATTTATGCCGATATGATTTATGATAAATCAACAACTAATCAAATGTTTTATACAAAACCAAAATCAGCAAAATAGGAGACTTAGGTAACTCCTCTCGTTATGACAAAGTATGACTCTTATATAACACAGATTGACAAAATTTTGTAAAACCTCTGGTTCTGATACCATATTGTAATTTTTTGAAGGTTTTTAATGCGCTGAATTTGAACCCGAGTTCAGAATTTTTCTAATGGTTTTAGTTTTCGAGATATTCTAATGTCGTAAATTGAACATTAGGAAATTCTCCAAAAACCCATACTGAGAGAGTTATTTATAGTGAAGTAAACAAATTTCACGCTTACATAAGGAATCATTCGGAGTAGCATTAAGAAAAAGAAGATGAGAAACAGTTGTACCACCTTCCAACGCCGCTACCTACCCAGCAAATTTTCTAGAAATTTTGCTCATAAAAATATTAAGCTTTCAAATTTAATTCTTTGGGCGGTACCACGCCCCTCAATATAAATATATGTTTAGTTGATTTTGGTGTTAAATTTTTAATACACAATAATACCAACAAACATTTTGAAGATAAAACTAAGAAGCCTTCATTAAAAAAAAAAACATCTCTACATAACATAGTATAAGGGGGTATATGTCTTTGTAATACGCAAAAGTATTGCAATCAATTACAAACAGTCTTTTGTTTTATGATGATATTTTCTTTTTGGTTATCATAAGACCATTGCTTACTCTTAACAACGTTACATTTTAGTGGTTTATTTTCTTAGGACTCGTCAACGCCTTAAGTACTCCAGTTTTTTTTCTGTCTTGAAGCGGTGCTTGTTTACTTTTTATTTTTGAGCTATATGCAGGCAAGGATTTCTCATAAAAAAACAAAATAAAGGAACTTTCGCTTAAATGCTAAGCATGTCCTTAAGCATTTCAAGAGGTTTTTCTCTTGCTACTCGCCTTTGCCTACCTATATTGATGGCATCACATTATAGATATAAACAAATTGCTCCGATTTCACAATTTCTTTTTTTTTTTTTTTGTTTAACTAAAAAGAAAGAAGCAGAATTATGTTACGTATGTATGTATGTATGTGAAGTTCTGCGGTAAAGATTTTTATTTTTGTAGGTTTAATGCGTTGACGGTGATGCGGCTTAAGTACTTTTCTATATAATTTCTTTTTTTTTTTTTTTGTATAAAGTTACTTGTGTGTTCTATTTTTTGCCAGCAATATTTTTTCAATAAAGTATATATGTATGTACATGTGCAGGATATACTATTCGAAAAGGTAACACATTTACCACTTAAGTAAATTTGTAAAGGAAGTTGTTACAATTTGTGAGTTTTTAAGATTTCGGTTTTTCATAGTGCCATGCTAGAATTGAGGTCAGAAAAAACATAAGAATGAAAAATTAGAAATGGAAATTTGTTTTCTTTTACAAATACTATTGTAGTATTTAAAAGATTATACTTTATCAGCAATGCCAGTAGAAATTATTAAACAAATCTTAAATTCTATCAAAAAATTAAAAATCATAATATAATATTATTAAAATTGAGAATTTAATTAAACCATTTAGCAGCTGCAGCCATAATATCTATTTTGGGTTTTTTTTTTTTCAGTGTTACCTATCGGCAATTGTGAATTTTCAGCAGCTACAGCAATGACGGTGAGAGCTAATATCATCGAGTTAAAAGCACTGACTAAGCTTGGAATTATATGTGAATTAAGCTTTGCTCTCTAAGCATTAAGGAGGATTCTAGGTGTCAAAATCTCTCTCTTGCCAAAACAATACTGTGAGATACTATACTGTGCAAAAAGTATCAGGAATTGAGTTTTCTTCGATTCAAAGGATGGCATCGGTCAAGTAGCTACCACTTCCAAGAAGGCGCTCCTTCAAGAATGAGGTAATTTCTTAAATTGACGAAAACCATAAAATGGCGATAGTGCTCAGATGACCATATTAGTTTCATGTGTAGCGTTATGTTTTATTTCGAGATAAGAAACTATTTTTGTTCAAGGCTACTTAATTTAAGCCCACTGTATGCAGATCGGCGAACATTAGCTTATTAAATTGGCATATTAGTAAACTGCGCAAATGAAACATTTTACTAATACTCAAGGCACCAATAATTTTTTATAAAATAAAATTAAGCTTTATTTTTTTTTACCTAAATTAACTCAAATTCCCAGCAACTTTTAAACAAAAGAAAAAAAGAACTGCTCGAAAAACAAACCCTATGATTCACTACAACACATATACATACAAATGCAGTAACAAATCTTCCCCCAAAAATGCCGTCTTATGCAATAAAACTGATAACTGATATCTACTTGACCGCCCGGCTGCTACATACATACATAATTTATACGGTCTCCGAGGTCGGCAAGTGTAGTAACAATTCATATACTCGATATATGTATGTTTGTATTAGAAATTCCATTGACAAAAAAAAGAAAATAAAATAAAAATCAATAAAACCTAATTGGTTTTCAACAACCGATGACCGAAAAGTGCCTATAAATGGAAAGAATCTAAAGGGAAAAAATAAAAGGTGGTCTAAAAAACTGGTTTAAATTCTTCAAATATTAGTGGCTACTTAAATGCTGGCTGGCAGTGCTCTAGATAAAACAAAACTCGAGGAAGTCATAAAAATGCTGTGATAAACGCATTCGTTGCGCAACAAAATGCTGCAATGATATGAGTCACTAACGACAGTGGCGACAACGGCGGCACAGTGACAATCAACAGTCACCATGTGACATCTCTCAGCACGCGATAAGGTGACGTTTTTACGGAATTTCATTACATAAACTTTTATTTAACCGCCTCTCTGTTGATCAGAGTCTGAGCAAATAGTGTCGAAATTTAATTTACACTACAAATGAGCAGAACATTTCGTCACAGTTATCACAGCGTTCTGTTCGTGTTGTTGATTTTGTTGCTGATAATGTTGAATTTGTTGTGGAAGCACAAGTAGTACTTACTTTTGTAATTTTCGCTATATGTAGAAGTAGTTTAAGGTCGCATTTATCAGTTATTTAAACATCAAGGTAGAACTAATTTATTTAAGTTATGTGGTAGTTTCATTTTTACTACTAATTGTTATCGCAAACAAATTTTTGTTGGCTGATAATGAATTTTTTTTTTTTTTGTGTAATAAATCAGCAGCAACATGTTGTAATAATATGGCTTTAGTTGATAATTGGTGGTATTTGTGACTGAAAATCGACTTATTTACATTAGCTATATTTCTTGACTATAATCTCTGCATAGGAAGTAGCTTCAAGCGGTAGCAGAAAGGTGGAGTGACTAAAGGTCAAGCTGCCCCCTAACTATATGCAGCTATAGCGATAATGTTGTCTTCGAAGCTTCAGTAAATTGAACCTTTCGTGCCATCCCGCTGGAGCCGTACCTTGCCGAGGTCAAGGCAATTCGAAGTCAATTGTTATTATTTGCCTGTAACATAGCCTATTGACGATAATTCGGCTTCATTGCAAAATATATAAGCTTTGGTGAAGTCTCATTTTCCTGTGCATTTTTTAGGGTGTACCTAACGTCTCGTGTAGATCGATTGATTGATTGATCAACAGATAAAAATTGACGCCTTTACAGAGTTCAGCAAAAGAATGACTCGAGTTACTACTCTTAGTAGAAACTCAATTTACAAGTTTGACTGACCTGACTCAAGAGTCCTGGCTTATGGAAGGCAAAGTTTGTGGATTCGAATAAGGTACCTCCACACTTGTCTTTTCAGCGAATAAAGTTTGTAGTCTAAGAGCTGGCAGCCACTTTGAGCAACATACTAGGTACAAAGCTAAAATTTTGTTTATGCTTGATTTAGTACTAGTTAAATAAGAAAATCAAAATCTGGCAGCATTGGCGCGGTCGCGAAGATACACCCAAAAATTTTCAAAAAAAATGTAGAATATTTCAAAATTTTGTGAACAAATATAATAGCTTATTAAATTATCTTTCATATGTCATCTATATTTTGGAAATCACTTCAGCCGTTCTCCAGTTATAATGATTTTTTCAAAAATATTTTGCATTTCGAAACGTTTAGGGTGACCGCGCCAATTCGGCCAGATTTTGATTTTCTTATTTTACTAGAACTAAATTACATATATACAAAATTTTAGTTGTGCGTGTATGTTTTTTATGAATAGTTTGCATTTTGAAAATATTAGGGTGTACCTTCGCGACCGCACCAATGCTGCCAGATTTTAATTTTCTTATTTAACTAGTACTAAATCAATCATAGACAAAATTTTAGCTTTGTACCTAGTACGTTACTCCAAGTGACTGCCAGCTCTCCTACTATTGCATTGGAAATGTATGTTGGATTTGCGACCCCAATCTAACAGTGAGAGTATGTGAACGCCAGGAGGCTGTAGCTTCAATATTGCTATCCAGCAAACGGTTGATATGATATACGAGTTGATTCGGAATGGAAATGTACAATATATTTTTAAATTTTTACAACGGACTCAGCAAGGCCAACAAAAAGGGCTGAGTGTTACTTTTTTAGCTTATTGGCTTTTTTACTTTTCTATATGTCTCTGCGTAATGAGACCTAGACGAGGGTGATAAGGGGCTATTTGCTTAGCGCTACATCCTGCATTTCAAGACTTCTGTATGACTTGACGGATTGAGTTCATGTTTTTTTTTTTCTAAATGTTTCTACTAGCCTGGGAAAGGTTCTTCACATAGTTTATTTTGGAAAAATGGGCGTTGCCACACCCTCCATACAAGAAAAAAATTAAATTCATTCTCATAAACTGTTTGATGCAGAATGAGACTTGGTGCAAATGTAAAAGGTATGGGCAAAAGAAAATTTCCATGAAAAAAATGGGCGGTAATACGCCTCCCAGATAAGAATAAAACAATCTTTTTAATATCTCAGTAATTATTAGATATAGATGAATATATTTGTTATGGTTTCTTATAGTTTGTAGAAGGTTCTTGGCATAATTTATTTTGGAAAAAATGGGTGTTGTCACGCCCCTCTTACATAAGAAAAATCAAATTCATCATATCTCATCAAGAAATAAATTTTCGTAAGCTTTTTCAAATGCGGCAGTTACATATTAAGCAAACATATATTTTTAAGAGCTGAATAAACACAAGACCATAACTATCGCCGAACATAAAATTGTATGCAGTCCTAGCGACACCTTTGTTTTATTGTAGACCTATTTTCACAATTCGAAAAATTTCGCGCTCTTGCTCCAAAGCCTCTAATAATAGCACCGGTTGAATAATTTACGTACAAGAAACAAGAAGTGTTGAAAAAGTGTTTCCCCATTTTGCAGACTCTAAAGAAGATTTTGTCAAAATTTTCAAAATATGTGCGTCCCTTTTGCAATTTAGTCCTTTCAATGAAAAAAAATATATACATATATAAGAACCTACTGATTTTGGTATAAAATCTCAAGCAGCCTTTAAGTGTTGTCATTTTTCTTTTATGTAATAACTTTAGGGATAATTCTTGTAAATTTGATATTCGCACGTTTTTGATTATTTCACCACTTCCGGCTTAAGTATTTCCTAAATTTTATAACACATGGCAAAATTTTTATGACTGTAATTCATAAAAAAATTATGCGCATACAATAAACCGGTGTTTTTTGCTTTTTTTATGACAATTTACAGGTTACTGCAATATACACAAAGCTCTTACTCATATTACAGGATATTGCACATATCCTGCAGCAATATAATTTCAAATTTTTATATTCTTTCTACGAATTTTTGCGCTTGCAATTCCTTCCTGGTGCTATTGCTGCTGCTGTCGCTCGTGCTCATCATGGTTTATGACTTAAACGACGACGCTGTTTGTATATCAAATTACGTTGAGTTGTATCAAGTTGAATTTAAGGAGCAGTCCTGCAGGCTCAACTTGAGATTTATTACATTTGCTACTGATTGAGAAATTAATGCTGTTACCTGCTCGAACAAGAGTTGGCGCGTCTATAAATTAGAAATGTATGTGATTAACTTAAGGTGTCGTACTAAAACGACTTTTCTGTCACTGCAGCAATTTTAATGTTTGGCATGATATTTAATAAAGGAATTATTTATTAGAAGATTTTTAAATATCACTTTTGCTTGAATTTCTGGCTGTGATCTTATGTTATAAAAAAAAATTGTTTTTTTTTTGTAGAAAAATTGTTTAAATTCAATGCAACCACAGGATATGCTTGCATTTTTATAAGACAGAAGATATCAAGTTCTTTTGACTGCCAATCAACATTATTTTAGGTAAAAAGAGAATTCTATAAAAAATTTAAAAAAAAAATTCTCAATAAAATAATTATGCGCACAACAAAAGTGCACTTTGAATGGTAGCTTATTTACTTAATGGCCTTTAAGGACTTCATTATATGTTTACGTGATATGCAACTTTTTTCTGTCATTTTTGAAACATTCTCACACATAACGATATACCACTCGCTGGGTGTTCACTGCATGTTGCATATGCAGCAGACAGCAAACGTTGTTGACAAAGACTCTCCTACAGTTTTTGGTCCTTGCAGTTTCTTGCAATTCGTGCACTTTCCTTTGTGTCACTAATTTTTTGTTAAATTGAAATGTTATGCTCAATAATGAAGCGATCAACATGCATTCTTTTGGCATGCAATTTTTACAGACGATCGCCTGCAGCGCTTAGAAAGATGCTGTTAGTGCACACTTCTGTGTTGCATGCATGCATTTGTGTGAAATTTAACATAATCGTATAGCTCAGTTGAAATGTTTTTTTTTTTTTTGCTTATTCCATAAGTCTAAAGAATTAAAAAAAAACCAACGGAAATCGTCTAAAATTTATGCAGCCGAAAATCAAAACTCTACACAGTGCAACATAATAGTTTAGCATTGGTTATTTGTTAGTTTTTAGACCATATGTTGAAAATCATTCAACTCACATATTTGCAACTGAGCACATTTTTTAGAAAACATATTTTTGTTTAAAATTGGTTTTTAAAGTTTTTTTTTTTCGTTTTGGCTTAAGCTGTTAATTTTTGGTTTAAAGTAATTTCTTTACTAACAATTTTAAGGAAAAACTCATACCAGCTGTTTCCCTGCGGCTACGCAAACGCAAAACTTTCTGAATTGAGTATTAATTGGATATAAAGTAAGGAAACTGTGATTTGGATTGCAACTGAAACCGACCTAAGCACTTTAGCGAGAAAAAGTGAATCTATGAGCCGCAGTGTATTTGGTAGCGCTTAGGAAAAGAAAAGAGATGAAATATTCCACTTTTCCATAGATTTTTCGGACCTGTTTATGCTCAGAGCAGTTTCTACTATCCAAATTTTCGGGTTTTTATGATATTTTTTAAAATCCATCTGATAAATATGACGACTGCTGCTGCCTTAAGTGACAAAGACATAAATTTGTTGCTACAAGCAATGTACACAGTAACGGCTCGAGAGATATTCAACCGAAAATGGCGCTTTTGACGAGGGGCGCCCTAATTTTTTGTTTGAAATCAAGTTCATTAATCATCTGCTTGAATTCCGTAAAACAGGAAATCGCGACAGATTTACTCAATTCAGTCACCACGCAAAATTACACAGAAAAAACCAGATTGGTAAAATCAACGAATTGCAATTCGTTGATTAAAATTTGTGGAATTCAACAACTCATTTCTTTGAATCAAAGAAAAAATTTGCAAAATCAAAACCCTTTGTTCTTTGATTTTGTAAATTCAAATTATCTGATTTTACAACAAAATATTTTAGCGTTAGCGTTTACTTCCATTATCTGATCAGGGAAGCTTCGGTTCAAATCCCGGCGACGACATAATTTTTTTTTTATTTTTTTAATTTTTTTTATTCAAAGGTGTTTAAAAAACTTTTTTTTTTTTTGTTTTTTAAATACTTTTAAATTAAAAAATAAAAATATTAAAAAAAATAAAAAAAAAATTATGTCGTCGCAGGGATTTGAACCGAGAATTTGCCTGATTAGACAATGCTTGTAACGCAGTTTAACAACATCATTTTAGTATATGTTAAAAATGCTGTCGGTGGCTGAGTTGGGGCGGCATGGCGCTGAAAACACAGGTTCAATTCTCTGATCGGGTGACAGGTAAAAAAAACTTAATTTCTCTGAAGTTTTAAAAAAAACGTATTACAATTAAAATAAGAATGACTGACAATAAGTACCAACAAAAAAAAAAGAAATAGAGGAAAGTAAAAAATAAAAATATAAAAACAAAACAACAAAACAAAAACTTTAGGAAAATTAACAAATGTTGTTTTGATGAAATCAACTAATTTATTTTAAGTTTCAACAAATCACCATTATCAAATCAGCGAAACTGATTCGCTGATTGAAAATCATACCCAACATACGTTGAAGTCAGACCCGGAATTGTTTGATTTGAGCGAATCTTTTTTTTCTGTGTATGTGAACTTATCTACAAAATCGAAAATTTACCTCGCGATGAAAATCACAAAAATTAACATCAAAAACCTCAATGGAAAATCTGATATTGATTGAAACAAAGAATTAACTAGCCTACGGAAAAAATAAAAGCAAGAAAAAAAAATCTTTCTACCACTTCCATCGATTTTTAGCTTACACTATTTCGTTTCACAGACATCAGGAAACAGCGAACGGAGTTGATACCAATATTAATGTACCAAAAAGTTTTGCTCAAGTAATTCTTTAAAATAAAATTCCTCACCAGAAATGATAAACTTTTTGTTAATATCAAATCACCCATAGCGATAAAATTGAGTTATAGAAAAAGCAGGTATAGAAAAAATGGCGCCCGTAAATGTTTGAATAGGGCGCCAATCACCTTCGAGCCAAAACTGAATATATGTTCATAATAAGTATAATACATTGAGCTATAAAATTTCACAATTATAACTGCCATGTAGCGAAAGTTCTCAAAAGCGTACCCTTTTAGACACAGCCTAAAAAAAAATGGAAAAATTTTAAGACCTCAACGAACTCATCACAATTAGTCACACGCAATAAAATTTAAGTATCTTAGCAAAATTTCAACAACTAATTGCATTTTTCCACTGCCACGCTAACCCCAACTGAAAATAAAATTTCACTAAAACTTCCAAAACTTTTGACCAAACAGCGGGCGTAAACAACTGCAAAAAATAACAACAACAGCAACAAAAACAACTAAAGGGTTCTATATGACAAAACACAACAATCTGTGTAGAAATAAAACTTTTCGTTGATTTTTTTTTTACTTTTTTTTTTTTTTTAACCGTACTAACCACAGTAGAGTAGTTTTTAGTTTATTAGTTGTAATGTTGTTATGTTGTCATTTTGGCGCACACAGTTATTTAATTTAATTTTTTAAGAACTTTTTTCGCGCGCACATCCGTACATTTTTTATGTTGAGTTTTTTTTTCATTTTTTTGGGCATTAAAAAGTTAATTTTGATGTGAAAATTATGAGAAAAAAACTCGAAAAAAGTGTGGAAAGCTAAAAATTTATGCGTTTCTCGTATGACTTTGCTGCTGCTGCTGCTGCTGAGTAATAAAATGTTGTGATGATGACTGCTATTGCTTTGTTGTTGCTTAGGGAAATCTGTTATGTACTGCACTATGTTGTGCGCTCTTAGAACAACTGCAATTCATAGATAATGAAATTTTTAAGTAGCTATGATGATGACAACAACGTCGTGCTAAGTTGTCTGGTAAATGACAAATGTTTTCGAACGCACCAGCAAAAGTTTTCCTTGAACTTTTTGAAAACTCATACAAATGATGATAAGGAAAACGGTTGCTAAACTCTTAATGCTAAGAAAATTTTTACTTGATTGAAGTTATGGCAAAATTAAACAAAAACTTAATGTTTGAAAATAGAAACCGATACGGGACAAGTTAAGTCGCTTAAGCTACTTACCACAAAAATGTAGGGAAATTTTATTGGAAAATAAGGCCGACATTATGAGCTCCTATTAAATTGGTTGTGAGTGATTTTTCTCATTATGTATTGTGGCACTTTTTCTTTTCAAAACCTTATGCTATTTTGATTTCTGGGAAGCTATGAACCACTATAAGAAATATACCAAAACCTTTGAATAATGTTCACCGAAAAAAAAATATATGAAAAAAAATTTTGTATACGAAAGAGTTCAAGGTATCGCGCGAAAAACTTGATGCAATCGAAATATCAAATTTGGCTCGCGCGTCTCTTTCTAAGAAAAAATCACCAAAACTTTGATTTCCTTTTCTGTTTGTAATATCGTTTTCTTTAGAAAAGCTGGAGATAAAATAGGTGGAGAGTATCCATACTGGCCATACTGGTCTTTTTGGCAAACCTGCTAGAAGTTCGGGTGTTGCTTGCAATAACTTCTGTAGATGTGGTTGTTACGAAAAGGAATTGGAAAGTGTTCAGTAGATTCTCTGTAAATGTTCTTCTCTTTGTTAAACGAAGCTTAGACGGTTGGGGTGTTACATTTTCAATAAAATCATCTATCTCATAAAAGAACTCAAATGGGTGAGGAAGCAGTTGAGATCTCAGAATATTACATAGGAACAACTTTGGTCTATTTTTGTCCGTAAATTAGCTCACCGAACAGCCCGTCTTGCCTAACCTAACCCCGCCTACATAAACTTACCTCTTCACGTGTAAAATAATCATCATTTTTTTCACTTCTTAAATGCAACATGCAATATTGATGCTTTTTTACTACCGTATCCCCAGGACCATGGAAAGGACCGTCTATGACCAATTTTAAAAAATATTTATTTTTGCTTCAATTGTTGAAGAAATGTTAACTATGGACTTTGGACATTACTTGGAGTGTACCCGAATCATGGAATGAATCGTTTTTAGGCCATTTTTGAACCATTTCCGGAAAAATTTTGATTTATTTCAATCGATAAAGAACGGTCGAAGAAAAATTTTGAGCATCATTTAAGTTGGCTGCAGACACTGGAAGGCTGGAAGAGACCGTTTTTGACCAATTTTCGGTTCAATTGTATTTTGCTCCAATCGATGGGGAAGGGTCGAAAAATAGTTTTATATATCACTTGATTTGTCCCCTGGCCCTGGCCATGGAGAGGATCGCTTTTCACCCATTTTCGGAAAAAATTGTTGTTGTTCCAATAGATATCAAAAGTTTGGAAAAGAATTTTAGATACCACTTAGGATGTCTCCGGTCAATGAAAATTCACCAATTTTTGAACAAATTTTTTTTTTGGCTCCAATCGATTCGAAAAAGTCGAAAACGGATTTTGGTTATCACTTGGAGCAGTGCCGAGCAATGGAAATGAGTTGAAAACCCAAATCGCTTGAATTGAAAAAAAAATTCCGATAATGTGTCTAAAACGGTCTATTCCATGCCCCGGGTACATCTCCAGTAATATCCGAAATCCTTTTACGACTTTTTTTATTTTTATATTACAAAGAATTTTTTTCACAATTTTTTTTATAGTCTTTTCTTTTCCCCATTTAAGAAAAAAATATACTTATACCATTTAAGGAAATTACTTATTCTTGAATTTTTTTAACTATGCGATTATTTCTTGAGCGATTAAGTCAACGAAAAAAAAAATAAATCGCAATAAATTCAAGCAGAGATTTCCATTGAAAATCTGTCATTTCTTTTGAATACACAGCAACGCACATCAAATGCAGATCCTTGGACAGTTACTTAGCTTAGCTGCTGTTTTATGACAACAATTCATTGACATTAAATGTTAAACAAAATAATCCATTAAAAGGTTAAGTCAGCGTACACACGCGTTGCCATGGCACATGGTATTTGGTGCGCGCACGTTAGTACGCATTTTTTCCAGGTATTTTGTTTTTTTTTTGGTCCAAATAATAACATGCCAAGCCAGCCAAGGACGTGCAATGTGTAGCCAGCCATGATAAGGATTACGTTGAAAGGTAATAAACTAATTTGCTTTTACCTTGGTTTTATGTGCGGGATTTCGTATTGTTGTTGTTGTTTCGTTTTTTGGTTACTATAAGGGGTTTTGTGAAGGTCATGCATTATGTAAGGCTAATAGAAATTTACGTTGGGCATGCATCAAGCCAAAAATACAACAAAAAAAGTAAGTTGTAATTTGATTCTAAGAAGCCAGATAACCCCTTTGCTTTTAGCATCGTCATATATTTGATGATTAACCGTTGTAAGGTAATATTTTTTTGTCGAATTTTCAAGGATTTTAAGTATTTATTTGAGTGCTTTCAACGTTTTATGAGTAATTAAAATTGTTTTTTGAATTATACATGCACGCACACAGCCAAAATCTAGGTATTAGTGGAAACATAAAAAATAAATTTAAGTGCAAGAATGTTGCTACATGTTGGGTACTTATTTCTTATGGAGATTTAATGATGTACATATGTATATTTAATACATATATATTTACATATACATACAGTGTGTTCGATTTTAATTTTCACAGGCCAATATCTCGATAACTAAGTAAGAAGAAGTGATAAATGTTCCAGACAAAAGTTATAAGGTTTTTATGGGAAAAAATAATAGCAATTTTGCCACTGACCTTAAAGCTACTTTCAAGGTCAATCCGAGTTCAACTGTGATTTTTTATATGCAAGCCTATATTATTTATTTAAAGTTAATATTGTTGGGGAAAAATGGAAGTCTTTTGTATGAAAAATTTTTCTCTAGGATTTTCCGTTTTTACGTTAGTGATAAAACAGTTTTGGTCAATATTTCAAGTTTTATAATTTTTTTTTTTTTTCGTATGCTATCCATTTGAAGTAAAAATCGCACTAAGTAAAAAATTCTTAGAAGTGGAAACTTTTTTTTTTCTATGACGGTATTAGTCCAAAATAATGGAAAAAACCTGCATTTTAACAGCTGAAACCTTAAATGAAACAAATTTTCAATATACAGCTACTTTGCGAATATCAATTTGTAAGCCCTTTTCGAAAACAAATGCGTCTTTTCAAAAATAGAGTCAAATAGTAAATACTCAAAATACATTTTGACTTTTATCGATTCGTCATCATTTGATTTTTATCGTCTTTTTTAAACCTTTGATACTATTTGATATTTTTTGACAGTTTTGAAACCTTACAACTTTGATCGATTTTTTGCAATTTCAAGCTAACATTGTGTTTAATTGTTTCACTAAGTATATTGGCTAGATATTAACATAATATCGTTTTAATATTATTTAATGAAATCAGGTCAGTTCACTTAACATTGCAACTATAAATTTAATAAATAGTAATTAAATTGATTTCTTTTATACGATATATTGGAAGATTTATTGATAATAAAGCAGACAATAGCACCCCATTTTAGTGCATATTAATGGCGCATTATTAATTAAATAATAAAATTATCAATTTTATTAAGAATGGAGAAGTTAGAAACGACTTTCGTTGCATATCAATTAAGTCATTTTATTATTCCATTAGCGCACAATGTAGGTGTTAAAGCAATAAGGAAGGACGGGACTGAAATTTAATAAAATTATATATTCTATATATAGGTATGTATAATGCCCTATGATCAATTAATAAAGGCTTACTTTGTGACACGATTTTAATGTAATGTATTGTATAAATTGATCAACTATAAAAATGAATAATGACAGGCCATCAGTTTAGCAAGACAATTGATCAGAAGCAGTTTTGGTTAATAAGTAATATGTTAAGTGACATTCACATGCACCTAAGCATGTGTTCAGTAAACTCTGCAAGTTTGCTGCACACTTGCAACACCTTTTTTGATAAGTCTACATTGCTTATAATAATGTATGGCCTAGTTCTATTTATTTTAAACAAATAAACGAAAAGAGGCAGACGTTTTTGTTGTTGCATTTAAAATTAATAAAATGTTATTATTTTAAATTGTTTGCATGTACAAGCTTAGGTGATTTTATTGTCAGGCAGATTCCGGTAATAAAGATTGTGTCATAATAAACAATAAAAACAACCTCTGTCACTTGGCTATTGCTGCTTTTAAATATTGCAAAATTACAAAATTGTAATAAAAAAATTGAGTACTAAATCATTTTATGGCGTCTGCCTCTTGGTTGACTGGTTCTATTACTTATAAAAAACATAAAAATACGATAAGCAGACGAGCGTTCAGCGTTGCATTTTCGAAGGCAGACGTTTTTGAACACTTGAGGTACATACCACGAGTATTAATGGTATAGCTAAATGAAACCAACACCTTGCAAATTTTTTTAAGTGAAGTTAACCATTCTATTTTTTTGGTCATTTATACAGTAGAACCTCTGTAAGTTGAACTTGAAGGGAGACGCCAAAAAATTTGAGTTATAGAGGTTTTGACATATGGAGGACTTCGACTTCGACAATAAATTAACTTCGCTAAAGTTCAAATCTCTAGGCTATTCTTAAACTTGGTATCTTATTTTTCTTCGAGATATAGAGGTAATTCGTTTCAAATAATAGAGTTGCAAAGGCTGTAAAATGAAACATTGCTATGTTCAAGATGCAGAGGTCAAATTTATATTTTCGAATTATAGAGGGAAAATATGTACTGAATTTACTTGTAGGGACTCACTAATTACTTATTTCAATTTATAGATGAGTCAGATTTCGAGCAATGGAGGTTTTGGAGCTTGAAGAGAAGGGAACACAACATTTTTTCGAGTTTGGGAGGTTTTCGACTTATCGAGGTTCAACTTAAAGAGGTTCCACTCTTTATTTTTTCTTTATTTTCTGGCTGTGCATATGGGGCATTTTAGGTCAAGTTGGACACCATCACATATTTTTTTTTTTTTTTTTGTAGATGAGGAATTCGGAAAAATTTGGTCTTCCTAAAATAAATATGCTCAAATGAGTATAGCTAAATCAGTTATTTTGACATATATGACCCCATATAATTTGAAAAGGGCAAACATATCTGCCTTTCGATTTTTCAGCTTCCCAGAGCACACTGAAGACAAAAACTAAACTAAAACTACAACAAAAATAACGTTTAGTTATTTAAAGGAGTTTTTTCTTACATATTAACAATTGGTTTTGTGGAAAATGCAGCAGTTTGGACGTCTGCCTTTTATATTTTCGTTATTCTTACTGTGCTTTAATATAAACGCACTAGATCCCAGATCAATACCAACGACGATGAAATCATGTACATATCTAAAATGTTTACTGAGTCCCTAGCTATCTAAAAGAAGGTATCACTTAATCAATACTCTAGTTCAAAAAAAGTAAAATTTTTGACCTGATAATATTTTTGTTTCAGCCCAGTGTGGCATATCCAGGCCCAGATTTACCTTACAGGCACACTAGGCCAGTGCCTCAGGCGGCAAATATTGGGAACTTTGAAATTTTTTTTAATTGTGGTAAATGTTGGTGATGGCGAGAGTTACACAGGGGGAAACAAAGTGCGAATACTTGGAATGATGCCCCCTAAACTACTTAAAAAATATTGAGAAGCAAAAAAAAAAAAAAGTTCCTCAGTTTTCATATTAAAAATTTTTTTCAATAAGCACCATTGTAGAAAGGCGGCAATTTGTGAACGGCCTCAAAACGGCAAATTTCTAAATCCGGGCCGGTCCTCAGTTTTCATATTAAAAATTTTTTTCAATATGCACCATTGTAGAAAGGCGGCAATTTGTGAACGGCCTCAGGACGGCAAATTTCTAAATCCGGGCTAATTTTAAGAAAAAATAGAGCACGCAGAAAAAACAAATCCCTACCATGATTTCTCACAAAAATTTCAATTTTCAGTGCATTTGAGTTTCAAAGCTCATAAAAAAGTAAGCAAAATTAAGCCAATCCATTTTTTTTGTAAGTCTACTAGTAAAAAAATACTAAAAAGATCAAGGGCACGCTATAGTGGGTCAAAATAAAATATTTTACAAGTAAAAAAAACTTTTCTCTCAAAAAAATAAAAAATATTAAACAGTCTATTGTGTTAGACTGATATTTTTTTTTGTTTTAAAAAAACATTTGCTTCATTATATTACCTATGCAAAATGTCATTCAAATTTAATAATTAAAGAACGTGCCAAGCTGTCAGTAAAAAATCATTCATTATATGACATTTCTATGCGCAGCATGATAAAGTAGATGGGGAAAACCTTTTAAGAATTTGCAAAATCCAGAGGCATTCATGCAAATTGTCGAAGATGAATAAAAACAATTATTATTATATTTATAGTTATTTTAAATTTTATTGTGAATTTATGCACATGCGCACTTAATTAAAATTTTTATATTTTTCATTTATTAATAAATTCTGGTCTTTATTTTACCATTTACATATTCGTATGAATAGAAGTATTTAATAATGTGCTCCATAAGTTTTTTTTTTTTAATTTATTGTTATGCTAAATTTTTACTTAGACTCTGCTTAGCTAATAATATCATATAAATATTCTTTTATTTGTTGTTTTTTTTTTTTTTTTTTTGATAAACTTTCTTTGTGACTTAACATAAATAATAAGATAAAATATTTACAAAATCTCAAGTCATATCTATAACATTTATATGCAAATCTTATAAATATTATTTTTAAGTTAAAATTTAACTTCAGCCTCAATTGAATTAATTAGTAATTTACACACACAAAAATAGAAAACATAAAATTAGACAAAAATTAATTGAAAAATGAATGAAATAACACTTTATTTTGGATAAATTTTATTTTATTTTTTAATGATCGAATTAAAATCAGTTGGGTTTTTATTTCACTAACACTTTGGGAATCCTTCTAAAAAGTTGGGTTTATTTACTTTAAAACAAAAAAAAAAAAAAAAAAAACTGATCTGCATAAGTACACAGGGTGTTCCAAAATTCAAGCAAAAAGTAAATTTGTTAGAAATTTTTAATTAAAATTTCTAAATTTTTTATTGATTCATAAAGTATAGGCTTTTATGTATGGAATAACATATCGGGTAAATGGATTCATACATTTTTGTTGAAACTCTCTATGATCATTAATTAAAGCACTAAAAACTGGTATATCCTTAACTGTTAGTATCTGAAGAGCCATATTTTCAAAGAAGAATCGTCCAGCTCAAAATCTGCACTAAACCGTAGCAACTATTCGTTGGTAAGCTGAACCTCAAATGTGGAAATTTTAATGATTAACGAAGCCATCAGAGATGGAAATGAGCCTCATTGCTGAAAATGATTTTTTTCAAAAGTCTTTATTTCATATTTCGTTCAACGAACTCTTTTCGCTGTCTTCAGTTTTTGAGTCTGAACTGAACTTTGTAAGCATAACGGCATTTCAACAAAACCACGCTGTAGAGCGCTTCGCGAAATGTCAAATTCTTGACCACGATACCGACTTCATGTTCCTAGACTCTCACCAACTTTTTCTCACGACCTTCGTCGATATTTAGTGTTGGACAACTTTTTGAAGGAAAGCCGGAGTGTTAGCTCTGAGAAAAAGTGGACGAATTTTGATGAGAATGAGTGGCATTCTTCATGTAAGTGAAAACATTAAAATGCTATATAGTACTGAAAGAATTATTTAAAGTAATGTAACCAATTTTCAAACAAATAATAAAAATTAATCGAAAAAGCTCTGGGCAAGAACTTGCTAAACTTGATGAGCGTGGCACTGTCGAACTTTAAAATGCTAAACTGAGCACCATTTTTAATAACCCTGAACTGTCAGCAGTCACGTTGTTTTTTTATTTTTTTTTTTTGACAACAACCCCTCACCGTACAAATGGCGCGAAATTCAAATCTTACGTGAATTTTGGCACACCCTTTATGTGCCATTTATTTTTAAAATGACGCAATTCAAAATTTTTATGATAATTTAGTGACGCAGTTTTTTTTTTGTGGTAATGTGGTCTAATATTACATTTAGTTTTTTTTTTCCAATTAAAAACATACAAAAATAAAAATTTGACTCATACAACTTGTAAAATAAATTAACATAGGCAGTGTCTTCTTCTCTATTTCTATAGCGGAAAGAAGCTGACCACGAAATTCCCATTCAGGTAGACATATTGTGATAGTAATATAAGTTTTTTACTATCATTTCAAGTGAATGTTAAATTAGAATTTAATTGTTGTAAAATCCATAGGATTAAAACTCAAAATTTGTAACTTTTAAATATATGTATATATATACATAAACATAAACAACAACAAATTAACATATAGTTAAGCGAAAAAGACAATTTAATATTTTCGTATTATAGTAAAGATATTGATAAATTACAACTTTACAGCAGTAAAATAACACAGGTATGCAAATGAGGGACAACTGGGAGTCATTTCCGAAAAAGTTTTTTTGCGCAGAGTTTGAATCTATTCTGAAAATTTATCTATGACGTTGGGATTTTGTGGTATTCAAGGTTGTGTTATGTTAGATTAGAGACGGGCTGTCTAGTAAACCAATTTAAGGACACAAATAGATCAGAAAAAACGTACGACTTCACTTCACCCATAACCATTGAGATTCTTTGAGAAAAAGGAGGATTTATTGTAGTGTTGCCTAGTTAGCTAAATTATTTAAAAAAAAATAACCCCACAATTAGCGTCAGATCAAGTGTTTGCGGTGCTAAGGAGAGGAGCAAGAGGCCGCCTCATAGCTTAACATAAAAAAAAAAAGAAAAATGTCATCAAAAGCTTTTGTTGTTTCTCTTCAATTCATTGTACCAAATTATGCTTTTCAAAGAATTTTTTTTTTTAAGTTCTACATATGAACTCAGAAATTAACCCCAACAACAAAACCTTGCAGAACTGTGGAATTGTATAATATTTTATCGCGAATAGCGTTCATATATTTTACACTTAAGAAGCTCCAAAAAGAAGCTATGCATTCTCTGTAACTAAGCTCAATTTTTAAGAAAAGTTTTTAAAGCAATTCAAGCATGGTTTTAATGCATAGCAAAAAATTCAGTTTTGGCCAGTGTGCGGCTTTTTATAGATACTTAAAAAATCTTTGCATAACTAATAAAAAAAAACAATAAATAAATGAGCGAATTCACAACTTTTGCAAAGAAATTGTTATTCGATTATTTAAATCTCCGAACATGCTGGTAACTTTTTGTGTTTTTTTCATCGTTGAAGTGCAAAATATAAATTAGAGCTTTTAATTAAATAACCTAAAACCAAACCAGTTTGCAAAGTGGTCCGACTTATTGTGATAAATAAAATCTTTTGTTTTTTGCAGGTTAAAGAATTAAATTGATTTAATTTGTTGTCAAAAGAACTATGTTAATTAGAAGAAGAGGTTGAATAACTCCAGTTGGTAGTAAGAAATAAAAAAAATTTTAATTACTAATCAAATGTTATAGTTATGATGAAAATTAAAGCATTTTTTAACACTAGCTTACCCTGCAAAAGTTTAACTTGGCATATACCGGAATCATGCAAAAAAAGGGCGCAATTCCAACTTATTCAGTGCATGCCGTTGTAACGGTTAAGGTCTATCATGAAAGCACTTTCAAACAAAAATATTTTTTTGAAATTTCTGTTTCAAATTGTTCGAAACTTTAGTAAGATATTTAGTCTTTACGATCAATCCGTTCAAAAGTCTATATGGATACAAGAAGCTGAAATTTGTGATATCAATTAAATTAAAGTTAACTCCTTCGAAGCAAAGCTTATGAATAAGAAGAGAAGATGAAACAAAAAATCATCATCATTAAAGAATTTGTATGATACCTTAAATTATCTCATGACGCTGCAGTAATTTAATATGGGTGACAGTCTTGAAATTTATGCCAATATCTATATTTTATAGTGATTTGCTTGTTATGAGCTGACTATGAGTCATGGATGCTCGACCGAAACCTATCAGCGCAAAATCAAAAGTCTTATCTAGCTTTATTTGGGCTTAAGTCCCTCACTTAGAGAAATTCAAAACTGGGACTATGCAAAGAATCCTTGTAAGAATTAAATGAAAAAAATTTGTTTGTGAAACAAAAGTATTTTTCAAAGTTAACAATAAAAATGGCGTGTCATTGTGAAACAATATCATCAATGATAATCTAAATTTTACCAGCAAAAATGTAAATTTAACTTGATTTTAATGTAAATCGCTAAAAGGTATGCAAATTTTAAAATTTAAAGTTTTGAGTATGCCATTCGAATCTGGTGAGTATTTTTTTTTTCATTTATGTTAAACTGATACAATTAGAGTGATCCATAGAGATTAACAGAATTGCTAATATTTTCTAAGCTAAAAACAACTATTTTCTGAGTGTAATTTTAAGGGATTTCTTGTTAATTTGAATAATGCATTGGAAGGAATTTTACGATTAGTTTAAATGCTTTGATTTTCCTTTTTACCAACGTTAACTTTGTTTAACAACATAACGTCTTGACTTTCAATTCGCTAAATGTGACAAAGCTTAACTAAAATAGAGAAATTTAAAAAATTAACCAAATCATTCTATGTTTATTTTTTTTTCCTATCCTTTCTAATTTGGTAAAAAAAAAAAAACGAATCTAGTATAGTGTACTAGGCGAATGAACTCTAAAAAACAACTTGGTGGAGTACGTGAAATCTTCCATATAGTTTTTGATGCTTTTCAACATTTTGAGCATTAATCTTAACTTTTGTACATCAGCTTCTTCGATTGCTTCCGAACCGGTATGACTTTGACAATATCATTCGTTACTTTTTTTGCTTTATCTACTTCTAAGATATTTTTCGTACATTGGATTGGATTTTTGAATTTAATCAACTTTAATCAAGGCTTGCGAATGTTACTTTCAACATTTCAGATGTTGTTGGTTTTGGGTACTCTCCGACTTTCAATAAATTTTGATATCTTCAAACTCTTTGAATAATTTTAGAAAGGTGCAATACTTTCTCAATGATATAAGCATTTTCGTTGGATTTCGATACTTTTCGTGTTAAATCGATATGTTACCGGCCAAACTAGTTTTAAGGAAAAACTAGTTTTTCCTAGGCCAAACTAGTTCTTTGGAAGCGTGTTAGGATGAACCAGCTATTGAAATAAATTGTTATTTGAAATAAGACAAGTAAAAAAAAAAGCAACGACTATAGTCGTATAATTAACAAATAGGAAACTAAGCAACTGGATAATTTATTCGCACATAGATAAAATACTTTGCAAATAAATTACAACTATTTTTATCATTGGCTAATTTTTCTGAAAATAAATTCCATTATTGAACATCAAATTTTTAAAAAGTGTCACAATATTTTCTCTAGTGCTCATCGCGAATTTTGAACATATTTATTTTTCTCATACTAAGTGACTTGAAATAATTGATTTTGACCCTTAGTTTTCAGAATTTTCCTTTTGTATATTTTATTTTCTTATATCTTATATTATATGAAAAAAAAATCAATCTTACATCCATCCATGCTACTTTACTCGAAGTTAGTCTGACTGGCTTAAGTCTGGCACACAGCCTTTTCCAAGACTTAGCATGCAAATTTGTCCCAAGAATAGTCTTAAATGAACTCGTATTGCCACCAAAACATAAGCTTGTCAAGATTATCCCAATCTGAGGCAAATTGCCAGTCTGGATATGCTCATTCATCGATTTTGTCACTACTATTTTGTCTGATAGAAATCTCTATAATATATTTGAGTCAGTGATTGAATTTACCATGACTTTCGAAACCTTATCAAACTTTTAATATGTTTCCAAATTTTCAAACTTATTGTTTGATAGACTTTTTTGTACATACTTTTGTACATATGTGTTCTAGAGATAAGGTAATTTTTTTGCCTTTACTGCATACATGACGAGTTGTTCGTTTTGGCAGCACAAATGGCATACTTCTGCTTGATACCGAAACCCAGTACTCTTCACTGTCTACTTTTTATACAGATCGAACTATAATGAAGGCCACTTTTTGTACTGCGGCTAGTATTTAGAGATATTGCGCTGAAAAAAAATTAATTTTAGAGTTTTTATTCTATGGTATAATTTGACGCAGTTCTCTTCATATGTACGCTGCATTCTCTATCTTTATATCATTAGTTTGATCAATTTTGTTTTGGAGATATCAAACCCAATAATATAAATGATAGTAAAAATAGTAGTCACAAACTTTTCCATATCCTTTTAGTGAAAACTTCACCCAGCCGCAAAAGATTTCAAAAGTGGTAACAGACTTAAAACTATTTATTCTTTGTCGATACTACCATATGAAATCAAAGTTTCATCGTCTGAAAATTTACTTAAATACTCTTGAAAAATGTTTTGACATTATACAATAATTCTGCATACTTTATAAAAAGTGCCGAACTATTCAATGTACTTAATTTACAATTAAAGCTTCATGGGGACAAAGAATACCCAACGATGATAAGATAAAAAGCATGAATATGTATGATAGCTTCTTACATTGTTGAGAGGGCCTCCTAAAATATTTCAAAGAAGTGCCAAAAATAAAGTTCTAATCCCTTTAATTTTATGGTACATGCTATTTTCCTGATATTTAAAGCAAAAGTTGAAATAAAAATAATAAAAATTTGGATTGAAATTTTATGTTTTAATTTTTCTTTTACATCAATTTAAATGTTGCTTTTATACAAAATATGTCATATATATTTTGTCTTAAATTAAAATTAAACATAACAGAATAAAAATAATAATCAGTCTTTTTTACAAATAAATTATAAATTAAAATAATATACAATTGAAAGAAATAATCTAATCAGCATTGAATTCAAGTTGAAAATGAAAACACAAAAAAAATATAGCAATAACAAGGTGAACGAACAACAAGGGACTTAAAGCGGCGCTTAATGCGATGGGTCACATCACGCTACAACAACAACATCTAAACTTTCATCACTGCTGTTGTTGCTGCCACTACAAACATCATTGTTACTTGTTATTGTTGCTGTTCTAGTTGTCTTAATCACCACATTCTCTAACGATGGCATATCAATGCAAATGCTACCCTCCGCTTGCTGCTGCTGCTGCTGCTCCTCTACTGCATCTTTTGTTAGTCCCGTGTGTAGCAACACATTGGCATTGACGTTAGCAACATCATCGTATGTTGGTGGTGCCGCATGCACTTGATTGACCGATTCTACTGCTTTATCCTTTGTCTCATGTTGTTGCTGCTGTTTTGCTTGCATCAATTGTCCCTTACGCTTAACGGACAATTCGTGTTTTTCCCAATGCGTCGATGATCCTGAAATCGCTGGATGATGATGTACTGCTGCAAGCCCCGGATATACAAATTTCATTCCAAATGAAAAATGTTGATGATGCAATGCCTCATCATAGGTAGGTAGGCCGGTGGCAATTGTGTAACATGGTGGTGATTCCATTTGATAATAGGCCGATTCGTTAGCATTGTGATTGGAATGGGTTAGTAATGTATCACATGGTGCAGCATTGCCACCTGCAGCAATCGAATACATGTCGTTGTTATTCATGTGTGAACGAATGTCCTTATCTAGAAATAAAGGAAAAAATAAAGCACTCTAATTAGTCATGTTTACTCCGTGCGGGTTTTTTTTTTTTTGACTGCTTAAATCTAAACGAATTTTTTATTTTTTTTATATAAATTCATGGTAGTGATATCCTGTGAAATGATTGCTTGCTACATTGTGCAATTTTTTTATTATATATTGCGCAACATTATTGCCTACATTATTGTGCAATACATTATAGTACAACTGAATGT
The DNA here is from genome assembly GCA_963662105.1 of Meiosimyza platycephala. Classification (NCBI taxonomy): domain Eukaryota; kingdom Metazoa; phylum Arthropoda; class Insecta; order Diptera; family Lauxaniidae; genus Meiosimyza; species Meiosimyza platycephala. The sequence continues at coordinate 101,375,105 of OY759208.1, read as the reverse complement.
CTTAAGCAATGACTTGTACAATATTATTGCGCAATATATGTACTTTTAATTAGATAGTGAAATTGTGCAATATTTTGTACAATAAATTGCACAAAATAATATGAAACTATATTGCTCAATATATTGTGCAATATGCTGTGCAATATATTGTAAAATTATATTGTATATAACCTAAGTTTATTTTCGGAAACTATTAGGCCTTAAACGCTGTATGCTCAACAAAAGTGTGTTTTGTCCCACATTTTCTATGAGGCTCATCAGGCAAATGTTATCGACTTCGTTGTGAAGGCCTAACCACACTCATATTTTGCATAGTTTCTGTTTTCCGGTAATGTCTTAATAGCTTAATGAAAATTTTCTTTTACCAATTATATTTTCCAATGTCTATTTCTATATTCTAAAATAAAGTTAAGCATAGGAGCTCAATATTGTTTACAAAATATACTGCTTCTTCATCACTTCTTAATTTCTTTAAAAATAACAAGTACATCAGTACACCTCAAATATTTTTCTTTATACAAAAGCTATATTTTTATTTTGAGACTACTGCTCAAAAAATATATCTTCAAAGGAACTGGATATTAAACATTTGTGTTTTTTCGCTTACTACACATCATATATCTTATCATTGACGTATAACAGCAAAAATGTCAATCAATTTTTTATTTCAAAAATTGGGGTTACAAAAATATTTTTCTATTTTTTTTTTTAAAGAAAAGTGTCCTTCTATAGCATAAAGAAATTTACCAAAAAAAAAAAAGACGCACAACCATCAAGCGGGGTGTTTAGCGACTTACAACATTACACTTGTTAGACAGTGCTCCAAGAACTGTCTTACCCTGCCATTGTGCTGTCAAAAAATATGACAAGTGCAGCAGTTGAGTTGAACAAAAAAAAAAGAAGGAAAAACAAATCTTAATGGGAGACAAAAAAAAAAACACAATGCGTGACAATTTTATGACACAAAACATTTGCCACTTGTTGTATTGCAGCCTAAAAACGATTTTTAAAAATTGATTAGAGAATCAAAGAAGGTAACAGCAAAATTGAAGAAAATGATTTTTTGTCGCTGATAAATGTCAAAAATTTTAAAAGGTTGACAACTATATGAAAAAGTATTCGATTTAAGTATTAAGTTTTATAAAGAATGCGGTTAATTTTTATTTTAAATTTATTTTTGTGCATAATTTCGTTCATGAGAAAATATAGTAAATGAGGAGAATGGTGTCGAAAAGAATATTTACCCATCAAAATTGTACTACATTTTATTAAGCGTTTATTAAATTCATGCACTGCCTTAACATTTTCCTTATATTTTAAGCAAAAAAACTCAAACAAATAACATGATGTTGCTGCTGACAAAGCATTATATCACGACACTTTGCGCTTAAATAACTTCTTAAGCTAAATTAAGACATAAGCAAACAACGACTGTCAGTGTAGCAGTAATTTCGCAATTTAATACTATGAGCAGTACTTTACTACTAAAAAAGGACCTAAATGAATATAAATCTACAATTTGCTGTTACTGCTGCTACAATATACCTGCTTTGACTACATACATGCATCTGCTCATACTCCCTCTTATTGCGCTATTGTAAATCTACACTATGCAACAACTAGTGGCTTATAAATTCTTAAGTAATGCTGATGCTTCAGTTGTGAAGTAGGTGAACAACAACAAAATAAAAAAACTTAGAAATTAGTTACATTTATTTAGCTGTCACAGAAAACAACACAATTACAAATAGACAAACACGCAGTAAAAATAAACGTATGTGCTATATGTTACACTTAGAACATTTTAATAATTTCTTTGAATTAAATTAATTAAGTTTTTGAATAAATAAAATAAATATTTCTCAAATGTCATGGTTAACTTCAGACATAGGTTTTTCTCTATACTGGCAAACAAAAATTACGGCCATAATTCAAGGAAAAAATTTTCTAAGGACTTATCGAAAATTAAGTAAATAATAACTGAATAAGGACACTTAGTGCATCGAAACTTAAATATAATTCATACATTCAAAACTCTAAATTTTTACAGCCTGTAGTTTTTTCATTAAGCTGGAGACTAAATTAACTTTTTGGCTTAAAAAATTACAGGATTTTTGTTTTATACTAAAGCTTTTCTAGATTAATTTGTTAAAAAGCTTTTAAAGTCGCTTTGGATTTTTACGGTTTTCCATTACTTAATTCAATAGCATTCAATTTTCAAAACAAATCAAAACAAATTGCAGTCAAGGACGTTCACATTAATTGGTTCATCGCAAGAAGATCAATACCTGCAGGATAGCTTTTGTTTGGCTTGTAATTTTTGAACCTTTCGGCTTTTATATAACTGCAAAAATATACGCCTGAGTAGTTTTTACTATCCTTAAATGTACTACAACAGCTATGAATACCAAACTTCTAAAACTCTATTTTATATTGATTTATAATTAAATGTTACTCATACGTCATACATAGCATCATTTATTTGAATTACTGGAAACTGCAATATCACTGCTCCGATGCAATTTTGGCCCCATATGCTTTAGGTGATGCTATGCGCATATAAATGCTTAATAATATTATTAATGGTCACAAAAATGTAAATCTATAAAAAATTTTAGAATTTGCAATAAACTGGTTTTTGCTTTTCAAATTTTTTTTTAAGTGTAACAAACTGTTTCTCATGTAATCAATTAAGTTTTCATATAGCTAAAATAGAAGAAAAAAATTTATTAATTTGCTTCAGTTGATTTTGTTTTTTCTTGTTGTTCTTCTTTTACTGTTGCTGCTTTAGTTTCTCGTCATGAAACAAAAACAAACAAACAAAGTAAAGTTTTTTTTTTGTTTTCCCAAGAAAAACTGGGTTAGTAGCATGACAGCCAACAGCAACAGAATTCAAGTGAAGCAGTCCTTAATTGTAAGGAAGTTGCAGAACTTACACAAAAAGCCAACACCCACTTTGGTTACAATGTTGATGATGCTGCTTTTGCTGCTGCCTTTGTTAATTATGTTGGTTAGGCTGTAAATAATTCAAAGGCAACAACAAAAACAAGGATATCCCAGCGGCAGCCATCAAAGGTAATTAAGTGAAAGTGAAACAGTGTACAGCCAAATAACTAAGTGGCAGTCGAAAATATACAGCAAATCAAAGTTTATTGCTTGAAAATTTACAATAACATTGCATACTTTTAGGCACTGTAATAATTATGAGCATTCCCTTTGTTTTTTGCGTTATGGAAATTTCAAAGAGTGGGGTTGTTTTAAGTTGGCTAACAAATGATTTGCAAATAACCATTATATATTTATGCAACAAATGAATGCTGGCGTTAATTGCGCGCCAATGTGTATATTTTTTATGGTAGTATTTTAGGCGCGGATGTGAATTTTGCGTGATTTTTTTTTTTAAATTAAATTCATATTAAAAATTCCACTATAGCAGTGCAGTATACAATAAAATGTTTTAATGATTTTGCATTTTTCTTTAATGTGAATTTTTATGTCTAAAAGTATGTAACATATTCTTTTCAAAAATTAATAAAAGAAATGCAACGCTCGCAGTGCCACAGTGATATGCTTTCATTTTCCAGCATTTCATGTTTTTTATCTAAAAATATGCAATGCACACAATATGAAAAGAGATAATGAGTCTTCAAAATTCATTGCACGTTTTTATTCGCCAGCATAGAACAATTGTTAAATTGACTCTGATTTAAAGAATTTACAATTCAAATTTATTCTAGTGTTTTTAAACTTTATCCCTCCTTGCTGTCCCTCCTAAAAGTGTGCAATAAATATTTCAACATTTCCCTTACAATATACGCAGTTAAATGTCAAGTGCTATTTGTTTGTTTGGAAAAAAGTTTATAAATTGCAAAACGAGCTGAAAAGTGAATGGACAATAGAAACAGCTGCTGACAATTTTTCAAAAATTGATTTAGTATTTTGAATGATTTGCATAGTATTGAAAATGAAATACCTATAGACAGCTTGTTGTTACAGTATAAGTTATTTATAGCAATAAATAGTAAAATTTAAGACGCTTAAGCTCGAAAACATAGACTAGAAATACATGAAACAAATTGATAAATTTTTTTGATTACCTTGCTGATATTTGAGAAACATGCAGCATAATCAGCTAATTCTGTAGCGGCCAAAGTTCAAACCTACAATTGTTGGTGAACATGGAGTGTAAAAGAGAGTAACAAGAATGTTTTCTCGTCTCAAAGCATCGAGTTTGTAAAAAAAGTTTTGTTAATAAAATTGAAAGTTACACATACGACATGATGCTTTAAATCATTTGAGTAAGTTTATGATAATTATGTATTATGACACAACCGAACACTTAACAAATGTTGCATACATATCTTTTAATAATGATTTCTTTCTTTAAGGAAATTTATCTCAAGCGTTTTTAAGCTTCTCTTAAAACTATACATTATCATTATTTAAATTGAAAGAAAATACTGTACAACTTTAGGCGCTTTTGTTTAAAATATGCAGCTGACTGTGCTTTAAAATATTTTTTGATCATAATGAATTGCTTGATAATTCATATGTAGGTATAAAACAGAAAATATGACGCCATTTAAAAATTTAAATTAAATTGACGCCGCAGGCAGCTGTATATAGCGTCAATCATCCTCCGTTTATGCAACGATATTTTTTATACATACACTACCTATTTTTAAGTATTTATTTTTATTATTTAAAACAATTTTATTTTTTAAATTATTTTTATGTTGGCATGAAACAAAAAGAAAACATTTTTTTTTTACTGCGCTCCCAAAAACCAATGAATTTAAATTGTTGCATACTTTTAGGTGTGCGCGCACACATCAGCAAAATATTTCACATTAATCTTGTATATGCATGTGGTATTTTTTATCTCTTTTCTGTTTTTATTTCATGCGAAAAACACAAAGCTCTGATGAAAAATATCATTGATGCAAAATGGTTTGGAGTGCAGACGAAGTCAAGTCATAACGAAATCGACCACGCGTAGGTGGTAAAAATGGCGCTGCAAAATATGTTTAATAAAATAAACTTAAGTGTTGCGCACCACATGTTGTTAATTTCGTAAATGAACAATTTTAACACCGGCATGCTGATATGTAATATGTTTAAGTGTATGTAGCTATGTGTGAGTAATTATAGCTCTTAAAAATATGTTGGATAAAACGTTAAGCACATATGCGTATGTAGTAGGTTTGATTCATTGATGAAAATATGCACAAATTTAGTGTTTACCAATTTAGCTATGTTAACTTGTCTTATTAGTTAGTGGCTATATCTTAAATTTGTAACTTTTGTAGCACAAAATAACTAATGAAGAGCATTTTTTGTCAAGTGGCTTTGGATTTGAGCTAAGAATGGCATATGATTTAAAAAAAATTAAAAGATTAAAACATATATGTTATTCATACGTCATGTTGCACTAAATAAACTTAACACATCACAAACAATAAATTAAAAATTGCAAAAAGATACATACATTTTAAATTATTTAATTGCTGCTTTTAGTTTGCTTTCTTTTTTGAAAAATATTTTATTGCCTACTTTTGCGCTAAATGTAAATAAATTCAATCTACTAATTTATTAACAGTTTTTAATGTATATTTTCGCAATTTTTTGACGTTACATAGTAATAAGTATTTGTTAAAGCTTTGTACTCAATATGTGAACTTTAAGTCAGTATGCCGATTAAGCCTAAAGATAATGCTGATGGGTTGCATAGTTTTAAGGTCAAACTAAAATGTTAATCATACGTCCTGGTAAACCAAAAAATTAGTATATCTCTGGCAGCGAATTGGAAAAAGTCGCAGAATAATCGTTAATTCTGCCAAATATTCTGCTGCCTTCTTTTGCGCTGCTATTGACTCAACCAACTTAAATTGAATTCAGTAAATTAAATATATTTATAAATGTAAGAAATTGTAGAGAGCATTAGTATAAAATTCAATAAGCAAAGATATTAAATTTTTAAAGAGCCTGTAAAATTTTCCATGAAAAAAACTAAATAGTTCAGCAGCCATAATTCAAATTAAATATTTTTGTAGAAAACGCAAGCTATAAGCGACTGACAAAATAATATTTTCCCTAAGTAGCATCAGAGACGAGCTAAAGTCAACTTAAGTTACGAATGTTAAACAAAATGGACGTTATATGAAAAAAACCTTTTTACTTAAACTTCATGAATTGCCAAATTTATATAAAAACTCACATATAAAATGAAAATTTCATATAAATTAGTTCATTCTATCAATGATTTTATAATCTTAAGAAATGAAGCTATTATGTATGAGGCATTTTTAGAAAGGAATTGTAGATTGAGGCCTCCAATTCTATTAATATTTTGTGAGTATTTGACTTAGTTGTGAAATAATGAAAAAAAAAAATTAAATATTGCTCATGTGTCGCGAACACAACCAACTAAATAAATCTTCAATAATAAATTAGTAGCTCAAAAGAAATATCAAACTAGTCTTAGAACGATTTCGTGGCTTCCAGTATATTCGCCAAATTTTTGCTTCAATATTTTGTTGCCTACTTTTTCACTATTACTGATTCAATTTTATGAAATTCAATTTACGAATTTACTAACATTTTGTTGTTAGTTTTTTTCCAATTTTATGAACGGTCAGTATACCAGTTCGTGACAATATGTGGGTGCAACTTCAATAGGAAGCCCAGCAGTTGTCCAAGCGGTATTTTCGCAGCTAAGTCATCAGGTTAACATAGCACTTTATACTATATAAGGAAACCGATTTAACTTTTATAACTGCAAGGATTTAATGAAGCAAAATTGTGTATAGCACTCGCTTTTGCTTATAAAACTAGAAATTGAATTGTGAAATTTGAAAATAGCTTAGAAAATTGCATTATGGACTTAAAGAAAGCATATAAAAAAATTGAAAAAAAAAGATTTAAGTGCAGCTTTGAAATACACTAAGCATTGAAAGCAGTGGTAAATGAAAGTCTTAATGTCATGATGTGAAAAATTTGTAGTAAAAATAAAGTAATAAAGCTTCGAAAATATTTATATACTGACTAGCTTGGTAGCAGCCATTGATAAAATTAAAATTTCTGCTAAACAATTTCAAATTGAGTAAATTTACAGTAATATATCTTCCCTTAGTCACATCGATTTTTAGATGTTACTGCACAAAGTGATACAAGTTTTTTTAAAGCAAATTAAATGTTGCACATACGTCATGTTTGACCACATAAGAACTTATTTAAATTTCCTAAAAAATACTACTAGCTTTTTTTAATTCAGTAAAATTTTCCTAATAACATAGACAACCATATAGTAACAGTTTCTAAATTACATTAAGCTTCTGTAGTGCCTGCTCGATATCCTTTGCTACCTTATCGTTACGTTATCAGCTATCAACAAAGCAATACATTAGACACTTTTAACTTTATTGTGTTTTTATTACAATGTTTACATTGTTGACAATATATTGTCATGCTAAAACAACAACAACAACAACTGCAGCAACAACAAGAACAAACACAAAATTTTAAACTCTATTATCAAAAGCAATTTATCCTTTCATATTTTATGTTGGCGTCTACACTTTCACCCTAAGCAACATACACATCATAAAATGTTGTTGTTGTTGTCAATGTAATATGATCTACTGCTTTTTATATTTTACACTGATAGTAAATGCAATTATTAAACATAAAATAAAATTTTGTATCCTTTGTAAGGCTGTTTTAAAGCCAGTGCGTGAAAAAGGACTTAACGCAATTTTTCGTTGTGCCAGTTCCACTGTAATATCATAAATTTACTTTGACAGTAAGTGCAAAGTGAAAACAAAATGAAGTCTTTTGAGAGCAACTGTTGCTTTAAAATATAATTTTTATTACTGGGTTAAAAATTCAATTAACTTGTTGCTGCTTTAGAAGAAATTTCACAAACTTTTTACTTTTGGCCTTTTTTGTTTCATGACTGACAGTAGCTTATATAAAAAAAAAATCGAAATGTGGAGCTAAAGAAGCTTGTAATAAATTCTTGGTAAGCCAACAGCAGGAGTTTCCTAAGCAAAGTAGCTTTCAATATAATTTCGCTATTTTTTTTTTTTTAATTTATTGCACGCATATTTAAGTATTATCAAGGGAGTATAAATTCATAAATGCTACAGCGGCCACTATTCAAATTTCTGTTTCTATAAGTAAATCAAAAAACTTAAATTGTGATAATAACAAATCTTTGTTAAGACACATCGCACTTCTGGTACTAACGTATAAAATCATGAAAAGTTACTTTTCATAAAAATTAAATGTCACACATACGTCATATTGCATAAAACAAAGCTGTGCGTTAAATTCCATTCTCAATGAAATATGAAAAAGGTAAATGTCCCACTGTCTTCGCTGCCCCATTGAACTTTATATTTCTTTATTTTTTTTCCTTCTGTTCAAAGTTCTTGCGAAGAATTTCAACTGTCAAACTGTCAATTCACAATGAATGAATAAACGTTGTTTGCACTCGCAGCGCTATGTGTACGCGTAAGAGCAAAAGAGCAAGTAAATTTTAGTGTAGAAAGAGATGGCGCACAACGAACAACAGCGCAAACAAGCATATAAAGTTAAAGCACAAGAAATATATCAATTTAATTGTTTTTCTGCACAAAGTTTGCCTTCGCTATGTCTCGTTAATACCTTAATTAGTGCAAAACAGTAAAAGGTAGTTTTCTACTACCACTAGTATGCCCCAACTACTCCCACTTCACTTATTGCTACGTGTGTCATTATTTAATTTAGTATAACTGGCTGACTGGGTCAGCGGGAATTTTTTGTCTTTCTCGCTTATCGTTTTTTTTTTCATGCCATGTGTCTTTTACAAATAATGTCCTTTAGTGTCCTGTTTTTTTTTGTGTTTGTTGTTCAGTTGTTCTTTTTTAAGCCACCATGCCACGCCACAGTGATGTATTTATTTGATAAATGTTTCTTCAGCTTTTACGTGTTTGTTTCGTACGTGTTTTGCAATACGGCTACATTAATATATTTATTTTATTTCTTGTTTGTGCTTAAGTCGGAAGTGTTGTATTTAAGTTAATTTATTACGAAAGTTAAATTTTTTTCAATTTTATTAAAAATTTTTAAGAAACAATAAAAGTTTCATTGTTCTCACCATGCAGCAATAAAGTTTTACTGATTTATTAAAAAAGAGACGCATTCGAAATTGTGTCTTGAATTTGAAATTAAATGCCAATTGAATTTATTTAAGATATGAAATGTTTTTTATATTATTTCTATTGATAGTTTAGCCCATTTTCTGCCGCTGTTCGAGTTTTCGAACAGCAAATTTGCTCATTTTCACCGAATTTTTTTTTCTATGTCGTGGCATAAAAGAAGCTAATTGGTATACAGCGTATTATAGTAAATTTAATTGGCTTTCAGAAAAAAAATTTATTGGCCGCGCCCCTTTTCCGTGGTGGGCTACAGCTAATGATTGAAAAATACCTTATTGGCAGACCTATTTTTAGTGAGCTAAGTATTATATAATTAAAAATAATTAGTTTCCAAAAGTACATTATTTCTGTAAATAAAGGTCGAATATAGTCAAAAAAGTGAGTTTACACAAGATCTGTTTATACTAGGAAGCATTGGCGGACTCGCAAAAGTGACTGTTCGAAAAGTCGAACAATGGCGGTTGGCGGAAACAGAGCTCGCAACAAAATGTGTGTTTGTATACGATCTGGTAGATTTTTCACTCAGAAACAATTCTGCTTTACTTCGTGGGTTGGCAAAGTACGAATGTGATTATGTTATGATATATTCTGCCAAAAAATTTTTTTTTCAAAAAAATGGTACAACATTTTGGACAACGGATTCGAGTTTTTTGGATCCTAATTAGTCTAGAAATATCACTTTTAATTACAAATTCGAACTTTGATGCAGCGCGGCAGAAAATGGGTTAGAATCGTACAACACTTTCAATAAAAAAAATGAAATATTTTGTTGGAATATGATATATTTGATTTTGCTATTGTAGGGTTTCCATTTAATATTTTAGCTAGTGTGCTACAAATATATCCTTAAAGTCTGAAATATCATATATATATTCTAATCGAATTGTTTACTTCGATTTATAATATTAATATTCAAAAATATTTTTTTGCTGTTGTATGCTTTTCATCCAGCCTGTTTTATAAAAATGCATTATATTACATGACGTATGAGTAACACCTTATTATCATGGTACAAAAATCATTTACAATAAATTGCTTTTCAAATATCTTACGTTCGATGCAATTAAGAAATAAAATTTCTCGTTTAGGTATTTTCTATTTTATTCAACCTTTGAATACTTTAATATTGTCTATGGCCACTAGAACTGGTGCCAGTTTGCACACTTAATTCAAAGCTAACATTTTTATTTATTTATTTTTAAGATAACATAAGCCATCAACAAAATTTTAAGTCAATAAGTAAGCGTGATTTTTTTGGAGTGACAGAAAATGAAATGCAAATAAGGCATTTCAAATTTAGTTTATTTTATACTATTTTTTTTAAAATCGTCCAATTTTAAATCACTCTCTCAAGCAATTGATTTTCAAAGCATTTATTGTTGCTTGTTTATCAGTAAAAGCCGACAAATTTACACACATACAAGGTGGAGCAAAAGTAATATCATGTCATAATGTAAATTGGCAGTCTTTTAGTTGGAAATGAAAAATAGGATTCTGTTTTCACGGAGAGTTTATATGAAGGTGTAGTTGAGTTGAGTTGAATTTAGATCGGGTCAAATCACCACCTCCTGAGTAGATGCACATTTGGCTCGTTTGATGGTCTTTTGTATTGTTGCTCGCAAACATCTGGCTCCAAATTAGAGATTTCTTTTAAAATTTTGGCTTTCAGTAATTGCAAGGTCTTTGGTGTTTCCAAATCTCTATCTTTTCTCGAGCTATGTTAGCTCCAGTACCTGTTGTCAACTAATTCTCAATTTGTCTTCAACATAAATGTAAAAGCACAATGACATTTTACGTCACTTTCAAATATTATGGCACATTCACAATATGACATTACGTTTGGCCCAATTTGGTTATAAAAATTTCGATCATTCCAAAGAAATTATTCGTATGACTAATTTTTATATAAATTAGAGCTTTTATCACTTAGTACCGCTCTCGCAATGTTCAGCTAAATCTTAGCCTGAGATACTTGCGTCCCACAAAATTTCTATTTTGTTTTTTGAAATATTTTTATATACATAAATACATCACATATTTAGGCTTATACCAATTCTTAGCACATATGTATGTATGTATGTAAGTGGAGATGAATTGACATTTTGGTTCAAACCGAGTTAGTGCAGAAAAGATTAGCTAATGCATGTCAAATTATTGTGAAAGAGTTAACAAGTGTATGTCGGACAGGTGCTGCGTTCGGGTGTATGAAAATCATTTCGGAATTAATTAAGTGAAAAGTTGCATAAAAACTTAGCTACAGCGCTGCTTACAGGTTTTATCTAGGAAGCTAAAATTTTATGAGAATTATTTTTAAACCCAATGTCGAAACTTAGGCAAAAAAAAATTTACAAAGTTCAAAATAAACACCCTAATATGTATAGTTCAAATATATGATTACTGAGGAGATGATTCATAGTGGAATAAGTCTATTGTGTAGCATGAAAGAAGTTAAAGTTTATTTGGGATCACCTTTCATATGCTTTCTTTCAAATTCAGTTTTTAAAGAACTTTTTCTTAGCTTCTTTAAATCAATCTATTTTTATAAGAGTGTAATTCAGAATAAGTATATGATGAAACAATTCAATTTCCGAACTCGATATAAGACTTGAAAAAAATTTTTGAAATCTAAATTATTTATGCTATAAGTAAAGTAGCAAAATAGAGAAATTTCGACCCATGAACAATTTTTTTAAAAATTTGGTGAAACTCACACAAATAATGTTGAATGCTCATTTTGAAATCATTGAAACGAAATTATAAAATAAAGCTTTTAAGGCCAACGAGTATAGATAATTTTGATCGAAATCGCAATTTTTTGTTTTTAATATAAAATACTTTAAATAAAATATAAAAGAAAAAAACCAACTTACTGCATTTCTTCCATTCACGAAACTTTCGGTAGAAATAACATGAGAAAACAATAAAAATGACAGATAGCACAATCAGCGATGTGACAACACCAATCCACAAGTAATTAATAATGGAATGCATATCAGCACCTTGGAAAAAATGTTCCAAACCACTTTCAGCAGAGTTTTTGAGATCAGCCAGATTCAGCACAACGCTATTTGAAATCTGTTCACTAGTGATAGCATGACCATCAGATGATTTTGGCAATGAATCACCAAGAGCAGTCAAATCAAGCGTAGCACCGCTACCGTATACCGTATTGCCCAGACGCTTAAGCAACGTGCTAAAAGTATCCAAACTTTGTATGCGCTCCAAATCGCTATGTGATGGTATTTCAAAGGTTATCTGATGACCATCTAGATGTTCAATATTTTCGCTTAAGCTATCCGATTGATTGTCATCGGCAGCGGCAGCATCATTATCGCTCAGTATATCAGCAGCAGTGAGCAGTTTCGAATAAATATGGCCGGTTGTTGTTGTCGTCGTCTCAAGCAATGTGCTCAAGTAATCGGTTGTTGTCTCCATGATGGGATAATTTTTATATTGAAGTTTTTTAATTTAATAAAAATTTAAAATTTTTTTTTTTTAAATTTTACACTTAATTTTTTCTAAATTTAACTTTGGTAGTGCACTTGGAATTTTCACACCAATTTAATACTTTGATTCCATAATCAAATTTTATGTTTCGTTATTCGCTGACACACGCGCTACAATTTGTTTTATTTTTATTTTATTTTTTTTTTTTTTTTGAATTTTGTCAGCCGCAGTGCCGTTGCGTCTTTTCACTTCGACAACCAACATAAAACTGAACTCAAAGGAACGTGCACTCGCATGGATATTAAATTTTGTATTTACAGAATGATTCTACTGCTTCTGCACCATGTGGCGGGTGGCTATTTGCTGGATGTTCATTGTTATTGTGTTGCTCGTTGTTGTTGGTGGTGGTGGTAGTGGTTGCAAGTGGAAATGCAACACTGAGTAAAAGATTTTTTTTTTATGGCAAAAGATGAGCGCACAAAATAAGGGAATTTTTTTTTAGCTCCTAATAAATGATAGGTAGCTGCTGTGCTTAAAACGTGTAGAGTAGGTCAAAGTGCATTATGTTTCCTTCGGCGTTTTTTGCAGAAGTCAACGTTAAGCGTTGCAGCTGATGGAGCCATATAACTCAAGTCACTCACTTGCGTACGTACATCGCATGGCAAGTTGAGTTGCAAAATGTAAATGTTCAGAAATTAGATTTCAACTACTGACCCAATTTTAAGCTGTTGGCAATTTTGAGATTGATAGTTGATTTTGTAAGTTTGGCAGCTACTTAAGAAAGACATTTGCACAATTTTTGATGAGAAAAAAAAGAAACTTCTATGAAACTTTCCTAACAACATTGCGATGAACGTGCAATATCTTAACTTTGCAAAAATACAAAAATATTACACCTTAGGCTGAATGTTAAGAAAAGCGCAAACCAATATAATAATATATACCAACATTTGTTAATAGTTAGTAAATGGGATATTTCATGTAGGTAAAATGAGGAAATGATAGTAGTTAACATACTGCACATATGAAAAATATAAACAAAAATATTCTTCACATGGAATCCATGGGTCGATTATGTATTGGGCGTTGGTATTGTGTCTTGGCATCATTCAAGCCTTCGATAAGGAATGGTATGACACGTTTATGTATTATGCTGCCACAAATTACTATTTTTCAAAAGCTCTTTATGTAATTGACAAATCTTGTTTAATTAAACTAGATGGTTTCGATTTCTGGTAGCATATCATTAAAGCGATTGTTGACGAAGCTAGTGTAATTGCTTTACTTTTCATATATTCTTCAGCGCATTGTTATCTTAATCAATCAACAAGAACTAACTCCAACAAATTAAAATTTATGTTTTCGAGGAATAGTCTAGAAATCAAAGAATTTCATAAAAGAAAAGGGCACTTACCCCATCATAACAACGTTAAACATCTCGGTTCTCATCTTGATCGTAGACTCACAGGCTCACTAAACATAAAGAAAGGAAAATGACACATTTAGAACTGTATATCAATTTAATGTATAATTTTCTTAATAAATAATTGAAATTCAATATCGTTTACTAGATACGTATCAACAAAATAATATCAAGACAGAATTGGATATATGGTTATAGGCTACCAAAAGAGAACGATTTTGGCCCAGCTGAGAATTTCACGTCAGTTCAAAAGTCTTAAATAGCCGGGAATTGGACGATATATTTTTGTGACATAAGCTTTAAAATTTTTGTTTAACGAGCACAAAAAAAAAGGTCATCAAGAAATTTTCCCAGACAAAGGCTTTAGTTTTTTTCATTTACCAAAAAAATGTTTTTACTTTAAGAAAGCCGCGAATTACTTCTGTATGACGGGTAACCCTGTATGGCATATAGTTCTGGTTGTAGAAAAAATGCTGCGAGTATGGTCTTTTTTACTGCAAATCGTGACTAGCAATTTTTGGTATATTAAAAAAAACATGTATCGTGACCTTGAATTTACACGATCTAGCACTAAGCAAAGTGGCTTAGCTAAGCTTTTTTTCACATATTAAAGTTCCGCCCAAACGTATTCACAAGGAACTTGCTATCCAAAATTAAGTAAACAAGAAGCTGAGAAGTTTTCATTCTGCAAAAATTAAAAAGAAACAAAATTTTTTTAATTAAATTTTTTTATTTTTTTTTGTTAAACAGCTGTTGAATTGCGCATAATTTCCCTTAAACTAAAATTTCCCACATAATTTTGTTTTGATGAATATCTCAAAATTTGGTTTATTTTAAGACTTCTGCAGAAACATACAAAGAGCAATTGAGATTTTATTCAAAACAACTCAACTTATAAACCGGCTCAGTCTCATCATTAAAGCGATGGTCAAAATGTCTCAAAATGTCTCAACCTAACTAAGCTATAGCCTTTCAATGAAACTCTACCTACAAATGTGACTCACATAATTTTTAGTAAGCAAATTTGTACTTGGGAAATTTTTCACAACAACAAAAAAAAAACTCAGTAAAGTTTCCCTTTCACTCGCACACAATCTATTACAAATATGGCACTCATTTAACGTATATTTGCTATTTAAGTAATTTCTTTGCAGCTCATTGCGAGCACTATTTGTTAGCTACTTATATCTCAAAGGTATTTTTTTAGCTCTACAGAATAAATGGTAAATTTTTTGAAAACTACAAAACTCTTTAATAAATCCACTATTATGGGATATTTTAAATTCTCTAACTCAATTGTTGCTCTTTTAACGAAGATAGAGCAATTTACTCTCATTTGGGATATTTTGTACAAAATGAGTGTGGTAGTGTTCTGTATAATAAATTGAGCGCTAAAATAACTGCTTGTGCACTACTTTCGTCTGTGCATAAGTTGCTTGCTCTAAAACAGGACATTATTGAGTGCGAGTTGAGTTACAGAGACTCATCCCAACTCTATTAATAGCTATGAAGTTGCAAGCAATAACAGAGCAGGGAAATTCATTTCTTTAGTAAATGTGTGCATTCAGTTTAGGTTGAAACGTTGAGACTTTATGTTCGGCTGAGCCACTATGAAAAATTTGCTTTGGATATTGGGAATTTATAGACAAGACGTAATATTTCAATTGCCTTAAGCGTATATTTTCTGAAAGACCATACTATTTTTTTTTTTTTTAATAAAAACTTATTTTTCTTTGTAAAATAGTATTAGCAATCAAAAAAAAAATCCAATTAATTCTTCATCAAATCCATTTTTCAAATTTGATCATCATTGAAAAAAATTATTCCCTTGTCAAATCTGAATGGCACTCTTGAAATCCTAGAAATTTGCTATAGTACAATCCGTCAGTTAAAATGGAAAAAAAGTAGGGTTGTCTTTGATCTTCAGATCGGTTTTTTTTCACCCATCCAAACTAGATATCTAACATTTAACTCATATGAGTCAAAAAAAATTGCAATGTTTTGTTAAAACTTGAGGAGCTGTTGCATATTAAAACACAATTAATTTGTTCTAAATTGTAAGATACCTCCCAAAAACCTTTGAAAACTTAAATGTAATTCGTATTATGAAAGTTCTATGAAACTTAATATTATATGAAATATTCCAACTTCAGTTTTTAAATTTGATATAAAAGCAAATTCGCTTTTAAATGTCTCTGAGCCAAAAGTGGAAGCGATTTCAACAGTAGGCGTGGCACCACCCATACATATATAATAGGCTGATTGAAAAGACCCGGGCCTAACACAGAGAGGGCGCCATAAATATCGAATCCTTATTATTTTTGACAGCACCTATCCTTCAAAAGGCTACATGTGAAATTTCAAGTAGTTTGGTTTTCACAGATGTCCAAAGTGCATCACCTCTGTGTTTTTTTTAACTATGGAACAAAGTTAATTTCGCTTATTGATAAAACATTGCATAGTGATCGGAAAAAACGATCTAAAAACATCACAGCACATCTGCTCCGTCGAAACAACTGTTTACAGATGGTGATTCAAAGCAATGGCAAAATTGAACGAACTGCAATACGAATTGCTGCCCCATCCACCGTATTCTGCAGACTTGGCCTCCAGTGACTATTATCTTTTTCAAACTTAAAAAACTGGTTCGCTGGTAAGCGCTTTCACTCGAATGAAGAGATCATTGTCGAGTCGGACGCCTATTTTAAGGATCTTGATGGTGATTACTACAAGAAAGGCATCAAAATGCTCGAGGCCCGCTATACTCGTTGTATTGAGCTAAAAGGAGATTATATTGAAGAATAAAATCAATCAGCTTAGTAATATACATCAATTGAGTCCACTGGCAAGCATTGGAGTGGAACTCACAGAGTTGTAAAAGACGTGGCCGCCCTATATCAGCATGAAAACTTTCACTAGAGCAGAAATATACGCGAATCGGCGAATTTTTTGAGAGACACTCAGTACTAACAGTAGTTGGAAGAGTTTTGCAGGCCTTATACTCCGTGAGAAGATAAGGCACAGAAAAGTAATATTCAGTGAACTATACGAGTAATTACAGTGTATCAAAAGTTTATGAAATTGCATAAGTGGGCGTGGCACCTGAAATACACTTATGAATTGTAATTATCCATCTAAGTGAACTGTTATAGAAATTGTTATGAAGTTTAGCTCAAGAATAGTTGCTGTTATAAGTTTTCACCAAACCAGAACTGGGCGGTGCACAATGGTCCCAAATCGAGTTTTTTTGGTTCACAAATTGCTAGACAGCACAAATCTTGCCAAAAATTAACAATTTTTTTTGTTAAATTACACCTAACTAAATTGCCAACAAATTGTTCTTAACACAGCAAGACAGCTCAAAGTGTTACTTCTTACCTTTATCATATAAAACGTAAAAGGCTTATAGTAATTTGTTTGAAAATAAAGTAAGTAATAAAGACAAGTAACAAGCAGTCATTCCGTTTTTGCACCAAGACTTCAGAGCAGTTTCCAAAATCATTTTTCTATAACATACGGCTTGAATTAATCCAGAAAAGTATGCGTAGCTTGGCTCTTCCTATTTTAATAAAGGCGGTGACATTGAAAATTTTTGATAATTCATATGAAGAAGGTAAGCAGAAATTTTGTTCTAGGGCAATTAAACACCAATACAAAATTTTTGTTACTTTGTCTCTTTTAAGGTACAAGGTGTCCCATTTTATACACAGCTGAATAAGTCAAAAAATTGCAAGTCATTCAAAAAATGTTTCAAATAAAAGTTGGTGGGTATCAAAGGGCTGAAGGTAAACTTTAGTTTTACAAATGGAAACCCCTATTTTTGACCTCGCATTCCGGCAGAGCACAAAATTCTACGTTCAGATATATATTCATGTTAGAGGTCAAAGTGACCCCCGAAGGTCATTTCAAGGTCGAATTCTCACTTGGTACAGAAAAGCTGCAGCCATTTAAGGCAAGCAGTTCAGCCAATGGTTATTAGCCAAAGATTTCTGCACCAAGCGGGAATACGACCTTGAAATGACCTTCAGTGGTCACTTTGACATCTAACTTGACTTTTGACTTATTCAGTTGTGTAAGTTAAACTGGGAAACCCCGTATATGCCATTTAAGAGACCAATCATTGTTTCCACTGATCAATATAATGCATTATTAAAGATAAAGTATTTTAATCGAAGCAAACAATTAATTTTATATTTAAATCCTTTTCATCTCTTGCCTTAAAATAACTCAACTAAAAAACACTAAATTGCTTAAGTCCATTCGCACACTCCATATAAGCGTAGTAAATAAAATTACACCACATGGGTGTCCATTAGCCATAGCAAATCCAATAAAAAATTCAGCTAAAACAAAAACATAAAATAAACAACATTTCATGGCAATGAATAAAAAATTATTCAAATACCAAACAAAGTTAGCAACGCAAGCAATTCCTCAACCATCAAATAACACAGCGAAAAAAAATAAACGAAACAAAAATGGTATTGAGAAAAAAAAAATAGTAGTAGAAACGTAAGTAAAGTACTAAAAAATCTAAAGCAGCAAAAAAAACAGAATAACAACACCATAAAAGCGCAAGCAACGGAAACCTAATACAACATCCTGCGGCAACAAGAACAGCGCAACATCCTTGCAACTTCCGCCGCTCACACAAGTAACAGCAGGCAAGTCATCTTCTTCGTACTTCAGCATGAGTCGAAAGTTAAGCCAAAAGAATGTTGATCCTTGCTATGCTAAGGATTGTGTACAATTTTTCATTGCGCGAAAGAATTTTTTGTCCAAAGCGTTTACAATCGGTTTTGTTTTTTTTATTTTTGCAAAGTGTAAAAATTTTAAGAAAAGTTGGCAACACTGTTTTGATAAAAATAAAATAAAAATAACGAGAAATTTTGAACATGTTTACTTTATTTACTGACAGGAATACACTGTCGCTTCATGAATTTTAGCGTTGACTGGAACAAGTAAAAGGACAACGACTAGGACAACATACCACACATGCCAACAATTTGCTGAGATTTTCAAATGCGTTTTTTTTTCAATAGTGGGTGGGGCCCATATTGATTTTTGCTAAAAAATACAAATGCAAAGCACTATTTTTAAATAGTAAGATATTGTATATTGAAGCATATTTAATTATGATTTGTAAGTTAAATAAACAATTTAGTAGTTTACTTATCAGAAATCTTAAGCTCTGCATGTCCTGAAAAAAAAAACGGAATAAAAAAGCGAAAGATCAAACGATCGCCATATATTGCAATAATCCAGTTTGCTAAAAATTTTAGCGTTGTTCAAAAAGAAAATCTCAAACTTTTATATATTAAAGATGTAGCATTAAAAAAGCCTTGCAAGGACATAAAGAAAAGAGGAAGAAAGAAATCATATTCAGTATTCAGCTACAACTGAAAAAAAGGAGATAGCTCACGTGAAATACTCTTTTGAAAAATATTCAGAGAAGATTGGTAATATACATTGAAAAGAACCCAAGCGAAAGGCGCCGGGAGTTTTGTGGTCAAATCAAGTGCATTAAGTAGGTATGACTTTTGGTGGAGGTGAAATCATATGGGCTCAATGGTCGCTCAAAAAAAAAACATGAATCTTCAACCATGTTGTCTATGCTTCTTATAGCTTAAAATCCATTAATTTATCATCATCAAAATGATACTGTAAAAATAGGTATAAGTACTTAAATGAGCCATCCCACGAATAAAAATAATAAATATAAATCCTTAAATTTACTTATTACAATACAGCAAATTTTAACAGAAATTCAGAGCGGCGGTAAGTGAATTCATTATATAGAACAAAGGTTTCTTAATGAAGATATATTGCATTTAATGCACTCAATCAATAATGACAAATTTTAAAGACACCAATTTTCTTGACATGTCTTCATTATTTTCCTCAAAAAAAAAAAAAAATAAGCATATTGTGCAAATGTCCTGCCAAAGCAATTTGTCTTATGCAGCCAAAAGGAATTCATCTAACACAATTTAAGAAAAACAAACAAAAACGTAACGCTGTGGTTTTTTTAATTTTTTTTTTTTTCTGAAAGGATAATCATATCCTGAAGCAAAGCCAACAAGCAAAATATAACAAAGTAAACTTAAGTTAAAATTTAAAACCAACAGGATCACAAAATTTACGAAAACAAATATACTCGCTAAAGGCATTTAAAGATAAAAATAAAACAGGAACAGACAACAGAAAAAGGAATTTCTTCAATTGCATTCCTTTTGCAAGCATGTGTGCTGCGCGCATATTTTTTGCGTCCTTAGTCAACATTATAAGCTGGAATTTATAAACACATACGTTGGCACAACATGCGAGTACGACTACTTGCTTTTGTATATACATATATTAGGGTGGGCCAAATTGTACAAAAGAAATGTGCGTGAACTGGGCTACTCTAAAATAAGAACTATTGTGCTATAAGTCCTATTGTGCCAAACCTAAATTGTGCTTAGAAATCTAAATAGATTTTCTGGTTTAATTTTTGCAAGGCTTTTTGTGAGAGATGATTACATGCCGTATTTCGATGTTACTTCTGGTACGGTAGAGCTTCGAGTATGCTGTAGGTATGTGTAATAAGGTCTCATCATCTTTAATGACGCTTCACGTCAAGCGGATCCCCTTCGCGGCCGAAAATTGGTTGGACCGATCAAGACGTACGAGGTCTTAAAATGTTTGTCTCAAGAAAATCTTTTAAAAGCCGTATGGCCCGTTCAGAAATTCATATTGGCGGATCCAATATGGCGGCCGGAAGCCGGAGAAATATCAAGTGTCCAGAGAAAAAAGCTTGTAAAAATAAAAATTCTCAACCGATCGAGCCGTTTCTATGCTGAAATTGTAGCTTCAAAATTGACAGAATCCAAGATGGTGGATCCAATATGGCTGTCAAAAATCCAGTATGGTGGCCAAATTTTTGAAAGTCAACCGATTTGCACCAAATTTAGTATACGGGAGTCTTGGGGGTCACTGATCACGAATCCGAGGACAGATTTGACAAAATCTAGATGGCCGATCCAAAATGAAATATAGTTTCAGATTCAGATTCGTAATTGGTGACCTCAAAGACCCCCGTATAACTAATTTGGTACAAATCGGTTAATTTTTTAAAAATACGTCCGCCATCTTGGATTGACCATCTTGATTTTGTCAAATCTGACCTCGGATTCGTGATCAGTGACCCCCAAGACTCCCGTATACTAAATTTGGTGCAAATCGGTTGACTTTCAAAAATTTGGCCACCATATTGAATATTTCACCGCCATATTGGACCCGCCATCTTGGCATTTAGAAGATTTTTGTGAGACGAACATTTTAAGAACTCGTACGTCTTGATCGTTCAAGCCAATTTTTGGCAGCGAAGGTGATCCGCTTGACGTGAAACGTCCCATATATATTTACTGTAAGCAGAGTCACTAGCAAGGTTCATACTATTGAGACGTTTAGGTAGTTTACACTGAACGCTTTTTGTTTCTAACTGACCTTTAAAAATATTCCTGTTTCGATTTATAAAAGATCTTCAGGAAATGTGTACTTAGTTTTTAAAGGAGAACTAAATTCGCCACTGTCACATCAAACATACAACTGAGGGACACCCTAATGTTATACAAGCAAATGTTAACATACATTCATTCATATGGCATCAGCAAAGACGTTTATTAAAAACAGATCCTTTATGCTGCTTTCAATTTCTTTGGGTTTTTTTCAAACTCGCACAATGCCAGTAATAGAATTTTAAAAAGAATAACAAGAAAAATATAAATAAAATTCACAAATTACGCAAATAAAATTTGTAAAAATATTGTTGTTATGCTGTTGTTGTTGCTTTTTATTGTGGTTGTTGCTGCTCATTTTCAGTTGACTGACATTTGAGTAAATTTCAAGAAAATTTATGGTTTATTTTAATCAATAACTTACGAAACGCAATATGGTATTGAATTTTTGATAGAGAGAAATTAGATAATATATACTGAATAAGAAAGATATACATGCATAGATGGAGGATATATGTAGATGAAAATCATCCAAAATATATATGCATAAATTTAAAGACAAATAATGGTGAAATATTAGAAAACAACTCTTAGAGAGTGTTATCATTTTTTCGCCGATCTTTCACCAGATAATAAAAAAAATAAGAATTAAAAAAAAACATCTAAGCAGTTTTTAATCCGACATACTGCCATCTGCTTTTATACAACCACTATTTCAAGGGTAAACTCAATGAATGTCAGCTTCATCGTAACTCATCGTTACTAAATGTGAAACATAAGAGTGAATAAGAATTTTGTGCATTTCAATAAATAATAAATTAAATAAATACCAGAAATGTCAAAATTGCTGCGTGCAAATATTCCTTCGCATCATACTGCAGCGCAGCATTTGTCACAAAATGCTAGGCCGCTCAAATAATCAACAACAGACTGCGGCTGCTGTCGCGCGTGTAACGTAAGGCAACAGATTTCCAATAAGTCACGTAGTGTCTGCAGTTCAAATGGACGCGCAGTCAGTGACCGACCAATTGCAAGCCGTAATCGACTTCTCGTATCTAACATTTAACATATACATAAGTTTTCACGTTTTTATCTTCACATACATATTATGAACTTTTGCTTTTTGCAGTCATTGTGGAAAACCTTTTTTTTTTTTTTTTTGAAGGAAGTCTTTAAAGTTTTATTTTTCTTCATTTCATTTTTACTTTGGTGAAAAACCTTGATGTAGGTTTGGGAACACGTTCCACTCGATTACATGATGGGAAATTGTCAAAAAAAAAAAAAAATCAAGGCGCAGCGTTATGCTACGTGATCATTACGTGAACATTTTATATTTTTGGGAAGTTTGATAATGAAAAATTTTATTGTGCAATGAAAATATGTTTATGATATATACGTTGACGTATTTTGTAAAGCGACTTTGAATGGACTCTCAATCGAGCAATAAGTTAATGCTTCATATAGTATTTTTGTTTTCGTACTTACCAGTCAATAAAATTTGTTAACTTGTATATAACCCAATTAAAGTAAAACGGAGAAAATTAATATTTATTACTAACTGCTGTCAATGACTTTTCATATACATAGATTATGTTTCCTCTATTAGTTAGTCTGTCTATTCAAATATCCTACTATTTCTCTGCAATTGTAATATTTTGATTCTTTATATCTCCATTCACCCATTTTTTTATATTAAAATGCGCCCATAGCTCAGTATAATTTTATATGATTAAATGTCATCGCTTTCAAAAATGAAAACCATGGCATCATGTTGCTCTACTGCTAGTCTTTGGGGTTCAACCTATCTCCATACCAAATTTCATTAAAATTAATCCATTAGTTTAGCTATGAAAACGTATTTTCCTGTAATGGGCGTGAAACTGCCCACTAAAAATAAATATCTTTCTTCAGAGTACAATCTATATTCATATGAAAATTCTTTGAAATTGGTCCATTATTTTAGCAGTGAAAACTTAATTTCCTCTTAACGGAGCGTCACCTTCCACTCAAAAAAATATCTTCACTCAGGTCAGAGTCGATGCAACGGTTCAGCCGCGAAAGCGTATTTTTCTATTATGGGCTGTGCTACGCCCACCTAAGAAACACTGAGTTTTTCATACTCTTTTTAGGTTTCTCCATACGAAATTTCATCAAAATCGGTCCATTAGTTTAGCCGTGGATCGAACGATTATGTTGTGTTGTTAGTTAAAAAGGGATGGAACAGTCTGTTAGAAAACCTACTTGATTTTTTGATTCCATGCCTACTGCTCAAAACCCATCATACGAGAATATATACACACATATATTAACACAGTTTTCGACCGGTGAATGATTACAGTGACATATAGTGATGTATCAAATTTTATTACATTTCCTTGGAAAATGTTACAGAAGTGAACACTTGATTTTTCTTTCCATCTAAGGGAAGTGTCACGCCCGCTTGATAACTTGAAGTCACTTGAAGTCGCTGAAGTCACTTGAAGTCGTTGAAGTCAGCTGCTCTGAATTAATTCCACAACCTATATACTCTCCATACATATAACCAAGGTTTCCAATAAATAATGGATAACCTCATAACAGCAGATGGGCGACCCCAAGGCGGGTGAGAAAAAGTACTATCCTGTTTAGTTAAAGTAGCACCGTTTTCAAAAATATCGGCATTTTTCATATTTTTTAAAAAATGCGACCTTTGGTCAGTCACTTTGGTACAACGGTGTTGTTTTCAATTAAACTCCATTGAAAAAGACCATATAGACTATATGTTATTAGCTAAATTGCCCGGTGTTACTCGGGCTTAAACGAAAGAAATGCAATGTGTGCACAATTCATTCATTGAGTTTATCAATCATGTACACATTCACTGTATGCATAGATTTTGGAATTAAATCAAAGCAGCTGACTTCAAGTGACTTCAACGACTTCAAGTGACTTCAACGACTTCATAGTGATTTGAGGTGACTTCAATGCAATCACAGTTCTTCCAATCATGATTCCAATCCAAAATGTGACGTGACTAGAATAAGGCTGCAGACTTATAGCATTGAAGTCTACAGGCGACTTCATTTTTAAATAGCTGCACTCTGAGTGCTGCATTTTTGGCAGTGAATTCAATAGATTTCAATTGAAAATGAATGAACTCTTTCACAGCTCTGATTCTCATAAATTTTTAATATGATAAGTATAATATAAATATTTTGCTACTATTCAGCTACCACGCCCACTAAACGAAGCGTTCACTTTCGTTCGAACGACGACTGTATCAGTAAATGTTCAGCTTTAATTAGTCATCCTTAGAGAGCTTTCTTGATTTTATCATTCAAGGTTTATGTTTCTAAGAGAGGTGCTACTACCATTTATCTTTTTATGTAATAAACATTTGTTAAGCTTATATATTTTTTACAAATCTGTAAAAAATCTTTGTTTAATTCTTTCTGTGTAGGTTGTAAAGCTTAGCTGTCTTTAACACTCTTTTTTTCCCCCAACATACTGAACACGCAATTCTTTAGCATTGCAAGGAAGCCTTTAAAAATTTCCATATACACGTATTTAAAATTTAATCAATTTGACAAATGAAGTAAGAAACCTCAAAACTGTTGTCATATCATATATGTAGAAATTCAACATCCCTCTCATTTGCACATCTTCAAATGTCCTTGTATACCTCAAATCAGGCACAGCAGTAAAGGCAACATGCGGTCAACATTTGTGGACGATTTTGGTTATTGCGGTTGCATTGCATTGCATTATATTGCATTGTGCAAGTAATGCACTTGTTCCTACGAACAAGTGTTGTGTTAATGTGTGTGTGTATGTGTGTCCTTGTTGTTTTTTTGTGGTATGCAAGCATATCCATATGCGTCACTACCGCTTGTCTGTCAATTTTATGTAGGAAACCACAGAAATGTTTAGACATGGTTACAATTTTACAGGTGCTGAGAGCTCAAGCTGTCACACTTGTGGTCTAAAACGTGTGCTTCTGCCATAATAATGACCAACATATCAATTACCAAAATGTATCAACTGAAATCATGACAGCTGTGCACTTGCTGCTAGTTAGCAGAAGGGCAGCAAAATGTGTGACACACTTTGAATTTTACTTTTTGTTTAACTGCAAGCGTGTGGAAAGGATTAAATTGCAAAATTTAATATGAAAAAAAAAAAGTTGGCAGGCAGTCAAGTATGAAAATTTGTGAAAGAAAAAAGGCAGAAGTTTTTGGAGCGCTTACACAAATGTGTAGTATTAATGACCGTAAAATAAACTAAATAATTGAAAATCATTCTAAAGTTGTTCATACCAATTAATGGGTATGGATTATATGCCCTATCCTTCTCCTTTTCGTGTAATGTTTTATTTTAATTTTAAGGCAAAATTCTCCAAAAAACTTTTTATCGACTAATTTTGAAGCGATTTCTTCCACGTAGTTAGATTTTCAGTTGCAAACGAAATATGAAAACTACGTTACTCCCTTTCTCATTCCGTAATCTTTAACCAAATAGTTGAAAATGCTTCTCAGGCACAAACTTGAAACTTTATGAAAAAATCTTACATTAAATTAGAAAAAAAAAAAAAAACATAATGTGCCAATTTACAAATTCGCGCTTTTAACTGCCAAGTGCAAAATGAAATCACTTTAAAAACTTCGCGCTCAAAACTTTTGCCGTTTGCCTACTTTTTTAGGGCTAAAACAATTGCAATACACAAGCGCTAAAGCGCACTGGCTGCTGATTTGCAAAAGTTTCACATTTAATTGTGGCCTAACAGTGGGGCCATTTTAGCAGTGGGAGGGAGTGTAAATTTCTGTGGCGCACTTAGAAATGGCACAAAATTGTAGCAACACTAAATTTACAAATGGAAAACTATGTCAAGCGGAAGTAGACGCCATTGCTGTGCGCCGGAAGTTGTTTTCAAAAATTTCCAAATTGTTGCTGCAACAATTTTCGCTGTGCCAGCAATTAACATAAAAATACGTGAAAATGTTGTTTTACCACATGCAAAAATTTCGATGGAATTTATTGACTTAATTTACACTTTAGAAGGAATTTGCAAAAACTTTTTGGCCATTATCATAAAAAGTTACTTTTAACTTATACATAGTATGTGAGGGTAGAAATATAGCAAATTGAGAGATTTTGCAACATTTAAAAAATTAAAATGTGGCAACTTAAAACCTTTCACAATCTACGTACATTTAAACTTAAAATTGTTCCACGCGGACTCATCGTTAATGCGGTTTATTAGGTTATGATATTTTACGTCATTATCAGCATCATCATCATCATAATTATGAGCATCATCGTTGCTATCGTTAGCCTCATTATGTGGCGTAAAGCGCCATCTTCAACTCCATTAGCAGTAGCAGCAGCAGATTTGCTACAACCACAAATGGAAATGTTGTTACTCTTTACGCCGCCTTTGCTCACAGTGGGCGAGCGTAAAAATTGTATGTTCGCGATTTTGTGTGAATTTTGTCAGGATCAGCAAAAATCTACTTTTTATATTTAGTGGGTGTTTTGAAAACTATGGCACTATTGATCATTACCCAGAGCTCTGCAGATTAGATTGCGTTAAACAGCTAGCTTGCCGATATGAATCAAAGTTGACTATGTTGACTGGGAGACCCTGCACTAACTCCGATTGATTATGTCCAATATTCTAGCAACTAGTTTAACCACATGTAGTAAAATCAATTTAATTTTGTGACTTGTGGAACAAACATCGTGTTTTATATAAAAACAGCGTTTTGGTAATTAACTCGTGAATAAAGAGTGTGTGAACTGTTTGGTTAATAATTGTGAATTGTTGTGTACAATAAATAAAATACTTGTTTTTAACATTAAAAAGTGTGTTTTTGACTGCAGCTTAATTCAGCAATAGAACTCGGAATAAATAAAGATAGTGTATTTTAAAAATTCAGGCACAATATAAAGTTTTGAAATATGATAAAAAAAAACCAGAACAGTTTCTATAGCTTCCTGGAACTGTATAAGTTTGTCATATGATTCTCGATAGGCAACTAAAGTTCAAGAGCTCGTGAACTTTTTATGGAGGTTTTCGATTAAATCTAAAAGTTTGATATATTGTATTTCTACCTACCACTAAGTTAATGGTTAATTCTTGAGATACTATATGGAAATGAAGAGTCCCAAAAATGGTATTTACACAATAACTCGGGAAGTTAGCTATATATGAGAAAATATTGTACATTCAAAGTTATAGAGGCGATCAAAACAAATCGATTTTCTGCCCAAAAAAACTCAGTATGATGAGATTTTACCCAGCCTACAGCTTTCTGAAAATTACAATAAAAATCACACTTTCGATTATTTACTTTTTTTTTTAAATAAACTTTTTTATTGAAAATTCTCAAATGAATAATTGTGTCTTACTGAGGTTTTTTGAACAAAACATCAATTCATTATGTTCCCTTGCTTGAATATTTCATTATATGCGATCTCTTTAAGTGGTCATATCTTGAAAATACCATATAGCAAACTTTTAGCTTTCATCGAAAAACTACTCGAAAACTTCACAAGCTCTCGGTCTATGAGTGCCCAAGTTTTCAAACTGCTTATTACCAAAACAGCAAAAGTGAAAACAGTTCCTAAAGTAATTGAGTTTTTTTGCTAACTTAACTTTTGCTTGAAATTACAAGTCAAAATTGTAGCAACTTCTTAAATTGAGCTTAACGCTGTGGCAGCATAAGCCGAAAAATGTTGCCATGTTTGTTTATGTTTGTTACTTTGGTATTTGGTGCGCTAATCAAGTCAAGGGTGACAGGAAAAGGAATTAACTAATTACACTGGCAGCGAATATTCTGGCAGGCAATTAACAAAAATGAACTTAAGTCAATGCCAAAGCCTACAGCATAATTATGACTATCACTGCTTAGCGCCTTAGATTATGCTTTAAAAAATTTAAATTACAAACTGAGAATAAAATTCAAGAGAGATTTTAAGTCAAAGGCAATTATTTGCTTTCATCTTTAAAACTGCTGAAATTGTACCGCACTCAAGGGGTTTTGCTGAATGTTAATTTTTAGCTTTTTATAAAAATATAAAAAAACTTTATCTTCTGCTTAACTGCCAGTACGAGTGCAGCTTTTTTCATTTTTTTTTTTTCGCCCACCACTTAATACGTTTTTTATGCTGCTCTTTATGCTGTGTTACCAATGTTGCTTGCAATGCAACATTGTTGCAGCAAACAAAGTGAAAAAAGAAGAGAGAAAAGAATAAACGTTACAAAAAATTAGTTTATTGTTTACGTGCTGGTTTTAATAGTGCGCTTAAGAGTGCAGCTGAGGAAGCAAACAACAAAAGAAGATGCAAAACTACGAAAGAACTGGGTCAACACCGGAAGCAGAAAGTGTTATTGCCTCTCAAATTTCAAGCGGAAATATAATTTTAATACGTTCGTTAAAGTTTTTCCACTTTTAATTCTTAAGCGAAGAGGTTGTTAATAAAAGTATGAAACAGGATGCTTGGTAAAACATCATGAAAGTCTTTGAAAAAAGCAATAGAAATTATGTATTATTTAAGCAAATGCAGCTATCATTTTATTCATACTTATTTTGATATTTTTTAGCCGCATTCATAATTACTTATAAAGCTTTTATGAAAAAAAAATCCTTCTACTGCAATAATCTTGCAATAAATTCTGCTCTCCAGAAAATTTTTATCTTGCAAGTTAAGATATAACAAATTTAAGCTTAATGAGCAATTCAATCAGAAAGAGCACTGCTTGCAGTGATACAACACGGGAAACTACAACGAAAATTTTTTAATTAGGAAAACCGTATAAAAGTCATTTCAAAACAGACTATTAAGACGACTTTTGTTTCCGTCACACTCTTTAGACATTTTTCTCGAATATCGTTGAAAAAATTTAAAAAAATTCTACTATAGCAAGAATGCACAGCTGAAGGCTTGTATGGCTCTTTCAGCTCGATCTCATTTCGTTATTGAGCTAAATCATATCGCTTCGCACAACCACATCATGCTTTTTGTTTGTAGGCCCTTACGCAAGTTAAACAATTTTGGTTCGCTATCGCCGCGTGCTTTTTGTTTGTGTAATTTTTGTCTTCAACGCACGTACTGAAGTCAAACCATTTCAATACTTAAATGCTGCATGCGATTTATTTGTGTGACTTTGTATTTAAGTTACTTGCTCGTTCAGTTTTTGCTTTTTGTTTTTTCTTTTTTATTTCTTTCATTTGTATCCAATTTTAGTTTTTTTTCGCAAAATATTTTTAAGTATTTTTAACTAAACTGATGTTGTTGAAACCAGCTCCCGAAACTGATTTTGGGTGCATCTCTGCACTAGAGTATAAAGAAAAAGTAACATATAGAAATGGTTAGAACCAGGGTTGTCAATTTGAAGAGAAGAAATTTTTTTTTGAACAGCTCGGGATATCAATGCGGAGTGCAAGAATGAGTGCTTACTCCAATCAAAAATAACAGTACTTCAAATGTGCACGCGTGTTTTTGAACCTTCGCAGTAGAGTAAATCAAAATTGAGAGTTAGCTCGACAGCGTCTTAAAAGTTTGATTGCACTGATAAGGCTAAGAGCGTGAGGCCAAGATTAAATCCCAAGCTAAGACTGCTATAATCTTGATTTTACGTTTACTGATTTCACGTTGTGATAAGAAAAATCAGTCTTGACTGCTTTCGGCTATTTGATGATTTTGGACATTTTTCTATTTTCTGCGATTCAAGTTAATCCTTTTTCACTTCTTGGTTGAATATATTTTTATTTATGATCAAGTTTCATTACCGATATGTGTTCAAACTACAGAACTTTTATTTTTGGTTTTTAAAAACAATGGTAAGAGAGTTTAGCTACTAGCCTTCTAAGCTATTAAGCTTGAAGCTTTAAGTCAAGTAATAAACTTATTAAAAATACATATTGGAAATGATAAAATTATGCATGTTATTCCATTATTTCTTATAATTTTTAACTTAGCTTTTTCGCACTGTTTTAATTTCCATAGCATTGCATATACTCGTAAGATGTGGCATTTTTAATTTTCGCAGCATATATGTTCCATATATGGTATGTACCTACATAAATACTGTAGCATTTTTCATGCATTTCAATTTTCAAAAACTCACATATAAATTTTATTAAAAATTCCATAAAAGCGCATTCATTAGCCAAGCAACCAATGTATACTGAAAATTTCCAATGACCAATGTCAACGCATTCAAATGTCAAAAAAAGAGTCACACAATGTTCTTTCACTCAAACACTTTAAGCAGCTTTCAGTTTTTCGGGACTATAGCTAATATCTACAGCTACGAAAGCAACAAAACCAGGCAACACACAGGTGGTCAACTAAGCGTGAATAATGATCTCAGCGCCATGTAACAAGCACAGCAAAAGGGGTTACAACACCATAAGCATAAGGAAACAACACCAAACAACCAACCAAGCAACGATGCATGCCAAACACAGTGGGTCAATCATTTTTTTTTTTTAATGCGCGTTACCGATTCGGACCGACCCTAGGTGATGCTTAATTATACGAATTCATATGCATTTAAGCGGTAGGTTGTTGTTGATTTTAATGAGCTACACAATAGTGCAGTTTTGTTGTATTGTCTTTATGGTCGCTGTACGTAAAAGAAGACGGTATGTTGATTTTATGAGAATTCGAAATTTTGTATTAAAATGAAGATTAAGTGAACATACATAAGGACGATGGGTTGAAAATGAACCATATATGTATTCGGTATTATCAAAATTTATTTATTGATTGAGTTCTTCATAAATTTTTCGTAGGCTGATTGAGGAATAGTCTTCAGCTCTTCGCTTTTATGACTACAATAAGCTTAAAGCGGCTTCCTTGAAGTGGTGAATACAGTGCTGGCTCAATGGCATTCGTTGTAGAAAGTTCGGCTATCGAAAATCATCGTGGAAACGATCCTTGGAACAGGAAATACGTGAATCGGGGAAATGTTGAAAATGCACTTGCTACTGATCGTGGGAAGAGTTTGTTTGCAGAGCCCATGCCCTGTGAGAAGATAAATGACGTGTTTGCGCTGAGGATATTCGCCGAAAATAGACAGAGCAATTTCTTTGGTTAATTTTTCATTTGCTTCAAGATAATCTACAATAAATGACTTCACGAATACAGTGTGGTTTTGCATTTCCAAATGACGTCCAAAATTTGATATCACGAATTTACGTTATGTTCTCGAGTGATTTTTCATTGCCATTCCACTTTCTCTTTATGGTTCGGAATTATTCTTTCAGCTTGACCGACCATAAATTGTTGAAAAAAAAAAAATTTTCACTCTCTTAACTTTATGAAATCTAGATAAAAAGATATAACAAAAGTTAAAAAAACTGCTGAAACAAAAAACAAAAAAAAAATTCAATGTCCACTATAAAAGTTACAACTCTCGCTGTTAACGTGGGAAGTTTTAACCCAAAAAAAATCTATATATTTTTATGATGTGCGCTTTTGTCTGACCCTAAAATGCATGTAATTCGTATTGTAAGTTGGTGACAACAGTGTTGCATAATGAATGTCACAATGAGTGGGGCTTTTTCAGTTTTCTTTTCCTTCTTTGTTCCATTGTATTTTATTTCTCGCTCTTGTAATTCAAAAGTTTTCACTATTAGGCCACCTTTTATAGGCATGTTAATGAGTTAAGGTACATTTTTTTTTTTCTAACAAAGCCATAAAAGGGTTATTTGCAGTTAAGTTAACATCAACGATAACAACTGATGTCCTTTGGCCTTTTATTTTGCTCATCAACTGTTTTGTAGGGGTCATTCTTTTATAGCGGTCATGTTGATGTTAGTTTTGTGATAAAGTTTAAAATATTTCAAGTTTTATGACATTTAATTATGTGCGTGCAAGAAGTATGCACAAGGCAATATGTCACTCTTTTTTTTATTTTTAGCATTTAAAAAAGAATTTTATTAGCCATAGAGTTAATTTTATGCACCGCTGTTTTCATTTTATAAATTTTTTAACATTAAGTAGGCTACATGCGTTTGCTCTATTTACAGTAAATTCTGACATGAATATACAAATAGGATCCATTCTTAAACTAATTTTTTCAAAAATGATACTTTTCACCTGAAACTAACGATATTATTTTGAAGACGAGGAAATTGGATTAAGTCCTTAGACAGCAATACTTAGTTATGAGTTATGTAAATAAAAACAATCTTGTAAGTACTCGAAGTTAGAAACCTTAATTCTAACCGGAAGCATTAAGCAATCTTGTATTTGCTTTTAAGTCAACTACAAATTTTCTTCTAAATTCCATCCTTAGTTCTTCTATAAAACAGATTCAGCCAGATTTTCTTACATTGTTTTTATATTACTCATAATTATTCTACTTTTCAAGAAAATTTTTCCTTATTAAAATGACCTGGAAAAATTGTATACTAAATTTTTTCTAAGAAATAATAGTAAGTAAATTATGTAATTTGATTAACTTGATTTAAATGAATTTAATTAAATTTAGTTAGTAAAAAAAAAGCTGCGAAACCACCTTCCCTAAATTCTTCACTCACTTCATGGGCGAATGCAAAAGCGTATGTTAAGCGAGATGCCGACAAAGCGAAACAAACGTGCCAGCAACGTGACACAAAATATTATCTGTTATAATAATTTATATTCTCTGAATTAATTGAACCCTCTCCCGCCTGTAGAGATTTGGTGAGATTTGCTGGACTCCCTCTTCCCATTTCGACATACGTAATTAATGACGCCCTCTTGTCAAAAGTGAACACAGGATGGCTTGGCAGTGCGTTCATCCTGTTGACTTGCAAGTCGAGAAACTTGGTCTCTACGTACTCAATGTGCACAAAAACAGATGCGGATCCGTTACGGACCCGGAACAGACTTCTTATACGGATCGGTTCTGGACTCCTTTTTGGTGAACAAAATGGATCCGTTTCGGATTTTTCTTTTGTAAATAAAACGGATCCGTTACGGATTCTGTTTCGGATCCGATTCGAATCCGTTATCGTGGGCAATTCGCCTCCAAGCAGCGGGAAGGATCGTCCACTTTGTCGGATCCGTTTGAAACTCGCAACGGACTTCATATATGGATCCGTTTCGGATTGCTTTTTTGTTAATAAAACGGATCTGTTTCGGATCCTTATCGAATTCGTTTTCCTCTCGAAACAGCTCTCTCTCCAAGAAGCGGAATCCGTTTTGTCGGATCCGTTCCGATCCGTTGTCGTATGCAATTCGCCTCCAAACAGCGAGAAGGATCGTTCGCTTTGTCGGATCCGCTATGAATTCGGTATACTTACAGCTTTTTTATTCATCTGATCCAACGGATAACTATGATCAAGCGAAGCTACTACCAGACTGTTTTGACTATATTATCAGGAGGTCGGCGATCAACAGGGAGTTACACTGATTACTTAAGCATGTCCTGCTACTGTAATTAACGTTCAATGTTATCAAGCCCTCTCTCTCGTTGCAAGGGTTTATGCTCCATATCAGTGGTGGGCATGGAATAATAGCAAAAGGGCACAACAACAACATCAAGCAACAACAAACTAAATTTTAAAGTTTTAGTTGCTTTCATTTCCAAATTTACCAACAGCACAATAAAAACCATATTGCATTACATACAAAAACAATTGCTACATTCGTCGAAACACAATGCGGCGCCGTCGCTAATGCTTGTGTGTGTTGTTTTTGTTTTCATTGGAACTCAACTCAACGCTGTGCGCCAATAGCATTAAAGTTCTGCGAACTTTTGGTTGCTTGTTTGTGCGTCGAATAGCGGAAAGGGCCATGAGGGCTGAAAGTGCCTGTACTTGCCCATCGCTGCTCCATATAATAGTTTTGGCAAACGAGCGTGATTGGTTTTTCTATTTCACAACTCATATTCTTGGTATTGAAAATACCATTGTTCGATTATTATATTTCTTATAATTTTAAGTGACTTTTTAAGTAACCTTTTCTTGCGCTAATCATCTAAGGATACCTTAGTTAAATGAATCATTTACTACATGACATTTACTGCAATTTAAGGGGAGCAAGGCTATCTAATATTATTCGCCTCCGTCCGTTGAAATCGTTGTAAAAACTAAACGAGTTTTTAATTGTGAATGTAAATAAATCCTGAATTAAAATTCTATACATGTCGCAGCCATAAAATGTACATTTATATTCAGGAAAAAAACAAATGTTAAACAAAAAAAAAACCCAAAGCAGAAGCTGCTGATGTAAGAAAAACAAAAGCCCTCGTTAAAGAGTTTTAACACTTTGGCAAAACCATAACTAAACAATGGTAAGCTTAAAATAAAATTAATTAAAATTCCATATTAAACGACACATTAAAGTGTGTGGTGGTGCACCGCACCCCTTTCTTTAAATGCTGGCTGGATGAATCTAACCTACTTTTATTGGAGTAGCGCCAGACCACATTAACTCAACCATAGGAGTAGCACACGAACACTCAATTTTTCATTTAATCTCATTACAACCTGCATGTTGCTCGTGCCGATGCTGCTGCTTCTGCTTATGTTGTTGTTTCTCCACTTTACTTCTGTTGCTGTCATCTATCCTTCGTCCTTTCCTAAGTGTCACTCTACACTGTGCGACGCGGCAATGTCGTATAATCCTTTAAATGCGTTAAGCAGCACGTTTTTGTTGTTGATGCGTAAAACACGTGTTTTTGCAACGCGTTTTAATTCAAGCAGCATATGAAGTGCAATTCGCGCAAAATGATGTTGGGGACATTCTATGATGAAGTGATGATTTTGAGGTACATATAAATATATTTATCACTGCATTTCTTTTTTGTGGCATGGTAAGTTACGAGAAGGACCTTGTGACTGCTGCTGTTAATACTAATACGATTCTAAAACTTTTTCGGATTTTTGACGAAAGAGTAATTTTTGTTATTCAAAAACGTATACTATGTATAAAGTCCTTAATAAGTTCCTCAATTTTATAAAAATTATTGAATCTTTACATATAGTTTGAGCCAACAAAGCTTAAACAATACATCTACTAATGGAATAACCGATAACCACATGCATCTATGTGTGCATGTATATCAGCTTTAAGTGTCTGTTTGAGTACAAGTTTGCTTAAGTATATGTGCTGCAAGTGTTTTGCTAAGTGTTTGTTAGATTTGTACGATAACTACTTACATTGCATAGGAAAAAAGCATTATGCTGGCTTTGCTTTACTTTGGTAAGTTGACGTGAATGTGGTCGCTTTGTAGTGTCTTAAGCATAAAAAGTTTTAATTTTTTTCCACATTTTATTTTAAAACTTTTATGAATGAGTTTATCACACTCTACTTACTGCAGCGGTAGAAGGTTTTTTTTTTTGTTTTTTGTTTGGAATAACTATTGACAGAGGGCATATTTTTGGTACTTGAAGTTACATTTCTATTTAAAAGTAAAAACTGAATAATATATTGAAGCTATAAAAATTCACTATTCATCTGTATCCTTTATCCTCAAGTTCAGCACAAGACTCTTCAATCCTGCCACGATCTTTGGGTAGTAACACCAGCACTATCCCGATTCTCATCAGGTGACACTTTCATGAGTTGCTTGACTGGCTTTCACTGAACCAAGTCTTCTACGATGAAGTTGATGTTAGACACAGACAGATACACTATCAGTTATAAAAGTAGTGTCCACTGTTTTTGATGCCAATGGACAATCGTTTCATCTACTTCATGAGGAATTATGATGTGTTATACGCAGATCGTGACCAATGATTAACTCTAGAGATCATACTTTGGAGTCTTACTTATTTCTTCTATACGGACATTTTCACACCTTCTTTAGGAAAACTTTTTTTGGAACGAATTCCGGGTGTTCTCTAGACGATGGAACTTCTTAGGTATTTTTTTACTACAGAAGACAGTTTTTGAATGTGGCTTCCTGGATCACTGAAAAAAGTCGGCATGACAAGTACATAAGTAGGCGTCTGTAGTAAAAGCCAGACTGCTCTAAAGGCTCTTGTGTACTAGTACATTATCAAATAAAACTTAGCATTTTTTTTATTTTTCAATTATGCATCTTCAAAGTTGCTACTTTGAAACGTTAAGTATTGCACTTCAAACTAAACAAATCACATATTACAATGACTACCTATAACAAATCCTCACTTTTTTAAGAGTTTAATTGAAAATTTTTCATAGGATTTGTTGAATGCAAAAAATATAAAAAAATACTCAAGTGATTCCATGCTTTGCTGAAATTTTATTCTGCATTTCCTTAAATCCTTGCAGTGAAGTGACTTTTTATTTGATTTTACATTACAGTGGGACAAATTATTTTATTAACTTCATTCGTTCTTTGTTTCGTTAGAGATACCAAAAAGAAAGACACTTATAAGGCGGTTATATATCGCCATTTATTTGCTTCCATTAGGGTTGAAAAAGCGTTTGCTCATATTGAATCTTCAGAAATGCACATATTTGTCATAGTTAGATGAAGACAAAAACTTGAAAAAAAGTTTTCGATAAAATCGACCAAGAAATTTGGTAAAAATTAAAACCTCACCCCACCTTTTTCCCCTTTATTACTTTAAATAACTCTCTCAGTATTGTGATTCAAAGATGTTGCTTGTGCTAGAGGTGCCACGCCTTCTTTTTAACCTTAAAAACACTCATAGCACAGGGTTTTAACTTTGTGTTTAAATGTAAATCGCCACGCCCCTTAACGCCTCGGAATTACCTATCGATCTTAGCAGTTTGTGAAATATCTTATAAAAGGAAATGATTTGTATGTGTGGTAGGCGTGTTCATGCGCAGATATCGCTCATTTTCGGTTTATGTAATGTAAGGTTATTAAATATTACAATAACAATATTAATTTTATTTTTTTTAATTTATACGAAAGTTTAAAAAAAATTGGTTATTTGAATATAATTTCCATTTTCTTTTTGCAATCAAAGTCACCAAAAAATTTGGAGTGCTGAATTTTCTATATAAACAAATATGTATTTTGTCCCACTGAACCCAGCAGCATCACCAGAATGATGTTAATCTAAAACTCAACTTAATGAGAAATGCTTAAACCAACAACAACATGAAAGCATAAAAAAATATTCTCACCTCTCAGAATTTACGTGAAAGTCCAAGAAAATAAACGACAAAAAAACTCCTAGAACTCAAAAGCAGAAAACTTTTTAATGACATTAAGAATATGCTGCTTGTTTTTTATCATAGCTGTGGTATATCACACCAAACGCCCGGATACGGAAATGTTAACATTACTGTGGTTTCATTTATATGTATTCGCACTACGCTTCACTATGATGGCACGATGGCAGCACTACAGCAAAGATGATACGCGCACAAAGAAGCGGTGAACCGTTAACTGATGCTTTACCAAAGTGAAAAGTGGACACTTGAGTTTTTTTTGTACAAAATATACAAAAGAATATAAAAATGAAATGGGTGGCAACGCCACAAACCACAAGAAAAACAAAAAAAAATTAAATAAAAATAAATGAGGGTAGTGGGCAATGATAATGTTGTGCAAAAAATGCTGAAAAATTAAATTATTTGAGTTAAAGGCTTAAATTTTTTCAGCGGAAGTAGTGACATTTTCATTTCCAGCGAAAGAGAAATTTAATATATTTTATTTTCTACCTATTAAAAAGTATTTTCCTTATTTTTTTTTCATATCAGAGCAGAACTTAATTTGTATCGAAAAAAAAGTGTCAGACATTTTTTATATATAATAAATATCAAAAAATTTTCGCTAATGTGGAATCTTACTTAATTAATTAACACAAAGTCTACAGGTTTTTTACATAGATGATAGGATTTGACATTATCACTTCTGTTAAAGTTAAAGAAAAAATGTTTACTGTTATAACCATCGGCACATGAGTCAGAAGATTTTAGGATTTCATTCAAAGCATTGAAAATTTAACATGATATATAGCATGCTATATTTATTTAGAAGAAACTGTAAAAGGATCTAAAAAATCTAAAAATCTTGTCCATAAATATTTCATGACATATTTGCGAATAGCATAAGATCTCATGACAAGTTCTACATACGAAAGTCTTCGAAAATATTCTTAAAGGCTGAAACTCGGAAATTATGAACTGTATCTAAAGTAATGTTCAGACATTTTTAATGTTATGATATTTTTTAGTAACAATCGGTTTTATAATGGCATGACATTTCTGAATGTCATCAAAAACTTTAATGTATTTAATGACATTTTAATTTTATGGCATTTTAAATATCATGACATTTCCTAGTATTGAAGCACTCCACATCAGGAAAGATATGAATGACATTCATGTAGAGGTACTTTTTCAAAAATAAAAAATAAGTAAAAGGTAGTTTCCAATTCCTCAATTGTAGCCGTCTTATTCATGTATACTTCGAACTTTACGTAGCTTCAAATGAAAAAGTCTCTAAGTGATGATCTAGGCGGCCAATTAATTTCATAATTGCAAACTCATGTGTATATTGAGTGAATTTAAAGTTGAAATTTTAATGAATTTAGTAAATTTTCACGCATTGTTCAGGCATTAGTCTATTCATGATGAAATTTCAAATCATACTGAACAAAAATACCATGTTAGTTTGATATGACTCACGCTTGATCTGTCACAAAATCCCTACTGAAAACAGTATATTTAAATGAATCACTTTATAACTTGATAAAGAGCTTTAAAAAGCTAAAAGTGTCATGACACATATATTAATTTCATGAAAACAAATACGCTACCAAATATTATGAATGTTGTTATAGTTATAGCAAATCCTTTTAAGTATCATGACATTTTCATAGATGTATTTTGACATAAAATGAAGCCTCAATAATAATTTCTTAAGCATATTTTTAAAGCTGAAACTTAGAAGCCCAAAGCTTAATGATTAATAGTTGAGAAAAATAGTTTACCGGCATCAGATAAACCAAATTGGCAATTTAGGTGCCAATTACACCAAAACAAAGTATCGATGCTATTATTGTCATTAAATATATTAAATAAAAAGTGTTCATTCAGTGCGCATTTACTACATATAGCGCACAGAGAGCACACAAACCCACACAGATGCCATTTAATATTATGACAACTTTTGCAATTTCCTTAAAAGCATCGCATTTCTGTTTGCTCTACTTTTTTTATACTCAAAAGACAAATGAAACTGACCGATTTTGTGAGTGACAACAGATAACCTCATTGCTAATGGTCACAGTTGAAATCTGTTGAAATGTGAGGGACATGCAAATACTCGCATGAGTAGTTTAAGAAGAATATTGAATGAGGTGCATTTGGGTTGCAAATATACACATGGCATTCTGGACATCGTGTCGGTAAAGTATATGAGATGTTTCAATTAAAAATGCTGCCAAGAAGATTCAAAATAATAATTTTTGCTGTAAATGAATATTAATGTATCTAAATAATTGTTATTAAAACGATCAGTTCACCATTTACAAGTCTCGGATAGACAGACCATAATGATCTTAAGTGAAAAATGTGATTTTTAATATAACGATATTCGACGTAAAGAGAGATGGCTCTCGAATTGAAGTTTCAGCGTGAGATGTGGTGCGGCATTTCTTGTTTCAAATGAGTTGAGTTTTTATTAAAAAGCACATTAATAATTCTCGTGAAATATAAATTCGACTGCTGCGCTTTTATAAGGCAAGTAATTAAATTGAACCATTTATTTGCATTCGATTGAGCAGAAAGTATTGTTACACACGATACTTCTAGAACGAAAAACTCCTCTCGCAGGCACAATTAAAGCACAAATGAAAAAACTATTTGAAATAAGCGTTGGCAGACTACTTACTTCAAACGTTCCCTGAAATCTATCTGCAACTGTTATAAATAAATGCGTATTCTAATACTATTGCCGATAAGTAAGGGTGAAGCTTTAACTTAGTTAACAATTTACTCCCATCAAATTACTGATTTACTTTAAATTGTAATTTTTGTTCGAGGATAGAAGTTTTTTTTTCACTTTTCTCGGAAAAAATGGTAATTGTTGAGTAACAAAATTGAAAACTAATTTTTTTTTTGTGATGAGCAATATAAAACGAATTCTTGTTTTCAAATTCATTCAGGTAGTATTTTTTAGAAAAATCGCATGTAAGTTGACGTTTTTGCCAAGTTTCATTAATATCTGAAATATGCTTGACTAGAGCTTCCAACAATGCTCACTACTTTATATAGAGATATGAAACAGGCATCAAATTTAAGAAGTTTTTTTGAAAAAAAAAAAACAAAATTCCTTTAAAGCTTTTCAGTCTTTTTAAATGTACACAACAAATTTCCTTACAAAATGTTTGCCATTCAGAGGAATGAATACCCATGAAAGTTTCAATCAAAAATTTTGCATTTCAGAAAATTTTCCTATAAATTTTCTATATTATCTGCACTATTATCTCAACAAATTTACAAAAGGCATACTAAACCTACACCGAAAATGGTAAGTTCATAGATTTGTGCGGAGCCAACGAATTTGATAAAAACTAAGCTGCTTATTTTTGTGGTAATTTCAAACGCACATGACCGATACAACAAATTAAACACAAAAAATCTGCAGATTTTGAAAATGTACTCAAAACTACTTTGATATCATACAATCAACCGCATATGTTGTTAGGATGTTCATGAAAAACCACTCGCACAGAACAAATATCGCATGCGATTGGATAATGAAAAGCCTAACGGCGACATTGAACAAATCCGTATACAAATCACCTAAACGCAAATATTACGTGCGTATGCTGACAAAGCGGAAGTGCTGATTATATTTTGGGTGCACAAAATTGTCACCCTAAATACATTCTTCTTTTTTTCGCTCTCTCTCTCTCTCAGCAAATTTTACATGTTACTGCAACATAGTTTTGATATCAATGCAAATACTTGTTGCCAGTTAATCGAAAGCCGAAAAATCAATGTTTTTTTTTCACATTGAAACAATTTTTTCAACCAGCTACTTTTTCCTTTTAGTTAATAGTACACTCAATGTCATAA
Organism: Meiosimyza platycephala; assembly: GCA_963662105.1. Lineage (NCBI taxonomy): Eukaryota > Metazoa > Arthropoda > Insecta > Diptera > Lauxaniidae > Meiosimyza > Meiosimyza platycephala. The sequence continues at coordinate 101,333,568 of OY759208.1, read as the reverse complement.
ATCATTGTACATAAATATAATTAATTAAATCTTATCATATATTGTATGAAAGTTTCGTTTATTTTATATAAATTACAATTTGTCATGGCTGTCAGTATATTGATTTGCATTACTTTCAATAGTTCACGTTCTTATATTTTAAAGAAACTATTAACTAAGAGTGATAAATAATAATAAAAGTTTGAATTTTGTAATTTATAATACAAAAGTTTCTTTAGACTTTGCACTTACATACGCAGCAATAAATAATTTTCATAGTACTTACGAAAATAAGGGTTAAATTACGCAATACTGCGCACATATTACCCCAAAATATATGCTTCTACTTGATATCATATCCACCCATATATTCAGGAACATCAATCAAGCGTAAATCCTTATTTAACCTTTCACGTTGTAGCTGGTAACACCTATAAAATTGAATTTCAATCAAACGCAACTGAACGCACACACCCACCAAAAAAAAAAAAAAATACTGGGATTGAAAATGAAAAAAAAAAAAGAAAGAATATTTCAAACTTTTGACTCTTGCGGGAAATTAAGATACAAAGCGTTAAAGTGGAACAAACAGTGCTGCTGGCTCCCTCCCCCACAAATAATCACGCACGCAAAGTTCATTGAAACTCAACTAAATTTTAATCAAAACTGGCTTTCGAAATGAAGTGGTAGCAGTGCAAACTTGCAGCAACAAAACAAAGGCAAGCACGTGTTTGCTACCGGATGCACGTGCCGCACTTGTCAGCAAAAAAAAAAAAATGGGGCTTCGATAGAACCACTGATTCAAATAGTGCTAAATATGGTAAAGAAAGTAGTAGAAAAATTTTGAAAAAACCTATATATTTTATTGAAAAAGTTTTATTGTTTTGAAAGTTGTACTTTAGTTCAAACATTATTTGTAGCAATATTATTTTATACCACAATAAAACTAAAAATTTTTAGTCTAACTACTTTCATTTAAATTTAATTTAATCAACAGCCTAAAATATTAAAGCTCTTTATAGCCCAAGAGCCGGCTGTAGAAAAGTCGAGTGTATAAGATTACAGCTTGAAGTGTATGTCAAACGATAGAGCTCGATAAGCTAAAAAAGAATATATAGGGTTGCCTTGCCAAAGCCTGTCCTAAATATGGGTTGCCACCCCATTTTTGAGCCATTATTTTTCTAATAAAAGTGTGTAAGATTACAGCTTGAAATGTATGTCAAATGATAGAGCTCGATGAGCTTAAAAATAATATATAGGGTTGCCTTGCCAAAGCCTATCCTAAATATGGGTTGCCACCCCTTTTTTGAGCCATTTTAATAAAAAGTGTATAAGATTACAGCTTGAAATGTATGTCAAATGATAGAGCTCGATGAGCTTAAAAATAATATATAGGGTTGCCTTGCCAAAGCCTATCCTAAATATGGGTTGCCACCCCTTTTTTGAGCCATTTTTTTTTTAATAAAAAGTGTATAAGATTACAGCTTGAAATGTATGTCAAATGATAGAGCTCGATGAGCTTAAAAACAATATATAGGGTTGCCTTCCTAAATATGGGTTGCGACCTGTTTTTTGGGCCAAGATTTTTCAGAAAAATGTTTATGGTTTGAGATTGCAGCTTGAAATGTGTATCAAATGATAGACTTTGATGATCTCTAATAAAATATGTAGGGTTACCTCGCCGAATCCCGTCCCAAATGTGGGTTGCTACCTGTTTTTTGGCCCAAGTTTTTTCAGAAAAATTTTTATGGTTTGAGATTGCAGCTTGAAATGTGTATCAAATGATAGACTTTGATGATCTCTAATGAAATATATAGGGTTGGCTCGCCGAATTCCGTCCCAAACATGGGTTGCCACCTGTTTTTTTGCGCCAAGATTTTGCAGAAAAATGTTTATGGTTCAAGATTTCAGCTGGATATGCATGTCAAATCATAGATTCAATTCAAGGAATTTTTCCCAAAAATAGTTTTGAGTTTTTTTACCAGAATTGATGTTGTTGTAACCAGCTCTCGAAAAAATTTTAGTGCGCATCTCTGGACTAAATAGCTACAAGACTTAAAAAAAAATACAAAGAAATTCGATCTTAAGATGTAGAATGTTCGACAGTAAAGTTATATTAAATTTGTTCGAAGGCTCATCTGACAGTTCTTAATGAATGCAATACTTTGAACCACTGTAGTCTATATGAGGCTATGCGGCCGCCACCCAAATTTAACCTAACCTAACCTAACCATGGAAGCTTGTATATGTGATTACTTTTTATAGTTAAACTGCTTTAATAAAAACTTTAAAAAATGCTCATTGGATTTCATTTAAAAAAAAATACAAATTTAATTATTTTTTTCCACTGTGACTACAGCTTTTGAACAACGCACCGCGCGATCGTTAAATGATTATCTGTTTTTAAATACCTCATCTTATTGGATTCAGCACAAAGCTTTAAAACATCATTTCGAAAACGATACTAATGAGGCAACTTTAACTTTTAAGAATCAAATAAAATAACAAACAAAATAATAAAAACTTTCTATTCAGTAAAAAATAAAGAAACGTCAGCACAACATGACTTCCTAATTGGCTTTGATCAATGGCGATCATTAGCAAAACAAAAAGTTGTAAATAATCGACAAAACAACAGCGCCGCGCCCACATTAAAAGACACAATATGACAATGTTCAGGAAGAACTTTAAATGATTTCTCATAAGTGATGCTTATTATTCTACCTGTAGTATGCAATACCACTGAAATTGGAGACAGCACAGCCTAAACTTTAAAATGCATTGATTAAAAGTTTCATGTAGCATTTCATTTACTAAATATTCAAATCTAATCGATTGTCTCCCATGCATTTAGATTTATTTTACAGCGATTAGCATTTTATCGATATTTCGCTTATCTCTGAGTTAAGTTGAAAATGCTTTTTTAATACGATAAACAGTCCATAAAACAACAAGAGAAGTTCTGAAATGAAACAATGCAGCGATCAAAAGATATGCTGAGATTATACTTAGAAATCAATGGGATATCAAATTTATGTGCAAGGGAACAAGTTGTATTTCGTTTTATTGTAATTTAATATTCTAAGATGACTCTAATATGAATTATTCAATAGATTGTATCTAATTTTTTTTTTTAAATTTTCTTTATTGATTATTTTAGTTATATTTTTTTTTTTGAATAAAATTAGTATATGAAGCACAAAAAGTATTTAAAGAATTATTTGACATTTTTAGCTAGATAAGCTTAGAAATTTGTTCACGTTTTACTAAGTTCTGCATAAATTTTCATATATGCAGTTTAATAATTTGAATAAAAATGTAGTTCTTTTTATTGCTTTATATCACTTTACTGACAGCAGTCTTCAATTCCAATTTAAATTTCGATAAGCGCTCTGTGGTTTCAGTTGCTCCATCAATAATTGCATCAATGATGGTACATACTGATACTAGTGATGATTGCTCTTTTTATCTACGTTGTCATTATAACATTTGATGTGGTAAATGTTGCCGCCACTATCTGTTGTTGTAACTGCAATATATACATACACTAAGAAAAATTATATTTATGAAACATAATTATATTGTCTCTGGCTTCAAGTATGCCAATGTTTAACTTGAAGAGAGCTACTTTTTATGTTAGGAACCATCATTTCAATTTGGAACATGTTGTACATTAAAGCCTGAACCAATAGAGTCCGTCAAGTTCGTTGCGTCAAAGTATACAACTGATAATTTAAATGTGTTGTAGACGTATTCATTCTTCCTTTATTTCCGTCTTGTCAGTCGTATACGTTGAAGCAACGGACCTCACGAACTCTATGTATTCAGGCCTTTAGATCTGTTCAAAGAAAACTCATGTTCTAGAATTCTTCGGGAACGATTCAAATTTAAAAATTTATTCATATTCAAATATGTATATTCTCATTTAAAAAAAAAGTAACAAAAGTAACAAAAATTAACAAAATTAGTTTTATTTTCTTATTTAAAATTCCGTAGTTTTATGCTCCTTCTCTTCATATTCATGTGGTATTTATCTTTAGTGGCGTAGCTTAACTTTCTTTCTTTCTTTTGTTTTATATATGTAGTATGAACCCTTTCCAATCATATCTGAAGGGTATATAGAAATTCATAAAAGTTTTGCAACTTTTGCGGAAAAGTTCTGGGGTCGCTGAACACGAATCCAAGGTCAGAAATTTAAAATTCAAGACAGCGGACCCAATATCGCGGAAACCATTCACCATATTGGGTCCGCCATCTTGAAATTTAAAATTTCTGACCTTAGATTCATATTCAGCGACCCCGGAGACCCCCGTATACCAAATTTTGTGCTAATCGTCCGCCATATTTAATCCACAAATTTTAATTTGGAAATTTTTGAAATATAATCGTAATCGGCGACCCTAGAAACCCCCGTACCCCTGTATTTAGTACAAATCGGTTGATTTTTAAAAAATACGTCCGCCATCTTGTATCGGCCATATTGATTTTGTCAAATCTGACCTCGGATTCGTGACCATTGACTTTCAAATATTTGGCCACCATATTGAATATTTGACCGCCATCTTGGATTCTGTCAACCTGCCACGAAAACTTTTTAGGAGCTACAATTTGAGTCAAGAAACGACCCGATCGGTAAAATTAGAGTATCATTAGTGGAAGCTGAACTATGCAAATGAACTCAAAACATTTGATTTAGAAAAAATTAGCTATTCTTAGGCTAAACTAGTTTGTACTGAAATCGTAAATTTTTTTATCAGGACAAACTAGTTCGTCCTAGACTAAACTAGTTTATCCTAACACGCATCGGATAAACTAGTTTGCCCTAGGAAAAACTAGTTAATCCTAAAAACTAGTTTGGCCGGTAACATATACACTGTTTCATAAAATAACTCTATGTTAATGTGTACATTGTACGTATGTATATTGAAAATAAATAAAGTTCAATAGCTTTTGAAATGTTTGCGATATTTTTAATATTTTGCTTTAAATAAAAAAAAAAAAAATTTTTTCCGGAAAAAATTTCTAATTGTTAAAAACAATGAGGAAGCCTTGAATTCCATTTTTTCCAGTGTAATACACGTTATTACTTTAAAGCATTACTTGCACACGTAGGTACTGTGAACTGTTGCACTTTTGTGGCTTTTGATTAATCACGTGTTGGTGTTCCATGTAGGCGTTGTTGTCTGATTTTTGAAGTAAAACACCACGTTTAATTGAATAAATTTAATTGAAAATTGTGGCTTTTTCTCTTTAATAGCTTAAACCAACGTGTTGCTATAAAGTAGTGATTTTCATAGGGTCATAACATAATAAATTGAAATTAACCAAAGTGATAAGGTTTTGCTATTAAATTATATATAAAGCTATTTCTTATAGAAGATATATTTTTATTTGGCGCAATTTTCATAGAAAAAAACAAAAGTAAATCAATTCTAAATAAGATTTATATGCTTAAGGCAAATGCTTACATCTTCATTTATCTATATTTATGTATATAGATTTCATAGTTTCGTAGATCATGTGGTTACATAACATCATAAAATTGTTTTGGTTTCTCCCTTCAATAAATTGTATCAAAAACCATAACCAATTGAACATCTTAAGAAAACGAAACAATTAATTGTTAGCTGCAAGCAATAAATTTTGTTTTTATAAAATATAAAAATGTAATTAAGTTGAAATAACATAATTTTGATAGAAAGCTGTCCGCAGATGCAGCCTCTTAAAGAAACCTTTTTTTTTATTTATCTGTATTGATATTAAACAAAAAAACACATACGCATGACGTCAGCAATATGTAAAATGTACACAAAACTATCGCAACAATGTATCGAACGTGTGAAACGATAACCCCCCCACTTGAAAAAAACAAAGTAAGGCTTTAAATTCAATTTAAAAAGGATCACACACAGGCAAATCTAATTGACTTTCTGCTCTAACTACTGCTGTGTCGGCTGCTGTTGCTGCTACCTCAATTTCGCTTCAATATTTCACCTTTATTTTGCTTTAATTTAATTTGGTTTAAAGGCAACCTCGCACACATACATTCGTATGATAAAATGCTTTATAAAATTTTTAAGGACCCCCTGTGCATTAGATACAGTGCCACGTAGTTTAAGTGGTTTTTCCACGCAATTTAAACTCAGATCATTTTTATTCACAAAATGTTTGTGGCTTTTTTGCCTGCGTGTTTTGATTTCCTCTTTGAGTTGCGCTCAAGCAGCACTGATTTCATTTTCAATTTCAGATATTTTGTTTTTTCCTACTACTAACTGCAGATTAACCCATTTTATATCAAATTAAAGGGAGGAGCTAAAGTCAAATAAAAACGAGTTAGTAAAAACGCAATAATGTCAGTATGAAAGCAATTTTCAAAAACGAGCCGTTTTTTTGGTCATACACCTTTCTTTATTTTTTTTTTTTTTTTTTGAAAACGTGACAAGTTTTTGTATAATACAAGTTCCGGACAGTTTTTCTTTGTACGTTTGATTCCTTTTGAATCTTTGCGTATACATTAAAATTATTCCAAGTGTTACTGAATGTTCTACTGCATAGTCAATTCAAACTGATATTATCTCAGCTGAGTGGGCTCATTGGGGCAACATAAAATTAATAAAAATGGGTTAAAATGCCACATATGCGTTTCCTTTCTTCTGTACTTTAAGGCCTCAGCTATAATTTTTCTTGTGTTGTTTTCTTTTTCACCGGCTTTATTTAAGATTCCCTCACGCATTCTTTTCCGCTTTAAAAGAAAAACCCCAACAATACTAATTTTCCATAAGCTCACCTCAAAATTTATTTTAAATTATTATTAATTGTAAGTCATTTTTCAAGCTTTCTCAAGACTTTTATGTTACTACCCATACTGCACTGTAGCACTTAAAGAACTGTATGTGCTGCTTCCCTACATTTGTTATGGTATTAAAATTTTAAATAAGATATGCGTTTAGTAAATGATTACCTTGAAGGGAAAACCGTAAAATTTCATTTAAACTGCTTTGAAGAAAGATAAAAAAAAAGACGAAAGGTTGAAAAAATCTTTGGAGCGAACTTAATCATAACATAACATTGCTGGTGGGGATTAATACAAGTAAATTGTTTTTTTCCTACCTAGAAGCAAATAACCCCCCTTTATCTGTTGCTTTGAGATTGTACATATAATTTTCTTAACATTCTTTTGAAAGGAGCAGTTTTTATATGCCCTATATCTAAGAAAATTTTTGTGTTTTCCTTAAAGAAATATCCCATTTGCTCTGCCATATCTTAAAGTACTTCCGCCTTAAATCACTGCACCTAAAGCTCTTCAAATGGTCACGTGACTTTGCGACTTTAGTTTTAAGAGCCAAAAGAAAAATAAATAACTAAATAAATGCACTTTGCGCCTAAAAGCAGTTTCCGCAGAAAAACTAATGATGGTGTTTACTTTGGCATTGTCAAAAATTAAATACCCTACACTTGCCTAACGGTGGAAGTACGTGTGTACGTTCATCAAAACAGTATCCACCACTTGTTGGTTGCACTAAATGCCGCATTTTATTTATATATCATATTTCATTAATAATTATAAATTGTTTCAAAGCTTTGCCGATATAAAGAATGTCACCAGCAAATCCAAATACTCCCTTTTCAAACGCCTGTTTTTTGTTACCAAATGACTAAAAGTTTTGTTGAATTTCAATATAGCATTATATGGGACGTAACACGCCCATTTTTCGGAAATATATTACTTCATTCCAGTGTTCACCAAATGCACATTCATTATATTTGGCAAAATTTAAATCTATTACACTCAGTAATGCTTTTCGTGTTTATTTTGTTTCTTGTGTGGGTGTCGTCACGCCCTCTTATGCAAATTTTCCCACTTTTTTTCGATACTTTACTAAATCATTGGTAGTACTCTTATGAGTCTGATTTCTTTTACTCAAATAAATCAGTTGACAGAGCATTTTAAAATGTTTGCAAATAGGGGGAGGTACCACGCCCCTTTATAATACGAAGATATAATATATTTGCTATTATTATTATATTGCGCGCTTTCCAAAAAAAAATCAAGTCAAGTCAAAGTCAAGATTTTATGTATGGATTTTCATTCCGATTTTTGTCAGATTTTCATATACATTTTTCTATACCAGCCACGCCTACTTCCTTGCGTTACAAACAAAATAGCAAAATGTACAAAGTGTGTAGGGTGCAAGAAACGCAAAAAAAAAGATATAAAATTAAGTAATTTAGCAAAAACAGCAACATAAAAGCGACTACAATGTCCGTTATTTTCTAGGACAAAAACAGTATCACAAAAGCTTTACCAACAGTTGCGTGTCTGTAGTTTGCGTCATAAAATCTTTGTCTATTTTTAGGAGTGCTCAGCATGTTTTTTGATGAACTATACGATTAAATTTAGGTTCGTTCGTTAGAAATTTTTTTCTATTTTTTATAGCAGAAGAGTAGCAGGGACGATATAGACAATGTTTTGGAAAAAGTCAACAAAGAGCTTAGAAGGTTCTTTTTATGTATTTTCTTGTTTGTCTCTCTTTTATCTCACTCATAGCATAAGCCACTAAATGTTCACTTAATGCCGGCTGCACTAAAGATATGCGCACATGTATGCGTACATTTATATCAAATGGATTTGTGTGTGTTTTATTTTATTTTTATTTTTGTTGTTATCCTTGTACTCATAGTTGTGTGTTAATGTTTTTTTTGCATGTTTTTGTGCTATTTTGTGTTTTGGTTTTTTTAACAAATTTTTCCCCAAAGTAAACATTATTGTTGTTTATTTTGCTTCGTCTTTTGAGTTGCAACAACAGCAGGTGACTTTTTGACAACGCGCCCTCTATTGTTAGTTATGATGTTAATATTTACCATAAACTTTAATACTAATGATGTTTCTTTACGGGTGGCATGTACATACATATATTATTTTACTTTATTAATTAATATGTTGTTAATCGGTTTTTTGAACTATTTGCAATCAAAGTAACTCTAGAATAGTGCAATATATTATTTAAAAACAAGACATTAAAGATTACTATTCTAAATTTCGCAAACTTTAACAGCTCAAAAATTAAATCTTTAGTATATCCTCGGAATTCCTTATATAATATGCAAGAAAGTATGGTTAATTAAAATGCAAAATTCCAGCTGGAACTTTTCACAACTTTTTTTTATGAATTTTTTTCTATTCCAATAATTTTTTTATTTCTTCACATTTTGCAATCCTTTACAATAATTATATCACAGTATGAGGCGAAGTGCTTTAATGCTAATGAGAATTCCCTTAAAAAGAGGAGAGCAGGTAAGGGGTATTTTTGGTATATACATATATAAATTCGAATAATTTTCAAAAGCAGAAGAATTAAGCCTTCAAAACTGTTTTTTTCTAATAATTTAAAAACTAATAAAGATACCGCACACTTGTTATGATTTTTGAAATCAGCATTGCCAAATTATTGGAAATACATACTCATTTTGAAGAAAATGCCTCAACCATCACATCCCTTCTTTGTATGGGAGGTAGGCGTGTCCGTGAGCCGATCTTTTTCATATTCACAAATTTTTGTTGTTTCAACCTGGAAATCATCTGTAGCAAATTTCAAGAGCCCAGCGCTATTACTGTTTATGACCACTGTTTCTTACAAAACCCATCAACTGTGTGACGTCACCGCGCGAGATCTTGATGAGAACATTATTGATCGCTTATAGGATATTTTCCCTTGAGTGTAGTCAAAAACAGCCTAGTTTGCTTATAGATTCACGCTCATATGGTATGTATGTTCCATGATCGATAAAGCTTAGGTAAGATGTGGCTAAATGAGGGGGCATGTTGACCCTGATCCAGTTAGTTCGTCAATCACTTCATTTCCTGCAACATATGCACAAAGCGCCATTTTCCTAGTATAGTTTAACATTCCGGTATCAGTTCCAATGTAACGGTTTACTTGTAAAGTGCCATTAGAGCCAATTATCGAATATCAACCCCACATATTGTGAGGGATAGTGATAGTGAGTTCTATTGTGATAACCCAATTAAATCTTCCACTAAAACATTCATCTCAGTTTTGTAGGAATTTACAGAGTGTCAATGTTCATGACGCCAGGCAAAAAAATACCCAATCTGCATTCTTTCGCACATGAAGTAAGCGAATTTACCTATGTGAAGGCACCTTTTAATGGTGTAAGTTATGGAGTCATAGTCCCCTTAAAAGTGCTAGCCTCAGGTATTTGCAGTAAGGTGTCAATTTATTCAACAATTGTTTTGCCAAACTGATATCGCTTCACTTTTTAATGCATTGAATTAAGGGACACATCATTAATGCCCCTTCTATGTCAAAGGAGACATCTAGGGTGTAATCCTCGAATGAGAATCCTTTTTCTGTCTGTTAGTTTGTGGAAAAAAAAGTATTAAGCAAGAACTTTTGAACCTCAGCCACTCCAGTTCGGTCTGAGAACTAAGACTATTTTAGCTTTAACCTCATAAATAGGACTACCTCTCATGATACTCTCTAAAATAAATTTCGTGGTCTCACAGAATCGGTTTGAACTTCGAAAAGAACTAAGAAAGCCAATTACAAAAATTTCTCAATTTTATTTAAAATTTAGTGCCTTACGTTAAAATCTGCCTATTTAGGTTTGGGCCTTTTTGGCAGTTTCTTAAATACGGCCCAAGCTTCAGCTTGTCATTTTACAAATTAGAAGGTTGCAAACTTAACTTGGTAATATTTACAAGTAAATATCACATTCATTACAATATAAAATAATATATAAATGAATCAAATGGAATGTATATATCATAGAGTTTGAGGTAATCGATACGTGCTTGTGGGTATTATCATCGCTTACTTTGTCGTAGCTCTGAAAGTTGATCGAAACATTATTGTATGACAGTGTTACATCTTAACACTTAAATTAAAAAGACTTGAAATGTACCCTTTTTGAATAACCTAGTCACTTATGTATAGCTGTAATATTATGTAAAAGGTTGATTTTTTCGGCTTAAGACTGTCATGATACGATCAATGTCGTCATTTGTTGTCGATTAAAAAATAGAAACTGATCAAATTGAGATATACCATTTTAAATATTCAACTACAAAATATCACCAAAAAAAGATAATATTTAAAATGTTAAGTTGAAAACAACACTCATTGAGTTAATGATTTTTGACTGAGCAAAAGCTAATTTTCATTTGCTTACAAATCTGCTTTATCCTTTGTTTATAAATAAAGTTGTAAAATGACAGTTTTATAATTAAAATGCCATTTTTCATACATATGTTAACAGCAGCAGCAATATTTCGAAGAATATGCTGGCAACACAAAACGCTGAAAACAACACCAACTCAGACTAACTAATAAAAACTACAACAAAGGGTATCACGCCCCGTTTTATAACCAAATGTCAGTAACAAAAATCGCCGCAATCTACCAAACGCTATAATGTAAAGGAATAGCAATGGCATTCAGGTAGTGGGAGCACGTCGACAATGAAAATAGCGAGACATGAATAAGTGGCGGAATTTATCAAAATAAAAAGGACTCTGCCCTCAGAGAAAAAATACAACAAAAAAAAATGCGTTTTCGCTTTATTCAGGAACATTTATCAGGCAACTAACTAAAGAAAAATGATATTTGTAACTCAAAAAAAAAATACTAGAACCACAAAAAGTAATTATTTGTTTGTCAGCGCGCAAGTAAAACAAAAAGGATCAAAGTCAAGTTTTGTGTTAGCCGCTAACATATGTGGTCGTCGTCGTATGCAAGTAATTAAAAAAGACTGTATTTATTTACCACTACATATTAAAATATGCGCTTGTATTTGTAGTTGTTTTTTTATTTTTTTTTTTTTATTGGCTTATGGTTACAAAAATGTCATTATAAAAACAAAATCCATTTATTTAACAATAAGCTAAGCTGTCAAAATCGTTGATTGACAAAATGACGCTCATGTTAAACATGGCCAACAACAACAACAACAACTGGGGAGAAAAACAAAGTTTTAATGTCATTCGCGTATTGTATTGTGAGCCGCTTTATACGCTGCTGTCACACTTAAGTGGCTCATAAAAACATACAAAGTAGCAACAGAATTTTACGAGGCAGCCAGACTTTTTATAGGGATTTATATTAATACCAGTAGCTGTTTATGCTTGTAACTGATAGATACAGACAAACGCTTGTAAAGATATTTGTCATAATAAATAGCAAGTATTTGAGTTTGTTAAGCAAAAATTTGCAAGAAAAAAATAAAAAACTTGAATCTTTGTTTTAATAGAAAAGTGATTGATGGATTTGCTCTTTTATAGCAGTGGATATCAATAAAAATAATATCAGCCTTAGTTCAAATATCCCATTTTGTAAAAAACTTGGCTGTAGTTGTGCTAGTTTTTATCATTAAAGAATAATGATGCTCGTGTATATAACGCCGAGGATTTAAAATTTGTTAAACACTATGAAGACATAAAATTCGCTGTCGTTATAGCATGACATTTTTCATATATAATCAATAACAGAGATTTTTTCTGCATTGAGAATTCCTCGCTACAATTAATTCGTGACATTTGTTCCCAAAAATTTTCAACTTAACGGAGAAAGAAGTCATAAAATTTTTACTTAAATATACTTATCTCATTGTCATGACATTTTAATATCTGGTTGGTCAAACACTGTAACATTTGAGAAAGCAAATATGTCATGTCATTATTCAAATATCATTGGTAATTGTCATGTTACTCTTTCTGAAAACTTAACTTCGCTAAAAAATTGTAAATCCCTTTGGCTCAGAGCCTTTAATATCTATAGCAAAAAATTACATGACATTTTATAAAATATCTTGAAAATTACCGTTGCTCATTATATTTCTGTGTAGAACTTTTACCTTGCGATAATATTTTAAGTTCCTGTAAATCAAACGATATAAGCTTTAGATAAGAAAATTGTGCGTCATTATAAAATAACATGATATTTTCTTCATAAGAAAACCTTAATGAAAAAGTTAAAGAAAATTTATGTTCTGAATAAAAAATAAACATTATTATAAATGTACTACATTTATTACATAGAAAATTCTTGCTTTAAGTTTTCTATATGATGAGAGTTACTATAAACATCACAATAGCTTTGATTTAACTTAAGTTGAAGAAATTTTCATCTTCATTATAAAAATATAAAGCTGGTTGGCACAATATTACAATATATTTTTACAAATAACATGATAATTTCGTACATTCGAAGTTCATCGTTAAATTAGTTTTTGACAATGTTACTCAAAATTTTTTATCTTTACTGATTATATTTCAAGACATTTTCACAAACGTTTGAAATGACATGATAGAATTTTGTTTAGTTGTAAGTCAAGATGATCTTAATGTCACATTAGTGTTTAAATATAACGAATGTCATGTAATTTTTTTAAGAATAACTTTGCTGAAGAGCTGTAAAATACTGAGCTATAGCAAAATATCTTGTGTTTCATGACGCATAATATTTTCTACGCTGGAAAAACCATGTGTAAAATTTTAAAACGTTATAACAAAAAAAAAATAATGATGGGAAATAATTACGATACTTTCATCCATATTATGTCAGTTCCTTAAGTTATTGTACGATAATAATACTCAAAAGTCATGTTATTTTTTATATAAACAAATTTCAACTTTACAATAAAAAGCGTTGCTTGATTTGCTTAAAATCTATAAGAGGCTGCATCAAAAGATCTAAGAAAAAAGTTATAAAATTTTTCTAGCATCTTGAATCTCATGACATTTTAAAAAACAATTTTGAAAAAAATGTCATGACATTTTTGAAAACAATAAGAATACGTCATGCTTTGCGGTCTAGCAAATTGAATTTTGGACAAGATTAACTTTAATTTTTATTTATTGAGGTAAGACGCCTGTCGACGTAATAACTTATATTTTTCATTGGCTTTACTAACAATTTTTACTGTGAAGGCATGATACTCCAATAGATTTACTTAACCATTCATATATAAACTTATTTTGCTTTAGAGGCAGAAAATGTCTTGCCTTAGATTTTGAATTAGAGTATGAATATCTTAGGCCTAAGCAAAGTAAATTTTCCCCACTACTGCAGCATGTTAAATAACTAGCTTGAGTTTCGACTAAGGTTAACGACTTGCTTCACTAATGCATCTTAGTTTAATTAACAGCATGTTGTTCACATATGCTCCAGATGAAACATTTCTTGCTTTAATTATGTGCATTTATTTTAAAAATTTTTGAATTGAAAAAACATCTAATTTTAATTTGTGCCAAGCTCACTTTTGACCTAATCCAGCATCAACCATTTAAGCTACCGATTTTTTTCATTTCCTGCCTTACATAACATTTTACACGTTAAATCTTGCTGACAGCTGTCAAATATGATGTTATTTCACTTCATGATGAAATTTTGAAGAAAATAAACCTTTTCTTTCGCTAGTAAGATATCGCATTCTATGAAGAAAAATTAAAAAAAAAATGTTCAAAAATGATGACTTCATGATGGATTAAGCGCATTAAGTAATTATAGTCTTTTGCATTTTTTTTTTTTTTTGACCTTTTGTAGCCTTTCGTAAGTTTCTTGCCTCATGATACGTAAAACATAACATTTTTTTTTATTTTTCCCCCTACTTAATACCATAATTATAAAGCCGATTTTATCTTTTTCAACTTTTAACATGCAGCATGTGTAGAATTATAATTTTTATTTCAAATAGAAAAACAAATCAATTTGACGTATTGCCTTCATTTTTTATTTTTATCTTCTAGCCCTAAATTATTAGGTCTCTATGTATTTTTACCGGTTCGGTTTGGTTAATAATAATGCATGCCTGCCTGCTTATTAGTAACAATTTTTTAACCTTTTTCACCTTTTAGATCTTCTGTAATTTTTTATTACTTTTTTTTAAGGTAATTTGTAGCAATTTTGTAATTATTGGTTGCGTGTTGTGTATAACTTGTTTGGAGATTATTATCACTGCAACATTGTAAAGGTAATATTAACGTTACAATTTTTAATAACAACAATCTGAGCAGAATATAAAAGAAAGCACTTGCATGTACATTATACTGATGGAAAATTTTAAAAATACAGTTCACAATGTTTTGCATATTCAAATCAAAGAAGAAATTTTATGAAACTTTTTTTTTTTGTATGATGAATGTCATGATATTTTCAGAATTTCATTCCAAAAGTTGGCAAAAAACATTTTAGACGCTGATACTTAGAGAGTATGAGCTCTACAGAAAAATTTAATGAATTTCATGAAATTTTTTGCAGTGGGGCATCGCATCATATAGTTTTAATACACTGCCATTTAATACTTTGAAGATAACTTAAAAATATTACGTGACATTTTTGTAAATACCATAATGTTAGAAATTGCAGCTTGGAAACTATTTATTTTTATGAGAGATGTGTGATGAAATTTTTTGAAATATCATACTTACTACATATTAGTGATATATTTAAAAATGCAATAGATGTTAGAAATTGTAGCAAAACTGCTGTTACCTCTTACAAAAGCGATGTCATAAAATTTTTCAAAGTACCATAAATTTCGAAACAATGAAATGCTACAACTAAGAAATGATGATATTGAAAGATTAAATAACATGACATTTTTTTATTGCTATGTTATTTTTTTGTATTGTAAAAACCTGTCAATTAGACACGGAAAAACAAAAAAAGCATTTTTTTAGAATATTATGAATGTCAGTCATGAGATTATTTTTTGCAGTGGAAAATAACCAAGGGGCTTTAACTTAAAATAAAAAATTTGCAAATTTTTCAAAATAACATGAGATTTTTCCAAAAAAAAAGCAGCTGCTTGTAAAATTATATTCGGTGTTATAGAGCAACTATGAAATTTTGCACAAAAAATATAAGCTTTTATTTAGTTTTTTCAAAAATAGCATAACATTTGTCAAACAGTACTTAATAGAGATAATTTCAATGTATCTACCTACATTTTATGTTCTTTTATTATTTATATAACTTTATTTTAACAAAAACCTTGCAGTATTTAAAAATTTTTGGCAATGATAACAAGAAAAAAGATGACGACAACTTTTTATAGATAGTAAGTGTCATGACATTTTTAAACGAACAAAAAACATTTTTAAGTGGCTTTAGCGCAGCAACTATAAACTTTAAGGAAAAATGACATGACATATTTTTAATTTTAACAAATCTCATGACAGTTTTTTCATAGAAAAGTTCTACGATTTCATTGCTATGATTACTGTACCAAAAAAAAAAACTATGTGGCAAAAATTTACTTTTTTATCTACCACGGTGCTTGATATATTAAAAAATATCATAATCTTACAACTCGTATGACTTGTATTACATTAAGTCATTAGAATAGTAGAAAATAAACAAAAACTAGCAAATATGCAAACAAGAAACTATAAACATAAACAAGAGAAATTATCCTTGTAAGAGGTTATGACAACAAATTTATGTAAATTCAAACGTAAATAGCAAATATTTACATTGTGCTGTAATCCCCTGAGATCACTGCATACAATATTTTAATTTTATTTGT
The DNA here is from genome assembly GCA_963662105.1 of Meiosimyza platycephala. NCBI lineage: Eukaryota > Metazoa > Arthropoda > Insecta > Diptera > Lauxaniidae > Meiosimyza > Meiosimyza platycephala. Next base: position 101,317,041 of record OY759208.1, on the reverse strand, counting down.
TTATTTAAAAATATAAATAAAAAAAAAATATCAAACAAAGTTGTTAAAGAAAACCTCAAAATATGTTGTGTTGACACTTGACGTTGGTTGCCCTTTTTTCTGATGCTGGCATGCATTTCAACATGGCAGCTGACCAACCGACAAGTGAATTTTAATGTTGACGCTGATGTGAAAACCTTTTAAAAATTCTATAGCGCGTATTTTTTATAAATTTATTTTGTACATTTTTTTATGCATAGCAAAACAAGAGATTACATTGCTGGCGGGCGGGTGTTTAAATAAACAGTAGTGCGCTCAAGTGTGGCCAGGTCGCTGTCAACGTTGCTCTTTTGCTGTGGCTTGGGTATTTTTCTGACACTTCTTGAGTGTCACCATTGACAGCATTGGTGCAGTGAAATTTAATGCATCACGTGATAAACAAATTACTACCAAATTATAAAGAAAAATGTTGTCAGCAGGATTTTTTGAAGCATCTTTTCAACCAGCAGTGAAAATACTAATTTCAGCATAAAATCATAAAACAAAAAGAAAGCAGCTATTGTGTGGTCCTCTTGAAATTGAGACTGTTCCTGTGGTTCACTAATTATGTTTTCATTTAGCACAGCCTGGCTTTTCAACGGAAATATAAAGTGTTGCTATTTCAAGTGTTGCAGACATAAAAAAAAAATCTGCTACTTTTGTGATAAAATAATGACGCGTTTTAACTTCCGGCCGCCGTGGCTGGGAATGGCTTCGCCTCAGGGCCTGCAGTGCAAATTACAAAATTATGGTTGATGAAGGAAAAAGAGTTGTTGCTGTTTGTGACAGGATGTAAAACTAACTACAATCTGCTAGACGCAAGCCTTGGCTATATCCTTTTTAATAAGATATAGATTTTGCAAATCATATTCACAGGCTTTAATGCGTATTTTTTTAGCCAACGATATTTTAGTGCTTAAATTAAAACTGAAAAAAGTACTAAAAATAAAGAAAAAAATCTCACAAAAAAATTTAGCGTTTCACCGGACCCGAAATAAAGCAATAACATTTTTCTGTGAAAAATATCATATCATGGACATTATTTCAGATTAATAATCGCCCAACATTTTATATCTCAAATGAAGAATATTATTTAGCAACATTATTTAAGGAAAAATCTATCAAAATTAAAAAAATAGTTACCAAATAAAAACCATCTACAAAAGAGATCTTTGTTAGACTTGGGAGCATTATTTTCCTTAGAGTAGAATTGCCCAATATTAGCTTTGGAGAGTAAACATCAACCCAAACTGCCACTTTCTCATCGTGCAGTTGTGCTTCGTGAATTATGTAAGGATTAACGATGCCCCAAAAAACTTTTCATGCAAAATGAGCCTCGTCAGCCATCATAATTCGATCCTAGAAATCTGGCTTAGTTTCAACCGTTAAAAGCAGCAGAAAGTGCTATATAAAAAAAGAAGAAATGAGTAGTTACCATCTTGGCTGTCATCCAACAGAGCCTTACATAAGAAATCCCTTTTTTTTGTCTTCATAAACTTTGTTTGTTACTTGAAACATTTACTATACATATATAACTAACCTCTACGAATTATCGATAGTCCTGCTATAGGTAGTTAGAGTTAAAGCGTCAATATGTTTCAGTTTGATTTTTTTCAAAATTTTTGGATGCCTGTCTCTAAAATACAAGAAATTGACATTTTATTTACACAGGATAATTTTAAATAATAATTATTTTTTTTTGAAATTCAGACTGGCTATTTCTTCACAAGATTCTTCAAAATACTGAACGCAAAACTGGTAGTTTTTTGTATGAACATCTTTAGGTTAGGTTAGGTTTAAAAGAATCGCTTACATATAGCAAGTTTCACTGGGAGACTGTTTGCCCATTTTGATACCCCTCATCTATATAGTCTCCTCCTTTCTCCTTAAATTATCTCATTGAATAGACGCAAACCGCCCAGAAGCCTTGGTGATATTGAGGATGCTGGTGAGCTCCAACTCGGCTAGTTCCTCAAGATCAGCAAAGAAAGCCGAACCAAAATATTTTAATTTCATCATTAGCCCCGGCCATTCGCAGAATAAATGTTTAACCGTGTCATCCTCTTCTTCGTCTTCACAACTTCTACACAAATTAGCACTCCTACAACAGTTCTCAACTCTCCTCTGCTGAACCTTAAGAGAGTTTATGTCCTTCCTAGATTCAGTTTAGGCCACATATTTCGAGACGTTCTGCATCCGGCGGAAAAGTTCCAACTTCTGTTCGTTTGTTTCTTGGGTATATCCTCTATCCGATAGTGTAGTTCAGCCAGCAGTATCCTAATGTTTACCGGTTGTGCAACCAGCAGAGATTTATAGTATGCTGTCGGATTGAACGTAGTTGACTCTCTGCAGTGCTCTACTACATTATCCGAGTTTACACCCGCTCCTGCACCAAATTCCATCTTGGATCCTTCCGCAACGATGGTTAGCTCCCTTCGTTCCAGAACGATTCTTGAGTTTCACTAATCTCTTGTTGGAAAGCTTATGTGGTAGGCTTTGGCTCCGTCAAAGTTTTTCAACTCTTTCAACAGCTCGACAACTTCATTAGTTCTTGAAGTTTGCAAAATTTTTCAATTAATTTAACTTCAAGTTCTTAACATTTGTCACATATTTATCGGCTTATTCTATTATCCAACATTTTCAACATTTTTCGACATATTGAAAAAAGTATTTGAAAAAAGTATTGAAAAAGTATTCAATTCTTCGATTGACGCGGTGTGATACACTTTGAAGGGCTGAAGGCTATATCTCACGATGATTTGAAGAAAAAATTGACAATCTTACTGAGCTCGGTAAACGTTTATTTCCATCAATCTAAGGGTAAAGCCGCTTTTAAGCTAACGATCAGTATGCATATTTAGTAGCACATCTTCAGTCTTAATAAGATAAGCAAGTATTCAATATAAAATCAAAATCATTCTAATTGTAAAAAACAATAATTTTTCAAATTAAAAACTTCTCGCTGTTATTCAAAAATAGCTTAAGAGCTAAACAAAATTAAATTTTATTTAAAATAAAAAAAAACTGAAACCAATGAAACAAAAACTACCTCAAGGTGTTCATAAATCATGAAATATCAAACACAGATGTTTATCTGCAGTTACGAAACCGAAACACTTGCAGCATTTGCTGTTTATAAAAATGCAATATAAATTTAAAAACAAAAAACTATTTTTATGCCGAGAGCTAAAAAAAAAAAAATATATGAAATGCACCACCTCCAAGTGCTACAAATCAAAATATAAAATTTAAAAACCAAAAAAAATAAATACAACAAAAATAAAATGCAAGAGAAAAAAAATGCGATCCTTAAAAAATATCTAAATATGAGTGAATACATAACTCATAATGCCCCGTTGAGTGAACACGCGCGTCATATTCAAAAGCTGCGGGAAATATTCAACGAACAGCCACGCCTACCGCAGTGATTCAAACACAAACCGCATATATGCGATCTGTTCCGAAAAAGAAAAGAAAAACCGCACTTTTAATCCCAACGTTAGTTGAGATTTCGTCCGGCAAACACAAATCATTTCTCTTTCACTGTCTGAACATACCATAAATTTATGGTTTTTGTTTTTGTTGAAATTTTAAATACCATTTTTAGTCATGAAATTTCACGCTGAAATTCATAAATCAGTTGGCATTGCTGCCATAAATGATCATGCTGAGTTGGATTGTCTTTTCAATTGGGTTTTTGGGGATAAGCACAAAATCCGTCACCCTTTTTCGACAAAAACAAAAGCATCACCATATGAGCATTATATTGCAAAAGGGTGGCAATGTGTCAAAAACTGTCGCATTGTCACTTATGTTATACGTCTTTTGTTTTTTTTTTGCGTCTGTCTGTCTGTCTGTCTTTGTTCTGAACTTGAAATGTGTCCCGTGCGTTTAATTATGCTGATTGTTAATATTTCACTTATGTGGTCGTGAACGGATATGTCTTTCTACAACAAGGCATTTATTTTGTAGTTCCCCCCTTTTGGGAACTTCCGAAAATGTTGTATGAAAAATGATGTAGATCAGTTTTCTGTGCTTATTTGGTTTTGTCATTTGATATTTTATTAATAAATTTTTTTTTTATTGATTTTTTTTTTTTTTCGTGTTTCAAATTTGTTTTATTTTTAGTCAAAATATTTTTCATTCAAATGAACGCTTTCCATTAATTTTTCCAAAAATGCTTGTTTTCATAATTAAATTGTTGATTTTCCAAATTGAGGTCCGCGCAATATTTATTATGAAAGTTGTGAGAAATTTTATTTTTGCTGCTAACAAATTGTGGAAATATTATTTCTTTAAACAATAGCGATGTGTTTGTTTTTGTAGTTTAATGCAAAACTGCTTCACTACCATTTTTTCTTTATCTAGTTTTTAAGCCGAAATCGGAAAGCTTCGTCAAAGCGCCTGGAATTTATGTATCCAGTTCAATATTATGAAAAGAATTTTTTACTTCACCAATTACTTGAGTCATCAAAGAAAGTAAAATTGGAATGTCATAAGTAAAATCATGAGCTTCCCCGTATTAATTTTTCTATGAACCTCTCGCTGATTTTCCTTGCTTTCGATGCCGAAGGGCTTACACTTTCTGGGAAAAAAGTTTTAAAACTTCTTACTACTTATACGTTGTCGAAACCTGATATTGTGAATAAGTTTTCAAAACAATGATTGTGAGAAATTGTAAACAAAATGTTGTTCCAGCAACCTAGAGAAAAAACTGAAAAAATAGCACTAAACATTCATGTCTGCTATAAAAGTGTTGCTTGATGTCAAACAGCTGTTGCACTACTTTTACTGCACGCAAGATGAAGCAGTTTTAGTAGAAGCGGATTTTTCTCATTTCCTTAAAAAGAAAAAAATAATCATAAAAAAATATTACCCCTTAAGAAAAAAGATGAGACGAAAGATATTTGGCTCTTAAAAAGCGCTTAAAATTCTCTAGAACAACAAATGACAGCGATGTTGCACCGAAATGAGTGATGACTGATTTCCCGGTTGTAATTTAATGGGGAGCATTAAAAGTGCAGTAGACTGACGTTTTTCGTTCTGTATTTTGCTTAAAATCAGAAAAAGAAAAAAAAACCTGGTAATAATTTGTTTTTTTTTTTTTTTTTTTTGCTGCACTAACAAAGACATCAGCAACAACCAGCAGCAGGAACGGTCATTAAAAACACTGAGTGCAACAACAATCGTTGTTGCTGTCAAAACATGTCAGAAAGGAAAGGCCAACAATATTAAACATGACGTTTCGGCATTGCACCCTTTGGCAACTAAATGTTGTTGTTGTTATTACATTTGCCAAATTGACAACTAGCAGCAATATTGCCGCTAAGCAACAGCGGCATAAAAAAAAATAATTGCTTTACCTTAGTGCCACAGCGCTGTGGGATGTGCAAAAACTGACAATCAAGCGGTGAATGACATTTTAACACTTTGACGTGTTGGTCAAAATGACGTACGGCAGGCAGAATGGCTGTTGAAAATAAAGTGACAAGCCAAAAAAAAAATAGCTGCAAAAAAAACAGAAAGAATGCTACCACGCCCACTAAACAGTAACAGCATTTTGTCGCACATGATTATCGCCTACAGCAACCAACGTCGGTTGTGGTATTAATGATGACAACAACAAATAGCAACCACATTAAACGTAGCAGTACTACATATTATTAGAAATATTTCAAAGTGAGTAATCGGTATTTTGAATGTTCATATATTTGCATTTTATTCATTATTTTTAGCCTTAAGTAGTAGAGAAATGTCCTTAAATATGAATGGTCAAGGACATGGCTTACATTATTTAGAATATCACTCAATATTTATTTGGAGCACAATTTCACGACTCATGGACAGACAGTAGTAGTAGTAGTAGTAGCTACAAACTACAAAACGGTAGAAATACTCACATTAATAAAGATCCTCTAGCATTTGTCTCTTACGCACCTGAGAGCAGTGATGGGATTTGGGTTTTGTGACAATATACTGAATCGTGGCTTGAAATGTACTTTTTAGAGGCCGAATGTACTTTTTTGTTTTGAACACCTAATTTTACTAAAATGTACGAAATTTTCCTAAAAAAAAAAACGTCGTAATTTTTTCCATCTCAAAAACCAAAATGAAAATGAGATATATTTCACATTAAATTACAAAATCTATACACGTTGAGATTAGTGTCCTTTACAAATAATTAAAAAGATAACTATTATAAATTGTCAAAATGTGCCGAAAATGTGCTGAAAATGTCCTGTACTAAAAATGCGGCAAATGTACCGAATGTACTGAAAACTTGTCGAATGTACTGACGACGATTTTTCAGGAAGCAAAAGTACCGAAAAAAGTACAAATGTACCAAAAATGCCATCACTACCTCAGAGCATGATTTACCTAGCCTATCCACAGAAATGAACACTCGAGTACGAAGCTATTATTTTTTATAGAGCACATAAGCTTAGACGTTACCCTTGCAAGCCACAAAGATAGTGAATTCCTCGATATTGACTTCCTGAGTCCTTTCATCAGACTAACTATTCTGCGGTTCAAAAAAGATTTGATTGAACACCATTTTTGGGGCCTGCTATACCTAGTAATTGTGAGAAACTCATTTCCACTACATCAAATGACACTGTTAACGTAGCGTGTCAAATATTTTATTTATCTGAGCGGTAGGTGTCTATTTCAACCGATTTCGCTCATTTTCAATTCCAGGAGTTAGGAGGCGCTTAATTTAATTATCTTAGTTGGTTTTCTCGTACTCATGATTTCTACAGACAGATTTGGCTAAATTGACTGAAGTGGTGACGCTGATAAAGAATATATGATTTTGTATACCTGCCACGCTCTCTTCAATGCTTTGGGAATGGAGGCACAAAGTGAATACATATGCCCTGAATGTAGGGTACAAAAAAAACATTTTTTGCCGAAATCATATATATAGTAGGATCTCTATAATTCGTAATCGCATGGGAGCAACAATTTTATATGAATTACAAGGCTTTTCAACTTAACGAGACCTTGATTAAAAGATGTTAAAATACGAACAATGCAAGTTTCGATTTAACGAGGTTAAAATAAGAAAAAATACGAAATAACAGGTTTTTTTCACTCATTTTTCGCACACTCTTTTTCACACATCTCTGGTGAAGCAACTGACCACGAAAAACAGAAAAAATTTCATCAAAAAAAGTGAACGGTAAAGGTAGTCTTAGCTGCCTACTAAGTATGATTGACTTTTTTTTTTAAACCATACTTCCATAGAATTTTGCTTTGCATTACGAATTATAAGAGGTTAAATAAACGTTATATTGAAAAAAAAAATAATACGAATTTGCGAAGAGACCAAATGTATGGAAGTTTTACGAATTAATGCGATTTTTCAATGTTTAGTTTGTTGCGAATTATTGAGACTTTCGAATTCGAATTATCGGGATTTCGCTGTAATATGCAAATTTTTTGAGCAGGATGTGTCAATGTGCTCTAAAACTTTGAACTTATAAATTTTATTTTATTTAAAACTAAATTTTTGAGTTATTAAGAGCATATTCGCGACTTAAACGCTACGTAGATTGCACACCATTGAAATCGTAATCAGCAATTGAACTAATTATAGCCACCATTTTCATGCGAGTAATCGGTTCTGTTTTTTAGCATTTTTTATATATGTATGCCTAACAGTAATAGACAAACAGGCCGCACCAAAGTCGACACTTTAAATGACAGCTTATGTCAAAGTTTAGCTCCTGTTTGCTGCACTTGTCGATGACAACAGTTTGGAAGTGCATGCATGCATGCTGTCAACAGCGCTTAAGGCAACAGCGGCAATTTAAGTTTTTTTTTTGTTTTTTCTCTTTATTTTTCGTGAATTTTAAAAGTTCGTCCAACTGTCAACTAAAAAGTCATATTGCCAGCCTTTTATGGGCTGCTTTTGCTACTCGGTTTTTTTTTTTTTTTCTTCTTTCACTCCAAATGAAAGAGTTGTTGCTTTGCCAATATTTACTTGGCTGTTGCTGTAACTTTTTTGTTTTTTTTTTTATTGTCACATCTGTTTGTCATATCGAGTGTTGCAAACTTTATGATGTCGGGAACATACTTTATGAGCCACACATATTGCATTGAGTAACAAATATTGTATGCCAAAGTGTGAATAAAGTTTTACATGTATTGCACATACATAGTTGTGGTTGTCATTAGAACCAAATAATAACTTACTAAAGAGAGGGATGTGTAGAGGAAAACTGTTGTCAATGTGGCGAGTGCAATTAAATGTGTGCTGCTAACAAGTCATTGAAAAATCTCTAATGGGGATATGTCAAAGTATGCTAGAAAAATTCCCAAAAAATGCCACGATTAAGTAGGTTTTATAAGCGTGAACCGTACAAAATTGTGCATTTTTCCCCAGAGCAATTAATATGTAATTTTCTTTTGCAATGAAAACCGCAAAAATAACTCAAAATTATTGCATTCGCACGTTTTTCCCACACAAGCGCGCATACATTGCACCCTAAAAATAAACGCTGGTTTCTTTCTATTCTTAATATTTTCAAATTTATTCATATGTGAAAATATTTCGAATAAAAATATCTCACATTTGCAATTGAAATTGTAACGTGCGTCACAAAAATTTTCTATAACTAATTATGTAACGCTCAATTAGGCGCTCATATAGAGTATATCCTTTAAGGGTGATTTTTTTTTTTTTATTTCAAAAATTATCATAAACTTGATAGGTAGGTACTTTTTTCAATTATTTTCAAATATTTATTCTTATATTCACAGGCGTTATTTGTATTATCCTATCAACTCTTTCGAAAACGAAAAAAAAAATAACATTCACTCATTCACGCTGACAAGCTGTGACAGTTCTTTATTTACATACTTTATTTCGCGTCATACTCCATGGTAACAAATCTATCCGTATCTTGTTTGGTTAACTCAAATAAGAGTAGTCGCTGGACTATCCACAGACGCCGCCTACAATATAAAATGCAGCTGCCTTGCCGTATAAATTTAACACCTTCATGCAATCAGAAATCAATTCAACTGGAAAATATGTTCATATGCATTTTTGTATTTGTGTTTGTGTGTCTGTATGTTTATCTAATTAACACTGCACTGCTGTGTTGCAACTTGTTCGTATTTCATTCAATTCAGTAGCCATGAGTTAATGCGGCTCATAACTTTCTGTAAACATTTGCAGCAATGATAAACAACATACGTTTGTACGATTTGTTGTTTTTTCATGTAAACACTGTAGAATAGGTACGTACGTGCAAATGCATTTGAAGTGCAGTTGGCACAAGTTTCTATCAAAAATATTTTTGTAGAAAGCAAAAAGTAAAATTTTGTACGAAATTTTCTTTTTTTTTTGTTTTTTTTTTTTTCAATTAAAAATTAAATAAAAATTGTTATTTTGCTTACAAAACAAAACAAAAAATCTCTTCTACAAATATTTGTTAACAAAACACGGGCGTAAAGGCTTTTACACGCTTTTTGTTGTTATTGCAGCGCAGCATCACAAACAGTTTAATATAGCAAAAACTGTATGTATTTCTAATTTTTGTTAAAAAAAGCACAAATTTATTATATTTTCTTATATGTACGAGTATGTATAGTCCAACGTGTTCCTGTTGAGGTATGACAGAAGGACGCACAGTGGATTTTTGTGGCCATGAATAGGAAGAATTTGAAAGTGCTAGGGATTGAAAAAAAATTCAAGACAATCGTCAGAGAATACTTAGGGAATGAAAAAAAAACACTTTAAAAGTTTTAAATTTGTTTTGAGTTTAGTGACACAGTGGGCTCAAAGTTGAACGTTGTATACCAAAAATGTTCTATGAAACTTTTTATAAAAGCGATTGTTAGATAGAGCGCTCTAGTTAAATTGTTTGAAACAAAATGCCATAATTTAGTATATTGGCGGAAAGTACATTGTATCCACTTTATAAAAATGAATTTAATTTTCTTTTATCGCATTTATATGAATTGTACGAATTTTTCAAAAATTATATTGAAAAATGATAAAAATGGAAAATTTGCAAACTTTGACAGAAAAAAAATAAAAGTATATCCCCGGATTTTGGAAATTTTTTTATATGTAATGTGAAAAAGTATGGTTAGCTAAAAGACAAAAATTCAGCTGCTTTTTTAACAATTTTTTTTTTATCAAGTTTTTCCTGTATGTAGTTTTATAAGGAACAAAAAATACTGACTTTTATAAAATGCTCTTATTAATTTATTTGTATTGAGATATACCAGTATTGTATATTGGCATAAAGTTCATGGATCAAACTTCCCAAAAAATGTTTGTTTAAGCTTTTGTATTCAATGTGTGAATTATGCTGATTTTTTTAAAATTAGGGCTTAAAAAGTCATAAGTGAGACTTTGATAGAAACTTTGATAGAAAAAAACAAAAAAGTATATCCCCGAATTTCGAAAATTTTTTTATATGTAATGTAAGAATGTATGGAAAGCTTTTTTTCAGAGCTTCTTTTATGATTATTTTTCTACTGCAGCATTTGAAGGAAAAAATATTTTCATTTCTTCATATTTCGCATCGCTTAACAATAATTTTATCAATTGTAAAAGCTCATAGTGTGAAGAAAGTTCCTTGAATTTGGAAAGAAGTTCCCTTAAGTAGAGGGGAGCAGGTAAGGGCTATTTTTTCGCTTTTTATCCCTCTTGGGGTAAAATATATAAACTCCAATGCTTTTCAAAAAACTAACAGATAACTATTGAAACTGTTTTTTTCCAATTACTTGTAAACTATAAAAGATATCGCAAAATTTGTAACATTTTTAAAATCAGTATTACCAAATTTATGGAAATTGATACCAATTGGAGAAATAAAGGCTCAACCACATCCCACCTTTGTATGTCCGTGAACCGATTTTTTTCAAATTCATAAGTTTTTGTTGTTTTAGCCCAAAAAAAAGGTCTGTACCATATTTCAAAACTCGAGCGCTATTACAACTGTTAATGGCCAACGTTTTTGGTTTTTCTCTAATAACTTGAAAACTATAAAAGATATTGCAAAATTAGTAATTTTTTTGAAATCAGCATAGCCAAGTTAATGGAGATTGATACCCATTTTGAAAAAAGGTCTCAACCACATCCCAACTTTGTATGGATTTGTATTCTCAAATTTTTGTTGTTTTCACTTTACAAACATGTGTACCAAATGTCAAGGGTCTAGCGTAATTACTACTATATATGTATGGGCGCTGTTTCATACAAACCCATCCACTGTGGAACGTACAAAGTTACGGGACCAGCTAGTTAAAAATAAGGGTAAAATTACTGTAATCCATTGTGAAATTTTCTAAAATTTATTTTTATTTTGAAAACATCAGTTTTTCAAAAGGGCAATTCAAGCTCAAACTGAAAGCTAATGTAGCATAACTTGCGCTAAAAAATCTTTAATAACTTCCGATCTAATAGACTCAACTTTTCGAAAAGAGGGTTTTATATGTGTATAAAAGGATAAAGAACAAAAGAGTATTAGTTGAAATTTTATTTTAGTTGGAGAACAGCACGTTAAAACTATTACCTGAAGACATGCTCTATTTAACAAAATATAAATAAACTAAGTAAAAGTATACAATACATTAATTTTCAATTTAGTTTTAAACAAACTTTTCTGATGACAAAGCATTACATATACAAGTTAATGACATAAAAAGCAACATAACTTCATGTCTAACATCATCTTTGTTTGACACCTTGGTTTTGTTCCAAACTGTGCCTATTGTTCACCATCTCCCACTGCAACTTTCATCTTTAAGTCACTGCTGTCACTCGAAATTAATTAATGAAACAAAATTATGCAGTCAATCGGGAATTTTAAAAATAGTACCAAGAAGAACTTTTACGAAATCAACGAATTGGAAGTGATGCCATGTAGAAGTGATGCCGACATTTTTATTTTTATGTTAATCATGTGTCATGTTGTATTTGACATAAGCTGTCATGTTGACATGTATTCATTGAGGTGTTGGTCGTAAAGAAGAAGACAAACATGAAGCCATGTAGGATGTTATGGGTGTTTAATATGAAGAAATAACTTTATTGATAAATGAATGAAGAAGAGTAGACTATTACTGAAAAATAAAATGCAATATTTTAAGTTGTAGAAAATGCATTTATACATACACATACATAGGTAGATGTTATTTGCATTATAACAAATGCAACATAAAATAATATTTGAGAACTGAGCAATTGAATTCGTTTAAATTAATACTGAAGTGAGTTGACGAATTTTAGTTCGTTCTGTTAAACATTTGTTCGACTTAAGCAACATTTTTCTACTTATTTAACGTCTTTTTTGAATTTATCAACGTTTTCTAAGACATTTTTAGTAAAAACTCCAAATATTTTCAATTAAATCTACACAAATAATACGTCATCAGCATAGAAATTTTAGTTTCAATCTAGCGCAGCTAATTAGAAACATATTAGTCCTGCATTGGTTTTGACGCAGTCAGGCACACCAAGTGACTTCAAGGTGCGTTCAATTAAGGCAGCAGGGGAGTGTTAGATGCATTTGCTGCTTAGCAACAACAGAAAATGCACATGTCTGTATTTCGTTATAGAAAATATTATGCCATAAATAATTACAAAACGACTCATATTATGTACTACGAGTATTTCTACAGGAAATTAAAACAACACTACCCAATGCACTGTACTGGAAAAAACAACGAGTAAGATGAATGAGCATGCATTATAAAAACATAAAAACATAAATAAAAATTAGTGCCACTTTTTCATAACAAAGTGATAATAAAACAAAAACATATGACATAAGCAAATGACGTATGTATGTCCTGCAAACATAAAACAAGAGGATGATAAAACGGAAATTAAAAGCAAAAAACGATACTTAACCTTCATTAGGGGTAATGCGAGAAAAAAAAGAACCACCTGCTTGTTATTCAAACTTAACATGGAATTATAAATACAAAAAAATATTATATATTGTAAATTATAGCTGAGATAATACCCAATGTAATGCTTTTCAGAATCTTTGAAATCAATATGATTGACGAAAGTGTAATGATCCAGTATCCATAGTCAGAAAAAGAAACTGAATTTCAATGGAATTTTTTTGGAGTATAGGAATTAAAAAAAAAACAATAATCTGGAACAATATTTCTGTGCGAAAATACTGAAATTTCTACCGAATTAGTTTTGCCATTATTTAGTTTTTTCTTTTTATTTTCCCCCCGAAATTGTAATGTTGCATTAAATAGCTTCGAAAGAGGAGACAGAAGAATGATAAAGAGGTTAAGCGCCAGAATCATGAGTTTTTTATGAAAATAATAATAACACAGCTCAACAAAATTAACTTTTTTTTTGTTGCCCTGGACGTCTCCGCAGGTTTCAATAGTTTCAGGTACCCAGTTTACGAATATATTCATGAAAGTACTGAATTGGCTCTAGTTTTTAAGATATTGATGGATTTATCTATATATAAATGAAGCAAAGTCGGGTTAGTTACACTCTGTATGGCTCAAGAAGCGCTGGACCGATTTTAATGATCTTTAATTTTTTGGATTTGTCTTTGCCCCAAAAATAACATAGGCTATAAAAATTTTATTTAAGGTGCATATTTAGGGTGGCCCTTATACAAAAATATTTTTAAAATAGGATTTTCACAAAGACCACGTTATCGATTTACGCCACGTAGCTTAGGCTATAAAACTTTTATTTGGGGTGCATATTTAAGGTGGTTCTCATACAAAAATATTTTAAAAATAATATTTTCAGAAAGACCACGTGATCGATTCACATATAACCTATGTTATTTTTGGGGCAGAGACAAATCCAACAAATCAAAGGTCATTAAAATCGGTCCAGCGGTTCTTGAGCCATACAGAATGTAACTTACCCGACTTTGCTTCATTTGTATATAGAAAAATCCATCAATATCTTAAAAACTAGAGCCAGTTCAGTACTTTCATGAATATATTCGTAAACTGGGTACCTGAAACTATAGAAATCCGCAAAGACATCCAGGGCAACAACACCACTGTTGACCAGTGTAATTATTCTAACGCAATAAAAAGATTGAAAGTGTTCTGAAGAAAGTGTTATGCCTTAGAATTTCATAATACTTCAAGAATTAGTTTTCGTGTTTAAGTATTTTTACACTTATTCGCTATAATACCCATGAATCAGGGACGTAGCAAATGAACTCGCTTTTTTCTAAAGTTTTCGCACTTCTAAAGGAGCCCCACATTTGTGGAGCAACGAGTTTTCTGATCAGCTCAAAGGATTAAGAAGGCAACCAGGTATTGTAAATAATCCTCTCGTAAGATTTCAGAAAGTTTCAGAAATAGTACGTTGCATTCCAGCAATGTTTCATGTGAAATATTGCAAACCGAACATTGCAGAAATTTTTTGAAAGTTTTTGTCCCGTGCGAACACCTTTGATTTTTGCTATTCTCTTGGAAACGAAAAATTCCCCTAATTCAATCTTAGCACCAATTATAGAGCTAATTAGGAGCTATAAGTTAAACCTATTGTCAAAATGAAAATCCGTTCTATTTTGACTTTTTTTTACTTTAAATGTGTTCGACGGTCGAACGGTACAAATGGAACTGTCCATATATTCAAAATAAAATCTTTCACATATAATCATTTTGAGTGTTTCTGGAAGGTTCCGGATTTAACTTTTGCTGATCCTGAAATCTTTCACATGTAATTATTCTGAAGTATTTCTGAAAGGTTCCATATATAATGTTATAGTCCAGGAGGTAGCGTTGCATTTTTCGAAGCAATTTTTTTTTGCAAATGAAAATTTAAGGATAGCTGATACTTGAGATGTATGAGATAGAATTATTTTGTAGTACGTTCAGTAGCGTACAGCAATCGTTAATGATTCTGCCAACAATAATTTTCTTTGTGTACATTAGAAATCGTCACTGATTCATATTTCCTTTAGTATCATAAATACATCGATATCTTTTTGGTATGGCCAAAGCTTCGATACTTTCGTATAACATGCAATTTTTAAAAAATATATACGAGTAAGATTTCTGACGAAAGGATACCAATGGTTGAGATAATATCACCAATGATATATCATTGACGCATTGATGCTTTCCTCTGTTGTATTTACTTTGGTTTTTTATTCCTTATTTTTTATTAGATTAAGATTTAGTGCTTTCAATTGCTTTTAAATAAAACTTCAAAATTCCAAGTCTAAGAACAAATTTGAACTGAATTTTATGCTGAAAACGCATATTCATACAAAATAACCTTTCTATATATGTAAGTCCGGATATAATTAATTTCAAATTTAAAATCTCCCTACAGATACTGAAAAAAGTAAAATTTTCTCAGCGCACCCAAAGATGACAGTGAAAAATTTTCAGCTTATTAATACAAATTCATTTTTCATGGGAAAATTCCTTAAATTGCATTTGAACATTGAATTATTACTACTATTGTTGTTGTTGTTGTTGTTTTTATTACTGTTGCATCAACAGTGTTGGTGGTAATGTTTTTCTAATCACACGCGCAGCAGTAGCAGCAGCGAGAGCAGCAATTTGGCCACTGTGCCGTCATTGAGAATCCTTTAAATTAATGTTGTGTCATTTTAGGCGCTCATGCATTCATGCGTTCATGCTTGATGCATCCGCCGCTTATGCCAGCGCGACTCACTGACAGCGTCGTCGGCCTGTCTCGCAACGTTGTACCCTTTTGTTTTAGTTCGTATAATTTTGTGCATGTTGCATGTTGCAAGTATTTAGCGAATGAAAATGTTGCTGCTTAATTTAATTTGCATGGCCCAGTGACTTAGATGTTTTGAGGGTGGGCAGCGTAAAAGAAGAAAGGGTAATTGATAGAATTCAGTAAAAATTAAATTATGTATTTAGGGTAAAAATTTTAACATGAGCATTTTAAAATTCTACTTTTCTTGAGTGGTGCCAAACACGTCATTACAAGAATTTATTGCAGACATTCAAGCTTAGAGCATTTTTTTCTATGCTGATATGGCGACATACTTTTTAGTTGAAACTTATTTAAAGAAATTAAGTTTTTTTTGCCAACAGCGACAGTTATTTATGCAAGGCAAAAGCTAGAAACCAGGTCAGGGTTGGCATTTTAAGCAGCTTAAGAGAAAACGCAAAGTTTGAATTGAAAGCAAAAAAGTTAATTAATAAAAATGCCAATGGATTGTTATTTGAGCAAAGTATGCAGTATTTTTCTCTAACGTAAGTCTTTAAGTAGAAAAATTAACTTTAAATGGTTGGCGATAAGTTTCTGCATATAAATTTCTTTAATCCCACACATAGCTGATTATCACAAAAATCTAATAATGCATTAAATAGAAACCATGACAAACACACGCAGCCGTTACTAACACAACGCAAATAATAGTTCACCCACAATGTCAAGCGAACACTTGTTTCATAGGCAGATAATAATCGACTATACACCCTGTTCACTGACTGCTACATAGCGAAACCATCATTATCGCAAGAAAATATGTCATACTTCGAAGCAATTTTCTTATGCTGTACAATAAATTCCTTGTTGTCTCACATAATGATTATCCTTGCTGCATACAAATTATTATTATTACTTCTGTCGTTATTGATCCTTATTGGGTAATGGTATTTGACGCACCGCTGCTACTACAATTCTCCCAAGTAATAAAAATGCATTAACGCTGGCTTAGTTCTTACAAGTTTTTCTTTATTTTATTTCTTTTTTTTATACCCTACACACAGAGTGTATTCACTTTGACCTTTTGTTTCGCATACGAAAGGGCGTGGCAGGCATAGAAAAGTACATACATTCCTGAATGTGTTGATGTACCTATTCTGTCTGTCTGTTCATCTGTCGGTCCAGCTGACTGTCCGTTCATCTTTTCGAGTAAATTAATGTATGAAATCAGTTCATGGACACACCTACCGCCCACACAAAGGTATATCTTTTTCGAAGCTGTTTCCGGAGAAACTGCTCAGCCAAAGATCACAATATTAATTGAAATTTAGAAAGCTCATGTGATTTTTTTGTAACGAAAACAATAATATATCTTGATAATTTAAAGAGTTAAGGAGGCGTGGTATCTACTTTGCAAACAAACTCTTCAAGCGATATATTGGGCGCTGTATTCGAGTAAGTGCTGCCAAACTTCACACACAAATACTACAAATGGTATAGGAAAGTTCTGAAGAAAATGTGGGAAAGCTAAGACAAGAAAGTGTGGTACCACACTCATGTGAAAAAAGAGTTCAAAACGCTACACCTGTAGAATTATCTATGGCATTATAATCAAATTTTTTACAAGAACTTACACATGAATTAGGGCATGCCTAGTCCCATTCAAACAAAAAGTTCAAAATTATATACATATTAAAAGAGTTACTCCAAGTTCATAAAAACAAATGGTTCAGACAAGTAGTAGCCAATAAGTGGATGAATTCTGACAACAGGACGTTGCACCTTCCATACAAGCGAAAACTTTAAAAAGTAACTCTGGTAAAGTTATTATATGCAACTCAATCCAATTTCCGGCACATACTTGGAAACAGACAGATTGTTACAAGAGGGAATGGCACCTTCCATTGAAATCAAATCTTAATAAAACGTTATACTGCGAGAGTTACGTAAATTTACTTTTAAGAATTATTTCTGTTCGAACAATACTGGACCCAAAATGAACAAATTTCAACATAAGAACGTGGCACTTCCTGGAAAAGCGAAAAGCTTTAAACCAGGGACCGTAACGATTATGAATTTTATGATAGAAATGCATAATCGTTATTCTGGACTTATATTTTTTTCGATTAAAAATAATCGTTATTTTAGATTTCTATTTTTTTCGATCAAAAATAATCGTTATTCTAGATATAAATTTTTTCTATTTAAAATAATCGTTATTTTGGATTTTTAGTTTTTCGATCAAAATAATCGTTATTTTTTATTTCTATTTATTTCGATCAAAAATAATCGTTATTTTGGATTTCTAATTTTTTCGATCAAAAATAGTCGTTATTTTTAAGTTCTATTTTTTTCGATCACGAAACGCCGAAACGCACGGCACGCTAGCTATAATGCGAAAAAATTTGCTTTATGTTAAAATCTCTTAATAGCGATTATTTTGATCGAAAAAAATAGAAATCCGATGAATCAATTATTTTGAATTTTTAAAATAAAAATCGCATAATTAAAAATCATGTCATATATCTTAGCTTCTCGTCAAAAGAAATTCATCTGTATACTCAAACTCACATTTCCACTTTCTCTTAATTGTGATTTTTTTGAATTTAATTACAGAAAATAACGATTATTTACGGTCCCTGTTTAAATGCTAAGCAGAGATACATATTAATTTAAGACAACGCTAACAAATTTCATACAAATATTTGGATTAGTTCAGAGAAACATATGGCAAAAATTGACGGATCTCATCCTGAAGACGTGGCACTTAAAATACAAGCAAAGTCCTTGAAACGCCACTGAAAAGAAGTGGATGAACTTTGACAATAAGGCGTGATACTCTCTTGGTTTTTAAGCTTATATTGTCAAGTTCAATAAGGAAACGTTTGAAGAATCCAGTTAGCACTACATAGAGAGTAAGCCAGTTTGGTAAAGTAGGAGTGGTAGTTTTCACACAAACAAAGACATAAAATGTTACCATAGAGGAAGCACAAGATTTGATACGACAACATTTGTTGACACAAAGTATCAATAGGGCGGATTCGAGCTTATAGGCGTGGTACTTTTTATACAAGCAAAGCTTTACGATTATGTATTTGATGAGTTTTTAAAATACGATAAATAACTAAATCAAATATGGTATTTAGTGTAACTAACAAGCGGTGCAGGCTGTAAAATATAACACAGCAGATTATGTTCGCATCCCTTCTACTAAAAACTCAAAACTTTTATGCGCACTTTTACTGTGTAGGGTATGTAACTTTTTTGGCATGACCGAAGATAACATTTTTGCTAGTTATTCTTTTTATTTTTTCTCTTTTGCCTCGTTATGCTGTCCACATTTCTTGCAGTTGTTATTGCAAACTGCATCGAATCGAGTAACCCAGCTGTGGCTGCACTTTATGCTTTACGTATTTTATTCATAAGAACGATTTCTTTTTCATGCCGTCCATCACTTGCGTGGATTTTTCGTATATATCACAGGTCGTTTACTTTATGCGACGCATATCATTGCATTACAACCTTTATTGCTGTTTTTATTATTGCTGGGACTTTATTTTACTAGAGGCCGCAAAAAACATATTTTTTCATCCAAAAAAAAAAACTATTTAAAACTGAAAAAGAGGTTTTTCATGATAAAATTGAAATCTATGAAATCAAAAAGTTTAGAAAATACTTTTTTCTACATATTGATTGGTCCTGAAATTACGTTTTTTTTTTCTGGGTAAAATATACAAAGTATGTTCAATACTGCAGGTCAAGAGAATTCCGTGCAAAGTCATGGCACAGCTTTCACATCTATTTTTCTAAATTAAAGCTTTAAATTGCAATGATTTGCAAAAGAAATGTCTACACGGTAGAAGCCTCTGTGTCCTTTTAAAGTTTAAACACTAAACTTTTATGTTCACTTTATACATTTTTATTTCTGAAATATATTTATATGAAATCACATGTCGCAATGTCCAAAATATGACCTTCCTTATCTAAACTTAATTTTATCAATCATTCACTCTCACAGTTGCTTCATTTATTCCACTGTACTACACCACAATTGTAATCGTTTTCTTTATGGCGCACCCACTCCTTTTTTATTCTGGATATGTTATCCTTTTATGATTCCATTTTAAAAATGCATTCCTCAATAGTCATATCTGCTTGTTTGACTATATGTCGTTCCCTATCTGTTCAGATGTGTTGCATATTTCACTTACGCTGCGTTACTCTTCATTCATTCATTCGTGCATAATTTATTTATCGAGTGTGGAAAATCTCATAAATCTATTGAGTGCACTTTTTATTTTCTTACGAACGATAAACTTCTTTCATAAGCTGGCAAAAAAAATGAACACATAAATTCTTTTCAATGCAAAATATGAGTTATATGCTTTTTAACTCAAGTTTTTACTGAATTTAAAATTTTTAGTGTAGAAATTTATGTGATATAAAGGATTATAATCCTAATGTGAGGTAAAAATTATTAACCCCATGCTCTGGACGACAGTTTGTTTTAAGTTATTTTCGTAATTGTTAAGAGAAAGTTTGAATGTAATGAATTTGAAAAATTATTAATGGACTTCTTTGGGACTTTCTACAAGAAAATCATTAAATATTCCACCACATCGACCGCTTACCGCAAAAATACGTACATATCTGCAAAAATATTAGATTTTTTAGGAAACAAAATATAAGTTTCAGACAGTTGAGTATAAATAAAACTAACTATGTCTTTAAGTTATAAAAAAAACACCTATTTTGTAAGATATTTTGAATACTTTCTATTTCGTAAATATTTTTCAAAAATGTCTTCTGCGAAAAAAATATATTAAATCTACATGCTTCAGTGTAATTTTTAAGTAGCGAAATGATGACGGCGGAATGGAGTTGTATAGAACTTGAGCTACAAACAGTAAGTCCTCGTTTCTCTAGCCATCCATCAGCAAAGTTTCCGCGTTATCCGAGTAACTTTTACACAAAAGTTTTTCCAAAAACTTTTAATAAAAATTTAATCAATAAAATTTTTTTTTACTTCTATTTTCAAAAGACACAAGTAATAAGATTTTTTTTAAATTTAATTTTTATTTTAACTTTTATTTTTAAAAGTCGCATAAAAAAGTTTTTTTGCAAAAAAAATCAAGGAAAGTCCTTAAATAGTTTTTTCGATTACTGGATTAAAAAAATACCAGGGAAAACACTTAAAAACTTTCTCAAAAGAAAAAGTTCATGAAAAATATTCACTTATGTTTTTAAAAATTATTATGAATGGGAATAGTCAAAAATGGATTTTGGAAGCATGTTTTGCACCCATTTTTGAATCAAAAATTTACTGCACCAGTCCATGGAAAGAAGCCGAAAACGGATTTCGGAAATGACAGAGGAGGTCTCCAAACCTCCTAGTGAGGTGTTTTGGATCCATTTTTTCGAAAACAAGTTGTATTCCATCAATCGATGGGGAAAGGCTGAAAATAGATATTGAATGTGACAGGGTAGGTCCCCAACCGTCTTTAATACATGTTTTGGAGTCATTTTTTGAAAAAAGTTTGTGGCACGAATCGATAGAAAAGGCCGAATATTTATTTTGAAAATGACAGGGGAAGTCCCTGATCTTCATTACACTAATAGCAGTACACAGGCCCGGATTTCGAAATTTGCCGCCCCTAGGCAGTTGCAAAAATGGCCGCTCCCTCAAAACTTCTTGGTGTAATTAGAGTTCTGTAAAGCTTAGGGACATTTTTCTTCTAAGACCCAAAGGACTTTAAAATATCTGTGTATTTATTAAATCTTCTTTAGCATTTGCACTTGCTAATAATCATGCTTAAGATTTCTCTGCCAAAACCTCTTACAACACTTATGCCATATAAATACAAAAAAAAAATAAGAACAAAAATCATGTAATTAATTTCAAATTATAGACTGACATTAAAATAGTATAAGTAGAAGAAACATACAGCAGCTACTCCAACAACAACAACAACAAAATATATCACTTAAAGAAGCTTCCTTGCAGTGCACCACCGATCGATGATTATGGCATCAAGTGAAAAATGTTATCACATGATAAATACTACTTGGTATATCAATTAAGTAATTTGGGAACATTGGAGTTGTAACAAAACAGATGGCATGCAAACAAAAACAAAAACAAAAACTGAAAGATAAAGAAAAACTCAAAAGTATACAATAAAAATATTCAAAATAAAAGAAAATTCAAATTTAAATTATAAAGTTCCACGAAAACATGCATAAATATCTCAAGATGCCGACATGCCGCCACCGAATGGCATCCATGAAGTTCAATGTTCAAGTTCATGAACTCCATGTATGCGCTGTGGCTGAATTGATGCTCTTTTTATGATGTTTGGTTTTGTTGGGTGCAAATGGTTATGTTTGGTTAGTGGTGGTATCTTCTCACTGTTTGTGCAACGTAGCTGAAATATGACCAAACTTAAGTGTGGAGTAGAGAAGTGTTGAAATGCTGGCTGTGGTGTAGAAATTCAGATAATTCTTTTTACAAAGTTTTTCAATTGTTTTCAAGTGCATTGCGGCGACCTTTTGTTTGAGACTTTTTTGGTCTTTTTACACTTTTTATTTTTAAGTTGTTTAGACTAACATTTCAGTTTCAGTGGTTTCAGTGTTGACAAGTTTAGTTATCTGCGGCTAAAAGTTTTATTTACCTTAAAAGAGCATAAATTAAACACTTTAAAAAATAAACATTTTCCTTTGACTTCTTAGCTAGAAATTTGTCTTTGTTTTGTTTGCAAGGATTAGAGTTTGATATCTGTTGTAAACAGTGCAATGAAATGTTTTTTTTAAGGGATTAAGGTTTGAATATTTTATGTTTGCTCATAGAAAAAAAATTATTTCATATTAAAAAATTTGTGGAAGAGTTTTAAACTTCTGAGTTCAGATTTTTTCTTGAACAATTAATTCTATAGTGCAGAGATTCTTAAACTGTGGTTCGACATTGTGGATTTGGTTTCAAGAAAACAACATCATCCATCTGATTAAGTAAAAACTTCCACAGAAGAAAATATAACAAATTTCGCTTATAAAATAACATAAAGTTACCAAAAAAATGATTTTTATTATAAGCTTTGTTATTATTATATTCTTTATTAAAAAAGATTTGAAAAAAAAAAACAATTTATTTTCTTAGCTTTATTTTGACCAAGAAATATTTGTCTGAGTTTAATTTGCATACATACTTTGACTTGTAACTTTTTTAATTCCTTTACATTTCCACAATTTTTATTCATTTTGTGTTTTAATTACATGAAAATCCTAATAAAAAATGTTTGCCCTTATAAACGAGTAAGTAGTGTCTGTAGGCTTGTCAACTTTAAGACCTTAGGAAACCGGACATAGTGTTGAAAATACCTTTAAAAACCGGAAAAATTAAAGCAAAAAAAAATTAATTCGTTCCCTAACCTCGTCAGATAACCGGACATTTTATGCTTGGTTGAGTTTGACAACCGGACCAAGCTCTCAAAAACCAGACTGTCCGGGTGAAAACCAAACGGTTGGCAAGCCTGAGTGTCTTTGTCATTATTGAGCCCAAAATTAAGCTTAAGAACGACGTCAAATGTCTAGAGTTGGGGTGGGGTCCGCAAAAAAAATTTTGCTAGATAAGGGGTCCTCGGAGTACATAAGTTTAAGAACCCCTGCTATAGTGGAATGTTACATTTGCAAAAAAAAAAAATTTCTTAGATATTTTCTATATATAACCGATTTTATCAGGCTTTTTCAATGTTTCAAGATTTTCTAACCGAGTTTGTCAAGCTGTTCAACTTTTTTTCACACTTTCTATATTTTATCGGCTTTCTCAGCATTTTACAACTGTTTCAACATTTTTCCAACTCTTTAAATATTTTTTTTTTCAACAATTACCATATTTTTTTGAACATTTTCGACCTCAAAACGAAAAACCGAACTATGATCGGTCTCCTGGTACCTTCTCTTTAAATCAAATTTTATTTAAAAACAAATTTACTTCACATAATTAATTTATTAAAATATTACAACTCGTTCTTAGACTTTTTATGACTTATTCAGTCTCTGCATTCCTTCCTACCATTCCATTCGTCCATTTCCTTTTTTTTTTGTTATCTATCACTCCCAAGAAATTAATTTCGCTTTGCATGTCAGCCGCTCATTAATAAAAACAACAAAGTCTACTTTTTGAATACCCTTGTCGTGCGTCAATTTTTATTGACCACTACTTCAATTCCGCCCGCCAAGTTTAGGTATGTGGTTGTCTGTTCTGTCTGGCCGGAAACCTTAAACAACGCCGCTGATATACGTGAGAGTTTTGGTGTACGCGCGTCATGCTTTCAAGGATACTTGAAAATAAACTTAATTGTCGCATGTAATATGCCATGGTGTGCTTGAAATATATATATTCTTAACATTTTTTTAAATTGCAGGAAATTTTGAAGCAATCGATTTTAGCAGTTCCTAAATGTATCGAGATGCGAAAAAGTGTTGGTTTATGGTTGCCTGTGGTTTTAAATTTATTTAGCTCATTTCTATTTATGACAACAAATTTCCTTTCAAATTTGATATTTTCAATGGACGAATTGCTTTCCGTGATATTTTACACAGAAATGGAAATTCTTAGCTCCTTAAAAATTACGATGCTCTGGGAGTGTTTACTTGGATAAAATCTGAATAACATCTGTAGTTTAATCTCCGTTACATATTTCCGAAAGTATGGATTGTATTGAAAGGATCTAAATGTTAAATTTTGAAGGGCTCTAAGCGAAAACTTTTTTATTTGGCCTTTGACCTTCCGAAACTTTAATAAAGCCAGCTTTTCGTAAGGCAACTATTGCTAGATATCTTTTAAATATATATAGTACTATCTTTCATGAGCATTTCAGGCATGAATCTTATATATACTACCAATCTACAGCTGCCTCAAGGACTAGACATTTGTATATAGTAATAAACATTTTTAAAGTTTCAAAATTAAATATTTTTTGTACTCCAACAAATTACATTTTTCCTTAACAAAATAAACATTTTCTCCACAATAGATAGAAATTAAAAATAAAAAATAAAATGTGATCATAAATTCCCAACCACGATTCTAAGTCAACAACAATGCTTTATCAGCAGCTTTCACTAGACAACACATTTAAACATATGAAATTTTCCTTTTAACCCAATTAAAAGCCAACTCGGCAATAAATAAAAATAAAAGCGCAATAAATTCAAGAAAAAACAAGCAATTAATAACACATTTGCTGTCACCAAATAAACTAAACGCTGACCAACACATTTCGTTGGTCACAAATAATGAGAAATGACACAAATTGTTGAATTTAAAGAATTTCTTGGAAAATTCACTAAATGTTGAATTTTAATCAATGAAAATCTAACAAACAATTCGTTGCACATGGTTGATTTTTTGTATAAAAATGTATTGTCTAGTAAAACAAGCAATAAAAATTTGAAAGCACCCCCTTAATTACATACATACATATAGGAGAGTACAGCCAACTACACTTTGTTCTATGAATAAAAATCATCGCTTACAATTTCAACCGACAATTTAAAATTTTCAATTCAGGCATTACAAATAACTTCCGCTTAAAATCTGTTAGGTATTTAAGATTTTAAAATTGCCAAAACAAATTCGTTTAATACAATTGAAGCCACCTAAAATACGGGCTTTGCTTTTATTTGTTGGCCCATTGTGGCACGCGTGCCATAACACACAACGCGTGGAGTGAAAATTCCACGATGGTTCACTGTTTTCAACAATTGGCGTTGGCTCATAAAATCTCAATTAAATTCAATTTTAAATTGTTATCTATGGAAAAAGAAAAGTTTTTTTTTGTGCTTTGTGAAACGGTTAGAGTGAGCTGAAAAGAAATATTTCATTATTGATATGTAGTGCAGTTGCTTAGGGGCCGTTCAAGTATTACGTAACTCATTTTTTGAAGATTTTTTACCCCCCCCCCCCCGTCTCCTTAAACGTTACGGTATCACCCAAGTGGCCATGTTTACCTTAAATTCACAATTATATTGCGCAATGTACCGGAAAGTCATTTTAGCGACTTTTGGTATGTTTTACGAATATTGCTCAACTACTGTTTTTACCGTCCAAATGATTTTAACGCCGCTCATGTTCATCGTTTAACTTACATTTTTATTACCGCTCATTTCAATAGTTGCATTTAGATGTCAACTTGTAATACTAATAACGTGTCTTAGGGTTGGCCAACTGAGGTGCCCAAAAGTCGACAGCGCGCTGACGTTTACAACAAAAATTTCGCGCTAGTTGTGTATAAATGTGTGTTGGAATTCCAACGAAAGAAAAAACATGAGTATATTTGTCTTTTCTACGTAAAGAAAACATTACCCAGTAGAAATTCGTGCATCACTGATTTAAATAAATAAATAAACCGCGAAAGCATCGCATGGCTACACAAAAAATTATTATACTCAAAATTCATCAATGAAAACAAAAAGTACTTTTCCGAGAATTAAAACTATTTTTCCATGTATATGAGTTTTTTTTACAACAATGGTGCACACAAGAGCAGTTTTTTTAGTCTCTCATTTTTTTCATTAATACTTGTGTAAAAAATTGCTTTTCGCAGAAATAATGTCTTTGACCTGAAATTTTCACAACTGACATTGCGCTGCTCATTTGCCCACATTTGCACGTTTGATTCCGACTGACTGGGTCTCTTGCATATTCATTTTTCAAACGAACCCGCGCATAGAAATCAGCAACTGCACGGCGGGACGAATGATGGCACGTTTCATAGATTGTGACCGCGGGAGGGTAAGTGGCCAACCCTACTATAGAGTGACCATAGCTGTTAGATTTTATGAAAATAGTATAATTATGGACTGAAATTGTATTGACAATATGTTATTGTACGTTAAAAGAATTAATTTCTTATTGTACTAATATAAATAAATAAATAAATAAACAAATAAATAAAAAAAATAAAACAAATAAATAAAAAAATAGTTAATAAAGGTAATTTTGTTAAGTTATGAAGCAATATGATAAACTTCTCTAGCATACTAATTTTTGAAACTGGAAAACATTTTTTTAATAACATTTTTAATTTTTCATAAATAAAATTTTCAGAAAAATTATTTATTTTACAAATGAAATTGACTTTTTTATACAGCTCGACTATTTTTGAGCTCTGTTAGAAAAATTTTACACAAAGCACACTGAACTAAATTCATTCCAGAAAATTTTCAAAACTATTTAGGTCTCTGCGAGTTCTCTCATTTGGCATACATTTCGAGCTGTAATATTATGCAGTTATAATTAAAACAACAAAATTGGCTAAAATTCGGGCATCGGGACAGACTTTGGCAAGGCAACCCTGGCTGGTAAGTTTCACCAAAATGCATTACTATCCTTCCCGCATATCTTATCCTGTAATCTTAAGCACTCGACTCTCCGCCTATACATATTTCTTTTAAATGCTTATTTTAAGCAAGCAAACTATTGAGATCAAATATAAGTTATTTTAAAATCCAAGAACTTTTATATGAAACTTTTTTTAAATAATAATTTTTTTATTTGTAGCTTTGTAAATTTCTCGATACTCCCTAATGTTATACCATGACAGTTTCCATATGTGAACTTTTTAATTTTATTTTTAACTTTTGTTTGCCTCAGCGTTGTTTAGCATTTTATCGCATTTAATTAAACGCACATAATTTTTTATGGCTTTTCAATTTGTTGCGCCTATAACTCATATGCTATTAAAGTTTCATTGTCATTTTATCAAAATCACATAAAAGTCAATCAATTGTTAGAATTGTTAATTTTAAGTTAATTTTTATGCAATTTTCTTAACGAGCTAAATTGGAGACCTTAAATATGCAGAGCTTATAATATGCTAAAAAGAAGGGATATTTTTCAAAAAATGCTTCATTTAAGTAAGTTAAAATGGTCAAACTTTTGTTGTGTAAAGTATAAAGTTTCAAATAATTAAAAAATGGAAACAGTGGGACTTAAAAATTGACAAAAAAAGCTGACAAAAATTAATAAAAATCTTCAAACAAAAATGAACAAAAATGAACAAAAAACTAAGACTTTTTACTAAGCATTCTTTTAATCCGCTTAAGTGACTATGGTATTAAATGACTTTGTGATGTGAAAATATGACACTGACAGCTTTTTACGAAATGTCAAAACTGATTAAAGCAATAGCACTCGTACTCATACATATATACATACATACGTATGTATACGTTAACTCGCTCAAACTGTTTCACACAATTGATCTTAAAAATTTAGGGCATTTAATTAAAGAATAATAAAATAACGTACGATATTTCAACAGACTATAATTAATTGATTGAAATGATTGAATTGATTGACATATTGCGTAAAATGCTTTATAGAGCTCTATGTTTAAGTTTGTTATGCGCGAGTAAGTCGAAAAAAGTGTCAAAAACGTAACAAACAATGCATTTTTTTAAAAAGCAGTAGCAGTTAAATTGCTTATGAGAATTGTTATTGGTTACGAGTAATGCTGTCAGGATATGCAGTAATTTTTGTTTTTTTTTTTCAAAAAGGCGGTGTTAAAAGATGTGGGACATCATTAAGTGCTGAAAATTTTCCTTTTTGTTGTCATACTGATTTTAAATACCCGCTGTCAACGTGAAAAAAGGGCACCGTACCGTACCGTTGGTACTTTTGGTGAGAAAAAATGTGATCCTTTGAATTTCTCACAATGAGAGGAGGTGAATTAATTTGAACGTCAGCACAATAGCAAATCATTAGTTATGACTTAATCGATGAAAAAGTTATTATTCATTTATTTTTAAAAAATTATTAAATGGGCGCATCTATAATGACACAGTCCAATAAATGATAGACGATAAAGGTTTAACAATAGTTTTGCAAACTTTGGATACCACGAGCTTATATACACTGTGCCCTATCAACTTCATTCACCAACTCAGTCGCCAGACTAAGTCCCATAGAATATCTATGGGATGAATTGGGCCGCAGAATTCCAAAAATAACAATTTAAAGTAAGCAGGACCTCAAAAACGCGTTTACTGAAGGATGGAACCGTATACCTTCGGAAAATACCAACACGTTGGTAATTTCTATGAAAAATCGATTGAACGCCACTTTACAAACTAAGGGAGGCACAACAAAATACTAATTTTGTTCATATTGTATGTGTTTCGTAGGTTATAATGAAATGTTTTTTTAAGTATGTAATACTTTTTTGTGTTTTAAAACTGAATTTTACTAGTTTTTGCTACTAAATGTTTAAGTGATATCAATAACTCTGCTCAATAAATTTGATTCATTGTTGGTAATTAATCATGTGACACAAATTTTATTCACATTGCTCTTTCTGATTTTACAAAACTAGCATTTCGAGCAGAGTATTTACATACACTTTTTTGTGCCACTGTTTATAGCAAACTATTGGAGCAATCATACTGAAATTTGGCGTAAAAATGTTGTTTATAAAAAGCTATTTCTTTTTCTAAATTTTATGACTAATTCCGGCATATCCCGTATTTTACACAAGCTATTGTGATAAAATTTGGTATTCGGATGCCGTTCACGAATATAATTTAATGAATGAAACAAAAGTAATCGGAAGTAGAATGTGAGCGTGGCATTTTACAACTTTTCTTTAAAAACTTTCTACATACTGTGTTTTTTTTTTAATCTATTTTAACAAATATGGATTAATTCCGCCTTTTCAACTTTGTTCGACTTTTTCATGTTTCTTAACATTTTCCATATTTATCCGCCTTTTTAAAATATTTGGACTTTTTTAATATATTTTTTGACTATTTCACCTTTTCTTTTTGACTTCTTTGACCTCTTTCAACTTAATTGAATTTATCAATATTTGCAACATTTCAACATCCTAAACGTTTTTCAAATTTATTCAACATTTCTATATTTTTGCAACTTTCACAACCATTTCAATTTTTTTTTATCTCTTCAACTTTTATCGAGTTTTTCAGCCGCTTTCAACTATTTTCAAGATTTTTCCATATTTTTTGCGACTTTTTCAACCTTTTTGATCTTTTTTTTTCAACCTCAAAACAAAAACCCCAACTAGGGTCAGTCTCTTTTTTACACACGATAACTGTGTGTCACCTTTTTTTTAACTATTTCAAGTGTTATTTTATAATCGTAGCAATTAGGGGCCCAATACAATTGGAAGCAACTCAAAAACTATTGAAAAACGAATAAGATATAGAATCAGTGAGATAATTTTTAAGAGAAAGGAATGTATGCATACTGCAAATATAAGTTCTACTTTACCCCACCTAAATCATTGAGATATTTTTAGATTTAGATTACTGAGTGTTCAAGTTCTAGTCAGTTCAGTCAGAGTTCTCAATTAGTAATACCTACTCGTTTTATGAGTTTTTACTCTAAAGAATTATGACTATGTCATGATCTAAACAAAATTTCACATGTAATTACATTTTTTTTCTGATTTTACAAAGTCGTTCTTTTTAAGTAAAATCGATTCTTATTAGCTTTTGTAAAAAGAATTTTCTTTGATCACTAATTAACCAAGAAAGGGTGATAATGTGAGGTCACACCTAAGTTATCCCATTTAAGTGCTTGTCAGCTTAGTAACTAACAAACATACACTAAACTCTCTTACGCCATGCAACATGCAATCACCTACCCATTTTTTTTTTAGCTTTCACAAGACATTTCAAAGTCATTTAGTTTTTATTACAAACTGAACCACAGAAGAAGAAGAAAAAACTTAACGCTGTTGTGGTATAGCAAAAGTAATTCTCACTTTGGCCAGCTGTAAGAGAAGTGAAAATTGCAATTTCTTTTAATTACAAGTTAGCTGTCGCTGTGTCTGATTGCAAAAATTCTAAAGTATACGAAAAAAAACATAGTCCAACACAACGCGTCTTTAATTCCCAGTTTTTCTTTTAACCATTACCTTGTTGATGAGGAAAAATGCGAACAATTTCAATTGCTTTTTCGCTGACCCAATAGAAATGCAAAAGGAAACAATGAATTCTGTTTTTTAAAATAAATAAAATGCTGGAAAATTGTACGCCCGAAAGCTCCATTTAGGAGAGACTGTCTCATAACTAAATATATCCTTAAACATTTCCAAGTCACAGACTTTTAGGAGCTGCTTGGAAAGAAAATATACTTGAATTTAAACTCCTTTCGCGAGAGCGTCCGTTTTTGCATTCCCGATGCAACTAATTTCCTTATTGGGTTGTTTTAATTAATGTATTTTTGTATTTCTTTTGAAGCAGCGCTTTTACACTTTTGTTTTTGTGTCTTTGCCATTGCATACCTTCAGGCGCACAGGAAATTGCACTTTAATTCATTAGAAAATTACAAAAGCCTCATAGCTATGTATGTATATAGTGGGCAGGAAGTGGCGATTATTGATGTTTTATAACACATTGTGCCGCCAGACAAATGATTGCATGGTTTTGCGAAAGTTGCTATTGCAAGGCATATTTTAAGGCGTAATACGACGTGATGTCAATGCCATGTGTTTTTAATTGACTTCGTAAGTTATTTTTGATCATAGAAAAGAAATGCTGCCAGCACAGCAAACGCTTACCAAAACCCGCATTTAGTTGTTATCTATTGATTTGTTTATTTTAAATTTTCTGACTTTAAAAATTCCCACGTTTATAGTCAGTCTGTTGATGTTGTTTACCAAGTGGTTAATTATAATTATCTTTATCGGATTCAAGGGTTGCACCATCATCGTTGATTAAAAATTGTTCTCGTAACGAGGTTTTTACCTTTTTAAATCCCAAATAGAAACATCCCTCTTCACTGTTGCACCCTTTAAGTGTTCGGAAGATTTTTTTTTTATATCATGATAATACAAATATCCCTTAATGTCAAAAGAAGGCAGTTAGTTGATCCCCTATTATTTGAATTTTAAACTCTTTCTCGTATTCCTTTTGGTGACATTAAAAATAAAAAAATTATAACCTTTGGCAACAATGAAATATTGAGCTTTAGTAGGGACTATAAAAATTAGGGTTTTTAAATTAAAAACTAGTAAGGATGTTATCTGCAACTTCGCCAAAAATCAAATAGCCACACTTCACTAACAGGAGAAGTGCGAGTAAAAACCAAAAATTTTTATTCAAATGATATTTTTCACGGCTCACCACATATGACTTATTTTATCAAATGTTCTCATTAAAGCGATTTCAGTATATGCATTCTATAGGAGCTACAACGCCTTCCTGCCGAAAAACTATCCACCTTTTTTTTGTATTGTTTGTCAAAATCATTTCTAACTTAAACTCTTTCGGTATTGCATTTTATTTTTTTTTGTTTATTTGTTGTTTTGTTTGCTTATATTTCCACGCCCTTTTGTAAAAATACACCCACTTTTTGCTTAGTGTTATTAAAATTTCATATGAAATTCGGTTGGTTGATTGTTTAGTTCTTTCTTACATGGGAGCTATCACGCCCTCTTGTAAAAATGCGCCCATGTTTAGTCCAGTGCAAGGCCCAACCATTTCTTTTTTTATACTGTCTGTCTGTCTGTCTACCTGCCTTGCTGCGATTTTGATGAAACTTTGGTGAATATGTGAACAAAATTAAGATTGGGCTAGGTTTTAAATTTTCAAAAGCTCTTAAAAGGGCGTGGCACAGCCTTAAAATTTAACTTTTATAACGCCATTACTCGTAAACCATGCAAGATATTATGATGAAATTTGGTATACGCATATAGATCATATATATCTTGAATTATGTTTAAAGTGGGCGGAATTGGAAAATAGGCATGGCACTTTTTAACAATTAAAAATTTTGATATTATTATATTATAATAATTAGAGAACTAAAAACGTAATCATAATGAAATTTAGTATGGCAGATATACTTGCTAGAAGGTATCTTCTTACGCAAATTTGACACAATAGAACTGGTGGGCGTGGCACCTCCCATACAAGCAAAACTATAGATAGTGTGCAATAAGAGTAATCTTCATAAAATTATTATAAGCTATAAAATTAAATAAATTTTGACGGGATTTCATCAGTGGGCGTGGCACCTCCCATATTAATATAAAGTTGGAAGTGATATTTTAAGAGAACTTATGCAGCAATTGGCATGAAATTTGTAGGTGGTTAAATTGCTATTAGGTATGTCAGCATCTAAAGCGGGAAAAATAGCACCACCGTGGGCGTGGCACCTCCCATACAAGTAAAATACCTTAAGTGGCATATCTTGCGAAATATATGAGCAATCATACTGAAATTTGGTAAAATAGGTTTGTTTATGGAAATCCATTTCTGGATCAAAATCAGTCGCGATTGTATCAGTGGGTGTGTCACCGCCTTAAATTTTAAGCTTAATTATGGCACATAACGCAAACTACACAAGCTATGTCAAGCTAGTTAATGACGAATGTAATTTATTGAACCAAAAGTAGGCGGAATTGAAGAAGTGGGCGTGGGATATTTGGTTTTTTGCATATCTATTCTATTTTTTTTTTTCAACATTTTTCACATTCTTTTGACTGTTCCAACATTTTAAGTTTTCCCAATATATTCCATATGTATATATTCAACTTTTTCAACCTCTTTCAACTGGATTCGACATTTTCTTTATTTTTTCGACTTTTTCATGAATTTTCAATTGTTTCAACATTTTTCAGCTTCTTGCAACTGTTTTGGAGTATTTTAACTACTTTCAAGATTTTTCACATTTTTTCGACTTTTTCAATTTCTTTTAACTTTCTGCAATGGTTTCCATATATTTTAGACTTTTTGAATTTTTTTCAACTATTTCAACACTTTTCAACCTCTTTGAACCTTATTACATTATTTTCGACCTTTTCAACGTCTTTTTAACATTTATTTGGAAAGTTGGGCCGAAGATATAACCCCTTTACTAGTTTTGTGTTTGTTTTGAGGTTTCACTACCTCAAATTTTTATCTCAGTATGGCAATTTAAAGTTTTTCTTTTTTTGAGTGGGCTATGCTTTCATTTAGAATCTTACAAATTTTCTGTTTAGATTTTGTTCCAACCAATCCGACATTTTGTGTTAAATTTGGATGCGCTACTTTACTCAGTATTGAATTTTAAAGTTCTACTTGCATGGAAGGTGCCACGCCCTTTTAATAAAATGCGTCAACTTATTATTTGATGGTAGCTTGAAGTTTTTCACGTTGTTGTGTAAAGTTAAGATGCTCAACTTTAAAAGGTATTTTTAAAAGTAATTTTTTTTGTATGGGAGATGTCACGCCTTCCTGCCGAAACTTTTCTGTTTTTGATGCAGAGCTCGTCCTAAAAAATGCACTATTTAGAATTCTGCATTAAGTTTCTAGGGTTAAGCAAGCTTAGGTTAAGTAAGGTTATGTTAATTTGGGTTATATTAGCTTAGGTTAGGTTAGAGTGGCAGTCAGTTTAAGTAAAGACTGACTTAGACCAATTAATAATCCATTTTGATTAGATAAGGTATCACACAACTTTTTAGAACTAAAATATGAAATTACTTTCAAAAATTGTTGTCAACTATTCTACATAGTCATAATCGCTAGATTATGCAAAAGCAGTGTCCGTCAAAATGACCAACTGATATAATTTGTAACGCAAAACTTTTTAACAACAAAAGTAAAATGAAGCAACCGAAAAATAGGGGCTAAATTTATTTTTAAATTGTCAATAATGAAATTTAATACATAGCACGTACAGAGCAGTATCAGCAATATAATCACAAAATTAGATTAATACCAAAAAATGTCTAGGGACATTGAAAAAAAATCAATGAACCAACAAAAAAAAACTCTTAACCCCACAGCGCACAGCATATTTGTATAGCACTCACAATGGTCACTAATGGTCACTGGTCATTGCTGTTGGTCAGCATAAATGAGCTGCTGAAGAGTTGACCATCGCCCGCACACACTTTGGTCCAATTTATTTATTTATCTTTTTCTTTCCTCCTCCGCAGTGGACACATGATATCTGTGGCGACCTACTCAATATCTTTTATTGCTACTCGAGAGAAATCATGTTGGTGCGCTATGCCATCATCTTAACAATTTGTTGCTTGATTGGCAACGCTGCTTGAAAAGTTGATTTACCAATTAGTTAAGTATTGAGTTGAACTTGGAGTATGAAGCACGGGGACTACCTTTAGCTGAAATCTTGTAATGCGTTGTTATTTTGCTGCCCAATGAAGTTAGCAAAACAAAAATTCATTGCTGCAAAATTTTCACTCAATAATGTTAATGAAACTATTTGTGATAAAGTTATATCGGTTGTGTAAGTGCTGGCTGGCTTGTCTAAAAGTTGCTTGTCCAAGGTATTTTTTCATGTTGTATTTTTATTTTACGATTGCTCTGGGAATTGTCAAAAGGTACTAGCACGTAGATGGCACATAGAAAAGTAATTTCATTGATGGATTTTAATAGCTGATACTTTTTCTTTCTTCTTTTGGGTGCTTGATTTAGAATACTCCAGAGTGGAATTGCTGCATAATTAGTTGAGACATGCGTGGGTGTGTTTTAAGCATATTTTTGAAATTTGCAAATTTCTGTCTATACAATTTTGCACACAATAAAACATCAACATTATGATATTTCTACTACATAGATGATTGGTTAATTTCTAATTTTTATAAAGGCGATTTGTCTGTTTTAGGTCTTAAACGATAAAAAAATTTTAAGTTTTACTTTTACATCAATTTTATAAATTTTGTAAGCAAATGGCTGGTTATGATAAAAACTCAAAAAAATAATAAATTTGTAGATTTTTTTTCATGACGAATTCTCAACTAATCTTAAGAAAAAAACTATAACATTTAAACTCAACAAACTGTTATGTATTTATCAATAAGTAATTCCATTACTTGCTATTATCATTCATATACCACTTAAATGTGCTGTCATAATAAATCCCAATTATATCTAAACAATATTTGACAAATTAATACCCTTTATGCAGTTCAAAGAAATTATGTTTTACTTAAAGATCTAATCATCATTATTCTCCCATAAACTGACAAATCAAAATTTAATTGCAGCAACAAAGTCATAAAACTGAAATATTAACCGAATTTCATAGATATAAAATTCATTCATTAATTACAGCATAATTCAATAAAAAAAATAAAAAGGAATAACTACCATGAACAGGGTATCTCGCTCTGCTGCAGGTTTCAAAGATTTTAGTAACAGAAAAGAAAAATTTACATGATTAAGCAATAAATCAATTAAGTAGCAGTGGTGGTGCCCCTATTTGTGTGTGTTGATAAAACGATGATGACTTTCTTTTTCTACGTACGTATACCCAAATTATAAAACTGTCTCGTCTGACTGACAAATCTGTCTGCGATTTCATGAGTAAATGAAAAATTAATGAATGTAGCTAATGGTCTGGGAAAATTTAATTAGCTGTCCATTCATACAAATCGAAAGTTAAATAATGGAAACTAATGAAATTGCTGAAATAGTCCCATATCGGAGCTTAAAGGCTTACAAAGAATTCCTGCAGTTTTGTATGGAAATTACAGTTTTTTTTACTGCCTTCAGAAGCGAAATACGCGTATCTCATAAAAATGAGTTTCGAGATAATTGATGTTTTGTTTATGTCAATTGGTTGAAATGCATGTAAAATTGAGATAGAGGAATTTCTCTTAGGAGATTTTTTATAGGTTTAAACTAAGCTACCGGTATTTGACGTAAATCATTAGATGTGTACTTTCTTAAGCTATCCGATGCCATAACAATCACGAATACGAATTTTTTTGAGATACGCCTATTTCGCTTGTGAGGACAGTATATGTATTAGAGACCAATAACACTATGCTCAAAACGGAAAGTTTTTTTTTCAACTTGTTGAACATATTATTGGGAAGTCTTATTGCAGCACGCTGAATGGAGTTAGCCGTTTTTTAAAGTTAGCGTCTGTTTTAACAATTAAACATAAGTTTTGCTTC
Organism: Meiosimyza platycephala; assembly: GCA_963662105.1. Lineage (NCBI taxonomy): Eukaryota > Metazoa > Arthropoda > Insecta > Diptera > Lauxaniidae > Meiosimyza > Meiosimyza platycephala. The sequence goes on along the minus strand of OY759208.1, from coordinate 101,280,423 downwards.
TCCAAATCCAATCCAAACTCCATTTGCTGCCGAAGCAGATGGATTTACCGGTATCACCACTTGTAGAGTTACTTAGCGTATTAGAATCCATGACAGCTGACGTAGAAAACTTTTGCGTTGTGATATGCAATAGGTCGCGATGAATCTTCTAGGTGGCGCAACGGCTTTTGTAGCGTATCTCTATCCGAAACCTGTGACGCGTCCGGTAGCACTGAGCTGTACTCTCGTAAAGCAAAGGACAAATGAGTCGCTTATTTCTAAAACGTAACCTGATCTTTTTCTTTATGAAATTGAGTTAACTACAAATTCTTTTAGAGGTCATTGGCAAAGTGTGGCACATTCCAGAAGTAAAGACGACATATCTCAAAAACGTTAGCTTTATATTCGATTTATGCAGCTCAAAATTCAAAGCAAAAGTTGGCATTTTAGTTGCAATGTTTTTTAGTTTTTTTTTAATGCTATATACTGTAGGCGAAGGACGCCAAAGGATCTCTTAAAGTAATCATACATACGAGCTCAAAATGTGTTGAAGTTTTTTAAAAGTTTTAATATGGCTATTACAGATCAGATTTATCACATAAATAAATTTTTCTATATATTTTCGAACACATTTCAAAAAGGAAACACTCCAAAGTTTGCTGGCGCCAGTTACACGCTGTGTTAAACTTTCACTAAACCGAGTCTAAACATAAGACAACCACTGAAATTATACTAAGAAAAGTAGAAACAAAACCAATATGCTATTGTTAGCCAAAGGAAAATGTCAAAACAAACAAATGCCAGAAACGAAGCCCATAGTAAATAGAAGAAGCCTCTACCAAAAGATACAAAAACATATGATCACGTGATGTAACATGTTCTCACGCACATTTATTACACCTGTGGTTTTTTCACGTTACAAAACAAAGTGCAGACAAAATACAGACAAAAGATCCAGAAACTTAGCAGGAATTGTTTAAAAATCATTAAAAACTTATGATGATGACCACAAACAAACAAAAGATAGAAATGCAAGCAAAACTTAAGAAAGTTGAAAGAATGCAACACAAACAATGGTGCATGGTGATGGAGTGAGACATAATATATGGGGGAATCAAAGAAGGCTCAGATTATAAATGACAATTTTTTTTATAGTTTATCACATGACATCACTAAGAATATCCACGAAGAAATAAAATAAATGAAAAAAAAAAAACAAAACAAAAGATGAATTTTAGTATTGAAAATGAAAATAGAAAACAATAGACGAATTTGAGGCATTTTATGTACCGTGACTGTAATAAATATCCTGCATAACTGATGTGTATGCATTCGAACAATAGAATGAAAATTTATTTTACTTGCTCCTCAAAACTACTTCCCACATACAAAGCTACATTTCATGCTTATTATGTGTGATATTCGTTAAATTTTCTACATGGACTTGACTTGGGGATAGATCGTAGGCACTGCACCTTTTTTTCGTTTTTTTTATAACATTAATATCTTTTATAATAATCATAATTCCTAAGCTTCACAGCCGAATTTGGCAAATGAAGTGCTCCTTCTTATGGGAATATTAAAGTTTCATAGTTGGCGTTGGAGGCAAAAAGTCTCTGAAATTAGTTATTGAATTTAATGATATTAAATATCTCTCAACTTTATTTTATTATTTAATGACTTCTCCGTTGATTTTTAATAATATGCGAAAATTTTTGACGCCTTAGTTTTTCTATACTTTTCGATATTTTTCCACTTTAATCGACTTATGTATGCTTTGCAATACTATTCGATATCTTTCGAGTTCAGTGAATTTTTTCGTTTTATTTTTTAATTTTTTAAAGAAATTTTTCATACTATCCGACAAATGAACACTTCTTTTCGACTTTTCTCGAAGATGTTGTTCGACTTTTGTTGGCTTTTTCTTATGTTATGTTCGATAGTACTCCTTAATTTTTAATTATTATGTTTTCTATGCTTTTCAGTTGAATAGGTTTTTTTATTATTTTACGTAGGGGAATAGTATGTACCTTGGACTGATTGTACCTTGAACCAACAGCGATATTTCATGTTTGCCAGCGTGCAGCTAAAAATTGTAACACTACAATTTTCTCTATTTATATAACCGATTTCAGCAACGCTGCACAATATCTATTTTAATTTACGTTCTTTCGTCAACTGAGGAAGACGAAATTTTTACGTGATTTGCAAATTTTGTGCAAATTTTCAAGGTCGACTCGCGAGCTGTGTAATTTTGTTTTGTTGGGGATCAATGAAAAAATAACAGTACCCAACTTTTCTCTTCAAGTTAATTATCTTAAAATCTTATTATCTTATTATCTTTTTTTTGAATATTTTCCGAATTTTGTGCTTGGCGTGTACCTTGGACCAATGCATGGAATGTACCTTGAACCGGTCCAAATCGCAAAGCTTTTCTGTGTCGTGAAATGTATTACGAATATAATTTAAAATGGTTTAAGTGGTAGATCTACTACTAAATAGGACAGGATCGGAAAAGAAAATTTAATTCGCCATATAGCTACGCTTTTATTATCTGAATGCACTATATTGATAAACATATGAGTCCAAAATTGATCATAAAAAACTATTTAATACAGAGTAAGGAAAAATTTTGGTAAATTTAGTCTCGTAGTCCAAGGTACAATGCCTGATTGTACCTTGGACCACTTTGGCATTTTTAAGAAAAACGTCTTTTACGAGGGTTTGGAAAAAAGACAGCGGCTTTTTGTATTCATGCCTTTATAGCTAAAATATCAGTTTAAAATATAAAGGCGTCAGAGAAAAAAAAGCAGCTATAGATTGGAGCCAGCAACCGATTTGCTCAAAATTGGTCTAAGGTACACGCACTTCCCCTACCTACTAAATACTTTAGACTTGTTTTTCGGTACTATTCGATAACTTTATACTCCAGAAGGAAGCGTTGTATTTTTCAAGGTCATTTTCTCCCACCTAATTTTTTTGCAATTGATAATTTAAGCAACGCAGATAATGAAAATAAGCGTCAATCGCCAGAATCGTGGTGGGTCTGGTTGTGAAAGGCTGTTGAAAAAAATTTCGCTTAATAACTCGGAAAGTAGGCCACAAGAAAAAAATTATGAATTGACCAATGTTGTAGAGCAGAAAATGACAATATTTGACCCACTTTTCAAGTGTTTGCTGTAAAGAGCTAGAATTGGCTCATTTTTTCTATTTTGCCCATCGCTGCTCTACACTAAACGGAGGTTATCTTCAATGCTTTCTCCGCCATGTTTGAGCCAACATATGCATGTAGTTGCCCAGCTTTTCACCATTGCGTGGTATGAAGAAAAAGCAGCAATATTACTTCATAAATTTATTTATTTTAACACAACCAAATGCTTGATGACAGTTCCACGTTTGATGCTCTCCACGCGTTCTTTTTAAAAATCGCATACATAGCTTTCACCCATCGCTGCCTACAGCAGAAGACATCGTCATACCAAGTTTAATTCTATTATCTTTAAAATATATTTGATAGGGAATTTTATATACATACATATTTACGGACGGCTTTACGGCTACTTATCCTAGTCAACCCACTATTTATCAAATATATTTTATCAATTACCATGTAAGTGTCCTAGAACCATATTTTTAGATAAATCGTTGCATATTTTGCTGAGGGTATCAAACATTTTTCGCGTTCAGACTATGCACTTGTGTAATGTATCACAACCTTTTTAACGCCGAAGCGGAGAAGTTTTGAAAAATGATTTCTCAAATTATGAATATCTATTTTATTAAACAGAAACTTTAAGTTGTCTTTAAGATATCATTTGCTTTCATTTACAATCCATAACTAAAGCACTCAAAAGTATTTTATCAGCTAAAATCCTCAACTTGCATGCAACATCAAATCAAATCCCTTGTCATAAATTCTACTTTACTTCAGATTTGATTGTTGGTTGTCGCATGTAAGGAAAAAAAATTTGCATTTTCTTAGCACACGTCAAGCGGAAGTTGCAAACAAACAGTTGCACTTACAAAGATTTGAAGTGGCATTTTAGGCGCTTATCACATGAAATTTGCGTGCCAATCACCGTTGTACTAATGGCAAGAAAATTACTTCTTATGCCAACTTGAAAGCCAAATAAATTGAAGAATTTTCTATTATTTAGGTCAAAAAAGGATTTGCATTCACTTAGAGTAGCTTATCAGCAATTAGCGCTAAAAAACACACTAACTCACTTAAGGCAGCCAGACGTACGGACGGACGCTTAAATTATTCCCATTGGCTTATTTAGCTAAGTGAGTTAACGCCAAGTCATAATGACATATGACAAATAGTAATGACTGTGTAAAAGCACTTTTTACACTTAGTCGATAGGAGAGTAAAAAAAAAAACGCGGTCATCAACATTTTTACAAAAGGCACTAAATGCATAATCTGTAAAATACAACGCACCTACTCACCCACTTAATGTGGGGTCAGGGGTCAATGTATGAACAAAAGTCAAATAAAATGCAACGATTGGGTGAAAAAATATCCGAACCACATACATACATATGTACACATATCAAAAGGGTTTAATTGCTGATTACAATTTATGTAGCAGAATTTTTGTCAGAATTGTTACTTTTGCGTGCTAAAACGAAGTATTTTTATTGTAGTGATTTTTTTTTCTTTTTCTTTTGGGGTTTCATTTCTCAATTAAGTGCACTTGTAAACTATTTTATTTCCGTTCACCTATTTGTATGGGAACTATTTGTGCAGTTAAAAAAATTTTAAGTGTTTTTTGCCATAAATTGCAAAAAAAAAGGGTTAATTTACATAAAGGTGTTGAATAAGAGTGCATTTTGATTATGCGGGAATTATATGCCATAAATGTTGATTACACTTTTCTCTAACTAATATAAGGCTCCCTCCACCCTTGCCCATTAACGTGAAACATTTGCAATTCCACATTGACGTGAAAAACGCAAATCAACAATCAGTCAACAGCAATAAATGACATGAAAAACAATAGCAATAAAAAAGGCTTAAAAAATGGGCGGTATTTAGTGAATTAAGTGGCACCTTGCGTGAATGGTAGGCGAATATGAAAAATGCCAAACTTGAAGTGTAAAAATGATGATAAGAATGGAGGGGAATTTAAAGTAAAGGTAACTATGCGAAGCTTTACAGCGAAAAGACTGCCTAGTTAAAGAGATTAGGTATATTGTGGAAAATTTTCATTTTGTAATACTATTCAGAAATAAAACACCCTACGATCCCTTAAGTCGAATACAGTGTGTGAATACAGTGTGTGCTAATACCAAAAGAATTAGAAAAGCATAAGAAAACACAAAAAAAAGGTACTAAGGCTAGTCATACTAGTTTCATCCGTTGCTAAACGGAATCCTCAGTGACTTTTAAACCCATCTGTTGAGAACCCAAGCAAAAATTAAACAAAGCAAATCAAAATTTTCTTTTTCCAGTTTTTTTGTAACTTATTTGATATTAAATAATGATTTATTATACGATTTGCACTTGATAAAAGTATAATACAGTAGAACCCCTGTAAGTCGAACTTGAAAGGAGACACCAAAAAATTCGAGTTATAGAGTTTTCGACTTATGGAGGACTTTGACTTAAGCGAATTTTGTCAGGAAATGTTCGACTTGTATAGGCTGAGATTTATTCCAACTAATGATGTACATTGTCGGCATATTCTTAAAGTCGGTATCTCATTTTCTTTCGAGCAATAGAGGTAATTCGTTGCAAATAATCGAGATGTAAGGGTTGTAAAATCAAACATTGCTATATTCGAGATGCAGAGGTCCAATTTATTTTTCGAGTTATAGAGGGAAAATATGTACTGAATTTACTTGTAGATTCGACTTATAGAGGGATCAGATTTCGAGCAATGGAGGTTTTGGGGCTTGAAGGGAAGGGAGCACAACATTTCTTCGAGTTTGGGAGGTTTTTGACTTATCGAGGTTTGACTTAAAGAGGCTCCACTGTATCAACTGAGTTACAAAATTGAAAAGCTTTAGTTTTAAAAATAATCTTCTATTCTATGTAGATATTGTAGTCAATTTATGTGCATGGAATTTTATAACAATCTCAATACAAAAAAAAAAAACCTTTGCTATTTACTACCGATTTCTTCAAAACTCTCTAAGGCAAAACACTCTAATGATGATACCAGACAGACAACCCTTTTATTTTTTTTTAAATGTTGTTGTGAGCAACGGCTGGCGCTCATCAAACTACCGCGTAAAAATAATCACTAAAAAAAAACTATTTTCTACTAAAAGTAAAACTTCTCCAACAAACGCCAGAAATCAACGAAGAAAAAAAGAAAAAATTCCCACACAATTCCCTAACAAATTGCGTACAAAATTTACTTCAATTGTGTAAGAAACATGAAAGTCTTAAGTTTCATTTTTGTTATAAAAATAAACAGCAAATAAATGAAATGAAAATAAAAATAAAAATAAAAATTACTTCCTCAACTTTCTAGGACATTCGTGTATTCTCAGGAGATTGTGCTGTTTAGGTGTTTGGAAGTGTTTCTTCTAAGTAGTTTTGCTTGTACGTTGTAAGCAAGAAAAAATTCCCACAGTAATTTCTATGCAACTCAAGTGGGCGCAAAGGTTAAAAAGATTTGCTTGAAGTATTTCTATAGATTCGAGTTTTATTAATGGAAACTTTTAGATTAGAGAATCAGGTATTTTGGCATGTGTCCTTCAAATGTGACTTCAAAGTCAAGTTGTCAATTTGACTAATTGAGTCACGATGGTCAAATGAAAAAGTGAAATCAGTGGTTTAGCAACATATTTTTTCTTATTTCTTTTGAGAATGTTAGGAATCACAATTCATCGCCAGAGCTTTATACTGAGTCGAGCTGCAAAAATTCCATGGATTGTGAATTATAAAAATATACCAACAACTTAGCTTCAGGAAAAATTACCGATAAGATTCTCTTACCCATAGATATAAGTATCAAATATTTATTTAATTTTTTTTTTAACAAATGAAATTTTACGGGAATGCATCACACCTTCTAAGGACTTGAATTTTAGAAATCTTAAATATTTTTTTATCAAGTAACAATTTTTAAAGAGAACAAAAATTTGTCACTACCATTAACGAAACAACTACTAAACTATAAAAATTAAATATTTATTATATCAGCTGCATCTCTTCATGCCATAATACTTAACCTCAAAAAATGGATAACCAACATAACTTAGTTGCATCATTTAAGTTAACGTGCAGTCCGTGCAGTATATCCTGTATGTATGTAAAATAAAAACCCCAAGATCATAATTGCTTGGATAAGTAAAGCGCCTGTTAAAATGCATCCTATATGCTGTTTTTCATATTCTTGCAATTCTTCTAAGTTCTTCTTTTAAAAATTCATAACACACATGTGTAAGTGTACATGTGTGTGTGTGTGTGTGTGTGTGTGTAGTAGCACTCAACCGTATTCAATCCAAGATAACCCAGCCTCATGTTGCTGAACTCACATGCTGTAAATTGCTGAAACTTAACTCATTCAGCTGTACTCGACTGAATTTTTAACTTAACCTCAAAAAAAAAAAAGAGGACTTCTCACTTTCATGGTTGCCAAGTCAACACTTTAGCTCCTAACTCCTTTTCGCACAGCTCTGGCGTGGTGCTAAGAATGTGGCAGAACTCTTTGTCAGTGTTCTTTTGTATTTTCACTTTTTGGCTCTGTTTTTATTTCTACGTCTTCTTCACAAGCAACATGTTTTAAAATTTTTTATTTCATGTCAGTGAATTTCTTTCTTCTTGACACACTCAACTAAGTGAAAGGAAGTAGTTGTTGTAGCAGTAAAAGTAGGTGAGGAGTTTCAAGATTCAGTCATTCAAAAATAATGAAATTTTGGATGTAAAGTTAAAAATGGTCGTGCTTAATATTAAATTTTCTTAAAGAAATTTTATATTATAGAGTCGCTTAAATTCAATGCCAGAGGATAGTCTTGAAGAAATATTACTCAGTATTTGGGTTTTTATAAATTCGTGCCAGAAAGTACTGAAATGTTTTATTTGCTGACATAGAAATTTGAGCGAGGCTGAACGAATTTGCAAAACGTTCATTTTAGCGACTTAATTTCGAGAAAATTTTGTGCAAAGGTGAACAAAACCTTTGACATAGAATCAACGAATATTTAATCGGAAAAATATTCATTACTAGAAATTATTTAACTAAAAGTATGTCAGGGTTGTATAGTTGGACAGAAGTAATTCCCGGCCACTCAAAAAAAAGTTGATGAACTTAAATTTTTTTGGTCAGCAATAGTAAAAGATTAATTTCTAAAGACTTAAATTTTTTGAGTGGGAAAAACTTTATGGCTTCAGGCACTCGTCTTTGACATGAAATTTCGGCCAGTTGGCAACCCTGAAGTGCGTGATTGTGGCTCCCAATTATTTAAAAGTTGATTAATGTTACTGAGAGTGGCTCTTAGGCCGTTCTTTCGAAAACGACTCCCCTAAGGGAGTCATTTTTTTCCAAAGAGTTTCTATGTATTATTTCTGTATTATTGTAGCCCTAATATATTTCATCGTTCTATTTCCGTTCCGCCTTATTCCAGATAGTTATTCTCAGAAAAATAATTTTGAGAAATCCGGTCCACTAACAAAACTATCTATCTAACAAATCTGAGAGATTTTTATATTAAGTTTAGGAAAATCTAGAAAACACAGTGCTTCAGAAAGTAGCATTTTCGATTTTGCCGTAAAAATTATTTAATTTGGGTTAATTAGCTCATGGCATCAATGGGACTAATGGTATTTTTTTGAAAGTTTCATAGTTTAGAATTGAAATAAAATACATAAAATTGCCCAAATAATGAGATTAGATTTATTCTTTTATTCTGTAGAGAATTTTAGGGGACGTCCATTAATTAAGTGAGGTATTTTTTAAAAATTCGGACCCTCCCCCTTCCCCTTGGTGAGATTTGGTGAGATCTGGCGGGACCCCTCCCCTCCCTCACGTAAGATTTAAATTATAATTTTTAATGTAAATTCTATGCATTAAAAAGTTGACGAGAGGATATTTTACCTCACACCCTCCCCCCTATTTTAACGCACGTAATTAATGAATTAATGGACGTCCCTTTATGTTATTCTGGAATTTCAACACCGTCACTGGTTCATTTACAGCGCTGTCTAGATGTTACTTTTTCAGCCATTTTTCCAAACATCTTGGGAAATATACATATATATATATATATATCAGCAATAATGCGACGCGACGAACATTACGCTTAAAATGTTCTAAAGTTGGTGACTCATATGCGTAGGCTAAGGATTTGGTGAATTTTGAAAGAACATTTTTCAGTGGCGTCAAATCAAGCGATCTAGGTGGCCAATCGAAAGATCCTTTTCACGAAATAGCGCCGAACTGTTGAAACCACATCGCTTCGACATTCGTGCACGCAAACGATGAACGAAATAGTCGACTATTTGAACATATACATAGCAATCACCATTGAATATTATGCGCTAACCGGTCTCCTTTCTGAAGAAATACAGCCAGATAACACCTCCAGCCTACGGTATTATTGCGTAAAGAAAGAAGTGCACTTAACAGTAAACTTTCAGGTTCTAATGGTATTTGAGGACTTTTCTGTTGATTCTCTTCACACGAAATGCAGCAATTTTGTTATTTAACGTTAAACGAGACTTTGTGGTGAAAACCAGGATCAAAAGGTTCAGCTGGTTTTTGACTCATGCAGCAAATGATGGTCATTCAAAAAAAATGGTCGAAAAAATTTCCACACAGACACAAGCTCAAGCGCTACGTACTTTACCAATTTATCAATGATGAAATGGGAAACCTTACGAAGTATAAATGAGACCAAAACTGCCAGCTAAACCCTATTTGAAAGTTAAACACTCTATGAAAACGTCCTTTTTAAAGGACCCTAGCTTAATGCCTTATTGTCGCCAAGAGTTAGACTTTTTCGAATTTTTTAATTCATAAATTAGATAGATTAAATAAGAACCAATAAATTAGAAAAAATGTATTTTAATATTAAATTCCATATAGCAGACATCCATCACGAGTTAAGATATTTTATTAATTTTAATTTTATTTATATTTTTTTTTTTTTTAAGTTCGATTGCCCAAAAAAGTGTTAAGAGAAAGGAAAAATCGTCCAAAAATTAAAATTAAACGATATTAAAGAAAACTTAACTTAATTTGGGAATCGCTCAAAAAGGTTTTTGTTGAAAGGATATCAGACTACAGGCTATGTCACAAAATGACTCAAAAAATTCATGAATAATTGCACAAAATTATTTACCAGTTTTCACATGAAATAAGTTTCATTATATAAAATTTATCTATATTGACTTATGTAAATTTTTATTTCCAATCGTATTTTTGGCCATTATTGCAGTTTTTTTAGTTTGGCTAAGTTTTCTATTTGAATTATTTTGAGCAAATTAGAAGTAATTTAAAAATAAGATTCCCAGTGCAGATTTCAATTGATAGATTTTTTATTTTCTTAAGTTTAAAAATCCTTTTTAATCATTTTTTTTTTTTAAATATTATTCCCATTAAAGCACAGCTGTTCGCAAAGATCCTTTTCAAAAAAAATTTCAAAACATTTGGTTGGTCATTTTAAAATTTCAACAATAGTGTCGGACCCTTTGACCATAAAAGATCGACAAAGGGCCAACAATTAAGTTGTACTTTTCGATATCAACAGAAACACCAGCACCAATAGAAACAACTGTTTCAAAATTTACAACACAAACAACAACAGAAAAATTTATCAAAAGAAGATTTAAAAATCCCGATAAAAATTTGCAAATTGAGGGTGAAAAATAGGTCAAATCTAGACAACAATAACTTTACGCTGTTGAGTTTCAAAAACAACATGAAGGGGAAAAATCGAACATATTGTCATATAGGTAAAGTGTAAACATTGATAAAAGCAACACGCGGTTTTTCACTTCACAATAAAATGAAGGCTTTGTGTCAGCAATACCAGTAAAATAGGGTGTATCTTAAAAGTTGTATAGAAAATTTTGCATTTATATTTTTAGATTATACTACACAGAATAATTGTTTCACATAAAATATGTATTTGAGTTCAGCGACATTTTTTCCATGAGGTTGGCAGCTCAAAAATTTTATATATCACATTTTTTACAAGCTTTTGACAGCTGTCATGTGTCAAAAACAATCTGAATTGCAATTTTTGCAGGTATTCTACTTTCACGGTTCAAAGAGTGTTTATTCCATGAGCTTTTTGACTGCTTAACCAAGTCATGAACATATGCTCCAATCCTCAAATCTTTGACCTTCATCAAATTGGTTTACGACCAAAGTCTATAGAAGGTTGCCACCTTCACCGTGTGACTGCCTTTTGAATTGGAGATTGTACTAAAGTCATAACTAAAATTTTTCAATTTTTGAGTTTCAATATTTTCCGAAAAAAAAAAAAGTTTTATATATGTTTCAAATCACCGAATTAAGTTCAAAAACTTAACTAAATTTTAGTTTAGTAGTTTACCCAAGTCATATTTTTTTTTTCAACACTCATTAAATAACAGTCCACCCTAATGACGTCTCAACAACGACAGCTTGTTGAACTACTAAAGCAATTAAAGCTGTAAATGGGATTTGGTACCATCAAACTATAGCGCCTACAATTTCGGTAACTTACATACAACGCGCGCACTTGATAGGCTTGCAATTTGCCAAATTGTTTTGTTTTGTTTATTCGAAACGATCCTGCATATTGTAGAGGGTGTAAAATTTGCAATATGTATTTAGGTTTTTCCATGTAAGCAAAAAACAATACGAATGGAAATCGAGGATTAAATGTTCGCTATTCTACTCCTTTTTTTTGGAAAAATCTTTTTTCTTTATTTTTCGTTTTTCGTTTTTACTTTGAAAACGTTTGTTTTCTTTGCCATTCATGACCTACATTGTTGTTTTTGTTGTTTCGCACATATATCCCATTAGCTGAGATCTTTGATAAGAATTTTGTGTGCTATATAAATTCGCTAGTGTTGCCATTGTTAGCAATTTTAAAGTTAATTGAGTTTATTGCATGCTTCTTTAGTGAAGACGAGTTTGAAAAGAAACGAATCTAAGAAATGGGTTACTTGATACATATATAGCAGCTTTAGAGAAATCACAATAATTTTTTTTCAATGAATTTCTTATACAATAGTTACCACGCCTATTTATAGAATCGAGTCAACTTTTAGTTTTATGCTTATTAAGACACTGCTGCGAAAGGTTCTATAAAATTTTCATTAAAAACTTCATCATATTTGCATGAGAAATAATTTTCTTCAAATCCAGTGGGCATGGCGACCATTCAAAAAATTACGCCTACTTTATTTTTTTACTTAGTCGATGCTTCTCATAGTTACATAGTGCATCCATACCATAATCCTTGATAGCTAGCCAATCAGCTACAAAAAGCACGTTAGCGGAAATATATTTTTTGCTTAAGCTTTTAAAAATCTTTTTAAGAATTGGTTTCATTTTTCAAACTTTCTGAAATCACTTTGGTCTGAGAATTACAGTAATTTATAATAATACTTAAATATATTACTCAAATATTACAGATGTTTTTCTATATCTTTTATACACTTTTACTCCTCACGGAGTATAGCCTATTCAAAACTCTTCCAACGTGTACGATCAGTAGCGAGTGCCATCGATTCTATCCAAAATTTCTCCAATCTTCGATGTTTTAGAACGGTCTCGTCTTCTGCCCCCCCATTCCGGTTCTGTTCCAATGCTTACCGGGAGATTTCAGTTTGTAATTTCCACCACGTATGTTCAATCCAGTTTCATTTTCGCAACTTGTTTCGAACGAATATCAGATAATATCGGCATCTACATAATGAGTAATTCGACATTGGTGGATTCGCCTTTCACGAAGCTATTGGGATATTTTATCAGTACGTGAGTGCTACCAAAAACTACTCGATTACTCGTTTTTTTCAAAGCAGTTTATTCAGCACTCATTGTCAGTAAAATCCAGATAGACAGCATAAAAACTGTGAATCGCAAGAAATCGCGCTGATTTTCCACACTATTACTAGTGTCAACATACACATTTTAACATTGAAAAGTGCAGAAAATCTGTGCATATGGGTATGTAAATGGCATTAACAGACTGGCACTAACACTCACATGCCAGACGTACAAATCGCACTGACAGTCGTTGAAGTGTCAACGATGACAAAGCAATTTCCATGTGTGTGTAACTTCATTGTGTGACCGTTTTGTATTGTTACCATTCCCAGCAAACATTTGTAAAATTATTAAATCTTCCACATAAATAGATATGAATTTATAACTCTTCTAAATGAGTTTTACGTTTACTTCAGCATGATTAATAAGCGTGTACTTCTTAACACTCTTTAGGAAGATTGAAAACAGAAATTATAGAAATAATTGATTTTGAATCATCCATGCGATTATTTGGCGACTTTAATATAAAATAATTTGATTGCTTCTACGAGGCAATTTATTTATAACTCTGCTAGCAGATTTTAATTGAATTTGTTTTAATATCCAGCATTATAATTCGATATAACTTTTTTGTTAGTTGCAATGCACAGATATTGACGCGAAATGTAAATACAAAGTGGGCAACAAAGAACGGTGTAACTAGAAACTCTTTCTTATGATTCTTAATAAATGAATCGCTTGTAGAGTTTTTCTCGGAAAAGCTATCACTTGGTATACAAGCGCGCGCGCGATTGATACTATCGGCTCAGCGTATGAAATATGATGCTTCTGCGTCAAAAAATGTTTGCTGGGCTGCAATATCAAAGGACATTGTACATATAGCATTTTTGCTTGTCTTTTTAAAAGTCTACATTTAAAGTAAGTAGTAGAGCACATGTTTCTTAATACCCTGACAGTTGTGCTACTAATAGGGTTACCAAATAGCATTAAAATTTCAACAAATTGTGCGCATTGTTTTGGTCAAAGAGTATCTTTGGTTTTGGTAGCATTGCAATCATAATAACGAATGCATAGAAAAAGGCTTAAATTCCTTAGTTTTGCATGGAAAAGGATTAAGAGCACAACCTTATTACACGCATCAATGATTATTTTTGCTTTTATCTAAATTTTTTGAAATAATTGGTACATTGCAGTGAAAAAAAAATTGATCTTTTATAAAAATTATTCATTTCAGTTATAAAATTGTTTTTATAGAATGTAGTATTTATGTACATATTTCAGATTGCTTTATGAAATTTTTTTTTTTGTCTTTTGAAATATCATAATTTTTTCTATATAAATTTTAATTCAATTTTTATATTCACAAAAATAAAGTATTTCACTTATATTTTGCGTAAATGCATTTCCGCTTTGTGTGTCACATTTTTCATTTGCAGCAATAAAAAATAAAAATAAATCCAAAAAAAAATCTAAAAGAATTCTACCTGCCATAGGAATTTTAACAACAAAAAAAACAATAATAATTCACAAAATGTCACATAAAATTTCATGCGATATGTCATAAAATTTAAAATCTACCAAACTGTGGCAAACTGTGGCAAATTTGCAAATACCACCAACTTGTGCCAACTTGTTGTCATGGTAGTGTTGCAGCAGTTTGTGGACAACCAACCGTAGATATATTTTACACATTGACGTCAGAAAATACACAATATTTCGACGTGTTGCATGTGTTATGCAAAAGTGAGGAAATTTTACCTTTTTTAACATTACACTGCTCTACAAAAAATAAAAATAAATTGCAGAGTTGCACTTTTTTTAATGGATTTTGATCGGCGGACTTGGAAAATTTTTAAGATGATCTCAATTTTGTAATATTTTCAAAAACCAATTTTCAAAAATATACGTGAGTTCAAAAACACAGTTTTTTTAAATTATGTGGCAAAAATTTTTTTACCAAATCATTTAATTAAATATTCTAAATTCGCCGCAGAAAATTATCAAATATATTTTTATCAATGAGTGGCGTAAATATTTAAAGAATATGATTTTTCTTTCAATTGACAGCAGTGTCAAACTAATTAGTTAAGCAATTATTCAATGCTAAGCTGTACAGAACAATTTTTGTACATTAATTGGGCTGTCAACAGCAAAAATGTCAGTGGCAAAATGAAAATCATTTAAATACCACAATTTAACACTTGAAAGAGAGAAGAAGAAAAAAGTGACGCCTGTGACAAGTGTGATGCATATGTTGGCAGTGGATTTTAATTTTTAACACATTTGACACTTAATCTTTTTTGCAGGTCATAGAAACGAAAAAAAGAATATTTAAAGAAATACAAAAACTAAAGACCCTTGCAGCGCTTACCAGCAGCAAAGTAACTGAAAACGCATAGCTGTCAAAGTTAATAATGACAGATGATAAGGAGTTGTACAAAGATGTATGCTAAAATGACATTTGAGTGCGCTAAAGTGACAGTTATGCAACACAAGCGTAGCAATGAAATTGAACGAGTGGTTTTTTTTATTTTGTGGAAATTTAAAACGAAAAGGATAAAAAGGATATTAAATATTATGCACTTAAGTAGTCATAATGTACTTGAAACGCTATCACAGTAAGGGTGTCAGATAAGCGGACACCAAAACTATGACCAATATGTTTGTATACATATAAGAAATTTTAAATTTTATAAGAAAAATTTAACTTTAACAAATATGGGCGTGTGGTCATTTGAGTTGGTAGCACTGCTGGTCATGGAAAAACATTAAAAAAGTTAACACCCATAAAAGAAATTAACTTTTACTGTAGAACACACAAGAATAATGACAAGAAAACCATAAATGTAACCAACAAAGTATAAACAAATTGACACTGAAAGAAATTGCAAGATAAAACTGAGTCAATAATTATCAAAAGTGCTTTAGTTTATTTTTTGAAATTGATTTTCATAATCGCATAATATCAAAAGTGCCTAAGTACACTTACTGAAATTTAGATTCCATTATTTCATAATCGCAGGTAGTTTAAACATATTAATTAAAGTTCAAGGATTTTATTTTTTTCAGATATGAATACGTTCAACTATTTCTACATGTAATTTGAGCCAAAGTTTCACTGAATCAATCCCAAATATGGGTTGCCATTCATTTAAGAAAAATTGGCCCTAAAAACGGGTGGCATGTTAAGAACATGATTCGGCAAGGCAATTCTATATATTCTGTTTAGGCTCATCGAACTCTATCATTTGACATACATTTCTAGACTTTATCTTCATTAATGAAAATTGACCCAAAAACCAGTGGCAACCAATTTTTTGGAAAGGATTCAACAATGCAACTCAGTATATTATATTTAGGCCTCGTCGAACTTTATCATTTGGCATAAATTTCTATTTAACAGTTACAGTTTTATTTGAAACAACAAAATTGGCTAAAATTCGGGCATCGGGATAGGCTTTGGCAAGGCAACCCTGGTTGATTAGTTTCACCAAAATGTAATAAGTTATAATTCTACCTTAAATTTAACTGGCAGTCTGGGGTTCGGTATGGGCTACGGATTTTATTAATGCATTAACATTTTTGTACTTTCGAATATTTAGTTCTACTTAAGATATAGAATATACATTTGCTCTAGGTTTTCTCTCAGTGTTGCATTGTAGAAACAATATACAAATATAAAACCAGTTGCAACCACAGCATTTTATTTGAACATGCGACACAAGTGACTCAAATTTCTGCTTTTGTCGCTTTCACCAATGTTCAGTGGATTTGTCACACTATAAAATTTATCAAAAAAAAAAAGACAAAGCTGAAATGAATCCTTACAGCAAATACTCTTACTAAATGACTCTTATATTAAATTAAATTATTAAATGAAGCTCCACAGCAGAGGGCAGCGAGAATAATATCATGATCCTTTGGATTTTAGATATGTAGTTTAGTTCTTTGCTTGAGCTGCGTGTCAAATATAACATATGTATGTATAAACATATTTATGTATACGAGTAGCATACAGTATTACTTATGTGCAGTAGCTGGAAAAAAAGGACAACAAGGACATGCTACATTTAGTTACTTTGCATATGAAGGATCTGCTTGGCTTGTAAGTATTGTAGTCGCCAAAGACTTTTTTCTATCATTTCGCTGCTGTAGACATTTAGATTTGGGTTACAGATTTATGTGGCGACATGCAAGATATGTTAAAAAATATATGATATATGTTAAAATATGAAAAATATATGCAGGGGAACGCCTATATATAATATTTTGGAGTTTGAATAGTTTCAAGCATAGAAGAAAATATAAACAAGTTCACTCAAAGTTTACACATGTTTCATTCAAAATTTATATTGACTTTTTAAAGAGTTTCCGTTTTTTCGAATTTTTCAATAAATTACGTTTTGAAACTATTTCTACATTCTAAATATTTTTTCCATCTTGATTTTTAACTCTTTCTCAACATTTTGAACCTCTTCAACATTTTTCTTCTTTATCAACATTTATCGCCTTAATCAACATTTTTTGAGTGCACCAACATTTTTCGTCATCTTCAACATACAATTTTCAAAATTTTTAAACTGCTCAATTGTTATTCAACAATTTTTAAACTGCTCAAAATTTATCCATTTAACTTTTTTTTAAATTTTTCAACATTTCTCCACTTTTTCAATATATTTCAACTTTTCCAACGTTTTTCATAATTTTCAACATTTTTATTTTTTCAACATTTTCTTACTTTCCAACATGTTTTGGCTTTTTCAAAACTACTAGACAATATTTTCTGAATTTTGCAATATTTTTCAACATGCTGAAAGCTATATCACGCTGCAGTATTTACCAGCTTTTTTGCTTACAATCTTATCGTCGAATAATTAAGTTAAGCAAAATAATAAATTTACCCAACATCTGTTATCTATCAATGCATAAAATCTATCGATTGAATATTGCTGATTTTTGCCCTTTGAGATTAATGATTACAACATACTTTCGCTGGTTAACGAAACAGATGACTTTATTTACCGAAGAATTTATTTTATACTTAAAATAATTTCATAAAATATTGCATTTATATCATATCTTTCGGCAAAATTAATTGAGTTGTAAAACATTTGCAGGATGTTTTATTTTTTTCATTCTTATTACTCTTGTCATCTCCTGTTTGGTTTTTTTTCTTTTTCCATTTCTGATTTGATTTAATGTATTTTATTTTTCCTTTCTACTCAATAATTGACTGCATTTGATGTGTTTTGCTTCTTCCTTCACTTAAGGCGGAAATTGCTGTCTCTTTTGTAGTAGATTGCTCCTTTTTTAATAACATAACAATAGAGCAAAGGATGATAAAGATCATCTATTCCTTTGATTTTTATTGGTTTTTTTTTTTTTTTGTTTAGTTAAATGGAATACAAATTTTGTTATTTTTAAAACGGAAATGGATTTTCTTCTTTAATATTGATTTGCTGCTTTTCTGACCGTTGTTCCAAATTATTTAGTTTTTTTTTTTTAGTTTTTTTTTTGAATTTCAACAAGGCTTTTTCGACCTGATAGCAACTAAACCAGTAATTTGTGTGCAGAAAATATGAGTTATATTAAAACCGCAGTAGAAATATCATTTTATGCTCTTTTCAAATATTCTTAGCACTTTCGAGAGCTTCTGCTCGAAGTGAGATTTCCACAAAAACGTCTGACCATCAGACATCTATGTAACCCTTTTGGACAATTGCAAAGTTTCACTTCTCTATTGCTATTTCCATTTTATTGTTGACAATTTTAAATTTATAAATATTCTTAGATATATGTATATGAGGACTTTATGTTGAAAGTAGTCTCAGTCTTTCATCATTTAAAAGAAAAAAGTATGTAACTTGGAATCAACTGTATAAAATGTACTTATTTTTTCTTCTCCACGAAGACCACTATCATAATAAAGACTTTGCATATCATCTACTAAATGAACGACGAAAAGATACACCCCTCTATCAGCAAGGTAAAATTCTGTTGAGTCGTTATAAATGGATTTCACTGCAGATGCTGCCGACCTTTTTAGACCGTTTAAGAACTCTGTCTGCAGTTCAGTATTTTCAGCTGCATTTTCTAAATAGTTTTTCTCCGAGGTCACAGTGAACTCTGATTCTACCCATCAAAGTGATTTTTTCATCACACAGGTGAAAACTTTCTATGTACTATCAGCATTACAATTTAGAATTGCACATCTGGAGATATATTCCCATCGGTAGCAAGTAGTTGGCTTCTGACGGGCATAATACCCATCGACATGATTCCGACCGTTATTATGACTGAGCTGCTTAAGTAATTCCCAAATGACTAAGTGCTCCATAACAATGTAGGATAACCGTGATTGCACTTTCCACCAGCTGCACTTGAAACGCTGGCTACCTAAGCTATGGAAGCGATTTGGCAGTTCACAGTAATGGAATAACAGTTTACAGATCTCGAACAAAGATCACCTAAATAACCCACCAGTAACTAAATAAAACTATTTATCAAAAATTTTAGGAATCTTTAGAAAAAACTCCATTGGCCACAAGAAAAAATAATTGTTAGCCTTCGATTTGAATCGATTATTTCATTGTTTATTTGACTGTGTACTAAACAATATTTGTACTGCGGCATAGTTCTAGTTTTTCTGGCATTTTGTTACAAAAACAATAAATTTCTGTTTGTCCAAAATAAGAAAAAGTGTGTCCCCATTAATCGAACACATGATATTTTTTCTACGCCAAGCCCCGCAACGGCTTACAATACAAATACTGTGCGCGTTTGTGCTCCACATACATGACACACAAATTGGGTGATTTCTGCGTGTAATGCGGTTACAGCATGGGGAAAAATATTGTGAGTGCACCCACTAAACATTGGGGAGCATGGACTTTACCCCAAAAATATTATGCCACGCTACACGTTGAGAAATTTTTGAGTAGATGGAAAACCACATGGTTTCCAACATGGCTCTTGATATGGTAAGCAACATTTTTACAATGTAATTGTCCTCGACTTTTGGTCAATTGAATTGCAACAAAACGATATAAAAATTCTATTGTAAAAATAGCCAATAGTTTTGTACATTTTTTTTTTCTCACAACAACAATAAATAAAAACAATAGAAAATCAATTGAATTCGCTGTGGGAAATTAAGCACTTGAATTGCTAGTGAAGGAATTTCTATTGGACCCTCTAAAAAACATTTTGCGCAATTTATTGCGCACAATAAAAATACAAAATAATAAGGAAGCCCAAAAAAGAAAAACAAATGACAACAAATGTAAACAAAACTAAAAGCGAACGCTTTTAAGAGCTCTATCTGGAAGCGGACTAAAGTGAAAATAAATAACAAAAACGATGAAAAACGCATGTTTTTAAGGGTCTTCCAATTATTGTATGGGGGCCACAGTGTTTACTCTATCGGTTTTTGTTACATTTTTTTCCTTTTCTTTTCCAAGGAACATACATTTTTTGCCATTTTACGTAGATGGAAAGAAATATGGCATTGTTTGGGTAGCACTTATTGAAAATCGAATATTGGGGATATAACAAAAGAAATAAAATCTGCTATTAAACTGTTTTTTTTTTTAACTAACGAATGATAATGCTGTAAGAATTTGCTAAGTTGTTTTCTGAGAAAAATTTTTTAAGTTGCCATATGATCTCATTAAATTCCGTTCTTTAAATTTTTCCGAAAGAAAATTTGGAAAAAACTTTAACCCTTAAAGTAATCACTATATTCCTCACTAAAATGTCTCATTTAAATTTTTCCAAACTTCACTACTAAATCTTTAGGTTCCGTAGCAAAAAAAAGTAAAACCACTGCTAAAAATAATCCTCCTCAACAATAACAATAAACGGTTATTATGCGTCAATTATGCGACATTTAGCAGTGAATCCATATTCTTATAACTCCTCTTTTAACACCGCTCCCGCCTGCCCTCCACAAAATCACTTCCATAGAAAATCACAAAAATAAACATTTTAGTTACAAATTTACATACGAAAACAGCAGCAGCAACAACAACTTCAACAGCAATAAGCGCCATCTCCATTAGGAGCGAGCAAACGTAAAAAAAGGAGCAAGGAAGTGCTTCAACATAAAAGTCATCATAATAATAACAATAACAACATAAAAAACAACAACATTTTAGTCAGCAGAAAGCAAAAATACGCGCGCTATAACATTAGCATTTTTGTTTTTTTTTTTTTCTTTGCTTTTATAAGGTAAGCATGTCTTATTCCGTCATAATTCTTTCAAGAACCATGAAAAGTTCGAATCAATTATTTTTTTAAAGGCAATGGATTGAAGCAGGGACATATTTAACTATTATAAGTTTTTTGTCAAATAAATTCTTTTTTAATTATTATTAATAAGAGATATTATATTAATTGTCGATAATTATTATTTTTCAATAAATATTTTTTACGTTGAGTCAACTGTTATGCATAAGAAATTTGTTTTCCATTGTCCATAACTATTATTTCTCAATAGATTCTTTTTTACGTTGATCCATAACCATTGTCAATTATTATTCAATGGTGGCCCCGAGTCCCAAAACTGCCCGATTTTGGTCGAATTTTGAAAATTTTTTTATACACCAATCGAAGGAAAGAGGTCGAAAATGGATTTTGACCATCATCAGAGGTGGTTCCGAGTTCCAAAAAGGCCCGATTTCAGTCCATTTTCGAAAAAAAAAGTTATGCTTCAATCGATGGTAAGAGGTCGAAAATGGTTTTTGACCATCATCAGAAGTGGTTCCGAGTACCAAAAATGCCCGATTTCGGTCCATTTTCGAAAAAAAAAAGTTATGCACTAATCGATGGACAGAGGTGGAAAATGGATTTTGAACATCATTTGGAGTATCTCCGCACCCATTTTGACCCATTTTCGGAAAAAATCTTTTTTGCTCCAATCGATTGGGAAAGTTTGAAAAATAATTTTGGACATCACTTTGGTTGGCTCCGGACCTTGGAAAGTACCGTTTTCGACCCTTTTGGTGCTTTCCAAGGTCCGGAGCCGCCCGAAGGTATGTCTAAAAGCCATTGCCGACCATTTCTTATCGGTTGGAGCAAAAAAAAAATGTAGGGTGTTTCAAAAAAAAAAAATTTCCACCAGTTGATAGATTGAGCTCAGAAATTACTATTTTCGTCTCCCTAACTATTATGGCTAACAAGTTTCAAACTGCGTTTATTATGATAAATTAAAAATGTCGAATATATTTTAAGAAACTCGATAAATATTGAAAAACTCGAAAAATCTTGAAAAATTTTGAAAATGTTGAAAAGTTTAAAAAAATGTTGAAAAATTCAAGAAATATTGAAATAGTTGAAATAATGTTGAATAGCTTAAAATTGTTGAATTATTCGAAAAACGTTGAAATTATCGAAAAGTTTTAAAGAAGTTAAATAGTTATATGTTGAAAAGCTCGAAAAATGTTGAAAATTTCGAAAATTGTTGAAAAGGTCAAAATGTAGAAAATTCCGATGTAAATTAAAAAAATATCAAAAAATATTGAATAAGTCTGTTTTATGTTAGTTATGTCTGTGTTAATGTCAAAAACTTTTGGAAAATGTCGACAAGTTGCGTGCACCCTAGCTTTATATTGACCGTCAAATATAACCGGTATACATATATGTATTTTGTTTTATACCTGCGATATTGATGGTTTGAAAAATTTGATTTTTTAAAAAAAAAATTTAATTTTTAAATTCGGAATATATATTAAAATTACACTAAACAATATATGGAATAGATACCCTAAAAATATATTTTTATATGCGTACAAACTCCCTCTGACCTCCTTTGTAGATTGGCGGCTTCCATCTTTAAGCTTTAACTATACCAAAAACAAACAACAACAAAAATTTTTTGCGTTGAAAGAAAAAAACAAATATGCTAAATCAACATAAAAATGTTTAGTCTCTACATTAGCACACCCTTAAGGCTACCTACCCTCTCTCTTAAAGCTAAGGCCACAAAAAATTCACGTTCAACCATTCCGTCAAGTTGGCAAATAAGAAAACTGTCATCACCGAAAAAATTGCGCGCAAGTTGGAGCGATTTTTCTGTAATTTTCTACTTCTTTCGTTTTTAAATGTTGGTATGTCATCGCAATAGCTAAAATGTGTTAAGAGGGAGGTATTTTGTGACGCAAATGAGCGTTTCATTGAATTTTATGCAGTTTAATTTTTGCTTTGGCAAAGATTTCCATAAAAATAAATAAAATATAAAATGTACTAAAGGAATTCGAACGCTAAAGAAAAATCAAGAGGAGTTGGTTTGTTGCTTTCATATGGTCAAAGTAAGACATTTTAAGCTCTAAATAATTTAGGATTTTGTAACTACATAATATGGATGTAAGCTCTTTAATTCAAATGAAAATTTATCTTCATAATATACTCTTCATATCAAAAATATTTGAGCTTATCCGCTTAGGCTTTTAGCTGATCTTCCCAATTTATTTAGCTGTTATTGAATGTCACAATGTACATAAGCTTAAAACTACAATAATCCGTTGGTTTTGTTGTCCTGATGAAAAATCCTTTTACGCATATTTGTTTAACATTTTCTGTTTATTTGATCAATGCTACATTGCGTGCAATGCCATCAGTTGAATACATTTTATTAAACAAATTTGATGCCTAATGCTGTTTATTGTGGTCATAAACGTCAGAGATCCATATGCAGTGGGAACATAGAGTTTTTGAGTGTTAAGTACACAATTGAAACTAAAATTTGTCAATTTGTAACTAAACAAATATTTTGTAATTTTAATACCATTTTAATGAATTCAAATGAAAACTGTTGTTATGATAAATTAATAGCAGCTTCAATGCTATATATAATATATTTATTCGTAGACGGAGATGTTAAGCCACATGGGAATACTAAAAATTTCAAAACGTTGCACATAGAGCTCGGCAGGAATGTATTCCACTTTCATGGAAATTGTCAATTCAATTCCAGGAATCAAAATATGAAGTTATAAAATGTTATTTTCATTCAAAAGAAATGGACTTTGGCATTGACTTTTTTAATTCCTTGGCGAAAGACTTTTATTGATTTCATTGAAGGAATCGGAATTTGGAAATTTTAATTTCATTCAAATCAATTTAATTTCTTAAGGAATTGATAAGACACTTCTGACTTTGTAAATTTATTAAAATCGCAATCTTTGATGAAATTTTTTATGGAATGATAGGAAAGTGTCAACACTGGTCGAGCAAGTTTATTGAGAGAGAATAACTAAACGAAAACTAATGCTCTCTTTAGCACATGCTGTAATGCGATCAAAAGTGCAAGACAACCCAGGCCCAGGGGGCAAACAAATTTTACTATACAGTATTGGCCAAAACTTCAGCACCTTATTAGTACATTTTTTTCAAATAATAAATTTTTTGTGAAAACGACGTTTTCGAACCCTGTTATGAATTTATTATATATATTTTTTACCTTTATTATTGACAAACAAAAATTTAAAAAATTCAGTGTCTCATAAATAAAAAGTTATTATCAAAGGAACACTTTAAGCCAGAAAAATTAACGGACAAAACTAAAGCACCTCATTTTTTATGGTAAATAAAAATTTTTAAAATTAGTACATACTTAGTAGCAAAACCCTTTATTCTGGAGTAAGCACATATCATTGGTATAGAGGAAACTATATTATTAATGATATCCTGCGATATCCCTTCCCAGGCAGGCCCGGATTTAGAAATTTGCCGCCCCTAGGCAGTTCAAAAATTGCAATTTCAATGGTGAAATAATTTTGTACGAAAAGTTTTTCAATCAATAAAATGCACCTTTTATTGATTTCCTATTTATGTTTCTAGAGCACAATACAATATTTTTGGTATTTTTGAGACTTTTTTAATGATTTCTGCGTAAGAGCTAGATTTATATTTCAATGCAATATATATTTTTTATTATAAAGTTATGATCATTTTGATAAGACGCCAATCTAAGCGAATAAAAAAATTTTTCAAAGTTTTCGCCAAAATTTGCCGCCCTTTAATTCTTGCTACCCTAGGCACGTGCCTACTCTGCCTGTATGATAAATCCGGACCTGTTCCCAGAATATTTTCAAGGATTGAAACAGATCTGCCGCGGTTTTGCAATTTTCAATCTTGATTTTAATGTTAACGATCTCCTACTTACAATATCTAAATAGGATTCAGATCAAGGCAGGCCAACTAAGAAATTCAATTCTATTGTTCTAAAGCCGTGCCTTTAAAACTTAAGAGGTGTTTTTGGATTCTTGTTCTGATGCGAAAAGTTTTGTAGTGTTTTTCGTACTTAAAAAAAGTCCAGGTTTTCTTTTACTTTCACTGGGTTGTTAAGAATTCAAAATGAAAATTCATGTATCAAAATTTGATTTTTGTTTTAACAGCTAAAAACTTAAAGTGAAACACATATTGAATATCTAATTATAAGCATTAAACTTCCTTTTTGGCGCACGATTAGAATATTAACGTTATTATTATTATATGACGATTCTCAACGATAAAAAAAAAAAATTGGGATATTATTATAAAAAACATTAATTAGATATATATATGCTAATATTTTCCACTAATTCTTACTTTAACGCATGTTTTCGTTACAGAGATGCACCGATTACATAATACAGTGTGTATGGCCACACAAATAGCGATGTCGAGGAATGTAATATCAAGAACTTCCAATTCGACTAACTTATACCCTATATATATGTACATTTTTAAGGACAAAATTTGAACTTAAAAGCTAATGTTTGTAAAGTTTGTAGTATTCATACTACACACACGACATATGTAGTTTTCGAAAAGAACTTTTGAAAATCGAACGTTATATCTCTCGTATAACAATTACATTATACATTGTTATTGTAATATAAACGCAGTCTATAGAAAGATAAAATTTGTGGAAAGGGACTCTGACAGCTGCCTTCTCTAAATATCTGCGTCAACGAAAACAATGAATGCTAGAGCACTCGCCGATATGAAGAGGACGAACTTGCTTCTGGAGATTTATTCAATGTAGTACAAAAATTCAGAATTTCACCAACTCCTTCAAAGTTTTGATATTATTTTGTCCAACTTTCTTGAAATGGTAAACATATCATACTATTGTATGAAAGTAAAATATAATAAACGAAAGCTTTCAGTTATAATATGATTTAAGATTCAATTCTTTTGCTCAAGAAAAGTTCATCATATATCCATTAATGCAGTCTCAAAAAGTGTAGCGTACTTTCCAAAATAAAAAAAAATACCCAACAAACAATTTACATAAAAATTTAAAAGAAACAATCTAAACTCATAAAAATTTTAATTTTTATCGGAAAAACCAAAGAACAGCTACAAGATAAACATAATTTTATGCATATTAACTGCTGATTATCCACAATATGAGGAAGCAGTAGTAAAAGAAGAACGTCTTGTCATAGCACACATAAAACTGTCATAACTTCTAGGAACTCTGTCCATTGTTTTCACATAAAAGTCCCATATAAAAATGTGTCCCTTTTATTATTTCAAGTGGCGCCCAAAGTAGCTAAAGGAACAAGAGAAAAAACCGTCTTAAAAATTTTTATTAACAATGTGTTCTTTTTCCCCCCCCCCCAATTAGCAAGAAACGTGAACATAAATTATGTTAAACACTGACAATAACTACAATAATACAAGAAAAAAAACAGGTTAAAATTAAAATGAAATGAAACTAAAAAGAAGAAGAAGAAAATTTTATTGTATAAAGAAAAAAAAAATTAAGAAAAACCCTTTCGGTATGGTAATGAATTTCTTAAGAAATTTGGTTTAAAATTTAAAATTCGTCTGGCGCCAAGGAGTTTAAAACAATAGAACAGACAATGAAACATGTCCCGATTTTGATTTTAAAGATTTAATAGAAAAAGAAAGCATGATTTGTACTAATTTAATTATAAATATATTATGCTACTAAAGTGTCCACCCATATGTATAGGAACTCTCTTGTGTGCTTTATCAACTAATGGCGCTTAGCGTCTCTACATAAGTTTTCTAAAATGCACGAATAATAGCAAGTGCCTGGAATTATCTCTAACATTTCCCCGATTCACGTAGATATATCTTGTTCTAGCGATCGTTTTCACGCTGATTTAGATTCACCGCATTTTTTGAGGGTTCCACTCAGGTAGACTTCAGTTGATGACTTTCATTTTCATCCATTCCATTTTCACCACTTGTTTTGAATGGAAATCGGATCTTGATAGCATCTGGAGAACAATTCGGTATTGGAGATGGTTCTGGGAAACCTGAAACAGTGCGTTATGTCGAAAAATGTGGAACGCACGTCAGGTGAGGCGCTATCAGTGTTAAAATAAAGGATGGAATGAAAGTCCCAAAACAAGGACATTCGAAAATTTCACGAAAGACAAATTTCTTTTCAACCTTGCTTAAAAGAAATAAGTCAAGCTAGTTAAATTATGGGAAGTGATGAACTCAACAAAGGACTTGGTAAGAATTTGAAGAAGGGCTTCAGGATATATCTTACATGAATTGGTGGCAGTAGTTATAAGAATATTGAAAGTTTTGACAGGAAAAAATACAATAACTCGATTTGAAATTAAATTTAATATAAGACCAACTCTCATGACATAGCCAGTTCCCGAAACTTGTTTAATTAAGTGTAACTACAGTAGTTTCAAATATGTACATATTTTTTTCTTTTTCAGTTCATTGCAGCCTTTGTATTTTGCTCACTTTTCATATAAAATGCATAATTTTTAAATCCGTATCACCTTTGCAAATTGAATCCAACATTAAATCCAATTAGTGGAGCAAATTAAAAATACCCTCACCATCAAGCAGCCGAAAAGAGGTAAGCAAATAATTAATCAAATTAACCAAACAAGGGTACACCGTGCGTACAATTAGTTAAGGACAACGAGACACCCACAATAATAAAAACCATGATTCCTAAGTAGGGCAGCTGAGCAAATGAAAGAGAGAAAAAAGAGTCAAATGGGAACAAAAGGACATAGCCATAAAACGGTTGACCTTGCTGCTAAATGGTTAAATAAGCGAACGAAAATCAGCCACAACATAACAAAGCCAACAAAAACAAAATTATTATATCCCTACATATGTGAACACATTTATAAAGTGGGGGTTAAAAAGGGTCCTACATAAAATAAAAATACACTCACATAAACTTGCAAACTCACTTCTGTGGACGAACACAAAACAATTTCGCAGACGATTAGGCATTTAAGCAAAAGAGGGAGTTTTTCTTAGCTACGGTACTGGCAACACGAATTTTTATCAGCTGCTAAGCAGACAACAAGCTAGCGCACAAATTATGCTGGAGCGTAGGAGTTCGTAAAAAAAGTACACAAGCAAAACTAATAGGACTGCGTAGCAACTGGAGCAAACAATGTGTATTAAATTATAAAAAAAAAAACCTTGGTACAAACAGCCAAGGCTGATAATGTTCTGAGGGACATTTTAAAAAATTTAAAAAAAACGCTGTGATTCAACAGAAGTATGTACCACCAAAGAATGAGGAGGCAACCAATAATTTGGTTTACGGCTGATTAAACATTTAAGACAGACTGGTTTAGATGAAAACGATTTATTATATAAGGGAAGAGAGTTTTACTTTTGGATTGTACTTCTAATAGCGGAAAATATAAGAGGGCGACAAATTTGAGAAAATTATTCTTTTAAATAAGACAACAAAATATTCAAATTATCATTTTTAGTTTTAAGAATATTTATCAAAAAATATTTGAAAACAGCTGTTTGCCAACAGCTTGGATCTCATACTCAAACGATATTTGATCTCTTTTCAACAAAGCATTTCAATAAGTATTTCAAAATAACTATCAGTATAATAATGTCACTCATATTCATGTAATTTATACTTTTTCATACAAAATTGCACAATCAACGTTAAAAGAAAAAGCAGACATCCTTTGGATAAAGTATAATATATCCACGAATTTTCCAAATCATTTCACTTTTGTGCTGGTATTCAAAATATTTATTCGACCTTATGAAAAGATTTGTGCAGTCGCGCATTATTTACGCAAGATTAAAATGAAAAAGAAGCGTCAGATAGCTTAAAAGAATATGGAAGAAACGTAGTAGACAATAGAAAAAACCAGTGAAGTACTTAATAAAGTATTTTTTTAAAAGATCCAAAATGGTATCGGTTACAATGAATTCAGTTTAAAGAACAATGTAGTAAGAAATTTCTATGGTAATTGATTTTTCATGGAAATCATGTGGCCTATATTATTTGGAAGATTTTTTAATTTAAGCTGACATTAAGATCAAATCAAAAAATGTTATTCCAATGAATTATGTACATTATATTCAGAACCCTTTTAAGACAAAGTTTATAATCAAACTGGACAGAGCATGTCAGTTTGTTGCCTAGAAGCAGTTGAAATTTATGTTAAAATAGCTGCGGAATATCTCTGCTGATATACAAAAAATCGCTATCGCTTAAATTTTAACTCAGCTTTGGTATTAAAGGAGTCAAAAAATTGCTTTAAGTATGCCATAAAAAGAAATGTTGATTTCTCTACTGCTGTTAAATACTTAGCACCATGCTTTGAACAAAAATTGGCTTGTCTTTTAAAACAATTAAATTTTTTCATGTTGCACCAACAACAAAAGTCAGATTTTAAAATTTTAAGTAAAATAAAGCTACTGGGCGAATAGTTCCGAAAATGTCCATAGAAATCTAAAAGCTTAACAACAATCGAAGTTACTCAATAAAGAAAAAAAATCTTGAGAATCAAACTTTCCATTTTTGATATTGAGTAAAATAATTCAATTTAAGTTAAAATTTGAACTATTTATGATAATTTTTAAAAGCAAATAACTTGTCCAGGGTTGTCAAGCCCAAGACTTTAAGTTCAACTCTGGGGCCCGGTAATAATTGAAAAAGCCGGAAATTGGATGTGAGCAAAAAAAGAATGGTCATCAACTTTTCCCCAAAAAAATTTTACTCTTTACCCTTTTAAGTAAAAATTATTTGATTTTGGAAAGGCCGTGTGGAGTACCTCCGTTTTTTCGAAATGATAATTTGGGATGCCACAAACACATCCCAACTCATTTTAAAATCGAAAAAAAGTGCCGCACCCATCACACGACCACAAATTGATATGAAGTGAAAAAATTAGAGCACAAGAATATTTTAGGAGCTCCATTGCTTTTTTTTTACTAAGCCATTATTTTTTTACGAGGCTTTTAATACTGACAACGATATGGAATTAGAAAGTGGGGCACACATTTAGTTTTGGAGATACAAACAGCGGAAGTTGGGGATAAAATCATTATAAGTTGAGAACCTCTAAGTAGATTTTCAAACTATGGATGCCATATGAAAGCTATTTTTATAAGATATATGTAATATTGGTTCATGAAAGATTGAAATACGTGTCATAGTTTTCGAGATATGACGATTTTTCTAAATTTCTGACCTTCTGACTTTTTTTTGATAAAACCGTTTTTTTTGCCAAATATGTGTTAATAATATACATTTTTATTAATTCATTAAGAAAGCGTTTTTTATGCCCTTTCAAATGATGTGCTACTCATTTTCATTTGCTTTCATTTGCCAACCCAATTTTTTAAGGAAAACAAATGAAATTTTCTTGAAATTTTAGAATTTGACGAAAGGCGTCTATTTTATTAAAATTTTTTAGTTGTGTTGTTGCTGTTTATGGCATCCAATAATAATTAAAAAAAGATAATTGGAGCACTAAAATGGTACAATTAGTGGGCTAGAAAAAGGCTTTAGACCATCAGAGGGCGGAGATATGACCCGATACTTCTTGCGGTACATAGGATTGTTTTTTTGTAGATAGCGCATTTGAAGCGTACCCTCCAGACGCCTGACAAACATGGGTTTCTTCAAATTCCAATGATGATTTGGTGCATACATCCTGTCAAATCATTACTCTCAACCTTTAAGAGCTCCGATTACAATCCAGAATGACAATATGACATTTTTTTAGGATTGTACATCACATATCTATTCCACTATAGTTGGCAATTACTAGCCACCAACTAGGACAATTATAGTGAAAAGATAATAAATAAGACAGATAAGTTTTAGAACAAAACAAATAAGTACAAATAAGGACAACGAAAATCAGCTGCCAAAAAAGGATAATCCAACAGAAATGCTTTTGTACATCACCGACAATTATCACAAACTAAAAAAGGACACGCTGGCGCGCGATTACAAATTCTATGGCTTTAGTCATAAAACCTAAAAACGTAACCAAACAAGATGTCACTTCGACACTAAAACGAAAAGTCAGCATGGTCAGTAGCAGCAGCAGCATTACATCAGCGTCAGGACCACCTGAAGTCAAACGATATAAAAACGACACAAAGTGAGCCGCGTGCACTCTTATTGCTACCGACCGCCTTCTGAAATGGCGACATTTAAGATGACAAAGGCAAAAATTAAGTAATTTTTTTTTTGTAGGCACGCAGGATATTAGCACAGGACAACAGCAACGCTGCTGGACTCCATATAGAATATACAGCAGCTACTGCACGATATTGAAAGAAAAAATGTCTACTCTTTTAATAAAATAAATGACATTACAAATTTTACAGCAAATTATTGTGCAAGGACAAAAATTCAAATGAAATAATAGTAAACTCCTGCTGCATACAAAAATTCAAAAGAATAGTAAAATGTTGAGGAAAATTGTCCTCTGCAGATTTCTGCGTATTTAATTGAATTGTCTACTGTCACAGCGTGTTCTTCTTTTCTACCTAAAAATCTGACAACTTTTTCAACTGTCATCCTTAACTCAAAAACAACCAAAGACAACAGAAAAAACAAACAAAAACTTATGTCTTCTTTATAATAAAATGGTTTTCCTTTAAGCGCGCTCAAAGGACTGTCATAGTCTTTTGTCCTGGCAGCAAACAGTAACCGTTGATAGACCATGAAAAGCGCAATTATCTTTCCACAATGTCGCACCATTATAGTCCATAATCATGTGTCCCTATGTGTTCCTCTAATTTTTGGGATCTTTCACGCAAAAAAAAATTGTGTACTCTTATTTTTAAGCAACTTTTCTTGATCCTTGTTGTATCTTTTGTCAATTGCATACATCGTTGTAATGTTGCATTCTAACAAAGTTCAATAAATAACAAATCCTACTTATTGTCCTAAATATATCCTGTTTTTTCTGTGTCTTCTGTTTTTGCTATACAGCGCGCCCTCACTTTAGGCTCAATGTTGGCTATAATTTTCGTCCTTTTTTTATTACTTGCTGTTTATTTATTTTTCTTTTATAACTATGCAGCTGTGTATTGATTTATTTTTCAAATTTATATATCAGATTTGTCAGAAATCTTGTTATCCTTGTTAGCTATATAATTTACAATAAAAAAAATTATAAAATCTGTCAAAATGCACAGATTGGTTTTTAAAATGTTTTTTAAATGGAGGTATGATTATTTTTGGTTTTGAAAAACCTTTAATTTGATATCCTAAAAGTTACCGCCTGAAAGCTGATTTTTGACTTGGTAAACTAAAGTTCATGAGTCCCCAAAACTATTTTGGGAATTATGACCCTATAAACAATCACATAAAGTGTTTAATATCTTATTTATATTTATGTGTGGTTTTGAAGCGCTTAAGCTTATGGGAAAAGACCCTCCTGAAACTTCCATCACCCTAACATTACTCCTTATTCTCGTTGATGAGAAGAGTATTCCTTTATAATTATATTTAATTTATATTAAATTATTTTATATTAAATTAAATCAATGGAAAATCGTACTTTTATACTTAAAATAAATAAAAAAAAAAACACTTACCGATTTTGATCTTGAATATACTTGCAAATGTAGTTGAAAAAGGCACTGCTTTCAGCAAAGCATCTGAAAAGCTCTGGAACACTTAAAATAAAGCAACAATTGATTCTGATCAACAGCAGAGACCGGAATTACAGGTCAAAACTGGGGACCACGTAAGGGCACGATTACGATTTCCGTGGCGCCGTAGTTTGATAATGGTTTTCAATAGAACAAGTTAAAATAAATCGAAAGTGTTAAATAAAAAAAATCGGTATCTCATTTGGTTTTTGAGATATCGATATTTAAAAATTTGGTTTTGATAGAACCATCAGAATTACGATTTCCGTGGCGCCACAATAAATTAGATTCGATGGAACAATCAATTGGTTTCGATAGAACACGTCAAAATAAATCAATAATAAAAAAAAATTGCTATCTCCTTTGGGTCGCGGCTCAGGACTTACATCCTCCAGTATGTCCAACACCGGCTTCGCGGCGCGGTTCAGTCTGTAGTATATCCAACACTGACTTCGCTAGCCACAGTAATTTTACTTAAAAGTTATCTTGAAAACCAAACGAGATATTGACTTTTTTTATTGAACCTTTTCGATTTATTTCTATTTAAAACCATCGTCAGTTTGCGGATATCGGATTATAATGGTACTACCAAAATCAAATTTTTGAGTATCGATATCTCGCAAACCAAACGCGATATCGAATTTTTTAGTAAACATTTTCGATATATTTTTTTATGTGTTCTATCAAAAATCATCTTCATATGGCCACGCCACGGAAATCTTAATCTCCCACATGTAAGAATTGAAAAATTTTTGAAAAAGCCGGAAATTGGATATTTGTTTTTAATGAGCAGAAAAAAAAGGACATCAAAATTTTTTCACACAAAAATATTACATTTTTAATATATGTACATATGTAAGTAACAAAAAAAAACTCATCAAGTTTTTCCACACAAAAATTAAAGTTTGGACATTTATTTTTGAAATTACCGACCACCAAAGAAAACAGTCCACAACTTCTTTCCCAAAAAAAAAAAAATTTTCTTTATGGCACTTCAAGGAAAAATTATTTTATTTAGGGAAGGCCGGGAATTCTTTATTTTCAACTTGGCAACCCTGGCAATGCTTGTATTTCACTAAACTTTTTTTCAGCGTTTTATTTTTCATTAATAAAAGAAACACTTGTAACACTTTGATAAATATAATTTAATTTTAAACACTTGTAGGATTTTCAGCAAATGAAAACATGAACAATTAAATTTGCTATGAAAAACAACAAAGCACTGCACCTGCAATGGCAGCGCTGCCGACGACGCAACTTTTAATTAAATTTTGCATTTTCCTTTAATTTTGTTACAGCATTTTGTTGAATTTATGACAAATTACAAATTGTACTTTTTTTTAAATTTTATTCATTCTTTGTATTAAATAAAGGATACGCAAAAATCTAACGCGGACTTTGCAAATATAAAATCAGAACTAACGAGTGACAGTTCATTAGCGTTGCCACCTGCAACGACTGTAAATTTATAATTAAACATTATTTAATCGAACTTACAGTCATTAAGCAAAGACCAATATTGTAAATTTCTTACTTATTTGATCAATGCTATTGTACAGAATTAACCAAACTGGTCTGATGAGGCTATTGGTAATAGCCGAAACATGTCACCAATTACCAGGTTAAAATTGTTCCATTTGTTATCTTTGTCATGTTTGTTGAAAAAATAGCACTGATCAAATAAGTAAGAAATTTACAATATTGGTCTTTGCTTAATGACTGCAAGTTCGATTAAATAATGTTTAATTATAAAATAATCAGTCGCTAAAATCAACTTTCTTAGACTGTAAATTTATTTTGACGGGAAAGGTATTGTTGAAATTTATGCAGAAAAAGAGAATTTATTCAATGAGCATCATTTGTTGAAAACTTAGTGTTTTTATGTGTAATTTATAATCATATCGTCCAATGTTGCTAATCTGTTTACCAATTTACCGTCTTGTCATTTTAGGCGACAGTCATCGCAATTTTTGCCAAGTAAAGCTTAGGTGCATTAGAGAAATACATGGGTGCACTCGAAACGACCATCAAGCCACTCGCCAGGTTGCGAGTCCATCGAGCTTTTGTGCACAAAATTCACAAATCAAGACAAAACAAATCAAAACACCAAGCAAGAGAGGTGAGTGCTGCACTTGCAAATAAATCCCAAATAAAATGTTTTGCAAGTTCAAGCACTCGAAGTTTATTGCATTTGGGAGTTTATATAGTGATCGATACGAGTGCACTCATGCAGACCTCTAATGAGTATTCCGCAAAAAGGTAACAATTAAGCAATTTTGTATTAAAAATGAATTTTAATATTTAGGCAGTATTAAATTTTAATACAATTCTGGTGCATATGTTAGCCCCAAAGCATTAAAATTTAATCCCAAATTTCTAACCGTGTTGCTACATTACATACAAGGATTTCTTTCGGAGACACTTCACAGGTTTCGTGTTATCTGGCCGTCTCCATTGATATGCTCCTAGTTCAACCGGAATAATCTGGCGGCACTTAATGAAATAAAAAACATTTATTTCCCAAGAGTTTCTTACTTTTTATTCTTATTTTTCTTATTTTTTTTAGAATTCTCTAGAATTCTTTAAGACTTTCAATGCTTTTTGTCGAATATATTGGCCGTCTTACCTTAAGTATTTAATAGTTCACGCTGATCCCTATTTTTCGTACTATAAAAATTATCAACCTTAAAGACTCATTTTAATTATTTACCCAACGGAAAAATAAAATGAATCAAATTAAATTTCCTTGATGTTTTCAAAGCAGAATCGATGCCTAAGGACATGTACATACACAGCGTGCAGAAAAGTAAAAATCAACAAAAACAACAGCATTTCCACATATTAAATGCAGGATATTTACTATGAAATTGATAGCTGTTTTGTTCACACAACGCGTAACAACTCAAGTAAACTTAATACAGCGACATCTCGTATTTATTCCTGTCTAGCCTAACAAAATATCCTTTGGCCTATTTTTTTTCGGCACTAACAAATGTGTGCAGTTGTGGTATACCAAATTTTCTATGTCATATTGGTGATGATAATGGGAAAGGATGTTTATTTCCAAACAACTCTTTTCATATATTCTTTTTGGTGATTATTTTTGGACTCTGCACGAAATCACAAGTGATGTACAATAAATAAATGCAAAAACAAAAATGTTAAAAATAATATTAATAATAATAAAATCAAAACATGCACAACACAACAAAGGCATTGTATACTTTGCATCCTTAAGCAAGTTTTGTACGAAATTTCTAGTTACATCTACATACATAGTACAGTGTTAGACAAATAAAAATGTTTTTTCTGCGTTTAAGGTAGGTATAGTTGTTTTCTGCTTTATTTATTATAAAATATTGCAAAATTTATCAAATGTTTCAAGAGTTAGGCAATTTTGGATGCTAACAACTTAAGCAGCATTCATTTGAAACCTAGGAAAATATATGAAGATCGGGAAATAGTGTTATATTTTGTATATGAGAAACCTTGCAGGTTTGGCCCTATTTCAAACGATATTATTGGTAATTTAATACCAATCAAAAAATTTTGTTTCAAATCACTTTCGAAGTACTTAATTTTTATTGAAAGAGCAATATTATGTGCTATTTACCTCATAGCTTAAAATGAAGTCCCATGAGTATCACAATAAAATAAAGTTAATTTTCTGTTTATCAGTGTTATTTATTTTGATTGTATTATTTTAGGTCAGTGCGCTTGACACTACATAAACAAAGCCATGCTCTTCAGTTGTTGGTTGTACTGCAAATCCACAATACCAAATCAAATCAAAATAACTAAATGTTAAATCCTTACAGTCATGGCTGCTCACACAAGGAAGGAACTCTGCATACGAGTACATTCAATAAAATCTTGAAATCAACTTAACTCCCACGCACACAAGCAACAACAGCCAAAGGGTTCTCAAGGATGTTAGTTTTTTTTTTATTTGGCTTTTGTTATGTAAAATAGTAGTATTTGAAAAGGTCAGATTGTATTCCGTATGAATGTGAATTTCGGTAGAACATCAATTTGATTGAATTTTTGTTTGCTTACACTTGAAGCCAATCAGAATATCTTAATTTCCATATTTTGTTTTGGTGGGCAGCACACAGAGTAAAATTTAAATTTAGAAGGAATTTTCCTTTTGACCTACATGTAAGCGATTGTCAATTTTCAACAATTTATTTATTGTTACAGAAATATTTGTCGGAAAGGTAGCAAGGTTATATATAGGTCATGGAATGTTTTCAAATTTTAATTTTACGAACAACATATTCTTATTATTAGGAGTACTTGTGTGAATTAGCGATAGTAAAACAATCAATCATTAATTCAAACAACCTTCTATTTAATTTAAACGGATATACATACTTATGTCCTACAGTCCTATAAATCGTTTATATAAATCCATCTGATACCATTCACTAGCTACCGGTACCTTTCTTAACCATCGTAGGTATATATACATATGTATCTATGTAACTTTTTTTTCCATCTGATCTGATTCGATATCTTTCCGTACTATCCAATATCATTCAATTCCCCTAGCATGTCCGAGCAAATCTCGAAAACAACTTAATTTTTATTGATCTGGTTTTACAGACCGATTCCTGTAAATTCCGAAATAATGCATTACATTAACATGTTACCACTTTCATCTTTAACCCTTAAATGCATAATGTATCAATTGTTACGCTTAGAGTTTTCCGTCATTGCTAAAAAATGTGTAAAGAAATACATACCACTGGCTTCTTTGATTTCGTGTACATTACAATTTGAACTTTGTCTTGTTGAATCAATTTTGTTTCAATACCGAAATCTTGACCATTTTTGAAACAAAGGAGTATTTTGATTTTCTTGCTTTTTTATGGGAGAAAATCTAACGTTACATTAATGATCACGCTAGTGTTACATTTTAGAGTTTACTCGACTTTTTCTCACTTTTCGAACATTTTTTCGAGTTTTTCAACATTTTTAGACTTTCTATTCACACGTCAAGCCGATTAACTGCAATTTTCTATTGGCAATATATTAGTACATACTAAGTGTATAATATAAATCGATGATTTAAAAAAAAAAATATTTGAATCTTTGATTTGTTTCAATGTTTTGCTTGGGTTCTCAACAGATCTATGCAAAAAGAGGAAACATATCAGACTTAGAAATTCTAGCGAATCGGCTTTAAAGCTACTGATGATTCGATTTAGCAATGAATGAAACTTGTGTGACTAGCATTAGCCCCTTTTATTGTTGAATTAATCTTTTTTTTTGTGTAATTATTTTGGTATTTGCACACACTGTACTGAATAATAAGCTCAGTAAAATAATTATGAATTATTTTTTTTGTTCCTATACAACAACAAAAAAAAGTCATTCAATTCACATAACTAGAGTGCTTGTCTCACCATATTTTTTTTATACAATACATCGCAGTCATTTTCTCCAAAAAGAGCAGTTGCGAAATCACTGTCCTTAACTGAAACAGCTGCTAAAATTTCGTTGACCATTTGATCTTCCATAAGCCATGTCTGCATTTTTTGTTCAAAATTCATTCAGCATTTTTTTTTTTTTTTTTTGTATTTGCTTCTCATTTTACTGCATATTGTTTGGTGATTTATCTAAACGCATTACTTTGTCTGCATACCGTCTTTTTTTTTCTTCAAAAATTAAGAAATCTTACACCCTTAAAAAGATACTTTGTAATATAATCTCAAGTTCCGCAAAAAAAAAAAAACAATAAAAAATTTGCAACAATCATCTGCCGATGCACGGTTCAGTGGTCAACCTTAGAGTAGGGATATTCATTTCGCACAACCTCTATTTTATTTTGTGGCTTGACGTGTATTCGTTTAAGTGAGCAATTTGTAGTTTTTACACAATGTATTAAACTACAATAAGATAAGACAAGATTTTGCATTTTTACCTAAAATGATAAAATGTTTCAATGTAGGCATTAGAATATCAATCGTTTACAGCGTGAAGTTGCAAAACTAATAAATAATATGTATTCCAAAACATTTGAGTTTCCATGTGGAGAAACCAATTTTTCACCTATGCAAAAAAGCGAAAGGAGAGAAATTTAAAAAACAAAAAGTCAAAACTCAATGTGTGAATTGATTTCCTTCAACACTTTTTTTCTGCGTTAATATTGATAAAAAAAATATAATCGCATAAAATATATTTGGCGTATTTAATTGTCTTAAGGTAACCAATACTATCTTTTCCTAATGGGTTAGAATTTATTGCTGACAATATGTAACAAATTAACTCATTGGTATCTCGAACTGCATAGGTACACCAGAAAAGCAATAATAATAATAATATAAATGTTGTAAAATATGGGCTGTATTCGGTGTTTGTGGGTTGTGGGTACATACAACAGAGGTCTTCTGCCACGAAAAAAACACCGAATATAGGCCAAATTTTATAAAAAAATCTGTAAAACACGGCGAAACTAGTGTTATGGTGTGGGCATGTTTTTATGTTACGACGATAGTGCAATCGATGCATTGGAACTGCAATGGATCAGCTCCTTTACATGAATATCATGCAGGATGTAACGGTGCCGTATGCTGGTGATGAACCTGGACCCTGTAACCAAACAACGATCCGAAGCATACCAGCAAAAAGACTAAAAAGGATAAAATGGCCACCGCAGTCACCAGATTTGAGCCCAATTGAAAATTTGTGGGCTGACGTTTAGAAGGGAATGTCAGACAGTCAGCCAAAAAACAATACTGACTTATGGGCTGCCGCTAAACATTCCTGGAAGACGATCCCTGAAGAAAAGTGTCAAAAACTGATGGACTCAATATAATCGCAGTCATCGCTAATAAAAAACATGCAACAAAGTATTTATATAATGTGTATTTAATGTAAAACTTAGTCTCAAGTAATAAATAACTAAAGAAATACTCGCAGCTTTTCAATAAAATTTTTTATATTTTGTGATATCCGCTCGGTCCTATTTTTCTGAATGTCTAATATTGGCATTTATGAGCATTATCGTGTCATAAAATTAGGAAAACATATTTTTTTATTGATTTCTTAAGATAGGGAGCATCTGGCATATTACATCTTGTTTATTCAAAAAGAAAATTTCGATTAGTCCCCGAAGTTTCCAAGATTTTTCGTCATAGATGTCTACCACGCTCTTGGTGCTATTATTTTGACCACATACATATATATTTTGATACATACATATATCCATTTATGTACATTCGTACTGCATCGATTCAGATTGGAAGTTTAAAAACAGATTAATATTAAACTGCATTTTTAATATAAGTTGTATTTGCATTCATAAAATATTTTTAGACAAAAAATCAGACATATTTTGTACTTTTAATTTATATAATACTTTATTTAAAATAATACATGAATTAAGATGTACTTTTATACATTTTAACAAATTTTACACACATAAATTATTGAATAATTTTTTCTTATTCAAACTAATAATAAATATATAATTATGGTATTATTTTTACATGCAATTTTAATTTTGTTTTTATCTAATCAATTTAATACTTCTTTCATTGTTGTATGTATAATATTATGTTAGGGTAGAAAACAAAAATAACAAGCATTAATTTTAGCAACACTTTTTAACCTTTTTCTTTTATTGAACACATTAAGATTTTTGAAAACAAAGTAGTTATTATGTAAGGCCAAACAAGTGAGTGACTGAAAGTGACACATTCATCACAGCCGTTTGAAACTTGTAATTGAAGACTTGCATCGACTTTTATGTTCATTTCAACTTAAATAACATAATTTGAAAAAAAAGTTTAGATTTAGGTTTACACTTTCAAGATATAGGCAGACGAAAATGAGTCACTCACTTATTTTGCCTAACATAATACGGGGGCTTATCAATGCTCGTTATTAGAACAATGTAAGTAATATTTCGATATACATATAACTGTAATTTTGTTTTTTATAGAATACTATATGTTAGTTTACATATTTGACTCAATATTTTTTTAAAAATATATATATGAAGCTATTATGGTTTTCTTTTTAAAGCGATATGTTGAATTTTTACTATTTTAATTTGACAATATATGCAGCAATAATAAAAATTTAAAAATAAATAAAACAAAAAGTTCATACAAACTGCTCAGCAACGTAGTATTGTCGAAAAAACTATAAAAATTGTAGCATATTTAGAGGCTTGAAAATATTATTGTGAATTTCATGAAAACAATTTGTATGCATTCGCTGTAGTTCAGAATGGCAATGCATGTTGTTTCTGTTAAGTAGAGAGTCGATCGAGAAAGTGCACCAACCCCATTAATTTTTACTTTCTAACTATCAATAATACAGGATCATACATTTATTTTAATTTACTACAGAACAGACTGCGTTTGCCATATGGATTTTGGTAGGGTAAGCTTGTATTTTTTCCGTCACGTCAGATTTTTAGGATCTACATATATTATATTTTGTTGTACATGAAAAGTTATAAATCAAGACCTAACCTGATGAGGTATGACGTAGACAGAAATCGCATGTAGTAACCAAAAATCTATAGCCTCACATAGTTAAGGAAAAAGAAAATTATGATCCTGTTTAATTGAACTTTATTTGTCTGCATACATATTTAAAAAATAATTTTGAAATGAAAATAGCAAACCTGTTGTCGGTTTTGTATTCGAGAGATTTTAAGAAATTAGCTAAACGGCAATTTTGAATTTTTAGCTAAATATTATATAATAGCGAAGCTTTAATATATAATCAAATTACAAAACTGATTTTTTAACAATAACTATTGTAAAAGCGACTCTGAAGGTTAAAAATTATAGAAATAAAGCTAACAAACTGAATAAAACTTTATCAACAATAAAAATGTTCCATGTGAATTTTAGTTTAACCAAATTTTAATAAACGCCTGAAAACTAAAGCTATTTAAATGACATTATTTTAGGCATATGTTGAAATGAATTAAGCCAAAATTCACACAGCATTTAACAATATAATTAAATGAAATAAAAATGCTGGCAATAAATATTATCATAAATTTTATTTATATATTATAATAACTTTTAAGTTACAAACTTTCCTTTTTATATTATTGACTATGACTAAAATATAATTAACTCTCATTATACATATATTAATTTAAAATTAAAATATATATATGGTATATGGTATCATATAATTTCTGTAGTTTTATTTACTCTTTAATCATATTCTCCGTTTTGACAATCTTAATATTTTAAACTAAATTGTTAATACTAAATTTTACCTCATAATAGTTAAAGTGATGTAAGTTAAAATTTTACTATATAAATTTTTAACAAGCAAGAAAAATACAATAAATTTGCAATAATGCGACCATCTATTTTATTGTAGGCAGCAAAAACTTTAATAAAAAATTTTGTTAGCAAATAATAAATCTTTTTTTGATTTTACATCTACGAAAGAAAACAGCGTGAAACATAAATGAAGTAAAAAATAATTTG
The DNA here is from genome assembly GCA_963662105.1 of Meiosimyza platycephala. NCBI lineage: Eukaryota > Metazoa > Arthropoda > Insecta > Diptera > Lauxaniidae > Meiosimyza > Meiosimyza platycephala. The sequence goes on along the minus strand of OY759208.1, from coordinate 101,238,153 downwards.
TATCACGAAGTAACTGTACAATAAAAATTATTTTTATTTTTAGTACCACATAAGAAATTGTAAAAAAAAGTTGCAACTTATGGCTCAACTTATGGAATGATATAAGATAGTAAAGTTTTATAAAGAATGCACTTATGCTAGCAAACATCCATAACAATGAAAACTTTTATAAATTGTTTAGCCTGAAAGTATGCATTGCAAATTGATGCCACTGTAGTTAACGCTTATGGCAAGTGATAATTTTTAACTTTTGACGCTACATACTTTTAGGCATTACTTGTCACACAATTTTTCGATGTTACTGTGTTATCTAGATAGCCAAAGAAGTAAGTTTGAGAAATTTTAACAATTTACTTAAAGAAATTTGAAAATTAAAACAATCGTATATTACACAAAATTTCTTTTAAAAAAAATACATATAAGAATAAACCAAAATTTAAATTTAAATAGAAATTATAAGACAAATATTTAACAAAATCGCGTACACACAATTCTGGCTTTTGCCCTAATAAACAAACATACATAAATATTATATAAACAATTCTGTTTTAAACTTAAAAATTGCTTCATTTTGAAATAATAAATAAATTTCATTTATAAAAATTAATTATTTAAAAATAATTCTCTTTGCTTGGCTGGGCTGCTGCTTTATATAGTCCAGTTTCTTACATTTCTTTAATACTTTTAAAGTGATGTTTTTTTTTTCAAAATGTAAAATAGTAAAATGGCCACAGACTCACATAGTTTTATAGAATTGCTTTCGTTGCTGTGATCTTATGTATAGAGATCATTCTCTAGTGATGTATTTTGTTAGCTATTTTATACTGACAAAAAGAACTTAAAAATATTCAATAAAAATATTTCAGGTTGACTACTTATTTACTCTATAAGTTTGTATTAATTTCATAAATTTTTTGCTATTTGCCAGCATTAGACGCTAGTTAGAGAATTTATATTTTCATTAGCAAATTATCTGCAGAGAAGAGAATTTAATTTTGCTTATTTTATATAATGTATATAATTTTTCTTGTTTGTTAAAGTTTTTATTTTTAATTTTAGAACAAGTCTTCTGTTGTTGATTATATAACCTGCATTATCACACATTGCTATCGGTACCCACAGCGCCAGTGAATGAGAAAGGTTGCGCATTATTTATAATTCCGGCACGATCGTTTGTCGTTGAATTGATGCCACCAGCAATACCAGAATTGACGGCCGCTTGACGCATTTCCTCAGCAGAAGCTCTAAAGTGTTTGAGAAAGGAAAGATAGAAGAATTATTGAATAAATTGAATTTAGATTTAAGACTTAAGTGGCAAGAAAATATAACAACTAAATACGTAACGTTAGAACTAGATTAAAAAGCGAAATTGTTAAACGAATAGAAAAAGAAAAACACATTGAAAAAATAGTTAGTTAGGATGCAGGAGTAGCGACTTTAAAACAAATTAAGCCGCTATCGACAGTTAAAAATAAGTGATAAAGGAAATAATCTACTATGTAGATCCTAAAAGGTATAACTAATTTTAAAATTTTGTTCGGACTGGAATTACACTGCATTGCAAAACTTAAAGTATAAATTATAGGGATACGTATTAAAAAGGTATGAACCCAAAGGATTCGCAGCTATAGAAAACATGCATCTTCAGTTTTAAAAAAAACTGTGAAATACAAGATGCAAAAAGAATTTTCAAACAAAATGTTAAGCGTAAGGCTTCCTCAAGTGAGCTGCGAGTTTTCCATGGTTGGAATTTGTTAACAGAAATTTATAGAAGAGAGTAAAGCGCTGTATTATTGCGTTTGTAAAAGATTTGCCTATTTTTATATATTCGTTTATTCGATTCAATTAATCAATTATTAAATGCCCATGTAAGGGCCTTATATGGATAGATAACAATGCGTAATAAATACTAAATTTGGCAACTTAAAATAAGATTAAAATTTGGCAACTTAAAATAAAAATCTATATATAAAAATGAAAATGAAAAACCTAACGCACACCCTTCTGGAAACAAATATGAAAAACACAGAGATTACCAGCCCCTTCATGGTTGGCTACAATCTCGCCTTTTTAGTCGCCGAGATAAAATTGGCTTCATGGTTGGCGACATTGGCGAAGTATCTCCGCGGCAATGTCTTCCACACTTTTTTTCTCTACATGGTTGGCAACAGTCTCTTATAGTTGTATCCAGAAATGTCAAAATTCGGAGACAGCTATTTTGCTGTCGCCAAATTGAAAAAGTGCACGTAAGTAAAAACATATTTACAATTTATATCAAAAAATGTATTTTAAAATGTTGTTTCAGTACAAAAATCTGCACCAAAAGGGAATATGAACGAAATATTGAAATTTTGGAAAAATAACCAGAATTTTCAAACGGGTGGCATGCTTAATGCACGTATTGGGTTTCTAAAAAAGAGTCCTTTATTTCGTTACAAACGTACATAAACCTTCTTTGTTGAGACGAAAATTGGAAATGAACCTACAAAAGTTTAATGGCAAAATTTATGTTGATAAATGTTGGGCATAAATGTCAAATTTCGCCACAAATGTCAAGTAAATCCAGAAATGTCAATATTTTTGTCATCCACAAAGTGTGTAACTTAATACTATGGAGACAGTAAATGGTAGCCAACCATGAAGCCGAAAAATAAAATTGTCTCCTTTCTGTATCGTCTCGGAGGCAAAAATCAGTAGCCAACCATGAAGGGGCTGTACATTTTATCAATCAATTGTGAGCGATAACCACTTAAGTAACGTAAGATGTAAAAAATACTAGAATACTAATGTAAATATGAGGCAATTTCAATTTTAAAATGTATTAGCTTCCCCTCATCAATTCATCCGCAGAAACATGAGCCTCCCCTCAAAATTTTACTTAAAAAAAATTAAGTGGGACTGACTGTAAAATGTAATTGTTTCTGAAAGCTTTAGCTATTCCATATAATTTTTAATACCAAAATGTAATATTTGATGTTATTATTAATAGACAATTTCAAATTTATATAACTTTTGCAGTATTTAAGGACAATTATTAATCGTCGATATTTTCAATAAAATTTGCTGAAACTAATCTACTTTTTTTTGATTTTTATTTTTAATTAACAACAAATATTGCATTTTGGCAACGAAAAATTATGTTCTCAAAGCAAAGATTTTTCGAATTTCGAGTGAACAAAAGAGTATGAGTACGTCATAGAAATCCAAAAATTTATTCCTATAAATTAAGAGAATATTTTTTTACGACTGACTGTAATCAACGCTCAGATTAAATTGTTTCCGCCATTTCTAAACGAGTCATAAAGGGAAATGGTAAATCTCAGAAATTGTCACATAACATTTTTTCCCCACAATGTCAACTTCAACTCAATAATACTAACATTAAGGATTGCCTATTTCCAAAAGAATGTTCCTACTAACTACTGAAACCAAATTCTAGCTTCCCAGGTGGAGGGATTTTTTTACTTTGCCTAAAAATTAATCAATGATCTAGAAATATACACGTCAGACGATTGAATTTTTCTTAATACTGTGTAAAAAAGTAAACACAAAGTCACAGAAAAGTCTTACTTCAGAAAAAATACAATAAAATGCTCATAAAATCTAACAATTTGAGCTTTTGTCGAAAAGTCGAAATTCAAAGCCTCAATTATTCGAGAAGCAATCGAAATAGAATTATTTTTCTAAGAGTAAAACAAAAAATCTTATAATTTCAATTGTTGGATCTTAATTTAACTTTAGGAGTGAGATAACCAAAAATAATAATAAATTTTACGTAATAAATGCAGATTCATATTTTTTCTTTCCAAAAATATTTTGAAAGTTTAAATCAACTTTTTTTTTAATCTTATCTATTGTACATATGTATGTATGTAGTTTCATAATGTATACAACAAAATAAAATTTTCCAAAACACAGCAGTGTAATTTGCCTTGAATGTGAAAGGATGGGGAACAAAAATAAAAGGTGCACTAACTAAGCTAAAATTTAAAACTAGTGAACATACAAAAAAAAATACTAATGGGCATTACAAAAAAAAACTACTTTAAGAAAGTAAACATTATTTGCCTTGTTGTGTTATGGGCGTTTAGGATGCACAATTATTTGTTGTTATTGATGTTTGTTGTTACTGTTCACGCTGGTTGGCAATTTACGAATTGGTTAAAATTAGAGGGCGTCACTTCAACTTTTTGTTAGTTTTGCGTTGTTTTTGTAACAAAAATGTAAAGTGTAACAAAAACATATTTTCCACAATATCTGATGAATCAAATTTTAACAATCTTATTTCTAAATGTGAGCAACATTTATATTATTTTCATAGATTTCGTTTTCTATTTATATCAACTATAATTTCTGCATCTTTTTGCTAAGAACTTTTATTATTATTTTTACTGTTTGTAATTTTCTGAGTGTAACATGTTTTTGTATTTAACCATTCTTTTTTTTTTTTTTTACTTGGAAGCTATACTGTAACTAATTCAAGAGCCCGTTTTAACTGCTAACATTGCTTTTTTTAAATCCGATGCATTAACATATATAAAGTGCTAAATCGCTACATGAGATCAGATCATAATTTAAATTAATATTTTGTTGTGAAAGTTTATGGAATGCACATACTTTAGTTTTTTGTGTTTAATGTTTTCCAATTCATAATTCATGTATTAAAAACATATTTTTTTTTTCAACTTTGGTGGGGCTGTTTTTGTTTTAAAGGTTTTTTTTTTGTTTTGTTACTGTAACTTGATAACTTTTTACTAACTCTTTACTTGTTCATTTTTACTAAAGAACGTACGCACGACGACGACGACGACAAAAAGAACAAAATTATAAAGAACTTGACACCGAAACAATTTTTGTTTTTTGTAAATGTGAAAAAATGGAGCAAAATTATTTTTTTACAAAAAAGAATTTATGTTGGACGCCAAACATCAGGATCTTCCATAAGTGTTATATGTTGGTCAGTGCCCATTTGCATTTGTCCACCGCCTGGTGGCATTTGGGTGGGTGATGTTGCAGCGGCTGCCATGTCTTCTCTAGATGCTCTGTTAGTTGGCATATGGTATGTTTGTTATAGTAATTATTTTTCGTTTTTGTTTAAATCAAAGCATTTTTCATAGTAAAATTTTTAAGTTTCAAAAATTTCACATTAGTTAGCATATTTTGTAATATATAAAAGTATAAGAGAGAACGAAAGAGAGAAAACACAAATTTTTATGTTAGCAATAAAACTTTGTTGTTTTGTTACATGAAAAATTTTTTGGAAAGGTCTTTAGCAGAAATGCTTATGGTATTTTTTTATTTTTATCATGGTTAAAGGCCACCAAAGCAATTTCAACTAAGGTTAAGAATTTTTGGGCAAGCATTATTTAACAATAAAAAGTTTTGTTGTAAATGTTATTGACTTTTATGTTTCTAGTTTAGACACAAAACATAGATTTTGAAGTAAGTCTATGAGAAACCTTTAAAGAAATTTAAACTTAAAAGTAATGTACAAATTTAAATTGTTCAGTGGTCATTTACAAATAGTTTATACTCTCACAATGGAATTCTAAAAATATTACTGACTTTTTTATACAGTCAACAGTCAATGAAAACTTAATTTCTATCTCAATTTTCATTTCAATTTTGAAAATAGAAGTATCAAGCTGAGTGTTTTGGTGTGTTTCAATGATGTGTTCAATTGCTACATTCTGATTCCACCATTTTAGATACTTTGCAGTTTACCTGCATGCTTTATATAAAATAAAAGGTATTCCACATTATTCAATTCACAACTACTGCAAACTAAGACTTAAGCCAAAAGTTGAATCCTTTTTTTATAAAAATCTTCTTGATGCTATTTAATTACATCGACACATTAGCGTAATTGAATAAAATTCTAAATAATTGGCTTAAATGACATTTTCAATGCAATGGTTAATTTTTTTTAAAAATTCCACGCTTGCTTGCTTGCGCAATCCTCGAGCGATCAGTAGTGGCCGTATTCCACATTGTCCGCAAAATACGAAATACCCAAACGTCTTCCATAAAAAAACTATTTAAGGAAATTTCTTATTGAACAATTACTAAAATGTCAATGAAAACTAATCAAAAAATATTTTCATTCAGTGTCTGTTTATCCTCATCATTTAAGTTTTATTTAAAATTTTAAAAGACTGAATTAGATATGTTTAAACTGACATCGTATACGAATTCAGCGAGTTTTTATTTCGAATTCAATGTTTTTTTATGAAAGAAAACATGAAGTTCGTGCTTAATAAAAACTCAAACGCATATGATCAAAACGAACACCAGATTTGGGTTAAGCGAATAAAAAACATATGCATGGTATGCCCCGAAGCACGCAAAAAACAATAATTTTTTTTGGTCCTGTATTATTAGTACCTAAAACTTAAAGCGTCTATGCCATACATTCAGTTTTAATAAGTTGTGTCTTTTGTACATTACTTTCTTTCTTAAGCACGCAAAAAACAATAATTTTTTTTTGGTCCTGTATTATTAGTACCTAAAACTTAAAGCGTCTATGCCATACATTCAGTTTTAATAAATTGTGTCTTTTGTACATTACTTTCTTTCTTAACTCTGCATTCATATGAAAAAATGTTTTGAATGCATTGTTTAATCCTTTAAAAGATTTTCATATTTTGTCTTCGTGCTTATATAACTATTGTGTATCACACACACATGCACACATAAAACTTACTTTCTGCCAAGCGACATCATGCCATAAATAGCGCCGGTAACAAATATTAAAACACATGGAAAAATGCTGCCCAATCCAGGGCATATTATAATAGGCGGAATTGAAATGCTGTTTACGATAAATAGAGAGAAATTTTAATAAATCATTAAAAATTGATAATCCAAATAATGGCACTTACACGCAATACACCACTGCACGATTCCACATGGGTCGCGCATCTACTTTTTCCGCAAATTGATTGGCATAATCAATACAAATAAAACAAAAAGGTGCTTCTAGTACTAGCACTAAAAATCCCACAAGCATTTGTAGAATACCACCAACGAGGCACGAGACAGACAGCAGTAAAATGCCCAATGCATTGGTGAGGCCAAAAAGTATGCAAACTGTAAAAGAAAAGGTAAAAGTAAATTAGTCAATGATTGATTTAATTCGTTATATAAACTGTTATTATATTTTAGAAACGGTTTAAAATAAAAATAGTTTCTTTTCTATGTTCTACTATCATAATGAAATATTATCCATACGTCATATTATGCGAGCGAAACTAACACTTCAACAGTTTATTCCCTAGCTCCGATGTCATTTAGCTTCTTGTTGGAGTGCTTTTATTTTACACTAGTTAGATTGACGGCTTTTTTAATAGTTAATGGAATATAAATTTTTTTTTTTAGATCTTTGTTTTTGATTTTAATAGCATTAAAATTCGTCGACGCTAGCACTCAACAGTTTTCATTCTACATTCATTCAAAAATAAACCAAATCAGTCATAAAATGATTCACAATTAATAATTCAAACAAAATTAGGAGTCAAATCTGATCAAATGTAGTAGTGTAAATGACATATCGCACACATTTAACTAAAGAGTCACAACTCAAAATTTGTCATTTTCGAGTTTACTCGTTAAAACTGTTCATCATACGCATATCTACCAGCACAAAAGAGATGAGTTAATTTTTTGCTATACTTTGCTGTCAAAAAAAGTTATTTCTCTCTTCATGCTGCAATTGAAATTAGGCTGGAATATGTAAAAGTGCTCTATTTTTAGTTGTGTCGGAGAGTTAAAGCTGTTACGATCACTACGATCAAACCATACTCTGTTAGTACCTTCTACTAAATAACCCACACTTTATTTCAGACAAATAGTTTACGAGCTCCAAAACAGTTTTTTCGTTTTCTGAAAATTTTAAAATTTTGAGTTGTTACTCTTTAGTTAAATGTGTGCCATATGGTCTTTAGCGTATAAAAATAGTACGCTATTTATTATAGATATAATTGTACTATGTATCAACAAATCGAAATGATGATTCAAAATTACTCTAATTTTGATTGTTTTTAATTGATTTGTTCACAATCAAACTGATCATAATTTATAAGCAAATTCAGTGAGTCATATTGTAGTTGTGAGCAGCGTAGGCTAAACAACCGGCTTTTAATTAATTTTTAAAGAGTGAAAAAAAACCAACGAACTTAGCCGGTACGTTCAACTTTTCGCTACTATGAAAATAAATAAACAAGCGGTACATGACAGAGAGAACTGGTTATAAACCGAAACAAAAATAAAAAAATTGCAATGATGTGAAAAGCCCAAAGCAACGTATGTAGCGGTACTTAATTGTTTTAATTAACAATTTAATTTTTTTTTTTTACTTAAATTAAAATATATTTAATTTTTAGCTAACTATTTAGTTTATGATAACAATTGTACATTTTTACGCTCATTATCAGTATCTAAGGTAAAAATGATAAAAACGGGAGTTTATGTTATTTCATTTTTTGTTTGTCGTTTATAGATTATCTTTAACGCTACAACTACAATGAGTAAAACTGCGAGTTTAAATTTTTTGATGATAAAAAATTAGTCGCAAAGTAAAAGTGTTTTGGTTTGACACTTTCAATATTCCATATGTGGGCGTTTTGGAAATAAACAAAACATATTTAATTGGGTTTTGTCATTTTAAAAACCAAATACATAGTTGTTTGATGATTATAGCAACATTAAAATACATTAACTTTTGCTTTTTTTTTTTGCAGCCTATTTAAATATTGAATGCACATGAAGCTCTATCAGGTTTAAGTGACCCTATTGTTAACATTTTAATAAATGTAATCTGCAATCATGCGTTCTAAAAAAGCATCATATTTCAAAGGCGGTAGCGGAGCAAAGTTAAAAACATTCAAAGACTTCAATTGTATTGCATAGCAAAAATTACAGCATAGTAAAGTCAGTTTAACTTTTATATAATTGTGGTTGAAAGGTAAAATATATTGAATTGCAAGTTATAAAGAAATGTATTGAACAAGGTTACAGCAGTTAAAATAATTTCATAATAAATTACAAATTTCAAATACAAATAGACGAGAATCGGAGACAATTGTTTTTCCATTTTTTGTTTTATTTTTCAGCGAATTTGTATGTTCACCAGTGGTTTTTCTACAGCACATAATTAATTTTGTATCATAGTTTATATCTTTTCTTGAAGATTCTTGAATTTTTGTTTAAATATACATACATATGTGTGTTTTATTAAATTGTCATACAACAGCGCTTGCTTAAATATTGCATAATTCAAAATATTCAATGAACGAAAAAGATAAAAAGAAAGAATACCTAATATGGAACACAACTCTAACTATGGAATATTAAGTTTGGGTATTAATTTTGTTTATTGTTTTCCTTTTTTCCTGGCATTGGACATATTTTATGTGCAGTGGGGAAAATGAAAGATGCATCCAAAAATATATATACATATATACGGCACTAGCGCCGTGTTTTGCAGTAACATTTACATCATTTTTATTACATGAAACTTAAGTGTCAGAAACATGTTTTCATATATTTGAAATGTTAAAAAACTAACATGGCTCACACAAACAAATACCCGGTGCTAAGGTTTTGTTACGAAATATAGCTTATAAATTTCTGCCTACGCTTTTTAAGAGTTTGATCTTTGGATTGTGATGCAATCAAAACCACGTATTATTATTTTACAAGAATAATTATTTTATTGAACATAATTTTTGATCGAATTTACAATCATTAGCAGAAACCGATATTCATGTGAAATTTCACAAATCGGTCAATGCTTTTTTAACAAACAGGACAGAGACAACAAATGGAACAATTTAACCTGATAATTGGTAACATATGTTACGGCTATTACCACATATATACATATTCATATACATATATACATAGCCTCATCAGACCAGTTTTTGGTTAAATTTGCACAAGGATTTGAACATGACTGTAAATTCGATCAATAACAATTAACAAATAAAAATTTCTAATTATTTTATTTTAGTCTTAAGTCATTTAAAATCTTTACAAAACTATATAAAACACTTTAAACAAGATGGTTAGCACTTTTACTTTTGACACAATGTTGATTAACGAATACAAACTTCAGCTAATCAATCTGATAGTGTAATTATTATGTAAAAATTCAACACCTCAAAGACTTTCTCAAACTTCCCAGAGAATTCCGGCACATTCATTTTTTTTTCGCCATTTGATCACCTTTCATATTGACATTCACTACTGTTCCACTGTATGTCTTTATTTACTGATTTTGGGCGATTTTCTCGCTCTGTTAGTCTTGTTTGAATTTTAGCTATTTTTTATGTCTATTAATGATAGCTATCATTTGGAGAGGGAAAAAATAAACTGGCGTCCTATTTTCAAAAGTTCACTTTCCAAGACAGCGAGTAAATTTGAGTGGTAGTGAAATATCAAACAAAACAAAAATATATATTAGTATATGTATTAATATAACTCACAATTTCTCTATTAAACCGCATTCAAAAGTTGAGAGACGCACCTACTTATATAGTTTAGGAGAGTCATCGGAAGTCGATTACATAGATTTTCAAAAAAAAACCCTAGATCGATTTGTAAAATATGGGTGTTATATGAAATTTAATTTTATAACTTATTGGATTTTTGAATATGTGCATCGATTTCGAGACAGCAATTTTTCAAAATTTTTTATTATTTTAAAATAAAAATAATTTTATTAACATATTAAAAAAGCTATTTTTGTATCCTTTTAATGGATGTGCTACTATTTGCTCCTAATTTTTTTTATTATATTTTTTGCCGGAAAACAAATTCATAAACTCAAGAAATTTTCTTAAAATTTATTAACCACTACATTTTCTTTGCGGTGATATTTTTCATAAATATAAATTTTAAAAGTTTAGAAAAATGATCATACCCTAAATATTTACAACAGTTAAGCTTATTAAATTATTTTTCATATGGTGTTCATATTTTAAAAATCCCTAACTGTTAACGATTTTTTAATAAAGCAATATCCGCAACTTCCGATCGCTATATATGTATCCGTAACTTGCACTTTTATTATTTTTTCTAGAAACCCTACAGCATCTGAATACTGAAATAGTTCAAGAGTCGCCTTCGTCGACATTTTATAAATAAAATTACACGTTTTCGAAATTTTGGCAGATAAAATTCTCAGCTAGCTACTTGCACGTGTGGCTCCAGCATTAGCTGTACTCTGTGTGCTATATACACGTGTTCTTATGAAAGCTGTTCAAAGCTGTTATCACAAGACAATTGCATGTAAACGCAATGGAACAGCTTTTTGCAAATTGAAAAAATTTTCGGGTGTGTTTAGTTTTCTATCATTCTCAGTATTTAGGTTTACAAAAGCAGAATAAAAACATTAGAAAATAATACATTTTTATAATATTTTGTGAGTGAATATAAAAAAAAATTATTCCAATAGAATGTTTGTGGGAGAAAAATTTAACGAGATTTGTATTAAATTGAAACGATTTAAAAAATTATGCGCTATAACCACAAAAACTATTATCGCACACATTAAAGCACACAATATAGCTAACAGCTACAGTGTAATCGCAGCCTTATAATCGAATAGAATAGCAACTTTTAGTAATTTACGTAGTTATACTACACTGTGCAAAAATTGAGTTTTATTCGAAGGACAAACGGTAAATAAGGAATATTAATTAGGCGTTATAAAACGCTTGCAAGAGAACGATCACCGACAACGGCTACATTTGTTGAAGAACAATTCAGATTTTGCACTACGAATATGAACCATCGCATAAAGCCATCCATTGTGCAAGAATATTTAAAAAAAAAAAATTAACAAATATCGTCGATCAAACACCGTATTCACCTAATATGGCCCCGTCTGACTTTTTGCTGTTCTCGAAGCAAAAATTAATACTTCGAGGAAAGCAGTTTGAGTCAGTTGAAGCCATAAAGACGAATTCGCTAAAGACGATGAAGGAAGGCTACGAAAAATGTATGGACGACTGGCGTTGTTGTATTGAAAGCTGTGGGGCTTACTTTGAAGGCGATATATTAAATGTTGATGAATAAATATTTTTGTTTTATTTAACAATTTAACGCAGAATGTATGTCACAGTCTCTACATTGCAACCCTAGCGTATAAAATGACAGAAATTTAATTTACGAGAGAAGTTGTGAACTAAAACTTTACAAGAAAAGAAATATGAGAAATATAGACAGTTAGTCGTTTTAGTAAACATTAGTTGAGAAATTATAGCTATTGTTTACATTATTTTGCATTTAAATAGTTAATTTAAAATGTTATTTCACTATTGATACTGCCGCATTTTTTCATCAAAAACAAGTCAAAAATCAGTGCTAATATGAGTGAATGAGAGATGGTTAGTAAGAGAAATCAAACTTTTCCATATTTGGAGCCTATACTATATTTGGATTATTTCTTTTAATAGAAATTTTACAAAACTGCTTTAAGATCGCATCATTTAGTGAACAAACTTGCAACATTATTTCTAAAAAAAATCTGCGGAATCTTACCATTACAAGCGTAAACAAATGTTTTGAGTGTAGTGCAATAAATGATTAAAAAAATAACAATTTTAAGAACACAAATTCGAGAGCATTTCTTTATTCGCAATCTTGAAGTATTGGTATAGAAACTGTAACAATAAAGAAATAACAAAATAGAAAAAAAAAAGTCATGCTATCATGCGAATGTGAGATGCTGAACAATTGATTGCTTCTAATAAACATACGAAAGATGCAATTCTTCATTGAAAAAACAAGATTATATTTTATAAAGAAATCAACGTTTAATTTAATCGTTTACGTTACATACATATTCCTATTTCAACGATTTGCAACAAAATTCTTATCATAGCAACAAAAAGTTAAATTAGATAACACAATCACAACAATGATTCATTTATAAAGCTTGCATTTCATACAAGAAAAAAGGTTTACAAAGATAACTTTATTACAAAATAAGATAAGGATATTCCGCCTTTCTCTGCACTAAAAAAGGTCAAGTTTAACTTGACACTGAAAATTTTTGAGTACTGTTTTTCGTTATGTATATCTTCACAGTAACAACATACGAAATGTTAAAGATACAAAAAGGACACAAAAAAAAAACAAATTGAGCTAACTATTGTAATAGATTCAAACAGTAGTTTTCACGTCAACCATGCAATAATTGCCACCCACTTTTACCTCCAACTACACGCACTTTTATTTAATTGATTGATTGAAGTAAAAAAAAACAATGGCATATTGCTCCATCCAGGGAAATTTAAATTTTGATGTTTTAAGTAAAACTAAAGTAAAGTCAAGATTCTATGTAATCGAAATTTGACTGAATTCGAATGCATAGCTTGTATATTTCATAAACAATATAAGTTACTACCCCAATGGTTATTAGCGAGTGCAGTATGACTTCAAATTTTATTATTTTTGAATACGTCAAATTGTTATTTACAGAGTTGGATAGGCTAACTCGGCGTTTCCACACACACAAACTCTTGCCAAAATGTTTCCTTGTTTGTAGGCAAGAAGGGAAAAACCAAAGAGACGAGGTACAAAACTTGTCATATGTTGCAAATGCCAAACAAAAATCACAAAAGAGAATAGACAAGAATTAGTTTCACCGAATTTGCCTGTGTAAACGCCGATTAATGGATATTCTTTAACCCTAAAATTTCTCATAACTTGCATGTTTGTAATATAAGCTGCGTTTTAATCGCTACCCTCTTCTAGCTATTTGTCGCTAGCAGCGACAATTTTGTGAAAAAAAAAAATACGTACACTTAGCGCGTAAGATTATAGCTGCTATGTATTCATAGCATGCTGCTTAGGTTCCAATGCCACCCAGTAGGTTTATATTCTTTTTGCTGAGATCTTTGAAATGAAAAGAATAAATATTTCGCGGAAAACAATTGTTTAAAATTTCTGACGACAAAAATAAATAATAAAAAATGCATAGGAATATAATTTCACTTTAAAGACTTAGTCGTTTTATTCGAAGAGTGCGAGCTGACGAATAAACGCATCATACATATACATACATGCATATACTTGTCCCATAAAGCAAGTTTATTATATGTATACCTTTATAATTTTTCCAGACAAAATGGAACATGAAATAACGGTTATTTCTGCATAATTAACTCGAAAAAAACTTTTCTTTACGGTCTTCCAGCAAACGAACGATATTTATTAGGTACTATCCGATCGAAACCTCGACGAATAAGAAGTGTGATATAATCTTTACATTTTTTCACAATGCAAATTTATTTCATATTTTTTTTAAAATGACAATCCAAGATTAAACAAATTGTCTAAAAATTAAGAAGAAAATTTGCCCAAAAACTTTTTTCAAATAAAATATAGCCAAAAGCGAGTAAAAGAATCTCACAAATAAAAAATTAAAATGTTGAAAAAAATCTACTATAAAAGTGAATACATTCTGAGCTATTGTTCGTTCTTAAAATTTGTTTTGCAATTTTTGACAAACCTTTACTATTGGTTATTTGTATTACTTTCGCAACAGCCCTTATTCGAAAAAATGAATTGAATGAATGAATAATGAATTTCTATACCAATAACAAAAAATAGAGTTCAGCTACTAAAGCTTATAGCTTCATTAGCTACTTATTTAGCTTGAAGCTTTAAGTCAAGTAAAAAGCTTATTAATAAATAAATAGTGAATATGAAATGCTAAGTACGAATATGTTAAGGAAAAACCGAGTTCCATTCAGTATATTTAATTTCTGTGTCTGTGTCTGTTCTGTTCATTTAAGATTAACTTTTAAAAATATTAAATTTTGATGTGATATGCAACATTTGTTTTCTATGTCATTAACCTTTTTACTACATTTATTTGTTCCTGACCCTACCTTTCTAATCGATGAGTTAGCAACTTTTTTTGATTTTAAGTGCATCTTAGTATTTGTATACGTTTTTTGTTAAAGAGTAAACCATTTTTAATTCAGAGTTTGCAGCGTCACGAAATACGACGGTCAAAATGTCAGCCCCATAGTAAGTAGCTATCGTTATAATTTATTGCACTTTTTTTTTAAATTATGAACAGTTAAAGTTTAATTCAATTGTTGAGTACTTCTGGCACAGTTAGCAAATTTTGACTGACAATGAACTAAACTCTTGAACCAATTTTGACACGTATTTTTATTATTTTTTTTTCTTTTACCAACAAGATTTGTAAAATATTTAATATTCAAAAATTTATGCTTAAAATGCGTTCTACACTATGATTTTATAAAACCATAATTTTTGTTGAATTACTTTATATCGTGAATTTTCCTTTAATATACAATATAACCAAGTCCTTTGTTCAACAAAAATGTGATTATAGTGATTAAATATTTATTATAAACTTTCTTATGGAAAAAACCTTCTGTAAAATATTGGTAACAGCAGTTTATTAAATAGTTTGTAGTTTTCAAAATTTTCTTACTATAACGCGTTACATATGTATGTACATATATAGAATACTTACAGAATGCGCCCACAATTCCCAGGAGCCTGCCGCCGTATTTCATATACCACGGTGCATCATTGCCAACTGAGTCTACTTGATTTGGACGCGAAAGCAATCCAGAGATTTTTTCAGCAAATGACTGCAAAGATTCCAAATCAATAAATTAAGAATGAATAAAGTTTTAACAATTCGCTGAGTAACCAACGACAGCAATGTAGCAGGACAGCGAAGCACCACAAGGCAATGAAAGCAACAACAACAACAAAAACAAGAACAGTAACAGAAAATGTACATAATGAAAAATCGAATTTTTCTTTCGCTGTCGCTGCTGCTGATAGGGCTACGCTGCAGAGGTCGAAGAAATTCTCTTTTAAGTATAGAATTTATGCACTCACCATATTTAAACAATTTACACTTTAGTACTAATTTAACTATAAATAAATATATTGCAAAAGTCGACAATGTTGTGCTTATTGAAAAATTATGTTTCTTTTTTACAATTCACGCACGAAATATTCACAGACTTATTCTTTTCCGCCTCCTTTTTCCAAACCACAAAAAAACGTATTCGACCACGAATACGAACGAGTAGTAAACTGACACATCGCATGAAAAAGTTCACAATAACGAGTAACGATAGCGAATCAGTGATGAAAATTGTGGCAAGTTGCAACGATCAGCAAGTTGTTATTGTTCTTCTCGATTTCTAATAATCGGTGATCAATTAAAAAGTAAGCAACATCGTGAATGTTTCAAAAGCTCGTTACCGACTCATATTACCGATTTGATGTCACTATCACCTGGACGGCTTCTGTTTCAATTTGTTCGTTTCAAAGTGTTTCTATAAGAAATGTGAGTCGATTTAGAATGTCACTTTTGTCACTGACTGCAGTAAGGGGACGTCCCTTAATTACGTGAGCTGTTTTTTTGAAAATTGAGACCCGACTCCCCTTGGTGAGATCTGGCTGGACCCCTCCCCCCCTTCCTTGAGATTTAAATTATAATTTTTAATGTAAATTCTATGCATTAAAAAGTTGACGTGAGGTTTTCATTGACCCCCTCCCCCCCCTTGGTAAGATTTGGTGAGATTTTGCCGGACCCCTCCCCCTATTTTAGTTCACTTAATTAATGGACGTCCCCTAAGTGAGAATTTTAGCGATTCTGATAAATGTATGTAATGTTGTGTAAATATAAAGTAACAAGTACTCAAAAGCTAAAAACAGAACTGTGACAACTCGCACCAAAAAATAGAATTTGTTCTATTTCTCTGCGATTAATTTTGCTAGTGTCAATTTTGTACTCACTACAAACGTATAGGAAAAATCTGGACGATATTGCACGTCCCAATTCTGTTTAGTTCTTTAATAGCTTAAACAGAATTCCGGCGTACGACGTAAATACCGCCAGCGTAATATTTTTGCTGTGTAAATCGTATGGGAGAAGAGAGCGCAACTCTCTACTCTCTCAACGGCGATGGTAAAATTAAAACCAAATCTAATTCTACCGTCAGCCGTCGCGGCATTTACGCCGAAATTCTGTTTAAGCTATAAGCCGGGTACTTTCGCTGAAGTTGAATTTTTTTTGTGTACGTATACACAAATGATCTCTCGTTACTCTTAATTGTGCTCTCGTTAGAACTTGTAGAAGAACTTGTAACCATCCATATTTATAACACACTTGATCGTATGAAATTGAACGGAATCGCGGCGTACGACTGGTAAACTGCTGACGGGTACCCGTATATTTAGATTCAATTCTATTTTTTTTTCTTGACAGCGAAAAATCGTTGCCGGTTTCCTGAACCGGTCCCAATTCTGTTCTACGCATAAGGTGATTGTCATCTTGTTTATCGCTTGTTTTTATGTGGTAGCTTTTTAGATGTCGCTTTCAAAAACGACAATCAAAAAAGCCACATTCAACTATCACCTTACAGAATACCATTCCTAATATATAAAAAATGTCTCTACTAAAGGAGAACGAACAGCTCTGAGAAACCCCGTCCCAGGTAATACATGTTTCTGGCAACCCGATTTTGTAGGGGCTTTTCAGTGTTATTGTTTTTGGTTTTTGATACCACCCTTCCAGGCGTAACAAAAAAACATTTCATGCAAAAATAAAATAAAAAACTGTTAAAACTTCTGGTGTGGTAATATCGCTAATGTCATTTCGGTAGGAATTTCCTAAGGACAGTTTTTATAAATTAATAATCAAATTAATTAATGTCAAATTGTTGGTAATAGCAGTATGTAGAGTTAAAAATTTCGTTAATTTTTTTGACAATCTTTTATTAATATTTATTTAATTCTTTCAGGAAGCTAATAATCCACCAAAAGGAGGTCATCAACTCAAATTTTCCGAGCCAAGAAAAGCAGAAAGTTGTTTATCCAGGTGCAGTTTGCTTTGACGTGGTAGTCGATGTATTACTTTTTCTTGTTAATAAATTCAAGAAGTTTAAATTTATATAACTAATTTTTAATAATATAATAAAATCCCGATAGTTTATATTAAATTCGTATTTTTATTAATTTCAGAAAACTACTCTCTGATCTACCCGATCGTACTTGGGATTGGTACAACTTGGTGCCTAGCCAACATTTTATACTGACCTGGAAAAGCTCTCCCACTTTTTTAAAATGAGTTAAATTCATTTTAATAACTTATTTTTTTTATTATTTACAGACACATCAATAATTAAATATGCTGTACTAACTAAAATGTATTGTGCAGCGTAACTGTTTTCAAATGAGAAAACGGTTTAATGAAGAAATGAATTACATTTCTTTCATTACACCGAATAGCAAAAATTACGACAAAATAAAGTGCACAGATCAAGATTTACATTCGGCTACAATCGAGTTTCTTGGTTTGGTCAAAAGTGGCCAACAAAAACTGTGTGAGATGCTTGAAGGAACAAAGCTAAATATGGCAGAACAACAAAAGGAAGTGCAAGAAAGTAAAGGTCAACAAAAGCCAACAGACCTCGAAGATTCAGCAGATAAAATAATTGATGTGAAAAGGCGTAGTCGAGCCAAAGGGCCGCCAAAATCTACTGCTAAAATTGATGCTGTAGCTGAACATATCTGTTTGACCCTGCAAAGCAGTAAGAGACAACGACGTCCACCGAAACGTCTCTTGGATGAAATAAGCGGCAAAGTTTTGCAGCCCAAAAACAGTAATAGCATTTTTTAAATTATTTCTAGATTATAATCGAAACTAATAGATGCATTAAACTGCCTTCAGCGATACCAATTGTAATAACACCACCATCAAAAGAAATTGATTCGTGTACACTAATAACTTCCCAATCCATAGCTGAATTTCGCTCCGCTACAGGGGATGCTTTAGGTGAAGTCATAGAAGTAACAGATGCAATCAACAACAGTGGTTTTAAATTGAAAACGTATTTCATATGTGAATATTGCAAAGCAGCATTTGCAAAACGGTATGATTTTTTGCAACATATTGTAACACATGAAAATTGCATATACGAATGCAGTGCATGCTTACAAAATTTTCAAAACAAATCCAGTTTTGATGAACATCAAGCAAAAACGGGCCATGATGGTTGGGGAATAATTGAATTTGCAGCAGCCACTAAATGTACTAATGAAAATGTTGATGCTGCAGCTCTTAATGTTGGTGATGACCCAAGTGTACAGATTATTTCTATAATTGGAAAAAAGAAAGACGATAAGGACAACAGCTTTTACTCTTCTGAAGTAAAAAAAAAAATTAGAAATGAGTCAATTCGGTGGTTTGATATTCGTTCACAACCTTGTAAAAACGTTGCCAAAAAACTTGCTAATTCTATGTATGCTTGCTTACATTGTTCAAAACCCTTTGATAATCTCTATGCCATACGACGGCATTATCAGTTGGTGCACGTTGCCATGAGAGCATACAAATGCGAGCTGTGTTCTGCTACTTTTAAGGTTAGTTAAATTATGTTGTCTTATAAAATCCTTCGTTTAAACTTTCTTTGTTTTGTAGACAAATTATAACTTGAATATTCATCATGCTACGCATACGGAAGAAAAAAGTCATTGTTGTACCTTTTGTGAGAAAACTTTTATAACTAAGCACGCTTGGAAAATTCATATACGTATACATACTGGCGAGAAACCCTTTAAGTGCAAGGTGCGTTGGATTCTAATTCAATTGTTGGATTTGAATAATTTAAATTGAAACATTTTATTCTTCTCAAGTTCATTCCTTTCACTCAGTAGCGTACTGTTTCTTAACATATCTTTCCAACTTTATCTAGTTTAAAACATGTACCTGAAAATATTCTTAAATAATGCAAATTGAAAATGAAATTAAAAAAACTACTATTTCGAAAGATTAGGTCGATGAAAATACCTATGTACGGCTATTATCGATCTTGAAACTGTGTTCTTTAACGATGGTGAAAGCCCTATTCCTCTGCATTTTACAATTGATACATTTATCTATATTACAGAGCGGCTTAACTTTTACATTTCGAATAGCATTTAACTTTAAATGTATAGCACTTTGACAACAGCCGACTGACTTTCCGTTCAATTTTGACATAGGGCAGCGCCAAGCAGTGACCTATTAGGTTTCTTCCTAAGCTTGTAACTCTTGAAAGTTATCGAATAGCTATCTTTAAGAACACTGTGTTTGACTTGGGCTCTGACAGAAATGATAAATATACGAAACTTTGTTCTCAAAAATTCATTCCGTGGAACCATTAAACTCCATTCCCCTCCGTTTCAATTTTTTTAGTGAATTTCCATAAAATATATCATCTATTATACGAAAAATGCCAAACGTTACTTTTGAGTAGAATTTTTAGTTTTTTTAAGACACCGTTCTTCCCCATCAAATCACTTACATTTTTAGAGTAACATTTTGAGTGAAATCTGATGTTTCCGCAGAATGAATTTATGAGGAGAAATCACTAAGTCTTCATAATGTAAGTTGTCTCCGACCCTACCTTTCAGTAGAACTTCGGTAACTTTAATTATATTCTTTAGGGCGCTCATTATTTAAGACGACACTACAAATTTAGGAGGCTTTGCAATCTCAAAAATTCATTTTCCTGAAAAATAAGACCCCGTTCCTCTCCGCCAAATCCCATAAATTTTTGAGTTTTTAGATTTTTCCGCGAAATTCACTTTTTGAAAAGTCTCGTAAACTTAAAATGCTTGTTTTTTTTCAGTTTAAATAATTATAATTAAATGAAAGTTGAACTTACACCCAGTTAGCAGCGATTAATATTCATATAAAATTTTTACAAATTGATGTATTGCTTTTATTATTTATTGTTTTTTACAATATTTTACAGATAAATTGTAAGATATACAGAGATGCTGGGTTACTAGGCCATTTTGCACCATCTAGAGGAGGCTTATACATTTACAAGTTACGCTTGTTTAGTGTCTCATTAATTGTCTTTAAAGTTTCTTTTTTGCTGCAATCCAGTTGTGGTGTAGTTTCAACCCCCGTATCATACAGTATTGTCCTGTTCCTTTGTTAAATAATAAACATTGTATCAATTTGGAAAAATTTTAGATGAATATTGATCGCTGCTGACTGTAACAAGCTCTAATTTATTTTTAGGTAATTATTAAAATTGTGTTTAATTTAACCTTTTTCTTTTAGGATTGCTCGAAATTATTCGCAAACCGCGGAAACTTGATGACACACAGAAGAGTCCACACTGGAGAACGGCCATATAAATGCACTACTTGTGAACTCTGCTTCAAATCTTTAAGTAATCTTAAAAAACATAAAAAAATTCATCTAAAAGAAGCTCAACGAAAAATTATAAAAAATAATAAAAAGCTTATAAAGTCAATTGGTAAGCAGTTGCACCGACCAGTATCATCACTATTGAAGCCCATAAAGCCAGAAATTCAGAGTGTTATAATACTGCCACAACCTGATACAAATCAAATGTCACTCAATACCATTAAAAATTCAAAAGAATCAATTAATATGTTTGACCCTGCATCTATGGAGCTAACAATAAACGCCGCTATAAGTAACATTTCAAACGCTCTTCCAACGGATTCTGCCACAGAAATGGCCTCTAAATCAACATATCGATTTCGTTGTTCTTTTTGTTTTAAGCAATTCAATCATTGTTCTGCATTTAAAAAGCATCAACGTATACATACTGGTGAGCGTCCATACAAGTGTCCTATGTGTCCAAAAGCCTTTGCAGATTCATCCAATTATAAAAAACACAAAATGCTACACAAAAATGCCACATATGCTCTCAAAATTGAAAGCGAAAAACAAAAAATGCAGCAAATATTGGAGGATCAGTCATCGTTAGATATAAAAGATGCATTATCACTTAGTCCCACCTCTGTTG
Organism: Meiosimyza platycephala; assembly: GCA_963662105.1. Classification (NCBI taxonomy): domain Eukaryota; kingdom Metazoa; phylum Arthropoda; class Insecta; order Diptera; family Lauxaniidae; genus Meiosimyza; species Meiosimyza platycephala. The sequence continues at coordinate 101,216,308 of OY759208.1, read as the reverse complement.
TATCAGATCCTGATCCCGATGGTGTGGAAGTGTTACAACATTTGAATACAAGACGTCACAGTTTCACCAGCTCATTGCCCAGTGATGGTGCTGATGTTAACATCGATACTGATCGTTCTTTAAATAAGGAACGTTTTATTACCTGGAATAATTTTGATTACTCATTGTTACAACCAAAAATAATCAGTACACTTGCTGTTGCTGAGGGCACTAAGAAACAATCTGCCGAAAGTAAGCAAGTCATTTGCATTTCATATCAAGATCCAACTAATCCAGTAGGCAAGAAAACAACTACATTTTATGCGATAAATTAATAAATAATTTTTGTTAGAATAAAAAATAAATAAATAAAGTATAATGTAAAGTATATATGTAAATATATTATTGCTACTCATTCCCTAAGAAAATTGACAGCTTGCTGATGATGCATTCCGCCAACTATAGTATTCCTGAAGTTTACATCGAGACTTATGCGGGGATGTTGATACATACTATTTGGTTTTAAGAACTTGAGCTCGAAGCAATGAAGAAAAACTATGAGTATCATTAAAATTGTTGATACCTACTCAAGAAATATACATAGATTAAATTCTGCATCACCAAACATAAATATTCACAATCTCGATTGCGATTGATTTCAGAATAAGGGCCAATTTTACTTTATCTGTGATGATTTTGGTTTTATTAATGTTGCATCTAACTTTTATACAGCACTAAACCTGAAAGAATTGTAGAATTATGCTCTTAAGTAAAAGACTTGTTTTTGCTTTGTTTTGCTCGAAAGTACAAAATAAAAAATACTTGTTTATTTAAAAGATGAATTTCATTCATTGAAAAACTAAAAATTTATTAAAATTCAATTTATTTCTGTTTTATTGAAAATGAAAGCTATGTGCTTATGGTATAAAGTTTTTGAATGCAATATTTAAGTTTAGCCAATATAAGACTATTGTTATATATTATTAAAACGATGTAAACAAATTAAAATTTCTGCATTTTCACTGAGTTTTGCATAGTTTATATACTTGGCAAGTTTCTTACACATACAAATAAATTTGTTTTTCACTTATATATACCAGTTGTACAAAACAGAGGCTAACACTAATAATTGGTACATTGCTACAAATGCATTTTATTGGTTATCATTTATATTACATTACAACTGCTACAAACACAAAGAACCAAAAATTTAGCTGTTTGCTATAATTATCGTATTTGATTTGAAATCAGTATTAGCATTTAAGGAAAAAATACAGCAAATTACAATGTGATTTACAGCAAATTACAATGTGATTTTGAATTGTAAATTAGGCGTAATATTGTTGGAAATATGCTGCACTAACTAAAATGTATTGTGCAGCGTAACTGTTTTCAAATGAGAAAACGGTTTAATGAAGAAATGAATTACATTTCTAATTATTTAAATGTAGTTGTATCACTATTTACCCAAAAAAAAAATAAAACGTAGTGAACGTGCATTAAACTGGCAACCGATCTATGCAGTTATATTAAGATCTTATCGGTAATGCAATTCGTACAAAATTAAACAAAAACACAAAAACGGAGCTAAATGCTTCTTATGGATTTTGGAATGATAAACCTGAATCCGTGCTCATTTTGTTCTATCACTTCAGTTTATTATTTTAAACACAGATATTTCCCCTTTATTGAATTTTTAAAAAGGCTTATGTTTCTCTTTAGTACCTGACATGATGGGACGAAATATGCATCATAATCAAATTTAGCGATCCCAAATACCTAGAAAGTTATAACTGTGGTTTGAGTAAAAAAAGCTTTTTAACCGCTTTACTCAAGCTCAGTGGTTTCCATTTAAATCGACGCTCATTATGTTTTCCTACTGGGTAATATTATTAATTATAATTGGCAACAGAAATATTATTTGCACAAATTAAAGGTTTATGTTCTTTTATTCTGTACTTTACATTATTGCGTTGTTGATTTTCATCGATTCACATTAAAACAAAAACTTTTTTTAATTTGGTAACATAAGTGCAGCTGGTATTTTCGATGATCATCAGAGTATTTTTTTTAAAACCCACAACTTTGTAATGAGTGTTATTGATTTTTAATTTCATCATTTTAGTTACACTTATGTTAGTCCGATATTTAAGTTGTTTTTGTTGTAAAGTATAATGATGTTTTTATTTTATGGCAATCGCCATAGTGTATGCTCTAAAATAAGGCGTTTACAGTGTCATATTTAGTTATTTAAGGAAAAATTTTTAAATGATTCCATAGTTCTATTGCAATTTATGTTACAAAAAAATAAATATATTGAAAACAAAAGCGTTGAATTTATAATACAAGTTTATAATTTTTACAAATGACACGTAAACGCCTTGGATGAAAGCATTTTTTTTTTGATTTACTTGTAGAGCCAAATGTGTTTAAATTTTTTTAACATTAAAAAAATATAGAATAGAAATTAAAAGTTATGTTGTGTGTTCAATAAAAAGTGAATTTGTAAAGTTTAAAGAATTGTTTTAAAAGTTTATGAAATATGTATGTATGTATTTATATAAGTAAAAAAATCAACTTCTAAAATTTCCAACACATTTGGTTCTTTTTGAGTTAATAGGGAAAAAGCGTTAACACAGCATGGCTGTGGAGAGTGAAAAAGCTCTAGTCCCTTAAAAAAAAATTAAATTAGGTCAAATTAAAAAAATAAAAAAATACACTTTGCAAGTCTTTAAAATGCAAATCAAAACGGTAAGACTTGCTAGTTGAATATAATAAAAGTAAAATTAAATAAAATAAAATGCATTACATAAATTACAAAAGATAAAAATAAAAAACAATCTTAAGCTAAAGCAGCATAAAACTTAACTAAACTATATAGTTTTTGACAATATAGTAGTATACTGTGTATTTAAAATGCATAATATGTTGCTGTTGATCTTATGAAGGCATAATTAAAATAATAAAGAGCCATAATATATAATGTACAATGTACATTACAATTTTAAATATTTGAAATAGTTTATTTTTGGGCTTCATTTTTAAGTTGTCAATTGTCTTATTATCGTTGGTTCTTGTAATAAGGTTGTTGAAAAAATGTCAAGAAAATAACAATTGCAAACGTAAACAATAAGTAACACAGCACGTGATACAAAGCTGTTTCATTTATATTTTTACTTAAATTGAGCATTGACCTAATTTGCTGAATTTTTAGAGCAAGAAAACTTCATTGGAAGTAGTATAAACAAATTTCAAAGCACTAAGAGCATACAGGATACAGTTATTATTTAGAGTTGCGCATTTTTTTCTTTATAAAAACATACAAATATTTTGCGCTCATTATTACAATTTCAATTAAAATAATTTTATAGTATACATATAAAATTACATATCAACTTTTACATTTAACTATTTCGATGTGCTCTACAACTCACTAAGTTACACTCATATTCTAATAGCACTTTTAAAAAGCTTTCATTCATTGCTATTTTTTTAAGTAAAACTTAAATTTTTTCTCTCCTTAAACTAATATACTTGCTACTGGTAAGCAGCTTTATTATCACTGTTAAATATTTAATCACGTGCTTGTTTTTTTGAACTGCGAAATTCCTGTTATGCTCTTAGACTATTGTTTTCAATTAAAAGCTCTATCTTCTAACTTAATTAATTGTTATTTCATTAACATTTTTATGAAAAAATAAAATGAAATGGAAGAAAGAATATTCTTAATGAGCATTGACGTTACTTCACCTGATCTTGATTAACTCCATGTGCTAATTAAAGCTTTAGATTTAGTAGTTTTTTATATTTTAAAAGCAAAACTTAAATTACTATCGACTGTGATCAGTAATGTTTTAGTTAACAAAAATGTATTACGAACATTTAAAAAATAATTATTACATACCCACTAAATTTGTAGGTAACATAATCCCTCAAGGCGAATGGTACTCACTCGGTATGAGCACTTTCTAAACAAGATTAGTGTTGTCGTCCTTGAAACTCTAGACAATATCAATACTACTATGACAGCAAAAACATAAAATAAGCACCGGAATTTTTTTCCGTTATATGCAGATACTGTTTTTATTTAAACAAATAGTGGACTATTTTTGACTCTACTTACATGCATTCGAATTTGCATAACTGTCATATTTCTGTCATATTTTACCAGCATAGTCATACATATCCTTCATCATGATAACAAAGCATTAAGGAATAGTAACAATCGAAATAAATATATGATAATAATAAGCTGTTTAAATCTAATTTAGGGTTAATCAAGATCCATTTGGCGAATGTACGCCCTATAAAATAGTTTAAAAAATCAATAAAGAGGTTTAAAATCATAGTGTAAATTGAGTACCTAAAATGTTTAAGCTGCCGTATCATGAGAAGTCTTCATGTAGATCTTTTATTGAAGAATTAGAATTTTGAGAGTCTGTTCATTATAAGGTATTTTTGTCAAAATTTTATGAAAAGAAAAAAATTAACAGAAAAAGAAAAAAAGTTGAAGCTAATCAAAATAAATCAAATAAAAATGTATAGGTACATAAAAAATTTTTATGTAAAATTGTGTTGTTGTTAATGTTCAATTTTGTTTTATCCCAATTTCTTTTGAAATTTTTTGGTAAGAAAATTGCTGGAGTTGTACGAACAAACTATTTAACAAAAAACATTGGCAATAAAATTTTTGGTGAAAGAAAAGTTTGTCCAAGAATTGAAACTGGGAGTAAATTTAACAGGTTGTTGCTGCTGTTGTTGTAAATGTTGCTGATGACGTTGCAATTGTTGCTGTTGTAGTTGCATTTTTGGCAGCTGCTGTTGCAATTGCTGTGGTTGATACGAATGAGCACGTTTCAAAATGCGCAAATTCGGGCCAGAAGCCATGCGCTGCAGCAATAACTGTTGCTGTTGTTGTTCCTGTAAAGGTGGTGAAGTTGAGTTTGTTGTTGTTATTATTGATGTTGTATTTTTTATGATTGATGTCTGTGGTGAAACATATGAAACCGATACTGGTCTCGGTCTTATGGCTCCATTTGTTGTTATTGCTGTTGGTGATGTAACAAAACTGTTGTTTCCTTGCTGTATTGGTTTTGTTGTTGTGACAGCTATGTCTGCAGCAGCAGCTGCGGTTGCTATAGCAAGTAAACCAGTACCAGAAATTGGTGGTGTAATATGACCAACAACAGTGGTAACACCTCTTATCTTATTATTGTTAATGTTGTTAATCATGCTGGAGTTGGTGACAATCATTGATTGTTGTTTTTGTAAACGTTGCTGCTTATTATTGTTGCTATTATTTTTGTTATTAGTATTTTGTTGTTGGTGTTGTTGTTGTTGTTGTAGTGAACAAATTTTGTCACTTTGTGATTTGGCACGCACACGTATGTTGCCACCACCACCATTCGATTGCGGCTGCTGTTGTTGTTTTTGTGCTTTTGCTGTTTTTTCGGCTTGAGCAGCGGCTTTCATCTGTTGTTTCTCTTTGCGTATTAAATCAAAGGAGCTAACAATCTATGAAGACAAAAGAAAAGAAAAATAGTTTTAATAACTCAGAAAAGAAGATTTTTTAATGCACTCGGGTAGTCGCTAAGTGCGAGATCCATTTTCCGCCAACACGAAAGGATTTTTTCAGTCAACACGTTTTATGTTTTCATTACTTGAAAAAAAAACATTAGTAATTGACAAACCGGGCAGCTAATGCTAAAGTTTCCCACTAAGGCAGCCAGGTATCATAGAAGTTACATTTAAATAACTCGTAGTAACCACCCGAAATCAATTCAACGGATCACATTACATTCGGAATTAGAGAGAAGGGAAAAAGCAATATTAGGAGGGGAAAGCAGGGCAAGTTAACTTATTTCCATCGGCAGCCTTTAAGCCCACACCAAGACGTATGGACGAACCAGTTCTACCAACGTCAGCTGTTAGAATCAGTGATGAAAGAACCAGACTTGAAGTAATAAATGGAAAACCTGACTGGGAATCAGTCTTATAAAATATTATGTACTACCGTAAAATCAGCAATATTGGTTTAACTAAAAAAATATCTTACCTTTTCTCCATTTTGTGTTGCACATTGACTTTGACTATGAAATAATTGTCGTTTTGTTGAACCAGCAATGTTATTACCATTGCCAGCAGCTGAGTTCTTAGCTGAATTACGTTTATGATTGCTGCCGCCGCCACTACCATTTCCATTTACCATACCATTACCACCACTGCTCATCACATTACACCCATTTGTATTTGAATGGTGGTCTGCAGCAATTTTTGTACCAACATTGTTGCTGTTGTTTTTATTATTTGTCTTACAATTACTACTTGTTGAATTATTACTTAAATTATTTAGTTTAATACCATCCAAATCACCCATTGATTTATGGCGTTGTCTTTTTGATCGATTTGAATTACTTCCGCCGCCTGTTCCCCCAGTTTTAGCTCCTCCTTCTCCATTATTTAAGGCATTATTATCATCATTGTATTGTTGCTTGTTTTTCTTACAACTATTGATAGCATTCTTTTGATTAGCTCCCCCTGCTCTTCCTTCGATAACATTATTCGCTGTCACCGGTGATGTAGATGATGATGTTGGTGTTGCGATATTTTGTACACCACCAGAAAATTTACGTCTTGTTTCAATACCTGTTCGCTTATCGTTCACCCACTTTTTTAAACGCTTTACAAATGGCATAATCATAAAGAATGAATTGGCATTAATGCCCAATTTGGCTTTTGATATGGCATCATTTTTATTTATCGGCAGCGAATCGATTGGAAACCAATCACAACATTTGATCTCATTTCGCGTACGCGGTGAAAATTGTGTCTGTAAGGAGACATTTCGTACAATATATAAGCGTGTATATTGATAGTTAATAACAGCCTCGATATAATCATTTGGTACAATTAACTCAGTGATATCATAGCCAGTCTCTTCGTAAACCTGAAATGATAGAATAAAATATCATAAAATTGAAATATAAATTGCTAGTCATATCGCTCCCTTACTGCCAGATCGTCATAACTCAAAAATACTAAAGTTGGAGAAAAATAACTTTTCATATGATAATTCAAAAAAATATGTTTACATAAACTCTTCTCACAAGGCAAGTTCATTAGATATCTTCCTGATTTATTCACACAAAATAAATCATGAAAAGACGGATATAAATGTTTTTTTAGTTATAACGGTCTTGCAGTGAAGTAGCATATGTATGTATGTATTAAACTAGTTGTATAATAATAATCTATAAACATAACAAAAAAACCTAAAAGTATGTTCGTAGCGCTGCTAACTTAAAATTTGGGGTTTTAGAATATTAAATTTTCAGAAAAAATTTATAAAAAAGTACATTTACAACAGAGGACAAAAAGTATTTGTGCCAAAACCGTTGTTTAGCATAAGTGCTCAACATCAAATCGAGTTATAGATAAATGCATAAAGTAATATAATAAAAATATTTTCTATATTTTGTTTAACTGATTTCTACAACTCACAGCTAAATTGTTTTCCCTGTTCTTTTTTCGGCAAAAAAAAAGTAAACGCAGCAACTGCCAACCTTCTTAATGTACATATACATTTTAGCCGTTGCAGGCTCTGTTGGCTATTCATTAGTGCTGATTTACACTAGGAAATTCCGTGAAACAAATTCTTGTCTATTCTTTTTTGTGAGTTTGTTTTGCGTTTACACACGAAAATTAAAATTTCTTTGTGCTGGAAAATATCGAAACAATCGAAACAGCGTTAGTAAATTACACAGGCCGACAAAAATAAAAAAAAATCCAAAACCAGATACCAGACCTATCATATCCGAAGGACTTTGATGCGCTGAATCCGAATCCGAGATCAGAATTTCTACTATACGTCAGGTTTTCAAGATATTCTAACCTAAAAGTGCAAAAAATACGGTTTTTGGCTATATTTGAGGTTATTTTACATCGCGAATAAAATTGTTTTTCCAAAACTAGTTGCGGCATCTGAAAGTATTACTCTTACCCTTCAAAACCCATTTTAAATTTTGTCGATATCTCTTTTAATCACCGAAATATCATAAATTTAAATTTTCTATGCATCCTGCCATACCAGAATTAATGTAGATCTGTATGTAGGCCTATGTAATAAATTTCAAGTTACGATATTTCGGAGACAAAAAAAGTTATCGATATATGTAATCTAAAAAAGGTTTTGAAGGGTAAGTGTAATACTTTCAGATGCCGCAAACAGTTTTGGAAAAAAAAATGTATTCGCGATGTAAAATAAGCTCATATATAGCCAAAAACCGTGTTTGACCCTTCTTTTTCCCCTTTTGTCAACGAACAAGAAGCATTTTCGAAAAGAAATTCTGTGTGTAAACAGGAAATTAAGCTTCGTTTACTTTTTGCAGAGCGGAACCAATTTCTCATTACATAATCGAAAAACCCTTTAACTGCTAATTTTGATAAGGTATTTTAAAAGCAATTGAATGAATATTTATTGTTAAAATCAGTACTCATTCAATAAAATATTGAAAATATTTTTGCTGTATTTCTCCATGCTGAAATTTTCCTATTTTCGATACTTTCCTATTCGACAAACACGAATAATACCAGTTGATTTGATTTTAATTTTGTAACCCAATATGTTATATAATGTTGAAAATAATATCCAGTACAAATACTTTCTTTTTCTCCGCGCAAATGTTCTATTATACTTTCTTCTGAAAATTAAATATCCTTTAATTCCAAATTTTAAGTTGATAGCATTAGATATACTAAATGGTGTGGCGAGACATTTTTATATTCGTACCTCTCTAGCGGCGCAGTGTACTGGATCCTCGTTCTCATTGACTTTACCCTTGGGAAAGCCCCATGAACACTTTGCAAAATACGATTGCACTAGCAGACAATAATTGAGATCTTCTGATATTAGGATGGCCCCATATGTGGGTACAGAGAGTTTATAATTTTTCCAATCGTCTAAAATTTTATCGATTGACGATAAATGTCTGTGAAGGAATGGAATATGCTGAAAAAAAACAAACAAACAAAAAATTAATAAATAAATATACAACAGAAAATTCGAAAAATATTTACAATTTAAATAGATCTGAATAAATAAACACTCATTGCATTTTGTTGATAAAATTAAGATTAGGTTTTAAGAGGCATACATCAATTAAAGTGTTTATGATTAGGCAGTAAAATTATTCTTAATTATCAGTACTTACGTCAACAGTTTTGATTATACATACGATAAGAAAGTTACCTTAATATGTGTGGTATAAAAAATAAAGGATTTTAAAATTTCATGAAAAGATTTGTTTCGTTTTGCAAGATCCAAGACTTTAGTTTCTTTGTTTTTACGAACCAATAGTACAAAAATCTGTAAGTTTGTGAAATTTTATATACAGGTATACAAATGTTCATTCCAATCTTATTATGTGCTAAAGCGAACTGTTTCCTTATTTCCAAATTTTTTGTTCTAAGTAAAGTAGCTCTACTTTTCTACCAGGAAGACCGGTATCCACAACAATCGCCGTCTAATAGTTCAGGAGCTGATCTGTGCAATCATTTCAAAAGCAATTGTCTTTAAGGACTATAATTGGTCTTTTTTGTGACAAGACTATATGTCCATCACCTCCTTCACTCATTAATTTAGGACGCCCACATGTCAAGAGTACATGCGTTGAATAGTATACGAACGGAGCTCGTCAACGATTACCCGCTGTCAAAAATTAAACCAAGCTTGAATGTATGAAATTGAACAGAATTGCGGCATACGACTGGTAACCTGCCGACGGGTACCCGTCTATTTAGATTTAATTCTAATTTTTATTGACAGCGAGTATTCGTTGCCGCTTTCCCGACCCCGTCCCAATTCTGTTCAACACATTATACTTGAATCAAGTGTGTTATAATTTTGACAGCGAGTGATCGTTGACAATTTCCCGATACCCGCTCGTATTGTTACAACATTAGATGCACAAAAACAAAGTTTATTGTGTCAACTAGACAGTTTTATTAATTTAAAAATAAAACTGTTTAACGTTTTTTATATAAACAATGTTAGGATACAAAATGCAATAATATAAACGTTTGTACGTACCTGAAATATTTGCATTGCGAAAGGTTTCATGCCACACGGCTGTAGTTTTTTCTCTTCAATTGCACAAAAGAAATCCAAATAGAACCAATGGGCGAGCTCAATTTGAAAGCAAATTCGAATTAAATTACTCAACTCCATATCAGGGACGTTAATGATGAAACGACTGGCCAAATCATCGAGTATATCGGACGGAATTTGAAAGTGATTTTTACCACCAACATTGTTATGTATTATTGTTGATGTTGCTGTAGTTGTTACAGTTGGTGTTGTTGTTAATAAATTTGTAACATTAGAATTATTGGAATTAATTAAATTGGAATTCGTTGTCGATGTTGCTGCTGATGATGATGTTGACGATGATAATGTAGTTGATGATGATGATGATTTTGTTGTGCTTTTATTGCTAATTTTGTTGTTAGTTGCTGCTGCTAAAGATGATAACGATAAAATATTTGCATTTGAACTCGAGGTGATTGTGTCTGCAGTGGCAGCGATACCCGCTGTGGTGAATGAAAATATATTTCGATCGTTTGTTGTCGCTGCAGTATTAGTTGACATAAAGCCAACGTGATGCTGCTGCTGACGATTTTTGTTGTTATTTGTGCCATTTAAGGCTCCTTTTAACGTCAGGGCAGCTAGAAGCGCAAGGCTACTATTGGCGTTAGAAGCTAAAAGTAAGAAACAAATTTGTTATTTGGAATAAGTTTTGTTCTCAATGGTTTGATAATTTTTATGTAATTTGGTTCTGATTCTGATTTCAAAAATAAATTCCATGACATATTGCTTTCGATACTAATACATATATATTATTGTGAAAGAAGTTTTTTAGCAAAGATAGTTACACTTAAACGCAAATAAATAGACTTATACCTATAGCGTAAAAAATTAATGCTAAGAAAATTTGCTATCGTCAATGTTCCACATTATTTTAATTTACACAATTTACTCAATTGCTAAAGCGTAATTCAAGAGAGATTACAAAAATAATTGGCTTTTTTTAAATAAATTGATGCCCTAAGAGAATTATTTGCAGAAAGTGGCCGAATCTACTCAATTTTACAATTTATTTTGAAAGGACATATCATCACCTAACATCCAAAAAGACGCAACCACACAAATATTGAAAAACCAGTTTTTGATTGATTATGATGCATTTGACTTAACTACATGTCTCTAGAAAGATTTTATATCATATGTCCAATAATTGCGATCATATTAACGAAATTTAAAAGCCCGTAACAACAAGTGCAAGGAGCAAATAGACGTAACACACTTGTATGCAAAAAAATAGAAACACAATATTTGAATGTTTTAGATAATTACGTAAGCTTTGACTCTTTTGAATCTTTTACATAAGAAATTCATAACAATATATTTTTGCAGGATACACCTATTCCCTGATTTACACAGAAGATAGGTTCATCAGAAAACCTGTAAGTCAAATTGAACATTATTATATGAGAAACCGTGTTAAACGAAAACATCCTTAAATGTGCTTATTTAGTTATTTATTGAGCAGAAAAACATAACATTAAGAAATAGCATAATTTCACATACCGTTCTGTTGTTTGACTGTATGTACTGATTCACATCGATATAGCGGAAATCGATGGTAAAAGATAGAAATTTTTTTGATGTGTCAGTGGATTAAAATAACCTTGTATGTCTAGGCAAAGCCCCTCAAAAGGACTTTCATTAATATCGAAAACTGGATTGGCGCCCCCTGTTTGAAGTTTTAAAAATATTGTTTTTATGTTATCAAATTATGTTTTTGGTTATCAAATTTTCCAACAAAGTGGGGGTACAATCCGGGATATTAATGATCGAGGAATTCGAATCCGTGATTAGTTTTTCGTCTTCTTTTTTCCATATAAAAAAGTTGCTCTCGTGGCAACATAATTTTTAATGTATTTTTATTTGAGAAAAGCCGTAAACCGCATATCATTATCATTATCTTATTTTAAAACCAAGATACATATCTGTATTTTTCTAAATTAACAGGCCTGACATAATTTGAAATTTTTTAAAATCGTAGAAAATTAAAAAAATGCACATATCTTGGCTTTACGGCATTCTTTTAAGCAAATAAAAATACATTAAAAATTATGTTTCACGGGATCGATGATAAAATAATTGGAGCGATTTTGCAACTTTAAAATAGAAAATCGGTATTTTTTCATGTATTTCCGGTCAATTTTCAATTTTTTTTTTATAAGAAACAAATAAGATGAAGAAAAACTTATCACGGATTCGAGTTCCTCGATAGATAATAACCCGGAAATCACCTCCACTTTGTTGGAAATTTTGATAACCTTTTTAAGTTGCACCATCTTTAAAATAAATATTTTTTTAAACATACAGGGGGCGCCAATCCAGTTTTCAATATTAATGAAAATCCTTTTGAGGGGCTTTGTCAATGCATATACCGTGGCGAGCATAACCGAGCAAATTATTGCCTTTGCCGCATGTCTGATTCTGTAAAAATTTTAATACTTAACCAAATCAGACGAAACTTTCAGGAATTATGTATTATTATTTATCAAAGAAAATGCAAAATGTAACATTTCAAAACAAAATTCGTTTTTTAATCAAACAAGTAATTGTAAGGATACCCATATTTGCTAAGTTTTGCACGCATTAAATTCTGCAATTTAGGGTAATAAACAGGCCTGAGCAAAGTCCTGATCTCAATCCAATTGAGAATTTGCGTGCAATAATCAAAAGACGATTGGGGAAATACGAGATAGCAACTGAAAACCTAAACAAGTTATCGTGTCGCGTCCAAGCTAAATGGAACATAAATACCTAGCGCAATTATTGAAAAGTTTGTAGAAAATATGCCTAATCGCATTATGACCGTCATAAAAAAATATAGGAATATGGACCAAATACTGAACAATTGCAGCTTTTATTGCGATTCGCGAAACGTGCAAAACTGAGCAAATATGGGTATCCTTAATATTACTTGTTTGATTAAAAAACGAATTTTTTTTGAAATGTTACATTTTGCATTTTCTTTGATAAATAATAATAAATAATTCCTGTAAGTTTTGTTTGATTTGATTAAGTATTAAAATTTTTACAGAATCAGACATGCGGCAAAGGCAATCGGTTATGCTCGCCCCTGTAAGTCTATTGTAATCCGCTGACACATCGTGAAAAAAACAAAAAGTATTTTTTTTTTGAACCGTTGAAATGAGACTTAAATTCTGGAGAAACATCCACTTATATTAACTCAAGGTAATTTGGGGCTGAAGAGCTCGAATATACCATTAGGCCACATTCAGAGTGAGCGCTATAAGCGAAGATTGGCTTGAAGCGAAGTTAGACTTCGTTTCGAGATAATGGTAAATTAACCGGAAATTATTGATACGGTTACAAACGCTCTTCTTAGTTTTTTTTTATTTCAAGTCTGAGAGGTTTTGTGTCTTAGTCAAATTTTTTCCCTGATAAAGGGCAGACATTTTTTCAGTTTACACACCCCTTCAGCACTTCTCCTTAACCATCCAACTTTACTGAAAAAGTTTGAATCCTGACAAACGACATTTAAAATTATAAGAAATATAAAAAATAATTGAATATGCATATGAAAAAAAAAATTATTTTTACTGCATTGTTTGAGGACTTTACCTCAGACTTGAAATAAAAAATTTCGTAGAAGAGTGTTAGTAACCGTGTCAATTATATGTTTATTTACTGTTATCTCGAAATGCTGACATGTAGGCTAAAATTTAATGGTAGACTCGAGTTTAGCGACCTGAAATTACTCTTGGCTGACATCAGCTTATGTTCCTCAAATTAAACTGAAGTGTTATTTTCGAATTAATTAATCGGTCATATGTCGCACAACTATTTACTTAACGCTACTCCAACAATTCCTTTTCAATTAAAAGTCAGTCAGCTATATAATTGCAGATATACGCACTCTCATAAGGCTCAATGTCTTTAAGAAAACTATTTAGCTGTATCTAAACATGTATTTCAAAAGAGATATGCAAAGCGTATGTACCTAATTTTCTGAAAAGTAATTACCAAATTTAAGTTTATGGTTTCAAGGAAATGACAACAACTATGTGGATAGATACTGAAATTTTAAGCAGCTCCTTCCGAAAGCAACAAGAAAGAAAAGTTAATCCAGGTAAACTCCACTTACCGATATCATTTTTAAAACCACCTCCAGCGGAATAGATACCACTGCTACCGCTTTGCCCAAAACCACGATGCGACGTCGTTGGCGCAGGCAGAAACCCATTAAGTGTCGCCGCTTTCTTTAAAGACGGTGACGATGCAATGACAGCGGAATTTAGAGCAATTTCCATACTATAAATTTCAATTTAATCTTTATGCTGCGATAATTTTTCCAAAAATATTTATCTAAAATTTTCTTGCAATTTTTTTCCTTATTTTTTATGCTTTTCTTGCACGTCGTTGATAAAATTTTGCGTAAACTGTTGTTATTAAAGTTGACGATTTTCAAAGCAATTGTTTTTTATGTTTATTGGTAAACTGAATGAAAAAAAATCACAGGAACAAAAAATTGTGTTAACAACGAAACGCAATTTTTCTTATTTGCGGTGTTGGTGAGACTTAATTTTTATTGAAAAAAAAAAAAACACTTATCAAGTTATCTCTTTCTCATACACACGACGCGAGCGCACAATCAAATTTTACTATAAAATTTTTAATGTTTTTGTTGTTATTTAAGAAATTGTGTTGTTGCCTCTACTGTCACGTAGCGTATGAAAAAATTAAAGATGGCCGCAATGTTGATCTCCAATGTTGTTGTAAGTGTCTTGATTTTGTTGTTGTTGTATTGACTGATTGTTGATTTTTGTATTTGTAAATACAAAAACATTTGTTTTCTATTGTTATAGTTTTACTGCTATGGTACTTTGGGAAATAGTGAAAAGCCATCCACAGAATTATTTCCGCAGAAGTAATTTGTTCACAAGCCAAATATTGCTTACGAAATATTTACAATGTTTTTTTTCTCACTTCGACTTGCGATGCTTTGCAAAAACTTTTAGTAATTACACACGCAAGAATTTAACACTATTCTTTAAAAAAGTACTTTTATGTATGAATTCCCAAGTTTATCTTTAATTTTCGTTTGACCACTGCAAACACAAAACACAGTTTGTGTATGTGTGCGTTAATGGTGTGGAGACTTAACGAAAATTTCCTACTCAGCACTTTCTAAAATTTTCTAGCTCTTCTCGTCGCGTTATTTTACTTATTTTTGCGTATTTATTTCAACTTTTTTATTCTATTCGTATAATATTAATATTATATTTCTGGTTTTTACTACTTTTAAGTTGTTTTTTGTAAAGTTTTCCTCTTATTTTGCTTTTGGAAAAAATTGTAATTTCTTCACGTCGTTACCTGCTATGAAGCTATGGGTTAGCTGGTCTGAGACAGGCTTGCCAGATAATTTTATATCGCGAAAACTTATTTGGACCAGTGCTGTCGTTTCAAAAAATTTCAGTACACATTTCTATTTTTCAGGATAACACTGTGAAAAAATCGCAAATACTTAACTTAGATATGTGTATTAGGGCCGTCCAATAATAACGTGAGTTGAAATGGGATAGCGCGTCCAGCTAAGTGTCTGTAAGGGGAAGGGAGGATCAATGAAACTCTCTTGTCAACTTTTTAATACAGAGAATATAAATTATAATAACAGATAAAATTTTGTAAATTCTTGCTGGCACGTTTGCTTCGGCTAGTTAGCATGCCGCTTGAAGCTACTGATATGTTCGCCCAGGACAATAGGCTGGAGTGGTTGCACGAGGAGGATTTTGATGCTTCGTTGTTGGCTTTCCATTTAGTACTATTTTTCACATTGTTCACTGAATGAATTCTCTTGTAATCATTTTTATATGACTTCTTCTATATTCGAATTTATTTTTAGCTTCATTTATCTAACCATGAAAAAGTAATGAATTTAGTTGCAAAATGAAGTGAAAACGAAACTAAATGCCATTGTGTGAACGCAAACGGCGAGCTCAAATGGTAATATGAAAAAACTTATTGGCAATGTATGCTTCATCTGAATTGGGATTTGTGGTTCGTCGATGCCAAATGCTAGATCAATATCATTATGTATTTCTGAAAATACCGATGTTAAAATTAGCTGTTCGCACAAAGCGAAACGTGCAAGTTAACTCAAGAAATTTTATTTTGGTTTTATTAAATCTCGACTTCAGTGGTATATGTTATTAATAACATTTTCTTTGCTGCAGAGTTGCATTCGTTCATTTTGACAGCTTGTTACTACCTCATTTTTGTATCATGTGTCATGCGCGAACATTGTAGTGCTGCCACTAAAAATTATTACTTACCAAATTTTTCCCAAAACCCGACCAAAATCGTTTGTAAAATACTGAAATTTTTCGGTGTACAGCATTTAATGCGTTTATTACATTAGTTGTTAACAAAAAGTGTTCAAAACATACAGTTTTAACAGTTGTTATAGTTTTAAGCCAGACACAAATATAGTAAATCCATATTGAGGCTTTAATAGAATAAAAATAGTCTGCAAATATGGGAGTTCAATTGAATTACTTCCTATTGATACCTTTCTTATCCGATCATACATACATAGTACACATCGTTGTGGCTATAGAATTATGGTATACATGGTGCTAGCTTTGAGCTTATTTTTAAATTTTATTATTATGTTGTAAAACGTGGACAGTTTGCTTTCGGCAGCTTCAGAGCTGTGGTAACGAAATAAAATTAGAAACAAAGTTGGTGAGATCGCTGAAAATACTCCCATTCAATCCATTCTAATTAAATTACTTTTCAAAAAGTAGGTGAAGTGTGTCATGTCTTAGTCTGTTGAGAGATTTATTTTGCTTAATGGTAATCAATTCCACTATGTGGTAAAGGGATCCTAGATAATATTCAAAAATCCAATATAAAATGTATGCATTTTGGCTTAAATTCCAAATGGTTCAAATGGCACATAGCTTGTTACATAATGTGCACATTTATTTCAGTTTACGTTTCTGAAATTTGATTTTTAGTTTATGGTTTTCTTTCTAATGTTGTTTCATGTAATTCCCATGTATGAGAATAGATACCATGTCCTCCTTGTTAAAGGCAGTGTCAGCAAAGTTTATTTAAAAAAAGTGCAAGTGCATTTTTCTCTAGCGAGAAATAAAAAATAAATTTCGATTTCTGTTATAAAATTAATTTTGTCAAAACCTACCATGATCAGATTTAATCTACCAACCTACCAACAGAAAGAAACTACCAAATTAGGTAGAAACGGCAACGCTGGACCAATGCTAATCCAGTGTTGTGCAATTGTTGCTGTTGTGTAGCTCTCTTTTTTTATTCGCAACAAACAAAACTTTATTTTCGGGGAGAGAACGAAAACAAAAATTTATTATAGAAAAAGGTGTTGAAATGTTTACAGAAAAATTACAAAAAAAATGAGAATGTTTATACAAATATAATTTTAAGAAGCATAATTATACAAGGTGAATAAGAAAATGTGAAAAATGCAAACATTTTTATACCTATGATTTGCAGTAAAATGAAACAGAAAAAAAAAAATGCAAATAAAACGACAAAATTAAAGTGGTTCCTATTTTAGTTATTAAATTTTTCGTATTTAATTTTATTACTTTAAATGCAATATATGTAAATACAATAAAAAAAAAAATGGTGCAATAAATTTCACCCAAAAAAGAAATGCGACGCAACCAACCATAAATTAACGGCAGTTAACTTCGACGGTGGCTAGGTGGTGACTTCGCTGGCACAGGCAGTGAAATCTACATCGCTAATTGAAGTTGAATAACAAAGGTGTTAATTTGCTTTTAACAATAATCTACACATTTATTAACATTGAATAATTAATATAGTTGTATTTTCTAGCTAGATAAATGTACTCATTACCAATTTGCTATTAGGAAAAACACAAAAATTACACCAATAATAACAACCCAAAAGTTTTTGACGCACTATAGTATACAATGAAAAAATTGGAGCTACACGAACGCTGATTGTGCCATTGATTGATGATTGCATTTAATTTTCCTCATCGCTGTTGTTTAGCTGTGTTGTGTTGTTCTTGTTATAAGTAAATGATGTGGTGGTGATGGTTGTATTGGCCCACTCTCGGCTGAGTTTGAGGTAAAGCAGATGCTGGTGTGTTTGGTTGGTGCTGGTGAGTCAGTTATGCAAATTCGCAATATTGCACAGTGAAAAATGTTGATAAAGGAGTTTAAACAAAAATAGTTAACTTGATCGATCCCCTAATCTGTAATGCAATGCGAAATCAATGTGATACGCAATACTACGGAATAAATCTTTTGTAAGAAAAGTTGAGCGTCACGGGTAAATCAGTTTCAAATTTTAGTTTCTATAGGGTGCCAATCACATTTATCAAAACGCTCCTTTTTTTCTAAAAAGTGGGTGTATCACTCTGTTTCCTTTCACCTAGTTCTATAACCTTATTTCGGAAAAAGGTGATAGTCAACTTGCCGATCTGCTAGACGATTTATCCTATTCAGTGAGTGACAAATAAGTTTTTCATTTAATTAGATAATGTGAACTTTTGCATTTGGCAGATGTTGCGAATCGTTTTAAAATGTGAACTCAGTACCAAAGGGTCGGTACAAATGAAATTTTTATGTTTTTGAGAAAAACGAATTTAAAGTTAAAGTTCATAAAATTAATTTTCAGTTCATTCTGAATTCTGCAATTTTTAATATCGCCTAAAACGAGATTCGAAAAGAAATGTATATTATTGATAAAAGCACACATCCCACCGACATCGATCAAACCGAAAAAAGCTTTTTCTGTTTTTCTTCATCCTTAAAGCTCGACAATCTTTAAGTTATAGCTCTATAGAAACACAAATTAATATTTTTATCAGGTCATAAAATTTTTCGAAAGATTTTTGTGTACTAAACAAAACATCGTTTTCAGTTTTTTTTCTTGCTTAAAAGTATAAATGAAAAAGCTCAGCAGCGTAACTCTTCATCTTTAGTTTTAAAGTTTTTTTTTGAGTTTCTTTTAGTGTTTATTTTAAGATTAAGAACTCAATCAGTCTCGAACTTCTGCGCGAAAGTTCCAACAATGAAAACTACGTTAGTTTGGGCACAAAAATCAAATAGAAACAGCTCAATACTAAACACAAGTTTTAATGAAAAAAAAAATCCAATTTTTAAATCAGATAGTCCCTATAAAAACTTACTCGGTAGTCGTTTATACTAAGCTTTGACCACATGTTATTTTGCCTCGAGTTTTCTAAAGTAGCATTCTAACTTCTTTAACGTAAGATATGGGCATTTCCACAGAATGGTATACCGGGACTGAAAATTCAAATGTTAATTGACACCTTATTTTTTCTTACATTACAATGAGAAAATTTCTTAATTTTTATAATATAATGTATTTACAGCTTATCTCAGTTGTTATTATGAGAAAATTGGTTTGAAAACTGAAAATATGTTTTTTTTTTTGCTTTTTTCAAGTTTTAATTGCATTTTGTCTTTAGTATTTTTTGTTTTTATGTAATGGTTGCACTCATCTTATGAAATAATTCTATCAACAACAAATAAATACCCAAAAACTTAAAAGAGACCAAAAAAATGTCGATTAACGGTAAATTTTTTTTTGATTTCATTGCTATTCTAATGTCGTGTTCTTGTACCTGAATCATCATTTGTTATCAGTAGTTACTTCGAGATCGTGCAAAGCAGGTGTCTGCCAATTTTAGTTCAAATCAAATTTAGTGACCCCAACTCAAAATAAAATTTACTGCTTATTGTAATCATGCTATCATGCGCTAGATCTCATGTTTATTGCTTATATATTGGAAACCTCAAATCCACAAGACCTACCTTTTGAACTAAACATAGTCCTACTAAAATGCTATCGAAAAATAAAAACAAAAAAAAAAATTTCTTCAGTTTTCTTTATTTTTTTGCACTTCAAAGGCGTACGAATGTCGCGTTCTCGATCGTAGAAATGCCCATATATGATAGAAGATGAAAAATTACACTTCTCCCAGCCAAGTCAAAAAATTACCCCATTTCGACACACATATTATGTTCCTAATTCCAGATAACTTTTTGTTAATGATTCTTTTCGAAATTGGAACACCTTACCAAAAAAACGAGTCAACTATTTTTTTGGTTTCTGCTTGGGACTTTGTAAACTTTTTGAGAGTTTTGACAGGACGTAATTGTGAAATTCATGCTTGTGTTTTTCATGCTTTTTTAGGTCTAAGATTTGTGGTATCTCAACACATTGAAATCTATCCATTTTATATAAGTTTTTTTATCATTTATTTTGAACAAAATCTGTTATTTACGTCATTCTGATTCAAAACCTTCTATTTAGATTTTTAAACCTACACATTTTTGTCTCATCAGACTTGAACCATTGAAATCTACCTATAAATATGTAATCATTAAAGTAAATGAAATTGACCATAAAGGAGCAATAAAACTTATTAGTAACTAATGATATGACTACAAAGTTTCTTCTATTTGTGTCATGCGAGAGAAAGCATTTGTTAGTTTCTGAAAAAAGTTGATAATTAATAATGGTAGCAAAGACTAAAGTTTTTTGATTTCTAAAAACTTAAAAAAAAAATTTTATCTAACTTTTCCTTAGCGTTCTATTCGCTTTGTTGGTTACAAGCGTTTAATATGATAAGTTCGAAAGCAAGACTTTTGTCTACGATTATAGATCACTCGTAATCACGCTTAAAAACTAATTTCTCGTGTTTGTTTAATTTGTGTTTCGCAAAATTTTGTAGTTTTATATTTATTTTCCAGGCATATGTATACACCTATGTATATAGAATTATTTTATTATTGTCAGTAGAACGTCGTCGTCTTCGTTACTGCCATCGTCATTAAATTAAAAAACAATAAAGTGGTCTTGCGCTGGCTGGCTGAGAAATCACAGCTGGTGCGTTTCTAACGAGGTGAACGTGGCGGCATTAACTTAGTTGTATTTGTACATTGGATATGAGAATTAAAAGCCAATTAAATTTAAATAAATTGACCTTCGCCCTGTTGTACAAAGACAGCAGCGCAAAACAACGAACAAATTGTGAGAACTAGAAATTTTATGAAAACAAGTGTCTGAAAAGTAGAAAAAGGAGCAGTCAGTGAACGAAAGCAGGTTAAGACGTTGCAAATACAAATAAATTTGAGCGGTTTTACTTGCAGCATATCTAATAGTTTGAAAAGGTGAATATTTAAAAATGTGTAGTTTATTTATTGAATTTGAAAGTGGGAATGTGAAGTGCTAAAAAGAATAGTTAGTTTGCATAATAACAAGTCTTCGCAAGTCAAATTTCAAAATTTTTTAAACTAAAAAGAAATCCCAATCTCTAATTTCCAAACAATGCATTATTATGCCAATGTAAAAATTATATAGATTATTAGAATAAAAATTTGGAATATGTCGATGTGCGGTTTTAAAAAATTTATGAATGAATTAATTTTTCTCACTTTGAACTTCGAATTCGTCCTTGTCACAAACTCAATTTTGTCACAAAGACTCAAAGGTTTACGACCTTAGGTTGTCGTCAAATGTCGCGCGACATTTGTGACATGCAAACACTGATGGATAGTACACACTTTGATCCACGTAATTTCAGAAGATATTTTTTTCGGAAAATTTCTCAACAAACGTCGTTAATTTGATGTATTATTGTATGTATAATTATGTTTCACAGAAGCATAGTCCGGACATGAATAAAACTTGGTGAAAACATTAACACGCAACTCTCCTAAAGATGTCTACCCATATATGTACGTACATAGATCTACAGAAAAAAATTGTTGTCTTGCGTAATGCGAGGTCGATTTCACTACTATTTCACTAATATGATAACAAATTTCTTTTTATTTAGTCTTTTATAATTATAATTAATAAACTTTTTTTTTCAAGTCTTAGATTTTGAAGTCATCAATTTAAAAAGAGGCTTATCTCACCAAAAGAAGAAAAAAACATTAACATACAAACAAGCTTATCTCAGCAAAAGAAGAAATATGTATTGACGTACAAACATGCTAATTAGCTAATTAGAACCTCATGATAGTTGAAAAATCTGGGAGCGTCTAAATGAAACACTAAACTAAACTCCCTAGTAGTAACTAAATACGTTTCAAGCATACCGCTATTGAAATTTAAATAATATCATCGAAGTGAAAAAACGTCATGTACTTCGAATATTGACTCCTGTTATCAGTAATATTGACATTGCAGCTACTGTAAAGGAATTGAAAAACAAGTTTTAAAAAAATATAAAAACTACAATAAACGAATAAATTATTTTAAGTCCAAAAAGTAACTTCCTAAGACTACTCGTATTTATAAATTTAAAACAAGCAGCTGCTACTTCCGTAATACTGTACATTTCCGTGTTTAAGCGTAGATACCTACATATTTATTATAATCAGTGTTGTTCTCGTGGTCAGTGTTGTAATTTTTGTCGCCTAACCAACGATATTTAGCCTTGTCTATTAATATGCAAAGAACAGAAATCGAACTATTTTTTAATCTTCTACTAAACCAGCAACTATTCGGCTGATATAAAAAAACAACAAATGTAAAGAAAAAAGAACTTAAATTTACAAGTACAACCTAACAAATCATAAAGCCAATGTCACGTCGCTCCAAAATGGGCAAGTTACATCAACTACATAGCTACCATCATATTCACCCACCAACATTACCGCCGCTAATACGTCGTCGTAGTTGCCTCATTATCACTACACTGCTCATACTAGTGCCATTCACTTTGCTGATATTAATAGTGGGTCCAGAATTGTCCACCGAACAAACTCTGTCACAACGTTTGGCTGAGTGTCATATGCGTTTACAATATCTCGAATCAATGTATCGTGCACGACAGGAGGATGTTGCAATATTATCACAATATTTGGGTATGACACAAAATTTAACAGCTGTTACAGCGCCACTTATTGGTGGTTTAGATGTAAATACTTCCTTTGTATCATCGTCAAATTCAACATCATCTTCAATAGCTGGTTTATCATCGAATTCAGCGGTGTCAACTGCAACACATTTGCAAACACTTTCAAGTATTTTAGATGCACTGAGTCCTGAAGCGCGCCATCTTTTGAAAAATGCATCACAATCGATAAATCCAAGTTTTGCTTCAACGGCGAATTTGCGGCTGCCAACAGCATTTCATTTTTTGCCGCATTTACTAGATGACGCCACATCGCTTAAGCCGGCTTTTTTGCAATCGAAAGGACGGAGCGGCGTTACCATTGTATTGGGCCTGCCTACAGTGCGTCGAGAAAAGCAGTCATATTTGCTTGGAACCCTACAAAATCTTATTGCTAATATGGATGAGCAGGAGCGCAATGAAACATTAATTATTGTTTATATTGGTGAAACTGATTTGGATGCCGTGCAATTGATTGCAAAGCAAATTGAAGTCAGTCTTGAGCCGCATGTGGAGAGTGGTCTGATTGAGGTTATAGCGCCATCACCAACTTACTATCCAGATTTTGAGAAACTTCGTATAACACTAAATGATCCACTGGAGCGTGTTAAGTGGCGCAGTAAACAGAATTTGGACTTTGCTTATTTGATGGCATATGCACAACCAAAAGGTGAGTTGTTAAAAAATTTAATTGAATTTAATTTCACGATAAAATATTTTCATAGTGATTGAATCCATCCAGGAATCGTTAGTAACAGTAATCATTTTAAATTTTAAATTTGTCTTTCAATTAATTTTTGATTTATATGTTTTTTGATAATAAGTAGAAAGTAAAAAAGACAAACAGGTGCTTAGCTCTCATTAATTGTTTTAATTTTTTTCATAAAAAATAACCTTTATTTTTGATATCGAATATCTTTTTCAATTTGTAAGTTTAATACCAATAATTTGGGATTGTTATGTTTTTTTTTTTTGATGAAAAATATAACCATGTATTCAATTGAACTTTTGCAAACCAGATACCACAGCGAGCATAAATAAAAACTGATATCAATAATAGAAATCAAATCAATAATCTGAAATCAATAATAGAACTGCATTTTGATTATAATATTCATTACGTTTTGTAAAAGCAATTAATGTATTACATAAATATCGATTTAAATTTTCAATTATTACAAACGCTACTCTCTTTTTTATAGGCACATTTTATGTCCAATTGGAAGACGATATCTTAGCTAAACGTAACTTCATCAATACAATGAAAAAATATGCCATCAATAAAAGTGCACTCATAAAAGTTGATCAACCTGCATGGTTTGTTTTAGATTTCTGCCAATTGGGTTTTATAGGAAAAATGTTCAAATCAGCCGAACTACCATATTTAATTACGTTTTTTCAAATGTTCTATAATGATAAGCCAGTAGATTGGCTACTCGAACACTTCATGAAAACTAAAGTCTGTCGCACGGATAAAGATCAAAAACATTGTCACCAAGAAATATCCAAATATTGGATACACTATAAACCTTCACTATTTCAACATATTGGCACAAGCTCTTCACTAAAAGGCAAAGTGCAAAAATTGAAAGACAAACAGTTTGGTTCCAAAATTCCAACATTCTTTCCACATTTGCATAATCCACCGGCAATGGTGAAATCAAATATAGCACCATACAAAAATTTTCAATTACAACGCGCATATCGTGGTGAAACATATTTCTGGGGGCTGTTACCACAACCAGGAGACTTAGTGCAGTTCATATTTCAGCGCCCTATCAATGTAACACATTATCTGTTTCGTAGTGGCAATTCAGAACATCCATCAGATCGGTTCCATAACACAACAGTGGAAGTGTTGCGTGCGGAAACGCTAAATGAGAATTATTCATCATCATCAGCAGCAGCAATTGCATTACAACACATATATAACACAACTGCTGACGGTTATCTCATTGTAGGTAACTTTGACGCTTTCGGTGTCGCTGAGGGTGCGTTGGATTCAAAAATTGGTGGTATAAAAGAGTTGCGTTTGAATGTGCACAGTGATAGTGAAAATTGGGCATTGCTAAGTGAGATTGAATTACGTGTGTCTGGTTTTGTTGCTGGCGCCAGTGAAGATGTTGCGAAAAAACGTGGTAGCTGATTATTACATCAAAAGCGTATTAGAGGTATGCTTAAAATGCGAGAAAAGGGCTAAAGTGCTGATAGTGTTGTCTGTGGTAGCGGTAGCTCTTACTACTTTCAATAGACTCAATTCAATGCCCTGCTAAAATGTGCTATTGTAAATAATTTTTTATTGATATTTTTGCGATTTGTAAAAAAAGCTTTAAAATTCTTATAATAAGTTTGAACTTAGGTTACTGTTTCAGTTATTAGTTGGTCACAAAAATTCCGGGAAAAAGTATTAGAATCACTTTTCTTATTTGCATTAAAAATCATAGGGATTAGTATAATCAGCCAAATTAACGTAAACATATTTCTAAAATTTTTTTTAGTTTTTTGTTGATTATGCCTCCAAAGAGATAAACTTAAATAGAAATTTTATTTGTTATTATTATTAATTAATTGACCATAATTTGATCGAATTTTACAGTCATTGTTCCATCTGTTGTCTATGTCATGTTTGTTTAAAAAGCATTGAGCGATTTGAATATTGGTGTCTGCTAATGACTGTAAAATTCGATCAAATTATGTTCAATTAATAAACTTAAACATATTTTTGTGAAATTCAATTTTTAAAATTTCGTCAATTATGATTATTTTGCTGATAATACTCATTAAGCTTTATGCTTATCGCTTAGCAAAATTGGAAGAGAATTTTAAATTTGAAATACAGTGTCATTTACTCAGTAGAAAATTAAATTGTTGGTTACATTCTAATTAATGCCTAAATTGTTGTAATAGGTGCAAAGAAAAGAAAGCATATTTGAACTTTTATTCAATCGCCTCTTGCTCCGAGCGCTTATCCATTCTTTTGACATTACATGTCCTATAGGGCCTATATACAGTATACATATATATATGATGAGCTCTCACATAGTACATTGTATCAAAATTTTAATTTAGAATACACACGGAAACAATGATTACCGCCTCGGATTCGCACATTTTTACATTGGCTCATTTAAAAGAGGTACATACCAAAATCCAGATGTTTCCCAGCTTACAACTACAGAAATTGCCGAATAAACAAACGAGGTGATCAGACCGCCGAGGGGGTGAGAAATTCTTCCGAGCCCGTATATTTTTATGGTCTGCAATACCACGGGTCAATAAATTTTGTAAAGGTGCATTTCTAAGAAGAAATATTTCATCTTTCAATCTTGTTTCGAAAATATAGTCATTTGAACAATATATAAAACCTCAAACTTTAAGGACGCTGTTTAGCAAATTTTTGCTTATGACGGCAGCTAAATCTAATGCCTCTTAGAACAATTTATTAGAAATTTCTAGAAACATTCGAGTACTAACATAAATAGCTTAAGGCATTTCCTACAATGTAGCTATATATAATATTACCGCTCTCTTGTTAATTACCATTGCATTCAATAGAATTGTTTAAAACAATCTATAATTTTAAAGCTCTAAAATTGCTGTGATTTATGTTTTTTTTTTTCTCGTAAAAAAAGCTATAAATTATTATTTTCACCCATTAGTTGAAAAATGTTGTGATTTTCATACGGCCAAATTTGTTTTTTCGAAATGCTTTTGCAATTAGTTCCTAAGCAAGTTAACTTCGAATAAAATTGGACTGCTTTTTCAAATTCATATTTTCGAAATATAACAAAAACAAAAATATGTATGCTCTCTAATTATTTCAAAATCATCGTACTGGTATTTTAAGTGTTAAATTTTAATGGCGGAAAGTATTTTTTTTTCATAGCTTTTATTTCCACTTTCTCTCAGCTAATTTTAACTGAAACCAAATATACATTTCTTGACTTTAATGTTTGTTTTATAAATTTTTTATTATTTCAAAGAAAATTAACCGTCGTAGCGAACAGCTTTTTCATGACAAAACAATTTGTTTGGAAGTTTTTGTAACGTAACGTAGCTTGAAAGCTACGATTAACTGTGAGGGGGGGGGGGGGAGCAACTTTCTCAACAATTGCCTTTTATTTGCTCATTAACATGTTTTCAATTTATATAGCTATACAGATATAAATCTTTTGTATATGGGAACATATAGATATATTGACTCGAATAGTACAATAATTAGTTTTTTTTTTGTTTTATCATTAGTTTGCTAATTAACATATAAGTTATAAACTAAATTGTTATTTTCCTTATATTTTTATTATTTTATATACAAAATGTGGTACATAACAATAAATACGGTATGGTGTTGTTTTCTTTCAGGCCTATTTCTCATTAGAACCTTTATTTAGTTTTACCTTATGGCATAAAGCATATTTTAGTATCCATAGTAATTGCGTTTTAATGTAATATAGTTAAAAAAGTTGATGTTGTTGCTTAAATGTGTATAGTTTTGTTTTAAGTATTTGTAGTCTTTTAAGAATCATTATCATTATCGAACAAATTAAAGATCTATAACATCTCCGGACTGTTGTTATTACTATTAGCTTTTTTTTAAATTTAATTGCTCTAAAAGCTGTGGGTTTTAACTACTGGAATTGTAGTTACTGAACCTGCTTACCAGCAGTAGTTAGAACATTGTTATTTATTTTATATATGTACTTACATATATAAATAAAAATTAAAGCTTAAATAATTATTTAATAAAGTTAAAAAACGCAATTAACGAACGACAATTTTTATATATCTTTTTTGAGAAAATAAAAAAAATGTTTTTGTATATTTTGCCCATGTAATTTTTGTAAAATTAACAAAAAAAAAAAAAACTTGCAAAGTTGAACACAAAACAAAACAAATAGTTTTTATGCCGTAAAGGCTTCACTAAATGTCTAAAAACAATAATAAAAAATACATATTGAAACAAAAAAAAAAGATTTTTATTTGCTCTATTTTATACTAAAAAAAATTGATTTCTCAAAACTTGCATTTTTCGGAAGTGCAATTTAGTGAAATGAAGTGCATCTAAACACCCAACAAATATTTATAAATTAGCGGATTTTTATGGAACTTGGTAAATAGAATTATTGAGGTGTCTAGAGCATTTGTGAATGGTTAAGAATTTCTGTTTAACAAAAAATGGCATAAAATTGAGTAAAATGGTTAAAAGCTAAAATACCACTGCATGATCTTTTTTTTTATTAAATACAAATAATTGGAGATAGTTAAATAAAATATTTGATTTTCCTTAAAAATAATTGCTGATTTTGCTACGGTTTTCGGGATGTGAAAAAAAGGACCTTTTTTTTTGGTACATAAAACTTTTTGGATGTATGTTCCCAGCTTTTTGTCCAATTCAGAATAAAAGTTCCGAGGCAAAAATGATTCAAAATCCAAGCGCGAGAAAAAAATGTATTGAAAAAATCTGGGAGCAAAAATGAGTTAAGTTATCATTGCGTTTTATCGTCAATATCCCTCAGGAAGCCGAAAATCCATTGGCGAAACGTTGGGCAAAAGGATGAAAAAAATTTGTTTTATTTGCATCAGAGATATCTTGACCTTAAAGCCCAAAGTATATATATTTAACAAATTAAATAGTTAATAATTTTATTTGGCATACGGATGGATCTAAAATGAATAGTAGATCAGGCTTTGAAATCTTTTGAACTCATCAGAAGATTAGTGGCAGATGCTACTCGTTTTTGACTCACTTTTGCTATCAGCGTGTCACTGTCGAAAAACTAGGCAAAAGCAATTAATTTAACCTCACATCAAAATAGTTTCACTCAAACAAAACTACAGGCTTAATATGTGAATAATATGTTTATATATTTATATTTATGGAAAGTGTTACAATTTTAAAGAAATAAATATTTAAATTTTTGAAAGTTTTTCCATTAACAGTTCTTTACTAAATTTAAAATTAAAATAAAACAAATGAAAACATAACAATAAGAAATAATTTAGTTTTTTGTATTCAAATAGCAATGGTAAGACAATTATAAACCTCACACGATTTTAATTTATAATTTGAAAATTTCAGTCAATTCAAATTAGATAAAATTAGTTTTTACTTTTGTTTAAGTTTCCATAATGGATCCAATTCATTGAGTGGATCTTTGATTTCTTCTTTTTCTTTTGAGGCCACCTGAGGTGCAATTTTCATTTGATATGATGTCATAATGCCACCTGTAATAGTTCGAAATGATTGTTTAAGATATAATACTAAGGTTTATATTAAAGCAAACGTACGTTTATTGAGCACATCATGCGCATGATTCAATACTATTTGCATTGATAGTTCCAATATTTGTGTGTCACGCAGTGCATTCTGACGCTGGGAGCACATGCGATACCAAACATCAACAACGTCTAAAAAAATATATGAGAATATAATAACTTATTTTAAATACTTCATCATCAACTTACTTATTAGTAACGGACGCTTTGTTTGTGTTGCTAAATTTGCACAAATTGCTATTGCTATTAATTCAGAACGTTCCGATCCAGTTAAACAACTCATTATCAATGGTGAAGCGGGTGTATTAAACTCCAAGCAACGTTGCTGATGTGCAAGCAAAACATTACTTGCTATGCCAATTACTTGGCTGGGGGAGCTATTTTTATTGAAGAAAAAATTATGTTTTTTCATATAATTTTTGATTATAACAGTTATTTTTGATCGAAAAAAAAAACATATAAAACAAAGGATGAAAAACTAATAAATTATCAAGTAAAATAAAAAAACAATAATTTCATTTTATAATGACAAAATAAAAAACAAAAAGGACTGCAATTTTGAACAAATAAAAAACATTAAAATATAAGAGAAAAATAGCAATACAAGTCCGTATTAGTAATTCACAATGACAGTGTAATTAAACTCAAACCTTTTTGTCCATGCTTTAATCTGTAATAGTGATAAATCAATAATGGCATCGGCGCCATGCATTGATAATCTTAAATTAAATTCGGTACAATGTGAAAGGTTGTGGACTTTTACAACTTTGACCGAATAATCATCAAAATGCATTTCGTTTTCCAGTTCGTGAGGCCAAAATGGATCGAGAATCTGAAAAAATTTTATGAAAACATTTCTGAAATTTGGCTTTAGTACAAAAAACTAAAAACTTGCCTCATTTGGCGTATGCAAACAAAGTACAGTTCGACCTTTTTGCGTCCAAATCATAGACCAGAAATCATTAATTGTATTCTGTTGTGGTGTTTGGGCGATAATAAAGTTTGGGCAGCCGGGACCAAGATTCTATAGATATTAACAATTTAAATTTTATTAATTCATTAAACACAAAGCAGAAATAAAATATGAGTTTACTCTTATGTAAGCCGCATTAATATAATCATCTGTTGTTTTCTCCAGCCTTACACGCGCATGATCGTATGGAATGCAATCTATAGAACGATTTTTTTCTGGAAATAAACGCGCAATTGTAGTCGTACGTTTGACACTCTCTTTTAATAACAAATCATGCAGCTCCTTCCATTTGGCCGAAAGTGGTGTGCTACCATTTAACATTTTGACATTAATACTTTCAATTGTTTTCTCATAACGTTCAACTTCTTTATGAAAATATTTTAAAATTTTATCATCCACAAATGGATCATGCAATTTTAGTGCAAAAGTGGAATGTTTTTCTGTAGTAGTTGTAGCGTTAGAGAATGCTTGCGATGTTGCTTTATCATTACGTAGCGATACTGAATCCCAATCAAAGCTATCTAGGGAGCTTAAGTCTGAACCAATGGAAATGTTATCAAAGCTTGCTTTGCGCGCAGCGGGTGAATCTACTGGAGATGACAGTTGCAAAGGAATGGATGACAACGTTGGCAGCAAAGTTGGTGCCGCTATAGAAGCTGCTGTGGTAGCACTTATATCAAGCGTAATGTCCTTTAAAAAAAGAAAATAAATAAATTTAAAACTAAACCAATAAATGTGTTTTATCGCCCACTAACCTCATTTATTTTTCCTCCAGTTTCCTTTGTAGTAGATTCAGCTGGTGCCATTACTTGATTTGCGGGTGGAGTGGAAACCAGCTGTGGCTTTAGCACTGGTTCAGGAAGCATTGGTGGCGGCGTGCCAACTCCTGCACCAGAAAAATCAATATCAGTTAGCAAATCAATATTTGTTGATTTTTTTGCGGCAGCCGCTGTTGTTGTCTTTGCTGCTGAGGGTTTCGATTGTGGTGCAACTGTAGCAGGTGCTGGTGATGCAGACAGTGCAGGTGATGACTGTGGACTTTGTGTATATTCAATGCTTTTTGTAGTTTGTGTTAAGCTTTGTGAACGTCCACTTTGTATATATGTTGATTGCTGATTCGGTTTTTGCATCGGTTGTTGTTCTTGTTGTTGTGTGGCCGCTGGATACATGACTGGTTGTTGAGGTTGCATTGTTTCGGTCGCTTGCGTCTTATTGGCTTGGTATGTTTGTGGCAATGGCATAGCAATGCCGTTTGAGTGATAACCATATGGTTGATTATAGTAACTGATGTCTTCCTTTGTTGCAGCTGCTTGTGTTGGTTCTGGAGCAACAGTTGATTGAGTGTGTGAGATAATTGGTTTCTGAAAAAAAATTATTTTTCATAAGTTAAATTTAGAAAATTATACTCAAAGGGTTTTGGTCATGATGGTCATGGCCTTATTTTTATTTTTTCAATCAAAAATTGCTTAATATTTTTTTTTTGATCAAACATAATTATTACTTTTTTCAACCAAGAAAAATTTTGATTTTTCCCATAAAATATTTAACAAAATGTAATGTCATGCCTAAATAAAATAAATAAAAACAGCTCAAATTTTGTCACGAGGGTCCTAATAAAGTTTGACGGAGAGTGAACACAGCCCTGCACTAGAAGAGTATAAAATCCACTGTAAAGTGTGGAAAGTTGCCCGTTATGGTATGGGGATACATACTCTTATCATGGAAAGGCGTTGGTGAATTAAGAATTTTTCCCGATATCATGACGATGGAGCTTTATCTTAACACTCTTCAAAAAGAATAGAAAAAAAATGCTCAGAATTTCAGCTTTACTGACACTCAAAAGGCCGAAAAGTTAATAAAAAATCGTTTCAGCATATTGATCCTAAGCCCAAATCACTCTTCTGCAGGTCCAGGGTGCTGTATAATTACAGTAAAGTGATGAGTATATCATCCCAAGGCCCCGATATGATGAACCCAATTGAAAATTAATGGACACACTTTAAAACAAAGGTCCAAAACGGGCTCCAACAAATAAAAACGCTCAAATAAGAGTTATTAAGGAGGAGTGGACAAAAAATACCGGAAGGACATGATTTACAAAAACTTATTGCGCCTATTTCAAGAAAGCGTGGTGGAAAAGCAATTATCGAACTTTTTCTTATTAGTTTTTTAGTTTATTCATATGTTCCTTGCATTTTGCCAACAATTATTTGACACCATGAAATGGCTATTGTTTTCATTTATGTTCCATAAACTTTTGGTTTTGTTTTTAAAAAATAATTATTTTGTTGTTTTCTAATGAAGAATGAGTAAAAGATTTGAATAAAAAAAAATTTTTCAAAAATTATATGTATTTCTTATTTTAATGCAATATTAAAGGGAAAATTGTATTGCATTATTTATTTTGCCAACAATTACTTGACAGACTGTACATTTTTATTGAGATTGCAAAGTCTCCTTAATTTATCGCCTCTGGCAAGATTATGACGCCACTAAGTAATGGTAACAGCCGCAGAATTTTTTTTTTTTTTTGAATATTATGCGTACAATACTGAAAATTATGTTAGCAGCTAATTACATATCTAATCTAACTGATTCATTTGGTTGCTCTAGTTTTGTTACTTCGAAAGTTATGAGATAGTCTGTACTACTTTGAAGGAATTTTTTTAACATCCTGTAGCTCAGAGGGTGTTGCAGATAAATCTCACCTCACATAATTTTTTTACTCAAAATAAGCCAAAAAATCAGTTTCCAAAATATCTGAATTCTAAGCTAGACGACTGTGAACATAAAAATGTTTTTTATCAACATTACAATAATTAAAATTAATTAAATCTTCAAAATTATAGCGTTATCTTCTCTTGTTAAATAGCATATTTTACTTACATCTAGGCCTGTAGCTAAGTTCAGCTTGGTGGCATTTTCCGAATCAGTAGTATGACTGTTATTACCCGCTTGTTGTGGCATTTGCCCTGTCGCCGATGGTGATGTATATTGACCATAAAATTGTGAATTTGTTTGCGCTGTTTGATGAAAACCGCTGTCATAATCATATGCACCAGTTTGTGGGTTATAAGAGTAGCCAGGATGTTTTGTATTTCCGTTATATGGTGCAAAAGTAGTTGTCAAACTTGTTGATGCTGCTGTTGTAGAAGCAACATTTGCTGGCAATGATGTCTGCGTTGCTGCTGTATTGACAACATAAGGTGCTTGCAATGTTGTAGGTAATTGTACATCACTCGATGTTGTAACATAAAGTGGTTGAGTACTTGTACTAATAGAAGAACTATTTGGATAAATTGCTTGTGTGGGGCTACCGTATTGTTGAGGCTGTCAAAAGAAAAATAAATAAGTTGTTTTAGAAAAATGTTTAAAGAAAAAGTGTTTGATTACATTCACTGTCGTTTGTTGTTGCTGCTGAGGTGGATAAGTAACTGCTGTTTGTGCTGTGGCTGGCGAGGGATTAGTAAAGTGTTGCTGCTGATAAGGTAAAGCTACCATAGCATTGCTGTCGTAAAAGTTTCCATACTGCTGCTGCTGATTACTTGCTGGCAGTTGAGCTACATTATTTCCACCAACTTGTGAATGGGATGGTGTTGCTGGTAAAGGATATGTTGCATTGGAAACTTGTAAAACAGGTGAATATGGTGACGTGACAAATGTAGCCTGTTGGTGTTGCAATATATTTGTTGGATATGCCATATGTTGTTGTGCCACATTAGCAATATTGCTATAATGTTGCTGCGTAGATGTTGGTGGTGGCAACATTTGTGTTTGATTTGCTAAACTATTAATGTTGCCATAGTGCTGTGGCTGTGCTGAACCACTATAATTGTTGTAATTAGACTGCAGCTGCATGTTGGACATATCAGTGCTTAAAGTCATAAATTGCGAGTTCGGTGAAGCCTGCATTGAATAGGCTGGTGGCGCAATATTCTGTTGTTGTTGTTGATAAATTGGATTTGTATAGCCAGCAGCGCTAGGATCATAAAATTGGGGTTGTTGCAAGCTGTATGGTGGTGGCGGTTCATTAGGTGCTGTTGATGGTGATGCAGCTGCAGTTGTAGCTGAAGTTGCTGGATAATATGAGCTGACGCAAACAGCTTGTGTAGGATTTTCAGAGCCTAAAGGATTTGGTCTTATTGGCGGAATGTATGGCGAAGTAATTTGGGAACCACCGGTTTCGGTGAGGCTTACTGTATTAGATGATGAATTAACGGAATTTTTTGCTTTTAAGTAATCACGTAGTTTGGGTGTGCTTGCGGATGCCGTTGTTAAAATTGTATCTTTTGGAGTGGTTGGATACGTTGGTGTATTGTTAGGTTTGATAACGTTTTTCATGCGTTGTTGTCGCTCTTCCGATTGTACATCACGTGCGGATTTGAAGCGTGTTAACAGCTTTTGAACATTGCCTGAAAAATAAATATATAGCTTAGGAAAAAAGGTGTTCATGTCATTAATAACATTTTTGTGCAACTTGTTTTTACAGCAACAATGTATAAACTTTTGCTATATTTTTACTAAGCAGCCGTAAGTAAAATTACGTATTACTGCAGTTCCCTAAAAACACTTATCGACTCTGGTGCTATGTTGCATCGTACCAGAAAGATATCTATTTATTTTACATTTAAAGTTATAACTTGCTTTTTATAATCAAATGGTCATATGTCGACAAAAAAAAAAATAAAATAAAACCAATACAGTACTTATCAGCTCGGGTTCATACGATTGAATTTGACAAAGTCCCATGAACTTACCTGCCAATTTTTTATAAAATTCCAAGCCCTTGGCAGACTTAGCTAGCAAGTCCTCATAGACATCATATGAAGCTGCTAACGAAGAGAAGAAAGTCTCACGTTTATGTTTGACATCAGCTAGAGTTTTAAGCACTGGAGCCGCCTTAGCATACGATTCAGTTAAAGCTTGCAAAATATTTTTTTGTGCTAGCAAATTTTGATCTATTAGCTGCGTTAGACGCTCATGTTTTTCTAGCTCACGATCGAAAAGCATTTGTAGCCCTTCCTGTGAACCATGAGCTATAACTTTTGCCGTAATATCATCAGCATTTACAGCAATGCGTAAATCAGCATGAAATTGTGAACGTTGAGCTTTCATTTCATTCACCTTGTTAACAATTAGTTTGACATCATGAAATATTTCCGCTGTATTCAACTCAGTGCTCAGCTTAGGTGTCGACTGCTGTATTTCTTGAAGCGGACGTGCCAAGATTTTCAAATTATTTACATGCAGCTCCATTGCCTTGCGCAGCGTATCGTTGGATTCGCCAGCGCGTGCATGCGCTTCTGTATATTTTTGATATTCACGTGTTAGTTCAGTAATATGTGCATTGGGTGTACGTTTAACTCCTGTTACTGATTGAAATTCACGCTCCTCGCGTTCTTCTTCGGCGAGTATGCTTTGTATTTCCTGCAGATTCATTTCAACATCAGAGCAAATTTCAGCAAGTTGTGACATAGCAGCTATTAAGTCTGGTATAGCAGATTTATTGGCATTCAAAGCAGCGCAGCGATCAACAATTCCTTGCGGAATTTTATTTGCTTTTTCTTCGTTAATATTGAGATTATCCAGAGTTAGAGAACTCATAAAACTGGCAAGTTCCGCATCATTCTCTTCGATGCGTGAACCAAATTTACGCAACAACTTTGCCTTCTCTTCGCTATACATGGAACTGGCTTCATGCGCTTGCATTGGCACTAAACGTGCGAAAATATCATCACCAGCTACTTCTGGGTCCGTGACACTAAATGAGATGCCATTTACAAGATTAGCACCCTGTACAGCACTTATATCAGCCAATTCAGGTACTGATTCATGATAGATGAACTCATTTTCGTTCTTGGCATTTTTACGTTTGGCCTCAACAACATCTGCAGTAAAGATCAGAGATTCATTGATTTCTTTTTGATCAGGTAAGCCCTTGGACTCCTTACGCGCATCCTCTAATTTGTCCCAGGCAGCCTAAAAAGTGAGAAATGTAAGTTTGGTTTTATTTCATGTTTAAAATTTCTGAATACCTGATACAATGTCACACGTTCGCCCATCTTTTGTTGTTCTTCCGCATGTTGTCCTTGATACAAAAAGAGTATGCAATTCAAGTAGGAGATCTTGAAGCGTACATATTTTTTCCATAATTTATAAACCGAACTTTCGATCACTTGCGAGATGGCTCCATCATCACCACCAGTAAGCAGCGCTGCTAATGCTGCACCATAATAGACCACAATTTGTGCTGTGACCTTAGCCACAATATTGGGCTTACGATTATCAATCAGTGATTTTTCTAAAATACATTCCTGTGCCTGTGCATATGACACCTGTTGCATGAATACCAACAATTCAGGTGTCATGAAATCACCTCCGGAATTAACATTAGCGTAACGCTCACGCAATTCACCAAAAGCCCAGGCAGCACATTGAAAATGCGTACAAGCAAGTTTCATTCCATCTACATCACCACGCGTCACTGAAGCGCCTACTTGGGTATGTGAAGCAGCGATATTAAAGAGTACAGCGGCCAGCTCAAAACGCATATCGGTTACTTCACTAATGTTACTTTGATATAAATCCTTCCAGGTGAACGTAAAAATGCCTGCGCGCTCTGTAAGCTGCGGAAAACGATTTAACAATGAGTGGAGTTGACAATAGTAGCGTTTCATTAGTTTGCAACCATTAGCATCTTTTGCTGGGTGCATCGCTTGATTACGTAGCGTTTCAAGTGCAAATACATCTTTCGAGTAAGCCTCCGGATCTTCTTGATAAAATTCAGCAATATACTGAAAGAATAATTAAAAATTTAGTGTATTGGAGCTAAATTTGGAACAAGCAAGAAGCATGTAATTTTCGATTGTATTTGCTAAGAAAAGTGGAAAACACAAATGCAAAATCATCTCAGAGATATAACACAAAAAATGTACTGTACACGAACAAGTTTCAGGGTGGTATAAGTACGAAACAAATAAGTTTTTTTATTTTATATTCGACAGTAGGCAACGTACAACCATATAGCCTAAGGAACGCTTATAATCTTAGACTTGATTTCCAAAAAACATCAGCCACACTATACAAGGGTATTCAACTATTTAACCAATTACCTAGAGACACCAAAGATGAACAGAATTTCAACAATTTTAAAAGGAATTGCATTCAATTCATTAAAACAGCATTATAAAATTAAATCAGATTTCCCAAAGTAATTTCAAGACTGATAAAATTATATACATATATAAAATGTACATAATTAGAGAAAATAGAAACAACATTTAATGTAAATTTACTAATAAATCTTTAGCTACTGTATAGTAGCCATGTCCGATTCAGTAGAACAGCCAAAACTGTGTTCTACATCGTTAGGGCTGTGATGATAGACATTTTTTGGAAATTACATTACTAGAATTAACATTAAACTGATCTCAGAGGAAGTTCACATATCACTGTGTTGACCTGGAAAGAGCCACAATGAGTATTCTTGGATCATCTTTTATAATTTCAGAGGAGGTTTCCTTTAAGAATTTAACGAGCACATATTTTTTTCATATTGAACTCAATAGCTTAGGGAGTTTATTATATATACGAGTATACAAAAAATCATTTTCCTGAAGGAGCTTTCACAAGGTATAGCTAAGTAAAATTATCCATTCATACGGGAGCAACGTCGAAGACCGATTGCTTTAGAAAGCATCAGAAATATTCTCCACTCTTGATCTCAGATACTTCCAGCAAATGCATTCATTAAGAGACTGCGTATGCTTGTGGTGTTTGGTGAGTAAGTTGTAAGATTTTCGAAAGTGATTCTCAATTTCAGCTTTGGGATGATTCTTCATTTTCGAACGTAAATGCGAATAGTTAAGTCACCTTTCCGTTGGATAAAGCGATATGAGATTTTTTGTTTGGATTCATTTAGCTTCATCCTTTGCTTATTTCGTTTTTGTATAGATCTTTACGTGGGCGATAGACCTTGTGCATCAGAGCTATATAAAACTGGCTGCCCTTATGGCAGGCAAGCAGGAACTGTTTTGACTGTATTTATGGTGTTACCTGCGTTTATGCACTTTAGTCTCAACATGCAGGTGGGCTACATTCATTAAGTTGAAATGTGCTGTGATGTATGTTAAATTGTAAGTTTAGGCATTACCATAGAATGCCGCCTATACCTTTTTTGAAATTCTAAAGCATTTGATACCACTTGCAGAGCTAAGATATAGATGTACTTAAACTATTCTTTAATAGTTTAATTTTCTAATGGTTTTCGAGCTTGAATTGTTTGTCGTTTTTTTGTTGGTAAATTCACATATGAATGCTCATAAGCCGTCCGTTTGAATTGTTTTGGTTTGGTATACTGCATTTCTTAGCTTCAACGTCGTATTTTTTTTTTTTTTTTGTAAAATGGAAAAACGATTACAGCATTGTTTGTTGAAGTATTCTATATCTTTGACTATATTTTAAGTGGTAAAAGCTAATAAAAACCATAAGCCATAAAACGAAAGTAACTGAAAGGATTGATTTTTTTCTCTAAATTCTTATTTGCGGGTACATACGACTTTGTAAAAGAATCAATCAACTTGCAGCTTATCGAGCAATTGCGAAAAATGAAACTTTTATGAGACTAGAACTGCGTTGTGTTCAATTTTTGTGCTTTTGCTCATAAACAAAATTCAATTGTTTTTTTTTTCTATTATTTTTGTTTATTTGCCGGTGACTCACGTCAGCATAGCGTCAAAACCTTTCGCCTACTGTTCACCACCCCTTCAACCATCATAAGCAATCTGTGTCAGCGGAGTCTCATGTCGCACTTAGACCGTTGTCGACAATCATTTAAAATTTGTTTTGCATGACTAGACGTCTTTGTTGTGCAGACAATTCACCCTCCTAATGGCCCTTTGACCATAGCCGAACAAATTAAATTAATAATATATATTCCAAAATATATTACTCATATAAGTACATACATACATACATATATAACGAATAGGATTTTTCGAAATACATATATATTTTTCCTAATCCTATCCCACCCAACTACCTTTTTGAGTTGTGCAAAAGATGTTCCTTCCGGGCTCGATTTAAGTGCGAACCAGAGCATATGCAGGCGCGGCACAGCCTCCATTTCCTTTGTTAAAATTTTATTTTCTTTGTGAATACTTGAGTTTCACTTTTTTTTAAATTGTTGAACTTAACGAACGCGGATCGGAAATATATGTAGTAAATGATTTTTCTTTTTTATTTTTCTAAACTTTAAATGCAGTGATAATACTTTGCAGTAATTCTTTTTCAGCTTGTAAGTGAAAATTTTCTTTTTTATCTTCTTGCTTTTTGTTCATCTTTTTTTTCTGCAATTGCAAATGTCAAAAATTGAGAGAGAATCGAAATAACAAAAGTGAATGTCAAAAGTGACAGCAACATGACAGCCGGGCTTTTGTTACAGCGGCTGTATGCAGCGTTATAAAAATGATTGTGAAGAGTACATGCGTTGCATAGTATACGAACGGAAATCGTCAATGATTACCCGCTTTTAAAATTATAACAAACTTGATCGTTTGAAATGGAACAGAATTGCGGTGTACCTGCCGATCTAAACTTAGTTTTTTTCACCAACGACGATCAGTGTTGCATTTCAAATCAGCTTGTATCAATTTTTTTGTTTCCGTTTGTGTAAGCAAAATGGCAGCTGAATTTTCCATAGTGCGTCGTCCGCCGTAATTGTGTTTACTCCATCGATTTTACGACGTTTTTTTTGACAGTGAGTAATCGTTTCCGATTTCCCAACCAGGCCACAATTCTTTTCAACGCAATAGGGGGGATGCACAAAAGGGAGAGTCCATTAACAAAGTGCCTATTTTAGGTAGAAAAAAGGCAGACTGATATCAAAACTGTATAAAAAATTTCCGAAAACTTTCATGACTTTTCATTTTTAAACATAATACGAATTAGAACTTCGTTAATATACGATCATTTCAGAGTTTTGAGCTGCCATGCACTTAGATTTAATTTTCTGGTTCATTGTGAGTAAAAAGTGGTATCGAAGAGAGGTGCAAAATTTTTACGTCGGTTACTTTTTCAGGTAATTTTGCAAGTACTTTTCAATGACTAATCCTATCTTTTTTATGGGATCGAGCTAATGTAATTTGCCATAACAGCTAAACGAATAGTCATAAAATGTTTTGTCACAAAAAAAATCATTCATTGCCTTTTCATCGATATTGGATTGTAGAACCATCCCTATTGCTCTTCAAGCTAAATCTTTTTTAAATCAGCCGCAGGAAACCGTTGGAGTTAATTTTAATATTCCAATGTTGAACCAAAAATATTAGTAACATTGCACGCTATTATTATAAATTACCAGGCCCGGATTTAGAAATTTGCCGCCCTTAGGCCATTCACAAATTGCCGCCCTTCTTCACTGGTGAATATTTTTTTATTTTCTAGTTTTTAGGTAATTTAAGGGGCAACATTCCAAGTATTCACACTTTTTTCCCCCTGTGTAAAAAAAATTTCGAAGTTCTCAACATTTGCCACCCCTAAAATCATGCCACCCTCAGCACTGGTCTAGTGTGTCTC
This sequence comes from Meiosimyza platycephala, assembly GCA_963662105.1. Classification (NCBI taxonomy): domain Eukaryota; kingdom Metazoa; phylum Arthropoda; class Insecta; order Diptera; family Lauxaniidae; genus Meiosimyza; species Meiosimyza platycephala. The sequence continues at coordinate 101,175,463 of OY759208.1, read as the reverse complement.
TAAGGTAAATCTGGGCCTGTAAATTACACATAAAACACTGAATTCTCAATAAATGACGCTCATTGAATAAATTTTCTTATTCTGCATAATGAGTTGAATAGAATTGGGACGGACTCGGGAAAGCGGCAACGATTACTCGCAGTCAAAAATTTATAACATACTTGATCATATGAAAATTTACAGCTACTGCCGACGGGTACCCGTCTATTTAGATTTAATCTGATTTTTGTGACAGCGAGTAATCGTTGCCGCTTTCCCGACCCCGTCCCAATTCTGTTTAACGCATTATCGGCGTTTACACATACAAGTTCTTTCCGAAAATTCTTCTTGTTAGTGTGTAAGAGGGGAAAAACAAAAGACACGTGGCACAAAATTTTTCATTTGTCGCAAATGCAAAACAAAAAGCACAAATGAGAATGGAGAAGATTTTCTTTTACAGAATTTCCTTTTGTAAACGTTGACTTACCTCTAGTACATATTAATCAGGTGGCAACGCTAATGAACTTAGCAAAGTCCGCGTGAATTCGTGCAATTAAATTTTGCGTGTGCTTTATTTGAAACATAAAATTGATAAAATTAAAAAAAAAAGTGAAATATGTGTTCTTATGTTATGTTCTAAGTGATAATTTCAACAAAATATTTCAACGAAATAGCATGAAAATGTAACATGTTTTTTATAGCGTCGCCGTCGGCAGAGCTGCAATTGCAAGTACAAGTGTTGTGTTTTGTTGTTTTTGTACGTGGAAAATTTAAATTTAATTTCATTGAAAGTTTTCTCATTTGGTCAAAAAAGCAATAAGTGCTTCAAATTAAATTTTGATTTTTTTCAGAATCTTGCTAGTGCTTTGTTGTATTTCCTTAAGTGTTTGGTTAACGATACAAAGTTCAATAGTGTTAGAGCATTGCAGTAGTTGCTAAAGTGCAACTGTTATATTTTAAAATTTTTCGCAATGCTTTTAAAATGTTTTGCGCGAAGGGCAGTGCTTTTCAATTGTCTTAGGAAATTTGAGCTTCGAGTCGGTAAGTGCTTCTTCCTTATTTACAATTTATTTTTTATATAAAATATAAATTCCCTATTTGCTTTACACACAAAATGTAATTTCAATTAAATAAAAATTCTCGAACCGAATCGCAAATAGTGTTAACCCATTGATATCCATTACTAAAATAGATTACTTTGAATGAAACTTCGACGAATTATTGATGCGCGAAAATCTTTACTTTCGCGTATGAAATTTGTTGGCTTTTCTAAATGTTCCTCGATTTTTTCAACTTAACGAACATTTTCAACATCTTCAACATTTGTTGACTTTTGAAACTTTTCACCCATTTTCGACTAAATCGAATGTTTTCGACTTCTTCAAAATTCTTCAAAGTTTTCTAAATTTTCCGACGTTTTTCTTAAATTTCTCGACATTTTCAACATCTATTCACTTTTTAAAATTTCAACATTTTTCAAGTTATATACGTATACATATGTATAACATTTTGACTACTTATTTAACAATTTCCGACTTTTTAGAAATGTTCTCTCATTGAAGTACTTTAAAGTTTTTGAGTGTATTAGAGGTCTTACGCCCTCCTGCCAAAATCTAAAAGCCGCATAGAAGACATGCAATTTTGTTTTAAAGTTTTTTTTTTGTTTGAAAACTATTGCCGCAATAATACTAAAATTTTTAACAGTTTACTTGCTTACTTGCACAAAAACAAGAACTTTTATTATTATTTGCATTTTCTCCACCACCAATGTGCCAAATTTAACAGTTTTACTACTTTGAATATCTTATGATAACATGTTGCTTTGAATCCATGAAACATATTGTGCTATATCAGCATAAACCCAAAAATGTTCAAGCATATATGTTGTATGAGAGATCCATCTTGAACCCACACCGCGAATCAACCAACGTCCATTTTGTTTCAACATGAGAATACCATAAATTTTATTTCCAAAACGTGGTATGCACAACATACGTGATGATGAGCTCACATTATGACTCTCTAATTGACATTCCTCTATAGAAACGATATTCACTTCAATCGAAGTTGGCTCTGTTGAATTTTCATTGTATACTCCAAGATCATCCCAACTTGATAGAGTGGCGGACTGTCCTACAATTTGGGACTGATCCATAGATTCACTCCATAGACAAATCGGTTTTATATATTGCGTGAAACTAAAAATAATTATTTGTTTGAGAAAATATTTGTCACGACGTGTATCTATTAGTAACTTACCTAACAGAATCCTTCATTTGAAGTAATACTATGTTGTTATCTTGGATAACACGCTCTGAAGGTCTGAACTCTGGGTGAAATATTAAAGCTGCAATATTGCGCGACACAACCCCTTTTTCCCTTATATTGTTAAGATCGTAACGTCCAAGATAAATTCTTATGTATTCCGGATTCATTGTATTAAGATTATTAAATATAAAGCAATTAGCAGATGCTAGAACGCTTCGTTGTGAAACTAATGATCCAGTGCATTCGAACCTCTCACCCGTAAATACTTTTCTATAAATAGCAGCTAACCAAGGATGTTCAATGCGAGATTCCGTGCCTGATCTTCCACAAACATTGTCAAGAGAGCCAGCAAGTGCAGTTTCTTCTTGCTTGATGTGATTTTTCAACCATGACATGTGTTTTGCTATATCACAATACATTCTATACTCCTGCGAATCAGAACGCTGTTGAACAGTTAACGCTAAAGAAACCACGCCTCGAAGAATCCAAACCCCATTTTGATTGACCATAAGACCGCCACCGGAATCCCCTACACAAGGCACAGATCCAACAAGATCTCTAGCACACAGAATGCGTGATGATTTTATTGTATTAAACGCCGAGCAGTGCTCTCCAGAAACAATTTCGATGTTCACCTTTTTGGGCGCGATTGATATACTGTTGCTATTTTCATCACTGCCCCAACCGACAACCACACCCGTTTGGTTAACAATTCGTGACTCATCAGCAGGTTCGCTCCACAAGCAAATTGGTTGAATGAATTTAGTAAAACTAAATATTTAGAGTGAGGATTAGTATTCGTGATATTAAAAATTTAAAAACTAAATACGTTTTCCAATAAAATGTAAAAAGTAATTTTTAATAAGTTTGAGCAATAATGCACATAAGAGATAAATCGTTAAATTTTTTCTTCTCATTACCTTACGTGTTCCTTCATTTCTAGTAGCGCCAGGTCTGCATCAGAAAAACCTAATACATGCCTGTAGTTTGGGTGTAAATTGATGGCTTTTATTTCATTTACTGGATAATCATCCTCTATAAAATGTGTTATATTATATTGCCCAAGTACCGCAGTAACTTTTTCTGCCGCTAAACTTAGGCCTAGGAAGCAATGTGCGGCTGTCAAAATAATTTTTGATGTGACAAGCGAGCCACCACAAATAAAAGCTAAACCAGTCGTTTGCTTTTCATAAATTGCGGCCAGCCAAGGATATTCCCCATGATTTGTAACTTTGCCGTCGTAAGCAAGCGAAGTAAGTCCATTATTTGTGATTTCTGTGTCGGCGAGTCCACAATACTCATTTCGCTCTTCAACAAAATGCGGCATATGCATATTATATGTAAAAACTTGCAAGGAGTCGTTTATAATGTTCAGAGTATTTTGAAGAATAAGTATTTTTTCATCAGAGGAATTTTCTAATAAAATTATACATATTAAATTAAAAATTTTCGATTACACTCAAAATGTTCCATTAATAAGAAGTTACTTTCCTGAATTCAGAAATGAAAATAAAAATTTTTTGTATGGCACTGTTTTCGAGATATTTTGTTTTTTTCATTTTTTCGATCTCCTTTCTTTCACTTTAAAATTCATATCTTGAGCTAAAAATGTTCAATTTCTTTCTTAAAAACTGTACCATTCAAAAAATTTTTATTTTCATTTTCGAATTCAGCAAGAAAAACTACACAGCCTCTCATCAAAGGAACAAGAAAAAAAAATCATTTTCTAGTGTTATTCATCAAATTCTTACTTAATTTTGTCTTGCATAATTCGTTGTCGTTGATTGAAATTTTAATCAATTGTGGCACATTACGCAATATCGGAAAATCTACGCGGTATGTAATTAGTTGACCATTTTTTACTCTATTGATCACCTCATGTGAACTCATATCCGGTAAGAATATACCATTAAATTGCTGAAAAATAAATCATATTTTAAAAACTTTAAAACCAAATGTTATCTCAAGAAAATTTACCGATTGGATTTTAAAATCTATTCGATTAAATGTCATCTTGACAGAGTCGCCCATTTTCATATTGGGTAGTGTTAGTTTACCATTAATAAAATCATCAATGCGCACATATTGAAAATATTCGGAGCACGAACGTAATTTCCGTGAGAACAATGCTATTTTCTGCTCAAATCTTACATCTAAGTCATTGCATGTTATATGTTGCCAAAGACTTAGTAAGTAAATCAAAAAAACGCACGTTATTTTAAACATTTTATGACGATTTTTTTACAAAAATTAAACTTTTTTCACTGTAATGTAATTTATCACTATCACTGATTTGAGTTCCTTATGAATTTATACGAATTACAGTTTAGGAGGTATGGAGTACAAACGATTTTGTAATCTATGGACCGAATGCACAGAGTGCCACAAACGAAATGATGCTCATGTTCATTTTAATCAATGTCGACAGCTAAATCTTATATTGCCATATGTAATCAGCATTTTAATCTTGTTTACAATCTTCTAGTTAATACAGAAAAAACAATGATAACCTTTGGTAGGAGTTTTTCTGTTTCACCAATTACACTTTACAATGAAGAGCGCAATAAAGTGACGTGCTTCAGTTGCAACTTGCACAGAGCGTGACTTAGAAAGAGCTTTGTAGCCGTTCGCTTATACCCGTATTGTTATTTTATGTTTCTCAAAATTCAATGAAATAAAATGAGGAGTGAACGAACAGAACGGCACATGTCCACTTGCTTAAAATGTTCAGAAATCGCAAAAAACTCTTTATATCTCTGAACTGATCACATTGACTTATTATGATTATGCTTGTTCGCGCTACTTTTTAACTCTTTCGGTCCAAAAAAAAAATATTTTAAAACTGTTTAATACTTTAAGAGAAAACAAGAAAAAAAAATGTACATGTGCCCTTTTGCAGCGACCAACTGGGCATGTGTCTTTTTGTTCGACCCTATAAACTTTTTAAATGAAATACGTGCCCTTTTGAAAGTCCACACTCACGAATGTTTAAAAAATATAAATATTCGCAGGACATATGCTTTTTTGCACGAACACCTTAACTTTGCTGTCATCTATTGCTTTTTTGAACTGGCTGCGATTGAAATTAATTGAAGATTAGTATAACGGTATAAATGTTAAACAACCAACCATGGACATGTGCCATTCTGTTCTCCCAATCCACAAATATAACCCTTTAAAGAGACAAAATTATAAAAATATTAATTTACAAAATATTGAAAAAGTAGAAAAATGTTTAATGGCGAGAATTGAATCGCATATCATTATTTTTTTGGCGATTTTAATTTATTGTTTTGAGATTTTGATGGGTTCATCATTCTGTTGTTGAAAAGCCAAAAAGAAAATTTTGATGTTTTATAAAACTTTTTGACGTATCCTTAGAAAAAGTTCTCTAATCTAAGTATAACCTTATGATAAAATGTTGATTCAACTTGTGATAAGGAAATTTTGTTAAATTAATAACAATTACAATTACAACATTCCGTAATAATAATTACTGTTGCATACTTTCGCATGACATCTGCTGCATACATATGTAATAGTTTTAGCTAGTTCCAACTACAAAAGCGAGCTTAAAAATTAGAAGGATACAATTCGTTTGCATGTGGATGAGTAATGTTTACACACACACATATACACACTCAGATGCACTAATACATATTAAAGAGATTAAAGGACACTGTCATAGTGTATCCTCGTTCTGTGGCTTTCATTGTGTTACTGCTGGTGGTTGTTTATTTTAGTTAACATTTCCGCCACTTGGTGGTGTTGCGTTGCCATTTTACATTTTGGTACAGAATCTTCTGCAGGCACTTTGTGTTGCTTTGCGTGTCAAAAGCCACGGTCTTCTCATTTCCATGAATTTTGGTAGGTGCCAGTAATCTAATCTACTGGCTCTCTCCTACGCTACGCTATTTTACATACATATGTATGAGTTGATGCATTTCTGCATGAGTTTTAACGCGAAGTAGCGACACAATTTTTGCGTTCAGTTCCGAATCCCACATAAGCAAAATGGGCGTAATACATATTATGGAATAACAAGTACGAAGGAGGAGAGAAGGTGCAATGTTATGGCATTCACTGAACCATAATTCGTATTACTAACAAACTGCATTCTGGCACCAAAATTGAAATGAAACGTAGAAGAAAATGAAGAATTTCGTACCAAAAATACTCACATGTTTTTCATAAAATTTATGTATTTTTTCGTTATGCATATTTTTTATGGTTTTATGATTTTGTTGTTGTTGTGTTTTTAATAATTTTATTTTGTTGTTTTGTTAAGGGGAAAATTGCATATTGTGTTGTCATGTGGAAATTGTGGAAATGTGAAATTATTTTGTGAACTTTCGCATTTTTTGTACACTTTCTGAGTGCGTGTGTTGCATGTGTTTGTGTAATGCACAAATTTTCACACTTTTTAACTCCCCACGTATCCGACTAACAGTAAAGTGTTTTGCAAAATTTTTGTGTGTTATTCTTTTGTGGTCTTGATGAATTTTGATATCATAAATTAAATCGGTGTTTGTGTTAAGCGGCTGTTGTAAATATTTTAATTTTGTATACACAGTTCCTGGTTAAATAATATAAATAAAATAATAATAAAATCTAAGTTTTCAAAAATAGTGAAAATCGCAACGTTACAGTCAATCGAGCAAAGTACCGTGCGATGATTACCGAATTTTTGCCCAAAATGTAAGAATTGGACTTGGTTGACATGTGGTTTCAACAAGACGGAGCTACATGCCACACAGCAGGCGATACCATGGACCTATTGAGAGGTGAGTTTGGTGAGCAATTAATCTCACGCTTTGGAGCAGTCCATTGGACGCCAAGATCATGCGATTTGACCCCACTAGACAATTTCTTGTGGGGCTACGTGAAGTCTCTCGTGTACAGGTACGGGACAAGCCAGCCACAATTGCAGCCTTGCAAGATGACATTCCATCTGCTATTGGTGAGCTACCGGCCAAAATGCGGGAAAAGGTGTACCGAAATTGGAGCTTACAGATGAAACACCTCAGACGTAGCCGCGGGCAACATATACTTGAAAAAATCTTTAAAAAATGAATGAAAGGAATTGATGTATAGCTCCAAATAAATATTTCATTCACTATTGAAAATTTTCTACTCTTCAAAAACCTAACGCTTAAAAAATCACCTGTTATATATAGAAAGGTGCAGAGTTTTTTAGTATGTGCTTAGCTAAGTTTTCCGGCAGTCTTGTGCCGCTAGAGATGGATTATGTCGAATCTTTCGGAAAATTTTATTTTTAACTTCCAGTTTAAGACACAAACACATAAAGTAAACAATATCCGCTGAAACTCTCATAATAGTGCCATTTTATTGGTCACGACTTATTGTGAACTGCAGTCCTTTGTATTAAATCTTTAGTGCCTCTAAAGAGGTTGTAATCTTGAGAGTTTTGCATATGTCAAAGTAACCACTATAGGTTTAAAATTAATTGTTAAAATACATTTTGCATTAAACGCTTTTTGATTCAAACTGACATTGCATGCAAAAAATGTTTTGATTACATTCACCTATGTACAATATGTTTAAAGGTAAACATTTCAAAAATCCAAAGAACTTCCAAAAAAAGTGTAAGCGTTCATATCAACACATAGCAATCCATGCATGACGATGACAAATCAAAGTGCAATTTTAAAAGCTCTGTAAATTGATTGCTTTCAGTCGTCTACCAAGAGGATTAAAATCTCTTTTCGGAAAAAAAGTCATAGTGACTTTGCAAAATGTTTAAAAAGACTTAATTAATATATAAGTGCATGAGGATTTTGTGTGCTAGAAAAGAATCTCAGTGCAGTAGCTGCTACTAATAAACTGATGAAAATAAAAATAAAAAAAATCTAAAGTTTTGAATATGAGACTTGGTCATATTTGCTTGGTGCTACATTCAGTCAAGTAGCATTTTCAATGCAATATCAAAAAATGAAGCCTATTAGAAGAATGAAGGTTATATCACCAGTATATGTACATTCCATTAAAAAAATCATTATATGAAGGATACGCGCTCGAAATGTCTATTGTGATCGACAAACTTGCACAATCTTGAAAAAAATTTTTGCTGTATTTGGTAGAATATTAAGAGTGCATTTAGCAATTCTTGTATCGCATGAAATGCAGTCTTCTGAGATATATTTTTCTATAACTATACAGTAGGGCATATAATGCTAAGGCTTGACCAATTATAATTCACTAACTCTTTTTTTTTATTTCGTTGAAAATTGTTTGGTTGAAAACTGCAAAGCAGGCAAATTAAAACGGATGACTGTCCGTAAAGCGAAAGGGTTAATAAAATTTTGTTAAGCCCAAAGATCCTGCTGGTGTAGAGCGGCACAAAATACACAGCCATAAAAGGACATGCACTTAATAAAGATTAAAAGAAATAAATACAAAAATAAAACGACAAAATGTAAAATTACTGCTAAGCCTTCCGACATGTTTCCGCTGCTTCTTTTTATGCATTGCGCTCATTGTAATTTGCTGTTAGCCCAAAAAAACAAAAGAGCATTAAAAAATTCTTTGAAATTATGAAAAATAAAATGTCAGTTTTGCGGATAGCAAAAAAAAAAAAGAAATAAAAAATTAGGGTATTCAAGCAACTCTTTATGTTTACGGCATTGTGGAATCTAAGCATTTACCATATTATATCTTGGACAGCGTATTTTTCAATTTTATAATACGTATAATATACTATAATTTCAAAAAAAAAAACACTTAAAAGACAGTAAAAGTCTTATAAGGATATAAAAATTGATTTGAAACTATTTTTTTGTAAGAGCTACTTATTATAAAAATTAGAAAAATGCGTGCGAAATTTTTGCGTCAAATTTTCTTCAAAAAGTAATCATCTACCTACCATGTACCTACTATTATATAAAGATGTAAAGTTTGTTTGAATGTATGTAGAGGATAATCTCTGAAACTACTGAACTGTTTCTAAAAATTCTTCTACTAATAGAAATCTACACTACATAGCCTTGAGTATATAGGCTATATTTTATTTTGATAAAAGCAAAAGGAGTGGCACTTTTCATGCAATAGAAACCCTTAAAACGCCATATCTTGGCTTCTCTGACAGCAAGAGTCTTAAAATATAGTGATAGGGTGCATATGATTTATGTTAAGCACCGCACAAAATATGGAAGGGATAAGGCGACGTAGCATGGCACCATTAATTCAACAAAAACAACTACAACGCTATATCTGGTAACTTATGATAGCAAGAGTCTTAAAATTTGAAACTAAGGTGTATATTGCCAGTTCTAAAAGCCTCATGAAATGTGGACGCGATTAGACAGTGGGGCGTGGAACGTTCCCAAAAACAAAAATACTTTAATCGCTATATCTTGACTTCTACATATGACAGCTACAGTTGTGAAACTTCATACATGGATTTATGGTAAATTTTTTGTGCCAAGTAACTCACAAAATGTGAATGGGATTGAACATTGGGGCGTGGCACCTCCCATATAACAAAAACAAAATATGATATTTTTGCATAGACCCAATATTTTGCAGTAAGGACTGCGTAAAATTTATGCGAAGTTGTATAACGGGTAGTAAGCGGGCAGAACCGCGGGAACAGCTAGCTAAAAAGAAAAAAAGCAGCTATTAAAACGATTATAGAAACTTTTCTTATCTGTGCTGAACAAGAATTACCTTTCAGACACAATAGTGGGCCTTTGTCGTTGACACGACCACTGCTGAACGATGGAAAATTTCGAGAAATTCTTCAGAATTGATACCGGGGGCATGTGAACAATTCGAATATAAGTTCAGATATACAGAATGAAATAATCAGAAAATTTGATAATGCACCATGCTTTACCTTGCGCAGGGATGAATCAATGCATAGACACTGAACTAATGCCATTATGTCTCAGATACTATAACTTTCACGACGACTTGCATAAACTTATTAGAATTTTTACCTGAAAAATTAAATGAAATTATTCAAAAACGTTGCAAAGAGTTGATGCTTTAAATAAAAAAACTGCACGGGTCAAGGTTATGACGGAGCACGTAACATGTCTGGTCATCGGCAGCAGCATCTAGTCGAGAATGAAGAATTTGTAGCCATTGATGATGTACGTTCACGTTTAAGACTCGCATTGTCAAACGCCATGTCAGTTCCACCTCTTCGGAATTATCTTGGGATTGTCAAAGATGTGGTGAACTCGTCAGCAGCCATGTGAATGCGAAAAAACTTCTTCAAGATCTCATCCAAGAAAAGAGAGTAAGTGGAAGAGGCGCACTTGTCTTTGTGAAACAAGTTTCATTAGACAATATGACAACGTTCTATCTTTTGTCGAACTATTTACGATATACATGGAATGGAAGACGTTTTTGAAAAATCTTGGACCAGTTCGAAAGCGCTATTTGTTTATTTCCAGCACTTTAGAAAAGCATGTTCATAAACAGCTTCGTTTCAGTTTCACTTCCTTTGTCGACTTCAAAAAAAATCACGTGATTTGCAGCAGTATAACACAAAATTGTGAATACGCTTCAAGAAGAACCAAAAAGTCCAAAAATATCCAGAGGCGAAATTTCTAGAGCAGACGCATTTGACATGGAACTCAAAGTTTTGAGACTCACGTTGACCAAACTTGAAAAAATGGCTGTGCGGAAAGAGGCTCGGGTCAAATTAGGGCGTCATTGTTGAAACGGAGGCCTATTTTGAAATCAATATATCAAAGAAATCCATGATATCAAAGGTTTCCATTGTATCGATGATTTAAATGCTTAACTTAAAAAACTTAATATTATAATAGGTGACAAGAGCAGGTAGTCAACTAAGCATTTTTATGTCAACCTATACGGATATGGAGTGAACTAAACACGTTAGGACGCTAACCGCCATTTTAAATACAACAAAATGAAAATATCGTTTGCCAAGTTGTTAAAAAGCAACCTAACCACCATAACAGCATTTAACCGCAGTCCTTGCAACTGTTGTATTACCACAACAAATAAAAGAGATCGGCTAACTTGCTCCAAAAAAAAAAAAAAAAATACTGTGTAGCAAAATTGCCGGAAGCTGACTTTTTTGTATTTCCTGTTATTTATGCCAAACATTGCAATATTGTGAATGTGTATGGCATAAAAGTGCACCTCTGTGTGTTTGAATTCATTTTACTCATAGGTGTGGTATCATTGCTTACGCTGCGGTGGACAACTGAAGCAATTAATAGCCACAGCAGCATCAGCATCAGTTGGCGTAGCAGTTGCAACGCGACACATAAAAACCAACAAAAATTATGTGACAAAAATTATTAAAATGTTTGTTAGTGCAAAAAGTTATAAAATATGCAGTTTATTAAATTAAAAACACAAAAAAAGGCTCGTAAATGTAAATGGCTCAAACAAGAGTGTTGCAACAGTGGGTGAAAATGTGATAAACTGCGGTTAACACGCTAGCATTTAAATTATAATATTTTTTTTTAGAAAGAAGTCTTATATCTATCTACTATCTTAAACATTGAGGGCGTAATCATTAACTCAAAAATACTATTGACTGCATGAACTAGCTATACAGTCACGTCCTTTTCATTACAAGCGGGATGAAACTATGCCGGCAGAACAATTTATACGGGCTTTTTCAATCACTTTTAACTTTTTTCAGAGGAAGTCGAGCTTTATCGCTTCTTTATTTATTGACCTTCTCTCAGTTTTGCGAAAAAACTGCAACCAACTGAAGAGTTTCACTACATAACTTTTCTTGTAATGCCGCTGGCTATAAATTTTTACTTTTGCCTCCGAGCCATTTTGAATCATCATCTTGTTTGATAATGTGTTAGATCATAACATTCGAAATATGTTCCAAAGACATCCGTTAATAATGACCAATAGTGGTAATGATTATTTTCAAGGCAGCAATCTGACTCGAAGGGCATTGACTACTTCAGTACAGGCACTTGCAGTTACTTTGCAGTTGAGACATATAAAACTACTGTTTAAAATAAAAACAATGTACCTGATAGCTAGACCAACTGAAAATTCAGCTCAAAAGCTTTTTCTCTGCCAAGAATAACTCATATCTTCGGCTCCTGCTACTTAATTGTAGAGCAACGACATATCAAGCCAATTTTTTTTCGCTGATGCTGGTATGGAACATCTTTTGCTAGATTGTTTAAGCAAGTCTTCTGCTTCGTAGAGCTCCGATTTCTTGCCAACAGTTTCGGAAATTTTTTTCAACTGTTGCAACACTGCCTACTGCAAAAAACATAGCCACCCTAAAGCATCATAGAAGGAATCGGTGAAACAAGAAATCCGTAAATCAGAGAAATAAGAGAATTAAATGGAACAGTTTTGTGGAAGCCGTATGCTTCGTAAAAAGATATTGGACACAGGCACAGTAACCGCAGGATATACATCGCTTGAGTGTGTTCCGAAAATTTTCCAAAACCATGAAGTCTCTTATAAAAGTTTGTGCGACTCATTTATTTTCAGAGTTGGTTAATTTTTTTACTGCTTCACTTCAAAGTTGTGGTACAAAAAATGAGCCATTTGTTGCTTATTACAACAAAACGTCTGTTTGTTTTATTGTTGTTATTGCATCATTCTGAAAAAAAAAAATTACAAAACCGAAGCAAGCAAACAATGAACATCTTCTTTCGTTTGATAAGTGTACTTTTATTTCTACACTTATGTTGTTCTTGTTTGATTCTTGGAATTGGCTTTTGGTTTATTGCTGAACTTTTGTTTTGCTATCGAGATCAAAATAATGGTGGGACTTTTTTCTGTTATTGTAATTGTTGTTGTTGTTGTTGCTTTTGTTGTAAGTGGCTTTTCCTTAAAAAATTTTGCACATCTATGTTGTAGAGCTGTACTTTAGGAACGAAGACATCGCATCAATTTTTTGACCAAGCTATGTACAATATTATAACTTGGCTAAGTCGAAGATCTTTTTGCATTCCATTTGCCTGATTCCATGTTTTGAATTACTTCAATATAACTATAGAACATCTCGTGTAGCTCTCGAATAATCCTTTTCTCAATATACCGCTCTCGCATAGAGGACAAACTTTAATTTATTGTTTTTTTGTTTTATTTTGCTTGTATCAGCATTTTACTTAGGTTTCCTTTTTTTTTTTGCTATATGAAGACAATAATGCAAACCAAATCTGTTTCAATGCTTGTACGAAACAAAAAAAAAAAAAGTTCAATTAATTCTCAACCCTTTGCGTCAGTTAATAATAATAAGTTGCTGAAAAAATCATTATTTCTTTAGAGTTTTGAACAATACAGATAAACTCAATTATATTCAACCCCGCCGGATATTTATTTGCTACGATTTTTTTCATTTCGCTTCAATATAACAAAATTTCCTGCCAATTTATTTTGCCAATTCATGCGTGATTTTTCTGTAAATTAAACACGCGCCCACACTCGCATTTGGAAATTCAAAGAGTTGTGAATTTTCTATTTTCTGCTTATGCGTTATATTTAAATTAATGATTAGTTTATTTTATATCCCTTGGCGCATTTAATTGTATATGAATGCAAATGTGATTGTCTGTCCGTTTGTCTGTCTGCCCGTCTATCTGGCTGTGTGAGTGTACTTTTACTGTTGTTCTTGTTATTTCAATACCCTTCCAACGCATCCGTCGCGCTTTTGCTTTTAAATATTGAATTTAAATGTCAACATTTACACATTTTCACGACCAATTAATGCAGTTTAATTTATTTTTTCACCATAAATATTGGTGTACATTAGAGCTGGACAAAAACTCTCGTTTTTTTGGGATTTTTGGAAAAGCCTTAAAATCGAAAACTTACATCTTCAAAAAATAATCCTTAAAAATAACACAATTGAAGAAAATATTGGAAAAAAATTTGTTGTTGCCTTTAAAATCCCTATAGTTACAGGGAAGAAAGTTAGTTTTATATCGCTGCTTAAGAAATAATAAAAATTCTCTAGCAAAATGGTGAATCTTCTACCGAAAATTTAATAGCAAAGTCAAATTCCGAATTATAGTTGGTCTATTCTATATAACACTAAATATCCAGGATAAAAAGCATTTGAATTATAATATAATGGTCAAATAATATAATATTGAAAGACGATATTGCGCTGAACATTTCTGATGCATAGGTTTTTTTTTTCAAACTGCATTTCCAGATTAGCAGCTTCTTTTTTATTTTCTTTTTTGACGAAAAATTTAAATTTTGAAACGCTGGCAGCAACCTATTTTTTTGAATTTCCACCGTTCTACAGTTCTTGCAGCATGAGGTTTTTTCGGAAAACTCTAATGTTCTCATATATAGATATTCATGCGAGTTATTCAATAGATCAGGGATTATAATTATATTGGGTTTTTAATTTAATAATTTTTTATTGCAAAAGTTTCATGCAAAATTGATGCAAATTTTCGGCAAAAACACCAGTAAGATTTTGTCTGATAACCGCCACAATTCTTTTGAAGTGGTCGTCAACATCTCAAGACGCTATAAGAATATTCTAAAACGATACATTAAGTAATTTATGAAGTACCATCTTGAGGCTTCACGTCATAAGAGAAGTGTTTTAATACTGCACTTATCAAGCACTCTGAACTAGCTATATGTCTTCAAAACACTAAAAAAGACATAACACGAATAAGTTAGTAAAAGTCAAATATCAGTAGAACACTTTAGCAAAACTACAACGGTCTAATACAGAATTTTATCACAAAGTAGAGAGGATGTAGTTTGCCGAACGAAAATATTACTAATATTATAGCTACGACTATTCTTCTGTTTGCCAATTTTTTGTTGCTTGTGTAAGTGAGCGCAGTTTCAACAATTTAACTTTGTCGAACAAACGGTCATTTGTCATATTTATATGAGATCAATTGACCAGATCAGAGGTTGAACATGTGGAAAAAAATTAATTGTTTTATAGATAAAGGACGGCAATTATTTCACTACCTAAAGCTGATTGGATCAACTGTAATATCCTACACCAAGAAAATTTATCTAATAACTTTGAAGTCTATAAAGACCAAAAGACAGAACTTTATTCTGTTTCCAGGAAATTTTCTCATTACAATTGGGAATGTTTTCGATGCTTTCAAGTCAAACGTTAAAAATAACCACAACAATAACCAGTTAGTGATAAAACTTCGTATTCCGATATATTCGTGACATATTTATTTCGAAATTTTTGATATGACAAAATATCAAACAAGGCATACTGTATATGGATCAGAAAACAAAGTGAATGGATAGCCATACTATAAGTTTAAGCGGAAGTATTACGAGAAAAGCAATGAAATGGAACCCTTAAGTTGGCAGCACTCATCTCATTGGTCGGTCTTGCGAGAGGTGGAGAAGAAAAGTTTACAGAGAAACTAGAAATCTCAGACTATGCTGGTAGGAGCCACAATCGTATACGATATTTGTTAGTGTAGTACAAAGTTATTCATTTATTAGCGTATGCCTACGTTGGAGTATAAATGTTTTCTATAGCGTCACTTGAGTTGTTAAGGATTCATGGTAAAACGAAACGAGGTAATCTGATGGTCAAAGAGAATAACACATGTAACCATCAAATATCATTTAAAATTCTGAGTTAATTAGGGAGCTCACCCACCTTAGAGTTAGTAATAGTTTCACTAACGATACGTAAAGAAAACTCTAATGAAAACTTACTAAATAACCGATTTAGTTTCAAAATATCAAAACAGCTGAGCACAATATTTATTGCAATATATTTCTTAATGTTGACATAATTCAAATGTCAAAAGCTCTTTAATTTTATTGCAATTTTAACTAAAAAATCGTAGTAGTTTATGGAATTGCCAATAAGTTAATTCCTGCATCCTTTTTCATTCAACTGTCAGTAATCGTTCTACTCATCGTTATCGCCATCGTCCCTGGTGCGGTCTGTCAATTGTTGTTGTTGTTGCGGTTTTATTTTGTAAACGTTGTAATTATTTGCGTTATCCGCGTTTTATTTTATTCCCATTATTCTTTTTTTATTTGCGTTTGTACTTTTTGTTGACCCTTTAATAAGTGCGCGCATTTTTAATTGTGTGAGGGTGTTTACATTTTTTTTTTTCGCTCAGTGTTAATACTCGTAAGTATGTTTGTATGTTGTCGAAGGTATTTCATTTAATAGCATTTCTGTGCATTTCATTTATAAAAAATATTAAATTTTTGTTTCATTTTTTGCTGATTATTATAATTTTTTATGTATCGCTGTGTCTAAATGTTTATTTTTTTCACAATTGAAAGGATATTCTTGTACAGGTAGATATCAGTGATGGCATTTGGCTTTTGTAAAAATGTACTGAATCGACACTTGAAATGTACTTTTCAAATGTCAAATGTACTTTTTTGTCTTGAACACCCAATTTTACTTAAACGTGCGAAAAAAATTGCTAAAATAAAAGGTTCTCAGTTTTGGCATCTCAAAAACCCTAGCAAAATGAGATATATTTCACATTAAATTGCAAAATCTACACATTACGATTATTTTCATTTTTTTATTTACTTAAAAAATAATAATAAAAGTAAGTTATTATAAATTGTCCAAATGTACCGGAAATGTACTGACAATGTACTGGAAATTCGTCAAATGTACTGAAAATTCGACAAAGTACCGAATGTTCTGAAAATTTGTCGCATGTAATGACGATAATTTTTTCCGGACGTAGCGTATAGCGAAAAAAGTACAAATGTACCGAAAATACCATCACTGATAGATATGTTTGTCGATATGCTTTAAATGTATCGATATACGATTTACCTCTACTCAAAGTAAAGGAAAATAAGAGAGTGGAAAAAGAAAAGAGAGAACGAGAAAGACGAAAAAAGTTGCTGAGCTATAGGTACTAATGTATCTGCAATTATGAATACAAATAGAGATACAGCTAAAGAAAGAAATACAGATACGACAAAAAACTTTTCCAAGCTCCTATACGTATAAGTATACTTTGAGGAATTATTGAAGATTTGTTGGCCACGCATGATCTTCCTTTGGCTGTTAGCTTTATTTTTATTTCAGCTGAAGAAAAGATGTTGCCAATAAAAAGACCATTCGATTACAGAAGACGTTAGCGAAAGTTGATGATCAGCTCTTTGGTACAACCCTTAAAATGAAAGATGCAAAGAACTTCGTGGCTATGAGTGGTAGCAAATGATATGACGAAAATTGCCACTAACTAGAAGATGATAAAAAAATTAGCTAGAGATTGAAATTTTTATAAAACTTTAGTTCATGTTCTAGGCTCCTAATGGATGCTAATAATAGTACGCGAAGCTACTGTAGAATTCACAGCAAATAAACAATCTTACAGCGATAAATGAAATCTACGATTCTGAGAAAATAAATAATAAAACAACTGCAACAACATAGCATCAATAAACATTCGAAGAATGCAGTGAACACAGCAACTTGAGCGAGAGAAGCATAATCGCACTTGTGAAAGGGCAAACATGTGTCAAATAAAAGTGCAAGAAGCTATTTAGTGAAATACTCGACTAGATCAGCACTTGCACATATAAAAACGGGTAAATTTCAAGATTGTACGAGTGTCTAGTAGAGTTTTGTATAATTCAGCATTGGTTGATAGAAACTTTGCTAACATAAAGTCAGTTGAAATTTGAAGTATTTATCGAAATCGAGTCTTAAGTAAAGTAAATCATCGAGGACTTTGAACTAAGTATATATGAGTTAAGGATAAAAGAGTTAACTTAATAAAAGGAAAAAAAATCGTTTTAAGTTATCTCATAAAAAGTGAGAAGAAGAAGTGAGTGAAAAACGGCATTTTACCCTAGCATCGACCGACTAAGCGAGCACGTTGCAAAAGTCATATTTCAAGACGATTCTGCACCTTGTCATCGCTCGAAATCGGTAACTGTCCCACTCACAATAATTACACTACTCGACAAGAAAAATTGCGGCAAATAAAAACCACTGTTCCTATAGGGAAATTTCCAGCTGAATCCGAAAATCAGGTCTGGTTTTTGAGATAAAGGGCAAAAACCAAAAACATGCACTGTCCTGGGAGGTAACGCCATATAGGCTCGATTAAAAACGTTATTTTACATGATGCTTATTCCAAATCTTTTTGTTTCCTAAAAGTAGAGATCACGAAAAAAATTTTGGAGTAATATATGTTATGTCACAACAGCACCACTAGTTTGGTCACTACGGCTAAAAACAGGTCAACAAAAATGCAATTTTTTGCAATTTTTCAAAACAATTTCAATTTTGGCATCTTATAACTCGAAAAAAATCTATTGAACTCAAAAAGTTAGCTATCCTATCTTATAGTATGTTGAAATCTTAAAATTAAATATACTATTTTTATTTTTTGGCTTCATTTCATGTAAGTTATGCTAAAAAAAACTAAAACAATGTAATAGTCAATTTCATACACTATGATTTTCGGATTCAGCGGAAAATTTTCCTATAGGAATGGTGGTTTTTATTTGCCGCAATAATATTTTGCAAAAATTTGTCGAGTAGTGTTATTTTTTACATTTTTTTTGATAGATTTACAATAATGAAGTATTTATTTTTGCATAGGTAAAGGAATATAAGGATTTTTGGGAATTGAGTCAGTCCATGGCCCAATAACAGCCCCGACCTCAATCCCATTGTGAATGTTTGGGCCATTTTAAAACGCAAAGTGCGCCAACAAAACCCTAATAATATTCCAAAGTTAAAGGAAATAATTGAATCCACTTGATACAACGATATTTTAATGGAATTAATACGGAAACTCTATGAGAGCATGCCTTCTCGAATGGAAAGCGTCATCAAGGCAAAAATAGGTCCTACGCGGTATTAAAATCAATTTTACCGTATTATTTAAAATAAATAATAAATAATTAAAGAATATGTAAGAAATTAAAAATGCGTAAAAAAAACTACAAAAAAACCATGTATTTTTTCATATAAATAAGTTGTAATTTCTGATTATAAAACTAGCAATTGTGTGTTTATTTGGAAAAGGTTCCTAGAATTTATTATTGTTAGGTGGACAGTTTTGAAAATACTCAAAACTTGTCCCTAGAAACAGTATCTAACAAACTTAAAACCGTTAAGCAAAAGTAGATATTATTTTACACATCAAAATTTAAAACTTCTTGTAAAATTCAAATCGGCGTCTTTTTTGACCGTGAGTGTATGTTATATTCATACGTACAACTATAACCAATACTGTTTTTGAACATCCCTATTATTTACCTTCGTCATGTATTAAATTTAGTTAAAAAAGTAAGTCATGTGTATGAATATGAAATTAATTATTTATAACTTATAAATCATAAAAAAAAATAATTATAATATTTATATTAAATTTAATCAAAAATTAATCCTGACATTTAAGCGAATTATACTAAAAATAATCCCTTGCGGTATACATAGGTTTACATGCTCTAAGTAAAATACTAGTGAATTTTTATTTATTTTATGCTGTTATGGAATGTGATGTTGACATTTTTTTGTTTTGCAAAACATATTTTATTTGCTTTTATTAAAATAACCCATATGTAGAATATATTTGATAACTGGGTGAATTTGAGCCACTGCAAACGCAAGGCATATGTATATGACCAACTGGAGCATAAATTTGTTCATTCTGCTTCTCCACATATGTATACGACGAGCTCTTATATAAAGTGAAAAATTATTACACACAAGCAAACAACAATAAAATGAAATATTGTTGCATGCGTTACTTGTGTTTTTTTTCTTTACAGGTTTATACTGTGGTTACTTTGTTGTAACAAAAAATTTTAAATTTGTTGGACTGTGTAATTATTAATCACTAATGAGTTGCTCATTGTTTGTTGCATCATCTGAGTGTTAGCAGCAATTGCTTATTAACTAGCTTGGGAGATTGGATCTCGAATGATGCCAACTCAGTCAGAGTACTTTTTGAGATAGTAAAATTTGATGCCTGGCAATGCTGCCAAATTTGAGCACTATTTGTCTTCGAAGTCGAGTTGATGTAACTAGCTCATATTTCAATATAAAAGTGAGAACTTTTTATATTACATCAACTTCGTCTTTTGTTTTTAAATATAAATGCAGATTAATAGCAACATAAGAGAGATGCCACTTTATTTAAAAAATATTTTAATGCATATTATTCGCATAAAACGCATTTTATATACACTGACGATCAATACTGTCACATGGAAAGCAAATTCTCATTTAATAGAGTTACTAAATTCCTAATAAAGTGACTTTTTCTGCTTTGCTGTTTTGTTAGTTGGCTTAATATTTCTCCCTTAAATTAATCTAGGCTTATAAGAAAAAATGTCCTTACAATAAAATAAAGAAAAAAAAACAAATGTTACAGTTTTGCTCTCATTGCAAATTTATAGTTTTACCCATAAGAAGCAAACATTTTAAGTATTTAGTACAGAATCTTTTTGACTTTTTGAGGTACTTAATGCAATTTGGTATACTAGTAGTGCATTCCAAACCCAAAATCAGACAGAATTACATTCCAAAATTCCCGGATTCGCTCCCACAACTCATGAACTCCCTTTGGTGGGCTAGGATATTTCCCAAGCAGTGATTTGACGTGACTCTACGAACTTCCTATTGGATTCATGTCCGGAGACTATGGAGATCACTTCAAAATACAAAATTCCTGTCTTTTAAATCAAGCTAGAAGTGTGTTTTGTATCATTGTTTCGTTCAAAAATTAATTTTTGTGTAACAAAACCCACACTGCCAGCTACACCTGGAAAATTTTGTTGAAATATCACACTGTCCTTTGCACATAACTCCATCGATGAGTATCAATGGTCTCACGCCATTTTTTGAAATACATCCATAAATCATTATAGAACTAGCACCGTGTTTCACAGTTTGGCGCACTTGCTTTGTTTGTGTGGTATCTGTATTTTTAGCCCCAAGCAAGTATTTTGGACTAATGAGATTGAAATCTATCATTTCCAGCTTCATGGACATAAATTTCACATTAAAATAATTTATCATACGATCGTGTATGGAACCAACGCATATTAAACTACTACTACCATCAAATTAACCACTTGACAATACTGTTTGCTAAAAAAAGCAAGCTTTTTTTGACGTATACTGCTAGGAAGTAAATAATACTTCCATGCAATACATTTTAATACAAAAATGCATTGCAAATATTTTCACAAGTATTGAGTTAACTCAATATTATATTAAAAATTCCTTAACATTTTGACTGTATTCAAATTCATTTCAATTATGTACTCTTTTTGAGCTAGTTTCTTTTACAATAAAGTTTTAGCACTATCTCCAAGCTGAATAAATAAAAATATCAATGATTTTTAAAACCTAACGAAGCAAGAGTATACAAATACATTTCAATTTGTGCAATGGCATTTCTATTAAAACAAAAAAAAAAAAAAAAGAAATTAAAAACAAAATTAAAAAAAAAAAACTTTTCTAAAATTCTGTTGCAAGTTACTGACAACTTTAATTCAATAAAAATATCACACAGATATCGAGTGCTTTCACAGCACTTGCTATTACATTTTAATTTTTCATGATGCAACTGCTGCTGCTGCTGCTGTTGCTGCCAGTGACAAAGTGCTTGACACAGTAAATACTGTAAACAGCAGCAGAAAAAACAACAGCAAAAACTATGAACTTTGCCGGCATAGTTTCAAATTCTAAATTAAAATTCTAAATGAAAAATAGAAAATCTATCAAAACTCTATTATTGGCATATTTTTCCTCAAGGATTTTGCACAAAAACAAATAAATAAATAGAAAAAAAGAAAAATAAAATTCCGATGCAAAAACTTAAAAGAGCACTTTTGCATTTGTATTTGCATTTATTCATCTTGCGTTGTGTACTGAAATATGTAGTTACGCGACTGTTTATCTGTTGCTGATTGTAGGATTGCTTTGTCTTAACCCTTAATTGAATGTCTTCACTACTGTGTAAGTTAAACTATTTGTAGAAAAAAGTATTATTTCATAATTAAAACTAGCACTTGCAAATAACTTTGAATTTTCGCTAGAGCTTGAAATAAACTTTTAAAAGAGTTTTTTTTTTAGGTAAAAGTTAACTTTTATATTCTTGAAATAAAAGTAAAAGTTTCTTTAAAACTTTTTCATAAGATAATAAAAGTTTTTTTAACTTATATTTTAAAAAGTAAACAAAAAAACTTTTAAAAAAAGCTTTTATTAATAAAAGTTTTGACTTATATTTTTAAGTCACATTTAAAAATTTTTTTTTTTGCTTGAAAAACGAGGATCATCCAAAAATAATATCTTGGATCACTAAGCAAAAAATTTGAAAAGAGAACACTTAGGATTGTTCATAAAAAATCCAAAGGAATATCGATGGGAAATGGTCGAAAATGAATTTTGGAAGTATCATGGGAGCTCACCGACCCTTCTAAAGAGGTGTTTTGTGCACATTTTTGAAAATTTTTTTTAGCACGAATCGTTGGGAAAGGACAAAAATGAATTTTGGAACTAACATAAGAGGCACCGACCCTTCTAAAGATGTGTTTTGGACCCATTTAGCGAAAAAAATTTTACTGCACGAATCGACGGGAAAAGGCCGAAATTCGATCTTGGAAGTGACCAGGGACGTCCCTTCATAGAATTATTCACAATTCTGAAGTTTTTAGCCTACATGTTGTTTGGTGTAGCTATGATAGACTGATAGTCTTAAAAAATTGTAAATTCTTTTGAAAATATTGCAGTTTTAAATTGGCAAAGCTCAAGCTGTGTTTTAAACAAAAATAGGAAAACTTGGAAGGATGTCTTATATGCATTTCAGGGTTTTAATTATTAATGATATCGCCGCTTCTTGCCGCATTATAGTAAACAAATAACGTAAAAAGCAGCTAAATTGCAAAATATCAACAGTATATGTTGGTACTGTAATTATAGTATATGAAAAAAATGTTAATAGAGTTTTGTAAAGCGTGCTGTTTTTAGCGCTTAGCACTTTAAATTGAAATGAGTTACATATAAATGAAATTTGTGTACAAATTATGATAGCTTTTACAGATTATCTTATGAGTATTTATTTATAATTAATCCTGTTCTATAATTTAATTCCATAAAAGCTGGTAATCTTACCAAAACCTATTCACCCAAAAACTTGAGATAAATGAAATGATGAATTTGAATTTTAATTAAATAATAAGCAAAATGCTTCAAAGTAAGTTGTCCGGACTTTGATGAAATCATAGAGCCCCATCCAAATTGCCACAAATTCTATTCTTATCCATATTGACTAATTCCAATATTTTTTGCCAAGTGTAGAAAGTAAAACTTTTTAAATAGAATTTTCAATTGCAATGACTCATTTGAATGGTTTTTGCTTTCTTATTCAATATCCATCACAATCATTCACTTTGCACTTTTGCTATTTCCTTAGCTGCCATTCCTCGACAACTCGAGTCGAAATTTTTCACCAATCTGTGGCAGCGAAAAGTTTCTAAAATAAATTTACTTACACTTTTCAAAGCTTAACATTGCAATAAATGAATGGATACTTGTACAACGAATATTTTCAATTAAATACTTTTCGTTTTCCAGCGCAAATACAAATAAAACTGTTAAACGAATTTAATTCAGTATACAGTAGAACAACCTTTAATTAAATAGACAACTGCTGAAAATTTTGCGGGGAAAAAAGTTTAATTAGAATTGTTCGTAGTGAAAAATAGTAATTGGCAAATATCGCCAAATAGTGAATAGTGTTGTGGATTGTTAAGCAAATTTTTGAGTATTTATTGAAGATACAAATATGTAACTAATTAATATATGTATGTTTTCTTTAATGTCTGATTACCAAAATTCAGAATTATAGCGTTAAAATAAAGAAACTCTGCATGAGAAGTTACAACGTAGAAAATATAGATTACCAAAAGTCTAAGGAAAAGTCAGTTGTCTGAAAACTGAATAGCTCTGCGAGAGGGTGCTGCAAATAAGAAACTATTGCAGGCCTACCACGGAAGAGTAAGAAGTAGGAATTTTTTCATGGTGATTTGATGGATTTTTATAAGAAATCGATAACAATGCATCATTCCATAAATTTATAATTGTGCAGGAGTTCATAGCCAAAAGTTCCACAGATATCATCGACCAAGCACCGTATTTATCTGATCACCTGGCCACTTCTGACTTTTCCTGTTCCCTGAGTTTAATTTACCGCATCGAGAAAAGCGCTTTCAGTCTGTTGCAGCCATAAAAACAAATTCACAGAAGAACTGAAAGCTATGATGACTGGATAAAGCTCTGGCATAGTTGTATTTTCAGCAGAGGGGTCGGGGTCTACTTCGAAAGTGATACAAAAAAATGTTGATGAATAAATAATTTTGATCCATTTTATTTAATAGAACAGGTAGATGCTGATATTTCAAATAAAATGAATGTTTCAGAAAAACGTCGAATGATTGTTGCGAACCAAATGCAACCACAACGTGGACAGTGCGGACATTGATCTGGAGGAGGCATCATCGGACCACCCTTATACACAGATTGAATTCGCCTCCCCCCAGGACACTGCATTAGGTATTTATTTTGGTGACTTTATTTATTGCCATCACCGCTTGTTGGAGAGCTAAAATGCTTTGCTTATTGGGATTTTAAGCATTAGAATTGTAGATATATAAAGTATCTTATTACAACCTTAAGTAATAAAGTTTGAGTTGTTTAGAAAAATTACCCTGTGCCTTCTATTTATAGATCTAATTTAAAAATCTAAACGATCCAATCATTTAGTTGGGGTTGGTTGAAAGGGTCATTCATAAGTGAAATAGCAAAAATTTAAAAATTTTTATTTTAGATAAAAATTTTACGAATAATCAAATATTTAATGCAGCATAACCTTCAAATGCCTTGCAATTTTTAATATCTTGGGCTTCCAACACCAACTCAATAATTTTTTTTCCCAACATTTTTTATTTACAAACAACGTTAACAAGTTGAATATTATCGTTCTTTTATTACAAATTGCTTATATTGCTGTTGTTGTTGTTGTTGTTATTATTATTGTTGTTACTGTTGTTATTGTTGTTATTGTAAACATAAAATGAATGCGCTGCTATGACATTTTTATTATCGAACGCATTTTTATGACTAACTTCTTTTTGGTATCTGCTAAAATGCGACACACAGCTATACACCTACACACACACACACACTTGCATTCGTACATTTGAAGTCATAAAAATTAAACACAAACAAACAACAAACAAATAAAAAATGCGATAAAAAGCTATTCGCGAATTAATGCGAACGTTTTTCATAGCAAAAAAAAAAAAAGGCCAAATTGACAGTAACATCAAAATTGGCCGAAAAATTTATATAACTCATATCCACCACACCAACAACTCCAACCTCTCCACAGAGCGCGATAAAAACCTTTTTTATTGCAGGAGCATTCACACGAACGCAGTCACAACAGTTTGAACGCACTCAGCGCTTGTCAATGGCGGCGTTGAACGACGTACGTATGTCATAAAAATATATTAATTTGTATTTTTTTACGATCCTGCTGATGATGGTACAACACACTGGTCATGCGCCTGTATTCCCTGTTGTTGTGTGCGTATTGCTATATCTCGACTTCTACATGCATGTTCGCTTTTTATTTATTTTGTGTTTTAATAACATTAAACCATTTGTGAACATTTTGCACAATTTAAATCTGTTTGAACAACCAACGATTTCAATAAAACATTTTTAATTTCAATCATTCGATACGTTCGATGTTTAACGAATACGCATTTTATTTTAATACTTTTAATTTTCTATTGCCGATTTTAAGGCGTATTATCTAGCTGAGCTTGTAAAATAGATATACAAGAGAATATATGTACAAGAATTTTGCACTGAAATAAAAATTCAAATTAAAAGTAGTGATATCAAAATTAAATACATTCTTAAAGCATTTTTTAGGAGATAGAATAATTCACTTTTATCAGACTTCCCTCATACATTAATCGTCAAACGTAATCCCATGCTATCATAATCCTACCGTGCGTACGATATCAAACTGATGATAAAAATGGCTAATGTGCAAAAACCATCATTTGATTTTGGATGCAAAAGCATCAAGAACTGTAAAGGTTTCGAGAACGTAAAAGCATCCAAAAACACTTCATTAAATTTGTGGCTATGTTCACGGAATTAAGAACGTAAGGTAACCATTTTCAAACTATAACCTTAGAGCTAAAAAATGCATTTGTTGCCAAAATTGGAGCGCTACACATTAGAGGGCTGCACGAATGCACTTGCTGAGTCAATAGAGTCGCTGTCGAGAACAATGGTTTTATTGATATTCTGCGAGTCATCAATAGACCCGCACAAAACAGAACGATCACACAGCTTCGTTTGCACTCGGACTCGTATTTCACCGTCAACGTTGTTCAAGCCGTACAAAACATTTACAACACAGTGAGTAAACTGTTATATCAATGCGTCGCCAAAAGGACGACAGTAGATTTTAACGATTGATTGTATGTTATGATTTGTTTTGCGTTCATCTCTTAGTGGCACTCGTTATTCAACTTGTTGTTGTTAAAAGTAACATGGTATAGCAAAACTGAGCAAACGCACTTAGACGAGTGTTTGAACTCGTAGAATATTTTATTTGCGATTGCAACACTCACCTCTCTTGCTTGGTGTTTCGATCTTTTTCGATTTGATTTGTGGTTTTCGTGCACAAGGGCTCGATGGACTCGCAATCGTGGTGAATGGCTTGACGGTCGTTTTAAGTGCACTCGTGCATACCTCTACTACCCAAGTGTTGCCGAAACAATTATTGCGTACAAATTGTGACCAAATTAATGACTTCTGGCTCCATCTACTTATAATAATAATATTTAGCGCAAAGATTGCCATAACTTAAATGCTACTCTGAATGTAAATTTGCATCATTGCAGTAATTCTCACAAAAAAAAAAAAATTATAAAAATTTAAATTTTTGCTACTTTTTTTTTTATTAATTTTTGCCAATGTAGCACTAACATTTGCTATATAGTCCATACCAAGTTCTCAAATAATTCATGCAATAAAATACTCATAAACTCACATAACATATTTTTGAGAATGATAATGACTTTTTTCTCGATTACTTTTTGGTCATTTGGAAAATTTTTGTCTTCTTCTCTTACATACTACAATGGGTTTTAATTTAATGCGCTTAGTAGGATTCAAAAATAGAAAATATGGCAGACACACACACAAGTATATATAGATGCAAAAAGCTTAAAACCAAAGCAACAGTCATGCAAGGAGCTTGGCTTTCTGAGAAAGCCAACAAAAAAAAAAAAGAAAAGAAAATAGAAAAGTATGAGAACAGATTTATTTATGCAAATTTTCCAGAATATTTTTAGATTTAGATTTAGAGAAATGTGCCCAATGTGCATGGGAGCGTATTAGTATTTGTATAACCGTGAGCGTATGTGTGAGTGAATCCTTAAATATGCTTGCAGCGAAGTACAGCAAATTTACCGAACCATAAAAATGAAAAATCTCACGACTTGAAATTGTTTTTGGAATGAGGAAGACAAAAAAAAAAAAAAAAAATTAAAGGATCAAAAACAGAGCTCGAATGAGATGTGTAAAAGGACACCAATAAAATTTGAAAAATTAAATAAAAAATGTATAAAGCAAAAAAAAATTCAATGGGAGCTTTTCTAATAAAATGTTAGGTATTTTTTTTTATAACCATGCCACAAGGCTGTAGTAATAACTTCCCCGACATTAAGCAACTGCCTAAGGGCAATAAGCAAAATTGAATCTTAAAATAGTTTGTATTAAAATCCGTCAGCTTGTTCCTTAGATAAAGAAAAAAACGTATATGCATTACACTGTTATAGCATCTGCCAGCTGATTTTAGGCTGTGAGCTGGTCTGCCAATATTTTTTCAATACAATTAGTACATTCTAAATATTTCCAAATTGGTTAAATTGATCATTTATTAAATAAAATAAAATAACATAATGTGGTCTGCCAAGAACTCTATGCAATTATGTAAATACGCATTATGTGTACTTGCTAGTTATTTGACAGATTCTGTTTTAAGACCAAGGTATATTATACGTGGCTTGGTTTTTATTGTTCATATGCATACATGAAGTGGCAGACGTTACATTTGGTGTTGTTTCATGTGGAAATATTTGATCAAAATTAGTTATTGAGCTCAAACTTAAATTTCGTTTGGACACATATGCAGCGGAGTAGCGTCTGCCGCGTGACTTAAATTTTTCTTAATACTATGAGCGCATTCAAAATATTTCCCAAATTTTTGTTTAAAGATAAAGCTAGTTCTGTAAACATTCTATTTTAAAACTTCTATCAACACATAAAATAAAGTAGCAGACGACAAAACATGAATCTGAGTTTTGTTATCATCAAAGAATTTTGTATATAATTGTGTGATTGAAAGTGCTCTGCCTATATCATTCTTACTATCGCAAGTGTCTTTGAAAGTTAAACACAAATTTATTTTCAGCAAAATTGCAACGTCTGCCGCTTGATTTTATATTATAAAATGGTCTGCCATAGCTTTTCATATAATATTGAGAAAAATTTTGTTTTCATGCATAAGCATGTTTTGAAAATGGTGCGTACTTTTACTTGATTGGATGCTTAAATGAATTTAAGTTCAAGTCAGAACCAGATATTAGAGTCTGCCATCTACCATACAAGGCATACCTTTGACTTTGATACTTTCATAAGTCTATTTTTTTTCAAAAAAAAAAGATAAATTTCTTGCGATTTTCATATTTCATTAGTTTGTCATAGTTAAAAACGTCTGCCATATGAAGTTCGGCCAGTACTTAGTTTGCATCTTTTTTCAGTTCTTAGAAAATAATAGTTTTTCCATTTTCGAGGCGTCTGCCACGTGTATTTTTGATAACAAACGGTCTGCCAATAGTTATATAGGTCCTGTACTTACAGAATGTTGCTTAATGTTTCAGATTTTCAGTAGTTGGATAAGCTATTTGAGCTTTTATAATTTGGGCTTTCGGCCTTAAGACTTAATCAAGAGATATGTAGCTCTGAAAATAGTTATGTTTTTTGATATTAATTCATTTGCCACTATACCTACCTTATGATATAAAAAGTTTGCATTCTAATTTTTTTCTTATTATTGAAAGTGTAACTTATAGAAAATAAAAATTTAATTCATTTAAGAAAAATAATTTTTAAAAGTTTGTAGAACTATGGATCTCAAAATTTTCTTAAAAAAATGCTTTCATGAAATGAAAACAAGAACATGTGCGTCAATGCAGTATGTGCATTTTTGGTAATAAAAAATAAAATTCCTTAGAAGGAGGATGACAAAGTTCTATAAAATTATTTATTTTTTTCATAAGCTTTATTCTTGATTTTCAGCAATCAGTAAAAAGAATCCTTCGCTCTCTTCCTTGCCATTCACTATCTAAATAAAACAACTCATCCAGCGAAAAGCCGCTTTCAACGGCTTAAGAGCTGTGTAGTAAAAATACTGCATAATCCTGGCAAGATTTTATTTTTCGTTTTACTAGCTAAAAAAAAAAAAAATAAAAGAAAATTCAAATAAAAAAAAAAAAAGAAATAAAATCGTCAACTTTTCTATTTGTTCAATTTTTATTTTTCACGATTTTTTTTTTCGGCTCAAACATTTTGTACTAAAAGCATAAAAATCCTTTTCAAAGATGCTGCTGCAGTAACTACTGCTGCTTTTGCCACTACATTCATTTGCAGCAAATAGAAAACCACTTAGGCGCATAAAAGTGGTGACAAACAAACAAACGGCAGCTGAATAAGGCGACTAAAAGAGAGGAAAAACAAAAAACAAAAACATAAAACAAGAAGATGAAAAGTATTAAAAGTAGACAGAAACCAA
Organism: Meiosimyza platycephala; assembly: GCA_963662105.1. Classification (NCBI taxonomy): domain Eukaryota; kingdom Metazoa; phylum Arthropoda; class Insecta; order Diptera; family Lauxaniidae; genus Meiosimyza; species Meiosimyza platycephala. The sequence continues at coordinate 101,145,374 of OY759208.1, read as the reverse complement.
AAAGGAAGACAATAAACGCAGAAAATTGCAATCGAATTGCCTGCCTATCGAAAAGTTTAAGCTGCCACTTTTGCCAACCAACTCCTTCACAGCACTTGAAGGAAAGGGTTGCACAGTAATGCGACTTTTGGAATTAGTAAAAAGGGAAAACTATTCTCTAGAATTTTAGCTTAAACCCTATAAGTTTTCATTCTCTGAAAGCGTACGCTTCACTGTGCCTTAACACTTAGCTCTTGTTTGTTCTACGCTCTATGTTGATGACAAATGCAAGAAAAGTCTATTGGAAAGTTTTTGCTTATTCAAAAGAAAAAATCAAATGAAAAAAGACAAAAAAAAAAAATGGAATCAAAAATCCTCTAGCAAAGGATAAAAGTTCTTGCGTACAAGCAACGCCACTCACATACAAATAGACTAACTTACCCGATCACATATGTGTGCGCATCGCATTACAAAGTTTTTCCATTATGAAAACAACCTTAAATATTAGAATGCTACACGCCTACTTATGGCTTAACAGTTAGCATAACTTTTGTACCTATCCCTCTTTAACCGCACGCGTAACATTGCTTCGATTTGTCCTTTTTTTTTTTTTTTTTTTGCGCAATTCAACTTTATTTACCTCAAGCTCATCGTCTCTATTTTTATTCTTTTCCCCCTATTTGCACACATTTATCCTTAACGCAAAGGTGTTAATGTCGCTGCCATTGATGACAACAAAAACAACAACAGCATAACTTGCTTTCTAATAGTGTGGGCGTGGCAACGATATACGCCCTATAAATTTTTATAGCCACCATACCAACATACAATGTAAGCAAAAAACGCACACGTGCAAAACTTAACTTGTGAATGGATGTGCTCGTTTTTTTTTTTGTGCACTTGAATTAGCTCTCACACACAAATACAAAGAAAACGCATATACACATATACAGAGCTATAAGTGCATGTATTCACACAAGCGCATACCTTGCACTTTTCTTATAAATCATCAGCTGCTTTTGAAGTTTTTTAACAATTTAGTTGAGTTGGCATTTTAAGTTTGTCACTTCGTTAGTGATGTGGGTGTGGCGGCTAAAATAGGGTTACCTTAAAGTTATATAAAAAAACGTTCAGGAAAATAATCAATTTAAAAAATTAATGAACATTGTACCGAAAATTCTGCTGAAATAAAAACGAAAAAATGGCTCAAAACCGAGTAATAGAATTTCGCTTAATACACTGGTTAACAAACAAAAAAGAACAGGTTGCTTTTCGTCATTTCAAATTTACCAGCTACTGTATTTATGATATTTGAAGAACCCTATTATTAGTCAATCACATGATTTTATTTTGGAAACAACAATTCATTCAGAATATTTATAGCTTTAATCGTGAATTAGAGACCTTTTTTTCAAAATCCACTTTTGATATAACTAATATGAGTGCTGCTTCCTTTATTTATCTACAATTGGCCTTAACTTTTCTAAGAAAAATTATACTCTGACGATGAGTTTAAAAAAAAATGTCTGCAAAATTACGCTAATTGAGTCAATGATACTTGGAAAAATTAATGTTCCTAAAATAAATGCATGAAGTTGGCAGAAAATACAGTTTCTGTAATGGCTTACCTGAAATACCTCAGAAACGAGAGCTGATGGAGCAAAATGAATTCAGTGTTACATTTTTTAGACTTGATATCCATAAGAAAATGGTTCTGAGCTGAATAAATAATTTCGTATAAACTGTATATTTGACTTTGAACGTTATTTCCTAAGATTTAAAATTCTATAGCATACTTTTGAGGGTAATTTTTTTATATTGCGTTTTGAGCAATTTTTCTCTAAAATCTAAAATAAAATTGCTAAAATCAAAGGAAGTTTGTACAAAAAAAAATTATCAAGTAAAAATACTGTCAAAGGATTAGGATTAGGATTTTTCACAAATCGCTTAAATTTTTTTTTACTCTTTTTTAACTTTAGCTGTCAAAATCAAATAAAAAATTATTGGGGTGAATAATCGTTTTTTGGAAAAAGTTAGAAATAAATTCTATCCCTGCTGGAATGGAATATCCATCATCAAAATATTTGCAATTGCAAATGCTCCCTCTCGAGAAGGGAATAAATTCTGTAGAAGGAATTTTTCGGTAGATTGATGCTAGAACAACAGAAAATTTTTGCGATTTTTACATAATTTTCTTAGCAAACAAACAAATGAGATGGGAAAATGATTAAAGATAGACATTTCAGTCAATAAGATTACTTAGCAATTTTTCATAAAAAGCTTGCTATGAGTTCTTTCAGTATTGTGTTTGAAATGTTGCCAACAGTCACTTTCATTTCTTCATTACTATTGAAAAAGTTTTGCTCTCAAGGCGCTCTTCAAGAAATAAAAGATAAAAACTTAATGTTAATACACAAAAAATGGACTTAATGCAGAAGGTCTTACCAGTAAATAGTTAGCATGTTAATAACAAATCTATATGTATAGGATAGAAAGCCCAAAAAAATATTCTGTACAGAGCAGAGATCTCTGCCAGTAGAATGTAAGAAAATCCAAGAAATTCCAAGACCTTGTGAAAGGTCAGAATTTTTCAGCAGGTGGAGCGTTGACAGTGGTCTTTCGGAAACCAAGTATTAAATAAAATGATACTTTGAGAAATTTTTCAATTTCCTTTTGAACCATATCCAGTTACTTGCAGATTTTGGGGTTATTATTGTGCAAAATTTCCGCTCATATTTTTAAAATAAGCAAAGGAGCTACCATTTTTAGCTCGAACAAGAACTTCGTACAAGTTGCATTGGAGATTCGTCTATGCCGCAGGTACCATCCCATTTTGTTTTGTTTTATACTTTATTTTCGAGAAATTGTATTTATGTTTCTTAATATTCTCTCCCTTCGTCAATTTTCGCACATACTTAGTTGTGTTTGTTCGAGAAATTTTCAACTTCTCTGCAATTTTGGTTTTATTTTTGTTGATATTTTGAGGTGAAAAGTAAAGTTTCAAAAGTTCATTGAAAGCATTGAAAAAGTTGTGTGCATGCAGCTTTTTGCGGTTTCTTTGTTTTTTTTTCTTCTTCCTCATATTTTAACTGCCATTATTTTCTTTGGTATTTGTTTTTGTGTGTGTGTGTAATGGCATAGGTTTAGGGGAAAAACTTGTGCTTACTATTAATAATTAACGTTTTACTGTGCTAAATAAGTGCGGTAGTAAAAACGAAGTGACAGATGAAGTAAAAGTTGCTAAATAAGTGCAAATTTTCCGTTATATATATACAGAATAAAATGAAAAATTCCATTGAAAAGTTTTTTAAATGCTTGCAAGTTTTAATCTTTATAACTAAACTGCGCTCATAACAATGGTTATCTCAATTCAGATAGCTATTGTTGCTATTGCTTGAAAGTTGATTGAGTTTCTTTAAAAATTTCAAGAAAAATGCATTAATAATTTTTAATAAAATGTTCGAATTAGTGCAAGCTTCATCGATATTACTATACTGCGTAAAAGATTTTTGAAAGGGAACACTATTTATCAACTAAATTTATTTGATCGCTTTCAAAATGTGAATAAGGTAATTGTTGAGAATGTTCATCGAAAACGCTCAGATTTGTGAAAGGCAAGAATTTTTTACCAAAAAATTTAACGAGAGCCATCGACCGAGCACCGTCGATATGGCTTTCCATGTGTGTTGTGAAAGTGAACCCAAAATCAAATGCTGCTACCGTCATGCTTTACTGTTTTCTTGATTTACCTTGGGTTCAAGGCTGGCTTCATCTGTCAACGAACAAATGTCTTTCTATGTGGACCTAGTAGATTTATTTTTACCTCATCGGTGCAAAGCATATATTTTCCAACACTCAACATTTTTTCTTCTATGTTTCTTGACAAAAGATATACGCTTTACAACATATTTTCTGACTGGAGCGGCTTTTTTTTTAGCAATACGCCCAAACCAATTTACTACATTGAGTCGTCTTCATATTCGAAGTCAATAAAATGGACTTCAATTCAATATAATGATTCGAAACATATGGCCAAAAAAACAAAAAAAAAAAAATTGCCATAAGCTAGAGAAAAGAAGCGTTCAGGGCTGGCCTGCTCAAAGTTCTGACCCTTATCGCATTGAAAATTTATGGGATGATGTAATGGCAAAACTTCCATATAAGAATTTGAAAAATTTTGACAAATTGTGGACAATGTTACACCATTAATGCTGTAAATTATAAGAAATTGATCAATGTTTTTTTATTCAGCAAACATGACAAAGATAACAAATGGATCAATTTAACCTGATAATTGATGACACATGTATGATTCGGCTATTAACACATATACATATTCATATAAATATATACTTACATAGCCTCATCAAACCAGTTTTTGGTTAATTTTTACTGGAATTTGAACCCATTTGACCATTCCATGAATTATATTTGGGCAGTCGCTCTTAACACTTGAGCCATGAGGGGTTCTACCCATGTGATGTATCTACAAAGTGAAGCTTTATGTATGTATTAAAATTAATCATCTGCTATCTGTTATTTTCATTTCTTGTTTCTATGTGTTATTATACGCGATTATTTAATGCGCTTTAGAATTAGATTTATTTTTTTTAAGTATATTAGACTGTAATATTTATATGCTACGATGTAGATTTAAGTAATGTTTCTTGTAATTTTTTTCTATATTTATCTCAACATTTACCATATAATCTCAATAAACATTACTAGTGATATTAATTTTAAAATATACGAATATGTTTATATAAAACTGTCACAGGCATGTAGCCCTGAAGCTGTATACTAAAACTGATGTTCAATGTAAACAATCTAAAAACAAAGCATCCAATAGAATAGAACAAGCAGCAGGAGCAATCATGACAACTAATAACTATCACAGTATGCCAATGATAATGACAATAACAAGAGCAGCTGATGTAAAACTACATAAATGTTGTTGGCAATGAAAGCAAGAGAAATATAATAGTTCTCGTATTAATAACAACAATAACAATTATTTGCAATAAATCCGATTTAGCAGTCATCGTCTCAAATGTCCACAACTGACATTAACCAAAACACCTTCAATCGTCATTATATTCAGGCAATGCATTTACACTCATACATATGCACATTCTTCGAGTATAGCATGGTGCAAGGTCTCTCTTGGAGAAAGCTAGTTGACACATCAATTAATATACATATATGCCAACATTATTACATGCGTAAGCGCTTATATGAGGCATTCTTTGTAACTTCCATAAGAAAGCCCATTTAGCAGAGCCTAAGCTAAAATCCACAAAGTCTAATCCCAAAATTTGTTTTCATTAAACATTTTTTTATATAGTTCTCAATTACTTTATGAATTACGAATTTTCAGGAAAGTTTATAAAACTGATTTTCTTTAAAAATTATCTAGTGGCATTAGATGGTATCGGCAGCAATTGAAACATATCACAAAATATTTTTGGAATTGAATTGGCAAAGGAAGATTTCAAAAATATTGGATACCATTGAATTATATTGGACAGCATCTGATGAATCGTGTAGCCTTAGAATGTATTAGGTGATAATGGAAATTAACAAAAGTCAACAAATTTTCGGAAACAAATGCTATCGGAGGACATCGAGTTGTCTTATAATTATCAAAAAGTCACAGAAAAATCAAAAGAAGTCTGAATCACTGCAAACAGCGTTGGATCATTTGGTCATGAAGTTCATGCCAAATTATATTACTACCTTAAACGATTTTGTCTAAAACTGATAATTTAAATATAATTTTTTGTAAAATTTTTTTCTATTTTTCCGTAGGCGAAAACAAAATCTCGCTGCAGAATTTGTGATATAGATAAAAAGAAAAATGCGCATTTTTACTGTAAATTTTTTTGCACTGTAACACATTGACTTGAAATTTCTAATAAACAACGGTAGCATTAAATAAACGACAACGAAAATTGATGAGCAAAATTAAAAGCAGGAAATTAGCACTGATGACAATTTAAATGTTCAGCTCGAAGTGATTGTCCCATTGCAATCTAACCAAAAGCACAGAGTAGCCAAGACTGGCACTTATTGTGAGCATGAAGCAAAGAGAGTTTCATAACTACGTACATACATACATACATACATGTAATATGTATATATTTTGATTGAATGCGTCGGCCTACATGTATGTTATGGTAGTATGTGTGAATATGAACATACACAATTGAGTTTATTGAAATTGTCAAATGCATTATATGTGTGCTTATTTGAAAGACAGTCATCTATATGCGTGTGTATGTATTACTAACATAGTGTTAGATATAATTTATGCATTTATAAATCAAATAGCAGCAAATACCACCTTGGAGTTAGAAATACAGATACTGTAGGATTGATAGCAGCCGCTAAGGAAATTGTTGAGGGGATGCCACAATTCAAACAAAACAATTTGAGTATTTTAGAATACCCCTAAAGGATGTGGTTGTGATTTGAGATTATTTTGTAGCATAATTTAGGTAACGCATTTAATATGTCTCATGCTATGCATTCATATGATGGATTTGATGACTTGCATGAATTGATATTAAATAGAAACTGAAATGATAGTATGTATTTCTATTTTTTTCTTCGGGAAGTTCTTAGCATTTAAAATATGGTTGGCTTTTGTTGTCACTTTTCCACACTCATACGAATTTAAAATTGTAGGCTCAATAAATTTGAACTCCACACAAATCAAATCATTTATTTGCATTTTTTTTTATCTGAAATTGCACAGTAGCAGCAGCAACTTGAAACAAAAGTGTAACAGCAAGTGCACCAACAGCAGCAGCAAAAGCAACTGATATGTAGAACAAAAAATACTGCAGCAGCATAAATTTCAAAAACAAAACGTTTAAATCATACAAATATCGCCCAGTATGTGGGCTAACATTTTACAACTGTACCAGGGAATAAAATTTTTTGAAGCTGATTATATTATCTGAGTTCGCCAAAATCTGAAAAATAATCTATAACTGAACTGGATGCGGATATATAGTGTGTTCAATTTTTGGTTTTTTTAATAATGCGAAATTTAAAAAAAAATTAAATATAAACTATCCCTATTTTCTACCATGTCCACTTCTAACTATCGCCTAGTTTTTTTCCAGTGCTTCTCTATATAGAAAAGCGTTCTTTGTATTGAATTTAATACCTCACCCAGAAGAGCGTTTAATCTATTTTGCTTCTATGCAAGATGCCACCTCCTCCCCCCAAGTTTTATGGAGGAAATAAAATACAGCATATAACATTAATTTTCATTTAAAAATCGGTGTTATTTTAATGAAAAATAAAAACAGGCATTTTCTTAAGCTCTAACTAGAAGTTGTGGAATTTCAGAAAAAAACTTTGAAATAATTTTTTGAAGAAAAAAGTTTTAGTTTTTGTACATTACATTTTTATGGGAAAATTAAGAAAAAACTGTATTAAAAGCACACATCGAACATTTCAATTGTTTAAGTTCGATGAAAGTTTTGAGTTCTTAAAATTTTTATTATATGGTAAATATATTCCCTTAGGCGGTTGAAAAATTTTACCCCATATACGAGTACGTAACTAATACATGAATACACCTGAAATAAAGAAAGAGTTAGAAAATTTATAGAGATGCAGGTAAAAAATATTTAAGAACGCAATTGTTGGCAATAGTGAAAATTGCAATAATGCAATAAAAACCTAAGCTCACAAATCACAAAAAGATGGATTGAAAAATTCAGCAGCTGCCATTGAACTTCAAAAGGACAGAGATTTTAACATATTGAAAATGTAGGCAAAATAGCAAATTTTTGAAAATTTCTTGTAGAAAAATTCCTTGAAGAAACAAAAAAAAAAAATTAATTTCGTTACAAAAACACAGAATCTGTATCTTAATACATAGATTCCCAGAAATTAATTTCTGTCACTATTGCCATCCCCTTATATAAAATTTACTCTAACTGATTACATTGCTCTGCAAATTCCAACTTTCGGTATACTAATGAGTAAATTTTTGCAGGCTTAACACAAATCTGGGCTTAAAAATTGTCCTTCGCCTATAGTTTTTGTGATAATGTGGGTTAAGTCCCCCAAAAAAGACATTTTTAGAAATTTTTGAATAACTGTTTGAATTCAGAATCCTAGAGCCTTCCAAAATGCCTTCTGTGAGAGTTGTCCACGTATACAACTCTATCCACTTTTCGTTGAATTGAATTGGAAGCCTCAATTTTGGTGCGATGTAATGGAAAAAATTATAAAAATTCTAGTATATATGAACCATAGCATATATGGGAACCACTCCATAACCCATTCCATTGTCATTAAATTGAAATAATATCTACAAAAATTGGATTCATTAGAATTGAAATTGAAAAGTATTGATACTACCTAGCGCTGTGTTTGATTTACGTGTCCTCCCTCTCGTTTCGATACGATAATAACTACTACCAACAATACAACTAAAACTCCAATAACTTTAAGCAAAAAGCCAAAAAAAAAGAAAAACAATTTTTTTTCACATTGACTATGAAAATGTTGACATTGGTTGGTTGGTTGCATTGTAGTAGTGTTTCCATTAGTGTTTGTTTTTATTTGTAGCTACGTTTGTATGTATGCATACATATACATACATACAAATGAAATTTTGCTTACTTACAATTTCATGCACTTAAACGAAAGCACTTAACAGGTGATTGCATTGCACATATGTATGTGTGCGCCTAAATGTGTTTGTTAGCCACTTTGTTTGTTCGTTCGTTTGCTTGCATGTCTGCCACAACATCCTTTTGTATTGCTCTCTTACATACATACATGTACGCTATAGGAAAATACTAATAAATTGCTTTGGTAATAAAAAGGATTTTTCGTGCTTCGTATTTTGCATTGAATGCATAAATTAAGTGTCAATTGAAGTAAAGGATTAACATCTACTACGGTAGTGCGGCTATGTGTGTGCTACAACTGTGTTTGTATGTTGATAAAACTATGTGTTAGTTGCAGCTTAAAATAGTTATTATTTATGGCAATCTGTGTATGTGTGTGTGTAGGCATTCGAAATTTAAGCCAGAAAATTAAAGCTATTGCCAATTGTCAAATTGTATTAAATGCTAAAAGCACAAACGCAAGCACATGACGTATGATTAACATTTAATATCAAATGAAAGGTAAGTCATGGCACTTACCATACTACATATGTATTGTATTTGTATTAAATGCAGTTTAAAAATGTATGATTTATAATGTAAAATTTTAATTAAAAATTTTAAATTTCAATTTATCTAAAAATGCTTTAAAATTACTTAATCAATCACATTAATCAAATTATCATTAAAACTACACACGCTTATAAATATTAAAGTTGTAATAATGTAGCTAAAGCAAATTTACGAGCGGTTATTGTGATATAGGTTTGAAGAGAAATTAAACTTAATTGCATATTTTATAAGTTCAGTTAAATGAAGTTGCGGTTTTAACTTAATGGGTGTATGTTATGGGTGGGGCTTCATTAAATTAAAACCAAGCTGAAAAATTAAGGCAACTCAAAATTTTTGCTTGAAATAAAAATGTGCAAATCTTTAAAGTATGTACATATATATCTTATGTATAATATAAAGACGCTCAAAAAACAAAAAAAAAAAAAAAAAATAGTTCAATAAATATTTATTAATGGCGAAATATTAAGGACTACTTTTTAGTCAACTTACATTCTAACAACTTGCATATGATACTCGTAGGAAAGTGTCGCTGGACAAGAGTTCTCGTCTCGTCCATACCGGTGGTTCTACATTAATAAAGAATCACTCGTGTATAAAATACTTAGACGCAACAAATGAATTAATTTAAAATGGCAACACACAATTCAGTTCTTCACTAAATGTTTGCTTTTTATTTATACATTTTGAATTTTTGATCTAAGCCCATATTGAAAGCCAAAATTTTCTGCGGCTGTAAAACAAATGTCCTTGCTTTTAACAAACTGCTCATGTATGTATGCAAGCAAATTGTGTGCATGCATATAGCTCTTTCATTTTATATGTATGTAGTATCACACAGTATCAGTAGACTCATACAACAGATTCAATTAAAATCCGACTTTACTGCAAATTAAATTGAATTTAATCTGCCTCGCAACGACAGACGTTGAATGGTGCTTCATTTATTCACACATACATTTATAGCTGTGCAGATGCATGTGTAAGCTTTTGTGCTTATATGGGTGCGTTGTGTTTTGTTTGTCTGACTGTCTGTTTTTCTGTCTATTTGATTGTGCCTGTGCGACTGAAAGCCACACTAAATAAAACCTGATCAGACAAGTCAACACAACTAATCCGTAACGCAGCAACAGCGGTAACAGTGTTGCACTAAAAGAGAAAAAGAGATAGAGAAAAATAAAACATGAAAGTGTGCTTAAAATTTAATTACGACTTTTTGTATACGCAGCCTTTGCGAAAGAAAAAAAAATTGGTTAATTAAAAGTAAGTTCATTTAGCACAACATATTATATACGTAAACTTTAATTTTTATAAAAGTGTAAGATTTTTGTGATATCGATATAACGGTCAGGCTTTATTTAACCGATATTTGATATAAAATTCACTATATTTTATTAGCGCCTATATCTGAAATTTGGCTACCGCGCACTCTTTTGTCCAATAGTTTAAATGTTTTTTTCTATTTGCTTTAATTTTGAAGATTTTCTTTTTGTTGCACTACTTGAAAACTATTGCAGCTCTTAACTTACTCTACTATATAATGTTTGCTTTGCTGCATTTATTTACATTATACTTGAACTGAAAATAATTACATTATGGAAAAAAAAAATACTCGTAGGCTCAAAGTTTTGCATACTGACTGCATATTATTATATAAATAAATGTCACTCATACGCACCGTAGACCATGCAATGTTGGCTGCTTTGATTTCCTCCTCCAAAACAACTTCATTATTTAACGCAAAGCTGCATTTTCTTAATAACGTTGCAATACAGCTTACTACTAACACTAAGCTACAGCATAAATATATACGTACATACATACATATGTTTGTTTGTATATAATCTTTAAACGTATTTACGTTTGCATAAATCCCATCTAAACAAACATAAACTAAAATGTTGCTCGAAAAATAAAGAAAACAAATAAAAAAAAATTAGAAAACAGAAAAAGCTGCATTCATATGCGCTTAGGCATGGAACATTCCACTAAGTGGAGTTTCTTTTTTCATAACTTTTTTATTGTATTAAGCAGACTTTGCTCAGATTGTGACAACTGTAGTCCTTAAGTCATTTGCATGAATTTATTGGACTTTAAGTAGTAAAGTAGTCTTACTGGATGTATGGCGTTGAAAGTAAATATGCACAGTAAGTGATATTTTTGAAACTATTTTTGAAAAAAAAAACAATATGCTTGTCTGGCAGTTGGGATGTACTTAGCATGCGTTCTGTTGAAGTTTTTTTTTGACAAAAAATAAAAACCGTTTAAAAAATTGCTGATCTGATGGAACAAAAAGAAGCTGGGTGACAACAGCCTAAATTCCATCATAAACAAAAACTGCATTCCTGATCTATGTGCAAACAAAAAAAAAAAAAAGCACGCGCCTTAATTTCAACTTTTCGTGGAATAACTGTCATGTAAATACATCACAACACATACTTACATATCAACTTTTGTATATGCCAGTCTGAACGTCCTTCTACTGTTTGAGAAATGTTTAAATAAATCAAATTTAACGCCATGCAACATCCTTAATAGGATTTTGCAGTTTACTTGCCAGGGACATAGTAACGTAGAGATGAAATGTAATTCCATTTTTTTTTTCATTTATTTCTTGTGCTGCTGCTGCTGCTACTGCCACATTCATTCATATGCCAACTTGACTGTGTGTGTGCGCTGTAGCAGTTTTGTTTGCTGTTTTTTTTTTTGTTTTTATACACTGCGCTGCGTAATTGTATTGCATCCTGTTTCCTTTAGAACGTGTGCAAAACTGTCGGCTGTCAGGTTAGCGCTAAAGGGTGACCTTTAGACATAAAACTTTGTATGAAAAAAAAGAGGTAGCAGTTTCTTCATTTGCCCTATGCAAGCAAACATTTCTTAATATTAAGCAGTTGTTTGCTTATGTTTATTTGCATGTGTGCGTGCAAAGTGCTCAATAGGAAAATGTATAAAATTCTTAAATAAAAATAGTCGCTTTGAATATTTTGACCGAAGAGAGTTTAACTTTAGTTAGTAATTTATATAAATAAAATTATAGCTATTTATGGCGTCGTCCGTGCTTCACGCAAAAACTACTGAATCGATTTTATTTAGTATTATTCGTTATAAATTGCTTATATGGATATGGTTTGTAACGCTTTGTCGCAAAATATACAGAACCGATATGAATAATTTATTTTTTAAAATTACATATTTATGCTAACGAAGGTTATTGCATACCTACTTTTTTAATTTTTTGAAATTAAGTATACTTTTTTTTAGGTTTAAGTTTTCGCAAAACCTCAGGCTTTTATATCGTTTGTAGTTGACTTTGAAGTTCAAATAGCAAAATCTTTTTAAATTTTTTTTTTAAATTACTTTTGAAGAGAGAACTTAATATGAGATATTAGGAGAGTAATTTCATTCATGATATTCTTATTGATTGTTATTAAAGTTTAAAAATTATTTAAAAAATTGCTTGCGCAAATAGAAACAAACACAATAAACCATTGAATGGCATGTAAGTGTACGTGTTGTTTTATTTTTTCCATGTAAACTAAATTTATTAGTGAGAGCCAAGCATGCTGCTCTATGTTTTTTAAATTCTATCCTTAATAAAAAAAGTATATTTGTTTGAAGCTTAAGACTACAGTTAATATCGGATCGAGTATGAAAAATTTACATGATGTCTTAATTTCCTGCTGGGTTCAATTGCATCACTGCACACGTACTCAAGTGTACGTTTGTTTCTTAATTTTTTTCTTTTTTTTTCTGTATGCAAGCTAACTTTATTGCAATTTAACTCATGTTTTGAATGGCAAAGGGCATTAGCAAGAAGCATGAAAAAATGTTGCTTTTACTTCATTTTTTTTTTTGTGATATCAAGCATATGAACAGAGGGAAGGTTGATTACTTTGTGCAAACTCTACCTGTTTGAATTTTAAGATTTCTTAATAAAATTAAGAACTTTGTGAAGTTGACAGCAAATTTCATAATTAGTGGGTAGTGATTTTTGAATTTTTTCTTAAATAGTTAATGGTTTTTTCAACACTGTTATGTCTTTTGATAAGAGTCGGCGCACTTGGAAGGCAGTCAGCCTTATGGAGTAATTTTAAAATTGAAACAAAATCAAATCTTATTCTAAGCTGTTACACTTCAGTGTACAATTTTAATTTGTTCTTCAATTAGTTACTTAAATATATAGTAGTATTTTATCAACTAAATAAGTTTGCAAAGATACAGAATAGCTGATGTTGTTCTTTAGCAGTTTCTTTGATATATTTCGTGTAAGCACTGATTAGAAGTTGTACACCCACCCAAGTATTTTAGAGGACTACGAAAATGAAGGAAATGCCCAAAAATTAAACGAACTATGTACCGTGATGATTATTTTCAGTTTTTACCACTGAAGAAAACAACATAATTAAAAAATAATGAGATATTCGAATTCCCCATTCAAAACTACTCCGAATGTGAGACTGAATTAAAAGAAAAAAGTTCACCTCAGCGATAACCACCATCGTTTTTAGGTTGTTGGTGAACTTTTTTTTTATGCGAAAGTTTCAAGAGTAATATGAAAATCGCTAATCAGGAGCGCAATATTTAGAAAAAATTGGTAACACATCCCACTCGGGACACTTATGGGAATAGGAAACTGCCGGTGCCTCTAAATTTCAGAGACTTTTTTTTTTTTGAACCGGTCTAATGTACCCACACTGAATTCGACAACATTTACTTTAACACGCTTTCTTTGTTGCCATTTAAAGCTAATGTTTGTATGGGCGATGCCACACCATTTGTTCGAAATTAGGAAATTTTTTTGTTTATCCAATAATTTCTTGTATTTGTGTGAAATTTGGTTTGATTACTTTAAATAATGAGAGTACACTCCCAGCAGGCAATTGAGCAAGGTCTTCCTCGGAGAAGGCCTGCTAGCACTGCTGCGATTGTAAGAAGCCTTCTCAAAACAAAATTTTCATGCAAATAAAATTATGTAAACTTATTTTTTTTTATTATGATGTTTGTTTTTGTTTAGTAGTGAAATTTTAATTAGCAAAATAGTTACACTCCATTGATTGTCTGTTTCAAGTTATGGCATAGTGTTGTGTATTGTGTATATGGCAAGCGCTCTTAGAAGGCCTGCTTAAGAAGGCCTGTTTTATCGGGACATTTCATATAAAAAAGAAAGTAAGTTTGAAAGGAGGTGGCAAGGCCTTAATCTTACCAAGGAAGGCCTGCTGGAAGCACTGCCCTTGCCTAGTGGGATTATATTGAAAATACAAAACAGTTCAGTACCATTTAAATGTCATCGCTCCCAAAAATAAAAGTTAAAGAATCATTCTACTTTATCCTTTTTTTAGGGTTCAATATATTTCCACAGCAAATTTTATCAAAATCTGTTCATTAGTTTAGGTGTGACAATATATTTTCCTGTTAGGTTTGTGGCGCTCACTTTAAACTAAATATCTTTTCTTAGGGTTAAATCTAACTCTATACTGAATTTCATCAAAATCGGTCTAGTAGTATAGTTGTGTAACTATGTTTACTGGTTTGGGGCGTAGTACTGCCCATTAAAAACGAATCTATTTTTTCAAAAAAACCAGTCCTTTAGCTTTGCAGTGGAAACAAACTTTCCAGTTAGAGGCATGGTACGGTCCGCTTATTAGCAAATATCTTAACTGAGAAATCAATCTATATCCATACCAAATTTCATCAAAATTGGTCTAGCGGCTGAACCGTGACAGCGTTTTTTCGTATTAAGGGCGGTACCACGCACAGTTTTTAACACGATTTCCTCACTTTGTCTTCATACCGTATTTAATTAAAATTGAATCATTAGTTCAGACGTGGAAACGTATTTTCCTATTTGAGGCGTGGCATCGCTTACTATGAGAAAAAGATGATATTAGGCACTGACCCTCTTTAAAATCTTTCCAACAGAAAAAAAATCGATTATATTGTGTTATGGCAGTTAAAAAGGAATGAAACGGTTTTGCCTTCGCTTATTTATATATAAATTTTCTCAGTATAACGTTTCAAAGGTTTTGTTTCTATTGAGGGTGCTACGCCCACCAAGTTCGCCAAGCTTTTCCGAATCATTCTTGCTATTTGTGTGAAATTTGTTTCCATTTCCTCTGTATAGCATTTTGAAGCCACCGCTTGCATGGGAAGTATCACGCCCTCTCGTCGAAATTCGTCAGTTATTTTTCTATAGCTGGTCTATATCATTCATAGCATTTTGAAAAATTTGGTTACGCTACATTAAATCACTATCTCAATCTCTCTTGTTTTATATGCTTTATTTGTATGGGCGGTAGACGTATCCGAAAATTATTTTCGCCCATTTTCAATGCCAAGAAACTTGTTTGAAGGTGTAGCCTGTGTGCCAAATTTCATTCAATTACTTAACTTGCTTGGTTTTTCCGTAAACATGATTTTCAAAGACAGACCCATAGGCAGACAGACGGACAGATAGAAAGACAGCCCGACAGGGAGATGAAATTAGCTAAATCAACTCAGGTGGTGACGCTTATGAAGAATATAGATACTTTTCTATACCTGCCACGCCTACTTCTATGCATTACAAATGGAATGATAAAGTCAAAAATCGTGGGTAGGAGGAATTTACTGCCACGACGTGGATTGACATTGCAACCGTGTATCATTTCCCAAACAATGATAGAGATTTTAGATGTGCCTCAGCTCCTTTCAGCAGTTAAGCTCATGTTCATTGCATGGCCAACAATTGGTGCCTTAATGCTGATCAAAGAGGCGCCATCTGACGCGTTGTTTTTCAGGCACTGCTTAGATTATCATGAGCTTAAACTATTTTAACAGAAGTTCAAGTTAAACACCAAAGGCAATTTCCCTCCTCACTTATAAACAAAGTGAATACTCCCAAGAGTATTTCTCAAAACATAGCTAATAATAATTAAAATAGAAATTATTCGTGTAAAAGTTTAGAACACCAAATATTCTCATGTAATGCCAGCAACGCACAGCACATCTCAGCAGCACCTTTATTAAAACCGAATTCTACAATCATCAAGTATTTGCACAAACCCATTTGAACCGCAGTATTTGTTATTCGCATGTGTGTTATAAATGAAGTCATCATTTTCTTATCTACAAATTAAAATAAACATTTAAAAAGTAAATTGAAAAGTAAATGTTCAACTTTTATCCCATCTTTTATGTGGAACATTTAATTTCTTTATTTTGCTATTGCCATATAAAAAGCAATTTATTTCGCTACTTAAATTGTCAACGCAAAGTTGCCACAAAGATAAGCGCCAAGTTAATTACAAGGCACAAATGTTTTACTCCATATATGAGAGGAGTGAAAAAGAGTAACAACAATGTATGAGCAGCAAAAATTTTTGTGTGTTGCAGCAACAATGTTGTCATACAGAAATTATTTTTACTGCGCTTCTGGCACGCTTTTACAGCAGTAGCTTAATTGTAGCGACAAATGCATGGGTATTAGTGTGTGTGTGTGTGTGTGTGTGTGCGTGCGTTTGTATTTGCAAGAGGACAAAGTCTATGTGTCTTATTGTCTCTCACACTTTGTATGTGTGTGTGTGTGTGTGTGTGTGAATTAATAGCCAAAGTTTTATAGTAAATTGCTTATGTGTGAAGCAGTAAGTTTATGTGCAAAAACTTTGTCAAGGATTAAAGAAATACTTGTTTGTACAAATTATTACATGCGAACAATTTGGCCAAAAAATTGTATGCAAGAAATTTTGCGCTTGTATGTACTACATATGTCATACACACACTAATACATAGACATTTAGTTGGGAATGTAATTGTCTATTGCACGTGAATGTTGAGAAAGTTTGAAGTTGTGTAATAAATCACTTAACTTTGAAGTAAAATTTATGAATTTGAATTGTCTAATGAATAAACATTTTTGAATGTTATCGTTGCTCGAAATGTTTCAAAATTTTCTGCAAAATTATTTTAAATGAAAATTTCGAAATTATCTTGATATTTGTCAGAGAAAATTGTTTTTAATTTTGCTTATTTTTCATTTGTAAAAACAAAGATGTAAAGATGTAAGACAACAATTGAGTGATTAATATGGTTTAAAAAGAAGAAATTAATGTATGTACTCTACGTATTGTTACGCAATATTACATAGTGCTGTCCGATTTGTGATTCAAAAAATAAATTTAAAAAAAGCGCACTTAAAATGGAAAGTTTGATTAAGTCTTCAAATTATTATATTACTTTAAAATACATCACTACGGAAATTTCTGCTATAGCATCACCTGCAGTACTTAAGGGCTTATGAGAGCCATTTGGCGTATGAAGTATAAGGATATGTTCCCCTCTATGTAATCTCTAAGGAGACTTGGTACAGTATCTTTCTAAAGTGCTTAAAAGACACTTTATAAAGACTTAGGAAAGAGTTGTGTTTTGATTTGAAATTAAAAAATACTTTATATGCAAATTATAGACTTTTATTATATACATATATTTATACTCACTTTCTATGTTATATTTCATTATATTATATATGGCCCATTATTTTTCAAATCGAACAATATGTCAATTTAGTGTCATCGATTTGCTTGAAATTTACAGATATTAATCTGCATTCAATTTTAGGGGGCTCATATTTTTTTATTTCGCTGAAAGGACCCAACTTTCAAAGTTATGGTCATTTGAACTTTGCCCTTTGTCCGCAAAAGTGTGACTTGAAAATTATCTTTCTAAAGTGCTTAAAAGACACTTTATAAAGACTTAAGAAAGAGTTGTGCTTTGATTTGAAAGTAAAAAATACTTTATGCGCAAATTATAGAACTTTGTTATATATATATATTTTTCTCACAAGGCTATCTGTGTTATATTTTATTATATTATATATGTTACAAGCGACTCATATCTTTTTCACATTCGTCTTGGTAAAGCGCCTTAAAAAACAATATATTAGCAGTAATGTGCCTTCTTATAAAGACACACACGCGACATGAAGTGGCATGTTTCGTGTGTTTCTTTATACTATACATGATAAAATGCTGATGACAACATGAGGTGGCATGGCTTTCAAGTGACTTTTATGTCTAAAGTATAAAGACACATACGAGACATGCCACCTCATGTCTCATATGTGTCTTTGAACTTTATATAAGAAAGTGTTTATGCAGACATTAGATGGCATGCCTCGTGTGTCCGTACAGTGTAGTGACACATACGAGATATGCTAGCCAATGTCTTTATAATTAGCTTATTATGAACTTTAAAAATGCATGTTAAAAATGTTTTTACGTGTTTCTTTATTATAGTTTTATATTTTGCTCTAGCAGATAATATAAATCCAAAATTTCGCTATAAAAGCAAAACAATTTTTTAATTACGATACCAAGCTAAGTATTTTCATGACATTGACTGTTTTGTGAGCTGAAATTTTGTCTAGATAACTTCCACTTGTGCTACTAGGGACATAAACTTTGTTTCATTTTATATTCATATTATGTACTTCTTTAATTGGTTTGGTTTCCAAGTAACTTTTATAAAGCTTTTTATTATAAGTTATTCTTAGAAAATGTTTTAAGTCATAGTCATAAAAACTGTTACTTTATATATAGTCCGGTGACTGTAAGTTTTTTTTTCGAAAATAAACGATAAGCATTTCAGTATTCATCTTCAGTAATATTATTTACAAGCTTTTTTAATTTAATTTAAGCACGTACAAGCACTTAAAAAAAATCGAACTCCTTATTGGTTTTATCCCCTACAAAGTCAGTTAATGCCAAAAAATAAAATTCCCAAAAAACTAAGAATACTTTTCTTTATGACCCTTTGATCTTTGCAAAGACGATATTACACAAAAATAGTACTCAAGGTGCGTCTGCCGCAACTGAATTATTCAAAATTTTTTCGCACCCCAAAAATTGATTTATAAATTATTTTCGACTGACGTAATCAATTAATTCAATAAATAGCTATATGGATTTTGTTTTCCTTTTTCTTAAAAATCTCTGCGATATTGTTGCAGTTAGCCTACTCCCAATACGAAAACAAAATCACTTTAACATTTTAGTAACAAAATGTGGATCAAATTTTCTCAACTTCAAATGACTTGAAATTGTAGCCAATTAAAATGCAACACATCTGAAGCTTTACTTCTGTTGCAGTGTGTGTTTGGTTTAACACCGCAACTAATACAGTCGTAAAAATTCCAATGCATTTTCAAATATTTAAGTGTCACCCACACGTATGGCATACAAAAACACACAGCCGCACACAAATATTTGAAGTCAACTTTCGTTGAGCTTTTTGTTTACACAATAAAACTCTGCAATTATTTTGTGCAGTTTACTAATACACACATATACAAACACATACGCATGTATATGTTAACAAACCATTAAACACAGGCGTACACCTTAACTATTCGTGCATTACAAAATTCACTCACGCACATATTTACTGCTCACACCTGCACACACACACACGTATGTACTTATATACATATGTATGTACGTGTCCAGTTCCATAGTAAATTGTTATACAATTGTAATAAAGATTCCTTGTAACGCTGCTTTGTGTTTGTCAGTGTTGCCATTGCTGCAATGTGACGTGCGTGCAAAGTACGCAATATGGTAAATTTGAAATTTCAATATAAACCTGCATACGTATGTACGTATGTGTTTGTGGTGATAGCCAGTAGGGTGAATTTCTCAATTGAAAACCTATGGCATTTTCAATTCATCGTTCATTGGAAATCTGCTGGAGTCACAAAAACCTTGAGCTTCAAGAACCTCAGAATCTTTTTTGAGTCCTGATAATTTTGCACATTACAAATTATACTCAGCTCACACACCAGATTCGGAGACTAAATCATTGAAAATTGGAACAAGATCTTCTTCTTTTTTAGTTGGAGCAAATACAGGACGAAGAATCTGAAGTTCGTGATACGTTCTGAATCAGAGTACCGACGCAAGGAATGTAAATAGCACAACAAAAGTAGGCTTCAACAGTGTCCGTCTGATAATTTGAACGACGTATAAGCCTGTCCTTCTTGCTCTCTGGTTCATGTTCTCAGATAAGACCTTTAAGAAGTTCTGTTGCATTCGCGTTTTTTGAACAAGTTCACTACATTGTTCAAAATCCCAAAACAATACCGAATAGGTGGACCTGACATGGCGGTTTGGCAATGCAAGACTTAAACCGTGAACATACATCATCAATGACTACAAAAAAGTCTTGATACTCGACTAAACGTCGCTGATAACTATGACCAGACATTTTACTTGCTCTATCATAGCCTTGATCCGTGCATTTTTTCATTTGAAACCTCAACTCTGTGCAACGTTTTTGAAAAAATGCAGTTATTTTTCGGAAGATTGGTAGAAAATCAGTAAAAATCCTAATAAGTTAGTAAATTGCTTTGTAATAGTCAATTTGTTAAAAAACTAGGATGTACTATTAAGTATTGATATTGAAAATGTCATGATCCTTCAAATATAATATGTTTGGAAAGACAATAAAAAGAAGTAAAAAAAATAATATGAACATTTGTAAGTGTCGATTAAATTAACAAAACAAAAAAAAAAAAAAAAATAAAATTAAATTGAATCACCCTAAAGTAGCACCATAATAAAGCTTGTATTTCAGCTGCAATTTAATAAATTGATATTTTTGCTTTATTTGCTGAAGGTTGGATGTTTTATAGTTTTGCTTGAATTAATAAAATTGGCTTTTTGAAATGGCATCTTTAAAATTTAATGCTTTTGATTTTATTTCAGTAGTAAAATTGTTGTTATCTTTACTGCCACTTAACTAAGTGCAAAATATTTTACCTAAACTTATGATATAAATTAATTTTAAAGAAATAAAATTTATTTTTAAATCGCTTTGATTTTCACACAGAAGTTCTAATTTATGTACCTAAGACTTCGCTTAAATATACAGAATATTGTACGAAATAGAGAGTATTTCAGGCAAAGTCTTCACTTTAAAAACTTCTTAAATAAAACAAACAGTGTCCTTATGTAATGTGGTACAAAAAACTTATATCGAAACATAGGGCCTCTTTATGTATCACGATTCGTCTCGTTTCGTTTCTAATTTCCAAGCCTAAAAGTATGCTAGTACAATTCTTATATTTGTAATTAACTATTCATTTAGCCCAAAAATATGCAATAAATTTTATTTTTTTCTCATTAAATTTTAGAGCTATGAATTCAATGCTCGCAAGATGAAAGTGTCAACATCCGTCCAAATTTTGTCTGGGTAAGTGTATAAAAATAAAGCTACAAGTATTTAGATAGATATTTACAGGAATTACAACTTCTTATCCTTAAGTTAAAATATTAAAGCAACTGTATGCCAGCGTTTGTTAGAGTTTTTGTAGATAACCACAAATCTTGTACGATTATCGTTTGCAGTATCCTTAATAAATGAAGTGAAATTTATTGCATCATTTCAGTAGCAGCAGAATGGGTGAATTTCGGAGATGCATAATATATGATGGTAATGTAAACTTGTGAGCATTTGCTTTTAGATATAGTTGAAAATTATGTAACATACATATTTTTCGACACTCTCGATATGAGGCTACTAAGCCTCAATGCCGTTTTATCTTATGTTCAATCTGACTACATTGAAAGAATGATATATTTTGTCTGTGCTGTGCGTTTTATTGTTTTATTTATAAAAAAGTCAGGATCAGGACATGCAATAACATGCTCCAAAACCTGAGTATCAATGAAAATTGCAACCAACACATCCGTTCTTTCCATTGTTTTACAAGGTCGTTTTTTGTGTTGGCATGTTTTCTGTCGATTTGAAAGGGATGAAGTGTTTAATAACACCATAAACTTTCTTAACTGAGCTACCAAAGTGGGAGGCAATAGATCGGTATGACATTTTGAGGTTAAAAATTTCGAAAATCGCTCTTCGGGTTGCTGGGTCAGAAATTCGCGGTTTTCTCACTTCAAGAGTATCTGAAACCCAGTAAATTAACTTATCTACAACTGGGGTGTTTGTCTGATTAATAACTTACCAGTAAAATTAATTCAGGGTCCAGAAATTTGCAACTGACTTGAACACAATTTATTGTTTCTTATTAGTTGTCCTGCCAAACTATGCACTTCTCTTGATTTTTACTTTAGCAAAAGGTCACTTCTTCAATAAAACCAACAACAAATACATTAACCGCAAGAGGACGCTTGTATTATGACAACAACAACAACAAAAACAACTGGTCCCTGAAAAAATTTTTTTTTAAATGTAGTAAAAGCTAAGAGGACTAACTGTTTCTAATTAGTTGGCCACGGCTGTATGTCCCACTAAGTGGAAGGATTAAAATTAATCACTTTATATTTTCTTTTTATTGAATGAAATAATTCCAAGAAAAAATTTATCGCCGAAGCGTTTAGTTTAGCCAAATTTCCTTAAGCAGCCATTGATATATTTCAGTCATTTCGTCAATTAAAAATCTCTAATTTAGCTGTAAGTGCACAAATAGCGCTTAAAATACATCTAAGTTCAGTAATCAAGATTTAATATACAAAATATTTTTAGTTGAACATGTCGTATGAGTAACTTTTTAGCATATAATTGAAAGTTGTTGCTTGCGTACAATTTGCGTTGGATTTATTTTATTGTGAACGTCATTATGATATTGCAACATATAGTGCATGATATTTAAACACCATAATTTTATTCATTGCAACTTTTCTGCCATTTGCACGCAATTACATATTTTTGATTCCTAGATGATTTAATGCAATACGTTGCTTTTGGCGATAGTCGTCTGCCATGTCATGTTGGCATGTTTATTATTTTAACAGTACGCATTATATGCGCAATATTTATTGATATTTGTGCACAGCATTCAACAATATTTAAAATATGTATTTGTTTTTGTATTTTGATTTTGAATTTCGTTTTTGATTTGGCCTGATTGAAATTGTTATTGATATTGATGTTTTTGTGTTTATTAACATTGAACTGTAAAAATTTCAATTACCAAATATTGCATTAATTAATTTTACGGTCGTTAGTTGTATGTCTAACATCAAAAATAGTTACGGCTACGATTTCCGCCGACAAGCCGTTATGCAGAAAATTTCAAATATTTTAATAGCATTCTATTTATGGGTGCCATAAATTGCTATGCCGCCATTATCTTTATTGATACGATTTTAAATAAAATGTGGTTTTATTTGTGCACATTATACCCAATTATTTGATATTTATGCTGAAAAATTAATTAAATATTTAAAATGGTGGTTATGCACGCTAAACAATTTTGATTGGTATCGAATGTGTGACATTGATTTTTTACTTTTTAAAAAGCAGTAAATAACTTTATAGTAAACGTCAAAACATAAAATTTTAATATAATTTTTTTCCGAAAACTTTATGTGTATTTTAAACTTCTTGGTTTCAGCGGTTGTAATGTTTTGTTTGTTTGTTATAGTGCCTAGCTGCCATAAGTCAGACGCTAATGGGAGCAGTTTATTCTGTGAAAAAAAAACTTAACTACATACTCCAAAAGTTGATTTATATGTTCTTTGCATTAATTGAGTTTTTGCCAATAATTAATCTACTAAGCGGCCAACAATTAATCTTGTAATAAACTTGAAGAGATATTCGAAGATCTAAAAAATATATGACTAAAAGTCCACTGATATATCGCAGCTAAAATATTTAGCTCTGAATAACGACGTATGAGTAACTTTTAATATCAACTAAACAATTTTTTTGATTAAGTTTTTGTGCTTTTTAATTTAAAAAACAAACTTCATAGAAAAACTAAAATCCCTTTGACTTCAGTTATTGTAATTTATCGATTATTTACTGGAATCGTACGATATGTAACTTGAAATCATTTATTTCCTTAATAATCCTCAATTCAATTATAGCATGCAAATTTTGTACTGACCTGCGATATCTTTTGTTTGTTCCTCCTCCTCATTTTCTTTCCTCCTCCATCATCATTTGCTACTTAACGAATGACAAAATTTTGTCATTTCATACAGATGTTTCTGTTCCATCCGCTTGTCATGTCAGGCACACTACACTTCAATATGCGCCGCACTTGCCGCGCCACTTACAACTAACAGTTACTTGCTTTGTTTATGTTGTAAGTCATCATCATTATTATCAACATCATCAATATCATCAAATATGTTGGCCCAATGGAGACGCGCAGTGAGGTGGACCACATGAAGCAACAGCATCAACTTATGTAATATTTGCCAAATATGAGGATTTATGGCTTACATTGACATGACATCGAATTGAGTACAGCGGCAACAACAACAACGAAAACAACAATAACAAAAACAAGAAACAGAAAATTGAATTGGTTTGAGCTGAGTTGAGTATTGAATTTGTAGATTCGAATTCGTATATGTACGTTTCAAGTGTAAATTGCTTTCATCGGTTTACCACCCTTCTTTTGATTCCCATATGCTGCGCCACCAAATGATGCTTATGGCTTTATTGGTGCCTTGGTTTTGCTATACCTTTGATGGCAGCGGCAGTGGTGTTGTTCAATAGCGCTACAGCATCGTTAATGGATTTCAGCATCACATAACACAATTTTCCTTCAAATAAAGGACAAAAAGAAGCCAAGCGTTGCCAATTAAAATTTTGTTTCATTTTTGAAAATGTTTTTTCTTTTCAGGTTTTCCGATGTTTTTGTTTTCTTGCTTAAGTTGTTATAGTATGTAGGTATGTATGTACATATGTCGTTAAAATTAATGTGAGTCCTTGAAAAGAATTGAGTGTTAGCAATTTATCATATGAAAATTGCTAAATTCGCAATTGATTTATATGTTTTTAATATTAATTGATTTCTATGTTTAGAGTTCATGAATTTAAAAATAAATAATTTTTGAAGATAAAGTGTTATTAAAATGTTTTTTCTTGGCGGCCATCAATTAGGTTTGTAAAAAATATACAACGATAGTTGTAGATAATTAAAAAATAAGATTTCGGCATGCTAATTATATCAAATAAATATTGAAAATGTTATTGCATTTCATCGACATAAAAAATGACGTATGAGTAACATTTAATTAAACTAAAATTTTAAAATATTTATATGAACAAAAAAAATTGTAAAATGCAGTCTTAGATAAAAATTGTTTAAATACGAATTGAGTGTAATTGATAGAGGTTATTTTATCTTAAGCATCTGCTTCAAAATCAGATATTTTGAAATTCGCTTATGATATTTCTCTCAAAAACTGTCTTACTACATCTACATATATATCGACAATTTAACGACTTTTTCTGCTTTGTTGATTAAAGAAAAGAATACATACTTCAAAAAAGAGGGAAACATAAAGAAGGTTTTGTTAAAAGATTTATCTCATTATCTTTTGAGTGGCCTCTGATCATTTTTAAGTAGTCATTTAAGATATAAAGTCTAAGGCTTAAGACTTAACTTGCATCGTAGCTGTGATATCAAAGCTTAAAGTGCTACAGCTGCTATAAACATCCTGCCGTATGAGTAACTTTTATCTTAAAGAAACATTAATTTAAAGTAAAAAATTCAAATAAAAATTGTGCAGGAATTTTTCGAACGAAGAAATCTAGAGAGTAAAAAATAGCGCTAAATTGATTTTAATGCTTGAATACGTGCTGCTACTTAATGGCAAAAAACATTAGTAAAACAGCAGTCAATACAACAAATCAGTGATATCACCAGCAAAACCACCATCAGAGGTAAATGATTATTATGCTAGTGATATTAAAGTTCTTAAACGGTTCTAAAAATATACTATAGTGCAATCGGTCTTTTCTGACTCGTTTTTAATGATGTACGTTCCAATATAAATCAAATTTGTTTTCACGTTTTATAAACTCAAATTTTTGGCAATGATGCTAAGTAAAAAAAAAATTTCTTTTTCGCTAATTAAAGTCACATTTATTGCAAATATACATATAACAAAAAAAAAAAATTCACTTTCACTATATAAAATTTAATTCGATGATTTTTAAGAAATTAAATTGAAAAAATAAATATCATGAGAATTTTGTAAATCACATGAGACCTATTTTTAAATATTATGATATATTCAAGCAATATAAGCAATTTTCTTATAAGTTTTTATAAAAATATATTTATCCTGTAAAGAACTTTTATTTCAGTACTTCACGAAAAAATAAATTCCTAACAATCAAGCAATTTTTTTTCTTAATTTCATGACATCTTTACAAAATTAACAGTTTCTATTTGTATTTTCCGCAAAATCTAATAGCATTTTCAGAAAAATCATAACATTTTTTAGATTATTGTTATATCACATGAGATTTTTGAAAATATTTTCTTTTCTAGCGGTTTTTGCGAATATATTTTAAAAATATTGTTATTAAGAAAGTACATTACTTACTCTTGGTTGAAATTGTATATAATATATTATGGTGTTACTTATTTTACCCTAAACAAGGGTTTATATAGGCACAGTAACGGTTACCGGTTAGTTAACTAGCTATGGGGTACCAAAAATCAATGCAGCCTAAGTCTCCAGGTTATAAGACTTGGTTACATGCGGTTTAAAAATATGAACGTTGAAATCTGGAAATTAAGACTATTTTAGATAGTTAACTTTGAAAATCTATGACTCATAAACTAAAGGGTCTTGTGCCCAGAGAGATTTTTAATCAAGATGACATTTCAGTTACTTAATTTGACTTAACGCCATTTCCCGAATAGCGTACATATGTTATAAAGCTTAATACTTTTGTTACAATTTTTTAAATAAGGCTAATTTTCGATAATGATCCAAAACTAATAAAACCCAGGTCAAGGTTTAAAAAAAAAATGTCTCATGAGACTTTTAGAAACATTTTTCAATTTGAAATAGACTAGTCAAAATTGCATAAGAAAAAATCTAATGAGATTTTTAAAAAATTATTCAACTTAAATTCACAAAAAAAAAATCACATATAGTTTTCTTAAAGTTTCAAGCAATTTTCTAATTCACTTGGGATTTTTTTATTAATTTTGCTTATGCTTTTTCCGCAGAGAAGTTTTAACAAATATTTCAAGGAAGGTCCTTATATATCAAAAAGTTTGGTTTGGTACTCATACACTCGAGTATGACTGTGAAATAGTTGAGCATAAATGAAATACTGGACACAAATGAATACTACAATTAACTAAATGATTAAAGCGTTTCAAGTAAATGCTTTATAAATAACCGATTCATTTTTATTTAAATTTTTATATCTCTATAACTTCAGAATGAACATTAACGACGAGTACTGCGCAATAAATTCAATTTAAACATTTTTATTACACTCTAAAAGTTGTCTATATGTCGATATTAATGCTTTTGTGTCTGTCTATCAGTGCAAAGTATGAATGCGTGCATGTGAATGTAAAGCTTAGTGGTATGCTTACGTGCGTCTAGCTGTTGTGATAGCAAAGCAGATGAGCAACAGCATTGAAAAAAATTACATTATGAAATTAATATGTAAGAAAAAAGAACAAGACAACGAAAAAGTAAAAACATAAAACACTAGCTGAGAGTAGAGTAAAAACTCAAAAAGAAGAACATTAAATAAACCGTAAAAAAAATCACACATGCATGAAAAGAAATTAAAATGAGTGCGCTACACATAGTTATGTGCGGGTATACTCGTGTGTGTGTGTGTGTTTGCGTGTGAGTTTGTTTCTGTGTAGCGGTAATTTAATGCATATCATAAAAAGCATCATTATTGTAATAATAAAAATGCTCTCATGTTGATTAGAGCGCGTACTGCCATCGTACATAAAGTAAAAATTAAAAAAAATATAAGAAAAAAAAAATGTTGCATACTTAAAAGAGCATGTAGCAAAAGATAGAAAAAATAAAAATTAAAATGCATTAAGTTGAGGTTAAAATTCGATTAAGCGTTTTTGTTGTTGTTGTTGTTGCTGTTGTTACATTGAATTTATGCTATGTTGGTTTTGAAATTATATGGCGTAATTAAAGCAATTTTAAGATATCGTTCGTTATTTCATTTTTAAAACTTTTTTCGTAATTTTTACTAGTGGCCATATATTAAACTCACTTTTTTATTGCAATGCAGCCAAAGAGTAATGAGTTGATTTTAAGAAATTAAATGCTAAGTTATATCGGTACTTAAATATCAGTGCTACAAGCTGAGATGGCTACATAAATGTTTTTTTTTTTAATAAAACATTACAATTTAGTTTGAAACAGCTTGAAATAGATAAATGATATTATTTTAAATTTTTCTATCAAAAAAATTCATGTTTTTATTTTCTTAAATTAAAAGATTTTGAAACATAAATTAATAGTAATTACATGTTACTCATACGTCATGGTTTAGGTGAGATAATTTAAATATATGGTAAATTTTCAATACAACGTAGACTACGGAGAGCTAAGAGATTTAAAATATTTCTTTTGTATTTTATTCTTTTTGTGTCCTTTACATCTTAATGGAGCATAGATCCTCTACAAATCACTTTCATCGTGCATGATCAGTAGCGAGTGTCTTTAATATTCTCCATTATTTTCCCAGATCATGTACATTTTCTTATTGTAACGATCGTTGTCATGATAATTTGGCTCGGCCGTGATTTTTGCTACCCTAAAATGCTTGCCGGCAGGAATATCCAACGTGTATTCAAACCATTTTTTGTTGCTTGATTTGAATGGAAATCGGATATAAGACTTTTAAAAACATTAGTCAGTTGAAGTAGTAGAATTAGACTGATCGTTTTTTCTGAAGTTTATAATAAAATTTATTTTGACGCAAAACACTTACTGGTTACTGAGAGAGCCTATGGAGAGAAACATTGGGAGACGTTCGTTTATATTTTTATATCATTTATTTATTTGAAAAAAAAAATGAGAAGAAAACATTTTTGGAAGTAATGAAGGCGGAAATGGAACAATAGTTTCACTTCATATACAGTATCCCCATGAGCTTATTGATTAATTTTTTTTAAAGTCACTATTAACTTACAACAATTCAAAAAAATTGTATTCTCTATAAAACTACAAGCGTAAATTTCTCCACTATTTTTAATTTTAATAAAACATTGAATGTCCTTTTGCGTTATCCTTGTCGATAGCATCATTTCTTTTTGTTTGCCACAAACATGTTGAAATACATTCAATTTTATTTTTTAGTGACAATAACCACAAAAAACTATGACACAACACACAAAAAATTGGGGTCTTAAACAAGAGCAAAATAAAAAAAAAGGAAAGTTATAAAAAAATAGCCAGCAAATTTAAAAGGATACGCGCAAGGATATTTATGACTTTTGCTTTGTACGTATTGGTATGCCATGGTTTATTGGTATGGTTGCAGCTGCTTTGTGTTGTGGTGTTTGCTGGGTCTGTTGTTCGTTGGATCATTATGTGTGTATGTGTGTGTGTGTTTGTAAGTATATATTTGCCTTTGTGAGGGTTACCAATTATTTTGTTGTTAACAAGAGTGGCATCGTTTGGTTCGTTTTGCTTTTCATTGCATTTCTTTTGTTGTTAGCCAGCGACGAAAAATCTATTATCACAATTGACAATTTTGTTCGTTATCCTTTTCTTTTCTTTCTTTTTTTTTTTTACACTCGTTGTAATGGCTGGGTACACGCCTGCTTGATTAAAAGCCGTTAAGCTCTTTTTGTGCGAAAATCTTTTGTGTTAAATTTGATGAAGTTGTTTTAAGCATTTACGAAAAATAGTTGGGAGCAAAATATATATGTATTCACATGCAATGCTTAAGCCCGACTTGTATATATTTTCAAATGTACAATATCAAATTGAATAGCTATATTCTTAAAAGATTATCAATATCATTCAGCATTACAGACAATTGCTGTTGTGTAAAATTTAATATCAAAATCAAATGCATTTGAGCTTAAATATAATGTCCTGCAGCGTATGACTGACAGGATATGTGCATTACGAGCAAAGCTAATGTTATGTTGCATTAATATAAATGATTGGAACAGGAAAATGTATCGTTCAACTAAAATCAACATTGGGAATTTAAAAACTTTCATTTCATTCCAAGGAAGTGGAATTTGTCGATCGACATTTTCATTTCCATGTTAAAGGGAATGTTTCTTCTGTCAATTCCATTACAGGAGTCAAAGTTTGAAATTAATAAAATTTTCCTTAATAAATGTTTGCATGAATCGATTCCTTCGTATCGAAAATGTTGAAAAGAATTAAACTGGAAGAATCCAATTTTTTGCCATTGCCATTGCCAATCAATGCGATAATGTTGAAAAGGAAATTTCAATATAATTGAAGATGTTATTGCACCTCGATTTCTTAGAATTTCAAAAAGTGGAACCAAATACGGAATGGCTGATATCTAGACCGCCTGTCGTTAATTGAGCGTAAAATGTTCAACAGTTCAAAGTTTGTTTCCGAAAATTTCTATCAAGTGAGTTACATTCTTACTTTTTTTTTTTGGCTAAATTCAATTTCTAATAATTATGAAAAAAACCTTACATGCAATTTTATAAAGTTAATAAAAAGTAAATTGTCTATAATGCATTTGCTTGGATTAACAATTTGCATAAATTCATCATCGTAGCAGCCCGTAACACCCTGTTAATGCATAAAAAATTTGCAAACACTTAGAGCAATTTCCATATAAAATATAAGAGTAATAACTTAAATTGAATTTAATGCAAAACTCAAACAAGCACACATACTAAAACACACATACATACATGCGCATACACATTTACACACATAAGGGCGCACACTCATCTCAAGGTAACAATATTTGGTCAGGTGTTGAATTTCAACTACAATGCACAAGGATCCACTCGAAAACCGCAATGGACGCTTTAGGACGCTATCTATATTGGTTATGAATTGTTGTTGCTGCGTTAGCAGTAGCGTGCGCGCATCCATAACGCTTTCATAAAATTGAATAAAGCATTAATGGAGCAAATTTGTAGCCAGCTGTCATCGGTACGTTCGTTGGTGGTGATGCAGCTTCTGAGTTTATTTTGTAAACATTGTTATAAAATTAACATGAATTTGCATGCAACGCTCTACGCTCTGAAACAAAGGACAAAAGACAAAAAAACCACTCACATTATGGTGTAACACATAGCAACAGAGTTTTGGAATAAATCTCGATAGAAAGTTAGATATTTTACAAAAACATTCAAATGCAAAATACTTAAATTGGTGGAACAGTGAATAAGACTGTAATTAAAAAAGCGAGAGGCTAGAGTTTGAATCTACGTACAACCAAATAATAAAATGAAAATGGCTATGAAAAGTGCAATGCTAACTCGCACTAAAGCGCTCAGTTTTCGTACAAAATAGCGCTTTTTTTAACTTAGTCATATCACCACAATCAAGGACTTTGCTTTCGCGTATTCCTCAGTGGCCCCTTGGATGCGCAAAACAGAAAAAAATCTTAATCTCAAGAAGAGGATTCTTTAAATTATTGCACTGTGTAAAACATGGAAAAGTCGCTGATCGAAATTTGTTGACCAGTGTTATAGTGAAAATATGTGCATAGCATAGAGTGCGTAACAAAATACACATACATTTTAATACATAAACACACAACTATAACAACAGTTGCATATAGAGTTAAGGATGTTGGTACTGCTACTATTGCTGCTGGTAATGTTTGTACAATGGATAATGCGTTAAGAGCTTAGCACAATAACAACAACAACAACAACAGCGACAACCAAACACCAACAATAGCACCCACTATTATTACACAACGATACCATTGCAAAAGATGCCTGTAACAATGTTATGGCTCCTTAGATTTGAGCCTAATAATATGCAACATTTTGTGTTTCGAATGTTGGGACTACCGCTGCTTCTCTATTGCTGTTGCTATTGCTAGTTGCTTGAATTTATGGAAGACAACAACTTGACAAGCTACATATTTAATTAGCGGCTTCTTTGGGTGTCCATTGCAATGCAAAATGGTTGTTGTTTCGGGTGTTGCTGCATGCAACACGCCACTTGCTGCTGGTTGTAATTGTTAATGTGGTTGTTGCTTTGCCAGTGTTGCTATTGCTGTATTATTTTACAGGAAATCGGAAAATGGTGTGGTTAATCTAAAATGTTATTGTTAGTAATTGCCAGAGCATGTGGATGTGGACTAGTTGAAAGTATAATTATGTATGAATATGAGTAATGCTGCGAATGTGAGTAAACCTCAATGTCAGTCTTGGCATTCAGTGATGAGGAAATATGTATTACAATTAACAAACAAGAAGTTAGTTTTTGCAATGATAAGTAAAATTACATAAGGTTCTTGAAAATCAATAGTTATTCTGGAAGCAGAAATTGCCAGTATAAGTATCAAATAATTAATTCGACCTAATGACACAGCAACATGAGCAGAGAAATAAATTAAGCGATAATACTCAAGTTAATGAGAAAAAGTTAATTGTGGTGTTAATTAACTTTTATTAATGAGTGACTTAAGCTGTGAAAGTAACAGAAAATTGTTTTGCCATACGCATAGAAAGCTAAATATTTAGGTGACTGTAACAAAACTTTAGTTGGCCTGATGCTTATATTGGAGCGAATTAAATAATCAGTTTTTTTCTGATGCCGATAGGCATTTGCAATGTTGCTTTCATCCAAATATATAAACATATAATTTTTGTTGTTGTTTAAGATTTTTTATTATAATTCTATGCAAATATAACTTTAACCCATCTTTGATCGCAACGAAAACGTGAACGGATTTTGATGAAACTTGATACCATACCTTAAGTCAAGATGAATTTTAAGTCTTATCAAAATGATATTTCCGGTTTTCGAGTTATGAGATGGTAATTTCGTATACAGATTTCGACTTGATATTAAATTTTAGACTTAAAGTATTTTTATTCAAACAATTGATTTTTATTACGAAATACTTTGCATAATTTATATAAAAACACAATATATATGGGCGTGGCACTTTTATGTTATTTTAAAAATTTTATAGATTTTATTTATTTATTTTTTTTTTGCCTATGTCATGGCATTAGGTTTAAAAATTTTTCTCAATAGGTTTGATCTAGGATGCTGAAGTTTTGGGAGAATTTTCTTTACTTCCAATGCTAAAACATTGGCCTATGGGCACTCAAACCAAACAAATTGGATGCATATTGTTCGCATTTTCAGTCACATGAAAAATGTGGACGTGGTTTGACAACAGGGTGTGGCAACTCAATACAACTAAAAAACCTGAAGGGCTATATCTTTACAACTTAGGCAGATTATTTTCTATGCATAAAAAGGTCGTTTATTTGTCAATTCATGGCATGTTGACAGTTCGCATTCTACAAAATGACTTAATATATTGGCCTACTGGTAAGTAAACTTACCACCTGACCAAAATTTTTATAAATATTTTTATGTTTTTTTTTGAAAATTTGATAATTTGTAGACGTTCAAGTAAACCCACCTGACAGGTAACTGGGAGAAGCTAGAAACATTTTCCTCAAATTGTTTTTTGCAAACAGACCATTAATCAATATTTAATCACAATAAAGAATACATGTGAAATAAGTGAGACTGTATGTTTGATTAAAGCAGTGGTAACCCAGTGTGCCACACGGATCCGTTTCGGATTCGTTTAGGATCCGCTTCTTCGTATTATTTATCCGATTCGAAATCGTGGGTGATTCGCCTCCAAACAGCGGGAAGGATCGTCCGCGTTGTCGGATCCGTTTCGAACTCGGAACGGACTTCATATAAGGATCCGTTTCGGATTGGTTTTTTGTTAATAAAATGGAACCGTTTCGAATTCGATTTTTACTTTCCATCTAATGTAATTAATACATTTTTAAAACTTCAAAGGAAAAAATTATTTTTTTTTTTACCTGTCACCCGATCACAGAAATTGAACCTGTGTCCTGCGTCATGCCACTGTTCAAAGATGCTCATCTTACCCAACTCAGCTACCGACAACATTTTTAAGACATACTAAAATGATGTCGTTAAACTGCGCATGTAACAACCATTGTATAATAAGGGAAGCTCCTGGTTCAAATCCCGGCGACGACATAATTTTTTTTTATTTTTTTAAATTTTTTTATTTTTCAATTTGAAAGTATTTAAAAAACAAAAAAGAACTACATATACATATATACATTGAAAATATCTTGAAAACTGGCTTTTATATTAATAATTAAAAACGAGTCCGGATCGAATCCGTTTTATTAAAAACTCCTTGGTCCCCAAGGACGAAATTTTTTTATAATTTGGAATATGATAGGAGGCTTCCCAAAATTGATACGGCATCTAGAACTCAAAATACATCACTTTGAAAATGAAAAACATACCCGGGTAAGTGGGTGTAGACACAAGGGTTAATGAAATAAAATTAGCTACCAAATAATGCCAAAATTAACAGAAGAAGGTTTTGTTTTTTGTTTCAATTGAGAACCAAAATAATCTAAAAAAAAATATCGCATTCGCCACAATAGGTATGTCGATCAGTTAATAAAACTTTTAAGTTTCGGGTAAAGAGCATTTAAGTTAACACAACTTCTGTGCTATGAGCCATTGCAAAACCTGCTGCTAAGAAAGTCTTCCACTCGCCGAGTTTTGTTTCTACAAATTATTTTATCCAAAGAGGCTAGTGGAAGAACATTAACCGGTTCTTCTAGTCACTCTCTATAAACAGCCTCAGCAAAAGTAATAGCGTTGCTGTTGTAAATTGTTAGCAACAGTGAAATACTAACACGGACGTCGTTACGTTTGTGGCACTCTGTGAAATTGATTTTAAATAATAATATCGCATATACTCTATGCCACACCTGTGTAGTTTTTCATAAATATTTAATTAAATAAATCAGTGATAGTGATTGCTGTGATCAGTGACAAAAGTTTAGTTTTTCTAAAAAAGTTTGTGTTTCACCCCAAAATGTTAAAAACATCGCTAATTTTTTTGATGTTCTTATTGAGTTTTTCACATTATATAACCTGCGATGAGTTCGAAAACGAAAGTAACAGTCGGATAAATTACCTCTCGAAGAGAACAGGTGCGTGTTCTGAATATTTTGAATATCGGCGCACTGACGATTTTATTAATGGTAAACTGACACTGCCCCATTTGGAGATAGGAGACACCGTCAAGATGACATTTTATCATCGTTATCCGGTAATTTTTAAAAAAATGCCTTAGCTTATAAGCTCCGAGTAGGTATATGTGTGATTTTATTTCAGACTTTTTCTCTTGGTATTCTCTTACCGGACGGAAGTTCGCAAGATGTTATCAACAGACTGCAAAAGAAGCAGCTAATATCATTCCGTGTAGAACTCGCAGTAGCTGCTGATGTGCCAGAATTGAATAAAATTTTTATCAACGGCAACGAATTATGCAAGACAAGATTTGGTAATAATTTGATAAAAAATAAGAATGTTTGAAACTCAGTTATTTTCTTTTCCTAGATATCACTTCTGATAAAGTACTGATTCTTCAACATACTCTAGACATTATAAACGAATCTTTGGAAGTTTTTACTTACAACATCAATATCCCTCATTTCGCTAAAACTCCCACCACTTGTGGGGTCGTTGATGGAGAAATCACAAGTCCTGGAGGTATACCGCTTGCTTACGGCGGCAAAGTTATCAGCCGTGGTGAATATCCTTGGCTGACCGCAATTTATAGAAAGCATTCGACTGGTTTAAACTTCGTTTGTGGCGGTTCGCTTGTTACATCAAAAATTATTTTGTCAGCAGCACATTGCCTCCAAAGCCTGAGTTTGACTGCAGAGAAAATAGCTGCGATGTTGGGGCGTTATAATTTAACAAATTTTATGGAGGATGGTTACATAATTCGTGAAATAGAAACCGTGATTTTACATCCAGATTACCAGCCTGGATTAGGATTTTCCGATGCTGACCTAGCGGTGCTACAAATGAAGGAACATGTAAGGTAATGAGAAGAAAGTTTAATGATTTATTTTCGTACTTAACATCCTCAAAATGAACGTTCTTTCCAAATTTTTAGTTTTACTAAATACATCACACCGATTTGTGTGTGGAACGAACCTGCTGATGAGTCACGAATTGTTAACCAAACGGGTGTAGTGGTCGGTTGGGGCAGTGATGAAAATGGCAATAGTATATCAGTCGCGCCAAAAAAGGTTAATGTCAAAATCGTTTCTGGAGAGGAATGCCTACGTTCATCAGTGGCGTTTAATGCAGTTACATCATCACGCACTCTGTGTGCTGGAAACCGTGATGGCTCTGGGCCCTGTGAAGGGGACTCCGGTGGCGGACTTGTGATCAACCAAAACGGGGTCTGGATGCTTCGAGGCATTGTTTCTTTAGCATTAACTGTTCGACAGCGTTGTGATTTGCAGGAGTATACAGTTTACAGCGATGTAGCAAAACACATGTCATGGTTGCAAAATTACACCAAGCAATCCGACCCTCCACTAGTGGGCTCTCTCAACGATATTTGTGGAAGATCAGGTACGGAATCTCGCATTGAACATCCTTGGTTAGCTGCTGTTTATAGGAAATTTCCAACTGGTGAGGCTTACTATTGCACTGGATCGATAGTTTCACCACGAAGTGTTTTGGTACCTGCTGATTGCTTTGTATTCAATAACCTTAACCTAATTAATCCGTATTTCATAAGAGTTTATTTCGGACGTTACGATCTCAATAATATTAAGGAAAACAGAGTTGTAATGCGTAATGTGGAAGCCATAATATACCATCCAGAATTCAAACCTTCTGATCGTATGATCCAAGATAACAACATAGCATTATACCAAATAAAGGATCCTATTAGGTGGGTGGTACTGTTAAGTTAAATTCTTTCTCAAACAAATATTTATTTTTAGTTTCACACAATATGTAAAACCAATTTGCTTATGGACTGAACCTGTGGATGAGTCACAAAGTGTCGGACAATCTGGCACTTTAGCCAGTTGGGGAAGAAGATTTGAAATACGTGACGAAGTTACGACGGTACCTACGTTAATGGAAGTAAATATTTCTTCAACACTGGAATGCCAATTACTGGGTTATGACGCGACCAAATCTTCACGTAGGTTGTGCATTACTCGTTTCGGAAATCAAATTAAGGGTTTGCTAATGTTGAAACGAAATGATCGTTGGTTGCTACGTGGAGTGAGTTCATGGAATTATAATTATAAGGTTGAGAATTTCTGTATATTAGCCGATATAGCAGAATATGTGACGTGGATTCAAAGAAACATGTTATCATAGTTTGTATGCAACTTTTTAAAAATTTTAAATTTAGTAGTCAGGAATCTAAAAAAATGCAAAGGTTCAGTATGTGTGGAAATAAGTGCAACTATTTTCATTATGTTAATATATAATATCGAATGAGTCATTAAATGTCCATTATTGTTGAAGAGATGAAGAGATCAAAAAGTTGAATATCACATTACTCACGCTGAGCCCAAAAATTAAAACAAAAATATTGCAGTTGTAAATGAACTGGAAACATATTATCAACCTGGGTAAAAGACATCAATCGGAAATACATTTTCAATTTATTTTCGCGGGACAAAGCGATATTTTCAAAGTGCATCTCTGATATTTGTTTTTTCTCTCTTTTATGCTTTCTTATTGCCATTTGATGCGTTCTTGGGGTTGCACCATCTACGTATTATGTACTTTTTTGAATTTGGTTTGTAAGTGCAATAGGACACTATTTTTTTTTAAATTAAACAAAAATCTATAAATTCTTGTAATCTATCTATATAACATAATTCATTAATATGCTCTGTTGGTACTAAGAAGAGCTTTTAAGCTGTTTGCTTTTTCTCTCTTATTAAACCTGCTCGACCAGTGGCATCGATTTACTATTCCGTAATCCATTTCGTTAGAGCTTACTATTTTAATACGTTTTAATATGATAAAATTTCCTGAGTTAGGCATGCAATGTGACGGTTAATATATAATTCAAATGATGAAACAATCGGCTCACTTTGCTTATTTTGAGCATATCGTGACATTATTGAGTAACTCTGCTTCACGAGTGAATACAATCATTGTTAATACCAGCTAAGTATTATGTTGCACAGATAATACTTAAAGCTAGCTCAGCTAAAACATTTACATAAGGTCTTTATAGATGGCAATTAGTTGCCCTTATTGGCATCGGTTGCTTATTCGATTAAGATTTCATTACATTTTAGCCCTAGAATTGCAAAGAATAATCAAAACATTGACACACTGATGACAACGCTTTTACTTTTACTGATTCGCTTTATGGAGAGTGACTGGAATAACTGGTTAATTTCTTGACGCAATCGTTTCTTAGAATAAATTGTGAAAACATATGTATCTCGGCAGCAGGCCCATGCGCAAGGGGGGGAGGGGTTTGGGGGTTCTAACCCCCACATTGGAAATTTTTTTATATTGACTTTTATTGACAATATGTTCTTACTTAAATGAAAAACCAAGAAAACTTGCGCCTCTTACGAAAAATTAAAAATTTTATGAAAATAAAAAAAACTCACATATGTATGTATGTAGTATAGAAAAAGTTTTGAATTTTATATTTTCCAAAGTTATGTCGGGAATTTTGATATGAAAGTACTTGCATTCTGAGGTTTGATTGAGGAATATCTCAAAAAAAAAAATTCTAAATAAACATGATGTTATATTAAAGTTGTTTCGAGAAAAATTTTTTTAAATAAAAGAATTAATGTTTCAACAAATTTATTTAAATCTTTTTATTTTTTTTAGAAAGTTATAGTATTTCTTAACAAAAAAGATTTTGTAATTTTTATTCGATCTCCTATAGTTTTTGAGATATTTCGTTTCAAAAAATGCTCGAAAAGGTACTAAAAACAAAGTGTGGAGTTATGAAAAGAATGGCCGATATGTACATATGTATATATTATACACACATAAGCATATATACATACCTACACATATATTCATAAAACAATTTTTGTATTTTTGTCTTTTTTTGTATGCTTTTTAGTCAAAAACACTTTTTTACGAACTTTATAACCTGACACGAAATATCCGAGTTAACCCAGCAATACCCATCGTTGAAATTTCATTCAATGCTTGAGCTCTGCAGATTTTTTACCAACAACCAAGGTAGTCGGTGATGACATTTTTGAATTATTTCGTGTAAATATTTTCAATGAACAAAATCAAATTTTTTTTTTGGCAAAATTCATTGTTTTTTAGTGAATTTTCCAAAATCGCAGGAAAAAATGTTTTTTCTGGGAATTGCTGGGTTAAACCCCCCCCCCCCCCCCCCCATGGATGATTTATGCGCACGGGCCTGCTCGGCAGGTAGAATACATTATTAGCAGTAAGTTTTTGTAACATATTATAGCATTAAATTAATGTTGCCTTAAATGTTCTTAGCTCGAAACTTAAATTTTTTTAAAACGATCCCATGCAGTTTGTGGAAGCCAAGCGCTTGAATGCACTT
Organism: Meiosimyza platycephala; assembly: GCA_963662105.1. NCBI lineage: Eukaryota > Metazoa > Arthropoda > Insecta > Diptera > Lauxaniidae > Meiosimyza > Meiosimyza platycephala. The sequence goes on along the minus strand of OY759208.1, from coordinate 101,105,835 downwards.
TTTCGCTTATCTGACGACACTTAAATTTTCGGAACTTTTTTTTCTTAATGAGACATACTAAAATTTAATTTCTTTTATAAAAGTTCTCTCGTCATCATGCGCAGAAATTAGAACTGTCAAGAACCACATTATATCAAAATTCAGTTAACGTAGGAGTCCGGTTATTTCCGCTGTCCTAAGTTTGCCATTGGCCGTGACAAACACAATTTTTTCAATGACACTCAACTTCAGTCACGAGACTTATTTTCATAAAAAATGTCGAGAAACCGATATTTCCTTAAGCAGTCACTATCGACAGTATGGTGTGCTTTTCGGCCTGAAGGAGTTTGTGAAGCATTTTTTTTTTTTGTGAATGTTGCCACGATAACACATAATGTAGGTATTAATAATGTCATACACTAAATAAATATTTGTATCACAATTTTTTACTTTATCACAAGTGATACTAATTGTATTTGATGCTGTTTTTCTAAAAATTGTTGACAGTTATTTTAATTAGAATTTATATTTTAATAGGCAAATAAGTAGACTAAATGCGATATTAAAATTAATAATTTATATGTAAGCATAAAGTTTATTAAAAATAAAAACACTAAATGTAAATCCTAGTTATGGTCAGAATAAACTATTGCAATAACATTATCAATTTGCATGCAAAAAATATATGACGTTGCGTTTTGAGTGACAAAAAAATTGATGAAAGAAACAGATTTTAATTTTTTTTTATTTTCCTGCGACTGCGTTATGTAAAGAAGTCGAAAGAATTACGAAAAAAATTTTATAAAGTTTATTTCAGGTTACTAAATTTTTTCGTAAAGTCGAAAAATATTGAAAAATTCGAAAATTTTTGAAAACTTCGAAAAAGGTTGAAAAATCGAACAATATTGCATAAATTGAATAGGTTGAAAAATTCGAACCATTTTAAAAAATTTCAATAATGTGGAAAATTCAAATAATGTTTAATATGTTGAATAATGTTGAAAAATTCGAATAATGTTGACAAAGTTGAAAAACGTTGAAAGAATCGAATAATGTTGAATAAGGTGAAAAGGTTGAATGGGTTGAATAAGGTTAAAAAGTCTAATAATATGAAAAAAGTCAAATAATGTTGAATAATGTTAAATAAGTTGAATACTTTTGAAAAAGTTAAATAATGTTGAATAAGTCAAATACCGTTTATTAAGTCGAATAAGTTGAATAAGTTGAATAATGTTGAAAAATATTGAAGAAGTCAACTAAAAATGAAATAATGTTGAAAGATTCTAAAAATATTGAGTAATTTGATAAAGGCTGAAAAGTAGAATAATGTTGAAAAAATTGAAAAATGTTGAAGAAGTCAAATAATATAAAGAAAGTCGAATAATGTTGAATGAGTGAAATAATGTTGAAATATTCGAAAAATGTTGAAGAAGTCGAAAATATTTGAAAAATTCGAAAAATGTTGATAAAAAACGATATACCTACCTATGAAACAGTTGATAAATGTTTAGAAAATCGGAAAATGTTGATAAAAATCGAAAAATACATATTGAGAAAGTCGAAAAAGTAGAAAAATTTTGATCAAGTCAAAAAATGTTGAAAAATTCGCTAAATGTTGAAAAATTTAAAAAAATGTTGAAAATTTGAGAAAAAATAAAATTAGTAAAAAAATGTTGAAAACTTTTTTTCCACCAAAAACGTACCGTGCTATTATAAATTGGAGTAAATTATTGCTACTGCAAATTATTTGTTTATTTTCATTAAATATATAAATTTATTTGTTTGCTTTAAAACTGATATATTAAAAATTAATTAATTGATAAGTAAACAAACAGTATATTAGAACTATTTACGAAATTAAATCTAAAAAAATATGCAATTTTTTGACAAATATTAAATAAAACTACTGAAAAACAAAGTACGTTTTATAAAAATATAAACTTTATATTGACAAGGCGCTTAGCAAATTTTAGAACTTTGTTTTTATAAATTGGCACCAAAGCCTAACAAAATAAAGGCTGTTTAAATTGCTTATGCATGCGAAAAATTTAACTTCAAATAAGATCTGCAAACTTTTACAGTACAAAGCAAAGCACAAAGCATTGCAACGCAGCAACCGCAGTATTTGCAAATAAGCGCTAACTACCGCTGATCCTCTACAGCACTCTAATCGCACAAATGCAACGTCGTTGCAATAACAAGAACCTCCCAGGTGGCAGGAACTAGGCACTCGGCACCAGCCACTTGCCACTCAACAAATTAATCCAATTAGCAGAACAAACACTTCATTGCCGCAACGCATTAGAAAGCGACGCATAGAAGTCGCAACACAACGTACGAATTTCCTTACATCGACACCAGTCAGTCAGCCAGCGCACATCAACGCATTCAGCACAACGATGATGCCAATGCCAAACGTTGACTTTAAAAGTCATCGCATGAAGTTGATGCGGTCTATGCTTTTTCGTCGGTTAAGACAAATGCAACAAAATTCCAAATTAAACGTGGTATTTTACAACAACAGCAGCAGAGTCAACAGGAAAAAAGGTTTGCTTGTGCTGCTACTATATACTTTCACCTGCGTGGTTGTTTTTGAAGCCAAAAATTACTCGAAAGTTCAATGTGGTAAATCAAATATAAAACGTTCTTGCGCTGTAGTAGAATTTTCATTGAAATCTAAGACCTTGCAAGTTGTGCAATTGTGGTAGGTGCTTTCGAATTGAGAAATTTGTAGGTAAAATACTAAGAAATGCAAGACACAATTTTATCTGTTGCATAGTTTTGGGATTTGCGCTGTGCATATTTGAAATTATGAATTTAATTCATCATCGTCTTTGATTCGTGTAGAATGAGAAATTTAAGAAACAATAATTTCTTGATTGTTGCCAAAAAGAGCACTAATTTTTATTGCCAATTATGTAAGAGCTTTCACTTGATATATGATTTGGTATATGAAAGTTTACTGCAGAATGTGCTGAAATGTAGGCAATAGACAATTTCTTAATTGAAGCTTTGAGTTGTATAAAAGTAAACTACAAATAAAAGAAACTACAGGCATAATTGTTAAAATATTGACGAAAAGTACCATAATTTTTATCCCACAAAAAATGCTTCTTGGAGTCAAAATTGAAAAACAGCTGATTTGGTAACATGAGCAGCAATTTAATATATTTGCATTTGGTTAATTTTTTTATTAAAACTTTAACACAACTTCTAATAATCCTTCGTACTTACATTTTATTATTATCATAACGTTTAATATAAAAGTTGGCATTTCCTTTGTGTCGCATTAGAATCAATGAAACACTCATTTTCACCTTAAAATGATGCGCCCAAAAGTATGTTACACTAACGACAGCATAACTATAAGTATTATTTTCAATTCATGCAAAGTTTACGCATCATTTATTTTTAGTGTTAAGCGGCAAGTTGCAAAAGTTTTTCAATAACACTCTCAAGTTTGACTGTCTATATTTTGGCGCATCGAGTGCACAATGATGCTGAAAAGGATTCGTACTGGAAGTTCTTTATATAATGCCGATACCAATCAGCGACAATGGTAATTGTTGGAAATTTTTGTCATAGCTTTTATGAATCGATTAAGTGAAACTATTGTATTGAACATTTACGGGTATGTGCTAAGTTGCCACATAATCGGATTTGCTGCTTTTGGAGTGATAATTTTGGGAAAATTTGTTCAATAAGTATGCTCTGGAAATCGATTATGAGACGAAATATTCTTAATGCTTAAACCTGCTTATTAACTTTGTAGACGGAGTTTTCATTTATTGTTTAATAACTGCTATATAAATTTAAAATGAAATCAATATCTACTTTCAAATCAAATTAGAATTTCAATTCAAACATAAATTTAGGTCAAGCGGAAACACGCAAATATACATACCAACACAAGCACAGAAACACATTTGATCACTATATACTTTTTACACAAACCAACCCAGCTGACATTTTGAAGATTGCTGTGTCTGCTATCTACAGAGCAATAAGTTTATAAGTCTTTTAGTAGATTAAATTGAAAAAAAAAGAGTTTTTTATTGCATATTTCTAGGCATGATTTTAAGAAAATTTTTTAGTGCCTTATGATTCGACATAACTTTTTCATTTTGAATGAAGTTTATTAATGTTGACAGGCTGTTGCTCCTTTTTTTTTAATTATATTAAATAGTTATTAATTTTATTTTAAGCCTTAAATAGAACAACTAGCCAATTTTCCATTAGATCTTGGTAAAACTCGCTTTCCATTTTTGGGTAATATAAGAGAAAAAGCATCCTGACTAACCTAAAATTGACCTTAACTCCATTTGTCTTGCGCCAACTTAACTGTTATTTCGTTTATACACAGAGTAATTCAAGTAATCGTTTGAAATTCACCTCTCGGCGATTCAAGTGTTATGCTTTTGCGTTCAATAATGTCTGCATGGGTATATACCAAATTTACAACACACAAACATTTTGACTTAACACAAATACTCAATTTAACGTAAGCGGATGAGTGAAATCAACGCGCGCGCTATACACTAACGCACTCAAAGCGCAGCAGTAGTCACAGTAGTTGCGGGAGCAGCAGCAGCAGCAGCAGCATTCGTTTTCCGTTTCCGTTGCGGAATAACATACGAAATTACTTTCCGCTTAATGCGAAATTGCAAAATTTTCCAACTGATTTTTGTGTTTATTTTTTATATCATATAATTGAGTCAATGTTGGCAATTGGCAACACTGGAAAGTGCTTTAGCAAGATTAATACGAATTTAATAATTGAAAAATATTTAAAGTAAATAAATAAAGAATATCGTTTAGCTTTTGTACAGTGTTTGTTATGCTAATCAAATTAAATTGGTATAATGAAAGAAAAATTTTATTATTTTATTTTATTATTTTATTTTTATTAAAAATAAAATTTTTACAGTCTCTCATTGCAGACGAGCAAAACTAATGTTTTTTGTTTGAACTGCTGACCAAATCCATTTCAAACAATGCAGTTAGAGTGTCTTCAAATTGCGGAAATGGTTACCGATTAAATATGTTGTTTTTCAAAGTAATTAAGGGAGTATATCATCCCCCGATTTGATTGAAAATTATTTTTTACGAAGTTATGCCCATTTAAAGTTTTAGTGTCAGAGCTTGAAAAATCGTTGAAAATTGGTTCAAAATAGTCGCATTTTCATCCAAATCAAAATAATTAAATTTTGTCTTTTGATTGTAATCGAACTTCTGATTCTCTGTCATAATCTTTAAGAAATTTTGAAAGTTGTTGAAAATTGGCGGAGTTATAGCGCTTTTTATGAAAAAAAAACAAGGCTGATTTTAACCGAAACCACAATTTTTTTACGCTTAAAATTTTACTGTGGATTTGTATTAATATTAGAGAGAAATGACATGAGTTTAATGCGTGTTAAAACAAATTTGAGGTCAGGAGATTTTTTTCCCTAAAATCAAAATGTCAATTTTTTTTCATCATTGTCAGGCCACTCCACGGTACTATTTTCAAAGCAAATAACAACAGCAACATTCCAAATTACTTTCTGCAAATCCTGCTTGAACTCTGCATACTTTTTTTACCGTTATTTTCGTAATAACATTTTACCATGGGAAATATTAAAAAAATATTGTACACACATATAGCTTTTTCGCTGGCAAAGTCAAGCAAATAAAATATTCAAAACCCACAAAAGTACACTCAGCGAAAAAGCTATATTTGCGTACAATGTTTTTATATATATATATATAGAGCAGATTTAAGTAAAAGAAAATATCTTTCAAATGAGGTAGAGAAAGCTTCTTCTACTTAAAAAAATATTTTTCAATCGCAGCTTTTGCATAAAATTGTCCAAAATTCTTACGTGCAGCTGGTGTTCAACAGCCAGATTTAGCTTTATATCAAAAAATATATTAAAAATGAGTATTCTTATTCAGATTACCGAAGAGTTAATGTCTGTAACTGATCGAGGTAAAAATTTTCTATCGCTCACGTGATTAAAAAAATTTTCAACTTAAGCAGCTTAAAGGTCCATATAAAACATTACTTCTATTATTTTGTAGTATGAACTGTATTAAAATAGCTTAAGAAATTACGCATCCACTACTCCAAATGTCGGTATCTTAGTTCAAGCATGTAAAAAGTCTCCTGAGAGAATATACTCTATCTCAATTTTAGAAGCAAATATTTCATGAAAACGACATTTAGAAAACATCAATTTCTCGAAACTAACTTCCACTGAGATTACGTTTTTGTGCCTCCGAGGGCAGCATTGCTTGATTGAAAAAAATCAACGATGCTTTCTTAAAGTTATGTAAAGTTTTAAATGACAACCTTGGGCCAGAGAAAAATTTAATAAAACTGTTTTGCTAATGAATAATTTTTGTATAATAAAATTTGCTTTATTTAAGGAAACTGCATTAAAAATTTTCACAATTTTTTCTGATGTTTCGAAAATAAAATCAATGCAAAAATTTAAATTAGAAAAACAATCACATCTAATAGCACCTGCAACTAAATTTTAACATTCAAGCAAGCATTCGTTCCATTACTATTAAGTGTGGGTGCAATAGCAACATCACGCTCAATGGCAGCTGCAATTTATTGCTACTACTGCAACAGCAGCAGCAGCAGCTTAACGCTTTTGTTGATGCTACAGCTTAAATTACAGCTGTAAAATAAATAAAGCTCGCGCAGCAGACACACAGCAAAACAAAATTTTGCAAAAAAAAAAAAAGAAAACAAAAAAAATAAATCATGAAAAAATGCACCTGCATTCAAAGGACATTAAATATAAGCGAATGTAATGCGATTCAATGCAGCGGAGAGGACATGGCAATGAAAGGACATCGACTACGACAGCAGTTTAGAATTTATTTATGTGCTCACATAAATCGCCAATTTATGACAACACATACGAGTTAGATGGCAATGAAAAAAAAAAAAAAAAAAAATGTATTTACAAAGGTGTTTTCACAGTTAGCTGCATGGTTAAAACGTAGATTGAATGTTTTATTTTTCATGGATTTTTGAATTTTTTAAAATCAATTGCATTTCACAAAGGTTTTGTCATCGATAGGAAATTAACGCTTTTATTATAGAACTATTTTTATACCTTATACAGAGGGTTTATTTACTTTGTCATTCTGTTTGCAACGCATAGAAGGTGTCGTGGTAGATAAAAAATTGTATAGATTCTTTAGCAGCATCACTAACTGAGTCAATTTTATCATATCCGTCTGTCAGTGGAAATTTCCTTTATGTGACAACTAAACTGAGCATGATCCCATACGGATAGATTTTAGGTCATTTGAGCCACCACTAGATAAACTTTTTTGGTGATAACATTAGAAAGAATATGCTTGATTTCATTGCCTAGTTCAAGTGTGCATTCGTGCGTTGTCTGAAAACAAATTTTGGTTTTTTTTTTTCATTAATTACTCATGAAAAACTCAATTGTTAAAGAGCATAAAGTAAAAAGTTTTCTGCTTAGTTTTGTTTTTTTACAGCATTTTTTTTCTTTTTCATATCCTTTTTTACGCATGAATAGCGCCGCAGCTTTTAATTTTGCTATGAAAAACTTTATTTAACTTTTCACCAAGTTCATGCAGTAACAGCAAAAGTTGTATTGCAATCTTACCCCCAAACAGCAACAAACTGCAAATTTTACCCACACTTCGCATATACACACATACATATATCCCCTGAGCTAAGTGACGAAGCAGCTCTCACTGCTGCTTCACTTGATTGTTTGTCTTTTAATTTTGTGCGTACGATTTTTTTCTGTACTTTTTCTTTTTCATGCAAAAACTTTTTACCGGCGCATTTGCTGCTTGCTGACTTTTCACTTAAGTGTTGGTTATTCCATATGTTTGCCTTTGCTGCTACCGCTGCTGATAGTTATCGCACACACATACACACACACACACACACACCGTCAGTTGCAAGTGCATTTCATTTGAAATGTCAGTGTGTGTGTGTGTGCTTGTACGCATACTTTCACATCTTCATTTACTATCGCTTCAGTTTGTCTTTCTTCATTTGTTGTCAGTTTGCATCTTTAGGCCTGCATATCATTCGCATGAGCGACTCCTCTGTTAATGCTACAGCTGTGCTTCGTGGCCAAAAAAGTTTAACTTGCGAGCACGAGTCATAAAACTTTATATGCCCATGGGGCGAGTTTCCAAGCGTTTGTAAAAAGAATTGTAGCTCTTGTTGTTATGCTAAGGTTTGTGCGAATTTCAACTTAGTTTTGCTGCAATGCCAACATAACTTTAATTGTACTTAAATTGCTGAAGAAATACATACGTCTACGCTTAAATAGTTGATTTTGATAACAAGAATCTAAGCAAATGTTTGAGCAGCTTTACATTCAGTGTCGCTATTATGTTTCACAAACAATGCCTAAAACAACAATTGCCTTAGCATATAGGCAACAATATTTGGCAATATCGTTTGGAGTGCCATATGCCATATCTACACACTACCTACTCTATAACATTATGTGTGTACATTCAAAACACTTGAAATTGTTCTACTTGTCTATCAAATAACGCGCACTTATCGCCTTGTTATCCTTGTTAAGCAACTAAGCGAGTATTTGTCAAATTGTTATATTTTAAGGATGTTTGCATAGGCGACTAACGAGCTGCTCAGTATGAAAAGAATAACACTGCTGAATTATGACAGTTGCTTGGAAAATATGAAGCAGCAGCTAATAGTAATACAAATAGCTGTGGCAGAAAAAAATGCAAAGTTTCTTATTGTTTTCGTATGAAGTCAGCGCTGAGTCTGTACTCGAGTGATGAGTAATTTCTAGTAGTAGAGTGCGAGAATAACATTATTTTAGATAAATGAAAGAAATAGAAAACAAGTTCAAAGAATAAATATCAGAAATCTTTATTGGACATTGACCACGTAAATCAAAAGCGCATTGGTTTATTACTTTCAAACTAAATTGGTATGAATTAGCTTCTAGTGCAGAGATCATGTGCTCATTTTCTACAGCCGTACAACTTATTTGCAGCAACCCAAAAGATTCTACTTCCAACTTTTGCCTTCAAAAAGATCTTTCTAGTTTCGTTAACTGCCTTTGAGTAGCGCTGCACTAAGGTAGAGCTAGAAAGGGCTACAGCTCCACAGTTCAAGTGAAGCCAAACCAACGCAAGATAAAGGCAGCCGTTAGAGGTTTTGGTAGCGCTCGGACCCCGAGATTAATTGGCTTTTGAAGATGACAAGAAGCTGTGCGGATGTTGTGTGGTAAAGAAAGACCACTCAAAAAGTGCGTGAAGTCTCTAATTCACGTTAAGCACTTTGGTGTTAAGGTCAGTAAGAGGATGTTGTTTAAGAAAATTTTTGCTAAAGTTGCTCGCGAAACTGATTTGATTTTTATTACGTAAAGTAGAAAATGAACCAAATGCAAGCAGACCAAAGCTGTTGGCAAGACTTATAAGCTCTATCGTACCCATCGCCGTACGGTTGTTTGCTTGAGTGTAGCACACCCAGAAAATAGTCGTCAGCACACCTGATGAGAATTGGTGTAGCATATTGGAATGGCAGCCAAAATGAAATAAATTGGATAAGAGACGTCTAGTGTATGGACTGACCGGCTCATATCTTATATGTTTTGTCTTTTGCCGCCTTCCTCGATGTGCAAAAATAACATAGCGAAATTTCCATTTTAGTGTAATTGAGAGCTCCAACTTCTTGTTGGAGTGAAATTTTCTACCAAGCTCAACTGCAGGACGTGGAAAAATGGCAGCCTTTCAGTTTTGAGACACTGCTTGTTCGCTACTCTTACCTCTTTAATTGTTTTTTTTTTATCTTAGCATGCATTCGGGATGCTTCTGTGGTTGTTAACTTTGCCAACGGATATGCCAAGTGCACTTGCATTAACATACGATTTGATTCCAAGGTTTAAGCATCTTCTAAACTACTAAATAAGCTTCGATGATTAGGAAGTACTAATCAACAAGTAGAGTCTTCAGTTAAATATAGCTGTTAACTTTCGTAATATAATACGATGAGTTTATTAAAAAAGAATGTATACTGAGAGCAACAGCTGAAGTACTCTGATGAAACCATTTTAAAGAAAAGCTTTTATTAAGCATCTGAGTCTAAATAGCTTTTTTTTATGAAATTAATTTCCAGATGACAAATTTCTCCAGATTAATCTATTTAAAGTATAACCCACATTCGAAATAAAGTAATGTAATGACCTCATTTTTAGGCCGCAATTTCTAATTTCACACGTTTTTTTTTACTTCAGTGATTGTCAAACATGTGGCGTTAACGTCAACGTTGTAGATGTTTAGTTACTTTGAAAATCAGATCAGAGAAGACAAAAAAATTAGGTGTGTAGCTGAACTGTCTCTCAATTTGACTGACATAAATTAACACGCACGTGGACACATATACACACATATATCTTTAAGCAACTGTCTACATTTCCATGTCAGTTGGCTTAAATTTGCAGATGCTGCTGTTGTTTGTACTGCTGCTGCTTGACTTTGTCAGCCCATGGGGCGCGAATACATTTTATTGCTACTTGCCACTACTTAACTCATTTTGTTAGTGAGTAGGTTAGTGTATAAATATCGATACTTTTCTTTTAAAAACATTATCGATATAAAGAAATGTGTTGCTGTTACTAACTTAAAGTCGCTGGCTTAAAGTTGCATTAATGTTTGATTTAAGTCTTATTAAATTTATATTGTAATTGCATTGAAGTTGAAGTTAAATCATACTAAAATCTGATAGCAATCGGATTGTAGTCAGATAAAAATCGCATTGAATTCGGATATAAATTGGACTAAATGCATATTAAATTTGAATTATATTAAGTTGTAATTCAAACTGAAGTCTTAATACAAATTAAAGTTTTATAAAAACCTGATTGAAATTAAGTTGCACATAAGTTAAATTGCTTGAAGAACCAGCAGCTTTATAAAAAGATCTCGATGTTTCTGTACAGCATTGAATAAAGAAGTGAGTTACTTACTGCTGTAGCGAGATTTTTCTTCTTCTTCCCTGAGACGTTTTCTTACAGTTTCATATTTTGTTTGTACTTTTTTTCTATTATGATTTTTTCGCTCACTTTTGCACGCGCAAATAAGTTTTTACTTTGCACGCTTCAGTTGTTGCCAACTTTATAAGCAGCGTAATGACTTTATTATGCCGCTAGTAAACACACATAAACATTTATATACATATATGAAGGTGGAGCAATTATATAAAAATAAAAAAATTGTAAGATTACTGAAAAATTTAAACAATAATATATTAGAGCCATAAACGCAAGCTTGCTAAAATATGGCTCATATGATCAGCGCATTTTTTTTTTACATTTTTTGAAGATTTTTGGAGTTTTCGTGAACATAGTAACTCTGTATGCTGAACTTTTTTATTAAAAAATTAATATTTAATGTGAATTACACCAAGCTCTTATCAGTTTGAGTAAAATGTGTTTTGAATAACTTAGTTGCTATTTTTTAAAAAGCGATTGAAACTAAAAAATGTTTTTTTTTTTTTTTTAATGAGCTTACTGTTTGATAAAAAATATAAATGTTTCTTTCCAAATTATTTTCAATGACAAAGCTTTCTCACCTCATTAGGAAGGTAATTTTAGTTAATTATTCTATAAAAAATATGACAACATAAGTCCTATATCAGAGACACGAGAAGCTGAAATTTGATGACTCTATCAATACTCTTAGAGCTCCCACATAGAACCCTATATTCTTTAAATATTTTTGCACTAAAACCGACCTCTCAAATGAAGTGCATTTCTCTAGTAAACAATTCTTTTATAAGGAACTGCAAATTTTTTATTTTCGTAACTTCTTATAAAAAAGAGCAGAACATACCGTCAAAAATATTCCACTTATGCTAACAAAGTGATTTAAATTCTTCGAACCTTTCTCAAACGTATTGTGAAATCACCTAGTTTTGCATATGCCATATGTACCGCACTGCCTAATTTATATAGAAAAATGTTCATAAAATAAATAAAAGAAATATTAAAATTAGTGTAATTTATATAAAAATAAATTTGTTGCGAAAATCAATTTCGAAATTGAATTTTCAACAAAAGTTTCGATGAACTCACAAAATTCAAAAAATGCCTAAATCATTAATTTCGGTGCTATGCGCTAACCATGGCCATATTTTTACAAGCGCAATATTAGCAATTTTTTATATAAATATATTTATTAGTAAAATGAAGCCAAATTTTTTTTTGCGCTTTTCTTCTTATCGCATCACCTTATTATACATACATATGTATATGCTCAGCGGCAACGCACCTATAAAAATATTCAACATACGCACACACCTGCGTATATATGCTTAAGCAACATTTTAATTAAGGTAAACATTTTAAAAACGTACACAAATTAAAATTTCACTGTATAATGCATTGATAAGTACACACACACACACACACGCATACACAAACACCGACTGCTCCCTTGTGCGCGCATTTATTGGAGCGCAACGTAGTGCACATACACGTGCAGCACACGCATTGAAAGCGTGCGCAGCAATGTGGACGCTCGAAAGAAGGCAACGAAAAGTTTATTAGTACTGATAAGCAGCATTATGTGCGGAAACGGAAGTTAAATTAGGGAGTTAAAAATGTAAAAACGAAAAAATGGAACAGAAAATAAAAGAGGCTGCAAGCAAAATAAATTAATTTGATGAGATGAAATTTTTTCAACAAAAATTTTTGTGTCAGTTGGCTTAGAGCACAAATGAGACACAAAATAATTACAGGTCGCTTAATGAAAAAACAAAAAAATGAGGAGGACAAAAAACTCATAATAAAAATTGGATCATTTAAAGTTAAATATGAATGGCAATAATATTAAATAATTTTTTATAGTTAAGGTTTTTATATTGAAACATTTATGAGAGAAGCTTAGAAGTATTTTTAGAAACCAAAATATGATATAAAAAAAATATTGAAACATTAGCAGGAATGACTAATTTAAGTTGCCAATAAGTGGTCAAACTTTCAAAAGCAGCGAGGCTAGGATATCATAGCTTGATCTATAAAAATACGTTAAGGAGAATAATTACTCTCAATTAAATTATGAAATAAAAATGAAATAAAAAAAAATTAAAAGAACTCCATATAACATTTAAAATTAATAATAATAGGAAGTTATAAAGAAAGGCTCAACTTTCAGTATTTCGGTATATCGAAAAAAAACAAAACAACTTTGCTATTTTTTATTCGACGGGCATTAAACAAAGTTGATTACTTTGTTTAAAAACTCTTCTACGTTTTAAATAGCAACTTAAACTTCAAGAATATAATAAAACATGAATGCCCATAGTATTTATAACATATTTCGTTTGCATACATATAATTCCAAACCAACACATTTTAATGTTTTCCTGGAAACTTTTCCACTCAATTTAATACTACTCATACGCCATATGTTGAACGTAATGAGATTAAGAATTATGTAGTCCAAGCAGTTGTCTTTTTATTATTAAATTTAGATTAAACAATTTCTATAGATAAATATTTTATTAAATTTTCGATATAAGATTCATGCATTAATCACCAGTTTTTCAACAACAACAAAAAATTGATTTATTAAAACCAAAAAAAAAAAAAAAAATTCCATCCATTTTTGTTTTTATCCTTGAAATATTTAGCAACAGCATCAAGATTCAAGTGCATCATTTCTGTTATTTTTTTTTTCTTCATTAAAATTCTATAGAATTTTGTATATTTTTTCAGTATTTAAAATTTATTTCAATTTTATGCGACACACTTTTCAACGAGTTCTTGTAGAATATGGCAGCAGCTGCATCAGAGCTCTTAATGTCCCTTCGGTCACTTTGCTGTCCACACTTGTGAGTCATGCTTCTTATAGGTTTTTTCTTCCTTTTAACTCTGCTAGATAACATCTCGTGTTTTTTGCTTTGACCATGCTGCAGCTCTGTAGATGTTGTTATTGCTGCTACTGCTGCTGCTGCTGCTGCTGCTTCTTGAAACTCAAACTATTTATCTTGTCTCGAGAGACTGCATTTGATATAGGATTCAACGTTTTGTGCCATCAGTTGTTGTTGATGCTGCAACTGCTGTTTTGTGCAAAACTGTGCTATTTTAGGCTTAAAATAGGAGCAGAGCTGTACGAAGGTTTGAATTTGTGTTAGCAATTAGTTTGCATTTTTGAGGATAGTAGTAGTAAAAAACTTTTAATTTTCTAACTTCTTATCGAAAACGGCATAATATATATAATATATTTAAAAAACAAATATTGGATGCTTAATGGAAGAAATGTTTTTTTTTTAAGTGGCAGTAAAAAATTACATAAAAGGCAAACTTCTTTAAAACGCTTATCGTTCAGGTGTACATGACGTATGATGAATTTAAGTTTAATATCACGTTAAGAAAAATAGTTTAATAGCAATCTAAACACAAATAGGTATATTTTCTATATTATTTAGCACAAGATTTTTAAAAGACGATCCCGTTGCACAATGATATCAAGCCAAAGTTACCTGTCTCGTAGTCTGCTAAATCATTTTAGTAAAAAATAAAAAAACTCTTATATCTGGGTTTCGATTCTGCTAAGGCTATGTAAGCTATAATCAATATCTTAAATATTAAATGCACTACAAGGAGTTTAATTTTGATAAATGGCTGCTCAATAGAAAACATTTTTTGCTGGTGAAAATATTATGTATCAAAAGTCTTATGATAAGCACTGTATTGGTAGGCGTTGAGAAAATTTGAATAGACACTTTATTTGTTTCGCAAAAATTTCTTAGAACAAGCAAATTACAATAAAATATTCGTCATTTGCTGATTTGACCTACGCTACAATTTTGATTTAGAGGCAACATGGCGTATGATAAACTATTTAAATAAAAAATCTAGTCTTTTTATCAATATTTTTTGATATTTTCAGCAATATATCAAATACTAATGAGCTTACGATCAGAATGTGAGGTTAGGCCAAATAAGTCTTGTTTCTTGGTTTTGATGCAGCAAATGACCAATAATTTGAAAACAGTTTCTTAGTTATGAATTGTTTTTAAAAAAATTCAAGTTTGACTAGTGGCCGCTATATAAAAAAAATTCCAGGCTTGCGTATAAAGTTTAAAGTACCTCTCACATTAAAATATTGCAAATCTTAAGTCAGACTTGAGGTTTATTTCTCAATATACTTTAAACGTAATCTTTTACAGCTCTGCTTATGTCGAGCGGACATTCAAAGGACAGACGAAACGTTGTTTTAACAGAAGTTCAACTTGCATTTGATGGCAGCGCGGCTAAGCAAAAAGGGAGAATAGCCAACTCTAAATCGTTGCAAATTTCAAAGAGTTAAGAAGCAACAGCAACAGCAACAACAACAACAACATTTGAAACACCAGCAGCATAGTCACATAGCGAACATTCATAATTCGCAGTAAATTTATGAACACTAAACTGTTATTTACGATGCACTAAGGCATTTAACTCGAAAGAGGAGGTTAAAGCCTATTTGACGTATGTATGTATCTACGTACTTCAAAATTTTAAAATATGTACAAACCATAGGCAAAGTAGGCATTCAAAATGAATGCTAAATGAATAAAGGAATGAGTCAATGGAGGAGAAATATTTACAAAGTGAAATTTTAAACAAAACGATGCTGCTATGGAGAACACGTCGTATGAGTAACTTTTAATACGGAATAATGAAAATTTACGCGTACGAGTTGTAATTTTTTTTTGAATGAAAATCAAAATATTGCGAAATAATATTTCAAACTATATTTTGAACAAAATATTAAATTTAATGCTTAAAATTTTTTAAATGAAACAACAAAGTTTTATTTCATTCCTGTGTCAATCATTTTCATACCCAGTTCATAGCAGCTGTCTCCAACAGTGTTGCCAACACTGTAATGTTTTTGCCCTACTTTTTGACTTGGTAACGAACTTTTGATTTGTTGTAGTTGTCGCTGTTGTTGTACTGTTTCGTTGTCGTCGTCGTCACTGTTTTTGTTGTTCTCACTTTGTTAAAAACTACGTTACGAGTGACAGCGCATAAAACTCCTCGCAGCAGCTTCAAATGCAACTGCAACAACAAACGTCCGTTTGCCCGCAGGACATTTGTACATTTGGCATTTGATATGCACCATATTAGAAGAACATAACTTGGTTAGCTGCAGTCCTAGTTCTGTTTGTAACCAGCGATTGCAAGTTGAGTTGAGTTGAGTTGAGTGTCGTCGTCGCCGTGAGGAGCGCAACATGCGATGCATAAAGGATTTGCAACAAAATAAACAGCTCGTTTTGTAGCGCAAAAAAAGTATGAAATAAAGCAAAAGGGTGCAAAAATTAAAGCCGTTGGTGGCAAAAAGTATGCTGAATTTAATAGTGTAATTTTTTATTAAATTAAATTATGAAGTTTCTATTTTAGTTTTGAAGGATATGTATTAGCTTTGTAGCGTCGAAAAATTGTTAATAAATATAAATTGAAATTGACTTCATAATGTGGGCGCTTGATGCACTTGAGTGCACAATTTGTGTGGAATGGAAAATATTGAATGATGAGTATACCTGACTATCTGAGCTATACAGCAATGTCTGTTACCGTATGTTGCCTCTGGTCAGAAACGGCTAAACAAGTGAAAAATTGATTTTACCATTTTCAATATCAAATGATGTAAGCAAAGTATTCTCTTGAAGAAACACCACCTCATTGAAGGTGGGGCACTTGCTTTGCAGCAAAAATGTTGAAACATCAAAAAATATTTTAAAGAATTTCCAAACTTTTAAAGTTTTCTTTCAATGCTCTGACTGAGACATAAATATTAATTTTCATTTCTTTTAGTTTTGCTTTCGATGTTTCGCATAAAAAACACAAAAATCTCGATAATGTGTCCATTGACGACTGAGACATGAACTTAACTACAGCAAGAAGCTGTACCAAAACTCTTAGCATATATTTTTATGGCCAAAACGAGGCAAAAAATACAGACATTGTAAGTAACATGCAACCACTGGAAGATAAAAAAAAGTCTGTGCTGACCAATACCACAATGAGTTGGTGGTGGCACTTGAAGCAACTTTTGCAGCAGTAACTAATAATTTAAAAAAAAAAAAAATACTGGCCAAGTCGAAAAATGCTCAAGGCTAAGAACACAGTCAAAATGAAAAAAGTTGTAAAGAAATCAAATGTTTTATGCAACGATCAAATGCAAGTAAAAGCAAATGCAATGGAATGAAACATAGAGCAGGAGTGTACCTACCTACATAGCAACAGCAAAGTCTTTTTCTTCAATGTACCGTGCATATTTGAGCTGTAGCTCTTGAAATTTAGTTAACATTTGAAAGATGTCGAATATAAAAATTCTATTTAGCTTGTTGAAGATAGTAGATAGACAGACAGCCGAACCAAAGGACAGACAGACAGACAGTTAGAGAGCTGGCAGTTGCTTTCGTCTGTCCAAATTGCATGTACTACAGCTCAACTCAACTTGGACTGCATTTAGAAAATTATATTATGTGAGTTTTAAATGAAATCAAATTTCTGCATCACTTGGCTTTATGAAGTCACAAAATATATAAAAATAAAGAAATAAAAAATGCTTGCATAATTTTAGGAGGTAAATGAAAATTTTTACAAGGTTTCTGCAAGATACCAACTAAAATTGTTGGTAAATGACAGCGCCGGATATAATGTTGTAGACATTTCGGGTTGCTATAGAAGTGGAGGCCCAAAATTTTTATTAAGTATAAAGGAAAGGATTTCTTAAATATTTAAATAAGCTAAATTTTGCTGCCAAATCCGTAAAAATTACTTAGGATTCCGTATTAGCATAGGCAGGAATGCAGCCATGTATAGCACAGATCAAAAGAATTTTTAATTTTTGTTCAACTACTTAATTAATTCGTGAAATTTTTGCGTGCATAAAAAGTGTAGCACCCATTTTTTGTCTAATCCTCACTTGTTTCAAGAAATATTGGCTAAAAGGTCACTGATGATTACATTTTGCAATGAATGAAACTTGTATGAGTAGTCTTAAGAATTTTTTGTCTTTGTTTTGTTTTAAATTTTTTTTTGTTGTTGGCACACACTTCACTGAACAGTAAGCTCAGTAAGATAATTATAAATTATTTTCGGTTCTGATACACCGCAAAGTCATTTGCCATACTTATTACGCCACCACACCAAAATTCACACTATACAGTAACTTTTTTTATATTTTACTAGATTTTCAAACAATTTTGTAGGATTTTCTTCAGTCAAAATATGCAACAGTTTTGGTTGTCGCCAATTTCAAAATGAGCTTTATCGGTGATGATAATTTCCATGGAAATATTCTCATTTCCTTCTTGTTTTTCTATGGCACAATAAACAAGTTGCCGACGTAGGGCGCTAGTTAGTTCATTTTTATTTATTAAATGTTCCAAATGCTACATAATTCTACTCAATAATGCAAACTTTTCCCATTCAACATATGCTTTCAGTCCGAATAAAAAAAGAGCCAAAAAATAAATTGCTGTTAAAAATTGCTAATACAACACGCAGTTAAAACTCACAAAATTTTATTTCTTTTTATGGCTACGACGTGTTTTAATACGATTGCCAAGCATGCAATTTTCAAAAGCAAAAAAGGAAATTCAGCTCCCTCAAAATTGCATGTAATACCACCACACATAGAAAATTGTACGCGTAATTTTTCAGCAATTTTATTGCTGCCTGTCCAGCAACAGCAGCAGCAGCAACAAAAACCATAAAACGAGTAATGAGCTGAAATATAAAAAGCAATAAAACTAAGCTGAATTCTAAAACTATTACTATCCGTATTTGATATATTTGCAATTTATCTGAATATATGCTACAGCAATAGAGTTTTTACAGCAATATTGCATGTTGCTGATGCTGCATGCTAAGCGCATGTAAGCGTAAGTGCGATAATACTCTTTGCCACGAATACTTTTTCATGTTAGGCAGCAATTTCGTAACGAATGAAGCGAAAATCTAATAAAATTTACTCGTTCGTTAAGTTTCTGGTTAACTGCTATAATGTTAATTTTTGGCTATAGGTACATAAATTATATAGTCTCAAAAAAATTATAGTAATATGTGCAAAAATGAGACCTAAATGCTATAGGAATAACGACTGATATCAATTAAGGATAGAAATTACGCTTGAAGCAGAGCTCCATTTGTGTTTAAAAATTTTTGAGCAGCCATGGGTTAAGGAGACTTTTGAAAAGTGAAGTTAAAATGTTGTGTAGGTATTGAAACATTTAATGCGTCCCCTTTAAGGGGCATCTCAGCATCTTTGTTGGTTTGCCTTCTATTTCGTTGCTTTTAAAGCCAAGGCGCACAAAAGAAATATTTTTCGTCATCTTTCTCGAAAATAAGAATCAACTTATTATGGCACCGCTTACTGTTGAAAACAAAACAATTCTGATCTACCCCTCTTCACAACCTTCCCAAAAAAAAAAGGTTAAGCGATGTGTTATGACAGCAAAAAAGTGCTGGAACCGTTTTGCAACTGCCTATTTATGCATAGATAACTTGAAAACTATAAAAGATATCGTTAAACTTGTAACATTTTTGAAATAAGCATTGATAAATTATAACTAATTTAATTATATGATACACAAAAAAATCTGAAACACATTCCAGCTTTGTGTGGGCGGTAGGTGTGTTCGAGGCGGATTTTTATTTTCATATTCATAAATTGTTAGTATTTTAAGCCAAAAACAACTGTACGAAATTTCAAGAGTCTAGCACTATTACTACTATTTATGCCCACCGTTTCATATAAACTAGAGGTCTGCAAGAGTGCACTCGAAACGATCATCAAATAAATTTCTGAATGTAATAAACTTCGAGTGCTTGAACTTTTAGGATATTTCACTTGCGATTTCTTTGCAAGTGCAACACTCATCTCTCATGATTGGTGTTTCGATTTGTTTTGTTTGGATTTTTGGTTTTTGTACACAAGAGCTGGTGTGTGGCGTGTGACTTCATGGTCGTTTTGAGTGCACTCATGCAGACCTCTTATACAAACCCACCTACTATGCGACGGCCAGATACCCAGAAAAGACCTGGGAAAAATTAATTGCTGAAGTCTTTTAGCAAATTATAGAATCGAAAAACTGATTTGGATTTAATTGCACAACTGATAAGAGTGCCGATAGAAAGTTATGGGATATATGCAGTCACATGTGGAAGTAAGTAGTTTGAAATTTAGTTTATCGGAATGTAAACAATAACTTACACTTTCTGTTTGGAGCCATCAATGTAGATGATGTTTAAATCGTCTGAGTGTCTGTTTTTTCAGGATTTCCTTTGATGGCCAAACGACAGAAATTTTTTTATTAAGATGGCTTTCAATATTGAGTAGATAAATAAATAAATATTAATTTTAATAAGAACTAAGCATTTCAAATAGTTTCAACATAAATACATAAACAACTTTTTTAATCAAATATGAATAACGCAAATGCGAGCGCAATAATTTATCAAAGATGCGCACAATTTTTCAAATGCATTATAATGCCAAAAATGAAATTTCTTATGAATTTGGTTGGCTACGGAAAGAAATCACAGCATTTTACATTCTATGCATCCATGGCAGTGTAGTGGCGTAGTCAGATTTTACAATTTTCCGCACTGTAGCGCGACTTATTTATAATACTGCATAGCAAAGGATTTTACTGCCTTTGTAGTTATTTGCTCATATGGAAAATGTTATCTATTGTATTATGTTGCTTCCACTGATAAATCGTTTTTGATTGCAAAGTAATATAAAAAAGGTTTAATTTTTTATTTGATTTCCATATCCGCTACTTTTTCGAATTTCTTTAAGCATTTGTGTATTATTCTCATGAAACCTAATGTTGAGCTTTGTACAAAAATACTTGCATATTTTCATACTTATGTTTTTAACATTGTAAGGCTATGAATCGTCTTTATAGAAAATTATATTTGTATTTTGTAAAAGTACATAACTTTTCATTGTAAGTGTTACACTTCAAAATATCTTTACATTAGCGCTGGAATTTGAACTTTTTGTGAAAATAAAGAATTCAGAGTTAAATTGTTCTTACTAAGAGTCGAGTGTAAATCCAATTTTCTTGCCAATGTAGTTATGCTATTAGCTTGATACAAAAGTTGTACAGGCGTCTTGAGAAATTTCTTAAAAAGCAACTGTCAGACTAATATCATTTAACTTAGGGTTTCTTGCAAATTTCTGACAATCATTGTCCCAGGTTCTTAATGGCCGTGAATTATATTCGCGAGCCATTAATAATGCTTGCTTACATTCATATGAAATTACCTGACCTTTGCAAAACTTAACGAATTTTTAGCATATGAAATATCTCTCTGTGTACTTTTTTGCATAATTAAGATAATGCCAAACTGTATGTTTAATGGAAAATTTTACAGCATCTAATTATGCTGTATCAACATAATGCAATTTAAGCTGATTTTACTTATGTTTGCTTGCATATTTCCAAAGACATAGTTTTCCCTACACTTGTGAAATTTTTAAACTTTTTATTTGCATATTTATCAAACATATAGCATTTTGTTGTATGTACATAGTTTGTAAATTTCTATTGCAGTTTCCGCATACCTAACATATAAAAATAAATGTCACTTTATAAAAAGTTTTATTTATGCCAATGTTAAACTAAAATGCTTCAGCTACAATGGGACACCACAAAAGTATGCTTAAATAAATTGCAAACAATACCATGAAAGAGCCGCAAATTACGAGACAAATAACAGATTTTCGTCTTCGCTTGCATTCGATTCCTTTTTTATGTTCAAAATTAAACTAAAAGTCCTTGCTCTGAGCATATCTCTGCTTTACCAGTAGCCCATGAAATGATTTGCTGCCTTTTATTGTAAGTCCAGTTGTAGTAGTTGCTGTTGACAACGCACATAAATACAAACAGGCATACAGACAAACAAACATAAAAAACCTACACTTACTTACACACTTTAGCACTGATTGAACATATTGAAAGGGCATTTCTCCTATTTTCTTATGGTGAATGCTTTTGTAAGTGTGTGCGGGTGTGTGTGAAGTGCTAGCGAGATAAAGTAACGAAGAGAAAGGATGCTGCTTTTTACTAGACCTTGCAAACAATGCACAGTGGGTGAAAAGCTAGAGCTAGGCGGTTGAAATATTTGCGAGTGTATTGAAGAATAAAAAAAGTGGTCGAACTTTGGTTCATGAAAACTACTCCTCAGCGTGGCCTTGATATAAAATTAAATATTTTCTACATCGATAACTTCCCAATGTGCACAAAAACGGATGCGGATCCGTTACGGACCCGGAACGGACTTCAGAAACGGAATCATTCATTACGGAATTGTTTTTTTTTTAACTAAAACGGATACGTTACGGACTCGTTTTTGAAAATAAAATGGATGCGAGCCGGACTAATTTTTTTAACTAAAACGGATCCGCTACGAATTCGGATCGGACTTCTTATACGGATCGGTTCCGGATTTCTTTTAGGTGAACAAAATTTGGTTCGTTCCGGATTCGTTTTTTGTAAATAGAACGGATCCGTTCCAGACTCCGTTTCGGATCCGATTCGAATCCGTTATCGTGGATCTTTTTCGGATTTGTATTTTGTTAATAAAACGCATCCGTTTCGGATCCTTTTCGAATTCGTTTTTGTATGAAATTCCTCTCGAAAAAGCGGATTCCGTTTTATCGGATCCGTTCCGAAATCGTTTTTGTAAACAAAACGGATCCGTTTTGGATCCGAATTAGATCCGTTGTCGTACGTAATTCGCTTCCAAACAACGGGAAAGATCGTCCGCTTTGTCGGATCCGTTATGAATTCGGAACGGACTTCATATTCGGATCCGTTTCGGATTGGTTTTTTTTTTTTTAATAAAACGGATACGTTACGGACTCCATTGTCTTCACTTATTTGGGCAACTTCATAAAATCTGGCGAATGAACCAAGACGATCTCAGCTCTGATAACCTTTCCTCTTGTTAGTCCCAATCAGAAAACAGCATTGAGCCATTCATGAGCTCATAAAATTTTCAGTACATTCATACAGATGTACGCTCACAGAAAATTTTGTGAAACGAGCCACCATTAGTCTCATGTCGAAGTCTCTGAATAATAATGTGTTTCACAATCATTTATAGTGAATGCCGTTTCGTTTTGCTTCGTTTCGTTTGTGTACGAGTGTTGCGTAAGCTACTCATAAAAATCTCCCTTATATTGGCTTGCCATAGGCAAATATATATTATAATAAGATACTCGCGTATAAAATTTTCTGAAGTTTTTTAAAAAACTTTGATGGTAGTTTGAAAATTAATTTTGACATCACTTACTCAGCGTTTACACACACGAACTCTTGCCAAAAAGTTTCCTTGTTTGTGGGCAAGAGGGGAAAAACCAAAGAGACGAGGTACAAAATCTTTCGTATGTTGCAAACGCCAAACAAAAAGCACAAAAGAGAATAGACAAGAATTTGTTTCACCGATTTTGCCTGTGTAAACGCCGAGTTACGGTAGCTCCGTATCCTTAAAAGGACTGCTTTTGACCCATGTTCAGAAAATTTTGTTTTGTTCCATTCGTGACACAATACCATGATAAGGATAGTTTTTGATCCATTTTCGGATAAATTTTTATTTGTTCCAATTAATAGAGAAGCTCGATAAAAAATTTTGGACATCACTTGGATTTCTATGAAAAAGGAAAAAGTTTTTCTTCCAATCGTTAGAGAAAGCTCGAAAAAGAGTTTTGGATATCAATAAGGGTGACTCTGGAGCCTGGGAGGTTCCGTTTTTGTCTCATTTTCGAAATTTTTTGTTCCAATCGATATATTTACATACATATTAAGGTCAATAAATGGTTTTGGACATCAAATAGCCTGACTCCGGACCATGGAAGAAAACACTTTTTGACCTATTTTCGAAGTTTTTTTTTGTTTTCCAGTCCATCAATTCTTAACCACTCCCCACCGATTGGAGAAGTGAAATCTTTGCTTTATCGCTATATGCTGAAAACTTGTGAGTGTGAGCTTCACACGCATTCGCATTCATGAGACCCGGGCTGGTTATTAGGTTAATCCGTTTTTTTTAAACAGATTGATAGATCTTGAAAAGACAAATCCAACGGTATAAAAAATTCATTTTTCATAAAAATGTAGATCGTGCTTTTCTTCATCTGTACGGCAGAGCTGCTCACACTAAAATTCGGGTTCTATATCGAACGTTGAGAGTGGACAAACGTTGCAGAAATCATTAACTGAAATCTGCTTACAAGAGTGAAATTCTAAGTGTAGCAGAACACGTGGCCATTCTAAAGAATCATAAAAAAGTTCGCTTAAATTAAAATGTTGGAGAGTATCGAGGATACGCAATAAGAAATGTGTAAAATCCATAAGTAATTTTCGCACGAAAAAAATATACAACTCTTTTCATTTCATTGCATACTGTGCAATGTACATGTACACACACGTATGCAAGTACATTCATTCAGCCTGCTATGCTGCCTGCTACTGAATGTTGTTCATATATCATGTCATCATGGCGTAACATTGACGTATTGAAATCATTCAATTTCTTTGTTTGAAATTAAGTTTAGAGATTTTCTGCCATTTGTGCACAATGATAATGCGAGTGTAAACATGCGTGTGTATGTGCCACAGTATTTGCGTGCATTTGTGTGTGTGTGTGTGTGTGTGTGCACACATCTACGTGCATGCGATTGTCATATTGAGTGATTGTGTGTCTTCTTTGTAAGTTGAATTTGAATTTTTCCAGCGGTGAATGGTGTAGGGCTGCTTATTGTAGCGCAGTTTTTGATGTCATCATTTTTTTATGTTTTTTTTTGTTATTTTATTATTTGGTTTTTTGTTTTTGCTCAAATTGAATTACGTGCACTCGTTTGTTTGCTGACTTTGCTGCCAGCAGCAAAGCTATCATTAGTATAAATCTAATTTGTTTTAACAAGGCATCAGCAGCAGCAGCAGCAGCACTGGGTGCAATACAGACAGCACAAGTTAACCATATTTTGTGGTGTACACTGATTCTAAAAGCAAATCATCTAATATGACACGTTTGTGTCGAAAGAAGCGGAGGAATATACCTGAAAATTTGCTGCATTTTCATACAGGTGTATCAAAAATAATAAGCCTATCTCTGCCAAAAATTAATATCTTTCAGATGAAATATTCCCATTTTGAATAATGATACATTGGAAGACCACATAATAGACTTTCGCTATCAAATCTTTTAAGTCAATAGCTTGATAACGAAAACAAATTTAAACTTCTGCATTGCGAAAAGCTCTCGACACTTTGTGTTTCAGTTTGCTGTGGTAACGACTCTCAAAAAAAAAAAAAATCATGGAAACCGACTGATGTGTACCCCGGCAAAAACATTCTTACACTTTAGAGGCGAGTAAAGGGTTTGACTAATGGTATTTCGGAACGATCGATGGTGTTACTACCTATATAGCCAATGATACCATGACTGTTCGTCGAAATATATTTTCTGGCAGATTAATCTCAAGAAATGGAGACATTGACGAACTGGCTCGTTCCTTAAACTAAACGGCTCTACATTTCTTGCATTAGTGTGACATAAAGGTAAAATCTTTCGAGAATATGTCTCAGTCTCTTGTAAGCGTTAAAAACAACAGAAAAAATTCAAAAAAAAGCATAAGAAAACCTTATTAAAAGATAAAAATTTTGAAAAAATCAAAATTGCGTTTATATAGGAGATATTATTTTCTAAATTTAACATTATAAAAAGAAGATTGAACTTCAATATTCGTCTATTTTTGTAAAAGTTCAGTAGGCAAAAACTATTTCTCAGAACTTCCATATTTTACTACCATTGCTAAAAAGGTATGGACAAATTCAGGCAATTTTTAAGAAACTGTAATTTATTGCATATGACAATATTGATGTACTTAAGTTAACTTAGTTATAATAGTTGGTCAAAAAAAATGGCTAAGACTATGATTACACTGAGTAAAAGGTATATTTTAAGCGGATGAATTAATTTGCCTGCAATCTTTTTCAAATATTTCTTACAATAAAAAATATTGGTGGGCTGATTTATATTTTAAAAAATTCTTTCATAATGATATCTGTCATCTACCGATCTACTTGGTAGTATAACTTGAAAGAATAAAAAACGAAAGCGCCGAATAAAATAATTATAGGAAATGAACAGGTAACCTCCAGAAAAGGCGACTATGCATATAGGGTGGGTGTGATTTGTGAATGCTGGGAGCTAGTTCATGTTCTGAACTCAAAGTTTTAATATTGCATCACATTCTACGATTCATAATCTACGTACCAATAATTTTTTCACGTTGATTGGAGCACTAGAAAACACCTTAGTACGTTATATTTGAAAATTAACTTTTAGCAGAAATAATTTTATCATATTTAATTTTTAATTTTCACACAATTTCCAATTGGAATGGCTGTAACTGTTGACTGCTGTCACTTACAGCTATCAAACTAACAGCGTCACATAGAACAAACATTTAAAAGTAGGCGGGGAAAAATATTTTTGTAAAAAAGTTTTGTCGCATAGGTTTTTTATCGGTTTACCTTAACCCTGCCTTTAAGCCTAGCTGCCGGTTAGAGGGTTAAAAAAGTGGAAAAAATCAATATTTTTATATTTAAATGCAACTGGCCACATACACTCTAAACGCCACTGGCAGTCTATGACTAAATAAAGAGGACTTTACACTTTACGTTAATGTGAGCAAAGTTCGCTTATTTTACATTTCAGACTTAAACTTTACCGCACACGCGTTTTAATCATCCCCTACTCCCACTACTACCAAAGCACATTTTCATTTGCACTGATTGCATTCCAGCCTAAACTTATACTACCAATTTACCACAAACGTAGCAAAACATGAGCTTTGATGGCGCTGGTAACAAACGTAACCGATTTTTTCGATTTTTCTCTGGATTTTCGCTTTTTTTTTTCTTTTGATTACACGTTGCCGGCTTTCGCGGCAACTAACGATGGAAATTAGTAGTATGCAACGTTGTTGATTGGCTTTTTTTTTGTTGCAGCAATGAAATCGCCGATTTCACTTACATGAGTTGGTAGCTGGAGGAGTATGGGTGTAGGATAAATGCTAGTGTTACGCATTAGGATATGGTAAATACACTTACAGCTGAACAGTAGTAACAACAGCAACAACAATACAAAACAAACAAATGAAACATGCACTAATCCTAAATGCGGTCAATCCGCTGGTTTGTTAGCAATGTTCATAGTAGTATACATTGGCTACAGTTACAGCAATTGCGGCAGCAAAAGCAACAACAACAACAATAACATGCAATGCAATCAAGAAATTGTTGTTTTTAGTTTTCGTTGTTGCAAATGAATTCAAATGTGATATTGTTGGTATTACATGCATCAAAAAGTGCTGTATATTTTTTGTATTTATAATAGAAAATATTTGGTTTTTGGGTATTCGGTTTCCTCCAATTGGATTTTGCATATAATAAATCAGTTTTAAATTGAGAAATTTTAAAGAGAAGAAGAGGGATGGCTTGCTTCTGATGGTATTTTTTGTTTTGCAAAAAGCTTAGGTAATAAGGAAGAGATACAGTGAATAATAATAAAGACAATAGTGATAGAGATATGAAAATCAGTGGGAATTGTAACGAAGTGCAACTGAAGGGCGAAAATACATTTAAGGTAACAAAGCTAAAAAGGTATAAAAGGCAGTCAGGTAACACATTAATAATAGCAACTAAAACAATAAATATCATAAAAACTATAGAGACAATTAAAGTAGTAAAGACAATAAAGAAGGTGAAGACAATAAAGACAGCATATTATAGCAACAATTGCATTAAAAGCCATTGCAAAATAAAGCTTGTAAATTTAAAATACTAATAGAGACAATAAAGATTATGACAACAGTGGAGGCAATAAAGACAATAACAATAGCAAAAATAAAAAGACAAGAAGATAAGCAGCTATTAAGCCAATATATCTATGAAAATATTGAGGATAACTAAGACTGTAAGGATAATAAATAGAAGAACGCAAACAAAATCTGTAGACAATGACAAAAATGAAGAGCGAAGATAGTAAATACATAAGAAGACAATAAATACATAAGGAATGAAGATGAAATTCAGAGAATGAATTATAAAACAGTTCAGGTCAAATCTCTAATTCTAAAACCCGAATATACTTTTCGGAAGGCTTTTGACGCGCTGAATTCAAATCCGAAAAGATAATTTCTCTGGTGGTTCCGGTTTCGCAGATAATTTATTCTAAAATAGCGAAACCTACATCAAAAGGTAGTGTTTTTTTTATGAAACTATTAATTGGATCCGAAAGAATTCTTCTTCTTCTTCAAAAAGCGCTTTATTATTAATCGATATATATATTTTTTTCATCGAAATATCGTACAATGACGACAATAATGACAATATTGACTATGGAGACAAAAATTGACTATGGAGTAAAAACAAAAGGACAAAGAATGAAAGCTTAAGACCATAAAGACAGTAAGGACATATGAGACAACTTAAATTATAGAAACAATAATAGTACGGGAGGCAGCGTTGCATTTTGCGAAGCAATTTCCTCCCGCTTAATTTTTTTTGCTAATGATAGTTTATGTATAGCTGATGACCGAAATAAGCGTCAGCCGGCAGGCTCGTGGTGGGTCTAGTTTTGAGAGACCGACAAAAAAAGTTTTGCGCTATAACTCGAAAAGTAAGCCACAAGAAGAAAAATATATTAAGATCAATGTTGTAGAGGAGATGAAAACACATCGATCTCATGCCGGAAATATTTTCGTATGACAAAATTTGACCCACTTTTCATAGTTACTTACTTACTTTTCGAGTCACAACCAGGCCCACCACCGCAACATAACTCGTCTGACCTGACCCAAAAAACAATGCCAAAATTAATAAAATATACAAAAATACTGGCTATCTAAAACCGATTTCATAAAAAAACTTAAACAGTAATACCAATTGATTCCACAAAGATGTACATATAAAAAAAAGCAGAAAAAAAGTCCTTTGATTTTACGCGTGGGAGTTAACGCCACTGCATAGTCCTCACACACTTGGCCAAAAATTCATGGTGGACTAGGATTTGCTGCTTTGATAAAATTTGATTTGAAACGATTTGAAAGTGTTGTTGTAATTGCAATTTGTTGTTGTAATTAAAACAGTACGTGGAATGTATGTATGTAAATTCACAGACGCAACGAAATTAAATTTTATAGCAGTAGCAGTAGCACTTTTTGAAAAATAAAACAATTTTCTTTTGAAAATTCAGTCTGATAAGGCAAAGCAAACTTTTTAATATATTATTTAGATTCATAAATATATTTTATTTTTTTGACTTGAAATTGTTTTCTCACCACTTCAAATATTGAAAATTGAATGCTTTTTAATTATCTCACCATCGCAATTTTCATTTCCTGTCATTTTCGCTAGCGGCTGTATTATAGCCACAAAATCACAACCAAAATTAATGAACTTCCGTTTGCTATGGCTTTTTGTTTATTTACAGATTTTCTATAATACTTTCCACTTGATTTGAACTTATGCAGCCAAATGTTGACAAAATTTGAAAGTTTGAGTGATTTAAGGTATGTTTCTTAAATAAATAAACATGCGTAAAATAACATTTAATCATCGGTTTTTTTTTTTGGTGTTGTAATTGTGTGAGAGTCAATGGCTTGAAGGAGAAACTCTTACATGACACGTGTAAATGAGTTTTCGTTATATAAATAGCACAATTTTGTCTAGATGAGTTTAAGGGTGCTACTTATTAATAAATTTATGCACTACAGAATGTTAAAAAAATTGCTCAAATACAAAGCATCTGAGTAAAAATTGGAAAGAAATATGGCGTGTGCAAAAAAAATTGAGAGAGTGAAAAAGAGTAAATTGTGATTATTTTTACTTTCTTAACGGCCGCATGTTTTGCTTGTTTTTACAGTGAATTTTTAATTTTTTACCCTGAAGAAAAAATGCTCGTAATTTTATTTAAAAAATTCAAAATCAGTAATAGTTATATACTTTTAAGTATTAGTTTTTAAATTTTCTAGTACACCCTGGCACTAAAGCAAACAAATAAACAAACAAACAGACAGATATATGCACATACATAGTATAAGCATAACATAACTAATTACAAATTTAGCCACAGGTTAAAATGCTATATAAATCACTTTCAGCTGTTTATCTGATTGCGAGTCTTCGGTATTTGTGCGTAGCGTATAACGCGTAGATTGTAATGCCTGCGGGAACTACTATCCAAACACTCCACACATACGCCCATATGTGAAAATGGGACTGTTAGTATTGGTTTAATAATCCCAAGCGCACAGATAAAACTTAACGCTAGACAGGCAGGCAACAAGAGTATTTGATATATGAACTGTGAATTGGCAAATACAATATAAAGAAAGTAAATAAATAGTCGAATGATGATGTGAGAATGTAAATGTTATAATATTAACTATAGTATATGTGCGTGTGTTTGTATGTATGTATTACTTTAAGCAATTAATTTATATGTGCGCTGAGTTATAATGAAGTGGAAATTTTACCATTGACTTTCACTGTCACATTTGACTAAATAAAGACTCCTTAAATTCAACTATTTGAAATTGTAGTATTAAAAACTATAAATATAACATTTAATTTTCAAAATAAAAACCTTGCATATTCTATATTTCTGTTGACATTTCCATTTTTAAAAATATTTGCCATTTCTATCATATACACCTTTCTCTAGCAGCTCTTATTCGCACTCTATTGCTTGTTAATTTTCAACCTCATAAATCATAAATTTTGTGATTTATTTCCTTAATAATTTCCGCGTGGCCTTAACACAATTTCCGCACAATTGCGCATTCAGTACGCGAGCAGTGTATTAAATTTTTAGTAAAATAGTGCAGGTTAAAAGTGAAATAGAACAATCGAGTGCCACTTAAATGGGCAATAAATAATAAATATTAAAAAATATATCTACATCACGCTCAGCTTAGTAATTAATTAAAAAATAAATATAAAATTCACAGTAAGAGAAAATCAAAACACTTGGAGCAGCGTAGAAAACGTGCAAATTTTTTTTTATACCTTTAGCCAGTGATGGCATTTGGGTTTTGTGAAAATGTACTAAATCGATACTTCAAATGTACTTTTTAGATGCCGTATATACCTTTTCGACACGTATATCAAAAAAATTACTTAAATTTATTAAATATGGGTTTTTGGGTGTTAAAGCAACAAGCTAAATAGCTAAGAAAGCCAATGTTTGTAGTAGCTAATCATAAGTTTTTTCATCCTATAAGTCAGCTTTCACTATTCCTCCAAAGTGTGTAGCTCTTGAACAGGAGTTTTTTTTTTATCTAAACACAACTAGTTACAACTGAACTTACCGAAAAATTAAATGTATCTTGCATAGGGGCTAGACATGAATGCTCTAATTAAGTTTTCTGACATTCTTATATCGCCCTTGTAGCAAAAAAGGTTATAAAGCTTTTTTTAAAGGCCTTTTAAAGACAAGTAGCATTACAGTTTATTATATATGTAAAATAATTATGGGCGTTGGAAGAGCCATTTGACATATGAAGTATTAAGACATGTTCTCCTTTGTGATATTTTTAAAGAGCCGCTGTAAAATATATATATGAGGACTTTAAAAGATACCTTAAAAAGACTCTAAGAGAGAGTGCGTTCCGAAAGTGCTCTCTGCAGAGTTTTATCAAAGAAACTTAGAGACTTAAAGATGTCTTTAAAATTTCTTTGAAAGAATATAAGAATAAATAATATATAATATTATTTTATTATTGTTTTTAATTACGTTTTGTTAACCGGCAAACAGTGAAATCCGGACAAACAAAAAAAATTTAATAAAATCCTTTAGGATCTAAATTTTTTATTGAATCAATAAACTGATGCAAGGATCAGAGAAAATATTGAAAATATTTTGCTGTAGGTCGAAAAACCACAACATAAACATCTATTTTTAACAAAAAAAATGATATATGTCCTTTATTGATAAAAAAAGTTTTTGGTACAATGTTGTAAAATTTTATTTTTAAAAAACTAATTCTAAAATAATTACAGCAGGTATTTTAAGGACTAATATTTAGGATTGAAAAAACCAGGTATCAATATTTTGTTGTTCCTCCCTTCACTTTTACGACCGCCATAACTCGCTGCGACATGGAAGAGATCAAATTTATCAAAAGATCTTGCGAAATGCCTTCGTACCAAACACTTTGAATTATTCTGTCTAACTTGCGTAAATTAGTGGGCTTGTGGCTTGCTAACTGCATCTTAATTATGTGATCGGGACTATTGTGTGGCCACGATAAAGTTGAAATATCAAGTTCATTCAAGTAAATCTTTGCCTGTAAAAGAAGAAGAAGAAAAAAGGAGGAAAGTTGTGGGTTATTATTAAGTACAAAATAAGGATTTACAAAACACTAATGCTTACCGATTGCGCTCGATGACAAGGCGCAGAATCATCTCGAAAAATCACGTTGTCCACACGCGAAAATTATCTTCAATCATTCTACTAATCGGTTGCCTAAATGTTCTTTGGGTGCACTCGTCGTTATAACGCTCTCCAGTTTTTCGGCGCATGTCCAGCGTTCCATCGGAGCAGGATATGTTGAACTTTGATTCATGTGAGAAGATCATATTCTGCCAATCGGATACAGTCCACATTTTGTGCAGGTTGGGCCAATCCAAGCATTTCCGACGCATTTGATTGGTCAAAAAAGGTGTTTTAGCTAGATGATGTGCAGATAAACCACCATCATGGAGCCTTCGTCACACAGTCATTGTAGAAATTTTTATTATTCCACATTCAAAAAACTATTTTCTAATTTCTACAGCCGTTTTGAAGCGATTTTTTAGACTAATCTTTTTTAAAAGTCGATCATCAGCTTCTGTAATCTTTTTTCGCGCTCCTGACCATTCCTTCCGACTTGTCGACCCAGTTTTAGAATACTTTTTCAACTGAGGACTTGCTGAAGCCTACTCTAGCAGAATTTTCCCGTATCTTTAATCTATGGCTTCGAAACGTCAAAACCTCGCGCTTATCCGCTTAGTTCCTTTTTTTATGATTTGTCATCTTTTCAAACACAACAACACAAGTGTGATTAAAAACTATAAGTATAACTTCTATTTATACTAAGATATTGTCCTACCTCTAAAACAAAGCCTTACCTACGCCATACTTACAAAACAAAGAGGTTGACGGGATCGTAAAAACATTTTTTTTAAAAAATTTTTTTGTTTGTTCGTATTTCACTGTTCGCTACTGTATTATATTATACCTTAAAGGCTAAGCATATCTTTCTCACACCTTTCTTGATAAAACGCCTTGAAAAGCCAATAAATAGACAATATAAAGACATGAAGTTGCTTATCTTTCGAACGACTTTTATGGCTTTACTATAAAGACAAACATGAGACATACCGCCTCATATCTTTATAGGCATTTTTAGTGTTAAGACATGCACGAGTTATACTACCTAATGTCTTTATAAGCACTTCGTTATGTACAGTATAAGAACACATACGAGACATGGGCTACAGCTAAGAAATTGCATCTTAGTTAAGAAGAGACATTGTATCCAAAATATATATGTACATAAGTATTCACTCATTTAGTCAAGCTGCTCTAGAATTAGTTTTCTGAAAAATTTAGTATGACTGACATGCTGTACGTCTCTGAATGAAATGGCTCAGCATTTTTAAATTAACTTCAACATTATTGGCAATTGCATAGCTAATGAAGTTTTTAGGTTGTTGGCATATGCATGAAAGTTACTGTTGATAACCGATATAGTAGAAAAAGCCAAGAGAGAATGAGTCCAAAGATTAACATGCAATATAAGAAGGCAAAACTGGCTAGGCTACTAGTAGAATGCCAAGAGCTTTTTAGTACTATCATCTTGCATCGGCTGAAATATCTCGTTAGTTATTGCTCAGTGTCTCATTGATACAGAAAATTAAAGTTTTAGAAATTTTTTGCCTTTATCTTCAGTCTTAGACAAAAAATATTCAAATGTTCGAATAACTCCTACTAAGCTGAATTGTTGCTCGATTGTGCTCATTGAGGAGACCTTTCCGAAAATATCCAGCTCAATCGGCGAATCACACTCTAAATGGGAAAGTTATTTGCCACAAGTCGCCGTAGCAGTTTGTGTGGTGCGTTTTTTTTGCTGTTGCTAAATAATATGCAAACTTGTTGTTTATGAATTCTTATAATATTCATTGTACTTTATAACAAACCGACAATGCCACACCAACAATGTCAAATAAAGAAATTTCCATGACAACGCTCATTATATTTTCCAATTAGGATTACAGCGTAGTAACAAATTGCACCTCATGCTGAAATGTGCACATTTCGTGTGATCCATGGAAATGCTAAAACGATATGTGATATTTCAAATTAACATTACTCAAAGACCATAACATTTTTCGGAAACCAAAATCACCCACCAGTGTTGCACGCGTTGTGTTACAGTAAAAAGTGCGCACATTTAATTAAATCGACTAAAAATGTTTTTTTTTTTTTTTGCAGCGCATTTGAACTAAATGAAGGTGTTGCTCGTGAGTCTGCATATTTAGACATAAAACTAGCAACAAATTCACCGTATGAACGTTGTGACAAAAGAGCTTTCTATTTTTTGCATTTCATGATATTTCCCTGTGCACAGTAAAAAATTCTTGAATGAATAAAAAAAAGCACAATTTTTACGCGCGAGTTGTTGATGATGCTGTCAAGTGTTGCCAGCAATTGTTGTTGTTTCTTTTTTACAAAAATGCTACGTGAATAAAAAAAATTATACCCTTTATGGTTTGTTAAATTAATAAAATGCTTCCAACCTTAACTCAGCTCACGCCCATTTTGTGTTCAACAGTTTATTATCTGCTACTGTCACTGTTTTGTTGATTGTCCTGAAATTTGTTTATGTGCATGTTGGGAGTCACAATAATGAGACATTTTTATAAGCCACACACATACACATAATCATATAAGTTATTCGTCCTTTTGTCTTAGTCCTTTGCTAAGCCATTTATGTCGTCGGTGTAAATTATGTGCGAAAGATAGCAAAATTATTACACTCGCGAGACAGGCGCATAAAATGGACACAACATGGTCATTGTCTGACGCTGCAAACTTGTAGCGCACAAATTTCGTTGACCAACAAGACTCGATATGCCAGTGTAACCATTGAGCAAGAACGATGTTATTTTCTGCCTTGGTCGTCATAATTTGGTTGGTAGATCTGAAACACCAAACGACAGAGATTGTGATTTTTATTGGAGAAAATTTGAATTTGAAAAACTCTTTCTTAGTGAATATTGAAATTGGATGCGTTTCTAAAAATCCGTATCTTCTATATCTGAGGTTAAAAAATTGTCATAGGTTTTGACTGCAAATTTGGCAAAAAATTAATTAGTGCTTGCTTCGAAGAGTGGTCACACCTCGCAGTATTTTAATTTTGAAAAATCTTTCCTCAGCGTATAACTGCGTTCAAGGGAATATATATTTTTCATATATTATGCTACTAGGGCATTAAACAAAATTATTTTCGCAACATATGAAATTTTATGTTCTTAGGATGAACCTTTCAGCCTAGGAGTTGTTTTATATTCAGTCAGTGTGGGAAAAAATCATTTTTTAAATAGAAAAATTATGTTTATGTATGAAATCTCGCTCGGTCTGAGCGTAAGTCCTCAATAATTAAAAACAGAAAATTTTATTTGAATATAAAAAAAATTTGTTTTTCCAGTCCACTGGTGTAGTAGCGCACAACGGTTTTAGTAAAATCAACACTATTCGCCCTTTTGATGACAATGCAAGCGAGCAACTCGCTGCTCAGTTAATTACACCACATCGCACAATACCATGTCTGGACTAGCCTCTACGATTTGTGGTGCTACTACTACGTGACTACTTCTGGCATCCTTGCATTTATCAAATGCTCGAATCGTGCGTGCATCGTAGAGCTATTGAATCTAAGCTGATTTATGACTGCAGTGATTTGACGACGTGTGCAATCGCTTTGCTGCAATGCGCTTGTAAGAAATCTATTTGCGCTGTTGTTTGTTTTAATCATTTCAGTGTGGGCGTGGTGAAAATATAGTTTTGTTAATTAAAGCTCGTTTTGCGTACCACCCCACTGAAGATACATCATACATACGCCATTGTGTGAGTGAGTGAAAACTGTTGCGGTGGGCAGTTTGAGTGACTTTTATATGTTACGCGCTTGAAAAATTTTGCTTACGCTATTGTACCTGACTAATTAATGGTTTGGCATTCAATTGGTTGATTGATAGATTCATTGCTGTTCTGCTTATTTTTTTTTTTTTGTGATTCAAATGAGTATGAGGTTATAGATTTTGTGGTAGAAATAAGAGTAACATGCCATTTGTTTTTAAGGACATAAATTAAAAAACCGACAGCAAAGAAATTTTTCCATTTTTTCAAATGTTGCTATTACATAACTTCAGATTACAGTATCTAAACAGCGATGTGGTTAAGTGACAAAATCTTGTTGCTATTTTGTTTGCTTTGAAGTTCACTATTAAAGTTTAAAAATTGGTCAATGGCTGCCGTGTGCCACCGATCTATGCAGCAGAACTTTGAAAGCTTTAGGATGCTAAAATCCATAGTTATAGATTCTGTTAGTATTTAGAAATTGAAATCAAATATAAAAAATTCAAATAAAGTAAAAAAGTCAAACAGTTAAGCTCTTACTTACTACAAACAAAACTTGCCTGATTTTATTAAACTTGGCTCAACTAGACGTATGAGTGATATTATTTACTATGCTACGAGTATAAATTAAATCAAATAGAGTGTATTAAAACAAAAATTTCTTTTTACGTAATTTGCATAAATTCATAAGTTATTTCAAAAATTTTTCCTTTATCAAATATTAAATTTTCTTTTGCTTTACAGTTGCTCTCCCGTTAGTTGTTACTTACACTTCTCATATGATAACAAAGTACTCATAACATTAGCAAAAAAGTTCACAATTTCCAATCAACAATAAAATAAATGTTGAAGTACTATTCGAGATATGCTGTGTTGTAACTGCATGCATATGAAAAATATTTCCAAAAAATATCAAAGGAGCACTAAAATCGATAAAATAAATGGATAAAAAGACAAAAATTCATTTCATTTTATTATACGTTTTTGCTGAATTATGAACGAAACTCATGAATGAATAAATGAATATGTCGAAGTTTCCGTCTTCCTGTTTCCTGTGAACAGTAGCTATAGAGTTTACTCCTTTAGATCGCTTTGTATACTCCAAAAATTACATAAAAAGCGCTAAAGTACATATAAGCATAGGGTAAAATAAGCAAAAAGAACGTTTAAGAATTTTGTATATGAAAAGGGTTTTGCATCTTAAATTATAAACAGGAAAAATTATTTATCTACTTTGAGAAATACTCATCTCACTGCCTTTCTTTCCAGTGAACAGCAAATTCTCTGATCTTAATAAGTGCACTTAAAAGTTCAATTATGGCTTAAAGCTCATAACTATGGCCAAACAATTTCAAAGCTACCAAATTTTTTTCTGGATTATGTACTCAACTTAAAGCAATAATAAGCACAAAGAAAATTCATAACCAAAATATTTCTTAGCGCGTACTCTTTGCATTCTATACCCTAATTGCCATAAAAGCATATGAAGTTATCACAAATACGTTTATAGAAGTAGAAGTATAGTGAAGTTAACTTGAATCCAATCGACTATTGAGTAGTTGTTGACGTTGCAGTTGCTACTACCACTACCTACTGCTGCAACTGCTGATGATGATGATTTTGCTGATGATGCTGCTTTTACTGCTTCCACTATTGCATGCTGCTTAAAATCTAACAAACAAATATTTGGCAATAGATTACATCGAAAATGTTGTACACAAGCACACACGCACACATAGATGCTTTTTGAGACTCACTCACACGCACAGCACTTTGCAGCAGCAAAAAGTAGTAAATTATTGTAACAGATGATTATTGTTGATAAAATATGCAAGCTTACGTATGCATTTATGTATGGCTGTGTATTTTTTGCATGTTTGCATGTATGTATGTGTGATTACACTAGCTTACAAGAATTTTGTTCTTGAAGTAAACTTTCATATTTTTTTTGTAATTAAAGTGCATTGAGTTTGGTAATTTTAGTTTAAAATTTTTATTCTGTCCTTTTTTAAGTTGAAGACGAAAAAATATTTTGAACAATGACTTTGTTTTTGATATTTGGTATACCAAATTTAAGCTATTATTCATGTGCATCTAACTTAAAGATGAAAAATATATCCAAATTGAATAAGCTGGAATACTTTAATTATATGCTCGAAATCGACATACCATTTAATCAAAAAAGATAAAATTATTATAAAAATTTTCAGCACAAAGTTTTTGTTTTTTTTTTAAATTTGTTAGGTTGTGTTATTAAATATTTGCCTGCATGTTTATTGAAGTAGAAATAAACTAAAGTGTATTTATTATGCAAAATAAATACAAAATATTAAATGCAAGATAAAACATTCAGTTTTTTTCTTAATTTCTTCAATAAATATTTGAACTCTGATTTTGTTATAGAAAGTTTAAGTAGAACTAACTTCAAAGATAAGCATTAAAAATGAATATATTTTAAGAAATCATACGCTTGGTAAACTATTGTTTTGAGAGAAATTATTAAATCTTATGACAATGGGCTCAGTTTTCACTTCATTTAACGACTTGTCAAAGTAAAATGAAGACAGTACTATAATTTCGATAATTGACGATTGCACACTCTTAAAACTAATGTCCCAAGAGTTTGACACTTACCAGAAACACAGTTTATCTTCACAGTTCAAAAGAGTTGAAATTGTTTAAATAATAATACAAGTATGTGTCATGCTTTGCCAAACCGAAATGAATTTAAATCACCGACTTTGCAAATTTCCTACCTCAATGATTTTGATACAATTATTTATATAAGAGTTCGATCAATGGTTAAAATTCAACCATTATAGTGACAATGCAGAACGGTTCAACACCGTTTTATCTTGCTAAATGTCATCGCTCCCAAAAATATATTTATGGTATCATGTTGCCTAATCCCTACCTCAAACTCTCCTCAACGCTCAATCTATCTCCATACCAAAATTCATCAAAATTGTGCGGTTAATTTAGCTGTAAAAACATATTTTCCTGTTAGGGGCGTGGTAACCACCCAATAAAAAAGAAATATCTCTATTCAGGAATCAACCGTTCTTCATATCAAATATCATCAAAGTTGGCGATTCGGCATCGTTTTTTCTATTAGAATTGGTGCCACGCCCATAAAATCGTTTCATTAGTTTAGCCGTAGAAACTTATTTTCCTGTTAAAGGCATGACACCGCCACTATTAAAAAAAATTTAGATTTTGCACTGCTTCTCTTCACAAATTCGCCAACCAAAAAAAAAAAAATCAGAAATTTAAATAAGTTGGATAAGGTGACTCCTTATTAAAAGTGGACAAAATAGGACCAGTGGCCGTGATACCTCCCATACAAACAAAAAATGTTAATTTGTTATAATGAGTGAAAATGAGAGCGATAAGAAAAGAAAATTTATTACTGTAATATCGGTTAATTTAAGCTTTGAAAATTAATAACATTGTGCGGAATAGCATCAGTGGGCATGGTACCTCCCATACTGTGTCCCATGTCAAATGTTATAGTGCGAAAGTTATTTTGTAATTTGCGCAACATTTTTCTACCAATTTCGAAAAGTCTTAATAACATCATTGATGATCCAGTTCAAAACACTTTAAGATAACTTATTGAAAACACGAATTATCCTTAAGAAGTTTTTAAGTAATAAAACTAATAAAAAGAAACTAACAAAATCTACAAAAGCAAATAGCTTTTCTTCACTAAAATAGTACATTTCTATAATTTCGCCATAAGCTTAATTCAATCAGCATAACAAATTGACCAAAAATTTATGCAAACCATTTTAGACGCCATCTCGTCAAGCTAATGAAGCAACACCAGATGTTTTGTGGAAACAAACAAAAAGGGATAACAACAAAGCATTTACGCATTTAATTTACATATACACACAATTTGCAGCTGCTCAAGGACCTAAAGGATTTACGCGTTCGACTTAAAATCAACTCAATAAAAGCGGCAAAACAAAAATAATGACAAATGCAAATTTCTGTTTTTGTTCTCTGCTGTGTGGCGCAAGTAGTGCGAGGGATCTGAAATTGTCACATTGAAAACTTAACACAAACCAAATGCTCAAATTAGCTACGCTTCACATAGAAAGGATGAAAAGGATATTGGTGACAACAACAGCAGCAACGAGGAAAGCACATTAAATTGACAGCATAAAATGACATGACTTGACTTGTCAAAATTAAAAGCAATCAAATTATATTAAAAAATAAAAGGATTATAACGGCAGCCAAATAGGCTAGCGCAACATGTCACAAATGCGAAAAAAGGATATTATGGCAAAATTTGACATTTGTGGAATGTAATAAAATAAAATAATGTTCTCATATTTCTATTTATTTTTTCAAAGAAAAACCCATTTCATAAATGTCAAGAGCATAGAAATAATTTGACAAATCATTAAAACTTCATGGAAAGAACCACACATACATACGTTGCTCCTAAAAGGAGTTCGGTGACATAATGGAGGAAACTATAGTAATCAAAATTGTCTTAGAATTGAGTTGGATTTGACAAAGACTTGACATAGACTTGACTTAGACTTGACTTAGACTTGACTTAGACTTGACTTAGACTTGACTTAGACTTGACTTAGACTTGACTTAGACTTGACTTAGACTTGACTTAGACTTGACTTAGACTTGACTTAGAATTGACTTAGACTTGATTTAGACTTGACTTAGACTTGACTTAGACTTGACTTAGACTTGACTTAGACTTTACTTAAACTTGACTTAGACTTGACTTAGACTTGACTTAGATTTGACTTAGACTTGACTTAGACTTGACTTAGACTTGACTTAGACTTGACTTAGACTTGACTTAGACTTGACTTAGACTTGACTTAGACTTGACTTAAAGTTGACTTAAACTTGACTTAGACCTCACTAAGGTATAACTTACGCTTGTCTTAAAATTTTTTTGACTTGACCGGAAAGTTTGGTGTCAAGGAAGTACTATACTTATTAAATTTTGCTCTACATTACAATTTCTTTAAGTTTCGTGAACGTGTTTATTAACGTTTATGGATTCGTTGAGCTACGAAGTTTTTTTATCCGAATATCTGACCCAATTTTCATGTTTAGAGCTTCTATTGTGTTAAGTTTGAATATATTTATTTAATATAAATATTATAATAAACTGAACAAAAGCAAAAAATGACCAAAAAAAGACATAATTTCCATTCAGCTGCATTTAATGACTTAAATTTGTTATTTAACCAACTTAATAAAAAAAATTCAAAGAAAATTACATTTACTGACATCTTTCACATAATTTAACACACTTTCAATTAGTATCCTTTTTGAAGAAATTCAAATGATTTCAAAAGCTCTTTCGTTTTGCCAACAATTAGCATTGAAAGTAAAGAAAGAAGCAAATTGAGATACCAAAAGTTAGGGGCTTTCAATTGAAGCACTCACCACTTATTTACCAAAAGAAGTGAAAAGTATTCAAATATTTACAACTTAATGCGATACTATAGAACTCTGCACACAAAGACAAGCACACATATACGCGCATATACATAAATATAAGTGAGCCAACACAAAAGCAACGTTGAACGACCGACGACAAATTAACTGACTGACAAAACGCTGACATTTTAACTTCTTTTCACTTCAACTGCTGCTCATTTTTTGCTATTTTTTATCAAAAAAAAAAAAGGAAAATGAGCGGAGTAAAAGACACAAATAAAAGAATTGCAAGATATCAAAAAATAAGTGAAAAAAGCAGTTGTTGTAGCAGAGATATCAAGTAAAAAAGCGCAACAAAATTAACTCAAATAAAAATTGCAATGAATTTGTCAGCGCGTGACTTGAGCATCCCTCTGCCGTAGCTTAAGCAAAAGCTATAAAAATGTTACAACAAAATGAGCGTTGACAGTTGCTGACAGCAGTGGGGGGCGCACAGTGAAACAGTTTCATATGAAATATATATTTTCCTCAAGGATACGCGAAAATCATCGCTTTGCTGCTTTGCTGCTTTGCAATGCTTCAATATTTTCGACAGTTTGCAGTGAATTGATGCGAGTAGTCGCCATTATTGCTTGATTCCTATAAAAGTTTGTAATTTGGAGTTTGTAATATATGTTTTTTTTTAAATTTAAATCGAATAAATCATCAGTTATTTTGTTGCATTATTCATCAAGCAATTGGATTTTGCAAAAATCTACTGAATCGAGACTTGATATACTATTTAGAGGCGAATGTAACAATTATTCGAAGTCCAAGCGCATGTTTCAGTTGAAAAAAATGGTAATTTTTTTAATTAGTTCGAAAATGCGCCAAATGTACTGAATGCACCAAATACTACTCAAATGTACTGACAACGATTATCTACGACTCAAATTAACTAAAAAAAAAGTACAAATGTACCGAAAATGCCATCACTGCTTCAGACAGTTAGAACTCAAAAGCCAAGCATAGCCAAGCCACACTTGAATGCTTCCAATTTGCTTCACTGTGCAATATTTCTTTTACATTCAACGCGTCATTTACGGACTTGATTTTATAAAAACTTAAATGATTAACATAGCATGAAGTGTTGCTATATGTTGCTGTTGATATCCCTACATTATGCTTTGGCAGCAACATTTGTATTACTGTTGGTTATTGTTGTGGTGCTAAACTGTTTTGCAATCATTGCTGCTTCTGCTGCTGTGGTTACTGCTAATCTGCACTTGACTTTTCATGTCGTCGTCGAGTTGAGCAGTCACAGAATACAAAGTCCATTTAACTTTTACTTTTGCAAAAAAAAAGTGAAGTTCTCAGCAATTTTGCGTTTATGATCCTTTTTGTATGTGGTTTTAATTTGGAGCAACTTTTTTTTTTTTACATAACTGTCATGATTTATGTGTAGTGTTTTTAACTTCACCTTTTTTTGGGGATCTCTGCTAATTGGATTGAGCGTTTTATTAGACTTTCATACATTTGCAATGTACCGGAATGACATTTACATGTTTTGAGAATTTATGTCATGATGTTGGTGACACTTGTAATTTAATTTTTTTTGAAAAGTCCTTGCACATATAATAATTTAGATGAGATTGGCTGCTACTCTATGAGTGAACCCACCATATTCGAAAAAAGTTCCAAGCCTTCATTGTAAAAGTTGTCTTGTCCTCTATACATAAATTGTTTGCTTTTGTAGATGTTATGCTACCTTAAAAGAGATATTCTTATATGTAAAACTATAGAGCAGTACTCGAACCGCGGTTCTCTTCAGATTGCATTGACAGATTTCAATCCGTTGTCCTTTTTTATTTTTTAAAAATTCAAGTACATAGGTGCATAATATTGATCAAACCAATTGATCACTCTGTTTGATAATTCAAAAAACTCCTCAAAAGCTGTCCACAAAATATGAAATATGTTCATAGGTACGCTTAACCAATATCGTTAAAATTTTAAAACAAACATTTAAGTTGTTTGCTGTCAACACAGCTGCAGCGCATAAAAATATGCAATGCTTTTACAGCACTTCATTAAATCAACAAAGAACACACATGTGAGGTAAAAATGAATAAAATTTAAAAACAAAGCAAGTGGGCGCACACGCAGACACAAGAGCACTGATGCAGCAGTATTTAATAAATTACATAGTACATATACATATGTATGAGTAGATAAAAAAGTACTCACACATACACATTTAGTGATTGTGACAAAAGCTTAACGAAGCGTTATTTTTTGCTGCTTTATTTAAAATTTGACAAAATTATATAAAAAAAAAATGTTAAAAATGAAGAAAAAACATATTGAGTATTCAAAAAAGGAACAAAATTATTAAAGAATTTCGCTCAGCTTAACAGTGAGGCAGCATTAAAAGAGATACAGCCCATTGTAACGCGCAATTTACTGCATTTTTACGGCAATAAAGCAAAAACTAAATTTTTTTGAATCAACATTTTTTTTGTATTTTTTAAATTGCTTTTATTTTATTATACGTTATTTTGTGTGCTTAAATATTGTGAAAAAATATATAAGTAAAACA
Organism: Meiosimyza platycephala; assembly: GCA_963662105.1. Lineage (NCBI taxonomy): Eukaryota > Metazoa > Arthropoda > Insecta > Diptera > Lauxaniidae > Meiosimyza > Meiosimyza platycephala. Next base: position 101,061,615 of record OY759208.1, on the reverse strand, counting down.
AAAAAATCGCTCTAAAAATTATTGTGATACAGTGAACCCAAACATTTTGCTGTCGAAAATGTAGTTTTTGTCATTTTCACTTGCATATTTTCAGGCGTAAGAGCGTGTCATTTAATTTTACAATTTTATTTTATTTGGCGAAAAAAAAAGTATGTAACAGTTTTTTTTATTGATTTACAATAGCAAAAAATAACTTTAATCACAGCAACGCAGACAAAACATATTTTTTTTTTGTTTTCTTTTGTACATAATCAATAAAGCGTTACTGTTAATGATTTAATTAAAAGCATTGCATACATATGAACAAAAACATTTTTTTTTGCGTAAATTCTGCACGATTATGACAAAATCCTGTAAAACATTTTTTGAATAAACTTAAAGTGCTGTAAGCAAAAAAAAAAAAGAGTTAAAACGCAAAAAAATATGCAATAAAAAATTTTTTAATTTACACAATTTTTTTTTATGATATCACAGAAAAGCTCGAAAAACGTGTGTTGTGCTAAAGTTATGAATTTAATGCCAATATTGTCAAAATGATTTAAAGGATTTCTTTTAATATTTTGACTGAATAGAATGACTTTTTCAGAGCAAACATAATTATTTTATAAATTAAATGCAAACGATTTCAATTATAGAAGTTACGGGAAAATAATTAAGTAGCACATTTAAAACAAGAAGTAGGCACAAAAATGCTGTAAAAATAGTTTAATAAAAAAATTGTTTTTTAATTGCAACCAATATAAAGCCATAATGACTACACATAAATAGCAACAACATTAAACCGCTTCAAGCAAATGTATCGTTCTTGAAAAACTATTTTTGCTTATAGAGTTGGCGAAAGCTCTTAACACTTTGTTGATTACATATACAGTATTGGCCAAAACTTAAGCACCACCTCAGTACATTTTTTTCATATCATATTTTTTTTTAAAAACGACGTTTTTGAACCATGTTGCGAATTTATTATATATGATATATATTTACAACTTTATTATTGACAGACAAATATTTTAAAAATTCAGCGTCTCATAAATAAAAAGTTATTATCAAAGGAACATTTTAAGCCAGAAAACTTAACGGACAAAACTAAAGCACCCACTTTTTATGGTAAATAAAGATTTTTAAAATTAGTACTTAGTTGCAAACCCTTTATTCTGGACGACACACGCATATCTTTTTGGTATAGACAAAACTACATCATTAATGATATAATGGTATATTGGGATATGGAAAGCAAGCGGTTTCCTGCCATAATGAAAAAAATGCGCTGAGGTTTGAAATTGTGATAAATACCTCATCACATATACTGCTCGGATGAATTGAAATCATACGGAGTAATCATTAAATGCATCTAAAAATTTCTTTAAACAATGCTTTTGGCTGGCTACCCAAATTGTCTAATATGCTGTCAGCAAGATAATGTTAAAGTTTTCTCTGCTACACCAAAGCTGTACCGATTGCATAGGACCTCCAAGAGATCTCCGTAGAAACGTACATTAAATTTTTGTTGAGTCTTAAAAAATCTTTGATTTTCTGAAGCTCAGCTAAATGAGCTGTTTAAGGACAATAACTTTTATAGCCTTTCAGATGAAAGGATATTATCGTTTCTTGAGCTGAGACTTAACTAACTTATCGGATAGGATTCTTTTAGAATTTTTGGCAATTGTTAAAATTCGAAAAGCCAAACAGCCTGCTAGCGTAGTTTTGTGCGATATAAATGTCTGAATGTAAACGAGATAAAAAAACAACGTGTGTGTAAGATGTATTGCAAAGCTTTAGCCAGCACTGTGGCTCTGTTATGTGGCCAATATTAAAGTAAAACTTAAGTCTGTGAGTGTGAGAGAGTATTTGGATGAAGGGTTAAGTTGGACTACTAGAATGAATGACGTCAGCTTATGTTTGTATGCGGGTGATACAAGTCTAAATGAGCAGATCTGTTTTTAATTGTGCCGCCAAACACAATTAATTTCATGCTACTTTTTCAATTTTGTGTTGTTGTTGCTAACTGTCAGTGAGCCAGTGGTGGGAGTTAACACAAAGTGGTTTGAGGTAGCTAAAGTTGACAGAGTTAGGAGTAACAACAAAAATGAATCTGTGTTATGTGTTGGCAGTTTAAAATAAGGGAGACGATTAAGTTTGACTTATAAACCACTAAGAAATTTTGTTGGTTTCAAAATAATTTCGGATGGTATAGAAAATACAGGGTGCTCTCTCTAATTAAATAAAAATAAGCTAAAACAGTGCCGCAAGTATGCTGACTCCATATTTTTTATTATTTTTTTTCTTCTCTACCATGCAGTAAGGCATAAATAGTTACAAGCCAACAAACTTTAAAATTTTTTCGCAAGCAAAAAAGAATGAAACTACAAAAAAATTGTCATTTAATATTTGAGATAATAAAAGAAATTGTCTTGAATCCAATTATGTACATTCTTCACACCCTATTTATTTCGTGTTTGCGACTGATTTTGAAATACAATTTAAGCTATCATTCATAGAACGCTTTTACAACTTTGCGTAACCATTCAGCCATCCAATCTAAAACTCTTTGCTAAAATGTTGTTAAACCTGACGAATATGAAATACAATTAGGAGCAAGTCGTCTTCGTTAGAACTCAATGCAAAAAAAAAAACAAAAGTTTCAAACTCTACTGTGGCACAAAAGTGACGCAACAGCGCAACAACGCAACGCTGTCTGTGTAATGCTACAGTTCAAATGCAGCAGTAGCAACATAAAAGACAGCAAGCAGTAACTACTAGCAGCAGCAGCAGCATAAGTCGTAGTAGCGGTAACATCAACTAACCTTTGTAATGCCTCGAAAAGTTATAGCGAAAGTCCAAGCTGAAGTCCTGCCAAGTTTTGTGCTGCAAGGACGTTTTCGTTTACGTTGAAGTTTTGTAAGCAGCACAAAAAACTGCTGAACGCAATAGACGTTCTGTCATGCACCAAGTTTACAAGAGTTTGAAAGACTTTGTGCAAAGCTTTAGCGGACACAAAACAAAACTTGGTTAAGTACGAAAAATTGGCTTAAAGTCATTCATTCATATTTTTGTGTTGCGTTGTTTGAAGTTGATTCTCAGTACAGCTACTTAACCTCTTCTGTGCAAACAAAGAAATTGCAAGTTATTATTCTAGGTTAAAGATCTTTACTAACAGTTTTAATTTATATTTTATTGCTGCAATATTTTAGATCGTTGTATATTGCCGGTAACATTTTTAAAAAATGTCTCTCTGGCTGCAGACAAATTGGATGGTTTCAGTAAGAAATTGCTTTGTTATACCTGTGTTTTTTCAGCAATTCATTCAATTATTTTCAGATTTTAAGAAACGGCATAAGGCACTCTCTAGCTGAAAAATTGCCACAAGAAATTTTCAGAATTCCCTCTCAAGATTTTCCGTCGATTTACAATACATTTTATTAGCTTTATTGGACTAAAATTTCTTGCTTCCACAAAGAGGTTAAACCAACTCAGCTATTCACGCTTTTTGTCTGTCTGCTAATGTTTTTGTCTCTTTTTGATTTCTAACCCGTTTAGCAGTGGAAGATTTTTCATTTATCCTTACATTCGTCCTTTTGATTTATATGCACTTTCTTTACCCCTGCCCCTGCTAACCAATATGGGATCTTAAACTTCTTCAAAGTTGTGCGGCTCATTTAAGCCATTTGTTTTCCAAGCCAAGTTCGTAAAGGTTAACAAAGTGTTTGCCACTCACTTGGTCATAAAATGGCAACAGCAACAGCAGCGGCAGCAGCAGCAACAACGACAAGACGACAATTAATCATTTTGACTTTTAATCTTTCAACGGACTACAAGCATTCAAATAAGAAATAAAAACAAAAGACCAACAACGAGACATTCTTCCGCTATTTGAATGCTTGTTGTTGTTGTTGCTGTTGCTGTTGCCATTTGAAAGGACTCTTAAGTAGTCGACGTTATCAAGTTAATACGGAAATTTCGCATCATTAAATTTATGTGCGAAAATCGGACATGCCGCAAGAAAAGCAACATCAAATAAAATCAAAGAAATAAAGTTTTTGGCTTTTGTTTTTTTGTTGTTTTGTCTTACCAAAGGACTTTGTGGTGCAGCATATAAAGGATTTTATGGTCTTGATTATAATAAATCAAAAACGGACTACAAGGGTGGTGGTTAATTTAATAAAGATCTGCTTTAGTTTAAATGAAAATACAATTTTCTTTTCTTTTGCAGTAGGCTAGCTAGTTGCTCCGAATATGAAAATTTTGAATTAAATTTTGTAAATCACATAAGCAATTCCTCACATATTAAATGTCCAAAATCCTTATGTCATTTAAGTTACGTGCTATGACTTAATTATTGCATACTTACACATTGCTTTAATCCTTTATGAGTTAAGTCCAACTAATACGCTTCTCTCTCTCTCTCTCTGTCAAAACACCTTTAAAGTTCGTTCAACTTTTGACTTTGCGCGCTAAAATGCAGCTTTATAAAAAGCTTAACAAATTTTCAACACGTTTCTTGTGGTTGGATTAGTAACAGGGATTTAGCTCATATGCTCAAAAATGAAAAAAACAAAAACTTTAAGCTTTGACGTCGCGCATGTGGCACGCGCTCACTGGCATTTTTGCAGCCGATGCTGCTGCTGATGCTTTAGCAACCGGTTGCATGGTTAACGCCATACGGCAAGTGCTTGAATGCGGTTACTAAGCAGCCACTTAATTATGCAGTTCACGCGAATTAAGGGTTTCACTGCAGCTACGTGTATGTTTTGCTGCATTTTTTTTTTTTTTTGCACATAAATGCGCAAGAAGTATTAAAAGATTTTTTTTAAAAATAATTTTTGCAATAAATTAATATTTTTGAGGTGAGGAAACAGCGGCAGCTTTGAATGGCGATAACTTGAAACAGAGCTTATAGTACGGGAGGCAGCGTCGCATTTCAAGTGGCGATTTCCTCCCGCTTAATTTTGGTTTTAATTGATAGTTTTGATATGGCTGATAATCGAAACAAGCGTCAGTCGCCAGGCTAGTGGTGGAACTGGTTGTGAGAAAATGCGCATCATGTAAAAAAAAGAATGTCCAAAACCCATTTCAATTCACTTGAAAATTTGCACAATTAATGTTAAGATGATCATAATAATAAAAACAATAGTCAGCTGCGTGTATGATGTGGGATTATACGTCAGCTACTACTACTTTCGAAATTTTTTGTGTTTTTGTAGGGGGACCCCCAAAACGGTCGCAGATAGGGGGTAGGTATGTCGAGAGGAAAGTTTTAGAGAGTAAAAATAATAGAAAATTGTCTAACATTTTATCCCTCCAGAGGCGTCTGAGGAGAGGGGGGAGTCAATTTCATAATTTCACGAGAATGTCATTTTTGCAGAGGAACCCCCCTAAGGGGTTGTGATAGGGGCTAAGAATGTTCGGAAAAAATGTTGAAGGCGAAAAAATAATAGGACCTTGTCATATATTTGATCCCTCTACGAGGTAGCTTCGGGTAGATATTAATGATTTTCGATAGATTAAGGACCATTTTCCAGTTTTCAAAACGGTAGCGGGTCCATCAAATGTTTTTTGAAATGGACCAAATTTTACGTGGTTTTTATTGGCAACAATACGAAACTTTTGGTGCCCGGGGAGCGAAGATCGGAGCAACTTTAATTTTTCCCATGTGTGTCTGAACCACCCTAATGATTACTCAGCTGACGGTCTTACCCCCATTATAAGAATAGCTGATTATGTTTTTTATCATTCTAATTATATATATAATATAAATTTTTTTTTGTACACGTTTATGTAAGTAGCTGACGTATAATCCCCCATTATACACGCAGCTGACTATTGTTTTTTTTATTATGATCATCTTAACATTAATTGTGCAAATTTTCAAGTGAATTGAAATGGGTTTTGGACATTCTTTTTTTTTACATGATGCGCATTTTCTCACAGCCAGCTCCACCACTAGCCTGGCGACTGACGCTTGTTTCGATTATCAGCCATATCAAAACTATCAATTAAAAACAAAATTAAGCGGGAGGAAATCGCCACCTGAAATACAACGCTGCCTCCCGTACTATTATTTTCGAGTAAAATTTTATACTTTTATATAATCAATTTATGTAAAATCATATTACTTTCTAGTACAGAACGTGCATGCCTTTGAAGAGGTTTAGTCAAGACACTAATTCTCTTGAAAAGTTTAAGATGTTTCCAATTAATTTGTTTTAATAGAGCTGATCAAATCGCGGAACGGTATATTTCCTTAATTACTTTGAAAAACAACATATTGAATCGGCAACCAATTCCGCAATTTGAAGTCACTCCGACTGCATGGTTTGAGATGGATTTGGTCAGCTGATAATTTCTTACAAAATAAAAATACCCCGTTCCCGAAAAGAGCCGAAATTTTGGATGTGGTGCTATCTTTTAAAGTTCTTTGATGTGTCAAAATTTGAGCAAAGTCTGATGTTTTTTTAAATTTCATAATTAAATATATGATATTACTCCAAAACAGTAAATTTGGAATAGATTTATCTATATTTTTATACGATATTTCTACTATCTTGCAAGGCTTCTTGTAATAGTGTGTTTTATATTTCATATTTTTAAAAAATATTCTATTAATTTGTATGACTTTAAGTGTATATAATAAATATATATGTGTTGCAGATTAAATTGTTTAAGCATTAGTAATGGAATAGTGACATATGAAAATTATTAATATTTGTATTTCGATACACTGGGACCTTTCATTTTGTGAGGTTTGATAAAAACAAAAATGGGGAGTATATGGCGTCTCCTCAAAGTTAATGTTTAAAAATTTTGAGATTTTCATACAAATTAGCCCACAACTGCTCAGAAGCAGCCCATAGAGCGATAGGTTGTATCACAGACCATCAATAATATTGCATGCCCAAAATTTTTTTCAAACACGCTTACACCCTCTCTCCACAACTTTGGGGGGTTTCCATACAAAAGTGATGTTGTGGCTCTAAAAGGTTCAAGCTTATGCCCAACTCCTCTTATTTTATTCTTTCCAACATTTCTTCGGAATAAAATAACCCCCTATCTCGACCGCTTAAGTGGTTTCCCTTGCAAATTTGAATTTCTTATAGAATTTGGCTCTTTCCAACCCACCAAGGCGCTACTAAATGGTAAGATGTTACCAATCCCCATTAATTTTACACACCTATAAAATTTTTATCAATTTTACCCTTTCTGCTTCCCTAAACAAATAAACGTAAAAACCACTTTGGAACAGATTAGTAGTAGTAGCTTTATGGGCTTCTTTTGAGCAGTTGTGAGCTCATTTGTATGAAAATCTCTAAATTTTTAAAATTTAACCTTGATGAGAAGCCATTTAACCCCCGCCCATCCCCTTCATTTTTTGGCTCACGCATTATATTATTTTTTTATGATTTTTTCGCAGGTTTGAACTTTTTCTTGTGAACATTTGTAGAGTTTTCGTAATTTTTTTATAAGATTTCACCAGCTCTTATAGTTTTATGTATGTGAACAAACGTATATTTTTTTCGATATTTGCATATAATTTTAATTATTGTTGTTGTTTCTTGTTGACATTTGTCGCGTTTTTACAGTTTATTGTGAACATTTGTAGTGTTTTTTGTAAGTTTGTGTGTATATTTCTTTTAGTTTGTGTGGAATATTGTAAGCATTTTTAGAGTTCTCACTATTCTCGAAAATTACAAGATAAATAAAGAAGATATTTTAAATATTCTCAAAAGAATTTATTCTAAAAAGACATTCAAAATGAGATATAATCAAAACTCACAAAAAAAAAAACAAACAAATTCAGATCGGTTGTGAAGTGAGATTTTATACTCGGGTATCTATACGAAGAGCAAAAGTTTTTGTAAGCCAATATTTTCAAAACTGACACCTTGCTTTAAAGCTTTTTCCGTTGTATCCAAACCCTTATTTATACACAGAAATATGGCAACGTGCTTGAAGTGGGATTCCAAATGCAGGGAAAAAAATAAGGTTTGCGCAGCTTAACTCAGATAAATGTATATGACTAAATAAATTTTTTAAATCAAGATTTTTATTTAAATTTCAGTTTTGAAAAACTACAAACTTTCGCAAAAAAAAGAGAGTTCTAAAGTAATCATAGTTTTCAGTAAGTGCAGAGTTGTTTTTTGTTTTTATATTTTAAATGCAAAAATTTAGAAACTAAAACCAAGTAGCTGACAATATGCCGAAAATAAAAATTATTGAGCAAAATTTATTAAAATATGGCAAAAACTTTGAATTGAATTGGCTTTCAATGGACACTGTCACAAGTATTGTTTGAAAATTTTCTTTTTGTACAATATATGTATTGATTGAAACAAAATCATCAATTGTTTATAATGTGAGCGAAATTTCCTGGTTTTCTTTTACTGACAGTCAAATATAATTTTATTGCCAATTATTTTGAATTCGTTTGAGAAAAATTTTTTTTTTGTATTTATGTTTTCTTTTTATTTCTATCTTTATTTATCATATATTAAATGAAAACTATGTTTTTTTTCATTCCAGTAAAAATCACAAAAAATGACGGTGAGTTTATATAGCTGACAATTTAATTTATTTTTTTTATTTTAGATGGTAGCGAAAAACTTTATTTAATATTTTAGCACTTTCGCCAACATATAGTAAGTGTCAAAATAACAGCAACAGAAAATTTAAAGTCATAACTTTTGGCGACAAAAAACTTTCATTAAAAATATCAGAAATTGTTTTGAAATAAGAAAATTGCACCATTTAGTTTTCGTGGTTTTTTTTTTTTTTTTGTAGGCGACAGTGCAATGTCAGCGGCTGCTTTAAAGTTTCAGCAGCGCAGACATGCAAAAAAAAAAAACATCACTGATGATGGTGGAACTTCTTTTTTTTATAAGAAAAAATCATTGAAATATTCAAATTAAAATGAGAGAAAAAAATTACTACTGTATTTTTCAATTTCACAAATTGTAAATGACAGACAGCAAAGGCTGCGTTTGCACATATGAATTTAAATTTGACATTGGGTTATATGTTTCAAGGCGGTATCTGTGCTGTGTGTTTGTCTAATTTCCTTTGTTTTCTGCACACGATGACAGCCAGCAGTTGTATGTTCTATATTTTGTTTTTTGATTATCTTTGCATATTCCTTTTGACGCTTTGAATATTTCATCAACACTCTTGAGAGCTATGCATGCGGTACTGTGTTTTGTTCAAGACGTAAAAATGCTCCACGTAGCAGTAACTTCCTTTCATTGCGCTTTTGCTGCATTTTTTGTATGTTTTCTCCGATTGTGTTTTTGTTTTTTCTCTATTTTTTTTTTTAGCAATTTCCTTCTTTTTTTTTACTTCATTTTATATTTTATTTTATTCCAAGTTGCAAAAATTTTTATGGGCAGTACAAATATTCATGGCAAGCATTTGAATGTCGATGCTGTTCCTTTATGTTTCAGCTATGGGATAATGGAATATTATGATGCAGTTGAAGTGAAAAGGGGGTATTCCAGAATCAAGTGATAATTGTAAGATTGTTCCAAGAGCGGTGCACAAAAATAAAAATAAATAGTTTTTCCTAATGGAAAATTGTACAAAAAACAATTTAAAAAATTGCATTAAAAAAATTTAAAAATTTACCAAAAAAAGTTTCAAAATGGAACAACATTTTGCGCTTTTTATTATAAAAAAATCTAAGACAAAAAAATTCCAATATTATGATATTAAATATATATATTTAACTTATTAAAATATCCTACATAAATAGTGAAATGTAACTGGAGTATCTACCTTTAGCTTTTCAGCCAAGCATTGCTCATCAAATGACAATTGCAAGTGCTAAGTTGCTCCTTTGCTGCTGCTACTGCTACTGCAATTGCTGTTTCTTCTATATTTTCAATTCCTGTGTGCAGCATATTTTTATTGTTGTTTGTATTGTAAATTTTTTCATTTCCGTTTGAATTTTTTTGTCTCTGAATTTAATAGCCTTTGTATGCAAGCGTTTCTCTCTCTCTCTTTCTATCTATCTGTCTCTGTGTGTTTGCTTGTGTACTTTTAGTGTTGATGTCGATTTGTGTCTCGATATTTCTATCAGCATGTGTGGTGTCATAAATGTTTGCTTTGTGTTGATGTTGATGGCAAAGCAGCTTTCGCTTGTCGTATGCAAGCAAGGAAATGAGTAAAAATTCTTAAAATTTACTATGCATACTTTTAGGTGTTTTCATATCCAAATGTGCTTCGACTCAGAAATTGCAATCATTTTATGTGCAAAATAAACGTTTAATACTTTCAAAAGATGCAGTGTGTATAGTGAAGAAAACTTGCAAGATGACACTTTCATTTGTATTTCATTTTATAATTGAGGTAACACTGCAATATAAAGTACAACTTTTTTATATTATGTTGTGTTTAAAAACAAAACTATAAAAAACTAAAAGTTCGTAGAAATTTTGGGCCTTACTTCAAATTGAAAACTTAGAGCAAATAATAATTTTTATTTATCAGAAATTTTGAGCTCTTTCAGCAGAAATATTTGCAAAAAAATCAAAGAAAGAGTTAATTTTTTTCCCATAAGTGAACTTTTTAAGGATTCTTTTATTTTAATTGTGAACGGTGAACCATTTTTCAATAAAACTATATGTTTCCAAATCGATATTGTGACCATATTTGATATGTTAAATTTTTGTATCATTCTTAATTGTATTTATTAAGGTTATCGATTTAATTATGGCAAGATACACCTCAAAAGTATGCTTGGAAATTGTCCAATTTTTCTCGCAACTTCAATTTACGAGCTTATCATAAGACTAGTTTGGTTATTGTACATCAACAACTGTGAATAGTTGTGTACGAATACTTTCGTAACGCAACGTTGGCGCGCCAGTAGAACAAAGATGATAAAAGCAAATACGTAGTAAAGTTGAAGCTAAAATCCTTACTAAATTGTTATCACGAGATGCTGATTTTTCGTAAAAACTTAGCTTCTCTGATGAGTCGCATTTCCATTTCTCTAAATCAATAATTATTCAAGATTGTCATTTCTGGTTTCAAGTCATTCAATGAATTATTAACAAAAAAACTTTGCATTCTACAAAAGTAATCATTTGATGAGGCTTGCGGCTGGAATCTTTTCGAAAATGAAGAAAAAGTAAACGCACTTTTTTTTTTGGCCTGAATTTTAAAATATAGCTTAGGTTAGGTTAGGTTATAATGGTGAATTGGTAGCCCCACATAGACATTATGGTCCATAGTGATACCACATCTCTCAAGATTTAATCAGTTAGTATTTGTTGATTGGTTTATGGTAAAAGTATTCGTCTGCTTGGCAAAATCGTAAATTCTGTAGAGTTTTAGTTTTGCAACGTCGTGCAACGAGTATAGGACAGAATGCCCAAATGTTCTGAGCCTTGTCCGCGCGAGTGCAGGGCAGTTGCAGAGTAAGTGCTCCAGCGTCTCTTCCTTGCAGTTCCTGCACATACCATTTTCAGGCAATCTCATTTTACGTGCATGATGACCTATAAGGCAGTGTCCAGTTGTTACACCTGTCAAGAGACGGCAGTTATCCCTGGATAAAGATAGTAGGAATTCTGTATTGGTCTTATTAACATTAGGCCAAAATATTTTTGTTATCAAGCTAGTGTCCAGCTGTATCCATCGTGTGTTAGTTTTTGTTAACATACAGATGTCCATTTTTAAATTAAAGTATTGTATAGGTGCTGCGATACTTATAAGCATTGTGTCCAGAATCGCTCCTAGTTTCGCCTGTTCGTCCGCAATCTCGTTTCCGATGATGCCTTGATGCCCTGGTACCCAGTACAAATGAGCTTTGTTATTGGTGCTGAGATCTTGTAGAGATTTATAGCATTTGAGAACTAATTTCGATTTTATTGTGTTGCTTTGGAAAGCTTTAAAAATGGCCTGACTGTCCACATATATGTTTATGCGGCAGTTACTGGTGTCCCTTAAAATGCTCTCTGCTGCTTTTTGAATTGCCTTTATTTCGGCTTGAAAAATGCTGCAAGAGTGTGAAAGCCTGTAGTGCTCTTTGAAGTTGGTGTTGGCATTGAAGATACCCGCACCTACCCCTTCGTTTTGTTTGGAACCATCTGTTTATAAGTTGATACAATTTAGAGGATATCGAATCCTACGGGACCAGTAGCTTCTTGAAGGAAATTTGATGGAAAAGTTTTAATCATAGAGAGTTCTAGGCTTAAGGTAATCTATAGAAATATTTGCTATATTGCCTATGCTACCATGCCCATAGTGCCTAATTTTGAAACAATTAGACTTAGAAGATATAACATGTTGCTGAATAAGTTCGTGGAGCTCCATCTATTTGCTTATAACAGAACTTAGACTGCAAAGTCATTTTAATATATTATCGATAAAAATATTAAAATTATGCGATAACAATAATTTTTATATTGAACTTTTCTTAAATTACGATTTTTTGATCGTTGACAAACTTATTCAAAAAATGTTCAAAAGTAAAACGCGTCACCTATGAAGATAATACATATTTATCTAAACACAAAAAAATATTAAAATTAATCTATACATCTGATAGTTTGAATATGAACATAAACGAATTTCACAACGAACGAACTTTGATTGCGATTACAGCAATAGTAATTTCGACTTTTTCCAAATTCGATGAACGATTACTTAGATTGTAATCGATTTTTCCTTGTGTTCGCAGATTACTGCAACTATAATCACTTAGCAATCGTAATCCATAATGCCCAGCTCTATCTAAATTCTATTGATTTCAAAGTTTTCTATGGATATGGTTAAATTATGCGTTACTCATACGTCATGATATGCTTGTTTTTAAAGTTTTACATATCATAAAAAATGGCGTAGACCATATTACTTTCAGTAGTGTAAAAGAGAAAGGAACAACATAAGAGTCAGTCTTAAAAGAGCTCTACGGTAATACTTGAAATGCAAAAGCTTGCACACTGAGAAGCAGTGTAATTTTCGGAAATCAACACTTAAGAGTATTTCGTTAAACTTGGAGTGATGGGTGAAAACATTTATAGAAAGACATTGTTTGATTTAAGGTAACATCCTGGCCGCGTATAAATATTATAGAAGCCCTAACTTATTTATATCCACGAAATGCAACATGTGGCTAAATGTTATGGTTGAGTATTTTAACATTCACCGAACAATCTGAGCACATGGACATCAGGATATTAAACGTTATTGCAAATCTTGCTCGGCAGAGTCATATTTCAAAATTTTCACCTGTATAAGAAGTGTCACATAACGTATACATGACAAAATTTTAGTGTAAAATGTATTAAAAAGAGAAAAAAAGAAGGGCAATTAAGCAACTAATAGTCTTTTAAATGCATTTTGCGATACAATATTATTTTTTGTGTTTTTGCGCTTACATTACTGAACAGGAGGCTCAGTAGATATAAGATTTAATTATGATTTGTTCCAAAAATGCAATCCTTAAAAATAATCTCTGCTTTAGCTTTGCTTGAAATGACATGAAACACTTGGTACGTTCTTTTTTGATGTACTGTTTGAACTTTCAGCACTTTAATATAGGCCAGCTACTTCATTTAATAATGAAATCTGTTTGGTTCTACGAGAGAATGCTATCACATTGGCCTATCATGAATGTCTGAAAGGACTTACGTAAACTTTATTTTAAAATAAAAGCTGAATGCTTTCGGTTTATCTCTATCATCTACTATTTATCCACTGAACCATCAATACCATACAACTCATCAGCTGTATAAGAGATGCGACACTTTTTCTGCTCCAATAAAATGTCAATGGTAGAATTTATTGCAAATTCCATTACGGATGTGGCGTTTTAACAAATACGCTCTTTCTTACGCATATAATAAGTCACTTTTATTGTTGTTGTTGTTGTCGTTGTGCTGAGTAAAATGAATTTTATTCCTTTATTTATTTGCTATTATTTTTTTCTTTTTTTATTGCATTTAATAAAATTAAATTAAATATCTTCATCAGTCAATAGTTTTGCCTGTTCGGATTCGATTTGTACATACATACGTTCAACTGCCTGTGTGACCTATACTTAATATATGTATGTGTATTGTTGTCGATATCCTTAAATTTATATCTGCTCATGCAGCGGCTACACTGCTGCTACCTACTTGTGTGGCATTAAATTGTGGGTTTTAATCCTGTCAACACATTTCACACATCGTTTCCGCTGCTGGTGTTAATAAGTGTGCTTTATGGTTAAATGTTGTATGTAAGATGAACACATAAATCTTCACAATAATAAGGGTGACAGAAGAAAAAAAAAAACAATTGAAGGGGAAATACAAACTTCTTTAGAAAAAGACAGCAAAATAAGGAAAATATCATATTTTAATATAAAAGAGTTTTTCGACATTTAGTTGCATACAGGTCGTATGAGTTACCTTTAATTCAAAATTCTTAAGCAAACATTTCTATTTTCCAAATTTTCCTGCATTAAAGTTTGCTCAACAAATTGAAAACTAACACTTTATGCTTACACCCAAATGTATGCAATGCTTACAGTTAACATATGCACCCACACATATCGAATGTATGTATGCACGTACTGTTGTGTGCGCTTCAAAATTGATTTTATGCAAGGCAGAAGACGACAAAAGATGTTGACTGATATATTTTTAATCATCATCAACAGTGGCAGCAAAGCACAACAATAGCAACAATGCGCTGCCGCTGCTGCTGCTGTTATTATTGCATACTTTTAGGTGGATTATCAAGTACGCTACTATAGAGCACCGTTAGTGAAGTGCACTTTATTTTCTCTGTGTTACGAAAATTGCATAAATAATAACAATGTTAGCGCATAAATTATTTGTTGCATACATTTTGTTGTTTGTCTCGTGCATAGAGTAGTGCAACTTTTCTTCTCAATTTCGCTTGCATACTTTAAGGCGCGCGCTTTTTATGCAATGCCTCTGGTGTTGGCTGTGTGCCTTTACTATTGTATATGGTTGTAAAAATTGAGACAGGAAATCATTTGTCTTCTTTGCCAAGAGTTAGTAGCAGCAGCTCTGGTAGCGGCAAATTGATTTATTATGAGCTTCCAGTTGAATGAAATGTAAGCAACTGTCAAGCAAGATGAGCGACGCTAAATTGAATGCAACATAATGAAACGTTAAAAAGTATGCAAAAGGTTTATATTGTCTGCAATGCATGTATGTAGGTGTTGTATGTAGTTATATGCGCCTGGATGAGTGGGTATATGTGCATAGTAAAAAATTGTTGTGTGAAATTTTTAATTCTTACCATTCCTAACGTAAGTTGCCTCATAAATTTTGCATTGCAACTGAAACTATGCAACGCCTTCATAATGTCAACATAATTTTACTTTGAGAACAGATTTAGCAACATGTGCTGTGTACTTTTTCCACTATCAAATAGCACATTTATCAAGATTTTTTTAACATTAAAATGGTAATTGGAATCGAAACGTTACAGAAGTACAGAAAATAGGTTTATGCTTTTGTCATTATATTATTAAAATTGATTTTTTTTTAGAATTGAATTTTGAATCTAACACGATTTAAATTTAAAGCTTTTGGCTAAGATTATGCATTCACTTTCGCTCTTTAAAATGTATAGAAAGAAGAAGTTCAAAGGTATTTGATATCGATTTGAGTAAGTTTATTTTGAGAAATCAATCAGCAAAGTCAAAAATTGTTTATTTACTAAACAGACTCTAACAATTCATATATACCTGAGTTATGTTTTTTTAGTTTTCGGGAAATTAGACTAGTACAAAAATATTATTACCAAAAAAAAATTATTACGAAATAATTGGGCGGTAAGCATAAAACTTGATGCTTAATTTACACCTTTATTACGTTTTACATACGAGGATATGATAGTTTTTGATTAAAAAATAGATGTTTCAAACTGTATAAAGCTACATATGGGCCATGGAAAAAGTAAATTTTTTATCTTGTAGGATGCAGGACATTTTAGTTGAAATTGATTATTAGCCATGACTCAAATTTCTATTTAATCTTCATCTGCTCCATGTGTAGAAAACTACACATAAGAGAATCTGTTTTTTATTTTTTCTAAAACCATCTTTTAAAAACTCTGGCTGACTCTATCAAAGGGGATTTTTGAAGATTTCATTCAAGCAGTTAAGTATGTGATCCTTGAGTGTAGAAACACATGCATGTTCCATAAGTGTTTGGAACTTTCAGCGGGAAAAATTACATTTATATCGCGTCGCTGGGAATGAAAAGGACATAAAAATTTTGTGAATTAATTTAGAAACAGAATTCCACCAAATGTAAGAAAATGCCCTTGTGCCAACAAAAATTTGCTGCAAACACAGCGCTTGTTTTGTTAATCAGTAGAAATAACAAATTTTATATACTGCAAAGCACAAAGCATAACTTTATCGAAATTGGACCTGGGAAAAAAATTGTGGCATCAATTAAAAAAAAATTATAATAAAACTAAAAGATTAAAGATCTGTTCATATTAATTGCTTTTACAAATGTTACCACACATTGAGCTTCTTTTCCTATTATTAAATTTAAGTTGCATTGATATAAGTGATAAATTTCTTTCTTGCTACAGTTGCAAAAGAAAAACAAATAGATGACCAATGGCGGTATTTTCGAATATGATAGATATTTTTACTTTTAACGCCCATATAATTTTCAAGAAACTAAATCCCGATTGGTAAAAAACGCTTTGCTAATTTTTAAGCAACACTTGCACTAAAATTTACTAATATATAAAAACAAATTAAAAACGGTTTTAAGTAAATGCAACATTCTACCATGTCATGATTATTTCCACTCAATAAAATCAACTTTGTTACATTGTAATGGCGCTGCAAATGTATAACCATAACCATAGGCAGACACATCATAAAATCCAAATGCCACTAACCAGCTGCAGCGTAGACACATAACCACTTTACCACTTTTACGACTTGCTGCGTTTTCTACAGCGGTTAAGTCGGTTGTGGCGGTGGCGATGGCGGCGAAGGCGACGACGGATATCATAACTTTGTTGTGTCGACAAGCAATCAACGCATGGCATGGAATTCTTTTCGCTCTACAATTTTTTATTACAAAGTCTTCCGCTATATAGTGGCAGCGACAAACAGCAACAATGTTGTTGTCGTCAGTGCGATGCGCAAGATTGATTGTTGCAAGTTAACGGAAACGGAAGCTAATGGATTTTCAATATTTTATTATGGCAGCTACTTTTTATCAAGGAATTTTTATTAGGAATGTTTATTTTTTTAGCCTCTATTTGAAACGGTATTAAAAGGCTTTTAACTTTTTATTCTTTATTGGATGCGGATGCCAATAGCTACAGTTTATGGATCTATGAAACGATTTAAATTCATTTCTAATAAATTTTAGCTAACTAACATTAACATAATCATTTTTCACACACACAATGATATCAATCATTTGGTGTGAAAATATATGTACTCATCCTTTTAATCCAAAAAAAAGAGCACCACAAACCACAAAGTGTGACATTTTGCGTTTTGCGCCCACCGCGTCTAATCCGTGCTTGTTATGATGACACTTTGCCACAATATGTTGTGTCAAAAAGTTGTCAATTAAAATGCAACAAATTCAATTTTTCATTTATTGTATGTGGTTGTCATTATTGATGTCGTTACTGTCTGCTTACCCTTAAGTAGTATATTTTTTCGAAGAAAAGAGCAAAAAAAAAAAAATAAACATTAGACACATTTGCTTACAACTGTAGTAGCTCATACTACGTACACAATTTCGAATGTGTTTCTACATCACAATATATTCATATATATTAATATCAAAATTGTGTCAAGTACTTTTATGTGTATGTGTGTGGTTTCTATTATATGTTTGCGCTTCAAAATATGCAACGTTTTTGTATTGAATTTCATTTTATTGATAAAAAGCGCTCATGTGATACATTGCAAGTAATCGATACATATCTGTGTGTGTGTGTGCTTGTTAATAAAAGCATGTTTTCAAATATACTCTTTTAAGAGTCGCATAAAAGATTTATTGAATATTTTGACAGCGAGCTTATTAGCAAAAAAAAAAAAAAAAAATTTATATGAGTAGCTATTTTTAAATTGTTGGCATATTTTGGGGCGCAAATGACGTAGCGATAATCATTTAATTTATTAAAAAAAAGATAAGCTTTTATGTGCTACCACTTCAATAAAAAAGTTTACCATATTAAAAAAAATGTACAACATGTTGTATGATTAACATTTAATTATTTATGATGCTGCTGAAATTTCGATCATTTTAGAGAAGTTCAAAATGTTGTATTAGTGCGTTGTAACTAAGCAGCTTGAAAATGTCAGTTTTCTTCGTCCGGGAGTTTTAAAAGATTAAATTTCTTTTTATTTATGACCTCATCAAAAATACGCAAGTAAAACTCGTTATTGATATTTTCTTAAGACCAATTATTGCATGAAAAATTTGATAAAAACGTTTGCTTTAAATATTAAAAACTCAAGTTTGCATGTACCATAATGAAATCCGTATTCCTATAATTTCCGTTATAAAAAAAAATCGAAAACTTTAGCTAACATTAATTGAGTTTTAAAATAATATTTCTCTTTTTAATGCAGAAGCATCTACTGTATTTTAAATTAATACTAAAAAAATGTATCTAAACAATGTTTTCAATTTTTATTTTGCAAAAGTAGCGAAATATAAATAATTTCCAATTTGCACGCTGGAACAAGATAATCAAGAAATTTCAGCAAAACAATTGTCACAACACTAAACTTTAGTGAAACGTGCTACTAATTGAAATATATCTGTGTGGTGTCCCATTAGGAATTGGTGTTATAAGTAGTGCTTATAAATGATATATTTAATTAAAAAAAATGCATTCTTTAAAATGATAAAATTTGCATCGTCATTTGATATAGGTTTTTACCCAGAAAAATTAATTTTTGATAAAATAAAAGACTCAAAGCATTAACTGCTTGATGTGTTAACCTAATGATGATTGTTGAAAAATGTTGAGTGGTTGAAAATTGTTGCAAAATTATAAAAAAACGAACTCAGCTTCACTTTTGAACTTGAGTAGCTTGTGTGTAAATGGTGTTTTAAAACTTGTTAATTATTTTGAAAAATAAATAAAATGCATATTTTTAAACATTAAAATGTATGTTCGACTGAATAAAAAAAAAAAAAAACCCTGATTGCACCGAATTGCGCAATAAGTGACATAATTTTGTTTTTCGTTTTTATTCTTCTGGGTCTTAGACTTTTTTGGCAAGCTCTCTTAATATTTCTTTCATATCTTGACTTTGTCAACATACATATATAAAGCTAATTCTTCTTCACCACTCTTCTGCAAAATACGTTGATACCTTTTAAGCTTGGCATAATAGAACCAACGTGACTGTGACTATAACTTTTAATACATCGATGCTTTTCTCTACTGGGAAATAGCATCAACTTATTTATATATTCACATAAACAGCATTATATTTCCATGCAGACACAGTCACATAGCAAACAACTACAAATGCAAATGTGACAATTACACGCCCACTTATAAGCAGATAATGCAAACATGTGCGCAATTATGCGCCCACAAACAGTAAAATAAGTGAAGTAAAATAGGAAAAAAAAAACAAAAAAATCAGTGTAACGTAAGTAACTTTTTGTGCACATTACTCTACTTAGCATGGGTGACATCAAAACAAACATGATGATTATACACACACACACGCACACACATAGTGCCATAGAGTTTAAGTTGCAATGAAAATGGGGGAAAAAAAAGTACTCGACCTGCTTTGATGCTTAACTCCCACCATTACTTCACCTATCGGAATTTTTCTTTTTGCATTGGCTCGTTTTTGCTTTGTTTTTTTTTTTGTTTTTTTCTATTTACTGAATATCTCGGTGTGAAACGCAGATTTATTCCTCTTTGCAAATACTTTAGATGGGCGACGTGCCAAAACATTGTAATGTGATTTTCATGAAGTTCACTGTAGCTGCCTTATGCTGCTCAAGGTTTAAAGCACCTCGATATTTTTTTTGTTTTGTTTTGATTGTGCACCAGTATGTGCGATTTCGCACTTTTTTTTCTCAGTTACTATGTACATTTTTTTTGTTGTTTTCTTATATTTTTTGTTTTTTTAATTTCTTGTTACTACCTATTGCCTACCTCAAAAGGATGGCATACTAGGTTAAATTTTACAGTATTTATATTTTTAGTAGAATGATCATCAGCAACTATAGAACATACGTCTTTTTGATCAATATAACATAATAAAAATCATCGTTAAGCATTGTTATTAAAAATACGGTTTCAAACGATGGAGCGTCAGAAATATTCAAGTTATGACAAGTTATCTGATAAGAAACGATAATCAGGGTGGTGCTTCTATCTTCTCTCTATGAATAGTCGTATGTATAGCATGTCAATGGCCTGGCAAGAAATAGGCTACCTTTGATATGATCATCAAAGAGTATTGACTACTTGATAAACATAAACTCGATTAAAATCGATAGAATTATTGAGAAAAACTATCGATTAATAGAACTTTAAAAGAGTCGATAAAAGTCATATAGTGCCAAAAAATATTGAATGTATCAAGTAACATCTAAAACTGTATGAGAACCGATAAAAGTCTTTAAAAATCGATAAGTTGTGAGTAGTTCCGATTAATATCCAAAACTCATAAAGACTTGGTGAACGAGTAATAATATCGAAACATTATTGATTTGTTTCCAAAAATAGTTCAGAATCGATGCCAGTCGAATAGTATTGAAATTTGGTGAAAAGTATCGAGCAATATCCAAAATTCAATAGTAACGAAAAGTAATGAGAAGTATCGATTGATAGCCAAAACTCTATAGCGATTTGGTAAACTTCAAAACTATCGAATTTTTTTGAATATTATGGATTAATATTCAAAGTTGAGGACAAAATAAAATAGAATCGAAAGTTAATAGGAAATAGTTTAAAAAACATACCGAGTGGCATTGTTTAGTATCAACAATTCGAAAGATATTCGAAATTATTGAAAAGTATTGAATTGAGTCGAGTGTTATCGAAAATTCGATTAAGTTCGATAGAACACTAACAAAATAGATTAGCATCGAGTAGTTTTAGAAGGAATTACAATCAAGTTTTTGATAGCTCACTTTGACAGAAGTTCACAAAAATTAAAAAGTATCGATACATTTATACTTAATAATATCGAAAAGTATCGAACAAATTAAATTGTTTTGAAAATATCGACAGGGAAGTATTGAAATGTCGTTAGATGGTAAAAAGTATCGGTTTCATTTGCTTATCAAAGTAAAAAACAAAAAAAATATGCTGTAAGTAAAGCTCTCTTTATGTCATGAAAAAATGTTAATATTATGAATAGAAACCTAGGTTACTACCTTTATAGACAGCGCAGCTGGATAGCGCACTTATTTCGTTAGCACTTTCCCATTTTTGCAGTCTTTAGCGTTGCTTTTACCGCTGCTGCTTGTCTATGGTACATATATAACATAGCACATTGGCGCGTTCAAAATCCACTTATGTAAGTTGCTTGTGTTTCAAAACTCAGTTTTGCCATCACTCTTCGATTTTGCAATGATTTTTTTTTTGTTTCAAACACAGCGCTGCTGTGTTCATGCTGCGCATTTTTGCGTGGCTTGTGAAAAAATGTGCCCTGCTGCTATAGTTCAATTGAAGTTATGTGATGTTGGTCTTAGGAGTTTTTTTTTCCACGAATACGCTGTTTTATCTTATTTTGAGTAAGTTTGGGTTTCTTTTCCATTTACTGATAGCACTTTTCTGAAGTATTTAAAGTACTGTAAAAAATGTCAAAGCTGTGACGTCTATTGGCAATGATTTTTAAATATTTTTACTACGCATACGATTTGTTTTTGTTTCTCTTACCCAGTGTTTTGAATGCCTGAAAAATCATGTGCTCAAAATAAACTTCTTATATTCTTCACTACAGTTAAAAATTATATTTAGTGAATACTTTAAATAAAATGTCTATTTGAATCGAATAATACAAACTCTGTCATATGATGTTTTTATTGCATTGCAGTTGTCCTTTAATTTATTTAATCAATTACTTCCAGTATTTAGTTTACAGCTGTAAAGTTAATTGTTTCCTTTATAAGTTTCGAGTAGCTTTGAGAAGTTACTTTCATTTCGTGTTTACGAAATTCTAGAACATCGTATTATAATTATATTAATATACTGAAGGATCTATAATTTCCAGTGCATTTTAGATGGTGACACTGACATATTTACAACGTTTCGAAAAATCCATTTTTATTCAAAAAAAAAATAATAATATAAAATGAAAGAATTTAATCCAACACCTTTCCGCTGTTTGCTGGGTCTTTTGTGATTTTTACTTATGTCTGTATAAAATCTTCAATTCGAGCATCTTAGCGTTCGAATGTGTAATCTCCAGCTGTGTGCCAACCAGCATATTACATTTGTAGCTTAAGTAAAGATTTATGAAAACAACGCGCCACTAAAAAGCGTAGCAGCATTTGAAAATCACGCGCTTTGAACTGAAAAAGAACTGTATTTTGTACCCACAGTACATTTTTTTTTGCATTTTCAGGAGAATTTTGTGCTCTCTTTTGACTTTTTAAAAATCCCTACGAAATCAACATGGTCGTTATTGTTGAGATTTATTGTTGTAACATGCAGAGTCCATAACCGCGCGATCACTGCAACATGACCCCTGCTGTCAATGTCTGCTTGTATGTATATAGTACAAGCAACGTAAGCAATATCTATGCAAGGACATGTTTGTTAGAAGTGTTAGACGAGGAAGCTAGCAGTATGAAAATCTTGTTTCAAAGTTTTTGTATCCAGTTCTTGGTTTTTTTTTTTTTACTTGAAAACTACTACTTGCGCAAAGATGATGATGACGACGTTGATAGCGACACCCACTGTGTTGAGTGCTGCCGAATTTTTAAGGAGATGGTAGATGCTAAATGCTTCACTGTGTGTGGAGTATGCTGATTGGGAGGTCGCAACTGTTATGTTATCTGTTTCTTATGCTTTGGCGGCGGTGGTAATAAAAGTTTAACATTGATTTACACGCTCCCAAGAAACTCATGAATGTTGTGTTCAATAAAACATTGGGAAAAAAAAAAGTTTTTGCGCGAAATCGCTTGTTGGATAAAACCAAAAAATTGTGCGCTTTCTTTGAACACTTTTGGAGTTTTTTTTTGTGTGCAGAAGATAATGTTGCAAGTGTGGACTATGCTTAAATTGCTTAAAGTTTTTACAACAGGTCGGATAAAATTTAGAAATTTTGGCAAAATTACAAAAAGTTTTATAAAAACTTTTACTCTCATAAAAATTTTAATAAAGTCACGTCAAAAATATGTATACTTCATGCAGTTTACGAGCACGAAAACCACAATTGACTGATTTTTAGTGCATTTAGAAAATTATCAAAAATAAATAAGTAAAAAACTAACTGAAAAGTAGCATGACTCTTAAAAGTGGCATATGATTTAAAAGTTGCGTTAAACTTAAAAGACGCACAAATATAAAAAGGCAAATAATACTGAAAACTCACACTGAGTGGAAATTCGCTTTAATCTAAAAATTGCATAAAATTAAATAATATCGTCAGATTAGAAAATCGCATAAGACTAAAAATATTTGTGTGACATAAAAGTCCTGTGATTAAAAAATTTTTCGTAAGAAGGCTTTGGTTCAAAAGCAACATAAATGATAAACGAGTTTCTTTTGATGCCAGTGAGAAACTATGATAAGCGTAAAAAGTCTTATAAGACTTCATGCAGCGTAAGGCATAAAATCGCATGTGATAAAAATGAGACTAAAAAGTAGCATGAAATAAAAATAAAACAAAAAATTTTCATAAAACTTAAAAGTTTCATAACAATAAAAAAACTGCATGAAACTAAAAAGTCGCATGATACGAAAATTTTTTAGCAATTTGCTTGAGACTAAAAAACCGCATAAGACTACCAAATTTAAGCATTTTTTTTTTGGAAAGATAACCCAACTGTAATATTTTTTTTGCAAAAATTTTTTTAAATATTTTTTTTTAGCTTTTTAAAAATTTTTCTTTCAGTATAATCAAACAAAATTTAAATGATCACAAAGTAATCGTTTAAGACTTTTCATATCAAGTAAATGTGAAAGATTTTGGGTAATCTCCATAATTTTTCTTATCAAATATAGGCCAGAATAATTTAAATTTACGCTTAAAATTAGCGGACTTTTTCACTCAAATGAATCTTTTTTACGGTTAAATTATAAAGTAATAAAAAGTTCCAATAACATTTCAAATTCAATCACAGTGCAGAAATCCTTAACTTTTTATTTAACTTCTGTTTGTATTTTAACAAAAAAATCCATAACACAATCCAACCATTCAGTCAGTCAAATCATGTTAAAGTAGCAACGCCATAACACATACACACACACTCACAGAGTGCTTTTAGAATGTAGGCCTATATCAACTCTTTGATTTGATCAAAAATTGTAAACTTGAAAAATGATGTCGAGTTGTAGCCAAATTTGAACAAATTTTTCTTTTCATCCTACTGCTGTTGTTGACTGACTAAGAAAAACTGTCAACCGAATACTTTGTAACATGGAAAAGACCATCAGAGCAACAATAAAAAGCAAAAACTGTCAAGTTAACTGATTTATTATTTATTAGCCAACAAGATGCTGATGTTGGTTTGCTGTTGCCACAATTTGGAGCATTAAACCACTAGGGCACAATTTGAAAAGTTGAAAGTAAAGCATTCAGTCAGTCATTTTGTCACTCAGTCAATTCAACAATCAATCAATTATGCATGCTTTGAGTATATTACAATAGGAGCCAACATAACAAAAAACAAAAAAAAAACAAAATCAAAATTCAAAGTTGACAGCTGTCAGTGTTAAAGTAAAAGTTGCCAAAAAAAATTGAAACATTTGAAATGTCAAAAGTTGGTCTTTCTTAGATTTTTATTATGACTTCAAGAGTTGTGTTTCTTGTTTCTTTGCTTTGTAGCACCATTAGAGCACTAAAATATTGTGCTCAATATTAGGCTTCATTTTTTGCGGACAGTTTTTATTTATTTTTATTTTAGTATCTCTTCTCATCTCTTCTGTTCTGCACAAAAATCACTAAAAAAAATATTTTTGATAACATTTCACGGATAGATCCAAGATGGAATTCAGCGCAGGAGCAGGTGTTTACTAACATAATATAAGCATGGAGATGTCTTTCAGACCAACCAATTATTGTAGCGTTTTTTAAGCTGAAGTTTATGCTATAGACCAAGTCGTACAGATGATTCGGAACATAGAGTTTACTCCCTCCGTTAAGGCCTTATGTGTGGATAGTCAAGCAACGATCAAAGCACTGAATGCCAAATATTTTAATGCGATGCATGATATGTCATTTTTGATAAGGCAGTATCTTTTAATATATTAAAAAATAAACTCAAGTAGTTGCTTCGTAGAAAGGAAATACATTTACTTAATTTTTTTGATCACAAAAACTTATAGTGGGGTATTCCAACCGCGTTGACATCCGTAACTGCATCCAAGACAAAAGCGAATATCCTAAAAGAATATTTAACCATGGCAGCATTTAAGTTTTAGAGTGAGAACAAGTTCAAGCTATAGCACTAAGTAACTCATGACCGGTTTCAAGAGATGCCGAACCAGCGAACATATTTCGCAAACAGTTGATGCAAAATTATAAGCAGAATCATAGATGTCGGCTTTTGTTTTTTTTTTTTTTTTATTTTCATTGTGTTTTGTAGTTATTTTTAAACATAAGAAAATACAAATGTTTAGTTGAAACAACTGCACTGAGCACTAAAAAACCGGCTCTTAATGGGGTATAATTATTTAAATATTTCAGAATTTGATATACGTCAATCAAACAGGCTTTTGTTAAAAAAACAAGAAAAAATGGCCTATACTTCTACATTCCCAGTTGGAAAGAGAATTATCCCAATTTGGAAAAGTAATGGATCCATTTGTTTTACATTAAACTTTAAAAAAATATTGAGTTATTGACAGGGCACTTTTCGACAGGGCACTATTTCAGCAAATTTAGGTTTTCTATTTTTTTGTAGAAAATTTTTCCTGTTACTCAATTTGTGACAGGCAAAGTTTTTTCACATACCTTGATATACATAATATGTAAGAATTTTCTCATTAAAAAATCTAATTAAATTTTTCCAAAAAATTCAGGCCGTTTTAAACACATAGAAGCAGTCGTGACAAGTTCGGAAAAGCGTAGGCATTTTTTAACAGCAACATCTTCTGGATTGATTAAGCGATGTCTATCTGTCTGTTTGTTCTCCTATAAAACTCCGAACTATCAAAAAACACTGCATTATAATTCGATATAATTTGGTAGAAAGGCTACCTCTTCAAACATAGCTGGAATCTAGAACACGCCCACAAATTATTTAAAATGTTATTTTAAGGAAGTTAGTTGTAGTAAGAGACCGTCCATTAATTACGTGAGTCAAAATAGGAGGTGGTCCGGCAAGATCTCACCAAGGGGGAGGAGAGGGCCAAGGAAAGCTTTGCGTCAAGTTTTTAATGTAGATAATTTACATTATTGTAGCAGATAACAGATTGTATCATATTAATTATTTATAAATTATAGTTTAGATCTCACGGGAGGGATGGTTTGGATCCTGGCAGATCTACCAAATCTCACCAAGGGGAGGGGTGGTCTT
This sequence comes from Meiosimyza platycephala, assembly GCA_963662105.1. Taxonomy (NCBI): domain Eukaryota; kingdom Metazoa; phylum Arthropoda; class Insecta; order Diptera; family Lauxaniidae; genus Meiosimyza; species Meiosimyza platycephala. The sequence continues at coordinate 101,034,937 of OY759208.1, read as the reverse complement.
CAAATTTTCAAAAAAAAACACCTCACATAATTAATGGACGGCCACTAATGCAACCAAATTTTCTATAAATATTAAAAACAAGTTAGATATGCTCAGGATAAAAACGGAGAAAAGTTTAACAAGTGGGCGTGGCAACTCCGAGAGAACGTTACAACTCCATACAATCAGTAGTCAATAAGTAAGTTCCTTGATATGCAGCAGCAACTTAAAACTTTTACCATATTTTCATAATGCATTTTGTTGAAAAACGGTGACGTCGAACAAAAAAACGTAATTCTGCCAGTGTGAAAGTTATTTTAAAAACACATTACAAAAACGCGATAGATGAAAAGCGTGCAGTTTTTTATGCCCTTTAAACTGTGGCCAAAAATTTTTGTCACTGGCCTCAAACAGGGAGCGAGTCAGTTTTAATTGAAAGCACAAAAAAAATCTCTCTCCTCTCCAAATGTTTATTTTTAAAATTTTGAAAACAAAAAAAAGGCATAAGTGAAGAGAGAATTGGCGATAAAACTTTATACTGTTGTATTTGATGAAGGAGAGATAATTTTCAATTGTCCTCACCTTTGACTCATTTCACCACGGTTTCAATCAACAACAACACCAAATTGTGTCGACAGCTTAGTTACTCTTAGGAGATCGTGCTCTAAGGTTGTTGCTATAAAGATTTAGTGCGAATATAACTATACGTGAGCTCTGTTCTTTCATTTTAATTTTGTGGAGTGCGCTTATTTTAGTTAAGTTAATACGGCAATTGTGGTAATTTTACTACAGAAATTCTAAAATAAGCCATAACTTTAATTAAGCCAACACGTTAGTGGAGATTTTATTGGGCATTCCCAATTGTGACTTGTATAAAATTTGGTGAAAAACAGAACGTGACTTATACCATTATGTTGAAGCGGCATATTTTCTCGATTTTTTTACTATGTCTGCTGCATCGTATAAACTGCCAAGTGAATGATGATTTCTACGTTTTGGACGAAATGACGTATCTTACACAGAGAATTGGCTTTTGTTTGAACTATTTCCAGTACTTGATAACTGATGGTTTTTTTATTGGTAAACTTACAGTGCCCAACATGAAGTACGGCGACACTGTTAAGCTGCAATTTTTTCACAAGACCATATATGCCAATAGGGTAAGTGGCAATTTTATGAAATTATTTTTTAATTTTTGATAGTTTTCATGTAATTTCAGCATTTTAATGGTAGTCTCTTTCCTGACGAGAGTCCCCAAGATATTGTCAATAAAGTGCAAACAGGGCAGCCCATAACATATCGTGTAGATTTTCCAGTTGGATATGCAGAGCCAGAGCTGAACAGCATTTTCGTTAATGGCAACGAGCTGTGCTCAACAATAAGTAAAAGCCTTCGAAATAACAAAAGAGTTCTTATTTTATTTTCTATAAAACTTTACAGTAATTGTCTCTGGACAGAAACTTATACTCGAGCACACATTGGAGTACGTTAACAATTCCTTATCGGTTTTTACGTATAACATTAATATGCCGCATTTTACGCAAGTTGCCAATTGTGGGCTTGTTGATAAGGAAATTACAAGTAATGCGCTTAAGCCATCTATTAACGGTGATGCACTCGTACGCCGTGGTGAATATCCTTGGCTGAGCGCTATCTATAAGAAGCAAAAAACTGGTAATACTTTCAGCTGCGGTGGTTCGCTAGTAACATCACAAATGATATTGACAGCGGCGCATTGCTTCCAGGGTTTAACCGCTGATGATGTTGTGGTGGAATTGGGACGCCTCAATTTGAACAATTCTGAAGAGGACAGCATAGTGATGCGTGAAATAGAAGAAGTGATTCTGCATCCAGCATATAAGCCAATATTAAATTTTTCCGATAGTGACTTGGCGCTTTTAAAATTGAAAGAACCTGTAAGGTAGGTTATAGAAAATGCTATTTCTAGTACATTATATCTGAATACACATTTTATTATAATATACATGTTTTTATTAACTCTTGTACTGCTAAAAATCAACTCTTTTTTTTAAATTTAGCTTTTCACAATTCATCCGTCCAATTTGCTTGTGGAGTGAACCTGCTGATGAGTCACTTATTGTGGGACGCTCTGGTGCAGTAGCCGGTTGGGGTGCTGATGAAAATGGTAACACAATAACAGCTGTGCCAAAAAAGCTGAAAACCAATATCGTTTCTAAAGCTGAATGCATACGCTCATCACCGGTATATACTGCAATTGCAACATCAAACACTTTATGTGCTGGAAATCATAATGATGCTGGCCCATGTGAGGGAGACTCTGGTGCTGGTCTTATGATTTATCGAAATGGCCTCTGGATGTTGCGCGGCGTGATTTCTGCAGGATTAACTAATCAAGAGAGTTGCAATTTGCAGGAATACACGGTGTATTGTGATATAGCAAAACATATGCCCTGGTTGGACACTTACATTGGACAACAAGAGCAGCCCATAATTGGTGATGTTAAAGATATTTGCGGAAAATCAGGCACGGAATATCGCACTGAGCACCCTTGGTTAGCAGCTATTTACACAAGAACACAAACTGGTTTGCAGTTCCATTGCACTGGTGTGTTAATTTCATCACTTACTGTCCTGACAACAGCTAACTGCTTCGACTGGGATAATGGAAGAGTAGTTAATGCGAATAACCTTAGAATTTATTTTGGACGTTACGACTTAAATAGCATTAAGGAAAATGGAGTTGCGACACGCAGTGTGGAAACTTTAAGCCGTCATCCAAATTACAAAAAGACAGGTGGCTTATATTTTGATAATGATGTAGCACTGCTCCATCTGACAGCTGCTGTTAGGTAAGTGCGAAATATTTGCTAAATAAATTTTTTTTAATATCTACCATATATACAGTTTTACACAATATATAAAACCAATTTGCCTATGGAGTGAATCAAGCGATCAGTCACAAGATGTTGGAAAAACTGTCACTTTGTTGAGTTGGAATAGGCTGAGATTATTTGATGAAAGTTTGACAATACCACAATTGATGGAAGTGAATATTACATCTTTCGATCAATGTCAATTAACGGGCTATAACGTCGATATTCCATCAAGCTTCTTGTGTACACCACGTTTTGGAAATAACGCTGATGGTATTCTGATGTTTAAACGTAATGGACGTTGGCTACTTCGCGGTTTAAGTACAGCCAATTTATTTTATTTAGATAGATATAATTCAGCAGAGTTTCGTGTATATACCGACATAAGAGAGTATTTGCCTTGGATCGAAAGTAATATGTTATCAGAAATATAAAAATAAATTTTTTAACTTTTGTGTCAAATTAAATGCATTTTTTATTATTTTATTTTGAGTGTCGTTGCTAAGAGGTTTTAGTTTGGGAAGCAATGATTCTATAGTTTTTACTATAGAGATTATAAATTCAAATTTATAATGCAATGAATAATAACGTTGTTTATAGTAACAAACGAAATTTGTTGTCTTTTGCATGAATAAGCATACGGAATTAATAAACAAAAGTGCAGTTTTTAGTCTTAAAGTGCGCTGAAATAAATTTTATGATACAATAATATCTTGCCATACGCTAAATAAAAATAAAAAAAAATAATATTCTCAAATTTACTTAAGTAGGGAGGACATTTTTTAGGCAGTGCATATTTCATAACACAAAAAAAAAACATTCTTGCTGATCCGAAACTAAAATTCTGTAAGTTAGTGTTATAAGCGCTTTAATTTGTAAGAGCTTAAGTTACAAACGTTTGAACACGCAAGAGCCTAACTAACTGTTAGTATGAAGATGCAATATTGAGCTAACATGTTTGACCATTCTCTCTCTCTCTCCCTATATGCAAGAAATTGAAGCTGCTCGCTATCAACAAAACCAAGTAATGTCGATAGCGTAGTTGTTCTTTAGAGATCGTGCTCAAAGGTTGTTGTTCTTTTCACAGCAATGGTGAAATTACTAAATGTGAAGTTACAAAAATAATTGACTTAAAAAAAAACACACTCCTCAAAACGTTAAAATTTAAATTTTTAAATTATTTTGTCTTGTTTTTAAATTGTAATAAAAAAGAATTAATAATCAATATCAAATTTTCACAACAGAATTTTAAAATACTCAATAGTGCAGAAAGAGAGATAGAGAAACAGAGAGTGAATTCACCATCAGTAAACTCACCATGGCTGAGCGCGCGTGTTTTTTTTTTTCATTTAAGCCGGCTGATTGCATCTGAAATATTTTTAAGCTCTTGTTTTCAATGTTGTTTCATTTCAGGTTATTTAATACTCGAATCGTCCCGTTTACTTCACTTGTGTTGTGTTTCCACTGAAATAATTAAAATAAAATAAAAACGCAAACACTTTAAACGCTCATCGTATTATTATTGCGAATTTCAATCAGAGATAATTTTCAACTGAAATTGATAAACGTTTTTATTGGGAAATCCCATTAAAAAATAAATATAAAAAAAAAACAGTGACGAAAGTTAAAGTGCTGTAAAATGCTTAAAGCAACTCATGTTCTATCGATTATCTTGCTAAGTCTGCTGCACTTTACGACTTGCAATGAACTTGATGTCAATGTAGTGGACCGATTACATATTCTTTCGATTCAATTGGGTTTTTGTTCGCAATATTTCGAGTATGTACGCACTGAGGACTTTATAATTGGCAAACTTACCTTGCCCGATATTAAGATTGGCGACAATGTTAAGTTGCAATTTTTTCAACTTGACTATGGATATAAAATGGTAAACATTTAATTTTTGCTTTAAATTTGATACATAAATTTATTTTCATTTTTCACATTATTGCCAATAGTCAAAAAAGGTAAAACATTTCCGAAACGATCTATTAAGAAAAACATTTTTTTTTTAATTATTATTTCTTGTGGTTAATGCTGTATTGTTTAACTATTTATTATTTACCGCTTAGAATTTTTCTCGATGAGAAAACAAAAAAAAAAAAAATATATTATGAACAATGATATAATTAAAATTAATGATGTAGTTAAAGTAAATTAAAGAGACAACTATGGACTATAATTAAGAATTGAAACTCCAGAGTGCGCTTTATTCGGGCCAGTTGCGGTATTCATATGCCCAAAACTAAAATTAAATACTATTTCCGATCGAATAAAGCCAAAATTCAGACCAAACTTCAGCGCAAACTTGAGCTACTGAACTGAACTCGTTATATTGAATTTTAAAATTTACTTTCAGTATTATAATGGTAGTGTTTTACCTGACGAGAGCTCGCAGGAGATAATCAGTAGATTGCAAAACAAAGAACCAATAACATACCGAGTTGATTTTCCATTAAAATCGAATGTACCAGATTTGGAAAATATTTTCATCAATGGCGAAGAACTTTGCGCAACAATATGTAATAATTTTCGTAAAAAACACACATCCATAGTTCATTTGAATTATCCTCCCTTTACAGTTGGTGCATATGGCGAGGAAAAACTTGTACTCGAGCATACATTGGAAGTCGTTAACGATTCCTTGCCAGTTTTCAGAAACAACATAATAATACCACATTTTCTTAAAGATTCCACCTGTGGACTAGACGATACTGAAATAACAAGTAAAAAACTTTTACCATTTATCTACGGCGGCACAGAGATACGTCGTGGTGAATATCCATGGCTAGCTGCTATTTATAGGAAGCAAACAAATGGAATAGATTTCATCTGTGGTGGATCGCTGGTAACGTCACAAATGATACTAACAGCGGCACATTGTTTCCATGGATTAACAGCTGATGACGTTGTGGTGGAATTGGGACGCTATAATTTAACAAACTCTGACGAGGACAATATAGTGGTACAGCAAATAAAAACTGTGATTTTACATCCCGAATACAAGCCTAATACAAATTCTGATGCTGATTTAGCGCTTCTGCAAATGCAGCAACCCATAAGGTAGGCAGCAGAAAAGTCCGATATAATTAAAATATTTTGGTGCTGTTTTAAAAAAAAAAAAAAATTCTATTTACTGCTCTTTCCGTTTTAAGTTTTACAAAATTCATTAAACCAATTTGTTTATGGAGTCAACCTGCTGATGAAGCGCTGATTGTTGGCCATTCTGGTGTAGTAGCTGGTTGGGGCAGTGTTGAGAGTGGTGCTATAATATCAAATGTACCTAGGAAAGTGAAAACAATTGTCGTATCAGAGATTGAATGCCTTCGTTCCTTACCAAGATTTGCTGAAGTAACATCGTCACGAACTTTGTGTGCTGGAAAACATGATGGCTCTGGGCCCTGTGAGGGAGACTCTGGCGGTGGCCTCATGATATATCGAGATGGGCTGTGGCTGCTACGTGGTGTGATCTCTGCAGGCATACTTATTAAGCAGCGTTGTAATTCGGACGAGTATACGGTTTATTGTGACGTAGCAAAACACATGTCCTGGTTGGACAATTATATCGGACATCAAGAAGAGCCAATAACCGGCACTGTCGAAGCTGTTTGTGGAGAATCTGGCACAGAACCTCGTACTGAATATCCTTGGTTGGTTTCTATTTACAGAAAAGTGTTCGTTGGTGTGATGTTCCATTGCAGTGGTTCGTTGATTTCTTCACGTACTGTTTTAACAGCTTCCGATTGCTTTTATTTGATTGGTGATGCCACAGTTATAGCGGATCATCTTAGACTCTATTTTGGACGCTATGATTTAAGTGACATTAAAGAGAATGGAGTTGTGACACGTGATGCAGCAGCTTTGATTCGGCATCCAAAACACAGAGATTTAACTACATTATTTTATGATTTTGATATAGCATTAATACAGTTGAAGTCTCCTGTTGGGTAAGTGATAAATACCAGTTGATTCTATTTTTTTCTTATGAACTTTTTTCAGTTTCACACAATACATAAAGCCAATTTGTCTTTTGAATGAATTGAGTTATGAGTCACAAATGGTGGGACAATCTGCCACTTTGTTGAGTTACAATATGCTGGGAATATACGATGGAACCACCACAGTGCCTCAATCGATGGAAGTGAACATTACGTCTAACGATAAATGTCAATTGGCAGGCTACCAGTTGCGTTCATCAACGAGTTTCTTGTGCACGCCTCGTTTTGGAAATAATGCTGATGGTATTCTCATGTTAAAACGTAATGGCCGGTGGCTGCTGCGCGGCATGTACTCAGCGAATTTGTTTCATGTGGAAAAGTATAATTCTTCGCCTTATCGTCTATATACTGATGTAGCAGAATATATGCCGTGGATTCGAAGTTATGTGTTGTCATGAGCAGTTTTAAACTTCCTTTATGAATATGAACTCTTTTGGTCGAGAATTTAAAATTAAAATAAAAATTTATATTTACAATTTAATGGAAGTTCTAATTGGAAAAGTGGCAAAGCCACGTTCATTTAGATATCTTAAAAATAAATCAATAAACTTTCAAATAATGTGTAAACTTAATGCTAGCGAGATAAAGTAAAGGTAAAGTAACAGGTAGTGCTAAAAAATCGTAATATATCGAATATCATCGAGAAAGCCGTACAAAACAATATACGAATAAATAGTCGATAAGAAAATTGGCTTAAGTTGAAAAATAACGAAAAGTGTCGAGAAATCAAAAAATGTCGATCGATGTCACATTAGTTCGGAATTTTTCAAATAAGTCAAATTATGGCGGAAAATATTACAAAACAACAATTAACTAACTTAAAATGTGTGAGTACAAGGCCAATTCTTCAGCTTCACGCTCTTCAAGACTATGAAAAGCAACATATTGTCACTGGTAGCAGCTCAAACTGGAAGAAGATAACAAACTGTAATGTAGGTAGTTGGCTCGTTTAGAGCCTTCTAGTGTGTGTACTTATAACTTGAAACTAAGCCGAAGCAATGGTGAAGGTCGGGTACTACGAACTTCGTTCCTAGCCTGGTGGTTGAGTGAAGTCAAATCGCATACGTTAGACTCTTTCCATGGTTCATCGTGGTGGCTATGGTTGAAACCTAAATTGCAAGGAGAGGAATGTGTTACGCTCAGTGTGAAGTTGCATTTTCTCAGCCTGGTGGTCATCAAAAGGACGACAAGATGTGTTGGTAGATCTTGACTTCAACCAAGAGCGAAGTTGCAGCATTTTTGCTTAAAATTTAATAATCCTGGTACATGCGATAGCCACTGTCATACTGAACCTAATTTTTTTTTGGGTTTTGTATTTCAAACGATTTCTTGCTGCAAATTCACCGGTACCATTGACACCAATTGTTTTGTGTATGGTTACGCAGATGGCGCTATTTTGTATATATATATTAATTAATTAATTAATTAAAAAAATTATTTTCATATATTTCAAGAGTGTATTTATTGATCCTGAAAAGAATTATAATCATATCTACAACTGGGGGTGGCATAATAAATTCAGAAAAACAGGTTTTTATATTGGCGCCTTAATTTCTGCCTTTTATGGGAATTTAAAAAAAAAATTACACTAAGGAATATTCAATTACATTAGTTCTGTAATTTTTTATATATAATTAACTAAAAAAAAAAGTTTTTACATTAATTAATGGTCTGGGTGAATTGATCTCACGTTTTGCTATCAAATACCCCATTGTATGACGTGGAGGTTGTTGTATAAATAATGGAGATGTTTAAGTTATGGAACCAATTACCAACTCTGTAGTCAATTATAAATGTTCTTTTGTTTTTATGATAAAAACTTGTTTGATTCTGATAATTTAAAAAAATAACAATATCCTACTACGAGCCGGTTTCTTGATGCTCAGTTAAGTTGTTTTTAACTTAACGTTTGTATTATTGTATGCCTAAAAAATAACAATAAAAAGTAACGAAAACAATAAGAACAAAAACATATAAAAGAGCTGATATCAATGATGCTATTAATATATATAGAGTAAAGCCAGTTCTCAGAAATTTATTGCTTCAGATTCAACATGTTCGTACGCAGAACACGTGCAGAAAAACCCATCTTTTTGTAGCAAAACCGGCAAGATTCATAACAAGCAAGCAAATAGCCAAAAAAACCAAAAGAAAAAACTTGAAATTTTTAGTGTTAATCTTGACTACATACATACATATGTTACGTACATACAAACATACTTATTTATCTAGACTCAAAGTTGTGCAAGGATTCTATTAGTACACATACCAACAAAGCAAATTAGCTTTATAAGATCAGGCCTATTACCACGATAATTGCTTTTAGTTTCTTTTGAGGTGAATAAGACATACAATTTGGCTTCCAGTAGAAAGCATGCTAGCAATTCCTGCACTTGAAGTCAGCTTTAAAATGTTGTTTTGATCGCTCGATTCTATTTATAGTTTGTGAACCTTATAGCAAATAGCGAAGCCAAAACAATACGATTCGAACGCCAATGCGATTTAAGGCAACTTAGAGTACAATTTATTCAATTGCGTTACGAAGCAAAAAAATTAAGATGCTCTACTAATTAATCAATAAAAGTCAATGCTCAGAAAAATTCGTTGATACAAACAAACACTTGCTAAAAAGTGGGCAGCATTAAACGAGTGGGCGGTGGTACCTACTATATTTTTAAAACTTCAAATCGCTATGGTAAGAAAATAATTTGTACATATCTGATTCAATTTAGTAAGAGAAAATTTGATAACCCAGGCAGGAACTGAACAAGCTGTGGGTTCGTTTTGAAAAACAGGCGTGGCACTTCCTACATAAGCAACAATTTTAATACGCTTTGCTCTGAAACTTATTAAATCATATTTTTCCAGCTACGGTTAGATATAGCAATCGCTGAACTAAATGTGGCTGAGTTGAAAAACTGGGCGAGGCACTTTCCATCCATAGAAACATATTTAAAAAAAAAACCTATTTAAGATAGTTTAACCAAAATTGTAGCAAACACTGGACAGAATGCGGAAGTGGTTTCAAAATTGGGAGTTGCATCTCCCTCACGAGCAAAAATTTGAAACGCTAAGCTCAAAAAATTATTCACCCGAACTTCATCAAACTTCGTATGGTTCAATTTGGTGAAACAAGAATGGTATTGACAAAATTTGGGTGACTTCTTCAAAAACGTTTTATTAAATTTAGGAAGGGAACATTTTTTCATGTTGTACGTCGAGGGCAATCTGGCCTTTTTATGATGCTCATTAGACAAACAAACCCTGAGAATCTTTGTAGATGTTATTACAGGACACTATTTTATAGGCAAGCATGCCTCAAGACTAGGGCTTTCTGACGTAGGGGATCTTTGTAGAAGCTGTAAAGATCCTGACGTCGAAGAGTCTGTCTTTCATTATCTTCGGCGCTATAAGGATTATTCGGCTTCCACTTCATCGAATCTCTTGAAGACATCGCTCAAAAGTGTCCAAAATCCATTTTGAAGTTTATAAAAATTTCGAAATGGTTTGAATAGGTTGAAAACGAAGTTATAAATAGGGTAAACAATGGGCCCAACTGCGGCCTAAGCTATGATGACAATTGTCATCTCCCGCGCTAACCTTACCTAAGGGAACATTTAGCAAAATCAGCGTGCATTCTTCTAAGAATTATTTAGAACATGTTGCATTAAATTTTTTGAGATGCTAAATATAAGACCCTTACTAATCCTTATTATCTTTTTCTTATCCAGAAACTAGTTGAATGTTTTTTTTTGTGCTTAGTATCTACTGAACTCTTAAGTAAAAATAAAATAGAATGAAAAATTAAAAAATATTTTCACATTTTTTTCACCAGAAATTTTATTTCAATATCAAAAAAGGCTCCAAATTATAAAAAAATTAGTATACTCAAAATAATGTTTACTGTTAACATTAACAAAGTTAGCTCAACTTTAAACTCCTCTGTAATACTTTAACATTTATTTTTTTCAGTTATTTTTTGTGGATGCACCCCAAAGACAAAAATTTTTAGAGGGTTAATAATAAATTAAAAAAATGATTATAATTTATTCTGTTTAAATTTTGATTACTTTGCACCGTCCCTTATGATAACATATTATTTTGAATCCAAGGCAGATATTCAGTGATATCGGTGTATAAACGGAAACGTGTTGAATTATACTTTTTCCAAATAAAGAAATTCGATGAAGCTATGCCGCGTAGTAAAGAACATCCATTACGTTTTAATGCAAGAATGCCATCCAAGTTATTTCCGAAACGAGGTGTACATAAGAAAGCCGATGTTATATTCACATTATAGCCCGTTTTTTGACATTGTTGCATGGAAACAATATTTACTTCCATTGACTGAGCGATTGTTAAGCTTCCATCCAATAATCTAATCTTATCCCAACTTGACAAAGTAGCCGATTGTCCTTTATCTTGTGACTGATCAGCTGGCTCACTCCATAGGCAAATTGGAGTTATATATTGCGTAAAACTAAAAAGAAGGATATGACAAACAAATTTAATTAGCATGTGTTTTTTTAACCTACCCAACAGGAGTGTCCATTTGTAGCAGTGCTATATCATAATCATAATATAAGACAGGTGGCTGTTTGGTTGCCTGTTCAAAGTTTGAATGTATTATCAAACTTTTTATTTCACGTGTCACAATACCATTCTCTTTAATGCTGTTTAAGTCGTGCCGTCCAAGATAAATTCTAAACAAATCGGCATGACCTGTTTCACCACTCAAATCAAAGCAGTGTGCAGGTGCCAAAACGGTACGTGAAGAAATTAATGCACCAGTGCAAAAGAACAACACACCAACGCTTGCTTTTTTATAAATAGCTGCTAACCAGGGATGTTCATTGCGTGAAATTTTTCCAGATTTTCCACAAATATCTTCGACAGCGCCACTTATTGGCTGCGCTTGTTGTTCAACATAATTGCCCAACCATGGCATGTGCTTTGGTATATCGCAATAAACAGTGTGTTCCTCCCAGTCGCAACGCTGTTGGAAAGTTATACCCCTTAGCATCCACTGACCATTTCGATTGGTCATTAGATCACTGCTTGAATCCAGTTCACAATGCTTAGGTAAGTCAGCTTTTCCAGTGCACAAAGTTCGTGATGGTGTCAAAACAGCATATACCGGTGATGAACGTTGGCATTCAATACCAGAATCGTTAATCGTTAAATCTGTATCTTCATCACTGCTCACAATGTCAGTGTGCTCAGCAGTTAGTGATTCATCAACAGGTTCACTCCATAAGCAAATTGATTTGATGGATTGTGTAAAACTAAATTTGGAAAAACAATTATAATTATTCTTTCATAATTTTAAAGCTCATCTTGTATGAAAGTTTATGCTTGTATGAGTGGTGTCACGCCCACTTGTCTAAATCGATCTATTTTAGTTCAGTGCTTGCATGTCTCCCTAAATGCTCATGTTTAGAGTTAGATAAAACTTGCTTGTATAATTTTTTAGCATAACTTTTAAATATACATACATATATGCTTATTTGGGAGGTGCCACGCCCTTTTTATAACTGAGTATTATTTAGTTCAGTATTTGCTTTTGTTGCCATATATTTAACTACCGAGATTTCTGCTGATAGCACTGCAATGGTTTTGCTCGTACAAGAGTTGCCACGCCCTCATGCCAAGTGCCGCTCTTATTTAGAGCGATGGTTGCGTGTCACTGTGTAATTTTCACATACGAAGCAAAGTAAAATTTGTTTCAATTATTTTCAGCTCACAAAGGTTTTGCTTGCCAAGCCTACTTCGACGCTGCCCATTTTTTTCCTGCGCTTATATTATCAAACTTTCCAATACCAAATTTGATTAGGTCAACTTAAAAACGTCACTTGGTAGAGTTATTTCAATTGTTAGCTTGTGGAAGAGGTGCCACGCCCTCTTGACTTTTCTAAAGAATATGTAACAACATTAAATAAAAATTTTTCTAAACTTTATCCAGCAGTTTCAAAAATTGCTTAAATTTTTTTTGAAATACGGAAAGTTGTTGTTTTTTCAAAAGTCACCCAATTATTGAAATATCGAAAATTTTATACCCACTTTGAATTTGTTATTATATCTCAAACCATCGCTTTTACACTTTATAATTCTTGAGACAAAAATGTGGACAATTTCAAGCCCTTTGATATAAGCACTACTAAATTGCTCCGATATGTTATGATAAGCCCTCAGAAATATTAGCTGGACTCTCTTACCTAACAGGTTCCTTCATTATTAGCAACGCAATGTCTGCATCTGAAAACTTAAGTCCTGGCTTATATGCTGGGTTTACAATTAATGCTTCTACTTCACGCAAAACCATTACGTTCTTTTCAGCGCTCGTGCTATTACTATGTCCCAAATGAACTATAATTTCCTCTGCTGTCAAACCCTGAAAGCAATTGGCTGCTGTCAATACGATTTGTGGTGTCACTAGCAAGCCACTGCAGATGAAAATTTCACTGGACTTCCGCTTCTTATGAATAGCGGTCAGCCATGGATATTCACCACGGCGTACTACTGTGCCGCCGCTAAGTTCAGTGTTTGTTAGTTCCGTATCATTTTGTCCACAAGCTGCACTCTCAGTAAAAAGCGGTATATTGGTGTTGTATTTGAATACTGCCAGGGAATTATTAGCAATTTCTAATGTATGTGTGAGAACAATCTTCGTCCCAGTGTTGATTACTGTGAAAGTATAAAATTTAAAATTGAATTTTTTTTATTATTATTTTTCCAAGAGCTATTACGTATTGTTGAGCATAACTCATTGCCATTGATGAAAATATTTCTTAGCTCTGGTACATTATTTCCTATTGGGAAATCTATACGAAATGAAATCGGTTGCTTAGTTCGCACTCTATTGATAACTTCTTGCGTGCTCTCGTCAGGTAAGATGCTGCCTTTAAAATGCTATCAGTAAATTAAAAATTTTGAATATTTAAAAACAAACAATTTTATATAAAGAAAATTTACCATTTTCTGTTCTAAAGTATTTTGAAAAAACTCCATCCTAATAGTGTCGCCAATCTTTATATTTGGCAATGTAAGTTTGCCAATAAGAAAAACATCTGTGAGCGAGTACTTGAAATATTTCGAACAAAAACCAATCCTTCCCGAAAGATAATTTAACGTACTAACAATATCGTTTTCAGCCTCATCACAGTTCATGCGTTGCAACAGACATAGTAAAAAAATCACAAGAACATATTTCACTTCCAACATTTTAAGTTAAATTACTTTTGTTTGGAGAGCTTTTTAACTTTTGACACTGATCTTTATTTTGTATAATCGTCTTCATATGCTTCAATGTCTAGTGAACACGCTTGACTGAGAATTATAAAACTGAATTTTTTGCATTTTAGCTGATTTTAATTATTTCAGAGAAATAAGCCATAAGCGCAACTTTAGCATTAAAAAATCCAGTAGATGACCATGGTGAATTTTTACTTAAGGTGCAAACATGAGAAAATTCCCTCTCTTCACCATTAAGTTGATTCTAAATTATACATGAAACTAAGATGTTTATCACCAATTAATTAAATTTAGTGTGCTAAGCAAAAACAAACAAACAAACAGAACTGAGCGAACGATTTTATGATCATCCACGCGGACACACTGCCAATATTTGCAACAATTTTTATGAAATCAAGAACAATAACCTTAAAGCACGATCTCTCAAGAGCAACTACGCTATCAACATTCGTTCGGCTTTGTTAATGGTGGGGAATTTCCATCTTTTACAAAAAGAGCGTTCACATCTTTGTTACGATGCAACATTTTTACTCTCCATTCATGCTAACAATGTGCCAAACTCTCATATTTTCGGACGTAACTCAAACTTCCCCAAAACAAAGCTGGTTTGATTACACTAGCTTACAAAAATCGCTTAATTTTTATTTTTGTTTTTGAAAGGTTTCGAAAAGTGGCACTCCAGAATGTTATTTTCTTTCCAATGGTAGGCAGTGCCACGCCTCTAATAGGCAACTACGTTCCCACGGATATACTAATAAGCCAATTTTAATGAAATTTGATTTTGAGACAGATCGAACCCTAAGAAAGATTAGCGGGAATTCTAAATGAACGTGGCAACAGCTGGGGTGCTACACCGAATTTTGATGAAATTTGGTATGGAGATAGACTGATTATTGAGTAAAGAAATTTGTTTGAAGTGGGACGGTATCCCGTCCTTTACAGAAAAAAAAAACAATTTCACTGGTAAACTAATGAACCGTTTTTGATGAAATTTTTTGAATCGTGAAAAATATATTTGTTTCTAATGGGCGGTGCCACGCCTATAATCAGAAAATATGCTGTCACAGCAAAACTAAGGAGCTGATTTTCATGAAATTTGGTACGAAGATAGATTGAGCCGTGGTTAAAAATATGTTTTTTCAGCTGAACTGACCAAACCTCAGTAATTTAGTTCGAGTACAATGTTATACTTTAATTTTGGTTTTAAAAATATATTTTGTGCGATATTAAATATGCCAATAAACTGTATTGTATGTTCATACAGTCATACATACATATATACATATCAAGCTGTTTTGTATACTCTTATATTCTCATAAATGTGAAGGGAAATTTTAAATATAGCATTAATACTAAATAAAAGCTAAATCAATTCTTGAAACTATTTTTTCCAGGAATTAAGAATTAATTTTTGCATTTATATCTGCTAACATACAACATACATAATATAGTAGTAGTTGCTTATATATATTATATATGAAACTATTTTAAATTTAATGCCGAAAAACTAGTTTTGAACCTTTCTCTATTACATAATTTATAACTATTTGGAAGCGAGTGAAGCAAGGGTCTCCTGTAAAATAAACGAAACACTTGGGTAACTGACTACTGTTCGTTTAAAATTAGCTGATGTACAGCTTTCAATTAAATCAATTTCCGACCGGGTGTTGCACCTCATTATAAAATTGAAAGTTTGTTACCCTAAGTAGTAACCTTGGTATTGAGATAAAGTGATTTGTGTGAGCATATGAGAGTTGGACAATGTATGATCATGCTGCAGTCAGGAGATCACACAACGTAACAAGCGCATGCATTCACTCTTTTCAACATCTCGCAAACCAAGTTATGCCGCTAGCGTAGTTGCTCTTTAGAGACAGTGTTGTTCAGTTGTTACAGGTACTGCGAAGATTGCGGTAGGGTAGCTGTGTGACAGTTAAGCTGTGTTTTTTGTTTAACATCTGAGCTGCGGATTTTTTTATCATCTTATTGTCATTACCAGTCATTTTTGTATTTGCTCTTTGGTAAGTTATTATTTTTTTTGTTCAAAATAATCAATTTATAGGCTGGACAATTTAATGCTAAGCTGTACGCAAATCATAATATTCTGCGCAAATGTTTTACATGTTAACGCTTGTAGTGAATAATTTAAGAACGTTATTTTATATGAGAAGTTTAGTGTGTCGAAAGGCAATATGATAAAGATAAGTCTCACAAGAACTTACACTTTGATGTTTTCTGTTCATATAGTTATTAAGTATATTCTTTGATAGGGATGGCCCAGTGAGGTGCGCAAAAGTCGACAGCGCGCTGACTTTTACAACAACAATTTCGCTCTAGTATGTGTATAAATGTGTGTAGGAATTCCAACGAAAAAAAAAAAAACATGAGTATAGATGTGTTTTGTCTATTCCACGTAAAGAAAAAATCACCCAGTAGAAATTCGTGCATCACTAATGCAAATAAATAATGAAACTGCGAAAGCATCGCATGGCTACACAAAAAATTATTAAACTCAAAATTTATCAATAAAAACAAAAAGTACTTTTCCGAGAATTAAAACTATTTTTCATGAATAAGGGTTTTCTTACAACAATGATGCACATAAGAGCAGTTTTTTTAGTCTCACATTTTTTTTACAAGTCAATAATACATGCGTAAAAAATTGCCTTTCGCAGAAATAATGTCTTCGACTTCTCACAACTGGCATTGCGCAACTCATTTGCGCATATTTGTTTTGTTTTTGCACGTTTGATTCCGACTGGGTCACTTGCATATTAATTTTTCAAACGAACCAGTGCATAGAAATCAGCAACTGCACGGCAAGACGAATGACGGAACGTTTCATAGCTCGTGACCGCGGGGGGGTAAATGACCAACCCTATTCTATGATATTGATTTTTTCCACGATTTTTGATGCGTGAACGAACATGTTGATTGGCAGAGAAAAAATTAACTATGTTAATATTGTAGTCAATTGACAGTCACACTTCACTCTTATAATTTTTTTTCAAAATTTTTTAACATTTTGTTTGACTTATTTAATATTTTTCGACTCTTGCTTCATTTTTGACTTTCGCGGATATTACTCGATTATTTTTAAGTTTTTTCGATTTTTCCAATATATAGTAAAATAATTTGTTCATCATTTTGCAACTCATTTAAAGTTTTCCACTGTTTTCAACATTTATCGAATTTGTTCAACATTTTCCGACACATTAAAAATTTTTCATATTTTCGACATTTATTTTGTTGACTGTATCAGTATCTCTTACCTTTGTCAACATTTTTAAACTTTTTTCAAAACTTTTCAACATAATTCTTAAAATTAAATGGAGAAATGTAAGTACCTAATGGCAGCGTAATTGTTAAACTAGTGGTATGTAGAAATAGTAGTAAAATATAAAAAAGTATCAAATAGTGTCAAAAGTTATTAAAAAGGTACCGACATAACCAACAGAAGCCAATAAGCCATATCAAAAAAGGCTTTTACTTTTTCATTTTATATATTTATTTAAACATAACTTCAGATAAATACACTGTAAATAAACAAACAGTAGATAAATACATCTTATTAAAACGCTATCTAGTATTCGGGCTCTATTGTATAGTATTCTCGATATATAAAATACAAATTTTAAACATTTTCAAGAAATTTTTAAACAATGCTATTGCATATAAAAATAATTACATATAAATACATATATATGCAGAGGAAATTTAGAAAAGCTTAACTTTTATATTCTGAGAGCAATGAAGACAGTCACGAAATAAAAAAAAGTTTTTTGATTCAGCCACGAATAATCTTTGTTCTTTTAGCTTAGAGTTATGTTTTCATCT
The DNA here is from genome assembly GCA_963662105.1 of Meiosimyza platycephala. Taxonomy (NCBI): domain Eukaryota; kingdom Metazoa; phylum Arthropoda; class Insecta; order Diptera; family Lauxaniidae; genus Meiosimyza; species Meiosimyza platycephala. The sequence goes on along the minus strand of OY759208.1, from coordinate 101,017,017 downwards.
TTTGTATGTCAAATCTGCGATTCTCGGTCATCATTTGATTTTTGTATATGCTTTTGTTATTGGCTCGTCTAGTTATATACATATGTGATAAGATATAGGAAAGCTGATTTGATTTTGGATAAAACCTTTATTATCGAGCTATACGAATGCCTCAAGTGGCATTTTTCTTGTTTTTAATGTATAATCTAAATATTGTACACTCACACTGATATAGAGCCAAAATCAGATTATTTTCCTTGCATTCAAAGATTCTTAAATTATGGTTTCTAATTAAATGAATAATAAAATTATCAATTCTTCCACTTTCTGCTGAATTGTAAAATTTTTTATTTGATATATATTTATTTAGTGTAATCACTATTACACACGAATATTTTCCGTCTATATATGAAGCGGAAATATTGGACCATATTTGGCAAAAACATGCTAATATAGGACGTATCTACGATAAATAAATAATGACTTTTACTCTGGAATTTTGAAAAACAAAACTATGCACTTATTGCCACACAAACTACATCACTTTTATTTTTATCATTGTACTGATCACGATAAGAGGTTGCTTTGAATCCACGGCACATATTTTGCTATGTCGTTATATAGACAGATGTTCTGAATGCTACGAGTAACATAACGGTTCCATGAACTTACACCACGCAGTAACCAACGTCCATTTCGTTTCAACATTAGTATGCCGTCATAGTTATATGTTGGACAAGGCACACACAACATACGTGATGATGTGCTCACATTATACTCCAGCATTTGACATTCCTCAAATGATGATATATTTACATCTATTGACATTGGTACCGTCGATATCTTGTTGTGTACTTTAAACTCTTCCCAGCGTGCTATAGTGGCAGATTGTCCCACAATTTGTGACTGATCCATAGCTTCAGTCCATAAGCAAATTGGTTTAACATATTGTGTGAAACTAAAAATAAATATTTGTTTGAGAAAACAACATTTGACTTGTCACGTATTGGTAACCCACCTAATAGGATCCTTCATTTGTAGTAATGCAATGTTGTTATCTTCGATTTGACGCGTTGAAATTCTAAATTGTGGATGGAATATTATGGCTGCCACATTACGCAACACAACTCCATTTTCGTTAATATTATTGAGATCGTAACGTCCGAAATAAACTCTTATTAAATACGGCTTAATTAGGTTAAGGTTATTGACTACAAAGCAATTGGCTTGTGCCAATACACTTCGTGATGAAACTATTGACCCAGTGCATATTATAACCAAACCAGTGGGAAGTTTTAAACAAATAGAAGCTAACCAAGGATGCCCAATCCGAGACTTAGTGCCTGATCTTCCACAAATATCTTCAATAGAGCCTGTTATTGGAGGATATTCTTGCTGGATGTAATTTTGCAACCATGTCATGTGTTTTGCTATATCGCAGTACACTGTATACTCCGTCAAGTCGCAACGATGTCGAACAGTTAATGCTAAAGAAACAATGCCTCGAAGCATCCAGACTCCATTTTGGTTGATCACAAGTCCGCCACCGGAGTCCCCTTCACAGGGCCCAGAGCCATCACGGTTTCCAGCACACAGAGTGCGTGATGATGTAAATGCATTAAACGCTAATGATGAACGTAAACATTCCTCTCCAGAAACGATATTGACATTCACCTTTTTTGGCGCGACTGATATACTATTGCCATTTTCATCACTGCCCCAACCGACCACTACACCCGTTTGGTTAACAATTCGTGACTCATCATCAGGTCCGTTCCACACACAAATTGGTTTGATGTATTTAGTAAAACTAAAAATTTGGAAAGAACGTTCATTTTGAGAATGTTAAGTAAGAAAATTAATGAATTTTAAAGAATAATGCCTATAACAGATAAATCACTGAACTTTGTTACATATTACCTTACGTGTTCCTTCATTTCTATCAGTGCGAGGTCAGCATCGGAAAATCCTAATCCAGGCTTGTAATCTGGGTGTAAAGTCATGGCTTCTATTTCATGTATCGAATAACCATCTTCCACATAATTGGTAAAATTATAACGCCCTAACATCGCAGTAATTTTGTCTGCGGTCAAACTCAGGCTTTGGAAGCAATGTGCTGCTGACAAAATAATTTTCGATGTAACAAGCGAACCACCACAAACGAAGTTTAAACCAGTCGAATGCTTTCTATAAATTGCGGTCAGCCAAGGATATTCACCACGGCTGATAACTTTGCCGCCGTAAGCAAGCGGTATACCTCCAGGACTTGTGATTTCTCCATCAACGATCCCACAAGTGGTGGGAGTTTTAGCGAAATGAGGGATATTGATGTTGTAAGTAAAAACTTCCAAATATCCGTTTATAATGTCTAGCGTATGTTCCATAATCAATATTTCACCAAACGAATTATCTAGGAAAAGAAAATAACCGAGTTTCAAACATTCTTATTTTTTATCAAATTATTACCAAATCTTGTCTCGCATATTTCGTTGCCGTTGATAAAAATTTTTTTCAATTCTGGCACAATAGCAGTTACTGGGAAATCTACACGGTATGATATTAGTTGCTTCTTTTGCAGTCTGTTGATAACATCTTGCGAACTTCCGTCTGGTAAGAGCTTACCAGCAGAAAAAGTCTGAAATAAAATCATACATATACCTACTCGGAGCTTATAACCTAAGGCATTTTTTTAAAAATTACCGGATAACGATGATAAAATGTCATCTTGACGGTGTCGCCTATCGCCAAATGGGGCAGTGTCAGTTTACCATTAATAAAATCGTCAATGCGCCGATATTCAAAATATTCAGAACACGAACCCGTTCTCTCCGAGTGGTATAATAACGTATCCTTAAGGGCGTCATCCCACTCATTGCAGGTTATATAATGTGAAAAACTCAATAAGAACATCAAAAAAATTAGCCATGTTCTTAACATTTTGACATGAAACACAAATTTTTATATAAAAACTAAACCGTTGCCACTGATCAGGTTAATTACTATCACTGATTTAATTAATTTAATATACATATATGAAAAACTACACGGGTGTGGTATAGAGTAAACGTGATTTTACTATTTAAAACCAATTGCACAGAGTGCCACAAACGTAATGACATCCGTGTTAGCTTTACGCTAAGTCGAAAGCTAAATCTGTAAACATCTCATATAATCCGATGATTAATTCAACTAATCAGGCCCGTATTTAGAAATTTGCCACCTGTAGGCAGTTACAAAAATTGACGCTCCCCCCCAAAAATTAAAAAAATCTTCAATGGTGGAATAAGTTTGATACGAAAAGTTTTTAATAAATAAAATGCACATTCCTGAGAGCAAATATTTTATTTTATTATATTCAGTAGCCTTATTATCATGAAGTATATGACATATGTCATTCAACAATTACCATTATGTATGCAATTGTTTTTTGCTTATTGGTTAACTCTGAAAAATTTTATCTCTGAATTCTCAAGGGTTTTTTTTTCAAATTATCTATCTCTGTTAGTTTATAAAACATTTATTGATTTCCAACTAATTACTTAGGTTTCTAGAGTACAATACAAAATTTTTGAGATTTTTTAAATTATTTCTGCGTAAAAGCTAGATTTATATTTCAATGCAATATATAATGATCATTTTGATAAAACGCCAATCTATAAGTCAGCTGGTTAATGAACCGAATAAATAAATGAAAACAATTATTTCTAGATCATTATGAGCTCTCGAAGTTTCTTCTTTAAATGATTCGGAATTTGTTTTTTTTTTTTAAGAATGTAGTTAACCCTGGAGTTTTTACTAAGGCTTTTTCATTTTTCTTTGATTTTTCTGCCGCCCATTTGCGGTACTCAGCCCCGCTGAATCTTCTACGGTTGGTACGCGTGCCACCAACGAAATTGGCGAGAAATTCAATTCTCATGAATAAAACAATTTTACAAAGTTTCCGCCAATATTTTTCGCCCTTTAACTCTTGCCGCACTAGGCACGTGCCTACTCTGCCTGTATTGTAAATCCGGGCCTGTCTTAACATTTAATCCGAAGGTTAAATGTTATTACTTCATAATACAAAATACTCAGTTGCATTTTGCACAGTATAAACTAAAGAGAACTTAGTAGCCGTTCACGTATTCTCTCTTATTAAACTTACTGGACCAGAGGAGGTTTTCTAAGAACCTAAATATATATATTATATAAAATTCAGTTTTTGTCTGTCTGTTTGTCTGTTTGTATGTCTGTCTTTAGTGGACGCGGAAACTATCCGGCCGATTTTGATGAAATTTTTAAAGTACGTTAGTATTGATCAGGCGGGTATCATAGGTATTAACAATTTTATTTAGGGTGCATATTTAGGGTGGCTTTCATACAAAACAATTTTTAAAATACCATTTTCACGAAGTCCGGTTTACCGACTCAGACCGAATTCACACTACGTAGCTCTTATATTATGAGGCATAGCTAATGCTACGAAACTTTTATTTAGGGTTTCCTTCACGCAAAAATATTTTAAAAATAACATTTTCCACTTAATAGATTCACATGGAACGACGAGTCTTTTATGTTAAGAGGCATAGATTACGCTATAAAACTTTTATTAGGGGTGCATATTAAGGGTGGGCCTCATAAAAATAACTTTTATTAAGGGTGCATATTTAGGGTGGGCCTCATAAAAATATTTTAAAATATCATTTTCACGAAGACCGGTTAGTCGATTCACACCGAATTTACACCACGTAGTTTTAATATTGTGAGGCATAGCTTAGGCTACAAAACTATTATTTAGGGTGAGAGTGGTGCTATAATATCAAATGTACCTAGGAAAGTGAAAACAATTGTCGTATCAGAGATTGAATGCCTTCGTTCCTTACCAAGATTTGCTGAAGTAACATCGTCACGAACTTTGTGTGCTGGAAAACATGATGGCTCTGGGCCCTGTGAGGGAGACTCTGGCGGTGGCCTCATGATATATCGAGATGGGCTGTGGCTGCTACGTGGTGTGATCTCTGCAGGCATACTTATTAAGCAGCGTTGTAATTCGGACGAGTATACGGTTTATTGTGACGTAGCAAAACACATGTCCTGGTTGGACAATTATATCGGACATCAAGAAGAGCCAATAACCGGCACTGTCGAAGCTGTTTGTGGAGAATCTGGCACAGAACCTCGTACTGAATATCCTTGGTTGGTTTCTATTTACAGAAAAGTGTTCGTTGGTGTGATGTTCCATTGCAGTGGTTCGTTGATTTCTTCACGTACTGTTTTAACAGCTTCCGATTGCTTTTATTTGATTGGTGATGCCACAGTTATAGCGGATCATCTTAGACTCTATTTTGGACGCTATGATTTAAGTGACATTAAAGAGAATGGAGTTGTGACACGTGATGCAGCAGCTTTGATTCGGCATCCAAAACACAGAGATTTAACTACATTATTTTATGATTTTGATATAGCATTAATACAGTTGAAGTCTCCTGTTGGGTAAGTGATAAATACCAGTTGATTATATTTTTTTCTTATGAACTTTTTTCAGTTTCACACAATACATAAAGCCAATTTGTCTGTTGAATGAATTGAGTTATGAGTCACAAATGGTGGGACAATCTGCCACTTTGTTGAGTTACAATATGCTGGGAATATACGATGGAACCACCACAGTGCCTCAATCGATGGAAGTGAACATTACGTCTAACGATAAATGTCAATTGGCAGGCTACCAGTTGCGTTCATCAACGAGTTTCTTGTGCACGCCTCGTTTTGGAAATAATGCTGATGGTATTCTCATGTTAAAACGTAATGGCCGGTGGCTGCTGCGCGGCATGTACTCAGCGAATTTGTTTCATGTGGAAAAGTATAATTCTTCGCCTTATCGTCTATATACTGATGTAGCAGAATATATGCCGTGGATTCGAAGTTATGTGTTGTCATGAGCAGTTTTAAACTTCCTTTATGAATATGAACTCTTTTGGTCGAGAATTTAAAATTAAAATAAAAATTTATATTTACAATTTAATGGAAGTTCTAATTGGAAAAGTGGCAAAGCCACGTTCATTTAGATATCTTAAAAATAAATCAATAAACTTTCAAATAATGTGTAAACTTAATGCTAGCGAGATAAAGTAAAGGTAAAGTAACAGGTAGTGCTTAAAAATCGTAATATATCGAATATCATCGAGAAAGCCGTACAAAACAATATACGAATAAATAGTCGATAAGAAAATTGGCTTAAGTTGAAAAATAACGAAAAGTGTCGAGAAATCAAAAAATGTCGATCGATGTCACATTAGTTCGGAATTTTTCAAATAAGTCAAATTATGGCGGAAAATGTTACAAAACAACAATTAACTAACTTAAAATGTGTGAGTACAAGGCCAATTCTTCAGCTTCACGCTCCTCAAGACTATGAATGAAAAGCAACATATTGTCACTGGTAGCAGCTCAAACTGGAAGTAGATAGCAAACTGTAATGTAGGTACTTGGCTCGTTTTGAGCCTTCTACTGTGTGTACTTATAACTTGAAACTAAGCCTGACTAATGATGAAGCTGCGGACCAGTCGGGTACTATGGACTTCGGTCCTAGTCTGGCAGTTGAGTGAAGTCAAATCGCATACGTTAGACTCTTTCCATGGTTCATCGTGGTGGCTATGGTTGAAACCTAAATTGCAAGGAGAGGAATGTGTTACGCTCAGTGTGGAGTTGCATTTTCTCAGCCTGGTGGTCATCAAAAGGGCAACAAGATGTGTTGGTAGATCTTGACTTCAACCAAGATCGAAGTTGCAGCATTTTTGCTTAAAATTTAATAATCCTGGTACATGCGGTACATGGGTTTTGTATTTCAAACGATTTCTTGCTGCAAATTCACCGGTACCATTGACACCAATTGTTTTGTGTATGGTTACGCAGATGGCGCTATTTTGTATATATATATTAATAAAAATTAATTAAAAAAATTATTTTCATATATTTCAAGAGTGTATTTATTGATCCTGAAAAGAATTATAATCATATCTACAACTGGGGGTGGCATAATAAATTCAGAAAAACAGGTTTTTTGCCAGTTTGGAAAATTATATTGGCGCCTTAATTTCTGCCTTTTATGGGAATTTAAAAAAAAAATTAAACTAAGGAATATTCAATTACATTAGTTTTGTAATTTTTTATATATAATTAACTGAAAACAAAAAGTTTTACATTAATTAATGGTCTGGGTGAATTGATCTCACGTTTTGCTATCAAATACCCCATTGTATGACGTGGAGGTTGTTGTATAAATAATGAAGATGTTTAAGTTATGGAACCAATTACCAACTCTGTAGTCAATTATAAATGTTCTTTTGTTTTTATGATAAAAACTTGTTTGATTCTGATAATTTAAAAAAATAACAATATCCTACTATGAGCCGGTTTCTTGATGCTCAGTTAAGTTGTTTTTAATTATATTACAATGTTTGTATTATTGTATGCCTAAAAAACGAAAACAATAAGAACAAAAACATATAAAAGAGCTGATATCAATGATGCTATTAATATATATAGAGTAAAGTCAGTTCTCAGAAATTTATTGCTTCAGATTCAACATGTTCGTACGCAGAACACGTGCAGAAAAACCCATCTTTTTGTAGCAAAACCGGCAAGATTCATAACAAGCAAGCAAATAGCCAAAAAAACCAAAAGAAAAAACTTGAAATTTTTAGTGTTAATCTTGACTACATACATATGTTATGTACATACAAACATACTTATTTATCTAGACTCACAGTTGTGCAAGGATTCTATTAGTACACATACCAACAAAGCAAATTAGCTTTATAAGATCAGGCCTATTACCACGATAATTGCTTTTGGTTTCTTTTGAGGTGAATAAGACATACAATTTGGCTTCCAGTAGAATCCATACTAGCAATTCCTGCACTTGAAGTCAGCTTTAAAATGTTGTTTTGATCGCTCGATTCTATTTATAGTTTGTGAACCTTATAGCAAATAGCGAAGCCAAAACAATGCGTTTCGAACGCCAATGGAATTTAATGCAACTTGGAGTACGATTTATCCAATTGCATTACGAAGCAAAAAAATTAAGATCTACTGATTCTACTGATTGATCAATTAAAGTCAATGTACGGAAAAATTTGTTGATACAAACAAACACTTGCTAAAAAGTGGGCAGCATTAAACGAGTGGGCGGTGGTACCTACTATATTTTTAAAACTTCAAATCGCTATGGTAAGAAAATAATTTGTACATATCTGATTCAATTTAGTAAGAGAAAATTTGATAACCCAGGCAGGAACTGAACAAGCTGTGGGTTCGTTTTGAAAAACAGGCGTGGCACTTCCTACATAAGCAACAATTTTAATACGCTTTGCTCTGAAACTTATTAAATCATATTTTTCCAGCTACGGTTAACGGTACGGTTACTAAATGTGGCTGAGTTGAAAAACTGGGCGAGGCACTTTCCATGCATACAAAAAAAAACCTATTTAAGATAGTTTTACCAAAATTGTAGCAAACACTGGACAAAATGCGGAAGTGGTTTCAAAATTGGGAGTTGCATCTCCCTCACAAGCAAAAATTTGAAACGCTAAGCTCAAAAAATAATTCACCCGAACTTCATGAAACTTCGTATGGTTCAATTTGGTGAAACAAGAATGGTATTGACAAAATTTGGGTGACTTCTGATTAATGGGCGTGGTAAATCTTACATAAGCAAAAACGTTTTATTATATTTAGGAAGGGAACATTTTTTCATGTTGTACGTCGAGGGCAATCTGGCCTTTTTATGATGCTAATAGAACGCGAAAAGTGATCTCATTAGACAAACAAACCCTGAGAGTCTTTGTAGGTGTTATTACAGGACACTATTTTATAGGCAAGTATGCCTCAAGACTAGGGCTTTCTGACGTAGGGGATCTTTGTAGAAGCTGTAAAGATCCTGACGTCGAAGAGTCTGTCTTTCATTATCTTTGTGAATGCCCAGCGCTGACAAATCGGCGCTATAAGGATTATTCGGATTCCACTTCATCGAATCTCTTGAAGACATCGCTCAAAAGTGTCCAAAATTCATTTTGAAGTTTATAAAAATTTCGAAATGGTTTGAATAGGTTGAAAACGAAGTTATAAACAGGGTAAACAATGGGCCCAACTGCGGCCTAAGCTATGATGACAATTGTCATCTCCCGCGCTAACCTAACCTAAGGGAACATTTAGCAAAATCAGCGTGCATTCTTCTAAGAATTATTTAGAACATGTTGCATTAAATTTTTGGAGATGCCAAATATAAGACCCTTACTAATCCTTATTATCTTTTTCTTATCCAGAAACTAGTTGAATGTTTTTTTTGCGCTTAGTATCTACTGAACTTTTAAGTAAAAATAAAATAGAATGAAAAATTAAAAAATATTTTCACATTTTTTTCACCAGAAATTTTATTTCAATATCAAAAAAGGCTCCAAATTATAAAAAAATTAGTATGCTCAAAATAATGCTTACTGTTAACATTAACAAAGTTAGCTCAACTTTAAACTCCTCTGTAATACTTTAACATTTATTTTTTTCAGTTATTTTTTGTGGATGCACCCCAAAGACAAAAATTTTTAGAGGGTTAATAATAAATTAAAAAAATGATTATAATTTATTCTGTTTAAATTTTGATTACTTTGCACCGTCCCTTATGATAACATATTATTTTGAATCCAAGGCAGATATTCAGTAATATCGGTGTATAAACGGAAACGTGTTGAATTATACTTTTTCCAAATAAAGAAATTCGATGAAGCTATGCCGCGTAGTAAAGAACGTCCATTACGTTTTAATGCAAGAATGCCATCCAAGTTATTTCCGAAACGAGGTGTACATAAGAAAGCCGATGTTATATTCACATTATAGCCCGTTTTTTGACATTGTTGCATGGAAACAATATTTACTTCCATTGACTGAGCGATTGTTAAGCTTCCATCCAATAATCTAATCTTATCCCAACTTGACAAAGTGGCCGATTGTCCTTTATCTTGTGACTGATCAGCTGGCTCACTCCATAGGCAAATTGGAGTTATATATTGCGTAAAACTAAAAAGAAGGATATGACAAACAAATTTAATTAGCATGTGTTTTTTTAACCTACCCAACAGGAGTGTCCATTTGTAGGAGTGCTATATCATAATCATAATATAAGACAGGTGGCTGTTTGGCTGCCTGTTCAAAGTTTGAATGTATTATCAAACTTTTTATTTCACGTGTCACAATACCATTCTCTTTAATGCTGTTTAAGTTGTGCCGTCCAAGATAAATTCTAAACAAATCGGCATGACCTGTTTCACCACTCAAATCAAAGCAGTGTGCAGGTGCCAAAACGGTACGTGAAGAAATTAATGCACCAGTGCAAAAGAACAACACACCAACGCTTGCTTTTTTATAAATAGCTCCTAACCAGGGATGTTCATTGCGTGAAATTTTTCCAGATTTTCCACAAATATCTTCGACAGCGCCATTTACTGGCTGCGCTTGTTGTTCAACATAATTGCCCAACCATGGCATGTGCTTTGGTATATCGCAATAAACAGTGTGTTCCTCCCAGTCGCAACGCTGTTGGAAAGTTATACCCCTTAGCATCCACTGACCATTTCGATTGGTCATTAGATCACTGCTTGAATCCAGTTCACAATGCTCAGGTACGTCAGATTTTCCAGTGCACAAAGTTCGTGATGGTGTCAAAACAGCATATACCGGTGATGAACGTTGGCATTCAATACCAGAATCGTTAATCGTTAAATCTGTACCTTCTTCACTGCTCACAATATCAGTGTGCTCAGCAGTTAGTGATTCATCAACAGGTTCACTCCATAAGCAAATTGATTTGATGGATTGTGTAAAACTAAATTTGGAAAAACAATTATAATTATTCTTTCATAATTTTAAAGCTCATCTTGTATGAAAGTTTATGCTTGTATGAGAGGTGTCACGCCCACTTGTCTAAATCGATCTATTTAAGTTCAGTGCTTGCATGTCTCCCTAAATGCTCATGTTTAGAATTAGATAAAACTTGCTTGTATAATTTTTTAGCATAAATTTTAAATATACATTCATATGTATATGCTTATTTGGGAGATGCCACGCCCTTTTTATAACTGAGTCTATTTTAGTTCAGTATTTGCTTTTGTTGCCATATATTTAACTACCGAGATTTCTGCTGATAGCACTGCAATGGTTTTGCTCGTACAAGAGTTGCCACGCCCTCATGCCAAGTGCCGCCCTTATTTAGAGCGATGGTTGCGTGTCACTGTGTAATTTTCACATACGAAGCAAAGTAAAATTTGTTTCAATTATTTTCAGCTCACAAATGTTTTGCTTGCCAAGCCTACTTCGACGCCGCCCATTTTTTTCCTGCGCTTATATTATCAAACTTTCCAATACCAAATTTGATTACGTCAACTTAAAAACGTCACTTGGTAGAGTTATTTCAATTGTTAGCTTGTGGGAGAGGTGCCACGCCCCCTTGAATTTTCTAAACAATATGTAACAACATTAAATGAAAATTTTTCTAAACTTTATCCAGCAGTTTCAAAAATTGCTTAAATTTTTTTTGAAATACGGAAAGTTGTTGTTTTTTCAAAAGTCACCCAATTATTGAAATATCGAAAATTTTATACCCACTTTGAATTTGTTATTATATCCCAAATCATCCCTCTTATACTTTATAATTCTTGAGACAAAAATGTGGACAATTTCAAGCCCTTTCATATAAGCACTACTAAATTGCTCCGATATGTTATGATAAGCCCTCAGAAATATTAGCTGGACTCTCTTACCTAACAGGTTCCTTCATTATTAGCAACGCAATGTCTGCATCTGAAAACTTAAGTCCTGGCTTATATGCTGGGTTTACAATTACTGCTTCTACTTCACGCAAAACCATTACGTTCTTTTCAGCGCTCGTGCTATTACTATGTCCCAAATGAACTATAATTTCTTCTGCTGTCAAACCCTGAAAGCAATTGGCTGCTGTCAATACGATTTGTGGTGTCACTAGCAAGCCACTGCAGATGAAAATTTCACTGGACTTCCGCTTCTTATGAATAGCGGTCAGCCATGGATATTCACCACGGCGTACTACTGTGCCGCCGTTAAGTTCAGTGTTTGTTAGTTCCGTATCATTTTGTCCACAAGCTGCACTCTCAGTAAAAAGCGGTATATTGGTGTTGTATTTGAATACTGCCAGGGAATTATTAGCAATTTCTAATGTATGTGTGAGAACAATCTTCGTTCCAGTGTTGATTACTGTGAAAGTATAAAATTTAAAATTGAATTTTTTTTATTATTATTTTTCCAAGAGCTATTACGTATTGTTGAGCATAACTCATTGCCATTGATGAAAATATTTCTTAGCTCTGGTACATTATTTCCTATTGGGAAATCTATACGAAATGAAATCGGTTGCTTAGTTCGCACTCTATTGATAACTTCTTGCGTGCTCTCGTCAGGTAAGATGCTGCCTTTAAAATGCTATCAGTAAATTAAAAATTTTGAATATTTAAAAACAAACAATTTTATATAAAGAAAATTTACCATTTTCTGTTCTAAAGTATTTTGAAAAAACTCCATCCTAATAGTGTCGCCAATCTTTATATTTGGCAATGTAAGTTTGCCAATAAGAAAAACATCTGTGAGCGAGTACTTGAAATATTTCGAGCAAAAACCAATCCTTCCCGAAAGATAATTTAACGTACTAACAATATCGTTTTCAGCCTCATCACAGTTCATGCGTTGCAACAGACATAGTAAAAAAATCACAAGAACATATTTCACTTCCAACATTTTAAGTTAAATTACTTTTGTTTGGAGAGCTTTTTAACTTTTGACACTGATCTTTATTTTGTATAATCGTCTTCATATGCTTCAATGTCTAGTGAACACGCTTGACTGAGAATTATAAAACTGAATTTTTTGCATTTTAGCTGATTTTAATTATTTCAGAGAAATAAGCCATAAGCGCAACTTTAGCATTAAAAAATCCAGTAGCTGACCATGGTGAATTTTTACTTAAGGTGCAAACATGAGAAAATTCCCTCTCTTCACCATTAAGTTGATTCTAAATTATACATGAAACTAAGATGTTTATCACCAATTAATTAAATTTAGTGTGCTAAGCAAAAACAAACAAACAAACAGAACTGAGCGAACGATTTTATGATTGGTCGCCTTTAATTGTTTCACCATAATCATCAACGCAGGCACACTGCCAATATTTACAACAATTTTTATGAAATCAAGAACAATAACCTTAAAGCACGATCTCTCAAGAGCAACTACGCTATCAACATTCGTTCGGCTTTGTTAATGGTGGGGAATTTCCATTTTTTACAAAAAGAGCGTTCACATCTTTGTTACGTTGCAAAATTTTTACTCTCCATTCATGCTAACAATGTGCCAAACTCTCATATTTTCGGACGTAACTCAAACTTCCCCAAAACAAAGCTGGTTTGATTACACTAGCTTACAAAAATCGCAAAATTTTTATTTTTGTTTTTGAAAGGTTTCGAAAAGTGGCACTCCGGAATGTTATTTTCTTTCCAATGGTAGGCAGTGCCACGCCTCTAATAGGCAACTACGTTTCCACGGATATACTAATAAGCCAATTTTAATGAACTTTGATTTTGACACAGATCGAACCCTAAGAAAGATAAGCGGGAATTCTAAGTGAACGTGGCAACAGCTGGGGTGCTACACCGAATTTTGATGAAATTTGGTATGGAGATAGACTGATTATTGAGTAAAGAAATTTGTTTGAAGTGGGACGGTGTCCCGTCCTTTACAGAAAAAAAAACAATTTCACTGGTAAACTAATGAACCGATTTTGATGAAATTCGGTACAGGGTATTTTGAATCGTGAAAAATATATTTGTTTCGAATGAGCGGTGCCACACCTATAATTAGAAAATATACTTTCACAGCAAAACTAAGGAGCTTATTTTCATGAAATTTGGTACGAAGATAGATTGAACTGAACTGAACTGACCAAACCTCAGTAATTTAGTTCGAGTACAATGTTATACTTTAATTTTGGTTTTAAAAATATATTTTGTGCGATATTAAATATGCCAATAAACTGTATTGTATGTTCATACAGTCATACATACATATATACATATCAAGCTGTTTTGTATACTCTTATATTCTCATAAATGTGAAGGGAAATTTTAAATATAGCATTAATACTAAATAAAAGCTAAATCAATTCTTAAAACTATTTTTTCCAGGAATTAAGAATTAATTTTTGCATTTATATCTGCTAACATACAACATACATAATATAGTAGTAGTTGCTTATATATATTATATATGAAACTATTTTAAATTTAATGCCGAAAAACTAGTTTTGAACCTTTCTCTATTACATAATTTATAACTATTTGGAAGCGAGTGAAGCAAGGGTCTCCTGTAAAATAAACGAAACACTTGGGTAACTGACTACTGTTCGTTTAAAATTAGCTGATGTACAGCTTTCAATTAAATCAATTTCCGACCGGGTGTTGCACCTCATTATAAAATTGAAAGTTTGTTACCCTAAGTAGTAACCTTGGTATTGAGATAAAGTGATTTGTGTGAGCATATGAGAGTTGGACAATGTATGATCATGCTGCAGTCAGGAGATCACACAACGTAACAAGCGCATGCATTCACTCTTTTCAACATCTCGCAAACCAAGTTATGCCGCTAGCGTAGTTGCTCTTTAGAGACAGTGTTGTTCAGTTGTTACAGGTACTGCGAAGATTGCGGTAGGGTAGCTGTGTGACAGTTAAGCTGTGTTTTTTGTTTAACATCTGAGCTGCGGATTTTTTTATCATCTTATTGTCATTACCAGTCATTTTTGTATTTGCTCTTTGGTAAGTTATTATTTTTTTTGTTCAAAATAATCAATTTATAGGCTGGACAATTTAATGCTAAGCTGTACGCAAATCATAATATTCTGCGCAAATGTTTTACATGTTAACGCTTGTAGTGAATAATTTAAGAACGTTATTTTATATGAGAAGTTTAGTGTGTCGAAAGGCAATATGATAAAGATAAGTCTCACAAGAACTTACACTTTGATGTTTTCTGTTCATATAGTTATTAAGTATATTCTTTGATAGGGATGGCCCAGTGAGGTGCGCAAAAGTCGACAGCGCGCTGACTTTTACAACAACAATTTCGCTCTAGTATGTGTATAAATGTGTGTAGGAATTCCAACGAAAAAAAAAAAAACATGAGTATAGATGTGTTTTGTCTATTCCACGTAAAGAAAAAATCACCCAGTAGAAATTCGTGCATCACTAATGCAAATAAATAATGAAACTGCGAAAGCATCGCATGGCTACACAAAAAATTATTAAACTCAAAATTTATCAATAAAAACAAAAAGTACTTTTCCGAGAATTAAAACTATTTTTCATGAATAAGGGTTTTCTTACAACAATGATGCACATAAGAGCAGTTTTTTTAGTCTCACATTTTTTTTACAAGTCAATAATACATGCGTAAAAAATTGCCTTTCGCAGAAATAATGTCTTCGACTTCTCACAACTGGCATTGCGCAACTCATTTGCGCATATTTGTTTTGTTTTTGCACGTTTGATTCCGACTGGGTCACTTGCATATTAATTTTTCAAACGAACCAGTGCATAGAAATCAGCAACTGCACGGCAAGACGAATGACGGAACGTTTCATAGCTCGTGACCGCGGGGGGGTAAATGACCAACCCTATTCTATGATATTGATTTTTTCCACGATTTTTGATGCGTGAACGAACATGTTGATTGGCAGAGAAAAAATTAACTATGTTAATATTGTAGTCAATTGACAGTCACACTTCACTCTTATAATTTTTTTTCAAAATTTTTTAACATTTTGTTTGACTTATTTAATATTTTTCGACTCTTGCTTCATTTTTGACTTTCGCGGATATTACTCGATTATTTTTAAGTTTTTTCGATTTTTCCAATATATAGTAAAATAATTTGTTCATCATTTTGCAACTCATTTAAAGTTTTCCACTGTTTTCAACATTTATCGAATTTGTTCAACATTTTCCGACACATTAAAAATTTTTCATATTTTCGACATTTATTTTGTTGACTGTATCAGTATCTCTTACCTTTGTCAACATTTTTAAACTTTTTTCAAAACTTTTCAACATAATTCTTAAAATTAAATGGAGAAATGTAAGTACCTAATGGCAGCGTAATTGTTAAACTAGTGGTATGTAGAAATAGTAGTAAAATATAAAAAAGTATCAAATAGTGTCAAAAGTTATTAAAAAGGTACCGACATAACCAACAGAAGCCAATAAGCCATATCAAAAAAGGCTTTTACTTTTTCATTTTATATATTTATTTAAACACAACTTCAGATAAATACACTGTAAATAAACAAACAGTAGATAAATACATCTTATTAAAACGCTATCTAGTATTCGGGCTCTATTGTATAGTATTCTCGATATATAAAATACAAATTTTAAACATTTTCAAGAAATTTTTAAACAATGCTATTGCATATAAAAATAATTACATATAAATACATATATATGCAGAGGAAATTTAGAAAAGCTTAACTTTTATATTCTGAGAGCAATGAAGACAGTCACGAAATAAAAAAAAGTTTTTTGATTCAGCCACGAATAATCTTTGTTCTTTTAGCTTAGAGTTATGTTTTCATCTTTTGTATGTCAAATCTGCGATTCTCGGTCATCATTTGATTTTTGTATATGCTTTTGTTATTGGCTCGTCTAGTTATATACATATGTGATAAGATATAGGAAAGCTGATTTGATTTTGGATAAAACCTTTATTATCGAGCTATACGAATGCCTCAAGTGGCATTTTTCTTGTTTTTAATGTATAATCTAAATATTGTACACTCACACTGATATAGAGCCAAAATCAGATTATTTTCCTTGCATTCAAAGATTCTTAAATTATGGTTTCTAATTAAATGAATAATAAAATTATCAATTCTTCCACTTTCTGCTGAATTGTACAAGTTTTTATTTGATATATATTTATTTAGTGTAATCACTATTACACACGAATATTTTCCGTCTATATATGAAGCGGAAATATTGGACCATATATAATAAAGAGTGACTTTTACTCTGGAATTTACGAATTTTGAAAAATAAAACTATGCACAAACTACATCACTTTTATTTCTATCATTGTACTGATCACGATAAGAGGTTGCTTTGAATCCACGACACATATTTTGCTATATCGTTATATAAACAGACATTCTTAATGCTAGGGGAAAAATTATTTTTCCATGAACTTACACCACGTAGTAACCAACGTCCATTTCGTTTCAACATTAGTATGCCGGCAAAGTAATTTGTTTGACAAGGCACACACAACATACGTGATGATGTGCTCACATTATACTCCAGCATTTGACATTCCTCAAATGATGATATATTTACATCTATTGACATTGGTACCGTCGATATCTTGTTGTGTACTTTAAACTCTTCCCAGCGTGCTATAGTGGCAGATTGTCCCACAATTTGTGACTGATCCATAGGTTCAGTCCATAAGCAAATTGGTTTAACATATTCTGTGAAACTAAAAATAAATATTTTTTGAGAAAACATTTGACTAACCACGTATTGGTAACCCACCTAATAGGATCCTCCATTTGTAGTAATGCAATGTTGTTATCTGCGATTTTATGCGATGAAATTCTAAATTGTGGATGGAATATTATGGCTGCCACATTACGTAACACAACTCCATTTTCGTTAATATTTTTGAGATCGTAACGTCCAAGATAAACTCTTATTAAATACGGCTCAACTTGTTCAAGCTTTTTCAACGTAAAGCAATTGGCTTGTGCCAAAACACTTCGTGATGAAACTATTGACCCAGTGCACATAAAAAACAAACCAGTGCGATATTTTCTATAAATTGAAGCTAACCAAGGATGCCCAATCCGAGACTCAGTGCCTGATCTTCCACAAATATCTTCAATAGAGCCTGTTATTGGAGGATATTCTTGCTGGATGTAATTTTGCAACCATGTCATGTGTTTTGCTATATCGCAGTACACTGTATACTCCGTCAAGTCGCAACGATGTCGAACAGTTAATGCTAAAGAAACAATGCCTCGAAGCATCCAGACTCCATTTTGGTTGATCACAAGTCCGCCACCGGAGTCCCCTTCACAGGGCCCAGAGCCATCACGGTTTCCAGCACACAGAGTGCGTGATGATGTAAATGCATTAAACGCTAATGATGAACGTAAACATTCCTCTCCAGAAACGATATTGACATTCACCTTTTTTGGCGCGACTGATATACTATTGCCATTTTCATCACTGCCCCAACCGACCACTACACCCGTTTGGTTAACAATTCGTGACTCATCATCAGGTCCGTTCCACACACAAATTGGTTTGATGTATTTAGTAAAACTAAAAATTTGGAAAGAACGTTCATTTTGAGAATGTTAAGTAAGAAAATTAATGAATTTTAAAGAATAATGCCCATAACAGATAAATCACTGAACTTTGTTACATATTACCTTACGTGTTCCTTCATTTCTATCAGTGCGAGGTCAGCATCGGAAAATCCTAATCCAGGCTTGTAATCTGGGTGTAAAGTCATGGCTTCTATTTCATGTATCGAATAACCATCTTCCACATAATTGGTAAAATTATAACGCCCTAACATCGCAGTAATTTTGTCTGCGGTCAAACTCAGGCTTTGGAAGCAATGTGCTGCTGACAAAATAATTTTCGATGTAACAAGCGAACCACCACAAACGAAGTTTAAACCAGTCGAATGCTTTCTATAAATTGCGGTCAGCCAAGGATATTCACCACGGCTGATAACTTTGCCGCCGTAAGCAAGCGGTATACCTCCAGGACTTGTGATTTCTCCATCAACGACCCCACAAGTGGTGGGAGTTTTAGCGAAATGAGGGATATTGATGTTGTAAGTAAAAACTTCCAAAGATCCGTTTATAAGGTCTAGAGTATGTTCCAGACTAAATATTTCATCATATATTTCAACAACAGACTTATCTAGGAAAAGAAAATAACCGAGTTTCAAACATTCTTATTTTTTATCAAATTATTACCTAATCTTGTCTCGCATATTTCGTTGCCGTTGATAAAAATTTTTTTCAAGTGTGGCACATGTCTAGTTAACGGGAAATCTACACGGTATGATATTAGTTGCTTCTTTTGCAGTCTGTTGATAACATTCTGCGAACTTCCGTCCGGTAAGAGAATACCAATACCAGAAAAAATCTGAAATAAAATCGTACATATACCTACTCGGAGCTTATAACCTAAGGCATTTTTTGAGAAATTACAGGCTTAGGATTATAAAATGTCATCTTGACGGTGTCGCCTATCGCCAAATGGGGCAGTGTCAGTTTACCATTAATAAAATCGTCAATGCGCCGATATTCAAAATATTCAGAACACGAACCCGTTCTCTCCGAGTGGTATAATAACGTATCCTTAAGGGCGTCATCCCACTCATTGCAGGTTATATAATGTGAAAAACTCAATAAGAACATCAAAAAAATTAGCCATGTTCTTAACATTTTGAGATGAAACACAAATTTTTATATAAAAACTAAACCGTTGCCACTGATCAGGTTAATTACTATCACTGATTTAATTAATTTAATATACATATATGAAAAACTACACAGGTGTGGTATAGAGTAAACGTGATTTTACTATTTAAAACCAATTGCACAGAGTGCCACAAACGTAATGACATCCGTGTTAGCTTTACGCTAAGTCGAAAGCTAAATCTGTAAACATCTCAAATAATCCGATGATTAATTCAACTAATCAGGCCCGTATTTAGAAATTTACCACCTGTAGGCAGTTACAAAAATTGACGCTCCCCCCAAAAAAAAAAAAAATCTTCAATGGTGGAATAAGTTTGATACGAAAAGTTTTTAATAAATAAAATGCACATTTCTGAGAGCAAATATTTTATTTTATTATATTCAGTAGCCTTATTATCATGAAGTATATAACATATGTTATTCAACAATTACCATTATGTATGCAATTGTTTTTTGCTTATTGGTTAACTCTGAAAAATTTTATCTCTGAATTCTCAAGGTTTTTTGTTTTCAAATTATCTTTCTCTGTTATTTTATAAAACATTTATTGATTTCCAACTAATTACTTAGGTTTCTAGAGTTCAATACAAAATTTTTAATATTTTTGAGATTTTTTAAATTATTTCTGCGTAAAAGCTAGATTTATATTTCAATGCAATATATAATGATTATTTTGATAAAACGCCAATCTATAAGTCAGCTGGTTAATGAACCGAATAAATAAATGAAATCAATTATTTCTAGATCATTATGAGCTCTCGAAGTTTCTTCTTTAAATGATTCGGAATTTGTTTTGTTTTTTTAAGAATGTAGTTAACCCTGGAGTTTTTACTAAGGCTTTTTCATTTTTCTTCGATTTTTCTGCCGCCCATTTGCGGTACTCGTACGGTTGGTACGCGTGCCACCAACGAAATAGGCGAGAAATTCAATACTCATGAATAAAACAATTTTTCAAAGTTTCCGCCAATATTTTTCGCCCGTTAACTCTTGCCGCACTAGGCACGTGCCTACTCTGCCTGTATTGTAAATCCGGGCCTGTCTTAACATTTAATCCAAAGGTTAAATGTTATTACTTCATAATACAAAATACTCAGTTGCATTTTGCACAGTATAAACTAAAGAGAACTTAGTAGCCGTTCACGTATTCTCTCTTATTAAACTTACTGGACCAGAGGAGGTTTTCTAAGAATCTAAATATATGTATATATTATATAAAATTCAGTTTTTGTCTGTCTGTTTGTCTGTCTGTCTTTAGTGGACGCGGAAACTATCCGGCCGATTTTGATGAAATTTTTAAAGTACGTTAGTATTGATCAGGCGGGTATCATAGGTATTAACAACTTTATTTAGGGTGCATATTTAGGGTGGCTCTCATACAAAACAATTTTTAAAATACCATTTTCACGAAGTCCGGTTTACCGATTCAGACCGAATTCACACTACGTAGCTCTTATATTATGAGGCATAGCTAATGCTACGAAACTTGTATTTAGGGTTTCCTTCACGCAAAAATATTTTAAAAATAACATTTTCCACTTAATAGATTCACATGGAACGACGAGTCTTTTATGTTAAGAGGCATAGATTACGCTATAAAACTTTTATTAGGGGTGCATATTAAGGGTGGGCCTCATAAAAATAACTTTTATTAAGGGTGCATATTTAGGGTGGGCCTCATAAAAATATTTTAAAATATCATTTTCACGAAGACCGGTTAATCGATTCACACCGAATTTACACCACGTAGTTTTAATATTGTGAGGCATAGCTTAGGCTACAAAACTATTATTTAGGGTGGCCCTCACACAAAAATATTTTAAAATAACATTTTCACAAAGACCACTTAATAAATTCACATGTAATTTTCACGAGGTGTCTTTTGTGTGATGAGGAATAGCTTTGGCTGTAAAACGTTCGTTAAGGGTGCATATTTAGGATGATCCTCATACAAATATATTTTTAAAATAAAAATTTTCACGAAGACCGGTTAATCGATTCACACCAAATTTACACCACGTAGCTTTCATATTAAAAGGCATAGCTAAGGCAAAAATTCTATTTAGGGTGGCTCTCATAAAAAAATATTTTCACAAAAACCGTTTAATCGATTCACATGGAATTTACACCACGTGCCATTTATGTTTAGATGCATAGCTTAAGCTATAAAACTTTTATTTGGGGTGCATATCTAGGGTGGCCTTCATACAAAAATATTTTTTAAAATGCATTTTCACAATGAATTTTACACCACGTTTCTTTTATATTCAGGGGTATAGCTCACGCTATAAAACTTTTAATAAGGTTGTATATTTAGGGTGACCCTCATACAAAAATATTTTTAATAGTATTTTCACAAAGTTATTGAAATTTTATTGAAATAAAATATGCAAGTGATAAACGATTAGGTCGCTTTTTAACAGGCATAACACAACATAATCGCTTAATTTTTTTTTTTTTTTTTTGGAAAGGTTGTGAAGAAAGCGAGTGCAGTGTAAACTTTTTTTTAATAAACTGATTTCAATTAAATTTGGTTTGAAGATAGATATAACACTAAGACAGGTTTCTAAAAACTTTAAATCTTTGAGATAAAACGTTGTCACGGCTGAGTCGCCTCATCTATTTTGATGAAATTTGCAATAGAGATTAATTCCTGAGTAACGATGTCTTTATTTTAATTGGCGATGCCATGCCCGTAATAAGAAAAAAACACTTCACGGCTGAACTAATGGATCCATTTTGATGAAATTTGGTATGAAGATAGATTGAATCCCTAATAAAGATACTACGTCTCCAACAAAGAAAAAACGTTTTCATTGCTAAAGTAATGATCTTAAATTGGTACAAAAATAGATTGAACACTTAAGAAAGGTACTTGTTTACAAGTGTACAGAGCCATGCCCGGAAAATATGTTTTCTCCGCGAAACTAATGCACTGATTTTGATTGAATTCAATATGGTGATATGTATATTGAACTCTAAGGAAGACAAAGAGCAACATGATGCAATGATTTTTAGTTCTAGAAACGTTGACGAAAAAATAGTTCTTTCTCATATCAGCTTTTTATTATTAAATACCAAAAAGTTGGTTGAATTTCAACCACTCTAGTGTTTATAATTATTTGTTTCATGAGTGCATCCATTGCTTGCTTTCTACATACAATCAAGTTATTGACACACTGATTACAGAACCAATAGTCTGGTTATGAAATACTATATTTTTTTTTTTTGCTGAGTAGTGAATGACAATTTTATTAATTTGCATTTGAATTGTGGTATGAGATTGTTTTTACTTCTCTGTTGACAATAATTTACTATTGCTGATACTTTTTATAGAGAGTGACTAGAAGAACCGGTTGAATTTCATAAACTCGATTCTTTGCATAAAAATAATTTGTAGAAATAAATTTCGTCGAGTAGAAGATTTGATTAGCAGCAGGTTTTTGCAATGGCATAGAAGTTGTATTTACCAAAATGTTATTTACCCGAAACTTAAAAGCTACCTATTGTTGTGTATGAGATAGTTTTGTTTTTGATTATATTAGCTCTGAATTGAAATAAAATACAAAAACTTGTAAAAATTACGTTAGTTTTGGCATTATTCGGTAACTAACTTAAACTCATTGACAAAACAAATACTTTTCTGATTAATAAGAAAATTTGAATGAACAACATATTCAAAATCCAATGCAAAATCAAATAGTAACCCAAATAGCCTGTATATTTCCGATCGGATAAATAATTAATAATGAACATCTATGAATTAATTGAATTAAAGGAAAGATATTTCACTAAGAGAGTGGCGAATTAAAGCTAAATGTCAAAAAGAAAACATTTGTCACCTACGATCGCTAACAATTTTAATTATGGATAAATATTCGGTGGCAAAACGAGTTAAATTGATTGAAGGCCGTTCAAACAGAACTGTATATCGCGCATTACGTGATTTTTTTGGCATTACAATTTTAAATGTGGAGCGGAAATTCCAAGAAAGCAAATGTGAAATCTTCAGTTTGTATACGTACATACCGTTCAGCCGAAACCATTGAAAATTCAAGCTCATCAAATCGTCTTCGTACAACCAGACCTTTTAACCCATTCCGGACTGTTCATGAAAGAGCCCATACGATTTTGATACAATTTTTGGAGATTTTGTGTAGAACTCAGTTCTGGCTGTTAGGTACATATTTAAATAGCTAAAGGTATAAACTAAGCTGTATGTATGGTAGATGTGTTTTGTAAAGTCTCGACCAATATTATTGTGTTGCAAAGAAGACATATTAGACTAGCTGATACTGGGAAACTGTTAGGATTATCTAATTTTTCGATTTTAGGCAAAGTTTTTTCGGAGAGTTTTCCACAAGAAAAAAATTGATTATTTTTAAACCCTGTATGTCTGACTTAAACTTGAAAATTTTAATGTAGATCCAAGGAATAAATTGTAAACCTATCTTTACTCTTTCCAAAGAAAAAAAAAATAACCAGATACCTCAACCCTGGGCTGCACTAAAAATTTTCAAAAATTAGGTATGTAAATTCCTAATAGTCTGGAATGGGTTAAAGCGCTGTACATTCATCGACTTGATCCGCAAGAAAACACAAAATGCTGACAATATTGCAAAGTGATGAGGCTTGTTTTCATCTTAGCGAATACGTTAATGAGCAAAGTGATTACATTTTGGCTAATGAACAGCTAAGAGAGATTTTTGAGAAAATGATGCATTTTCAAGAAGTTACTGTAAGGTGTGGTACTAGTAATAATATATGTGTAGCTTGTGAATGATGCTGGTCTCTCTTTGTTTTTGCCGAGTTTAGAATAAAGCCATTGATTAAAATAACTCGGGTTTTTATCTACATATGCAAGCACAGGGAAATAGAACAAAGAAATGTTGATAAAAGTCGGAAAATATTTATATTATTTAGAAATTTTTGGAATAGTATTGAAAAGTTTCAAAAATATTAAATGTTAAACAAATTGATATAATTAATTCAGAGCATCTCGAACACCATTGATAAATTTGATAATTTTTTTTTTAATTTTAATTTATTTAAAAAAATATAATTATATTATAATAATTCAATATTTCTTTACATTTCAGAACACTATCATTTACTATATGCTGGAAATTTCAATTTGGCATTGTTGTCTACAGAGAGCAAAAATAATTCCTAACACATGCACATAAAGGGGCACAAATAAAAAAAAAAACACAATTAAGTGACAGAAAATAAAATTTTGCTAAAAAACAGTGTTTTGGCTAAACATAAAATGTCGAAAACAACCAAAGTTTTTTTGATTTTCTTGCTAAGCTTTTTGCAGCGTGTGAACTGTGTCCAATACATTAACGTAAATGGAAAACAAGTCGCAGTTAATTTCATTCCTGAGAAAAGTCATACAAGTAAAGATGAAATTGAGAACAAATTACGACAACTTTCAGAGAAGCTTGGTTTTTGTACAAACTCCTTTCAGTACATAAGAATTGATGATTTTATAATTGGAAAATTTACGCTGCCCGATTTGAAGATAGGTGACACTGTAAAAGTGCAATTCTTTCATCAAGACATTGCACTTAATATGGTAAATTTTCTTAACACACATGAAACATTCGTAAAATTTATTTTAAAACAATCGGCATTTGAACTGTTTCCATTTGGTTCGAAGTTTGTTTGAACAATTGTTAGGACAATGCATAAAATAATGTGTTACACTTCAAACCAATGTGCATATCGGTGATATCGAGGCCTAAAATGTGAAATTCGTTATATGAAAAACTTATTATCTAATATTTACATCAGCAGAGCAAGTTCTAGCAAATAGGTTAAAATGTTCTGCTGAACTGTATGCAGGTTAACTAAAATGAATGCTTAATGGAATACAAAGGATATTAGAATTTATTGGCTTTTCTTAAATTTCTCGAAAGAAGTTTGAGTACACAACCTATGCGTATTTGCTATAAAACTGATATTTTTGCTTTCAACTGCATTGAAATGGTGGCTCTAGAATATACATATGTGTGAATTTCACTGGATTTTCAAACAATACTCATTTTGATAAAAATTCTTCCAAGATCTCGTGCTAGGATATGTAAAAATTCGAACTAAATCGAAAAAGTTCGTTCTTGAAAAATGTTGAAATGTCTCATTTATTGATATGTGAACTCTGTACCTATGGATTGAAATGGAAAAAGACAAAATTTAAACAAGCTCTGCGCTATTTTTTGAACATAAGTTTGATTTAATATAATACAAATACAAATGCAAAAACAGAGTACAATTCATATAATTCCCAACCATTTTTTTTTTACTTTTAAGCATCCTAACTCACGTCAAAAAAAATTTTTTTTTTTAAAGAATATTGCGCGGCAAAATTTTTTTTATCAAACAGACAAAAAATGTTCTAAAAATACAAATTGAGTAAAAGTTAAATTTTAATCCATAAAGAAGGAGTCGCTTGATTTTCTTACCCTAACAAATTTTGTACATTTACTTTAGACCTTTAATGGCAGTCTCTTACCAGACGAGAGCTCACAAGAGATAATCAGCAAATTGCAAAATGGCCAACCAATAACATATCGTGTAGATTTTCCACTAGCGCAAAAAGTACCAGAGTTGGAAATGATTTTAATCAATGGCAATGAATTCTGCGGAACGACATGTAATAATTTTGTGAATAACAAAAAAAAAAAACCATTTTTTAAATTTCATATCTTCATTTGACAGTTGGTTTATCTGAAAAAAAACTTATTCTAGAGCATACATTAAAAATCATTAGAAACACACTGCCGGTATTTGAAAACAACATCAATATACCACACTTTGTTAAAGCTTCCACATGTGGTGTGGATGATACGGAAACTACAGGCAGTGGTATCACACCATTCATTCATGGTGGCACAATAGTACGTCGTGGTGAATACCCCTGGTTGAGTGCAGTTTATAAAGAAGTAAATATGGATTTCATTTGCGGTGGATCACTAGTATCATCACATATTATACTGACAGCAGCACATTGCTTTCAAGGATTAAATTTGAATGCTGAAAAAATTATTGCGATGTTGGGGCGTTATAATCTAACGAATTATGAGGAGGATAATTATGTCATACACGATATAGGGAATGTTATATTACACCCAGAATACAGGCCGACATTAAACTTTTCAGATGCTGATCTAGCGCTGCTAAAAACGCGTATGCCTGTAAGGTAGGTGGACATATGTAAATTTAAAAATATTTATCTGTGTGCTTTATGAATACTTAGAATGACTAAGAAAATATTTCGCTTAACGTTTGTAAGGGAATATAAACTAGTAAAGGTGTTATCTTCGGCCATACACTGCACTAAAAGTACTTTCCAAATAAATGTTAAAAAAGACGTTGAAAAGGTTGAAGTAGTCGAAAATAATGTAATAAGGTTCAAAGAGGTTGAAAAGTGTTGAAAATAAACTCAAAAAGTCTAAAATATATGGAAACCATTGCAGAAAGTTAAAAGAAATTGAAAAAGTCGAAAAAATCTGGATAATGTTGAAAGTGGTTGAAAAACTCAAAAATACTTGCAAGAAGTTGAAAAATGTTGAAACAATTCAAAATTCATGAAAAAGTCGAAAAAATAAAGAAAATGTCGAATCCAGTTGAAAGAGGTTGAAAAAGTGGAGAATATACATATAGAATACGTTGGGAAAGTTAAAAAGTTGGAAAAGTCAAAAGAATGTGGAAAATGTTGAAAAAAATAGAATAGAAATGCAGAAAACCAAATATGCCACGCCCACTTCTCCAATTCCACCTACTTTTGGTTCAATAAATTATATTCGTCATGGATATCCACATACTAAATTTTAACAAAATAGTTTGTATAGTTTGCGATATATGCCTTAAATAACCTTAAAATTTTGGGCGGTGACACACCCACTGATACAATCGAGACTGATCTTGATCCAGAAATAGCTTTCATTAACAAACCTCTTTTACCAAATTTCAGCATTATTCCTCATATATTTCGATAGATATGCCACTTAAGCTATTTTACGTGTATGGGAGGTGCCACGCCCAGTGGTGCTATTTCGCCCACCAAGTTAACCACCTACATAAAATTTCATGCTAATTGCTGCAATAGTTCTTTTAAAATATCACTTCCAACTTTATGTTAATATTGGAGATGTCACGCCCACGAACGAAATCACGTAAAAATTTATTTAATTTTATAGCTTATAATAATTGACATCTATGCACCAAATTTAATGAAAATTACTCTTATTGCACACTATCTATAGCATTAAACGTGTTTTGCTATAAGGGGAGTTGGCACGCCCACCGGTTCTATTGTGCAAAATTTTCGTAAGAAGATACCTTTTGGCAAGTGCATCTGCCATACTAAATTTCATTACGATTACGTTGTTAGTTCTCTTATTATAACGTTTATAAGTATTGTGGGCTGTGCCACGCCCTTCAACGTGTTTTTCCAGTAAACTGACGAAGCTTATTGATGAGTGCTCTTAGTAGTATCATCCCTAAAATATTTATGATAATCGAATGTGCCAATTTTGAATTATACGAAATCATAATTTTTAATTGTTAAAAAGTTCCACGCCCACTTTTCCAATTCCGCCCACTTTATACAAAATTCAAGATATATATGACCTGTATGCGTGTACCAAATTTCATCGCAATATCTTGCACGGTTTACGAGTTATGGCGTTATAAAAGTTAAAAACTAGGGCTGTGCCACGCCTCTATAAGAGCCTTTGAAAATTTAAGACTTAGTCCAATCTTAATTTTGTTCACATGTTCACCAAATCACCAAGTTTCATCAAAATCGCAGCAACTTTTTTCAAAATGAACTGAGGTATATATTTACATAGAGTATGAGCGGTAGGCGTGGTCGTGACCCGATTTCGCCCATTTTTATGTGCTAGCAGCTTGCAAGAAGGTGTGACCTGTGTGCCAAATTTTATTGAATTAGCTTGCTTATTTTTCCCGTAAACGTGATTTCAACAGACAGACTGACAGACAGACAGACGAACATAGCTATATCGACTCAGGTAGTGACGCTGATCAATAATATACAATATATACTTTTCTATACCTGCCACGGTATAATTTTAATTTATTTATTTCGAACGATCTGTATAATTATATATTTTTTCTTCCGAATAAAGTTTTACGAAATTCATCAAACCAATTTGCTTGTGGAGTGAATCGGCTGATGAATCACTTATTGTCAATCATATTGGTGTTGTTGCTGGTTGGGGTAGTGATGAAAACAGTTACGCAATATCAGATGTTCCAAAAAAAGTCAAAACAACTATCGTTTCTTACACGGAATGCATACGTTCGTCACCTGCGTATACTGCAATCACAACAGCACGAACTTTTTGCGCTGGAAAACGTGATGGTACTGGACCCTGTGAAGGCGATTCCGGTGGTGGTCTTATGATAAATCGTAATGGACACTGGGTGCTACGTGGTGTAATTTCTGCTGGATTAACTTATCAAAGGCGTTGCGATTTAACAGAGTTTACGGTATATTGTGATGTGGCAAAACACATGCCATGGTTGGATCGTTATATTGGACAGCAAGAGCAACCATCAACAGGTGCCACTGAAGCCATTTGTGGAATATCAGGCACAGAGGTACACAATGAATATCCTTGGTTAGCGGCTCTTTATAGAAAATTACACACCGGTTTGATTTTCCATTGCACTGGTGCGTTAATTTCTTCACGTACTGTTTTGGTACCAGCTCATTGCGTTGACTTGCCAAACGCGGAGGTACTTCCAGCGGATAACCTTAGAATTTATCTTGGACGTTATGATTTAAGCAACATGAATGAGAATGGTGTTGTGAAACGTGATGTCGAAACTGTAATTCAGCATCCAAAATATAGATTTTCAGTCAAAGTATTTTATGATAATGATATAGCATTACTGCAGTTGAAGAAACCTGTTAGGTAGGTAACGAGCACTCACTAAGCCAAATTTATTTATATATCTTTTTTTTTTTTAGTTTTACACAACATATAAAACCGATATGCCTGTGGGGTGAACCACTTAATGACGTCGATATGGTAGGACAAAAAGCCACTTTGTCAAGTTGGGATATATTTCGAGTATTTAATGAAAGCCAGACAGTGCCTCAGTCCATGGAAGTAGATATTGTTCCAATGCAACAATGTCAATCAGTGGGCTATAATGCCGGCACAACCACACGTTTTTTGTGCACACCACGTTTTGCGAATAACGTTGATGGCATTCTTATGCAAAATCGCAATGGACGCTGGTTATTGCGTGGTGTCAGCTCTGCAAATTTATTTTATATTTTTAGATATCCATCACGCAATTTTCGAGTATATTCATATATAGATAATCATCTGCCATGGATTCAAAATAATATGTTATCATAAATGAGATAAAGCTGTTAAGAGCTATTATTGCTAAAAAAAAAAAACAATAAAAACTTAAATTTTTCTATGAATATACAATGCGTCTTTTAATTATCTTTTGTATTAGTGTGATTGCTTGATTGTGCGTCAAATAACGGAAAGGACCATGAGGGCTGAAAGCGCCTGAACTTGCCCATCGCTGCTCTAAATGATGAGCAATTTGAAACCAATATTCATCAATCCTTGTCCAAGTTACAATCTGAATTGTAATGTTAATTCAACGAAAATTTACTTAAAGGAATTGAGCTCTACAGGAGCTCTCTGTATTAATATTTGAATGATTATGTATGTATTTTAAGCTTAATGGAAACACTCATACACTATAATGATATAAAAACTTAAACGAACATTAAATTTAAAGTTGATTTTGTTTTTAAAAACTATGCACTCTTCCTCTTAGATCAATTCTTTGCACACAATTTGCCGTATTTACCCATCAAGAATATTGATATTTTATATATGTATGAGAAAATTTAATTGGGTTGATATTTTATATTAATTTTTGGTTGATTTGATACAGCTGACTTGACATGAGCTCTGTATCCTTATTCAATTAAGTTGAGCTATTGGCCACGTGCCACTTTTTACGCATTGAGGTGGAAAAAAAATCTTTGTCCAGTCGATAAGCAAGAACGTGTGCTAAAGTCTTTGGTTTAATTTTGGTTTACTACTCCAATCTGAGTTCATTTTTCTTCTATTTCTTAGAAGCGCAGCAGTTATTTGCGAATTTTTAAGACGTGACTAACATGAAAAATTACGTTGTCCTTTACAGTTCAAAAAATTGAAACTTGGACTTGACAGATTTTTCAAAGAAAAAAAAAAAAAAATAAAAAAACGTAAGATTGACAGGTTGCTGCTGAAAAGAATAGCAAATAAACACGTCACCCGGCAGCAATTTGACAAAAGTGTATAAAATTGATAAAAATAATTGAAATTTTTTTTTGTGTTATGACATTGTATGTCACGCTTGCAAAGACTGAGCTTTGTCCAAAATGCAAAAAAAAGACATGAAATTAGAAAAGTTCATTCCAATTCCAATTGCATTGAATTTGAATTTTTAAGTTTTTTCTTGCCAACTCTACCCAAGGTGCACGTAACCAACAGAACAGAACAGAACAGAACAGAAAAGAACAGAACAGAACAGAACAGAACAGAATAGAACAAGTTTGGAGTTGGGCTTAAAGTTCACCTTCCGATTGTCCCTCAACTTGTTTTCAATACTCTCTGTTATTCCAAATGTTAGCGTTTAGAAGGTTCTTGGGCACAAATAGTGATATTCATTGAAATTTGCGGATATATATTTTATGAAAATCGCTATAAATTGGAAATATGTGCATCGATTTGTATGAAACGAAATTATGTATATGAAAAGAAATTTAGTAAAAAATTATTGTAGGAAGTATTACTTCAAGAAGTCGATAAGTATCGAAAAATATTGAAAATGTCAATATATTAATACGAGTATATAAGTTGGTGAGTATAAAAGGTACAGAAAAATCGAAAAAAAATCGGTTAACTAATCGGTTAAAAAATATTGAACAAGACAAAGAACATAAAAAACGTCGATACATATCGAAAAGTATCTAAAATATCGAGAATTTTAGGAAAATCGAATTAATTGAATGAGTTGATTGAAACCGGTAAGTATCAAAAAAATATCGAAAAAATCGCTCAAACTACAAAAAATATCCAAGAATTCAATAAAAGTCGGTAAGTATCGAAAAAATTTAAAAAAAAAAAAAAATCGAAAGACATGAAAAAAGCTAAAAAAGTTGACGGGAGTATCGTAAGACATGAAGTAAGTGGATAGAAATTGGTGAGTATCAAGAGATTTCCAAAAAAATTGTTAATTATCGAAAAAAAAACTCTATCAGTATCGAAAAATTCGAAACATAACAGTACATATTGATATATTTTGAATACTAGTAATGCGGCAACAATCGAAGACTATCGAACAGTAAGTAAAAATATCGAAAGCACATTCCAAGTACAAAGTTCAATATTTAATTCCAGTAATATTAACAAAAAATTCATGCATACATTGCGCCATCTATGATAAAATTTTTTGAGCTATGATATCCTTTTGTATTACTCTTTTATATATTACGAAGAGCATTGCGCTTATTTTTTGTCATATTTGAGTGAATAGTTTAGGCACCTTAGCTAAGAAAATTTTCTTTATGATACCGCTCCTAAGTATACATATATATTTGGAGCTCTTATAACTTCAACAGAATTTGCTTACTGATGCAATGGAAAGGATGATTCTTATGTTAAAATCAAGAACAATTAAAAAATTAGAGCAGAAAGTAATGGGCAAATTGCTTACTACTACTTACTATAAGACAACTTGAAATAGCCGTGTAAGCTGACTAATAGCAGCTACATGCACCGAAACAACAGCAGCGTGATTAACAAGAAAATACAACGAAAACAAAACAAAATAACAGCACTTGTTTAACACAACCACAACATGATGAAGAACATGTGGCAGCATAAGAAAAATAAAAGAATTCAAAAGAAAATCCAGTTAAAAAAAGGGCACTAAATGTCACTCGAATGCCGAAGGCCGTTGCTGCTGTTGCTTGCTGCTGCTACTGCTGCTGCAACTACAAGATGTTAAGCAAATGTTGTGCATCTCTTGAAAAAATAAATGGAAAAACAAGAAAATGTTCTTGCCATGTTGTCTTATCCAATGCAGTTATGTACAAACGGATGTTAAATGGCAGATCATACATTGATACTGCCACTGATTAGGTTTTTTTTTTTTATAACAACGAAGCTTTGTGCATTAATATCCATAGGTTTTCAGCACTTACGTGTGTTGATTTTTTTCTAGAAAAAACGATTAGAAAATGCTGCACAGCTTTAAAAATACTAAAAGGTGGAAACGGATTAAAAAACCTATGCAATTTAAAACACATACTGACAATAGATGAACTGTTTTTGTCTATTGAATCAAAATTGCATGAATTGGATAGTACTTAACAAATTTAAGCTGCTTAGTAAAATTAATTTTGAGATTTAGGCACAAGAAAATTATATAATAGTGTTATAGGTTAGCAATTAGCAGTCTGTATTTCAGCATATGGTTTAGGTCTTTTGGAAATCCAACTGCACGGCTTATTATCTGAAAACCAATTTGCGGAATGGGACTCAGTGTTTATGATAAAACTCGCAAAGTTTTGCCAAGTTCAATTTCGACTATACTGATTTTAAACTTAGCTACCCGCCAAGGAGTATGCGAAAGACAATGCAGTTATACTAAAACACCTTGCTTTCTCAGCACTTTAAACTTAGGATTCCTCTATTTTCTACTACTTTTTCTTCTACTACTTCTACTTCAGAAGTGCATGCAGGTTAGCGAGGGAACTTTCAAAGAACTGTGAAAAACTGTCTGTTTTCTCAGAGTATGTAGCTAAAATGTTGTAATTTATTTTCATTGTGGGTATATTATGAGTTCGGTTTTTGAGAAATTTTGTCAGAAGCCATAATCCTTTACTATGCTTATCGGGACGAATATTACTTAATGATCGCATTGATTTTTGCATAGCTTGTTTCTCAATGGTGTCAACTACGCTTGCCACAGTCACTTTGATGGTTTCGATATAGTCGTATACCGTTCTCTTAATCGTGCATTTCATCTTGGGGAACAAGAAATAGTCACAGAGTGTTAGAACGTTGGATGTTGAATCATGGAAACTTATTTTTTGGCCGAAGACTTATGCAAACGTACTGACACTGCAAACAGGCCCGGATTTACCAAGGGCGGCAAGAGTTAAAGGGCGGCAAATATTTGCTGAAAATTTTTTTTGTTTTATTCTTAGGAATTTAATTTCCCACCTATTTCGTTTTTGTTATCTAAGGAGTGGACGAACAGAAAAGCAAATGTCCATGGTCGGTCGTTTTGCGTTTTTTGATGGAATCGTGCTCATTACACTAACCTTCAATCTCAGACACTTCAAAAAAGCACTCGATGTCATACTTTTTCGATAGCAAAGTGAAGGTTTTCCTCTAAGTTGTCCACAGAAAGCTTCAGAGAAGCATTTTTGCAACTGCCTAGGGGGGGCCAATTTCTAAATCCGGGCCTGACTACAAATGTCATATCTCCGAAATAAGTAAGTCGACTTTCAAGAGATTGTAATATAATTAAGCTGATATGTCACCCATGGCGCTACTATGAAGAATGTGAAAAATTACATCCGCTTATTCAAAGCACATACTATGTAGTTGTCAATTACGTATGCTGCAATAAGCTTGTGGCCACGTATAAATTCTATGAATGTAAAATTTGCAAGTACTCATATTACTGTATGTATTTTCAGTTCTAATTTCTTTTAAAATCGGTTACTCCTAATATGGTTTGAACGAATTAGAAAAAAAAGTTTTTTCTTTAAGCCACTTTGGCCAACAACTAATACATCAATAGTTCCTTTTTCTGAGGAAAAGCAACAAACAGCAAATTAAGCAAATATTTGAAAAACTTAAACATCCATTGCGGAGTAAGTGGCCCAAAACTTATGCCACTAGAGCAAACACACAAAAGAAATGACCCAAACTTAAGAGTGCAACAAAAAAAAGTCAAATATTGAACCAGACTTAAAGAGTTTTAAGTACTAAACTAATAAACCACTTGGCCTACATTAAACTAAAGCTGACCGAAGAAGAAAAACATAGGTAGAGATTTTTATTTGCTTTGCACTTGCTATTTCCAGCACAAGTCCTTAGTGTCCTTTAAGTTTTGTATACGGAGGATATCGTTTGAGTGTGTGTGCTATTTTCGCAAATTGTTACGTGCATCGAATTTTGTTCGATGTTCGTTATGTCTATCTATTGTACATATATATGGCAATATTTTTAGAAAATCTTTTGTTGATTTTCCTTTTTTTTGCTCTGTTCAAGTTGTTGTGCTATTGACTGTTGTTGCTGAGCTGAAAAAGTTTTTTATTATACTCTTCAAAATTTTGTTTTGTTTTATTTAAAATTAACATTGTGAGTTAAGAATTTAAATTACTTTCTGGTGGTTTTTAACACGTTGCGTAAAAAACTTGAATTGTAATTGGCCTATTAATTAGTGATTTTTATGCAACCTTAATAAATTTAACACCTCTGTGAGGAGCAACCAACAGCTACCGCAAGACTTTGCATTGGCATTAAAATTTAATGACTTTGCTGTGCTAGCGCCATAAAAATGTCGGGATGCTCTGCTTTCATAAATGTTTGCCATAAATTTTGCAATTCATTAAAAGCTAATTGCGCTTGATTAAAGTGTAGACAAAGTTACGCCAAAGGACACTTTTACTTTGTGGTTACTTTTATGCTATACTGCAGGTGGTCTTTTGCTTACTTTTTTCGAAGATGAAGGTTCGTTGCTATTTATTGCTTTCTTAGTAGATTGTTGAATTGAAATGAAATAAAAATTAATATTCTTTTGTTACAAAATCGATTTTAATGCTTTTGGTTGGTTTTAACAATACCGGAATTATTAATAGTAAAACTTTTGATCTCAGGTGCACAGAATTAAAAATACCAATACTGTGAAAATTTCCACCGACACATTCAAATTTAGGTAATCGATTTTTTTGATTTTCGAAAACCCTAGTAAATTGAGATATATTTCACGACCATATTGACGCTTCCGCAAGCATTGCGCCCAATGCAGCCGCGCTCTAGGTACGCTACTGTATTGCAGAAGTCACAAAATGGCAGTCTATCTTTTTCATTACAACTCCCAAGAAATTAATGCCAAATCACAAAGTTTGACAAGTGAAATACAATAAGCCATGCGCTATTGGCTATATAGATTCAGAATAGAGTTTTCTTCGAGGAAGGAGAGCAGGCATTTAAGAGGTATTTTTCACATTTTCATCCTCCTTGAGTTAATAGATATAAATTCGAATTATTTTCAAAAGCAAAAGAGACCAGGCTTCGAAACCGTATTTCTTATATAACTTGAAAATTGTTTAAAAAAAAGTTTCAACCACATCCCACATTTGTATGAGAAGTAGTCATGTACGTAAGCCAATTTTCTTTATCTTCACATATTTTTGTTGTTTCAATCAAAAAGCTAACTATACCAAATTTCAAGAATCTAGCGCTTATATTACTATATATGGCCACTATTCTTGGCTTTTCTCAAATAACTTGAAAAACTATGAAGATATCGCACAATTTTGCTTATGATTAGTTGAGGAAAAAATGCTATTATAATTATAAATCGAAATAATTGGAAGAAAACCCAATTCATTCTTGCAAGTTTTTCAAATTAACCTTCGCACACTTTAAGTTTCTTCCATTATTTTACTTGCAATCAAGTTTTTAATTTTACTCCATTCCATTTTTTCTGATACCGCTCTTAGTGCGCGTCAAAAGTGCATTTTAATTTTGACACAGCACCGCTTATTGTCCTTTTTGGAAAAGTCACAGGACAACAAAGTGAAAGCAATTTGCACATCAAACGATGAATTGACAAAGTGCTAAAAGGTTCCCTTTTTCATTCTATTGTTGCCATTTTTTTTTAACGTTTAAACTTGCGCTTGTCATTGTTGTCTGAAAGTTTATTATCTTTGTTTTGTTTCATGAAATTAATTGTTTTTTTTTTGTGTCTAGCAGCTGTCTATTGACATCAATTTTTTCATGTCAGGAAAAAAAAAATAAAAATCCAACTTAAGCCGCGAAACTTTATGCAAAATAGACTTCTTTTGATGGTGCATATTTGGAAAAACTATTATGAATTAAAAGTCCTTTGTTTCTCAGACTGCACAAAAGCTATCATATTTTACAATATCTCATTAAAGGTTAATTGTGAAATTAACATTGAATATGGAACAAAAAAAAAATATATATAAGTATATCTTACAGTTTCTTATAAAACATTTAATATACGAGCTCTGCATGCATGTGTTGCTGTTGAATAAAATCCCAGTTAATTTAGGTTGTAGCAACATAAAATTGTTGCTGCATGCTGTAAGGTGCTACTTTTATTTGAATTGAATGAAAAAGTAACTGCACGCCTATGACAAAAATGACAACAATATAAGAAAAAGCGGCACACCTTAGTCATAAAAAACATTGGACATAATTTACCATGCACCATTTTCTAACTACATGGTAAAAAATGTACATTTAAAATATTAATTTAAGAAACTCGGTTTGCTACTAAAAGGCTGATGAAAAAATTTTTAGAATTTTTACAAGCTTTTTAGTTTTCTATACGATGTATGTGGGAACAAATGATTTTTTAAATAGTTTCATCTATATCTGTGAAAAAGCATGAAATTTTTAACAAAAAAAAAAAAAAAAATTTATTGGTTTCTCAATTTTCGGAAGTTTCCTCAACTCTAAAGGCTTTGAGGCAGATTTTTTTTCAACGTTTTAGAAAGTTCGTTTTTGGTCAAAGTTCAATGAAATCGGAGACAAACTCTGTTCGCGCCGTTTATAGGCTTAAGTTAAGTAACTGCAATTTTGTGACAACTATTTTTAAGCCCAATGCTAAAACTTAGGTACAAAATAAATAAAAAAAATTCACAAAGTTTACAGAATGTACACTTATCTTGTATCTTATCGTGTATCTTATTTAAAAGTATTTATTTCTTTTTAGACAACCCAAAATGCACATGCGACCTACAGGAGAAACATTGTCCAAAATTTAATGACATACAAATTCAGCTGTTATTATCTTTACAAGTGAGTACGAAATATAAAAATATATATTAAAAAAACCATTCAAAGTTATGCCACAGGCAGCGTTATCCGCGACGTATTAATTTTAACTCCAGGAACAGAAACTGATTAGTCATTAGACGAAGCCATAGGAGGCAACTACGGTGCTTAGTGGTGGTGCTGTGGTTTGGTGCAAGATACAAGAGATATCTCTCCTAAATTAAAACTTTTTCGAATAAGATTCTCACGCAAGCGCTTCATGACGCTCATATTTTATTCCATTTGTATCAATTGAATGCGACAGAAAAATTTTTGATGAATATTAAATTGGTTTTGTTCTATTCAAAATTTCGGATACTTTCCAGATACCTACTTTATATATTGAATAAATTTACCATTTTTCCTTTTGAGGAAACACTAAATAGATTACTTTAAAAAATATCTTATTAAACGTGTAAAAAGTTGTGTGCGCATGATTTTTACCTTTCAACTAAATATTGCTTTTAGTGCTTGTCTTAAGCTATTTTAGCTCCGTGCTTTTATCTTAGAGCTTTTCTTTCAGTTAAAACATTAAATTCGCCCAAGTGCTCATTTGCTGAATTTCTGTTGGTACTTGGGCTTCATGTTGAATTTTTTTTTCATCACAAAATTTATTGTTCATTCAAGGCGTTGGTGACATGTATAAGAAGATTAAGCCAAACTTAAGCAAAAGCAAACGACTGTAGGATGACTATATAAAAGCACAATAACAACAAAAATGCAAGACCATAAATGAGAGCAACAAAAAAAAAAAATAAGCGCAAGAAAAGTCAAGCAAAGTAAAATAATAAAAATGTCAAAAAAAAAAAAAAACAGAAGATTGGCCAAAATGCCTTAAAGCCATGAAACCGAAATGAAGTGCAGCATTCAACATGTAGCAAAAGCAAGAAACACAATGCCGCAATAATGGCCCTAAAAGCTTAAATTGAAATTACGCACACTAACATATGGGGTATTCTATGCCAAAATGAAAACGATATTTTTCTTTATGCGTGGTATTGACGGGCTAATGATTTACCATATATTATTGTGACATAAGTCAATATTGTTAATAATTATACTGTTCATAAATTTTGTAAAATTATGCGTTATGGAATTTTGATAAATTATACCTACATATACTAAAAAGCCGCAAAAAATAAGTTCGCAAAAATCGAAGATCTCGAGGTGCACCGTATACTAAGTAAGATTTGTTCAGAGATATATAGTGCTTAAAGAGAATGGTCTTAGCAAAACTTTGCGTAATTCTTGTCTAAAAGCTGAAATAATGGCAGTAATAGAATTGTAAATTTTTTGTTGCACTCTCAAAAACTTCTTGCATTTGAAATAAACTTTACTGCATACCATATTTAATGCCACTTTTATTTGATTCGCTTGTCGTTTAACTCTCTTATTTTTTCGGGTTTCATTTAATTCTTTACTGCTCTATGGTTTATTGGCTTTAAGTCGTTTGCAGGAGCAACATCCCTCACACTTTGTTGCTAAGTTATTGTCTAGAGTGATACAAAGACTCACACACATCTTTAAAAAGCATAATACACATAAAACTTAGCAATGTCTTTCACGAAAAATTACTGTTATCACTACTGCTTATATTGCTGCATGCGTAAGCGCATGTACAAAGCGTTCACACTATCAGCAGGTATCTTAGCATAGATAAAACAATTGTCTTATTAGCGAACTTTTACACATACTATTGTAACTTTCAGTACTAGGGCTTAAAGAAGAACCATAAAATCAGCTTTTATAGTCAGTTTATGTATAGGTGAGCCCTTCAATACTTAAGGCATAAAAAACTGCATTAACTCTGACACGCAGTAAATCAAGATAAGTTTCTAAGTATAATAGGCGATATGAAACTGACCTTTGAAAATTTTGAGAAAAATTGAAGGCGTGTTTACAGATGATGAATAATGCTTCTGTGCATGGCTAAAACAATTTTTGGAAAAGTGTAATTCAGGCATTATTACAAATATTTCTACTCTCTATTTGGTGCTAAACAAACGCTATCATATGAAGCTATCCCTCAAATTTCCGTACTGAGACTGCTGAACAGCACTGAATAAAATACTAATGAATCTAAACGTAATGTTATGGTTGGTGATAGGCTTTTTGTCACAAATCTAAGTCACAAAAATCTTATAAGCTGCCTACTTACTGTAGTGTCCATCAGCCGATGGTTGTAGTATTTCTGAACGGAGCAATGTTTTTAATGTGCTGATAGTCAAGCTCTCCAAAATAATACAATTAAGTCTTAAAAAGTTACGAACTGCTACAATTATCTGCAGGATCTGAGTAGCAGCAATGTTAATTTTATGAGTTCGATCACTGTTGTATGGAGCCGGTACCTCTTTGGCAACAACAACTTATTTTTGTCTTTCTTAAAACTTGGTGTTGCACTATGCTTGCAGAATCTGTTTAATATCTTATAGCTGCTGAAGAAAATGCAAATAAACAAAAGAACACTGAAACTGAAAGGCAGTTTGTTATTTAGCAATCTGAACCCTATCTTTAGTTAGGGAGTTGGTGCCCTAAATTTTATTTTTTACGTATGCAATTGCTGTTATTCATAATGGAGCAGTTATGGCATTTTCGGTACATTTGTGTCCTGAAAAATCGATGTCAGTACATTTGACAAGTTTTCAGTACATTCGGTATATTTGGGGCATTTTCAGTACTTTTGTCATATTTTTAGCACATTTCGCGCGATGTGTAGATTTTGTAATTAATTTAATATAAAATATACATGCCATTTTGCTAGGGTTTTTGAGATGGCAAAAGTGAGGACTTTTTTTTTTTGTTATTAAGGTTTAGAACAATTTTGTACATTTAAAGAAAATTTGGTGTTCAAGACAGAAAAAGGACATTCAGGCTCTAAAAACTACATTTTAAGTCTCGATTTAGTACATTTTCGCAAACCCAAATGCTATCACTGCCTTTTATGTTTTCATTATCCATACCCTTGACACAATATATCAGTGGCATACGCAATAAAATAATTAAATAGAGTTGACATTTTAATTTAATATCTTCAAATAGAAACCGCACGACATCCACAATTGTGCTCTTTAAGCCAGATCACAGCAAACCTTTTACTGGTATATTAAGATCTTAAATAAATAGTTATATTTATTTAAAATGAGTAAATTACATTTATGGTGTAAGTTTATCACTCTAAAAGGAGATAACCCTTTATAAGTTAATGCATTTCATTTAAAGTAATCATGGTATATTGGGGCCAAAATCGTTTTATTTTATTTCGCAAATTTCTAAAGATAATCCACATAGTAACGCCGCTATTGTTGCAGCTGATATCCTTCATTGTGGCTTTAGTTGAGATTTAGTTTTCCGCATTTTTTCTCTCTCTCTCTCTCTTTATTGTGCTGTTTGACAAAGTTGCGCTGATTGCTGATACCAGCAACATTATGCACAAAATCTCCAGTGCCTTCGAATTGCATTAAAGCTGGCGTTGGCGTTTGTTATTTCTTCGAAATTTCTTTCATCGCACAAAGAGTGTGAGGTGGAGTGTGAGGCGATATTTTGTGTTCTCATTCAAATTTAATACTGATGTAAATTTTGTGTGCTTCTTTCTTTTTCATTCTTTCATTATTATTACAACAGCTATTAATTCCCACAAGAGAGTGGCTTAACATGATGCGCTGCTGTGCCGTTGTACTTTGCTTTCCGGGCCTTTTTTCCGGGTTTCGTTTTTTTTTTTTGTCCCCGCCATGCAATGGCAACCGCTTGAGGCAGAATTTATTTAAATCCAATCTTAAGCAGCATTTGCGCTCTTATTATGCAGCAACAACTTTATTCTGCTGCTGTTGATGCCACTGCTGCGCTGCATGGCACTCATACAATGAGAATTTAATTAAAATTTCGAAAATGTGAAAACAATGGACACAGAGTGGCGAATGTTGAATGGCGTTGCTGACTAGTGAATGGCGGTGGCTAAGTGTTCATCAACATGACGCACAGTGGTTTGGTGGCATATAAAATGTAAATAAATTGATATCGTTGGGAAACGAAAAGCTGAGCAATAAAGCTATGAGGTTTTCTCACCAAATGAAATTGTTTGCCATTGTCGTTTGATGAAGAAAAAGAAGGATACATTTAATAACCATAGCCATGTTACTGCAAATTGTTGTAGGACCTAAACAGTGCTCCAGCTTTGCGAAAAACATTTTGTTTCTTCATTACTCGTTATCTTTTAAATCAAAATATTCCCTTTCATCGATTGCAAATTTTACTTCATATTACATTCATAACGACACACTGTAGCCCTCTTGTCTCTTATGGCTGCCAAGGGCACTGCTATCAGCAGCAGCCAGTCGAGAGTTCGAGTGGCAACTGAAAAAAAAAAAGGCAACTACAAAAGGCACACAATGCCGCGACGCTCACACAATGCATGTCATCGCTGTGCTTGTGCTTCTGTAACTGTGCCACCAACAACGAAAAGTTGCAGCTGCAGCTGCAGCCAGATAAAATAACAAGAAGTAGTTTCAGAGAATCCCCCAAGAAATCCTTGAGGCCGGTGCGCGGTCGAGTGAAGAGTACTCGCAGCACAGCATGATGCTTTATAAAAAATGGATTCCCATTCAAAAGCGATTATTTTTGCGCGCGAGTTAAAGTGCCCTAACGTCCGTCCGCACGCTCATTCCTTTGGTTGTTTGATTGTTCGTCTCAGCTGCTCGTGGGTGCAGCAGAGTTAATTTCTTTGTTTTATTTTTTAAAATTTTGTTTCATCTTCGCATAAAATTTTAAATTTTTTTAAATAAACAATGAACGGGCGGATGTGCAGTTGTGACCCAAAAAAATGTTGCGCGGCATGTTGAGTTGCAGCAAGCGTGTGCGAAGCGGCAAGAAAACAAGTCAAAGTCTGTTGTCACTACTACTTTGGTTGTTGTTGATTTCAATAGGAACATAATATCGAAAGAAGAGTTGATGATATTTAGTGACTTTGTTACTGCTTGGATAGCAAAGTCAAATTAAAGTTGCTCAAAGGATTTTCCTTTGATTAGATCTTTCTGCTGATTTTTTAAATATATGAGTGCGACTCTTGAATAATAATAATAAAGTTTAGCTATTACAGCTATAAGCCCTTTTAGCTATTGAACTTGTGGCTTTAACGCAAGGCCTAACTCTTCGATGTACCTTCATGCAAGAATTAGTGTTCCATGATAAATGGGACATAACATCGGCTTGATGATGATATCCTTAAGTCTGTGCTATGACACCACTGCTTCAAAAAATGGCAAATGATTTTGCGGTTTTTCATCGACTGAATTTTGCTTGAAAGTTGTTGAGTGAATTAGGATTTTACTTTGTTGAAAATGCAAATCGATGTTCATCATTGTGCAAAACAAATCCAAATCGAGCTTGCGCTCAATATGCTATTTTGGGGCCTACCAAGTGACAGAGTGATTACGCTCTATGGCTTTCAAGGGGCTCTGGTAATTTTTCGTAGAAAACTGCTACCAACTGGATTCTTTTACAACTCAGGAATGGTTACCCATTGTAGGTCTTTACCTATTACTTTTCACTTGACATAAATCTTTTTGTGTTGCTTATTTGAATCCCAGATTGCTTAATAATTCATTTAAAGTAACTCAGTAGACATTGAGGATGGATTAAACAAAGTAATTTTCCTCAAGGACGAATTGCGTAGCAATACTCTACTTTAGTAGATTTGTCTCTTTCTGAGGTCACTGAGATCTTTGTTTTGGATATTTTGCCAATAATGAACTCTTTGTCATGAAGCTTGTTGTGTGGGAACTTATAAAAATATAACATGATTCTTTAGATCATCGATGGTATTTATGTTGCTGTGTTATGTTATGGAAAGTTCAGATACATTTGGGCTATGGCGGTATCGAATCTTTCAAAATTTTGGAGTATTTTTTATTAAATTTAGACAACACATCCATGAGCGCTTACGCTCTGCAGCAGCATGGATACTCATTAGAAATTTCTTTTGTTGAAAATATCAAAACTAAAGTATCGACAGCTGAAAACACCAACAATTTGCAAGCAAGGATATGCATAAAATTTTTTGGTAATGCTGCAAATGAATTTTTAAAATCTTTTCCTTTTTTTTTTGGCGGCACATTAAAGTCATTGTGTGGCACGGATGTTGCAAAACGGAAACGCTTGACCCGCGTGCATACTCAAAGAAAGCAGCGACAGCTGATGCAGGAAGGAAGGATATGTTTGTTCATTGTCCTTGGTGTGTATCTTTGTAGTTGTCTTTGATGTGTTTTAGCTGTTTTATTTTTATACATTTTTCTTCTTCTTAGCTTTGGGTCACAATAGTGCTGTGAAAACAACAATTTTTTAAGTTATTTAACGC
The DNA here is from genome assembly GCA_963662105.1 of Meiosimyza platycephala. Lineage (NCBI taxonomy): Eukaryota > Metazoa > Arthropoda > Insecta > Diptera > Lauxaniidae > Meiosimyza > Meiosimyza platycephala. The sequence goes on along the minus strand of OY759208.1, from coordinate 100,972,949 downwards.
CATCAACACTTTGGCATGCAATTTTCTTGTAATTTTCTTGTCGCTGCTGCACAATGTTGAATTTGTTTTATTTTCTTAGGAGCGAGGGGGGGTGGCTTCTGGTTGTTGTATGACACCACTGCTTCATGAAATGGCAAATGTTATTGCGGTTATGGCGCTTGTGGTGCGCTGTAAATCCTAAATGCAAACATTTTTGGCTGTTGGTTTTTCATCGGCGAAATTGTGCTTGAAAGTTGTTAAGTGAATTGCATTCATTTTATTTTTGTTTCGTTTAAAATGCAAATCGATGTTCATCATACGACATGGTGTGCCAAACTGCAGCTAAAGAATTTTTTTTAAGTTTTCTTTTTTTTAGTTTTTTTGTTGAGCGCTAATGTTTTCAGTGTGTTGTTAGCAGTGATATTTTTTTGTTTTTGTATTTGATGCACTTAGCCCAGTGTTATTTAATGTAGCAAAAATTAAAAAAGTAAATATTTATTCTGACTTTAATTAAATTAAATTTAAGCAGCAGTGATTTCTTGCTGCAGCAGCTGCATAAAGTCAAACCCATGTGCACAACATAGGTAAGTCAAATTAAGCCAGATTAGCTTTGACTACTCATTAACAAAGCAAAAGTTAAAAGTTAAGCTAATTGGCATAAAAAGAAAAGTAAAGTAAAAACATCAAAAAAAAAAAAAAGAATGTTGTAAAAAGTTAATAAGTTAAAATAGCAAAGCTATAATGACAGCTATTTTATTAAGAAGACATTCTACTGCAAACGCTTTTTTTCTACTTTCGACTTTGCTGTAAATATTTGCAATAACTTAGACTGCAGCAACTTTTTTGTTTTCTATGAAGTAAAAAAAAAAAAATTTTTTAATTTTGTTTTTTTGTTTTTAAAGTTTTAAAAAGCGCAAAAAAAAACAAAATAAAGCTGCCTTTAATCTGCGCACAAAATTTTAATTAAACACTTGACTTTATAGTTGATAGTAGTAAACTTTATACTAAGTTTGTGCCCATACATACAACAAAGTCAACAGATACCCGCTGTACTACCACAGTGTATTGAAAGCAGCAAAAAGCTTTAGAATAAATTTATAAGGTTGATATACATAAAAATTAGTTAAATTATTCAAAATCGTGGAAAAATAAACTTAAATGTAGATATCGTAGATCTTGATTTGAGTCAGCTAAGCAAATGCTTCTTTAGCTCTTTGGAGCTTTTTGTTTTTGATTTTAGTGGGACTAAGGCGATATCGTTGATACCATATTCATTTCGCTAAGGTAAGTTCACACAATTTTTGGAAATCTATCTGATTTGCCATGCAGCCAATTCCAAATTCGAAAAATCTGTTGTTTGGCTGAATATAAGCTGGTGTAACTATAACTAAATTCGACTACTATAAAATTCCATGGAAAAAATGGTTGGTGATTCTGAATGTGAAAATGTGTTAAAGGAATGAAATACGATTTCACAGGATTGCTCTATTCAACGTTTAAGATGGTCTTCAACGTAGCTTAGACGATTTAATTTCTCGTCTTCAATTTGAACATTGCTGCTAAGATATTTTCGTCTAAAGTTTGCTTGTGATATTGTGGCAGTTGTTTTACATAGAAATTTATTGTACATTTATTTGTGGGTCTAAGATTCTTTTGAGCTTCTCTTCGCGCATTTCATATTCTTTCAGCAACAAGTTTCTTTATTCACGCAGAACTTCTTTATCGTAGGAACAACATCCTTTATCGTAGGAACAACATATATTTTACTTTGAGTTAGTAAAGCGCTATGATTCTTTGATATTTGCAGCTAGGTAGAAGCTTCTTTTAATGCCGTTTTCTAGCAATGCCGGACTCATCGAGCTAAACACAATTTTTTGATTTTTACTTGCTTAACGTTAGCTTCGTAACACTGTGCTGCAAGTCTTCATAGCGTAAGCTCATAACTTTTATGCTGCATAAAATGTTATGCGTATGTAGAAAGTGCATTTTTAAAGCTTTTTTTTATTATTTTTATTTAAAATAACTACTGTATGTATTTAGCATTTTTTAGTATCCATAGTGTAGCTTTCATATTTTGTTAATTTCTTCACCAGTGGTGTACTAAAAGGACGGCAATGGAGCAATTGCTGCTTGGTAATTAATTCGATAGCGTCACTTCTGAAGAAAAATTATTAAGTTTGATGTGTTTCGCAGATTTAACAAAACTCTCTTGAAGAATGAGTTACGAATACTGTTTTTTTATCTTTACATAGGATATGGTTCCATGTGATTTTTGGTTTTTAGCCAAAATGGTCCTGGAAGCTACCTACTTTTTTTTAAACGCCAAAGGTGAACGATAAATGAAACGTGTTTAGAGAAGTGCTCGAACATTTTATACATTTACAAGTTGTTGAGCTATTTCCGTGCTCGTATGTGGTGTGAAGTAGATGGCGCTGTCACTTTAACTATTCCCTACGGTCATTTTCTAAATGGGAAAGCTAAAATAATTGAGAGATTTTTGGCTGGTTATATGGATTTAGTAATTCCAAACTGTTTTTTTTTTCATGTGCTTGTATGACTAACGAAAATATTCCGTGGTCCTTGCATAATATTTATTAGCTCTCAGGCCCGTACCTACCATAGGGGCAAAGAGAGGTTTTGAAAATTTTTTTTTTTTAAAAAGGAGAAAAAAAAATCATGCTATTGGAATTGCATTTGCCCCCCACGCAAAGTCGGTTTGATACGAGCCTGTTAGCCTTGATGCCAAAAAACTTTACAAAAATTAATGCTAGATACCATCTTAAGCATAATTGATCTGACATTTTTTTTTCTCTGAGAAACCTTTGTAGAATAATTATCTTTTTAGAAATAAATTATTATTTAAATATTTTAATACCAAATGGATTAAGTGTTTAATAACATAAATCAATTTATGTCAATAAAAGTTAAAATATTGAATTTGAAGCTTGTGAGCATTTTAAAGTTTTTGATAAAAGAAAAACACCCTAATAAACCTATACCTACATCTGTATGTGCATATGCCCCTATTGCTAATGGGAAATGTTTTTCTTTTTTATTTGCAGTATACTTACATAGTCTTCTATAGGGGAAGATGGGGTAAATTGGTATGCCTAACGGGAAAATGAAGGTTTCACAAAAAAAGAAAATTTTTTTTCGCACAATCAAACATGTAAGTTATTGGTTCGATCTATATTCAATCTATTAAGGTAGTTAGGCTCATTATTTTCTCAACAGAAGTACGTTTATACCGCTTTGCCCCACGGGTGGGGATGAATACCACTAATATATACTACGACGTTTTTTAAATGATTTATATGAAATGTATCTACTTCAGTCGAAAATCCTCGAATCGACTGCACTCATTTTGATGAACCTCGATGTTCTCGAAAACGAAAGGTCGAAATGACGCTGTAACCTGGCAGTTACAAAAGCACTACTAAAACACAAATTCCTTATAATTACATTAGATGGCGTTGTAATGAAAGGATAAATATACCCTTTGAACCGTTTTGCCCCGCCTTCTCCTACTTACATACATATGTGCGTGAAATTGTATGTGTTTGTTAATGACTGTATCTTTGCAACTTGATGTCATAGCGGATGTTTTTGTCATTACGCAAAAGTTTCTTCATCATAATGTAACTGTAAGAGGGAAAAAACGTAAAAAGTTTGAAATAAAATGAATGAAAATTTTAGCTTATCATTTCTTTAGTTGCACTCATGTTGTTGTTTATTCTGTTTTTAAAGCAGAGCAGACAAAAAAAAATTCACAAACATTAAGTAAAGTCCACATGTTATCTCAATTTGGTAGCAGCAGAAAAATGTTGCAGATAATATTATTAATATCTAAGGCAATTTTGCTTTCTATAATATCGTAAATTTCTTATTCAAAAAGAATAGAATTACTCATAGAATAGAAGATCAAACTCTATGATGATATGCAAATTGAACTTGAAATGTGTTACCATATGCCAAAAAATCGTCAGAGCCCAAGCTGAGTAGACTAAAACTTCGTTTTTTATTATTTCACGTTAAATACCAACAATAAATATTTAAAATGTTGGCCTTTGACTTGAAATATTAAAAAAACGAAATATTTTTTTTTTCAAATGTGCCACAGTGATTGTTATTGACTTCGTTAACTGCTATCTCGAAAACTATTAAATGCTCTTCAAATAACTTTGCAGCAGGTGAATATCGCTAGCTTAGAGTGCAAAGGCGCTAACTGCACTTTTTTACAAAATTGAGATTTTAATGCAGAACAAAAGAGAATTAAAAAATACATCGTTAAAAAAAAAAAAAGGTTGGTTACTCTTTATTTCATATGGTTTCGTGTTGATGCGCAAAAGTGCCATGTACATAGCTGTCAAAAAGCGCGCGCTAAGTTCATTAAACACATGTGATTGTTGCTAAATTGGGCTGGTTGTGCGTTCGCGCTCCGTTAAAATTAATTTATTGCTGTTTCTAACATCAAATAAGAAAAATGTTCATATAATTTTTTATAGAAAAGGTGCTAAATGATACGCGCAAATCAAAAATAGCAACAGAAAGGGTGCTAAATGACAAAAAAAATTCTTCTAAATCAAAGATACTACTTTTTTTTAAAATTTTTTTTTACTGTATATGTATGTAACAACAATTCAAATAAAATTCCATTCAAAAAAATTTACAAAATATAATGTAAATTTCTTTATACAGTTTTTTGTCTCTCCTCAAAAAATTCAAAAAGTGCAGTTAGCGCCTTTGCACTCTAAGCTAGCGATATGACATAGTGACCATATTGTTCAAGAAAAATGGACTATTTCCTAAGTGTCTTGTTAAATATTCCTCAAAAATTCCTTAAATTGCTCAATCTCAAAATCTACATATTCATCTTTTAGGCTTCTCTACCAAAATTCACGTATTTTGAACATGATCACAATAAAAGCAACAAACACACAAAAAACAATGACAACACTCAAACAAACGACATTGCCAACTGAAGCAATAAACGCTGTCACGGCAAGCAACCAAAACGCATGACAAATGAACAAATGAAGGACCCTTCAAAAATGTGCATCCTTCAAGTTGGAAATGTTTGCAAGTTGCACAAACCAAAAAACAGTTTTCAAATCGACAAAACGCATAATTAAGGGGGTACTACACGCAGTTGCATTGGTCATAACAGGAAATTTCAAAGAATGCAAGGATGCAGGTCACATACAAATGTAGGAAACATACAATTGAGTTCATATTGCCATGAAGGTGCATACCAGGCTATGAGCATGAAATTTAACAATTTTTGTGAAAGATGCAAGCTAAAGCACTTACAATGTCACTACAGAGTGCAACTAAGAATAGAGCCTATTGAAGCTTTAAGGTTTGAATTTATTTTCTTTCAATTTTAAATCAAAAACTTTAGATTGTGCCACCCCAGCTCAATAATTTTTATTACGAAACTAAGTTAAGAGATTTCTGAAAATTATGTAAAATACCAAGTATCTAAAATGCCAAGGTATGCCTCCCTTGATCGGGTTAGAAAATTGACAATAGCAAGGTGACAGCATTTTAAATGGTCTACTCCCAATTGGTAACACCACAATAATACCCCATTGAGATAGTGCTGTCCAGCAATGAGTAACCAGTCGGTCAGGATAGACACTTCACTCAAATGCATTCAAATTTACTGCAGCTACTGTAACTCCAACGCCTACCACACTACAATTGAGTTGAATTTACTTACTGTGCACAATGCCGTAGTAGGATTTTAGGCGCTAAAACTTGAAAGTGCACAGAACATCAGCATAGGTACGTGATAGGTGTAGCCTTGAAGCAGTGGAGCAAAAGAGTTGTACCATTTTTGAGGCAAGGATTTTGTGATTGCTGTGACTGTGATACAAAAGAAATCAGTGCCATAACAGCAGCAATTGCAATAACAAAAGTAGTAGCAACTCAGAAACGTTGCTGATGTGATTGTTGTCAAAAAAGTGTCAGCAAATGATATTGATTGGTTACTGCAAAGCGACTGCAAAGAGCTGGGTTGATGGCATCGATGCTTTTTAGTTGCTTGCAATGAAGATTATGTGTGCCACTATTAGGTTGCTAATTCTGGTTGACATGAATGACGATGATGTGCTGTTGATTAACGAAAGATATACGAATGCAGATATGAGAATACAATGGATAATGCTACTGCAAAATATGGAGAATTGAAATGGATTTGAGTTTAGGATTGACTTTTGCTAAAAAGAAAGATATTTGCACAGTAACCGAATGGTTAAGAGAATTTTTATGAATCATATGGTGAGATTCTGATCTTATTTTCCAAACTTAATAAGCTTCGTAGCAATTAAATAACTAAGCGAAAGAATATTCAAATGTCTCTCTATCAGCGCTTAGTTATAACATAAAAATAAAATACTAAATAATAAAATTGAAATTTTTCTCAAGCAAACAATTTTGTTCATCAAAATTTTGCAGAAAAGCAGTTAAAGCACTTATATATGTAAACTTCAGAGCTTATGTATTGACGCATATACTATAAAAACTACCTATACACCTATCTGTATGTATTTGTTAATTTTTGTTATGTAGCTCTGCATTTGTTTTGTCTGCAAGTGCAAACAAAATTCATTGCCGGATGATAATTTGTCAAGAAATTCTAAAAGCAGCAATAACTAGAGCAACAAAAATTGAAAAGGACACACAAAATAGCATACAACAAAAACAACAAGAACAAAACAGCAAAAAATTAGAGCAACAAACTTCCTTCCTCAATTTACACGGTTGCTCGGTGCTTTCGATTGTATGTACGTCGTTCGTTATTCGCCTAAAAGTATACAGCACTAAAAATTTTCGAGGTCAGTTGTTGGCGCTGTGTTTGCCAAAAAACAAAAAAAAAAATACAAAAAACAAAAACAAAAACTAAATCAACGACAAACGACATCAAATGCAGCTTCCATTTTGCTTCATTACGTTTATTTGTTGTAGCTGCTGTTGTTGTTCTTCATGCTTATTGTTTTTACTTTTTTTCTTATTTTTTGTGACAAAAGCTTAAAGCGTAAAGTTCAAAAAAATTTTGAAATATTTATGTGCAATAGTGTAGTGAGGAAAATTGGTATAATTTTGTAAATTTTTATTGAAACGCAGCGGATTTAAAAAAAAAAATTGCTTTGCGATAACATGGTGTGCAAAAATAATAACTTAATGCTGGAGGTACATCGACTGATATCAACATAGGGTAGCTAAGGGTCGCTGAGATGCCATAAAATACTGGAAAACACGTCAGCTTTTAGAGATAATGGTCAATTGAACTGATTTTAACACGGTAACAAATGCTTTTCATATATAATTTTGGGAGGCTTGGTGTCTAAAGCAAAAATGTTCCTCATGACTCCTAGGCCACATATCATTTTATACAAATTTTTTGAAAAACATTACATGTGGGACAAACGACTGAGCATTTTTTTCATTGGGTTCATATTACTCATATTATTTCGCAAATAAGTTTAAAATTGCTCAATAAGGTGGTCCAAAATTGAGCCCCAGATTGTGGTATATTAAGTCCAGTTGCAGCATTTATATGCCCAAAATCTTATTAAGGTGAAATTTAAGCCATTTGTTTGCATTTTAAAGCTACTTGAAAATATGACACTCTAAAATCATCATATACTTTCAAGCTAGCGTTTTAACGGTGTTCTGGAAAAACTTTTCAGAGGAGACAGTCACCCATTTATGCATAATCTTTTTTGCACAAACTGATGAATGAGGTCGGAAATTAAATTTCAATAATATCAGCGGTAACTAAAGTGCACCAATGGACAGAGTGAGAGCTCGGAAATGAAAAATAACTTGGGTGAGTTTCTCGAAGTGTCCGATTCGATAGGATTTTGAGAACATTTTTATTCTACAAACCGACTGAGAAGACGGTGGATGATTCGCAAAATATGGTTTTTTTTTTGTACCATTCAATTGAGATGACAGCCTTGGCTGGCACATGGCAGCCATGTTGATATATAAGCATTTTTTTAAGCAATTTGCTCAAAATCAATTTGCGATCATCGATTGGTACAAACGAGTTTTGCAAAAGGACAGTCTCTGGCGATATCTTTACCAATTTGGGATCTCCCTCTATTGATTTGTGAAAACTTTTTTTTAAGAAAAGTCAAACGAAATCGGACATTTTCGGTGATATCCGATATATTAGATAAGTCTGTCGATAGCTAGAAATTTTTTATTTTTACAAAATTATGCAAAAATTTGGGATGAAAAATTAATTTTCGATTTTTCTTATCCACTGATGCAAACAATTTTTAGAAAAAAGTTCCAAAATTTGGTACAAAAGGTCGCCGCTGATGATTTCCGTAATTTATTTTAAACATTTCGTCGTTAGAATCGATTTAACCCTAGTTCGGCCGAAGATTTTAGTAACACATTTCGGCCGAAGTAATCACCCGGGTGACTATATTTGAAAATATGATAAATTTTGCATATAGAGGAAATTTTTTAGGAAAATTGGGAATAGTTCAAAAGTTCAGAATCAAAGAGACATTTTTTGAAAAAAATTTGACCTATTCAAAAGAAATATCTGGCAACACTAACAGCTGATTAGTTTGACAGATTATTTACTGAATATTTAAAATTGTTTTTCTAAGACATGTGCACTAGAGTGTTCACGCCACATGACATTTTCGATAAGAAATTTGACGTAGTATACGATGATGACATTATAAATTTGATACAGGGTGGGAGCATGTGTTAAAAATCGATTTAAATATTTAAACTGCTTATAACAATATTAATTTGGTAATAATTTTTTTAAGAAATTATTTTTTATTAAAGTTAATTTTCTTAGTTTTTCAAAGAAAATTATTTAAATGTTCTAGTTTTAACAAAACCGGAGTAATGAATTTTTGAAAGTGAGTCAGTCTCCAAGCCAAAAGTCACGAAATTCTCAAAATTTAAATTCGCTCTACTTTGAAAAAAAAAAAAAATTTCAGAAAAATCCTCGAATCCTTCTTTTTCGATACAAAACTCATAAAAAAAATTTCAACCAAATCTGAAATGTGTAGAACAATTTTTGTCAAAGAATTGATAAGAAACACATTTTTTCGTCGAAAATTTTGAAATAGTCACCCGGGTGACTGTTCGACCGAATGAGGGTTAAGAAAGAACATTTAAAATTTGGTTTATGACCTCGAAGAATGACAAATTCTTAAGAATAAGAAAGAATTTTGTGGGAATCTTTTGGAGGAAGCATTCATCAGCGATAAGAAAACAATGCAAATTTTGGGAAAGACAAGTTCGACACCAAATAGTCACACAATTCGACAATAGGTCAAATGTCTGTCAGAGGGTGGTAAGGTATCATATAGGCCCAAGAAAATTATAAAGATGCTGCGCTTATCATATAATCACAAAAATACGCTTTAAAAACTTTTCCCACCATATCGTAAAACAACACCATAAACAAAATCTACTATATAACGGAAAATCCTAATGAAATACGTTATGCTGTTATTGCCACTGCTGCCTGTAGTAACTCTGCAGTTTATTTCTCCCAATTAGGCAATCAAAAGTCAAATGACCAACTTAAATAAAAGCAACAACAACAACAATAACAGGAATATACAAACACATACGCATACTTTTATAAGCCATCTTAATTACCTTCTGACACTCATATAGTAAATATCCTCTTTACAACGTCATCGTCATCCTATACCAGTGGTGCACAATATTTTTACTTAACTTGGCCTTAACAAAGCCTGCAGCAGTTGTTCTGTTTGCAGTTGCTCTTGTAGTTTTTGTTGCAGGCCAATGCACACACACAGAATGACCTACTCTTCTTGGGACGTTACACCTGCTGTTGCGTTGCCAACTTTTTTGTTTTTATCCTTAATGACTCGTATGAGATTCATGAGCCATATGTAAAGTATAAACAAAACAAGACAAAACAAAACGAAAATAAAATGAAAACATTTTTTGACCAACAAAATTTACCAAGCAAAAGAATGACACAAACAAATATGTATACAACAACCTAGTGACATACAAAAATATATTTATTTACAATTTAGATAGTAGAGTAAGTAGAATAAAAGCAAATTAATGCGAGTGTATACCAAAGGGTAAGTTAATAAAATGTGGCAGTGTGCATGAATAAAAATGACACATAGTTTTCAAAATATTTGTGGTTTTTTTAAGTGGATGTTGAAATTTTGATTTTCCGTTTTTGGCATTTAATTTCTCTCAGTGTAGTTAAGGTAAAAACTAATATAAAAAATATAAATTCTAGTGGCTACTTTGCGGACTTAAGGTTAATTTACTGCAAACTAGCGTTATTTAGACATCATAAAGCGTTTACTTTTTAATTCCGCTAAAAACGCTCAGATTTATATCCAAAAAAATTCTAATTATTTAAATTTTCACGCAAGTCGTGATTTATGAATTCAATTTCGAAATTATGCATTAATAATTTTTATTATTTAGTTTTGTTTTATTTTCAATCTACACATATTGGTATTCGTCTTTAACAAAACTAAAAGCTATAGGCAAAAAAATGTCCTTTAGCTTTAACTCTGCTAACATTTTCCTAAGGGGTAGTGCTTTCTTTTTTAATAAACTACGACTATTTCTATAAAGAACTTGGCGTCAGATTCGTAATGATTGGGGGGATCTTGGTTATATTGCGTATTATGTTTATTGATTTGCATAAAAAAAAGTTTACGAACTTCCGCGACCAAAATTTTAACTAATGAACTTCTTTGGAAAATACACAAATATATTTTTTTGTTTACTTTTCTTGTAAAATATATTTTCTTATTTTTCTTTTTGAATTTACTGATAATTTAATCGTTTTTTCTTTGCACACGCCGTTGTCTCACTTTAAATTTTTATTTGCGCAATTTAAGTTTTTATCATAAAATTTTATTAAATACTTCTGTCCCCGCATACGTTGTCCTGATCTTTCTGGTTGTTGTTCCGGATGTTATATGAACTCATGCAATGGAATGTATAAGCGAAACAGCCCATTATTCCAGTCAAACTTATTTTGCCAGGACTTTTTATATCAAGTCCTATTCATCTGCGTCCAGCACTTGATGAGATATGATTAATTTCATTTTGAAGGGTGTGTCACTGCCCATTTTTCTAAACCAAACTTTGAAAAAACCTTCCGTAGACCATTAGAAACATTTAAGAAATAATTATGAAATCTTCGTGAAAATTCTATTTAAAAAATACTTTTGTGTATGGGCCACCCTAAGTATGTGCCTCTAAATATAAAAGCCACGTGGTGTAAATTCCATGAGAATCGATTAAGAGGTTTTCGAGAAAATGATATTTTAAAAATATGTTTGTTTGAGGGCCACCCTAAATATGCACCCTACATAACACAGCTTAATATAAAAGGCGCGTGGTGTAAATCCCATGTGAATCAATTGACCGGTCTTCATAAAAATAATAGTTTATATACATATGTACATATACATATGTATGTATGTATGAGGGCCACTCTAAATAAAAGTTTTATTGCTTAAGCTATTATTCTTAATATAGAAGCCACGTGCTGTAAGTTACATGTGAATCGAGTAAGTGGCCTTAGTGAAAATGCTAGTTTGAAAATATGTTTGTATGAGGGCCACCCTAAATATCCATTTTAAGCAAAAGTTTTATAACTTATGTTATGCTTCTTACTATAAAAGCCACGTGGTATGAAAAATAGTCAATTTTCTATTCTCAGATCTACTGAATATACACACAAAATTTCATAAGAATCGGTTAAACCGTTTCGAAGGAACTCGGAGTCTAACACTGTGACACGAGAATTTTATATGTACATATATTAGATTTCACAAATTTTCGTTGAAGATTGCTTTTCACGTTTTATGGCGTTCGGTCTATCTCTTCTTTGTACGATCACTCCTTACTCCGGATTTGTTGACGTTTTATCTATCAAATTTCTTTCCGGAATCTTCTCCAGAAATTTCCTCAAGCAACCAATTAATACCACAGCATACTTCTACAAAACATTACTTACCGTAGCAGCTATTTAAATTTTTTATAATATTGTTTGGAGAAAAACATTTTCGATGTCAAATTGGCTTATTTTTTGAGGAAACCAAACAATTACTCTAAAAGTCCTTTCGGATATTTGAATGTTGAACATTCCACATTGACACCTTAATTGGTAAATCGGCGCATTAAAAACGATGCCATTACCTCTTAAACCCTTTAATAGTTGAAGCGCAAGTGCTGCAAAATTTACGCCTAAAAGACGCAATTTTTTTTAGAAAAATTACTTAATTTATGGCGTACATATCGCACACATTCTACTAAAGAGGCACAACTCAAAATTTCAAAATTTTCAAATGTGCGATTTATTCTCTAGATTGGGATTAATAAAAAGGTGTTTAGACTTCATATTTATTGATGAAAATTTTTGGGGTTTTCCTTGATGCCACAACAATAATGACGTTTGTTCATCGCTATCAATTTTATTTAAAAAAGAAAAACTATTTTTCTGGTGTGCAAATTACCTTAGCAAAAATAAAAAAAAAAAATCGAGCAAGTTATTCGCGTTGCATAAAATCAAATTAACAACACTGCAATGTTGTGGCAACACAAATTGTATAACAATTTCCAAAACAGAAGACTCTCACACACGAAAATGACAACAAAATTTCCAGCAACAAAATATTAAAAATTCATATTCTGCAACCATAAAATCTGAGTTAATTTAATTTTGAATCTTTACATCCTGCGCATTCGCTGCGTGTGCTCTAAATGCGCTGGTGTGGGTGCTATTGTGTGTCGCCATCAAATTGAATATAAAAATCTGCAACATGCAAAAGCAACAATATATGTGTCATAGTCAGAGCTGTAGCTAAAGTTTTTGAAACAAATGAACAAAATATACAACTGGTACACAGCAGTGACCATGAGCTCAAAGGGATTCGTTGAGTACACACACACACATACATGCATACAAATACATTGCACACTTTAAATATGGCGTTGTCAAAGTCCATTTCCGCTTTGAATACAAATTGTGAAAATTATTTCCTGTTGCAACAAAATAAAATGTGCAACAATATGCGTTAGGGTGGCACTTTTTTTTCTTAGACAACAAAAATTAAGTAGATAAGTAGTACATTAGAAAAGATTTGAGAAATTGAACGCACTTTTCAACATAAAAAAAAAATTATTAATTTTTTTTTTATGAATATAAAAATGTAAAATTTTTTTATTTCTTACTTAATTCGCTATGAAAAATAGACTCAACTTTTTTATATATTTCCGCTGCAGATTGCCACCTCAATTTATTTCCCATAAATGTGGCAGTGTAATCGCAATAGATTCCTGCTGTAGCAACAAATTTTGTATTCAAAAACTAAACCGCATTCATTTCCGCAATCGAATTAAATTTTATTTAATTTGTGTGTGTGTGTGTGCAGCTGAATGTACGTATGTGTATATATGCGTACCTTATCACAGCGTTGTCAATTTAGTGCATTTGTTATACGCTAATGAAGTAAAGTAGTGCTCAAGGGAAGATAACACACATGCAAATGCATATAAGTCAGCTGACCATATATGTATGTATGTGTGTATACGAAAGTATTAAATTATTTTGTGTTGGCTTAATTAGAGTCGCAGAAATCGCGGTTATCAATAAGCGTAGGTTTTTTTTTTTTTTTTTTTGTTGCGGTTATGCGCTTTGAGAAATCTAAAAACTAAATGGATGTATTGAGTACCTACTTTAATAATTTTGGAATTAAAATCGTTTTATATAAGTAGGTTCAAGAATAGTTAAACAAATTTAGTCATACGCACTTGAAAAGATTTTCCTTTAATAAGTTTATTATATAAACTTTATTATAGGTTTCAGTGTCACATAATTTGGTCAGCATATTGTTAAAAAAATTACTGAATTTAAAGTAAATATTGTACTCTTTGAAACGGGTGCAATCTATTCAAACGCAAATTTATAAAAATATCTTTCTGAACTTTATTTTTTTAAAATTCATGAATATGGACGTCTAAATCAACAAAATGGATGAAAAATTCCACATACTCATATATCAAATTCCTGGAGCAGTTTTTAGTTACTGCTTGGGGAGCGAGTGGACTATATTAGGTTGAATCTAACGATCTACGCCGATATTGGACGAATCGAAAGACGTTTGCTTGTCGCTTGATAGTACTAGACTGATTTATTGAAACAAAAAATAGAATGAGAGGACTAACAGATTATTTCATATGTGTAATTGACAATGTTGCCTACCTGAGACATAAAGAGGGGAAAAAAGCAAGAGTAGTAAATTACAGTATCTCATCGATTTGGTAAATAAAAATATAATTTAATATTAAAAAGCCAGAACCTCAAACTTGGTCAAAGTTTTGCGCTATTAGGTAAAATGTGGAAATCTTTTATGTAATGGTTTTGAAAACTTTGGCCCTAAAACTACAATTTAAGCAAAAAATATAACCCAATTAACGCATTTTGCCTTATATATTTTTCTCAAATAATTCTCTCTTTTACAGATAAATGCGGATGGAAACCTTGAAAAGGCTACTGCTGTTGAAACATACAAAACAAATACTTAAAAGTCAACCTTAAATTTTGAAAATCTCTATGGCGATAATTGAGGCTTGCGCTAATATTCCAGTAGCAGATGTCGTCTTAGTAGCAGCTGAATAATATGCAAAGTATTTGAAAAGCCAGGCCATTGTACATGGTGTAAGACATGTTAAATATTATTTATATACGTTATATACTTAGCTTACTGCTCTGCACAGAGTATGATAACAAAAAAAAAAAAAAAAAAATCAAAAACTCAAGTTAAATTAGAAAAACGGCAATATCTTTTAAAATTCAGATTAACACCCGAATTCGACTTTCCGGCGAAAAGCGCAATATCTAACAAAAATATTTTTCAATTTTTTTTAATGCAAATCTTATCTAAATTCTTAGAGCTTTCAGATAGGCTTTCAGCTTTTGATTTCGTAAATTTCTGAACAGGTCTAATCTACATATATAGTCATAATATGAGTAGTTTCATTCATTGCTAAATGGAATCATCAGTAACTTTTAAGCCCTAATGATTCTATTTAGCAATTAATGAAAGTAGTATGGCTAGCTTTAAACCATTTTTTGTTGCATACGTTCTTGTTTTGTTTAATTTTTTTTTGTGTTGACACACGCTGTAATGAACACTAAGCTTTGTTAAATAACTAAAAATTATTTTTCATTCTGTTTTTCTACAAAAAAAAAAAATAAAATAAATAAAACTTTGTGAATCAAAAAAAAAAAAAAAACAATATAAGAAAGTCTTTTATTAATTTATAGCATATCACACAAAATTTAATATGCCACAGTTTCGATATATTTAGTATATGTGGTTAGCTTACTGCAATATTAGAAAAATTAACGTTGGAATGCTGCATTTTTTCTCTTATTTTTTGCATATTTCCAAAGAGGTTTTATTTTTACTTAAAAAATAGTGGCGTAATTGAAACTGATTTCTTTTAGTTTGGGTCAGATTGCTTATTTAATTGAATTTTTAAAAATTTATTTTTTGGAGTATTATTGAGCAGTATTTTTGACAGATTTCGACTAGTAAGAAACTTAAGCGTCAATTTTATAAGGAAACATAATAAGTAAGTAACGAGTAACGATATTCATAAACGAATTTGTACTTTCTTTAAAATAAAACACGAAAATGCAATTATTCAGGCAGTAGTTCATAGCAAATTCCAGCGCTAGTAAGCTCGTGCCAAAAAAATTTGCTAAAGTTGACTATGCTCTACGTCAACTTTCATGGAATATTTCGTTACTTAAAAGAGATTACTGAATGACTTTTTATACAAAAAACTCCAACATAATCGCATGAATCAATGAACAAGATTGATAGATCAAGTGTTTGCCGTTCATAAGCCTAAAATAATTTTGAGCTAAGTATTCTTTATATTTGAGAACATAAACCTACACTGATTGCAGTAAGAAACGTTATTGTAAGTATATGTATGTATAATTAAAAATCAGGTAAGGTATAATCCCTATTATTTCCTTAATAGCACAATGAATGTGACTAAGTTGCTAAATTATAATTTTTTTAAGAATTAGCTTCATTAGCTTCGAAATCAGGTTTTAATCCGAATTTAGAAAACGAGTTTCACGGCTGTAAGCCATTCATTGTCAGTTAACAGATATGTTTTTTGATAAAATCCTTCAAAATTTAACAAGAAAATCTAAAAAAATATGCAATGATGAAGGCCAAAAATTCCGCAAAATAAATATTAATCCTTTATTTTTAATTAATTTTATTTTGCCTGCACAACGGAGAAACACTTTTGTTTTTTACGCAAACATTTCATAGCATTCAGCTTCAAAATTTCTTATTTTTATTACGTTAATACGATTCCCAAACATTCCACACAAAAAATGACACCCCATTTGTCAAAATCGGTTTATTAGAAACGATGCCATTGCCTCTTAAGCCCTTGAATAGTTGCAGCGCAAGTGCTGAAAAATTTGCGCCCAAAAGATGCAACTTCTTTTGAAAACTTACAAAATTTGTAGCATACATATAAGCATATGATGACTTCTGGTCACAAAATCGTATGCCAATGAAAATTCAAAATACCAGGCCACCATGAACCAGCAGCAAGTAAATTTTGTTTTTTAGGCATCTTTATTATGCAATATCTCGGCTATTACTGAACCGATTTTGACAAATGACATAACATAAATTTTGTAAGAAGAAGCTGATTATTATGATGTCATTTGCGCTTTGATAAATTGCCAGTAGATGGCGCTGTAAGCAGATTGATTATTCTAATGGCTATAACTCGGCAGCGATTCAACGGATTTTGGTAAACGTGTTGTCATAATTTTTGCAAACTGCAACAAATTTTTATGACGTCATTTTTAATTTTATAGCTTGCCAATAGATGGCGCTGTAAGCAACTTCATTGTACCAATCGCTATATTTCGGTACCGATTGAGCTGATTTTGGACAGTGTGGTGTCATAGCTTTTGCAAGAAAAACTAGATTTTTATGATGTCATTTGTGATTTAATAGTCTGCCGCTAGATGGCGCTGTACGCAAATTCAATCTACTAATCACTTTAGCTCGGCTCCGATTCAACGGATGTTGGACAAAGTGGTGTCATAGTTTTTATATGAAAACACAGATTTTCATGACGTTATTTGTGATTTAATTATTTGCCAAAAGATGGCGCTGTAAGTAGATTGAATATTCTTATCATTATGACTCGGTAGCGATTCAAGATTTTCTCAACGTTTAAGCTTAAGTTTAAGACTCGCATATGGACCGATTTCGATAAAGTTCAGTATAGCGACTGCACATTGAGGAAATATATTTCTTTCTAAATGCGCGGTACGATGCCCCTTAACAGATCATTTTTTTCAAACTAATGTTCCGATTTTAATGAAATTTTATGTGGAGATAGATTGAATCCTAAGGAATTTTCGCAGGTAAAAAAGTCATCATGATACTATAATTTTTACTTTTGGGACCGATGACATTTAATTAGTTTAAATGGCACTAAATCATTTCTGATTGTCACTAAACTGGTTAAATTTCAACCAATTGGCGAATTATAATATTCAGTTATTGAGAGAAATTATGTTTTAGCCAACTTCAAAAGTTTTTACCAAATTTTTGAATATAAATATCAAATATTACACCAAATGGTTGAGAACATTTTACTTCTTTCATGTTCGCAATGGAATTATTGTTTTGATTTCCAACTGGGAACTTCATCAAGGATCATACTTACTACACTGGTGATAACCTGCGAATAATTAAAAAGATTTTTTTTTTCGATTTTATTTATTCTTTTATTTTAAATTTAATTTATTTGTATTATACTTGAGTCTAATTTTTCCATGTTTTAATTTTTTGCTTTATAATTATTTTGCTGATTTGTATTATTTATGATTTAAATTTAAATTTACGCAATTAATATTTCTTATATTAATATATACTATATATATGTATTCAATATAATTAATTACAATAAAAGTAACAAAACATTTTTTATTACACAATAGAAAACAGGCTTAAATTTAAAAATTAATTGATTTATTTCTTTCCGTTGGTTGTAAGTACAATTTTTTGAGTCACCCATTGGTTAAATTTATGAATGCGCGTGTGTGTGTGTGTGTGACACTTTGATGCATAGCATATTTTTGGTATTCAATTTTTGTTTTATATTTGCATTCTTTGTTCAAGTGCGCTATTTATTTTATTTGCGTATATTTAAATTATTTTTTAATTTTGTAAATATATAAATATTTTTTTTTTTTTATTAATTGCTAACATATTTTCATCATTTTTGTTTTGTTTTAAATTTTTTAAGTTCTTGAAATTTTTTTTTTTCATTATTTAAGTTTATGATTTTGTTTATAATTTTACAGCTATTTAATAACTGTTAGTAGATATAATTTTGTTTTTAATTTAATGACTACTAAATTTTTGGTATTACAAAAAATATTTCACATAGCGTATTTATAAATTTTTGAGTCTCCTTAATTTAATAAATTTTAAATTTTTTTTTGGTATAACTTGTGTTGCGGTTTTCAATTTTGAGTTATATTTTGAAATACTTTTAGCAATTTGTAACAATGTCTATGTAGAAATTTACTAGCGTATGTTTGATTTTTGTTAAATTAAAAATTTAATGAGGTACTTAAGAGCTGAAAGTAGTTTGAGCGTGAATGGTAATAGCTTTCTTTGATATAATTAAAAAAAAAAACTGTATTTAAAATATGCAAAGTATAGAATTTTTAATTGCCACTGTTAAGGTTTTTTCATATAATTCCAATGAAAGGATATTCAAGATAGCAAAAGACTACACAAGTCTTAATGCTCAGTGTGTCCCCTCAAGGTGTCCTCAAACAAACAGTCCTTTCTTAAATTTTTACAAGTGTTCAGCAAATAGTGTCTACATTTTATATATAGATTTCAGTAGGATTGGAATAAAATTGCCTCAGTGGCGACGTGTGATAATCGAAAAACCTAAAAATTCTAGTAACACGCCAACACTGGAACGAAGTGATAGGCATAAAAGTCAGTATGGAAAATATTTGGACAATTTCGATGTTTTTAGGCAAATGAACCAATTAAAGTTTCCTATGTTGGCAACACTGTTACTCAGAAAGCTATCAATAATCTCACAAGTTCAAAGAATTTAATTTCTTTGATAAACCACGGTACGGTGCACTATGAATTCCTTTTATGTATAAGAAGTTATGAGGCGCTTGCGTGAGAATGTTTGTGAGTAAAACTCATAATTTTTACGCCACGAAAATGCATTTTCGAATAAAAACATAATTGTGCATGACGATATCAATGAAAAAATTCAAAAAAACGTACATCGTGGACATGGTAATAAACTCACACGGCATCGTCCAATATTTTACGAAATATTCGTGCTAAAACTTAAATTGCTGTCCTTTTCTCGAAAAAAAAAAATGTTAAATTGGAACAACTCGTTCAAGGAAATATTTTGTGAAAAATCAGTGACATAAAAATATCACTCAAATTTTGGGAGAAGATTCTAACAAAACTGAATTTTGGAAATTTATTTTTTTTTTATTTTAATTGAAAAACAGGAAACATTTTTTGAATTAGGGCAAAACAGAATTTAATAACAGAGCATTTTTGCACCACTTAATGTGCTCGTGTCTAATATTTTTTGATGATATTTACTAAAAATGTTTCTATATATTTTTATGTATGTATGTATGTTGTTCTCCGCCTATACATGCCTTTTCAGTACCCTTATTTGTTATTTCATTAATGTTACTAATATTTTAAAGTTTTTTTCTTTTTCTAAGTACAAAAATTTCTTTTGTTTCTTTTCTCAATTAAAACTAAGCCTAAAAGAAGTATACACTAATTTTTCTTCATTTATTTTTTGTTTGTATTTAGTGCTAATGATTATTGTTTGTGTATGGTTTACATTTACATATGCATGTGTTTGTGTATGCGACTATTTTCTAGCAATCATTGACAGTAGCATTTTTTTACTCATTAAATTTGTCACTGTCAACGTAGGTTTTCCGCTTTGTTCGTCTACATTTGCTTTTATTCTCTATTGCTTTTAGTGTTTTTTTTTTTTTTTTTTGTAATGATGAGTGCTGTACTATTTCGGTTCTTTTCTTTATTTCAGTATTTTACAATTTTCTGTTGACTGGTGCTTGAGTGCTTTTTATATAAATGTTACCAAAAAAAAATTATATTAATTGATGTTTTTATTTTGTGACTTACATATATAATTATGCTAAAATATTTATGAGTTTTATTTCAAAAATTCGTTTCTAATTTCTAAAAAATCAACTTTTTTATACAATCTGTTATCGTTTACTTATAGTTCAGAAGCTCGTAATTTGCTTGAATTTGTAGTTATTTTTTTCTAAATTTTTTTCTTTTTCTTAACCAAATTATGATCTTAATTCTAAGAATTTGCAGCAGAAATTTTTTTATTCGAAAAGTAGCCTAAAAATGTGCAACAAAAAATTAGTCTACTTTTATTAGTAGTAAACAGGCAAGATTAATGCTAATTCTCAATGCATATTTTTAGGCAACCCTCAAAACTTTTTCATCATTTCCGCTGTTTAAAACCAATACAAACTTTTTGTTTTCTATAAAATACTACAAAAGCCAATAGAATTTTTACATACATTTTATTGAAAGTAACTTTTTTTTTAGGAAATAAAATAAAATATAGTTTTTTATTCGTACGTATGATAAAAATGCGTTTCTTTATTCGTAGTTGGCCATTTTGTATACACAGTTTAGTGCTTATTTTATAGCTGTATTCTAGCAATCAAATCATTGTGCATACGCTATCCTTTAGCTGGTCTTTTATATTTTCAAAATTCCTTTTATTATTTCATATGACATTTTCAATTTTACTGCTACTACTATATCTTAGCTTCTTCTAAAGCGCCCGTCTTTTTATTCTTCTTTACTTGCGCATAGATGGAGGCAGCTTTATAGTTGATCGGTCCATAGTGCTGACTTTCAAGGTCAGCGTAAATTAACTCATCGTCTTCAAAATTAAGTGCACTCAAAGGCTGCAAAGCAGCAGAGTTAATAAATGTTTATATTCGTACAAAATTAATAGCCTGTTCACATATGTAGGTAGCGGGTTAACTGATTTAAGTTTTGTTATTTGTTTAAAG
The DNA here is from genome assembly GCA_963662105.1 of Meiosimyza platycephala. NCBI lineage: Eukaryota > Metazoa > Arthropoda > Insecta > Diptera > Lauxaniidae > Meiosimyza > Meiosimyza platycephala. The sequence goes on along the minus strand of OY759208.1, from coordinate 100,951,771 downwards.
GTTAGAGAAGAGAGAAAATTTGCTAAAATTTTCCAGAGAGCATTTTCTCTTAAAAATACACATGTAACTTAGTGGCCTTTTACAAAAATGCTAATTTATTATGCAGCACTCAGCGGCTTATAAAAGCTATAAAGACATATGTGAGTTAGGTTGCATCGAAGCTGCGTTATTGCAATCTATATGTAGTTTAATTTTCAGCTAATGACGTATGCTTAACTTTTATTTAGTTCTGATTTGTAATTAAATGTTACTAATACGTCATGCTGTGCACACGTTCCATTTTACAGCAGCAAATGTAATTAGTGTAATGTAGCTAAGTCGCTAAGTTTTTTGTGCTTTTTTTGGTTGGGCTAACGCAGTTTAAGTATTAGTACGTTGACTGTGAAGGATTATATTATTTCAAATAAAGTTTTAGTGCAGCCTTAATAGCAGCAGTTTTAGTAAAGCTTTTCTTTAGCAATTTATTTAGACTTTAAGTGAGTTAATTTCTTTGCAATTTAGCAGTGTTAATCATTTATAATTCTGTCGTGCTGTGTAGCGCGCTGCTAAAGATATAAATTATTTAAAAATTAAAAAAGAAATGTTAACTGCACGATCTGTAATGAAATGACTTTGCTGCTTTTAAATAATGATGACTGTTATAACGAAAATTCGAAGTTAATGATGCTGACAAATCAAGAATTTGAGTCATAATTTTTTTTTTTACTTCACTTTTCACATAGCACTCCACTCAATGCATTCACCTACATATATGCATGAAACCATTAAAAGAATAACAGCAAACGACAGAACATAAATCAACTAACACATTGGAAACAACACTTTGATTTATATATTTTTTTTTAACAAAAATGTAATCCTTAAAATAACAAAGGACTTAAATTTAAGTTTTGTAGTGAATATATTAAAAAAAAAAAAAAATTAAATATAAAAAGTAAAATTTTAAAAATTTACCTTATGATAAAAGTTTTATAAATAAACACATAAACAAATTGTGGCATTTACTAGAAAATATAGGTATTGCTGCCTCTATAAGGATCCACGAAATCGGATACTTGCTACAATTAGAGAGAAATGAAAGGTTTTTGATAATAAAACAAACAAAAAAAAAAAAAAACGAAAGAGTAGATATTGCATATTTGCAGGCGTTGTTACATGCATTGCATATTTTTTTTAGTTCGTTTTTGTGAAGTGCGTATGCGTATGTTTTGCATGTGCAATTTGTAATAGTGCTAGTGATGATGAATAGCTAACGAGTTGTAGCGTGAATTTATTTTGAATCGAATACTGTTGGATTTTAAACATATAACGCGATATTTTCTAGAACTGCTTTAGGCTAGAAAAAAATGTTCAGCCATGTTTATAAAATATTTGAGTCTCGGAGTTTAAGAACGTATTTTAAACTTCAGTTTAAACAACAAATTGTATTCTAACTAAAATAATAGATAACTTGTATTATTCATGTTTCTTGAGAAAAAACTTATGTGTACCTGTTATTTTTTTTTTTTATGTAAAATTGTATCTTTTACTAAAGCAGCCATCAACCAAAATTAAGATTTTTGCAAAGTATGTGAAGTTCAACATAAAATATCTAATATAAAGGACATAAGTCGTATCAGAGCCAAGATAGCTGAGCTTGAACACTAGCAAAAAAAAAAATATTTTTGCAGTTAATTTCTATATGAAGCCTCTAGTAGTATTAGTTATAACTTTAATTTTTGCACTGCACTTTTAATTCGTCTTTCTTTAACTTTTCTTCTAGAAATACAACAATAAATCGAAAAAACGTTCTTGATTTGTAATAAAAAGTTTATCACATGTTTATTTAAATCATGTTTAGTTGTGTAAAAGTTAGCATTTTGAAGAACTTCAGTTGAGAAAAAATTTTCGCAAGGTAATTTAAAAATACTCATTATTCATGCCTAGCAATATAAATGCCTGCATTTTGATTTATTTTTCTCCTATGTTAAGTTATGGCGAATATTAACACTAGTCCCACAGTGACATTATATGTTCGAGAAAACTCTTGTCAATATTTCATTGCTTCATTATATATTAGTAACAAAAATCTCAGCAAAAAAAATTTGTCTTTTGGCAGCACTAAAATAAGGACAAAAAGAGTGCAGAAAAAACTTAGAAGAGAATTTTTTTTGTATGAATTCATTATTTCGTATGAACAAAATAAAGTCCGATAAGAAATTAGCACCGTACTAAAGGATAAATGACTAAATATATGCAATTCTTGCAAGCTTTGTCAATACCCAACTAACGCTCAATACTTAATAGCTTTTAACATAAAAAATAAACGTCAGTTAAATTATAAATGAAAGTATACACTTCAAACAGAGATAACGCCGCACCGATATGATTTAAGACCCATATTTATTAAGCGTTTCGTACACTTTTGCACACTATAGAATAATTTAAATTTTGATTAATGGCTGCACTAAAATTAATATAATATAGCCCTATTCAATTGCTGCAATTACTTATTTTAATGTTTTTTAACTTAAAATAATACCTAGCATTAAGATATAATAAATAAACTGATACAATTACACATAAATATAAAGAGTATATATAAATATTTCATAAAATACAACGATTTGAAAAACTTACCGCACAAACTTAACGAAGACAGTCGAATATTTTGCTATACATTTGATGTGGAAAAACTTACATATATAAATGTCAATAATTTTATATGAAAATCTTCCCCAAAAAATTTTGCTTTGAATTAAATACTATGCTTTATCATTATTTAAACATTCTATCTTAAATGAACTTAGAGTACTATCCCTATGTCTATGTTTTAATTATGTACACATAAAATTATAACATTAAAAACAAAATATCTTATTTTTAGGGATTTTCACTACAATATTAATTTTTGTTACTATTTTTTGCATGCAACATTTGATTTGTTTTTATAATTTACAAAGATGTAATTAGGTAAAGTTGTTGTTGTTAGGTTTTGGTCTAAATATGTACTTCCTTATACGTTTTTGTCATGGTCACATACTTAACTTGTCCACCACTACTGTCAGCTGTTAGTATCACTGTAGCATTTGGTGAATAATCATCGCTTACATTCAGCGACGAATCAAGCTGCTGCGCCAAATCATCATCAGCTAAATCTTCCAGTTCATCTTCGCAATACGAATAGCCAAGATCTTCATCGTCAACTTCAACTGCAGCAGCTTCCGTTACATTTTCTTCAACTTCATCACTGCCTTGCAACTTGCGATGCAATCTTGCAAACATTTCTTGTTGTTGCAATTGTTGTAAGTCACTACCATCAGCTACTAATAAAAACTCTGGATTTGCTTGCGAAAGCGCTTCTAATGCTTCCAGTGAAGCTGCAGCCGGATGTAGCAACATTAAATTGCTGCCAATGCTAGCAGCAACATTTGTGCGCTTTTGTAGTTGCAACTGTTTAAATGCGCTTAAATTACTGCTTGATGTTGCTGCTAATGTCATAGTTTTTGCTGCATTGTTAACTTCCTCAACATCAGAGCAATTGTTGCTGCTATCGCCTGCGGGTGTTATGCGTTGTTGCGAAGTCATGTCGCAGACTTCCGTTTCCGTTAACGTTAGCGGCCAGCTACGCAGCCTGATTTTGCCGTCAACAATTTTTGCTGGTGCTAGCGGCGTGGGTGTTACTGCCTCGCCATCATCATCATCATCATCAACGTCATCGTCATCGTTGTCATTCTCATCGTCATCATCAACAGCTACATCCGGCGGAGGCGGCTCAATTGGCTTGAAGGCGCGTTGTTCGTTCAAAGTTAAAGACTGAAAAATCAGTGGTCCTTTTTGTGCTGCTGCTGTCAGTTTTTGTTGTTGTCGCTGCTGCTGCAGTTCCTCTCTCAATTGCTGCAATTGGCAGGGGTTAATGCCTGCCACAGTTTGTGATGGCTGAAAATGAAAGCTGTGATGTTTTCGCAATGGCAATCGCATTGGACGGACAATGCAACCGGATGCATGTTGCTGATAATTTTGTTGTTGTTGCTGCTGCTGCTGGTGGTAATTATCATCAGCAATATAATTAACAGTTGCAGCTAGCTCGTTAAGACTTTGCGCTGAATTTGACTTGTGCTGCTGAGCGCGACGGCATATGTTGCTGCTGTAATTGTTATTGTTGCTTGCTTTTGGCAATGTTGCTGTTGTTGTTGTTGCTTCTAATCTATATGGCTGCAATAACAATTCGCGTGACATTAGCATTTGTTGTTGATTGCTGTTGTTGTCGCTGCTGTAAGGTTGCCATTGTATTTGTTGTATGTATTGTTGTTGCTGCTGCTGACGCTGGAATTGCTGAGATTTTGCCGGACACGTGGTCGTGGATTTGGCGCAATTATTGTTGGTTTCATTGACATTTGCGATATTGAATTGGCTGTTGTTGTTCTTGTTGCTGCCACCAATGGCGTAGGCGTTAGTCTGTCTTCGTTTTGCTCGGTTGTTGTTGTTGTTGTTGTTGCTGGCGATTTTCGTATTTGCTGTTGCTGCTAAAAATGGATTAGTATGGGATTTTGCTTGCTGTTAGTTGTTGAGTTTTAAGCGTCAAATTGGCAACATTATTGGTTGATTGTTTGTTGTTGTTGTTGTTGTTGTGTATTGTCATTGAACACAATTAAACAAATGATATGTGTGTTGTTATGTGAACATTTAAATTGGTGTTGGTGATTATGTTTGGTTTTATAGGTGTGCATTGTTTTAGGTAGATGTGTGGCAGCAAGTGTCGACAACATAAAAAAAGCATAAATAAAATTCGTGATGAAATAAAACTTAAAATCACAAGAGATTTGTTCAATTGCGTTGTAAGTAAGTTAAAAAAAAAATTTTTTTTTATACCAAAAATTTTGCGAAAAATAAAACAAAAGCAATTGGAAGGAACGAATTTATCCCAAAATCTCATAGCATTTCTAATTAACATACGTCTTTGAAACTAATATGCTATCTGTGCAATCTTATTCGCATCTATACCGAGATATTATAATTAACTAAAAGTCGTAGTTAAAGTTTCATCACTTGCTGTATGTTTTGACTTAAAAACAGAGGAAAACTACTAGCTACCGACTTGCAAAGTGCAGATGAATATATCTTTAGGTTTTTCAAAGAAGATAATACGAGAAATCACGGCTGCCTTAAAGTAATATTGGAGCGAAAAAAATACCATGGAGCAAATAATGGACTATTTCTGTAAATATATTGCAGCCATGATTTAGTTCGTTTGGTTATCATAGACTATGATCTTGACAATAAAATGTATGAAGACATGATCTCCGTCAATTATATCTCAGCTGACATAACCGTGTTTGAATTATGATTTAACATTATACAACATGTCGTATGAGTAACATTTCTATGACAAATTTCATAAATTAAATTTAGTATTCAGTTGAAGTTGTGAAGATATGTTTGCCACAAGGACAAAATATTACCAAGAACGGTATTACTTTCGAGAAGAATTATCTGCTTGATAATTCTTAACAACTACACCATGGCTCTTCAGTTTTTTAATAAAGGAGAAGAGTTGTAATATAAAAAGATCCATTCATTGAAAGAATACTTTAAAGATCAAGTAATTTAATGAAAATTCTAGAAATTTGGAGGAGAAAATCTACTACTATGAAAACTTTATTCACAGGAAGTTAGTAAAGAAACCCAGCTAAGGTAAAGGCAAGAAAAAAAATATCGGCTTACAAACTAAGATCCTTTCTTCCATCCTATAATTGATTTCATTCCGTTTCTTAGCAAAACTTTTGATACAACGCATTGAAGCTCTGAAAGCATTTTGTTATTAAAGACAGTAAGAAAAGCTTATACAAACCTCACTTCCGCTAAGGTAACCCGTCGTCGTCACTGCTGGCGTCGTTGAAGTTTGACGCTTCTTACATTTCTTACCGCCACCACTAGCGCTAACACTACTCGCTACCGACAGCGATGACGATGAATGCGCATGCGCATGACCCAACTGATACTGTTCAAATTCTTCAGGCGTTGTAATTTCCGCTGCTTGCTGATGACGAGTACAACGTCCACCACCACCACCGATAGATTTCACATGAATACCGCTGCCGCTATAAATGGAATTGTTGGACGAAAGTGATATTGGATCAGCGGAACCAGCGCCTGTTGTGGTCGTCGAAGAAGATGCTGATTCATAGGAAGAATTGACAAGCATTGAAGAAGAGGCGGGTGAGTTACAGCGCTCCTGCAGAGCGGTAGAAGACTGCACTCCACCACTACCATCAATATTCATGTATACCGGTGTAGCGGGAATGATGCGCGGTGATTTTGTTTTCGCTGAATTAAAATTCGCCGCAATCGTTGAATGCGCTAAACTGTTGGACTTTGTCGACGACTTACCACCAGATTTTGGTGTTTTAGGCAGTGGCGGCGTAGCGCCATTGCTACTGCCACCACGTGATGTTGCCACTGGCGTGACGCATTCATAAGAACTATTCGAAATACCCGAATCGCTGCGGTAGATGCTCAATCGCTCCGCTTCGATAATGTTGAAGTCACAATCCTTTGGCTGGTGTTGGCGTTGGTGATGTTTTTTCTTGTGAGCACCGCCGCCACTACTGCGGTGCGTTGTCGGCTGTGTGTGCAACAGCACAGTTGCAGTTGTTGCCATTGTAGGCGTGGCATGCGATTCTATTTGACACTCGTGTATTTGCACGGAATCGTTAAGATTCTCGTAAACGGGTGGATCATAGAAACGCATGACGTTTGGAGCAGTTGCTTTATTAGCGGTGGCATATAAGGGAACACCAACATCTTTGTCATTTGGTTGTTGTTGGTATTGGCCACTAGAATCAATATCGCCAATGCTACCACCAGCAAAAGAATGATGACGTTTGCATTTTCCAACACCGTTAAGAGGTTCTGCTGCTGCCAGCATTGCGGTGTTTGGATTTGGTGCAGCATTCAATGGTTTATGTTTACCGCCACCAGCACTGCCGAGGCCGCCGCCGGAAAATTTGAGTGAATAGAATTTTCTGTCTTCCGATTTGTCGTGACCGATTTGTTTATTACGCTTATTGCGATGCATTGAACCTGTTGCAGTAATTAATGTTCCTGGTCCGCCATTGCTGTATGGCACACCGGCGCTGGTGCTGAACTTTTTAAAGTTGCTGGCAGCAAGGAAAGGATTTGCATTTACCGCTGGTCCTGCGTAGCGTTCTATGACCGGCGGGTAGTCATGTTCGATGGCATTCAACAGTTGTGCGTTCGAACTGGAGTTGGTGTTGAATTTTTGTTGTTGTTGTTGCTGCTGCTGATTCTGATGTTGTTGATGATAGTATTCGGTGTAGCTTTTTGGAAAACAATTGTTCAGATTGTATGTGATTTGATGTGGATTCGTTAGTGTGGGTGGTGCTGGTGGTGTCAGTGTGGTTGGATCCTGCATATTGTGCGGAACTCTGTTAAGGGAATTCATAGTCGTCTGTGTATGACCAAATTGTATTGTATTGTATTGCTGTTGTTGCTGTTGATGTTGATGTGCTTGCTGCTGATGATGGTATTGTTGCTGTTGCTGTATGTGCTCTTGCTGCTGCTGTTGTTGTTGTTGTTGCTGTACATATGTTTGGCTGATATTTCCATTGAGTCTCTTGGGTCGTGGAGCGACGCGCACCACATTTGTGTTGTTATTAAAATTTGTAGGCGTCGTAGAGAACTGTGTCCATTGTACGTCAAGTAAGGAGTAGGCATGTGGCATTAGCAGCAACAGTTAGCAATTTTATTCAAAAGCACGCACAAATGGAGGCAAAAAGTTCGAAAAAGTTACAAAGGTTAGTTGTTGTTAGTTTTGCAATGAGTATTAGTTAACATTTATTAATATGGAAAACACAACGATTTGTATTGGTGATAGTGAAATATTTTCTATTTTTTTTTTTGTTATACTTTAAATGTGTTGATGACAACATTCAGATGGTTAAGTAAAATTTATTATAAATAAAAACATAAATAAATAAATTGTGGAAAATGTGAGAAAATATTTGAGTACCCTAAGTCCCAGAATTTATATCACTGGCAAGTGATGCATGTGACAAAGTTAGAAATAATCAACAGAAAACAATTTTTTTTGTCTCTATTTTTGGATATAGAATTTGTAAAAACAGTAAGCTTTTGCATTGTAAATCAGTTAGCTTGAAACCTTGACACAATGAATAAATTTGTCTGATGTTGGAGGCACAAAAAAAGGAGTTGTCTAATCCACCAAAATCTGACAGTGATAAAACTAACGAAGAGTATGAAATATTTAATTGAAAATTATTTATTTTTAACAGACAAGGCTAAGAAAAAAATTGTTTTTATATGTTTTAAAAGCATTACAAAAAATGTTTTACAAGTGATAAATAAGAAAAAATATTTTTGATAAGTAAATTTAAGCAAAAACCAAACTAAAGCTAAATATATACGTGAAAGCCCCTAAAAAAGAATTGAGTAAATAAAATACAAAGACTTAAAAATGATATTACAACTTAAAATAAAAGTATGTACTAAAAACTTAATTTATCACGTAAAGAACTATATAAAAAAAATATATAAAAACTAAAGAAATTACATATATAAAACATAAATGCGTGGAATCACAAAAATAAAATTTACATTAAATTTTCAAAACTAAAATCCAATGATATACGCTACTTGTACACAATTTTAAACGCGCCGAGGATAACAAACACAATACTAAGGATTTTCAAATTCTTGATTTCATACGATGACGACACGTGTGATAGAAATGTGATGAAAAACCTCAATTATGTTATTAAGATTTATGATGACCATCGATTGACCAAATGTTGGAAATATTACATGGAAATGTTGTGTTATATGTACGTGTATATTATGTATTAAATTTGTTTTGCTATATGAGTTGAAAATGTGTTTGATATGTTTAAATGAATAAGGAAAGCAAATATTAAAAAACTGAGTATCAAATAAAAAATTTACTGCATTTAATTAAAATTAAAAATACATTAAGAACTTTACCAGCTATCACTTGTCAAAAAAAAAACATTGTGAACACAAAGACTCAGCCCTGGATTGAAATTGATCGATTTAACAAAATAAAAAAATTTAAACCATAAAATAAAACCGTAAAATAAAACTTTGTTCTCTATAGTAAGTTATTCTATTTTGAAAATAAATTATAATTTTTATTATATAAAAACAAAGTTCTCAAGAAACGTTCACTCATTTACATTTTATTTCTTGGAAATAAGCTTTTAAGTCTAAAGTTCAACCTTGGGAAGGCGAATAACGATGCAGACCAAAATTTAGCGATTCCAAGGCATTTTGAACAGTTCTACCTATCTATCATAACGGCATAGTCCACTTTACGGTTGAATTTTTTGATGCTGATCTTGTCAAGAAAATCAGATTCTGTAATAAAACATATTTCCATCTCTTTAAGCAAATTTGTTATTATTGGGCGCAAGCCAAGCCACGAGTTATTCAGGAGGAACAATTACAATCCGTAAAAATAACGTATTATTTGTGGTTTATGACGCTGTGGAATCATTGGTCCTTATTGTTTCGAAATAAGGAACTAGTTGCCATTAGTGTCCATTCTAAGCGGTGCAGATTGATAATAATAAACTTCCTAATACCTGTATTGAAAGATATTGACATAATAAATATATGGTTTGAATAAGACGACGCTACGTGCCATACCTTCCATGACACAAACTGTGACTGTGAGGTTATTAAAAGCCATTGGTCTATGCCAATAAAGCAGTATTCATCAGAGATGAGCGCGAATGCATTCTTACGCAGCTATGAAATATTTGCTTAAAAACGAACAGCGAGTCAATACTTAACAGAAATTTTACGAAATGAATGTATGTACGACATTTGTCAGCGTAATGTTATGTAATCATTTAAGTGAAAAATTCTTAGTTTGTTTTTGCTGCAATCGATGGGGAAAGGTCCAAAATGGCTTTTGAACATCACTTGGATCATCCCCGGACCATGGGAAGAACTGTCTTCAACCCATTTTCGGAAAATTTTTTTTGCTCTTATCGATAGCGAAAAGTCGAAATTTGATTTTGGACATCACTTAAGGTGACTCCGGACCCTGAAAAGGACCGTTTTTGACCTATTTTCGGGATAATTTTATTTTGTTCCAATTGGATTTTGACAACAGTCGTGTAGTGTTAATATTGTAGTGGACATTTTAAATATTTGATCACTAAGTGCGTCCTGAGCGATTTGCGGAATTTATTGCTGAAAGGATATTTTCCTTGCTCTTTGAAGTATGCCAGAGGTAGTCACTCTATAAGTGATTTCTCATCTCTTAAAAACTAATGAAAATTAATTAGTTTTTTTTTCCGTATACAAAAAAAAAACTAATGTGTTATCACCACTTTCATGAAAGAATATCGAAAAAAAATACAAAGAAAATTTATTTTCGGTCTAAAAACTAGTGATGTATAATTTTATTGCGTTGTGAGATTTCAAAGTATATTTGACTTGACAACGCCCACAAAAAAAAAACATGATTATTTTTCACTGTGTTTATGCTGATGAGATTTTTTTTTTGATTTGGTGTTGATTTTTTTCCATGAAAAATTCTGAAAACTCAATTAAACTAGAATGTTTTTCTTTATTTTTCTTTGGGATTTTGTAATTAAAAATGCTTTTAGGCCACACAAATGAATAAAAAAACAAAAACAAAATTTAGTTTATTCGATTTTTTCAATGAAAATTGGTGATTTTAAAAACTTCTTTCGAATTTCAGCTTGAGAAGTAAAAGAAGGAAACTGTCAATCTTGCACATGTTTGCCAATGAGATTATGAACAGATATCACAACAACAATTCTGGTTAGCTAAAACACGGCGAAAGTGCGCTTGGGGTGCCATTTCGGTCAAAGTTTGTAGTTTGTTTTCTCTGCCATTCACATATTCCTTATCCCCAGACATTTAGCTAATCATTTACCATCAATTACCCTTAGCTCAGGCACTCAGATTCTTCGTTGACTAAACAATTTCTTTAATAATTTTCAGTATTACATTTATATATTATAAGTAAAGTTCTTAATGCTTAATTCAATTTAAAAAAAAATAAAAAATATTTGAATAAATCAAATTTGAATAGTTACAAAAAAGAAATATTTTCTTTTTATAAAAACACAACAATTCAAAAAAAAAATAAATATATCTAATAGATAAGTATATGAAAAGCCATTACTTCTTAGACATGAAACATTTAATTAAATTTTATATAGGTATTTTTTTCAAAAAGAAATCTTACAAACACAAGACGAAGAAAAGAGTTGAAATGCTACATAGTGAGATAGAAATGTTTACGTAAATATGCATTTATATGAATGTATGTGTGAATAAATAATGTGAATCAAAAAGCGCCAGTGTAGCTCCGTTAAATGTGCATTAAATATGTGAAAGAGTAATGAAAAAAAAAAAAACAATAGCAGTAATAGTGGAAGAAAAAGTTTTCAAATACCTTATTAGGAGCCGTTTGCAGACCATGAAATGGTAGATTCTCATACTCGCCAGGTTCCGTCAATGGATCCGCCAGTGAAGATGATTTTTCGTGTACTGTTTTTAGAAATTTTTTTATTTTAAATTTAATTTTTTTTTGTTATTAAATAATTCAGTTCAAGTTGATTATTGATTTCGAGTAGAGTTTTTGATTTGAAAATTATTGATATATTTTTTTTTGTTAACGTACAACAGCCACAGCAATTTTTGTTTTTTTTTTTTTTGAAAATAAAATTAAAATAAAGAAAGAAAAAGAAAAATTAGAGAAATTAAATATATAAATAAAATTGAAAATTATGTAATTTAAATTTTTAAAATCTTATGTAAACTAAGCTAAACTGAGTATACAAAATAAATGATCGTAAATGATATGAGAGACTTAATACTAAAAATGTTAATGTCTGCCTAATGCTGTTTTAAAACTCATATGAAATAATACGCTAAACGAGAATATTTAAGTGAAAAAAAAAAAAAAAATTCTTTTAAATAAATACTTAAGTTTAACCTTAACATAATGTAAATAAAATCAAGTTTCTTTTGTTGCATACTTTTATGACAGCGACAAAGCTACGACTTATAGTCTGCTGTAAATGCATAATATGATCAAGTTGCTTTCAATTAATCCTGACTTTTTATAGTACTCAGTTTTATTGAAATTAAAAAAAAATTGCATACTTTTAAGCTCATATACTATATTAAGCCAATGATATGTCGCTGTCATAATGAGCTAAAGTTAGGGATGATTTAAAAAAAAACTATGATAAGCTTAAAATAATATAAACTTTGACTGCTAATGCAGCGAGCTTATAACAAAATAATTTTTCTTTTTGCTGGCAGCAAAAGTTGCGCTTCAAACTATGCAACGCAAAGAGCGGTAGTAGTTCATGTGATTTCAACAAATTATTTAATAGGCTTTGCATGCTTTTTGACGCTCTAGTGAAATGGTTTTCGAAACGTCAGAAAATCAACTTAATATCTCTTTGCCAGCCAAGCTGTTTTATTTTAAAACTTTGCATTGATTAGAATTGATATAAAATTGTTTTTCTTTTCTAACAAAAATTAACATGCAGTTTAGTTAAAATTTAAAAAGAAAATAAACATTTGAAAAGCTTAATAAAAACAAATAATCTCGCTAAATACTTAAAAAAAATTGTTCAAGCATAATTTCAATACAAACCATTTATTATAAAACTATTTAAAGAAAAATTTTGCTTACTTAAAGTCATCTTTTGTTATATGAGTATCTCACACGATGAGGCATTTAAAATTACTTTTTTTTTTACACAGAAAGAAAATTCAATTACTAATTAAAGAAAGCATTATAATTTTTACAAACTTGTACTTTACGAGTGCAAAAAATATTGATATCTAATAAAAAATGAGATTGCAAAAAGTTTGACATAAGTAGAAAAGATCATTTTGATTTAGTGCTAAGAGTACGCAGTTGTTAAGAAAAATTATATGCTCTTGGTATGCATCATACCATATTGTAATCATAACTATGATATTTTTTTTGCGATACGCGCTTTTAGCATGGCTCATTAAAGTTAGGAGTTTGAAGTTTTACAGGTGATATTTATTTTTCGCACTCTCTTTCCAACATCATCAGTGCATGCGAAAATAACTAATAATATTTTAGTTCCTATTGATTAGATATTAATTACATTGACCTAACACTCTGCTTAAAAGTCGAAGAGATTCACGAAAAATTGTTCTTGTAGATAAGTTTCTGATAGGACTTAGCGTCACTTCATGTATCATATCATTCGTCTCTAATTTTCAAACCTGAAAGTATGCTATTGTATTTTACATAAATGAAAAGAAAAAAATCTAGTCTGTGCTTAATGACTAGTTAATCACAAATATAAGAATTGTACTAGCATACTTTTCGGCCCTGAAATTAGAGACGAAACGAGATGAATCGTGGTATATAAATAGGCCCTTGAAGTTTTTTCTTTATCGTTAGGGTGATTTTTCGCCGATGGTAAGACACACCTCATACACTTTAAAACTTTTATTGAATTTGGCCGCACAAATTGTGTTTAATATTTTGGTCATTGGTGGCATAGAGTATATGTCTATCGAAATAGAGCCAAATGAGCTTTTGTTGTTTTATCGCAAATTAAATGCACTGAGATAAAAATGTTGAGACTCGGTCTCAGATTATGGAAGACATATTTTTAAACTATAAGTTCGTGCTTAGAATGGCAAAATAATAGAAAGCATTTTTGATAAAATTTCAGGCACAAGCGAATGAGCAGCTGTGATTAGAGCTATTTCTGAGTGTTCCTTGTATTTTACTTTAGTAAAACATTTACTTCTCTTAATTTACTTTTCCCAAAGAAACATAGTTATGTAGGTATTTTTTCTTGCATCAGAATTTTTGCAATCTTTAACTAAATTTTCTTTTCTTTTTACAGTGAACTAAGAGTGTAATTATCTATTATTAAAAAAAAAAAGAAATTTAAAAATAATAAGTTTTGCAAAATATGATTTGGCAATAATTAATCTTACTTTGAACACGTTCGATGTTTGGCACAACAGCCGCGGTGGTCTGTTTTAGCATTGGCGCTGGTGGACGTGGTGGTGGTGGTGTATTTCTGAATACCAACGCACGTCCGCTGCCTTTGAGTTTCTTGGACGGCATTTTGGAAGAGGTTTGAAATGTCACTGAGGCGCGTGATTTCGGGCTGATGGGTGATGAGGCTGTTGCTGTTTCTGTGATAACAGAATTTTGATTGTTGTTGTTGTGATTATTGGTAGTAGGCGTGGTGGCACTAACTATACTAGTAGCAGTAGCATTAGCATTAGCATTACGTTGCTGCAGCACAGGCGTCTTTTTGTAAGTGACTAAATTTCGTTGTTGTTTTTGTAGCACGCACACAACGAAAGCAAAGCAATAAACATGAAGAAAAACGAAAATAAAAAGAAAGAAGAAAAACCATAAAAGGAACATGCAAATTAAACGCAAATAAAAAAAAATATTGTTGCTTGCAAAAGAAAAAAATTAAAAACTATGGGAACTTCGAGGGTTTTTGGAGTTTTGCAATTCGACCATTTGACTTTATGTTAGCTAAGCAAAAAAAAAATCCGTGAAAGCCTCTTTTGTCTGAACTTTTCAGAAGTTCTGGTGCGCACCAGCATGTCAGCTTTCACTCGAAAGTCGTAAAGTGATTTCTCATTATAAAATTTTCGAAAAGTCAAAAATCTCGTCGTTTGCGTACTCTTTGAATACGAATTTTTGAAATGGTTTTTTTTTTGAATGCGTATTCTTTCACATGTGTACTCTGGTCATGCGTATTCTTTGGATACATGACCTTTTAGTGCATTCTATTTGAATGCGTACTATTTTGGTGCGTAGTCTTTGAATGCGTACTCTCTAAATGCGTACTCGTTGAATGCATAAACTTTGAATGCGTACTCTTTGAATGCGTACTCTTTGAATGCATACTCTTAGAATACATAACTTTTGAGTGCGTACTCTCTGAATGCGTACTCGTTGGATGCATAAACTTTGCATGCGTACTCTTTGAATGCGTACTCTTAGAATACATAGTTTTTGAGTGCATAAACTATGAATGCGTACTCTTTGAATGCGTACTCTTTAAATGCATAGTCTTAGAATAAATAATTTTTGAGTGCGTACTCTTTGAATGCGCACTCGTTGAATGCATGCACTTTGAATGCGTACTCTTTGAATGCGTACTCTTAAAATACATAATTTTTCGTACTCCTCGAATGCATACTCTCTAAATGCGTACTCTTTGAACTCGTATTTTGAATACATGCTCTTTATGGTTATTGAAATGCAAAAATTATGAAAATTAAAAAAAATTCAAGTTTATCATTACAAAGCCTAGTGGTCAACTTACGCTCCAAAAATGGGAAGAGTTCCCATAAAAAGAAAAAAAATGTATTTACCACTGCCACTGCAGCGTATCCCTTTTAAGCGATGTTCCACTGCGAATTCATTTTGCGCTGTTTTACTTCGCCAAAAACTGCGTGCAACTACACCCAGCAGTCCAACATGACTACGTTGACTGTCGCGCATACCGTCACCGTTACCAGCGTCATCATGCTGTGAGCGGCGCCGCGTAAAAAACTGTGTAAATGCGCGTTGAACGCGTTGCATTGCCTTGACGTCATTTTGACATTTTGCTTGCGTTGTTTCTAGTAGCGATGACTCTCCAGCTTGCTCAGGTGCCGCTGCTGCAACATCAACAATGTCGTCTGTTTGAGAAGCGGCTGTGGCGGCGAATATTTTTGGTCGCAATGTACGCGGCAGCAGCTCAGAGCCACTATGGGCAGATAAATCAACAGCGCTAGTTAGCTTCACTGTTGGTGAGATACCACCAATAACTAAACGAGGATTTGGATGTGGATTACGTTTTGGCAACGTTGGCGGTATTGGTGTTGTTATCGCTAAGTCTGGTGCTGTTGCTGAAAGATGCGCTCGCAGCTCATCATCTCCAGTTGTTGGCTGCTGTTGGTGCGCTAGACAAGCATCTGTCAATAGAACGTTGTAAGGTTCAATACGTGCACACATTGATACATTACGCGGCAGCGATTGAAAACCCGTCACCAAAGCCGTCGGTGAACCTAAACCAACCGCATCGTTCTTATGTTTTGCATTGCGTGGTATGCGGCCCAGTGTTGATGTGTATGTAGGGACATGAGGAGGTGTTGATATGAGTGTAAATGGTGTTTGTGCTTGTAGGTTTGGTGTTTGTATTGGGGTTTGTGTCAGTGTAGTTTGTGCTGTGCTGGGCGTGGCATTGTGCACGTTTGATGATGCATTCGATGTAAGCGTATTATTTGGTGATTGTTGCTGTAGCTGTTGTTGTTCCGTTCTGTTTTGTGGCGGCGGGGTGCGCGGTAAAAGTGTCATACGATTTGCAGCCAAATTTTGTTTTGTATCGCTGCGCACATGCACCATAACACCAGGGCGCAGTGGCCAACGTGGTGGACTTTTTGGCACTTCAGGTGGCATTGCAGTAGCTATTGTGGGACTTGCTATTGTTGTTGTTATGGTGCCCGTTGCTAAATCGTTTACAGTTGTTGCGGTAGCTATTGTTGCCATTGCAGGTTCGCCTATACGGCTTGAATTTGGCGCCAAAGTAGGTAACGATGTTGTTGGCTGATAGGAGAGCACACTGTAGTTGATTTCATGGGTATTACAGCAATTTAAGTGCAGGTTGTGCATTTTTTGTTGTTGTTTTTGATATTTAAAAAAAAGCAAAAACAAGCAATGTGGCAACAAACACAGTTACGAAACGTACGAGAACAACATTAAGCGGTGCATACATTTAGGCATGTAACATAAACATAGAAATAAAGTGGAAATAAAAAAAAACATAAATAAAATAGTGTTAAAAATTATAGAATATTGAATATTGCATTAGTATTAATTAAATTCATGTATTTTAAATACGTAAATAGAATTCATGCAAATTTAAGTGAGAAAAAACATTTTAATTTTGCAAAAACTTAAAATCGGCGAGTCCTTAGAGTAGAATGATTAAAATATTAGTACTGGTTATACATAATATGTAATTATACATCGTTTAAGTTTTGGCTAGGTCTCTGGGTTAACAACACTCTAAATTAACTTAGAGGCACTAATCGCTTTAACTTTTGGCTCGGAAGGAGTTTAGGATACTGAATAACAAATGAAGATTTAAACGACTTCAAAAACTTTTGTTGGTATTGAAGAGACTTTTTCTTTTGGTATTGAGGAAAAATGTTCCTCTAAATTAGTGTTGACAATTTCGCTTCCTACGGTCACGTGCAATCATTCATCCTGCCGTGCAGTTGCTGATCTTATATATGGTGGTTCGTTTGTCAAATAAATATACAAGAGAATCAGTCGAAATCAAACTTGCAAAAAATCAGCTTGGTAGAAGGACCTTTCTGCTATGCTCGGTGGATGGCTAAGGGTATCTACAACCTGAAAAGATTTTTGTACAGAAAACATTTCAAGATGACTGCACGCGAACTGAATGGTTTGCGTGATGTGTCTGTATATATTGATCTTCTTTTCTTTTTTTCTTGGGGGGAGGTGAGGAGGTGGGTGGCAGTAAAAGGGTTAGTATTTCAAAAGGGCAACAAAAAAACATTTGACCAATCTAGGGGTCACCCCGTGACAGTTTCAGTGATTTTTTAAGAAAATGTCTATTTTGTATGGGGGGACGCAGAAGGGTGGCACATTGGGGGTGGGTATGTTCCAAAAAAATATTGGTGGTGAAAAAATTATAGAACCCGATCATAGATTTGACCTCTCTTAGGGTTACTCAGTGGGAGCTATGAATTATTTTTCGAAACTCTCCTTAATTTTATGTGTTTTGTATGGGAAATCCCAGAGGAGAGTCACATAAGGGGTAGATGTGTTAAAAAAAATATAAGCCAACTGAAATTAATTGGGGGTTGGTCATACTTTCGATCCAACTAGGGGTCGTCCCGGAACAGTTACAGGGATTTTTCAAAAAATGTCCATTTTGTGTGGGGAACTCAGAAGGATATTAGATAGGGGGTAGGAATATTGCACAGAAATGCTACGGAAGAAAATAATAGGACCCAGTGATACACTTGACCCCTCTTGGGGTCACCACCGGGTAGACATAAACCATTTTCATTAAATTTCTGCCGAGTTACCCAACTTTAGGGTTGGCGCGGCAAGAGTTATCCCCACCCGATCGAGACCAAAATTTTGGTTAATAATTTTTTCCGAAACCCTACAAAGTTGGCCCTTGGAAGCTTTCAATATGTCAATATATATTTTTTCTACAACACTAAAACCAGGCTAATGTACATTAAAAATTGAATAAGGAGAAACGCAGATTTAAGATTTCAAAAATATAAAAAAATTTATTTTCCTTGGCAGACCCAATTAGATATTCTTATAATTTATAACTATAGTCAAAGTTACCAAAACTGTATGGGAAAAAACAGGATTTTTTTAGGTTGTTTTTGAAGTGACAATATATGAATAAAAACTGCCTTAGAATATGGTTTAATTAAATAAAATTTCTTAAGGATATGCCTTTTTAGATGTCAGTTAGTTGTCAAAAACTACCGTAATTTATTTATGATTTTAAGTTTTTGCTTTTGAGTTTAAAAAAAAAAAAATTAAAGTACAATGGAAATTATTGAAGAAATAAATAATGAAAAGTTGAGCAAATACAATAACAAAATTTAAAGAAACATTTTTACAAAAAAAGAAAAAAAAAAAACAATTTAAAAACATAGAAAGTAATGACTTGCACTTACCTGTGAGTAGCACTGATAGAAACATCCGTATTATCTTTTGTTTAACAAAACGAATTTTTTAAAATGCCATTTTAATTTAGTGTGGATTGTATGATTTTTTTTTTAGATGTTTAATAAAAATTTAGTTTTTCAGTGTATTTGTTTTTTTTTTCGCAATACCAAAGTGATTGTTGATGATGACATTTATGTTATTGTTGTCGTTGGTGAAGTTGTACGCAATTTGTTTTTATTTTGTTAATTTTTTTTTATGTAACATTTTATATAAATTGCAATTGTTAATGACAATTTTGTTGATAGCATGGTGTTGGTAGATGATAATTGTAGTTGTAGCAGCATTAACACATATATATATAGTAAATTTTTTTGTAAATAAACATACACACACATAAGCAGCAGGCATTAAAGAATTTTTAAGCAAAAAATTTATAGCAGCAGCATAAAAAGCATGAGTTTTTTGTTGATTTGTTATAATTGCAATATTTTGTAGCGGTTGTATGTATGCGTGTTTAGATGAGTTTGTTAATTTGTATAAAATTGCATTGTTTTGTTATTTTATAATTATGTAATTAATTTTTTGTGTCAATTTTTATCCAAATCCCAAAAGGTATGCAATAAAATTTTTATTTACAATAGTGATAGTGTGTTTGTGGAGCCATGTTGTTTTTTTTCAAATTTATTAACATGATTAAAGCGCATATGTGAGTTTAGCGTATTTGTTGTTGTATATTGAAAAAGCATAAATGAAAAAATATAGAAAATATTTATTTTTAGTATAAATTTTACAAATGTTCCATGGTTAAATATTATGTATATTTTTTTTTGAAAATGAAAATTATTTATATTTTTTCAATTTGTTTTTCTAAATAATAAGTACTCTGTTAATTGTGTTCAATGTTTCCAAAGATAATAAAATGTTTCTAAAAAAACACAAACAATAAAATCTTTATTTTGGCACTTATATTAAAATAATAATAATGTTGCATATTTTTGAGCATGCATTAAAATAAATTGATCTGCTATTGCAGTCTTTGGAATATTTTTGGAATATCTTTGGAATATTTTTGGAATATCTTTGGAATATTTTTGTGCTGTGTTTGTTGCATAAATAAATATGAACATGACTTGAGGGTATTGCAATTGAATTTAAATTAAAAATTAATTGTACTTGTCAGATACATGTAAATAAAGTTTTTGTTGTTGTTCAAATGCATGCTTTCAGTGGCAGAAACAAAATATTATGCAAGGTTTTTTTTTTCCTAAATCAAAAGGACTTTTAAAACCTTTACTTAGGCAGTGCAAATCAAAATTAATAGGATTGTCTATACAATACAATTTTAATTTTAAATAATTTAAGAAAGTGATTATCTCAAAGGCGTTGTATTTCCCAATCATTTACCATTATGATGTTATAATATGAAGCACTTAGTTTTTACACAAAAACCTTTTACTTAAATGGTATCTAATTTCAAACAAAAGTTAGATTTTCTTTTATTCAAGAATAATTTATTTTTGTATAGCATGTCGTATGAGCAACATTTTATTATTATGCGATAGTAAGAGCAGACAAACGTTTAAATAGCTGGGCCCTTTTCAGAATGAAATTAAGAAAATAGTTGTTTCAAACTTCAAATGAAACAGAATCATTTTCTTTGAAGCATTTAACTAATTGATTGAAAAATAACGAATTTTTGTAACATAAATCAAACAATGTCAATAAGTTCACATATTATTAATTTGTTTGTTATTATATTAATGTTATTTGTGAAAATACGCAAACTTTTTTCAATCAACGCTCACATGTTAAGTTGGCTGTATATGATGTATGCGATGTGCAACTGCAGTGCAACCAAATATTTAATTGGCGTTTATTTGTTGGCCAAATATTTAGTCTCATGTGTGCCCTGGCTTTTAAGAGATATGGTAAACTTCAATGAAAGTTTATTTCATTAAATTTTTTTTATGTTTCGTTGTTTAGTTAGTGCTGCTATATCAACAAAAAATTTAGTTTGAAGTTCTGTTGACAATAAAATTACAGTTTTTTTTGTTTTTAGCAGCCAATTAAATCATTTACTCAAAATTAAATAAAATTTTATGCACAAATGGAACCTAAGTTGCATCGCACTTTAGATATGGTAATCTAATTGGTACTATTTGAAACTTTATCGTTCACCATGTCGTATGAGTAACATTGTTCAAGTTGAAAATGGCTGAGAAAATATGCAACTTCTGCTCATATTTCTTTGATGTCTTAGCAATATTTGAGCAGAATAATGAAACGTTTAAATTGTTGGTACGATAAATCCAGAAACTGCTGTTTCAAGTTATATTTCGATATAAGGGTTGTGATATAATTTCGAATCAATATCATAGTAAAAATCTTTTCATCTTGAAATGGTGCTAAATAAACTATAAATTCGGTAAGTGGCTGCTTGCTATTATAACGTCTGCCAATACGCAAAGTTTGGGAAATCATTTACAATAAAAATGTCGGCAACAACAATAATCAGCTTTGATAAAATATACAGGCGTTGTCTCAAGCTTAGTAAGGGCATTAAGGAACACAAATTTATACTTTTGCGGAATTTATGTGAGTCATGAGATGTTTCAAAAAAAAAAAAAGTTACCGACACTTTTTACAAACAAAGTCATGATTGTTTAAGTAAAAAATCACACAAATTTTTAAAAAAAAGTTCAGACAAGCTGAATTCATAAGAGCTATGTGCGCTTAATGCAGTCTAACTCAGCAGTTTATTTTCATTAGCTGAGGATTCTTAGATATTTGCTTATAAGAAATCATTTGATCGAGATATTAGGTGTTAGTTGTTTTTCTTAAAATAAAACTTTTTAATATTTTCAATAACATGATGTTCAATCAAAATGTTGCTTATATAAGGTAATTTTTCTTTGTGGTATTTTCTTACTTTAAACGATATAAACTGTTTGAAAAATTTGAATGTTCATGTCCAGCGCACAAAAATCTTATGGGAGTGCCTGATAGTTGTTTTTGCGCAAAATATTTTTTAAAATTTATATGTATGTATATGGCACTTAGAAAACAACAATCGGAAAAGCTGCAGCACGCATAAATAATTCCTACACTGGTTTGTTTTTGTTCAAATGTATGCAAAAATTGCTCATAATTACTGGAAATTGTTATAAGGCTTTTCATAGCAATGGGACCCAAAAGCATGCAATAAAAAGTGTGCATGCCTGCAGAAAAATCGCATGCTAATTTTATGTTAAGAAAATTGCAAAAAAGGGAAATTTGTTAATAAATTAAAATTAAGAAAAAATTACAAAAATTGCCATAAAAAAAATTTCAAAAAATAAATTTTAAATAAAAATTGAGCTCTATAAAATAAAAGTAAGTTCTATAAAATTAAGATAAATAATAGACAAAAAAAAAATACCTATGCTATGAACTTATGTTTGTGAAATATAAAGTAAATTTAAACTTAAACCTTTAACCAATTAAGTCTATATTTAACCTTAAACCCTTATATTACCATTAATTATTTCAATGCTTTTAAAGCGATTTTATGAAATTGATTAATTATAATTTTACTTACATTTATCTTGACTCCTTCTTCGCCGACAAATACAGATAATGATACAACAGATAATAATCACCGCCAAAAGTAATCCCAAAATTGATGCTATCAATATGATGAGTGTCGTTTTATTCATAGCTTGCCACCAGGCCAATTGTTCTGGGAAAATATAATAAAAATAGAGTTTAGTAAGTAGTAAATTTTATTAAAAAATTGGTGATTTTGTTACAAACATTTTGCAGGATATTGTAAAATATTTAGAATTAAAAAGCGAACGACATTCATAAATATTATTTGCTTTGAGTCTTTCATGCTGCGTGAAACATGCAGTTATTGTTTTATTTTCAATAATATTAATTTAAAATTATCAAAATAAAATTATTGTTTGTTGTACCTACATATTTTTTGCTTATTTCATAGATATATTTTTTATAGTTCTTAAAAAATATTCGATTAATTTAATCAGTATGAATTTTTAAATATTATTTTGACAACAAAAATTATTTTTAGCCACCACTCAAACTTTCACAAGTTCTTAGACCAAAAGTATTTACAACGATGCTCAACAATTTTTATTTGTCGAGACGTATGAGTAACATGCAATTATTATGCTGTAAAGCGCAACAGTGTTGGCATTTACGGTAAATTTGAATTTTTTTCAGTAGGTTTGCGTTTTGAAAAATATGCGTCATTACATTCGATAAATTTTCAGTATATTCGGTATAGTGGACGAATTTTCAGTACATATGGCACATTTTCGGTACACTTGGAATATTTCTAATTATGTATAGTATTACCTTTTTTTTATTTTTTTAGTAAATTTAAGAATAATTTTTGTCAATAAGCTTAGTAAATGTTTTTTTAGCAAAACCTAAGCAAAGCAGCACATTTTAAAGTTATTTAGTCAGCGCTTTATGATTTAAAGAGTATTAATGTTTTCATTATTTTGCCCCTCTGCAGTTATCTAGAAGGTTTTAGACATTAATTGAAACTTACCTTCTTCAGGTATTATAGGTATTATAAGGATTTCTGTAAATTGAAAGTTAAAATTTCATAATTAGCATTTAGAACACAAAAATTTCTAAAACTATTTGCATTTGCAAGAGTTTGGGGACGTCCATTAATTAGATTTGGTGTCTATTTTTGAAAATTTGAACCATCTCCTTCTTGATGAGATATGGTGAGACCACACCAACCCAAACCCCCCCCCCGCGACATTTAACCTATAATTTTTATAAAATTCAGTACATTTTATATGTTTAGGTATTTTTCTTCACACCACCATGTCGAAATAGTGATGTCTACTCCCCACTAGGCATATAACTATTCGGAAACAATACATAACGTACCAGAAATGTACTCTAAGCAAAATTTTAATTGCAAAAAAAAACCCTTTTTCCTTAATTTTGTTTTTTATATAGACGTATGCGTAACATTTAATTATTTCTCAGGTTTTCGGGATTTCAAAGTCTAGTAACTTGAGTTCGATGATATGGAAACGTATGATTAAAAATTCAATTTGCGTAAGATTTATCGAATTAGTAAAAATTCTGAGCAAAACCAATGGCCGCTAAGTACTCAGCTTTAATTTTACCTATTCAATAGCTCCTTAAAAGCTTCAAGATATGTTAAAAAAAGTCTTTTAGATGAATTTTGAAAAAACTTTGGCGATAACAAAAAGGCGAAACTTTCTATTTTCATTTTCCCAAAAAAAAAAACTGTAGCATATTAGATTTAATATTATTTTGCCGCCCATTCCTTTTAATAATCGCACTAGACTTAAGTTTTAAAATAAATTTTTAAATTTATTTTTTTATGATTTGGTAGGATATTTTTATCTCATTGAATTCGTAACTCGTTTCGATCGGTTTATAAAAAACCTTGTATATAACAAATACATAGCTATTTTTATATGATAAGCCTTAGTTTGAAATTAAATGAAAAATTTTTATTGGACCAATATTTCTTTAGCAAAATGGTGAAACCTGTTTTATGCCAAATTTGTACCCTACTCACAATACACAACATTGAACAAACGATTCTTTGATCTTATAAATGCAGTTGCTTAATTATACGTGTGCGATATTTCGTTGATTCTTTTTTCTTCCATACGTTTTGCTTGTTGAGACGTATGAGTAAGACATAACTTAAAATATTTTTTAAAAACTTTATACCAAGTACCTTTTGACCGATGCCACTAAGTACTGAACGCTCACGTGTTATTACTCCTGTTTATCTACATAAACTTAACTATAGATTTAAACATTGGCTGTCAAAAGTCTATATAGAAATAAACACTTTAAAATGCAAGTTATTTTGACGGTTGCTTGTTATAATTTAAAACTTGCTTAACTAAAATATTGATAACAGTATATTTTTTGTTTATGAATTTAATCTATGTACAATAATAAACACGCATATTTATGTATATGTTTATTTATTTTTAACATTCTATAAAATCTGAAAATAGAAAAAACGACGTTTTTCCATCATGCTTTTATGTATATATCCTTAGCATGCTTTTATATTTAAATAGAGTATAACATGCATTAAAATATTATACTTCCGCTAACGTTGTCTGCTAGTCATTTACATTTAATTTAACTTAACATAAATAAAAGATGACGCAATTTATAGCACAACTTTATACATATGCACATCAACGTAGGCGCAGAAAACATAAATAAATATGTACAAATATGTATGCGTGTACGAATGACGTTTACTTATTTTATAACCAACGCTCATGTACATACACATGTATGTTATGTTATTTTGTTTAACAAATGTAGAATTTTCTAATTTAAAGTTAAGGCTGTCAAAGCAGAAAATCTCTAATGAATGAAGCGTAGTATAATTTTAGGCATTAATATAGTTAAATATTAATTTTAAGACTTGTTAAAGAAATTTACGAGTGAGCTGTGCGTTTAAGTAGTGCATCATATTTATTTATAGTAAAAATTTAAGATTTTCATATCTTTTTCAGCGTTAATGTAAATAAGAATTGCTTTTACCAAGATATTTCAACGAAAATTTTTATTATCTGTAAGCGGCCAATAACTAAAATCTATTTTTGTGTACACCATCAATGAGTCAACATAACAATGTAATTCTATTGATGTTAAATAACATCGGAGTTGTGAAATTTAAGTAAAAGAAGTACAAATTTTGAGTACAGAATTTTTTTTAAAAAGTAACATATGTACATAAGAATGATGTTAATGATAGTTTTCACGAGAAATTATTTATTTTTTGTAGCTGATATAGTTAGTCGATTTAAAGCGTTTCTCCATGTTTACTATTATATGTATAGTATGTATTATAATTGATTAATATGATATTTTAAAATTCTAGGCGGCTATTGACCAAAGTTGAATTTTGTATGAAAACATAAAATAATTAACAAAAAAGGGCTATTAAATGACTGCTATATATAATATTTTTGAGAAGAGGTTTTTAGAATAAAATTTTTCTGTATACATAGTTCGTTTTGTAAATTTGTTTGTTTGTCTTCGAATATCTACTGTTCAATACGGTTTCATATACTTGTTTTTGATTTAATTTATGGCAGTAAAAAATTTAAAAACGCCCCATTGTCTTATCACTAACTACGACGTTTGGGTAACTTTTATCTGAAAATTTAATGAAGAAATTTATGAAGTCCTTGTTATTTGATAAATTTTTTACTATCATCATGCTATCCAGAAAGATTCAATTACAATTTATATTGTGGCCGCTTATATTAAAACACCGTATAAGACTTTTTCAACTGAAAAGTCACTATATTTGGCAATGTTTTTAGAATTTATTCATATTTTTACTAACTGACTTACTTACTAACTTTTCAAATGAATATCACCACGTTTATGTGTCATTGTGCCAACAACACTTCCTTATGTTTTGTTTCACTTGTCTACTGTTATGAGTTTACCAGAAAATGTGTAGCAACTTATACAACAATTATCGCAAAACTTGCAATACACCAAGAGGACTTTAAAATTTCATAATAAAAATGTCGTCATCGTTGTTGTCTTGGATTTCTTTGTACACTTATGTATGTATGTCTGCATTTACTTGATTGTCAGCAACATTTTTTATATTTCTTCTACGTACCTACTCTTTTCTGTGTGTGTATTTAACTTTTTGTTGTTGATTTAACAAATGAAATGTAAGTGGAAGTGTAAAAGAATGAACGAGCGCAAGTTGCAGCTATAGTAAAAGAAATGCATTTTATACTCCAAACTTATGTTATATACGTAGGTATTTGCCTCAGTAGTATTGCGTAGTTATTGCTAAGGTGTCCATCAAATGTTTCATTCTTTTATTATAATATTTCTAAATACTTAGTAATGAAATTTGCTTTATGATAAATTAACAACACAATTTTCTAAACCTTCTACTTTATTGTTTCTGGAATACAAATTAGAAATAAACAAAACGCATTGTTTTTGGGACACTCTGTTTTAAACACACACACACTCACCAGCGCTATAAACACATAAATGAAATGCTTTTCATTTAGCTGTTTAAGTGCAGTATTTATTATGCATGCATGTATTTGTGTGCTTTTATTTACAAACAGACAAACAAACATTCACATATTATTATGTATTTACAAGCGTGTATTTGTTCTTGTACTACAAGCGTTATGTGTGCTATTGTAGAATATTTGTTCTTGTTGCTATTTGCTGTCAAAATTTAAAGAAGTAAAATAAGATTGAGTTGCAAAATTGCTTCAAAATTAACTTAAAATTCGGTGCTAATGTGTATGAGCTATTTCTGACGAAATTTTGATTTTTGCAACCAAAGGCACTTCCGATTTTCTTAAAACTTGAATATGATATGCTTTACTAAAAATAAAAACTCCGAATTTTACTTCTTAAATTGTCTTTTTGGCACATTTGACGGTATAAAACGGCTTTAGAGTTAAAAAAATAAACTTCGATAGCTGTACACGCTATTTACTCGAAAACTAGCTAACTTAAAAAAATTGTCCTCTTCATTCGAGTGAAAGCAATTACCAGCGAGCCATCTTTTCAAGTTTGGAAAAAGATAATAGTCGCTGGAGGCCAAGAATACGGTGGGTGGGGTAGCAATTTGTATTGCAATTCGTTCAATTTTGCCATTGCTTTGAATCACCGATACGATGTTGCTTTTGACCAATTGTCAGCCAACACGGCTCCCATCGCGCGCACATCTTTTTCATTTCGAAATGCTCATGCAAAATATTGAAAATACTTCCGATCGACAGCTCCATTATGTCTGCTAGCTCTCTCCCTTTTACTTTGTGGTCTTTCAAAAGGATCAGATTGATTTTCTTGAACTTTTCTGAAGTGCTAGCCTTATTCGGCTGGCCCGAACGTGGTGCATCACTGGTGCTCGTACGACCCATTTTAAATTCAGCAAACCATCTGTAAACAGTTTTTTTTCGACGGAGCAGATGTGCTGTGATGTTTTTAGAGCCATTTAAATGTTCGCTTCTCGTTTTTTCCGATCACAATTTGTGGCGCCTTCTCTGTGTTAGGCCCGGGACTTTTCAATTAGTATCTTGGATTCGTTTTAATGTATTTTATCGAATTTCACATTCGTTTAGATGATACCAAATGAGATTTTTGTTGCAGCTCTCACTTTTGCTCGACACTCATTTCGACGATATGAAATGTGATTTTTGTTAAAGCTCTCATATTTGTTGGAACGCTCATCGACACTCGTTCGACACTTTTGGCTCTGTGATGCGAGCACCATCTATCACCTTAAGGATCATATCTATAAAGGAAAGCCGCCTAATGCGCGAGCCCAAACGAACGTAGGCTAAAACATTGTAATTGATTTAGGCAAAATGTATGGGAATTCGAACCCGATCGCAAAAGCAGACAATTTCTTCATGTCTTTTCAAATGAAGAGCTCTCCTGTGTCGATGGGTACTGAGCTGTTGAAGACCTTGCACTATAGGATAAGCCTTATATTTCATTCCTATATTCGTAAGTCAACTGGTTTTTGAGCAAATAATGTTTTCAGCTTTCAAAGTTTTGTAAAACTCTAAAAATTGATCTTGCCGTAATATGCACCAATATGATAAATGTACATAGATATATATATATTTTTTTAAGCAAAAATTAATAAATTAAAGTTTGTAGAAAACCGTTAAAATAGAGCTTTGAAATAAAAATTTCGGTAGAAATAGCCTCATTAAAATAAAACTTATCTATGACTAGAGCTTATTACGACCAACACTACACTACAACACAAAATATTTTTCTAATTTATATATAGATTACAATATGTCTACTTACTTTTTGGGCGCACTGTTAGCAAAATATTTCAATTTAGCATATATATTCGGTTTAGAGCAGCATAAGTAAAAGCAGGCAAGCCAAAATTTTATAAGACAATATTTTATTTAATAAGCGATTAAGTTGAAAAAAGAGGAAAAAGAAAGAGAGAGAGAGAGATGGGAATGTTAATAATGATTATCTTTGTTAGTTTATGTTTACTATTTTAATTTTTTTTTTAGTAAATTAGCGTTAAGAAATGACAAAATCTCTTAGCCATTAACAATGCTACAAAGCTAAGTTTATTGATTTCTTTTCGAATAAGTTTTAATACAAAAATAATGGTATCCAATAAAAAGGTTTCAAAT